>CM042689.1:131966051-136766051 GCA_023614405.1 Avena insularis | reverse complement strand
TCGATCATATCATTCATATGACTCATGCTTAACCTTTCGGTTCATGTGTTCCGAGGCCATGTCTGTACATGCTAGGCTCGTCAAGTTAGACCCAAGTATTTCCGCGTGTGCAAAACTGGCTTGCACCCGTTGTATGTGAGCGTAGAGTCTATAGCACCCGATCATCACGTGATGCTTGGACACGAACTTTATTCGCAATGGTGCATACTTGGGGAGAACACAGTTTTTATCTTGATCTTTAAGTGAGGAATCATCTTATAATGCTACCGTCACGATCTAAGCATAATAAGATACATAAAAGGATAAACATCACATGCATATAACTTTATGTGACATGGTATAGCCAATCTTCGCGCAATGATCTCCATCTTGTGCGTTCCGGCATGATCTCCATCACTCCACCATGATTGCCTCCACCACGAATAGCAACTATAACTATTGCTAACTACTTAGCGATAAAGTGAAACTATTACATGACGCATAAGAAGTTGACACACAGGTCATACACAATTATAAAGACAACCATATGGCTCCTACCGGTTGTGTACTCATCGACATGCAAGTCGTGAAACATTACAAAACATGATCATCGCATACATTATACACATCACATCTTGGGCCATACCATATCACAGAAAACACTCCCTGCAAAAACAAGTTAGACGCCTCTACTTTGTTGTTGCATGTTTTACGTGGCTTATGGGAGTAGATGCTAAGAACGATTCTTACCTACGGAAAGCCACAACGGTGATATTATGGTTGCCAAACTCCGGTGTAGATCCCATGACAACTATAGTGAGAGAAACTGACATCCACCAGCCGCATGTGTGGAGCAAGCCACACGTCAAGTGCGGAGCCGGTCTCGCGAACGACGTCGCGTAAGGTTGGCCTGGACCGCTTCAATCTCACTATCCCGCATCATAAGAAGAACCCAAACAAGAGGCTTGCAACAGAAAACATCAACGCCCACAACAACCATGTTGTGTTCTACTCGTGAAACACATCTATGCATAGATCTAGCTCTGATACCACTGAAGGGTTTCGCGGCATAGTAAATCAAAATTTTCTACGGATGCGAACAGAGGGAAAGCCAAGATCTAATCTAGGAGATGCAAACAACGAGAGAGATTGGATTAGATCTTCATACCCTTGAAGATTCACACAGCGGAACGTTCGTCGGAACGTGGGTGATGTAGTCGTACTCGCTTCTCCTCCTCGCGATCCGATCCGATCTAGCACCACAAGTGGCGGTGCCTCCGTGAGATGCACACGTGCAGCACCTCGATGTATCCTCCTTCCTCGGACCAGCAAGTATGGTGGAGAGACGGATTGGATCTACAACACGACGGCGTGGTGTATATGGTGGAGAATTTCTGCAGCAGGGCTTCGCCTACAAACAATCGGGAGGGAGAGAGGAGGGGCAGCATGGCGGCTAGCTCTTGGAGGGGAAGGTGTAGGGGGTTGGTGCGCCCCCAGCCCTCTATATATAGAGGGGTGGGCGCAGCCCTAGCCCCTCCCCCAAGCCAAGGCCGGCGGCCCCAAAGGAGGAGGAGTGGGGGGCAAGGAAACCCCCCCTTCTAGAAACTCTATCTAGAGTTTAAACCTCTCTTGGCTGGCTGGGCCCTATGGGGCCTTGTGACCCTGGCCCAATGCAGCCAGGGCACTCCCTCATAGGCCCATTCCCCCTCCCGGAAGGTGGGGCCACGTTGGTCCCCTTCCGGAAGGTTCTAGAAGCTTCCGGTACAATACCGATTAACCCGGAACAATTTCGAACTCCAAAAACTGCACTGCCTTATATGAATCTTATTCTCCGGACCACTCCGGAACCTCTCGTGATGTACCGGATCCCATCCAAGACTCCGAACAAAAACTCATAAACCAATTATCCAATCTATCCTAGCGTCGAGACACGTTAAGTGTGTGACCCTGCGGGTTCGAGAATATGCAGACATGATCTTATATCAATAATCAACAATGGGTCTGAAACCCATATTGACTCCCACACATTCATCGATGATCATATCGGATGAACCACGATGCCAGGATTCAATCAATCCCATATATATATTCCCTTCGTCTCGCGATATTTTACTTGCCCGAGATTCGATCGTCGGTACCGTCATACCTAGTTCAATCTCGTTTAGAGCAAGTACTTTACTCGTTCCGTAATACGATATCACTTTGTGATTAACTCCTTAACCACATGCTTGCAAGCGGTGTTGATATCGATTACCGAGTGGGCCCGAAGTATATCTCTCCGACTTGGGAGGGACAAATCCCATCTCGATACATACAACCCAACAGATACTTTCCGATCACCTGAGAGACACCTTTATGATCACCCTCTCATAGGATGACGTTTGATGACCTCAAAGCTTTCTTCCGATACCAGGGAGTTGTATTATCTCATGGTCTAAGGAATACAATATTTGACATAAGAAAAGCTTCGCAAAGACGAACACGATGACACGATCTAATTGCGTCGCTTAGTTTGGGTATGTCCACCATATAATTCTCCCGATGATATGATCTCATTATTAATCGACAACTCATGTCCATGGTTAGGAAACCTTAACCATCATTAATCAATGAGCTAGTCTATAGAGGCGTACTAGGGACACGGTGTTGTTCACAAACCACACAAGTATTAAAGTTTCCTCTTAATACAATTCTAGCATGGAATATAAACATTATCATGAAAAAGAATTATAATAATAACATCTTTATTATTTCCTCTAGGGCATAATTCCAACAGAATTTTGTGATAAGTTCGGGATTAGAAGGGCAACGTTAGAACGTCCTATGACCGTAGTTACAGCAGGAGGGAATGTGATTGTACGCCACATAAAACAAGATCAGGTTATCTCGATCTGTGGTTGTACATATTTTGCAGACCTTTATGTGATTCCTTTGAAGGGAATTGCAGTAGTGCTGGGGATGGATTGGATGATCGAACACGGAGCTCAGATTAATTGTGAGGAGAAAACTGTCTCAATCAAAACTCCAAGTGGAGCAAGGATAGTTTACCAAGCAGATAAACATAGTCATATCATGGTGGATCTGCAGTTGAACACAATGAAGGAAGTTAAATTAGAAGAGATCCCTATAGTTAATGAATTCCAAGATGTTTTTCCAGCAGAGTTACCAGGAATGCCACCAGACCGAGAGATAGAGTTCACCATTGACCTAATACCTGGTACAACACCAATAGCTCAGGCACCATATAAAATTGGACCCAAGGAGTTGAAAGAACTCAAGGAGCAAATTGATGAGTTAGCAAGAAAAGGATTTATACAGGAAAGTGTATCTCCATGGGGAACACCAGTAATCTTTGTGGATAAGAGAGATGGTGGAAGACGGATGTGTGGTGATTATAGAAATCTGAACAACGTGACTATCAAGAATAAGTATCCTTTACCAAGAATTCAAGATTTGTTTGATCAAGTGAAAGGAGCTGGAGTATTTTCAAAGATCGATTTAAGATCTGGATACCATCAAATAAAAATCAAGCCGGAAGATGTTCCAAAAACAACATTTGTCTCAAGATATGGACACCATGAGTATCTGGTAGTACCATTTGGTTTGACCAATGCACCGACAATATTCATGAATCTGATGAACAAGATTTTCATGCCATATTTGGATAAGTTTTTCATCGTCTTTATTGATGATATTCTGATATATTCCAAGGATAAGGAAGAGCATGCTGACCATTTGAGAATAGCATTGCAGACTTTAAGAGAACATAAGCTTTATGCTAAGTTCAATAAGTGTGAGTTCTGGTTAGATGAGGTAGAATTCCTCGGTCATGTGATCAGTAAGGATGGAATTGCTGTGAATCCATCTAAAGTTCAGTCGGTACTAGAGTGGACTGCACCAATCAATGTGAAACAAATTCGAGGTTTCTTAGGAATGGCTGGTTATTATCGGAGATTCATTGAAGGTTTCTCCAAAATAGCCGGACCAATGACCAAATTATTAAGGAAGAATAAACCATTCAAGTGGGATGAGAAGTGTGAAGCAAGTTTCTAAGAGTTGAAGACTAGATTAACCACAACTCCAATCTTAGCAGTTCCTGAAACAGGGAAGGATTTCACTGTATATTGTGATGCATCTAAAGAAGGTTTGGGTTGTGTATTAATGCAAGATCAGAAAGTGATTGCTAATGGTTCAAGACAATTGAAACCACATGAAGTCAAGTATCCAACTCATGATTTAGAGTTAGCAGCAGTAGTCTTTGCACTGAAAGGATGGAGGCCTTTTTTTTATGGAGCTAGATGTGAGTTATACACTGACCATAAAAGTCTCAAATATTTCTTCACTCAAAAGGAATTGAATATGAGACAGAAGTGTTGGTTGGAATTAATCAAGGATTATGATTTAACAATCAACTACACCCCAGGGAAAGAAAATGTTGTAGCAGATGCTTTAAGCAGAAAGAGTGCAGGTATTCAGCCAATCAATAGAGAGTTACCAAAAGAATTACAAATGGACTTGGAAAGGTTGGAACTTCAATTCATCAGGACAGAGGTTCTTGGAGGATTAGCGACTATGCAGGTAGTTGCAGTGTAGGACAGTGATCTTAAGCAAGAAATTTTTAGACGTCAAGAAGAAGATCCTTTTATTGCTGAGGAAATTCGGAGGATATCTCAAGGGCAAAAATCAGTTTTTCGCCTTGGAGATTATGGATCTTTATGGTTCCAAGATCGTCTATGTGTTCCAGATGTGACTGAGATCAGAAATGTCATACTCAAAGAAGCACATGATAACCCATATTCTATACATCTAGGGAGTACTAAGATGTATATGGATTTGAAAGAACTATTCTGGTGGAATAACAAGAAGAGGGATATTGCTAAATATGTATCTGAATGCCATACTTGTCAGAGGGTGAAAGCTGAACATCAAAATCCAGCAAGACCATTACAACCCTTAGAAATTTCTGAATGGAAATGGGAGGAAATGGGTATGGACTTCATCACAGGGTTACCTATGACACCAAAAAGGAAGGATATGATATGGGTAATTGTGGCCAGACTTACTAAGAGTGCACATTTTATTCCAGTGAATCAAAAGGATAATGCCGAGAAGTTAGTTGAAATATATGTCAAAGAGATAGTAAGTAAGCATGGAGTACCCAAAAAGATCGTAACTGATAGGGGATCGGTGTTTACTTCAACATTTTGGAAGCAATTGCATGAAGCACTTGGTTCAAAGTTAGATTTCAGCACGACATATCATCCTGAGACAGGAGGTCAAACTGAAAGAACTAATCAAATACTAGAAGACATGTTGAGAGCTTGTGCACTAGATTTTGGCGGAACATGGGAAGATCACCTACCATTGGAAGAATTTTCTTCTAACAATAGCTATCAGAGTAGTCTGAAGGCAGCCCCATATGAGATTCTGTATGGAAGGAAGTGTAGATCACCAATATGCTGGTATGAACCTGGAAGCAGCAAAGAATTTGCACCAGATTATATCAAGGAGAGACAAGACATCATTGATAAGATGAGGGATAGACTGAAAATAGCCCAGAGCAGGCAGAAAAGTTATGCGGATCAAAGCCGAAGATCATGGCATCCAGAAGTAGGAGATATGGTCTATTTGAAAGTAAGTCTAATGAAAGGAGTAAAATGATTCAGAATTAAAGGGAAATTGAGTCCAAGATACATCGGACCATTCAAGATACTGAGTCAAAATAGAACTATAGCTTATGCTTTAGAGTTACCATCAAGACTGGCTCAAGTGCATAATGTTTTCCATGTGTCACAACTTCGCAAATGTTTGAAAGTTCCAGATGATGCAATAACACATCAAGAGATAGAACTACAAGCAGACCTGACTTATATGGAAAAGCCCTACAAGATTCTGGAAGAAAACTGGAAAAGATTGAGGAACAGAGCAATTTAATATTGCAAGATACAATGGGAACATCACCTTGAGAGAGAAGCCACATGGGAGAAGGAAGAGGATTTAAGAAAAGCTTATCTAGAACTATTCAGGTACATATCCACAAACTTCGGGACGAAGTTTAATTTAAGGGGGGAAGTCTGTAACATCCCAGCATAAAGGACCTAACGAAGGGTAGATTTAGGAATATGAATTGTTGCATGCATTCATTTGAGAAAATGTGAGTAAATTTTTCGCCAAATAAAAACCTTGAGTGATCAATGATTCTTTCTTACTTTGAGATTAGGTTTGGTCTTAAAGGAGGATTGCTATAAACTTTGATATGATCTTAAACGAATTGTGTGTGTTTTGAAATGAGTTTGGATTTGCAAAAACTTAAATGTTTTATAATTTAAATGATTTTGATATAAGATTTGAATCTTAAATTAATTAAGAGAAAAGTATTATAACTTAAATCTTATCTAAAACAATATTGTATATGAAATTCATTTTATATACATAAACAAGTTACAAAGAATGAACTTACTGAAGTTATTCAAAACTTCACAATTTACAAAAAGAATAAAGAAAAACAATATTCTTTATTAATAAATATATAATCTTTATTAGAAATGAATAAAAATAAAGATAACAAGAATTATAAAAGAAAAATTACAAAAGAACAAGAAAGTTACATTTGTATATCTACTAATTATCCTATATCTAAAACTACACTAAATCTTCATCCTCATCTTTGTACATGCAAAACAAAGATTAAATAGAAAACAAAATAGGATTAGTGTTAGTATATTTCTCTCAGATATGTCAGTGAGGTGCACTTGACAAACTCATCATTGAGAAATGTTAAAAAGGGGCAAGTTTCACCAATATGAAAGATTTCATCTTTCATAAATTCAAAGCCAGAATGCAAATGACAGCCAAAAGGGACCAATTCACTAGCCAGGTAAAAGTAGTTTGGTAATAGTAAGTTCAAACTTTTTGAACTATCCATATGTGCATAGAAGGCACACAAGATGCACACACAAGCATGCAAAGGGTGTGCTGTCGACCTCACAAGCACAGCCAGTATCACAAAACCACAACCCAGCTGTGGAGAAGCACCTTAGTGCATCACTCCACTACACAACACACCAGCACAGCCAGGGTGAACAACAGCCAAACCAAGAACAGCAGCCAAAACCAACCACCCAGATGAACCCAAACATCACCAGGATGGCGACATAAGGAGGGGATTGGATCTGGTGGACAACAAGGCCAAGACCAGGAGCTAGGAGGAGAAAGCAAGCTCAGGAGCTCAGCAAAAGCAGATCAAGATCCAGATCAAGATCAAGATCATCATCAATCTACTACATCCACATCAAAATCTATGGTGAGCCTCATAAAACCATCACATGATTTCATCATTTTATCTAAATAAAAGTAGGTGTTGTTTTATGAGATAATCTCTCAATAATCACCCAAGAGGAGTGCATCTATCCTAAAGATTTCAAGTATAAGGATAATAAATCAAGCTCAAACCACAAGCACTAAACCCTCAGACCAGCATCACTGGGTTCAGTATTATTTTTGCAACTTAGATCATTTTCATTTGATCTTAACAGATCAGGGCACATCTCTCATAGAGAGAGTAGCACCTCTAAATCTATAAGTTTCAAACAAACTATTGCCCAACTAACTAGGAATTACATCCTAGAGCCTCAGACCAACATCATAGGCAGGAAAGTTAATAAAAGCTTCCATATCATCTTATCAGTTTTAATCACAAGAATAATCAAGCTAAACCTAGAAATAAAAACGAAATCACTTGTGTGCCAGAATACAATGGTATCACAAGGACAAGTTCTTAATGAGCTAAAACCAATCTTTACTTAGCCTTCACAGATATATAAAAGGGACAACCAATAAATATCATTTTCTTGAAGCCAAGTGCCAGGAATCAACCTTAAAATGAATCTATACATCCACAGAAAATCATTACATGTAATGATTTGATTCAGAGTGTATAATCTCAAACAAGCCCACATTATAATTATAGTAAGCAACTACTGAGAGAAATCTGCTGTCAGTACAAGTATTCTGACAGTAGAGAAACTTCTCAGACCAACAACATAATCCAATCAAGGATTTCATTGAAACACTAGCATGGATCATGGTGGATTACCACTAGAATTAATCTGACAGGCAACTAGTATCATCAAAGCCACTATCAATAATTAACCACAACAGACAATCATTTCCCATGATCAGATATGAACAATACTAGATCTAAAGCATCATAGATATGATCAAAAGGGGGTTATGAACCCTAATCAAAGCAAGAACTATAATCCAGAGATGAACTCAACCAGCACATAGTCACTCGGCATGAAAGCCACTAGATACACAGAGAGAATCATGGCAGTAGCATGGATAAACACCACAGAGACAACTTACCTGAGGTCCTCGCTGATGAATCGAAGAGGAAGCAGAGGGGCCGACGAACCACGGCGGCACAAGGAGCACCCAGAGGGGTGCTGCAACCTACACCTTCCACGACGGCACAAGGAGCACCCAGAGGGGCGCTGCAACCTACACCTTCAACAGCGGCAAAGAATAACAAGACGAGACCAAAGACACCATCATAGCGGATCGCGGCAGCGATAACATCATCTTTTCCGAACCCTAGGGTTCAGGAATGGGGTGGAACTGACCACGGGGAAGCCCCGGAGTCAAATCCAAGTGGATAGAACGAATGAGCGTCATCGACAACCCCAACTCGCACCACGACGGAGGCCAGAACAACCGACGACGGCAGGAATCGACGGTGGCGGGATCGCCGGCCACGGGGTCGAGTCAGAGGAGGAGGGGATAAGGTCGAGGGAGAGAAGGGAGGCAGAGTGGGCTGGGTGGGCCAAAACTCTTCGGGGTGATCTTTTGACCCTGCCCTATTGGGCCACCCTGGCCCAATAAGCCCAAGGGGCCAGCCCAAGTTGCTTAATAAATCTTTTTTATCAATTAGAAAAGACCAAAATGCCCCTGACCTCAATAAAATTATAGAAAAAAAATAAAAGTCCAAAAATTGTAAATAAAATATTTTTGGATTCACGATAATCCACTCTATTCAAATAAAATAAAATATAAAGTTTTGAACACTTAAACTTTTATAATAATTTTGTAATTTATATATTTCATATGTAATTTTACAATTTTTTTGAAATGTGATAAAAATAAATAAAAATCACTTTCATTATTTATTAATATTATAGTATTTTTGAAAAATACTAATAAATATTTAATAATAAATTTTAATGTATAATTAATAATTCCTAAAAGAACTATTAAATCAATAAAATTCAAATAAAAAGGGAAATAAAATAAAATAATTCAATATATGCAATAAATATAAAAAGCTAATATTTATAAATGCTTTATTAAAAGACACCTTATATAGGGAAAATGCATATAGAATTAGATAATGCATTACATTACCTGCATAATTATTTTGCTTCTTTAAATATTGTCCGTAGTAGACAATAATGATGTTTTTGTAGAACTAGAAGCTCAAGGTCCAGTGCAAGCATCAGACTTCACTACCTTGCCATCACAAGGCAAGTTCATCACTTGCTCATGTCCTTTGAAGAGTCTTTATCAAAGTATTTGCAAATTGTGTGTTATCATATATGCTATAAGAGAAAGAAAATATTATTTTCACAAATAAAGAAATCATAGATATCATCTTAAGTGGTGATATAATGGAGCAATAGAACTTAGTGTTCTAATTGCAACAATGATGATCAAATAGGGACTTAATAACCCCTGACATCAGTGATTCTAGCGCCGTATATTACGCGTTAGCCATGAGATTTGGAATGTGACAGAAAAGTCAGCTGTATCTTCTTCCTCTCGTATGAAGCCAGATGTGCAGGTCGTGGCTGTTATCCTCATAGCGTGCATATTAATTGGTAATTCGTAGAGGATATGCAGCATATGGGTGAGAACCCTCATTGTCCCACGACAGTTCTGGCATCTAACGGTTGTACAAACCATTTCCGTAATTCATTATGTGGGCATGGTGTACACCAAGGAGGCATGCAGGGTCGCGAAGGGGGCAGTGATTGGCTTGGACCAACTACTGGGCTCCACATCATGGAATTGTGGACGAGAAAGTACGCCCAGTTGTGCAACAAGGAGTTGATCTCTCATGGGTAAAGTAACGCACCTCTGCAGAGTGTAAGAACTATAACTTGTTACTCCCTGTTCCAGGAAGGAGCTACAAACGCGGCAGGAAAGGAACTCCATGAAAGTTCCGGTCAACCTGTGAAGGCTGATTGTCATAGTTTTTCAGAATAAAATCAACCTTTTAAGAAAGATTTACAAAAACTGCATAGTGCCAAGGATTTATAATCCGAGGTGGTAGTTAAAGCATCAAACTTCCCACCTTGCATATAATGAACTTGTTGGGTAACACTGTTACTCATCCTTTCCTTTGATCCCTTTCTTAGACTCTGAGGATCCCGAAGACATGCCAATGTATGCAGCCGAATGCCAAGAAGACGTGTTCTACGAGGAACCTGATCTATCCAGAGGAGTTGAAGGCGTGGACTACGAGATCCGCTACGGTGTCGATGAGAACGAGTCCACTTAAGGGTCTAGTTAGTAGTAACTAACGAGCTGAGCAGCATAAACTCTATAGAATAAGCTGTTGAGCCCCACTCCTAGTCGGAGTTGCTACTTTTAAATTTCCGCTGAACACTTTATATTTTGGTTTGTAAGTTGGATCTTTTGGAAGTCTTGAACTTCCGGTATTGTAATAATTTGTGTACTTTTGTAATATGGACCCGCAATGTTTCTGTTGTACCACTCCGAGGGATGTGATATTTACGAAACGGTGTTCTGTGAATGTCATGTCAACGACTATAGTGTACTACACATGCAGTGGTATGCTGGGTCACCGAATTACCTCGGACGCTAGATTGACACGAAAAGCTCCTATGAAGGAGTAAACAAACAAACTTCCACCGAAGCTTTCATCGCAGGACTCCCAGTCGGACTTTTGCATCACAGATTGAAGTGTGACTACGTCACGGATTTGGGAGAAATGTTAGAGAGGCAAGAAAATATGCTGATGCCGATGATGATTCAGAATGGCTGCTAAATATTCTGGCCAATCCCAATGCGTCCAAACAGCCAAAACAACAAGCTCAGAAGTGCAAGAACACCTCGGAAGATAAACCGTCTCCGGACAACGCAGTTGTTAACACAATGTTCGGATCCGGAGGACGAGGAGGGCACGGAGGCTACCGGGGTCGAGGCTGCGGAACTTCCCAAATACAGGGCAGAGGAGAACATCAACCCGGAAGAACCTATACCGGGGCCGACATTTCCAACAATCCCGGTGTCCACCACTTGGATAGTAACGGAGGATCTATCCACACAAATGCCGAGTGTTGTTTCAATGATGACATCAAAAAAGACGAATCCGCTGGCTACAGATCGAAGCAACAAAAAGGAAATAAAAATTCCGAGAAAGGCAAGGAGCCCAAGGAAGATTCTGAATTGGAAGAAGCGGATGCCGCACAACCCAAGTCGGATGGAAAGAAGGATTTTCCGACTAAGAAAGACGCATATGTCTGCTTCCTTGGATCTCAACCGGCTAAGGCCAAGAAGGCGGTTCTCCATGAGCTCAATGCCATGGTTCCAGTTGTTACACAATTTTTGGATTGGTCGGATGTAACCATCATCTTTGATCGCTCAGATCACCCGAGGAAAACACATCATCGGGAAAATATCCTCTGGTCGTCAATCCTCTTATTGATGCCTATCAGTTCTCTAAAACCCTCATGGACGGAGGTAGCAGCATTAACATCCTCTACATCAAAACGCTCCACCGTGTGAAGTTCCACGAAAACCAGTTGAGTTACGGCAGTGTAACTTTCCATGGCATCGTACTAGGGATACAAGCGGATTCTCTAGGTGGGGTTACTCTGGACGTGACATTTGGAACCCGAGAAAATTACCGGACCGAGCCACTCTGTTTTGAGGTGGTAACGTTCAAAAGTGCTTACCACGCTATCTTCAGGCGTCCGGCTTACTGGGCGTTCATGGCTCGTCCCTATTACATTTACAATATGATAAAACTTCCAGGTCCAAAGGGCGTCATCACCATCCGGGGAAATTTGAGGAAAGCGCGAGAGTGCGACGAAGGATCTGCTGACTTTGCCGAAGCCGTGCTTCACGCCCAGGAGTACCAGGAAATCAAGAAGACCATCAACCCGTCTGAGATGCCCGCTATGAAGAACGAGGTGCTAAAGCCAAGCATACAGTTCAAGGCGTCGAAAGAGACGAAGAAAACATCGCTGGAGGAAGATGATCCCTCCAAGACGATGAACATAGGGGTAGGCTTAGACCTTGCATAGGAAAGCGCGCTCGTCGAGTTCCTCAAAGCGAATAGTGATATCTTCGTATGTCAGCCTTCTCACATGACCGGAGTACCTAGGGAACTTGCCGAGCACTCTGTTAATGTGTACCCTGACGCTAAACCCGTCAAACAGTCCTTACAACGGTTTGGTGATGAAAAGCGCAAAGCAATAGCCAAGGAATTGGCCCGACTAGAATTAGCCGGATTCATAATAGAGGTCATCCATACAGATTGGGTGGCAAATCCTGTACTCGTCCCTAAAAAGGACACTATTGATTTAAGGATGTGTGTTGATTATACCGCTTTGAACAAGTCATGCCCAAAAGACCCGTTACCTTTGCCAAGAATCGATCAAGTTATCGACTCAACGACAGGGTCAAAATTACTCTGTTTTCTCGACGCATATTCCTGATATCACGAAATACCGATGAAAGAGTCAGATCAAACTAAGACGTCCTTTGCCACTCCTTTTGGAACCTTCTGCTACAAAACTATGCCTTTTGGCCTAGAGAACGTAGGAGCAACATATCAACGTACTATGCAATGTTGTCTCAACAATCAAATCGGATGCAACATCCATGTATACATAGATGACATAGCAGTTATGTCCAAAAACAAGGGAACTTTAATTTCCGACTTGGAGGAAACATTTGCTAGCCTACGAAAATTCAATATGATGCTAAATTCAAAGAAGTGTTTCTTTGGAATTCCAGCCGGAAAATTGTTTGGTTTCATTGTCTCTGAGCGAGGCATAGAGGTGAACCAGGACAAAATCAAGGCTATACTCAACATCACCAGGACGACTCGCCTGAAGGACGTGCAACGTCTCACTGGTTGTATCGTAGCAGCGAGTCGGTCCGTCAGCCGGCTCGGAGAAAGAGCTGCGCCTTTATACAAACTCTTGAAGAAAATCGACAAATTTCTCTAGACCTAGGAAGCTGATACTTCCCTACAAAGTTTGAAAGACCTACTTTCAAACCCACCAGTTCTTGCAGCGCCAGAACCTCAGAAGCCTATGTTAATCTACATTGCAGCGACCAACAAGGTCATAAGTGTGATTACAGTAGTAGAGCATGAGGAGGAAGGACACGAGCATAAGGTGCATCGTCCAACTTATTACCTGAGTGAGGTTCTGGCAGAGTCAAAACAACGGTATCCACACCATCAAAAGCTAGCCTATGAAGTGTTCTTCGCATCCAGAAAGCTACACCACTACTTTCAAGAGCACAAGATCAGAGTGGTGAGTACTGCTCCCCTTCGAGATATAATCAATAATCACGACGCCATATGACGTGTCGCAAAGTGGAGAATAGAGCTTACAACTTTCGACATTGAGTACAAGCCGCGTACAACAATCAAATCCCAAATACTTGCCGATTTCGTTGTTGATTGGACAGAGACAACAGAAAATACAAGTCCTCTAGACTCAGAATTTCGGACCCTTCATTTTGACAGATCAAAAGCACGAGGAGAATCGAGGGCCAGCGTGGTGCTCAAATCACCCCAAGGAAATAAGCTATTCTATGTGTTACAAATACACTTCACGTCAACAAATAATATTACAGAGTATGAAGCATTGTTACATGGTATACACATGGCCAAAAACATTGGCGTAACAAGACTCACGTGTTATGGAGACTCGGATTTATTTGCTCAGCAATTATTTGACATCTGTAATGCAAACAAGCACATGACAGCAAACAAAGCTGTCGTGGATGAATTATCTAAATCGTTCGAGGGTTTTGAAGTTCAACACATCCCTCGAGCAGAAAATGAGGAAGCAGATGCTCTATCAAGGATAGGCTCTGCGTGGAAACACGTACCGGATGGCATTTTTTTAGAGAATTTAAGGTTCCCCTCCATAACCGGAGTTAATGAGGACTATCCGACGAAATCTGAATCACCTTTAATAGCAGTTCTGGCTGTAATTCCCAGCTGGACAAAACCCTATCTGGATTTCCTGATAGACGGCAAACTACCCAACCCGAGCCAGCAGATCGTCCGACGAGCGAAAGCCTACAAAATAATAAATGGTGAGCTCTATAAGTGGAGTGTTTCTGCGGTTTTTCAGCGATGTATTTCTCCGAAAGAAGGAGTGGAAATCTTACGAGAAATCCACGAAGGCGAGTGTGGTCACCATGCTGCAGCCAGATCCTTAGTGGCAAAAGCTTTTAGACGCGGATTCTTTTGGCTTACAGCTAAGGCATACGCCAATAAACTGGTCAAAACATGCAAATGCTGCCAAAAGTACGCCCGTCAGGCACATGTTCTGGTTGAGAAGCTGCGAACAATCCCTATTACATGGCCATTTGCGGTCTGAGGGCTTGATATATGGTAGGGCCATTTTTGCACGGCAAAATGTGGATTTACTCACCTACTAGTGACGGTTGATAAATTTACAAAGTTGATTGAGGCTAAACCAGTAACAATTTGCGATGGAGCCACAACCAGAAAGTTCGTCGAGGACCTGATTATTCGATTCGGATATCTGCACAGTATAATTACTGACAACAGGAGCAATTTTTCTATGGAGAACTTGCCGAATTCTGCGAAGAACAAGGGATCCGACTCGATATTGCATCAGTCGTGCATGCACAAGCTAATGGACAAGTCGAAAGAACTAATGGTATTATTTTACAAGGACTCTGACCTTGTCTCGAGGAAACACTTCGTCGTGTCATGGGGGCTTGGGCGAAAAAACTACCGTCTGTGATATGGAGCTTACGTACAACTCCTAACAGATCAACCAGATACACTTCTTTCTTCTTGGTCTACGGTACAGAAGCAGTGCTTCCAAGTGATTTAATTCATCAGTCTCCTAGAGTCAAAGCGTATATCAAAGAAGATGTAGAAGTTTCTCGACAAGATGATCTCGATATAATTGAAGAAGTACACGTCGTTGTTGAGCAGAGATCGACAGCCTATCAGCAGAAGTTGCACAAGTATCACAGTCAGAGAGTACATAACCGTACTTTCACGAAGGGCGATTTGGTTCTCCGGCTTGTGCAAAAAAGAAAGAAAAAACTTTCCCCGATTTGGGAAGGACCTTTTATGATCAGCAGAGTTCTGCATAATGGGTCATATTATTTAACCGATATGAGACCAGTCAAGGAAAGACCAGATACTCGGAAGAGAAAGAGAGATGGCGGTAGTACAGACCAGATGAGATATACTGTCCATGGAATATTGCATAGCTACGTCATTTCTATTCTTAGTTATATTTCCTTGTAATCATATATGTACGTGTTCAAAGTGAAATAAAGTATTGGTTTCCTCATATGTTATCTTTGAGAAGTTTTTTGCCATCTTATTTTCAAATGAGCATGTCGTTTTCAGAAATCCCAGAATGCCTGAATGTACTTTATGCTCATGTTCGTTCTGGTTATGATTTTTTGAATGGATAAAAAATATTACCCTAGGGTAAAAAATTCAGTTTATTTTTTATACTTTGGTTTTTTATCTGATTGCTTAGACGCTGGTATCTTCCGAGTAATGAATTATTGGTACTAGAGGCCGGCTTTGTTTCCGAGTTTAAACTGGTTTAGCAATTGAGCTCCGTTGCTCGAAAAAGTTTCCACGCTAAAGGTTGGCCGGCTCATGAAAGGGACGAGGCAGAGAGCCAGATAAAACGAAAAGTATAAGCATGAAAAAAAGTGCTTCGGAAATTTTCAAGCACATTCATAAAAAAAATATATACAAACAAAGTTCTATGATAGTAAAAGCATTAGTTCTTACAGACCAACACAATCAAAATATTGTTTCCATCATTACATGCCCAAGTTCAGAATAATGCATTATAAAATGTTTATGCTGCAGAATCAGGTGGTGGTGATGAAGAGCGTGGAGCGCTGGAGTCAACAACATCGTCACCCTGGACCTCAGACTTGGAAGCTGCTTCAGCGAGGCTGTCTTCTGGCTCTTGAGGCGAGGGAGGCACATCGACGGATTCGAATAATGACACCGTGTAATTGGTCATCTCCGCAACACGACAAGCATAACCTGCATAGGCATCCTGGATAGCTTTGATGTTCTGTGGGTTACCCTCATCGTCCTCACCGGTGATACCCTTGGTGACATTCTAGATTTCCATATCTCTATGGTGGCTCATCACCATGGTAAGGGCAGTCTGTCCAGCGGTCCGAGCGTAGGATATCTTCCAGTCTTCGATAAGCTTCGAAATCTCCTTAACCTTGTCTCTCACCTCTGCACTGACATCTTATGCAAGTCGGAAAGTTTGACAGACTCGCCAGCCTCTTCAAGAGTCTGGCGGAAGTCGAACAAAATATCTCCAATGAGCTTTATGCGCTTGAGGCGAGGTTCAGAGGTAGGAGAGACGGAAAGGTTCAGAGGGACTAGGAAAGAACCAAAAGTCAAAATTCGACTCAAAATAAAGTCGAAAAAAACCAATCGAATAAAGTAAGTCAAAAATCTTACCTAGCACATAATGATTCCACTGAGCACGCTCCTCGCGGAGGCTGTTCAGTTCACTCTATGTGGCCTGGGCTAGATCCCTCTGAATATCGAAGTCCTTCTTGAGATCATCCAGTTGTTTATCTTGGAGGGATATTAGCTTCTCGAGCCTCACGGTCTTATGGTTGCTTGACTCCAGGACAACGCTCACGGATTTCTCCGACTCAATAGTAAGCTTCTCAAGCTTGTCCCGGAGCTCAGCATTCTCCCTCTCCAAGAACTTGAAGTTCTTGGATTGCTCCACTATCTTGCTGGATTCACACAACAATTCTACAAAAGGAAGAATATCAGTCGGACAGAACAAGTTTGACTATGACAATAGCTAAATGACAAATAAGAAGTCGGAAAAGTTTACCTTCTGTTTCATCCTTTTCAACTTTTAACTTTGAATTCTCAAGGCGTAGGGCTTTGATTTCCTTGCGTTTATTGCATACATTCTTGAGCAATTCCTAGTTGAAAGATGCAATTTTCTATAAGTTTAGAGAAGAAATACCGTTAGACGGCTACTAAGACTCGGGCTGCAAATTTAACTAAGTAAAAATACAGCATGAGCCTTGGGGGCTACACTACATCTTTATTTTTTGCATCCTATAAGCATCAAATCGCATTCAACGATGTTTATCCGACTTTATGCTTGGGGGCTAGAGGACATGATAATAAAACACTGCAAATAAGAATCGGAAACTTACGATGTGTTCCAGGTGCAACTTCTCAAATCTGAGTTTAGTGTTGTGAAATACTTTCTCGGCAAGGGAGAGGGAGGGAACATCCGTCACTGGGAGTTTGCCAGACTCTATCTTCGCCTACCAAACCAAAATTTGGTCCAGGAGGCTGACCAGCTTCACGTCTTCCATCTCCTGGCTCGCTGCCTCCAGAGTGATGGTTTGCTTCTCAAGACTGGACTGAGCCATCTTGAGGATCTCCTCCTTCTTCCGTTTCAGGCCGGAGGCAGCAGAGGCGGCCACTTTATCCAACTTACCTATAGATATTACCATGGGATCATTACCCTTGATGGGTTCACCCTTGTTAATTGCCTGGCCACCAACGGTGACCAGGGCTTTCGAGATGTTGCCGGCATCAGGAGAGGCGGAAACCTCTGGTGCTGATGATGGAGTACTGGTTAGAGTCGGTGGCGGCATCACTAGGGAGATGACAAGTCACGATGCAAAGGCTTGCCGCTTGTCATTCGCTTCACTTTGCTCTTCAAAACTGCTTTAGCTCTAAAGCACGCAAATCCAAATATCAGGTGTGCTTTGGAAAGAAGAAATGTACAAAGTACTGAAAATATCGACAAGGTGCTTGTTTTTTAACTACCGGCAGCACTTGCTACCAGTAGTGATAACAACCTCCTTCGCCTTGCACTTCTTGGAAGAGGAGGCAGGAACTTCTTGCACCTCGTTGATACGTCCAAAACGTATCTACTGTCTCGAACACTTTTGCTATTGTTTCTCCTCTAAACTTGTATGATTTGGATACAACTAACATGGACTGGCGCTGTTTTCAGCAGAATTACCTTGGTGTCTAGTTTTTGTGCAGAAAATCAACTATCAGGAAAAATCCCGGAAAATATGCCAAAATTCCTTTTTCACCAGAAGACTCACGAGGCCAGAATACGAGACGGAGTGGGGCTCCGAGGGGCCCACACCCCCTGGCCGCGCGGGCCAGGCCTGACCACGCCTGGGAGGGGATTGGCCGCCTCGGGCACCCCCTCGGCCTCCCTCTTCACCTCTAAGATGCCTTCTGACATAAAAACTCAGGAGGGTTTGCCGTTTTCCCAAAAAGACTTCCGCTGTGCTGCCACCACCAAAAACCGCGATTCGGAATCAGAAACTCCGTTCTGGCACCCTGCCGGGACGAGTATTTGGAGGAGATCATCGACATCTTCATCACCGACGCCTCTCCATCAACCATCCATGTTTCCCCCATCCATGAGTGAGTGATCCCCCGCTGTAGGCTATGGGGATGGTAGGGATTGGATGAGTTCTATCATGTAATCGAATAAGATTATTAGGGCATGACGCCTAGTATCTCTATTAGTGCTATTTGACTTTGTTGCAACTTGTTGTGCTTAATGCTTGTCACTAGGGCCCGAGTGCCATGATCTCAGAACTGAACTTATTATTGATTCATGATGATAGTATTGTTTGTGATCTTATCTGCAAGTTGTGTACACATATCATTGTCCGGATCCAGAGGCTCCGAAGTGACAGAAATTGGGATAGCTAGAGGGGATGGCTGTGATATGAGGATCACATGTGTTAACGGAGTGTTAATTCTATGCTCCGGTGCTCTATTAAAAGGAGTACCTTAATTGCCAGTAGATTCCCTTGAGGCCCCGCTGCAACGGGCTGGCAGGACAAAAGATGTTGTGCAAGTTCTCATTGCGAGCATGTATGACTATATATGGAACACATGCCTATGATTATCTAGTACTTGGATGCTTTACCTTATTTATCTGCAATTGCCCTAGATCTTGAAGTTACATGAATAGTCTCATCCTTGCAACACCCGTCCATCCATCCCTATGCCTACCGCACTCATATCCTACTGTTTGCTACTATTGTTACTACTGCCTTTGTTTTACTACTGCTGTTACTTTGCTATTGCTACTACAAAATTGTTGCTATAGATACACTTCTATGAGCAAGACTATTTCTAGGTGTAGCTGAATTGACAAATTAGTTGTTAAGGCTCATAAGTATTCTTTGTCTCCCCTTGTGTCGAATCAATAAATTGGGTAATACTACCCTCGAAGACTGTTGCGATCCCCTATACTTGTGGGTCATCAAGAATATTTTCTGGCTCCGTTGCCGTGGAGCATAGCTTTATTTTTAAGTTCACTTGGATCTATTATTGTTCACTGCTATTCCTTTCATCATGGGGAAGTATCGTGATGGAAAGTTTCCTATTTTAACATCCACTACAAGAAGAGGTACAGTTCTAAACACCTCTGATGCTCTTGATTCACCGTCTGTTATAAGTAAGCTTGTTACACCACTACCACATACACATGCTACACACACTGCTACTACGGCTAAAGCTGAAATTGCTTTCGATACTCATGATGTTACTTATACTGTGCTTGATGCAAGTGGTTCATTAGGTCCTTTCCTAGATGCTACTATTGCTAGAACTATTTTGGGAAACACTGAAACTCCTAGTGAAGACACTACTACACCTGTTAGCTCACTAGAGTCTATAGAGAGATATGATATTAATGATGGTTACATTGAAATGACTGATGATGTTATTGAAGAGTACCAAAACACACGTGGTGCTAGTGCTATTAAGAGTCTCCTTGAGAGACGTACTATTATACCTAAGCTGTCTCCTGTTGCTAAGTTTGCTACTTCTCCCATAGACATTAAAGATAAATATTATGATTTCTCTCTTGATTTATCCTACATAAACATTGTTGTGAAACAACCTTTTTGTGGGACTAAGAATGAAAGTGTTGTGGCTCATATGAATGAGATTTCCACTATGAGTGCCTTATTCTCTGATGATTTTAAGACGCGCAAGTACTTTGTTACAAAGATCTTCCATTTTTCACTAAAAGAAGAAGCTAAAACTTGATTTAATAGGTTACCTCCTGGATCCATTGATAGACCTGATTGCTTGATTGGTTCTTTCTTTCAGAAATATTTTGCTCCTAGTGCTAGATATGTTGCTTTGCAGAAACTTTTTGATTTTAAGAAGGGAGAAGAAGAGAAATTGCCTAAGTCATGGACAAGGTTTTGTGCCTTGATTCATGCACATCCTGGATGTCCATTACCTAAAAATGAGCTTCTTGATATTTATTATAATGGTAACTGATGATTCTAGGACATACCTAGATAGTTTTGCTGATTGTGTTTTTAGGAAAAGAACTCCTGCAGAAGCTGAAGAATTAATTGCTAAAATAAGCAAGAATTATGATGATTGGACTTCAATTGAGTTGAATACACCTAAGGCCATTACTCATGAACCAATTGTGCCTGAACCAACTCCAACACCAACACCAAAGAACAGGGGAGTGATTGCATTAAATGATGAAGTGATGAAAGAAGCTAAAAAATATCTTAAGGATAAAGGTATTACATCTGAAGATGTGAAGAATCTACCTCCTATAGAAGAATAATGTAAGCCAATTACCCACTCATCCACTATTGAGGTACACTCTCCCCAACACTTTGATGAAGGTGATATTCCCTATGGTAAACCTCCTGATCAATGCTTAGAGGAACTTGACACTTTTATTGTTAAGCAAGGTAATTTTAATAAAGAAGTTCAGAATCATTTATTGGAAAACTCTAGAGATATTAATGAGTTGAAAGATATTGTGGAAAGAACTACTAATGATGTTAAAATGCTTTGTAAACACTTCCAAATGGTTCAAACCCAAATTGATCAACTTGCTAAGGTACACAAAGATATGCTAGTTAATGCTTCTAGAGATAAACATGCTTATGGAATTAGAACAAGGAGTGCTACACCCACTCAAGATCCTTTATACCCTGAAGTACATCCTAAAAGAATGGAGAAGGATTCTCAACAAGATGAAAGTAGTGGTAGTCCTCATAAGAGAAAGAAAAATAAACATAAAATAGTTGAGTAACCTCCTGAACCTGCTATATATCCTAATAGTATATCTGTCTCTAATGCTGAAACTGAAAGTGGTAATGATAAAAATGATGCTCCTGACAAGGAAGAAATTGAGGAAGAACCTAAGAAGCACTCTAAGAACACTAGATACACTAAGGAAGATTTTATTGCTAATAAACATGGTAGTGAAATAGAACCTTGGGTGTATAAACCTATGCCTTTTCCCAATAAGAAACACAAGTCAAAGGAAGAAGAACACTATAACAAGTTTTGTGAGTGGATAAAACCTTTGTTTTTGCAAATTCCTTTGACTGATGCTATTAAGTTGACTCCTTACTCAAAGTATATGAAGGATATTTTCTCTAATAAAAGGAAGATTCCTAATGAGGAAATTTCTACTTTGCTTGCTAATTATTCCTTCAATGGTAAGGTTCTAAAAAAACTTGGTGATCCAGGTATTCCAACTATTCCTTGCTCTGTTAAGAATAATTATGTTAGAACTGCTTTGTGTGATTTGGGAGCTGGAGTTAGTGTATCCCTTTTTCTCTCTATAAGAGACTCCAGCTAGAAAAGTTGATGCCAACTGATATATCTTTGCAAATGCCTAATAAGTCTACTACTATTCCTGTTGGTATATGTGAGGATGTTCCTGTTCAAGTGGCTCATAATTGATTGGTTTTAACTAATTTTGTTGTGCTTGAGATGCCTGAAGATGATAATATGTCTATTATTCTTGGGAGACCCTTTCTTAATACTGCAGGTGCTATCATCAATTGTAATCAAGGAAAAGTAACTTCTAATATTAATGGCAAAGAGCATACTGTCTATTTCCCCAAGAATATTGATAAGACTTATTGCCTTAATTCCATTGAAAATATTGAGGGCATCAAAGTTGGAGAAATATATTGTCCCATTCCACAAGAAAGTTTTGAAACTATTATGATTGGGACTATTGCTATCAAGATTGAGGTAACATAATCATTTTGTGAAACACAAAGTTTTGTATCATATAAGATTGTTTTGGTAACAAGACTTGATCAACCTTATTAACAAAGGGATTTTAATGAACAAAACAATGTTTTCACTATGGTTATATTTGCTCACTTTATTTTTCTCCTTTCCATTCTTTGCTCTTTTGCTTGTTTTTTGCTTTTTAGAGTGTCTTAGAACTTCTATAGTTTTGGTTTTGTTTGCCTTTGCTTCTTCTAAAAAAATCTTTTTCTGCGAGAAAATCAATTTTCATAACCTAAAAATTGGCCAAAAATAAAGTTTCCCAAAAAATTCCAGAAAATTCTATTAAATTTTTCCTCGAAAAAGGGGCAGATGGGCACCTGGAATGGTCCAGGGGGACCCACCAGGCTAGCACACCCCTGGTGCCACGGCCAGCCCCACGACGCACCTGGCCTGGGTGGGACCCACCTATGGCCCTCCAAGATGCCTCCTTCCAGCCACTTCTTTCTCTCTCCCGAAAAACACCGAATTTTTTTATCAAGCTCGATTTCCTTCTGTTCTTGCTCCCGATTTTCGATCTCCTTGCTTAGCCCATCTTTACTGCTGATTTTTGGAGGGATTGCTCTCCGGTATGTGCCTCCTCTGCTTGCCCAATCATATTTTTGATTGGTAGATTGTATCTTGAGTATTTTCTACTGTAGGTGACATGTTGTATGAGCTTGCATGCTTGTTCTATACTTAGAGATTTCATTTTGATGCATGTTTAGCCCTCTAGCAAGTTCCTATAGTAGTTCCTCATCATTTATCAACTTGGAAATCACTTGGTTTGATATTTGTCTAAAAATTTCAGAAAATAAGATGAGTGCATACCAACTGAATCAACATGATTTGATGGTACTTGAGCCAATGAAAGTCCATCATGAGGAGGAAGTCTTCCCTTCCATATATCCATGCCCTGAATTTGTGAGAACTGCGCGGATCTTTCAGGATTTCCAAACTATGATTACTAATGCAGTATTGGAACACTTTGTTGAAGAGGAACCATATCAATATGTTAAGCTAACCATGGTTGTGGTGTAGGACTTCTAGTTTATTTGGTCCTTGTCTAATCCCATGGTCCATTATAAAATTTACAATATAGCTGTTGACCTGCCTTTTCCTGATTTTTGTGCAGCTATTAGAGTACCATAGTGGGGTGCTTGTGAGAAGATTAGAGAGAGGACCAAGCCACTCATGGATTTATATGCTGAAATTTTCCAAGGTTGCGACTTCTCAAAGGAAAGTGGTAAAATTGGGAACATTCAGCTCCCATCCATTAGATATTTTGCCTACTTCATTACCAAGTGTGTTCTTCCTAGAAAAACTGGTAGAACATTATATTTATTTGATCTAGTTTTTATCTGATCTGCTTTGAATAGGGATAGATCTTATAACTTGGGTGCTTTGATAGCTTACCATCTTACCACCAACCGCGAGAAAGGTGGAGTTTGTGGGCGTCTAATTGCCTCTCATTTGCTAGCTTTTCATAGTTTAGAGCCTCACCATTCAGATTTTTGGTTCCCCATAGAGAGACTCGATATCGATTCCATGGTTCAGCATAATTTTGTTTCTTCTTGGGCTACTTTGAGAGATTTACCGTATGAAATATCCTTTATCAAGCGTGGTTGGAGAGGGGGTAGGACTGAGAAAGTAGTCTCTTTGCCTGCACCTGCTTTGTTTAATTTTGATAATAGGCAAGGATGGTCTCTCACGGAGGAAGAACTTGACACATATGTGGCGAATCTCTCCTAGCAAGAGGAGAATGTTGGAGAGGATGTCTAAGATGATTTGGTTCGGCCCTCCAACATGGGGGAGTTTTCATACCAGCAGCCCTCCTATGAGTTCTTGAATCACTTTCATACCAAAGTCAATAAGCCTCGATGATATATTTTTCCTTAGAGTTCTTGTATCACTTTTATGCCATTATTAGTTCTGTTTTATTCCAAGCATGATTATGACAGTTATTGCTCTCTCGTTTGTCACTCCCTCTCTATTGCTAGCCTTCACCTGCACTGAGTATGAGCTCTACTCGTGCTTCCAACTCCCCAAAACCAATATTGTCAAAAGTGTCCACCATACCTACCTATTAGCATCATTTTCTATTCCATGCATATTAATTATGCCTTGTTTTCTTCCAAATAAAATGTTTGCTTGTATGGGAAAACTAGTTTGACGAGGTTTAATCTCGTCAATGCCAATTGTTATGAGCTTGGGTTTTGGAGAAGATGGGGGTGCTGAAGATCGTGGAACAGTTAACAGATAAGAAACCAGGGGACACGAGATTTACCCAGGTTCAGGCCCCCGGAGGGAAAACCCTACTCCTGCTTGTCTGCTCTTGATTACGGCGGAACCGAAGGTTACAAGGGTGCGCAGATGCAATCTGGCGTGGAGGTGTGTATGCGGTGGAAAAAGGATTGTCCCTCCTCGCCGTGCGCTCCTAGCCTTTATATAGAGTTATGCAGGTCTCGGGCACAGATCGAGTCGGTTACAAGCTTTAGGGTTTGCCCCCTTTGAATATTCTATCTGTTCTAGTCTTGCTCTCCAAGGATCCGAAGATGTCATGGGCTTGGGCCACCCGAAAATCTCCACGGGCCGCGTATATTCTTGTGGGCCTTCCTTGGGCTGGACCAGGTATGCTAATTTCGTGTACCCGGAGGGTATAACCATGTCAGTAGCCCCCGAGTGTTCAGTCGAATCACAGATTCGGCTGAGGACTCTTCAATCTTTAGGGTGCAGCTGTTTCTGTTCATCAGGAAAAGAATGATTCAGTGTGTAGGGATTGTTGATGCGTGTTCCTAACTCTCCTGACAGATCAGGGTCAGTTAACTGTCTTAGGACAAAACAACACGATCTTCTTCAGATTCGAGTCCCTAGACTTGAACCTGGAACAAATGCTGGCATAATTCGACTCAGGTCACACGGGTTGAATCCCAGTATTTTTCGAATGATGTACCCAACGTGTTCGTCGGGATTTTCATCGCGCCTGTTGGCACGGATTTTTTACTAGCAGAGCGCAGACGGGTGCGTTACCAGGCCATCAGATGGTATCTGTAGGTCTTATCTTTGCATCGCAGACACTTCATCCGAAATTTTATCACCGCGGAGGTGTTTCGGGTGGCCAAGGAGGATGGTACTCACTTAGCGTTGGTTGGGGCAAAGCTGCCAAATTTTTTTTGCATTTTGATCCGAAGGATCACAGTCGAAAAATTCATAGGGTGCGCGACCAGCGCTCCCTATGGGAGTAGCCCCCGAGTGTCTGTTCGAGTCGTACACTCGAGCAGAGACTTTAATTCAGCCGTTGTTAACTTCATGTCTGTAGGACACAATTTTTTCGGATGCTTGAATCAATCCTCCCTATGGGAGTAGCCCCCGAGTCCGTAGTGGAGTCGTAGACTCGACGTAGAACTCGAAGAATAGATCATTGGTGTAGTACCTTATTCGTGCTTCGGGTGCGCGGCCAGCGCTCCTGATAGGAGTAGCCCCCGAGTAGTTACTCGAATCATAGATTCGAGTGAGTACTTTTAGTTGTCAGCCGAAGATTTCTAACCGTTGCTAGTGTGGTTTGATGACGTCAGTGCTAATGATCGGTGACCTCAACCGTCTGCGGCGCCATAGGTGACGTGACCGAACAAACATGGGTCCCACTTCCTGACTTGGAGTTGACTGGTCATGCGCGACATGGCGAGAATTACGGCATCTCCTTGGTTTCCGTGCGTAGTGGACGGCATGCGAGTGACGGTTTGCTGCTGTGTTGACACGTGGACGGTTGGATCTGATCCTGGCGTTAGGGCTTCCAGATGAACGGTCCCTGTTCATCGCCCTCGTCGTTATAACTGTGGGGAAAACTGTAGTTTGTTTTCACCCCAGCCATTTGATTTCCACTGCCTCCATTTTCTTGAGCTTTTCCCTTTGCGTGCTGGACGTTCTCCGATCATTTCCTTCCTCAGTCTTGCGCGCACACTGCCGCCATCGACGTGCCGCGATGGGGAAGTTGAACAAGGCCTCCACCGGGGGGGGCACCAGTGCTGCTGCTGGCGGCAAGAAGGGCACCACCGCCGCTCGTATCACCGAGGGTGGATGGCAGCGTACGGAGACACGCGAGGGTGACCTGCGCAAGCTTCGTGAAGCGGGTTTAATCCCGTAGGACAAGGAGGCCGTGAAGATCCTTGGCGATGAGGTAACGCCCCATCCACCCGCAGGGTTTCAGGTGATGTTCGTTGCTTTTGTTCTTCGCGTCCTCTCGCTCCCAGTCCACGATTTTCTTCGTGGACTGTTGTTCTTCTATGGCATCCAACTCCACCATCTTTCGCCCAATTCTCTTATCCACATCGCCTACTTCATTACTTTTTTCGAGTGCTGGCTCAGTATCGAGCCACACTTTGGCCTCTTTCGGAAGCTCTATTCTATTAAGAGGCAGTCCCGCTCTGATGGATTTTATCCAATCGGTGACTACATCATTTCTCTTTGATCCACTTTTATTTTCTTCTCTTTTTCTATGTCTGAGTCCATCCAGTACTGGCGGGGGAAGTGGTTTTATATCCGCGACTCCACAGTGGATGGGCAAGACTTTGGCCTTGCCCCTTTCGACTCCACCCAGGAGATCTTGAAGAAGAGATCCTGGAAGAATCATATCCTGGAGGGAGAGGTGGAGGAGATAGAGGAGCTCTACCGTCGGGTGGAGGCCCTCCAGGTGGTTCCAGAGAAGGAGGTGAACGGTGTGGACATCATCCGCACCTTCCTCAAATGTCGGGTGCAGCCACTCTAGGCCAGGACGCATCCGATGTTTCTTTACTCTGGCCACCATGATCCGATGAGGGTTTTGGCCGAAGAGCTCTCCAAGGGGGACCTCGACAGAGTTCTTCGGCCGCTGCGGAAGTACAAGTCCGATGAGAAAATTCCGGGGAAATCGCGGATGCCCCCTTTCAGTGCCTCTCGACCAGTTCCGCAGGTGTAGATTCATGACGGGCGCATAGCACCTTTTTTCGATTGCTCGTCCTTGTGATTACTTTTACTGAATGTTTATGTCTTCATTGTGCAAGACTTCAAGGTGGCTGGCATGGTGCCTCCACTACCTAAAAGGTTTCCGAATGCACCGGACAATGAAGTTGTGGACTCCGGGTCCGAACTTCCGTCGGCGCAGTGGCCGACTGAGGAAGCCCCCGAGGCGAGCAAGGGGCAGACCCGAAAGCGGGCATGGAGCTCGAGCGAATCTTCGGATGCCTCGACTCCGCCGACGCCTAGGGACCCGTTGTTCCTTGTCCGCCACAGTGGAGTTGAGGTGCTTCTTCCTCGCCTAACCTGCCGTGCTCAGTACCATGCAAGAGCATGACCAAGAGGAAAAAGGAAGAGAAGAAAGGTAAGAGGGTGCTGCCCGTTTTTGACTTGAGAGACATGGACTCGTAAGTATCTTCGGATGCGATTCGTTACTTTTTTGTCTTCTTGTCTTCTTGCTTTTGATTGGTATTTTCCTTGCAGCCACTCCTCTGAGGGATATTTTAGTGAGGCCACTTAGGAGGCAGTAGGGGAGTCGAAAATGACGCCTCCTCCCTCTCAGACGGTGGCCACCTTTGGGGGCGATGCTCCGAATCCCTCTCTGCAGGAGGCTCGAGTTATCATCTCCCATAAGACTACACTGGGACCTTCGGAGTCTCCACCTGAGCACGTAAGTTGTTTTCTCTCTTGCTGTAGGGGGAGCCCCAGGGCCTTATTTTTGGATGATCTACTGATTTTGCCTTCTTTCTGCGTGTCTCGGGGGGAGCCCCCGAGCATTTTTCATGTGTTTGATGTCTTGCTCGTTTCCTAGGCGCAGCCCCCAAGCTCTTTTTGAGATACTTTGTTTCTTCTCGCAGCCCTTTGTGCATGGTGCGGACCTGCTTGTGCAGCAGCACCTAGCGCTGGAGGCCAGCATGCGGCAGCTTCGAGGTACATGTTGAATTGATCATATTCTTTTTCGTCTGCTTGCTAGCTTGTGTAGCTCATGTATGTTTTTGTTGCTTTTGCATATGAGAATAATACCGCCCTCCGCGAGCTTGATGCCATCAAAAAGAGCCTTGGGAAAGCGGAGAAGAAGGCCAAGGATGCCGTTGGGGCGGAGGAGCGGTTGGAGCAGGAGCTGGCTGGTGCCACACCGGACAAGGAGCGCCTGCAGCGAGAGGCTTCGGATCGCGAGGAGCAGCTCGCCAGAACCAAGCATGCATCTGATGGTGAAAAGAGCAAAGGCGTTTTCCGGTGAGTGCTTTGCCTGTCTTTGTTTTTTTCGGCTGATCTACCTTTATGCCCTTATTCGATTCCTTCTTTGTCTTTCTTTTGCTCCAGATGCCTCGGGCATTGAGTTCAATCGCAGTGCCTTGGAGCACATGAGCTCTCTAGACGATGCCGCTGCAGCGGTCTTGGACCACTGCGGTACTGCTGCTGGCTCCCTTGCCAAGGCCAAGGAGATCCTCGGGCGCTTCTACAAGGAGCTCGTTCCCAAGGGCGCTGCCCTTGAGGATGTCGATTCTTTTGCGGATGCGCTGTTGGCGGATGCGCCTGCGGCCTACAAGCGCAATAAGAAGGGCATCAGCGCTTCCATGGGGCTGGCTATGGCCCTGGCATCCGGGGCGGAGCTGGATCTTCATCAGGTCACCTCCCAGATGCCAACGGCTCCCGACGGTTCCGAGGTAGCCTTCGCTCTCTACGCTTCTCACCGTAAGTGCTATGGGCCGAAGCTCATTGACCTTCTGGTGGAGTATGCGGCGAAGCAGCAGGAGGAGGTCAAGAGAAGGCACTCTGTCTCCGAGGCCACTCAGGATGCGGCTGCTTAGGCTTCGTCGTTGTAGTTGTAGGATAGTTGTATTCTTCTTTTGTTGTAATATTTGACGAACAATTTTCCTGCGCCATGTTGTGGCCTTTTGTTGTATATAAATGATCCTTCGAGCTGTTGCTCAGTCATGTGTTGTTCATACCCTTGTCTATTTTCCTTTAGGGACCTTCGGGTGAGGACCCCGTCGATACTTCGTCTGCTCCGCAGCCGCGACCATCTTTGGATGATGCGTCGCAGCTTGTTTTTCTTCGTGACCGTGTCTCCAGTCTTGAGAAGGAGATACTTGGCATCCGAGGCCATGCGGATGTATGGAAATAGAAGGCGGAGCGAACTACCGCCAGAGAGGAGTATCTGATGGGGGAGCTACGATAGTTGGCCGAGGAGCTGGAATGTAAGTTTCATTGAGATGTTGCTCGTTTTCGGATGCGCCTGGTTTGCGAGTCATCTTACTCTGTACTTGCTGCAGGTGCCAACCTTCTTCCGAGGGAGGAGAAAGAGCATGTTGCAGTTTGGATCAACTGCTTGACCCAGCAGGATATGGAAGCCGGAAGCTTTTTCTGGATGGACCGCGACTGGGCCATGGTCCTTGCGACTGTGCAGGACCGCACTCATAGGTATCAGGGGTGCTGCGGCAGGTGAAGATTTCCCTGGCGTCGATTCTGCACGTCATGTTTCCCCTTGTTGAAGCGTCCTCGACTCTCTAGGGTTCGCTGGCGAAGTTTCGATACGTGGGTCATGTTAGGGAGCTGGTGCGACACCAGCTGGTTGCAGGGGTGAAGGCTGACCTGTCGCTTGTTCGTCTGCGTCGCCCAGATGTTGATCTTGCGGCGGTGGCCGCTAGACCACCCCCTCGACCAGATGGTGGCCTCTGGGATATGCGCCCTCATTACGCGGCTGTTAGGCAGTATGCCGAAGATATTGTATATCTTTTTGAGCATCGGGCGCATGTTATCCTTCAGAATAGGTAGGCCCTGTAAAAGAGATAGATGTAAAACTTGTATATACTTCAAGTGGGTGTGTTATGCCCTTATTGTAAAGGTTATTTGTATGAGCACGTGATGCTTGATTGTATGCATGCCCTTTTCGTTAGCCTGACGTGGTCAGCTACTTAGGTTTACATGCGTTATGCTCAGTCGACGAAGTCATGAGGTGAGGCGGAGCCCCCGAGTGTGTTGCAACAGAAAGTAGTATGAGAAAAAAAGGATAAATTTTTGGGTGAGACACTTAGCTTTTATTCATATCGTAACGAGGAGGTACATTGTTTGGCTGACTAGCCTTGGCTGAGTAGCCTTATTGAAAGTAAAGGGGGATAGCTAGGGGTAGAAGAGTCGCAATTGTGCGACGTTCCATGGGTTGGAGTATGCAACTCCTGACTCCACGTGCTTGAGGCGGTAGGCACCACCTGGGATGACTTCGGTGATGACGTAGGGTCCTTCCCAGGGTGACTCGAGCTTTTTCAGGCGCTCTTGCTTGAGTCGTAAGGCGAGGTCCCCTTCGACGAAGGATCTTGAGCACAGCCGACGGCTGTGATAGTTGCGGAGGCTCTGCTGGTAGACCGCCGAGTGAGCCGCGACGATGTCGCGTGCCTCGTCGAGTGTGTCGACGACGTCTTCGAGTGCGGTCGTCGATTCGTCTTCGCTGTAGGCGACGACCCGTGGGGCCTTATGGCGTACTTCTGCAGGTAACACGGCTTCGGCTCTGTGCACCATGAAGAATGGCGTGTAGCCAATTGAGCTGGTTGGCGTTGTGCGCAAGCTCTAGAGGACGGAGGGTAGCTCTTCTGCCCAGGCTCCCGCAAGCCGTTCGAGTGGGCTCAGTAGGCGTTTCTTGATGCCGCCGCCTACGAGGCCGTTGGCCTTTTCGACCTTCCCGTTGGTTTACGGGTGCGCCATGGAGGCATATGATATTTTGATACCGAGGCCTTCGCAGAAGTCCTGGAATTCTTTGGAGATGAAGTTCGACCCGTTGTCCGTGATGATGCTGTGCGGCACGCCAAACCTGTAGACTATGGATTCGAAGAACTTCACGGCCGTTTTACCCTTTCGGTTGGTAACGGGTATGGCTTCGATCCACTTGGTGAACTTGTCTACTGCGACCAGGAGGTAGACGTGGCCTCCTTTCCAGGACTTGGGTAGTTTGCCGATCATGTCGAGGCCCCATTGGGCGAAGGGCCAGGCCAGGGGTATGGGCCCGAGCTCCGATCCTGGTGCATGCGGTTTATCTGCGAACCTCTGGCAACCATTGCACCTTCGGACGATGTCCTTGGCATCGTTCATGGCTGTTGGCCAGTAGAACCCAGCATGTAGAGCTTTGGTGACGAGGGCACGACTGCCCGCGTGATGGCCGCAGATGCCCTCGTGGATGTCTTAGAGGATGGTTTTGCCGTCACCGATGGTGACGCACCTTTGGAGTACACTCGAAATGTTGCGCTTGTACAACTCGCCATTGATGATGGTGAAGGCCTCGGACCGGCGAGATATGCGCCGGGCATCTGTCGGGTCATCAGGCAGTTCCCTATTTATCAGGTACCGAAGGTACGGTTGCACCCATGTTTCCTCGATTGCCATGACCTGCATTAGGTTGACCAACGTGATCTCCGTGTCGAGATTTTCTGGTCCTTCCTGTCCTTCGGGGAGCGCAGCCCCCGAGTGCTCTGCTTCTTCGGGTGATCCCTTGGGGAATTTCCTTTTGATGGATGGCACGCAGATTTGTTCGAGGAACACACCTGGTGGCACCCGCGCGTAGGTGGAGCCGATTTTGGCGAGTCTATCAGCTTCTTTGTTGCTTTCTCTTCCAACGTGTCGAAGCTCACAGCCGTCAAAGTCTCCTTCGAGTGAGTTGTAGAGCGCACAATACGCGATCATGTTGGCGGCGTGTGCGTCGCACTCGTTCATCGTCTGCTGGACGACGAGGTTCAAGTCACCGTAGATGACTAGGCGTGTTGCACCGCAGATCTTGGCCATCTTCATGCTGTGGATGAGGGCCTCGTATTCGGCTTCGTTGTTGGAGGCTCGAAATTTCATCCGGACGACGTATTTCATCTTGTCACCTTGCGGGGACGTCAGTATGACGCTGGGCCATGCTCCAGCCTCGCGCTTGGAGCCGTTAAAGTGCATCGTCCATGATTGCGTCATATCCGGGGTGTTCGTCAACTGTAGCTCCATCCAGTGGACGAGGAAGTCCGGGAGGACCTGAGATTTGATCGCATGCCCCATAGGGCTACGTGTTCTGTTGCTTCGGGGTTGTTCAAGATGCTGTTCAGTGGCGCCTCATTGACGACCATCACCTGATGCTCCTGGAAGTAGTGGCTCAGTTGACGAGCCGTCATGAATACTCCGTAGGTGAGTTCCTGGTAGTGAGGGCACCTCCGTTTTGTTGGTATCAATACCTCGCTGAGGTAGTAGATTGGGCGTTGGACCCCATGGGTCTTGCCATCTTCGGGTCATTCGACCACGAGCATGGTGCTTACCACCTGGCGCGTGGCTGCTATGTATAGCAGCAGGGGCTCGCGTTCCCTTGGCATGACCAGTACAGGCGAGGTGGAGAGCAGCCGCTTCAGATCTTTGAATGCATCGTTGGCTTCAGGTGTCCACTCGAATTTTTCTGTTTTGCGTAGAAGCTGGTAGAAAGGCAGGGCCTTCTCACCCATGCGGCTGATGAATCTTCTTAGTGTCGCGATGCGCCCAGCTAGTTGCAGGACACCTTTGAGGTTCTTTGGTTTCTCCATGGCCAGTATGGCCTGGATTTTCTTCGGGATCGCCTCAATTCCTCGCTGGGAGATGAAGTAGCCAAGCAGTTGGCCAGACGAGACGCCGAAGGCGCATTTTTCTGGGTTTAGCTTGATCTTTTAGTGATCAAGGTTATCGAACGTCTCGCGGAGATTGTCGATCAATGTCTTGGCCTCCCTTGTCTTGACTACTATGTCGTCGACATAGACCTGTATATTGCGTCCGATCTGGCTCTTCAGGCATGCCTTCATGCACCGCTGGTACGTGGCACCTGCGTTCTTCAGCCCGAAGGGCATTGTGTTGTAGCAGAATACTCTGGCATGATGAACACCTTTTTTCCTGGTCTTCGACCTTCGGTCGAATATGATTGTAGCCTGAGTAGGCGTCAAGGAAGGAGAGTTTCTCGCATCCTGCAGTCAAATCGTTGATCTTATTGATCTGAGGGAGAGGGAAGTGATCCTTTGGGAAGTGCTTGTTGAGCGATGTGAAGTCCACACACATTCGTAGAATGTCCGTGTCCTTTTTAGGGACCAACATAGTGTTGGCCAGCCACTCGCTTTCCTTGATCTCCCTGATGAAATCAGCGTCGAGCAGTCTGTTGACTTCGACTCCGACGGCTTCGGCCTGTGGCTCGGACAATCATCAGATGGATTGTTTGACGGGCTTGGCATCTGGAAACACATTGAGTGCGTTCTCGGCGAATTCCCTAGGAACTCCTGGCATGTCCGCATGACACCAGGCGAAGATTTCCCAGTGCTCACGGAGGAATTCGAGAGCACGCTTTCCTATCTTGATCTTTGCCGAGGTCGCTACATCGGCCGCCTTGAGGCATCCGTCGGGTGGACCTGCACCTTCTTCGTGTTGACTGTTGAGTCGAACGACATGTCAGGTGCGTTTTTCCTAGAGACTGGGGGTGCCCCATTGTCTGTCAGCTCTCGAAGCCTTGTGAGCTGCTCCTGTATGCCGAATGACTGGGAGATTCTGTTGAAGTCCCTGTCGCAACGGTCGGATCGGGTGAAGCTCTCCTGGACCGTGATGACGCCCCTAGGTCCTGGAATCTTGAGTAGCAGGTATGCATAGTTCGGTACTGCCAGGAATCTTGCGAATGTCACGCGCCCGAGGATGGTGTGGTATTGTGATGGCCAATCCACCACTTTGAACTCGAGCCGTTCACACCAAAAGTTGTCGGGTTTGCCGAAGACGACATCGAGCCATATTTTTCCCAGGGGAAATATGCCCTTCCCTGGGACTATGCCGTGGAACATTGTGTCGAATTGTTCCAGGCTGCACAGCGGGATCCGCATTGCTGCTAGGGTGCTAGCGAACATCAGGTTGATGCTGCTGCCGCCGTCCATGAAGACGCAGCTCTTCTAAAACCCTCTGGTCTATGTCTCGAGCACCAAGGAAGCATGACCTGGGCTAGGGATCTGGCGGGGGTGATCTGAACGACTGAGTGTGATGCAGGACTCCAAACCGCTGAGGTACTTAGGGATGGCGGGTGGAGCGGTCACAACCAAGCTGACCTGGCTGGTGATCTTCTTTTGCACCCTGTTTGTTGGGTGCCCCTTTTGGATCATCAATGACCCTTTCGGTGCGGGGTACCCATTTACGCTGTTGTTCTGCATGGGTGCGATCGGGTGATTCGAAGGTCCCACAGGTGGTGGTGGAGGAGCTCCGTGGGCAATGTCTCCTGGTGCAGGTGCGTGTGCGAACCCAGGTTTCAGGATCTGCTGTCTCATCTGGGCCAAGCCCTCGCTGAGTTTCTGGAACTCGCGGCAGTCCTTGAGCATATGGCTGGCCTTCTTTTTTCCATCCTACTTGTCGATGTAGAAGTGGATGGTGCATGGTCCCGATAACTTGTTGTATGCCGAGGGTTCGTTGTTGCGGCCATGGTGTTGCCACGTTTGCGTTGGGCATCCTCTGTCTCGGAAATTGTTTCCACGGTATCCTCCACTGATGCTGTTGTTATCGCTGCGACGGTCGGTGTAGCCAGCCACAACCATGTCGGGTCCGTCGCGATCATCGTAGACGCGCGATCTTCGCTTGCTACAGCGCTCGCGTCTGCGGCCATAGTCATCTTCCTTATCCGAGTGTGCTCGATGGACGGAATCCTCGCCATCTTCCCATCTGTTGGTGATGTCCATGAGGTGGTCGAGTGTCTTGGGCTTGACTCGCCCAAGTTCTTCCTTGAAGTCCTGGCGTTTGACGCCATCTTTGAAGGCGTCGATTGTTCTCTTCTCGGAGATGTGTGCCGCGGAGTTCTTGATGTTGGACCAGCGTAGTATGTATGAGTGAATGGATTCGCCCGTTCGTTGAGTGCAGGCCCGCAGTTCTTCGATCGAGGCTGGCCTCTTGCTGGTAACCTTAAAGTTTCAGATGAAACTGTACGCCAGTTCCTCCCAGCTTCGGATGGATCCCGAGGATAGGTTGCTGAGCCAGATCCGGGCTATGCCTGTCAGGTGCAGCTGAAGGCATTGCAGAGCGGTGTTTTTGTTTCCGCCGTGTAGCTTGATGGACGACAGGTGGTCACTGAGCCATGCCTTAGGGTCCTGCATGCCGTCAAACTTCGGAGTGTCCGAAGGGATCTTGAAATTTCTCGGCATCCGTGTTCGCCGAACAGACCTACTGAAGCATCGAGCTCTACAGAGTTCTCCGTCATCATCCTCTTCGGATTCAGATGAGCACACGCGTTTGGCGCGTGCCTTGTCGACCTTGGGCTGAGCGAGGTCGCTTCGAGCGTCGTAGTCACGGCTGTGACATCGTGGGCTCTTGCGTTGTCGAGGTAGGTCATGCTCGTCCTCGTCGGATGAGGGTGTGGGGATGCGGTTGAATCTGATCGCAGCTTTCTTTTTCGGCTCCATAGGAGCCTCCTCATGGAGCGCAGCTCCAACGAGTTCGAGTCCGGCTAGTGCGGACTTGTGCATAGCTCTCTTCGGGTTCCCCACCAGAGGTGGATGGGGCGCGAGGTATGTGGTGGCTTCCATGATCGCAGCTTGCGGCGTCTTCGGGATGACGTTGCCGTTGGCGTCCATCTCCATGAAGGACGTGTTGAGGGTTCAATTCACCTCACGACGTGTAGTGGGATCCATGTTATCCGTGTGAGAGAGATGCTTGTTGGCTTGATTGCTGTGCGAGCTGGAGCCGCCAGCGGCGGAGAGCGCAGCTAGCCATGCGCTAGACTCCGAGGCCGCTTGCTTGCGTTTGTCGAGAACTTCTTGCATCTTCATATGCTTTTTATGCTCTTCGATGAGGAGCAGGTGGTATGCCATCAGTAGGTCCCGTGAGGCACCCACATGCAGGATTTTGTTGCCCGCCAGGGCTTCGCGTGCCTGGTTCCATCCTTCCTCGCTGAGGTGGATTATTCGATTGGCATCGGGGTCATCCTCGTTGGGCGAGGGGATGGTTGCCTCCTGTTTTCGCCGTTTCTACCCTGTGGATTGGGTGGCGGTATGTGAGCACCCGAACCTGGTGGTTGTTGCTCCACGTCGCTTTGGATGACCACGTCGCATTGTTAGCATCCGCAGATTGGATCGCTGCTGCCGCAGCTTTCGGATCGGGAACTGTAGGTTCCTTCATTCGACGGGGGGTCGCACAGATCTGAGTTGCAGCTGTTGTTGTCGTATGACTCATCTGTCGATGTTGATGTGCGTAGCACACTGGGATGCGGGGACCATGAGGCGGGCCTGATTGATGGCAGTGGCACCCGCTCGGGGAGGCGGAGAGTGCCGGTCTGTCCCACCTGGAAGTAGAAGCTCCCGAACAGGATCTCAAGCCCATCGCCTATGGGCTCGAAGTCCTTCATGGTGGCTAACGAGTGGGCGGTGAAATCGAAAGCGCCGAAGAGGAGATGGCTCTCCGTCGCCGAGGAGTTGTAGATCGCTTTGGTCGGGACCGTCATGATCGCACAATCAGCGACCCCGATTCCCACAGACGGCGCTAATTGACGAGGTTTAATCTCGTCAATGCCCATTGTTATGAGCTTGTGTTTTGGAGAAGATGGGGGTGTTGGAGATCACGGAACGGTTAACATACAAGAAACCAGGGGACACGAGATTTGCCTAGGTTCAGGCCCCCGGAGGGAAAACCCTACTCCTTCTTGTCTTCTCTTGATTACGATGGAACCGAAGGTTACATGGGTGCGCAAATGCAGCGTTGAGGTGTGTATGCGGTGGAAAAAGGATTGGCCCTCCTCGCCGTGCCCTCCTAGCCTTTATATAGAGTTTAGGCAGGTCTCAGGCACAGATCGAATCAATTACAAGCTTTAGTGTTTGCCCCCTTTGAATATTCTACCTGTTCTAGTCTTGCTCTCCAACGATCCGAAGATATCATGGGCTTGGGCCACCCGAAAATCTCCATGGGCCGTGTATATTCTTGTGGGCCTTCCTTGGGCTGGACCAGGTATGCTAATGTCGTGTACCCGCAGGGTATAACCATGTCATAGTTAGTAAAGCTCTCACGAACTTGATGGCACACTTCATTTCTTGCACTTAATAAACCTGAACCATTGTGATTGTCCACGAAAGTTATATGCTTGCAAATTATAGGCTAGGACTTAGCAGAACCGTGCTGTCACGGAGAACGCTTTCAACACCTGTAAATATTATACCCATTTGATATCATGCTCTTTTGTTTACGGATGTTGTCAGTGTGAAATAAAAGGGGAGCTTGTAAGTCCATGGAGTTATGTATATGTGTTAGAGAAACACCAGGGCCGCTAGCCTAAGCCATGCCTAATCATGGTGGAAACTTGCAGCATAACCATAGTGAGCAATCTATGAAGCATTCTTCTAATAAAAAAAGAGGTAGAGCTTGAGAAAAAGAAAAAAAGAGACATATTGAAAAGAGGAAAGAGAGAGAAAAAAGCACCATTTTCCCATGGTAAATAAGAAGATTGCTGAGATGCTCATTGTCTGCTTGCCTTGTCATTTTGATTATGGGATTGCTCCTGTACCATGTGCAAGGGGTAACTACAGTTGAGTAGCATGATGAGCGGCCCTCGTACTCAAGGGACATGAGATTTCCAGTTTATGGTCTGTCAAGCATATAACTCATATTGGACCTCACTTTCACCTTAACCATTTAAAGATGCCTATGATAGGGGCAATGAGAGCTCAAACCTAATGAGTACCATACTTTCAGCATTTGGAAGCCTTTCAAACTTTTCAAAACCTTTTCACTTCCTTGTTGAGTCATCCCTTATTCTATGAGCACCTTGTTGAGAGCATAGTTGTCATTATTAGTGTAATGTGCTTGTCTCAAAACTTGGTTAATTATGTCATGATTTTGATGCTTGTATCTTTGATATCTTTACTTCTAGTCGTCACTTGAACTTCAGAGGTGCCTTGGCATTTTTGCTCCACAACAAAAGGCAAGCGAGATACCACTCTATCATACCTACTTATGAGCATTCCAATGTTGCTTATGTCTATATTTCATGCTACTTATTATTATTGAGTTGGAATCTCTTCATATCTTGCAATGACTATTGAGTAGACTTAGTTGCATGCTCCTTATTATGAATTGTCTAAGTATCTACTCATGTGGTGAGAATATTTACATCATATGAAGCAAATGTGTTCGTGAAAGTTCTTTTATCGCACTCAGTTTTCAACTGAATTGCTTAAGAACAAGCAATAAGCTAAGCAAATGTCTAAGTATCTACTTTCTCAAACACTTTTGCTATTGTTTCTCCTCTAAACTTGTATGTTTTGGATACAACTAACACGGGCTGACGCTGTTTTCAGCAGAATTACCTTGGTGTCTAGTTTTTGTGCAGAATATTAACTATCAGGAAAAATCCCGGAAAATATGCCAAAAATCCTATTTCACCAGAAGACTCACGGAGCCAGAAGACAAGACGGAATGGGGCTCCGAGGGGCCCACACACCTGGCCGCGCGGGCCCGGCCTGGCCACGCCTGGGAGGGGTGTGGCCGCCTCGGCCCCCCCTCGGCCTCCCTCTTCGCCTATAAGATGCCTTCTGACCTAAATACTCAGGGGGGTTTGACGTTTTCCCAAAAAGACTTCTGCTGCGCTGTCACCACCAGAAACCACGATTCGGAATCAGAAACTCTGTTCTGGCAACCTCCCGGGATGGGGATTTGGAGGAGATCATCGCCATCATCATTACCGACGCCTCTCCATCAACCATCCATGTTTCCCCCATCCATGAGTGAGTAATCCCCCGCTGTAGGCTATGGGGATGGTAGGGGTTGGATGAGTTCTATCATGTAATCGAATAAGATTGTTAGGGCATGGTGCCTAGTATCTCTATTAGTGCTATTTGACTTTGTTGCAACTTGTTGTGCTTAATGCTTGTCACTAGGGCCCGAGTTCCATGATCTCAGATCTGAACTTATTATTGATTCATGATGATAGTATTGTTTTTGATCTTATCTATAAGTTGTGTACACATATCATTGTCTGGATCCAAAGGCCCCGAAGTGACAGAAATTGGGATAGCCGGAGGGGATGGCTGTGATATGAGGATCACATGTGTTCATGGAGTGTTAATGCTTTGATTCGGTGCTCTATTAAAAAAAGTACCTTAATTGCTAGTAGATTCCCTTGAGGCCCCGTTGCAACGGGCTGGTAGGACAAAAGATGTTGTGCAAGTTCTCATTGTGAGCATGTATGACTATATATGGAACACATGCCTATGATTATCTAGTACTTGGATGCTTTACCTTATTTATCTGCAATTTCCCTAGATCTTGGAGTTACATGAATAATCTCGTCCATGCAATGCCCGTCCATCCATCCCTATGCCTACTGCACTCATATCCTACTATTTTCTACTATTGTTACTACTGCCTTCGTTTTACTACTGCGGTTACTTTGCTATTGCTACTACAAAACTGTTGCTACTGATAAACTTTATGAGCAAGACTATTTCTAGGTGTAGCTGAATTGACAACTTAGTTGTTAAGGCTTATAAGTATTCTTTGTATGCCCTTGTGTCGAATCAATAAATTTGGCCACTACCCTCGAAGACTGTTGCGATCCCCTATACTTGTGGGTCATCAAGAATATTTTCTAGCGCCGTTGCCGGGGAGCATAGCTTTATTTTTAAGTTCACTTGGATCTATTATTGTTCACTGCTATTCCTTTCATCATGGGGAAGTCTCATGATGGAAAGTTTTCTATTTTAACATCCACCACAAGAAGAGGTACAGTTCTAAACACCTCTGCTGCTCTTGATTCACCGTCTGTTATAAGTAAGCTTGTTACACCACCACCACATACACATGCTACACACTGCTACTACTGCTAAATCTGAAATTGCTTCTGATATCATGATGTTACTTCTACTGTGCTTGATGCAAGTGGTTCATTAGGTCCTTTCCTAGATGCTACTATTGCTAGAACTATTTTGGGAAACACTGAAACTCCTAGTGAAGACACTACTACACCTTTTAGCTCACCTGAGTCTACAGAGAGATATGATATTAATGATGGTTACATTGAAATGAATGATGAATTTATTGAAGAGTACCAAAACACATGTGGTGCTAGTGCTATTAAGAGTCTCCTTGAGAGACGTACTATTATACCTAAGCTGTCTCCTGTTGCTAAGTTTGCTACTTCTCCCATAGACATTAAAGATAAACATTATGATTTCTCTCTTGATTGATCCTACAAAAACATTGTTGTGAAAGAACCTTTTTGTGGGACTGAGAATGAAAGTGATGTGGCTCATATGAATGAGCTTTCCATTATGAGTGCCTTATTCTCTGATGATTTTAAGACGCGCAAGTACTTTGTTACAAAGATCTTCCCTTTTTTACTAAAAGGAGAAGCTAAAACTTGGTTTAATAGGTTACCTCCTGGATCCATTGATAGCCCTGATTGCTTCTTTCTTTCAGAAATATTTTCCTCCTAGTGCTAGATATGCTGCTTTGCATAATCTTTTTGATTTTAAGCAGGGAGAAGAAGAGAAATTGCCTGAATCATGGACAAGGTTCTGTGCCTTGATTCATGCACATCCTGGATGTCCATTACCTAAAAATGAGCTTCTTGATATTTATTATAATGGTAACTGATTATTCTAGGACATACCTAGATAGTTTTGCTGATTGTGTTTTCAGGAAAAGAACTCCTGCAGAAGCTGAAGAATTAATGGCTAAAATAAGAAAGAATTATGATGATTGGAATTCATTTGAGCTGAATACACCTAAGGACATTACTCCTGAACCAACTCCAACAACAACACCAAAGAACATGGGAGTGATTGCATTAAATGATGAAGTGATGAAAGAAGCTAAAAAATATCTTAAGGATAAAGGTATTAGATCTCAAGATCTGAAGAATCTACTTCCTATAGAAGAATTATGTAAGCCAATTCCCCACTCATCCACTATTGAGGTACACTCTCTCAAACACTTTTATGAAGGTGATATTCCCTATGGTAAACCTCCTGATCAATGCTTAGAGGAACTTGACACTTTTATTGTTAAGCAAGGTAATTTTAATAAAGAAGTTCAGAATCATTTATTGGAAAACTCTAGTTCTATTATTGAGTTGAAAGATATTGTGGAAATAACTTCTAATGATGTTAAAATGCTTTGTAAACACTTCCAAATGGTTCAAACCCAAATTGATCAACTTGCTAAGGTACAAAAAGATATGCTAGTTAATGCTTCTAGAGATAAACATGCTTATGGAATTAGAACTAGGAGTGCTACAACCACTCAAGATCCTTTATACCCTGAAGTACATCCTAAAAGAATTGAGCAGGATTCTGAACAAGATGAAATTAGTGGTAGTCCTCATAAGTGAAATAAAAAGAAACATAAAACAGTTGAGGAACCTCCTAAACCTACTATAGGTCCTAATAGTATATCTGTCTCTAATGCTGAAACTGAAAGTGGTAATGATAAAAATGATGCTCCTGACAAGGAAGAAATTGAGGAAGAACCTGAGAAGCACACTAAGAACACTAGATACACTAAGGAAGATTTTCTTGCTAATAAACATGGTAGTGAAAGAGAACCTTGGGTGTATAAACCTATGCCTTTTCCCAATAAGAAACACAAGTCAAAGGAAGAAGAACACTATAAAAAGTTTTGTGAGTGGATAAAACCTTTGTTTTTGCAAATTCCTTTGACTGATGCTATTAAGTTGCCTCCTTACTCAAAGTATATGAAGGATATTGTCTCTAATAGAAGGAAGATTCCTAACGAGGAAATTTCTACTTTGCTTGCTAATTATTCCTTCAATGGTAAGGTTCCAAAGAAACTTGGTGATCCAGTTATTCCAACTATTCCTTGCTCTGTTAAGAATAATTATGTTAGAACTGCTTTGTGTGATTTGGGAGCTGGAGTTAGTGTTATCCCTTTTTCTCTCTACAAGAGACTCTAGCTAGAAAAGTTGATACCAACTGATATATCTTTGCAAATGGCTGATAAGTCTACTACTATTGTTGTTGGTATATGTGAGGATGTTCCTATTCAAGTGGCTCATAATTGATTGGTTTTAACTAATTTTGTTGTGCTTGAGATGCCTGAAGATGATAATATGTCTATTATTCTTGGGAGACCCTTTCTTAATATTTTAGGTGCTATCATCAATTGTAATCAAGGAAAAGTAACTTTTAATAATATTGACAAAGAGCATACTGTCTATTTCCCCAAGAATATTGATAAGACTTATTGCCTTAATTCCATTGAAAATATTGAGGGCATCAAAGTTGGAAAAATATATTGTCCCATTCCACAAGAAAGTTTTGAAACTATTATGATTGGGACTATTGCTATCAAGATTGAGGTAATATAATCATTTTGTGAAACGCAATGTTTTGTATCATATAAGATTGTTTTGGAAACAAGACTTGATCAACCTTGTTAACAAAGGGATTTTAATGAACACAACAATGTTTTCACTATGGTTATACTTGCTCACTTTTATTTTTCTCCTTTCCAGTCTTTGCTCTTCTTCTTGTTAGTCTTAGTTTTGCTTGTTGTTTTCTTTTTAGAGTGTCTTAGAACTTCTATAGTTTTGGTTTTGTTTGCTTTGCTTCTTCTAAAAAAATCTTTTTCTACGAGCAAATCAATTTTCATAACCTAAAAATTGGCCAAAAATAAGTTTCCTGAAAAATTCCAGAAAATTCTATTAAATTTTTCCTCGAAAAAGGGGCAGAGGGGCACCTGGAATGGCCCAGGGGGACCCACCAGGCCAGCACACCCCCTGTTGGCGTGGCCAGCCCTAGGGCGTGCCTGGCCTGGGTGGGACCCACCTATGGCCCTCCAAGATGCCTCCTTCCAGCCACTTCTTTCTCTCTCCTGAAAAACACCTGAAAACTTTCTCAAGCTTAATTTACTTCTGTTCTTGCTCCCGATTTTCGATCTCCTTGCTTAGCCCATCTTTGCTGCTGATTTTTGGAGGGATTGCTCTTCGGTATGTGCCTCCTCTGCTTGTCCAATTAGATTTTTTATTGGTAGACTGTATCTTGAGTATTTTGCTACTATAGGTGACAGGTTGTATGAGCTTGCATGCTTGTTCTATGCTTAGAGATTTCATTTTGATGCATGTTTAGCCCTCTAGCAAGTTCCTATAGTAGTTCCTCATCATTTATCAAATTGGAAATCACTTGGTTTGATATTTGTCTAAATTTTTTAGAAAAGAAGATGAGTACATACCAACTGAATCAACATGATTTGATGGTACTTGAGCCAATGAAAGTCCATCGTGAGGAGGAAGTCTTCCCTTACATATATCCATGCCCTGAATTTATGAGAACTGCGGGGATCTTCCAGGATTTCCAAACTATGATTACTAATGCAGAATTGGAACACTTTGTTGAAGAGGAACCATATCAATATGTTAAGCTAACCATGGCTGTGGTGCAGGACTTCCAGTTTATTTGGTCCTTGTCTAATCCCATGGTCCATTATAAAATTTACAATATAGCTGTTGACCTGCCTTTTGCTGATTTTTGTGAAGCTATTAGAGTACCATAGTGGGGTGCTTGTGAGAAGATTCGAGAGAGACCCAAGCCACTCATGGATTTATATGGTGAAATTTCCCAAGGTTGCGACTTCTCAAAGGAAAGTGGTAAAATTCGGAACATTCAGCTCCCATCCATTAGATATTTAGCCTACTTCATTACCAAATGTGTTCTTGCTAGAAAACTGCTAGAAAATTATCTTCATTTGATCTAGCTTTTATCTCAGCTGCTTTGAATAGGGATAGATCTTATAACTTGGGTGCTCTGATAGCTTACGGTCTTACCACCAACCGCAAGAAAGGTGGAGTTTGTGGAGGTCTAATTGCCTCTCGTTTGCTAGCTTTTCATGGTTTAGAGCCTCACCATTCAGATTTTTGGTTCCCCATAGAGAGACTCGATCTCGATTCCATGGTTCAGCATATTTTGTTTCTTCTTGGGCTACTTTGAGAGATTTACCATATGAAATATCCTTTATCAAGCGTGATTGGAGAGGGGGTAGGACTGAGAATGTAGTCTCTTTGACTACACCTGCTTTGTTTAATTTTGATAATAGGCACGGATGGTCTCTCACGAAGGAAGTGTAGGGTTCGCAGCATAGAAAACAAAAAATTTCCTACGATGGGAACAAATATGTACCAAGATCTATCTACTAGATACAAGCAATGGACGGATGTATATCCGTAGAGAACATATCCTTGAAGACCGACAAAGTTTAACGAGTTAAACTCGTGGTTGATGTAGATGATCTCTTGCCGATCTCAAGATCGAGAGGAAGTCCTAGCGCCGCAAAATAGCAGCGCATCCGTGCTTGCACACAAGTACAAGACAATGATCAACCTCCGCCTCCTCGCTCCAGCGATGCAGCGGAAGCACAACTCTTTCTTGCCTAATAGCCACCGAGAACATGTATCTCGCTAGTCCGAGACCATGGGGGATAAATTCTAGAGGGGGAGAGAGATCCTTCACGAGGAGGTGTGAGTGAGAGAGAGGGAGGGGGGCTCCTTTTATAGGGAGAGGGGGCACCCAAGGGGCCATGCGCCCAGCCATGGGGCTGCTCCTTCCCCTCCTTTCATTCATGTGGGTGGACACTCCACTCACACAAAAGGCTTTCAATTTCCTCCACTCAAATTCCCATTAAATTTCCACCAAATTTAATGCAAACTCTCATTAAATAAAATTCCTTTTATTTATTCAGAATTTTGTCAATTACTTTAATGACAAAAATTCTCGTATAACCCCTTGCTAGTATTTCATTTCACATGCAAAAACACTTTCTGCAATTTCACCCGAAAACCTATTTCGGTATCTAGTGAAATAAATTCCTGCGCTTGTTATTCTTTGCGGCATGAAACTTTTGCTCCAATTGGATGTCGGTGTCTCTTAAGTGTGCCACCCTATGGTTCACGAATAATGCGGACATGATCGAGACCCTTCTCCGATCAATAATCAGAAGCGAGATCTGGAGACCCATACTGACTCCCACACATTCAACGATGACTTTCTTGTGATTGTCGGAACCTTTTACGCTAGTATCTTAATCCTTTTGTTTCGCAATATATTACATGTACGAGATTCGATCATTGGTATATCCATACCTAGTTTTATCTTGTTACTGACATGCACTCTTTTCTCGTTCCCGTGATATAACATTCTAGTGATCAAATCACTTCCTTGCAAGCTAATCAATGTGATATCACTGAGAGGGCCCAGAGCATATCTATCCGTCATCAGGATGAAAAAATTCCATTCTTGATCCATGGGACTCAACATAACACTTTAGTAGTCCTGAACCCATCTTTATAATCACCCAGTTACGGTGTGACGTTTGATGTTATCAAGAAACTCTTCCGGTGTTAGTGATTGACATGATCTCATGGTCTAAGGATTAGGATCACTTCGTAAGTTGTTATAGCAATATAAACTAAATGACTTTGATCGTAATGTTATACTTCGGATGAATGTTCATCACACTATTATATTAATGTTGTGACCTCGTTATTAACAACATCCAATGTCCATGATCAGGAAACCTTTGATCATCTGATTAATCAATGAGCTAGTTTATAAGAGAGGCATAACTAGGAACTTCCTTTTTGTTTATTCAACACACATGTATTAACGTTTCCGTATTAATACAATTATAGCCTGCAAAATAAAAATTTATCATAAATAAGGAATACGATAATAACTACTTTATTATTGCCTCTCGGGGATATTCCCTTCAGTCTCCCACTTGCACTAGAGACAATAATCTAGTTTCACTTATCAAGTATCGATACACTTGAATCTTGATTCAATTCCTTTCCATGTGACAAGAACTGTTTCTTGTCTTTTCTATAATGAACTCCTTCAATATCTCATATATGTATGTTTGGCACAACCATATTAGCGTCACAGTCTATCCACTATAGACATTCATGCTAAATATTAGGGTTTTGCCTAAGTCTTTCATCAAAATGAAATTCTTAACCTTTGTCAATAAAAATTACATCATTTCTAACCAGAAAGATGGCCTCCACATAATTTATTAGAAATATGTCTCAGTGCTCCCACTTAATTTCTTGAAAATGCAAGCATCTTCATCGTCTCCTGATGAAAACTCCTTTTCATCACGGTGAAGATTCCAACTCCGCGATGCTTACTTCAACCATTGAAGTTTGCATGATCTTTTAGCATCCTTTGAATTAACAAAACCCTTTGGACCGTATCATGTACACGTCCTAGGTAACCATTCTATTAGAAGAACTTTGTTTTGTTTATTCATCTACCATATACCAAATTATATGTAGTGGTTGCTACTTTAATTCGTCCAGACTAAATATCGCTATGAAAGATCAAATCTTGTCATAGTCAACTCCTTGAACATTGTCATAAAATACTTTATGATATGTCGACTATTTCATAGATGTGAAACATCCATGTCTGTTTCTTTATAGATCCAAATACGACCGATAGGTTTTTACACCTTTCCGAAGGGTCTTCCAAGTTCAAAACTTGATTTCTCGTGTATGGAACTATCACGGATTTTATGGCTTCAAGCCATTTGACAGAGTCAGGGCCCATCATCGCTTCTTTGCATGTAGTGGGTTCATCATAGTCAAATAATGATTTACTCCCAAATCTCAACATTTGATTGTTTATCCGACCTACTTGGTTCAATATGAACTTAGACCTCCGTGACCGTAACCTTTGAGGCACGTGAGCCATGAGCATGCTGCCTGCCTCCGGAACATTTTCTGGCGCTGTGCAACTCAACACATATAGCTAAGGTTTGTTAACCTTATCAAAGTTCTATTGTCCTCTCACTTAACATTTTATGAAAAAGATTCTTTTCAAGAAACTTCACATTTGAAGCGACAAACCCTTTTGTCCTTGGTGTTATGGAGGAATACCCAATGGTTATTCGAAATAACCTACAAAGACATGCTCATCCGACTTTGGTTGTAAACATCTTACTTATGCTTAGCATACCAAAATTTAAGAAATGAAAATTTGGGTTTTTACCCTAAACCATAACTTCCATGGTGTCATTTCAACGGATCAAGATGGAGCTCTTTTCAGTGTAAAAGCAGTAGTCTCTAAAGCTTTAATCTTTTAAAACATAATGGCAGTTTTATAAATAACACCTTTGATCCAACCATGTCACACAAGGTTTCATTACAAATATCAAACACTCCATATTCCTATGGTGTTTTGGGAGATGCAAATCTAGGTGTTTTTGCTAAACTTGTAACTCAAATAAATACCTTTATGATAAATCATAATTCATTTATTTTTCTTGTTACACTTGTAACTCAAATAAATCCCTTATGCTAAAATCATAAACCATTTATTTTCTTGTTACAATGATTTTCCACTTCATCTTGAAAGTCTTTGAACGTTTTCAAATATTTCACACTTCTTTCTCATTAAGTGAACATTCACTCGAATTTCCGGAGAAAGCATATGAAGTTGAAATCCATCGCTTACGACTATACATAATGGACTACATACATCGATATGTATAAATTCCAATATTTTAGTCGTTCGTTCTTCTTTGGACTTTGAACAAAGTTTCAATTATCCCGAGGAAAGTCTCACAAGCGTCATTTGATCAAATCAAAGACTCCAAAAATACATGAAAATGGAGTTTCTTCATGTTTTCTTTCCAATATAATTTAAACGGTGATGTCACTTCGTAAGTGATCTTCCAATCATTTGTCTTGCGACATTTTAGCATTAGCTTTATGGATGTGATTTCTTCAACTAGATTTGTAAATCATCCATCTTATATGGAATACGGTAATTATTTGAACAACCGTTGTTCTCATAATACCTGATTTAAATAACAATTATTAAAACAAATCTTGAAGTAAAGCGTTGATGTCAACAAGAAATACAAACAACAGTTTTTTTATGAACATCATCACATATTCTCTTGCTAGTTACTTAGGCCATTGTGGTTCATGAATTGCATCGTTCCGTATGAAATTTCATACCAACCAATTCGGTATCCAATACCCAAGAACCACATTGTTTAACAAGCAAAGAATACAACCATAACATGTATATCATCTATAAACCTAAATTGGATATTTCCAATATTTTATTTTCTGCCAAACATATTTTATAGATTCCCTTTCAACATTTCCTTTTCCTTTATAAAAGAATCTATCAACATCAATAGTGGCTCCATATACATGACACATAGTCCAAAGCGTGTATATTCAAATAATAATACCATTGGACTTGCACTTTGAAGTAGATCACCATCATCAAATGACCAGTATTCTTTCAAAATCTATTCTTTAGTAATCTTTTAGTGTAGTAAACACTTTACATACATCTTCTATTCATCCTTATCATGATGACTTTGATGATCAAGGTAATGTATCTTATGAAGGCGAATCTTGAGTATAATGTTACTTTCCAAAACCATTTTGGATGATTAGGATATCTAGCATCTCCAACCTTTGCAAATTCTCATCCAATATGAGAACATATATTATACTCTATCATATTGCAACCAAAACATTGTTTCTGATATCGTTATATCTTCCACACATGATGGTTTCCGAAACAATTCTTTCAGCTCCTAGAAAAACTTGATATTAAAACAATCAAGAATCATGGAGGCAAACATGATACTTAAGATATTAACACTGGAATTGTTACTCTCAATTTAATACTAATTATTAAACTTCACGGAGTAAGCAGAGCTTGCTAAAAGTTTGCAATAGGACTTTAAACTTTAGATTGAAACTCAACACAATACGATACTAGTTCGTAAAGTAAATATCCAGAATTCTATAGTTCTATTATCTCAATTACAACTAAGCATAAGGTGGTGAACGAATTCCAATGACTACAACAAGTTATGCAAATTCACTTTGATTTAATTTATGATAAATTTAGTTCTTCTAATCCAAATTAGAAATTAATTCCCACTCAAAAACGACATCCCTCGTGTCTTTTGGTGATTACATGAACCAAATCCACTACACCAAGTCCGATCATCACGTGAGTCGGTGTTGCTTCAAGGGAGAGCATCAAATGGACATCATATCTTTCATATGACTCATGCTTAACCTTTCGGTCCGTGTTCCGAGGCCATGTCTGTACATGCTAGGCTCGCCAAGTAAGAACCTTAGTATTCGCGTGTGTAACTTTCTTACACCCGAGATATGCTCGTGGATTCAAGTACACCCGATCATCATGTGATGTCTTGAAGCGACGAAACATTGTCGGTGCATACTTAAGGAAGAACACATTTTTATCTTGATATCTAAATGAGGGGTCATCTTATTATGGTAATAAAACGCCAAACAAGCAATATAAGATGCAACAAACATCTCATGTTAATAAGTGAAATGATATGGTTCTTGCACTTGATCTCCATCATGTGCACCGTGGTATGATCACTATCATACCTTTATGTGTAAGTCCAAGGTCTATGGAACTTACACGCTATGTGTGTTGTAATAGTATCATCTCATACTTCTACTTACAACATCATCATATCATAACACTAGCCCAGCAACAATCTAAACTAGACGCCTCTAATTTATCCATTGCAAGTTTTACGTAGCTTAGGGATTTCGAAGATAGAACCGTTCTTACCTATGAACATGAACCACAATGAGGATAACCAAATTGTTGACAACTCGTTGCAAATTAGATATTGACTATAGTATGAGATACAGACACCCGCTAGCCACTTATGCAAAACTAGTTGCATGTCAAGCGTGGAACAGGTCTCATGTGCAAGGACATGTAAAGTTTGTCCGGGCCGCTTCATCCCACTATGCCACCAATATCCAAAGTACAACCAAGAATAATATGATCATCATCGTCCACATACTCATATGTGTACTACCCGTGCAAAGCATCTAGGCATAGATCCGGCTCTGATACCACTATAGGGTTCGCATCATAGAAAACAAAAAATTTCCTACGATGGGAACAACTATGTACCAATATCTATCTACTAGATACAAGCAACGGGCGAATGTATATCCAGAGAGAACATACCCTTGAATACCGACAAAGCTTAATGAGTTAAACTCGTGGTTGATGTAGATGATCTCTTGCCGATCTCAAGATAGAGAGGAAGTCCTAGCGCCGCAAAACAGCAGCGCATCCGTGCTCGCATACACGTACAAGACACCGTGAAACCTCCGCCTCCTCGCTCCAGCGATGCAGCGGAAGCACAACTCTTTCTTTCCTAATATCCACCGGTAACATGTATCTTGCTAGTCCGAGACCATGGGGGATAAATTCTAGAGGGGGAGAGAGATCCTTGACGAGGAGATGTGAGTGAGAGAGAGGGAGGGGGCTCCTTTTATAGGGAGAGGGGGCACCCAAGGGGCCATGCGCCCAGCCATGGGGCTGCCCCCTCCCCTCCTTTCATTCATGTGGGTGGACACTCCACTCACACAAAAGCCTTTCAATTTCCTCCACTCAAAAACCCACTCAAATTCCCATTAAATTTCCACAAAATTTAATGCAAACTCTCATTAAATAAAACTCCTTTTATTTATTCAGAATTTTGTCAATTACTTTAATGACAAAAATTCTCGTATAACCCCTTGCTAGTATTTCATTTCACATGCAAAAACACTTTCTGCAATTTCACCCGAAAACCTGTTTCGGTATCTAGTGAAATAAATTCCTGCGCTTGTTATTCTTTGCGGCATGAAACTTTTGCTCCAATTGGATGTCGGTGTCTCTTAAGTGTGCCACCCTACGTTTCGCGAATAATGCGGACATGATCGAGACCCTTCTCCGATCAATAATCAGAAGCGGGATCTGGAGACCCATACTGACTCCCACACATTCAACGATGACTTTCTTGTGATCGTCGGAACCTTTTACGCTAGTATCTTAATCCTTTTATTTCGTGATATATTACATGTCCGAGATTCGATCATCAGTATCTCCATACCTAGTTTGACCTCATTACTGACATGCACTCTTTTCTCATTCCCGTGATATAACATTCTAGTGATCAAATCACTTGCTTGCAAGCTAATCAATGTGATATCACCGAGAGGGCCAGAGTATATCTATCTGTCATCGGGATGAACAAATTCCATTCTCGATCTATGGGCCTCAACATAACACTTTAGTAGTCCTGAACCCATCTTTATAATCACCCAGTTACGGTGTGGCGTTTGATGTTATCAAGAAACTCTTTCGGTGTTAGTGATTGACATGATCTCATGGTCTAAGGATTAGGATCAATTCGTAAGTTGTTATAGCAATATAAACTCAACGACTTTGATCTCAATGCTATACTTTGGATGAATGTTCATCACACCATTACATTAATGTTGTGACCTCGTTATTAACAACATCCAATGTCCATGATCATGAAACCTTTGATCATCTTGTTAATCAACGATCTAGTTTATAAGAGAGGCATAACTTGTTTATTAAACACACATGTATCAACGTTTCCGTATTAATACAATTATAGCATGCAAAATAAACATTTATCATAAATAAGGAATACGATAATAACTACTTTATTATTGCCTCTCGGGCATATTCCCTTCATGAAGAACTTGACACATACACGGATGAGCTCTCCCAGCAAGAGGAGAATGTTAGAGAGGATGTCGAAGATGATTCGGTTCGTCCCTCCAACATGGGGGAGTTTTCATACCAGCAACCCTCCTATGATTCATCGCGAGGGCCTGATTATGATCATTCTTACGATGACCCACCAGCTTGGGGTTACTACCCGCACTATTGAGCCCCACTTAAGACAAAATCCTAAGCTTGGGGGTAGGTATACCAATAGCAAACTCATCTATACATCATGTTTTGTCGATTCTTTGTATACCCATGTTTCGCTTTGTTTTTGTTTTTTGTTTCTGCTTTCCCAAAACACAAAAATACCAAAAATATTTTTGTTGTTTCTCTTGGTTTGTTTCTTTGCCATTTTAGCTTTGGTTTGCCTTAAGAAAAATCCAAAAATATTTTGCTTTGTTTGTTTTTGCTTTGAGTTCTTGCCTTAAAAAATCGAAAACACCAAAAATATTTGTTGTTGTTCTTTGGTCTAGTGAAGTTCTTTGCAGGGTTTAGCGGTCCTCAGTGGAGTTTGGTTTCATGTTATTATTCAAGCCACACAAGTGAAGAGCAATAATGAAGATTAATGACAACTTGAGGTGTGGTAAGAGGCTGGTAACGAACTCTATTTGTTTTCATTTTTGTACATATACTCATCATTGTGGGCATGCTTAGTCTTTTCATGTAAGGTGTATGTTATTTATGGATGCTTAGTAGTTCTTGCTCTCTTATGATTAGCCCCATCTTGCTAATAGTTTGTATCATGTCATATGAATGTTTGCTTGCATTGTTCTATTCATAATTTGGTATGATATGGTGGTATCCTCCTAAGAATGTTTCATTTGAATCGACTTGGCACATCCTCACGCATGCATATGACTGAACCAAAGTCAATAAGCCTCGATGATTTATTTTGCCTTAGAGTTCTTGTATCACTTTTATGCCATTATTAGTTATGTTTTGTTGCAAGCATGATTATGAAAGTTATTTCTCTCTCGTTTGTCACTCCCTCTCTATTGCTAGCCTTCACCTGCACTGAGTATGAGCTCTACTCGTGCTTCCAACTCCCAAAACCAATATTGTCAAAAATGTCCACCATACCTACCTACTAGCATCATTTTCTATTACGTGCATATTCATTATGCCTTGTTTTCTTCCAAATAAAATGTTTGCTTGTTATGGGAAAACTAGTTAGTAAAGCTCTCATGAACTTGACAGCACACTTCATTTCTTGCACTTAATAAACCTGAACCATTGTGACTATCCATGAAAGTTATATGCTTGCAAATTATAGGCTGGGACTTAGCAGAACAGTGCTGTCATGAGGAACGCTTTCAACACCTGTAAATATTATACCCAGTTGATATCATGCTCTTTTGTTTACGGATGTCTTCGGTGTGAAATAAAAGGGGAGCTTGTAAGTCCATGGAGTTATGTATATATGTTAGAGAAACGCCTGGGCCGCTAGCCTAAGCCATGCCTAATCATGGTGGAAACTTGCAACATAACCATAGTGAGCAATCTATGAAGCATTCTTCTTATCAAAAAAGAGATAGATCTTGAGAAAAATAAAAAAAATACATATTAAAAAGAGGAAAGAGAGAAAAAGCACCATTTTCCCATGGTAAATAAGAAGATTGCTGAGATGCTCGTTGTCTTTTGCCTTGTCATTTTGATTATGGGATAGTTCCTGTACCATGTGCAAGGGGTAACTAAAGTTGAGTAGCATGAGGAGTGGCCCTCGTACTCAAGGGACATGAGATTTCCAGTTTATGGTCCATCAAGCATATAACTCATATTGGACCTCACTTTCACCTTAACCATTTAAAGATGCCTATGATAGGGGCAATCAGAGCTCAAATCTAATGAGTACCATACTTTCAGCATTTGGAAGCCTTTTAAACTTTTCAAAACCTTTTCACTTCCTTGTTGAGTCACCACTTATTCTATGAGCACCTTGTTAAGAGCATAGTTGTCATTCTTAGTGTAATGTGCTTGTCTCAAAACTTGGTTAATTATGTCATGATTTTGATGCTTGTATCTTTGATATCTTTACTTCTAGTCTTCACTTGAACTTCAGAGGTGCCTTGGAATTTTTGCTCCACAACAAAAGGCAAGCGATATACCACTCTATCATACCTTCTTATGAGCATTGCAATGTTGCTTATGTTTATGTTTTATGCTACTTATTTTTATTGAGTTGGAATCTTTTCATAGCTTGCAATGACTATTGAATATACTTAGTTGCATGCTCCTTATTATGAGTTGTCTAACTATCCACTCATGTGCTGAGTATATTTACATCATATGAAGTAAATGTGTTCGTGAAAGTTATTTTATCACACTCAGTTTTCAACTGAAATGCTTAAGGACAAGCAATAAGCTAAGCTTGGGGGGACTTGATACGTCCAAAACGTATCTACTTTATCAAACACTTTTGCTATTGTTTCTCCTCTAAACTTGTATGATTTAGATGCAACTAACAAGGGCTGACGTTGTTTTCAGCAGAATTACCTTGGTGTCTAGTTTTTGTGCAGAAAATCAACTATCAGAAAAAATCCCAGAAAATATGCCAAAAATCTTATTTCACTAGAAGACTCACAGAGCCAGAAGACGAGACGGAATGGGGCTCCGAGGGGTCCACACACCTGGCCACGCGGGCCAGACCTATCCGCGCCTGGGAGGGGTGTGGCCGCCTCGGGCACCCCCTCGTCCTCCCTCTTCGCCTATAAGATGTCTTCTGACCTAAAAATTCAGGGGGGTTGACGTTTTCCCAAAAAGACTTCCGTTACGCTGCCACCACCAGAAACTGCGATTCGGAATCAGAAACTCCGTTCTGGCATCATCCCGGGATGGGTATTTGGAGGAGATCATCGCCATCATCATCACCGATGCCTCTCCATCAACCATCCATGTTTCCCACATCCATGAGTGAGTAATCCCCTGCTGTAGGCTATGGGGATGGTAGGGATTGGATGATTTCTATCATGTAATCGAATAAGATTGTTAGGGCATGGTGCCTAGTATCTCTATTAGTGCTATTTGACTTTGTTGCAACTTTTTGTGCTTAATGCTTGTCACTAGGGCCCGAGTGCCATGATGTCGGATCTGAACTTATTATTGATTCATGATGATAGATTGTTTGTGATCTTATCTGCAAGTTGTTTACACATATCATTGTCTGGATCCAAAGGCCCCGAAGTGATAGAAATTGGGATAGACGGAGGGGATGTCTGTGATATGAGGATCACATGTGTTCACAGAGTGTTAATTATTTGCTTCGGTGCTCTATTAAAAGGAGTACCTTAATTTCTAGTAGATTCCCTTAAGGCCCCGCTACAACGGGCTAGCAGGACAAAATATCTTGTGCAAGTTCTCATTACGAGCATGTATGACTATATATGGAACACATGCCTTTGATTATCTAGTACTTGGATGCTTTACCTTATTTATCTGCAATTGCCCTAGATCTTTAAGCTACATGAATAGTCTCGTCCATGCAATGCCTGTCCATCCATCCCTATGCCTACCGCACTCATATCCTACTGTTTGCTACTATTGTTACTACTGCCTTCGTTTTACTGCTGCTGTTACTTTGTTATTTCTACTACAAAACTGTTGCTACTGATAAACTTCTGTGAGCAATACTATTTTTAGGTGCAGCTGAATTGACAACTCAGTTGTTAAGGCTTATAAGTATTCTTTGTCTCCCCTTGTGTCGAATTAATAAATTGGGTAATACTACCCTCGAAGACTGTTGCGATCCCCTATACTTGTGGGTCATCACTCTTCATCCTCCATCACCTCCGGATCGTCTGAGAGATATCCCTCTAGTGGAGCTAGCTCAGACTCGGGGAGTTTCTCGAGCTGACAAAGTCAAAAAGCATTGATGAAAATAGAGTCGGAAAAAGAAACAGAAAAGTTTCGGCCCAACGTTTAATAGATTCACTAGCGTTAATCCTAGGGAGTTGGGAGGAACATTATGTAGCTGCACACTATAGTATTTGATAACCTCGATGAAGAAGTCCTATGGTGGAAGGCTGAGGCCACGGTCGATGTGTGTGCCGAATAGCACCCGCTCGCTATCGCGCGGTGCAGGAGTGGCGTGTCCTGAGGATCTCCACCACGCGCCGACGACGATGTAGCCCTCAGCCTCCATGACCTGGATCTCGGTGTCATCCATAACGCTCGGGACCCAGAGGCCCCGCAACTTCCTTTCGTCTGCCGCCAATGTACCCGCCGCCGCTCCAGAGCCAGATGCAGAAGCCATCGCTCTGGGGAAGATGAAGGATTGGTGGGGGAAGGAGTTTTTTCTCGTGGCGTGTAGATGAGAGTGGATGCAGAGGGCTCGAGGAGTACGAGGAGGCAATAAGTGAGATCGGTGGAAAGATGAATCTACGAGAGAAGGGTTTCTCCTCTCTTTTATTTGCCTCTATGCCAAGATTCATGCTTCAATCGTGCGATCTACGCCACGCGTATAGGAGAGAGGGAGCTGTCTTCCTCGCGACTCCTCCGCCCCCTCGATTCCCACGGGCGCATTCAAATGGTGCTCTGTTTCGTAGGGAGCGGACCCACCAACAGTCGTGTTTTGGAAATTTTAATTCTCCGTTTAGTTTAAACCGAGTTTAGTCTTCGTGTTTTAATTATTATTCAAAATTTATTATTATTTGAATATTAAATAATAAAAGAATTCAATTTTTTAATAGTTTAAGTATCTAATATATTCAAATTTGAATCAAAAATAAATTTAAACTTTTCAAATGCATTTCATATACAAACTATATTAAAATTATTAATTAAGGAAAATTTATTATTGCTTTTATTAACCACCGGCTTACATTTGATTACCGGGGCTTCCTACATATTTTGAAAATAGTTAGAGACTATGGGTTTGGTTTAAAAAATGTAGGGGGTTTTCTAGAAAAGCATCAATGGGAGGGGCTCAGTTTGATAATTTGCATTATAAGTACATGGGCTAAACTAAAATAGTTAAATCTAGATCTAGGGGGTTTCTCACAGAGGGGGTATCTATCCAGTGACGCTGATAGGTGGGGTCAGAGGTTGAGGTGGCGTCCACGCTGGCGAAGCATTGACTCGGTTAGCTCACCGGAAATCCTTAATTGTAGCTAGTCTATGATAGTTAGTGATGGAGGAGGGAGCGGAAGGAAACGAGAAGAAGCTCGTGAGATGCGCATCACAACACTGGACAAGGAGGTAGCGATGCCGCCTCGTCTTGGTAACCGGAGGATCGTCGGAGATGGGATCCTACAGTGGCGCGGTGTGGTTATGCACCAGAGAGAGATCGAAGAGAGGCCGGGGATATGCGCCAGCTCACCTAGATGGTTGAGCAAGCAACGACGAGGATGGAGGAGGCCATAGGCGGCCGGAATTTAGCGACGAAGCTCGTCAGCCATCGATGAGGAAGAATAAGTTGGCACCGATTGGAAGCATGCGAGGGGTAACTAAGGGTACAAGAATCTTCAGTAGGGCATGGTGTACTCGCAGGTGGTCTTGGCTAGGACGAGGCGACATGTAGTGGTTGTTCCATGTCGAGGCCGAGAGAGTGCCGGTGGAAGCTTGCATGGAAGAAGGGTAGAGAGGGGATGTTGGCACAACACCAGGTGATGAGGAACTAGGGTTCGATGGGACGCGACCTCATACGTCTATTTATGGATCTCGGGAGGCGTGCTCCATCACTAATCAAGCTTGACGATGACATGCTCTTCGGATGGATGCTATATTTGAGGAAGACGGTGACATATTGAAACTATATCCACCATAGCAGTATGGGGCCACAGAGAGGAAGAAGTGGGAAGGCCCAAGAGGAGGAAAAGAGATGGAGTGGCTCTAGGTGGGCTAGCTTGTTGTCGAGTTGCTGTGGCTGAGGTTGGACCATGTGAGTTGGCTGTATCAGGTTTGTTCTCTCTCTCACACACACACACACTCTCTCTCTTATTATTTTTCTAGTTTTTTTGTGTGTTTTCCAATTAAAACCACCATTTAAATTCAAACTCTTCTAAAAATTTTCTAGAGGTCTGAACCAAAGTTTTTTAAGGCCAAAAAGAGACAAGTGGGAAATAGAATTAAGGTAGAAGGATGATGACCACATAATGTTCCAACTGGGCATATGCACAAGATTTGGGGGTTTAGGGTTTTGATAAATATAGGGCAATAAAAACTTTGGAAAAAGTATTGTTCCCACAACAAGAAGAAACCTTCTTTGTAGAAATCAAAATAGAGGGAGGCAAAAATAGAGAGGGAGTAGAGTGATACCAAGATCAACACAAAGACAAAGATGCAAATACAATTGCAATAAAACAATGCAACAAAAATGATCCATATATTGTGGCATGATGAACATGAGCATTTATATTATTACATGCATTTTATCCATATCACAAGTAGAAAGGTAGCATTAAAAATTTAGACACCTGGGACACTACAATGTCCTAGTTGTAAGCGGCGGCCTTCTGGTTTGATTTGAAGGAGATTCGTAGAATTCAATTTTTCTAAAAGGTTCACCATACATATCTCCTTGTTTTCGTACATCCACTACTCCATTCTTAAGGGCTTCTTTGGATCAAATGATTTCAAAACATAGGAATTAGTAAAACATAGGATTGCGCGTACAAAATAGAGGATTGCAAAATAGAGGAAAACTTCATAAATAGTCATGTGGATGAACCACGGGAAAAATAGTGTTTAGTCAGCTGGATCTCTTTTCCAGCCTAGAATGGGCTTGCCACTTATGCAGGAATAGCCATTTGGAAGAAGCAAAAGAAAAACATAGGAAAGTGTCTTGATCCTATGCTAATGAATGTAAAAAGAGGCTAGAGTGGATATTAGAATTCCTGTGGAATTGAGGTGTAGGACTACAATCCATAGGAATTTTAGAGGTGTCATTCCTTTAATTCAAAACTTTTACTTAGAAAATAATTATATGGATTAGATTACTCCAATTTTTCTTTCAAAATCGTTTGATTTGAAAAGGACCTAAGTCTCATATCTATCAGAACGCCTATGCCATTCCTACTATAAGTTGAACCAGAAAGCAAAAGTTCTGAAATTGTATTCTTGACTTATCTCTCCTTTTGACTGAAGGAGTTTGTAGCAAAAAAACAAAAAAATCAGCTAGCTCAACACCAATTGACAGAATTTATCTAGAAGTAATGCTACAACACAAAAGATTTTGACAATATACCATTATAGACCAAAAGCGATTAATCGTCGTGTATCCGCGTGGCAAAGGAATAAGCATGGCATCCGACTGCTTGCAATGAATAGGGGTATAGAAAGTAAGAAGAAAAAGAATAAAAAAATAACAAGCAGCGGCCCTGGAGATGTGCCTACGCCGAACGACATCAGAGAAAGAAGAAAGCTGAAGGCCTCGTGGAAAACGCCGGCAAAGAAAAAAGAAGTACATCCGCGCCACAGAGCGCGAAAGGAAAAGTAGCGCGTCTAAGAGCGGACGAATAAGAAGTACATACGAGTAGTACAGACGATAGAAAACTATCTTCGTCATGCCCGAGTCCGAGCTAATGGTTGCACATTATCAAACACATTTTACATGGATATGCCTAACGGGTATCCGATGTTAGCCTACCTGATCTAGCCTGACGGAAGGCCCACTCGACGATCTACGAGGGTCCATGATGCCTGTGATGTTTTGGCTGCTATGAAGCACATATGGACACGGACTTCCAAGCGCACAAGACAAGGAAAGCTTTTTTTTTTTGAACCAGGATAGGCCCCGAAGGACCTAGATACTGCGATTAGCCAAAGCGGTGGGTACAATTTACAGAAAGGATCAGAAAAGAAAAGACAATACAACAAGGTCCCTCAACTTTGCACATGGCACCTTGCAGGAAAGATCCCAAACGCGATCGAGTCCTGCACACCGCAACAATCTCGCCTCCAGCCACGGCCGCCGTCGTTGGAACCGGGGACGAACCACTTGGGCCGACGTCGACGCATGATGCCGCGAGGAGGGAGAGAAAAGACCGCCGGTGGCGGTTATAGAAGCTCAGGCACAGAGGCCGTTCGAGCTCGGCGTGGCCATCTTCTTGGCCAAGGATAGCGGGTGGCATAATGCTTCCGCTTGGGGAACGCCGGAGAAGTCGCAGCATCGCCGCCTGAGAACACCAGGCAGCCCCATCCTTCTCCAGCATCAACAGCTTCAGGCCCTCCTCCCTTCTTTCCCTCGCCACCACGGCAGGCCGAGATCTGGAAGGGGAGCTTGTCGCCGTCAATGCCTCGAAGAAGCACTCGAACTTTATGGCCGAGCCACCAAGATTGCTCCACCCTCTAGAGAATGCATCCACTACAGCCGCACGGAGGGGGAAGCTTGGCGACCTCCTGGCCCCGCTCGAAAGCGCCAGAGAGTAGCTCGAAGACGCGGTGATTCGCAGCCGCCACCCAAAACCAGGCCATCTCCCCCCGCCACCACGGCCGGCCAGAGAGGACCTCAGATCTGGGCGCTTCTGCTCAGCACCAGCGTCCAACGCAGCTTTATTGAGGAGAGCGGTGGTCGTCGCCGTCGCCATCCATCCACCATGGACAAGGAGGAGACCGACAAGCAACCCTAAGATGCTAAGGATCTGGCTGCACAGAACCCTAGCACCGCCTCCGACTACGGGCATCCAGGCCAAGACCGGCACAAGGCCAGACCACCTACAACTACTGCTATACAACGTCCAGCATCGCCCACCCCATTCACTCCAGCTAGAGCCGGAGGAGAGGGGGAGGGGAGCCGGCGACGCTGAAGCGACTCTCAAGGAAGAAGACAAAGAGGAGAGGGAGAGAGGACCCCCAGTACTATGACACTCTTAGGAAAGCTTAAAACTAGAGTTTAAATACAACTTGTAACCAAATTGTATTGTCACCCGAGACCTATCCTCACCATATATAAACGCTAGGAGGGTCCAATGAGGAGGACATATAACAATACAATAGACTAGACCACAACAGATCTACAGATCTAGCACCTCTCACTGCATACACACCTCCACGCCAGATTGCATATGTGCACCCCTGTAACTTTGGTTTTGCCGTAATCAAGAGCAGAGAAACAGGAGTAGGGTTTTCCCTCAGAGGGCCTGAACCTGGGTAAACTCCGTGTCCCCGTGTTGCTTGTTTGCTAACCGTTCCGCGATCTCCAGCATCCCATCTTCTTCAAAACCCAAACTCATAACAATAGACATTGACGATATTAAACTTCGTCAATTGGCGCCGTCTATGGAAAGCGGGGACGCTGATCGTGCGGTCGTAAAGGTTCCATCACCAGAAAATCTACGATTCGTTGGCTACTAAAGGCCAGATCTAATTCAGCTCCCTCATCATCAATATTGGCCAGATCGGATCACGTTTGATCGATTCGTCCGCGCCTGCATCAACGCATTCAATTTCGTCATCAATAAATCCATCTGCGCATCTTTTCTTCACCGTGTTGCTGACTCACGTACCTGCGGCTGACTCACATACATCAAGGATTGAAAAGTACCACGAAACAACACGTGTGGCTCGATTTCCAGGGAGAAACAAACTATGTACCGTATAGAGGAGATTTCCTTGTTTGATCCGAACACCCAGGCGTTGGTCCATGCCAAAATCATGCATGTGCGTGAAACTCGGTCTAGGACAAAGAAAAAAAGATGCTTTGTCAAAGCAAGTAAATTCTCCAAACTTCACGTGAAGGAAGCTCATGTGAAGATCGAGTACTACTTCAAGAGAAACTATCATGGTCGTGGCAGAAGCTAGCTAGATCCAATTCGGCTGATAAACTACAGGAGAGATACAAGCGTATCACGTCCCGTGAATTCCGAAAAATATAGACACGAAGATTCTGCTTCGCTTTCACTACATCTTCGACTCCATTTGCTACACGACTCCGATTTGTCGCGTCGACCGGTCCATGGCATTCGACTACGTCCACCACGCGACTCCATCAACCTGAACCACATGTCTGCAGCGTCGATTCCATGACTCTATACTCGGGAGCTTTGACGACTCCGTTGTGAGAGTTATTGCCGACTTCTGATCCGGCTACCCGTTGTAGTCTTCGACTTCGACGTCCCACTGTGGTTTTCAGCTCGGCTGACTCGGAGGCTCCCTCGGCATTGGCGACCCGCTGTGGCCTTCGGCTATGGTGACCCACTGCATCTTTCGGATGCGACGACCATAGGCGATCTTTCGGAAACGTATCTATAATTTTTGATGCTCCATGTTTGTGTTGTATATACTTTTCTTTGCTTGTCTACACTTTGAGGTGATTTTTACATGTTTTCTGGTACTAACCTATTAACAAGTTGCAACAGTGTCAGATGCCTGTTTTCTGCTGTTTTTGGTTTCAGAAAAGTTAGTAAAGAAATATACTCGGAATTGGACGGGACAAGAAGTCCAGAGAAGAGCCGGAGGGGCCGGCCAAGGGGGCCAGACCCACCCCAGGCGCGGGGGCAGGTGGGCCCGTGCCTGGCTAGGGTTTGGTGGCCCTGGCCGCCTCCCGGTCTCGCCCCTTCGCCTATAAGAAGCCCTCGATGCAGAAACCCTGAGTACCCGATCAGAAATCCACAAAACCGTCTGTAGCCGTTGCCACCATCATCCCTAGATCAGGGGGATCTGAAGTTCTTCCCGGCACCCTGCCAGAGGGGAGATCATCCCGGATGCCTTCTCTCCGGTATGATACGTGAGTAGTTCCACCTTGGAATTTGGGTCATGTAGTAGATGGTTGTATCTCCTCCTTTGTGCTTTCATGCATAGATCTTGTGATCTCCGTTCATGATCAAGATCTAATCTATTTGTAATCATGCATGTTGTGTTTGCGGGGATCCGATGGTATCAACACCCGGAATTTTAATCCCAGATGCCTGTTATGCCATACATCGCAATCCCAGGATTACTATTTTTGCGAGACATAACAGATTTGGGTATCACAGTACATCATCCATTACAAACCATATATAAGGTCTTACACAAATAAGGATCTCATGATCCAGTTCTTAATACAACTCAAGCAACGAAATAACGTAATAGTAACGATAGTGTAGGCGAAGCTCCATCTTCAGAGTCACAGGCAATGCTGACGATAGGAGATGATCCTAGTTGTCGTAACCTTCCCGCGGTCCGTCATCCTGATACTCCTCTTCATAGTCTGGCGACGGGAATAGCTAGGGACAAAGCCATGAGTACTCTTTAAGTACTCGCAAACTAATACTAACAAGTTAAGGGGGTTTCTGTAGTAGGACACTAAGCTCTAAGGTTGTTTTGCAAAAAGCCAGATTTACCTCTACTCAATTCAGAAGCAAAGAAAACTAGTTGAAGATTTTATAACACCTAAGTGGGAATTTGAATTTCATATCACAACTCTGTTGTGGTCAAGTCAAAGTCATAATTCATTTCACAAGTCATTTTGAAAACATCATCGGGGAACAAGATGTATGGCCCTCAACTGTCCATAACTGCGGACGCGGCTATTCGAATAGTTTGACACTCTGCAGAGATTGTACACTTTCACCACAACATTCGATACATCCGTCAGGAAGAATCCTGAATTCACCATACTCAGTATGCGGATAATCAATCCTAACCTTTCAATTACACGCCCTAGTATAGGCACCTCTCCTTTGAGTTTGGCCTCCCAACCATGACCAACTATCATCTTGGGTACTGCACATGTGGACAATCTTCACAAGGTAGCCTCAGCTCAGACCTTGGTCGCGAGGGAACCCATACTAAGGTATATAAATTTCCAGTCAAGCCCTACCCAAATTTCGGGTATTGTGGTTGTACGGTAAAATTTGGAATGGTATCGCATCCAGACAACCATCAGTTTTATAAGGGGGCTAAGGCTCATGCCTCAACATTTTCATCATCAAAATCATCTGGTGTTCGGAAACACTTGTCAAAAACATTTCAGTAGAATGACTCATCATTCTAAGGTTTTCATAACCATTTTCACCAAGTATTCCCATCTAAAGTTTATCAAGTTTTATACTTAGCACTAGCATCTACAAGTGGTGGTAAATACTAATGAGGGGTGGTAAACAAGTGGGGATTTGCTAAGTTCGATCTCATGCCTTAGGATGACATCAAGATTATCTAACTTAGGCCAAATTTTATGCTCTTTATGCTACCTTTAGTTATCCTTCTAGAATCTACAAGTCACCTGTAAACTCTAAGAGAAAGCTTTGATAAAGAAAGTAAAGTACTTAAGATTGCAAGTAAAACTAGGATTGGGCATTATCAAATGTATCTAACCAAGCATGCTTAATGCAATGCATAGGTTCTCAAACTTTCATAGGTGCAAGGGTTAGTGATGTGGACATCCCATCTTTTGATACAACTGTTGTACCTACAGCTACACACATACAAGGACCTATCACAAGATCTCGTGCCAAACAACTTAACTATCAGGTACTTTCATTTCTTGGAACTACTCCTCACATACATGAGAATATGATGCTGCCTAAATCAGATGTATTTATTACTCTTAGGAATGATGGACCAAGCATGGATGAGAGGGACAAGCATTGGAGCATGGCCATGCATGGAGATGGCAGCAAGCATGAGATGATTCAAGAGAAGGCCACGGATGAAGATTTCAGAACTTTGAGGCCACCATAATGAAGAAAGAAGGCTTGGACGAAATATTCAAGATTAATACTTCACAAATTCGTCCATAGCTTAATATGGTGCTGCGACACCTTTATTTTGGGCCAGACCCATGTAATTTTTGCAGGATTTTAATTAGCCACTTTTTAGAGTCCGTATTTGAGGGGAAAATGACTTCTAGGGTTGGATTCGGCCACCAATTCTATGGCTGGCCGAAACCCCATCTTTTCCTCCTTAAATACTCCCCATAGCCGTCACCGTAGACTCGGATTTTGTTTAGACATTAAGTTAGCCATCATAGCAACTTCGCCAAGGCTCGAGCGTCGTAGAGGCCTCTTGTACTTCGCACCTATACAGGATCCCACCTTTTCAATAAATCTTTCATCTTAATCCGCAATATCTTGATTGCAATATTAGTTCTTACTTGTTCTCGATTTCAGATAGGAATTAAGACCCTCGCTGGTCAGGCTGATCGTGTTCCCGCAGGATCGGTAACCTCCAGGAGATTGGCCTAGCGATTGCATTGGCGCTCGTGCTCGCACGTGTAGTCGGATCGTCAAGCCCGAACTCCACCAAATCGACTATCACCATCTCATCGAAAGATCGGACACCTTTTCCCTATCAAGTGGTATCAGATTTCAGATTGCTCGGTGAGATTTTACTGCTTTCGTAGATTAGATCTGTTTTACCTATAACCCACGAAAAAAGCCAAAAACACAGTTAGAGTTTAGATCCATCCCATCACCAATCTACGCCTTACATTATCTTTTCAGTTTTGCATTGTTGAATTTGTGTCTGCATCGTCGCGTCGAGTTGATGGTCTTAGTGTCTCGTCCCTTAGAGTTTCGAGTTCTGATCACAGTAGTCACCGCCACCCTCGCAGATCACCGTCACCATATTCCGCCACCATATTCCGCCGCCATACACCCAGCCCCATAAACCCTAAAACTCCGCCACCGCCTTCCTACCGCGACACGGATCCGATCACCTTTCCTGCCGCGGCACGAGTCCGAGTTGAGTTAATGTTTCCTAGTTATTTCTTTTTACTTTCCTTCTTTGTTGTTTCCGTGTTGAGCTAAAGTCCGTGTCGATTTCAAAGTTCGGTCATAAGTCCAGAAGGAGAGCAAAAAAAATTCTGGCTATACTGATTTTCGGCCCCGGGGATACCTTTTCTCCATCGGCCGTTATAGTGATATTTTTTTGGCGCCTGCACGCTTTCCGGAGCATAATAAAAAAAATCAATTTTTTTTTCGGCTAACCCGTTTTTAGACCCCGTAGATCAGTTCTAGACACTCGCCATCATAGTGATTTTCCACATCCCGGTTCGCTCTTCAGGGTGCCATATCATCATACATTGCTTGTTGTGTCGCGTCGTGACATCGTTGGTGATCTAGGCTCGCGTCTCTAGTACGGTCTAGCCTAGGACTAGCATAGTACCATCGTTGAGCATTCTTTCAACATTTGCATTGCTGTTTTGATAATTGCTAACCCCTTTTATAAGCCTTCCCATAGCTCCACAGAATTCTCCACGTGCGGTGTCTCGACTCCTGGTAATCGCTTGGTTCAATCTCTGGACCCACTGCTCCTCGTGGTTGCACATCGCCTTTTTCCTGCTGTTTGGTAAGAACTTGTAAGAGCTTCGTATATTGCTCGACGGATTACGCGTGCCTTCCACCATATTTCCGTAGTTATAGGCATATATACATGTGCTTTTTAAAAGGACTAACCATGACAGATACTTCGTGGAACCCTGCCACAATGACGAACCAAGAACTACATGCCCACTTCTCCGAGCTCTTGGTCGGTCGCGCTGAAGATATGGATGCAAGACTAGGGGAGTTTGACACCAAGCTCACCAACTCCATGGACAAGATCGATGGACTCGAGAAATCCTTCAACGACAAGCTTGACGCTCGGTTCAAGGAGGTTTTGGACAGATTGCCGGCACTCGCACCCGCACCAGCTGGTTCGGCGCATTCCGATCACGGGTCGTACTGCTGGTTCGGCTGCCGCCGCACCTCCAGCGGCTACCGCTGCAGCTGAGGCACCTCAGACTTCCACTGCGGCTACTGCTGCGACATTGGGGACAGATGACGGGTACTACTACGACCCCGACAATGACGATCTGTTTGATGAGGAGGTTGAACAACCTCCACACCTTGCTGGCCGTCCCCGACATTACCACCACAACGCTCGACCACCGGTGCGTGATGATGATCATGTTGCAAAGCTCAAATTAAATATTCGATCTTTTAAGGGTAAATATAATCCTGATGCATATCTTACATGGGAGATGTAAGTAGAACAACGTTTTGCATGCTTAAAATATCCTGAGAATATGCGTGTTAGTGCTGCTACATGTGAATTTACTAAATTTGCTTCCCTTTGGTGGTCTGAGTATTGTCGTTTAAATCCTACTACTATTCCTAGTACTTGGACTGCTTTAAAAACTGCTATGCGTGTTCGTTTTGTGCCTCCCACTTATCAACGTGATTTACTAAAGAATCTGACACGTTTGGAACAAGGGAAAAGTTCTGTAGAAGAGTATTATCAGGAATTGCAAACGGGAATGGTTCGATGTGGTCTTGTTGAATCTACTGAACAAATGCTTGCACGTTTCTTTGGTGTATTAAACAAGGACATTCAACACACATTAGATTATAAGGAATATAATTCTATCACTCGTTTGTTTCATCTTGCTTGCAAAGCTGAACGTGAAGTGCAGGATCGCCAAACACCATGGAGGAGGACTAATAATTCTGCAGGTCGCACATCCACTTGGACATCCCGACAATCAGCGCCTCCTTATCGTGATTCTCCACCAGCTACTACCACATCCAAGGCGACCACACGATTTCCAGCTGCTCCTCCACCGTCATCCAATGCTCCTGCTCGTAGTGCATGTTCTATGGCTTCCACGGGTAAAACAAATGATATACAATGCCACAAGTGCTGGGTTTTTGGTCATATTGAGAGACAGTGCACAACACAACGTGTTATGATGGTGCGTGATGATGGTCAATACGATTCAGCGAGTGACTCTGATGAAGATACATTAGCCCTTATTTCTGCTCGAGATGGAGACAATTGTGATTCTGATGAAGAGACAGAGGTAATGGGAGCTGAAGCTGCTAATCAATACAAGAGCTTAATTACATAACGTGTGTTGAGTGTGCAATTGAGAAAATCTGAGCAAGATCAACGCCACAACCTGTTCCAAACACGTGGTGTTGTCAAGGAAAGAGCTATACGGATCATCATTAATGGAGGGAGTTGTAATAATTTGGCTAGTGTTGACATGGTAGAGAAGCTTGCACTTCCAACAAGACAACGCACACGTTCATATTACATCCAATGGTTTGAGAGTTATCGGAAGATCAAGGTAACAAGAACGGTACGCGTGCATTTTACTATTGGTACATATTTTGATTTTGTTGATTGTGATGTTGTACCTATGCAAGCTTGTTCTTTGTTACTTGGTATACCATGGCAATTTGATAGAGAATCTGGTCATAATGGCAAAACTAATCACTATTCTCTTATGCATGATGGAAAGAAAATTGGACTAAAACCTATGACTCCCGAATAGATTTTAAAAGATGATCTTGCTAGAGCTAGTAGAGCTAAAACTTAGGAGAAAAATAAAAGTGAGAATCAGATTGTTGCTGCAGATTTTGTACCACCAAAGAACTCTACATCTGATTCTAAGCATGCTACTGAAATTCGTTTGAAGAGTCCATGTATGCTTGCAAATAAAATTGATATTGCTGAACTAGATGTAAACAATACTCAATGTTATGCAATTGTCTGCAAAGAGGTTTTGTTTTGATTTGAGGATATGTCTCCTTCTTTGCCACCCGCTATTGCTAACCTTTTGCAGGAATATGAGGACGTATTCCCCGCTGAGCTGCCACCAGAACTACTCCTATTAGAGGACTTGAGCACCAAATTGATCTAATTCCTGGTGCTACATTGCCCAACCGCGCGCCATATAGAACCAATCCAGAGGAGACAAAGGAGATACAACGCCAAATTCAGGAACTACTCGATAGAGATCATATTTGTGAGTCCCTTAGCCCTTGTGATGTTCCTATTATTTTGGTACATAAGAAAGATGGTTCTTCGCGCATGTGTACTGATTGTAGATCTATCAATAATATTACTATTCAATATCGTCATCCTATTCCACGTTTGGATGACATGCTTGATGAATTGAGTGGCTCTACCATATTTTCTAAAGTTGATTTGTGTAGTGGTTACCACCAGATTCGTACGAAATGGGGAGATGAATGGAAAACAGCATTTAAAACTAAGTTCGGTTTGTATGAGTGGTTAGTGATGCCATTTGGTTTAACTAATGCACCCAACACTTTTATGAGATTAATGAATGAAGTTTTACGTGCTTTCATTGGACGTTTTGTGGTAGTCTACTTTGATGATATTCTGATTTATAGCAAATCTTTAGAGGATCATTTGGACCATTTACGTGCTGTTTTCAATGCTTTACGTGATGCACGTTTGTTTGGTAATCTTGAGAAGTGCACCTTTTGCACCAATCGAGTTGCGTTTTTTGGCTATGTTGTTACATCACAGGGTATTGAAGTGGATCCAGCCAAGATTGAAGCTATTGAGAATTGACTGCAGCCCAAGACGGTCACACAAGTGAGGAGTTTTCTTGGCCTCGCTGGTTTTTATAGGCGCTTTGTCAAAGACTTTGGATCAATTGACACTCCGCTGAATGAACTTACCAAGAAGGATGTGCCCTTTTTTTGGGGCGATGCACAACAACAGGCCTTCGTCATATTGAAAGATAAGCTAACACATGCTCCCTTACTCCAACTTCCTGATTTTACTAAGACTTTTGAGCTTGAATGTGATGCTAGTGGAATTGGTTTGGGAGGTGTGTTATTACAAGAGGGAAAACCTGTTGTATATTTTAGTGAAAAATTGAGTGGGGCTAGTCTGAACTATTCTACTTATGATAAAGAATTATATGCATTGGTTCGGACATTAGAAACTTGGCAACATTATCTATGGCCTAAAGAATTTGTTATACATTCTGATCATGAATCTTTGAAGCATATTAGTAGTCAAGCTAAGTTGAATCATCGTCATGCAAAGTGAGTTGAATTTATTGAGTCTTTTCCTTATGTTATCAAACATAAAAAGGGTAAAGATAATATTATTGCTGATGCTTTGTCGCGCCGTTATACTTTGTTATCTCAACTTGACTTCAAAATATTTGGATTAGAAACTATTAAGGAACAATATGTGCATGATGTTGAATTTAAAGATGTGTTGCAGAATTGTAGAGATGGTAGAACATGGAACAAGTTCGTCTTCAATGATGGATTTGTGTTCCGTGCTAACAAACTATGCATTCCAGATAGTTCTGTTCGTCTTTTGTTGTTACAGGAGGCGCATGGAGGAGGATTGATGGGACACTTTGGTGTCAAGAAAACGGAGGATGTTCTTGCTACACACTTCTTTTGGCCACGTATGCGTCGAGATGTTGAGAGATTGGTGGCATGCTGCACTACTTGTCAAAAAGCTAAGTCTTGCCTTAATCCACATGGTTTATATATGCCTCTTCCTGTTCCTAGTGTTCCTTGGGCGGATATTTCTATGGACTTTGTTGTGGGATTGCCACGAACATAGAAGGGGAGGGATAGTATTTTTGTTGTTGTGGATCGGTTTTCTAAGATGGCACACTTTATTCCTTGTCATAAAACGGATGATGCTGCGCATATTGCTGATTTGTTCTTTCATGAAATTGTTCGTTTACATGGTGTGCCAAATACTTTTGTTTCTGATCGTGATACTAAATTTCTTAGCCACTTTTGGAGATGTTTATGGGCTAAGTTGGGGACTAAATTGCTGTTTAGTACTACATGTCATCCCCAAACTGATGGACAAACTAAAGTAGTAAATAGAAATTTGTCTACTATGTTGCGGGCTGTTTTAAAGAAGAACTTAAAATTGTGGGAAGAGTGTTTACCTCATATAGAATTTGCTTATAATCGTCCTCTGCATTCTACAACAAAGATGTGCCCGTTTGAGATCGTGTATGGTTTTGTTCCTCGTGCACCTATTGATTTATTGCCTTTACCTACTTCGGTGCAAAATAATTTGGATGCTACACAACGCGCTGAAATGATATTAAACTTGCATAAGACTACTAAAGATAACATAGAACACATGAATGCTAAGTATAAACTTGCTGGGGATAAAGGGAGAAATCATGTTGTGTTTGATGTTGGAGATCTTGTTTGGTTACATTTGCGTAAGGATTGTTTTCCAGATTTACGCAAGTCTAAGTTAATGCCGCGTGCTGCTGGTCCCTTTAAGGTGTTAGGGAAAATAAACGATAATGCATATAAACTTGAGTTGCCTGTAGACTTTGGTACGGTTAGTCCTACGTTTAACATTGCAGATTTGAAGCCTTACTTTGGTGAGAAATATGAGATTGCATCGAGGACGACTTCAATTCAAGAAGGGGAGCATGATGTGGACATCCCATCTATTGATACAACCGTTGTACCTATAGCTACACACATACAAAGACCTATCACAAGATCTCGTGCCAAACAACTTAACTATCAGGTACTTTCGTTTCTTGGAACTATTCCTCACATACATGAGAATATGGTGCTGCCTAAATCAGATGTATTTATTACTCTTAGGAATGATGGACCAAGCATGGATGAGAGGGACAAGCATTGGAGCATGGCCATGCATGGAGATGGCAGCAAGCATGAGATGATTCAAGAGAAGGCCACGAATGAAGATTTCAGAACTTTGAGGCCACCATAATGAAGAAAGAAGGCTTGGACGAAATATTCAAGATTAATACTTCACAAATTCGTCCATAGCTTAATATGGTGTTTCAACACCTTTATTTTGGGCCAGGCCCATGTAATTTTCGCAGGATTTTAATTAGCCACTTTTTAGAGTCCGTATTTGAGGGGAAAAGGACTTCTAGGGTTGGATTCGGCCACCACTTCTATGGCTGGCCGAAACCCTACCTTTTCCTCCTTAAATACTCCCCATATCCGTCACCGTAGACTTGGATTTTGTTTAGACATTAAGTTAGCCATCATAGCAACTTCGCCAAGGCTCGAGTGTCGTAGAGGCCTCTTGTACTTCGCACCTATACAGGATCCCACCTTTTCAATAAAGCTTTCATCTTAATCCGCAATATCTTGATTGCAATATTAGTTCTTACTTGTTCTGAATTTCAGGTAGGAATTAAAACCCTCGCTGGTCAGGCTGATCGTGTTTCCGCAGGATTGGTAACCTCCAGGAGATTGGCCTAGCGATTGCATTAGCGCTCGTGCTCGCACCTGTAGTCGGATCGTCAAGCCCGAACTCCACCAAATAGACTATCACCATCTCATCGAAATATCGAACACCTTTGCTCTATCAGTTAGCTTGCAAGGTTTCAAGTATTGGCTTGCCTTGAGCAGAGAAGTGGTTGAAGTTCTCCTCGGCTTCTTCCTCGTAGTATCCTTCTTCCTCCTCGTATCCTTGGTCGGGACTAGCGTCTATAAATAAATACGAGGTACACAATCACCAAACAATACTTAACTATTTTTAAACATCACACAAAAAGTCACACTAGATGATCTAGCATCATCACTATTATCACAAGGATTAAAGCACTTGTCTTATTTATTTTATTTGAGAAAAGTAATTTCTACTCATTGAAAAACTATTTAAGATTTAATATCCTCCAACTCAAACATGGGATCATGTTGACACATGTAATCACCACATATTTCAGTACATGATAATGTGATTTAAAGTGGTGTCACAATTTAATAAGGTTTAACATTTTTATTTTAAGTAAATAAAGTGACTAGAAATGCCTATGTAGCATTGTTTTATTACTTCAACATTATTTCTGCAAGTAAACCCATATGTTTATATATATTCTGAAAGGTATGATCAAATGTGATTTTTGAGAGTTGGAATCAACTCAAAATCTCTTATGGTTGAATTTTGAAAAATGTTTGAATGCAGAAAAGCTTCTGTCTTGTTATTTTTACCATGGTTGATCTACAAATCCAAATGGTTGTAATCCAACGGTCTTGGATTAAGCATTTAAGTACCTTTCTAACAAAATTGGTTTCATGCATTTTGGTTTAGTGAATCGAGCTGGGTTGATTTTTGAATCTAGGTACAGAATTATGTTTGAAATTAAATGAATAATGCTTAATTTGAATTGTTGGGTCATGCAGGATGTTTTACTGGGCCGGCCCACTACACACAATGTGTACGCGGGCTGGTTAAGTGGCTGTCCCCACGCGTCAGTGAGATGGGGAGGGGCGGAGCGATATGGGGCAATGTGAACCGCACGATCTAACTATAATCGAACGGCTACGATTCATCATCCATGTCGGGCAGCGCCGGTGAGACAGAACCCTAACGCGGAAGGTGGGGGTCATGGGAGGCTCACCGGGGCTCAGGCGAGAGTCGGCGACGGGGGAGAACAACGAAATCAAAGACGGAGGTTCTCCTGGTACAGGCAGCTTCTCCTGGGGCAGCTCCAATCGATGGCTCCCTTCTTCTCGAGCAGCGGCGGGCTCCGGCCAAATTCCGGCGATGTGATGCTCGCCTTGCTTTGGGAGTTAGGTGGGGTGGTTCTGGGTGAGAGGGGAGTGAACTGGTGTGAAGAAAGCAAGTGGTGGAGGCCTCTATTTATAGTGGCTGAAGGGGACCGACGGGCACGGGCTGAGCTCGTCGTGGTAGACGACACAGAGGGCTACTGGCATGGGCGACGGTAGGGGTGGTGTGGTGATCCCTGGCGAAGCTCAACGGCGTGGTCTTGCGGCGTGGGGCGATGCTGATCGGCCGGAAGACGCTGATGCTCTTGGCGGGTCCGACGGCGATTTTAATGTCGCAGAACGCGTGTGGTCCACGCGGCGGCGAACGGGCATGTCTGCGGGGTTGCTGGGATGCTGGTGATCATCCCTGCAAGCGGCGAGGGCGGCGCACGGTCTGTGGGTGCTGGTCGAGCAAGGCGCACTAGCACGCTCTCGGCTCGCGCGCAGAGAGGTTTTGCATGGGTGTGTCGTGTGGTCCAGGGGCTGGCATTTCTCGGGGCTGGGACAGAGAGTGGCGGTGGACGGTGGGGTGCTTGCTAGACATGTTGGCTAGGATTAGGCTGCTCATAGCTTGCTGTCGACAATGGGGTGGCAAGGTGAGGCTCAGCTTGCTTGCCATTGATGGCATGGTCTGGTTTACAGTGAGCTAGAGGGGTTAAACTAGTTCGATTATCTACTGAGGGTGTAGTGTGAGCTAGATAGGGAACAAGTTAGGCCAAATTTTACTGCACACTATAGTGTTTGATGTTTGTTTGATTTGTACTCCCTCCGTTTGGAAATATAAGATGTTTTAGGTTTGTGAATGAGATGTATCTAGACACATTTTAGTGTCTAGATTTTTTTGAACCTATACATTAAAAGGTGTCTAGATACATCTCTTTCACAAACCTAAAACATCTTATATTTCTAAACGGAGGGAGTATCTGCAAGGTGTTTGATAAAATGGCCGCAAGAGATTCAAATTTGAATTTTGGATTCAAACTTGGTGGGTTTGCTAGGCACATACTAGGGAGTGTCTAGTTAGTTGGATTAGTCAAGGGGCACAGGTTTGGTTGGGTTTTGAAAATGGGTGATCTTCACATATGATAAATATTCAATTTTGAATTGTGATTTGAATGAGGTTGCCAAATGTTTCTGCAAGTTTGAAAGGTGGGCTTTGATTTACTTTTACTTGTTCTAGCAAGGGGTGAAAAGAGTTGGAAAAGTTTTTGTTTGAAATCTTGAACTAGGAACACTAAAAGTGACCTAGTGAGCAAGATTGGCAAAAATGACCATTTGCTTTATTTTATTTGTTTTTGATTTTCTCTTGTTTTGTTTCTGCATGGAAATGTTTTATATGATGTTACTTTCATCTTTAAACCATTTCTTGCTATTTAGGTTAATCACAAAGTTCATTCATGCATTTATCAAATCATCTCATTCACACATACATTCATATGATTTTAAATTAATCAAAGTTTTTGTTAACCCTAATTTTAGTGATTAGAGTTTGATGATCCTTGTGTTATATTTTTGGGATGTTACAAACCATCCCCCCTTAAACAAAATCTCGTCCCGATATTTGAAAAAGGAAGAAAAAAGATTACCTAGGATTTAAAGAGATCGAGAAACTCCGTCCTGATGTGATCTTCGCGCTCCCAGGTAGCTTCTTCTTCAGCGTGGTTGCTCCACTGAATCTTGAGAAACTTGATGCTTCGGGTCCTGGTGGTCCTGAAAGCTTCTTCCAAAATACGGATGGGTACTCCGGGATAGGTCAGGTCATCGTTGATCTCTATGGTCCGGTGATCAATGTTCTTGCAAACTTCAGTCTTCTCCGGAACTTCAAGGCATTTGCGAAGTAACAATATATGGAACACAGTGTGCACTACTAACATTTCCTCTGGCAGTTCCAATTGATATGATACTTCTCCTTGATGATTCAGAATCTTGAAGGGTCCGATATATCTAGGGGCTAACTTTCCTTTCAGCTGGAAACGCTGCATTCCCTTCAAAGGCGACACTTTGAGATACACGAAATCTCCGATATTGAAAGCAAGGTCCCGACGTCTCTTGTCGGCGTAACTCTTCTGTCTTGATTGGGCTGTCTTGAGGTGCTCACTAATCTTGTGAACTTTCTCTTCTGCTTCTCGTAGGATGTCGGGTCCGAAAATCTGACTCTCTCCTACTTCCGACCAAGTCAAAGGGGTGCGACACTTCCTTCCATACATAAACTCAAATGGGGCCATTTGCAGACTAGCTTGATAACTGTTATTGTAAGAAAATTCTGGGAAAGGTAGACAGTCTTCCCATTTAGATCCATACTCTAGCACACATGCTCTCAACATATCTTCGAGTATTTTATTTACTCGTTCCGTTTGTCCATCGGTCTGAGGGTGATAAGTTGTGCTGAAATCTAGTCGAGTTCCTAAACCTTCTTGGACTTTCTTCTAGAATCTCGAGGTAAACTGAGTTCCTCGATCCGATACGATGTTCTTGGGGACTCCGTGTAAACTGACGATTCTAGCAATGTATAACTCTGCTAGCTTCGAACTCTGGTATGTTTTCTTGACTTGTAAGAAATGGGCGACTTTGGACAATCTGTCCACTATGACCCAGATAGAGTCATTTCCCCTACTAGAAGTAGGCAATCCGGTGATAAAGTCCATTCCAACTGAATCCCATTTCCATTACGGAATCTGTAGAGGTTGCAACAGTCCAGCGGGTCTTTAATTTCCCGCCTTGACTCTCTCACATATACCACACTTGGCGATATAGCTTCCGATATGTCTCTTCATCTTATGCCACAATAATTGTTCCTTCAAATCCTGATACACCTTTGTTCCTTCGGGGTGGATAGAATAAAGAGTATCATGGGCCTCTTTCAAAATCACTTCTTTCAATTCCGAATCTATTGGTACACAAAGGCGTCCTTTGTACCACAGAACTCCTTCGTCTTCCGTGAATCCGGGTACTTTGCATGTACCGATACGACGTTTGATTCCTCGATACTAGCATTTCCTTTCCGCGCCTCTTTGATCTGACTGATCAAAGTGGGTTGAAGTTCTATGCTAGCCAAAAATCCTTCACTTACCCATTCCATTCTTAAATCTTCCATCTCTTTATGCAAACTTGGTTGCTCCTTTAGAACCATGGAGTTCAAGCGGCACGACAATCTGCTAAGGGCATCTGATACCACATTGGCTTTACCGGGGTGATAGTAAATGTCCAGATCATAGTCCTTGATTATCTCAATCCATCTTCTCTGCCTCATATTCAGCTCCTTTTGAGTGAATATATACTTCAGGCTCTTGTGATCAGAATAAATCTCACAACGGTTTCCCATGAGATAATGCATCCATGTCTTCAGGGCTAGAACTACGGCTGCTAGTTCAAGGTCATGGGTTGGGTAGTTCTGTTCATGTTGCTTCAGTTGTCGGGATAGATAAGATATAACTTTGCCTTCTTGCATTCGCACACATCCGAGGCCGATCTTGGATGCGGCATAATACACGTCAAAGGGTTTGGTGATATCTGGCATGATCAAGATTGGGGCTGAAATCAATCTTCTCTTGAGTTCTTGAAAACTCGCTTCACACTTGTCCATCCATTCAAACTTCTTGTCCTTCTTCAGCAATTGGGTCATGGGTCTGGCGATACTCGAGAATCCTTCTACGAACTTGCGGCAGTATCCCGCTAATCCGAGAAACGCATGAACTTGGGTTTGAGTGGTTGGGGCTTGCCAATCTTCGACATCTTTCACCTTTGCAGGGTCAACGGCAATTCCTCCGACTGATACAATATGTCCGAGGAATCCTACCTCCTGTAAACAAAATTCACATTTGCTAAACTTGGCATACAACTGATGCTCTCTAAGGGTTCCAAGAATGGTCCTTAGGTGTATCTCATGTTCTTCTTCTGATTTGGAAAAAATCAGAATGTCATCGATGAAAACAATGACAAACTTATCCAGGAAGTCCATAAAAATATTATTCATGAGATTCATGAAATAAGCAGGCGCATTGGTCAATCCAAAAGACATGACGGTATACTAGTATAATCCATATCTGGTAGTAAAGGCAGTCTTTGGAATATCCTCTGCGCGAATCTTGAGTTGATGATAGCCAGTTCTAAGATCAATCTTAGAGAACACTTTGGCCCCAGTCAACTGGTCAAACAGGTCTTCTATCTTCGGCAACGGGTACTTGTTTTTGATAGTGACATCATTCAACTTCCGGTAATCCGTACACAAATGGTTACCTCCATCTTTCTTGTCCACAAACAAGACAGGTGATCTCCATGGTGATGCACTTGGTTGAATCAGTTCAATTTCTAGCATGGCGTCTAGTTGCTTCTTCAGTTCTGCTAGTTCAGACGGGTTCATACTATAGGGTCTCTGGGCTATGGGTCCGGTTCCAGGGATTAGTTCAATGATAAACTCTATATCCCGATCTGGGGGCATACCGGGCAAAACATCTAGAAATACATCGGGGTATTCACATACTATCCGGACTTGGTCAATGGTAGGCTAGGCTATACTCTTGTTGCACTTGAACTGACGAGGCAAGGTTTTAGATACATCCTCGACTGATATTCCGGCTGTACTGGTCATGGTTATGGCTTTCTTGGCACAGTTAATTAATCCTTTGTGTCTGGACATCCAATCCATTCCTAATACTACTTCCAAACCTTTAGTTCCGAGTACTATTAGATTAGCATAAAAATCTATGCCATGGATTCGGATAGGGACGGCTTTGAAAATTTGCCTAGATTTGGTAGTTGAACCGGGTATTTGAACAATCATAACATGCTTCAATTTGGTTGGTTGAATCTTACTAGTGCATGCAAATTCTTCAGTGATAAATGAGTGCGATTCTCCAGAATCAAACAACACTCTTGCAAGTACTGAGTTAACAGAAAACATACCCAGCACGACATCTGGAGCTTCCTGGGCTTCTTCAGCATGCATGATAAAAAGACGCCCGTTGCGGTTGAGCGAGTTCCCTGGGGCAAACCTTCTTCCGGGCTGAACATGACGCTATTGCTAAGCTGGGGCATTTGCATTGGGGGCTACGGCAATCTTTTTGGGGCACTCATTGGATTAGTGACCCTTTGGTTCCACATTCATAACAAGTCACTTGCGACTTGTCCTTTGCTGCGACATGCACAACATTGCTTCCAGTCCTTGGGGCAGTGTTGGTGTTGGTGGCGGCATTGTTGTTGTTGAACTTGGGTGGTGCACGGTTGAAATTGCTAGAGTTGTCGGGGTTGTTGTGGTTTCCTCCGGGCCTTGGGTTTCCCCGGTTGGGATAGGTTGAACGGTTCATCGGTGGTCTGTTGGTTCTTAGGGCAAATCCTGGAGATGGGTTGGGGCGATACTTTGGTGTCTGGTGGGTTCCTGGTTGATGCATCACGTGGCGCTTGCGGTTCTCATTGTATTGGTTGATCTTTCCTTCCATCTGAATGGCAGAGTCGACTAGGTCTTCAATATTAGCAAAGGGGATATTGACTAACACCGTCTGCATCTCATCATGCAGACCATTCAGGAATCTCTCTTTCTTCTTGGCTTCAGTGTCGATCTCATCTGGGGCATACCTAGCTAATGACAAGAATTTGTCACAGTATTCCACTACTGTCATCCTTCCTTGCTTCAGTTCTCTGAATTCATCTCTCATCCTCTTGATCAAACTCGGTGGCACATGGGTTCTGCTGAACTTGACCTTGAATTCCACCCAGTCATCATCTGACCTCTGGTCATTGCACGGACGTTGTTCCACCATGCTCTTGCATCTCCGGCTAGATAGTGGGTGGCGAACAGAACTTTCTCATTTGCTTCCACTCCTGCGACTTCCAGATTGTTCTCCATTGTTTGCAGCCAATCATCTGCATCTACGGGTTCTTCTGACTTAGTGAAAACAGGTGGATTGGTGTTCTGGAAATTCTTGAGCTTAGATCCATGGTTGTCCTGATTTCCATGGCCTTGATTGTTGTTGGCCATCCGGCTATCTGTTGAAGGGTGGCTAAGTTGGCTTGACGTTTGACTCTTTCGGCTTCGCGGTCTGAAACCATCATTTGCAAGAGTTGCAACATCGGGTCAGGGGCTGAGTTGCTTCCTCCGAAAGGCATCTGAAGATTGAGATGGATTATGAGAAAAGAGGGAAATTTATAAGGTTCAGGGTTGTTTTGTAAAGTTGTTAAAGTGTGACTTAGATTTTTCTAGCAACTTGCTTTTCATTCATTCATTCATAGCACACAATGCAACACACACCACAACAACGAAAAATAGATGGTTTTAAGAACCATTCTGTGAAGCTACGATACAGTGGGATCGAATACAATTCACTAACTCTAGTGCTCAAGTGCTAATACTCCTTGGAGTCAGTGTACTCATCATCCTCATCATCATCATCATCATCATTGATGAAGGCGAAATCATCCTCATCGGTGAAGAAGTCCAGGGCCTGATCCTCCAGAAAGTCATCATCATCGCTGAGATAGGAGTAGGGGTCTCCACGAAGGTCTTCTCTGGCATTCTCCCTCTCCTCCAACTGCATGTCTCTCTCGTGGATGGTCTCCTCCAAATCCGTGATCCGGTGGCATAGACGGGCAATGATGCGCTCCTTCTTGTCGAGCTGACGGCGACGAGACTTGCGATCCTTCACTAGCATGGCGAGGGTCTGATCCTTCTTCTTGGCGATGGCGTACTTGTGGTTGGCATAGGCACGGGCATTGTCCAACTCCTTCTGATGGTCGTACATCATGAAGCTGAGGTGGTCCAATTGACTCTTCATCTCGGGATGATATGGGGCCTCCAGTGGCTGTCCCATAACATCACGCCTTGGGTAGAACTCAAAACGGGCCGATCTGATTGATACTCTGCCCACATAGACGGGCAAGAGCTTCCTGCATTGCCCTGGCCAGTCCAGCAAGCAAGTTGTTATCTCTTAAGGTGAACTGAATTCCCTCTGCAGTGGGAGGTTCAATCTTTCCTCGAAGACTTGCAACAACTAGCCACTGCAGATCTTCTCCTTCCTAATCATTGAGCTGAGCTCCAAAGAACTCGGGGTGCGGACGCTCCAGAAGTTCCGAAAGCTGGTCCAAGTCACGCTCAAAGATGAGGTCTCCTCCATTCCCCGACTGATAAAACTTGATGTACTTCACGTCCATCTATAAGAATATAGGATGAGTAAGTTAGTAGAGTGATCAAGTGTGTCAATTTTTATGTATTTTGCTAGAATTTTTGAGGAACATGAAATTTTGATGAAAGAATCCAAGTGATAAGAACGGGAATAAGTTTTTGTAAATACTCACTTCTTTTGGTTTTGAAACTAAGTTTTTGATTCAAACGTCCATTCTAACTAGGGTCTCCTATGGTCAGGACAACTCTGTTACCAACTTGTCAACACCCGGATTTTTAATCCCAGATGCCTGTTATGCCATACATTGCAATCCCAGTATTACCATTTTTGCGAGACATAACAGATTTGGATATAACAGTACATCATCAATTACAAACCATACATAAGGTCTTACACAAATAAGGATCTCATGATCCAGTTCTTAATACAACTCAAGCAGCGGAATAACGTAATAGTAACGATAGCATAGGAGAAGCTCCATCTTTAGGGTCATAGGCAATGCTGACGATGGGAGATGATCCTAGTTGTCGTAAACTTCCTGCGGTCCGTCATCCTGATACTCCTCTTCATAGTCTGGCCACGGGAATAGCCAGGGACAAAGCCATGAGTACTCTTTAAGTACTCGCAAACTAATACTAACAAGTTAAGGGGGTTTTTGTAGTAGGACACTAAGCTCTAAGGTTGTTTTGCAAAAATCCAGATTTACCTCTACTCAGTTCAGAAGCAAAGAAAACATGTTGAAGGTTTTATAACACCTAAGTGGGAATTTGAATTTCATATGACAACTCTGTTGTGGTCAAGTCAAAGTCATAATTCATTTCACAAGTCATTTTGAAAACATCTGATGGGGGAATAGTATGGGCACTCCAACTGTCCATAACCGCGGATGCGGCTATTCGAATAGTTTGACACTCTACAGAGATTGTACACTTTCACCACAACATTCAATAGATCCGTCGGGAACAATCCTGAATTCATCATATTCAGTATGCGGATAATCAATCCTAACCTTTCAATTACACGCCCTAGTATAGGCACCTCTCCTGTGAGTTTGGCCTCCCAACCATGACCAACTGTCATCTTGGGTACTGCACAGGTGGACAATCTTCACAAGGTAGCCTCAGCTTAGACCTTGGCCACGAGGGAACCCATACTAAGGTATATAAATTTCCAGTAAAGCCCAACCCAAATTTCGGGTATTGTGGTTGTACGGTAAAATTTGGAATGGTATCGCATCCAGACAACCATCAGTTTTATAAGGGGGCTAAGGCTCATGCCTCTACATTTTCATCATCAAAATCATCTGGAGTTCGGAAACACTTGTCAAAAACATTTCAGTAGAATGACTCATCATTCTAAGGTTTTCATAACCATTTTCACCAAGTATTCCCATCTAAAGTTGATCAAGTTTTATACTTAGCACTAGCATCTACAAGTGGTGGTAAATACTAATGAGGGGTGGTAAACAAGTGGGGATTTGCTAAGTTCAATCGCATGCCTTAGGATGACATCAAGATTATCTAACTTAGGCCAAATTTTATGCTCTTTATTCTACCTTTAGTTATCCTTATAGAATCTACAAGTCACCATGTAAACTCTAAGAGAAAGCTTTGATAATGAAAGTAAAGTACTTAAGCTTGCAAGTAAAACTAGGATTAGGCATTATCAAATGTATCTAACCAAGCATGCTTAATGCAATGCATAGGTTCTCTAACTTTCATAGGTGCAAGGGTTAGCTTGCAAGGTTTCAAGTATTGGCTTGCCTTGAGCAGAGCAGTGGTTGAAGTTCTCCTCGCCTTCTTCCTCGTAGTATTCTTCTTCCTCCTTGTATCCTTGGTCGGTACTAGCGTCTATAAATAAATACGAGGTACAAAATCACCAAACAATACTTAACTATTTTTAAACATCACACAAAAAGTCACACTAGATGATCTAGCATCATCACTATTATCACAAGGATTAAAGCACTTGTCTTATTTATTTTATTTGAGAAAAGTAATTTCTACTCATTGAAAAACTATTTAAGATTTAATATCCTCCAACTCAAACATGGGATCATGTTGACACATGTCATCACCACATATTTCAGTACATGATAATGTGATTTAAAGTGGTATCACAATTTAATAATGTTTAACATTTTTATTTTAAATAAATAAAGTGACTAGAAATGCCTATGTAGCATTATTTTATTACTTGAACATTATTTCTGCCAGTAAACCCATATGTTTATATATATTCTGAAAGGTATGATCAAATGTGATTTTTGAGAGTTGGAATCAACTCAAAAGCTCTTATGGTTGAATTTTGAAAAATGTTTGAATGCAGAAAAGCTTCTGCCTTGTTATTTTTACCATGGTTGATCTACAAATCCAAATGGTTGGAATCCAACGGGCTTGGATTAAGCATTTAAGTACCTTTCTAACAAAATTGGTTTCATGCATTTTGGTTTAGTGAATCGAGGTGGGTTGATTTTTGAATCTAGGTATAGAATTATGTTTGAAATTAAATGAATAAAGCTTAATTTGAATTGTTGGGTCACGCGGGATGTTTTACTGGGCCGGCCCACTACACACAGCGCGTACGCGGGCTGGTTAAGTGGCTGTCCCCATGCGTCAGTGAGACGGGGTGGGGCAAAGCGGTACGGAGCAATGTGAACCGCACGATCTAACTCTAATCGAACGACTATGATTCATCGTCCATGTCGGGCAGCGCCAACGAGACAGAACCCTAACGCTGCAGGTAGGGGTCGTGGGAGGCTCAACGGGGCTCAGGCGAGAGTCAGCGACAGGGGCGAACGACAAAGTCGATGATAGTGGTTCTCCTGGTACCGGCAGCTTCTCCTGGGGCGGCTCTAATCGACGGCTCCCTTCTTCTCCAGCAGCGGCGGGCTCCGGCCAAATTCCGGTGATGCGCTGTTCGCCTTGCTCCGGGAGTGAGGTGGGGTGGTTCTGGGTGAGAGGGAGTGAACTGGTGTGAAGAAAGCGAGCGGTGGAGGCCTCTATTTATAGTGCTGAAGGGGACCGACGGGCGCGGGCTGAGCTCGTCGTGGTCGACGGCACAGAGGGCTACTGGCATGGGAGATGGTAGGGGGCGGTGCGGTGCTCCCTGGCGAAGTTCAACGACGTTGTCTTGCGGCGTGGGGCGGTGCTGATCGGTCGGAAGACGCTGATGCTCTGGGCGGGTCTAACGGAGAATATAATGTCGCACAACGCGCGTGGTCCGCACGGTGGCGAACGGGCATGTCTGCGGGGTTGCTGGGATGCTGGTGATCATCCCTGCAAGTGGCGAGGGAGGCACGCGGTCTGTGGGTTCTGGTCGAGCATGGCGCACTCGCACGTTCTCGGCTCATGCGCAGAGAGGTTTGGCATGGGCGTGTGTTGTGGTCCAGGGGCTGACATTGCTCGGGGCTGGGACAGAGAGTGGCGGTGGATGGTGGGGTGCTTGCTAGACATGCTGGCTAGGCTTAGTGCTGCTCATAGCTTGCTGTCGACAATGGGGTGGCAAGGTGAGGCTCGGCCTGCTTGCCATTGATGGCATGGTCTAGTTTATAGTGAGCTAGACGGGTTAAACTAGTTAGATGATCTACTTAGGGTGTAGTGTGAGCTAGATAAGGAACAAGTTAGGCCAAATTTTACTGCACACTATAGTGTTTGATGTTTGTTTGATTTGTATCTGCAAGGTGTTTGATAAAATGGCCGCAAGAGATTCAAATTTGAATTTTGGATTCAAACTTGGTGGGTTTGCTGGGCACATACTAGGGAGTGTCTGATTAGTTGGATTAGTCAAGGGGCACTGGTTTGGTTGGGTTTTGAAAATGGGTGATCTTCACATATGATAAAGATTCAATTTTGAATTGTGATTTGAATGAGGTTGCCAAATGTTTCTGCAAGTTCGAAAGGTGGGCTTTGATTTACTTTTACTTGTTCTAGCAAGTGGTGAAAAGAGTTGGAAAAGTTTCTGTTTGAAATCTTGAACTAGAAACACTCAAAGTGACCTAGTGAGCAAGATTGGCAAAAATGACCATTTGCTTTATTTTATTTGTTTTTGATTTTCTCTTGTTTTGTTTCTGCATGGAAATGTTTTATATGATGTTATTTTCATCTTTAAACCATTTCTTGATACTTAGGTTAATCACACAAGTTCATTCATGCATTTATCAAATCATCTCATTCACACATGCATTCATATGATTTTAAATTAATCAAAGTTTTTGTTAACCCTAATTTTAGTGATTAGAGTTTGATGATCCTTGTGTTATATTTTTGGGATGTTACAGATGGATATTGATATTGTTATGTTCGTTTGATTAATGGTTTTGTCTTTATGATTCTATCATGTCTGTGTTGTTTGTGATCTTGCATGCTCTCCGTTGCTAGTGGTTATCTTGACCAAGTAGTTGCTAGTGACTCCAAGAGGGGGTATTTATGCTCGATAGTGGGTTCATGCCGCTAGTTTCCAAGGGAAGTGACAGAAATCTCTTCGGTTGTAGATGTGTTGTTGCTACTAGGGAGAAAACAACGGTCTCTTGTTCATGGAACATGTGGACTATTTACCTTACACACTTTGCTTAAAGCGGTTTATGCATTGCTTGCAACTTAATACTGGAGGGGGTTTGGATGATAACCTGAAGGTGGACTTCTAGTCATAGATGCAGTTGGATGGCGGTCTATGTATATTGTTGTATTGCCCAATCAACCTCATGGCTAGTAATTCCATTGTTATGCCTTGCTCAGTTCCTGTCAATTGTCCCGCTGTAATTTGTTAACCCTTCATGCCATGTTGTTTATCTAAGGAGAGCACCTCTAGTGAACTATGGAACCCAGTCCAATCTTTACCATTGATACATCTTCCAATGATACTTGTTTACTTGCTGCAAACCATTACCTTCCGCACCATACGTTAATCCTTTGTTACAGCAAATCAGTGAGCTTGACAACCTCACTGATTCGTTGGGGCAAAGTCTTGAGTTTGTGTTGTGCAGGTCTCCGCGTTACTTGCAACACCTGTGTGACGTTTCCTTCCTCCTACTGGTTCGATAACCTCGGTCTCAATGTAGGGAAGACTTGTTATTGTGCTCTTCACACCTTGCTCTTGGGGTTCCCATCAAGACTTCACATCAAAGCACAAGGTTCTCTGGCGCCACCTAGGAGTCATCAATAAGTTTTCTGGCGCCGTTGCCGGGGAGGCTAAGGACGTCTTCACTAGGGGAGTCCTTCACTTCCTTTCTCTTTACTTTGTTTTTAGTTTGCTTTGTTTATTTTGCTTGGCTTTGTTTGCCTCTTTTAAAAAAACCCAAAAAATTAGTCTAGTTTGGTTTGCTTTCTTTATTCCAAAACACGAAAAATTAGTTCCTGCTCTAGCTGCTGCTGTTTTTGGCTTGCCCACCTTTACCAAAATGAACTCTGCTGAGAACACCAAGTTGTGTGACTTCACTAGAACCAACAACAATGATTTCCTAAGCACTCCTATTGCTCCACCTGCTCCTGATGCTACCTTTTATGAAATTAAGCCTGCTTTGTTGAATCTTGTGATGAGAAAGCAATTTTCTGGTGCTGGTTCTGATGATCCTACTGCCCATCTTAATAGCTTTGTTGAACTTTGTGAGATGCAAAAGTATAAGGATGTAGATGGAGATATTATTAAGCTCAGGCTTTTTCCTTTCTCCTTGAGGGGAAAAGCTAAAGAATGGTTGCTTTCTTTGCTTAAAAATAGTATTGATTCTTGGACTAAGTGCAAAGATGCTTTTATTGGAAAGTACTATCCTCCTGCTAAGATTATATCTATGAGAAGTGACATTATGAAATTTACACAGCTTGATAGTGAACATGTTGCTCCTGCTTGGGAAAGAATGAAATCTTTGGTTAAAAATTGCCCTACTCATGGACTCACTGCTTGGATGATTATCCAGACTTTTTATGCATGTTTGAACTTCTCCTCAAGAAACCTGTTGGATTCAGCTACTGGAGGTACTTTTATGGGACTCACCTTGGGAGCTGCAACAAGGCTCCTTGATAATATGATGGTTAACTACTCTGAACGGCATGTTGAGAGCTCCACATGGTAAGAAGGTAAATTCTATTGAGGAAACTTCCTCTTTGAGTGAAAAGATTGATGTTATTATGGCTATGCTTGTTAATGGGAAAGCTCCTCTAGATCCTAATAGTGTTCCCTTAGCCTCTTTGGTTGCTCAAGAAGAGCAAGTTGATGTGAACTTCATTAGAAACAACAATTTCAATAACAATGCCTATAGGAATAATTTTGGTAGCAACAACAATTATAGGCCTTATCCTCCTAGTGGAAATCCTTATCAGGATAGATCTAGAATGACTAGTGAAGAGAGGATTCTAGAAGTTGAGAGATCCACTAATTTTTTTATGCAAATACAATATGAGCAAAACAAGATTTTCACTAAAACTATGGAGGACCAATCTATTATCTTGAAAAACATTAGTCTTCAGCTTGAGAATATGAATAGAGAAATTCCTAGTTTACAGTCAAAAATTTTGAGTGCTAAGAAAAATATATCCTGTTTGTCTGAAGCTCAAACTTCCTTGGTTAATAAAATGGCTGCTATACCTGAAACTATGGAAAACAGCTTTTCTACTGCTCATGCCATACAAGTTACTATTGATGAAAATGTTAGGCTGTAAGGTCAACTTCATGCTAGGTGGGAAACCACAAGTAGCCCCTATTCCTCCTCCTACTATGCCTACCACTAGTGATGATAAGTTTGACTTTGATATTTATGGTTGCAATATTTCTGAAGTGATTATGTTCTTGCAAAAGCTTGCTAGAAGTCCTGATGCTAGTGATATGCATGTTGCCTTTACCAAACATATTACAGATGCTCTTGTTAAGATTAAGGAAGAGAAGATAAAACACAAAGCTTATATTCCTAGGAAAGTAGAAGATAGTTGGGAACCCATTATTAATATGCAAGTGAATGACTTTGATCTCAAAGCTTCATGTGATCTTGGTTCTAGTGTCTCTATTATGCCTAGGAAAATTTATGAAATGCTTGATTTGCCACCATTAGAAGATTGTTATTTTGATTTCCTACTCAATGATAATTCTAAGAAGAAACTCATGGGGAGTATTAATGATATTCTCATCATGGTTAACAATGCTTATGTCCCTGTTGATTTCTATGTTTTGGATGTTGAATACAATGCTTTTTGTCCTATTACTTTGGGAAGACCTTTTCTTAGAACAGTTGGTGCCATCATTGATATGAAAGAAGGCACCATTAAATATCATTTTTCATTCAAGAAAGGTATTGAAAACTTCGCAATGATAAGAGACAGGTTGCATTTTGATCCTCCTTTGAAAGCAAGATTTGATGTTAATGCTTCTTCATTTGAAAATACTTGATTCTTCTTGTTTCTTGTGCCTAACTTAAAGGCGTTAAAGAAAAGTACTTGTTGGGAGATAACCCAAGAGTTTCCTTGAGTCTTGGAAGTTATTAATTCTATAATGACCTCTCCTTATCCTTTTTGTTTGCTTTTTGTGCCAAGAATGACCTGTAATGAGAGGGATGTAAGATTTGGGGAGTTGCTGTCCCGAAACAGATTTCTGTCCTCCATCAAAAAAAATCATGAGGAGGCTCTGTAACTCAGATTGAGCTCAAAATTTACGAATACATCCCCCAGTATGTTAGATAACTTTCGTTAGTTCAACACTTTTTTATTTGAGCAACAAAAAATGTTCGAAACAATTCGTTTCTACCTGCTGGTCTGTTTTGACAGATTTCTGCCATTATTTGCATTTGCTTCTTATCGATTCCTTTTTGATTTCTCTTAAGTTAAATTGAGATTTTTTAAGGATTTAATACAGTAGCTTGTGTTTTTAGTTAAAAGCCTTGTTGTTCCAAAGCTTTGCCAGTGGTCTAATATCTTTTGAATAAGCTAATGTTGCTAATGAAGATTGTGTGAAGTGTTGTATGAAGGAAAAATTTCAAGTGTAGAGAGATAATGATGCAATGAGATGAAGAATGGACAAAAGCTCAAGCTTGGGGATGTCACCATGGTTTCACCCAATAAATATCCAAGAGGTACAAGCGTCAAACCTTGGGGATGCCCAAGGCATCCCCTTCTTCATCAATAAAAAGCTTAGGTCTGTCTAGACACTTCGTTTTTATTGTTTCATGCACAGTTGTGTTGTTCTTGGAGCGTCTTAGTTTTCATTCGCTTTTCTTAGTTTGTTTAGTTTTCCAAAGTAGTTTGGACCCCCGTTCTCACTGTGTTGTTTTGCAAATAAGTTTGCTTGGTGTTTGTTAAGGAGTAGTAAGTTCTTTACTTGAAGTGCAAGAGGAGGTTCCATTGACTGTGACTTAGACTTTAGCATGACATGATAGGTGTTGTTTTAGCATTATGATTAGTGATTATTTCTGTAGCATGTCTTGTTCCAAACAATTGGGATTGCTTAGTGTGCCTTGAAGAAATTATGCGTTGTTTTAGCATGCAAAATCATAGTATTGTGGTATTCTCCATTGATGTTTTGCTTGGGTTGACTTGGCAGATTCTCACACCATGTTATGACTATGACAAGTCACCATTAGCCTCTATGATCATTTAGTCCTTGACTTGTAGTACCACTCTTTTCTTTGATTAGTTAGCTTTGTTGCACTGCATGATTTTGGCCATTATTGCTCTCTTATTTGGTTGCTCCCAGTCTTTTGCTAGAATCCACTTGTATGAGTAAGTCCTACTCATGCTTCCAACTCCCAAGAAACCAAGTTATTCCAAAGTGTCCATTATAAACTCCTATGCATGGTGTGTTACACCATTCCAAGTATATTCTTGTTCTCGTCTATCTTCCAATTTGAAACTATTTGTTATGTAAAAACTTAGTGATTAAAGCCCTCACGAACTTGATGGCACACTTTATTCTTTGCCCCTAATAAACTTGAACCATTGTGACAATTTTTTTGTATATGCTTGCACTTATAAGTTGGAATTAGCATAACCGTGCTGTCATGGGGAATGTTTTCAACATTGCACTTGTACCTTGTTGTACTCAGTTGATATCATGTTCTTTTGTCTATGGATGTCCCCGGTGTGAAATAAAAAGGGAACTTGTAAGTACATGGAGTTTGTATCCTGTGTTAGAGAAACGCCTGGGACGCTAGCCTAAGCCACGCCTAATAATGGTGGAAACTTGCAGCATCACCATAGTGACATCTATGAAGCATTCTTCTTATAAAAAAAGAGATACATTGAGAAAAGAGGAAAGAGAGAAAAAAGAACCATATTCCCATGGTACATAAGAAGAATTGCTGAGATGCTCATTGTCTGCTTACCTTATCATTTTGATTATGGGAAAGCTCCTGTACCATGTGCAAGGGGTACCCCGTTGGCGGTTCTCAATGATATGCAAATACTTACAGTGACAAGAACTTACATGGACCCAAAGTTGAGTATGCATGAGGTGTGGCCCTCGTATTCAAGGGGCATGAGATTGCCAATTTATACTTCGTCGAGCATATACTCCATCTTTGCCACTTTAACCTTAACAACTTCAAGATGCTTATGATAGGGGAAATGAGGGCTGAAATCTAACAAGTACCATAATTTTTGGAAGCTCTTTTTGAAACTTGTAATCCTTGCTTCCTTTACAAAAGGTCTTTCTTCCACCACTATTGAGTATCCACCTTCTACCTTTAGGCACCATTAAGAGAGCATAGTTTTCATTCTGTGTGCAGTGTTCCAAAGCTTATTAATTGATGCATATTGTGATACTACTTGCTCTTGTGATACTTGTTTCTAGTCACCCTTGTGAACTTTGCAGGTGTCCTATGCATTATATTGCTACTCTATGAGGGACAAGCTGTTTGCCACTATGCTATGTTTTCTGCATGTGAAACAAACAAACGTTTTTCAATGCATATTATTCATGATATTTGTTTGTAGCTTGCCATGTTGCATGCATAGTTACTATGTCCTATTTTTAGAACTCCATCTTTCATGCACATTTTTAGAGTTCTTTGATCTCAGGTTTCAATGTTTGCAAATGGTTGGATCTTTATTGTGAGGGTGCACGTCACCTCAAAAATTATTCTGTTTATCACTTACCAACTCGAGGACGAGCAGGAGTTAAGATTGGGGATGTTGATACGTTGGATGCTCCATGCTTGATTTGTATCTACTTTATTGTGCTTGTGTACACTTTGAGGTGCTTTTTATATGTTTTCTGGTACTAACCTATTAACAAGTTGCAACAGTGCCAGATGCCTGTTTTCTGCTGTTTTTAGTTTCATAAAAGTTAGTAAAGAAATATTCTCAGAATTGGACGGGACAAACACCAAAGTAAATTACTTTCCGTGGGGAACAAGAAGTCCAGGGGAGAGCTGGAGGGGTTGGCCAGGGGGGCTAGACCCACCCCAGGCGCGAGGGAAGATGGGCCCACGCCTGGATAGGGTTTGGTGGCCCTGGCCGCCTCTCGGTCTCGCCCCTTCGCCTATAAGAAGCCCCTGATGCAGAAACCCTGAGTACCCGATCAGAAATCCACGAAACCGTCTGTAGCCATCGCCACCATCGTCCCTAGATTGGGGGGGTATGAAGTTCTTCCCGGCACCCTGCCGGAGGGGAGATTATCCTGGAGGCCTTCTCTCCGGTATGATGCGTGAGTAGTTCCACCTTGGACTTGGGTCCATGTAGTAGCTAGATGGTTGTATCTCCTCCTTTGTGCTTTCATGTATAGATCTTGTGAGCTCCGTTCATGATCAAGATCTAATCTATTTGTAATCATGCATGTTGTGTTTGCGGGGATCCGATGGATATTGAGATTGTTATGTTGGTTTGATTAATGGTTTTGTCTTTATGATTCTATCATGTCTGTGTTGTTTGTGATATTGCATGCTCTCCGTTGCTAGTGGTTATCTTGGCCAACTAGTTGCTAGTGACTCCAAGAGGGGGTATTTATGCTCGATAGTGGGTTCATGCCTCTAGTTTCCAAGGGAAGTGACAGAAATCTCTTCGGTTGTAGCTGTGCTGTTGCTACTAGGGAGAAAACAACGGTCTCTTGTTCAAGGAACATGTGGACTGTTACCTTACACACTTTTCTTAGCGGTTATGCATTGCTTGCAACTTAATACTGGAGGGGGTTCAGATGATAACCTGAAGGTGGACTTCTAGTCATAGATGGAGTTGGATGGCGGTCTATGTATATTGTTGTATTGCCCAATCAACCTCATAGGATCTTTCTGGCTAGTAATTGCATTGTTATTCCTTGCTCAGTTCTTGTCAATTGCCCCACTGTAATTTGTTTACCCTTCATGCCATGTTGTTTATCTAAAGAGAGCACCTCTAGTGAAATATGTACCCCGGTCCAATCTTTACCATTGATACATCTTCCACTGTTACTTGTTTACTTGCTACAAACCATTACCTTCCACACCATACGTTTAATCCTTTGTTACAGCAAACCGGTGAGCTTGACAACCTCACTGATTCGTTGGGGCAAAGTCTTGAGTTTGTGTTGTGCAGGTCTCCGCATTGCTTGCAATACCTGTGTGACGTTTCCTTCCTCCTACTGGTTCGATAACCTCGGTCTCAACTGAGGGAAGACATGTTGCTGTGCTCTTCACACCTTGCTCTTGGGGTTCCCAACAAGACTCCACATCAAAGCACCAAGTTCTCTAGCGCCATCTAGGAGTCATCAAGTGTCAACTTCGCCACGACAACCAACAAAGCTAAGTTTCCCTCTACTTAGAATTCATTCTTTTTTTAATTCGCACTCGAAACACTTGGGGGCTGCGCCCTCTTCGATTAACCTAATGTGCCATCGGCTCCATGCACTCGAGCACCTCATACGCGACAGCCCGAGTAGCTGATTCTGCCTGATCGTCGAATCCTTGAACTCCGAGTGCCTCGTCAAGGTAATGAGACTAGGGGTAATCAGGCTAACGAAAAGGCCTAGCATACAGTGCAACAGTGTCGACTCGATCGGCACCAAAATCTTACTATACAAGCCGACGGGCAAATATTCTTTACAAGATACAAGTACTTCACAACTTATGTTTTCTGTAGCTTATAAGGATGTCGACTGCATCGAGCTATTTTATCGGGTCCTCCAAGAAGAGTTGACAAAACAACTAGATACACCATAAACTGAAGACCCGAGTCGAGTCCCTCCTCGGATGGTTGTATCGCTTGATGCTACGAAGATGCGACGCTGGTCATGCACCGGACAGATGAGACGCAGACTCAATGCACTTCCGGGTCAGTGGTTTCTCCTCGCATGAGTCTCCACTCGAGTCTGCGACTCGACTAGACACTCGGGGGCTACTCCTATCAGGAGCGCTGGTCGCGCACCCGATGTACTTCCGGGTGAACGGTACGCCCACGATATTGTCGGCTACAACTACACGATACAATACTCGAGTCTTTGCCCGAGTCTACGACTCCGCCAGACACTCGGGGGCTACTCCAAACTGGAGCCTTGAAATGCTTCGATTCCTCACTCGAATCAACGATTTGACTGAGGACTTGGGGGCTACTACCATAGGGAGCGCTGGTCACGCATTCGAAAAACTGAAGGCTTTTAGAGAATCTGCAAGGTCATCCGAAGAACTTCCAGATCGCCGTAACCCGCAACCGTCGACTATAAGTCTCTGCTCGAGTCTACGACTCAAACAACACTTGGGGGCTACTCCCATAGGGAACGCTGATTGCGCACCCTATAGTCCATTGTGTTGACTATGTCCATAATATTGATACCTTTACAATAACCAAACAAATTCAGCTCACCCGACAAACTTTCGGGTGAAATGCTTCGCACTCGACACAACTTTCTACTTCGACATCAAAATGCAACGCTGAAGACAACTGAGTCTCCACCCGAAACTTGTTCAGATGAATGCACTCCAAAGATTATAGAGTCTCCACTCGAATCTACGATTCGACTGAACACTCGGGGGCTACTGATATGGATATGCCCAACGGGTAACCGATGTTAGCCTACCTGGTCCAGCCTAATGGAAGGCCAACTCGATGACCTACTAGGGTCCATGACGCCTGTGACGTTTCGGCTACTATGAAGGCCATATGGACACGGACTCCCAAGCGCACAAGACAAGGAAAGCTTAAGACTAGAGTTTGAATACAACTTGTAACCAAATTGTATTGGCACCCGAGATGTAGCCTCCCCAACAGATCTACAGATCTAGCACCTCTTACCTCATACACACCTCCACGCCATATTGCATCTGCGTATCCCTGTAACTTTCGGTTCCGCCGTAATTAAGAGCAGACAAGCAGGAGTAGTGTTTTCCCTCAGGGGGCCTGAACCTGGGTAAACTTTGTGTCCCCGTGTTGCTTGTTTGCTAACCATTTCGTGATCTCCAGCATCCCCATCTTCTTCAAAACCCAAGCTCATAACAATGGGCATTGACGAGATTAAACCTCGTCATCAGCGTTTTTACCATGTTCGGTTTCTCGGATGATGAAGCAAATATATGCAAAGATATATTTTCATCATGCTTTGCCGAATCGCATAGAACTTTTTAATCTTTTTTTGAATTTCCTGTCTTGCTGGTCTCTTCATACGGTTCGAAGCGATCTTTTTTGTAAGATTCATAGTCCATGTTTGTTTAGCCTGTTTCATAGTTCATATTTTTCTTATACGGTTCGAGCTCATGTTTCTTTTCGGAAGAATGGCAGTAGATGAATGTTTCACATAGTTCGAAGTCCACTTTCTGTTTTAATGATTCACAGGCTTCTACATATTTTTTTCATATGATTCACAGACAACGATTTATTTCATACGATCGCAGTCTAACTTTATTTTTATACGATTCGCAGTCAATCTTGTTTTTTATACGATTCACAGTCAATAGTTTAAGAGGGATCATACGATTCACAGACAACGGGTATTCCGTATGATTAGTAGTCAATGTTATTTCATATCGTTTGCAGTCAAAGATTAAGAGGTAATGAGAATAGAAACAAACTCGCCATTCGACTAACGTGTTCGTCCCGGATATGATCGCCGGCGATGCATGTAACCGAGCGGAGGAAGAAGGTGAACACGACGCTATCGGGAGAAGAAGAGTGGATGGGTTTACGACGGCGATTTTTGAGAGTATCCGACCTCACACGCGTTATGGCTAATGCCGGTGGGCAACGGTAGTGCCCGTTCTATGTTTGTTCACCAGGAAGGCACTTGCGACCGACCACTGGAGAGAACCGACACACACCGGCGGCGAGGAAAAGAAAGAAGAAGAAAAGGGAGAGCTAAAGAATTGTTAGTCCGAAAAATGATGCTAGGGTTTTTATACTCAACACGTTACTGAGAAATCGTAAAGCTTGAACGCGAGCTCTCTCCTGAGACATCTATACGTGAACGGGACCCATCTCTAGGTCTCGCCATGAGAAATCGCTGACACCTAGTGTCTACGCTGCTAGGTCGACCATCCGCCGCGAGGAACCGCGCCAGTCTAGGGCCTAAGATGCCACATGAGTTTTTCGCAAGCCCCTCTGCCGCATAGAACCGCAAAAGTCTATAGTCTATAGTGCCTCATCAGCTCTATGCGGGGCCCGCGTCTGCGAGATTCCGCTATCATCTAGGGTCTATGCTACCACGTTGGCTCTGGATGGACCCCATGACCGCAAGAAACTAGAGACGACATGGGCTCATGGTGCCACTCCGAACTTGGTAGGACCCGCCACCTGGCGGGGAAGGAGGCGTATCGCGTCGGGAATTCCACTCACCGAGCAAGGTCCTGCCCGCGCACGCTGACGACGTTCCCATGTCGCGCGCATAGTCCACCATTCTAGGACGCAGGGTACGACGGCGCACGCGACACTCGTCCGCGACAGGGAATCTTTCGCCCTGGCCTGCAAAGGGTCCTGCCTCGGCGTCCATCCTACGACCGAAAAGAATCTGAACGACGTGGATAACAGTTTTGGCTAAAATAATCTAGCGCTATTATGTACTCTGATTAATTCCAATAATTAATATAGAATTCATATTATTAAATTCCTTATGATCCGAAACACCTTTCAGTTCACTCCAAACTCCTTCAGATCCTCCTAAAACGATTCCATTTCTCCCACGGAACACTTCCAACATTATCATCTCTTTGTTCCTATGATCCCGATAACTCCAAAACAACCTCAAAGCGTCATCGAACCCTTAAACGTGTTACCCTACGGTTTGGGAACATAAAAGACATGATTGAGACACCTCTCGTATCAATGATCATTAGTGGGACCAGGATGTGGTTACACGGGCTATATACAGCTAGGCTGGGTGGCAGCCTTTTAAACGTCTTCATAATGCATAGACGTGTATCTATTTTATTTCGCTGGCTAATTCATGTGTACACGCTATGTGATCCGTGAGATGTAAACTTGTTACTTATTCTTGGGTAATTAAGAGGGTGGTGTGCATCGATTGATGCAGAGGTTGGGGCTATGCTCCCATTTCGAAAAAAAAGCGGGATCAGGATGCCTATAATAATCCCTGTGCATTCCATGATATCAATGTTGTTTGAACCATAAACGTCGAATCTAATTCCCTTTGTTACTTCGATACTTGACTTGTCCAAGATATGATCATTGGTATCACCATACCTTTTTTAATCTTGTTACCGACAAGTGTTGTTTTACTCGTTCCATGATACTCCATCCCCGTGACCTAGTCACATGCTGCAAAATATTTTATGAATGTAATCTCACCGAGTGGGTCCAGTGTATCTTCCCATCACGCGGGAGAACAAATCCCTATCTCGATGCATACGCCTAAACATATCCCTCTAGAATACCTCATATACCTTTATGGTCATCTTGTTATGATGTGATGGTTGATGCAATCAAAGTAGCCTCGAGTGATAATGATTAAATATAATCTCACGGTCTAAGAAATAGGATATTTAGTTTTTAACTATTGCAACGATAAACTTTGTGACTTAATCGTGTTGTAAGACTTACATTGGGTAATGTCCATCACGTCATTCACCAATGATATGACTTTATTGTCAGTTGATATAAATACACCATAATCAGAAAACATTTATCATCGGTTGCCCAATAAACTAGTTGTATAGAGTTTGAATGCAGCACATCCTTATCTTGTATTTGTTCTGATTCCTTTCGCTAACTAGTTGTATAGAGTTTGAATGCAGCACCTCCTTATCTTGTATTCGTTCTGATTCTTTTCGCTACATAAATGTTCTTGGTCAAAGACGAGCTCGTTCTGATTATATTTGCTGCACAAATGTTCTTGGTCAAAGACGAGCTCGTTCTGATTATATTTGCTGCACAAATGTTCTTGGTCAAAGACGAGGTGGCTGCCGCACCGACATGTAGGAGGCCGCCATATTATCTAGATCGATGCATTCAGAGTTTCCTCTTTGTTAGAGTATATCACAGTTTAGATTATATTTGGTAGTTTAAGTTTGTAATCCAATTATATCTCTAGTAGTCTTCTTGCCCCTCAAGTCTTCTAGTACTATATAAACAGTCCAAAGGCTCACGTTGTAATCACCATAAGCAATATCAATACAGATAGTATTCCGCAATTCTACATGGTATCAGAGCGGTTTGTTCCGCCTAAGGTTTAGCCACCGCTTCCACCGCGCCGCCCCCGGGGAGATCCTTCTCCGCCGGGGGCCGCACAATAGTAGATTAGATCTTACTTCGCCAAATTTTTCTCGCCGGCCGCTTGACCGGCGCTTCTTCTTCTTTCACCGATCATAGATCGAATTGCGTCGTCCACAACCACATGTCATCATCATGCGCCTCTACTTCAACCTTGGCGTCGACTCATCTCCGGCAAATCATCGTCAACGATCGTGCCAAGGAGGCTCCGCGCGGCGCCCCAAGGGACGCCTTCACGCGCTGCGTCGGCTTCTCCGTCCTCACGTCGTCATCACGCCGGCCCGTCTTCGCCATCATCAACCGGGACGCACGTCCCCGAGTATGCGTCTCGCCATCAACAAAGGGCTTCACCTTCATCACCCGTGGTCATCATCGCCGACAACCATCTACACCAACAACATCATCACATCGTCGCCACCACCACCAATCGTGGTCATCGTCAACGCCAACAAGTTCATCTACATGAGCGACGCCGCGCTCATACAAGCGGAAAATATGGGTCTAATCCCCAAAATCAACTACCGCAATAATTCAATCGCCATCAACATCTACCTTGTCGTCTTCGTCCACCACGACCTCGCCGCCAGAGTCGCAGTCTAATTTTTATTTTGTACTAAATTTATTTTCTTCTTGCAACCACTTCATCTACTCCGACACGGCGGAAAACTTCTACACCGACCGTTTACGAAAATTTTCTTTGCTCCTCAATCCGGCTCTGGCACGCATGGCTCATAATGGTCCCTGTCTTCGCACGTTCGGTATCGGCAACACCGACGCGTGCCTTCGTCCACGACACACTCCCGAATCTGGCAAGATCGGCATTGCGGGTTGAGCTACTTCTCAAACTCCGTCTACTTCAACCACTACGGCGAATTCTCCCGGCTCAACGACGACATACGCCACAACACAACAACATCATCAACTTCATCGACTTCATCAACGGCGACTACATCACCAATGGCATCATCAACCACAACTACAACGCCCTACTTCCGGCTACATCGACATCGACATCCTCTTCCATCTCCGTCTTCGGATTATGCTCCAGTCAGACCGTTCGACCGATCCGACTGCGGGAGAGTGTTAGAGTATATCACGGTTTGAACTATATTTGATAGTTTAAGTTTGTAATCCAATTATATCTCTAGTAGTCTTCTTGCCCCCCAAGTCTTCTAGTACTATATAAACAGCCCAAAGGCTCATGTTGTAATCACCACAAGCAATATCAATACAGATAATATTCCGCAATTCTACACTCTTTTCTACTTCTACCGACTCATATTAGTTAACTCAAATTTGTCTAGCACTAAAATTTGACTAGATACATTCGTATCTAAATAAATTGAAGTCAACTAATATGGGCCCGAGGGAGTAATATTTGTTCATGGATCTAGATTGGTTGATTTTTTCTTAATATGTAATGTATCTGCTCGTTAATGGCCTTGATATGTTTTCTTCCTCTCTCCAAATTATATTGTTGATATCTAAACTCGAATGGAGATCAATTCTACGGAATAGTTTATTCATGTCCAATCTGAATTGTGCTAATTATGTTTTTCTGGTTTGGTGCTGATTCTGAATGTACTCGTGAATGTACACCTATAATGACAGGAATCTTTGAAACTTTTGGTCTCGATCCTAAGCTCAATCGGTGATCTTAATTTGCCCTCTGGTTCGGACTTGTCCAAAGAGGCCAGCAATACAAAATAGCATCCTTGCAGATTGTTCGGGCTTTTTTGTTTCCATGCGGGTTGTTTTGTGTCGTTGTGCTGGACAACTGTACTTCAGAATGGAAATCGCGTGAGTTCAATGCAGGACCAGAGTAACGGAGCCGCCAAAGCAGTTGTTAATAAGCATGAATCGCTGCGCATAATCGGACAACCAGCATAACGTGCGCAGCTACCACCCTGAACAGAAAATCCGCGTCGATTTTAATATTATAATATACTAGATGAAAAGACGAGCTTTGCCTCGCCGACAAGCATTTTAGTCTACAAACTGACTAAATCATTAAAATCTAGCATGAAATCCCTTAGAGTATTAAACAACTTTATTCGTCAATGCCAAAATAAAAATATAAAATTATAAACTCAATTGTTCCATAGTCAAATATATGTATGGTATTTGAAGCACATGAAATGTCAAAATCTGAGCTTTCTAGAATTCTTTGTTAGGAACTGAGGATCGAAATTCAGAACCGATTGTAGTTTGCAAGTAGGACAGTAAAAATCCTCTAATTTAATTAATGTGTCATGCTATCATCAGCAATAAAAGTAAATAGTACAACACATCATCCGGTATCATTAGCATGCAAAAAAGTTCAGCTCACTAGGAATTAGCAAATACTTCGTGTGATAGACAACGGTTTAAGTTTCACCTACAACTGAAGCGTGGCTAAGAGAAGAATACCAACATGTTGATGGTGATGACTTCATCTTCATGATTCTGTACCCAAAACGTGATCATTAATTGTAACAGTAGCGAATGAAATATTGTCATGCCATTGTGTAATAAACAAACATGATAGATTAAGAAATGCTCAACAGAACGGAAAATAGATAGCTCTAATTCTCGTCTGCAAGCCTCAAATCTGAAAGAGTCGTCATACTTGCAGAAAATAAGCTAAATCAAAAAATAATAAGTATAATTACACATCCAAAATCTAGGAGAGACTTTAACTTAGCTTTTAGATAGTCATACAAAATAACTGGGTGGAAAATCCATAAGCAAACCAAAGGGTTCATCAGATTCTGAATTCTTTGGGGGCATTTGTTAAATTTCACATGCTACCTGATTAGGATTAATCAAACCGGTCACCAAGTATTTCTTTAAGCAAGAGGTCACCTAGAACACTTGTTCTTATTTGGTAAAAAATTTATTAACCTTTCCTAGACAGTGCTCAAATTTAAGTCATTTTGACATTGAGCTCTGTTTAACCGAGTAAACTGAAAAATCACTGAAATCACTCATCTACAGTTCTGCACATCTGTTCTACTACTTGAATAAGTTCTAATTATGCAAAATTGACATGGCACCTCAGGTCTTACCTGCCTAGCTACAAAGTATGACTCCTTTCTAGCATTGGAGGTACGTCTCTCTTCAGTTTTAACTAATATACTAAACCTATGTGAGCTAATCACCAATCCCCCATACTGCAGAACTCATAAAAAGTGAGGGAACCAATGAATAAACTGATTTGACTACAGATACGACCACTATATGTCTACATAATAAGAACATGTTTTATTTTGGGAATGCAGATAACATTATCATTTTTTCGCAAGCATGGAGCACATGTCTATGGACATACAAAAAAATGAAGTAAATTAAAATTACTAAGTACCTCACATCACATGGACATGGGTCACATCTCTACCAAGCGTGTAGTGTTGCATGGACAATATCCACCACTAAAAGAACAATAGCAAGGATATTAAGTGGACCAAAATAAATGGTTAGCCATCATCTTAGAGAAACTCGACAACATCTTAGGAGAAAACTTTTCTTTCTGGAATAATAGACTCGCAAAATCGCAAATACGTTGATGACTGCTTGAAGCTTTGGTGTTCTAGACCGTCATCTCACCACCTCTTACAGCTTCCCCGTAACAATCAGAGATGCTTCTCACAGTTCTGACCCCGCGTCACAACCTTTCGATGTTTCCACTCTTGCGGGTTTTATCTCCTTATTGCTGCCACCAATAATCTAGAAAATAAAAATATTTGTCAGATGCACCAAAATTGGAAGCGGGATAAATACAAAATAATTATGAAGTGGTATAAGCCTAACAAATAAACCAATCTTCTGATTAGAACCATAAAAAAGGGGGAGACATATATCACTAAAAGTTATTTTTCTAGAAGGCCACATCAACCTACAAAGACATATCATGTATTCTCTTTTCCATACTAAATCATGAACATACCATAACTACATTCATAATAAAGTAGTGATTAGGATATACTTTGGCATTTACATGTACATACAATTTATAAAAATGGTGCAAAAGCAACCCTACATTACAAACGCTAAAGTAGTGTCTCCTTTTTTATTTTAATACATTGCAAGAATGAGTTCCTCAAAATAAGCCTAGCAAAGACTAAAGAGCAGTCATAACAAAAAATTTAAGCATACTGACGCACCCATAAGTACAACCTAGGTACCACGTGACATGGTTATACCCCACGGATACACAACATCAGCATACCTAGTCTAGCCCGAAGGAAGGCCCACTGCAAGATATGCGGCCTGCGGAGATTCCGGGTGGCCTAGGCCCATGAGGCCTTCAGATGCTTGGAGAACAAGACTAGAGTAGATAGAATTTCAAAGGGGAAACCCTAATCTGTAACCGACTCAACCTACGCCCAGGACCTGCCTATCTATATAAAGGCTAGGAGGGCACGGCGAGGAGGGCACCTCTCACCGCATACACACCTCCATGCCAGATTGCATCTGCGCACCCCTATAACTTTCGGTTCCTCCATAATCAAGAGCAGACAAGAAGGAGTAGGTTTTTACTTTCGGGGGCCTGAACCTGGGTAAACTTCCTGTCCCAGCATTGCTTGTTTGCTAACCGTTCCACGACCTCCAGCATCCCCACCTTCTCCAAAACCTAAGCTCATAACAATGGGCATTGCCGAGATTAAACCTCGTCAATTGGCGCTGTCTGTGGGAAGCGGGGATGCTGATTGTGCGATCGTGACGGTCCCATCCGAAGCGATCTACAACTCCTCGGCGACGGAGAGCCACCTCCTCTTCGGCGCTTTTGACTTCACTGCCCACTCGCCAGCCACCATGAAGGATTTCGAGCCCGTAGGCGGCGGGCTCGAGATTCTGTTCGGAAGCTTCTGCTTCCAGGTGGGGCAGACCGACAGTCTCTGCCTCCCAGAACGGGTGCCACCACCATCAATCAGGCCCGCTTCATGGGTCCCACCCATCGGCGTGCTACGCACGTCGACGCTAACAGATGAGTCCTATGATTGCAGCAGCTGGAACTCAGATCTGTGCGGCCCTCCATCAGACAAAGGAACCTACAGTTCCGGATCCGAAAGCTGCGGAAGCAGCGATCCAATCTGCAGGCGCTACCAATAAGCCATGGTCATCCATGGCAAAACGGAAGTGCCGCCAAATTCGACTGATCCCAACCCACCACCAAATCCACCACCCAACCCGCAGGCTGGGAACGGAGGAAACAGAGGGCAACCGCCCCCTCTAGCCCAATGAGGGAGATGCTGCCACCTATCAAAGGATCAACCTCAATGAGCACGGCTGGCGCCAGTCACGCAAAGCTGTGGCGGGCAACAAGATCCTACCTGTGAATTCTTCACGGGATCTGTTGATGGCATACCACCTCCTCCTCATCGGCGAGCACAATAGGCAGGTAAAACTGCAGGACGAACTCGACAAACGCAAGCAGGCAGCTTCAGCGTCTAGCGCGCGGCGAGCTGCGCTCTCCGCCGTTGGTAGCTCTAGCTCGCACGACAATCACGCCAACAAGCATCACTCTCGCACAGATAACATGGACCCCGCCGCACGACGTGAGGTCACCAAAACCCTCAACTCGTCCTTCATGGAGATGGACGTCAACGGCAATGTCATACCGAAGACGATCAGGCTGCGATCATGGCAGCCACAATGTACCTCGCGTCACATCCACCTCCGGTGGGGGACCCGAAGAGTGCCATGCACAAATCCGCACTAGCCGGACTTGGACTCGTCGGATCTGCGCTCCATGAAGAAGCTCCTACGGAGCCAAAGAAAAAGGCTACGATCAGATTCAACCGTAGCCCCACACCCTCATCCGACGAGGAAGAGGACGAGCACGATCTACCTCGACGATGCAAGAGCCCAAGACGTCGCAGCCGCGACTACGACCCTTGAAATGACCTCGCTCAGCGCAAGGTCGACAAGTCATGCGCCAAATGGGCGTGCTCAACCGAATCCGAAGAGGATGATGACGGAGAACTGTGCGGAGCTCGATGCTTCAGCAGATCTGTTCGGGGCACGCGGATGCCGAAAAATTTCATGCTTCCTTCGGACACTCCGAAGTTCGACGGCACATAGGACCCGAAGGCCTGGCTCAGCGACCAGCTCTCGTCCGTCCAGCTGCACGGTGGAAACAAGAACACTGCCCTGCAATGACTTCAGCTGCAGCTGACAGGCGCAACCCGGATCTGGCTTAGTAGCCTGTCCTCAGGCTCCATTCGAAGCTAGGAGGAGCTAGCGTACAGTTTCATCCGTAACTTTAAGGGAACCAGCAAGAGGACAACCTCGATCGAGGGGCTGCGGGCCTGCACTCAACGTACGGGTGAACCCATTCGCTCGTACATCTTGCGCTGGTCCAACATCAAGAACTCCACAGCACACATCTCAGAGGAGAGAACGATCGACGCCTTCGAGGATGGTGTCAAACGCCCGGACTTCAAGGAAGAACTTGGGTGCGTCAAGCCTAAGACGCTCGACCACCTCATGGACATCGCCAATAGGTGGGCAGTTGGCGATGATTCCCTCTATCGGGCGCATTCTGATGAGGAGGATGAATACGGCCGCATGCATGAACGCCATAGCAAACGAAGATTGTGCGTCTATGATGATCGCGACTGGCTACGTCGAAAGCCGCAACGACAACAACCGCAACAGTGGAGGATACGGCGGAGGCAACTTCCGCGACGGAGGATGCCCAACACAAAACTGGCAGCGCCGCGACCGTGACGACAAACCCTTGGCATACGACAAGTTGTCGGGTCCCTGCACCATCCACTTCTACATCAACAATCAGGATGGTAAAAAGAAGTCCAACCACATGCTCAAGGACTGCCGCTAGTTTCAGAAACTCAGCGAGGGTCTCACCCAAATGCAACGTCAGATTGTGAACCCTGGGTTCGGACCCGCACCTGCACCAGGTGACATTGCCCATGGAGCTCCTCCACCGCCACCCGTGGGACCGTCGAATCCCGCAATCACGCCCGCGCCAAACAACAACACATGTGGATACCCACTGCCAAAAGGGTCCCTCATGATCCAGAAGGGATGCCCTACCAATAGGGTGCAAAAGAAGATCACCCGACAGGTCAGCCTCGCTGTGCCGCTCCGCTAGCCATCCCTGAGTACCTTAGTGGCTCGGAGTCCTGCATTATGTTCGATAGTTTGGATCACCCCCGCCAGATCCTTCGCCCAGGTCATGCTGCCCTGGTGCTCCAAGTGTAGATCGGAGGATTCGAGATGAGCCGCGTCTTCATGGACGACGACAGCGGCATCAACCTGATGTTCGCCAGCACCCTCGCAGCAATGCTTATCCTGCTATGCAGCCTGGAACAATCCGATACAACATTCCACGGCATAGTCCCAGGGAAGGGCATATATCCCCTGGGAAAAATATGGCTCGACGTCATCTTCGGCAAGCCCGAAAACTTTCGGTGCGAGCGGCTCGAGTTCGAAGTGGTGGATTGGCCATCATAGTACCACGTCATCCTCGGGCGTGTGGCGTTCACAAGATTCCTAGCAGTACCACACTACACGTACCTGCTTCTCAAGATGCCAGGGCCCAAGGGCGTCATCACAGTCCAGGGGAACTTCACCCGATCGGACCACTGCGATAGAGACTTCAACAGAATCTCCTAGTCGTTCGGCATGCAAGAGGATCTCAAGAGGCTCCGAGAGGTGACAGACAACGGGGCACCCCTAGTCGCCAGGAAAAACTCACCTGACATGTTGTTCGACTCCACAGTCGACACGAAAAAGGTGCAGGTCCAGCCAACCGATGCCTCCAAGACGGCGCTGATCGCCAATGACCTCAGCCCTGCATAGGAAAGCGCACTCATTGAATTCCTCCGTGAGCGCTGGGAAATCTTCGCCTAGTGTCCTGCGGACATGCCAGGAGTTCCCAGGGAATTCGCCGAGCATGCACTCAATGTGTTCCCGGACGCAAGGCCGGTCAAGCAGTCGATACGACGATTGTCCAAACCACGAGAAGAAGGAGTTGGAATCAAAGTCAATAGACTCCTCGATGCCAACTTCATCCGAGTAATCAAGGAGAGCGAGTGGCTAGCCAACACTGTGCTAGTTCCCAAAAAGGACACAAACATCCTTCGGATGTGCTTAGACTTCACGTCGCTGAACAAGCACTGCCCCAAGGACCACTTCCCTCTTCCTCGGATCGACCAGATCATTGATTCGACTGCAGGATGCGAGAAACTCTCCTTCCTCGACGCCTACTCATGCTACAATCAGATTCGGCAGAAGGTCGAAGATCAGGAGAAAACGACATTCATCATGTCGTTCGGGGTGTTCTGCTACAACACCATGCCCTTCGTGTTGAAGAACGCAGGTGCCATGTACCAGAGGTGCATGCAGGCGTGTCCGAAGAACCAGATCGGTCGCAACATCTAAGTCTATGTTGACGACAAAGTCATCAAGACCAAGGAAGCCAAGACAATGATCAATGATCTCCGTGAGACGTTCGATAACCTTGATCACTACAAGATCAAGTTGAATCCAAAAAAGTGCGCCTTCGACATCCCATTTGGCCAACTACTTGGCTACTTCATCTCCCAACAAGGAATCGAAGCAAATCCAAAGAAAATCCGGGCCATACTAACCATGGAGAAGCCGAAGAACATCAAAGGTGTCCAGCAACTAGCTGGGCGCATCGCGACGCTGAGCAGATTCATCAGCCACATGGGTGAGAAGGCACAGCCTTTTTACCAGCTGCTACACAAAGCCGACATGTTCGAGTGGACACCCGAAGCACACTACGCATTCGAAGCACTCAAGCGGCTGCTCTCGACCTCGCCTGTCTTGGTCACGCCCAAGGAGCGAGAGCCACTGCTGCTATACATCGTAGCCACGCACCAGGTGGTAAGTACCATATTCGTGGTCGAACGACCCTAAGATGGCAAGACCCATGGGGTCAAACGTCCAATCTACTACCTCAACGAGGTACTGACGCCAACTAAACATAGGTACCCTCACTACCAGAAGATCACCTACGGTGTGTTCATGACGGCTCGTCGGCTGAGCCACTACTTCCAGGAGCATCAGATAATGGTCGTCAACGAGGCGCCACTGTCAAACATCCTAAACAATCCCAAAGCCACGGGACGCGTAGCCCTGTGGGGCATCGAGCTATCCCCTCTAGACATAGTCTACGAGCGGCACAAGGCGATCAAATCTCAGGTCCTCCCTGAATTCCTCGTCCACTGGATGGAGCTCCAGCTGCCAGACACCCCGCACATGATGTAGTCATAGACGATGCACTTCGACGGCTCCAAGCGCAAGGCTAGAGCAGGAGCTGGCGTCATACTGACATCCCCGCAAGGCGATACGATGAAATACGTCCTTTGGGTGAAATTTCGCGCCTCCAACAACGAGGGCGAATATGAGGCCCTCATCCACGGCATGAGGATGGCAAAGATCTACGGCGCAACGCGCCTAGTCATCTACGATGACTCGAACCTCGTCGTCCAGGAGACGATGAACGAATGCGACACCCACGCCGCCAACATGATCGTGTATCGCGCACTCTACAACTCACTCGAAGGACACTTCGACGGCTACGAGCTTCGGCGCGTTGGAAGAGAAAGAAATAAGGAGGCCGATAAACTCGCCAACATCGGCTCCTGCGCACGGGTACCACCAGGTGTGTTCCTCGAACAAATCTGCGTACCCTCTATCAAAAGAAAATTCCCCAAGGGATCACCTGAAGAAGAAGAACACTCGGGGGCTGCACCACCCGAAGGACACGAAGGGCCTGAAAAGCTCGACACAGAGGCCGAGCTCGTCAGCCGGATGCAGGTTATGGCGATCGAGGAGACATGGACGCAGCCATACCTTCGGTACCTATTAAACAAGGAACTTCCTGATGACCCGACAGATGCCCGACACATATCTCGCCGGTCCAAAGAATTCACTCTCCACAATGGCGAGCTGTACAAGCGCAGCATTTCAGGTGTGCTCCAAATATGCGTCACCATCGGTGATGGCAAAACCATCCTCCAAGACATCCACGAAGGCATCTCCGGTCACCATGCAGGCAGCCGAGCCCTCGTCGCCAAAGCTCTGCGACCTGGATTCTACTGGCCAACGGCCATGAACGATGCTAAAGACATCGTCCGAAGGTGTAATGGCTGCCAAAGGTTCATGGATAAGCCACACGCACTAGGATTGGATCTCAGGCCCGTACCACTGGCCTGGCCCTTTGCCCAATGGGGCCTTGACATGATCAGCAAACTGCCAAAGTCCTCGCCAGGAGGTCACGTCTTCCTCCTGGTCGCAGTCGAAAAATTCACCAAGTGTATCGAGGCTATGCCCGTCACCAACCAAAGCGGCAAAACGACCGTCAATTTCTTCAAGTCCATAGTCTATAGGTTCGGCATGCCGCACAGCATCATCACAGACAATGGCTCGAACTTCATCTCGAACGAATTCCAGGACTTTGGCGAGGGCCTTGGAATCAACATATCATACGCCTCGGTGGCGCACCCGTAGACCAACGGGTAGGTCAAAAAGTCCAACGGCCTCATAGGCGGAGGCATCAAGAAACGACTACTCAGCCCACTCGAACGGCTTGCGGGGGCCTGGGCAGAGGAGCTACCCTCCGTCCTCTGGAGCCCTCGCTGCGCCGAACAAGCAGCGGCTTCACACCTTTCTCCATGGTGCCTGAGCGAAGCCGTACTACCTCTGATGCGCCACAAGGCCCCACGGTCGTCACCTGCAGCGGTTTAATCGGCCGCGCTTTTCGAAGATGCCGTCGATACACTCCACGAGGCACATGACATCGCCGCGGCTCGCTCAACGGTCTACCAGCAGAGCCTCCGCAACTACCACAACCGACGGCTGCGACCAACGTCCTTCGTCGAAGGAGACCTCGTCCTACGACTCAAACAAGAGCGGCCGAAAAAGCTCGAGTCACCCTGGGAAGGACCCTACATCGTCACAGAAGTCATCCCAGGCGTTGCCTATCGCCTCAAGGACATCGCGTCATGAGTCGAATACTCCAATCCCTGGAACGTCCCGCGTCTGCAATGTACCTCCTCGATTAAGATATGAATAAAAGCTAAGTGTCCCGCCCAAAAATTTCTTTTACCTTGCATTACTTTTCTCTATAACAAGCTCGAGGGATCTGCCTCACCTCACGAATTTGTCGACTGAGAACAACGCATGTAACATGAGTAGCTGACCATGTCAAGCTAACGAAAAGTACATGCACACAACAAAGGCACCACGTTCTAGCACAAAAAACTTTACAGCGAAAGGGCATAACAAGCCCACTCGAATATATACAAGTTTTACATCTATCTTTTTACAGGGTCTACCTATTCTGAAGAATCATGTGTGCCCGATGCTCAAAATGATCCACGTTCTCTTTGGCTTACTGCCTAACATCCGCATAATGCGGGCGTATGTCCCAGAGGCCACCATTTGGTCGAAGGGGCGGCCCATCCGCCACCACCGCAAGATTGACACCAGGGCGATGCAGCCGAACAAGCGAAGGGGCAGCTTTCACCCCTGCCACCAGCTGGTGCCGCACCAACTCCCTCACGTGATTCACGTCCCGAAACTTCGACAACAAACCCCAAACGGTGGATGGTGCCTCGTCTAGAGGAAACATGACGTACATAATCGACGCCAGGGAAGTCTTCACCTGCCTCATCACCCATGACACCTGATGAACACGATCTTGCACCATCGCAAGGACAGTGGCTCGGTCACGGTCCATCAGAAGAAGCCTCCGGCTTCCATGTCCTATTGGGTCAGGCAGTTGATCTGAACTACAATGCGATACTTCTCCTTCCTTGGAACAAGGTTGGCACCTACAGAAAACTCAGAATAAAATGACGCAACAACAAGGCACATCCAAAAACGAGCAGCAGCTCAAGAAAACTCACATTGCAGTTGCTCGCTCAACTGCCGCAGCTCCCCCATCAGATACTCCTCCCTAGCGGTAGCACGCTCAGTCTTCGACTTCCACACGTCTGCGTGGCCTCGAACGCCAAGGATCTCCTTCTCCAACCTACGGACGCGATCGCGAAGGAAAACAAGCTGCGTCGCATCATCCAACGATGGTTGTGGATCTGGAGCAGTCGAAGTACCAACGGGTCCCTCACCCGAAGGCCCCTAAAGAACAACAAACAAGGGTATGAAAATCACACACATCTTTGATGACAACTCGAAAATATAGCTTACATACATCAAAAGCCACTGCATGGCACAAGGATAAATTGTTCACCAGCAAAAGCTTACAACAAGGGGAAGACGATAAAACTATCCTAAACTACCGCCTCATAGCCTAGGCATCAGCACCCGGAGTAGCCTTGGAGCCAAGTGCCTGCTCTTGGCCTTCCCCTGCCGCTTCGCAGCATAGTCCACCAACAGGTCAATGAGCTTTGGCCCATAGCGCTTACAGCGGGAGGCGAAAAGAGCAAAGGCTACCTCTGAGCCGTCTGGCGCTATTGGCATCTGGGATGTGACGTGCTGAAGATCTAGCTCTGATCCGAATGCCATGGCCATGGCCAGCCCCATGGAAGCGCTGATGCCCTTATCCTTGTGCTTGTAGGTCGTAGGAGCGTCCTCCGACAACGCATCCGCCAGAGCATCGACATCCTCAAGAACATCGCCCTTGGGAACGATCTCCTTGTAGAAGCGCTGGACCACCCCCTTGGCTTTTGTAGAGAATTTGCAGCAGTGCTGCAATGATCATCGACCACTGCGGTGGCATCATCCAAAGCACTCCCATGCTCTAGGGCACCGAGATCGAACGCGATGCCTGAAGCATCTCAGGAAAGAAGAAACAAAAAAGCTGAATAAGAACACGACAAGAAGCAATCGAAAATTTAAAGACCAATTCAAACAGAAGATACTCACCGGAGAAAGCCTTGGCCGCAGCCATCAGCTTCTCGGTCACCTCCTTCTCGCGAGCAGCCGCAACAGTGGAAACCTCCTCCTCGCGATCCGAAGCCTCCCGCTGCAGGCGCTCCTTGGCCTCGGCAGCATCGGCCAACTCCTTTTGCATGCGCTCCTTTGCCTCCACAGCATCTTCAGCCTTCTTCTCTGCTCGACCGAGGCTCTTTTCAAGAGCATCCAGCCGACGAAGGGCCGCATTATTTTCATCTGCACATGTCAAGAACAAAGGGTCAATCAAAGCAAAGAGACAACCGAAAAAAGCAACAGACGATCAAACTCCATACCTTGAAGCTGCTGCATACTGGCCTCCAGCACCATATGCTGCTTGATGAGAAGGTTCGTGCTGTGCACATAGGGCTGTGGAAACAAGCAGAAGCAAACAATCAAGAAAGCATGAGAAATAGGGCTCGGGGGCTGTGCCCCGAAAAGAGAAAAACACTCAACAAAACAATACGAAAAGGGCTCGGGGGCTCCCCCTACAAAACCAAGAGATGTAAGTTACTTACGTGCTCAGACGGAGACTTCGAAGGTCCAGGTGCAGTCTTCGAGTAACGACTACTCGAGCCTCCTGTGGTGAGGGGTTTGGAGCATCACGCCTAGAGTTGGCCATTGTCTGAGAGGGAGGGGCCGTCAGATTCGACACCCCTACGGCCTCCTGAGCGCCCTCACTAAGAGAGCCCTCCGAGGAGTGGCTACAAGGAAAACATTGATCAACGCAAGCAGAAAAGGTGCACATTCAAAGTACAGAACGAAAGCATCCGAAAACTACTTATGAGTCAATGTCACTCAAACTGAAGACGGGTGGCTCCTTCTTCTTCTTCTTAGCCGGCGACTGTGGCGCCATTGCCCGTAGAGGCATAGCCGGGAAAGGTGCCAAAGAAGCACCGTCATCCTCGCCATGGCGCACAAGGAAGGATGGGTCCTTAGGCATTGGCGGAGTCGAGGCATCCGAAGATTCGCTTGGACTCCATGCCCGCTTTTGGGTCCGCTCCTCGCTCTCCTCGGGGGCTTCATGAGTTGGCGACTGCGCCGGTGGAAGCTCAGACTCAGAGTCCACAACCTCATTGTCCAGCGCAATCGGATACTTCTCAGGCAGCGGAGGCATCATGCCAGCTACCTTTAGTTCCTGCAAAAGAAGATAAAGAAATGATTAAGCAACGCTTATTCATGTGAAAGACAACAATCATAAAAGAAGCGCAACGCGTAGGATGCAGTTCTAAAACCTGAGGAACTGGATTCGAAGAGCTGAAGGGGGCGGTCAAGGACTTCTTCGGGAGGTACTCTTCAGCTTTGAACTTCAGCAGCGGCCGAAGAGCCCTATCGAGGTCGCCCCTAGATAGCTCCTCGGACGAAACCCTCGTCGGGTCCTGGCGACCAGTGTAAAGAAACATCGGATGCGCCCTCGCCTGGAGTGGCTACACCCGACGTTTGAGGAAGGTGCGGATGCTATCCACACCATTCACCTCCTTCTCCGCAACCATCTGGAGGGCCTCCACCAGACGGTAGAGCTCCTCTACCTCCGCCACCTCGCTCTCTAGGATATGGTTCTTCTAGGATCTCTTCGGAAGGATCTCCTGGGAGGAGTCGAAGGGGGCAAGGCCAAAGTCTTGGCTATCCACTATGGAGTCGCGGATATAAAACCACTTCTTCCGCCAGTATTGGACGGACTCAGACATAGAAAAGGAAAAGAAAAGAACAGTAGATCGGATGGAAATGACACAGCCGCCAAGCGGGTAGACCCCACCGGTGCCGGACTGCCTCTTCACAGAATAGAGATTCCGGAAGAGGCCAAAGTGTAGCTCGATACCGAGCCAGCACTCGCAAAAGGTAATGAAGCAGGTGATGTGGAGAAGATAATTGGGCGAAAGATGGTGGAGTTGGATGCCATAGAAAAACAAAAGTCCATGAAGAAAGTCATGGACAGGGAGAGACAAACCGCGAAGAATGAAAGCGACAAACATCACCCGAAACCCTGCGGGTGGACGGAGAATTACCTCATCGCCAGGGATCTTGACATCCTCCTTGTCCTACGGGATTAAACCCGCATCGCACAGCTTGCATAGGTCACCTTCGCGCGTCTCCGTGCGCCTCCATCCACCATTAGTGATGCGAGCGGCGGTGGCACCTTTCTTACCGCCGGCCCGCTCCGATAGAAGCCTTCTTCGACTTAACCATGTCGGAGCATTGGCAACGACGATGCGCGCGGAGGAATGAGGAAGTAAAAGATCGGAGAATGTCGAGTGCGCGCGAGGAAGAGCTCGTGAAAATAGAAGCAGCGGAGAAAGCAAATGGTGAAGGGTGAAAACAAATCACTGTTTTCCCCACGGTTATAAGGACAAAGACGATGACCAGGAGCCGCTCGTCCAGAAGCCCTAACGCCAAAGACAGATCCAACCGTCCACGTGTCAACACAGCAGCGAACCGTCGCCCGCACGCCGTCCACTACACACGGAAACCGAGGAGACGCCATAATTCTTGCCACATCGCGCATGACTAGTCAACTCCAAGTCAGAAAGTAGGACCCACATCGTCCTGTTACATCACCTCTAGCACCGATTGAGGTCATCGACCGTCAGCACTGACGTCATCAAGCAGTCTAGAAATGGCTAGAATTTTTTCGACTGATCAAACAAGTACTTCCTCGAATCTAGGATTCAAACAATTACTCGGGGGCTACTCCTATCAGGAGCGCTGACCGCGCACCTGAGGCATGATTAAGGTACTATACCACTGATGATTCTTCGAGTCCTACGTCGAGTCTATGGCTCCACTAGGGACTCGGGGGCTACTCCCATAGGGAGGATTGATTCAAAGCATCCGAAAAAATTGTGTCCTTAGGACTTGAAGCCAAAAACAACTAAACTAAAGTCTCTGCTCGATTCTACGACTCGAACAGACACTCAGAGGCTACTCCCATAGGGAGCGCTGGCCGCGCACCCTATGAATTCTTCGACAGCGATCCTTCGGATCAAATACGACAAAATCTTTTTGGCAAATTTGCCCAAACCAATGGTAAGAGAGAAGCGATCTCCTTGGTCACCCAAAACACCTCCGCGGTCATAACATTTCGGATGTCGTGTCTACGATGCAAAGATAAGACCTATAGATATCATCTGATGGTCTGGTAACGCACCTGACTGCGCTCTGCCAGTAAAAACCCGTGTCAACAGACGCGATGAAAATCCTGACGGACGTGTTAGGTATATCAATCAAAAACTACTGGTATTCGACTCATGTAAGACCTCAGCGGCCTGAGTTGAATTACACCATCATTTGTTCCAGGTTCGAGTCTAGGGGCTCGAATCTGAAGAAGATCGTGTTGTTTTGTCCTATGACAGTTAACTGGCCCTTATCCGTCGGGAGAGTCAGGCACACGCATCAGCAATCCCTACAAACTAAAATCATTCTCTTATAAAAATAGACATAAAACTGCACCCAAAAGATTGAGGAGTCCCCAGCCGAATCCGCGATTCAACTGAGCACTCGGGGGCTACTGAGATGGTTATACCCCACGGGTACACAACATCAGCATTACCTAGTCCAACCCGAAGGAAGGCCACTGCAAGATATGAGGCCTGCAGAGATTCCGGGTGGCCCAGGCCCATGAGGCCTTCGGATGCTTGGAGAATAAGACAAGAGTAGATAGAATTTCAAAGGGGAAACCCTAATCTGTAACCGACTCGACCTACGCCCAGGACCTTCCTATCTATATAAAGGCTAGGAGGACACGACGAAGGAGGGCACCTCTCACCGCATACACACCTCCAAGCCTATCTATTACATCTGTGCACCCACGTAACTTTCGGTTTCGCCGTAATCAAGAGCAGACAAGCAGGAGTAGCGTTTTTCCTCCCGGGTCCTGAACCTAGGTAAACTTCGTGTCCCCGCATTGCTTGTTTGCTAACCGTTCCACGATCTCCAGCATCCCCACCTTCTCCAAAACCCAAGCTCATAACAATGGGCATTGACGAGATTAAACCTCGTCACCATGTGTCACACAATCTCTTGAAAACTCGCATTTTATATGTAACTATGTCAACAAATGTTTGACCATTACAATGTAAGCTACCAGGACATTAACATCTCATCTATTATATTTTACACATACACTCCTGTATTAGTCTAAAATACCCTAGAAAATCAAAGATGAGATGAGACTTATGTTGCTTCCTCCCCACAACAATTAGGGTAACATCAGTAAGCTCTAAATTATAGATAACCATTTATATCAAATCATGTATGTATAATGTCTCCTATACTCTTACATCATTAATGTTTCAAGATTTCCATTTCATTTGGAGTGCCAGAAAGATGGTCAGATGAGCTTCCATATGGCTTGAAAAAATGATGACCTACAAAATAAAAGAACATTGGAAGAGGGGAACACAAAAGAGACACTTGATCGAGCTCCTTGTGGCCAAGTGTGATAGCTACAGGCGAGGAACCAGATCTTTAGATGGAAAAAGGGACAGGGAGCAAACTGTGCAGGTGTATATTGGCCTCTGTTAGGAAACGGATTGGATTGTGTGTCAATGTTTGTGATTTCGGAGTTGAACTGTGCGTGGAGCTAGCACAGGTTGTGTGTTTATGTAGATGCCACAAAGGGCCAACATAGTACAGGCTTGAGTCTAGGTTAGACATGTACACAGAAGTATAGTCGGATACGTACACATACATACACATGAAATAATAGCCTATTATATTGTCTAACAACCTCTCTTTATCTCAACCTATGGATAGGTTGAGATTACGCTTGAACTCATTTAACTTCTAGACTGGAAGCGCCTTTGTAAAGCCATCTGCAACTTGATCACCACTGGAGACAAACTGGATGGCTAGCTGGTTGTTTGCAACTCATTCTCTGACAAAGTGAAAATCAATTTCAATGTATTTAGTGCGGGCATGAAACACATGATTGGCAGACAAATAGGTAGCACCTAAATTGTCACACCAAATACTTGGATTTTCCTTTAGATTTACTCCAAGTTCTTTAATCAAGACTTCAACGCAAATCAACTCAGCTGTGGCATTTGCAAGTGACTTGTACTGAGCTTCAGTTCTAGAACGAGACACTGTGGCCTGTTTTCTGGCACTCCAAAAGACCAAATTTGGTCCAACAAAGATAGCAAAACCACCTGTAGAACGTCTGTCATCAAGACAACCTGCCCAGTCGGCATCTGAGAATGCACTGAGAAACATGGAGGAAGATTGGATAATAGAGATTCCGATCTTCAATGTATCCTTGACATATCTGAGAATTATCTTAGCTGATGTCTAATGTTCAGTAGTTGGAGCATGAAGATACTGGAAAACCTTGTTCACTGAGAAGGCCAAATCTGGTCGAGTCAAGGTCAAATATTGTAAAGCTCCAACCTTGTTTCAAAGCTGAGTGCTATCTTCAGCTCCAAGAAGCGTACCAGCTGAAAGAGACAACTGTTCTGAGGATGACAGGGGTGTAGAAGCTGCCTTGCAATTTTGCATTCCAGCTTTATCAAGTATGTATGTAGCATATTTCTCCTGAGTCAGAAGTAGACCATTATGTACCTTCTTCACCTTAATGCCAAGAAAATAGTGTAGATGACCTAAGTTGTAACATCCAAAAAATACTAAACTAGAATCATCAAACTCTAATCATCAAAATTTAGGATTAACAAGAACTTTTCTAAATAAAAATATGAAGGCATGCATGTGTGCATGCATTCCAATTTGAATTCTTTTGAATTACCTTGCTTGTGTGTTTCTTTGCTTGTAAAATGATTCGTAGGTGAAATAAACATAATCTAAACATTTCCCAAACTTTTCCCAAACACAAATAAATCAAAACAAACAAATTAAGTGAATGGTCACTTTTGCCAAATTAACTCCCATGCCTACTCTGGCTGTCTCTAACTTTCAAAACTTAATAGAAACTTGTTTGGATCTTTACACCCCTTGATAGTACTCATAACAAAGTATCAAGGCCCACTTTGGGATCATCCAGAAACATTCAAATGCATAGTTTAAATGACAGATTAAAATTGAATCTATTTCATATGGGAAGATCCCACTTTTTCAAAAACCACTCAAACCAACTCAACTTTCAAAACCCAAGCATCTATAGACTCACTAGCACATGCCTAGCACACCCACCAAAAATCTTTTCAAAATTCAAAACTTGAATTCATGCGGCCATTTCATCAAACACCTTGCAGATTCAAATCAAACAAGATTAAAACACTATAGTGTGCAGTGATTCTGGCCTAACTTGTTCCCTCTCTGGAGACCACTAGACTTAGTAGATCATCTAACAACCTAAACTAATCTCTAGCACCACTGTGAGCTAGCCATTGTCATCAATGGTGAGCAGGCCGAGTGCACCCTTGCCACCCACATGTCGACAGCGAGCTAGGAGAAGCACCAAGCCTAGCCAGCATGTCTGGGAGGTAACCCATGCCTCACCGACCCCTCTCGACCAGCCCTGCCTTGCAGACAATGCCCAGAACCGCCAGGAACGTCGCGCCCGTGTCGTTGTCGACCATACCGACATGTGCCGCAGAGCACGTACCGTTCCCACGCAACCCGACCACCTCGAGCCCTCGCCGCCCGCCAACATGGTCCCCATCGTCCCAGGAGACCGACAGACATGCCCATTTCACCGCCCGTGCCCCGTAGCCACCGCTCGCCGCAGAGTTCGCCGCCTCTGCCTCGTAGAACGTCGAGCGTTCCAGACCGTTTGCCACCGCCCCTACACACGCATTAAAGCCATAGAGCATTGCCAAGAGACCACCGATCGATCGCCACCCTCGGCCATGCCTCTAGCAGCCCGTAGCCATGTCGCCACCATCGCCTGCCCATCCCGTTCGGTCTCACTGTCGGGCCTATAAAAGAAGACGACAACCAGCCGAATTGAGCACACCATCTCACTCCCCTCTCCTCACTGATCGTTCCACCCCGTTCCCGGAGCAAGGCGCGCAGCGCATCGCCGGAATTTGGCCGGAGCCCGCCGCTGCTGGAGAAGGGAGCCAGCGATTGGAGCCGCCTCAGGAGAAGCCGCCGGTACCAGGAGGTTCGCCGTCGTCGACTTTGTTGTTCGCCCGCATCGCCGACCCTCGCCTGAGCCCCGGTGAGCCCCCGACGACCCCCACCTGCCGCGTTAGGTTTCTGTCTCGCCGGCGCCGCCCGACGTGGACGATGAGTAGCAGCCGTTTGATTAGACTTAGATCGTGCGGATGAGATTGCCCCATACCGCTTCGCGTTTAAAGAGCCACTGACTGGTGGAACCCCTCTGTTAGTAGAGCTCCGCACTGCGGAGTTACACTGGGCCGGCCCATTAGCAGTTCCCGCGCAGCCCAGTCATTTGAATTTAACTTTTTCCATTTTAATTCAAACATATTTCTCTACCCAGTTTCAAAAATCAACCCAGCTTGATTCAGTGAACCAAATGGAATGAAACCAATTTTGTTAGAAAGGCTTTGAAATTCTTAATCCAAGCCCGTTGGATTAAAATAATTTGAATCTATAGATCAACCTTGGTAAAATTAACAAGGCAGAACCTTTTCTGCATTCAAACATGTTTCAAATTTAAACTATAATAGCTTTTGAGTTGATTCTAACTCTCAAAAATCACATTGGATCATACCTTTCAGAATATATAAAAATATATGGGTTTACTTACAGAAATAATGTTCAAGTAATAAAAGGATGCCACATAGGCATTTCTAGTCACTTTATTTAATTAAAATAAAAGGTTAAACCTTATTAAATTGTGACACCACTTTAAATCACAGTACCATATACTGAAATGTGTGGTGATGACATGTGTCAACATGATCCCATGTTTGGTGTAAGATCCCTCCTTATTAAAGGAAAAGATCCCTGTGATTGCAATGCTAGTCCCTGGATCAATGCTAGCATCCACAGTTTAAGATGAAGTACACAGATACAAAGGTCGTTTATTACAGTCATTCCAGAGATAAAACATAGTCTTTTACAACTCATGGCCAAAGGCCTAATACAAGAGTTTATGGAATATGTAAATAAACATAAGTCTTCATCTTCATGTGCCACAGGCAAGCATGTTGAGTGTAGACTCATGACTCCTATTCATCATCAGAGTAACCTGCAACATCATAAGTTACAGCCACAGAGGGTCAATACTTTGGAATAGTATTGGCAAGTGATACCTTAGTATATTTTAAGTGGACTATAATACTATATGCATTTGGCTGGTGGAGCTTAGGCTTGCATTGCTCAAAATAGATTTTTCCTTAACTTTTTGAAAATACTAAGTTTTTGTTTGGCAAAGACTATCCCAAGGTATCTACCAATCAAAGACTGAAGATCCACTCAGGGCATCTACCAATCAAAGACTGAAGATCCTTTAACCCTTGTTCACCCACAAGTTTTATTCAGAAATTGGAGTGATGAGATTCTTGAAGTTTCCATGTCTTGATGCTCAAATTGTCCTTTACCAGGGACATGGCTAAGTACTTAGGTTTTACACTCTGCAGAGGTGGTGCACTTTCCCCACAAGCCTTGGTTTCCTAAGACATGATCCTTCAGTAGCCTTTCCTTAGTCAAATGGACGCGCTCCAACCTATCAACCCATCTACCACCCACTGTCCAAGAGACTAAGTTCCAGCATCCTAAGATCATGGCAGAGCCCATATTACCAAGTGGTTGCACTTGAAGCTTCTCAACATTTGACAACTCAAATCTCTTTGTTCCTGGGTGGCCATCCACAAGTGAGATACACAAGGTTCACCAGTACCCCTGGCCTTGTGTAACCACTCAACATATCCCATTATTTCCATTCCACCCAGGTGATTCATTAACTTAGTTGTTTTGTTAAATAAAAACAAGTCCTTAGACTTAGAATATTTTTCCATAGTGTGAATATATAAACCACCCTTGTTTTCTAGTAGCTAGGCTAAGCATGGCAACTTATCCTTAGGGAATTTTCCTAGCAATTCTAGCATTCTATTCTAAATAGGATTTCCCATCATCAATTGACAAAAGTAGCATGCAAGTCCTAACAAAATATATCTAATGCAAGTATAAAATATAGGTATGGAATATTCATGAAGATATCACTTTCCTTGGTAGTGTGGAGAGTAGCACTCGTCACAATCTTAATCACTAGCAAAATCTACACACAAAGTTATAGCACACAATTACAGACAAATATATATACAAACAAAAATATTATGAATGCATGCATGCATGAATCTACCAAGTGATGATTTTTTTTTCTGAAAACTCAACCAAGCAAGTGCATGAATACAGAAACTAAACAAGTCACAAAATAGCCAAGACAACTTATTTAGCCCTAAAAAAATAAAATACTAAACTAAACTTATATTCAAAAAGGCCTCAAACAAGTTTCTGCAATTTAAGCCAAACTAATGGTTACTATTTGCTAAACAAAAAGGATAGGCAGAAAGGTCTTGTTTTTCTGAATCCAACGGTATAAAGTTTGCAAAATTCTAACGTGGAATTCAAAAGATATTGGTATTTGAAATCTGGATCAAAATCTGTTTTTTAAATTCTATTTTCAGATCTAACCTAGCCACGCGTCATGTTCTTATTCGCCCGTACCGGTTCGTCTGGATCGAGCGATACAGACCGCTGGATCTAAAGGGGCAGGTGCGGCTCAGATCAACGCGTACCCCTTCGATTAGTCATTCTATCTAAGCCATCAGATGCAGATCTAACGGTTCCTATCGACCTGGCGGCTGGCGGCGGCGGGCGGCCGGTCGATGGCGTTACGGCGATGCACGGAGAGGGAGAAAGAGGAGTAGCTCACCGGGCTCAGGAGGTCACGGCGAAGCTCGTCGTACTTGCGGTTGGTCAAGGGGCGCTCGGGCACGGCTACGATTGCTCACCGGGGTTCGTGGCGGCGTCGGGTGGTCGTCGTGGACGTCGCTGTGGATCACCCCAAGGCAAAGCGAGGACACGGTTAGATTCACAGAGTCGAGACAGAGCCGTGTGCGTGAACTAGAAAGCGCGGGGCGGTCTGTACTTACCACTAGAGTTCGCCGGAGTTCGTGCAGACGTCGGTGGCGACTAGTCGACGATGTTGTCGGAGCTACGGTCCATGCGAGAGCAAACGAAACGTGTTAAAAGAAGCGCAGAGGCTCACTGAATCAGTTTGCAAGATCGAGGCGGAGGAGCTCTGGACTCACCGGAATTATTGCGCGATCGTCGGAGACAGCGGGTTTCAGAGGGTAATGCTCGCAGCTGGTGGCGCTCTGGGTTCGGGGTTTGAGGAGAAGAGAGAGGCGGAGGGGTTCTTATAGCCTGGTCACGAGCGAGAATTACTCGGCCAATAAATCGAATTTACACCGCGAATTCAAACACAGAAACGCTCGCGTTGATTTGGGGATGAAAATCCTGACGGACGTGTTAGGTATATCAATCAAAAACTACTGGCATTCGACTCATGTAAGACCTCAGCGGCCTGAGTTGAATTACACCATCATTTGTTCCAGGTTCGAGTCTAGGGGCTCGAATCTGAAGAAGATCGTGTTGTTTTGTCCTATGACAGTTAACTGGCCCTTATCCGTCGGGAGAGTCAGGCACACGCATCAGCAATCCCTACAAACTAAAATCATTCTCTTATAAAAACAGACATAAAACTGCACCCAAAAGATTGAGGAGTCCCCAGCCGAATCCGCGATTCAACTGAGCACTCGGGGTTTACTGAGATGGTTATACCCCACGGGTACACAACATCAGCATTACCTAGTCCAACCCGAAGGAAGGCCACTGCAAGATATGAGGCCTGCGGAGATTCCGGGTGGCCCAGGCCCATGAGGCCTTCGGATGCTTGGAGAATAAGACAAGAGTAGATAGAATTTCAAAGGGGAAACCCTAATCTGTAACCGACTCGACCTACGCCCAGGACCTTCCTATCTATATAAAGGCTAGGAGGACACGACGAAGGAGGGCACCTCTCACCGCATACACACCTCAAGCCTATCTATTACATCTGTGCACCCACGTAACTTTTGGTTTCGCCGTAATCAAGAGCAGACAAGCAGGAGTAGCGTTTTTCCTCCCGGGTCCTGAACCTAGGTAAACTTCGTGTCCCCGCATTGCTTGTTTGCTAACCGTTCCACGATCTCCAGCATCCCCACCTTCTCCAAAACCCAAGCTCATAACAATGGGCATTGACGAGATTAAACCTCGTCACCATGTGTCACACAATCTCTTGAAAACTCGCATTTTATATGTAACTATGTCAACAAATGTTTGACCATTACAATGTAAGCTACCAGGACATTAACATCTCATCTATTATATTTTACACATACACTCCTGTATTACTCTAAAATACCCTAGAAAATCAAAGATGAGATGAGACTTATGTTGCTTCCTCCCCACAACAATTAGGGTAACATCAGTAAGCTCTAAATTATAGATAACCATTTATATCAAATCATGTATGTATAATGTCTCCCATACTCTTACATCATTAATGTTTCAAGATTTCCATTTCATTTGGAGTGCCAGAAAGATGGTCAGATGAGCTTCCATATGGCTTGAAAAAATGATGACCTACAAAATAAAAGAACATTGGAAGAGGGGAACACAAAAGAGACACTTGATCGAGCTCCTTGGGGCCAAGTGTGATAGCTACAGGCGAGGAACCAGATCTTTAGATGGAAAAAGGGACAGGGAGCAAACTGTGCAGGTGTATATTGGCCTCTGTTAGGAAACGGATTGGATTGTGTGTCAATGTTTGTGATTTCGGAGTTGAACTGTGCGTGGAGCTAGCACAGGTTGTGTGTTTATGTAGATGCCACAAAGGGCCAACATAGTACAGGCTTGAGTCTAGGTTAGACATGTACACAGAAGTATAGTCGGATACGTACACATACATACACATGAAATAATAGCCTATTATATTGTCTAACAACCTCTCTTTATCTCAACCTATGGATAGGTTGAGATTACGCTTGAACTCATTTAACTTCTAGACTGGAAGCGCCTTTGTAAAGCCATCTGCAACTTGATCACCACTGGAGACAAACTGGATGGCTAGCTGGTTGTTTGCAACTCATTCTCTGACAAAGTGAAAATCAATTTCAATGTATTTAGTGCGGGCATGAAACACATGATTGGCAGACAAATAGGTAGCACCTAAATTGTCACACCAAATACTTGGATTTTCCTTTAGATTTACTCCAAGTTCTTTAATCAAGGCTTCAACGCAAATCAACTCAGCTGTGGCATTTGCAAGTGACTTGTACTGAGCTTCAGTTCTAGAACGAGACACTGTGGCCTGTTTTCTGGCACTCCAAAAGACCAAATTTGGTCCAACAAAGATAGCAAAACCACCTGTAGAACGTCTGTCATCAAGACAACCTGCCCAGTCGGCATCTGAGAATGCACTGAGAAACATGGAGGAAGATTGGATAATAGAGATTCCGATCTTCAATGTATCCTTGACATATCTGAGAATTATCTTAGCTGATGTCTAATGTTCAGTAGTTGGAGCATGAAGATACTGGAAAACCTTGTTCACTGAGAAGGCCAAATCTGGTCGAGTCAAGGTCAAATATTGTAAAGCTCAACCTTGTTTCAAAGCTGAGTGCTATCTTCAGCTCCAAGAAGCGTACCAGCTGAAAGAGACAACTGTTCTGAGGATGACAGGGGTGTAGAAGCTGCCTTGCAATTTTGCATTCCAGCTTTATCAAGTATGTATGTAGCATATTTCTCCTGAGTCAGAAGTAGACCATTATGTACCTTCTTCACCTTAATGCCAAGAAAATAGTGTAGATGACCTAAGTTGTAACATCCAAAAAATACTAAACTAGAATCATCAAACTCTAATCATCAAAATTTAGGATTAACAAGAACTTTTCTAAATAAAAATATGAAGGCATGCATGTGTGCATGCATTCCAATTTGAATTCTTTTGAATTACCTTGCTTGTGTGTTTCTTTGCTTGTAAAATGATTCGTAGGTGAAATAAACATAATCTAAACATTTCCCAAACTTTTCCCAAACACAAATAAATCAAAACAAACAAATTAAGTGAATGGTCACTTTTGCCAAATTAACTCCCATGCCTACTCTGGCTGTCTCTAACTTTCAAAACTTAATAGAAACTTGTTTGGATATTTACACCCCTTGATAGTACTCATAACAAAGTATCAAGGCCCACTTTGGGATCATCCAGAAACATTCAAATGCATAGTTTAAATGATGATTAAAATTGAATCTATTTCATATGGGAAGATCCCACTTTTTCAAAAACCACTCAAACCAACTCAACTTTCAAAACCCAAGCATCTATAGACTCACTAGCACATGCCTAGCACACCCACCAAAAATCTTTTCAAAATTCAAAACTTGAATTCATGCGGCCATTTCATCAAACACCTTGCAGATTCAAATCAAACAAGATTAAAACACTATAGTGTGCGTGATTCAGCCTAACTTGTTCCCTCTCTGGAGACCACTAGACTTAGTAGATCATCTAACAACCTAAACTAATCTCTAGCACCACTGTGAGCTAGCCATTGTCATCAATGGTGAGCAGGGAGTGCACCCTTGCCACCCACATGTCGGCGACAGCTGGGAGAAGCACCAAGCCTAGCCGGCATGTCTGGAGGTAACCCATGCCTCACCGCCCCTCTCGACCAGCCCTGCCTTGCGACAATGCCCAGAACCGCCAGAACGTCGCGCGTGTCGTTGTCGACCATACCGACATGTGCCGCAGAGCACGCGTTCCCACGCAACCCGACCACCTCGAGCCCTCGCCGCCCGCCAACATGGTCCCCATCGTCCCGAGGAGACAGACATGCCCATTTCACCGTGCCCGTAGCCACGCTTCGCCCGCGCAGAGTTCGCCGCCTACCCTCGTAGAAACGTCGGCGTTCTGGCGTTGCCACCGCCCCTACACACGCATTAAAGCCATAGAGCATTGCCAAGAGACCACCGATCGATCGCCACCCTCGGCCATGCCTCTAGCAGCCCGTAGCCATGTCGCCACCATCGCCTGCCCATCCCGTTCGGTCTCACTGTCGGGCCTATAAAGAAGACGACAACCAGCGAATTGAGCACCATCTCACTCTCTCCTCAGCGATCGTTCCACCCGTTCCTCGAGCAAGCGCGCAGCCTGATCGCGGAATTTGGCGAACCCGCCCGCTGCTGGAGAAGGGAGCCAGCGATTAGCCGCCCAGGAAGCCGCCGGTACCGGGAGGTTCGCCGTCGTCGACTTTGGTGTCGCGCATCGCCGACCCTCTTTTGACCCGGTGAGTGAGCCCCGGCCACCCCTGCGTTAGGTTTCTGTCTGCGCGCCGGCGCCCGCCCGTGGCGATGAGTAGCAGCCGTTTGATTAGACTTAGATCGTGCGGATGAGATTGCCCCATACCGCTTCGCGTTTAAAGAGCCACTGACTGGTGGAACCTTGGTAAAATTAACAAGGCAGAACCTTTTCTGCATTCAAACATGTTTCAAATTTAAACTATAATAGCTTTTGAGTTGATTCTAACTCTCAAAAATCACATTGGATCATACCTTTCAGAATATATAAAAATATATGGGTTTACTTACAGAAATAATGTTCAAGTAATAAAAGGATGCCACATAGGCATTTCTAGTCACTTTATTTAATTAAAATAAAAGGTTAAACCTTATTAAATTGTGACACCACTTTAAATCATAGTACCATATACTGAAATGTGTGGTGATGACATGTGTCAACATGATCCCATGTTTGGTGTAAGATCCCTCCTTATTAAAGGAAAAGATCCCTGTGATTGCAATGCTAGTCCCTGGATCAATGCTAGCATCCACAGTTTAAGATGAAGTACACAGATACAAAGGTCGTTTATTACAGTCATTCCAGAGATAAAACATAGTCTTTTACAACTCATGGCCAAAGGCCTAATACAAGAGTTTATGGAATATGTAAATAAACATAAGTCTTCATCTTCATGTGCCACAGGCAAGCATGTTGAGTGTAGACTCATGACTCCTATTCATCATCAGAGTAACCTGCAACATCATAAGTTACAGCCACAGAGGGTCAATACTTTGGAATAGTATTGGCAAGTGATACCTTAGTATATTTTAAGTGGACTATAATGCTATATGCATTTGGCTGGTTGAGCTTAGGCTTGCATTGCTCAAAATAGATTTTTCCTTAACTTTTTGAAAATACTAAGTTTTTGTTTGGCAAAGACTATCCCAAGGTATCTACCAATCAAAGACTGAAGATCCACTCAGGGCATCTACCACTCAAAGACTGAAGATCCTTTAACCCTTGTTCACCCACAAGTTTTATTCAGAAATTGGAGTGATGAGATTCTTGAAGTTTCCATGTCTTGATGCTCAAATTGTCCTTTACCAGGGACATGGCTAAGTACTTAGGTTTTACACTCTGCAGGTGGTGCACTTTCCCACAAGCCTTGGTTTCCCAAGACATGATCCTTCAGAGCCTTTCCTTAGTCAAATGGGCCGCTCCAACCTATCAACCCATCTACCACCTTGTCCAAGAGACTAAGTTCCAAAGATCCTAAGATCATGGCAGAGCCCATATTACCAAGTGGTTGCACTTGAAGCTTCTCAACATTTGACAACTCAAATCTCTTTGTTCTGGGTGGCCATCCACAAGTGAGATACACAAGGTTCACCAAGTACTGGCCTTGTGTAACCACTCAACATATCCCATTATTTCCATTCCACCCAGGTGATTCATTAACTTAGTTGTTTTGTTAAATAAAAACAAGTCCTTAGACTTAGAATATTTTTCCATAGTGTGAATATATAAACCACCCTTGTTTTCTAGTAGCTAGGCTAAGCATGGCAACATATCCTTAGGGAATTTTCCTAGCAATTCTAGCATTCTATTCTAAATAGGATTTCCCATCATCAATTGACAAAAGTAGCATGCAAGTCCTAACAAAATATATCTAATGCAAGTATAAAATATAGGTATGGAATATTCATGAAGATATCACTTGCCTTGGTAGTGTGGAGAGTAGCACTCGTCACAATCACAATCACTAGCAAAATCTACACACAAAGTTATAGCACACAATTACAGACAAATATATATACAAACAAAAATATTATGAATGCATGCATGCATGAATCTACCAAGTGATGATTTTTTTTTCTGAAAACTCAACCAAGCAAGTGCATGAATACAGAAACTAAACAAGTCACAAAATAGCCAAGACAACTTATTTAGCCCTAAAAAATAAAATACTAAACTAAACTTATATTCAAAAAGGCCTCAAACAAGTTTCTGCAATTTAAGCCAAACTAATGGTTACTATTTGCTAAACAAAAAGGATAGGCAGAAAGGTCTTGTTTTTCTGAATCCAACGGTATAAAGTTTGCAAAATTCTAACGTGGAATTCAAAAGATATTGGTATTTGAAATCTGGATCAAAATCTGTTTTTTAAATTCTATTTTCAGATCTAACCTAGCCACGCGTCATGTTCTTATTCGCCCGTACCGGTTCGTCTGGATCGAGCGATACAGCCGCTGGATCTAAAAGGGCAGGTGCGGCTCAGATCAACGCGTACCCCTTCGATTAGTCATTCTATCTAAGCCATCAGATGTAGATCTAACGGTTCCTATCGACCTGGGCCGTAAATCGGCGGCAGAAGCGGCGGAACTGTCGGTCGATGGCGTTACCGATGCAATCGGAGAGAGGGAGAAAGAGGAGTAGCTCACCGGGCTCGGGAGGTCTGGCGAAGCTTCGTCGTACTGCGGTTGGTCAAGGCGCTCGCACGGCTGCGATTGCTCACCGGGTTACGTGGCGGTGTCGGGCGTCGGGTGGTCGTCGTGGACGTCGCTGTGGATCACCCCAAGGCACAGCGAGGACACGGTTAGATTCACAGAGTCGAGACAGAGCCGTGTGCGTGAACTAGAAAGCACGGGGCGGTCTGTACTTACCACTAGAGTTCGCGGAGTTCGTGCGACGTCGGTGGCGACTAATCGGCGATGTTGTCGAGCTACGGTCCATGCGAGCAAGCAAACGTGTTAAAAGAAGCGCAGAGGCTCACTGAATCAGTTTGCAAGATCGAGAGGCAGAGGGGAGCTCTGGACTCACCGGAATTCGCTGGCGCAGTCGTCGGAGACGGCGGGGTTTCAGAGGGTAATGCTCGCAGCCTGGTGGCGCTCTGGGTTGAGGTTTGAGGAGAAGAGAGAGGGGGCAGAGGGGGTTCTTATAGCCTGGTCACGAGCGAGAATTACTCGGCCAATAAATCGAATTTACACCGCGAATTCAAACACAGAAACGCTCGCGTTGATTTGGGGATGAACGGGTCGTGCGGGTGGAGACGATGGTGACGTGGAAAGGCCGCTTGTCGGCGAGTGCGAGGTGGCGGTGGGGTCTGTCATCGGCGACTTAACGTCTTGTCAAGCGTGTGAGAAGGAAAAGGAGATCCCGGGTGGGCTTGCTGGGCTTGATTTGCTTTGGGCGATTCTGCCGCTCGGCCCTTTTCCTTTCTTTAAGCCTTTTCTTTTTCTAATTCCATTTTCTGAATAGAATTTGATATGAATTCAAATCCTTTTGAATTCAAACTGCTTTGGGGATTTTTGCAGGGTTCTGTGGGTTCACAAACAATCAAATATCCTAGTGGTTACCTTGCAAAGGCTTAGTCAAGCTTGGGTTTCAAAATAAAGCAGATTTGCTCTAGTTGCAAATATTTGAAATAGGGGTTTGAAACTATTTCTAAATTTGGAATCTTGGGTTTAAATGCTACTCCTAATCTTTCCAATCATGGAGGCAAGCAAACAAGGTCATGGACAAACAAATCCCAAAGGGTGGTGGCCAATTGAGATAAATTGCCCACATGAAATCATAGCTCAAACTTCGCTCTAAATGATTTTGAGAAAAAAACCCTATATGAATGAATGATGAAAGGATGAAATGAATGAGTTATTGAAACATGATTTTTTTGGGATGTTACAAATCTAACCCCCTTAAAATGAATCTCGCCCGCGAGATTCGGATTGTCTAGCAAATAGGAGAGGGTGGTCTTTTCGAAGATCGTCTTCTCTTTCCAATGTTGCTTCTTCTTCGGAATGATGTTACCATTGTACTTTGCAAAACTTGATGGTTTTGTCCTTGTGACTCTTTCTGGTCTCAAGAATCTTGAGCTTTTCTTCATAGGTGAGATCACTTTCTAGTTGAACTTCTTACAAAGATATGGTATCCTTCAAAGATGTTTCTTCCATTTCTGGTGACATTTCTTGAGCTGGCTCACATGAAAAACATTATGGACTGCTAATAAAGATGCTGGCAGTTCGATTTCATATGCAGCTTCTCCCTTGCGACTTAGAATGTTGAATGGTCCCACATATCTTGGTGCTAACTTTCCTTTGACTCCAAATCTTTTTACTCCACGAGTGGTGATACTCTAAGATAAGCTCTATCCCCAACTTCGTAAGTGACTTCTCTACGCTTAGCATCTGCGTAGCTTTTCTATCGAGACTGTGCTATCTTCAATCTGTCTCTAACCAATTTGACCTTTTCTTCGGCGTCTTTGATAAGATCTGGTCCAAACAAACTTCTTTCTCCCACACCATTCCATAGCAATGGGGTGGTACACTTTCTTCGTATAGAAACTCGAATGGTGCCATCCCAATACTAGATTGGTGACTGTTGTTGTAAGAGAACTCTGCGTAAGGCAGACTTTCATCCCAACTTGCTCCATAGTCTAGGGCACATGCCCTCAACATGTCTTCAAGAATTTGATTAGTCCTTTCTGTTTGTCCATCAGTTTGAGGATGAAAAGCAGTGCTGAATTCCAACCTCGTTCCTAGAGATTCATGAAGCTGTCTCCAAAAGTGAGAAGTGAACTGAGTTCCTCTATCAGACACAATACTCTTAGGTACTCCGTGAAGGCATACAATTCTGCTCATGTAGATTTTGGCTAACTTTGCACTGGTATAAGTTGTCTTTATGGGTATAAAATGAGCCACTTTAGTTAGGCGATCTACTACTACCCATATGGAATCATACCCTGACCTGGTCCTTGGTAATCCGGTAATGAAATCCATACCAATATTTTCCCACTTCCATTCAGGAATAGGCATTGGTTGAAGCAAACCTGCTGGTTTCTGATGCTCCGCTTTCACTCTATTACACACGTCACACAAAGCAATGTGTTCGGCGATGTCCCTTTTAAGATTGTTCCACCAAAATCTTTCTTTCATATCCATATACATTTTGGTGTTTCCCGGGTGAATAGAATACGGAGAGTTATGGGCTTCTTGTAAAATCAGTTTCCGCATTTCGGATCTTGTGGAACACAAATCGTTTCTCGTGCCATAAAGTACCTTGTTCGTCCATATGGAAACTTTTAGCTTTCCCTTGGCTAATCCTTTCCTTGATCTCTTCGATCTCTTTATCCGTCTTTTGGGCTCCTTTAATCTTATCCAACAGAGTGGGTTGAACATCCAAAGACATGAGATGTCCTTCTGGCACAATCTCCAACCTGAGTTCCTTGAATTGCTTACACAAGTCATCTGGCAATTCACCTTTGGTAAGGCCATTTACAAACGCTTTACGACTTAGAGCATCTGCTACTACATTTGCTTTACCGGGGTGGTATTGCAAATTCAAGTCGTAATCCTTGATAAGTTCTAGCCATCTTCTTTGTCTCATATTGATCTCCTTCTGGGTGAAGATATATTTCAAGCTTTTATGGTCGGTGAATACTTCACAACGCGTTTTCCCAAAAGGTAATGTCTCCATGTTTTGAGTGCATGGACAACGGCTAACTCTAAATCATGAGTAGGATAATTTACTTCATGAGTTTTGAGTTGTCTCGAGGTATAAGCCACAACTTTTCCGCTTTGCATAAGTACGGCTCCTAATCCCTGATGCGAAGCATCACAATACACTTGGAAATTCTTTTCCAAATCTGGTAGGCACAGTACTGGTGCTGACACAAGTCTCTTCTTTAATTCTTGAAAGCTGAGTTCACATCCTTCAGACCAAGCAAATTTCTTATCTTTCTTTAATAGTTCTGTCATTGGTTTAGCAACCTTAGAAAAATTTTCAATGAATCTTATTTATTAAACTGCTAAACCAAGGAAACTACGAACCTCTTTTACATTCTTAGGAGATTCCCATTCTGTCACAGCCGAAACTTTAGCAGGATCAACTGCTACACCATCCTTTGTCATAACATGACCAAGAAATCCAACTTCCTCTAACCAAAACTCACACTTGCTGAATTTGGCATAAATCTTATGTTCCCTTAGTTTCTCAAGTATCAAGCGTAGATGTCTTTCATGCTCTTCCTTGCTCTTGGAGTAGACTAAGATGTCATCGATGAAAACGACAACGAACTTGTCGAGAAATTCCATGAACACTTTGTTCATCATATTCATGAAGTATGTCGGAGCGTTGGTTAAACCAAAAGGCATCACAGTGTACTCATACAATCCATACCTCATGGTAAATGCTGTTTTAGGTATGTCTTGCTCTCTTATCTTGAGTTGAAAATAGCCTGAGCGAAGATCAATCTTCGAGAACACACATGCTCCTTCTAGCTGATCAAACAAGTCATTTATTCTTGGCAAAGGATACTTGTTCTTGATGGTTACCTCGTTGAGAGAACGGTAATCTATGCATAACCTTTGAGTTCTGTCTCTCTTTTCTACGAACAAAACTGGAGCTCCCCAAGATGAAGAACTTGGCTGGATGAATCCTTTCTGCAATTGTTCTCCAAGTTGTTTCTTGAGTTCCTTAAGTTAAATCACCGACATTTTATAAGGCCTTTTGCCCTTGGTCCGTAACAGTACCAAATCTATTATAAACTCCACATCTCTATCTGGTGGCATTCCCGGTAACTCTTCTGGGAACACATCCGGATACTCACACACAATTGGCACACTGTCCATGCTAACCCCCTTAAGAGAATTTAGCTTGCTTCCTTTAGATTTAAAATTGGACTTAAATGTTATCCTCTTACCTTCAGGGGTTGTGAGTGAAATTGTGCGATTTGCACAATCTAGTACTCCCTCATACTTAGCCATCCAATCCATTCCCAAAATTACATCCAATCCTTGGGAATTTAGGATTATTAGGTTTACTGGAAACTTATGTTTTCCGATCTCTATGACTAGATCCCGGCATCCAAGACTCACTATCATATCCTCCCGAGAGCTAACTTTTATCGGACACCCAATGTTTTCAGATGCAAACCCATTTATATCAACAAATGCTTTTGATATGAATGAATGAGATGCACCAGTGTCAAAGAGTACAAATGCTGAGATGGAATTGAGTCTGAACTTACCAGCAACGGCATCAGGTTCTTCATAGACCTCCTCCACATTAATGTGGTTAACCTGTCCTTTCTGAAAAGTTGGGCTTGATAGGTCCTTCAACTTTCTTCTCAGGACACTCATTAGCATAATGTCCCAGCTTCTTGCATTTGAAGCATTCAACCTGACTGTTGTCCTTCTTAGGTTTACTTCCACTTCCACTATGGTGGCTCTTATATCCACTCTTGTGGTTCTTGTACTTATCATTGTCATGACTGCGATGATGCTTGTTGTCATGACGGTTGTGGTTGTGGTGCTTGTTAAACTTCCCATGCTTGTGGGATCCTGAGCTGACACTATCATCATAGTGAGATCGTTTATGAGACGATCCCGAGTTATGCTTGTCGGAGTGTTTCCTCTTTCTACTCTCAACTTGCTTCATTTTATTCTCCACAATAACAGCCTTGTCACACAACGACTGATAAGTTGGAACATATGCCACAGACAACTGCAAATTCAGCTCATCATTCAAGCCTTCCAGAAACTTTTCCTTCCTTTTGGCATCGGTCAACCTCATCCTGCATAGCGCGCCAAATTGTTGAACTCTTCAATATATTCAGCCATCACTGTGGTGGCGCCGCTTCAGTTGTGAAATTCCTTCTTTTCAGGCTCATCATTCTGGTGAGATATGTGTAGTCTGAAGCCATCTTCAAAGATAGCCCAAGTCACTTCATCAATAGGCGTGGTAATCTGAAGTTGTCCCACCATGCGCGGCTGGTCCTTCCAATGATGTCTTTGCGAACTGACCTTTTCAGCATCTGTGCATCCCACGGTCACTAAGTCTTTGTTCACGTAAGCGTAGCCAATCATTGGCCACCATGGGATCATCGTTCCCGAAAACTTAGCTGGCCTCGCAGTAAATCTGGTGAGCATATCAAAACACGGAGGGTTGTTGTTGTTGTTATTATTGTTATTGGGGTTGTTGTTGTTCTGGTTACGGATGAGCGTCGTCATCATTTGCATAAGCTGTGTTTGCGCATTCATCATTTGTTGCATTTCCGGGTAATGTTGGGGTTGGGGTTGGTGTTTTGTGACGGGGAGGCATCTGTGGTTTATCCATATAGAGATAAGAATGAGATACCCTTACATGATTTATGCACAATACATTACACAAGCCAACACAAGGATAAAGCTAAACAACAAGATAACAAAAAGTCTCAAGTACAATCACACAAGTGGCAAGCCATCCACATGTCGGATGGTCCAACAATAAGTTCACAAATAACAAGTGCGGTAAATAAAGATAACTGAGTAGTCAAATCTACTCGTCGGCATCAATCTCCTCCTCGACAAAGGTAAGACCTGCGTTCTCCATTGCGGTCTTGTTCTCCTCGATGGTAGTGGTCAAAGAGTCGATCTTGGCCTTGAGAGCCCTCTTCTGGGAACCAAGCCTCTCAAACACTGTCATCTGCTGCTCTAACTCGAAGTCCTTGGACTGCAGTTCCTCCGTCATATCACGAATCCTCTTGTTCCTATCCTGGACACGCTTCTCTTGACTCTTGAACTTACGGTCTTGGGTCTCGAACTTCGTCTCCATCTCCTTGACTATCTCGTCCTGCTGCGCAAAGAGCTTGTCCTTCTCGTGAAGCTGCACCTGGAGCTCGTCATTACTAAGCATGACGTTGGTCCTATCGGTATCCACGTGCCTAATAAGAGTCTCTAAGTCCTGGAGGTACAGGCGTATCGGCTCTGCTGTGACCCTCGAGTCGTCCTCAAAGTCGATGGACTCTCCGTCGTCATCACGCCTTCCGAAGGCGTGGAAGTGAGTGCCTCTAACCTGTCGGGAGTGACGTCCTAACAGTCCTATCAAATCCTGCATGACAACCTCTATGCCTCTCTCCTGTCATCGTGCATAAGCTTGAAGACGATGGCCTCCGTAGTAGGCTCAGTCTGGCGTCCTGGCTGGTTCACCTTGAAGCCCCAAAGGTCCTTCCTCTCAAACTTGGTGAGTGGGTGCACCGTAATGATAGGAAGAGGGAGATCGAGTAAAGTAGTAAGCTCTACGATACGAGGACCAAAAGGAGTTGCCTGGAACTCCTCAACAGTGCTGATGGCAATAGGCATCTATTTATAAGATTGAAAAAGTTAGAACAACACAATTTAAGATAAACAAGACAAACATTCAAACACATTCTTGGGACACACAAAAATCATACAAGTCATGCATACAAGAATCCATTACATCAACCAAGGTTCAAACTTATTTAAGGTATCATTTTGGAAAATAAGGTGATAGGTGGTGGTCCAACTAACGAAGTGCGCTTACAATCCTATCTCATTGGATCTGGTGGCTAACACAATGTTCCTAGTGGCAATCACCCTATCTTGTTCACATGCTTCTATCACTAAGTCTATAATATCTCCTCTTAAGGATTGGTTGGTGATTTCCAACTCTTGGGTATGTTCCTTCTCTTTCTCTAAGTCTTTTTGGAGGTTGAGCATCTTGCACTTGACTCTAGCACTTAGTTCCTTGATAGTCTTCCAAGCTGCTTCTTTTTGACTCAAAGAATGTGGTGTGCATAAAAGTGTTGGTGTACATGCAAGCCCTTTTCTTTGTGGTTGTCTTCCTTATTCTTGTACAAGTGAAGTTGCACCCACCAATACTCCACTCCATCCTCCATCCTTTGGAAAGCCTTTGTACCTGCTGCACCATGTACTCCCATGGTTTCCAGGAGGTCCTTGAGAATCTTGGGAAACTCAGTCTCACACTCCAAGGTCATGGTCATGAGTGGTCCTTTCTTCACGGCTTCGTTGACGGAGTTCATCTACAAATAGAGATGAGAATGAGAAGATTAGAAAAGTTTACGAGAAGAATAGACAAGTGTAGAAGAAGTTAAAATTTTCCTTAGTGGTTTCCAATCCTAGGGTCATAATCCTACAGGCAACACAGTGCTCTGATACCATCTATAAGATCCCTCCTTATTAAAGGAAAAGATCCCTGTGATTGCAATGCTAGTCCCTGGATCAATGCTAGCATCCACAGTTTAAGATGAAGTACACAGATACAAAGGTCGTTTATTACAGTCATTCCGGAGATAAAACATAGTCTTTTACAACTCATGGCCAAAGGCCTAATACAAGAGTTTATGGAATATGTAAATAAACATAAGTCTTCATCTTCATGTGCCACAGGCAAGCATGTTGAGTGTAGACTCATGACTCCTATTCATCATCAGAGTAACCTGCAACATCATAAGTTACAGCCACAGAGGGTCAATACTTTGGAATAGTATTGGCAAGTGATACCTTAGTATATTTTAAGTGGACTATAATACTATATGCATTTGGCTGGTGGAGCTTAGGCTTGCATTGCTCAAAATAGATTTTTCCTTAACTTTTTGAAAATACTAAGTTTTGTTTGGCAAAGACTATCCCAAGGTATCTACCAATCAAAGACTGAAGATCCACTCAGGGCATCTACCAATCAAAGACTGAAGATCCTTTAACCCTTGTTCACCCACAAGTTTTATTCAGAAATTGGAGTGATGAGATTCTTGAAGTTTCCATGTCTTGATGCTCAAATTGTCCTTTACCAGGGACATGGCTAAGTACTTAGGTTTTACACTCTGCCTAGGTGGTGCACTTTCCCCACAAGCCTTGGTTTCCCAAGACATGATCCTTCAGTAGCCTTTCCTTAGTCAAATGGACGCGCTCCAACCTATCAACCCATCTACCACCCACTGTCCAAGAGACTAAGTTCCAGCATCCTAAGATCATGGCAGAGCCCATATTACCAAGTGGTTGCACTTGAAGCTTCTCAACATTTGACAACTCAAATCTCTTTGTTCCTGGGTGGCCATCCACAAGTGAGATACACAAGGTTCACCAGTACCCCTGGCCTTGTGTAACCACTCAACATATCCCATTCTTTCTATTCCACCCAGGTGATTCATTAACTTAGTTGTTTTGTTAAATAAAAACAAGTCCTTAGACTTAGAATATTTTTCCATAGTGTGAATATATAAACCACCCTTGTTTTCTAGTAGCTAGGCTAATCATGGCAACTTATCCTTAGGGAATTTTCCTAGCAATTCTAGCATTCTATTCTAAATAGGATTTCCCATCATCAATTGACAAAAGTAGCATGCAAGTCCTAACAAAATATATCTAATGCAAGTATAAAATATAGGTATGGAATATTCATGAAGATATCACTTGCCTTGGTAGTGTGGAGAGTAGCACTCGTCACAATCACAATCACTAGCAAAATCTACACACAAAGTTATAGCACACAATTACACACAAATATATACAAACAAAAATATTATGAATGCATGCATGCATGAATCTACCAAGTGATGATTTTTTTTTGAAAACTCAACCAAGCAAGTGCATGAATACAGAAACTAAACAAGTCACAAAATAGCCAAGACAACTTATTTAGCCCTAAAAAATAAAATACTAAACTAAACTTATATTCAAAAAGGCCTCAAACAAGTTTCTGCAATTTAAGCCAAACTAATGGTTACTATTTGCTAAACAAAAAGGATAGGCAGAAAGGTCTTGTTTTTCTGAATCCAACGGTATAAAGTTTGCAAAATTCTAACGTGGAATTCAAAAGATATTGGTATTTGAAATCTGGATCAAAATCTGTTTTTTAAATTCTATTTTCAGATATAACCTAGCCACGCGTCATGTTCTTATTCGCCGTCATCGGTTAAATGCGGATCGGCGATACAGCCGCTGGATCTAAAGGGCAGGTGCGGCTCAGATCAACGCGCACCTTCGATTAGTCATTCTATCTAAGCCATCGATGTAGATCTAACGGTTCCTATCGACCGCCGTCTGGCGGCGGAGCGGGCGGCAGGCTGTCGGTCGATGGCGTTGCCGGCGATGCACGAGAGAGGAGAAAGAGGAGTAGCTCACCGGGCTCAGGAGGTCACGGCGAAGCTCGTCGTACTTGCGGTTGGTCAAGGGGCGCTCGGGCACGGCTGCGATTGCTCACCGGGGTTCGTGGCGGCGTCGGGTGGTCGTCGTGGACGTCGCTGTGGATCACCCCAAGGCAAAGCGAGGACACGGTTAGATTCACAGAGTCGAGACAGAGCCGTGCGTGAACTAGAAAGCGGGCGGTCTGCTTACCACTAGAGTTCGCGGAGTTCGTGCGACGCGTCGGTGGCGACTAATCGGCGATGTTGCCGGAGCTACGGTCCATGCGAGCAAACAAGCGTGTTAAAAGCGCGCAGAGGCTTCTGAATCAGTATGCAAGATCGAGAGGCGGAGGAGCTCGGACTCACCGAATTGGCCGGGCGCGTCGGAGAGACGGGGTTTCAGAGGGTAATGCTCGCAGCCTGGTGGCGCTCTGGGTTCGGGGTTTGAGGGAGAAGAGAGAGGGGGCAGAGGGGGTTCTTATAGCCTGGTCACGAGCGAGAATTACTCGGCCAATAAATCGAATTTACACCGCGAATTCAAACACAGAAACGCTCGCGTTGATTTGGGGATGAACGGGTCGTGCGGGTGGAGACGATGGTGACGTGGAGAAGGCCCGCTTGTCAGCGAGGAGTGCGAGGTGGCGGTGGGGTCTGTCTGTCAGCGACTTAACGCGTGCGCTCGCGCGTGTGAGAAGGAAAAGGAGATCCCCGGGTGGGCTTGCTGGGCTTGATTTGCTGCTGGGCCAGATTCTGGCCGCTCGGCCCTTTTCCTTTCTTTAAGCCTTTTCTTTTTCTAATTCCATTTTCTGAATAGAATTTGATATGAATTCAAATCCTTTTGAATTCAAACTGCTTTGGGGATTTTTGCAGGGTTCTGTGGGTTCACAAACAATCAAATATCCTAGTGGTTACCTTGCAAAGGCTTAGTCAAGCTTGGGTTTCAAAATAAACAGAGATTTGCTCTAGTTGCAAATATTTGAAATAGGGGTTTGAAACTATTTCTAAATTTGGAATCTTGGGTTTAAATGCTACTCCTAATCTTTCCAATCATGGAGGCAAGCAAACAAGGTCATGGACAAACAAATCCCAAAGGGTGGTGGCCAATTGAGATAAATTGCCCACATGAAATCATAGCTCAAACTTCTGTCTCTAAATGATTTTGAGAAAAACCCTATATGAATGAATGATGCAAGGATGAAATGAATGAGTTTTTGAAACATGATTTTTTTGGGATGTTACAAATCTAACCCCCTTAAAATGAATCTCGCCCTCGAGATTCGGATTGGCTAGCAAATAGGTGAGGGTGGTCTTTCCGAAGATCGTCTTCTCTTTCCCATGTTGCTTCTTCTTCGGAATGATGGTTCCATTGTACTTTGCAAAACTTGATGGTTTTTGTCCTTGTGACTCTTTCTGTGGTCTCAAGAATCTTGACAGGCTTTTCTTCATAGGTGAGATCACTTTCTAGTTGAACTTCTTCCAAAGATATGGTATCTTTCAAAGATGTTTCTTCCATTTCTGGGTGACATTTCTTGAGCTGGCTCACATGAAAAACATTATGGACTGCTAATAAAGATCTTGTGATTCGATTTCATATCACTTCTCCCTTGCGACTTAGAATGTTGAATGGTCCCACATATCTTGGTGCTAACTTTCCTTTGACTCCAAATCTTTTTACTCCACGAGTGGTGATACTCTAAGATAAGCTCTATCCCCAACTTCAGATGTGACTTCTCTACGCTTAGCATCTGCGTAGCTTTTACATCGAGGCTGCTATCTTCAATCTCTCTAACCAATTTGACCTTTTCTTGGCGTCTTTGATAAGATCTGGTCCAAACAAACTTCTTTCTCCCACACCATTCCATAGCAATGGGGTGGTACACTTTCTTCCGTATAGAAACTCGAATGGTGCCATCCCAATACTAGATTGGTATTTGTTGTTGTAAGAGAACTCTGCGTAAAGCGGACTTTCATCCCAACTTGCTCCATAGTCTAGGGCACATGCCCTCAACATGTCTTCAAGAATTTGATTAGTCCTTTCTTTGTCCATCAGTTTGAGGATGAAAAGCGTGCTGAATTCCAACCTCGTTCCTAGAGATTCATGAAGTGTCTCCAAAAGTGAGAAGTGAACTGAGTTCCTCTATCGACACAATACTCTTAGGTACTCCGTGAAGGCATACAATTCTGCTCATGTAGATTTTGGCTAACTTTGCACTGGTATAAGTTGTCTTTCTGGGTATAAAATGAGCCACTTTAGTTAGGCGATCTACTACTACCCATATGGAATCATACCTGACCTGGTCCTTGGTAATCCGTAATGAAATCCATACCAATATTTTCCCACTTCCATTCAGGAATAGGCATTGGTTGAAGCAAACCTGCTGGTTTCTGATGCTCCGCTTTCACTCTATTACACACGTCACACAAAGCAATGTGTTCGGCGATGTCCCTTTTAAGATTGTTCCACCAAAATCTTTCTTTCATATCCATATACATTTTGGTGTTTCCCGGGTGAATAGAATACGGAGAGTTATGGGCTTCTTGTAAAATCAGTTTCCGCATTTCCGGATCTTGTGGAACACAAATACGTTTCTCGTGCCATAAAGTACCTTGTTCGTCCATATGGAAACTTTTAGCTTTCCCTTGGCTAATCCTTTCCTTGATCTCTTTGATCTCTTTATCCGTCTTCTGGGCTCCTTTAATCTTATCCAAGCAGTGGGTTGAACATCCAAAGACATGAGATGTCCTTCGCACAATCTCAACTGAGTTCCTTGAATTGCTTACACAAGTCATCGGCAATTCACCTTTGGTAAGGCCATTTACAAACGCTTTCGACTTAGAGCATCTGCTACTACATTTGCTTTACCGGTGGTATTGCAAATTCAAGTCGTAATCCTTGATAAGTTCTAGCCATCTTATTTGTCTCATATTGATCTCCTTCTGGGTGAAGATATATTTCAAGCTTTTATGGTCGGTGAATACTTCACAACGTTTTCCCAAAAGGTAATGTCTCCATGTTTTGAGTGCATGGACAACAGCGGCTAACTCTAAATCATGAGTAGGATAATTTACTTCATGAGTTTTGAGTTGTCTCGAGGTATAAGCCACAACTTTTCCGCTTTGCATAAGTACGGCTCCTAATCCCTGATGCGAAGCATCACAATACACTTGGAAATTCTTTTCCAAATCTGGTAGGCTGATCTTGGTCTTGACACAAGTCTCTTCTTTAATTCTTGAAAGCTGAGTTCACATCCTTCGACCAAGCAAATTTCTTATCTTTCTTTAACAGTTCATCATTGGTTTAGCAACCTTAGAAAAATTTCAATGAATCTTCAGTAGTAACCTGCTAAACCAAGGAAACTGAACCTCTTTTACATTCTTAGGAGATTCCCATTACATCACACGAAACTTTAGCGGGATCAACTGCTACACCATCCTTTGTCATAACATGACCAAGAAATCCAACTTCCTCTAACCAAAACTCACACTTGCTGAATTTGGCATAAAGCTTATGTTCCTTAGTTTCTCAAGTATCAAGCGTAGATGTCTTTCATGCTCTTCCTTGCTCTTGGAGTAGACTAAGATGTCATCGATGAAACGACAACGAACTTGTCGAAATTCCATGAACACTTTGTTCATCATATTCATGAAGTATGTCGGAGCGTTGGTTAAACCAAAAGGCATCACAGTGTACTCATACAATCCATACCTCATGGTAAATGCTGTTTTAGGTATGTCTTGCTCTCTTATCTTGAGTTGAAAATAGCCTGAGCGAAGATCAATCTTCGAGAACACACATGCTCCTTCTAGCTGATCAAACAAGTCATTTATTCTTGGCAAAGGATACTTGTTCTTGATGGTTACCTCGTTGAGAGACGGTAATCTATGCATAACCTTTGAGTTCTCTCTCTTTTCTAAGAACAAAACTGGAGCTCCCCAAGATGAAGAACTTGGCTGGATGAATCCTTTCTGCAATTGTTCTCCAAGTTGTTTCTTGAGTTCCTTAAGTTCGTCAACTGACATTTTATAAGGCCTTTTTGCCCTTGGTCGAACACGGTACCAAATCTATTATAAACTCCACATCTCTATCTGGTGGCATTCCCGGTAACTCTTCTGGGAACACATCCGGATACTCACACACAATTGGCACACTGTCCATGCTAACCCCCTTAAGAGAATTTAGCTTGCTTCCTTTAGATTTAAAATTGGACTTAAATGTTATCCTCTTACCTTCAGGGGTTGTGAGTGAAATTGTGCGATTTGCACAATCTAGTACTCCCTCATACTTAGCCATCCAATCCATTCCCAAAATTACATCCAATCCTTGGGAATTTAGGATTATTAGGTTTACTGGAAACTTATGTTTTCCGATCTCTATGACTAGATCCCGGCATCCAAGACTCACTATCATATCCCCTCCCGGAGAGCTAACTTTTATCGGACACCCAATGTTTTCAGATGCAAACCCATTTATATCAACAAATGCTTTTGATATGAATGAATGAGATGCACCAGTGTCAAAGAGTACAAATGCTGAGATGGAATTGAGTCTGAACTTACCAGCAACGGCATCAGGTTCTTCATAGACCTCCTCCACATTAATGTGGTTAACCTGTCCTTTCTGAAAAGGATTGGGCTTGATAGGTCCTTCAACTTTCTTCTCAGGACACTCATTAGCATAATGTCCCAGCTTCTTGCATTTGAAGCATTCAACCTGACTGTTGTCCTTCTTAGGTTGACTTCCACTTCCACTATGGTGGCTCTTATATCCACTCTTGTGGTTCTTGTACTTATCATTGTCATGACTGCGATGATGCTTGTTGTCATGACGGTTGTGGTTAATGGTGCTTGTTAAACTTCCCATGCTTGTGGGATCCTGAGCTGACACTATCATCATAGTGAGATCGTTTATGAGACGATCCCGAGCTATGCTTGTCGGAGTGTTTCCTCTTTCTACTCTCAACTTGCTTCATTTTATTCTCCACAATAACAGCCTTGTCACACAGCGACTGATAAGTTGGAACATATGCCACAGACAACTGCAAATTCAGCTCATCATTCAAGCCTTCCAGAAACTTTTCCTTCCTTTTGGCATCAGTGTCAACCTCATCGGAAGAATAGCGCGCCAAATTGTTGAACTCTTCAATATATTCAGCCACGCTGTGGTGGCGCTGCTTCAGGTTGTGAAATTCCTTCTTTTTCAGGCTCATCATTCCTGGTGAGATATGTGTAGTGCGAAAGCCATCTTCAAAGATAGCCCAAGTCACTTCATCAATAGGCGTGGTAATCTGGAAGTTGTCCCACCATGCGGCTGGTCCTTCCAAGATGTCTGCGAACTGACCTTTTCAGCATCTGTGCATCCCACGGTCACTAAGTCTTTGTTCAGCGTAGCCAATCATTGGCCACCATGGGATCAGTCGTTCCCGAAAACTTAGCTGGCCTCAGACGCAGAAATCTGGTGAGCATATCAAAACCTGGAGGGTTGTTGTTGTTGTTATTGTTATTGGGGTTGTTGTTGTTCTGGTTACGGATGAGCGTCGTCATCATTTGCATAAGCTGTTTGCGCATTCATCATTTGTTGCATTTCGGTAATGTTGGGGTTGGGGTTGGTGTTTGCGACGGGAGGCATCGTGGTTTATCCATATAGAGATAAGAATGAGATACCCTTACATGATTTATGCACAATACATTACACAAGCCAACACAAGGATAAAGCTAAACAACAAGATAACAAAAAGTCTCAAGTACAATCACACAAGTGGCAAGCCATCCACATGTCGGATGGTCCAACAATAAGTTCACAAATAACAAGTGCGGTAAATAAAGATAACTGAGTAGTCAAATCTACTCGTCGGCATCAATCTCCTCCTCGACAAAGGTAAGACCTGCGTTCTCCATTGCGGTCTTGTTCTCCTCGATGGTAGTGGTCAAAGAGTCGATCTTGGCCTTGAGAGCCCTCTTCTGGGAACGAAGCCTCTCAATCACTGTCTGCTGCTGCTCTAACTCGAAGTCCTTGGACTGCAGTTCCTCGGTCATATCACGAATCCTCTTGTTCCTATCCTGGACACGCTTCTCTTGACTCTTGAACTTACGGTCTTGGGTCTCGAACTTCTCCATCTCCTTGACTATCTCGTCTGCTGTGCAAAGAGCTTGTCCTTCTCATGGCTGCACAGAGCTCGTCATTACTAAGCATGACGTTGGTCCTATCGGTATCCACGTGCCTAATAAGAGTCTCTAAGTCCTGGAGGTACAGGCGTATCGGCTCTGCTGTGACCCTCGAGTCGTCCTCAAAGTCGATGGACTCTCCGTCGTCATCACGCCTTCCGAAGGCGTGGAAGTGAGTGCCTCTAACCTGTCGGGAGTGACGTCCTAACAGTCGTCCTATCAAATCCTGCATGACAACCTCTATGCCTCTCTCCCTGTCATCGTGCATAAGCTTGAAGACGATGGCCTCCGTAGTAGGCTCAATCTGGCGTCCTGGCTGGTTCACCTTGAAGCCCCAAAGGTCCTTCCTCTCAAACTTGGTGAGTGGGTGCACCGTAATGATAGGAAGAGGGAGATCGAGTAAAGTAGTAAGCTCTACGATACGAGGACCAAAACGGGTAGCCTGGAACTCCTCAACAGTGCTGATGGCAATAGGCATCTATTTATAAGATTGAAAAAGTTAGAACAACACAATTTAAGATAAACAAGACAAACATTCAAACACATTCTTGGGACACACAAAAATCATACAAGTCATGCATACAAGAATCCATTACATCAACCAAGGTTCAAACTTATTTAAGGTATCATTTTGGAAAATAAGGTGATAGGTGGTGGTCCAACTAACGAAGTGCGCTTACAATCCTATCTCATTGGATCTGGTGGCTAACACAATGTTCCTAGTGGCAATCACCCTATCTTGTTCACATGCTTCTATCACTAAGTCTATAATATCTCCTCTTAAGGATTGGTTGGTGATTTCCAACTCTTGGGTATGTTCCTTCTCTTTCTCTAAGTCTTTTTGGAGGTTGAGCATCTTGCACTTGACTCTAGCACTTAGTTCCTTGATAGTCTTCCAAGCTGCTTCTTTTTCTGACTCAAAGAATGTGGTGTGCATAAAAGTGTTGGTGTACATGCAGAAGCCCTTTTCTTTGTGGTTGTCTTCCTTATTCTTGTACAAGTGAAGTTGCACCCACCAATACTCCACTCCATCCTCCATCACTGGAAAGCCTTTGTACATCTGCACCATGTACTCCCATGGTTTCCATGAGGTCCTTGAGAATCTTGGGAAACTCAGTCTCACACTCCAAGGTCATGGTCATGAGTGGTCCTTTCTTCACGGCTTGACGGAGTTCATCTACAAATAGAGATGAGAATGAGAAGATTAGAAAAGTTCTGAGAAGAATAGACAAGTGTAGAAGAAGTTAAAATTTTCCTTAGTGGTTTCCAATCCTAGGGTCATAATCCTCAGGCAACACAGTGCTCGATACCATCTGTAAGATCCCTCCTTATTAAAGGAAAAGATCCTGTGATTGCAATGCTAGTCCCTGGATCAATGCTAGCATCCACAGTTTAAGATGAAGTACACAGATACAAAGGTCGTTTATTACAGTCATTCCAGAGATAAAACATAGTCTTTTACAACTCATGGCCAAAGGCCTAATACAAGAGTTTATGGAATATGTAAATAAACATAAGTCTTCATCTTCATGTGCCACAGCAAGCATGTTGAGTGTAGACTCATGACTCCTATTCATCATCGAGTAACTGCAACATCATAAGTTACAGCCACAGAGGGTCAATACTTTGGAATAGTATTGGCAAGTGATACCTTAGTATATTTTAAGTGGACTATAATACTATATGCATTTGGCTGGTGGAGCTTAGGCTTGCATTGCTCAAAATAGATTTTTCCTTAACTTTTTGAAAATACTAAGTTTTGTTTGGCAAGACTATCCCAAGGTATCTACCAATCAAAGACTGAAGATCCACTCGGGCATCTACCAATCAAAGACTGAAGATCCTTTAACCCTTGTTCACCCACAAGTTTTATTCAGAAATTGGAGTGATGAGATTCTTGAAGTTTCCATGTCTTGATGCTCAAATTGTCCTTTACCAGGGACATGGCTAAGTACTTAGGTTTTACACTCTGCAGAGGTGGTGCACTTTCCCCACAAGCCTTGGTTTCCCAAGACATGATCCTTCAGTAGCCTTTCCTTAGTCAAATGGACGCGCTCCAGCCTATCAACCCATCTACCACCCACTGTCCAAGAGACTAAGTTCCAGCATCCTAAGATCATGGCAGAGCCCATATTACCAACTGGTTGCACTTGAAGCTTCTCAACATTTGACAACTCAAATCTCTTTGTTCTGGTGGCCATCCACAAGTGAGATACACAAGGTTCACCAGTACCCCTGGCCTTGTGTAACCACTCAACATATCCCATTCTTTCTATTCCACCCAGGTGATTCATTAACTTAGTTGTTTTGTTAAATAAAAACAAGTCCTTAGACTTAGAATATTTTTCCATAGTGTGAATATATAAACCACCCTTGTTTTCTAGTAGCTAGGCTAATCATGGCAACTTATCCTTAGGGAATTTTCCTAGCAATTCTAGCATTCTATTCTAAATAGGATTTCCCATCATCAATTGACAAAAGTAGCATGCAAGTCCTAACAAAATATATCTAATGCAAGTATAAAATATAGGTATGGAATATTCATGAAGATATCACTTGCCTTGGTAGTGTGGAGAGTAGCACTCGTCACAATCACAATCACTAGCAAAATCTACACACAAAGTTATAGCACACAATTACAGACAAATATATATACAAACAAAAATATTATGAATGCATGCATGCATGAATCTACCAAGTGATGATTTTTTTTCTGAAAACTCAACCAAGCATGTGCATGAATATAGAAACTAAACAAGTCACAAAATAGCCAAGACAACTTATTTAGCCCTAAAAAAATAAAATACTAAACTAAACTTATATTCAAAAAGGCCTCAAACAAGTTTCTGCAATTTAAGCCAAACTAATGGTTACTATTTGCTAAACAAAAAGGATAGGCAGAAAGGTCTTGTTTTTCTGAATCCAATGGTATAAAGTTTGCAAAATTCTAACGTGGAATTCAAAAGATATTGGTATTTGAAATCTGGATCAAAATCTGTTTTTTAAATTCTATTTTCAGATCTAACCTAGCCACGTCATGTTCTTATTCGCCGCATCGTTCGTTCGATCGAGCGATACAGCCGCTGGATCTAAAGGGCAGGTGCGGCTCAGATCAACGCTGCCCTTCGATTAGTCATTCTATCTAAGCCATCGATGTAGATCTAACGGTTCCTATCGACCGCCGTAAGCGGCGGCGGGCGGCGGAACTGTCGGTCGATGGCGTTACGGCAATCGGAGAGGGAGAAAGAGGAGTAGCTCACCGGGCTCGGGAGGTCACGCGAAGCTTCGTGCTCGGTTGGTCAAGGCGCTCGAACGCAGCTGCGATTGCTCACCGGGGTTCGTGGCGGCGTCGGGTGCGTCGGGTGGTCGTCGTGGGCGTCATTGTGGATCACCCAAGGCAAAGCGAGGACACGGTTAGATTCACAGAGTCGAGACAGAGCGTGCGTGAACTAGAAAGCGCGGGCGGTGCTCACTTGCCACTAGAGTTCGCCGGAGTTCGTGCGACGTCGGTGGCGACTAGTCGACGATGTTGTCGAGCTACGGTCCATGCGAGAGCAAACAAACGTGTTAAAAAGAAGCGCAGAGGCTCACTGAATCAGTTTGCAAGATCGAGAGGCGAGAGGAGCTGGACTCACGGAATTCGCCGGCGCTTGTCGGAGACGGCGGGTTTCAGAGGGTAATGCTCGCAGCCTGGTGGCGCGGGTTCGGGTTTGAGGGAAGAGAGAGGGGCGAGGGGTTCTTATAGCCTGGTCACGGCGAGAATTACTCGCCAATAAATCGAATTTACCGCCATTCAAACACGAAACGCCGCGTTGATTTGGGGATGAACGGTCGTGCGGGTGGAGACGATGGTGACGTGGAAGGCCGCTTGTCAGCGAGGAGTGCGAGGTGGCGGTGGGTCTGTCTGTCTGTCAATGACTTAACGTCTTACAAGGTGTGAGAAGGAAAAGGAGATCCCGGGTGGGCTTGCTGGGCTTGATTTGCTGTGGGCCAGATTCTGGCCGCCCTTTTCCTTTCTTTAAGCCTTTTCTTTTCTAATTCCATTTTCTGAATAGAATTTGATATGAATTCAAATCCTTTTGAATTCAAACTGCTTTGGGGATTTTTGCAGGGTTCTGTGGGTTCACAAACAATCAAATATCCTAGTGGTTACCTTGCAAAGGCTTAGTCAAGCTTGGGTTTCAAAATAAACAGAGATTTGCTCTAGTTGCAAATATTTGAAATAGGGGTTTGAAACTATTTCTAAATTTGGAATCTTGGGTTTAAATGCTACTCCTAATCTTTCCAATCATGGAGGCAAGCAAACAAGGTCATGGACAAACAAATCCCAAAGGGTGGTGGCCAATTGAGATAAATTGCCCACATGAAATCATAGCTCAAACTTCTGTCTCTAAATGATTTTGAGAAAAAACCCTATATGAATGAATGATGCAAGGATGAAATGAATGAGTTTTTGAAACATGATTTTTTTGGGATGTTACATTTGGTTTGGAGAATATTAAATCTTAAGTAGTTTTTCAATGAGTAGAAATTACTTTTCTAAAAATAAAAGACATTAAACCAAGCTTTAATCTTGTAATGTTAGTGATGATGCTAGATCATCTATAGGACCCTTTTGTGTGATTATTGAAAATACTTAAGTATTTTTTGGTGATTGTGTACCTCGTATTTATTTATAGACGCTAGTACCGACCAAGGATACGAGGAAGAAGGAGGATACTATGAAGAAGAAGCCGAGGAGAACTTCAACCACTGCTCTGCACAAGGCAAGCTAACACTTGAAATTTAGCAAGCTTATACTGATAATGATGCAAGCCAATACTTGCAAGCTATTAACTTAGCAAGCCCAATACTACTAGTTGAATGTGCAAGCTAACACTTGCAAGATACTCTACTTTAGCAAGCCTTACTAATCAAGTTGACCTATGCAAGCAAATACTTGCTTGTTACCATGCCAACTATATGCCTTAAGCATATGTGATCATACCCACTTGATAAACCCATTCCTAGTTTTACATACAAGCTTTATATTTTATTTCTTTATCAAAGACAGTACTTAGAGTTTACTGGAATAAATTGTAGATATTAGGAAGATAATTGAAGGTTGCAGAAAGAGCATAAAACTTGGCCTAGGCTAGATAATCTTTATGTCATCTTAAGGCATAAGATTGAACTTAGTAAAACTCCACTAGTTTACCACCCCTCATTAGTACTTACCCCCACTTGTAGATGCTAGTGCTAATCATAAAACTTGATCAACTTTAGATGGGAATACTTGGTGGAAAAATGGTTATGAAAACCTTGGAATGATGGATCATTCTATTGAGATGTTTTGACATGTGTTTCCGAACACCAGATGATTTTGGTGATGAAAATGTTGAGGCATGAGCCTTAGCCCTTTATAAAACTGATGGTTGTCTGGATGCGATAACATTCCAATTTTACCGTACAACCACAATACCCGAGAATTGGGTAGGGCTTGACTGGAAACTTATATACCTTAGTATTAGTTCCCTCACGGCCAAGGTCTGAGCTGAGGCTACCTTGTGAAGATTATCCAACTGTGTAGTACCCAAGATGACAGTTGGTCATGGTTGGGACGCCAAACTCACAGGAGAGGTGCTTATACTAGGGCGTGTAATTGAAAGGTTAGGATTGATTATCCGCATACTGAGTATGGTGAATTCAGGATTTGTTCCTGACGGATGTATCGAATGTTGTGGTGAAAGTGTACAATCTCTGCAGAGTGTCAAACTATTCGAATAGCTGCGTCCGCGGTTATGGACAGTTGGAGTGGCCATACTGTTCCCCTGTTAGATGTTTTCAAAATGACTTGTGAAATGAATTGAGATTTTGACTTGACCACAACAGAGTTGTGATATGAAATACAAGTTCCCACTTAGGTGTTATAAAACTTCAACTAGCATTCTTTGTTTCTGAACTTAGTAGATGTAAATCTGGCTTTTTGCAAAACAACCCTAGAGCTTAGTGTCCTATCACAAAAAACCCCTTCACTTGTTAGTATTAGTTTGCGAGTACTTAAAGAGTACTCATGGCTTTGTCCCTGGCTATTCTCATGGCCAGACTACGAAGAGGAATACCAGGAGGATGGACCCCAGGAAGGTTACGACAACTAGGATCATCTCCCACCGTCAGCATTGCCTGTGACCCCGAAGATGGAGCTTCGCCTGCGCTACCGTTACTATTACGTATTTCCGCTGCTTGAGTTGTATTAAGAACTGGATCATGAGATCCTTATTTTTGTAAGACCTTATGTATGGTTTGTAATGGATGATGTACTGTGGTATTCAAATTTGTTATGTCTCGCAAAAATGGTAATCCTGGGATTGCGATGTATGGCATAACAGGCATCTAGGATTAAAAATCTGGGTGTTGACAAGTTGGTATCAGAGCCATCCTGACCATAGGAGACCCTAGTTAGACTAGACGTTTGAATCAGAAAACTTAGTTCCAAAACCAAAGAAAACAAATATTTGCAAAAACTTATTCCCATTCTTATCACCTTGATTCTTTCATAAAAATTCATGTTCCTCAAAAACTCTTGCAAAATACATAAAATTTGACACACTTGATCACTCTACTAACTTACTCATCCTATATTCTTATAGATGGACGTGAAGTACAACAAGTTTTATCAGTTGGGAAATGGAGGAGACCTTATCTTTGAGAGGGATTTGGACCAGCTTTGAACTTACGGGCGTCACTTTTGAGTTCTTCGGAGCTCAGCTAAATGATCAAGGAGGAGAAGATCTGAAGTGGCTAATTGTTGCAAGCCTCCGAGGAAAGATTGAACCTCCCACTGCGGAGGGAATTCAATTCACCTTAAGAGAGAACAACTGGCTTGATGGACTTGCGAGGGCCATGCAGGAAGCTCTTGCACGTCTGTGTGGGCAGAGTATCAACCAGATCAAGGGTACCCGCTTTGAGTTTTGCCCAAGGCGTGATGCTAATGGATAGACAGTGGAAGCCCCATACCACCACGAGCTGAAGATTCAATTGGAACACCTTAGCTTCATGATGTACGATCATCAGTAGGAGTTGGATAATTGTCGTGACTACTCCAACCAAAAGTCTGCCATCATCAAGACAAAGGACCAGACCATCGCCATGCTAGCGAAGGATCGCAAGTCTCACCGCCGTCAGCTCGATAAGAAGGAGCGCATCATTGCCCGTCTTCGCCACCGTATCTCGCCTTTGTAGGAGACCATCCACGATAGAGACATGCAGTTGGAGGAAAGGGAGAATGCCGGAGTGGATCTTCGTGGAGACCCCTACTCCTATCTCAGCGATGATGATGATTTTCTGGAGGATCAAGCTATGGACTTCTTCACCAATGAGGATGATTTCGCCTTCATCAATGACAATGAGGATGATGAGGATGACGACTACACCGACTCCGAGGAGTAGTAGCACTTGAGCACTAGCGTAGTAAGTAGTATTCGGTCCCACTGTATCGTAGTTTCCAGAATGGTTCTTAAAACCATCTGTTTTTCTTGTTTTGTGGTGTGTGTTTGTATCGTGTGCTATGAATGAATGAATGAAAAGCAAGTTGCTAGAAAAATCTGAGTCAAACTTTAAAAACTTTTCAAAGTCCTAGAACCTTATAAATTTCCCTCTTTTCTCATGATCTATCTCAATCTTCAGATGCCACGCGGAGGAAGTGGTTCATCCCCGGACCCGATGTTGCAGATCCTGCAAATGTTGGTTTCTGACCGCGAAGCTGAGAGAGCCGAACGTCAAGCCAACCTAGCCACCCTGCAACAGATAGCTCAGCTAGCCCACAACAATCAAGGCCACGGAAATCAGGACAACCATGGATCTAAGCTCAAGAATTTCCAGAACACCAACCCACCTGTTTTCACTAAGTCGGAAGAGCCCCAGATGCCGATGATTGGTTGCAAACCATGGAAAATAACCTAGAAGTCGCCGGAGTTGAAGCTAATGAGAAAGTTTTGTTCGCCACCCACTATCTAGCCGGAGATGCCAGAGCATGGTGGAACAGCGTTCGTGCAATGACCGGAGGACAGATGATCACCTGGGAGGAATTCAAGGTCAAGTTCAGCAGAACCCATGTGCCACCAGGTTTGATCAAGAGAATGATAGATGAGTTCAGAGAACTGAAGCAAGGACGGATGACCGTAGTGGAATACCGTGACAAATTCTTGTCATTAGTTAGGTATGCCCCGGATGAGATCGACACCGAAGCCAAGAAGAAATAAAGATTCCTGAATGGTCTGCACGATGAGATGCAGACAGTGTTATTCAATATCCCCTTTGCTGATATTGAAGCCCTAGTCGACTCTGCCATCCATATGGAAGGAAAGATCAACCAAGCCAATGAGAACCGCAAGCGTCGCATGATGCATCAACCAGGAACCCATCAGACCCCAAAGTATCGCCCTAACCCATCTCCAGGATTTGCCCCGAGAACCAACAGACCCCCAATGAACCGTCCGACCTATCCCAACCGTGGAAACCCGAGGCCCGGAGGAAATCACAACAACCCCAGCAACTCTGGCAATTTCAACCGTGCCCCACGCAAGTTCAACAACAACAATGCTGCCACCAACACCAACACTGCCCTGAGGACTGGAAGCAATGTTGTGCCTGTTGCAGCAAAGGACAAGTCGCAAGTGACTTGTTATGACTGTGGAAATAAGGGTCACTACTCCAACGAGTGCCCCAACAAGAAGAATGCCGCAGCTCCCAATGCAAATGCCCCAGTTCAGCAGCAGCGTCGTGTTCAGCCAGGAAGAAGGTTTGCCCCAGGGAACTCGCTCAACCGCAACAGCCGTCTTTTTCTCATGCATGCTGAAGAAGCTCAGGAAGCGCCAGACGTCGTGCTGGGTATGTTTTCTATTAATTCAGTACTTGCAAGAGTGTTGTTTGATTTGGGTGCATCGCATTCATTTGTCACCGAAGAATTTTCCTGCACTAGTAAGATCCAACCAACAAAACTGAAGCATGTTATGATCGTTCAAATCCCCGGTTCAACCACTAAGGCTAGGCAAATTTGTAAAGCCGTCCCTATCCGAATCCATGGCATAGACTTTTATGCTAATCTGATAGTACTCGGAACTAAAGGTTTGGAAGTAGTACTAGGAATGGATTGGATGTCCAAACATAAAGGATTGATTGACTGTGCCAAGAAAGCCATAACCATGACCAGTACAGCCGGAATATCAGTCGAGCATATATCTGAAACCTTACCTCGTCAATTCAAGTGCAAAAAGAGTATAGACCAACCTACCATTGACCAAGTCCGGATATTCTGTGAATACCCCGATGTATTTCCAGATGTTTTGCCCGTTATGCCCCCATATCGGGATATCGAGTTTATCATTGAACTAATCCCCGGAACAGGACCCATATCCCAGAGACCCTATAGTATGAACCCGTCTGAACTAGCAGAACTGAAGAAGCAAATGGATTCCATGTTGAAAATTGGATTAATTCAACCAAGTGCGTCACCATGGAGATCACCTGTCTTATTCGTGGACAAGAAGGATGGAGGTAACCGTCTGTGTACCGATTATTGGAAGTTGAATGATGTCACCATCAAAACAAATACCCATTGACCAAGATAGAAGATTTGTTTGATCAGTTGACCGGTGCCAAAGTGTTTTCTAAGATTGATCTTAGAACTGGCTATCATCAACTCAAGATTCGCGTAGAGGATATTCCAAAGACTGCCTTTACCACCAGATATGGATTACACGAGTATACCGTCATGTCTTTTGGATTAACCAATGCCCCCGCTTATTTCATGAATCTCATGAATAAGATTTTTATGGACTTCCTGGATAAGTTTGTCGTTGTTTTCATCGATGACATTCTGATTTATTCCAAATCATAAGAAGAACATGAGCTACACCTAAGGACCATTCTTGGAACCCTTAGAGAGCATCAGTTGTATGCCAAGTTTAGCAAATGTGAATTCTGGTTACAGGATGTAGGATTCCTCGGTCACATTGTATCAGCCGGAGGAATTGCCCCGTTGACCCTGCAAAGGTGAAAGATGTCGAAGATTGGCAAGCCCCAACCACTCAAACCCAAGTTCGTGCATTTCTCGGATTGGCGGGATATTACCGCAAATTCGTAGAAGGATTCTCGAGTATCGCCAAACCCATGGCCCAATTGCTGGAGAAGTACAAGAAGTTTGAATGGACAGAAAAATGTGAAGCGAGTTTTCAATACTCAAGAGGAGATTGATTTCAGCCCCAATCTTAATCATGCCAGATATCACAAAGCCCTTTGACGTGTATTGTGATGCATCCAAGATCGGTCTAGGATGTGTGCTAATGCAAGAAGGCAAAGTTATCTCTTATCTATCTCGACAATTGATACAACATGAGCAAAATTACCCAACCCAAGACCTCGAACTCGCAGCCGTAGTTCTAGCCCCGAAGACATGGAGGCACTACCTGATGGGAAATCGTTGTGAGATTTATTCGGATCACAAGAGCCTGAAGTATATATTCACTCAGAAGGAGCTGCATATGAGACATAGAAGATGGATTGGGCTAATCAAGGATTATGACCTGGACATTCACTATCACCCCGGTAAAACCAATGTGGTAGCAGATGCCCTTAGCAGATTGCCGTGCCGCTTGAACTCCATGATTTTGAAGGAGCAACCCAGCTTGCACAAAGAGATGGAAGATTTTCGAATGGAATTAGTGAGTGAAGGATTTTTGGCTAGCATAGAACTTTAATCCACTTTGATCAGCCAGATCAAAGAGGCGCAGAAAGGAAATGCTAGTATCGACGGAATCAAGCGTCGTATCGGTACAAGCAAAGTACCTGGATTCACCGAAGACGAAGAAGGAGTTCTGTGGTACAAAGGACGCCTTTGTGTACCAGCAGATTGTGAGTTGAAAGAAGTTATTTTGAAGGAAGCTCATGATAATCTTTATTCTATCCACCCCGGAGGAACTAAGATGTATCAAGATTTGAAAGAGAAATTTTGGTGGCATAAGATGAAGAGAGAAATCGGAAGCTATATCGCCAAGTGTGATATATGTCAGCGAGTCAAGGCCGGACAGCCAAGACCCGCTGGATTGCTGCAACCCTTGCAGATTTCGGAAAGGAAATGGGATTCTGTTGCAATGGACTTTATCACCGGATTGCCTACTTCTAGTAGGGGAAATGACTCTATCTAGGTCATAGTGGACATATTGTCCAAAGTTGCCCCTTTCTTACCCGTCAAGACCACATATCAGAGTTCGAAGCTAGCGGAGTTATACATCGCTAGAATCGTTAGTTTTCATGGAGTCCCCAATAACATCGTATCTGATCGAGGAACTCAATTTACCTCAAGATTCTAGAAGAAAGTACAAGAAGGTTTAGGAAACCGACTAGATTTCAGTACCGCTTATCACCCTCAGACCGATGGACAAACGGAGAGAGTAAATCAAATACTCGAAGATATGCTGAGAGCATGTGTGTTAGAATATGGATCTAAGTGGGAAGACTGTCTGCCATTCGCAAAATTTTCGTACAACAATAGTTATCAAGCTAGTTTGCAAATGGCCCCATTTGAATTCATGTACGGAAGGAAGTGTCGCACCCCTTTGAACTGGTCGGAAGTAGGAGAGAGTCAGATTTTTGGACCTGACATCCTACGAGAAGCAGAAGAGAAGATTCACAAGATTCGTGAGCACCTCAAGACAGCCCAATCCCGACAGAAGAGTTACGCCGACAAGAGACGTCGAGACCTCGCCTTCAACATAGGAGATTTTGTATATCTGAAAGTGTCGCCATTGAAGGGAATGCAGCGTTTCCAGCTGAAAGGAAAGTTAGCCCCCAGATATATCGGACCCTTCAAGATTCTGAACCGTCGAGGAGAAGTGTTGTATCAATTGTAACTACCCGAAGAAATGTCAGGCGTGCACAATGTGTTCCATATCTCATTACTTCGCAAGTGTCTCGAAGTCCCGGAGAAGACTGAAGTATTCAAGAATATTGATCATTGGACCATAGAGATCAACGATGACCTGACCTATCCTGAAGTACCCATCCGTATTTTGGAAGAAGTTTTCCGAACTACCAGAACCCGAAGCATCAAGTTTCTCAAAATTCAGTGGAGCAACCATACGGAAGAGGAAGCTACCTGGGAGCGCGAAGATCACATCAGGACGGAGTTTCCCGATCTCTTCAAATCCTAGGTAATCTTTTCGTCCTTTTTCAAATCTCGGGACGATATTTTGTTTAAGGGGGGAAGGTTTGTAACATCCCAAAAATACTAAACTAGAATCATCAAACTCTAATCATCAAAATTTACGATTAACAAAAACTTTTCTAAATAAAAATATGAAGGCATGCATGTGTGCATGCATTCCAATTTGAATTCTTTTGAATTACCTTGCTTGTGTGTTTCTTTGCTTGTAAAATGATTCTTAGGTGAAATAAACATCATCTAAACATTTCCCAAACTTTTCCCAAAGACAAATAAATCAAAACAAACAAATTAAGTGAATGGTCACTTTTGCCAAATTAACTCCCATGCCTACTTTGGCTGTCTCTAACTTTAAAAACTTAACAGAAACTTGTTTGGATCTTTACACCCCTTGATAGTACTCATAACAAAGTGATTATCCAGAAACATTCAAATGCATAGTTTAAATGACAGATTAAAATTGAATCTATTTCATATGGGAAGATCCCACTTTTTCAAAAACCACTCAAACTAACTCAACTTTCAAAACCCAAGCATCTATAGACTCACCAGCACATGCCTAGCACACCCACCAAAACTATTTTAAAAATTCAAAACTTGAATTCATGCGGCCATTTCATCAAACACCTGGTAGATTCAAATCAAACAAGATCAAAACACTATAGTGTGCAGTGATTCTGGCCTAACTTGTTCCCTCTCTGTACACCACTAACCTTAGTAGATCATCTAACAACCTAAACTAATCTCTAGCACCACTGTGAGCTAGCCGTTGTCATCAATGGTGAGCAGGCCGAGTGCACCCTTGCCACCCACATGTCGACAGCGAGCTAGGAGAAGCACCAAGCCTAGCCAGCATGTCTGGGATGTAGCCCATGCATCACCGCCCCCTCTCGACCAGCCTTGCCTCGCAGACAATGCCCAGAACCGCCAGGAATGCCGCGCTCGTGCCGCTGTCGACCATGCCAACGTGCGCCGCAGAGCACGCACCATTCCCACGCAACCCGACCACCTCGAGCCCTCGCCGCCCGCCAACATGCTCCCCACCGGTCCAGGAGACCGCCAGACATGCCCATTTCACCGCCCGTGCCCCGTAGCCACCGCTCGCTGCAGAGTTCGCCGCCTCTGCCTCGCAGAACGTCGAGCGTTCTAGACCGTTTGCCACCGCCCCTACACACGCATTAAAGCCATAGAGCATCGCCAGGAGACCACCGATCGATCGCCACCCTCGGCCATGCCTCTAGCATCCCATAGCCATGTCACCACCATCGCCTGCCCATCCCGTTCGGTCTTACCGTCGGGCCTATAAAAGGAGACGACCCCCAGCGGCAGCGGCGGAGGGTAGCGACAGCGGAGGAGAGTGTATTTTCTTGGTTTGGGTTTGTGTTTGGCGGCGGCTAGAGTAGCGGCGACGGCATATCTGGTCATGGATTTTGTGTCGTGTATGGGCTTAGGTTTTGATCATGGGGCTTGAAGGGTGGCGGCGGCAGTCGTGCTGCGATGGCAGCAATCTTGAGAGGCGGCGGCGGCTGAAGACCAGCGGTGGTAGTGGCTTTGGACCAGCGGTGGCGGCGGCTTTGGATTTTCAGCAAGCTAGGTCATGAAAGAGGTAGGCTTTGATACCATGTCAATGTTTGTGATTTGGACGTTGAACCGTGGGTGGAGCTAGCACGGGTTGCGTGTTTATATAGATGATACAAAGGGCCAACATAGTACATGCTTGAGTCTGGGTTGGACATGTACACAGAAGTACAGTAGATACGTACATATGAAATAATAGCCTATTACGGAGCTGATAAACTTTTCATTCGCTGGGTTGGAGGATCAGTGCATAGTCACCACTATTGTACTCTAGAGAGATGAAATCATCATGCTTGGCGAGAGGTCAGAGAAGATGAAAACACCGGTGGAGAGGGACCATGGCGCCGGCAGGAGCAGAGGCTATTAGAGGCAAGATTGGGCCTGAAAAGGCAGCACATAATTGGGGTAAGTGGGGATCGATGGAGAGGAGAACGGTCAGAGGAAGATGCCTTAGTTCGGGAATGGACAGGGGGCAGACTCCAGCGATGAAAAGGTGGATGCCTGGATCTCGGCCTGATCACTGATGCGCTGCCATCAATATGGTAAAGCGAAAAAATAGAGGACGCCCAACATAGGGCAAGGAAAGGAGCGCCATCACACGGGCATACCTACAATTCATCGATAGCAACGTTACCTGAGGTCACATGGCAGGGATAACATGACGGTAAACGACCTGAGAGAGCTCCCATCCCTCTAGGGTTATATCTTAGATATATCTCTAGCTAATGCTTTCTTAAGATGTTTGAACATCAGAGCTTATTGCACATGCCGAAGATACATATTCTTAGATGGAGTGAATACATAAATAATTCACTACTTAGGTGCCTCTTCAGGCATGTTGTTCCTCAACCATTTGACCTAGTTTTGAGTTCTCTAGAGTTTGGTGTGTGTGCTCCTTGTTCCCTTGTTCCATTTCACCCAAGAGATTCATGTCCATCATGATCTCTCTATCTTATGGGCCCACAACATCTAGTTCATGGTCCCATACTATTTCGCTTTAGGTCTCGAGGTTTCCTTTTTCCTCGTGAGCCTCCTTTTGCTTTGTTTGCGTACTTCAGAAGTTGTTTCTTATTTTGGAAGCTACCTTGTAATTACTACCTTGCAGTGTACTCCTTGTTACCCAAGTATTAGTTACTCCTTTTCTCTGGGTTTTAACCCTCGGACTTGAACCTAAGATCCCCGATTGTGCTGGATCCATTTTGTTGACCCATGTGGTTAATGTTCAAACGTTACTCCAAGATGGCTAGTACCTTCTAGTATAGTCTTCAAGTTTGTGTATATTGTCGCTATTGAACAGTGACGATAAAGGACTTCCCCTACCACATGCTATGGCAGATGTTCTTCAATGGAACCAAATAGATCACGACAATAGTACTCTTCGCGAGACTCACATATGTATTCGTGACTCTGCCACGCCTTCCCTTTTCTGCATCGGTCTTCATAAGATTGTTGACTTATTCATCCACACCTCGGGATTATATTCTGAGCATGATCTTCCTTTTTGTTGTTTTCCGACCTTTGTCTGCCAGTTGGTAGCCAAGCAGTAAATGTGCATTGGTGTCTTCCGATGCAAGATACTCTTGTGGTCCATCATGACAAACCATTTCGGGTTGTCAGGAGAAACAAACTCCAGTAACTTGTCATTTCTAAGATCAGGTCAAAGTGTGGTAATCCGCAGATCAATAAGCATTGATCAACTTATGTTCTGTTCTACCTTAGAATATCACACTCCTTTATATTAAGAGGTCGTGCTGAGTCTCATGACCCTCTTAATGAAGTGATTCTCTTACACATTTTTACTCACCATTCCTCTGAGCTTTCGTTCTCGTGAATGATGCGTGTGTGTAATAATGTGGTCATCTAAGATTCTTAGCAATTCTTATTGCTTTGAACTTTAAGGACATTGTGTCATTCTTAGCGTGATTGGTTAACCCTATCACTAAGCAAAGGAATGATTGTGCTACCAAGTCCGTTCGCCTAGTGCACCCTCTGCTGTCAAAGAGTTAGGCTTGTGCCGAAGCTTTGAGACTATGTCATCTTGCCTTACAAAGCAAGTTTCCTCTCGAACTAAGTGACATATCGGTGGTTCCTGATATTCTAGATGTCTACTAGAAGTATCGCCATGTTGCCACATGAACATATTGCCAAGATCTTGAGTAAGCAAGTTCTCTGAACTTCTCTTTCTCCAAGGATCCATACTGGATAACCCTGAACTAGTTGGTTGAGCCTAAACAACGACTTGGAGAGTTGTAAGACAAAAGTTCCATCCAACTCAGTTCCTTCTAAAAGGGATGTCTAGTTGTGTTTATGCTTAAGTAAGATAATATGTCCTTTGTGGATATGTTATCTTCCCCGCCTTTGATTTGACTTGGGTTATCGTCGAATCAAACTCAGATCCAAGGACTATCCTGATGGTGTATCTACTCGTGATGTTTCACTTAAGTACATCTTCATGTCCTCTGGTCTGACCAATGTCTCTACTTTATTCGTACAACATGTGGGTCTGTCTTCTTGAAGTGTATATATAAGTTTGTTATTGAACCCATCGATGACATTCTTAACTTCTCCATGTTATATCAGATTCGTATGGAACATTTGGCATTAATGTTGGAAACTTTTGAGAACCATCTTCATGTTATCTCGAAGTATGTGTTCTGGATGTTAGAAGTAACCTTCTCTGGTTCACGTGCAAATGTTGAAGGTTATCGCCGTGGATCCGAGTAGAGTTGTCTTTGTTTTCTCGGGAATCATTTCCAAGTTAGTCAAGCATGTGCGAGGCTTTCTTGTTATGGTAGGTTGATACCTTCACATCTCAAGAAGAGCCTCCAAGCACACCAAGCCACTGATTGACTCGTTCACGGAAGATAAGAAGTCCAATAGAACTTCTATATCCTCCTAAATGTTTTCCAACAAGGATTCAGTTGTGTTTCATTGCAAACAATTCATGTAGGTGCAATTTTCTTTTGACAACTTGCTAATACATTTGTTTCACAATCTAGCTCATCTTTTGGAGCTTGACATTGTAGTCCATGTCTTGAGAATCCAGTAGCCTTACCTTGGTGGTAAATGTGGCAAACTTTCTAATCAGACATGCTGAGTCTGAAGCATCATTCCACCTAACCAAAGCTGAATCTCAAGCAGGAAAGATGGTTGGTGTTCCTTAAGGTTTTGACATAGGTTTCTTTCTAAACCTGGCAAGATTGATGTAATGGTTGACACACTTAGCCGGGAAGACCTATTGCCATACTCTCTTGAATCAGCAACCACAACCACTCCTCAAGAGGCATCTTCTATGATTTATCATATGAGTTGAGATCATGGTTTTCTTTGCATCCGAAGTCTGACCTTTATTTAATGACTGGTTAAAGGCTTGTCTGTCGCCTACTAATGGTGTTTCGAACATCAAGGAGAGCATTTAAAGTAGAGTTGATAAATGTCTCCCGGTCAATCCTCCAGACCCTTTTATGATGGCAAGCGTCTTGTTATGTGTTGGGGATATGCTATATGGGTATCCTCATAGCATGTCCTCTATCCGGATAACCCGGGTGGCCCACAGTTGGTAGCAAGGCCTATGGCCTGCTGGGCGGTCCAGTTAGATGGATCCAGAAGGGAGGCCCATGCCGGATAAAGGAAGGCTATGGAGGAGTCACCGACGTACCCAGAGCCTTGGAGTGCAAGATACGCTAGACTAGTAATAAACAGTGTAGGACTCTGTAACCTGTCCGGCTAGGACTTCTCCCTGTAACCCTAGGACTTGGCGAATATATAAGTTGGGCCTATGGGAGCCTTTAGGGCACCAATTAACTCATACCTCGCACAGCTAATCGATCCCTGTAACTCGGCGTATTGCCATTATAGTGATTTATAGCAGGAGTAGGATTCTGCCACCGTCATGGGATCTGAACCTGGGTAAGCTATGTTACCTCGTACCCGTCAACCGTCCACCTTCCCCCATGTCTCTAAACACGCACTGTGAGGACCTCTCCATGGCGTACTCGTTGGCAATACCACGACAGTTGCCGCCCACCGTGGGGCAAGAGGCGCTTCAGGCTCTTCAGCGGGCGAGGACCAAGATCTTCGCGGGAATCGGCGAAACCGTGGCCATCGGTCGCGTTCTCTTCTCCAGCAATGTTCCGATCGTCCCTTCCGATGAGTTTTGGATCCCGGCGAAGACGAACCCTACGCGGTGTTCGATCGTTCCTATCGGAGACATCCACCTCTTCATTGGCGAAACTGACTCGGGCACTAGTTCCCTGGGAGTCGGAGGAGCATCAAGCCCCGCACAGACCGCCTACGGGCAGGATACGTTCGCGTAAGGATCAATGTCGGATCTCTCTTCGGAGTTTGCCGGCAAAGATCGAAAAAACTCAAGGCCCACCCAAACCGCCCCTATGCAGGATATAACGGTGGAAGATCACTGCAAGTCCTCCGGCTTCATCCGTGCATATGGACAGCAGAGATCCAAGTTCGTCGGCATGGTTACCATCTTCGATCTGGCGCGTTGCATTCAGAGAGAAGGTGAAACCCCCGCGATTACCTTGCCAGGTGGCTCCGTATACGGTCTGACCTGGCATACTACCCCAATGATGATGCTATGTATCACTTTGTGGAAGGACTGGACCAGGGAACGCTTCTCCGGCATTCTCTAAGGCGGCATCAAGCATCGGGACGTCTCACCTTCGAAAGCATGGTGAACACCGTCAATAGCTACACGGAGGCCGAGGGGGCAGCTCAGGCAGATCATGCGCTCATTGGCGGAGCGCTGCTGCCTCAGCAACCGCCACCACTGCCTCCGGCCTCCATCGCGGCAGTAGAAACACCAACTCAAGTCATCTTCACTTCTGTTGCACCTCCACCCCCCATCATCGACGAAGCCCGGGCACCCTCCAACTCTGTGATTGACGCGCTTTATGCCGACTTCAGTGCAGATTCGGAGGAGATAGATTTCAGCCCAGAGGAACTAGACTCTACCATGCAGGATATGGAGGAGGAGTACACGCGCGACGAGCAGGCCAACAACGCCGTCACATCCCGAGAGGTATTCGTCACCATTGGGACGGTGATGGATGAAGATCAACCCGGATGAGCTCCGCCTACAGCCCTGGACAAGGGCAAGGGACCACCTGTTGCCGCCGACAATGATCGTGCAAAGGCCATGCCCCCTCCGTGTAAGATCCCTCCTTTGTAAAGGAAAGGATCCCTGTGATTGCAATGCTAGTCCCTGGATCAATGCTAGCATCCACAGTTTAAGATGAAGTACACAGAAACAAAGGTCATTATTACATATCATTCCAGAGACAAACATAGTCTTTTACAAACTCCATGGCCACAGGCCTAATACAAGAGTTCAAATTATAATAAGATAAATAAGTCTTCATCTTCATGTGCCACAGGCAAGCATGTTGAGTGTAGACTCATGACTCCTAATCATCATCAGAATATCCTGCAACATCACAAGTTACAGCCACAGTGGGTCAATACATTGTAATAGTATTGGCAAGTGATACCTTAGTATAATACTGGTGAACTAAATACTGTATGCATTTTGGCTAAGTGTAGCTTAGGGTTGCTTTGCTCAAAATAGGTTTTGCCTATCAGTTGAAAACACTAAGTTTTTCTTTGTCAAAAACTTTTCCCAAGGAACCACCAATAGACATTAGGCTCCTTCACCCTTGTTCAACCACAAGTTTTACTTAGAAATTGGGATGAGGAGATTCTTGATAGCTTCCATGTCTTGATGCTCAAGTTGTCCAATACCAGGGACATGGCTAAGTACTTAGATTCTTCCATCTACAGAGGTTGTGCACTTTCCCCACAAGACTTGATTTTCACCAAGACAGGACCTTTCAGAGGCCTTCCCTTAGACCAAATGGACGCGTTCCAACCTATCATCCCACTACCACCAACTGTCCAAATGGCTAAGTTATTGCAACCTATGTGATCCAGGCAGAGCCCATATTGCCAAGTGGCTGCACTAGAAGCTTCTTAACATTTGGCCTCTCAAATTCCTTTGTTCATGGGTGGCTTTCCACAAGTGAGATACACAAGTTAAACCATAGAAATGGGCCTTGTGTAACCACTCAACATAAACCATTCCTTCCATTCCACCCAGGTGTTTCATTCACTTAGTTGTTTTATTAAGCAAAAACATAGTCCAAAGACTTAGAAATATTTATTCATAGCATGAATATATAACCACCCTTGGTTGCTACTAGCTAGGCTAAGCATGGCATAGATAAGCATCTTAACTTAGAAATTTCTAGCAATTCTACAACTACTAGGATTTCCCAAGCATAGCATATAAATTAAAATATATCCATGCAAGACTAGCAAAATATTTCTAATGCATAGTTGAAAAAAATAGGGATAAAATCATGAAGCACCACTTGCCTTGGTAGTTTGGAGAGTAGCTACAATCCTCACAATCACAATCACTATTTGCACCAAAATCTACACATAAAATGATAGCACCAAATCACATACAAAATAAATACAAGCAAAAATATATGGATGCATGCAATATGATATGTGATGATTTTCTATACTCAACAAGACAAGTGCACAGTACTGGTTCATAAACAAGTTCAAAACTTGCCAAACAACCTTTATTTGAACATTAAAACATTTCTCAAATAATTAATATACACAAAATAGGCCTACACATGTTTCTGTAAAAAAAACCATTTTAACAGAAACAAAACATTAAACACATTGCATATATGTAAAGGGCTTTCTCTCCTGATTCCATTGATATAAAATTTGTCAAATTTGGACGTGGGAATCAAAAGTTATGAATTTATCAAGTTTAAACATCTAATAGATACAAAATCTGATTTTAAATCAAAGAACTGGCCACGCGGCAGCGTCTGATTGGACGATACGAATTAAGCGAGGATTCAATCACGGCGTTTCTGGAGGAAACGGCGGTGGCGATTTAGGTCTGCCTTGAGGTGGAGAAGAAGGTCGACCTGGCTCGGGCCCGATGGCGTGGCAAGAAGCGGGTGCGGGTGAGAGAGAGAAGGGGAAAACGACCCGGGTGGGCTTAGTGGGCTAGTTCCTCTATTGGGCCAAATGACTGGCGCCGGCCCTTTTCCTTTTCTCTAATCATTTTCTATTTCTGAATGAATTTCCAGGAACCTTTTTCAAATGATTTCAAAAGCTATTTGAATTCAAACCTTTTCAGGATTTTTGTAGAGTGCAACATTCATATTTCTGGGCATAAAAACATGTGGTCTCTCTGTACAAGATTGGTTCTTTTGATCAAATAAAATAAACAGTGACATTGCACTTGGTTTGATCAAGTTTTGAATTTGGTTTAAAAGTCCATATTTGTTTTGTAAATTTTGGTTTAAGTTCTAGCAATCAAGCAAAACAATCTGAGAGAAACTAGGTTTGATTCATGAACAACAATCTCTCATTGGAGAGTAGCATTTGATTTAATGCTGAACACATAAAATAATGAGCTCATATGCTCCTGTTTTTGAATTTATTTTTGAAATGAAACTCTACATGATCATGGATGCATGGATGATATGCATGAGTTTTGAAACATGATTTTAGGGATGTTAGAAATCTAACCCCCTTAAGGTGAATCTCGCCCTCGAGATTCGGATTGGCTAGCAAATAGGTGAGGGTGGTCTTTCCGAAGATCATCTTCTCTTTCCCATGTTGCTTCCTCTTCGGAATGGTGGTTCCACTGAACTTTGCAGAATTTGATAGTTTTAGTCTGAGTAACTCTTTCTGCAGTTTCAAGAATCTTGATTGGTTTCTCCACATAAATGAGATCACTCTCCAATTGAATCTCTTCCAAAGGTATAGTATCCTTTAAAGAAGTCTCTTCCATTTCTGGATGGCATTTCTTAAGCCGACTCACATGAAACACATTATGAACTGCTGACAAAGACTCTGGCAATTCAATCTCATAAGCAACTTCTCCTTTACGACTCAGAATCTTGAATGGTCCAACATATCTTGGGGCCAATTTACCTTTGACACCAAACCTTTTCACTCCACGGAGTGGTGACACTCTAAGATAAGCTCTATCACCAACTTCATAGGTGACTTCTCTACGCTTAGGATGCGCGTAACTTTTTTGTCGGGACTGTGCTATTTTCAATCTGTCTTTAACCAACTTGACTTTTTCTTCAGCTTCTTTGATTAGTTCTGGTCCGAACAAACTTCTTTCTCCCACACCATTCCATAGCAATGGGGTGGTACACTTTCTCCCATATAGAAACTCAAATGGTGCCATCTCAATACTGGCTTGATAGCTGTTATTATAAGAGAATTCTGCGTAAGGCAGACTTTCATCCCAACTGGCTCCATAGTCTAGAGCACATGCTCTCAACATATCTTCAAGAATCTTATTAGTCCTTTCTGTTTGTCCATCAGTTTGAGCATGAAATGCAGTGCTGAATTCCAACCTCGTTCCCAATGACTCATGTAATTGCCTCCAAAAATGAGAAGTGAATTGAGTTCCTCTATCTGACACAATACTTTTGGGTACACCATGTAGACACACAATTCTACTCATATAAATCTTGGGTAACTTAGCACTTGTGTAGGTTGTCTTCACGGGTATGAAATGAGCCACTTTAGTTAAGCGATCCACTACTACCCAAATAGAATCATATCCTGACCTGGTCCTCAGCAATCCGGTGATGAAATCCATGCCAATCTTATCCCACTTCCAATCAGGAATAGGTAGTGGTTGAAGCAATCCTGCTGGTTTCTGATGTTTCGCTTTCACTCTACTACATACATCACACAAAGCAATATGTTCGGCGATGTCCTTCTTGAGATTATTCACCAAAATATTTCCTTCATATCCATGTACATTTTGGTGTTACTCGGATGAATGGAATATGGTGAGTTGTGTGCTTCTTGTAAAATCAGTTTCCGAAGCTCCGGATCTTGTGGAACACAGATACGTTTTCCATGCCATAAAGTACCCTGTTCGTCTTCATGGAATCCTTTGGCTTTTCCCTTGCCAATCTTTTCCTTAATCTCTTCAATTTCCTTATCAGTCTTCTGGGCTTCTTTGATCTTGTCCAACAAAGTGGCTTGAACATCCAAAGCCATGAGATGTCCTTTAGGCACAATCTCCAATCTGAGATCTCTAAATTGGGTACACAGATCATCTGGCAATTCTCCCTTAGTAAGGCCATTCACAAAAACCTTACGGCTTAGAGCATCCGCTAACATTTGTTTACCGGGGTGGTATTGCAAACTTAAGTCATAGTCCTTGATGAGTTCTAGCCATCTTCTTTGTCTCATGTTAATTTCCTTCTGGGTGAAGATATACTTCAAACTCTTGTGATCTGTGAACACTTCACATCACTTCCCCAAAAGATAATGTCTCCATGTTTTGAGTGCATGGACAACAGAGGCTAACTCTAAATCATGAGTAGGGTAGTTCACTTCATGAGTTTTGAGTTGTCTCGAGGCATATGCCACAACTTTTCCTTCTTGCATAAGTACTGCACCCAATCCATAATGAGATGCATCACAATACACTTGGAAATCCTTCTCCAAATATGGCAAACACAAGACTGGTGCTGTGTAACATCCCTAAAATCATGTTTCAAAACTCATGCATATCATCCATGCATCCATCATCATTTAGGGTTTCATCTCAAAATCATTTCTAAAACAGGAGCAATGTTGCTCATTATTTTATGTATGAAAACCCTAGCCTTTGTGCTACATGCTAATGAGAAAGGTGCTATTATTCATTTAGGATGTTTTGAATTCAAACTTAAGTGATTTCAAAAGCTTGAGCAAAGTTTCAAAACAAAATATGAAATAAAACCAAAGTTATGCCTATTATTATATCTCCTAAAAGGCTTGGTTTTATTGTATTATTTTCAAATAACCCAAGTAGGTCTGAGTGAACAGAGGTGTTTTATACTTATTTGGATGCAAGGAACACTGTACAAAAAGCTAGAGAAGATTTGAATTAAAAATTATTTGAAATAGGATTTGAAAACCATTCCTAGAAAAGCAATCAGAAAAAGAAAAGGAGTAAAGAAGAAAAAATTAGACAGAACTAATCCGACCCAATAACACGGCCCAATAGCCCAAAGCATCTCCCACCCCACAAACGTTTTCTTTCACCGCTCCGCACCCACCAGCTCGACAGGCAGGACCCACTCCCCTCCTTCTTTCTCGCTGACAACCATGGCCCACAGGTACCGTCTCCACCCCCACGACTGGTTCATCCCCAAATTGACGCCGGCCGTTTCCTGTTGATTTGCGCAGCTTCAATTCGCGTAAATGCGCGAGTAAATCTCGCTCGTATCCTGGCTACTAAAACCCCCTCTGCCCCCTCTCCATTCTCCCCCAAACCCCAAGCCCAGAGCGCCCCCAGGCTGCAAGAATTGCTCACCGCAACCCCGCTGTCTCCGACGAGCTGCAGCCACGATTCCGGCCAACTCCGACCACCCCTCTGCTCCTGGTTCACACGAGCAGACTCCACTTGACCTCGCGCATCTCCCAGTACCACTAGCTCGCCCGCGCGTGACCCAGGACGACGGCAACGCAAACGACTGAGCGCCACCGTCTTCGGCTTCAACTCCGTCGAGCTCCAGTGGTAAGTCCAGACCGCCCCAAGCTTTCTCTTTCACACACGCGTCTTCTCCGTGATCTCCTGCATCTGACCACACCCTCTGTTTGCCTCCTAGTGATCGACAACGTCGCCTTCGACCTCGAACAGAGCCACCCGTCGCCAGACTCTACTCCGACGAGAAATCATCGCCGTGTCAGCGCGCCCCTTCGCAAACCAAAGCCACCTTGAGCATCAGCAGCCTCCTGCGGTTCGGGTATGACCCTTCTCCCTCTCGCGCACGACCTGAAACGCTAGCGCCGCCAGATATCGAAGCGCCCGCCGTCAGCCGACGCCACCGCCAGACATGGTCGCATGCTCGAGCGCCGTTAGATCTAGATCCAAGCGACATGATAGAATCACTTATCGGCGAAGAGTGCAGCGTTCAGACCGTGCGATTTATTTAGATCTGCGCGCGGAAGGGTGATCCGTATGAACGATGCACGCCCGATAATATCGTGACGCGTGGATAGGGCTGATTCAAAAATAGAAATTCAAATCAGATTTAGATCAAATTTTCAAAAGGCTATAACTTGAGTTTCCCACGTTAGATTTTTGCAAATTTTATACCGTTGGAATCAGTGAATCAAGGCCTTTCTGAATCTGCAATGTGTTTAACAAATAGTAACTGTTAAAATACTTTGTATGCAGAAACATGTTTAGGTCCATTTTGAGTATAGATTTTGTTTAGCAAATTGTTTTAGGGCTAAATAAATTTAGTTAGCAAACACTTTGACTTAGTTATGTTTCTGTGTCTTGTACTTGCTTGATGGGTTTTCACAAATCATCATTTAGCACTTTCTTGCATGCATGCATACATAATTTTGTTTGTATATAAATTGTGTGTAATTGTGTGCTACAAATTTTATGTGTAGATTTTGCTAGTGACTGTGATTGTGAAGAGTGCTACTCTCCCCATTACCAAGGCAAGTGGTACTTCATGATATTTCCACCCTTTATTTTGAATAAGCATTAGAATTATTTTGCTAAGTCTTGCATGCTACTTTTGCCAAATGATATGTTGGGAAATCCTATGTTGTGTAGAATTGTAGAATTGCTAGGGAATTTTCCTAAGTTTAGTTACTATGCCATGCTTAGCCTAGCTAGTAGAGAACAAGGGTTGGTAAAGTATGTACATGCTATGGTGAAATAATTCTAAGTCCTTTGGGACTCATGCTTTTCTTAATAAAACAACTAAGTCAATGAACTTCCTGGGTGGAATGGGACTTGAATGGTGGTTTTTGGTTGAGTGGTTACACAAGGCCATGGATTTGGCTTGTGTTTCTCACTTGTGGTATGCCACCCAGGCACAAAGGGATTTGGAGGCCAAGTGTTGAGAAAGCTTACAGTGCAACCACTTGGCAATATGGGCTCTGCCATGATCATATAGGTTGCTAGAACTTAGTCACTTGGACAGTTGGTGGTAGTGGGAATGATAGGTTGAACGTCCATTTGACTAAGGAAAGGCTTCTGAAAGGTCCTGTCTTGGGAAACCAAGTCTGGTGGGGAAAGTGCACAACCTCTGCAGATGGAAAATCTAAGTACTTAGCCAAGTCCATGGCAATGGACAACTTGAGCATCAAGACATGGAAGCTACAAGAATCTCATCACTCCAACTTCTAAGTTAAAACTTGTGGGTGAACAAGGGTGAAGGACCCCAATGTCTATTGGTGGTTTCTTGGGAAGTTTTTGACAAAGAAAAACTTAGTGATTTCAACTAATAGGAAAATCCTATTTTGAGCAAAGCAAGCCAAGCTACACTTAGCCAAAATGCATATAGTAATACAGTCCACTTAAAATTTACTAAGGTATCACTTGCCAATACTATTCCAAAGTATTGACCCACTATGGCTGTAACTTGTGATGTTGCAGGTTACTCCGATGATGAGTAGGAGTCATGAGTCTACACTCAACATGCTTGCCTGTGGCACATGAAGATGAGGACTTATGTTTATTTACTTATTCCATAAACTCTTGTATTAGGCCTTTGGCCCTATGTTGTAAAAGACTATGTTTTATCTCTGGAATGAATGTAATAAACGACCTTTGTATCTGTGTACTTCATCTTAAACTGTGGATGCTAGCATTGATGCAGGGACTAGCATTGCAATCACAGGGATCCTTCCCTTTACAAAGGAGGGATCTTACATGCTGTCACAAGTCTCTTCTTCAATTCTTGAAAGTTGAGTTCACAACCCTCAGACCAAGCAAATTTCTTGTCTTTCTTTAGCAATTCTGTCATAGGTTTTGCTACCTTGGAGAAATTCTCAATGAACCTTCTGTAGTAACCTGCTAAGCCAAGGAAACAACAAACTTCTTTCACTGACTTGGGAGATTCCCATTCAGTTACAGCTGAAACTTTAGCAGGATCAACTGCTACTCCATCTCCTGACACAACGTGTCCAAGAAATCCAACTTCATTTAACCAAAATTCACATTTGCTGAATTTGGCATATAACTTATGCTCTCTAAGTTTTTCAGGTATCAAGCGTAGATGTCCTTCATGCTCTTCCTTGCTCTTGGAGTAGATTAGAATGTCGTCGATGAATACGACAACAAACTTGTCAAGGAACTCCATGAACACCTTGTTCATCATATTCATGAGTATGCTGGTGCATTGGTCAAACCAAATGGCATCACGGTATACTCATACAATCCATACCTTGTGGTGAAAGCTGTCTTGGGTATGTCTTGTTCCCTTATCTTAAGTTGAAAATAACCTGACCGGAGATCAATCTTTGAGAACACACAAGCTCCTTCTAACTGATCAAACAAGTCATTGATTCTAGGCAAAGGGTATTTGTTCTTGATAGTCACCTCATTGAGTGAACGGTAATCTATGCATAACCTCTGACTTCTATCTTTCTTTTCCACAAACAAAACTGGTGCTCCCCAAGATGAGGAACTTGGTTGGATAAAACCTTTCTGCAATTGTTCTCCAAGTTGTTTCTTGAGTTCTTTCAGTTCATCAACTGACATCTTGTATGGTCTCTTTGCTATTGGTCCAGATCCTGGTAACAAGTCAATAAGAAACTCCACATCTCTATCTGGTGGCATTCCCGGCAATTCTTTCGGAAACACATCTGGATATTCACTCACAATTGGCACACTATCTATGCTAACCCCCTTAAGAGAATTTAGCTTACTCCTTTTTGCTTCAAAGTTGGTCTTGAATCTGATCCTTTTGTTTTCTGGAGTTGTGAGTGAGACAGTATGGTTTGCACAATCTATCACTCCCTTGTGCTTAGTCATCCAGTCCATTCCCAAAATAACATCCAATCCTTGAGAATTTAGGATTATCAGGTTAACAGGAAACTTATACTTCCCAAACTCTATGACTAGATCATGACATCCCGAATTTACTATCATTTCTCCGCTAGGAGAACTTACTTTTATAGGACACCCAATAGTTTCTACTGGTAGTTCATTTCTTTCAACAAATGCTCTTGATATGAATGAATGAGATGCACCAGTATCAAAGAGAACAAATACTGGAACAGAATTGAGTTTGAACTTACCAGCAACAGCATCCGGCTCCTCATAAATTTCCTCCACATTGATGTGGTTCACTTGTCTCTTTTGAAAAGGGTTGGGCTTGTTGGGTCCTTCAACTTTCTTTTCTGGGCATTCATTTGCATAATGCCCCATCTTCTTGCACTTGAAACACTCAACCTGACTAAGATCCTTCTTGACAGGCTGGCTTCCACTGCCACTTCCATTTCCACTATGGTGGCTCTTATATCCACCCTTGTGATTCTTGTACTTGTCACCGTCATGACTACGGTGATTCTTGTTGTCATGATAACGGTTGTGGTTGTGGTGCTTGTTGAATTTCCCATGCTTGTGGGATCCTGAACCTCCGCTATCATCATAATGGGAACGCTTGTGAGACGATCCCGAGCTGTGCTTGTCAGAATGCTTTCTCTTCCTACTTTCAACTTGCTTCCTCTTGTTCTCCAAAATAGCAGCCTTGTCACAAAGATACTGGTATGTGGGAACATATGCCACAGCTAACTGCAGGTTCAGTTCATCATTCAACCCTTCAAGGAACTTTTCCTTCCTCTTAGCATCCATGTCAACTTCATCCGGTGCATAACGCGCCAGATTGTTGAACTCTTCAATATATTCAGCCACGCTACGGTGGCGTTGCTTCAGGTTATGGAACTCTTTCTTCTTCAGACTCATCACTCCGGATGATATGTGAGCAGTACGGAACCCATCTTCGAAGATAGCCCATGTCACATCTGCAATGGGAGTGGTGATCTGGAAATATCCCACCAAGTAGCTGCTGGTCCTTCCAACAAGTGAGCTGCAAATCTGACTTTCTCTTCATTCGTACAGCCAACTGTTACCAAGTCCTTGTTCACTTAGCGTAGCCAATCATTGGACACCATAGGATCAGTAGTTCTTGAGAACTTTGCTAGCCTCAGTCTCAGGAACCTGGTAAGCATGTCAAAACCCGGTGGGTTGTTCTGATTGTTGTTATTGTTGTTATTGTTGTTGTTGTTGTTGTTCTGATTCTGGATGAACATAGTCATCATTTGCTGCATCTCCGAGGTGATGTTGTTGTTGTTGGGGTTGGGATTGGCACGTCGGGGAGGCATATGTGGTTTGTTCAATAGAGATAAGAATAAGATACCCATAGATGCTAACATGCACAATACATCACATAAACAATCACCAAACATGCATCATAATAATAATAGTTCAACAACATAAACGACAAGTTTGCAAAGTAAACACACCAATAGCAAGCCATCCACATGTTGGATGGTCATTGCGACTCATTAATCAAAAGACATGATAAATAAAGGTAAATGAGTAGTCATCACTAGTCCTCGGCATCAACCTCCTCCTCAACAAATGTAAGACCTGCATTCTCCATAGCGGTCTTGTATTCCTCAACATTGGTGGTCAAGGTCTCTACTTTGCTTTGAGAGCCCTCTTCTAAGAACGAAGCCTCTCAATCACAGTCTGCTGATGCTCGAGCTCGAAGTCCTTGGCCTCCAATTCTGCAGTCATGTCTCGAATCCTCTTGTTCCTATCTTGGACTCGTTTCTCTTGACTCTTGAACTTTCTGTCCTGACTCTCGAACTTGGCCTCCATCTCCTTGACTATCTCATCTTGCTCCACGAAGAGCTTGTACTTCTCACGAAGCTCCACCTGGATTTCGTCATTGCTGAGCATGACGTTGTTCCTATCAGTGTCTACGTTCCTAAGAAGAACCTCTAAGTCCTGGAGGTATAGATGAATTCGCTCTGCTGTCTCCCTCGAAGTATCCTCGAAGTCAATGGCCTCACCATCCTCATCACGTCTACCAAAGGTGTGGAAGTGAGTACCTCTAACCTGTCGAGAGTGTCTCCCTAACAGACGTCCAATCAAGTCCTGCATGACTACCTCTAGGCCTCTCTCCTTGTCATCGTGCATGAGCTTGAAGATGATTGCCTCCGTGGTAGGCTCAGTCTGGCGTCCGGGCTGATAAAACCTTGAAGCCCCAAAGGTCTTTCCTCTCAAACTTGGTGAGGGGAAGCACCATGATGGTAGGAAGAGGGAGATTGAGCAAACTAGTGAGCTCAATAATACGAGGACCAAAACGAGTCCCCTTGAACTCGTCAACCGTGCTGATAGTAACATTAGGCATCTATTTAATAAGATAGAAAAAAGTTAGAATCAACACAATTTAAGACAAGTCACAAGACAAGGTATCACATGCATAACTTTGGAAATCAAAACACTCAAGTCATGTCATACATGGATTCATTACAACAACCAAGGTTCAACTTATTTTTAAACAACATTTCGAAAATAAAATGATAAGTGTGGTGGTCCAACTAACGAAGTACGTTACAATCCCATCTCACTTGCCAAGTTGGCTAACAGGGCATCCCTAGAGGCAATCTGTTTGTCTGGATCACAAGACTCCATTGCTAGGTCTATGATGTCCTTCCTTAGGCTTTGGTTGGTAGCTCTAACTCTTGGGTATGCTTCTTTTCTTCCCTAAGGTCATTCTGGGTGTTAAGCATTCTGCACTTGATTCTGTCACCAAGTTCTTTGATGGCTCTCCAAGCTGCATCCCTTCTGAATCAAAGAATGTGGTGTGCATCATTGTGTTGGTGACCATGCAGAATCCTGAGTCCTTGTGGTTGTCTTCCTTGTTTTTATACAAGTGAAGTTTCACCCGCCAGTACTCAACTCCTTCATCCATCACAGGAAAACCTTTGTACACAGCTGCACCATGTATTCCCATGGCAACCATGAGGTCCTTGAGAGCCTTGGGGAATTCTGTCTCACATTCCAAAGTCATAGTCATGAGTGGTCCCTTCTTCACGGCTTCGTTGATGGATTTCATCTACAAATAGAGATGAGAAATAAGATTAGAAAAGTTTACGAGAAGAAAAGACAAGTGTGGAAGTTGTTGAAATTTTTCCTTAGTGGTTTCCAATCCTAGGGTCATAATCCTACAGGCAACACAGTGCTCTGATACCATCTGTAAGATCCCTCCTTTGTACAGGAAAGGATCCCTGTGATTGCAATGCTAGTCCCTGGATCAATGCTAGCATCCACAGTTTAAGATGAAGTACACATAAACAAAGGTCATTATTACATATCATTCCAGAGACAAACATTGTCTTTTACAAACTCCATGGCCACAGGCCTACTACAAGAGTTCAAATTATAATAAGATAAATAAGTCTTCATCTTCATGTGCCACAGGAAAGCATGTTGAGTGTAGACTCATGACTCCTAATCATCATCAGAATATCCTGCAACATCACAAGTTACAGCCACAATGGGTCAATACATTGGAATAGTATTGGCAAGTGATACCTTAGTATAATACTGGTGAACTAAATACTGTATGCATTTTGGCTAAGTGTAGCTTAGGCTTGCTTTGCTCAAAATAGGTTTTGCCTATCAGTTGAAAACACTAAGTTTTTCTTTGTCAAAAACTTTTCCCAAGGAACCACCAATAGACATTAGGGTCCTTCACCCTTGTTCAACCACAAGTTTTACTTAGAAATTGGGATGAGGAGATTCTTGATAGCTTCCATGTCTTGATGCTCAAGTTGTCCAATACCAGGGACATGGCTAAGTACTTAGATTCTTCCATCTGCAGAGGTTGTGCACTTTCCCCACAAGACTTGATTTTCACCAAGACAGTACCTTCGAAGCCTTCCTTAGACCAAATGGACGTTCAACCTATCATCCCACTACCACCAACTGTCCAAATGGCTAAGTTATTGCAACCTATGTGATCCAGGCAGAGCCCATATTGCCAAGTGGCTGCACTAGAAGCTTCTTAACATTTGGCCTCTCAAATCCCTTTGTTCCTGGGTGGCTTTCCACAAGTGAGATACACAAGGTAAACCATATAAATGGGCCTTGTGTAACCACTCAACATAAACCATTCCTTCCATTCCACCCAGGTGTTTCATTCACTTAGTTGTTTTATTAAGCAAAAACATAGTCTAAAGACTTAGAAATATTTATTCATAGCATGAATATATAACCACCCTTGGTTGCTACTAGCTAGGCTAAGCATGGCATAGATAAGCATCTTAACTTAGAAATTTCTAGCAATTCTACAACTACTAGGATTTCCCAAGCATAGCATATAAATTAAAATATATCCATGCAAGACTAGCAAAATATTTCTAATGCATAGTTGAAAAAAAAATAGGGATAAAATCATGAAGCACCACTTGCCTTGGTAGTTTGGAGAGTAGCTACAATCCTCACAATCACAACCACTATTTGCACCAAAATCTACACATAAAATGATAGCACCAAATCACATACAAAATAAATACAAGCAAAAATATATGGATGCATGCAATATGATATGTGATGATTTTCTATACTCAACAAGACAAGTGCACATTACTGGTTCATAAACAAGTTCAAAACTTTCCAAAAAACCTTTATTTGAACATTAAAACATTTCTCAAATAATTAATATACACAAAATAGGCCTACACATGTTTCTGTAAAAATAACCATTTTAATAGAAACAAAACATTAAACACATTGCATATATGGAAAGGGATTTCTCTCCTGATTCCATTGATATAAAATTTGTCAAATTTGGACGTGGGAATCAAAAGTTATGAATTTATCAAGTTTAAACATCTAATAGATACAAAATCTGATTTTAAATCAAAGAACTGGCCACGCGGCAGCGTCTGATTGGACGATACCGCTTCGCATCGGATCACGCTCGGCTACCGTTGGATCTAACTAAACACGCACGGATCAGATCTAAACTTACCTCTTCGTCACAGATCTAATCTTACACGTTAGATCTAAATCCTATGGCCACAATCTAATTGACCACAAACGGGCAGCGCTAGCGGCGGCGACTGGCGGTGGCGTCTCTGTCAGAGTTGCTGCCGGCGTTCTAGGTCGCGCAGGAGAGGGAGAAGGGGCTTACCGTGCTTGTCGTGTGCTGCTGATGCTCAAGGTGGGCTTCATTGGCGAAGGGGCACGCAGAGGTGGTCGCTGGAGCTCGTCGGAGTCGTGCACGGCGTCGGGTCCTTGCAGACGAAGTTGTTGCCGACGCTCTCGACCTTCCTAGTACCAACCAGAGGCATCAGTAGCTGCACAAGGACAAGGCGAACCTAGTCGTATGCGAGAGGGGTCAAGGGGCGCTCAGTGCTTACCGCAATCGATCACCGGAGAGGAGGAAAGCGTCGGGCACTTGCGATCGTTGTCGTTGGCAAGTGTCCAGACGGTCCTAGCATGCACTAATAGGATGAGAAGATGCGCATGGATGCTGTGATCAGTCTGGCAAACTTAGACGGCAAGGGGCGACGGGGTCTTCACCGTGTCGACGCGGAGGTCGCTTGAGCTACGACGGTGTGGGCAAGACTACGGGTAGCCTGGTGGCGTGGAGGGGAAATTGAGTGAGGGGAAATGTCCACGGTGGCGAGGTGATTAAGTAGCCAGGAGGGGCGAGGAAATCATGCGGTGGTTCAATACCAATTAAGCGAGGATTCAATCGCGGCGTTTCTGGAGGAAACGGCGGTGGCGACGAATCTGCATGCGAGGTGGAGAGAAGAAGGTCTTGACCTGGCTCGGGCCCGATGGCGATGGCGGGAAGAGAGGTGAGAGAGAGAGAAGGGGAAAACGACCCGGGTGGGCTTAGTGGGCTGGTTCCTCTGTTGGGCCAAATGACTGGCGCCGGCCCTTTTCCTTTTCTCTAATCATTTTCTATTTCTGAATGAATTTCCAGGAACCTTTTTCAAATGATTTCAAAAGCTATTTGAATTCAAACCTTTTCAGGATTTTTGTAGAGTGCAACATTCATATTTCTGGGCATAAAAACATGTGGTGTCTCTGTACAAGCTTGGTTCTTTTGATCAAATAAAATAAACAGTGACATTGCACTGGTTTGATCAAGTTTTGAATTTGGTTTAAAAATCCATATTTTTTTGTAAATTTTGGTTTAAGTTCTAGCAATCAAGCAAAACAATCTGAGAGAAACTAGGTTTGATTCATGAAAAACAATCTCTCATTGGAGAGTAGCATTTGATTTAATGTTGAACACATAAAATAATGAGCTCATATGCTCCTGTTTTGAATTGATTTTTGAAATGAAACTCTACATGATCATGGATGCATGGATGATATGCATGAGTTTTGAAACATGATTTTAGGGATGTTACACTCCGCCTAACCCAGTTCAATAGCCGCAGGAACTCGGTACCGGCCCGAGCAACAACAACACCGCAAACTTTCTGCCTCCAGCATCTACGTCTGCCACTGCCCAAGTTACTCCAGCTGATAGAGTAATGTACGACAATCTCCTCGTCGAGCCACTGACCGTAGCTCATATCCGGAACATGACCCAGCTTGACAAGAAGCGCCAGCAGCTGCTGGAGGAAGCGCAGGCCATCGCGGAGCAAGGCGCAAAGCTAGATCAAGATCTAGTCAACGCGCAGAAATCCATAGAGAAAGCTAGATCAATGGTGGCCGAGTACAAAACTCTGCTATAGCAGCAAAAGGCCGAGAAAGCTCCGGCTCATGTCATCAACGATCCTGGTGTGCGGCGAAACCTAGGATGGGCTCCCCCGAAGCCGGCACAAGACAGGCCATACATTGAAGGTGAAGGCAAGTAGGTGATGTCCACTCCTCTCCTCAACCTCGCCGTCGCCAAGACCCTCCTGGAGCAGGATTGATCGCCTGAGGCAGTGGACCAGGTCTATGACCTAGTGTCCAAGGCGGTGAAACAGCAGGAAAAGGCCACCTCTCAAAGGCTTGAGTCTGACCCAGCATTTTGCTAGTCTAGCTAGCATAAGCCGCCAAGGGACAGATCTCCTCTTGATGTCGGGTCTCAGACGGGTTCATCAGAACGAAGACGGAGGGATGTGTGCAACAGGAAGGATGATATCCCCATATCCTCCGACAACGGAGGTAAGGCCCAACCTCGTCACCCATCTCCACCGCCACGCTCTCCTCGACATCGCGAAGACACCAAGGCTCACCATCGTATGGATATGCCCCCGCCAAGACAACGCGGCATCGTCATCCGCGACAACACAGAGCAGACCCGTCATGACGGAGAGTGCAACCAGGGACACAAGAGAAGGTCATGCCATGACCCTCCGTGTCCGACAAGCAACTGCAACAAGCGTGAGGCGTCGCAGGAGGGTAACAGCAAGAACGCTAACCCACCGCCACCTCCGCCTCCATCACCACCTAGCATCCACCATGGCGGAGGGGGCCCACGTTGTTCACGCAGCCCATCCCCTGTGGACAAGAAGAAAAGAAGCCCAGAGCCATAAGACACACGTTCACGGATAGACAAGATCCACAAGGCCCGGGAAGGACCATACATTGGACCACGTTGCTTTGGACCTGCGATACGGTCTGCAACTTACCCCAAAGGTTTCCAGATTGACAAGACCATGCAGCCCTATGACGGCACCGCTAAGCCAGCTAGATGGTTGCAGGATTACGGCAACGCGGTGGAAATCGCCGGGGGTAACCCCAACGTTGCCGTCAAGTACCTCCCATTGATGTTGGTGGGCACGGCCTGTCAATGGATTGATGACTTGCCGGAGAAATCCATCTGCAATTGGTTGGACATGCAAGAAGCATTCACCAAGAACTTCGAGGGTATGTACAAACGTCCCTGCACTGTTGGCGATCTACAACGGTGCGTGAAAGATAAAGACGAGACATCACGCGCCTACCTCTCCCGCTGGCTAGATATGAAGAATTCCTGTGCAGGAGTGCATGCTTAGACCACCATGGCTGCCTTCATCGATGGGTTGGAAAGGGGCATGTTGCTCCGACATAAGCTAAAGCGCTTGCAGGACAATCACCAGCTAGACTTGAATCAGATGATTCAATTGGCCAGTGAGTTCACAGCTGCCGATGACGATGCTTGTGGCTCTCTGCCGGCAACGGCCGTTCCAACTCAAGCTCGGAGGAACATCAGTACAAAGCTTAAAACCGCACCAGAAGGAAAGCAAACTCCTGACATGGTCGCTATGACCTTCGCAAGACGAGGTGATGGCGGACAACGTGACCGAGGACGGGGAGCTGGTCATGGGAAGCAGCGAGGAAATGAAACTACCTCGGCAGTGCTCCGTGTTCCCCAAACCTACGAGGAGTACCGCGATATGCCGTGCCTCGTACACCTCGATTCCAACGACAAGGCCACCCACACAAATCGCCACTGCAAGTTCGTCAACAACCTCAAGGAGGACCCGGAGTCCGGCTACAAGCGAAGTCGGAAGAACAGACCGCGAGGAAAGGCAAGGGGAAGAAGAAGGAGGACGAGTCCAAGGATTCAAGTGACATGGACAAGGATGTTGACCCCAAGCACGCCACCAAGAGCGACGGCAAAGGCAAGAACCCCTTCGAGAAGAAGGCGGCAGTTTTCCACACTTTCCTTGGCATTCCCATCATTCAACAACAGAAAACCTCCATGAGGATACTGATGGCTACTCTTCCCCCAGTTCCCCAGTTCCTGCGCTGGTCAGAGATTCCAATTACTTGGGACAGGAAGGATCACCCAGACCTCATCCCTACGGAGAACCAATACGCCATGGTCATCAACCCCTTGATTGACGGCAATGAGTTCACCAAATGTATGGTGGGTAGTGGAAGCAGCATCAACATCATGTACCTGGATACACTGCAGAAGATGAAATTGACGGAGGAAAACCTAAGGCGGACCAACACCATCTTCCATGGATTAGTTCCTGGTCGGGAGGCTCGGTCCCTTGGGTGCATCACACTTCAGGTAGCCTTTGGCGATGTTAATAATTACCGCCAAGAGCACATGACCTTTGAGATGGTCTCCTTCAAGAGTGTGTACCACATCATATTTGTCCGCGACATATTCCACACCTTCATGGCCAAGCCATGCTTCGTCTACAAAAAACTTAAGATACCCGGACCAAACGGTGTCATCAGCGTATCTAGAAGCTTTGCCAAAGCTAGAGACTGCGAGATTGGAGAAGCAGCCTACACGGAAGCTGTCCTCTACAGCGAAGAATTCAAGGAGATCCAGAGCAAAAGGTCGATGCCTCGGAGATGCCCGCGTCAAAGAAACAGATTTCTGACTCCACTCCAGCATTCAAGTCCGCCATCGAGACCAAGCCGGTGGAACTTGTGGTAGGCGATGCCTCCAAGACCACCGCCATTGGGATGAACCTGGATCCCAAATAGGAAAGCGCGGTCGTCGAGTTCCTCCGTGAGAATAGGGAAATCTTTGCCTCGCAACCTGCCAACATGAAAGGTGTACCTAGGGACCTTTCCGAGCACAGCTTCAACATTGATCCAAAATGCAAACCAGTGAAACAACCTGTACGACGCTTTGGAGATGAGAAGAGACGTGCCATAGGAAAAGAGATAGCTAGGTTACTTCAGGCTAGTTTTATCCGAGAAGTCCTTCACACCCAATGGGTGGCCTATCTTGTACTTGTCCCCAAAAAGGGAACCAAAGAATTAAGAATGTGCGTTGATTACACCGGCTTGAACAAAGCATGTCCCAAAGATCCGTTTTCTTTGCCTCGCATTGACCAAGTCATTGACTTGACAGCTGGCTCTGAACTTTTGTGTTTTCTCGATGCATACTCAGGATACCACTAGATCAAGATGAGGAAGTCGGACCAATTGGACACTTCGTTCACTACACCCTATGGCACGTTTTGCTATGTCACAATGCCCTTTGGGCTAAAAACGCAGGTGCTACGTACCAGCGGACAATGCAACGTTGCCTACACGATCAGATTGGTCAGAACGTTCATGCCTATGTGGATGATATAGCGGTGATGTCTAAAAAGTCAAATGACTTAATATCCGACTTAAAAGAAACCTTTGATAATCTTTGAAAATACAACATGATGCTTAACCCTAATAAGTGCGTCTTCGGGGTTCCAGCCGGCAAATTGTTGGGATTCATAGTTTCCCAACGTGGAATCGAGGTCAACCTGGAGAAAATCAAGGTCATCTTAAACATAAACCATCCGACGTGCCTAAAAGACATACAAAGGCTAACAGGTTATAGCGAAGCAGCTTAGCCGACTTGGAGAAGGCTACGCTAGCCGCTATAGTCTTGCGTCAAGAAGGTGGAAAAATTCACGTGGACAGATGAAGCAGATGCAGCATTGAAGAATCTCAAGGAGATTCTTTCCTTAGCGCCTATCCTTGCAGCACCCGAGCCTGGAGAACCCATGTTAATTTACATGGCGGCCACCAACCGGGTAATCAGCATTGTCGTCGTGGTAGAGCGGAAGGAACCAGGCTATGAGCACGGAGTTCAACGACCAGTTTACTATGTAAGTGAGGTCTTGACAGAGTCCAAGCAGTGTTACCCGCACTACCAAAAGATAGCTTATGGAGTATTCCTTGCTTCTCGAAGCTGAAGCACTATTTCCAGGAGCACCCCATCATAGTGGTGAGCAAAACTCCACTGTCCGACATTATAAACAACAATGACGCTACAAGAAGGGTCGCGAAGTGGGGCACTGAACTTGCCACCTTTGAGATCACCTACAAGAGACGCGACGCTATCAAGTCACAAGCCTTGGAAGATTTTATCGCAGATTGGACAGAGATGCCAGATGCTACTCCATTACCGGAGCCAGAATACTGGGTGATGCACTTTGACTATCAAAGCTACTCAACGGCTCGGGGCTGGTGTATTGCTACAGTCGGCAACTAGAGACAAGCTACACTACGTTTTGTAAATCCACTTCGAGGCTACGAACAACATGGCGGAGTATGAAGAACTCATTCATGGATTACGCGTAGCCAAGGATACTGGCATCAAGCGCATAGTTTGCTATGGAGATTCTGACTTGGTTGCCCAGCAGGTGGATGGTACCTGGAATGCGCGGAACCCTATGATGGCGGCATATCGAGACGAAGTGGACGAGATAGCCAAGAGCTTCTTGGGCTACGAGGTCAAGTATACCTAGGGAGCAAAATGAGGCGAATGATCTGCTGTCTAAGCTTGGATCAGGGCGCAAATGAATTCCACCTAGAGTTTTCCTGGAGCATCTACGGACACCATCCATGAAGGGAGCAGACATCGACAACCCAGACAGAGTAGACTCTTACGTCCACATGGTGGCAAAGGTCCCTCCGGCTTGGACAAAACTATTCATGGAGTATCTCAAACATGGAACTTTGCCCGACGACAAAGTCGAAATACGACAAATAGTACGTCGAGCAAAGGGCTATACCATAATCAATGGATAGCTCTACAAAAGAAGCACTACTGGTGTATACCTTAAGTATGTTTCCCAGCAAGAAGGTATTGAAATCCTACGCGAAATCCATCTCGGAGATTGCGGGCATCACGCCGCTCCCTGATATTTGGTCGCGAAAGCCTTCCGGCAAGGATTCTACTGGTTGACCGCGAAGGCAGACACCGACAAGCTGGTTGAGACGTGCATGGGATGCTAGTATTATGCCCGACAACCACATGTTCCTGCTGAAGAATTACGGACAATACCAATAACTTGGCCGTTTGTAGTCTGGGGGCTAGACATGGTTGGTCCGTAACAGACGGCACCATGTGGGTTTACGCATCTGCTAGTAGCAGTTGATAAATTCACCAAATGGATAGAAGCTAAACCCATTAGAAAGCTCAATGGGGCAACTGCCCTTAGGTTTGTCCGAGATCTAGTGGTGAGATTTGGTCTCCCACATAGCATTATCACCGACAACGGCAGCAACTTGTCACTCGGTGAAGTGGAAACTTATTGTTGGGAGAAGGGCATCCGACTTGACCTTGCATCTATGGCACACCCACAATCCAATGGTCAGGTTGAGCGAGCCAATGGATTAATTCTGCAGGGAATAAAGACACGTCTTGAAGCACCGTTGCATAGAGCAGCTGGAGCCTGGACGGACGAATTGCCATCTGTGTTGTGGAGTTTATGAACTACACCCAACAGATCCACCGGCTACACCCCTTACTTCATGGTATATGGAGCAGAAGCCATCCTGCCTTCCGACATCCTTCATGATGCACCAAGAGTTGCCGCCTACGACAAAGATGACGCTGAAGAATCCAGACGCCTAGATGTGGACCTTCTCGAGGAGGAGCGCATTTTGGCATGCCAAAGATCCGCCATCTACCAGCAGAAGCTACACAGCTACCATAGTCGCCACGTCCGGCATCGCTCTTTTAAAGAGGGGGATCTAGTTGTCCGACTTAAGTAGAAGAATTCACACAAATTATCCAGTCATGGGAAGGACCGTTCATCATAAGCAAGGCACTGCTCAATGGGTCTTACTACCTCGTTGACAATCGTGAACTGAAGGATAGACCCAACAAGGATCATAAGCATAAGCGACGTGACCTGGATGATGACTACCCGGAGCTTGATCGGCCATGGAACATAGCACAGCTACGTCCTTTCTACACTTAGCATTTTTTATCTATTGTGTATCTCTTATATGATCAATGAAATAAATCTCTCTGGTTCACTCATATTTCTGAGTCTTTTACCTCCTTTAGTGTTCATTTTTGGATCATATAAAACCTTTATGCACAAGCTTTGCGATTGCACTTGTGAAAATTCCGCCTACGGGCGTTAGCTTAAGTTTTCTCGTCTACACGTTCTTTGTCGTTTTTATGTGGATTCTGGAGTAGTGACTTTTGGCACTTATTGTCCGCGATTTTGTGCTTAGGTTATTGACGGTGCCATTGGGCATCATCGCCTAAGCGCATGTTTCCGACAACGAGTCTTTCGACTCACGAAAAGTCAAGCATAAAAACAGAGTAATGGATAAGCCAGCACTTTCTTAAAAAATATATACATGTTGGAACTAATTCTTGAGTAGCAGGAAATAACAACCATTGTTTTCCGCCTTAAGTTAACAAGTAGTTTTTCCGCATACACATTATAGAGGAAACAAATATTACAAATTGTTTTTCATTCCTCTGGTGTAGGCGACTTGGAAGCAGCATCGTCGGCAGCAGGAGAGTCACCTTCCTCGAAGTCGGCAGTGTTGAGGGACTCGGAGGAGCTTTGGTTGCCACCATCGATGGTTTTCATGGGCACAAAGACATTAACGTCGACCAACTCGGCGACTCTGGTGTCATAACCCGCGAGCGACGCCAAGATAGATTCGTGGTTTATCTTTTGGCCTTCGTCATCTATGTCGGGGATACAAGAGGTCACCGTGTCGATTACGGCATTTTCGTAATGTGCCTTGACCATGGACAGCGCCATCCTTACACCGGCCCGTGCACATGAAGCTTTCTAGCTTGAGATACGCTCGGGGGCTCGGCGCAGGATCTCCGAGAACTTCAGCATAGAGTCTGATGCCTTGATATTAATCTGGAGGGGTTTGGCTATGTCCTTGGCCTCCTTGATGGCGGTGTTGATAAAATTGCCGGCAAGAACCATGCATTCCTTCGGCGGAGGAGGCGACCGGGTTAAACCCATAGGAGCTGGAAATTTCCGACAAAGGAGCACATGAGTTCAATAACTCAAAAAGTTCAGAGTATCTAGCTTACAGAAATCTAAGACGGGGAATCACTTACTAAAGATGCTTATCTCAGCTTGCTAGAGAGTCTCCGCCATGGAGTCCCGTTCTTGTCGGAGGATCTTGTACGCTTCATGATGGCGTTGATTTTGCTCATCAGCAGCTTTCTTCTGATCTTTTAAGATTGCGATTTCCTCCTTCAAGCGGTTCATCTCCTCACTAACGGAGTCTTGCAGGGCTTTCATTGAGTCTTCATGCATCTTCAACATGTCCTTCCTCTCCTGCTTAAGGATCTTGTTTTCGCTATCCAGCTGCTGAATGTGCTTGGATTGCTCGACAATATCTTTATCCTTGGAAATGGTTTCTGCAAGTCGGAGAAAGAATAGTACACAGTGAGTACTCGAAGAATGTTGGCACAAGACCAAGTCGGAATACAAAAAATAAAGGAAAAACAGACGCTTGCTCTTGATGATCTGTTCCTTCAAGAAGGCAGTTTTACCCTTTTCGGCTTCCAAGTCCGCGCGCATCTTCTGGTACTTTTCATTGGCAACACCCCTCCGAGCATTCTCATTCCATGGAAGAAGAAAGTTAAACATTGTTTGGTCTACTTGGAGCATCTAGCCGGAAAATTTCCACCTAGAAGCTCGGGGGCTACAGCGAGAGTTTTTAACTTAGTAATATGCTTAGTCTTACTTTAAGCATCTAGTCGGAACTAATTCAATTTTCAACTAGAAGCTTGGGGTCTATAGTATAAAGTGTTTAACTCAGTTATATGCTTAGCTGCTCTTTAAGCATCTAGTCGGAACTAGTTCAGTTACAACTAGAAGATTGGGGGCTACAGTATCGAAATATATAAACACTATGTATGCTACTCTTAAAACATCTAGTCGGAATAATTCATTCAAACTATATGCTTGGGGGCTACAGTGAGAAGTTTTCTAGTTAGTCACTCTTAGAGCATTTAGATGCAAAGACCTATGAGTTTCCATCTAAATCCTCGGGGGCTACAGTGGGATACTCATATGAAATGCAAAAGGAAAATAGAACTTACAAGTGCGATGATCTTGAGGTTTGTAGCACTCTCAGCAAGCAACTTGCCAAAGGACAAACTGTTTCCTTGCAAGATTTCTGCTTTTCGGAGAAGCTCCTCAAGGCCATAGGTTGGAGATGTCGGCGCCGCACCAGGAACCAGAGCAGTGCTACCCGGCGTAAGCACCGGATAGACTATCTTCGGGAACTCTATGGTCTTCTTGGGGGCGGAGGTGCCGCCTTCGACAGACGTACCACCTACCACCACCGTCTTATCGCAACCGATGGCATCCTTAGCCAGAGCTTCAGCCATTTGATTTGCAGCAATTTCCTGGTTGCCTGTTCACCGACAACAGCAAGCTGGGTGGAGGCACCTGAGTCCACTTCCATGGCAGAAGGGGCAGATGCTTCTTTGGCTTGAGAGCTTGTCGGAGCGGATGAAGGTTGGACGCTAGGGGTGACAGGGGCGATGGTGGGATATGCGTGGGGAGAAACGTCACGATGCAACATATCCTTAATGTTTTTAGAAGCCCCCAAAGTCTTGGGGATCTTCTTCAAATTGGTTGTGGCTTTCTTCCTGAAACATACAAAAAATATAAGTACAGGAATAAGACAAACAATGGACAATGTCGGAGAGAAAGAAGCTTACACAAGAGGGGGTGCTTTGGCAAAGGGAATCCCTGTAACCTTTCTTTTCTCCGCCTCCAGGGCGGCGGTAGTCTTCTTGGAGGCTCCACCCTCCGCCTTTTTCTTCTTGCCTCCGTCGGCAGCGTTAGAGGTGGAGCTCTTCCGCTTTCGCGCCAATGGAGCATCGTCGTCGGACACGACGGTGACTTCCTTCATCTTTGGATCATAGATTTGAGGAGCCATGCTATCCTCATCTATGTCGCTGACCTATTAAGTGAAGAACCACCGTGTTAGATGATATGGTAATGGCTAGACGGAAGAACCGGAGTATATGTCATACACAGAAAATAAAGCAGGTACCTTTGGGCACTTGCTCTCTACGAACATGTCGTAGGTGATGGAGAAGCCACGCTTCTTATCCTTCACCTTGACGATGTCCTTGAGGCGGAGCTTGACGGAGTCGCTCGAGAAGTTGTCCTCGGAGATGTGGAGGCTATCCTTCCTCTCGTTGGTATACTCGTGCATCAACTTCAAGCGGTGCTGCAGAGGCTGGATCTGCCTGACGAACCAGCACATGGCTAGGTCCAATCCGGTCAGACCCATATCTACGAACCACTCTATCCACACTATAGCGTGGGAAGCATCGATGTCGGAGGGAAGGGAGGCCTGGGATCTCCATGTCGGGGCTTCGGGGGCAGCTCCATCGATGAAGTCCGGGTACGTTACTTCTCGGTTGGCCAGAGGGATATCTGGGCCGTAGAAGTACGTCCGCTGCCAGTTTTTGCAAGACTCATGGCCGACGATGTCAGGGAACCACCGGCCAGGACGGATATTAAAACTAATAGTGCCACAATTCCTGAGCTCGTCCTTGCCGGCACCGGCTTCGCGTTTGACGGTGAAGAAATAGATGAAGAGATCTAGCCTAGGCTTAATCCCTAAATAACCCTCACAAAGCGCTGCGTAGTTGCTAAGTGCTAAGATGCTATTGGGGGAGAGGTTCTGAGGCTGTACTTGGTAATGGTTGAGGATAGCAAGGAAAAAGTTGGAGATGGGCAAGGAGATGCCGCGTACCAGTTGTGCTTTGAGGTACACCTTTTCCCCGGCTTGGGGAGAAGGTGTGACCTCGCCGGCCGGCGCCGGCCGCCACGCGAGCCCCTCCGTCGCAGGGAGGTAGCCCTCGATGATCAATTCCTTGATATCACGGTCCGTAATATCTGAACCATGCCAGTCACCCTTGTGGGAGTCGTACTCCTCTTCGAGCAGCTCCATTGCCGCTGAGTTATGGTCACCGCCGGTGGCTTCGACCACCGAGGATCTGGGAATCACCAGACCCTCTGGGGGCACGACGACGGAGCTCGCCGGCTTTGCTGCGGCATCGCCTAATGCAGACATGGAGGGGGTAGAACTGCTACTGTCCATGGAAGGATTGCGGTGGTGACTGGGGAAGGTCGAGGGGCTAGGGTTTTTCGCACTGTGCGTGGAGAGCTCGAGGAGGCACTCGCTGAAGGAAGAAGATGATGCAGAGGAGAATGAGGTGAAAAGTAAAATTTCCATCACCGTTATAATTTATAACCTCTGGCATCAAGATTCGTGTGGAATGATTGAACAGTTGACGCGTGGACGACGTGTGCGGGCGCGTGCGCGGAAATTTCGCCACGTTGCCAACCGTCTCCGCCAACGGTTCGTATCGCTCGCGCGGGAAAATCGGACATGATTGCGTTTTTGGCATGTGTAAGTTACGAGGTGTTGCTGACCTATGTCTGCGTCGCCCTAGCTGTCACTAGTAGGTGAACCATCACATCGGAAGATTCTGGCATAGACGGATCCAATCCGGCTAAGGAAGAGTACGATAGAAAATTCAGCAATTCTCCGACTTACAAATTGAAGACGGAGAAAACCTTGCAGGGTTCTTTGGGAGGACTACAAGATGTTGCTTGACGATTTTCCGACATCCATCTAGACGGAGCATTCAACATGAAGAGGCAAGACAGCGCATGATCTTGGAGTTCTCCGGGGGCTACTGTTGGGGATATGCTATATGGGTATCCTCATAGCATGTCCTCTATCCGGATAACACGGGTGGCCTACAGTTGGTAGCAAGGCCTATGGCCTACTGGGCGGCCCAGTTAGATGGATACAAAAGGGAGGCCCATGCCTGATAAAGGAAGGCTATGGAGAAGTCACCGACATACCCGGAGCCTTGGAGTGCAAGATACACTAGACTAGTAATAAACAGTGTAGGACTCTGTAACCTGTCCGGCTAGGAATTTTACCTGTAACCCTAGGACCAGGCGACTATATAAGTTGGGCCTATAGGAGCCTTTAGGGCACCAATTAACTCATACCTCGCACAGCGAATCGATCCCTGTAACTCGGCGTATTGCCATTATAGTGATTTATAGCAGGAGTAGGATTCCGCCACCGTCGTGGCATCTGAACCTGGGTAAGCTGTGTTACCTCGTACCCATCAACTATCCGCCTTCCCCCACGTCTCTAAACACGCACTGTGAGAACCCCTCCATGGCGTACTCGTCGGCAATACCATGACATTATGCCAAGTACTTGGAGTCTGAGAATGAAGTTTCTTCCTTCCCGTGTCATCAGGAATCTTCTAAACTATTCATCCTGGTGGTGCAAAGTGATATCAGGATCTTTGGTAAGGATCTTGATAAACCTGGATGAATAAAGAGTTCCTTTCTCTCTGTCTACACATGTTCGAAGAGCGGCCATGATTTTGGTAATCAATAGTTTCTCTTATTACATGTTCCTTGTGACTCTCACGAGTCCTCTCCACAAAAAACCTTTATGTATTCGCCTTCTATTGAATGAAAGAGTGACCCTTCTGTGTCAAAAGTAGTTAAACAACTTGGTTTTGTTGGTATCTATCTTTTCCACCTGTAAATCTCTATTAAGCTGTTTAGTAGAGGTTTACCTCTCAAAGTCTGCGTATCTTTTTCCATATGTTGGAAGTCTCCTTCCCTCAGAAATCAAAACTCTTCTGCAAACTACATGGTCTCAATCCTTGTGAAGACCAGCTATCTGTCACCTTGAAAACTTCTCCTTTTGTTTCCGCTGTTATCTTGGCGTGTTTCATGTCTATTGGCTTTAGAAATGTTCGCGAAACATATATACATGAGTTGACCATGAGATAGTCAGTTTGTGTTTCCGTATCATTACCTCTCTTCCTTAGTGCGAGCTGTTGGAGATATGCCCAAGAGGTAATAATAAAGTGGTTATTATCATATCTTCATGCTTATGATAAATGTTTACATACCATGCTATAATTGTGTTAACCAGAAACATTAATACTTGTGTGATTTGTAAACATAAAAGAGTCCATAGTAAAGCCTCTTGTTAAACTAGCTTGTTGGTTAATATATGATCATGGTTTCCTGATCATGAACATAGAGATGTTATTAACAACAGGGTCATATCATTAGGAGAATGATGTGATGGACATACTCCTATAGTTAAGCGTAGCATAAAGATCAAGTCATTTAATATAGTTCATTTGCTATAAGCTTTCTGATACATAGTAACCTAATTCCTTCGACCATGAGATCATGCTAATCACCATCACCAGAAGGATGCTTTGATGACATCAAACACCACACCGTAACTGGGTGGCTATAAAGGTGGCATTGAGTGTTCGGAAAGTTTGTGTTGAGGCACATGGATCAAGAGTGGGATTTGTACATCCATATGATGGATAGATATACTCTAGGCCCTCTCGGTGGAATGTGATCCAATTAGCTTGCAAGCATGTGACTGGCTCACAAGGTATCACATATCATGGGAACGAGAAAAGAGTACTTATCGGTAATGAGGTTGAACTAGGTATGCAGAGATACCGACGATCAGACCTCGGATAAGTAAACTATCGCGAGACAAAGGGAAATTGGTACCGTATGTAAATGATTCATTCGATCTTGAAGTAATCGTAGAAATATGTGGGAGCCATAAGAATTTCTAGATTCTTCTATTGGTTATTGATCGGATAAGAGTATCGATCATGTCTGCATAATTCACGAACCGTAGGGAGACACACTTAAGGATTCAATGTTGTTTAGTAGATATGGAATGTGAGTAAAGAGACTGAATGTTGTTTGAAGTCTCGAATGGGATACGGGATATCACGAGGATATCCGGAATGGTCCGGAGAATAAGATTCATATAAGGAAAGTCCAATTCCAGAGTACAGGAATGGTTCCGGTGTTTTCACCAGAATGTTCTAGAAGGGTCTAGAAGGTTCGCCGATCCAGAAGGGGAAGGGTACATGGATGTGTCATGACAAAGTGGAATGGTTGCATCATGTCCTAGGTCACTTGTATGGACACTTGGAGGAGAGAAATCAAACTCTAATTTGAAAGTCAAAAGGGCATTTCCAAGTGGAGGGAGAGAAGGATTTCTACCTAGGGAAGGAATCCTCCCTCTCCCTTGGGCCGGCCACATGAAGTGGAGTTGGGGGAGGACTCCCTCCCCCTTGGCACCTCCCCACCTATAAAAGGAGGGGTAGGGCGACCCCTTGCTTACACAAGAAACCCTAGGTTGGCCACCGCCCCCCTCTCTAGTTGCGGCCAATCTAGATCTCCTCTAAACCGCAACCAACTAGCTAAAAACTAATTGCTAGCTACCTCTAAACCTCGGCCTCTAAAACCTAGATCACCGAGGCTCCCTCTACTCCACCATACCCGCTCCGGCTTAGGCGAAGCCCTGCGGGATCTCCCCTCTACTTCCGACACCACGCCGTCGTGCTGCCGGAATCACGAGGATAAATCTACAACCTCCACTGCCTGCTGGAACAAGGGAGAGGAAGGTCTTAATCGAGTACCATACGTGTGACCGACTGTGGGAGCGCTGCCAGAACACGGCGCCGGAAGGATCATCTACGCGATCTTGAGATCGGTAAGTGAACGACTACATCACCCACGAGAATCTGCTCTCGTTAACCGCTTTGGGTCTTTGAGGGTTAGTACTCTCATTGACTCGTTGCTACAATCTAGTAGATAGATCTTGGCTTGTTTGTGTGCATGCGATAGAATTTTTTTGTTTTCCATGCTACGAACCCCTACAGTGGTATCAAAGCCGTGTCTATATGTAGATCTGTTGCACGAGTAGAACACAATGATCATTATGGGCGTTGATGCTTTTGTTGTCAATTGCTTCTTGTGTACTTTGCATCTTGCGGGATGGTGGGATGAAGCGGCCCGGGCTAATCTTACATGACATCGTTCATGAGACTTGCTCCACGCTTGACATGCAATTTGTATAGCATAAGTGGCCTTGCGGGTATATGTTTCTCCCAACATAGTGAAGATTCAATTTACAATGGGTGATTAACAATACTAGTATCAACGTTGTGGTTCTTGTTCGTAAGTTAAAACGACACTTGATGAAAGCCCCAAACCATGTAAAACATGCAAAAAAAATTAGAGGCGTCTAACTTTGTTTTGCAAAGGTGTGTTGTGATGTGATATGGCCATGATTGTGATTATATATGATGTATGCAATGTTCCTTATTGTAAGTCGGCAACCAACAGGAGCCATATGGTTGTCTTTTAATTTTGTCTAGACCTATGTCTCTATTATTCAAAGTACTTGTAATAGTTGATGCTGGTGGACGGCAACCATGGAGCGGCGCCATTGACCTTCACGCCACGCCGGTGATGATGGATATCATGTTCGTGCTTGAAGATGGAGATCGGAAGCATGAGAAGAAAGGCCATATCATATCACATATTTTGAATTGCATGTGATGTTAATCCTTTTATGCATCTTGTATTGCTTAGTTCGCGACAGTAGCATTATAATATGATCCCTCTCACAAAATATCAAGTTATAGAGTGTTCGTCCTTAGTAGGCACCGTTGCCAAAGCTCGTTGTTTCGAAGCACCACGTGATGAACGGGTGTGTTAGATTCTGCGAGTGTATACAATGGGAGAAAGCTAGATTTGCTCATGCGAAATCTAAGGTTTGATCTTGACGAGCCTAGCATGTACAAACATGGTCTCGGAACACGGAATACCGAAAGGTAAAGCATGAGTCATATAGATGATATGATGAACATGATGATTGTTCGCCTTTGAAACTATATCATGTCACGTGATGATCGGACTTGGTGTAGTGAATTTGGTTTGTGTGATCACTAAAACAATGTGAGGGATATTGTTTTGAGTGGGAGTTCAATAGCAATATGATTAAAAGTTGAACACTATTTATCATAAATTAAATCAAAGTGAATTTGCATAGTTGTTGTAGTCATTGGCATCCGTTTACCACCTTGCGCTTAGTTATAATTGAGATAATAGAACTATGGAACTCTGGTTAATTACTTTACGAACTGGTATCGTATTGTTTGAAGTGTTAATCTAAAATTTAAAAGTCCTATTTCAAACTTTTAGTAAGTTCTAGTTACTTTTTGAACTTTAATAATTAGTATTAAATCAAGAGTAACAATTCCAGTGTTAGTATATAAATATCATGTTTGTCTCCATGATTCTTGATATTCGAAACATTGTTTTAATATCAAGGTTATCGAGGAACTAAAAGAATTGTTGCCAAAACCATCATGTGTGAAAGATATTGTGATATCTGAAACGAATTTTTGGTTGCAACATGATAGAGTATAATATGGCAAAAGTCATGTTCTCATATTTGATGAGAATTTTCAAAAGGTTGGAGACGCTAGTCGTCCTAATCCTCCAAAAGGTTTTGGAGAACAAAATTATACTCGCGATTCACCATTATAAGCAAAAGCAGCTTGATCATGAATAATTCCATGATAAGGATGAATATTTGATGTAGATAAAATGTTTACTACACCAAGAGATTACTAAAGAATGGAATTTGAAAGAACACCAAACATTTGATGATGGTGATATACTTCAAAGTGCAAGTCCAAAGACATTGGTATTTAACTATACATGCTTTGGACTATGTGTCATGTGTATGGCTCCACTATTGATGTTGATAGATTTTTTCAAACATAAAAGGAAATACTAGAAGAGCATCTCATAAATATATGGCACAAAAGAAAAGACCAGAATTGTTCAGCTTAGGTATATAGAGGATATACATGTTATGGTTGTATTCTTTGTTTGTTAAATAATGTGGTTCTTAAGTATTAGATACTGAATTTGTTTGTGTGAATCGTCATACGAAACAACACAATTCATGAACTACAATGGCCTAAGTAACCAACAAAACAATATGTGATGATGTTCATCGAGAACAAATAAAGGGTTATTGTGTTGCTTGTTGAAATCAAAGGTTGCCTTCAAGATTTGTTGAATCATGTATTATGAGAACAAAAGGGTTGTTCAAATAATTTTCGTAATCCATAAAAGATGGATGATTTACAAATCTCGTTGGAGAAATCACATCCATAAAACTAGTGCTAAAAATGTCGAAAGATAAATTGATTGAAAGATCACTTAGGAAGTGACATCGCCGTTTAAATTATATTGGAAAGAAAACATGAACAAACTCCATGTGGATGAAATTTTGGAGTCTTTTGATTTTTGATCAAATGACGCTTGTGAAACTTTCCTAGAGATAATTAAAACTCCGTCCATAGGCCAAAAGGGAATGAATGACTAGATTATTGGAATTTGTACATATTTGATGTATGAAGTCCATTACGTGTAGTCAAGAGCGATGGATTTCAACTTCATATGCTTTCTTCGAAAATTTGAGTGAATATATGAATATTTACTTAATGAGGATGAAATGTGAAACATTTGAAAAGTTTAAAAACTTTCAAGATGAAGTGCAAAATCAATGTTACAAGAAAATAAAGAATTTATGATAGGATCATAAAGGAAGATATTTGAGTTACAAGTTTAGCATAATACCTTAGATTTGAGGAATCGTTTCGTGGAATTGCATTTCCCGAAACACCATAAGATTATGGAGCGTTTGAGATATGTAATGAAACCTTGTTTGACATGGTAAGATCAAATGTGTAATTTATAAAACTGCCATTATATTTTAAAGATTAAAGCTTTAGAGACTACCGTTTTTCCACTAAAAAGAGCTCCATCATAATCCGTTGAAATGACACCATATAAAGTTATGGTTTGGGATAAAACTCAAATTGTCCTTTCTTAAACATTGGTATGCTATGCATAAGAAAGATGTTTGCAACCAAAATAGGATGAACATATCTTTGTATGTTATTTTGAATAATCATTGAGTATTCCTCCATAACACCAAATACAAAAACGTTTGTCGCTTAGAACGTCAAGTTTCTTTGAGAAAGGATTTTTCTATGAAAAGTTAAGTGGGAGGACAATAGAACTTTGATAAGGTTAAAAGAACCTTAGCTATATGTGCAAAGTTGCGCAGCTCCGAAAAGTGTTCCGGAGGCAGCAACAATGCACATGGCTCACGTGCCTCAAAGGTTGTGGTCACGGAGGTCTAAGTTCCTATTGAACCAAGTAGGTCGGGTAAACAATCAAATACCAAGATTTGAGAGTTAAATCATTATTTGACAATAATGAACCGACTACATGCAAAGAAGCGATGATGGGCCCTGACTCCGTCAAATGGCTTGGAGCCATAAAATCTGTGATAGTTCCATACACGAGAAATCAAGCTTTGAACTTGAAAGACCCTCTGGAAAGGTGTAAAACCTTACAGTCGTGTTTGGATCTATAAAGAAATAGACATGGATGTTTCACATATATGAAATAGTCGACATGTTGGGAAAAAGTTCACAACAATATTCAAAGGTTGACTATGACAAGATTTGATCTTTCATAGCGATGTTTAGTCTAGACGGATTAATGTAGCAACCACTACATATAATTTTGTTATATGGTAGTTGAATAAACAAAACAAGTTCTTTTGATAGAATTGTTACCTAGGACGTGTGCATAACACGGTCCATAGGGTTTTGTTAATTCAAAGGATGTTAAAAGCGTATGCAAACTACAATGGTTGAAGTGAGCATCGCGGAGTTGGAATCTTCACCATGATGAAACTGTTAAAAGAGTTTAAATTCATCAAAGACGATGAATATGCTTGCATTAGCAAGAAATTAAATGGGAGCGCTAAGACATGTTTCTAATACATTATATGGAAGACATATTGTTGATTGGAAATAATGTATCTTTTTATTGACACGGGTTAAGAATTTCATCTCGATGAAAGGCTTAGGAAGAATCCGAATATTTGGCATCAATGTCTATATGGATAAATTGAGACGCTAATATGGTTGTGCCAGAAGTACATAGATGAGATATTGAATGATTTCAATATAGAAACTACAAGAAATGTTCTTGTTGCACAGAAAGGATTGAATAAAGATTCAAGTATTTTTAATACTTGATAGATAAAATCACAAAGAGTATTTTATCAATCATGATGTGATGTGTACAAATCCAGATATGTCCTATACTATAAATATTATGAGCGTAAACCAGAATGATTCATAAGATGATTATTGGAAAATAGTAAAGATATTCTTATGATCTTTTAGAAGAACTAAAATATATTATTTTGTAGAAGTGACAAATTGATGGTTAGTTCATTGTAAAAGTATTATATTGATACTAGTTTTGTCACAAAGTACAAATTAAGTTTATCTCAATCTAAACCAAGGGTGGCACAATATGATGGAAAGTAAGTTCCATAATGGACTTGGATGAGATCCAAAGTTAAGACACTGTGACAGATACTACAGCAAAAGGCTAAGTATATGACTGCTATTATAGCAGCAAAAGAGGGCATTTGTGTCAAGTAGTTTGTTATCAAACTAGGTGTTGTTCACAACGGGATAGTACTATGAAGATATATTCTACGACAATATTATCAACATGTTTTAACCCCAAGGAACTAAAGGTCTCACCAAAGGACCAAATTTATACAAAGCCATCTCATTAGAGAATGAGTGATGCGTAGTGACGCAAAGACATGCAATTACACATAGACCTAAAAGTGACGGATCCGGAGATCAGTTGACCACTAGCAATCGTGTAAATACAACACTGGAAAGCCATAGGTGTTGAATGCACAAAGATTTGAATCTAGATTATTGACTCTAGTGCAAGTGGGAGACTGTTGGAGATATGCCCACGAGGCAATAATAAAGTGGTTATTATCATATCTTCATGCTTATGATAAATGTTTACATACCATGCTATAATTGTATTAACTGGAAACATTAATACTTGTGTGATTTGTAAACATAGTAGAGTCCCTAGTAAAGCATCTTGTTAAACTAGCTTGTTGGTTAATATATGATCATGGTTTCCTGATCATGAACATAGAGATGTTATTAACAACAGGGTCATATCATTAGGAGAATGATGTGATGGACATACTCCTATAGTTAAGCGTAGCATAAAGATCAAGTCATTTAATATAGTTCATTTGCTATAAGCTTTCTGATACATAGTAACCTAATTCCTTCGACCATGAGATCATGCTAATCACCATCACCAGAAGGATGCTTTGATGACATCAAACACCACACCGTAACTGGGTGGCTATAAAGGTGGCATTGAGTGTTCGGAAAGTTTGTGTTGAGGCACATGGATCAAGAGTGGGATTTGTACATCCATATGATGGATAGATATACTCTGGTCCCTCTCGGTGGAATGTCATCCAATTAGCTTGCAAGCATGTGACTGGCTCACAAGGGATCAAATATCACGGTAACGAGAAAAGAGTACTTATCGGTAACGAGGTTGAACTAGGTATGCAGAGATACCGACGATCAGACCTCGGATAAGTAAACTATTGCGAGACAAAGGGAAATTGGTATCGTATGTAAGTGGTTCATTCAATCACGAAGTAATCGTAGAAATATGTGGGAGCCATAAGAATTTACAGATTCCTCTATTGGTTATTGATCGGAGAAGAGTCTCGATCATGTCTGTATAATTCATGAACCGTAGAGAGACACACTTAAGGATTCGATGTTGTTTAGTAGATATGAAATGTGAGTAAAGAGACCAAATGTTGTTCGGAGTCTCGGATGGGATCCGGGTTATCACGAGGAGATCCAGAATGGTCCGGAGAATAGGATTCATATAAGTAAAGTCCAATTCCGGAGTTCGGGAATGGTTCCGGTGTTTTCACCGAAATGTTCTAGAAGGGTCTAGACGCCGATCCGAAAGGGGAAGGGTACATGGATGTGTCATGACAAAGAGGAATGGTTGCATCATGTCCTAGGTCACTTGGCTGGACACTTGGAAGAGAGAAATCAAACTCTAATTTGAAAGTCAAAAGGGCATTTCCAAGTGGAGGGAGAGAAGGATTTCTACCTAGGGAAGGAATCCTCCCTCTCCCTTGGGCCAGCCACATGAAGGGGAGTTGGGGGTGGAATCCCTCCCCCTTAGCGCCACCCCACCTATAAAAGGAGGGGTAGGGCACCCCCCCCCCCCCCTTGCCTACACAAGAAACCCTGGATTGGCCGCTGTCAACACCCGGATTTTTAATCCCAGATGCCTGTTATGCCATACATCGCAATCCCAGGATTACCATTTTTGCGAGACATAACAGAATTGGATACCACAGTACATCATCCATTACAAACCATATATAAGGTCTTACACAAATAGGGATCTCATGATCCAGTTCTTAATACAACTTCAAGCAGCGGAATATGTAATAATAACGGTAGCGTAGGCGAAGCTCCATCTTCGGGGTCACAGGAAATGCTGACAATGGGAGATGATCCTAGTTGTCGTAACCTTCCTGGGGTCCATCCTCTAGGTACTCCTCTTCATAGTATGGCCATGGGAATAGCTAGGGACAAAGCTATGAGTACTCTTTAAGTACTCGCAAACTAATACTAACAAGTGAAAGGGATTTTTGATAATAGGACACTAGGCTCTAGGGTTGTTTTGAAAAAGCCAGATTTATCTCTACTAAGTTTAGAAGCAACGAATGCTAGTTGAAGTTTTATAACACCTAAGTGGGAACTTGTATTTCATATCACAACCCTGTTGTGGTCAAGTCAAAGTCTCAATTTATTTCACAAGTCTTTTGAAAAGATCTGACGGGGGAACAGTATGGCCACTCCAACTGTCCATAACCGCGGACGTGGCTATTTGAATAGTTTGACACTCTGCAGAGATTGTACACTTTCACCACAACATTCGATACATCCGTCAGGAAAAAATCCTGAATTCACCATACTCAGTATGCGGATAATCAATCCTAACCTTTCAATTACACGCCCTAGTATAAGCACCTCTCCTGTGAGTTTGGCCTCCCAACCATGACCAACTGTCATCTTGGGTACTGCATAGGTGGACAATCTTCACAAGGTAGCCTCAGCACAAACCTTGGCCGTGAGGGAACTAATACTAAGGTATATAAGTTTCCAGTCAAGCCCTGCCCAATCTTCGGGTATTGTGGTTGTACGATAAAATTGGAATGGTATCGCATCCAGACAACCATCAGTTTTAAAAAGGGCTAAGGCTCATGCCTCAACATTTTCATCACCAAAATCATCAGGTGTTCGGAACACATGTCCAAAACATTTCAATAGAATGATCCATCATTCCAAGGTTTTCATAACCATTTCACCAAGTATTCCCATCTAATGTTGATCAAGTTTTATGCTTAGCACTAGCATCTACAAGTGGGGGTAAGCACTAATGAGGGGTGGTAACTAAGTGGAGTTTGAACTAAGTGCAATCTCATGCCTTAGGATGACATAAAGATTATCTAGCTTAGGCCAAATTTTATGCTCTTTATGCAACCTTCAATTATCTTTCTAATATCTACAATTCACTTAAGTAAGAACTAAGTACTAGCTTTGATAAAGAAATAAAGTATAAAGCTTGTAAGTAAAACTAGGATTGGTTTATCAAGTGGGTAGGATCATCTATGCTTAAGGCATATAGTTGGCATGGTGACAAACAGTTATTGGCTTGCATTAGTATCAGTCTAAGCTTGCTAAATTGCAAGTGTTAGCTTGCAAGGTTAATAGCTTGCCTTGTGTAGAGCAGTGGTTGAAGTTCTCCTCGGCTTCTTCTTTGTAGTATCCTCCTTCCTCCTCGTATCCTTGGTCGGTACTAGCGTCTATGAATAAATACGAGGTACACAATCACCAAACAATACTTAACTACTTGCATTCATCACACACAAGGGTCCTATAGATGATCTAGCATCATCACTAACATTACAAGATTAAAGCTTGGTTTAATTCCTTTTATTTTTAGAAAAGTAATTTCTACTCATTGAAAAACTACTTAAGATTTAATATTCTCCAAACCAAACATGGGATCATGTTGACACATGTCATCACCACATATTTCAGTACATGGGAATGTGATTTCAAGTGGTGTCACAATTTAATAAGGTTTTTCTCTTTTATTTTAATTAATTAAAGTGGCTAGAAATGCCTATGTGGCATTCTTTTATTACTTGAACATTATTTCTGTAAGTAAACCTATATATATTTTTATATATTCTGAAAGGTATGGTTAAATGTGATTTTTGAGAGTTGGAATCAACTCAAAAGCTATTATGGTTTAAATTTTAAAAATGTTTAAATGCAGAAAAGCTTCTGCCTTGTTATTTTTACCATGGATGATCTACAGATCCAAATGACTTGAATCCAACGGGCTTGGATTCAGCATTCCCAGACCTTTCTAACAAAATTGGTTTCATTCAATTTGGTTCACTGAATCGACCTGGGTTGATTTTTGAAACTGGGTACAGAAGTGTGTTTGAAATAAAATGGAAAAGGTTTAATTCAAATGACTGGGCTGCGCGGGAAGCGATACTGGGCCGGCCTGCTAAGCACAGCGCTTACGCGGGCTGGTTAAGTCGCTGTCCCCACGCGTCAGTGAGACAGGGGGTGCGAAGCGGTATGGGGCGATGTGGTGCATTCGATCTGGTTCTAATCCAATGGCTGAGGGTCATCGTCGACGTTGGGCAACGCTAGCGAGACAGAAACCTAGCGCGGCAGGTGAGGGTCGTTGGGGGCTCACCGGGGTTCAGGCGAGGGTTGGCGAGGCGGGCGAACGACGAAGTCGACAACGGCGAACCTCCTGGTACCGGCAGCTTCTCCTGGGGCGGCTCCAATCACTGGCCCCCTTCTTCTCCAGCAGCGACAGGCTCCGGTGAAATTCTGGCAAAGTGCTGCTCGCCTTGCTCCGGGAACGGGGTGGCACAATCAGTGAGGAGAGGGGAGTGAGATGGTGTGCTCAATTCGGCTGGGGGTGGCCTCTATTTATAGTCGCGACGACGAGACCGAACGTGATGAGCAGGCGACGATGGCGACATGGCTACGGGCGGCTAGAGGCATGGTCGGCGGTGGCAATCGCTTGGTGGTCTCCTGGCAATCCTCTACGGCTTTAACGCGCGCGTAGGGGCGGTGCGGTTTGGTCTGGAACGCGTGATGCTCTGCGCGGCAGAGGTGGCGTCTTCGACGGCGAGCGGTGGCTGTGCGGCATGGGACGGCGAACGGGGATGTCTGGCGGCCTCCTGGGTTGGTGGCGATCATGTATGCACGCGGCGAGGGCGGCGCGTGGTCTGTGGGCGTCGGTCGAGCGTGGCACTTTGGCACATGCTCGGCATGGTTGCTGGCGAGCTGAGCGCGGTCCGTGTGTGTGGTCCTGGGTTTGGCAACGCTCGCGGCTGGGACAGGGAGTGGCGGTGGACGGGCTCCTGCAAGGTTGGCACGGCTAAATCTCCTTCTAGCTTGCTGTCTCCACTGGGTGGCATGGTGAGCTTTGGCTGTTCACCATTGATGTCATTGCCCAGCTTATAGTGAGGCTAGTGCTTGGTTTAACTTGCAAGATGATCTACTGAGATGGTTGTGAGCTAGAGAGGGGACAAGTTAGGCTTCAATCACTACTCACAATAGTGTTTAAGATTTTGATGATTTGTGTATGCAAAGTGTTTGATGAAATGGCCGCAAGAATTCAAGTTTTGAATTTGGAAAAGATTTTTGGTGGGTGTGCTAGGTTGGTGCTGGTGAGTCTGCAGATGCTTGGGTTTTGAAAGTTGAGCTTGTTTGAGTGGTTTTTGAAAAAGTGGGATCTTCTCATATGATAAAGATTCAATTTTGAACTGTCATTTAAACTATGCATTTGAAAGTTTCTGGATGATCACAAAGTGGTCCTTGATACCTTGTTATGAGTACAATCAAGGGGTGCAAAGATCCAGAAAAGTTTCTGTTAAGTTCTAAAAGTTTGGGACAGCCAAAGTAGGCATGGGAGCTAAATTGGTCAAAATGACCATTCCCTTATTTTATTTGTTTTGATTTATTTATCTTTGATAAAAGTTTGGGAATTGTTTAGATGATGTTTATTTCACCTAAGAATCCATTTACAAGCAAAGGAACACACAAACAAGGTGGTTCAAAAGAATTCCAAATGAAATGCATACACCATGCATGCTTTCATATTTTTATTTTAGAAAAGTTTTTGTTAACCCTAATTTTGATGATTAGAGTTTGATGATCTAAGTTTAGTATTTTAGGGATGTTACAGCCGCCGCCCCCCTCTCTAGTTACGGCCAATCTAGATCTCCACTAAACTGCTACCAACTAGCTAAACCCTAATTCCTAGCTACCTCTAAACCCTAGATCGACGGGGCTCCCTCTATTCCACCATACCCGCTCCAGCTTAGGCGAAGCCCTGCGGGATCTCCCTCTACTTCCGACACCACGTCATCATGCTGCCGGAATCGCGAGGAGAGAGCTTCAACCTCCGCTGCCTGCTGGAACAAGGGAGATGAAGGTCTTCATCGAGTACCGTACGTGTGACTGACTGCGGGAGCGCTACCGGAACGTGGCGCCGGAAGGATCGTCTACGCGATCTTGAGATCGGCAAGTGAACGACTATATCACCCACGAGAATCTGCTCTCGTTAACCGCTTTGTATCTTCGAGGGTTAGTACTCTATCAACTTGTTGCACCGATCAAGTAGATAGATCTTGGCTTGATCATAGATTAGATCTTGATTGTGTGTTCATGCGGTAGAATTTTTTTGTTTTCCATGCCATGAACCCCAACACGAGAAGCCACCTCGAAGATGACGAAGCGCTTCGTCCACTCGTCATGGTGGCATGGATCAAGTTCTTCAAGAAGATCGTCAAAGTTTAGTGTAACTATGTTCCTTATATCTTACTACCTAGGAATATCGGGACGAGATTCAGTTAAGGGGGATAGAATTGTAACAACCATAGTTCTACTAATAGTAAGTAGGAAATGTTTGTGTATTCATAATACGTCCAATTTGCATCACCATTCTATATCATAATTTGCCTCTATTCATTGATATATTTCATATTAAGAGGTGTTACTTATGTATTTTTTTATCTTTTTTGCATGTTGGATGATTCTTGGAGGATGAACTGCTGCAGTCAGGATTCTGATGGAAAAAGAGGTGTTTTGATGCAATTTCGTGAAGATCAGAAAAATACCAGAAAACTATGGAATATCCTATTTTCCTAGAACACGAAGAATGCCAGAAGGGGAGGCGAAGATGGGCCACAGGGGGCCCACACCCCCCGCAGGCGCGAGCCACCCCTAGGCCGCGCCTATAGGGGGTGTGGCCCACCTGGCCCACCTCTGGCTCCGCCCTCTCGCCTATATCTTCTCCTCGAAACCCTAATACACAGGGAGCGACCACAGAAAGAGTATGCCGCCTCTGCGGGGCGGAAAACACTAAGAGATAAAGAGCTCTCCAGCAGACAGATTTCTGCCAGGGAAATTCCTTCCCGGAGAGGGGAGATCAGCGCCATCAGCACCATCATCAAGCTAGACTTCATCGGTATCATCATCATCATCCACACCATCATCTCCACCAGCACTATCCCGCTGTAACAATCGTGTTGAATACTTGCATAGTTCTTAGGGGAAACTTTCCTGGTGTTGATCACTATTGTAGTTGATGCTTGTGAGTGGAACCATTGGATTATTGTTTATGTTCAGATTGTTATCCATTACCATATCATCTTTGATCTTGATCCATATGATGTCTCGTGAGTAGTTCGTTTAGTTCTTGAGTACATGGGAGAAGTCATGTTGTTAGTAGTGGATTTGTGTTGAGATATTATTCAATGGTTTAGTATTTAAGTTGTGGTGCTATTCTTCTAGTGGTGTCATGTGAACGTCGACTACATGATACTTCACCATTTATGGTCCGAGGGGAATGCGTTGTGTAATTGGCTACTAATTATGGGGTTGCCAAAGTAACAGAAACCTAAACCCCCGTTAGGACACCATTGCACAAGGGAGTGTAGGATCTCAGAGTTTAAGGCTATGGTTAGGTTTATACCTTAATTGCTTTCTTGTAGTTGCGGATGCTTTCAAGGGGTTTAATCACAAGTATGTTTTAGTCCAAGTAAGGTCGATACATTAGCACAAGTTCACCCACACAACACTTACAAAACCAAAGAAGACTACTCAGCTATATGAAGCGAAAGCACTTGACAGAATTCCCATGTGTCCTCGAGAACGTTTGGTCCTTATAAGTATTTCCACCGGCTTATCCTTTGCTAAGAAAGGATTGGGCCACTTGCTACAATTGTTCTTTGTCTTTATTGCTTGAACTTTATTTCTTTGCTTTATCAGAAAAGCCCTAAAAATACGTTTGCTAAGTATTTACAGAGATTTCGGATGTCTACGCACTTCTATTCTTGTAGACAGTTGTTGGGCCCCCAAGTGCACAGGTTTGCAGAACAACAGCAAGTTTCCCTTAAGTGGATTACCCAAGGTTTATCGAACTCAGGGAAGAAGTGGTCAAAGGCATCCCTCTCAAGAAACCCTGCAATCAAGATACAAGAAGTCTCTTGTGTCCCCAACACACCCAATACACTTGTCAGGTGTATATGTGCACTAGTTCGGCAAAGGGATAGTGAAATACAAGTGTTAACGGTGCCAAAAAATAGCTTGACGGTGAGGTAAGGACTGAAGGAAAACTGAAATAAAGATGGAAGAAATAAAACATGCAACAGATCTAGATGCAAACGGTGTTTCAATGTTTAGAAACAAGGCCTAGGGATCATACTTTCACTAGTGAACACTCTCTCATATAAATATGTTCTCTTCATGATACTACTCTTAACTACTGTCCGTTTGGACACTATAATCCACGGTAGGACTACAAAAGCACACCTCAAAGTCCGCCTTCCTCATCTAGATAACACCACACTGTCACCTTGAGCGCTAGATGGTTCCAACAAACACCACAATTTCATAGAGACAACCAACTCAAAATATAACTCATAAAATATATATGTAATCTAGCCTAAGTGCCACACACGGTGTGCACACTGTCACTTTCACACACGTGGGGAAAAGCATAGATCTATTAAAGCATGATGAGTATTTATGTAGACTCTAGCCTAAGTGCCACTATTAAAGCACTTGAGTAGCAAGGTAGATCTACTTGATTACCAAGCTCATGACCACAACAAGATCATGCATAGAGAGAGTTAAGAACACATAGCTACCGGTAGAGCCCTTAGCCTCGAGAAAGAACTACTCCCTCCTCATCATTGGAATCAACAACGGTGATGAAGATGGCGATCGAGATCGATGGAGATGGTGGTGGAGATCGAAGGAGATGGCTCCGGGGGCACTTCCCCGTCCCGACAGGGTGCCGGAACAGAGAATTTATGTTCCCCAAATCTCCCCTTAGGTGGCGGCAGCGCAGCGGAAATTTTCTTGACTTTCTGGTCGACTATTTAGGGTTTTTGGGTCGGAGGCTTCTTAGAGGTGAAGGAGGCAAGGTCAGTGGAGGTCCAGGGGGCCCACACCCCTTGTGGGCATGGCCAGGGTGGGCCCTGCACCCACCTAGGGTGTGGCCACCCTCGTGTCCTCCTCCGTCTCGTCTTCGATTTTCCGTATCGTCCAGGGAAAATATGAACTTTGGCTTTTGTCCCGTCCAATTCTGAGAATATTCATTTTTTAGCTTTCTGAAACCAAAAATAGCAGAAAACAGGCAACTGACACTGTGGCATCTTGTCAATAGGTTAGTTCCACAAAGTGTATAAAAATACCTCAAAGTGTAGACAAAACATAGCAAATTTGATACAAAACAAGCATGGAGCATCAAAAATTATAAATACGTTTCCGACATATCAAGCATCCCCAAGCTTAATTCCTGCTCGTCCTCAAGTAGGTAAGTGATAAAAAGAATAATTTTTTAGGTGACATGCACCATCACAATCATGATCAAACCATTTACAAGCATTGAAAGCTGGGATCAAAGTACTCTAAGCATGAGCATGAAAGAACAAGTTCTAACAATAAGACAAAGTAACTATGCATGCAACATGAAAGGTTACAAACAAAGATCATGAATAACAATGCAGTGAAAGACGTTTGCCTGTTTCACATATAGAAAACATAGCATAGTGGCATTCAACTTGTCCCTCATGGAGCAGCAAATAGATGCATAGGACACCTTCAAAGTTCATAAGAGTGGCTAGATACAAATAGCACAAGAACAAGTAATATCAACAATATGCATCAATCAATAAGTTTTGGGACAATGCACATAGAACTAAGAATGGCAACTATGCTCTCTTAACTGGTGCCTAAAAGTAGAAGGTGGAGACTCAATATAATGGTGGAAGAAAGGCCCTTCATAAAGGGAAGCAGAGATTTCAAGTTTCAAAAAGATCTTCCAAAAATTATGATACTTGTTAGCTTTCAGTTCTCATTGCCCCTATCGTAAGCATCTTGAAGTGATTAAGGTTAAAGTGAACAAACTATGGAGTATATGCTTGATAAAGTATAAGTTGTCAATCTCATGTCCCTTGAATACGAGGGCCGCACCTCATGCTACTCAACTTTAGTCACATGTAAGTTCTTGTCATAGTAAGTACATGTGTATCATAGAGAACCGCCAATAGGGTACCCTTGCACATGATACATGAGTTATCCATAATCAAAATGACAAGGCAAGCATACAATGAGCATCTCAGCAATGTCCTTATTTACCATGGGAATATGGTGCTTTTTTCTCTCTTTCCTTTTTTCAATATGTCTCTTTTTTATATAAGAAGAAAGATTCATAGTTGTCATTATGATGATGCTGCAAGTTTCCACCATGATTAGGCATTGCTTAGGCTAGCGGCCTAGGCGTTTCTCTAACACACATACATAACTCCATGGACTTACAAGCTCCCCTTTTATTTCACACCGACGATATCCATAGACAAAAGATCATGATATCAACTGTGTACAAAGTACAAGTGCAATGTTGAAAACGTTCCCCGTGACAGAACGGTTCTGCTAAACCCAACGTATAAGTGCAAGCATATACAACAAAGATGACACAATGGTTCAAGTTTATTAGGGGCAATAAAAATAAAGTGTGCCATCAAGTTTGTGAGAGCTTTAATCACTAAGTTTTCACATAACAAAATATTTTTTTAATTGGAAGATAGATGAAAACAAGAATATACTTGGAATGGTGTAACACACCATGCATAGAAATTTATAGTGGACACTTTGGAATAACTTGGTTTTTTGGGAGTTGGATGCATGAGTAGAGCTTACTCATACAAGTGGAGGCTAGCAAAAGACTGGGAGCGACCAACTAAGAGAGCAATAATGACCATAATCATGTAGAGCGACAAAACATTACTAATCAAAGCATAGAGTGGTACTACAAGTCAAGGACTAAATGATCATAGAGGCTATGGTGACTTGTTCATAGTGATAACATGGTGTGAGGATGTGCCAAGTCAACCCAAACAAAGCATCAAAGGAGAATACCACAATATTATGCTTTTGTATGCTAAAATAACACATGATTCTTCCAAGGCACATTAAGCAATCTTAATTGTTTGGAACAAGTCATGCTATAGCAATAATCACTAAGCATATGGTCAAAGCAACATCTAGCATGACATGATAAAGTCTAAGCCACAGTCAAAACAAGATCCCTTTTGTACCACTATAAGCAAGAAACTTTCTACTCTTTTCCAACACCAATCGACTTATTTGAAACAACTCACAAAGATAATCATCAATAAAGATCAGTGAGCTTATCTCACAAATCCACAAATAAGACCTAAAAAGTTCTAAGATGAAAGCACAAGAAAACTAAGGCTAAACACAGTGCTAGCAAAAGAGAACACTCACAAGACAATAAGAATGAAAACTAGTGTGTTCTAGGCAATGAAAACAGAGTGTGTCTCTCTCCAAAAGAAGTGTGATGTAATCCAACCAATTTATTCAAGCAAACTAAGCAAACAAATACCTAAAAACAAAAACTAAGACGCTCCAAGAACACAACTGTGCATGAAACAATAAAAACGAAGTGTCTAGAAAGACCTAAGATTTTTATTAATGAAGAAGGGGATGCCTTGGGCATCCCTAAGCTTTGACGCTTGTACCTCTTTAATATTTCTTGGGGTGACACGGGGTGGTATCCCCAAGCTTGAGATTTTTTCCATTCTCATCTCATTACAGCATTCTTTCCCTACACCTGAAAATTTTCCTTCATACAAAACTTCACACAATCTTCATTAGCAACATTAGTGTATTCAAAATAATAAATCTTTGGGGTTTAGTTTTAAAACAGCAAAACTTTCATTAAAAAACACAAGCTACTGTAGCAATTCCCTTTAAGAAGCTCAGTTCACCAAAAAGAACTCAAAAAGAAAAGAAGCAAATGCAAATAATGGCAGAAATCTGTCAAAACAGACCAACATGTAGAAACTGATATTTTTGAAGACCTTTTGTTGCTCAAATAAAAAAGTGTTGAACTAAAGAAAGTTAGCTAACAACCTGCGGGATTTATTCATAAAGTTACAGCTTAATCCGACTTACAGAGATTTTACATGAATGTTTACAGTGGAGCACAAAAATCTGTTTCGGGAGAGCAACTCCCCAAATCTTACTTCCCTCTCATTAGAGGTTATTCTTGGCACAAAAAGAAAATAAAAAGAATAAGGAGAGGTTATTACAGAAGTAATAACTTCTAAGACTCAACAAAACTTTTGGGTTATCTCCGAATAAGTACTTTTCTTTAGCGCCTTTAAGTTAGGATAATAGTTTGAGAAGATGCTCACATAAGAAATATGAATTTGAAGTAAAAGAGAGCATCCAGAAGCAAAGTGAAAACACATTTAAGTCTAACCCACTTCCTATGCATAGGAATCTTGTAAAGAAACAAGTCATGAAAGCACAAAGCAACAAGCATAGAAAAGCAGAACAAGTGCAACTTCAAGATTTTCAACATAAATAAGGGAAACTTAATATTATTGAGATGCATAAAACCATGTTTCCCTCTCTCATAATAACTTTCAGTAGCAACATGAACAAAATTAACAATATAACTATCACATAAAACATTCTTATCATGAGACACATGCATATAATAATTATTACTCTCCACATAAGCATAGTCATTCTTATTAATTGTAGTGGGAGAAAATTCAATAAAATAGCTATCATTATTATTCTCATCACCATAATCATACAATATAGGAGGCATATTGTAATCATAGTTGATTTTATCCTCAATAGTAGGTGGGCTAAAAATATCACATTCATCATTTTAATCATCATATATTGGAGGTTTGGTATCATTATAAGCAATAGAATAGCTATCTTCCAAAGATGTGGAACTAAAAAGATCATTTTCATAAAAACTAGCTTCCCCAAGCTTAGACATTTCCATAGCATTAGCAATAATGGTGTCCAAAGAATTCATACTAATAACATTGCTATTATCATGCAAATAAAGTTCCATAGGTTTTTTAATTTTCTCTTGAAACACTTCATGTCCTAACTCAAGATAAATACTATAAAGCTCTCTAATTTTGTTGTTGTTTTCCATTAAGCCTAACTAGTGAAAACAAGAAACAAAAAGACAAAATTGCAGAATCTAAAGGAAATAACTTTGTGCACTCACACATCAAGAGTATGTGAGTACCTTTTACCTTACCTCCCCGGCAACGGCGCCAGAAAATAGCTTTCTGGCTTGTTGTTGCCATGGGGTAACGTGTGTGTGTGCCTTTTACCTTTCCTCCCCGGCAACGGCGCCAAAAAATAGCTTGATGTCTACGCACTTCTATTCTTGTAGACAGTTGTTGGGCCTCGAAGTGCAGAGGTTTGTAGAACAACAACAACAACTTTCCCTTAAGTGTATTACCCAAGGTTTATCGAACTCAGGGAGGAAGTGGTCAAAGGTAACCCTCTCAAGCAACCCTGCAATCAAGATACAAGAAATCTCTTGTGTCCCCAACACACCCAATACACTTGTTAGGTCTATAGGTGCACTAGTTCGGCGAAGAGATAGTGAAATACAAGTGGTAATGGTGCCAGAAAATAGCTTGACGGTGAGGTAAGGACTAAAGGCAAACTGAAATAAAGATGGAAGCAAGAAACATGCAACAGATCTAGATGCAAACGGTGTTTCAATGTTTAGAAACAAGGCCTAGGGATCATACTTTCACTAGTGAACACTCTCTCATATAAATATGTTTTCTTCATGATACTACTCTTAACTACTCTCCGTTTGGACACTATAATCCACGGTAGGCCTACAAAAGCACACCTCAAAGTCCACCTTCCCCATCTAGATAACCCCACACTGTCACCTTGAGCGCTAGATGGTTCCAACAAACACCACAATTTCATAGAGACAACTAACTCAAAATATAACTCATAAAATATATATGTAATCTAGCCTAAGTGCCGCACACGGTGTGCACACTATCACTTTCACACACGTGGGGAAAATCATAGATCTATTAAAGCATGATGAGTATTTATGTAGACTCTAGCCTGAGTGCCACCATGGCGTGCATGCTGTCACTTACACACATGTAGGGAGAGCAGAGATCTATTAAAGCACTTGAGTAGCTAGGTAGATCTACTTGATTACAAAGCTCGTGACCACGACAAGATTATGCATAAAGAGAGAGAGATGAACACATAGCTACCGGTAGAGCCCTTAGCCTTAAGGAAGAACTACTCCATCCTCCTCATGGGAATGAGCAACGGTGATGAAGATGGCGATGGAGATCGATGGAGATGGTGGTGGAGATCGAAGGAGATGGCTCCGGGGACACTTCCCCGTCTCGGCAGGGTGCCGGAACAGAGAATTTCTATCCCCCGAATCTTCCCTTCGGTGGAGGCGGCACAGCGGAACTTTTCTTGGCTCTCTGGTCGACTATTTTGGGTTTTTGGGTCCACACCCCCTATGGACACGGCGAAGGAGGCAAGGTCAGTGGAGGTCCAGGGGGCCCACACCCCCTATGGACACGGCCAGGGTGGGCCTCGCACCCACCTAGGGTGTGGACACCCTGGTGTCCTCCTCCATCTCATCTTCGATTTTCCGTATAGTCCAGGGAAAATATGAACTTTGGCTTTTGTCCCGTCCAATTCCGAGAATATTCATTTTTTAGCTTTCTGAAACCAAAAACAGCAAAAAACATGCAACTGGCACTTTGACATCTTGTCAATAGGTTAGTTCCAAAAAGTATATAAAAATACCTCAAAGTGTAGACAAAACATAGCAAAGTTGATACAAAACAAGCATGGAGCATCAGAAATTATAGATACGTTTCCGACGTATCAATTTCCTGCTCCATACCACTAGTCAACACCTTGTGCTCCTCGTTGGATTCGACACTCCTATTTATCGAAAGTAATAGGATACACCCCCTATACTTGTGGGTTATCATGACTATTTTCTGGCTCCGTTGCCGGGGAGTGAAGATCTATTGAACAGTGGAACTGGTAAAGGAAACTTCTACTATGAGTATTACTTTTTATTTCTGTTTGTTACTTTGTTTCCAATATGGATAACCCACTTGGTTTTCTGTTTGGGAAAACTATTACGACTGTTAGGGTAGTAGATGAACCACCACCTGTTGAGATAGATCCTTTTAAGATACCTACAGGTACTGTTGATCGTGTTATGGATAATTATTATTTAGGGGATGGAACTGTCCATCCTGGTGATCATTTTCTTTTTATCCATAAATTATGCGGGTTGTTTAAGTGTGCAGGTATCACAACTGAACAGGTGAATAAGAAGAAGTTACTCTCTATATCCTTGAAAGGAAGAGTTGAAGAATGGTATAAGATGCTGAAGAATGGACAATCCATGGAATGGGAGGAAATAGTACCTCTCTTTTATTCTAAATTCTATCCTCCCAGTGATATTCATAAGGATAGGAATCTGATATATAACTTTTGGCCTCGTGATGGAGAGAGTACAACTCAAGCTTGGGGGATATTGAAGTTACTAATGCTTAAATGTCCTAGTCATGAACTCCCTAACAATATTATTATCAATAACTTTTATGCTAGGCTTTCTCTTCATGATAAAGGTTTACTAGATGCTTCCTGTGCTGGATCATTCACACGTATGAAGGAAGAAGCTAAATGGGATCTACTAGACCGTATTAAAGAGAACACTAAAGCATGGGAGAACGACAAAGGAAGAAAGTCAGGTATAAACTATGATTATGAATGCATTAAATCTTTTATGGGAACTGATGACTTCCGTGATATTAGTACTGAGTATGGTCTTGATTCTCAAAGTATTGCCAACTGTTTAAAGGCCTTTGCCTCTTACATAGAATTCCAAAAAATAAGTGGAATAAATACCATGCACCTTATAAATATGTTATTAGTCATGTTCCTGTTAGAAGTACTGAAGTTTGTACTGTTGATCCTATTTTGCTTGAACCTTATGTTGAGAAAATTCCTTTTCCTGCTAAGGTAAAGGAACATTCTATCGTAGCTAATGTGGTTAGCAAAAATGCAAAGAAAACTGTGGAACCTGATGAGCAAATAAATATTGAACATGTGATAGATATTATGAAAGATCTTGACACTAAAAATATATAGGATGAGCACATTGTCTTCTGTGAAGACGCTTCTAATATTATCTCTCATCCTAGTAAAGATAGTAAAGCTAGAAAAGCTAAATGTTCTCTTTAATACTTTGCTAGTGTCCCTATGCTTTCGGTGAGAACTGGTGATTATTGTTATTATGGTTTATGTGATATTGGTGGTAGTTCTAGTGTTATTCCTTATGAGCTTTACAGTGAAATTATGCATGAAATTGGTCCTTGTGAGCTTGAGGATATTGATGTGGTTATTCACCTTGCTAATAAGGAAACCATTTGCCCTATTGGTATTGTAAGAGATGTGGAGGTTCTCTGCGGTAAGATTAAGTATCCTGCTGATTTTCTAGTGCTTAATTTAGCAGCTAGTAAAACTTGTCCTATCATTTTTAGTAGACATTTCTTGAACACTTGTGGAGCTATTATAGATTGTAAGAAGGAGAAAGGTTTAACTAAGTTTGATGGAGATTCTTATGAGTTTAACTTTTCCAAATTTGCTAAAGCTCCTTGTGAAAATAGCTTGCCCAATGAAGATTTCAGGATGGAACAACTTGCTTTTATTGATCCAGTTTATGACCTTGGACCTCTTTTTAATGGTTGTAAGTATGTTCATTCTGATGATAAAGTTATTTCCTGTGAAAGTTATATTGTCAACTTTATTCATAGTGCTAATGAAAGTTATTATGAGAGAGGGCAACATGGTTTTATGCATCTCAATAATATTAAGTTTCCCAGTTTTATGTTGAAAGCTTTGAAGTTGCATTTGTTTTGTCTTCCTATGCTAGTGGCCTTTTGCTTCAATAATTTGTTTTCTCATGATACCCCCCCTTGCATAGGAAGTGGGTTAGACTCAAATGTGTTGGATATTTTCTTCTTGATGCTCCTTTTCACTTCAAATATATATCTTCTATGTGAGCATCTTTGAAATTATCAAGCCTAACATAAAGGCGTTATAGAAAAGTACTTCTTGAGAGATAACCCAATAGTTTTGTTGAGTCTTGAAAGTTATTACCTCAGTAATAACCACTCCTTATCCTTTTTGTTTTGGTTTTTGTGTCAAGATTAACTACTTTTGAAAAGTAGAGGAGTTGTGAAAAGTGGTTGTCCTGGGGCAAATTTTTGTGCTGCATTGTAAAAATTCGTGAAGGAGCTCAGAACTTCGGATGGATCTGTAATTTGTTGTGCTTGTTCTACAAGTTGTTACCCAACTTTTATTAGTTTTGCACTTTTTGATTTGAGCAACAGAAGGTTTAAAAAAATCAATTTTTAACTGGTCTGTTTTGATAGATTTCTGCCATCATTAGCATTTGCCTTTTATATTGATTCCCATTCAGATTCTTTTTGGGGCTTCTGGAAAGGAGTTGCTACAGTAGATTTTGTTTTGATGGATTTCAGTTGAAGTTTGAGCCTAAAGGTTTATTGTTTTTGCATATACTAATGTTGCCATTGAGGTTTGTGTAAGGCCTTGTATGAAGGGAATTTCCAGGAGACGAAGAAAAGGAATCTGCAGAGTTCGTCTTTGAATACGTAAAAGTAGTGAAAATAGAAGGTTCGTGAAAACCTTATCTTTTTATATTCTTGATGTTTTTATTGCATACGGAAGGTTACGAGACAAAATAGAGGAGGATACGGAGGCCAGGGTGGCCACACCCACCCTAGGCGCGGGCCCCAGCTGGCCGCGCCTGGAGGGGGTGTGAGCCCCTGAACTCCGTCTCCACCTTGTTTTCGCACCAGTACCTTCCTTATGCATTGAAACTTCGTAATATATCACCCCCTGGATCTCCCGAGGTTCATATATCGTGTTCTCGTCGTGTTTTCGTTTCGATCTGTTTCTGTCAAGAAATACTCTCAAGTTTAGAGCACCATGGTCTCTGCCAACGACAAAGGCAAGAAGCCCGTGGACGAAGAAAGGATCGCTGCTAGGCACGAAGACATGGATTGGAGCGTCGAGGAGGAAGTTAAGGTGGAGGAACAAACCGCCGCAGGGTCAAGGGCAAGGAAACCTACTTTTGTAGGAGCAATTAACACTGGACGTGCTTTTTCTTGTAACATGCAGGGGATTATAGCCTCCGTTCCAGACTTCAAATCCTTCCCTGAGGCAGTGGAAGCCCTTCGAACCACTTACGAGTTTTGTGATAAGTATAGTTCTTTGAGGATGAAGGTGGATATACTTTAAGAGGATAATAACAGGCTTTGTAATATGCTAGAAGGTTTTCTTACCCTAAACAAGGGAACACCACCACCACCAAAGGAGTAATTCGTCATCAGTTTTGGCATCCCCTTAGCTTTGATATTGTTGATTAGTATTGGCATCACTTTGGTAGCATCAAGTAGATCTAAATTGGTTTTGGCAAACCGAGCTCTGGTAAGTAGCAACATGTTTTGAGGTTTGAAAGGAAAAAAAAGCTTACAGGTATTTTGTATCATTTATTTTCTTTTTGTTTGGCTCATAATCTTAGTATTCTTTATTTAAGATCTTTTGTGTCTTCAAGGAAGATTGCATGTTTGGCTTTATCACTTGTAGGTTTGCTTGTTTCCTTCAACTCTTTTGCTTGCTACCCAGCCTTGCTAGCCAAAAACCTGTTTTGAGAAGGAATACTTCTCATCCTTCCAGTCCCTTTGAACCAAAACTTGTGCCATTTGTGTCCACCATATATACCTATTAGCACTATTGCTATTCCAAGCAAATTCTCAAGCTTCATCTACGTTTCGAATTAAAAATTATTTTGTCATGTGAAAACTAGTCAGTAAAGCTCTCACGAACTTGATGGAACACCTTATTTTCTTGCCCCTAATAAACTTGAACCATTGTGTCATCGAAGTTGTATATTCTTGCATCTATACGTTGGGATTAGCAGAACTGTGATGACATGGGTAACGCTTTCAAGACCTATAAATACATACCAGTTGATGGCATGCTCTTTTGTTTGTGAATGTCGTCGGTGTGAAATAAAAGGAAAGCTTGTAAGTCCATGGAGTTATGTATGTGTGTTAGCGAAACGCCTGGGCCGCTAGCCTAAGCCATGCCTAATCATGGTGGAAACTTGCAGCATCACCATAGTGAACAATATATGAAGCTTTCCTCTTATATAAAAAATAAGAGACATATTGAAAAGAGGAAAGAGAGAAAAAAGCGTCATTTTCCCATGATAAGAGATTTCTGAGATCCTCACTGTTTGCTTGCCTTGTCATTTTGATTATGGGATAGCTCATGTATCATGTGCAAGGGGTACCCCGTTGGCGGTTCTTTATGATACACATGTACTTACAATGACAAGAATTTAACGGTAACTATAGTTGAGTAGCATGAGGAGCGACCCTTGTACTCAAGGGACATGAGATCGCCAACTTATATTTCGTCAAGCATATACTCCATCCTTGTTCAATTTAACATTAAACACCTCAAGATTCTTATGATAGGGGAAATGAGATATCAAAGCTAGTAAGTACCATAATACTTCGGAAGCTCTTTATTAACTTGAAATCCCTGCTTCCCTCTATGAAGGGCCTTTCTTCTACTTCTAAGTTGAGTCAGTAAACCTACTTCCTCTCTTTCTCCGGCAAGAATTTGAGTTGTTGTGTTTCAAGCATTCATATGATGATTTATTCAATCATGTTCTTTATCTTCCTTGTTTACATAAGACTCTTATCTATTGAGTATTACTTTGAAAGATATCATTGTGAAAAACCTTTTATGTTTGAGCAAAGAGTACTTTTGTACTAAAACTTCTTTACAAAAGCTTCATTTGTGAAACTGTTTGCCAACTGTTCTCTGACCAAGAACAAAGTTTGCCAATTCCAATTATGATTTATCTTTATGCATCTCTATTGTGACTCCTATACTTGTTGCAAGCTAAGTTATATAATGGTGAGTTGCTTTCTTCTATGAGTTGTGTAGTGGTAAGTGTGATGCTTCTTGTCCGTATTCTTTTATCGACACTTCACTCCATAAACCTGTGGACATGTTTACTAAGCTCAGTTTTCGCTTGGGGACAAGCGAAGGTCTAACCTTGGGGGGAGTTGATATGTCCAATTTGCATCACCATTCTATATCATAATTTGCCTCTATTCATTGATATATTTCATATTAAGAGGTGTTACTTATGTCTTTTTATTTGGCTTGCATGTTGGATGATTCTTGGAGGATGAACTACCGGAACCAGGATTCTGATGGAAAAAGAGGTGTTTTGATGCAATTTCGCAAAGATCGTAAAATACCAGAAAAACTATGGAAAATCCTATTTTCCAAAAAGATGAAGAATGCCAGAAGAGGAGGCGGAGATGGGCCACAGGGGGCCCACACCCCCTAGGTGCGGGCCACCCCCTGGCCACGCCTATAGGGGGTGTGGCCCACCTCTGGCTCCGCCCTCTCGCCTATATCTTCTCCTCAAAACCCTAATCCATGGGGAGCGACCAAAGAAAGATTCCGCCGCCTATGCGGGGCGGAAAACACCGAGAGAGAAAGAGCTCTCCGGTAGACAGATTTCTGCCGAGGAAATTCCTTCCCGTAGAGGGGAGATCGTCACCATCAACACCATCATCAAGATAGTCTTCATCGGGATCATCATCATCATCATCCACACCATCATCTCCACCAGCACCATCATCATCACTCCATCCCACTGTAACAGTCGTGTTGAATACTTGCATAGTTCTTAGGGGAAACTTTCCCGGTGTTGATTACTATTGTAGTTGATGCTTATGAGTGGAACCATTGGATTATTGTTTATGTTCGGATTGTTATCCATTACCATATCATCTTTAATCTTGATCCATATAATGTCTCGTGAGTAGTTCGTTTAGTTCTTGAGGACATGGGAGAAGTCATGTTGTTAGTAGTGGATTTGTGTTGAAGTATTATTCAATGGTTTAGTATTTAAGTTGTGGTGCTATTCTTCTAGTGGTGTCATATGAACGTCGACTACATGATACTTTACCATTTATGGGCCTAGGGGAATGCATTGTGTATTTGGCTACTAATTATTGGGTTGCTGGAGTGACATAAACCTGAACCCCTGTTAGGACACCATTGCACAAGGGAGGGTAGGATCTCAGAGTTTAAGGTTGTGGTTAGGTTTATACCTTAATTGATTTCTTGTAGTTGCGGATGCTTTCAAGGGGTTTAATCATAAGTATGTATTATTCCAAGTAAGGTCGATACATTAGCACAGATTCACCCACACAACACTTACAAAACCAAAGAAGACTACTCAGATATATGAAGCGAAAGCACTTGACAGAATTTCCATGTATCCTCGAGAACGTTTGGTCCTTATAGGTATTTCCACCGGATTTTCCTTTGATAAGAAAGGATTGGATCACTTGCTGCAATTGTTCGTTGTTTTTATTACTTGCACTTTATTTCTTTGCTTTATCAGAAAACCCCTAAAAATCCGTTTGCTAAGTATTTACAGAGATTTACTGCTCCATACCACTAGTCAACACCTTCTGCTCCTCGTTGGGATCGACACTCCTATTTATCAGAAGTACTACGATACACCCCCTATACTTGTGGTTCATCAATTCATAAGCATCATCATCATTCCTAAAGAAAATTTCATCAAAGAAAAGGTTCCTAAAAACATAAACCCTACTTTCCCTCTCTATTTGAAACACATTCAAAAGGTTTTTAATATTTGAAAAATACAAAAGTGTGGAGCCCAATCTGAATAAAAGGGCCCCCTCAATATTTTCTACACTTTTATAAAGCCTCTGTTATTTATTTGAATGACTCAAAATAGGTTTGAAATTCAAATATAAAAGGGATAATCGAAAACATAAAAAGAAAAAATTGAGAAGAAAAATAGAGCAGCAGCCGCAGCCCAGCAGCCCATTTCCCTCTCCTTTCTCTATCCTCTGACCCGTGCAGCCCACCTTGGCCCACTGGTCAGTGACTGTGGCTAGGCTCAGCCCTAGTAAGAAATGACCCCCAACCCTGTGCTGATGTCATAATGATGCAGTAAAGCTTTTAAAATGGTTTAAATAATTTCAAAAAATGATTTAAATCTTGTAAATTCATAACTAATTATCTGTAAGTCATAAAAATGTGTATAATATATCAGAATGTTCAGAAAAATAAGATCTATCTCATAGCATTATAATCATGCATTGTTCAACAACTTCAACTGCAAGTTTAATTAGAAGAACCAATCGAACCCCACAGGCGATTCCGAGGATCCCTTGCTCTAGGATTTGCAACCCTCAGACCCTGTTTAAAATGGTCGAGCATGTCTTAGGGGTTAATTATAATACACTTCAACTTGTCATAACATCATACTTGCTTGAGCATTGCATCGATGCCATGAGTTGATTGTTTTCCTCTCTTCCCGGTATTTGGTTCTTCCCCGGTAGAGTACGATATCGAGATCGAAGACCAAGGTTAATGCATCGAAGGTTGAGATCAACACCATCGAAGGTTATCGATGAACAAGTATAGATGATGTACTTGAAGATCTATAGCTGGGTATCAATTGGCAAAGGCAAGCGAAGCCCCACACATACATATGAATCCTATGCTTTCAAAGTATTTCAATTCTTGCCATGTGCATGGGATTCTAAAGTCTTTTATCGATAGATAGAATACTACTACCTCATTCATGTTTTCTTTATAGCCTATAGTCCTAGATCCACTGCTCCTAGCATAACTAGGGTTTGGCTTGTGAAGTGTTGCTAGAGCTATTACATCTGTTGCTCTTAGCCATGCTTAGCTATTACCACTCGTCCATCTAGTTGATGAATCAGAGCTGCAAATGAACCTAGTTTGACATGATGACGTGGTATGATCAGAGATAAAAATTAAACATGCTAAGTCTTGTATGGGAGGCCATGGTGGGTTGTGGTTTTGCAGTCCCATACTTGCCACTACTAGGACCTGAGTTCTTGCCTATGAACCAAGATGAGCGTAGAGCCACAAGGGGGCCAGGAAACCCCCTCGACCAACTAACTTGCCGAGTAGATTCCATGAGTCATATAGTTCGGGCGTTCCATTCGACATACGCATTCTGGTTCTTCTCGAAGGAGGTGCATTTATAACAGGTAGGTAACCGTGGCCGGGAACAAGAGATGCACGTCATCCGTAATATTGAACCCTGCACACATTACTAGGGACCGACTTAGGGACTCGACCCGTTACGGCGGTATCTCTCTAGTGCGTGACTCATGGTTTCGGCGAAAGAAAGGTAAAGGTCATGATCAACCACTCTTTGTCGGCCTTCCAAGGAAGAGGGCTAATGATCTAGCATTAAAAATCGGTTGGTACGTGTGGTAAATTTGTACACCCTTGCAGGGTTAAATCTTTTCGAAAAGCCGTGTCCATGGTTATGGATGACTTGGTGACTAGATTCTAAGATCATAGAGAACTTTAAGCTAATTATAAAACTTAGCAGATCAATGTGTGCTTAAGGATGCTTCCTCATGGGTATGAGGGGGTGATCCTAGATAGGTTCAGCCGATGATGATTTGGTGGATATCAAAAGATGATCGAAGGTAAAGATACTGCTCTTGTAACATCCCAAAAATATAAAACAATGATCATCAAACCCTAATCACTAAAATTAGGGTTAACAAAAACTTTGATTAATTTAAATCACATGAATGCATGTGCGTATGTGGTGATTTGATAAATGCATGAATGAACTTGTGTGATTAACCTAAATAGCAATAAATGGTTTAAATATGAATATAACATCATATAAAACATTTCCAAGCAGAAACAAATAAAGAGAAAATCAAAAACAAATCAATTAAGACAAATGGTCATTTTTGCCAATCTTACTCACTAGGTCACTTTGAGTGTTTCTAGTCCAACATTTCAAACTGAAACTTTTCTAATTCTTTTCACCCCTTGCAAGACCAAGTAAAATTGAATCAAACCCCACCTTTCAAACTTGCAGAAACATCTAGCAACCCCATTCAAATGACAATTCAAAATGGAATCTTTAACATATGTGAAGATCACACATTTTCAAAACCCAACCAAACCAGTGCCCCTTGACCAATCCAACTAACCAGCTACTCCCTAGTATGTGCCTAGCAAACCCACAAAGTTTGAATCCAAAATTCAAATTTGAATTTCTTTCGGCCATTTCATCAAACACCTTGTTTGCAGCAAACAAACAAACAACAAACACTATAGTGAGCAGTGATTTTGGCCAACCTTGTTCCCTCTCTAGCTCTCACTACACTCTCAGTAGATGATCTAGCCCAATTAACAAGCCTTAGCACCACCGTGAGCTTGGCATAGCCATTAATGATGACCATGTCGAGCCTAACTTGCCACCTTCATGTCGACAGCAAGCTAGGAGACGCACCAAGCCTAGCAAGCATGTCTAGCAGGCACTCTACCGTCCACCGCCACTCACTGTGCAAGCCTCGAGCACTGCCAGCCCCTGGACCACAATGCCCAAGCTTGCCAAGTCTCTGCGTGCGAGCCGAGAGCGCGCAGTGCGCCACACTTGACCAGCGCCCACAGACTGCGTGGTGCCCTCACCGCTTGCAGACGTGATCGCCAACACTCCAGCATCCCGCCAGAAAACCTCGTTCACCGCCACGCGACCAGGAGCACCCGTGTGCCATTAAATTTGTCGTCGGATCCACCTAGAGCATCGATGTGTTCCGACCGATCAGCACCGCCCCACGCCTTGCCACCACGCAGTTGAGCTTCAACAGGGAGCACATCACCGCCCCTACCGTCGCCCATGCCATTAGCCCTCTGTACCATCGACCACGATGAGCTCAGCCTGCGCCCATCGGTCCCCTTCAGCCACTATAAAAGGAAACCTCCCCCGCTCGTTTTCTTCACACCAGTTCACGCCCCACCTCTCACTGATCACACCCACTCACTCCCAGAGCAAGGCGAGCACCAGGTGGACTGAATTTCACCGGAGTTCGCCGCTACAGAGGAGGAGAGGCGCCGTCGATTGAAGTCGCCCCAGGAGAAGCTGCCGGTACCAGGAGAACCGCCGTCCTCGACTTCGTCGTTCGCCCCCTTCGCCGACTATCTCCTGAGCCCCGGTGATCCTCCCACGACCCCCACCTGCCGCGCTAGGGTTCTGTCTCGCCGACGCTACCCGACGTGGACGATGAACCAAAGCCATTCGATTAGAATTAGATCGTGCGGCCTAAATCACCCTGTACCGCTTCGCCCCTCACTGTCTCACTGATGCATGGGGACAACCACTTAAACAGACTGCGCGTGCGCTGTGCGTAGTGGACTGGACCAGTTAAACCTCCTGCGCGACCCAACAATTCAAACTTAAGTTTATTCATTTAATTTCAAACACAGTTCTAAACCTAGATTCAAAAATCAACCCAGCTTGATTCACTAAACCAAAATGCATGAGACCAATTTTGTTAGAAAGGTATTGGAATGCTTAATCCAAGCCTGTTGGATTCAAACCATTTAGAATTGTAGATCACCCATGGTAAAAATAACAAGGAAGAAGCTTTTCTACATTCAAATATTTTTCAAAATTCAACCATAAAAGCTTTTGAGTTGATTCCAACTCTCAAAAATCACATTTGATCATACCTTTCAGAATATTGTGGTTGACCAAATGATTTGGATGATGAAAATGTTGAGGCATGAGCCTTAACCCTTTATAAAACTGATGGTTGTCTGGATGCGATACCATTGTAATTTTTATCATACAACCACAATACCCGAAATTTGGGTAGGGCTTGACTGGAAATTTATATACCTTAGTATGGGTTCCCTTGCGACCAAGGTCTGAGCTGAGGCTACCTTGTGAAGATTGTCCACCTGTGCAGTTCCCAAGATGACAGTTGGTCATGGTTGGGAGGCCAAACTCGTAGGAGAGGAGCCTATAATAGGGCGTGTAATTGAAAGGTTAGGATTGATTATCCGCATATTGAGTATGGTGAATTCAGGATTGTTCTTGACGGATGTATCGAATGTTGTGGTGAAAGTGTACAATCTCTGCAGAGTGTCAAACTATTCAAATAGCCGCATCCATGATTATGGACGATTGAGTGGCCATCGTTCCCCGTCAAATGTTTTCAAAATGACTTGTGAAATGATTTGTGACTTTGACTTGACCACAACAAAGTTGTGATTTGAAATTCAAGTTCCCACTATGGTGTTAGAAAACTTTCAACTAGCTTTCTTTGTTTTTGAACTTAGTAGAGGTAAATATGGATTTTTGCAAAACAACCGTAGAGCTTAGTATATCCTATTCAAAAACCCTTCACTTGTTAGTATTAGTTTGCGAGTACTTAAAGAGTACTCATGGCTTTGTCCCTGACTATTCCCGTGGCCAGACTATGAATAGGAGTATCAGGATGACGGACCGCATGAAGGTTAGTACAACTAGGATCATCTCCCATCGTCAGCATTGCCTGTGACCCTGAAGATGGAGCTTCGCCTACACTATCGTTACTATTACGTTATTCCGCTGCTTGAATTGTATTAAGAACTGGATCATGTGATCCTTATTTGTGTAAGACCTTATGTATGGTTTATAATGGATGATGTACTGTGATATCCAAATCTGTTATATCTCGCAAAAATGGTAATCCTGGGATTGTGATGTATTGCATAACAGGCATCTGGGATTAAAAATCCGGGTGTTGACAGCTCTGTTATCCCTTTTTAAAATATTCTGATTAGTCGAGATTCTTCTCCCTCTTGTTTTATAAACAAATATGGCTTTATGCAAAATAACTCTACCAACCATAAGTCTTGTGGAGTACACCCTGTAGTCACCCTTGCTTCGAGTTGATACTTTTGCAGCAAAGTAAGTGTTACCATAGAAGGAGAGTTCTTTACGACATCGACATCGACAAGTAGCTTGGGGTTCCCGGTTGGCTGCTTGGAATCTATGGATTGGACGCCATCGTTATTCTTCAGGCCTCTTAGGGTATTTGTTAAGTTTGCTATACTTAATAGCATAATTTGTCTTCCGTTGTTTGATGTTTGTGGTCAGTGACCTCTGCTTGTAATATTTTGGTTCTTCGCTCAGCTACGAGCTAGCTGTAATAATTTTGAGTCATAGGGTCACTGTTGTGTTATCAATTCTCTCTCTATATGCTTTCAAGATTAGGTTATGCTTATGTTCAGACGAAGGTCTAGGATTTGTCTAGCCTTAATCCCGGGGGTGTCATAGCTACCACATCAAGACCAAGTACAAAGGGATATTGCTAACAGCTATTGGTGTAGACCCAAATAATTGTATCTATCCATTAGCAATGAGATTAATGGAAGTTGAGTGCACTAGTGCATGGAAATGGTTTCTTACCACACTTAAAGAAGATCTTAATGTCACAAACACATCTCCATTAACAATAATGAGTGATAAACAAAAGGTATATATTTCTTGTATTTCCATCCATTATGTTGTCTTGTAGTTTGCAATTGTAGCAATCTATTCACATTATATTTTTCCTAGGATTGATCAATAAAGTTGAGAAAATTTGGATAGATGTAGAGAACAGATTTTGTGTTAGACATCTGTATCAGGACTTCCAGAAGGCTGGGCATAAAGGTGAGGTATTGAAAAACAATCTTTGGGCTATTGCAAGGTCAACAAATGCAGCAAAATCTAGATAAAATAGCTATTGACAGTACCTTGGCATATGACTGGGTTCAAAATCTTGTGCCTAATACATGGATAAAGGCATTTTTAGTGAATTTCCAAGATGTGATCTCTTGCTGAACAATCACTATGAAGTATATAATAGATACATACTTTCTAATTTTTTATTTCAGCATATTCTAGTACTAACAATAAATGTACTAGTACTAATAATTATTAAGTGTATTTTCCTACCAGCTATATTTTGGAGGCTAGGGAGATACCAATTCTACCCATCCTAGATACCATTTTCTAAAATACAATGCAGAGAGTTGACACAAAGAAAAAAGAAGCCGAGAAAATGCAGGGAACAGTATGTCCAAAATCAAGAAGATAATTGACAAATATACTGAGTGGAGTCTTGGAGCAATTGTCAAGCCATCTAGAGGTGGCATTTATCATGTTAGGACATTGGAATTTGAGAGACACTACATAGTAGATATCCCTGCCAGATCATGTGTGCCAGATCATGTGACTGCAAAAGATGGTAACTAAGTGGTATTCCATGCCACCATGCTATTGCATGTTGTAGAATTGAGAGAGTTGATGTTGAAGAACTAGTTCATAGCTGCTACAACATCAACACCTACAAGGAATCATATGCATACAATTTAATCCCATTAAGGGGTAGAGTAATGTGAGAGAAGATGAATGGTGTGAAAGTACTGCCTCCCTTGTACACAAAAGTGATGGGAAGACCAAAGAAAACAGAAAGAAAGCACCAGAGGAGAAAGAGAATAAATCTAGGGACAAATATGTTACAAGAGGAGGCTTGACAATGCATTACTCTATCTGTGGAAAAGCAGATCACAATAAGAAAGGCCACCATAAACATGTACAAGCAGAGAAAATGGAAGAAGAAGAAGAAGAAGCAGTGCAACAGGAACAAGTGGGTGTATAGTATGATGATACAACAATTCTGAAAAATATTATCCATCAGAGAATTGACCCAAGAAGGGACCCAACTCATGTAGTGGAAACCATGGTCTACAAGATGGGTCAAGAGGGAACTTTATCCAGGCTTTATATTGATGTTTACATTATTATTTTTCCTTCAGCCAGAATAATTATTCATGAATTTTGTCCATTTGTGTCAGGAGAATGCTCATATGTCTACTAATAGATCACATGGACCAATGCCAGAAGAAAGCTCTTTTGCAGCTACAGCTAGAGATTCAATTCCAGGTGCTAAGGTTAGAGTGACAACTGCTACTAGGGGTAGAGGAAGAGCATCATCTGCTAGGGGAAGAGCTGCAGGTGCTACCAGAGGAAGAGCAAGATCTGCAACTGTTGGGCAGGGCAGAGGCAAAGGTACTAAAAGAAGCAGAGCAACAAATGAAACTTCAAATTTAGATACAGATGCTGCTTGTGCTGGATCAAGTAGAAATAAAAATGACAAGTCCAGATCAAGGAAGAGAGGATATAGTACAGGACCTGGATCAGCTCACTACCTCTTGTTTGGTGATGATGAGCAAAGACATAGGCAATCAATACCTGATCTGAATGTAACTATGGAGGCTGAGGAAGTTGCACTTACCCAAAGTGCACCTACAAATGCTAACAAATATAGCTAAAACCCTTGTTGTGACTTTGAGTGCACAAGTTACAATTCTACATGCATGTTCTAGGATATTTAGGTCTATGTGAAATAATTTTCATTAGTTTCTTATTTTTATTAAGTTTTTTTTGGTATATCTCATTGATGTACTGAATGTGCACACTTAAATTCATACTTTTTGGTTCTATTTCATTTTTTTTGAACGGAGGTTCTATCTCATTGATGTACTGAATGTGCACACATATATTCAGAGTTTTTTGTTCTATCTCATTGATGTACTGATATGCACGCATATACTCAGAGTTTGTTGTTCTATGTCATTGATGTACTGAATGTGCATATATACAAAGGATGCTCGTGAGGGAGTATAACACAACAAAAAGTGGTACATCTGATCATATGTTGAGCATATTATATCTTAGTATTTTATAATAGCAAAGTATCTAGAAGAAGCCCTAAGGATATTTAGTAAAGTTACCTGAGCATGGCACGCTACATCACAAATAGCTGCCACAACTTGCTTTCGTACATTTTCTTCAGAATCGAACAATCTGCCACAAAGTGTCTCTGCCAAGTAGCGAACCATCAAGGAAAAAACGATAACATGCCCCCAAAGAATGATATGAAGTGCAGATTAATTAATGAACTACAGAAAGTAGAGGAATAACGTACTACAGAAAATAAAGAACTCATATTTAATTAGTATGACGATTAATTAATTTGTCAACTGAGTATTTTATGTCCAAACTGAATCATAGAGGAATAACGTACTTCTACAATCCCGCTCATTGGTTTTAGTATCACAGTACCAACTTAATTGGCATATTAAACGGAATTGTTTTATCCAGATAAACTCAAGAGATTACATGTCTCTCAGATAGTGCACAAAGTAAACATATATGTCGGACTAGTGAAGGGGCTATGTCTGAATTACACGTCAATATCTTAGTGTTTATCTTTAATGGTTGAAGAGGCATGTTCTTACTCTTTGAGGGACCAATCTCACACTGGAGGATTGGATGCCAAAATCCCGGTCTCCATCAATGTCAGGAATATCCTGAAAGCTTAGAACATTAGTAAAAATAATTTTGATGATACCAAAACATGAAGTAATTGGATTATAACTACCTTGAATAGAGCTATGACCACTGAGAAGCAGCACATGAAAAATGTTGCAAATACCAGTGATTTTTTTGGTGCCACAAGAGCGTCTTCAGAATATGATGTTGTCAATAGTCCATCAAACGTTAAACTAAGAAGCCGAATCAGTAAGTATTGGCAGTTCCAATGAAGATGTGGGACTGTGATTAGTACCTCCGTGTGTGCAAACCCTATTTTGAAAAAAACCTGCATGTGTGCAAATAAAGCCAGCTGAACCAAGATAGCCCTCACAAACAGGATGTAGGATGCGGCGAGGACCGCGTGCCGTTTCCATCGGAGTAACCGAGCCTGAAAATGACCAAATTTGAATTGAAAATGTTTGTAACGTGACATTCGATGCAATCATGTAACTTACTTTGCAACTTACATCAATGCAAGTCCTACTTACCTCAATGGAGTATGCACTTACAAGAAGAAAGCTGATAATTAAAGCACACATCAATGGTGCTGATCTAGAATGAATCCTGATGCTAAAGCTCTCAAAATAGAAGTACAATGCAAGGTATTGTAGCCATGAAGCATGTTTTTCTCACACTAAAGTTACTTGTTCGTCTGTGTTGAACCAAATTTACCATGATCAGAAAACTAGTGGCAAACTATAGGCAGATTAATTAACAAACTACAAAAAATAAAGCACTCATATTTATACTCCTTCCAACCCATATTAGTTGACTTGAATTTGTTAAAATTTGGATGAACCTATATACTAAATAGTGTCTAGATTCATCCAAATCTAAAGAAATAAGTCTAGATCACCCCCACAAGTATTGGATTTGGTCCACTAACCCCCCATATCTATTAAGTGGGCAAATTACTCCCCTAACTATCCAAAACCAGACAAAATACCCCCCACGATACAAACAGCGGTTTTGACACTGGTTTTAAACCACGCTGGACTCCAGTTCCTTTCCACGTATACATGTGACCACCCATAGCAATGGATGTCGTCGCGACCACGGCACTGCTGCTGGTGTTCGATGTGTCGCTTGCGTTCCTTGCGTCGGCGGAGCCGTTGGCGAGCGAGCGGTTGGCGCTACTGGCGTTCCTTGGACGAGGACGTCATGCGGGTGCCGTCGACAGACCCAGGCGGGGCCGCACCTCTTGTTTGCCCCACCGCTGTTGTGCCCTTTGGTCCTTCGTGAGCGCCTCTCTGCCGCCGCAGGGACCTCACACAGAACACGATGGCAATCAATAGGAGCAGCGCTACCACCACGGCACCCATGACGCCGGAATTGCATTTCATTCTAAAATTGTTTCAGAAGATGGTCCAGCAGAAGCAGGCGCATAATGGAATTTCATAATACTGAAAGAGAAGAGGTAGCAATTCGGAACGCAAATTGCATTTAATTTTAATACGTCTCACTATTCGAATGTTTTCGAAGAAATGCCCTTTTTATTTTTTTTGCACCTGCCTACTAAATACTAAACAAATTTAAGAAATGAGAGAATTAAGAATAGCTACGAGAAAGACTAGTCCAATCCATAATGATGTACCGGAAAATACAACGTTTTTAATGTGGTTACATTTTCTGCCATCTTGAATGCTTGCAGGTACATCTTAATTTTTTTGCTTCAGCATATTAGTGCTAATTTCAGTAGCTGAGTATGCAAACACCGTTTTGCCATAACCCCCTGCAATGCTAGTTTCGAAAGCTCTTCTTGCAAGGTTTGGTTGTCCCATCTTGCCGAGTGCACCAATGGCAGCGGTCAACAGCTTGCCCTTATCAACGATGCCATTGACAACAAGGGGGAGCGCAGCGTGGAACACCTCGAGAGCACAGGGCGCGAACTTGTTCCTGTCCCCAGCTCCCCAAGGTCATGGCAGCAATCATCATGAGAAACCAGCTCTCCCTGGAAAGAGGACAGTGACACCCCAAGCGTGCGACTGTCCGTTGGGGCCACAGGGAGAAGCTTGTCAACACAGCGTGGTGGTGCGGCCAACCATGATGCGGTCCAGCGCCTACGCCGTCCACCGTCTTCCTTGTTTACTCCGCCGTCGAGCGCTGACAGGGAGGGGAGAACAGGCTGCAGACTCGAGGAACAACAGCAACACTGCTACGGACGCGACGACGGACATTGCTACGGGTGGTCACCTGACCACGTGCAAGGAACCGGAGTCCAGCATGGCTTAAAACTAGTGTCAAAACCGTTGTCTGTGTCCAAGGGGGTACTTTGTCTGGTTTTGGATAGTTAGAGGGGTAATTTGTCCCATTTAATAGATAAGGGTGGTTACTGGACCAAACTCAATACTTGTGGGGTGATCTGTACTTCTTTCAAATCTAAACAAATTTGAGTCAACTAATATGGATCAGAGGGAGTAGTTAAAATCACACGAGTAAGCAATTTCAGAATATGTGGAAAGAAGTCAAGAACTAAGGCCTTATTACAGATTGAAATGGAGAAAATCATACCACGGTTCTCTTAAAAATCTTGAATTTGGGACGGGGATTTCTACAGCCCTACATGCCTACACCACCAGTCCACAACACAACGAAATGAAAAAATTGACCCCTACCTACCAATCCATGGGTATGAGACACAGGAGCAGAGGCTGTTCTGACCAGCTTGAGCGACGACAGGAAGCTCCTGTTCTAGACCTGCTTGAGCGAGAATCGGAAGATAATCATGCCGGACACGACGGGCGGCCTCACGATGACGATGGCGCGACGGCGGCTTCCCTCCACCGGCGGCATACGCAGGCGCTGGCGACGACGTCCTTGCGTGCCGTCCAGCTCTCGCCACCTAACGCCTCGACGCGCCACACCACCTCCGCGAGGACCTCCGGTAGCAGCCGCGCCCACCTTTCCTCCTGCTCCACCACGAATCTGACCTCCACCGCGACCAGGTGCCCTCCACCGCGAATCTGACCTTACCGTGCCCGCTGCCCCATGCAGCCAGCGCATCAGGAGGACCGCTCGAGCTCGCTGGAGAGAGAGCCAGGCCACGGCACGCAACCGCCGCAGAGGGGCGCCGTGCCCCGAGCCTCCTCCTCCCGCTCCGTCACCGAGCCCCGCCCACGTCCCCCGCCACCTGCACGCACCACTGGGGAGCCGCCACACCGCCGCCGAGCGACCGCACCGCCACTCCCTCCCCCAGCGCCACGCCCTTGACCACCGGAGCTTTCCGCGAAGCCGCCGCCAGACGAGGGAGAGAGAGGGATCCCTCCGCCGCCGACGCCAACGGAGCTTCGCCCGGCGCCGCCCTCTGGCGGCGGCGAGGGGAGGGGGGAGAGATGGGGAGGGGCTATGGCGGCGCGAGTTAGGGTTTCTCCCGCGTCCGCTATCGGGACCTAGAGAAGTGTCGACGGAAGCCAGCTAGATAATTAGTATCTGATGTCTTCTGGAAAGCGTACTTTTTTCCAGCGCTCTCAGACAGTTAGGTCGGATGCTCCTTTCTGCAATCATCTTGACTAAGCAGAATTTACAAATATATGTATATGAGATTAATTATCATTGGCTAATGATTCTTGATTAATTATTATAATAGCTAGCGGGATCGGCTTTACAGACGGGAATGCAGTTGCACGAGAATCTGTAGGGACAAGTTGGCGTATAAGAATGAGACTGGCATCTGGCTTCTTGGTTTAACGTCTGAGTTTCCACTTCACTTCAAAATTTGAAGGTCTTAGAAACATTAATATCTTACGGACAGTGCTCTCCCTTTGTTTTGCCTTCACGGGTATGGACTCTCATGTATGTCTACTACAACGAGATCGTGAGAATGCGATTATTTCACGTACTTGCAAACTCGAAAGACATCATTAATTATCAGTAATTTTCAAACCATTGGCCTATATGCATTTGGTTTGTTGTATATATCAAGCTTGAGTCGGTGTGATTGTATTTAAAGAGACCACATGGCCTTTCATGGCATAACACATATCTACTTTTGCTTATTTTCAATTCCCGCAACAACGTGCGGGTATCATCAAGTTTCCTAAACATTGCACCCCGGACCTCTAGATAAACATGTGAACCAACATGTGTTCTTCTAATAAGCCTTGATATTTGGCAGTACAATTCAAGCCAAACTATAAGATTCTGCAAGGAAAAGTGTTGACTTGCATTCCTACCAATAGCAAGATCGCCCAAAAACTTTTTCCATAGTCCATTGTCGTGGCTATATCAGTTGCTAGCTACAATACACAATTTATATCTGCATTTACAAAGGAATGTCAACAATTTGTGCTACAAAAAGCTAAAATAAAAGTATCATGGTCAATATGTGCAAAATAAAGAAGACCTTTGTCTGGTAGTCTAGATAGCTCAAGCACTTGCAAGCATCTCCAGCGACAATTGATCTTCAAGTTCACCATCACTTGATAAAAATCCCCATGTTTGATACTATTCAGTCAATAGTGGTCTTACATACAAATAGCTTGTTCTACCAACCATGCATCTGCGAAAGCAGTCAAGGCAAAATGGGCGTAGTCATGAATAAAATGTAACATTACCAAATTCGCAGGTGGAACAAGCGATGAAGAAATCAAAGATAGTGCTAGAAATTGGCAATTCAAACAACATTTATACAAATAGGAATCTATATCCTTTGTTTATGATTCCATTTTTGCTATACTTTTTATTGTGATGATTGATAGAACTGGACTGCTCGACAACATCAGTTTCTCGGAAGTTCGCTATTAGGCAAGCATGCGAGTTGGAGATCATCGAACGCCTCCACCCTCAGTGAGACATGAAGATGATCTCGCTGTACGCGGACGACATCGTGTTGTTCTGCCACCCCTCACCGTCCGACGTTGAAGCGATCAGGGGCATGCTACAGCTCTTTGGGGAAGCTTTTGGCCTCGTCGTCAACTTCACCAAGAGCTCTGCAACCTTGCTCCGCTGCGACCGTGAGCAAGTGGCATCAATCATCGAGCAGCTTGGATGCCCAATTGTGTACATGCCATTCACCTACCTTTAGATCCCGCTCTCGGTTCGCCGCCCCACCGCCGCCCAGCTGCAGCCACACGTTGACGGCATTGCCAGTCGCCTCCCTACTTGGAAAGCCGGCCTACTTCAGCGTGCTGGGAACCTCGCCCTCGTCAAGTCAGTACCCAACGCCATCCCGGTGCACCAGCTCATCGCCTTTGCGCCACCAAAGAAAACGATCAAGCAGATCGTCAACATATAGCGGGGTTTCCTTGGGGCCAAGCGCAAGGAGACGAATGGTGGCCATTGCCACATGAACTGGAGCCGTGTTAGCCGCCCCACCTCCCTTGGCGGCCTAGGAATCCCCGACATCAAGAGCTAAGGCCTCACGCTCAGGATACACTGGCTTTGGCTATCCCGCACCGACGACAACAGAGCCTGGAGTGGCCTGGATCTTCACTTCTCCTCACAGGAGCACGCAATGTTCCAGGCCTCTACCACTTGGGCCATTGCTAATGGTCAAAAGGTGCTCTTCTAGGAGGATAGATGGAGCAATGGCGAAACGGTTAGCGACATCGCGTTGTACGAGTGCATCCCTAAACGGCACTGCAAGATCAGAACGGTGGCTCAAGGCTTGCTTGTCAAAAGCTAGGCAAGAGACATTCATGGCACAATCGGGCTGCACGAGATAGGCCAATACATACATTTATGGAGAATTCTGCAGAACACAGCCCTGGACAATGAAGAGGACCGGGCGATCTAGAGATGGACCACAGATAGGATCTACACAGCGAGCTCCTGCTACCTTGCAGCCTTCCAAGGAGCAATATCTTGTTTCTCCTAGAAGCTGACCTGGAAAATCTGCCCCTCCCCCCAAGGTCAAATCCTTCATCTGACTGGCTCATCTCGATCGCTGTTGGACGGCAGAGCGCCTGGTGCGACATGGTCTCCAGCACCACCCCAGATGCCCTCTTTGTGACCAAGCCATGGAAACCATCGGGCATCTTGCGCTGGAATGCCCGGTCGCCCGCCAAGATTGGCATGAAACCCTTGCCTGGCTCAGAATGACCGCCTCCCCACCCGAGCATGACGCCTCGATCACGGAATGGTGGCAGCAGGCCAAGACCTGCACTCCCACACCGATGCACAAAGGGCTCGCCTCCATATCGCTCCTCATCCCTTGGATGACATGGAAGCACAGAACAGGTTTATCTTTGTTGGAGCACGACCCTCCGCTCAGTCCCTCATAGATTCAATCAAAGAGGAAGGTAGGATCTAGGCACGAGAAGGCGCTAGAGGTCTTCGCGTCATACTCCCAACCACTTGGGATGTTCACTAGCATGCCTGTAATCCCTGTAACTACCTCCTCGAAGGATGTAAACAATCTACCTATTTAATGAAATAAAATGCAAAGGTCCTTTGTGTTTTTCTAAAAAAAAATGAGATAGAAACCAGATCTGTTTTGATCGTCACCATTTTACTTAATAGTTAACCTTTCAGATTTAGCTCAAATATAAAATGCACAATTAATCTAAACAAAATATAATTCAGTATTGAGTAAACATGAAGATTCTTGCATGTTAGGAACCATCCTCAGAAAACTAATCTAGAAGGTGGGAAAATTAGAATTTTCTTAGTGTTCTCATCTAAGCTTCTGCAGGCACGTAATCAAAAAATGATAGGTTTCATATCCTCCCCGTGCGATCTTCTCCCTGAATAATAGAACATGTATATCTATTAGAAATAAATATAGAGGGAAGAAAAATACATCAGGGAAAAGATTATTATTTAGTACATACTATTAGATATGAGCACTTTATATGAAGAGTAGGCCAAATTATTCAGAAAATTTCGTTTGCAGGCTAACTATCGGTTTATAACCCATTTGGAAAAGGTCCAAATAATCATGCGCAAAGATTATTTGAAGACAATAACCATGGCATATACTCATATCCTCAAACCTCAATAACATACTTATTAACCTTGATCCATGCTTACACACATTTGGTGGTTTCACTGCAGCGGAATAAGGATGTGGCAATGTGAGTCCGTTCGATTCTTCATGAACATCACATAGGAATGGAACACAAGCCCAAGATTAAGGATCTAGTCTAACCAAGCATGAAAATAAAATAAAAAACCTCTGTACACGTTACACAATTAAAACAAACCCAAGATTAAGTAGGACGTGCATACTAATCATCAATTCAAGAAAATCCTGTTGCAACTGAAGCTCGGTACTGCAATCGAATCTACTCCAGCCACGCCACCATGATCCACTCCGGCTAGGCCGCCTTCGAGCTCCACTCCCACCTTGGAGCAGGCCACCAGGGGCGTCGGGTCCATACTCCCCGAGCCGGGACCCGAGGCACGGGAGGGCACGGAGCAACCTAGGACGGCTCCCTACCCAAATCCGGTAGGGAAGGAGTCGAGCACTCCGGCCACACCACCTTCGTCGCCCGCAAGCCCCCAAGTCTGTGTCAACCTCCTTGCGCAGCAGCTCCGTGTGGACGTGGGGGAGAGGGGCATGGGTGGGTGTGGTGGTCGATGGGGTACCGACAAGAGACGGGTAGGGTTCAGCGCCGATGTTGGCCCATAGGGTTTGGCAAAGCCACCGAAAGAAAAACCAATCCACGCGACCGGGTCAAAGCAGCGGATATAACCAGAGCAAACAACCCCTCACCTCACAAGACAACACAGGAAACTGAACCCACCTAATGTACACTATGAATGACAAATCAGACCCATGAAACGCTGGCCCACCCATCATACGATAAAGAAAACACGGCTGCACACGCAAAGACCGCTCGACCTCGACGCCAATCCACCATCCATGGCAGACTCAACAAGCCCACCTCCAGCGACATACAAAAGGAAGCCTCACACGCATACAAAGCAAAACAGCAACGCGATGGCAAGGGGTCTAAAATCGCTCCCTGCCGACCAAACTTAAGCTATAGAGTAACTATCATAAAATATTCTTTTGAAGTATATGTTTTAGGAGCATAGTGAAACTTTGTTTCTTGTGTCTACCATAACATTTGTTTAGTCAATTGGAATTTCATATCTAGTCATGTAAACTAGAAACACACTCAATTCAGGAGTCGAACTTTATTTAGCCAAAAACTATACTTGCTAATTTTGAAGTAGTCGTATACTTCTTATATCAATGTAGATTCTTATTTCTTCCCATACACTAGAGGATTGACATGTGATTTATACTTCTTATATCAATGTAGATTCTTATTTCTTCCCATACACTAGAGGATTGACATGTGATTCATTCATTAATCACTTCAGAACCTGTTCTTCTAACCAAGAACATGTGTCACATTACGTCGAGTATACAACATGGTTCATATGGAAGATTCTATGATCCCAATTCTTCACATTTTAACCATTCTGGTTAATACTGAGATTAACTCAATGTTTCACCTAGTTTCACAAGTAAGAACCTTTCCTTTTACTTGTTTCGTAATGAACTATTTTAGAATCTAAATCAGAATATTCTTAACCTATTTCAAAATCCAGTTCGTGAAACATATCGACTATAATATTCATTAAACACATCAATCTATCTCGATAGATTTTAGTGTTTAATATATGTTCAACTTCATCAATTATTTGCTAACTTAAATAATTACCAATACAGAACACATCATTCACAATATGTCATTACATATATAAGAATGTTGTCACACTCCCACTAAATTATGCCAACCACACATTAAATTCGAGATAATCACTCAATTCCCACTCAAATATGTCATCCACACATTTCATCAAGGAATTCACATAGCTCCCACTCAAAATATGTCAATCACATATAATGTTAGGAAAGATATTTAACTCCCACTCAGTTCTCAATGTAGGTTCTCCCGTTAATCTTGGCAACTCCAAGAATTTTTGATTATTTATCAAATCGAGGATTTCTAGCTACGAGACACAAGCATCCAAAATGTTGGCAAAATTCTGCATGTTGTATCACTTACAACCCTTTCTTCACTCTTGTTATTGAATATCACGCAGTTTTAACAACCATCTACCAGTTGTTAAAATGGTAGTATTTGCTGGTGCAAATCCAATAGACTCAAACATCGCTAGACATTGTACTCAACTGTTGAATTTGTCAAAATATCCTTATGAAAAATTGATCTTTATGTCTTTTCATAATATTTTCATTTCTTTCCTTGCAACTTTGAAGTTATCGGTAAATATTAAGTAACTTCTTCACTTAATAAGATCAAGTAACATTTTACTTTGCAATCTTAAATGTAACTTAATGTATGATTTTATGATTCTTAATCATTTCTCATACTTAGGCTCCATCATCACTTCTTCGTAGTTCCTAGGTGTGTCTTGTTCTAATAACATGAAAAGTGAATCAATAATCAATAAAATAATTCCACAAAAGGCAGAACATATTTTAAAATCCTACTATCTTTAGTAAAAGTAGTTAGTTGAAACGTTAATGATGTACACCAACACAGGACAATCAACATTTGTCTGCATCATGCTACACCAACCACTCATACCAAGGTGAAATCATTGAAATGGATCGTATGGGCACCTAGAGGGGGAGGTGAATAGGTGCTACTCTAAATTTTAATTATTTTTCAAATTAAGCTTGACGCAAAGGTAAATTCTCTAGATATGTAACTACGGTGAATTTACCTATATTCCATCCTAGCTACTAAATGAGTAAAGAGCGGTGAAAGGAACAAAGTAACCGAGAGTGGAGCACACGGAGACACATGATTTGTTTTACCATAGTTCCTTCCTTGTTAAGGGAAGTACATCTGCATTGGAGGCGATATTGAGGCCACCACACCACGAAAGGCCTCATGTTGTTCTCCAAAGGATCTCACCACAACTGGCCTGATCCACCTTTCAACTATATGGTACCCTCCGAGGCGGGAACCGGCGCCTTTATAACGAGATCGGGGCACACATACACAACTGAATTGGAGGCTCCCGTGATGAGAACAAGCTTCCACAACAAACAAGTTTATTAACTATCAAAACCGAGATCTACAAATTCAAACAGAACTCCAGATCAAAGGGCCCTCAAATGAATGTGGGGGAAATGAAGACCTCTTCAGTGATGATGTAGATCAAGTCCTTCTCCCTCGATCCCCCAAATATCAAGGCCTTCGGATATATGAGCGAGGAGATCTTGGCAAATTGGGGCTCGCGAAGTACTGGCTTTTTAGGAAGATTCTAGAGGCTCTAGATTAAAGATGGGGAGGGGTATTTTTAGCCCCTCCCGAGATGAAGCTGTTGGAGCCAACTGGGATCGGATAATCCGTCCTAGGCAATATGGCCCCGGAGCAAAACCTCTGGGGAAATTATCTGCCCATTAACAAAGAGGTGCGCGATGAAGTCCTTAGTCGATTTCGTGGAGGGGCGGATTATGCGGGCCTGGCTGGGGCCAGATTATCCACCTTTGACAAAAATCCGGCCAAGAGCCAAATATCTGGCCAGATCATCCGGCCAATAACAGAGAGCCACGCGCTTGGGTCCTTAGACAAAATCCCTAGGGACCAGATTATTCGGACCTTCCTAGGGGTAGATTATTCGGCCCTGGCAACCTTGAAATTGTTGATTGAAGGAGGGTCTCTTTTTATTTTCATTTGTGAGGTTGATGCTGACACACATATATGTAATATTTTGTATATGCAACACTTATAACACATTGAGAATATCCATATAGTATTGTTATCTAACACGCAAAACACTAGGGATCATGCAATGCTCTTTCGATCTCCCCCTTTTTGGTGTTAGATGACAATACAAGGATTTGCGATAAAGCACTAATGAAAAAAGCAACATGCACCCAAAATATAAAGAAGCTCCCCCTAAATGTGTGCATACAAGTAATTTGCATTGGAATACAAATGCATAACATATAGGTTCGAAGTCCCTTTATGAATTGGATACAATGTGCAAGATAAACATTTAGGCTTTGAGATATAGATCATACCAACCGTATAATTTACCTCAACCATAGATAGATTCATATGCCTCATAAGATAAATCTAATAATTCCATAGATGAATCCATATATGATCCATAAGCCTCATAACATAACTCTGATATGAATCCATAGATAAATCTATAATGGTCCATAGATAAATCCATAGTGGTCTCACAAGCACACATAAGCATAGTCTCAACGACAAATCATTAGTGTTGGAGAATTGCATCCCATGAAGGAACAAGGGGTGCAACTATGCCTGAGTTTGAGAGGGGGCTGAATCACACGTCCAGACCTTCTCAACAACGACGGCGACGGTGGAGCTCGCACATGACAGAGAGTAGACATAGGTTTTTTTACCTAGGTTCAGGACCCTCGTGAGGTGGTAAAGTCCCTACTCCTGCTTTACTATATAGCTCGCGGTATCTCGCGAGGGTACAATGGTGGACGAATGTCTAGGATTTGAGATCCCAAGGATCAATCACGGCATCGGGCCTCTTCACCCAATTTTTGGGTGGGAAGGGCTACCACATTACCGCCCAAAGGTGGCCCGGTCTGCAAGACTTCTTTACATGAACTTGGCCTATGCTACCTAGTGAGGCCAGTCTTCACTAGGGCTTCGATCACGGGTGATGCCCTCCGTGAGGGCGCGCCAACCTCTGGCTCCTTGCACTAAAATTTAGGGACATAGCTTTGGTTGTCAGCGCTTTGTCAGCTCCGCCTTTGACTAATGCGTATCCCTCATGGCCATACCTGGGCGGCATCCAATGCTACCGCTAGTATTGTCATCTTCTCTCAGGGGCGCACATGAATTCCGCGCTCCCCCACGCGCCTACACGGGCTCATCACCCCTTAGGAGGGGAATCCTAGGCGAGCATTCCCCTCAAGAGGACCTTTGGTGAAGGTTCCTACGCCATACCATTGGAAGGCCTTCTGACGCCCTTGTGAGGCGTCTTGCCAACCCGAGCAGCGGCCCAACCTTCCTTGCACCAGGGTACCCCCTATGTCTCTGGTCTGACAGTAGCCCCGGGCGCTTGGCCTGCACGCACTATGATGACTACAAGTGCATATATCAATTATAGCTAGTTTCGAAGTAAAGATTACAAATCCACAAAGAGCTATTGGTAAAGGTATTTATGCCCCTCGTCACTATCTACCAAATGATATCTGTAAGTTGCCTTTGATCTCAAGTAAAGAGTGTTTGAATGATTGACGTGGCTCAGTCAATTGCAGAGCTTCGTTGGGAGACCCCAAGAGCAAAGTGTGATGAGGACAACAGCAAGTATTGCCTCAGTTATGAAACCAAAGGTTATCGAACCAGTAGGAGCAAGGAAACAACTCCAAGATGTTGCTAACAACTTGGAATCCTACACAACAAAAACTCAAGACTTTTCCCCAAGTTACAGTGAGGTTGTCAATCTCACTGGTTTGCTGAAAACAAAGGATTAAACGTATAGTGTGGAAGGTAATGGTTGCTTGGAGAAAGTAAACGGTAACAATAGATGATGTAACGCGTGGTAAATATTGGACAGGGGTCCATAGTTCACTAGAGGTGTTCTCCTTAAGATAAATAACATGTTAGGTGAACAAATTACAGCGGGGCAATTGACAGGACTGAGCAAGGCATAACAATGCAAATACTAGACATCATGATTCCTATGAGATTTGATTGGGCATTACGATAATATACATAGACCGTCATCAAATTGCATCTATGACTAATAATCCACCTTCAGGTTATCATCCGACCCCCCTCCAGTATTAAGTTGCAAGCAATGGATAATTGCATTAAGCAATGTGTGTAAAGTAAACAATACAATTGTTCCATGAACAAAAGATTGTTGTTTTCTCCCTAGTAGCAATAGCACATCTACAACCTTAGATATTCATGTCACTTCCCCAGATTACTAGAGGCATGAACCTACTATCGAGCATAAATACTCCCTCTTGGAGTCAATAGCATCTACTTGGCCAAGATAGCTACTAGCAACGGAGAGCACGCAAGATCACAAACAACATAAACATGATAGAATCAATAATGAATAAGACATGATAGAATCAATAATCAATCTAACATAGTATCTCAATATCCATGGGATCCCTGCAAACACAATATGTATGATTACAAATAGATGATCTTGATCATGAACGGAGCTCACAAGATCTACACATGATGGCACAAAGGAGGAGAAACAACCATCTAGCTAATGTATGGACCCACAGTCCAAGGGTGAACTATTCACACATCATACCGGAGGCTGGCATGGTGATGAAGAAGGCCTCCAGGATGATCTCTCCCCTCCGGCAGGGTGCCGGGAAGAGCTTCGGATCCCCCGATCTAGGGACGATGCTGGCGGTGGCTACGGACTGTTTCGTGGAGATCTGATCGGGTGCTTAGGGTTTTGGCATCGGGGGGCTTTTATAGGCGAAGAGGCAAGGCAGGAGGTCGGCCAAGGGGCCCACACCCTGCCTTGGCGTGGCCTAGGGTGGGTCCACGCCCTGTGGCGCCCCTCTGTCCACGCCTTGGGTTTTGGCATCGATTTGGATTCAGCTTGTGAGAAGTTTGCATGGATGTAATGAAATGCTTATGAATGATTCGTGATTTTCATTTTGAAATCTTGCACACCAATTCTACAATCCATAATCAATCCATGCCCTTTTGCCTATATGGCTACTTAGGTCATAACAAAAGAATATAAGATTTTGAATTCAAGGTTGAGAGGATTTTCTATTCAAAAAGTTTCTTCTCTTTGAGAATTTTCAACATAGTCAAACTATCAATCAAACTTATTTATTTATTTCACATTCCAAAATTAGGAGAATTTTGGGATGTGACAGACTACCACCCTTAAAAGAAATCTCGTCCTGAGATTTGGGAAGGCTAGAAAGAAAGAAAGGTTTAGGATCCATTAGGATGCTACCGCCCTTAAAATAAAATTGACTAGGTCATTTCTCGAGGATTCACTTAGCTCAGATTGGTTCTCCTTTAGACTTTTATTGGCACAATGTCTCTAGCACATTCTAAACATCATGATTGATAGTTTCCGGGAAAGCAATTCTTAAACTAGCAAAACTCTCATGGGGGGCAAATAGGGAACGTTTACTTCACGGTACCCATAATTCACGGTTGGGATTCATCCTTACCGTACATTCCTATGCTTAGCAATGGATGCTTTTAGAAGGGTGTAACAATATACCATTCTAGGGTTTAGGCTCAACGTCGACTCTCTGTTAAGGTTGAAAAGGGCACTCAAGATTCGCAAAGCCAACAGTACAAGAGCGAATATTAAGAGTAGTAGGAATGGTGATCAATCCATCCTGCACCCAAATCATTACCATGTATGAGGATAGGTGAATCACGTTTTTCTATCACCCGGGCATTCTCACTTGCCTTGAAGAATGTTTCCATGGGCACGAACTAATGCTCTATGTATACTCCCATGTATTCAATCAACAAAGCTACTACTAAAACTAAAATATCGATACTTCAACTTTCAGGTTGCGTAATCTACTACATAACATCATTTCAACACTTCATACTCCCACATCTCTTTTTTTCCATTAGATAAAGCATTCTCCTTCCTAAATGCATTGTGTTGTCAAACCTTCCACTTAACACATCGTTATATCTCCAAGGGTTCAAGATAGGGAAGAATAGATTCTATAGGAAAGAAACGACTAAGAAAATAATCCTACCCATAACTATATGAAGCATTTAATGTCACAAACAAGCAAACAATCATAAGGAATCAACACACAAGAAAACACTTGTATAATAACATTACAGGTGTATAAACTTAGTAATATATAACCACAAAATAGTTTGAAAGCATTGGGAACAATATTAGAGTAAAATAGAGCAACATATAAGCAATAAACAAATCTGTCAAAACGGTACAGCAGGCTTCACGGATTTTGTATGACCGACCTAAACTCGTCAGGAATTTTAGCCAATTTTTGTGCATGTACTACAGGTAATTACGATCCAGATCCTGTTGTTTTAGATTTTTCTGAGTTACCAATAAAATATGAAAACTCGCGCGGTACAACAGGTCAGGCAGAACACTGCAGGAGTAATCCCACGAATTTCAATCAATTCACACCATTAAAATAATTTTAAAACCACACGAAAACTCCAGCAACTTTAGAGTTTCAAAACAATAGATCCTAAACAAGGCAACACACGATATGGTTCAGTACAAACAAGCAAGCAACCTATATTGTCATACCACATAAGTTGGCAAGAACAATATGCTAACACGATAGCGATGATCTCCTAAAGAGATAAAATATGGTGGTCCAAACCTACTCAAATGTGGTGAGATGTTAATTTATGTCATATTATTTATTGTTTTACTTATATGCTAACTCTCATATAGGTATCATAAGAATGGACAACTACAAATTTTGAACAAGAAGAGGTTATAGAAAAGATAGACAAGGAATATAAGAACATCTAATAAGTAGGAAATATGATAGTTCTCCTAATACATGTCTCTTATTGCTAATCCATTTCTAAGGTCACGATCCTACAGTCAACCTGGATCTGATACCATCTTGTAACACCCTCGCCTGATAAGGCTGAGTTCATGTGTATAGTGCCAATCCCTGGATCGGTTCACTGGCACACACAGTACAAAATGATACCAAATATAACTGTGCATCATAAATACAACGAATATGATCCAAAATTTACATTATTTATTCAAGTACACAGCGGAAAACGAATACAAGGTAGATCTCCATCCTTCAAATGTGCCACAGGCGAATAATTATTGAGTGGAGTCTCGCGACCTATGAACGATCACTCAGACACGATATAACCTGCAACATGAAACGTTGCAGCCATGAATGGTCAATACATTGAATGTATGGCAAGTAGGCTAAAGTGGTTAACAACAGATCTATCAACTACATGCATATTTGGCCAAGTGGAGTTTAGGCTCATTTGCATAAAGCAACAGTTTTATCCTAACATTTGTAACAAAGTAGTTTTCCAATACGATAAATAGGACACTCTGGTTCACTCCCAGGTGCTCCTACCCAATTATGTTCACCCAACAAGTTTTAAGTAATTAAGAAATAAGGATGAGTGAGAAATATCATAGCAATAGTATCAGGTCGCCCAAATTGTCCATAACCGGGGACACGGCTAAACACTTAGTTTATACACCCTGCAGGGGTTAGTACACTTTACCGATGTGACTTGGCCAGCCCAGCTCATACCACCACTCTCATATTGTGTGATGATAGGGAGAAGTCCAAGAAGGAACCGTTCGGAAAGTAGCTCCCCAAACCCGACACGCACCGGTCCAACCTACACTATCTACATCTCTGGATACGTGGGTTCGAATTACCACAACCTACTGAGTCCAACCAACCTCCCATTCCATTATTGGCACATGGTTGCACATGAAAGCTACCAAACAAAGAAGCCAATCCTTTCTCAGTGTCCTGGGCGGAATTCCCCACCATAATCCACACTCGATGACCCAATCAATGCCATTCCTCCGAGGTGGTTCATTAAAATCATGTTGGTTTGTCATTTAACAAAATAAAATCCTTTCAAAACAAATAACTTTTCATGGTATGATTCCCTTCCTCGTCTAAATAGCATAGCTAAGAAATCTACCAATACGATGGCTCATAAACAAGTAATACTAGGGAATAATATGGGACATAGCATAGCATATACACATCAATTCCTACATATGCAATTCTACAAAAACATCTACAATGCATAGGAAAACGGTAGGACATTTATAACCAAGATAGCACCAATTGCCTTTGTTGTAGATGTAGTCGATTAGATAATCCTCACAATCCTCATAGATATAATGGTTGCACTCGTCATAACCATAATACTTGCAATCATAGTAGTTGCAATCACACACGTTGCACTCCTCGCAATCTATCGAGCAAACAATTGCATACAATCATAAACAATAGCACATAGAGATCAAACAAATGCAACAAATGCATGCATGACAATTTAGTAAGTCACAATGGTTGTTACTTTAGTTCTCTAAACAATATTGAAGTATATGATGCATGCAAGAGGCCAATTAATGCAATGGAGTACTTGTTATTAATAATTACTTGCCAATATAGGGTTTTAATAGTTCTGTTGTAACGCCTGTTCTAACTGTCGAATTAAATTTGTTTCTTGGGTTTACTAGATAGAGGACGTTAATACAAACCAGCAGGTGTTGGATTCATCCTAATCGGAGTTATAGATATTTTTGTATGATTTAAATAGTGTTTAATGGGTTTTAAATGATTCATATAGTTTCTGCTGCCTACAAATCAAACTAAAATTATATCTGTAATCTCCACGGAATTGTGATTCCAGGGACATATTATTTGTAATTTTCTGAGTAGTATTCGAAATACTATGATTTTAATACTCTAAATAAGCCACTAATCTATTTATTTAATTGCTGCGTAACCTTACAATATTTGCGTGAACCATTTTCATATTGATGATCTACATGGAACTAGCTTTCCATCGATATATCATTTATATTTTTGTAACAAGCAATTAATTTACTATGAATTTAATGATTTATAAAGCCATTAAAACTAATTAAATCACTACGGGGTAAATAATAACCAAAGGCTGGATCCCACCAGATATTATTAATCTACATTATAGTAGCTTCAATTTGATATATTGTTCATATTTTTCGGAGTTACAGATATTTTCCTATGAATTTATTAACCTAAAAGACCATTAAAACAAATTAAGTTACTACAGTAAACGCATACCGTAAAGGTTGAATCTAATGCCATATTAATATTCTACACATTTTTCTGAATCCATTGATATATTATTTTCTATTTTTGGATCTACGAATATTTTTATATGATTTTTGCAATTTTACACAATTTTCTACAAATTAAATTCAGTTTCAAATCTATAGGGAATATTCCCTGGGAATATTCTATGCTGACTGGGACGCGGGGCTGACCTGGCGTTGACACGTGGTGAGATCCGGTTGGCTCGTACCCCTTAGCGGAATCGATCTAATCCTGGTCGTTGGGATGAGATCCAGTGGTTAGGAGAGGAGATTGACCCGATTTTGGCTCAGAATAGACAAGAAACAGATCTGTGTTAGAGAGACAAATCTGTAGGTCAAATTGAAAAACATACAACATGAAAGTTGTGGGGAATCATTAGTCCTACCTTCTCACCAAAGGAATTTGGATTTGAAGAAACGAGCGCGAGTACATCTTGGATTTACACCGTCATATCTGAAATATTGCGGTGCGAAATTCTCTGGCTATGGTGGATGAAAAGAGGTGAGGTTTGTCGGGCTTGAAAGATTTCTACGAGATCTACAGTTTTTGTTTTTTGGCCGAAGGCAAACAACGAAGTCTAAATGGGTTAAAAAGCGAAATAAGATTTGGGCATGTGTAGATTCGGGATTTCGAGAAGATAAACTCATACAGCTGTGGCTCCACGAGTTTATATGGAGATTTAGGATGGTGCAGAGATAGGTCTTGGAGCAGAGAACAAGTAGAAACAAACTAAAGTCGATTCAGAGTTGTAGATAAAAAGATACAGGAGTTTGAAAAGAGATAGGTTTGACAAAACTATTTTGCACGTTTTTTAAAGCAGACCTGGGATCGTACCTGCCCGTGCCTGCCCCGTCGGCTGGCTAGCTGGTCCGCTGGCTGGTTGGCTGGCCCATTTGTTTTTTTTCCTTTTCTTTTTTTTATTTGTTTCTCTCATATCTTTTGCATACGAACTCCAAATGACATGATTCTTGTTTCTAAAATTTTCTAAAATCGAATAGATCATTGTAGGATCATATTTGTAATCTTTTTACTAGTTTGCAAGTAGTGGGTTTATAAATCCTTGTATATTCCATTTTATTTATATCTTTATTTGTTTGTATTTATTCCATAACTTTTTCATAATAGCTCCAAATGAGCTCAATTTTGTTTCTAAAATTTTGTAATATTAATTGGATCTCTTTAGGCTATAATTATCAATAATTTATGCCCTATAAACAATGGGTTTTATAAAGTCAATTTAATTACCTTTAGAAACATTTGGGCGAATCAACTATAGGATTTAGATACCAGGATTTGGTTTCAGTTTGTGAGAACTTTGCATGGATGTAATGAAATGCTTATGAATGCTTCATGATTTTCATTTTGAAATCTTGCACACCAATTCTATAATCCATAATCAATCCATGCCCTTTTTCCTATATGGCTACTTGGGTCATAACAAAAGAATATAAGATTTTGAATTCAAGGTTGAGAGGATTTTCTATTCAAAAAGTTTCTTCTCTTTGAGAATTTTCAACATAGTCAAACAATCAATCAAACTTATTTATTTATTTAACATTCCAAAATTAGAAGAATTTTGGGATGTGACACGTCCAATTCCAATAATATTTCCTTACTAGCTTTTTTGAAACCAAAAACAACAGAAAATAGGCAATTGGCACTGTGTCATCTTGTTAATAGGTTAGTACTAGAAAATATATAAAAATACCTCAAAGTGTAGAGAAAGCATAGAAAAGTTGATACTAAACAAGCATGGAACATAAACAATTATAGATACATTTACGACGTATCAATGATTCAAAAAAAGTAAACTGTTTGAAAGGTTTTTGGTTGTGTGCAGAAAAGTAATTAAAAAATTTAAAAGAAATCAAGTAACAAGATTGTATGAAAGTGTGGTGGAATTCAATAGGGCTAAAACATTCTCGGGTATGTAGGATATACCTCCATCATGGTATTTTCATTATTAATAATTTAAGATAACATACTTATTGTGTCATGAAATGTGTGGAGAGAGCTCCATTATAAGATGTTCACTACAAGGCTCGTAGAAAGTCACTTTGTTGAGCCAAGAGTGAGGTGTACTTTAAATAACCACTGCGATGCGTGAGAGCAGTCACCCACACAGACCACATCAATTAAGGGTTTCCCCGTGGATATCATAATTAGCTTAGGGAGTACCTCTTTATTCCTCCTTTGACCGCGTAGTTCACGAGACGACGCCAATTTGTCACGGGGCCATTCCGGGTAAGATCCCAAAGCACATCCAAAGGACTTCTCCCTCCCTTTAGTCCCAAGGGAAAATGGTATGTGGTCGACTTTCGCATACCTTCTAAAGAGAGAGACCAAACACAAATCATAAATCAATCATAGACCGGCAAGTCATATGGACACAAGAATCTATCATATTTATTGCAAATTCATAATAGTGCTAGGGTTTCTCCATCTCCCCAAGAACAAAGGAACTACTCACACATGGAAGAAATGAACAACATAATCATAATCAAATGGATGGATGAAAGTACTGAAATAGATATAGTGCAAATCACAATTGAATCTGGAATTACAACAATATCTAATGGATGAAGGATGGGGATAATGGTGGTAGTGTAGATGCAGCGGTTGATGATAAAGGGGATGATGTGTTGTCCTCCAATGATCCGTGGATCAACAAGGATTTATCACCAGCCAAGTTCCTCCTTCAGATCCCTTTCATATGTGGTTTTTCGAGGTTTCTAGTGGCTGTGAATGTCGGATCCTCCTGCCATGTTTCCTAGGAGAAAGTATTTGACGAGGCGAACCCGATGGCACCTGGTACGGGCGGACGGTATGGGCGGGCTCCGCCCGTACCACAGGTCATTGTCGGCGCTTGTTGCCTCTCCTCGTTTGGTATTTTCCCAGGAGCGAAGGTAAATCCATAAAATGACTTTTATCACTTAGAAATATCATATTTTAGTTTAATATGATAGCTCTATTGATACGTTCATAATAGACTTAATGATTCTGGATCCTGTTGAAATAAATACAAAAAGGTGCGCGCGAACGGAGTGAAATACAAAGATCCCTAATCTATTTATGCAAAAAACAAAAGGTAAATATGCTTCAATTTTGGACTCATCAACTCCTCCAAGCTAGGCTTTTGCTCGTCCCCGAGTAATATGGTGGCTTATGAACAAGATCATCATGTTCATGAGACATGAGTCGTTACAATAAATGAGGAAACAAATTTGAAACAGGAATACAACATCGGATGTAAAGAAGCATCGGGGGTATTATCATACCCTTACACATTACATGACTTAGAGGCTTCCACACCTTCTCTAGTATTAATGAAACTATAAGAAACTCCTAGTGATTTAACATATCATATAATCATTGAGTTTAGAAATATCGAGCACTTGGTTTAGTAATGAAGTTTCATGATCATTCTTCTTTTCTTATACTCTTAATTCTTTTGATAGCTACTCTCTCTCTCTTTTGAGTTTTGTGTATCTATGCATATATATATTTTATTATTTTATTCTTTTTCCCTTTCTCTTTTTAAGTACAACTATTTGATTATGCTCACTACTTTGATGTCTACAAATAAAACTCTTAATTATAATATTCTACCATAATTCTTAGCATAGCCTAATCAATACTCTTGTCAGTGTGGAACACCGTAAAATCATGACAGTTGTACAAGTATCATAATACTCAACCTAGTTCAATCATCTAAAATAATAATCATGAACCATAACATACTTCAAATATCATAAAGTCTGGCGACCCAATGGATATAAATCATCTATTGTACAAAGGGAACTCCAAGTTGATGCAACTAATGCAAATTATGGAATTAAAATACAAATGCATGTAGAAGAGTAAATATGCTAAAAACTATAAGATAGATTACAAGGCTCTCACAGATCCCCCAAGCTTGGAATCAAACCGGGTGATCAAATAATTCCTTGTGTTTATTTGATACCGTGGCACGCCCTTTAGTCTACAGAGGTTTTGCTGGAGATTGCATTTTGAAGTTTCTTGTTTCCTTGAGAGGAGATATGCGATGCAGGCACTTCTGCAGATCCGAACGCAAGAGGAACATCTCGTCCGTGACTTTATTCATCACGTCATTGAGTTCCTTTTTGCCTTCAAGATATAAGAGGCGCTTGCGAACAATCTCCTTACAAACGAGTTCTTCTTTCTGAAACTTCTCCAATTTATGAAGGCAACATTCAGTGTTTGAGACATACACACGAACGGGAACATCCAGAAGGTTGAACCCCCAGTCCTATTGGGGCTTCACGCTCATACGTGCGTTCATGGTACTTTGTTGCTGAAGTATGCTCCGTGGTCTCCTTGTAAGTTCCTGCATTGTGATGGTTAGAATTCTTACACTTTGGCAAAGAATAGTCGACGGTGATGAGCTTGAGCGACTCCGTGCAACCCTTACCATGGGGCTTCTTAGCTTCCTCTTCGTTTTCGGGCATCACCACGGCCAAGTAGGGCATCTCTTACCACCCCCTCTTTGTTTGCTTCATGAAGATCTCGTACTCTTCGTCCTAGGATTAATCATCGGAGTCATACTCATACCGCTTGTTCCTAGGGCTCAAACCTTGGGCCTCACAGTCATCGGCTTCAATGGAGGAAATCTGGAAGCTATCTCTTGAAGAAGCCATGAGGTTTAGAGGCTTGCCCTTGCTTGAACAAGATAGCGCATCAGGTAGATAGAATATGTTGATATGAGAGGAAGAAAGACCTCTATGGAGGCTTATTAAGGGTCAGAGGTAGAAATAAATACGTACTGGAAGAAAAAGGGTTGACCAAGAAAATAATCCCAACAAATATGGAAAGAAATAAAGGAAAAAGGAATAAATTGCGATCGTAACGACCACTTGGTACGGGGGATGCCTGTATGGCGGCCAACACGGCTTCCAAGGCGGTAACCAGCCAACCGACTAAGCAGTACGAACGGGTCCTGCCATTACTTTCTGTCCGTACCGACTTCAGTTTCCAGTTTTTTTAGTGCACAAATGAATCGAACAAAAGTTAGGCAATGCGATACCGTATCGGTAACGACCAGTGGTACGGGCGGATGCGCCCGTATTGTGCGGTCGTTCCGAAATGAAAAAAACCGGGACATGGGTACAGTCTGCTTAATGATTAGTGGTATGCGTGGGTGCAGCCGTACCGCCCGCCCATACTTACTTTGCAAACCGGCAGTACAATCAGAAAACCAAAAGGAAATCTAAAATGAAAAAAAGCAGAAAATTATCTAGAACAAAGGTAACTTACGATTTCACATACCTAAATTATCTAGAGGGAACGAGTTCAAATGAGTACCTTCTCCTTTATGGATTATCTTTTTATTTTTCTCTTTGAACAAAGTGGGTTGAAGAATATCACTAAAACCATTGTAAAGAGAATTTGAGAATCTTATTTTCGGCAATGTTGTTCCTATGAGTATGTAGATGGATGACAATTTTTTAGGTGGATCAATTTCTTGAACGTCCGTGAGTGTCTCCTCTATCTCCTCTTTCCTTTGTAGAATCTGAAAATCAAATTCTTGCAAAAGAAGAGTCCAACGGATCATCCTTGGCTTAATATCAGTCCTTTCTAAGATTTTCTTTAGGCCAATACGATCGGTATGTACCCTCACTTTTAAGTTATTAATATAAGATCTAAATTATCACATGAGAAAACTATTGCAAAAAAATTCCTTTTCTACCATGGGGTAATTCTTTTGGGCCCCGTTTAGGATTGGGCTAGCATGATGAATGATATTGGGATCATCACCATCATACTAGCAAATAATTGCTCCCACAGCTTCATGACTAGCCTCACAGAATAAATCAAAGGATTTCCTCCAATTAGGTGGTTTAATAATGAGAGCTTGTTTTAATATGTTGAAAGCATTTAGACATCTTTCATCAAAATTGAAGACAATCCATTTTTGAAGGAGATTATTTAAAGGTTTAGCATATTTTCAAAAGTTTTTAATGAACCTTCTATAAAATCTAGCATGGCCTAGGAAACTCCTTATACCTTTCACATCTCTAGGAGGAGGAAGCCTTTCTATAGGTTCAATCTTTTCTTTGTCAACTTCTATACCCTTACGTGAGATTTTGTGTAAAGGTACTATACCTTATTGAACCATAAAATGGAATTTCTCCCAGTTCAATACTAGGTTAGTATCTTCACATCTCTGCAAAACTTTCTGAAGATTAAGGAGACAATGATTAAAGGAATTTCCATAAATAGAAAAATCATCCATGAAGACTTCCATAATACTTTCAACATAATCGAAAATATAGTAGTCATACACCTCTAGAAAGTAGCAGGGGCATTGCAAAGACTGAAAGGCATACATTGATAAGCATAAAAGACCATAGGGAAAGATAAAAGTAGTTTTAAGTTGATCATCAGGATGAACAAAAATTGGAGAAAAACCATAATAGCCATCCAAGTAAAAAAATGAGAATGCATAGCTATTTCTATAGTCAATGCACATCCTATGTCCAACAACAATCCTCGTAGGTACCATCTCATTATGTTTGTTGTCAACAAGAGTAAATCCACCTTTCTTAGGAACACAATGAACATGACTTACCCATTCACTCTCTTCTACATGAAAGATGATTCCTGCATTTAACAAACATATTATTTCTTTTCATACCTCCTATTTCATGTGAGGTTTGAGTCCTATGGGTGGCTATCGAAGGACTGATCCCCTTCAAGTCACTCATCGAATAGCCAAGAACATTTCTGTGCATTTGAAGAACTTTCATTAAATTCTCCTCTTCTTTTTCTACAAGGTTAGAACTTATAATAACAGGGAATTTATTGGTATCATCAAGAAACCTATATTTTAATTCATTTGGAAAAGTTTTGAGGATAGGAGGGGGAGGAGCCTCATCTCCCTTTCTTATAGGTTGTTCATATTCTTGATTAATCCTGGTATCCACCACGGGTGTGGAGTCAAGATAATCATCCATTTTAGTTTTTCTATGTCATAGAGGATATTATTATTGACTAAACTTCTTGCTAAATCATCACCAGGAGTCTCAATAAATACTGAGGCCACATTGACGATATTACCTTCTTCCTCACGTTCATACTCATCATCATTTAGTTCTTCAATAGATGGCTTATGATCGAATTTGGAGAAATGAAAATCCATTTTATCTTCACCAAACTTGAGAGACACAGTTTGTCTCTTGCAATCTATGTTTGCTCATGCAGTATTTATAAAAGTTCTTCCAAAAGTAATGGGACAATAAACATTAGTAGGCATATAAATTAGCATAAAATCAATGGGATATTTATATGGTCCAACATAAATTGGAACGTCTCTAATTATTCCCATAGGGACTCTAAGTTTTTTATCCACAAGCATTATAGTCATGTATGTATCCTCTAGTTCAGCCGGTGCTAGTTCATTTTGAATTTTTAAATAATAGTTAAAATGAATCACGTTAATGGCCGTCCTTATGTCACAGAGCCCATAGTGGGAAGTTCCACCGAAAGTACAAGGGAGAATAGGCTTACCAACTTCTTTAGATTTTACTTTACCTTCGACAAACTGTGAAGCTTTAGTATCTAGATCAATCACATTGCAGTGCGCCAACATGGTTAGGATGCCTTCCTTTGTTGGTTCCCCTATCTCATGTACACTTCTTTAGTTTTCCTTACATGTGCTTCTTCTAGCGACTTTAGGAATAGCTCTTCTTCTTCTCGTTGATCCTCCAGCTGCTGAGCCATCATATGTTTCCTTGCAATCCTTGGGAAAGGAGGGGTTCAACATATAGGGGTACCTCCCATAATGGTTCAATAGGAGTTGTATGTAACACCCTCGGGTCGGTCCTATGCAAGTTTTAGCGATTCCCGCCAAACCCGCATAGAAATGATTCAAAGGTGCCCACCAAGAACATTCGTGCGGGTGGAAAACAAAGTAATACCATTACACATTAGTCCATGATGGAACCCACAAAACAGATATATACAACAACGACTCTAGGAGTCAAGAATACAGATATATAGTACAAAGATCCAAATCACCTGGAAAACTATACGACATCCGAGTACGGACAAGATGAAAATTGATCTAAGGGCCCTGAAGAATAACCAATGGCGTCCATAACCCTGCCCAGGACAAACCGAAAGGGTAACTCTGCTAACGACATCGATCTCAAACCTGCTTCATCAAAAGGGGTGCCGACGCAGGCAAAGGAAAAAGAGAGCAGTCAGTACTGAGGCCAGTACACGGCGAGACATATAATTCTACGGCTCTTGCCTACATAGGTATGGTGGACTAAAGCGGAAGTGCAGCATGCACTAAACAACCTATAGAGAATCGGTACAACTATCGGCTATGAGAGAGATGAGAAATACCTATTCGAATCCAACTTGATACTATCAGTAAATATACCCATCCTGGTATTTCCCTCTCGATACCAAATGAGGAAGTCATGCCAAGGAAATTCACACGGCTGGCAGTTTTATTCATTTATTCTATGGTGGTTATCCAACTTACTAATCATATCAGATAAAAGTCAAATTATAATAGTAAACTTTAGTAATAGTTGTCTATGATCGAGATACTGTGATCCAAGTCGTCCATAACAACGGACATGGATTTTCAAAAAGATTTAACCCTGCAGGGGTGCAGCAAAGTTTTCATTGGCACTTCGACCCTTGTTGCCAGATAAATTAACATAGTTTCATCGGTATGTCGGCACGACGCTTTCCCAGACCCAAAGCAAAGTACATGGGGGCCACCCGAAAGAGCTACCCATACGAGGTATAGCTAATCCTCCTCGTATGGACCATGAGGTTGCGTGGACTTGGACGGGAGCAGAGGTCATAGACAAATTTTTCCCATGACAGAGTGCCACACCTACGTAACAGTAATAAACACTCATCGAGCAACATGTAATAAACATCTCATACATGGAAAACATGGCATAAGTACAATAGTAACGCATAAAGCCTGAACTAGTTTGTGCCCCCCAGAACAGTACTTTGAAATCATGTACGAAGCCGATAGGGGTGTTTATACACCCCACATGTGGTTAGCACGCTCAGTCCTAGAACAGGTGTCAGGAAATCGGGTCCTAGGTGGACACAGCGGGACAGGATAATAACCAGATCACAACTATTTCCCCTATGTGCCTCTGAATTAATTATCTAATTTTAATATTAATTATTAAACTGTAGTTAAAGCCATGTTCATCTTCACCATTAAGAATATGCCAACCCCCAACATCAATGGAACATCGACGACACGAAGCAGCATGTGAGCAAGTGATTACGACTCGCAAGACCAACTGTAAACCCAAACAAAAGGAAATAGGAGGTGTCCAAGGCAATATAAAGGCTGCATAGGTATATAAAAGGGTAAGGAATCTAAAGCATCGCAACACAGATATCAATAGATCAACAAGAGGAAGTAAATACTATAAATGTAAAATAGGTATAAAGGGGGAGAATTCTCTCCTGGAAAATATTGCCGAAGGTTCATCGGAGATTGGTTCAACACTCGCATGAACTTATCGTCCTAATCCGTGAAGAAGCAAAGCACTAGAAGAAACACCAGATGCACTATTTAATATTATGGCAGAAGATAAGACAAAAGTGCGATGCAATTAGGCAATATAAAGCAGAACCGGGGTCTCGACAATTACTTAGATGGTTTAAATTGTTTAGATACCCAACATTTTAAAAGTTGGCTTCACAAGGCAAAATATGTCACTGGTTTGCTAAACAAATTTAAATGGAACCAATATTAGACTAGAAAAGCCCGCATATGGTCTCCATATTTAATTATGAGGTGAATCGCCTAAAATCCTCCAGCCCACAAAATATGTATGCAAGCATGAATAGATTTATATGCAACAAGTTATATATCAAAAATAGGGGTCTTGGGTAGGGGTCACACTTATCGGATCGATGATCTTGGTGTTCACCGATAGGGTCGACAGGTGCAGCCTTCGGGGTCTCGGCCATTGGATCGGTGAAGGAGAACTTGGTCATCAGATCCAGTAAGGAGAACTTAGCATCCGTGAACAAGGTCTTCGTTATCCATGTCGAAGTACTTGGAAACCATGACAGAGATCTTGTCGGTGGTGAACTTGGTGATTCATCGATGGTTCATCGGGTTCGCTTTTTTTGTTTCTCGGCATCGTCGCGGTGACACTTGGATCTTTCGATGAGCTTGGTGATGATATTTTTGACTTCGAGAGAAACTATAGTAGTCTTCTACTGGAGACATACCACAAACGCCCGACAACGGACATAAAACAAAATGGGAACATAGGAACACTCCGAGGAGGTCGTGTCCCATTCGGACAGTATCTCAAACACCTTTAAAATGGGGTTGGTGACATGTAGATGGAGGCATGGGACATCGGTGTGGTGCAGAGGCGAGGTTTGGGGGCGGGGTCGCAAGAGGAAGAAGCCGAGGGGTGCAAACGGCGGTTGGAGAGTAGTAGGGACTTGCGCAGCGGTGCCTGGCTGTCGGAAAGGAGCCGAGAGTGGCGGGGATGGTGGAGAGGAGGCAGTCGGCGCTGCAGGAGGCGTGGGCGCACGCGAGGGGAACAGTGCTGCCACGTGCAACGGACATCAGAGGAAGGTGACGACGCCCAGGGGGTGGGGAACAGATGTGCGAGCTCTAGGTCGAGGTCGATGGAGGGCGAGACCGAGGCGGGGAGCGGTCCGGTGGCGCGAGGAGGAAGGATGCACGACCGTCGCAGATGCTCACGAGGGTGCCGAGGGTCTTGGAGGGCAGCCACGGCTGACGGCAGGGAGAGGGAGAGTGTCGGGTTTGGGGATATGAGAGGCGAGCAGTAGGTGGGGGTGCGAGGGACCAAGGGTTTGCAAGGTGGCCACACGGGTTGACCGTGTCGCTCGCATGGGGAGCGCGTCGAGGTTTGTGTGGTGGGGCCAGGCATCAGTCGTGGGTGGTGTGTGGCAGGTTTCGCCAGGGGTGGCGGAGGAAGGGGTAGCTGGTACGGAGCGGTGTGGGGTGAGTCTAGGGTTAGGGTTTTGATGGGGTTGTAGGTGGCTAGCTGCTGGGCCTTTTTTGCCTAGCGGCTAGCTGCCTCCACCGGTTTTAGTAAAACATTTAATAAATTATTTTTAGCAAAAGTTTTTAGAAAAATAAAATATACGGGTAGAACCGGGTTTTGACTTTGAAAAGAGATGGGATTACTATAGAAAATAAACTAGGTCTTTTAGCAAAATAGTTTTAGGAAATAGATGCATGCTGATGTCATGATGATGCATAGAGATAAGAAATGCGATTTCTAGTTGTGGGTTTACCCAGAGTGCTATACTATAATTACTGGATCATCTTCTACAGCTGGCTCGGGTGGCGGAGTGTAATGGAGCCAGTCCTTCTTAGGAGCCTCAATATGTTCTGTACAATACTAAAGAATTTTTAAAACAATATCATCATCAGGTTGAAGTTCATCAACAGTTTCTTTCACCTTATTGGATTCTTTATAAGCATTGGGACAATCATATTCAATTTCTATACCTCCTTCACCACCTAAATAAAATCCCCATGTTTCTCTATTACGACGAATACGTTCTAAAAGTTCCCAAGCTTTAGCTATAGTTAACTCCATAAAGGAGTCTCCAGAATTGGTGTCTAGCTCATGTTTAACTTCTTGATTAAGTCCTCTATAAAATATGTGTAAAACATCCCATTCAGGTAAATCATGATGGGTACATTTCTAAAGTACAGTCTCATACTTTTTGAAGGCCCTTACCAAGCCTTCACTAGGGTGGTTCTTGAATTTTGCAATTGCCCTTCTTACTTCAACAGTCTTAACCTTGGGAAAGAATCGAATCACAAATTCCCCTTTAAGTTTCTGAAAAGTGTCTATTTTATCTGAACTAAGGCAAATATATAGCCTAAATAGCTTGATGACTGCAAGTGCAAATATAAATTGTAGATAGTTTGAAGTAAAGATATCGAACCCACAGAGAGCTATTGGTAAAGGACTTTATGCCCCTCGTCACTATCTACCAAAGGATACTTGTAAGTTGCCTTTGATATCAAGTAAAGAGTGACAGGGGGCATTAAGACCTTTACCGATAGCTCTCTATGGGTTTGATATCTTTACTTAGAAACTAGCTACAACTGATCTGTGCACTTGTAGTCATCAAGCTATTTTCTGGAGTCGTTGGCAGGGAGCTAAGCGCTTTTGGTATTTGTTCTTAGTTGCATATTTTACTAATAGTTTTAATAAAGTTGCTTACAAGTTTCAGGTAAGCATCATGACTGCACTCGGACTAATGAATCAGCTCGATGCAACTAAATACCTTGCGAAGTTCAACTGAGGACTTGTTAAATAATTCCCGAGTGGGGGTGAACCAGAATACGAGGTCAACCCTCTCTTTATCGCCATCATTAAAGAAAAGACTTTCGTAGGAGATGATCCATATGAGGATCCTTACACACATTTAATGCATTTTACCGATCTATGTTGGACTCTTAAATTGAAAGGCTATTCTGATGATGAATTAAAACTAAAACTATTTAGCCAATATCTAACTAATACTGCTTTAGCTTGGTATTGAATTTTCCCTGCATAGAAAAATACTTGGGAGAAACTTAAAGGAGAATTCGTGATTCGATTCTTTCCCAAGGTAAAGACTGCTGAAGTAAGAAGAGCGATTACAAACTTCAAGAACCGCCCAGGTGAATGCTTGGTAAGGTCCTTCAAAAGGTATAAGACTCTACTTTATAAATGTCCCTATCATGATTTGCTTGAATGGTATGTTTTACACATTTTTTATGGAGGACTTAATGAAAGAGATTAAACATGAGCTAGATACCAATTCTGAAGGTTCCTTTATGGAGTTAACTATAACTAAATCTTGGGAACTTTTAGAACGCATTATCCATAATAGAAAAATATGGGGATTTGATTTAGGTGGCGAAGGAGGTATAGAAATTGAATATGATTGTCTCAATGCTTATAAAGAATTCGGTAAGGTAAAAGAGACTGCTGATGAACTCCAACTTGATGATGATATTGTTTTGCAAATTCTTCAGTCTTTTATAGAACATATTGAGGCTCCTAAAAAGGACTGGATCCATTGCACTCCACCACCCGAGCCAACTGTAGAAGATGATCCAATAATTACAGCTCCTATTGAACCATTGTGGGAGGTACCCCATATGTTGAACCCCTTCCTTTCCCAAGGACGGCGAAGAAACATATGACCGCTCAACAACTAGAGGATCAAAAATAAGAAGAGTTATTCCTAAATCAGATAGAAGAAGCATAGGTAAGGAAAACCGAAGAAGTAAGTGTACAAGAGATGGGGGATCTAGTGAATGAAGACATCCTGACCATGTTTACTCACTGCAACGTGATTGAGCTCGATACCGAAGCCTCGCAGTTTGTTGAAGGTAAGGTGAAAGATAAAGAAGTTGGTAAGCCTATTCTCCCCTCTACTTTCGGAGGAACTTCCTACTATGGCCTCTATGACATAGGGACAACGATTAACGCGATACCATTTAACTTCTATTTAAAAATCCAAAAAGAACTAGCACCAGCCGAACTAGAGGATACTGTATGACTATAATGATTGCTGATAAAACACTTAGAGTCCCTACGGGAATAATTAGAGGTGGATCGTAAAAATATCCTATTGATTTTGTGCTAGTTGATATGCCTACCAATGTTTATTGTCCCATCATTTTTGGAATAACCTTTCTAAATACTACAGGAGCAAACATAGATTGCAAGCGATAAACTGTGTCTCTCAAATTTGGAGAAGAGAAAATGGATTTTAATTTCTCCAAATTTGACCATAAGCCAGCTATTGAAGAACTAGATGATGATGAGTTTGAACACGAGGAAGAAGCTAATTTTGTCAATTTAGCCTCGGTAGTTATTGAGACTCCAAATGATGATTTAGAAAGGAGTTTAGTCAACAATAATAATATCCTCTATGACATAGTGAAAACTGAAATAGATGATTATCTTGACTCTACACCTGAAGTGGATGCTGAGATTAATCAAGAATATGAAGAACCTATAAGAAAGGGAGATGAAGCTCTTCCCCCTCCTATCCTTAAAAATTTACCAAAGGAATTAAAATACAGGTTTCTTTATGATACCAATAGATTTCCCGTTATTATAAGTTCTAACCTTGCAGAAAAAGAAGAGGAGAATATGATGAAAGTTCTTCAGATGCATAGAAGTGCTCTTGGATATTCGATGAGTGACTTGAAGGGGATTAGTCCTTCGATAGCCACCCATAGGATATTCATGGAGGAATGTGCCCAACTGGCCATAGACTTTCAGCGACGTCTCAAACCTCACATGAAAGAGGAGATAATAAAAGAGATAATACGCTTATTAGATGTAGGGATCATCTTTCATGTAGAAGAGAGTGAATGGGTAAGTCCTGCTCATTGTGTTCCTAAGAAAGGTGGATTCACTGTTATTGAAAATGAACATAATGAGATGGTGCCCACAAGGACTGTTGTTGGACACATGATGTGCATTGATTATAGAAAACTTAATAAAGAAAACAGGAAAGATCATTATTCACTTTCGTTTATAGATTAAATTCTAGAAAGGTTAGCTATGCATTCTTATTTTTAATACTTAGATGGCTATTCAGGTTTTTCCTCAAATTTCTGTTCATCCAGACGACCAACTTAAAACTACCATCATATGTCCATATGGTCTTTATGATTATCGTTGTATTCCTTTCGGTATTTGCAATGCCCCATCTACTTTCCAAAGATGCATGACTGCTATATTTGCCGATTATGTTGAAAGTATTATGTAAGTCTTCATGGATGATTTTTTGTTTATGGAACTTCCTTTAATCATTGTCTCCATAATCTTCATAAAGTTTTGTAGAGATGTGAAGATGCTAACCTAGTATTAAACTGGGAGAAATGTCACTTTATTGTTTAAAAAGGTATAGTACTTGGTCACAAAATCTCAGGTAAGGGTATATAAGTCGACAAAGCAAAGATAGAAGCTATAGAAAGACTTCCCCCCTCCTCGATATGTGAAAGGTATAAGGAGTTTTCTAGGTCATGTTAGATTTTATAGAATGTTCATTAAGAACTTTTCAAAGATTTCTAGACCCTTAACTAATCTTCTTTAGAAAGGGGTTGCCATTAATTTTGATGAAGGATGTTTAAACGCTTTCAACATATTAAAACAATCTCTCATTAAAGCTCTCATTATTAAACCACCTAATTGGAAGAAAGCCTTTGAAATATAATGTGAAGCTAGTCATGAAGTTATGGGAGAAATTCTTTGCCAGTATGATGGTGATGATCTTAATATCATTCATTATGCTAGCCGCACCCTAAAAACGGACCAAAAGAATTATCCCATGGTAGAGAAATAATTTTTCGCTGTAGTTTTTTCCTGTGATAAATTTACATCTTATATCAAGGACTCAAAAGTGAGGGTACATACCGATCATATTGGCCTAAAGGAAATCCTAGAAAGGACCAATGTTAAGCCAAGGATGATCCGCTGGACTCTACTTTTGCAAGAATTTGATTTGCAAATTCTACAAAGGAAAGAGGAGATAGAGTAAACACCCATGGACATTCAAGAAATAAGTCCACCTAAAGATGTGTCATCCATCTACATACCCTTTGGACAATATTATGAAAAATAAAATTCTCAAATTCTCTTTGCAATGGATTTACTGATCTGCTGCAACCCACCATGTTAAAAGAGAAGAAGAAAAAAGTAACCCAGAATGGAGAAGGTATTTATATGAACTCATCCTTTCTAAATGGATCATGCAGATGAAATATGAAGTTGTCTTTGTTCTAGATGACTTTTTTCTATTTCTTTTGATATTTTTGATTTCGTTTTGTTTTTGTGATTGCAATGCCTGTACCACTGGTCATTAGACGCACTGCATCAATGTCTTGGTTTTCGCCGTTTCGGTATGACCGTGCGGTATAGGCGCACCCACCCATACCACTGGTCTTTACCGATATGGTATCGTTCACCAGACTTTTGGTTATACTTGTGTTGATTAAAAAAATTCGGTTGGCAGGTTACCTCCTTCGAAACCGTGTTGGCCTAGGAACGACCCGGTATGGGCGTGCCATAAGGGCGTATGACCGTACCAAGTGGTCGCTACGGTCCTATTTTCTGCCTTTTTTCGTTTATCTCTTTCCATATTTGTTGAGATTCTTTTCTTGGCCTCCCCCTTTTCTTCCGTATGTATTTATTCCTACCTCTAACCTCTTATAAGCCTCTTTAGAAGGCCCCCTTTGTTTCTATTGTCAAAACAGATCTCCTCCGTATCGCCTCCTCCTTCCAAGAACCTTAGAACAATGTCCTATCCATGGAGTTTTGCTCAAGGGAGAGAATACCTCCATGGATCGTCCTCAAGGATCACGGAGGAAGCCAAGGTCACTGAATCAAAGAAAAAGGAGATGGACGTCGAGGATAGATTCAAGCTTATAGAAATAATACAAGAAGGGCATAAGGTGTTCATCCTTGGTGTTGCAAAGGATGGAGACTCCGAAGAAGTTCAACTTGACATAGAAGGAGGTGGAGAAAACTACTTGAAGAAGGCAAAATAGGAGGGAGAGAATCCTTAAACTCCCTCGACCATCGCATCAAGAATATTGAGGTAAAGTCTCTAGGGTCTTCTAAACATATTGAACTATTGTGACATTATCTGGACCAGATGGATTTGAAAATAATGAAGGAACTCGAAGCAAATCTCAACATCAGCCTCCGATCCATCAACACTCAGAAGTAAACAATAGAGATGTACCAAGCCCTTGTGGAGCAGTTGGAGAAAGTTAGCGAGCAGCGTCAGATCATAATCTTGATCCTAGAAGCATCAAACAAGACGCTTCGAGCAAGCCTTCGTGCTTCAAGGGATCACCCTTTTGCACACTAAAGGGCGTGCCATGGTACCAAATAAAAGCAAGGAATTATTTGATCCACCCAGTTTGATTCCAAGCTCGGGGGGATTTGTGAGAACCTTGTAATCTATCTTACAATTTTTAGCATGTTTACTTTTCCGCATGCATCTAGACTTTAATTCCAAAGTTTGCATTAGATGCATCAAATTCAAGTTCCCCTTTTTCGAGAGATGATTTATATCCGTTGAGTTTCGAGACCTTGTGATATTTGAAGTATGTTATGATTCATGATTATTATATTAGATGATTGAACTAGGTTGAGTGTTATGATACTTGTACAACTGCCATGATTTTTAGGGACTTCCACACCAATAAAAGTATCAATTAGGTTATAAAAAGGAAAAATTCTAGTAGCATATTATAATTAAGAGTTTTCTCTTGTAGCCATCAAGGTAGTGAGCATGATCAAATAGTTGTATACAAATAAAAATAAAAGAGAGGGGAAAATAAAATAAAAAAGATATTTTCGCATGATTAGATAGAGTGCAAAGGAAGCAAAAAGAGAAAGCAGCTATAAAAAATCAAAAGGAAAAGAAGAGTGATCATGTCTTCATTACTAAACTACTCTCTCAATATTTCTGAACTCAATGATTCTATGATATGTTAAATCAATAGAAGCTTTTTATGATCTCATCAATACTATAGAATGTGGGGAAGCCTCTAAGTCATGTAATGTGTAAGGGTATGGTAACACCGCTGATGACCCATAAGTGTAGGGGATCGCAACAGTCTTCGCGGGTAGTATTATCCAATTTATTTATTCAACACAAGGGGAGACAAAGAATACTTGCAAGCCTTAAGAACTGAGTTGTCAATTTAGCTGCACCTGAAAATAGTTCTTGCTCATAGAAGTTTATCAGTAGCAATAGCAAAGCAACAACATCAGTAAAATAGGAGCAATAGTAACAGTAATGGTAATAGTAGGATTCGAGTGCGGTAGGCATAGGGATGGATGGACGGGCGTTGCATGGGAGAGTCTAAACATGTAACTTCAAGATATAGGGCATTGCAAACAAATAATAAAAAGCATCCAAGTACTAAACAATCCTAGGCATGTGCTCCAAATATAGTCATACGTGCTCGCAATGAGAACTTGCACAACATCTTCTATCCAGCCAGCCCGTGGCAGCGGGGCCTCTAGGGAACTACTAGCAATTAAGGTGCTCCTTTTACTAGAGCACCGGAGCAAAGCATTAACACTCGGTGAACACATGTGATCCTCACACCACAGCCATACCCTCTGGTTGTCCCAATTATTGTCACTTTGGAGCCTTTGGATCCAGACAATGATATGTGTACACAAATTGCAGATAAGATCACAAACAATACTATCATAATAATTCAATAATAAGTTCAGATCTGAGATCATGGCACTTGGGCCCTAGTGACAAGCATTAAGCACAACAAGTTGCAACAAAATCAAATAGAGATACTAGGCACTATGCCCTAACAGATCTTATTCGATTACATGATAGAGCTTATCCAATCCCTACCATCCCCAAGCCTACAACGGGGGATTACTCACTCATGGATGAGGGAAACATCGATGGTTGATGGAGATGCGTTGGTGATGACGATGGGGATGATCCTCTCCAAATTCCCCATCCCGACAGGGTGCCAAAACGAAGTTTCTAGATCCGAATCTTGGTTTCTGGTGGCGGCGGCGGAGCGGAACTCTTTTTGGAAAACTATCAAACCCCCCTCGATTTTAGGTCGAGAGGCAACTTATAGGCGCAGAGTGAGGCCGAGGGGGTGCCTAGGGTGGTTGCATCCCCTAGGCGCGGCCAGAGATGGGCCCACGCCTGGCAGGGGTATGGGCCCCCCAGGCCCCTTCTTCGTCTCGTCTTCTGGCTCCGTGGGTCTTCTGGTGAAATATAATTTTTGGCATATTTTCCGGGATTTTTCCTGATAGTTGATTTTATACACAAAAACAAGACACCAAGGTAATTCTGCTAAAAACAGCGTCAGTCCGTGTTAGTTGTATCCAAATCACACAAGTTTAGAGGAGAAACAATAGCAAAATTGTTCAGGAAAGTAGATACATTTTGGACGTATCAACTCCCCCCAATATTAGCTTATTCCTTTTCCTCAAGCAATTCAGTTGAAAACTAAGTGCGATAAAAGAACTTTCACGAACACATTTGCTTCATATGATGTATATATTCTCAGCACAGGAGTAGATGCTTAAACCATTCATAATAAGAAGTATGCAACTAAGTCTACTCAATAGTCATTGCAAGCTATGAAGAGAAACCAACTCAATAATAATAAGTAGCATGAAACATAAACATAAGCAACATTGCAATGCTCATAGTAAGGTATGATAGAGTGGTATCTCGCTTGACTTTGTTTGTAGAACACAACATAAATGCCAATGTACCTCTGAAGTTCAAGTGAAGACTAGAAGTAAAGATATCAGAGATACAAGCATCAAAGTCATGACATAATTAACCAAGTTTTGGAACAAACACAAGAATGACAACTATGCTCTCAAGAAGGTGCTCATAGAATAAATGGTGACTCAACAAGGGAGGGAAAACGGTTTTGAAAATTTTGAAAGGCTTCCTAATGCTGAAAGGAAGGTACTCATTAGCTTTGAGCTCTCATTGCCCCAATCATAGGCATCTTCATATGGTTAAGGTAAGAGTGAGGTCCAGTATGAGTTATATGCTTGACAGACTATAAACTGGAAATCCCAAGTCCCTAGAGTACGAGGGCCGCTCCGCATGCTACTCAACTTTGGTTACCTGCAAGTTCTTGTCATTGTACATACATGCATATCATAGAGAACCGCCAACGGGGTACCCCTTGCACATGATATGGGAACTATCCCGTCATAAAAATGACAAGGCAAGCAGACAATGAGTATCTCAGCGATCTTTTTATTTACTATATGCATAGCTTTTTATTGAGGATGCTTCACAAAATTATCATTATGGTGATGCTGCAAGTTTCCACCATGATTAGGCATGGCTTAGGCTAGCGGCCCAGACGTTTCTCTAACACAATGTATAGACTCCATGAACTCACAAGCTCCCCTTTTATTTCACATCGTCGACATCCGTAAACAAAAGAACAAAGTATCAACTGGATAGGATATCCAAAAGGTGTTTAAAGCGTTCCCCGTGACAACACGGTTCTGCTGACTCCCAACATATAATTAGCAAGCATATAACTTTCATGGACAAGTCACAATGGTTCAGGATTATTAAGTGCAAGGAATAAAGTGTTCCATCAAGTTCGTGAGAGCTTTACTGACTAACTTTCTCAAAACATACAAACATATTATTTGGAAGAAAACAAGGCATATTGAATATGAACTGAAATAGCAAATGATGCTAATAGGTAGGTATGGTGGACACAGTTGACAATAATGGTTTTGAGGAGTTGGAAGCACAGGTAGAGCTCATACTCAGTGCAAGTGAAGGCTAGCAAAAGAGAGGGAGCGACAACCAAGAGAGCAATAATTGTCATAATCATGCTTGCAACAAAACATGACTAATTATGGCATGAAGGTGATACAAGAACTCTGAGGCAAAATAAATCATAGAGGCTTACTGACTATTGATTAGCCATATGCATGCGTGAGCATGTGCCAAGTCGATTCACATGAAACTTCCAGAGGAGGATACCACAATATCATACCAAAATATGAATAAAACAATGCAAGCAAACATTCATATGACATGCTACAAACTATTAGTAAGATGGAGCTAATCATAGACAAGCAAGAACTACTATGCATCCATAATGACATACACCTTACACAAACAGGTTAAGCATGCTCACAATGATGAGTATATGTACAAAAATGAAACAAACAGAGTTTGTTACTAGCCTCTTACCACACCTAAAATTGTCTTAATCTTCATTATTGCCCTTCACTTGTGTGACTTGAATAATAACATGAAACCAAAATTCACTGAGGACGACTGAACCCTGCAAAGAACTCACAAAACCAAAGAAGAACAACAATTTTTTTGGTGTTTTCGATTTTTTTAGAAACAAGCAAACAAAAACAAAGCAAATCAAACAAAGAAAAATCTTTTTGGATTTTTCTTTTAAGGCAAACTAAAGCAAATAAACAAAGAAACAAACCAAGAGAAACAACAAAAATATTTTTGTGTTTTTGAGAAAGCAGCAACAATAACCAAAAAGAAAGTCAAACGATGGATATACAAAGAACCGACCGAACATGATATGTGAAGTCAGTATACCTCCCCCAAGCTTAGGCTTTTGGCCTAAGTGGGGCTCAATCCCATGGTGCCCAAGTAGGTGCACCTCCGTAGTATGACGAGGAGGCTCCCTCATCCTGGTACGAGCTCGAGGACTCCCCTGTGTAGTGTACCGCGGGGTCGTAAGAGGGCGCTTCCTCCTGATAGTGCCCATGGAAGGCAAGAGAGCACAGTATCTCATCCATCTCCTCCTTGGAGCATGAAAAATGTCCCTGAGAAATACTGAACAAAGTGGTTTGGGGGAGAGGGATCTCTCTCTTCCCCGTTAATAAACAACATTCTATAAACCAAGTTCTCAAGGGTAGAACTAGTGGTGACAAAGTGATGCGCCTTCATGGCAGCAAGATCAAGCCTCTCAGGAGCCAATACTTTATCATTTGGATCAACAGCAATGTCCAAGGCAGCAGCAACACGCGTATCAATAATTCCCCCATAAATGGGTCCCTTAGCTGTTAAGCGACAAGCAATGAGAGAACCAAGATTGTACTTGGTATCATTGTTGAGCGCAGCAGCTAAGAAAGCCAAATGATAGCTGGAAATATTACTAGTGTTCTCCCTACCAAGAACACTAGTGGCAAGATAGTAAGCAAAGTACCTGATGGCTGGAAGCTGAATGCTTCTTATCTTTCCCCATTGAGCTCTACGGTTATCATCATTGGTTATTCCGCGATAGAGCTCCAAGAAATCAGCGGGTTGAGCTGGAATCTTTTTTGCTGACCCATCTGTACCAAGTCCTAGATCTTCACAAAATTTCTTCAATGTCATATGGTAAGACCTGCCATAAACTTTGAAAGAAATATCTGGATGGAACAAGCTGTTAGTAAAGGAGAAGCTCTCCACAAATGTTTTATTGAGCGTAGCATATTGCGTGCTCTCATCCTGCATAAGACTTGTTAGACCAGCCCTCTAAACCAAGGTCATAAAATCATCAAGAATCCCAGCAGCCCGCAAGAAGGTCTGGCAAGGAAAGGTGGAGGGATGCGCATCCCCTCATCTCGCTCGTCACCAAATCGCGGAGTGATGAGATCCTCATTGTATGCGGGCCTGACACTGGTGGATGATCTTGGAATCCTTTCCCTTCTAGGTGCATCACCCTCAAATATTTCACCAAATGTGTGGTGGTCCATGATCTCTCTTTTCTAAAATTTTAGACAAGCATCAAACCAAGTGATTTCTAAGTTGATAAATGATGAGCAACTACTATACGAACATGCTATAGGACTACACATGCATCAAAATAAGGTTTCTAAGCATCGAACAAGCATGCAAGCACACACAACCTGCCACCTATAGTAGCAAAATACTCAAGATACAATCTATCAATCACAAATCTGATTGGACAAGTGGAGGAGGCATTTACCAAGGATAAATCTCTCAAAAAATCAGCAGCAAAGCTGGGATGAGCAAGGAGATCGAAAATTTCAAGCAAGAACAGCAAGAACTCGAGCTTGAGCAAGTTTTCTGGTGTTTTTCAGGAGATAGAAAGAAGATGGCTGTGAGGGGGTCTAGGTGGGCCAGACCCCCTAGGCGCCACCCACAGGTAGGCTGCGCCTACCATGGTTGTGGTGGACTGGGGTGGCCCCCTAGGTCACTTCAGGTGTGCCTCTGCCCCTTTTTTCGAGGAAAAATTTATTTTGAATTTTCTAGGATCTTTCGGGAAACTTTATTTTTGGCCAATTTTCAGGGTATGAAAATTGATTTTCTCGCAGAAACAGTTTTTTTAGAAGAATCAAAAGCAAACCAAAAGCCAAACTACAGGAGATCTAAGACAAACGAACAAGCAAACAACTAGCAAAACTAAAGCTAAAAGCAAAGACTAGGAAGGAGAAAAGTAAAAGAAAGCAAGTATAAGCATAGTGAAAACATTATTTTGTTCATTAAAATCCTTTTGTTAACAAGGTTGATCAAGTCTTGTTACCAAAACAATCTTATATGAAACAAAACTTTGCATTCCACAAGGTGATTATGTTACCTCGTACTTTATAGCAATGGTCCCAATCATAATAGTATCAAAATTTTCATGTGGAATGGGACAATATATTTCACCAACCTTGATGCTCTCAATATTGTCAATGGAATTCAGGCAATAGCTCTTAACAACCTTCTTGGGGAAATAAACAGTATGCTCTTTGTCATCAATATTGAATGTTAATTTTCCTTGATTACAATTAATGACAACACCTAGAATATTAAGAAAAGGTCTCTCAAGAATAGTGGACATATTATCATCTTCAGGCATTTCAAGCACAACAAAATCAGTCAAAACCAAGCAATTATGAGCCACTTGAACAGGAACATCCTCACATATACCAACAGGAATAGTAGTTGACTTATCAACCATTTGCAAAGATATATCAGTTGGTATCAACTTTTCTAGCTGGAGTCTCTTGTAGAGAGGAAAAGGCATAACACTAACTCCAGCTCCCAAATCACATAAAGAAGTTCTATCATAATTTTTCTTAATAGAGCAAGGAATAGTTGGTATACCTGGATCACCAAGTTTCTTTGGAACCTTACCATTGAAGGAGTAATTAGCAAGCAAAGTAGAAATCTCCTCATTAGGAATATTCCTTTTATTCGAGACAATGTCCTTCATATACTTTGAATAAGGAGGCAACTTAATAGCACCAGTCAAAGGAATTTGCAAAAATAAAGGTTTCATCCACTCACAAAACTTGTTGTAGTGTTCTTCCTCCTTTGACTTGTGTTTCTTACCTGGAAAAGGCATAGGTTTCTGCACCCAAGGTTCTCTCTATTTACCATGTTTATTAGCAATAAAATCTTCCTTTGTGTACCTAGTGTTCTTAGTGTGCTTATCAGGAGCATCATTTTCATCACTACCACTCCCAGTTTCAGCATCAGAGACAGATATACTATTAGGATCTACAGCAGGTTCAAGTGGTTCCATAACTACCTTATGTTTCTTTTTCTTTCTCTTACGAGGACTACCACTATTCTCACCTTGTTGAGAATACTGCTCAATTCTTTTAGGGTGTCCTTCAGGATATAAAGGATCTTGAGTAGCAATACCACTCCTAGTTCTAATTCCATAAGCATGTTTATCTCCTGAGGCATTAACTAGCATATCCTTTTGTACCTTAGCAAGTTGATCAAGTTGGGTTTGAACCATTTGAAATTGTTTACAAAGCATTTTAATATCATTAGAATTTCCTTACACAATATCTTTCAACTCATTGATAGCTCTAGAGTTTTCTAATAAATCATTCTGAACTTGTTTATTAAAATTACCTTGTTTAACAATAAAAATGTCAAGTTCCTCTAAGCATTGATCAGGAGGCTTACCATAGGGAATATCACCTTCATCAAAGTGTTGGAGAGAGTGTACCTCAATAGTGGATGAGTTAGGAATTGGCTTACATAATTATTCTATAGGAGGTAGATTCTTCACATCTTTAGGTCTAATGCCTTTCTCCTTTAGACACTTCTTAGCTTCCTTCATCAGTTCATCATTTAATGCAATAACTCCCCTCTTCTTTGGTGTTGGTTTTGGAACTGGTTCAGGAGTAATTAGCTCAGTTGAAGTCCAATCATCATAATTATTGCTTATTTTATCCATTAATTCTTCACCATCTATAGGAGTTCTCTTCCTGAAAACATAATCAGCAAAACTATCTAGGTAGGTCGTAGAATCACCAGTTAGTCCATTATAATAAATATCAAGAAGCTCATTGTTAGGTAATGGACATCCAGGATGTGCATGAATCAAGGCATAGAACCTTGTCCATGACTCAGGCAATTTCTCTTCTTCTCCCTGTTTAAAATCAAAAAGTCTCTGCAAAGCAGCATGTCTAACACTAGGAGGAAAATATTTCTGGAAGAAAGAAGCAATCAAGCAATCAGGGCTATCAATGTAACCAAGAGGTAATATATTAAACGAAGCCCTAGCTTCTCCTTTTAGTGAAAAAAGGAAGATCTTAGTAACAGAGTACTTGCGCATCTTAAAATCATCAGATAATAAGGCACTCATAGTGGAAAGCTCATTCATATGTGCCACAACACTCTCATTTTCAGTCCCACAAAAAGGTTCTTTCTCAAATCAAGAGAGAAATCATAATCTTCATCTTTAATAACTATGGGAGAGGTGGCAAACTTAGGATCAGAGGACAATTTAGGCATAATAGTACGTCTAGCAAGGAGACTCTTAATACCACTAGTACTATGTGTGTTTCGGCACTCTTCAACAAATTCATCAGTGAACTCAATGTAACCATCATTAATATCATAACTCTCACAAGACTCAGGTGAGCTAACAGGTGTAACAGTGTCTTCACTAGGAGTTTCGGTATTTCCTAGACTAGCCATAGTAGCATCTAGGAAAGGACCTAATAAACCACTCGCATCAAGCACAGTAGAAGTAACATCATGGGCATCAAAAGCAGTTTCAGATTCAGCAGTAGTAGCGGTGTGTGTAGCATGAGTATGTGGTGGTGGTGTAACAAGCTTACTTATCACAGACGGTGAATCAAGAGCAACAGAGGTGTTTAGGACTGTACCTCTTCTTGTAGTGGATGGTAAAATAGGAAACTTTCCATCACGAGACTTCCCATGATGAAAGGCGTAGCAGTGAAAAATAATAGATCCAAGTGAACTTACAAATAAAGCTATGCTCCCCGGCAACAATGCTAGAAAATAGTCTTGATGACCCACAAGTGTAGGGGATCTCAACATCATTCGCGAGCAGTATTATGAAATTTATTGATTCGACACAAGGGGAGCCAAATAATAATTGCAAGCCTTAACAACTGAGTTGTAAATTCAGTTGCACCTGGAAATAGTTCTTGCTCATAGAAGTTTATCAGTAGAAACAATTTGGTAGTAGCAACAGCAAAGCAATAATAGCAGTAAAACAGGAGCAATAGTAACAAAGATACTTGATGAGGGATTCGAAAAGGTAGGCATATGTATGGATGGACGGGCGTTGCATGGACGAGTCTAAACATGTAACTTCAAGATCCAGGGCATTGCAGATAAATAATAACAAGCATCCAAGTACTAAACAATCCTAGGCATGTGTTCCAAATATAGTCATACGTGCTCGCAATGAGAACTTGCACATCATCTTCTGTCCAGCCAGCCCGTGACAGCGGGGCCTCTAGGGAACTACTGGCAATTAAGGTGCTCCTTTTAATAGAGCACTGGAGTAAAGAATTAACACTTTGTGAACACATGTGATCCTCACACCACAGCCATCGCCTCCGGTTGTCCCAATTATTGTCACTTCAGGGCCTTTGGATCCGGACAATGATATGTGTACACAAATTCCAGATAAGATCACAAATAATACTATCATAATAATTCAATAATAAGTTTAGATCTGAGATTATGGCTCTCGGGCCCTAGTGACAAGCATTAAGCACAACAAGTTGCAACAAAGTCAAATAGCACTAATAGAGATACTAGGCACTATGACCTAACAGATCTTATTCGATTACATGATAGAACTCATCCAATCCCTACCATCCCCAAGCCTACAGCGGGGGATTACTCACTCATGGATGAGGGAAACATCGATGGTTGATGGAGACGCGTTGGTGATGACGATGGCGATGATCCTCTCCAAATTCCCCGTCCCAGCAAGGTGCCAGAACAAAGTTTCTGGATCCGAATCTTGGTTTCTGGTGGCGGCGGCAGAGCGGAACTCTTTCTAGAAAACTATCGAACCCCCTTGGACAGTTTCGGTCAAGGTTGTTCTGTTTCCCGTTATGTTCCGGGTTTTTCTCCGGCACCGTCGTCGACAGGCACACCGGAATTTAACCGATGTCAATCAGTGCCCTCCACTCACTGATCGTGATACGCCTTTTTGAGGAAGGGATTTGCCTAAGCGCACCTCGAGACCAGACTCGAGAGGGGCAAGATCCAGGTTGAGCGACCGGCTTGTGGGAACGTAAAGCATAAACGAAACGATTCGGGCTTATTGGAGCAAAGGAGAGCGACGCGAGTAATTGCTAGGCTACGAGTTTAGGTTTTTTAGAGCCAGCGACAGGGTGAAGATTTACTCAGGAAGATAGGCCTTTAAGACGCGAGCAAGAAGGCGTGTTAAAATATCCTTTCGGGGGCTAGGGTCTTCGGGTGGAAAACGGGTTCAGAGGGGCATTGCACTTAGTGAAATCGCTTGTTTGGTGTTTTGGATTGAGCTTGGTTTTGGGGAAAAGCCAAGGAAATCGGAAACTGTTTGGAAACCGGGAACAGTCGGTTCGGTTCGGGAAAAGGAGGAAGTCGGGTCGGGCACGCTGCAGGCGCAACAGGGCCCGGGCTCGCCACAGGGCCAGACCCACCGCTGAGGTGCTTTTAAAATATCTTTGCGGGCCCCTGGAGAAGGGGATGGGGTTGAAGGAATGCCGGTTAGGCTCTATGAGGGGGAAGGCTTGCTGAGTTAGTTCGGGTTTCGGATTTGGTCGACAGACGGGGGTGAGCTCGATCTTGAAAACGTTCTCAGACGTGCACTTTACTGAGTCGGAATGCATGTTGATGTGCTTTTTCGTAGGTGCATACTCTTGTCGGAATTGAGACCCTGTTTGACTCAGGTGTCTCAATCGTGCGTGTATGGCAACTTATAGACGCAGAGGGAGGCCGAGGGGGTGCCTGGGGTGGCTGCACCCTCCTAGGCGCGACCAGAGGTGGGCTCGTGCCTGGCAGGGGTGTGGACCCCCAGGACCCTTCTCCGTCTCGTCTTCTGGTTCCGTGGGTCTTCTGGTGAAATATAATTTTTGGCATATTTTCCGGGATTTTTCTTGATAGTTGATTTTCTGCACAAAAACAAGACACCGACGTAATTCTGCTGAAAACAGCGCCAGTCTATGTTAGTTGTATCCAAATCACACAAATTTAGAGGAGAAACAATAGCAAAAGTGTTCGAGAAAGTAGATACGTTTTGGACGTATCAACCGCCGACATTTCTTTACATGCGATATTGTATTCCTATTTCAAATTTTTTGCCTTATTTATTTTAACGACTCGTGTCTCATGAACATGATGATCTCGTCCATAAGCCACAATCTTTCTTGGCGATGAGCAAGAGCCTAGATTGGGGGTGTTGATGAGTCCAAAATTCTAAGGTTTTTTACCTTTTCTTTTTTCATAAATAGAGTAGGGATCTTCGTATTTCACTGCGTTTGCGTGCACCTTTTGTATTTATTTCAACAGGATCCCAAATCACTCAGGCTATTATGAACATATCAATTAAAGCTATCATATTATACTATAATATGATATTTTTAATTGATAAAAGTGATTTTGAGGAATTACCTTTGCACCTAGGAAAATACCAAGCGAGGAGAGGAAACCACTGCCCGTAACGACCAGTGGTACAGGCGGGGCGCCCGAATGTACCATGCGTTGCCAGGTCCGCCTTGTCAAATACTTTCCCCTGGCAAAGACAACAGAGGGACCCGAAATTCACAGCCAACAGAAACCACGAAAAACCACATCTGAAAGGGATCTGAAGGAGGAACTTGGCTGGGGAGAAATCCCGATGATCCAAAGATCATTGGAGGACAACGCATCATCCCCTTCATCATCAATCGCTGCATATATATCACCTCCACTACTCTCATCCTTCATCCATTATATCTGGTTGTAATTGTAGATTCAATTGTGGTTTGCACTAGATCTATTTTATTACATTCATCCATCCATTTGATTATGATGATGTTGTTGATTGCTTCCATGTGTGAGTAGTTCCTTTGTTCTTGGGGAGATGGAGAAACCCTAGCACCATTATGAATTTGCAATAAAGATGATATATTCTTGTGTCCGTATGACTTGCCAGTCTATGATAGATTTATGATTTTTGTTTGATCTGTCTCTTTAAATGCTATGTGAAAGTAGACCACATACCATTTGCGTTTGGGACTAAAGAGAGGGAGAAATACTTTGGATGTGCTTTGGGATCGTACCCGGAATAGCCCCATGACAGATTAGCGTCCGCTTGTGAACTACACGGTCAAAGGAGGAATAAAGAGGGACTCCCTAAGATAATTACGATATCCACGAGGAAACCCTTAACTGAGGTGGTCTATATGGGTGACTGCTCTCAGGCATCACAGTGGTTATTTAGAGGTGACCTCACTCTTTTCTCAAGAAAGTGGCTTCCTACGAGTCTTGTAGTGAACATATTATTACGGAGATCTCTCCACACATCTCATGGCACAAGGAGTATGTTATCTTAAATTATTAATAATGACAACATCATGCTACAGGAGTATCCTACATCCCCGAGAACGTTTTAGCCTCTTGCATTCCACCACGCTCTCATACATACTTTTTACTTGCTTCCTTTTAATTGTTTTAATTACATTTATGCACACAACCAAAAACATTTCAAACACTCTTTACTTGACATCAAAGGCAACTTACAAGTATCCTTTGGTAAATAGTGACGAGGGGCATTAAGACCTTTACCAATAGCTCTCTGTGGGTTTGATATCTTTACTTAGAAACTAGCTACAATTTATCTATGCACTTGTAGTCACCACCCCGCCTTTGTCTTTAAAGGGTCGAGCCTTCACCTACGTGGTCTTATGCTCGCACCTTCGCCCTTTGAGATTCCTCTTCTCCCACTTTCCCGATCTGGCCGACCATGAGTCTCCACCGCATGAGATGCCTCGCCGGGTCACCCTTGCGGTATCAAGGCAGAAAAAGGTTGTCGCTGAATCTCCTCGAGCAGAGTAGGAGGAGGAGAAGGAGGTAGAGACAGATGGGGTGCTACTACCCCCCACCATCCATCTTGACTCCGGAGACGACAAGTTCCAGTCAATGCTTTCCTCGGGCTGGAACAAATGGGGGGTGACCTGGGCCTGGCATGGATCTATAGATCCGGCGAGCCTCGTCAGCTCGGCGCACCCCTTCTTCTACCCCACCGTTATCACGAGGCTGGTGCCCCTGTTTCCCCCTTTCTTCATATCGATTCTGGAGCACTACCATATCTCGCCATACACCTCTAGCCCAACTGAGTCACCACCTTGTCCATCTACACATTATGGTACAAGATCTTTGTCGGGGTGAAACCCTCCATCGCGATGTTCTGGCAAATATACACCCTTCACCTCACCTCCACAACCCACAACGCCTTGTTGTGTCTCTTTTCTGAGGGAGGGTGTGTAATGGCTTCCTATGGGCTAGACAGAGCGGGTGGAGGATTTTCGTAAGCACTGGCTTTACTTGGACACTTTGAAGGAAAATCGCCTTCTTCACCTCCCCACCGCGCTGGCCATGAAGATTGGGGGCCAATTTTCTGCAGCGAACCTCCGGCCTCACTGGGCCTCTGGTGTCCGTAACATCCCAATTTCAGTAACCCTGATTTGTTGTTACAAAGGCAAAAATCAGGGGAAAAAACTTTTTCTTGCTAAGTGTTGCAATGTATGTTATTTGTTTTCTTGTGGTCATGCAACTGTTTGAGTATTATATGCTATACTCCTTACCTCAACACTGGTTGAAAAAACTATTGTACAAAAGAGAAGTCTTGGCTCACCTTTAATATTCTCAAATGTTTCTGACATTTCAAACTTGAACCAAGATGATTTTGAAACAACAAAAAGTTTTACTAGTTTCTATTACCAAAACTATGTGGACCTATATATATAATCTCCTTATGTTTTCAAGACAGAACCTTCAGCTACTCTTATCTCTAGGTTTTCCAAAAAAAATCCTAAAGGCCTTTCATTCTAACCTTGGTATAAGTACCAAGAGGTCCTTACCTTACTTCAAATCACAACCTCTTCAAAACACCCACGCTTAATAGTAGTGAATAAGTTTGGTTGATGTTTGAATTGATCTGTGATGTGTGTTTTCCTTGTTTGCTTAGGAAGTAGAGAGAGATGCATTAGGACCTCTTCCCCTAGGATAAAGTTAATAAAAACCATAAACCATCCTAATCTGGATCCATCCTAAGTCACCCTGGTGACATTCTGATCCACCTAACTAGAACCTTTCTGAGCTAATCCTGGTATTAGCATCCAACTCATCAAAGACCAATATCAAGCATGAATCAACTTCTACTCAATCTACACTTCACATCATTCATTTGATGATGATTTTGAACCTTGGATCCTCTCAAAATCCTCCCCTCTCTTACTCTAGTCAAAATCTCCCACTCTGCCGAAAATGGCTGTCTCGAAATCTGATATCAACATCCAATCTTCGAGTCTCCCTCATTTCCACTCCTTCTGTATTTTTGGTAATGCACTTGAACCATATTGTAGACCATCTTAAGGACTACAAGGCCCACTCTTTCCCTTGGCTATACCATCTTTTAACCCACTTGTTATTGATGGTTTTGTAGGCAAGAAAATAATAATTCCTACAAATCTTATCATCTTGCCTATTTTGGTAGAAGCTCACTTCCATGTGCTATCTTCTTTGGACCAACTGGTTGCATGGTTATAATCTACTAACCATGGTATATCCATAACATATTCACTTGTTTCCAAAGGAACTTTGTGCTTCTCATACCCACTTGGTTTATTAAGCATCAGGACCTATCTTCTATGGAACCTTATTTTCAACAAAGTTTGCCTCCACTTCTAGATCACCTATAATACAACCAAGCCCAAATATTGGCACCTTGATCATCTACATAACTTGGTCTATCCATCCATATATTCCTTGTGCCAAGGTAAGATCTGAGCTCACCAATCCAACCATGTTTTGAGGACATAAAAATACCAATACCCTGATCCTCAAAACCTTGTCTTCCTTAAAAAATCCATCTTGTTTATCAAAACCCAAGGTTTATCTTTATAGATACATAAATATTACATCATCCACCTTGGATAAAACCTTTGGACAAATAATCTCCATAATTATTTGTCACCTTAATCTATTAAAAATCCATTTTTGCAAAATCCTCCAAACCTTCTATATTAAGACAACTTTGTTTTTCTCCAAACCACTTGACCAACTCAAGGGACATTTGATGCCTATATATCATATACTATCTTCCCATAAAAAAATATTGTGAGATTCTTAATTATTTATTTTGCCCTTTTCTTAAATGGCAGAAACATGAAATAATGACTTAAAAATACTTTTCCATTCAAATAAATTCCAATAAAATTCACCAATGTGTAATATGGTATTTATGACCACATCACACCGCAAACCCACTTTTCCCAATGTAAAAATATCACATTAGCTTCTATAAATCATTTCTGCACTTTTTGAATAATTGGTTTTAATTGGACTTGTCGTATTTGGAAAAATCCCAAACAATTCCTAGATAGACACTTTGACCTCATCTACCCCCAGTACCATTTAACGATCATGTCCAATATAAGTTTCTAGAGTTACTTCATAACCATCTCTTTGATCACTTATTGCAAAATAAGCCAAACCGCTAATCAAAAATCATTACACCATCACCAACTTGGTCAAGCAAGCTTATCCAGCACACTACCTCACTCCTGGTCGACCACCACTATAGCATGTACCCTCTCTTTGTCCTTTATGCTTGTATGTGAGTAAAACACACACCATTTCATATCCCTTCCCTCTTTAATAACTTGGATGGTACCTCTCTCTCTGCCCCAAACCAGACCAGAACACACTCACCTCAACCCTCCCCATGCCCACAGCAAGGGCAACACTGGTTTTCCCCTCCCCATTTCTCTTATAGACATATCTCACCATACACCACTATCCTCTTGGGACATAAGGCCCCAAGCTACCTCAACCCCCAACTCCTAGATCATTTGCCCCCTGTGCGCCTCACCTACCTCCCCAGCACCTCCACTCCCTCTCCCCTGCCTTGATATGCCCGAGAGAGAGAGAGAGAGAGAGAGAGAGAGAGAGAGAGAAAATGGAGCATCTCAGCCATTGCCAACATCTTATCATAGTGCTCCTAGCCCTGCTCTTCTCCTCCTGCATGTAGCCTAACCTAGACCCCTGACCCCTGATCTACTACCCACGAGCTCCATAGCCCTCCTCGTGGTCTGTACCTCCACGGAGAAGAAGCACTTCCTCTTTTCGGTTTTTCTAAAAGTCTCGAAAGACAGGTCATCCCTCTACCCTTCTGCCCTCTCCATCAGAATGCATGACATCTCCTTGAACAAATCTACCTCCTCGTGTCCTCCCCTGGCTGCAGGTACCCCGGAGACGCCATCGTCATTGCATGAACATGTTAGAACCTCGTCGGTGGCCCGACCCCCTTCGAGCTTCTACTGCCCGTCAATGCCACCTCTATGAACTACTCGACCTCTACATCATCCTATTCGCTCTAGCTTCGACCTTCATGCGGTCCTGTGACGGCGCCTGCGAGTTACCGAGCTCGCCGAGACGTCCTCCGTTAGTATCATGCCCGGATCTCCATCCAGGCATCAAAACTGACCCCGCCGCCCATCATCGGACCCCCCACGATGCGCCGCGCCTCCTCCACACTACTCCACGGTCGCCCTAGACCATGACGGTGAGCCCCCCGTTAACCTCTGCCCCCACATGACGAGCCCGGCTGGGGGAAGAAGATCACCTGGGGCCGTCCGATCTACGTTACTGTGACAGCCTAGATCCCCCTTACCTCTTCAACGCCCCCTCTGGTTGACCGCTAGGCTCCGCCTGGCAGGTTTGAGCTCTTCTGCCGCTCGCGCCGTGTGAGGGAAATGGGTCGGCTCATCCCAGTGTGGCCCAACTTCAAACAAATCCCAGCCCACGACCCATTTTTGCCTTTAATAATTTCTCCTGATCTAGAAAACTAGCAGTTGGTTTTTAATCCAAAAGAAAATGTAAAATAAACAAAATTTTCCAGATAAAATTTCAGAGGTTTACCTACATGTTTAATTAAACCTGTAACCCAAAAAAAGACCCAAAATAATATTTTATATCTTTTAATAATTATTATACCAAAAAGTTACTTTTTGTTTAGTTAATTATATTTGAGTGTTTGAGGAATCCAAATGCGGCAAATCCAACTGGTACTGCAAGGTAGTGGTGGTACCTTTCATGTCACCTTGACCCTATCTTAAATTGCTTCATATTATGCCCCTGGTAAAAATAAGAAAAACCTCCTTAATCTGTCTTTAGGAAATTCATGAGGTCAAATACATTTAGGTATTGATCTAATTTCACCTCCTAGTAGACATACATACCTATATCCTTCAAACTCTAGGATCCCAACTTTTATTGAGCACTCTTTGATTTTTGGTGAATTAAACATTTATGTGCATAGCTTATTCACCAACAGATTCACCTAAGTAGTTATGCAACTCGAAAAAGGTTGATTCCAAATTATATAGAAAGGTATTCAAAGTACCTAACATTGTCTTTGGAATCACACCAAAATATACTGTAAATTTAATCTGATTAAAAAGACAAAATCCTTCCATAACTGCCTTTGGGAATTTCCTGAGAGCATACTGCTAAATATTTTAAGTTGATTCCAACTCCTAGTGAATCATTCCACCAAACACTACCAAACCATCCAATGAAATAATTTTTGGAGCTCTAGAACCTTTATGGTGAATTATTTCCTAAAACTAGAGTCTTTCTCACTAGAAAATTCATTATAAATCAAAGGAAAGTGATAAAATAGTGAAACACTTTTGTTGGCTTCATTTTATCAATAACTATATGATGGTATCATTTTTATATAATGATATCATACAGAACTTAGCTTTGGTCCAAAACCGCTCTCTTAGGTAGTTCTAGATTATAAATCCTAGGGGATATTCCCCCATGTTCATAAGACCATTCCAATCCTTCTAAATCTATGCTCCCCAAATCATACTGATTTGTAAACCTATATTGTTCATTGCTAGCTGTATGTATTGTTGCTTGCATGCCTTGTTTTGAATGTGGTATTGTTTGCTTGATAACAGCGATAGTTGCGCTTATGTGACGCTGAGAAGAAGGAAACCCGAATCATATTCTTATTAATATTAATATTGGAACTCTTGTATTCTAAAGAAGTCAGGGACATCTCGATGGTTATAGGCAAGTCACCATTACTGAACTCCTTTATTGCCCTACTCCTTTTATCATTGGTTTTGTATCTCGTTTATGAACTTCATGGTTAAATGCATATTTTGTTTCAAATCAAATACGTGAGTAACTTGGCTCCTCCAAGTTATGATAGAGTGTCCATTAGGACACTTGCCATTATTAACACCCACATTTACCCCTTTAGATCGAGGCTAAGATGCTTAGAATCTTCCCTCTTTGGAAACTATGGTTTTTCGATGATAAAACTATTTTGGGTTTTACCCCACTACAAAGTTTTCAAACTAAAACCCTTAGAAAGAGGCATCATTTCTGAGTGGATGTTTTACTAAAGAAAATACGAAGAGGAGAAAGAGGAAGATTATGAGAAAAGGAAAGAGAAGGGATGTTCGATGCCTTTACCGAAACAAATTACCCGTGCAACCACACTACCCAAGGAGCTAGGGATTAGCTCGTAGTTTTTGTCTTTAGCCGGGGCTGCTTGTACTTGCTTAAGTGGAGAAATACCTAGAATTCCGGGTGGGATCTACAACAGATCTTCGGATTTGGGGACTGCAGCTTGCTTCGGCAAGAGTGAGCCTGTCTCGGCAGGAGTGCTAGTGCAACAATTGGGTCTCCCACGGACGGTATGCTGTAGGAGTGGAGAAGGAAGTGGAGTCACCGAGGCTATTGCATAGGCCAAGCTATGGTTTGGGTATACGGAAGTGCAGAAGGGAGGACTATGGCCGGGGGCCACATACTCGTTGCCGGGGAGAACAAACCCAAAAGGAAAAGCCACCATTGCTAGGGATGACAAATGAAAGGATACGTTTGATTATCCGAACCCTCGTTTACCGTGTGTAGTGGGTCGTGGTTGTATCCCAGTGGATGTATTAATTCTTAAAGTTCACAAACTTTGCAGAGTATAATCTATTCGAATAGGCGTATCCATGGTTAAGGACAGTTAGAAATGTGATTGCTAGGAGTATCCTTGGGATGTACTGAGGAACTAAAAGATGTGACTTGGTCACTAGTAAGTATTGGAAAAGCTGCGTTTTGACCAGAGAGGGTCGAAAATGTTTTAAAAAGCGTTTTACTCCAAAACTGTTTTCAAAAGGTTTTTAACAAGGATGTGGAGATATCAAAACTTTCCAAATGGTGACATGTTTTCAAAACTCTTTTTCAACAAAGATATAGAGATGCTATTTTAGGCTTTTACCAAACAACCCTAGTTAGAGATATTTCGCCAAAGCCACAAATGCATTATCTTTTTTACCTTGCGAGTACATTCAAATGTACTCACGGCTTTGTCCCTAGCTATTTACTTGGCCAGACTTTCAGATGATCGAGGAATGGAGAAGATGTTGACGTCTATGCGAGCTAGGTCGTCTTCCCAGTCAGTTGCCTGTAGGTTAAGGAATGACATGGGCTCTGCGCTTGAAGAATTCCACTATTGATGTATGTAACCGCCATAATGGCAATAATGTATGTTTTGTAATCGCTACTTATGGGTGGTGTAATGATACTAGTAGGTTATGCTCACGGCTCACTGTTCATGGGAACGTGAAATTGCAGGTATAACAGGGATTCTCGGACTGTAAATCCGGGGTCCCACAGTGTCCATGGAGTTCCTTCATCATCACTAGCCCCATTATAGAAGCACGAAAAGGACCTATGAGACCTGGACGAGGCAGACCGCGTGCCCCTGGGAGCCAGTGTCACTGATGACTCCGTCTTGGAGAAGTATCTCCATGAGCTGATCCATACAAACGTCATGTTGGAGGTCCCTATTGGTGTTTTTCCGCTCTTCTCCGACCCACAGAAGGCCAAGATCCGCGGCCGCTTCCCCAGTTGACTGTAGAGCCTTGTTGGGAAACCCCAAGAGCAAGGTGTGAAAAATACATCAGCAAGTTTTCCCTCAGTTATGAGACCAAGGTTATCGAATCAGTAGGAGCAAGGAAACAACTCCAATGTGTTGCTAACAACTTGGAATCTGCCCAACACAAACTCAATACTTTGCCCCAATTGACAGTGATGTTGTCAATCTCACTGGTTTGCTAAAAACAAAGGATTAAACGTATAGTGTGGAAGATAGTGATTGCTTGCAGAAAGTAAACAGTAACAGTAGATCATGTATCAATGATAAAGATTGGACCGGGGTCAATAGTTCACTAGAGGTGTTCTCCTTAAGATAGATAGCATGTTGGGTGAACAAATTATAGTGGGGCAATTGACAGATTGAGAAAGCATAACAATGCATACTAGACATCTTGACTCCTAAGAGATTTTACAACAAAATACATAGACCGTAATCCAACTGCATCTATGACTAATAATCTATAACATCCCAGATTCTATATTAGGATGATATTAGTGTCATGCATCATCCTTGCATCATTGCATCCTGCATTTGAAAAATTGCAATAAAAACCCTGGCACATAAACCCATTTAAAAACCGTATTAAATATTTTCATAAGTGAGCACCCTTGTTGTAGTAGTTTGACCCTTCAAAAACTTTGTAAAAACAGTAAACCATGGTCCTAGGTTGACCACCTTAATTTTATGAGAATTTAGAAACAAGTTTCATCAATTTTGGACCTAGTTTGCAAAAGTTATTAGGGTTTTATGAAAACAGAAAAGGGAAAATGATTAAAGGAAAAAAAGGAAAACCTAACCTAACTGGGCCGGCTGTGCCAGCCCGGCCAATCTTAGCGTCGCCTAGTTGCCAGTATGAGCCGGCAGCCAATGAGACAGGACCTGGCCGCTGACGCGGGGGTCCCACCCCGTCGTCGTCTTCCAGAGTCCGCGGCGAGCACGCTCTCCTCCGCCGCGTCGGACTCCTAACCACGCCGGACTCGACCGCCCCCTTCCCCAAGTTTCTGGCCCCTTATAAGCCGACCCCCTCTCGTCGTTTTCCCCTTGAAAACCCTAGCCAAACTTCGTCGAACCGCTGCCGCTCTCCCTCGCCGGCGTCGCGCTCGGGAAGGTTCCGATCCGGCGATTCGTGCCACCCCGAGCTCCTCCTTGCTGTTAACCGCCTTTCCCGTGCAACACCGCCTCACCCCCGACCCTTCCTTCCTTCCCTTGTGCAAAGACAATCGGGGATTTCTCGCAGCCGTGAACGCCGAACCAGTGGAGGTGTGCGGCTAGACGAGGAAAGAGGAGCCGAAGCCGATCACGCACGCAGGACCGCGAGAAGGAGTAGAGCGCTGTCGTGCTCTCCGCTACTCTGGGGAACCACCGCAGCGTCGCTGACGACCACGTCCGACCGCGCCGCCGCCGTCTCGCCATCGACGCCGCCGGTAAGTTTCGCCACCGCTCCCGTCCGTCGGATCTGAGTAGAACGGTGTAGATTAGAAGGATGAATGACGGTACTAATGCCAATGCCGCTGCCTGGCGTGGGAAACGCACTGGCCGCGTCAGCGCCGCGTCGCTCCAGCTGGACCAGCCAGACAATGACACCTGGCTAGGTTTTTAAGTGAAATTCAAATCTGGTTGCAGATTTGGAATTCAAACTTGCGAAAATCATATAAAATCAAATATTTGTCCAAATTTAGCTTGTAATATACCGTTGGATTCCTAATTTTATGTAGAATACAAATCTTTAATAATATTGCAGGTTTGCAGTAATATTTTAGATGTAAATTTTAATCATTAGATTAGAGAGTTTAATCTATAGAAAAAAAATAATTAAAATTATATTTTAATTGATTCATGTTGCAATAACCTTGTATCCACAATACCTACTGATCCAATCTTTAAGCTTTTCTTAGGATCATTAGATCTAACTTGGGGCTAATTAGATGGTTTGATCTTCTTATAATCCCAGGTTTTGTTTTAGTGACTCTATTAGATCTAAACCTTTGGGAATCAATCCTAGTGACATCCTTAAACTATCACAACACAAAACTTGCTACCTTGATCAATTTAACCAACCTTGCATAAATACCATGTTGCATGCATGCATGATTCTCTTTGTGATATGCTTTGAGCAAGTTGTGATCAGATCTATGTTTGTGATTCGTTAGATTGCTCGTAGTGTGATAAGGAGTGCTATTGTGTAGAGTGCTGCTCGGATCAAGGCAAGTTACACCACTTGTTCATAATTTTGTCCCAGTTTTGATTCTATGCATGTGATCTTCAAAATTCTGTAGTATGCATGTGTAGGATGATCTAGTAGAATTTTTCCTTAGTATTATTTTGTAAGTGCGATGATTTTCTAGTATGCCATGAGTAGCTCTATAATTAGGATTTCCCATCCTAATAGGTTACCCCTGTTTTTACTAAGTATTGCTTGCTATGCTATATAAACAAAGTACCGTTGGGGGGGTTCGAAAGACAAAGAATTTTTCTAAGTATAAAGGCTCTCTAGAGCAAACTTTTCTTCTCAAATCCACTTCAAAATAAAACTAGGTTTTCTTCTGGGCGGAATGGTTGTCGGGACAACGAGTGAGATTTTGGTGGAGGACGGCCGCCCAGGAATCAAAGAAGTCTGCCATGTTTCAGAATTGAAGCTTCCGGTCAACCACAATACATTATGGGCTCTGTCTTGGCCTAGTACTTAGTGGGAAACCTCACCTGGGTACCAACATTTGGAGGTTCTTGGCACGGTTGGATCCGGAAGGTAGAGGGTCTACTAAGGGAAAGCCTCGCCATGGTCTTGTCTGTTAAAGGACTTGATCGTGGATTGTGGGTAAAGTGCACAAACTCTCGAGAGTATTGCAATCTGATCGATCAGCCGTGTTCACGGTAACAGAACAACAATGAGCGTCTGAAGGATGGAGCCTCTGAAGGATCTTCCTCTCTCTTTTCTAAAAACAAAGTTTTGAAACCCCATGGCGTGCGTAATATCGCTAATGGGTGGGAATTTGGGAACTTGGTGTGTAATATACAAGTGGCGGCAGTGCGTAATATCCAAGTGTTTGGTTGTTTGGACACTTGGTGCGTAATATCCTCGTGTGCCACTCGACCTTATTTTATCCAAGCAAATGTTTACAAAGTAGGACAATCCTCTCTTCTTCTCTCTACTTAAGAAAACTAGCATTGAGCAAATAAACTCTACAGCCTATACCAGCCTTGCATGTAGAGATAGTCTTTTCTCTCCTTGGTGTAATTTGCCAATACATTCAAAGTATTGACCCAACTTGTTGGCTGCACATCTTATGTGCAGAATCCGAAGATTGAAAGGTGCGTAGGGATCGCGGGTCTACACTCGACAAGCCTGGGGTGTTGATGGACTCATGCTGCTTTTATGTTTCCGCTGTTATTTGAGCTAGCATAATGCTAAGCAATTTTTGTAATAAATTCATACTCTGGATTCTCCGTGTAATAAAGACTTTGTGTTTTACATGATATTTCATCGACTGTGAGTGCTAGCTATTGATCCAGGGACTAGCATGATAATCACAGGGACTTAGGATCCTTACCGATCCGAGGTCATTACATAATCCACCTTCAGGTTATAATCCGAACCCCTTCCAGTATTAAGTTGCAAGAAATAGATAATTTCATTAAGCAATATGTGTAAAGTAAACAATATGATTGTTCCATGAACAAAGGATTGTTGTGTTCTCCCTAGTAGCAACAACACATCTACAACCTTAGAGATTTCTGTCACTTCCCCAGATTACTAGAGGCATGGAAACATACTATCGAGAATAAATACTCCCTCTTGGAGTTGCAAGCATCTACTTGGCCAAGATAGCTACTAACAACGGAGAGCATGCAAGATCACAAATAACATAAACATGATAGAATCAATACTCAATCTGACATAGTATCTCAATATCCATCTGATCCCCGCAAACACAACATGTATGATTACAAATAGATGAACTTGATCATGAACGGAGCTCACAAGATCTAAACATGATAGCACGAAGGAGGAGAAACAACCATCTAGCTACTGTATGGACCCATAGTCCAAGGGTGAACTACTCACGTATCACTCCGGAGGTTGGCATGGTGATGAATTAGGCCTTCGGGATGATCTCTCCCCTCCGGCAGGGTGCCGGGAAGAGCTTTAGATTCCCCCGATCTAGGGACGATGGTGGCGGCGGCTACGGACTGTTTCATGGAGATTTGATCGGGTACTTAGGGTTTCTGCATAGGGGTGATTTTATAGGCGAAGGGGCAAGGTCGGTGGGTGCCCGAGGGGCCCACACCTGGTGGCGGCGTGCCCTAGGGCCTGGCCGTGCCAGCCCTAAGTGTGTCCACCTCGTGGCCCCCCTTCGGCTGCCCTTCTAACTTCGTCTTTGCTCCAGTAAAATATTGACTTTGGCTTTTGTCCCGTCCAATTCCGAGAATATTTCTTTACTAGCGTTTCTGAAACCAAAAATAGCAGAAAACAGGAAATTGACACTACATCATCTTGTTAATAGGTTAGTCCCAGAAAAAGTATTAATATACCTCAAAGTGTAGACAAAACATAGAAAAGTTGATACTAAACAAGCATGGAGCATCAAAAATTATAGATACATTTACGACATATCAAACATCCCCAAGCATAACTCCTGCTCGTCCTCGAATAGGTAAGTCATAAAAAGAATAATTTTTGAGGTGACATGCACCATCACGATATTGATCAAACCATTTGCAAAGCATTGATAGATGGGATCAAAGTACTCTAAACATGAACATGAAAGATATAGTTCTAACAATAAGACATAGAAACTATGTTGTAACATGAAATGGTACAAACAAAAATCATGAATAACAATGCATTGAAAGACATTTGATTGTTTCACATATAAAAAACATAGTATAGTGGTATTCAGCTTGTCCCTCATGGAATAGAAAAACATAAATGCATAGGACACCTTCAAAGTTCATAAGGGTGACTAGATATAAATAGTTCAAGAACAAGCAATATCAACATTATGTGACACCCCCGGGATCAGGGCTAAACAAATCCCAGACCTCCATCTAAAATAAGCTTAACCTTGAGCTCGAGATTATCCAGTGAAGAATCGGTAACACGGCAGTGACTCTACGACACAAAAATTTCTTACAGCAAGCTAATAACTAAGAAGAGAACCAAATTATTACAAGCAAAGGTCACTGACCACAAACATCAAACAACGGAAGGCAAATTATGCTATTAAGTATAGCAAATTTAACAAATGGCCTAAGAGGCCCGAAGCATAACGATGACGTCCCAGCCCATATATTCCAGGCTGCCGGCCGGGAACCCCAAGCTACTCGTCGATCTCGATGTAGTACGGAACTCTTCTTCAGGTGAACACTTACTCTGCCAAAAGTATCAACCAAGCAAGGGTGAGTACAGGGTGTACTCTGCAAGACTTATGGCTGGTGGAGTTGTTTTGCATAAAGCCATATTTGTTTATAAAACAAGAGAGGGAAGAAGATCGTCTAATCAGAATATTTTAGAAGGGGATAAGAGAGCGACGTCTCTGAAATATTGATCATCATCTTTTGATATCCACCAAGTCATCATCATCTACCAACTAGGATCACCCCCTCGTACCCATGAGGAAGCATCCTTAAGCACACATTGATCTGCCAAGTTTTACGATTAGGTTAAGGTTATCTATGATCTTAGAATCTGGTCACCAAGCATTCATAACCATGAACACGGCTTTTTGAAAAGATTTAACCCTGCAGGGTGTACAACATTACCCACACGTACCAACCGACTCTTAATGCCAGTACATTAGCCCTCTTCCTTGGAAGGACAGCAGAGGGTGGTTGGCCACGACATTTACCTTTCTTTCGCCGAGACCATGAGTCACGCAATAAGTATGGTTACGCTGTAACGGGTCAAATCCCGAAGCCGGTAGTTAAAGATGTGAGGCGAGGTTGGTTAACAGGGGCGCCATCTACCCCAAGCAACCCGGTCCACGCTTACCTACCTGTTATGAATGCACCAACTTCACCCGGCAAATCTTTCAAAAGATTTTCTATGCATATGTCGAATGGAACACCCGAACTATGTGACTCATGGAATCTACTAGGCAAGTTAATCAGGCGAGGGGTTCCCAGCCCTGTGGTCAGTCGCTGCCGTCTCGGTTCCAAAGGCAAGAACTCGGTTCCTAGTGGTGGCGAGCATGGGACTAGAAAAACCACATCCCACCGTGGCCTCCCATACAAGCCTTAGCATGTTTAATATCGTATCACTGATCTCATCTCATCATGTTCTCCTGTCATACTAGATTCTCTGCATCTGATACATCATCTGGATGGACCAAAACTGACAGCTATGCATGGCTAAGCAAGACTCAGATGTAAGCTCTAGCAGTGCACACAAGCCAAACCTAGTTATGCCAGGAGCAATGTATCAGGTAATATAAGCTCAAAGGGAGTATGCAATAGATAGGATACTTTATCTATCGATAAAAGACCACAGTAGAATCATATGCATCATGGCAAGAATTGAAATTCTTTCGAAATCATAGGATTATATCATGGTGGGGCTATGCTTGCCTTTGCCAGTTGATAGTAGATAAATAGATCTTCGGAAGCCTTGAACTTGACTTGGTTAGAGTTGGTCAAGTATTGTTTGTCGATCTTCGATCTTCGATATCATATTCTACTGGAAAGAACCAAACACCAGAAAGAGAGCGAAACAATCAACACATGGCATCTATGCAATTCTCAAAGAAGGATGATGATATGACAAGTTAATTTGCATTGAAATGTAACCCTAGAACCTACTCGACAACTTAAACGGGGTTCCAAGGGGTACAAACACTAACTCGGGAAAACTTCGGATGTATATGAGAGGGGTTACTATGTTCTTCTAATTAAACTTGTCATTTTAGTTATTGATCAATGCATGATGATATCTTAAATAGCTAGGTTTCATTTTTCTGAACATTTTGATATATTATTTGTATTTTTCTGACTTATATATCAAAAGTTATTGAATTTACAATATTATACAAATTTTAGAAATTATTAAACCATTTAAATTGTTTTACTGCGTCATGTTGATGTCAGCTAGGGGGTTTGGGTGTTTCTTACTGGGGCTGGGTCTAGCCCTAGTGACAAACAGGTGGGGTCAGGACCACGTCACGGCCACTCAAGCACGACTTGGTCAGTGCCTACGTCAGGCACATGCAGGCGCCACGTCGACGCCACGGTGGCGCCACATGGGATCGCCGGAGAATGGCCAGGCGGTGGCGGTTGGCGGCGCTAGGGGGCTCGCTGGGCTACGCGGCTGCGTGCGTTCTATCGAGCAGAGCCAGGCGAGCAGGAGAGAGGCGACGCTGCTGGCTGATGGTCATCGGAGTGGCGGTGGCGAGCTTGCCTGGCGGCGGTGCACGACGGTGTTCGACGCAGAGATGAACTAGAGAGGGAGGAAGACAACGGAGTGGTCCAGGAGGACCGAGGACTCACCCTCGATGCGTGTCTGACCTCGGTGAGGGCAAAGGAGGACGGGGTCGACGGTAATGGCTAAGGCGGTGGTCGTCGGGTGCGGGAGAGACGGATTCGATGTCAACGATTGCGAGCGATCGGGGCCGATTCCTTCTAGGAGAAGCATCGGGGCGACGAGGCGGAGCTCGAGGAATCTTCAGCTGGGAACGGGGTGGCTTAGGGCGGTGGTAAATCGTCAGCGAGGTGTAGCTAGGGTTCGACCATAGGAGGAAATCGAGAGAGGGAGCGAGCCTAGGGGGAAGTGAGAGGATATAGAAGAGAGGGAGGCGTGCCCGGGCAGTCTTATCCTCATCCGGGGGCGGTGGGGCGAGGATCTTGGCGCGCGGCGGCATCGGGTGGCCGGCGGCGAGCCACCGAGCAGCTTCGCGTCACGGGGAGGAAGATGACGTCAAAGGGGATGAAGCGATATGGGCCAGGTGGGCTGCGGCTGGGCCTCTGCGGGCTGCTCGGGCAGCAGACAAAGGGAGGAAAGAAGAGAAGGAAGCTGGGCTGGGCCTGGCAAGGCTGCTACTACTCTATTTTTTTGTAAACAAATCTTTTTCAATTTCTGTTTTTCATTTCTGTTTTGTATTTTCATTTTCCAAAACTGTTTTGAGCATTTCAAAAATAACAGAGAGTTTATAAAATACCTGAAATAATGTGGGGCCTTTTAGACCGTTTGGGCTCCATAAACTTTGATTGTTTTCAAAATATTCAAAACATTTGAATTGCTTTCAAATAGAGGGAAAGAGTAGGGTTTATGGTTTTGATTATTTTCTCTTTGCATGCATTTTCATGTTATGATGCTAATGAATGCTCAAGCAACCCTAATTACTATTTAGCTAGAACTGGGGTGTTACACATTATGAATCAATCAATAAGTTTTGGGACAATGCACATAAAACTGAGAATGACAACTATGCTCTCTTAATTGGTGCATAAAGATAGAAGATGGAGACTCAACATAAAGGTAAAGATAAAGGCCCTTCATAGAGGGAAGCGGGGATTTCAAGTTTCATAAAGAGCTTCCAAAAATTATGGTACTTATTAGCTTTCAGCTCTCATTTCCCCTATCATAAGAATCTTGAAGTGATTAAGGTTAAAGTGAAACAAATGTGGAGTATATGCTTGATAAATCATAAGTTGGAAATCTCATTTCCCTTGAGTACGAGGGTCGTTCCTCATGCTACTCAACTTTAGTCACAAGAAATTTCTTGTCATTGTAAGTATATGTGTATCATAGAGAACCGCCAACGGGGTACCCCTTGCCCCATGATACAAGAGCTATCCCATATCAAAATGAAAAGGCAACAGACAAGGAGCATCTTAGCAATCTTCTTATTTACCATGGGTATGGTGCTATATTTTTTTTCTTTTTCTCTCTTTTTTTCTATATTGTTTCTGAAGATGCTTCATGGATTGCTCACTATGGTGATGCTGCAAGTTTCCACCATGATTAAGAATGGCTTCGGCTAGCCGCCCAGGCGTTTCTCTAACACATATATAATACTTCATGAACTTACAAGCTCCCCTTTTATTTCACACGCCGACATCCATAAACAAAAGATCATGATATCAACTGGGTAATATGTACATGTGTTGAAATCGTTCCCCATGACAACATGGTTCTGCTAATTCTCAACTTATAAGTGCAAGCATATACAACATAGATGACACAATGGTTCAAGTTTATTAGGTGTAATAAATAAAGTGTGCCATCAAGTTTGTGAGAGCTTTAATCACTAATTTTCTCATAACAAGTTTAATTTGGAAGATGGATAAAACATGAATATACTTGGAATGGTGTAACACACCATGAATAGGAATTTATAGTGGACTCTTTTGGAATAACTTGGTTCCTTGGGAGTTGGATGCATGAGTAGAGCTTACTCGGTACAAGTGGAGGCTAGCACAATACTGGGAGCGAACAACTAAGGGAGCAATAATGGCTATAATCACGCAGAGTGACAACATTATCAATCAAAGCATAAAGTGATACCACAAGTCGAAAACTAAATGATCATAGAGGCTAAGGTGACTGGTTCATAGTCTTAACATGGTGTAAGCATGTGCCAAGTCAACCCAAATAAAGCATCAAAGGAGAATACCACAATGTTATGCTTTGTATGCTAAAACAACGCATTATTCTTTCAAGGCACATTAAGTGTAAGACCCCAACTTTATAAAGTTAAAGGTCCCTGTGATTGCAATGCTAGTCCCTGGATCAAATGCTAGCATCCACAGTTTAAGATGAAGTACACAGATACAAAGGTCTTTATTACATCGTCATTCCAGAGATAAACATAGTCTTTTACAACTCCATAGACAAAGGATACTACAAGAGTTCATAACATAAGTAAATAAAGAAAAGTCTTCATCTTCATGTGCCATAGACAAGCATGTTGAGTGTAGACTCATAAACCTAATCCTCATTAGAATAACCTACAACATCATAAGTTACAGCCACAGTCGGTCAATATATTTGGAATTGTATTGGCAAGTAATACCATAGTATAATAGTAGTATCTAATATCTATATAAATTTGGCTAAGTGTAGCTTAGGCTTGCTTTGCTCAAAATAGGTTTTTCCTATCAGTTGAAAACACTAAGTTTTTGTCTCCCAAAACTCCCAAGGAACCACCAATAGACATTGGTGAACCTTAACCCTTGTTCAACCACAAGTTTTTAACTTAGAAAATTGGGATGAGGAGATCCTTGATAGCTTCAATGTCTTGATGCTCAAATTGTCCGTTGCCAGGGACACGGCTAAGTACTTAGGTTTTACCTTCTTGAGAGGTGGTGCACTTTCCCTACAAGACTCGACATGCATCGAGACAAGATCTTTCCGAATCCTTCTCTTAGACCAAATGGACGCGTTCCATCCTATCACCCTACCACCATCTGTCCATCTGTCTAAGTTATTGCAACCTATATGATCAAGGCAGATCCCATATGCCATGGGGTTGCACTAGAAGCTTCTAAACACTAAGTATCTCAAATCCCTTTGTTCCTGGTGGCTTTCCACAAGTGTGATACACAAGGTAGACCATAGACATGGGCCTTGTGTAACCACTCAACATAACCCAATCATACCATTCCACCCAGGTGATTCATTCACTTAGTTGTTTTATTAAGCAAAAAATAAGTCAAAGACTTAGCAAAATTTCCATAGAATGTATATAATCCACCCTTGTTTTCTACTAGCTAGGCTAAGCATGATAAAAAATCAAGTATCTTAACTTAGAGAAAATTTCTACGACGACTACAACTACTAGGATTTCCCAAGGCATAGCATAGTTTATAATTAGCAAAATTCCATGCAAGCCCTATTCAAAATATCACTAGTGCATAGTCAAAACAATAGGAAAAAATATATGAACCACCACTTGCCTTGTTAGTTGGGGGAGTAGCAACAATCTTCACAATCACAATCACAATCACCACTAGCACCAAAATCTACACATAAAATGATAGCACCAAATTCTCATTCAAAACATTCAAGAAAAAAAAAATATATGAATGCATGGAATGCAATTAAATGAATTTTATACACTAAACCATTCAGACCAAACAGTACTGAACACAAAACTAACTATTTATAGTCTAAATAAACTTAAATTTTCTTTCAAAACATTTTCTATATAATTTATATAGTCAAAATAAGACTATATTGATTCTTCCTAACAACCCATTTTTATAGAAGCAAAATACAAATTTAAGCACATAGTAGTGTAGGATTTATTTTTATGAATCCAATGATATATTATTTGCATTTTTTGGTTAAACAGAACAAAAGTTATTGAATTTACAAGTTTGAATAACTAATAGATCTAAATTCAGATTTTAAATCTAATTCAGTGACATGTGGCGCTTCCTGATTGGTGCGTACCGGTTCGTGCTGGATTACGTGTCCGCGCGGTTAGATCTAACTAAATCCTGCGGCTCAGATCTACTCGTGCCCCTTCATTCTAGTTCTAATCCTAACCACCAGATCCAGATCCAATGGACCAGATCAACTCGAGCAGAAACTGGCGGCGCGAATGCCACTGGCGGCAGCGGCGCTACTGTCGGTGACACACCAGCGAGGCTAGGGGTTAGGAGGGGCGTGTAGATGCTTACCGAGCTCGTGAGAAGATGGTGAAGCTCAACATAGTCTTTGCTTGTACAGGGGCACACGGACACGGCCAGAAAACCTCGTCGGAGATTATACCAGCGTCGGGTGCTCACGAATAGAGATGGAGTCGACGTTCTAGGGCACAATAGGATAAAAGAAGGGCATTAGAAGATTCACAAAGGTACGGCGAACACGGTTGTATGGATTAGAGGTCAAGGGGCACTCAGAATTTACCGTGATTATTCTCCAGAGTCGAGCGGCGCTTCGGTCGTTCGTGGGGGTTGATGGAGACGACGACTTGGGGCGATTCAGAGAAAGCCAAAGGTGTGAGAAGGTGCGCAAGCATCTGACAAGCAAGCGCGTATGAACGAGCGGTGAAGGGGAGCACGAAGCTCACCGGAATGCGTCGCCGGAGATGCTCGGGCAGCGGCATTGCAAGAGAAAATACGCGCAACCTGGTGGCGTTCTGGCAAGGAGAGTTTGGGGGAAATGACCACAACGGCGAGGGGGTTAATTAGCCAGCGGGAGCGAGGAAATCACGCAGAGGATCAATGGATATTAAGCCTGTAATCAACGCGGCGTTTCTGGAGGAAACAACGGTGGCGACGGGTCTCTTGGCGGGTGGGGAAGAAGATGTCGTCTTGGCGAGGCCACTTAGCAAAGGATAGAGGTGAGAGAGAGAGGGGTAGGGGGATGCCCTAGGTGGGCTTGCTGGGCCTGCTCTGGAGTTGGGCCAAAAGGGTAGCGGCTTCTTTTATTTTTTTCCTTTTTCTTTTTCTTTTTCTATTTGATTTTCAGGAACCATTTTCAAACCAAATTCAAATGAGTTTGATTTCAAATCTCCTCTAAATTTTTGTAGTGTGAACCTTGCACTTATTTGTATTTAAAACACTACTGTTTAGTCCACTATACCTTGATCCTATGAAAATAAAATAAAACCATGCCTTATTGATATATATATAATAGGCATAAAAATGGTTTTATTTGGAGTTTTGATTTGAATTTTTTTGTGCAAGTCAAGAATGCTATGAGTGCATGAATGAAATGCAAGCTTTTGTAATTCATGAATTTTGGGATGTTACAAATCTCACCCCCTTAAGATGAATCTCGCCCTCGAGATCCAGATTGGTTAGCAAATAGATGTGGGTGGTCTTTCCAAAGATCATCTTCTCTTTCCCAAGTTGCTTCTTCTTCGGAATGGTGGTTCCATTGAACTTTGCAGAATTTGATAGTCTTGGTTCGAGTAACTCTTTCTGCAGTCTCAAGAATCTTGATAGGTGTCTCCTCATAGGTGAGATCACTCTCCAACTGAAGCTCTTCCAAGGGTATAGTATCCTTCAAAGAAGTTTCTTCCATCTCTAGATGACATTTCTTCAACTGACTCACATGAAACACATTGTGAATATCAAACAGATATTTGGGCACTTCAATCTCATAAGCCACTTCTCCTTTGCGACCCAAAATCTTGAATGGTCCAACATACCTTGGTGCCAATTTTCCTTTGACTCCAAATCTCTTCACACCACGAAGTGGTGAGACTCTAAGATAAGCTCTATCACCTACCTCATAGGTGACTTCTGTACGCTTTGGATCTACGTAGCTCTTTTGTCGGGATTGTGCTATCTTTAATCTGTCCTTTACCAATTTGACCTTCTATTCAGCTTCCTTCATCAATTCTGGTCCGAACAAATTTCTTTCTCCAACAACTCTCCATAGTAACGGTGTAGTACACTTTCTTCCATAGAGAAATTCAAACGGTGCCATCTCAATACTGGCTTGATAGCCGTTATTGTAACAGAATTATGCGTAAGGTAGACTTTCATCCCAACTAGCACCATAGTCTGGGCACATACCCTCAACATATCCTCCAAAATTTGATTGGTCCTTTCTGTCTGTAAATCAGTCTGGCAGTGAAAAGCTGTGCTGAACTCTAACCTTGTTCCTAGTGACTCATTTAATTGTCGCAAAAAATGTGAGGTGAACTGAGTTCCTCTATCCGACACAATACTCTTGGGTACTCCATGCAGACATACAATCATGTTCATGTAGATCTTGGCTAACTTAGCACTTGTATAGGTTGTCTTCACGGGTATGAAATGAGCCACTTTAGTTAGGCGATCTACCACAACCCAAATAGAATCATATCCGGATCTAGTCCTTGGTAATCCGGTGATAAAATCCATGCCAATCTTATCCCACTTCCAATCAGGAATAGGTAGTGGTTGTAATAATCCTGCCGGTTTTTGATGTTCTGCTTTCACTCGACTACACACATCAGACAATGCAATATGTTCCGCAATATCTTTCTTGAGGTTGTTCCACCAAAATCTTTCCTTCACATCCATGTACATTTTGGTGTTACCTTGATGAATGGAATATGGCGAGTTGTGTACTTCTTGCAGAATCAGTTTCCGAAGTACCAGATCTTGCGGAATGCAGATACGTTTTCCATACCATAAAGTACCCTGTTCTTCTTCATGGAATTCTTTAGCTTTCCCTTTGCTAATTTTTCCTTTTATCTCTTCAATTTCCTTGTCTAACTTTTGGGATTCTTTGATCTTGTCCAACAATGTGGGTTGAACATCTAATGACATGAGATGTCCTTCAGGTACTATTTCCAATCTGAGATCTTTGAATTGGGCACACAGATCATCTGGAAATTCTCCCTTAGTAAGGCCATTCACATAAACCTTACGGCTCAATGCATCTGCTACAACATTTGCTTTACCAGGGTGGTATTACAAACTCAAGTCATAGTCTTTGATGAGTTCAAGCCATCTTCTTTATCTCATATTGATATCTTTCTGAGTAAAAATATACTTCAAACTTTTGTGATCTGTGAACACTTCACAATGCTTTCCCAAAAGATAATGTCTCCATGTTTTGACTGCATGGACAACAAAATCTAACTCCAAATCATGAGTAGGATAGTTCACTTCATGAGTTTTGAGTTGTCGCGACGCATAAGCCACAACTTTTCCTTCTTGCATCAAAACTCCACCTAATCCTTGGTGAGATGCATCACAGTAAACTTGGAAATCCTTCTCCAAATCTGGCAGACATAAGACCGCTGCAGTCACTAGTCTCTTCTTCAATTCCTGGAAACTGAGTTCACATCCTTCAGTCCAGCCAAACTTCTTTTCTTTCTTGAGTAATTATGTCATTGGCTTAGCTACCTTTGAGAAATTCTCAATGAACCTTCTATAGTAACCTGCCAGGCCAAGGAAACTATGAACATCTTTCACTAACTTGGGAGATTCCCACTCAGTTACAGCTGACACCTTTGCGGGATTGACAACTATACCATATCCTGACACAATATGTTCGATAAATCCAACTTTATTTAACCAGAATTCACACTTGCTGAACTTGGCATACAGCTTGTGCTCCTTGAGCTTCTCAAGTATCAAACACAAATGCCCTTCATGCTCTTCTTTACTCTTGGAATAGATCAAAATGTCGTCTATGAATACGACAACAAACTTGTCAAGAAATTCCATGAACACCTTGTTCATCATATTCATGAAAGAGGCTGGTGCATTCGTCCAACCAAATGGCATCACGGTGTAGTCATATAATCCATACCTAGTGGTGAAAGCAGTCTTAGGTATGTCTTGCTGTCTAATCTTAAGCTGAAAATAGCACGATCGGAGATATTCTTTGAGAACACACGGGCTCCTTCTAGCTGATCAAACAGGTCGTTGATTCTAGGCAATGGATATTTGTTCTTGATAGTCACCTCATTGAGTGATCGATAGTCTATTCATAGCCTTTGATTTCTATCTTTCTTCTCGACAAACAGAACTGGTGGACCCCAAGATGAAGAACTTGGTTGAATAAATCCTTTCTTCAACTGTTCTCCAAGCTGTTTCTTGAGTTCTTTCAACTCATCCACTGACATCTTATAAGGTCTCTTTGCTATTGGTCCTGATCCGGGCAGTAAGTCAATCAGAAACTCTACATCTCTATCTGTTGGCATTCCAGACAATTCTTCCAGAAACACATTCGGATACTCTTTCATAATTAGCACACTATCTATGATAACCCCCTTAAGAGAATTTAGCTTACTCAGTTAGACTTGAACCTAATCCGTTTCTTATCCGGGGTTGTCAGTGTGACCGTACGATTGGCACAATCTAGCACACCTTCATACATAGTCATCCCATCCATGCCCAGAATAACATCCAATCCTTGGGAATCGAGGATTATCAAACTAATTGGAAAATTATACTTCCCAAACTCTATTACTAGATCATGATATCCAAAGTTCACTATCATCTCTCCACCAGGAGAGCTTACTTTTATAGGACACCCAATAGTTTCAGTTGGAAGTCCATTTTTATCAAAAAATGCTCTTGATATGAATGAATGTGATGCGCCAGTATCAAAAAGAACAAGTGCTGAAAATGAATTGAGCTTGAACTTACCAGCCACAACATTAGACTCTTCATAAATTTCCTCCACATTGATGTGGTTCACTTGTCCCTTTTGAAAAGTGTTGGGCTTCTTGGCTCCTTCAACTTTCTTTTCTGGTCATTCATTTGCATAGTGCCCAGTTTTCTTGCATTTGAAGCACTCAACCTGACTGATGTCTCTTTTTGCAGGCTCACTCCCATTACCACTTCCACTGTGGTGGCTCGTGTGTCCACTCTTGTGTCTCCTATACTTGTCATTGTCATGACTGTGATGATGCTTGTTTTCATGGTGATGATTGTGGTTCTGGTGGCTGTTATACTTCCCATGCTTGTGGAATCCCGAACCTCCACTATCATCATTATGGGAACGCTTGTGAGACGTCCCGAGCTGTGCTTATCGAAGTGATTGATATGTTGGAACATAGGCAACAAATATCTGCAGGTTTAATTCATCATTCAATCCTTTGAGGAACTTCTCCTTCCTCTTGGCATCAATATCAACATCATCCGCTGCATAGCGTGCCAGATTGTTGAACTCCTAATGTACTCAGCCACACTGCGGTGACGCTGTTTCATATTGTGGAACTCTTTCTTCTTCATGTCCATCACCCCTGATGAGATGTGGGCAGTACAGAAACCATCTTCAAAGATAGCCCATGTCACATCCTCAAGGGGAGTGGTGATCTGAAAGTTATCCCACCAGGTTGCTGCTGGTCCTTCGACCAGATGTGCTGTAAATCTGACCTTTTCTTTATCGGTGCAGCCAACAGTGACTAGGTCCTTGTTCACGAAACGTAGCCAGTAATTGGCTACCATTGGATCAGTTGTTCCCGAGAACTTGGCTGGCCATAACCTCAAAAATCTCGTAAGCATGTCAAATGCTGGTGGATTGTTGGGATTGTTGTTGTTGTTGTTGTTGTTGTTGTTGTTGTTGTTGTTGTTGTTGTTGTTGTTGTTGTTGTTGTTGTTGTTGTTGTTGTTGTTGTTGTTGTTGTTGTTGCTTCTTTGCTTCGCCGCTCTTGTTGTTGTTGTTGTTGTTGTTGTTGTTGTTGTTGTTGTTGTTGTTGTTGTTGTTGTTATTCTGGTTCTGGTTTTGATTGGCCAGGAACTGGGTCATCATCTGCATCAGTTGAGCTTGAGCTGTCATCAACTGCTACATCTCGGGGTTGACGTTATTGTTGTTATTTGGGTTGGGGTTGGCATGACGAGGAGGCATCTGTGGTTTCAATAAGGATAAGTAATGAGATAACCCATAGATGCTATGCACAATACAATCACAAAGCAACAAACACAATAAACAATCACAAGATATCAAAGAGTTTAAACAACGTAAATAACAAGTTTTGGAAAAAGTAAACACACCATAGCAAGCCATCCACATGTTAGATGGTCATTGCGACTCAATAATCAAAGTATGATAGATAAAAGATAGTCGAGTAATCCACACTACTCCTCCATGTCGACCTCCACGTCAACAAGAGCAAGACCTGCTGTCTCCATGGCGGCCCTGTACTCCTCTACACTAGTGGTCAAGGCCTCGACCTTCGTACGGAGAGCTGTCTTCTGTGAGCGCAGCCTCTCAATCACTCCCTGCTGGGTCTCGAGCTCGAAGTCCTTGGCCTCCATCTCAGCCTTCATGTCCCTGATCTTCTTGTTTCTGTCTTGGACACTCTTCTCCTGATTCTTGAACTTCTTGTCCTGGCTCTCGAATCTGGCCTCCATCTCCTTGACGACCTCGTCTTGCTCCGCGAAGAGGTTGCCCTTCTCCCTCAACTGAACCTGGAGCTCGCCATTGTTAAGCATGACATTGGTCGTATCTGTGTCGAGGTGTCTAATAAGACCCTCGAGGTCCTGGAGGTACAGACAAACTGGCTCTATTGTCTCTCTAGTAGCACCCTCATACACCAATGCCTCTCCATCCTCGTCACGTCTCCCGGACGGGTGGAAGTATAGGCCTCTAAGCTCGGTGGGGTGGCGTCCGCAGAGGCGTCCGAGTAGCTCCTGCATGACTACATCTAGGCCCTTCTCTTTGTCATCGTGCATCAGCTTGAAGGAAATCTCCTCCGTGAGTGGCTCCGTCTGGCGTCCTGGCTGTGTGACTCTAAAGCCCCAAAGGTCCTTCCTCTCAAACTTGGTGATGAAAGAACATTTCTAATCCCTAGAGATTTTGGTGTTTATTACAACACACATAACGGACTAATTATCTGCCAAGTATTCTACAAGTTGCATGCATAGAATTCCCAGTCAAAAAGGACTTGCCTGCTGCTCCATATTCTGCCTCAATGATGTCTGGTAGTACCAGATAATTCATCTGGTACTACCGCTCAAGTCCGGAAGCACCGGGTTTCACTTCCGGGCCTGGTAGTATGATGAGTACATTGGCCAAAGGCCTCAGTACTGAGGGATATCAAAAAACGGTAGTACCACATTTTGGTACCGCTCATGACTGAAGCACTTGGCAAGCTCGCCAAACTCCTCAGAACTGAGCGGTATCAAAAAGCGGTAGTACCGCATTTTGATACCGGTCAAGACTGAAGCGATTAGCCAGCTTGTCAATCTTCTCAGAACTAACTGGTACCAAAACGCGGTAGTACCGCATTTTAGTACCGTTCAGTTTTGAGGAGATTGGCCACTTGACTCACACTGTTGTTCCCCCCTGTATTAAAATGCGGCACTACCGCATGTGTCCGGTAGTACCGCTCTATAGGGGTGGTACTACGGCCATGCGGTAGCTCCACACTTTGATACCGGTGGAAACTGTGGGCTATGCAACTCAGCATTGCATCTCCGGTACAAGTCCGGTAGTAACGGTTGTTTTTGGTACTACCGCTTGGAAAGTCCGGTACTACCGCTTCATTAAATGCTGCAACGGTCAGATTGGAGCTGGGACTATAAATATCTCCTCACCTACCTTGGGACAAAGTGCTCATTTGCATTAAAGTCAAGACCACCATTGGAGCCACCAAATTCACAAGATCTCTTCAATCCACCAGCCAAAGTCCTTGATCTTTGGGGAATCGAAGGAGGAGGCCTTGATCTACTACTTCACCAAAAGAGATCTTCATTTACCCCTCATTCAATTGAGGGCCCCTTTGCTCTAGTGTTTTCTTGGAAACCCTAGTTCTAGTTTTGGTTCTTACAAGCTTTTCTTTGATTGTTTGACAGGTTTCTTGTATTTGGGAGCCTCCGATTAAGTTGTGGATGTGTGCCCCAAACTTGTAAAGGTGCCAACTTCCACCTTGAAGGTTGCCGATATAGTGGAAGGTGAATCGATCCCGTTGGGGTGAGATTCATCAGAGAACAAGGGAGGCCTCTCGTGGCGTTGGTGGTTTGAAACCACCCCCTCTCCAAACGTAGACGTACTTCCCCTCAAAAGGAAGGAACTACGGGAAACAAATCCTTGTGTATCCACATCCACCACTTTGGTTACTTCTATCCTTTACCGCACTTTACTTACTAGTTCTTACTTAGTGTTGTGTTAGCTCATGCATAATTGTCATATAGGTAAATTCACCTTAGTTGCATTATATAGAAAATTTACCTTATTGTCAAACCTTAATTTGAAAAATAAGAAAATTTGAAGTAGCACCTATTCACCCCCACCCCCTCTAGGTGCCCATACGATCCTTTCAGGTGAGCTGGAGTGCCTTGATACTAGGAAGTGGGAGGTTGAGCACACTAGTAAACTGCACGATGCGTGAACCAAAACGAGTCCCATTTAACTCCTCGGCAGTGCTGATCACAAAGCTAGGCATCTAATGTAAGATATAGAAGTATTAGAACAACATAAGTAAGATAAAAACAAGACAGTAAAATGCAAGCAAAAGCATACACCATCCATAAAACATACAAGTCATGGCATACAAAGTCTACCACAACACTAAGGTTCAAACATAACTTAGACAAATTTTTGTGAAAATACGGCAAGTGTGGTGGTCCAACTAGTGGATTACGTTAAAATTTTCACTCATATGCTAAGTCTATAATATCCTCCCTTAGACGTTTTATGGCGGTATCTAAGTCTTGGGTATACTTTTCTCCTCCTCAAGGTCATTTTTAGTGTTGAGCATTCTACACTTGAGTCTTTCACCAAGCTCCTTGGTAGCATTCCAAGCTGCATTTCTTGCAGAGTCAAAGAATGTTGTATACATTTCTGAGTTGGTGCCCATGTAGAATCCCGACACTTTGTTGTTGTCTCCCTTGTTTTTATACAAGTGAAGTTGCGCCCACCAATATTCTTGTCCTTCATCCATTACTGGAAATCCTTTGTACACGGCATCACCATGTATCCCCAAGCTAACCATAAGGGTTTTGAGTGCTTTGGGAAACTCCGTCTCACATTCTAAAGTCATGGTCATGAGTGGTCCCTTCTTGACAGCTTCGTTGATGGTGGCCATCTACAAATTGAGATGAGAAAGAAGATTAGAAAGGTTTACGAGAAGAAAAACACAAGTGTAGAATTTGCAAAGAGTTGCATTTTTCCTTATTGGTTTTCTTAGTCTAACCCATTCTAGGGTAATAATCCTAAAGGCAACACAGTGCTCTGATACCATCTGTAAGATCCCACCTTTATAAAGGTAAAGGTCCCTGTGATTGCAATGCTAGTCCCTGGATCAAATGCTAGCATCCACAGTTTAAGATGAAGTACACAGATACAAAGGTCTTTATTACATCGTCATTCCAGAGATAAACATAGTCTTTTACAACTCCATAGCAAAAGGCTATTACAACAATTCATAACATAAGTAAAAAAAATAAAGTCTTCATCTTCATGTGCCACAGGCAAGCATGTTGAGTGTAGACTCATAACCCTAGTCCTCATCAGAATAACCTGCAACATCATAAGTTACAGCCACAGTGGGTCAATACATTTGGAATTGTATTGGCAAGTGATACCATAGTAGAATAGTAGTATCTAATATCTATATGAATTTGGCTAAGTGTAGGTTAGGCTTGCTTTGCTCAAAATAGGTTTTTCCTATCAGTTGAAAACACTAAGTTTTTATTTGTCAAAACTCCCAAAGAACCACCAATAGACATTGGTGAACCTTAACCCTTGTTCAACCACAAGTTTTTAACTTAGAAAATTGGGATGAGGAGATCCTTGATAGCTTCAATGTCTTGATGCTCAAATTGTCCGTTGCCGGGGACACGGCTAAATACTTAGGTTTTACCTTCTCGAGAGGTGGTGCACTTTCTCCACAAGACTCGACATGCATCGAGACGAGATCTTTCAGAAGCCTTCTCTTAGACCAAATGGACGCGCTCCGTCCTATCACCCTACCACCATCTGTCCATCTGTCTAAGTTATTGCAACCTATATGATCAAGGCAGAGCCCATATGCCATGTGGTTGCACTAGAAGCGTCTAAACACTAATTATCTCAAATCCCTTTGTTCCTGGGTGGCTTTCCACAAGTTTGATACACAAGGTAGACCATAGACATGGGCCTTGTGTAACCACTCAACATAACCCAATCATACCATTCCACCCAGGTGATTCATTCACTTAGTTGTTTTATTAAGCAAAAACATAAGTCAAAGACTTAGCAAAATTTCCATAGCATGTATATAAGCCACCCTTGTTTGCTACTAGCTAGGCTAAGAATGATAACAAGTCAAGTATCTAAACTTAGAGATAATTTCTACTAAGACTACAACTACTAGGATTTCCCAAGGCATAGCATCGTTTATACTTAGCAAAATTCCATGCCAGCCCTATTCAAAATATCACTAGTGCATAGTCAAAATAATAGGACAAAATATATGAAGCACCACTTCCCTTGGTAGTTGGGGGAGTAGCAACAATCTTCACAATCACAAGCACCACTATCACCAAAATCTACGCATAAAATGATAGCACCAAATTCTCATTCAAAACATTCAAGCAAAAAAATATGTGAATGCATGCAATGCAATGAAATGAATTTTCTACAATAAACCATTCAAACCAAACAGTACTGAACACAAAACTAACTATTTATAGTCTAAACAAACTTAAATTTTCTTTCAAAACATTTTCTATATATATAGTCAAAATAAGCCTATATTTGATTCAACCTAAAAACCTATTTTTACAGAAGCAAAATACAAATTTGGTCCCACAGTAGTGTAGGATTTATTTTTATGAATCCAATGATATATTATTTGCATTTTTTGGATAAACAGAACAAAATTTATTGAATTTATAAGTTTGAATAACTAATAGATCTAAATTCAAACTTTAAATCTAATTTAGTGACACGCGGCGCTTCCTGATTGGTGCATACGGTTCGCGCTGGATCACGCATCCGCGCTGTTAGATCTAACTAAATCCTGCGGCTCAGATCTACTCGTACCCCTTCGTTCTAGTTCTAATCCTAACCACCAGATCTAGATCCGATGGACCAGATCAACTCGACCAGAAACTGGCGGCACGAATGGCACTAGAGGCGGCGGCTCTACTACCAGTGACACGCCGGCGAGGCTAGGGGGTTAGGAGGGGCGTGTAGATGCTTACCGAGCTCGCGAGAAGATGTTGAAGCTCAACGTGGTCTTTGCTTGGACAGGGGCGCACGGACACGGCCGGAAAACCTCGTCGGAGATTGTACCAGCGTCGGGTGCTTAGAAACAGAGACAGAGTCGACGTTCTATGGAACAATAGGATAAATGAAGGGCATTATAAGATGCACAAAGCCACGATGAACATGGTTGTATGGATTATAGGTCAAGGGGCGCTCGTATTTTACCGTAATTGTTCGCCGGAGTCGAGCGGCGCTTTGGTCATTCACAGGGGTTGATGGAGACGACGACCTGGGGCGATTCAAAGCAAGCCAAAGGTGTGAGAAGGTGCACAAGAATCTGACAAGAAAGCTCGTATGAACGAGAGGAGAAGGGGAGCACGGATCTCACCGGAATGCGTCATCGGAGATGCTCGGGCAGCGGCGTTGCAAGAGAAAATACACGCAGCCTGGTGGCGTTCTGGTGAGGAGAGTTTGGGGGAAATGACCACGGCGGCGAGGGGGTTAAGTAGCCAGCGGGGGCAAGGAAATCACGCAGAGGATCAATGGCTATTAAGCCCGTAATCAACGCGGCGTTTCTGGAGGAAACGGCGGTGGCGACGGGGTCTGCGCGTGCAGGGTGGGGAAGAAGATGTCGAGCTGGAGCGGAGCCACTGTCCAGTGACAACGGGGTAGGCTAGCACGCGTGAGATAGAGAGAGGGGGAGGGGGATGCCCCGGGTGGGCTTGCTGGGCCTGCTCTGGAGTTGGGCCAAAAGGGTAGCGGCTGCTTTTATTTTTTTTCCTTTTTCTTTTTCTTTTTCTATTTGATTTTCAGGAACCATTTTCAAACCAAATTCAAATGAGTTTGATTTCAAATATCCTCTAGATATTTGTAGTGTTAACGTTGCACTTATTTGTGTATAAAACACTACTGTTTAGTCCACTATACCTTGATCCTTTGAAAATAAAATAAAACCATGCCTTATTGATATATATATATATAATAGGAATAAAAATGGTTTTATTTGGAGTTTTGATTTGAAATTTTTTGTGCAAGTTAAGAATGCTATGAGTGCATGAATGAAATGCAAGCTTTTGTAATTCATGAATTTTGGGATGTTACATTAAGCAATATCAATTATTTGGAACAAGTCATGCTACAGCAATAATCACTAAGCATAAGGTAAAAGCAACACCGGGCATGACATGATAAAGTCTAGGCCACAGTAAAAACAAGCTCCATTTTGTACCACTATAGGCATGAAACTTTCTACTCCTTTCCAACACCAATCAACTTATTTGAAAAAAAATGCAAATGCCGGGGTCCAACTAATTTATTCAAGCAAACCAAACAAAAAACGGAAAAATAAAACTAATATGCTCCAAGAACAACACAACAGTGCATGAAACAATAAAAATGAAGTGTCTAGAAAGAGACCTGAGATTTTTATTGATGAAGAAGGGATGCCTTGGGCATACCAAAGCTTTGAAGCTTCTACCTCTTGAATATTTCTTGAGGTGACACAGGTTGGCATCCCCAAGCTTTATCTTTTGTCCATTCTTCATCTCATCACATCATTCTTTCCCTACACTTGAAAATTTCCTTCATACAAAACTTCACACAATCTTCATTAGCAACATTAGTGTATTCAAGATACTAGGCCTTTGGGTTTAGTTTCAACACAAGTAAAACTTTCATTATAACAAAATCTACTGTAGCAATTCCTTTAAAAATCTCAAGTGATCATGGAGAACTCAAAAATAAACTAATTAAGAGGCAAATGAAAATAACGACAAAAATCTGTCAAAATAGACCAGCAGATAAAAACCGATTTTTTTGAAGACCATGTGTTGCTCAAATCGAAAAGTGTTGAACTAATTAAAGTTAGATAACAACCTTGGTCAGAAGATCAGAAAATTACAGCTCAATCCGACATACAGGGATTTTCACGAATTTTTAGAGTGAAGCATAAAAATCTGTTTTGGGACAACAACTTCCCCAAATCTTACTTCTCTCTCATTAGAGGTTATTATTGGCACAAAAACCACACAAAAAGGATAAGGAGAGGTTGTTATAGAGGTAATAACTTCCAAGACTCAACAAAATAAAAACCTAACGAAATTTGGGTTATCTCCCGATGAGTACTTTTCTTTAATGCCTTTAAGTTAGGCATAGGAAGCAAGGATCAAGTATTTTCAAATGAAGAAGCATTAAGATCAATTCCAGAAATTTCTTCAACAAGGTATGGTATCTTATCCAAATAAGTTTTAGAGGATCCTCTCTCAATACTCCTGGGTTCACTACTTTCATCAAACGGGTTTTCAGGAACAATCCAATCAAAATTCTTTTCTAAGGCTTCATGCATTCCTACAAGTTTAAAAGGTATGGGAATTTTAATATCCTCTCCATTCGGTTTAGTTTTGTCCAACTTTTCTAATGTGCCCATAACACCTACACATGAGCCTAGCATATTAAAACGATCAAAGACCTTTTTAGCTTCTTTAGCAACATCATTGAATTATTTTAGCAAAGTTTCCAGAATAAAATCTCTCTTCTTAGTATCCTTAGTATTTTTAAGTTTAAGAAACATTTATTGTATCATGGGGTTAAGGTTAACAAACCTAGCCTCCAACATGTGAACTAGAGAGGATGCATCAATTTCATAATTAGGATAAAGTTCTGCTAAGGATCTATCCTTAATATCCTCATGCTTGCTAACATGATTAAAGAATTATTTAATATTATCTTTCCCAATTATAGAGCCACTACCTATTGAAAGGTCTTTCAGGGTGAACTCAGGGAAAAAAATGGTGGTCTAAGAACAAGGTGACAACTATAGGAAGTACTAATTTTTTTGTGTTTTTGATAAGGAAAAGCAAACCAAGCAAAACTAATTTTTTTGTATTTTTGATAAGGAAAAGAAAATGGTTGCGAGAGACGCCCCTTGCGAGAATCTTCTTTCTCCCTGAAAGGTGACTGACGAGGAGGAAGAGATTGAAGCTATCCTTAACTCCCCAGCAATGGTGCTAGAAAATCTTTATGCGGCTCAGTTGACTGTAGAGTCTCGTTGGGAAACCCCAAGAGCAAGGTGTGATGCACACATCAATAGGTTTTCCCTCAGTTATGAAACAAAGGTTATCGAACCAGTAGGAGCAAGAAACAACTCCAAGGTGTTGCTAACAACTTCGAATCTGCACAACACAAACTCAATACTTTGCCCCAACTTATAGTGAGGTTATCAATCTCACTGGTTTGCTGAAAACAAAGGATTAAACGTATAGTGTGCACTACAAGGAATGTGTTATTCTATGACCTTCTCATAGTGACCATGGACAAAATCGTCATAGAGTTATGACGATTTCGCACCAGATGGTCGTAAGCCGTTCGGGAGGTTCAAAACCTTAAAAAATTATGACGATTTTTCTCAGGAACGTCATATTTTCATTAGCTCAAATCGTCATAATCTGACGAATGCAGCCTACGACGTTATTTTTACCTCACTACGACGATTTAAAATCGTCATGATGTCCAAATTAAGATAAGTTGAAACTTGTAGTCGGCCACGTCAGCAATTACGCCTATGTGTCGTGTCTATGTGTCAATTTTTTACTACGTGTCATATCCATGTGTTAATATCTACTTGTATATGTGTCAGTTTTTGACTACGTGTCATATCCGTGTGTAAATATATGCTTACGTGACATATTTCTTTGTAAATATATGCTTATGTGGAGCTATTTAAATCTAATAGACTCATAGTTATTTAAACTGATAAGTGGGACCAAACTCTAATAACTAGAACCCACCATAGCTTATTTGCAAACATGTGGAACCCGTCGCCAGAACTTACATGAGGGACCTGTCGCCAGCAAGCCAACAAACAATTACTCAAAAAATATCAGCCCGGTACGCTCGAACACGCGACCTCGGGGTCCACGGTTCCACCTAGACAAGCTACCACCGGGCCATGGTGACGATCTTGTAAAGATAGCAGTTCTACGGGATTTTAATCAATAATTGACCTCCAACTTGCGGGTGCTTGGGCTGTTCGCTGGGCTATCCTTGGGCCAACGGCAAGCATGTGAGCACCCATGCCTTGCTGGGCTGGCTCGTTTGCCTGGCAGGTTCGCCCGGCCGGCAACCTATAGGTTTTTTTATTTATATTTTTATTATTTATATCTTTTTAATCATTATTCCAAATTGAGTCAAACAAAAAACAGGAACTTGTAAAATTTCTGAGAATATTTTTAGGACATTATTGAACACTCTTAATTTCTAGGAAAACTACAAGGAAATATTTTCATATAAAACCTTAATAGGTATAAATAGAGATTTTGAATAATGATTTTAACAATAGGGGTTTGAAATTGAAATTTTTCATCTAGAGGTCGAGTCTTCCTAAACTATTAATGGATCTTTAAAGAAACAACATATTGTGAACTTAAAAATGATTTTTAAAAAAAATCATGAGCACCATATCATGTACCAGTAGTTTAAACTTTAAACCGGACCCACTCCTACCAATTCGATAGAAATTTGTCTTTTTTGTCAGGGGTGGACAAAATGGTTTGATATATCCTACTCGGGACATTGTCTATGTTAGGTGGTATAGTATTTTTAAAAAATATGGTTTTAGAATTTTGAATTAACCATTTGGTGGTTGCTTTATAAAACGCCCATTTTGGGCACTCGGAAAATGGAACATGTATTTTCTGTGCAACGAAAAGGAAAACTTCCTCCTGCAACATTGTTCGACATCCCAATATGCACATACGTGCAAAATATGGTCACAATATCACAAACTATGCCATGATTCTAGACATAACATTGGTTGTTTGACCCGAAAGCCACGAAACCTCGAACATGATAGGTCATTTCTGAGAAGGTTATTTTAAGGCACTTGCAATATACCAAGTTTGGTATTTTTCCTTGCAACTATGTCACATAATAAGATACCACGCGAAAGATTTGCATTGATCAGACCGTTTTTGAATTTTTTATGCCCGTTTCAAACTGTGGTCAAAACGGCGGGCATGAAGGTTATTAGCTCGGGGCTAAGCCTCGCTAAAATTGCATTGGATCTCTAAAGAAATAGCATATTATGAGTCTAAAAATGATTTTTTACAAAAAACATGAGCATCGGATCATGTACCTGTAGTTCAAACCGGACCCACTTCCTACAGATTCGGCAGGAATTTGTCTTTTTTCGCCAGGGGTGAACGGAAAGGTTTGAGATACCCCGGTTGGGACATTGTACATGTAATGTGGTATAATATTTTTACAAAATATGGTGGTACCATTCTAAAACTGTCATTTGGTTGTTGCTTCATAAAACGCCCCGTTTTTTGTGCTCGGAAAATGGAAAATGGATTTTCCGTGCGTCGAAAAGGAAAATTTTCTCCTGCAAGATTGTTCTCCATCCCATGATACATATGTGTGCACAATATGAGCACATTATCACAAACTATGCCGCGATTCTGGCCATAACATTGGTCGTTTGATCCGATATCCATGAAACCTCGAACATGATATAGGTCATTTTGTGAAAGTTTTTTTGAGACATACTCAATTTACCAAGTTTGGTATTTTTCCTTGCAACTGTGTCACATAAGAAGACCCCACGCGAAGGATTTGCATTGATCGGACTGTTTTTGAATTTTCTATGCCCGTTCCAAACTATGGTCAGAACAGCGGTCATGAAGGTTCTTAGCTAGGGGCTGAGCCTCGCTAAACATGCATTGGATATCTGATGAAACAATCATATTTTAAGTCCAAAAATGATTTTTTACAAAAATCATGAGCATCGGATCATGTACCTGTAGTTCAAACCGGACCCACTTCCTACCGATTCGGCAGGAATTTGTCTTTTTCGCCGGGATGTAAGGAAAGGTTTGAGATGCCCCGGTTGGGACATTTGTCCATGTAAGGTGGTCTAATATTTTTACAAAATGTGGCAGTACCATTCTAAAACTGTCATTTGGTGGTTGCTTCACAAAACGACCCGTTTTTTGCGCTCGGAAAATGGAAAATGTGGTTTTTGTGCGTCGAAAAGGAAAACTTCCTCCTGCAACATTGTTCTCCATCCTACGATACATATGTGTGCACAATATGGACACATACAATCACAAACTATGCCGCAATTCTAGCCATAACATTGGTCGTTTGGTCCGGAAGCCATGAAACCTCAGACATGATAGGTCATTTCTGAGAAGGTTTTTTTGAGACATACTTAGTTTACCAAGTTTGGTAATTTTCCTTGCAACTATGCCACATACTTAGACACCACGCGAAGGATTTGCATTGATCGGACTGTTTTTGAATTTTTTATACCCGTTTCAAACTATGGTCAGAACGACGGTCATGAAGGTTCTTAGCTAGGGGACGAGCCTCGCTAAACTTGCATTGGATATCTGAAGAAACATGATATTGTGAGTCTAAAAATCATTTTTTCAAAAAATAATGGGCATCGGATCATGTACATGTAGTTCAAATCGGACTGTTTTGAAGGGATTATTCATTTTCCGAGTGCAAAAAAGAGGTGTTTTGTGAACGAACCAATCAGTACATAGCAAAACACCTCCCACGGATCGTCCTCAGGGGCATAATCTAGAACGTCCAGTTTCAATCCAACGCTTGTCAGCTCACCTGAAGAAGCACACCTACTCCCTAGTGTTAACCGCACCAACTTGTCAGCCCACCCGCCCCTTTCCCTGCGCTGCCAAACTAACCCTAATTAAGATCTCCTTGTCCCCCGCCGCCCGCCGCCACCCACCCTCCTCTCTCCAATCCAATCCTCCACCGCATCCCCAACATGGCCGCTGCCTTGACTGATTTGGAGAACAACGACGCCATGGCCAGCCACCATGCGGGACGAGAGTCGGCGGCGTCACGGTGGTCTTGCTCGTTGGCGCGTGCTTGCTTCACTGACCGCCGCTCCGTCGAGATCGCCTCACCGTGTCGCTACCATGGACGACGGCAACGAGGACGCTGCTGCCGGCGTCCGCAGTTCCTTCCGGCAGCGACAACAATACCTTCCTTACCCGCTTCTGATCCGGTAACGTATCCCTCTCTCCCTCCCCCTTTCTCCCCTCCCCTCTTTCTTCTCCCTCTTGGCCCCTCTCTCAGTGGCGCCGCCGCCTCTTGCTCCCTTTCTTGTGCAGCAACCCACAGCTCCGGTAGCCCCGCCGCTCCTGCGTCCTCTTCCTGAAGGACCCCTCTGCACACGCCGCGAGGATGGGGAGGTGCCTGCTCCTGCTCGCGCTGGTGGCCGCGTACCATGGAGGAGGCTCTTTCGTGCGTGCCGCCGCGAGGGCGAACTGGCTAGGGAGGCTGAGCCGGGCGTCGTTCCCCAAGGGCTTCGGGTTGGAGACGGCGACGTCGGCGTTCTAGGTCGAGGGCATGGCAGCCGGAGGCGGCCACGGACCCTCCATTTGGGACGCGTTAGCACACACCCCAGGTGACCACATTCATCCAGTTGATTTTCTCCCTACTTCCTCGCTTGTGCTGCTCGCTAAGCTACACTCTGCTTCCAATTTCCAAACCGCGTATAGTAGTACTAATCACTGTCAACTACTCCACCAGGTTCATGAGATTCAAGAACTTGAAAGAACATTGTCAAACGTGTGCGCTGGTATGCAAAGCTGGTCGTCACTAGCATTCCAATTCGATTTGTGCTTCAGCCTCTTTTCTTCTTGTGCCTGACTGCCTGTAGAAAGCATGACATCAGTACATAAGTGTAACAATAATGTTCGTACATGTACATAGATAGATCTTATAGACAGCTAAATGCTGGACTTAGGATTTTAACTGATCAGATCAGTATCATCACTACAAGGTAGTACTACGTTAAAAGTAAACAGACACATCTTGTATTCTTTAAACCCACTTCTGAAATGATAACTGATCGTCGTTCTGTTAGCTAGAGCTGGGAGTGTGTGCACAGTTCACCCTGTTTGAGGCTTGGTTTCTGCTGGGTGGGTGTAGTGATGGTAGTTTCTTCTAGTCTAGTTAAAAATCTCACAGCTGTTGGTAGGTCCATTGGTCGAGTTTGTTTTAACCCCATATGCTACCTGTTACTATATAAGTAATCATAATTATTTAGCCCTTGTATATCAGAAACTATAGAAACTTGCAGTAGCAATAGTTATCCTTGATAAGATATTGTTTGTTCTAGTAATATGAACAAACTAGGGAAAAGCTAGGAAAAAAAAGAGTTTATGCATGCTGTGCTTAGGTACTTGACTGCATGCTGAGCTTATATGCCTAAGTGAATCAGAGAGATATGAAGAATGTTTGTTGTGTTAAACAGTGACAAAAATAGTTTATGCTCCTTGGCTTGTACAAAGTGATGTGAAGTTTTGTATCACTAGTATAATGTTTGCTAACCGAAGCTCGGTAAGGAGCATCTCATCATGCTTTTGAGCTCGCGATTTATTTTTTACTTTTTGAAAAAGGGTGATACCTCCCAGGCCTCAGCATTTTGAGATGTGAATGGTGTCCTGATCTTGAGTTTTCATGTGTGTTACTAGATAAATCTTACATGGGTGAGCGGAGACGGGAGCCCGCAACAGGTTCATTATAGAAGGAGAGTTTTAGCATGTTTTATATAGTAAGTTCATGAGTCTTTTGTGGAAGGAGAGTTGTAGCATTGCAGTGAGTGATGATGTCCATCTCAGTCCTACGAGTATTGTTATGGAAGGTAAAACTTGTCAGTGTTACTGTATAATCGTTGTGTGAACTGTCTGTACTATAACCTTCTATTTCATGAGTATGTTGTTACTAAATTTCTTGTTGTGCAGTGGGACTGTGGGTTGGAGTGACACGGTCAAGTTTAGAACCCCTCCAGCGGCAGGGTCAGATGAGGTATCCTTCGTGATCTATGGCGACATGGGGAAGGATCCGCTAGACCCATCGGTGGATCATTACGTCCAGGTACAGAAAAAATGTTGCCCCATGTAACTAAAATACTACTCAGTAGAAAAATCTGCTGCTAGCTTATAGGATGCATTGACCTTCTCTACACGATATGTGTCCTTATGAATTCTGAAGTTAACTCATGCCATGCCACTCGTTTGCAGCCTGGGTCGATCTCCGTGATCAGAGTAGTGGCCAAAGAGATGCAAACCGGGCAGGACGATCTGACTAACTGTGTAACCATCATTTCCACTCTTTAACAGGAGCTCCAGCCTGCGGTGGAAGAAGCAAAGGGATTCAGTACTCATCAGAGTGTAGATGATGATATTTTTAGAAGCTTTATATTTATATGGCTGATTCGAACGATGCAATTGTTGTAGTATACCACACTGCACATTTATAGCAGTTATATATATTCTTGGGTGACATGCACTATGTCATGAATGTAATATATATTTTATTTTTCATTATAATTCGTGGAAAATAATGTTATTTGGGATGTGTTTAAGAAATATTCTCTATTTTCTGCCTGTATGTCTGAAATAAATCAAATGCTAGATGGGCTTAAAAAACGCGACGGCCCGTCCAACATTGGACTAGTGAAATATACAATTTTGAGTAAATGGTTGAAAATGAAAAATAAATGGACCTTAAAAATGCCAAGGCCCTGAATGTAGAAAAGGCCGACATGTTGGGCTTGGCCCAAGTAATCAACCTAGTTTTACAAAAAATTTGATGGACCATATTATTGGGCTTGGCCCATACAAATGACAGAAATGGACCGGGCTGATTGTGTGCCACGTAGGCTTAGCCATGTAGGATCTGACATGGTGAGGTCAGTTTGCCCATGACGATATTGGATCGTCATAATGGTTATGACGATCCAATATTGTCATACATGGTTATGACGATTTCACTAAAATCATCGTTATAGTTCATTTACGACGCCCAGCTTTCGACGATCTCAAAATCGTCATAGAATCGTCATAAATGGACTATTATGATGATTGTGACGGAAATAGAGCGTCATATATAGCCAGATTGCTTGTAGTGGTGGAATATAGTGATTGCTTGCAGAAAGTAAACAGTAATAGTAGTTGATGTATCAATGATAAAGATTGGACCAGGGTCCACAGTTCACTAGAGGTGTTCTCCTTAAGATAGATAGCATGTTGGGTGAACAAATTACAGCGGGACAATTGACAGATTGAGAAAGCATAACAATGCATACTAGACATCTTGACTCCTACGATATTTGATTGGGAATTACAACAAAATACATAGACAGTAATCCAACTGCATCTATGACTAATAATCCACCTTCAGGTTATCATCCGAACCCCTTCCAGTATTAAGTTGCAAGCAACAGATAATGACATTAAGAAATGTGTGTAAAGTAAACAATATGATTGTTCCATGAACAAAGGATTTTTGTTTCCTCCCTAGTAGCAACAGCACATCTACAACCTTAGAGATTTCTGTCACTTCCCCAGATTACTAGAGGCATGAACCTACTATCGAGCATAAATACTCCCTCTTGGAGTTGCAAGCATCTACTTGGCCAAGATATCTACTAACAATGGAGAGCATGCAAGATTACAAATAACATAGACATGATAGAATCAATAATCAATCTGACATAGTATCTCAATATTCATTGGATCCCCGCAAAAACAACATGTATGATTACAAAAAGATGATCTTGGATGAGCGGAGCTCACAAGATCTAAACATGATAGCACAAAGGAGGAGAAAAAACATCTAGCTACTGTATGGACCCATAGTCCAAGGGTGAACTACTCACGCATCACTCCAGAGGCTAGCATGGTGACGAAGAAGGCCTCCGGGATGATCTCTCCCCTCCGGCAAGGTGTCAGGAAGATCTTCAGATCCCCCGATCTAGGGATGATGGTGGCGGCGGCTACAAACTGTTTCATGGAGATTTGATTGGGTACTTAGGGTTTCTGCATCGGGCTTATTTTATAGGCGAAGGTGCAAGGTTGGTAGGTGCCCGAGGGGCCCACACCTGGTGGTGGCACGCCCTAGGGCCTGGCCGCGCCAACCCTAGGCGTGGCCACCTCGTGGCCCCCTTTCGGCTGCAGTTCTGACTCCGTCTTCGCTCTTGTAAAATATTGACTTTGGATTTTGTCCCATCCAATTTCGAGAATATTTCCTTACTAGCTTTTCTGAAACCAAAAATAGCAAAAAAAAAGGCAACTGGCACTGCGGCATCTTGTTAATAGGTTAGTCCTAGAAAATGTATAAAAATACCTCAAAGTGTAGACAAAACATAGGAAAGTTGATACTAAACAAGCATGAAACATCAATAATTATAGATACGTTTACGATGTATCACTTGTCCATGAAGGGTGCGGGCGCTCTTCGGTCGTCTCTAGGGAGGGAGGTGTCTGTTAGAGAATGGAAAGTCATGGACTCGGGTAGAATTGGCCAGGGGCCCTTCCCTGCCGAGGGCTCTATGGTCGGCGACTCTGGAGTCAGGGGGATCGTGACCATATCCAAATGGAAATCACTCCCCTCGCGACGATCGGGGTTGGTTTCAACACCATCCACCAACACTTCTGTGTCACGGAGATCCTTGGGAGTCCGGCTGACCTCAAAGCTAGTGGAGGGAATGTCCCTTGCCCCTCATCCAACTTGAATGCGGGTCCCACTAAATCCCGGGTGCTGTCTCTGACTGTGCAGGTATCCCCCTGCTCAATCCTAGTTGAGCACGTGGGCAAGCTCGTTTCCTGTGTTCGCACCGAACTAGACCAGTTCATGGTGGATGCTGCGGAGGAGGATTATGAGCTGGTTTAGCATTGGAGCCTGCTCCACGAGGCCAACAAGCTGACAGCGGTGGATCAAGAGAAGGCCCGCCTTCAAGTTGAGGACATTCTGCGGCGTGCCTCGATCGAGGCGATGAATACCTTGCTGATGCGCAAGCCCACATATCCTTGCAAGAGAGGGATCTATCTGCCCATGAGGGAGAGATTTTGTCCCGCGAGGAGGACGTGGTTAAGTACCGGAAGGATCTCGATTCTCAGTCTCGTGAGGCCAGTGCCAAGATGGAGGATGCCCAACATTCCCTTTCTAATGATCAGGAGGATAGCTTGTAGCTCCATCAAGCTCTTAAGGCTACGGAACAGTCCCGCGACAGCTCGGCTCGCGAGGTTGAGAACCTTAAGGGCAAGGTCACCATGCTAAAGAGGGACATCGTCGCTACTGCCGAGGTTCGCGAGAGGGGCGAGCGCCTGGCTCATGAAGCGCTGGAGAGTCAGAGGAAGTCATTCTTTTCCCTTGCGGAGTAGAGCGCCGCTCTCCTTCCGCCTTTAGCGCCCAAATACTTCAGCGCCCCTGAACTCCATGCTGGCCACGAGACCGAGGCCTTCCTTGATCTCACCCACATGATCCTTTCCCTCCTGCATAAGTCTGCACAAGGCTTGAATGGCTTTATTGCGGGTGAGTGCCAGGAGATGCTGAGCATCATGGGTACGACACTCTTCTCTAACCTCCTATAGCTGGCTCCCGAGCTTGATTATGCTCGGATTGTGTGGCCGGGTGGAGCCTCTACAAAGTGCCACTTAGGAGGCCATGGATACGTTCCAGGCAGAGGTTGTTGAGCTCGTGGACACACTGATCCTGGCATTTCCATGCTAGGTGGATGACGAGAAGGATGGTGAGGCCAGTGGCTTAGGAGGCTCCGCCGCCAATGATGGGGGCTCCGACAATCCGGGCACATATGCACTAGCTGGTGAGGTCTAAGATTTGTTCGCGTGATGCCCGTGGGGCACTTGGAACTTATTAATTTTTGTGAGGACTGTAAGGGTACTTGCTTCATAGTGAATCCTTATCTACCTCTATTTGTTGTTGTGTGTTTTGTTACATGGTCCCTCGGGGAGGAGACTGAATGGTATCCTAGTGACCCCTCGGGGAGTTGGCCTTAGTCTTTGCATTATTTGGGATGCTTGAGGAGAATACCCTCGTGGACCGCCCTACTTGCCTCTTGTTTAGAGGGTCGCGGGGCTTGTACTTGTCATGTAGGCTCCTCAAAGAGGTGACTTGTAGGCTTTGTATGTTTGGTTCTGTCCCGTAAGCTCCTCGTGGAGGTTGCCGTTGGACTCGTACTTTCCCTGTATAGTTCCTCGCGGAATCAACCGTCGGTTCTGTACGAAGAGTGTTTCCCTACGTGTGCCATGTGAGGATTATCAAGCACCATGAACCATGGGTGAGGTGACTTATCACTGGAGCTAGTCCACAAGTTTAGAGCTCGACACTTTAGTTCTCAGAGCTGATCAGGAGTGGCATTAGTGATAGACACCGTTCCCAGCCCCCGCTCGCATGATGCACGAAAGGGAAGAACACAGAAGAAAGGAAGAAACAACAAAGAAATATCGGAAAAACCAGAAAATAGGGGACCGTTCTTGAAATTTCACATAACCGACAAGAGAGTTATTCGTTACCGGCACCGATGTAGGCAGACCTTAGGGGTAGAACTTGCGGTGGTGTTGAATGTTCAATGCGTTTGGGACTGGAACCCCATCCCTTGTTTCCAGCTGGAATTCTCCTAGTGTTGCGATGTGGATGACCCTGAAGGGACCATCCCACATCGGAGAGAGCTTATGCAGGCCTTCGCAGGAAAGGACACATCGGAGAACTAAGTCTCCTACTTCCAAGGTGTGAGCACGTATGTTGCGGCAATGATAATGGCATAGTGCCTACTCGTATCTAGCTGCCCGAACATTAACTTTGTGCTAGGCTTCCTCGAGGAGGGTGAGGTCACCTAGGTCATCTCATCTTGTGCCATCTCGTTGAAGGCAAGAACTCGTGGGGAGTCGTTCTTGAGCTCTATGGGGAGGGCAGCTTTAGCTCTATAAACAAGAAAGGGTATCACCAGTTGGTTTGGTCGCGGCGGTGCGAATGGACCACTGTACACCAGGGAGCGTGTTGATCCAACCTTGGCCACAATCTTTGAGCTTGTGGTGGAAACTCCTTGTCTTGAGGCCCTTTAGCACTTCCGCGTTGGCCCACTCAGCTTGCCCGTTACTGCACAAATGAGCGACAGAGGCGTAGCAGTCTTGGTGCCAATGTTAACACAGTTGGGTTTGAACAATCCACCGTTGAATTGGCTACCTTTGTTGGTGATGATGCAGTTAGGCATGCCGAAACGGCACACCAAGCCCTGAACAAACTTTATCGCCGATCTTGCCAGGATGGTTCGGATTTGCTCCACCTCTGCCTACTTGTTGAATTTGTCGATGGTGACATAGAGGTAGCGGTAGCCCCGGGTGCTCTAGGAAAAGGACCTAAAGTATCCAGCCCCCAGACCATGAACGACCATGAGAGCGTGATAGTTTGCATCTACTGAGCCGGCTGGTGTATCTGCTAGGAGTGGAACTGGCACACCTCGCAGGACCTGACTAGCTCAGTGGCATAATCGAGTACCACGAGCCAGTAGAAGCTACTACGGAAGGCCTTCCCAGCTAGGGTACGCGCAGAGACGTGATGGCCGCATTCTTCAGCGTGAATGTTGGAAAACATCTCGCGACCTTCCTCGGCCGAGATGCATCCCAGGGCAACAATGTTAGGTCGGTGGCAGTAGAGGTCGCCATCCACTAGGAAATATTTCTTGGCACAGCGATGTAGGCTCTCGGCTATGTCATCGTCTTATGGGAGAGTACCATTCTAACATGGGCCAGGGAGGCAACCATCGCCACTATCTGGTAGTGTGGCGGATGGATTGAACAACCTTTCTTGATAAGGGTTAACCTAATGGGTGGCCCGATCTTCATGGATTTCCTGATCAAATCGATGGGAAAGCGAGGGAAAGGGAGAAGGTAGCGGAAGCGAACACACACCTCGCAAAGAACACGATGAACACACGCAAACACAAACATGATACAAGAAATATTGCTCCCTTCGGTGACCACCGGTCCGATAGAATCCTCGCAAGGAAAGATCAGTCAACGTGCTCCCGTCAACTCCACATCTGAGAGGAAGAACACCTTGGAGAGGATCCTTATAACTTTACTAGAGAAAACTCAAAGTAATGACCTTGTACAACTAAGGATGCTCAAAGGCACAATACATAGAGGTTGGTGACAATAGTCGGTCCCCTCATGAAGGGGATGAGGCAAAACTAGACAGATTCCACAAGGGGGGTGTCTTCTAGTTGATCATATATGCCTAAGGGATACAAGAAGGGGTGGGGGATCTATTTATATGCTAGCCACTAAACAAGGGGTAGTTTTGGGATAAAATAGAAAACATGGTAGGTAAGGGGAATATTCCAGGGCATAAAACCCTGATTTGTGCGCAGATATGTATTTCAGCGAGAATTTCGGCAGCGCTGGGTTTGTCACCGAAAGGGGTTGTTCCGGTCTACACCGTATTGTCATACTAAGGGCCGTTTCGGTGGGACGGGGTCCGCCTGGTCTGGCGCCGGAATGGGCTTGGTGGTTTTGGTGGCAGATTCGGCGACACCGGTTTGTTCGCTGGAGTGGCCTTCTTCTTCCGTGTCCTCTTCCAAGCATCCGTCTTGTCGGTCTTGAGGTTTTTGCCTTCCTCCCTTGTCTCCGGGCTTGTCGTTGTGAACGTATCATGGTCATAGGATGGAGCATGACGTATTACACCATTCAATAGGGTAGGAAGTGGGATCTCATAGAGGATATGATTGAACTTTTGAGTCCATGACGACTTGGCATGTGTTGGAGACCTTGATGTGGTAATGACCGTAGGTCAGGCGACATCATCTCCCCCACTTCAAACAGAGTCATCCTCGACTCTATACGGTCATCACCATGTAGAGGATGTCGAGAGACATTCTTGATCCTAGGTTTCACCATATAGTCGTCCTCGGGAAGGTTGACTTGACAACACTTAAATGTTCCTTCACTTTTCATGAATCCTACAAATCTCACAACAAAAGAGAAGCAACACTCAAAGAGTAGCCAATTCATGAAGATTATGTCTTGAGTTCTCAAGTATAAGGAAGTCACCTTAGGATGGAGAGATAGCTCGAAGAAGTGCATCCGTAGGTAACTCTCTACATTTATTCTTGTCAACTTGTGGTTGGAAGAGTTTGACGTGTATGCATTTGTACATTCACACATATAACATCCCAAATTTCATCAAATGAAAAGTCATAGCATTGCATTCATATTATCATAGCATGTTTGTCTTGCACCAAAATTTTCAAACCAAAACCCTATTTGAAACCATATTTAAAACACACTTTATATATCATATATGGGGCATGGTTTTATTTTTATTTTCAAAAGACCAAAGTGTTTTTGAGTAAATGATGTGTTTGACACACTTTTGAATGGTAGGATCACAGTACAAAATTGTGGAAAAGGTTTGAATTCAAACAAGTTTGAATTAGGGTTTCAAATTCATTCCTGAAAATCAAAATAGAAAAGAAAAAGGGCAAAGAAAAAAATAAAAACCTGCAACCTATTCGGCCCAGCAGCACTAGCGGACCATCTAGCCCACCTGGGTCTCCTCTCTCTCTTTATTTTCTCACCCGCACACGCCACACCCTCACGCGCCACACCCTCGCTGACCACTAGGCCCAGCGCCAACTCACCCCTTCGTCCCCAAACCCCGCGCGCAGACGACGCCGTCGCCGCCCGTTTCCTCCCCATCACTGCCGCGATGAATTCTCTTCAATTCACGTTGATTGCTCACTAGACTGCCACCCTAGCCCCAGCTACTTAACCCCCTCTGCCTCACGGTCATTTCCCCTCACTCGTCACCAGCTAATCACCACTAGGCCGCCCACAATCAAGCTCGCACCGCCGTTGCCCGACGCACTCCGACGAGCTATTCCGGTGAGTATAGCACGCCCCTCTTCCTCTCGATCACACGAGTGTGTTCCTCATGTTCTTTCGAAGCTAACCATGCCTCTGTTTTGACCCAATTCTCCTAGGTTGTCGGCCCTGTTAACCCCTGCGAGCACCCGACGCCGACCACGACTTCAACGAGTAATTCCGTTCAGGTCAGCACGCCCCTTGCCCTCTATATAAAACTAGCATGTGCGTCGTGACCTTGTGCACCTCCTCATGCCCTTCGCTTGCCTTCTTGTGACCTAGGTCGTCGCCTCTATCGCCGTTTCCGAAAGCCTGACGCCAGCAGCAACTCCGACGAGCTCCTAAGCCTACACCCGTCCGCCCCTGTCCAAGCCAACTACACCTTGAGAATTAGCGCCGCCACCATCCCCTTTACCCCTAGAGACGCCAGAACATCAATGGCAGTAGCGCCGCCACCGCCAGCGCCATCAGCGCCGCTCAATTTTGGTCGCTTGATCCAGAGGCGTTAGATCTAGATCCCGCGGCGTACAAAAGATCACTTACCGAACCGTTTTGTTTAGATCTGGCGCGTTGGATCTGACTTGATCCAACAATGTGAAAGGGTGATCCTGAGCGAAACGGTATCAGCCAATAAAAACCCGCCGCGTGTCTGGCTGTTTGATTTAAAATCTGTTTTTGAATCTATTAGTTGATTTAACTTGTAAAATTCATAACTTTTGTTCTGTTTGTCCAAAATTTTCAAATAATATATCATTTGATTCAGAAAATTAAGCCCTACACAATGGCCTTGAATTGATCATTTTCTCATGGAAAAATAGGATTATTTGCAGAAGCATTTGTAGGCCTACTTTGCATATAAAAATTATTTAGAAAATGTTTATAAAGTAAATTTGAGTTTGTTTAGACTTTAGAAAGTTTAATTTGTGTTCAGTACTGTTTAGTTTGACTTGTTAGTGTAGAAAAATCATTTCATTGCATTTGCATGCATTCATATATATTTTATTTGAATATTTGAATTTGAATTTGGTGTTATGATTTTATGTGTAGATTTGGTGATTGTGGTGATTGTGATTGTGAGGACTGTTGCTACTCTCCCAACTATCAAGGAAAGTGGTGCTTCATATTTTGACCTATTATTTTGACTATGCACTCGTGTTATTTTGAGTAGGACTTGCATGGAATTTTTTTAAGTATATATACTATGCTATGCCTTGGGAAATCCTAGTAGTTGTAGTCTTAGTAGATTTTTCCCTAAGTTAAGAAAACTTGTTATGTTATCATGCTTAGCCTAGCTAGTAGAAAACAAGGGTAGAATATTCATGCTATGAAATATTTGCTAAGTCTATGACTTGTATTTTTGGTTAATAAATCAACTATGTGAATGAATCACCTGGATGGAATGGTATGGTTGGTTTATGTTGAGTGGTTACACAAGGCCCATGTCTATGGTTTACCTTGTGTATCACACTTGTGGATTGCCACCCAGGAACAAATGGGATTTGAGATGTTTAGTGTTGAGAAGCTTCTAGTGCAACCACATGGCATATGGGCTCTGTCTTGACCAACTAGGTTGCAAGAACTTAGCCAGATGGACAGTCAGTGGTAGGGTGATAGGATGGAATGCGTCCATGGTGGACTAAGGGAATGCTTCTGAAAAGTCTCGTCTCGATGCATGTTGAGTCTTGTGGGCAAAGTGCACCACCTCTCGAGAGGGTAAAACCTAAGTACTTAGTTGTGTCCCCGGCAACGGAAAATTTGAGCATTAAAGACATTGAAGCAATCAAGGATCTCGTCATCCCAATTTCTAAGTTAAAAACTTGTGGTTGAACAAGGGTAAAGGTTCACCAATGACTATTGGTGGTTCCTTGGGTGTTTTGACAAACAAAAACTTAATGTTTTCAACTAATAAGACAAAACATTATTCTGAGCAAAGCCAGCCTAAGCTACACTTAGCCAAATTCATATAGATGTTAGATACTAGTATTCTACTATGTATCACTGCCAATACAATTCCAAATGTATTGAATCACTGTGGCTATAACTTATGATGTTGCAGGTTACTCTGATGGAGATTAGGGTTGTGAGTCTTCACTCAACCTGTTTTCATGTGGCACATTAATATGAAGACTTATAGTTATTTCCTTTATGTTATGAACTCTATGTACTAGCCTTGGGCTATTGAGTTGTAAAGACTATGTTATCTCTGCAATGAATATGTAATAACAACCTTTGTATCTGTGTACTTCATCTTAAAATGTGGATGCTAGCATTTGATCCAGGGACTAGCATTGCAATCACAGGGACCTTTACCTTTAAAAGCTGGGGTCTTACAGATGGTATTAGAGAACTGTGTTGCATGTAGGATTATGACCCTAAGATGGATTAGACTAAGGAAACCACTAGGAAGAAAATGCAACTCTTTGCAAAAATTCCACACTTGTCTTTTTCTTCTCGTAAACTTCTCCTAATCTTCTTTCTGATCTCTATTTGTAGATATCCGCCATCAACGAAGCCATCAAGAAGGGACCACTCATGACCATGACTTTAGAATGTGAGACAGAGTTTCCCAAGGCACTCAAAAACCTTATGGTTAGCTTGGGAATACGTGGTGAAGCCGTGTACAAAGGATTTCCAGTGATGGATGAAGGAGAAGAATAGTGGTTGGTGCAACTCCACTTGTACAAAACCAAGGGGGACAACCAAGAAGAGTTGGGATTCTGCATGGTCACCAACTCAGAAATGTATATGTCATTCTTTGACTCTGCAAGAAATGCAGATTGGAATGCTATCAAAGAGCTTGGTGAAATACTCAAGTGTAGAATGCTCAACATTCAAAATGACCTTAGGGAAGAGAAGAAGTATACCCAAGACTTAGAGACTACTATAAAACGTCTAAGGGAAGATATCATAGACTTAGCATATGAGTGAGAATTATGACGTACTCCAATAGTTGGACCACCACACTTGTCGTTTTCTCGCGTAATAATTTGATCATACCAACCTATGTGGTATGGCAAGTTTTTTGCCTAAGTTAAGTTTGAACCTTTGTGCTTGTGGTAGATTTTTGTATGCCATGACTTGTATGTTTTATTGTTGAATGTATGTTTCACTATCTTATGGTTTCTCTTTACTTGTGTTGATTCTAATTTTTCTCTATCCTATGCAATAGATGCCTAGATTTGTTGTCAGCACTGCCGAGGAGTTCAAGGGAACTTGTTTTGGTTCTCGTCTTGTGGTGCTCACTAGTGTGCTCAATCCCCCACTTCCTAGTATTAAGGGACTTCAGCTTACGAAGTTCGAGAGGAAGGATCTTTGGGGCTTTAGAGTCTCGCAGCCAAGACGCCAGACGGAGCCACTCACCGAGGAGATTACCTTCAAGTTGATGCATGATGACAAGGAGAAGGGACTAGACATAGTCATGCAGGAGCTACTTGGACGCCTCTGCGGACGTCACTTCACCGAGCTCAGGGGCCTATACTTCCACCCATTCAGGAGACGTGACGAGCAGGGAGAGGCTGTTGCATATGACGATGCTACTAGAGAGACTATCGAGCCAGTGTGTCTGTATCTCTAGGACCTATAGAGCCTCGTTAGACACCTTGACATAGATAGGACCAACGTCATGCTTAGCAATGACGAGCTTCAGGTTCAGTTGAGGGAGAAGGACAAGATCTTCGCGGAGCAGGACGAGATCATCAAGGAGATGGAGGCTAGGTTCGAGATCCAAGACAATAGGTTCAAGAATCAAGAGAAGAGAGTGCATGATAGAAACAAGAAGATCAAGGACACGAGGGACCAGATAGAGCTCAAGGACCTTGAGCTAGAGACCCAGCAGGGAGTGATAGAGAGGCTGCTCTCGTAGAAGAGAGCCCTCCGGGCGAAGGTCGAGACTTTGACCAACAGCATGGAGGAGTACAAGACAGCCATGGAGACATCTGGACTTACTCTAGTGGACGTGGAGGTCGACATGGAGGAGTAGTGTTGACTACTCGACTATCTATTTATCTATCATCCTTTGATTTATCGAGTTGCAATGATTATCCAACATGTGGATGGCTTGCTAGTGTGTTTACTTTTCTAAAACTTGTTGTTCATGTTGTTTAAAATCTAAGTTTATTTTGTTCTTGATTGTTTGTGATTGTTGCTATGTGATGTATTGTGCATGTTAGCATCTATGGGTTATATCTCATTACTTATCCTTATTGAAACCACAGATGCCTCCCCGTCATGCCAATCCCAACCAAAATAACAATAACTACAATGGCAATGAGATGCAACAGCTGATGACAGCTCAAACTCAGTTGATGCAGATGATGATCCAGTTCATGGCAAATCAGAATCAAAACAACAACAACAATCAAAACAACCCACCAACCTTTGACATGCTTACAAGGTTTTTGAGGTTGAGGCGTGCCAAGTTCTTGGGAACCACTGATCCCATGGTAGACAATGATTGGCTATGTTCTGTGAATAAGGACTTGGTCACCGTGGGCTGCACTAATGAAGAAAAGGTCAGATTCGCATCACATTTGCTTGAAGGGCCAGCAGCCACATGGTGGGACAACTTCCAAATCACTACTCCTATTGAGGAAGTGACTTGGGCTATATTTGAGGATGGGTTCCGCACTGCTCATATCTCTTCAGGAGTGATGAGTTTGAAGAAGAAGGAATTCCACAATCTTAAGCAACGTCACCGTAGTGTGGCGGAGTATATTGAGGAGTTCAACAATCTGGCACGCTATGCACCGGATGAGCTTGACACGGATGCTAAGAGGAAGGACAAAATCCTTGAAGGGCTGAATGATGAGATGAACATGCAGCTATCTGTTGCATATGTCCCAACTTATCAATCACTGTGTGACAAGGCCACCATCTTGGAAATCAAGATGAAACAGGTGGAGAATAGGAAAAGAAGTATCAATTTGATAAGCACAGTTCTGGATTGTCACACAAGTGTTCCCATGGTGATGATAGTGGAGGTTCTGGATCCCACAAACATGGGAAGTATAACAGCCACCACAACAATAACCGTCACCATGACAACAAGCACCACCACACTCATGACAATGATAGATATAAGAACCACAAGAGTGGACACAAGATCCATCACAGTGGTAATGGCAGTGGAAGTCAGCATGCTAAACGGGACATCAGTCATGTTGAGTGATTCAAGTGTAAGAAAATGGGCACTATGAAAATGAATGCCAGCCCAGAAAAGAAGGCTGAGGGAGCCAACAAGCCAAACCCTTTCCAGAAGGGACAAGTGAACCACATCAATGTGGAGGAAATCTATGATGAATCTGATGTTGTAGATGGTAAGTTCAAGCTTAATTCTTTTCCAGCACTTGTTCTTTTTGATACCGGCGCATCGCATTCATTCATATCAAGAGCATTTGTTGATAAAAATGGACTCCCAACTAAAACTATTGGGTGTCCAATTAAACTAAGCTCTCCCGGTGGATATATGATAGTGAATTTTGGATGTAATGATCTAGTGATAGAATTTGGAAAGTATAAGTTTCCAGTTATTCTAATAATCCTAGATTCCCAAGGATTGGATGTAATTTTGGGCATGGATTGGATGACTAAGTATGAAGGAGTAATATATTGTGCCAATCATACTGTTACACTCACAACCCCGGATAAGAAACGGATTAGGTTCAAGTCTAATTTTGAATCTAAAGGGAGTAAGCTAAATTCTCTTAAGGGGGTTAGCATAGACAGTGTACCAGTTGTGAAGGAGTATCCAGATGTATTTCTGGAGGAATTAACAGGAATGCCACCAGATAGAGATGTGGAGTTTCTGATTGACTTACTGCCAGGATCTAGACCAATAGCAAAGAGACCATACAAGATGTTAGTTGATGAGCTGAAAGAACTCAAGAAACAACTTGGAGAACGGTTGCAGAAAGGATTTATCCAACCAAGTTCTTCGTCTTGGGGGGCACCAGTTCTGTTCGTTGAGAAGAAGGATAGAAGCCAAAGGTTATGCATAGATTATCATTCACTCAATGAGGTGACTATAAAGCACAAGTACCCTTTGCCCAGAATCAACGATCTATTTGATTGGCTAGAAGGAGCCCGTGTTCTCAAAGATTGATCTCCGATCAGGCTATTTTCAGCTAAATATTAGAGAGCACGACATACCTAAGACTGCTTTTACCACTAGGTATGGATTGTATAAATATACCATGATGCCATTTCGATTAACAAATGCACTAGCTTATTTCATGAACATGATGAACAAGGTGTTAATGGAGTTTATTGACAAGTTTTTTGTCGTACTCATCGATGACATATTGATCTACTCCAAGAGAAAAGAACAACATGAAGGACATTTGTGTTTGATACTTGAGAAACTCAGGGAGCACAAGTTATATGCCAAGTTCAGTCAGTGTGAATTCTGGTTGAATGAAGTTGGATTTCTTGGACACATTGTGTCAGGAGATGGTATAGCTGTCGATCCCGCAAAGGTGTCAACTGTAACTGAGTGGAATCTCCCAAGTCAGTTAAAGAAGTTCATAGTTTCCTAGGCTTGGCAGGATACTATAGAAGGTTCATTGAGAATTTCTCAAAAGTATCTAAGCCAATGATGGAGTTACTTAAGAAAGAAAAGAAGTTTGCTTGGACTGAAGGATGTGAAATCAGTTTCCAAGAATTGAAGAAGATACTAGTATCAGCACTAGTCTTATGTCTGCCAGATTTGGAGAAAGATTTCCAAGTCTATTATGATGCATCTCACCAAGGATTGGGTGGAGTTTTGATGCAAGAAGGGAAAGTTATGGCTTATACCTCGAGACAACTCAAAACTCATGACGTGAATTATCCTACTCATGACTTAGAGTTAGCCTCTGTTGTCCATGCACTCAAAACATGGAGACACTATCTTTTGGGAAAACGTTGTGAAGTATTCACGGACCACAAGAGTTTGAAATATATCTTCACCCAGAAGGAACTCAATATGAGACAAAGAAGGTGTCTAGAGCTCATCAAGGACTATGAGTTGAGTTTGCAATACCATCCCGGTAAAGCAAATGTTTTAGCAGATGCTTTAAGCCGTAAGGTTTATGTGAATGGCCTTACCAAAGGAGAACTGACAGATGATCTATGTGCCCAATTCGAAGATCTCAGATTGGAGATAGTGCCCGAAGGATATCTCATGTCATTGGAAGTTCAACCAACATTGTTGGACAAGATTAAAGAAGCCCAAAAATTAGACGAGGAAATAGAGGAGATTAAAGGAAAAATTAGTAAAGGAAAGGCTAAAGGATTCCATGAAGATGAACAAGGTACTTTATGGTATGGAAAACGTATCTGCATTCCGCAAGATCCGGAGCTTCGGAAATTGATTCTGCAAGAAGAACACAACTCACCATATTCCATTCATCCAGGTAGCAACAAAATGTACATGGATGTGAAGGAAAGATTTTGATGGAACAATCTCAAAAAAGATATCGCGGAACATATTGCATTGTGTGATGTGTGTAGTCGAGTGAAAGTGGAACATTAGAAACCGGCAGGGTTGTTACAACCACTACATATTCCTGATTGGAAGTGGGATAAGATTGGTATGGATTTTATCACCGGACTGCCAAGGACCATATCCGGATATGATTCTATTTTGGTTGTTGTGGATCGCCTAACTAAAGTGGCTCAATTCATAAACATGAAGACTACCTATACAAGTGCTAAGTTAGCTAAGATCTATATGACATGGTTATACCCTACGGGTACGTAACTTCAGCATACCTAGTCCAGCCCAAGGAAGGCCCACGGCAGACATACGCTGGCCCATGAAGATTTTCGGGTGGCCAAGGCCCATGACGTCTTCGGATCCTTGGAGAGCGAGACTAGAGTTTGAATACAACTTGTAACCTACTCGTATCGGTACCTGAGACCTAGCCTCCCCATATATAAAGGCTAGGAGGGGCCAACGAGGAGGGCACGTACACAATAGAACAACTCGACTCATACTTTCGCACACGCATCCACGCCAGATCGAATCTGCGCACCCTGTAACCTTCGGTTCCGCCGTAATCAAAGAGCAGACAAGCAGGAGTAGGGTTTTCCCTCCGGGGGCCTGAACCTGGTAAATCTCGTGTCCCCTGGTTGCTTGTCTGTTAACCGTGCCACGATCTCCAGCATCCCCATCTTCTCCAAAACCCAAGTCCATAACAATGGGCATTGACGAGATTAAACCTCGTCAATTGGCGCCGTCTGTGGGAATTGGGGCTGCTGATTGTGCGGTCGTGACGGTTCCGACCCGATCGATCTACAACTCCGCGGCGACGGAGAATCACCTCCTCTTCGGCGCTTTCGACTTCACCGCCCACTCGCCGGATACCATGAAGGATTTCGAGCCCGTAGGCGACGGACTCGAAATTCTGTTCGAGAGCTTCTGCTTCCAGGTAGGACAAACTGGCACCCTCCGCCTCCCTGAGCGGGTGCCCGTGCCGTCAATCAGGCCCGCCCAGGATCCACACCCGTGCTATGCACGCCACCATCAACAGATGAGTTCTACAGCCTGCTGCAACTCCGATTGCGATCCACCTTCGGATGAAGGGACCTACGGTTCCGGATCCGAAAAGCGGCAAGCCAACCAATCTGCAGCGCCATTCAGGCGCCCAGTAATCCAAACCGACGAGGAACGCCTAACCGCCGCCCAACCCCAACCCGCAGGACGGAAACGCGAAAACGGTGCAAACGGCAAAACGGAAAATAGGGCCACCTCATCCAACTTAGCAAAGAAGGATGGGTCGAAGCACGCCCGCCGCCGTCAGAGCGAAATAGTCCTACCTCTGGACTCCTCACGTGACCTCATCGATGGCATACCACTACCTCCTCCTCATCGAGGAGCACAAGAAACAAGTCAAGATGCAGGAGACGCCGACAAGCGCAAGCAAGCAGCCTCCGAGTCCAAGTCTTGGCGCGAGCTGCGCTCTCCGCCAAAGGACCCGGCTCTAGCACAAACAGAAACCAGGGAAACAAGCACCACTCTCGGGTGGAAAACATGGACCCGAAGCAGCGGCGTGACATGACCCGAACTCTCCATACATCGTTCATGGATATGGATGCCGACGGAAACATCATCCCGAAGACGCCACAAGCCGCGATCATGGCAGCCATTGCGTATCTCGCGGCTCACCCACCTCCGGAGGGGGACCCGAAAAGGGCCATGCATAGGTCCGCACTCACCGGACTAGGACTAATCGGAGTTGCGCTCCACGAAGACGCTCCCACGGAGCCGAAGAAGAAAGCTCCGGCCAGGCGCGACCGGAGCCCCACTCCCTCATCCGAAGATGAAGAGGAACACGATCTTCCTCGAAGGAAGAAGAGCTCGCACCTCCATAAACGCGACTATGACGCCAGAGACAAGCTTACACAGCGCAAGATCGACAAAGCACGCGCCAAACGCGCATGCTCGTCTGAATCTGAGATGGATGAAGACGAAGGAGAACTCTGCGGGGCTCGATGCTTCAGCAGATCCGTTCGGCGAACACAGATGCCACGCAACTTCAAGCTTCCTTCGGATACTCCGAAGTTCAACGGCACGCAAGATCCAAAGTCCTGGCTCAGTGATCATCTGTCATCCGTCAAGCTTCACGGAGGCAACAAAGAAACCGCCATGCAATGCCTTCAGCTGCAGCTGACAGGCGCGGCACGGGTCTGGCTTAGCAGCCTATCATCAGGATCCATCCGAAGCTGGGAGGAGCTCGCTTATAGCTTCATCCGAAATTTCAAAGGCACCAGCAAGAGGCCCGCCTCAATCAAAGAGTTGCGAGCCTACACTCAGAGAACGGGTGAATCTATTCGCTCGTACATACTACGCTGGTCTACAACCAAGAACTCCACAGCACACATCTCCGAAGAAAGGGCCATCGACGCCTTCAGGGACGGCGTCAAGCGCCCAGACTTCAAGGAGGAACTTGGGCGTGTAAAGCCCAAGACACTCGACCACCTCATGGAAATCGCCAACAGCTGGGCGGGCGAAGATTGCATCCAACGGCGCAATCAGATGAAGAGGACGACTACGGTCAAGACGCGAACGCCACAGCAAGAGGAGATCGCGCGTCTACGAGGACCGCGACGGACCCGACATGGTCGCAGCCGGCTACGCCGACCGCCGTAACGACAACAGCCGCAACAGCGGAGGATACCGCAGCGGAAACTTCCGCGACAATGGACGACCAACGCAGTCGTGGCAACGCCGCGATCGCGACAACGGACCCTCAGCATTCGACAAACTTTCGAGTTCATGCACCATCCACTTCTACATCGACAAACAAGATGGCAAAAAGAAAGCTAGCCACATGCTCAAGGACTGCCGCGAGTTCCAGAAACTCAGCGAAGGCATGATGCAGATGAGGCAACAAGCTCCAATTCATGCGTTCGGAAACGCACCTGCGCCAGGTGAAATAGCACACGGAGCTCCTCCACCGCCGCCTATTGGAGGCCCAAATCAACCAGTCGCACCAGCTCAAAACAACGCCGGGATCGCATATCCCCCACCAAAGGGAGCACTAAATATGAGCCAGAAGGGACGCCCCACCAACAGGGTATAGAAGAAAATCACCCGACAAATCAACTTGGCCATGGCAACTCCGCTTGCAATCCCTGAGTACCTCAGCGGATCGGAGTCCTGCATCACATTCACTCGCGCGGATCACCCTTGCCAGATCCCTCGCCCAGGTCATGCTGCCCTGGTGCTGGAGGCGCAGATTGGAGGCTTCGAGATGAGTCGCGTCTTCATGGACGGCGGCAGCGGCATCAACCTAATGTTCGCAAGCACTCTAGCAGCTATGCGGATCCCGCAATGCAGCCTGGAACAATCAGACACAACGTTCCACGGCATTGTCCCAGGGAAGGGCATCTCCCCCCTGGGCAAAATAGGGCTCGACGTCATCTTCGGGAAGACGGAAAACTTTCGGCAGGAGCGCCTAGAATTCGAAGTGGTGGACTGGCCGTCCCAATACCATGCCATCCTGGGACGTGTAGCATTCGCAAGGTTCCTGGTCGTCCCACACTACGCATATCTGCTACTCAAAATGCCAGGACCAAGGGGCGTCATCACAGTCCACGGGAGCTTCACCCGATCGGACCAATGCGACAGGGATTTCAACAAAATCTCCCAGTCTTTCGGCATGCAAGACGAGCTTGTAAGGCTCCGCGAGGTGACGGACAATGGGCTACCCCCAGTCACAAAGCAGAACGCACCTGGCATGTCTTTCGACTCCACCATCAACACCAAGAAAGTGCAGGTCCATCCAACGGATGCCTCCAAGACGGCGTTGATCGCCAACGACCTCAGCACCGCATAGGAAGGCGCGCTCGTCGAATTCCTCCGTGAGCGCTGGGAAATCTTCGCCTGGTGTCCTGCGAACATGCCAGGAGTTCCCAGGGAATTCGCCGAGCACGCACTCAATGTCTTCCCAGACACCAAGCCAGTCAAGCAGTCCATCCGAAGACTGTCGGAGCCACGAGCCGAAGCTATCGGCAAGGAGATCAACAGATTACTCGCAGCAGACTTCATCCGGGAAATCAAGGAAAGCGAGTGGCTGGCAAACACGGTGATGGTCCCAAAGAAGGACACGGACATCCTGCGGATGTGCGTGGACTTCACGTCACTAAATAAACACTACCCTAAGGACCACTTCCCTCTTCCTCGGATCGACCAAATCATCGATTCGACTGCAGGTTGTGAGAAACTCTCCTTCCTCGACGCCTACTCAGGCTATAACCAGATTCGACCCAAGGTCGAAGATCAAGAGAAAATGGCATTCATCACACCGTTCAGAGTATACTGCTACAACACAATGCCCTTTGGGCTAAAGAACGCGGGTGCCACGTACCAGCGATGCATGTAGGCCTGCCTCAAGGACCAGATCGGTCGCAACGTCCAAGTCTATGTCGACGACATAGTCATAAAAACCAAGGAGGCAAGAACACTTATCAACGATCTCCGCGAGACGTTCAACAACCTTGATCGCTACAGGATCAAGCTCAATCCAGAAAAGTGCGCCTTCGGCGTCCCCTCGGGTCAGCTGCTCGGGTACTTCATCTCTCAACGAGGGATCGAAGCGAACCCAAAGAAAATCAAAGCTATCATGACAATGGAGAAGCCGAAAAACCTCAAGGGCGTTCAGCAGCTCGCAGGGCGAGTAGCGGCACTAAGCAGGTTCATCAGCCGCATGGGCGAAAAGGCCCTACCATTTTACCAGCTGCTGCGCAAGGCAGACAAGTTCGAGTGGACACCAGAAGCCAACGACGCGTTCGAAAGACTCAAGCGGCTCCTCTCCACCTCGCCAGTTTTGGTCACGCCAAAAGAGCACGAGCCCCTGTTGCTGTACATAGCAGCCACACACCAGGTGGTCAGCACAGTACTCGTGGTCGAACGACCCGAAGAAGGCAAGACCCACGGGGTACAACGCCCAATTTACTACCTCAGCGAGGTTCTCACTCCAACAAAACAGCGGTACCCGACTACAGGTTGGCCTATGGCGTGTTCATGACGGCTCGACGACTGAGCCACTACTTCCAGGAGCATCAGGTGATGGTCGTCAACGAGGCACCCCTAAACAGCATCCTGAATAACCCAGAGGCCACAGGGCGCGTGGCCCTGTGGGGCATTGAACTATCACCCCTGGACATCATCTACGAGAAGCGACACACAATCAAATCTCATGTCCTTCCGGACTTCTTGGTGCACTGGATGGAGCTGCAGCTGCCTGACACCCCAGACATGTCGCAGTCCTGGACAATGCATTTTGACGGCTCCAAACGTGAAGCCAGAGCAGGGGCAGGAGTCATACTGACCTCCTCGCAAGGTGACAAGATGAAGTACGTCCTTCGGATGAAATTCAGAGCCTCCAACAACGAGGCCGAATACGAAGCCCACATCCATGGCATGAAGATGGCAAAAATATGTGGCGCAATGCGCCTGGTCATCTATGGTGACTCCAACCTTGTCGTACAGCAGACGATGAATGAGTGCGACGCACACGCCGAAAACATGATCGTGTACCGCGCGCTATACAACGCACTCGAAGGAGAATTCGACGGCTGCGAACTTCGGCACGTTGGAAGAGATAGCAACAAGGAGGCCGATAGACTCGCCAACATCGGCTCCACTTGTTCAAAGGTACCACCAGGTGTGTTCCTCGAACAGATCTGCGTGCCATCCATCAAGCGGAAATTCCCCAAGGGATCACCCGAAGAAGCAGAACACTCGGGGGCTATGCTACCCGAAGGCCATGAAGGACCCGAAAAGTTGGATACCGAAGTTGCCATGGTCAACCTGATGCAGGTCATGGCAGTCGATGAAACTTGGACATGTCCATACCTCCAGTTCCTGATAAACGGAGAATTGCCAGACAGCGACAGATGCCCGGCGCATATCTCGTCGGTCAAAAGCCTTCACCATCATCCATGGCGAGCTGTACAAACGCAGCATTACGGGCGTACTACAACGGTGCGTCACCATCAATGACGGCAAGGCCATACTCCAAGATATCCACGAGGGCATCTGCGGCCACCACGCAGGTAGCCGCTCCCTCGTCGCCAAAGCTCTGCGAGCAGGATTCTACTGGCCAACGGCCATGAGCGACGCGAAGGACATCGTCCGAAGATGCAACGGGTGCCAACGGTTCGCCGACAAACCGCACGCACCTGGGTCCGAACTTCGACCCATACCCATAGCCTGGCCTTTTGCCCAATGGGGCCTCGACATGATCGGCAAACTGCCAAAATCCTCGAAGGGAGAACATGTCTTCCTCCTGGTCGCAGTCGACAAATTCACCAAGTGGATCGAGGCAATGCCAGTCACCAACCAGAAGGGCAAAACTGCCGTCAAATTCTTCGAATCCATTGTCTACAGGTTCGGCGTACCACACAGCATCACCGGCACCGGATCGAACTTCATCTCCGAAGAATTCCAGGACTTCTGCGAAGGCCTCGGGATCAATATCACGTATGCCTCAGTGGCACACCCGCAAACAAACGGGCAAGTGGAAAAGGCCAACGGCCTAATCGGCGCTGGCATCAAGAAGCGCCTCATGAGCTCACTCGAGCACAAAACTGGAAACTGGTCGAAAGAGCTACCATCTGTCCTGTGGAGCTTACGTACTACGCCAAACAGCTCCACCGGCTACACACCGTTCTTCATGGTGCACGGAGCTGAGGCCGTGCTACCGGCAATCGCCACCAGCTCCACGAAGTCGCGTCACACAATGACGAATCCACGGCTGCACTCAAAGATGCCGTCGACACACTCGACGAAACACGGGATATAGCAGCAGCTAGATCAGCGGTGTCCCAGCAAAGTCTCCGCAACTACCACAGTCGCCGGCTGCGCCCAAGGTCCTTCGTCGAAGGAGACCTCGTCTTGCGACTTAAGCAAAAGCGACCGAATAAACTCAAGTCACCATGGGAAGGACCCTATGCCATCACCGAGGTCATCCCAGGTGGCGCCTATCGCCTCAAGCACGCGTGGAGTCCAGGTCGCATACTCCAACCCATGGAACATCTCGCACCTGCGACGATTCTACCCATAGCAATGTACCCCCTTTTCGATAAGGCTTACAGCCAAGGCTACTCAGCCGAATCATGTACCTCCTCCATTACGACATAAATAAAGCTAAGTGTCTCGCCCCCAACCTTCGGTTGACTATTTCTCTGCAACTTTATTACATGCTACAAACGCACTCGGGGGCTCCCCCCACCTCACGATTTCATCGACTGAGGACAAAACGTGTACACCTGAGTAGCTGACCACGTCAGGCAAACGAAAAGGGCACGTACTAAATCAAAGCACTGTGTGCTCGCAAACAAGCAAACCTTTACAACAAAGGGCACATACACGCCCAGCCGCAATATACAAATTTTACATCTATCTGTTTCTTTTCAGGTCCTACCTACTCTGAAGAATAACCTGAGCACGCTGCTCAAACAAATCTACAATATGTTCGGCATACTGCCTTACAGCCGCGTAATGCGGATGCATGTTCCACTCACCACCATCTGGTCGAGGAGGTGGCCCAGACGCCACAGCAGCCAAATCTACGTCAGGGCGGTGCACCCTCACAAGAGACAAGGCAGCCTTCACCCCTGTGACGAGTTGCTGCCGCACCAGCTCCTTGACATTGCTGGCACTCCGAAACTTCGTCAGAAGACCTGCAAGGGTCGTTGGCACGGCATCCAACGGAAACATGACGTGCATCACCGAGGAAAGCGATGTCTGCACCTGGCGGAGCACCCCGCGAAACCTGGTAGACACGATCCTGCACCGTCGCCAGAACTATGGCGCGATCACGATCCATCCAGAAGAAGCCGCCGGCCTCCATGTCCTGTTGAGTCAAGCAATTGACTCGAACATATCACGCCTTTTCTTCCCTCGGAGCAAGATTGGCACCTGCGACAACCGCACAAACCAAGAGTAAGGCCAGCAGGCTCACCCGAAGAACTGAGCTACAGCCCGAAAGAAGGATCAACTTACATTGCAGCTGCTCGGACAGCCAACCCAGCTCCGCCATCAAATACTCCTCTCTGGCGCGCACGGTGCGCTTTAGATTTCAAGCGTCGGTAGCGACCGCGTAACCCAAGCAAATCTCTCTCCAAGCTACGCACGCGATCTCGAAGAAACGCGAGCTGCGAGGAATCATCCAATGATGCTCGCAAGGGCCTTTCGGATGAAGTGTCAACTAGGTCAGCACCCGAAGGAACCTATAGCAGCAGAAAAAAAGAAGGCACACAGACATTCAGCCAAGGATAGAGCACAACTCGGAGGAATTCATTAAAATATAAAAGGCCACTACGTGGCACAAGGATGGTACTACAAAAGATATTTACAACAAAAATAGACTACAAGCTACCATACGTCTACTATGCCTAAGGCGGAGGACCTTTGAGTCGCCTCGAACCGGGCCTAGCTTTGGCCTCGCCTCGCCGCAATCCATACTCGACAGCAAGTCAATGAGCTTGGGCCCATATCGTCTGCGCAGCGGCGGCGAAGGCTACCTCGGATCCATCCGCAGCTGTAGGCATCCGAGAAGTAATCTGGGGCAGGTCCAGCTCCGCCCCAGCCGCCATGGCCATCGCCAGCCCGACGGACGCGCCGATGCCCTTCTGCTTGCGCTTGTACGCTGCAGGCGCTTCGGATGACAGAGCCTCTGCCAGGGCACCCACGTCTTCAAGGGATGCGCCCTTCGGGAAGAGCTCCTGGTAGAAGCGACCAAGGACCTCTTTCACCTTGGCGAGGGAGTTGACGACGGTGCTGCAGCGGTCTTCGACCGCTACAGTGGCATCATCTAGAGCACTCCCGTGCTCCAGAGCACCGCGGTCGAACTCGATGCCTGCGGCATCTGAGACAAAAAAGAAGAAAACATGAAGAAAGGCAACATAGAAGAAGATCCGTAGAAAAAGGAGCAAGTACAAAAGCTAAACGCTCACCAGGAATAGCCTTGGCAGCAGCCATGAGCTTCTCCGCCACCCCTTTTTCACGAGCAGCCGCAACGGTGGCCAACTTCTCCTCACGATCTGCGGCCTCCTGCTGCAGACGCTCTTTCGCTTCGGCTGCCTTCGTCAGCTCCAACTCAAGGCGCTCTCTCGCCCCAGCGGCAGCTTCGGCCTTCTGCTCCGATTGGCCAAGGCTCTTCTTCAGAGCATCGACCTCACGGAGAGAGTCGTTATGCTCCTCTGCATTTACAACAAGCAAGTGTCAAAGAACAGGACCAGGATAAGCAAGAGAAGTACTACAAGGCAGACGAATACCTTGAAGCTGCCGCAGTTTCGCCTCCAGCGTCCGGCGTTCCTCCACCAGCCCGCTTGGCCTCTCGGACAAAAGGCTACAGCAACAGGCAATAGTAGTAAGAGCAGGACTTGGGGGCTACGCCCAACACAAAGAAGCATAAACAACATCAGCATACGAAGACACTCGGGGGCTCCCCCCGTAACATCAAGCAGGAAAACTTACGTGCTCCGAAGGCGAACCCGCAGGCCCGCCTGCGAAATTCTGAGGCGCAACCACCAGCCTCTCCTGCACAGGAGGAACTGGCGCAGCATCACCCGAAGTCGCCACCGTCTGAGGAGGAGGCGACGCAATGTTCGACTCCCCCATCATCTCCCCCGCACCATCACTGGAGCCGTCGGAGGATTGCCTGCATACGAAGCCAATCAGCACAGGTGCAAACATCATAAAAAGAAAAGGACAACAGTGGCAACAAGAAAACTTACGAGCCCAACGCGCTCAGGTCGAAGATAGGAGAAGCCCTTCGGGCCCTCTTCTCCTCCTTCTTTTCTTCCTTCTTCTCCTCCTTCTTCTCTTCCTTCTTCCGCTTTGCTGGCGGATGCGGAGCAACAGCCCACACAGGAATGGCAGGAAGGGGAGAGGAAGAACCCCCATGAACATCATCATGACGCTCAAGGCCCAGAGGATTTCTAGGAGTCGGAGGAGTCGAGGCATCTGACGACTCGCCAGAGCTCCGTGATCGCTTGCGCGAATGGTCCTCACTCGATTCGTCGGCATCCTCCGCTGGGGATCGCGCTGATGGCAGCTCAGACACGGAATCCACCACTTCATTATCCGGGGCATTCGGATACCTCTCGGGCAACGGTGGTGCCATGCCCGGCACTTTGAAGCTCTGCAAAAGGAAAAGGGACTTTGTTAGCAAACAAAGGAAAAAGTACACAGCTGACAAAAACAAAAGGGAAGCACTACATGCGCAAATCTACACCTTCGGTACAACCAACGTCGAAGAAAAGGGAGGAGTCAGCGACTTCCCCGGGATTTCTTCGTCGACCTTGAACTTCAACAGCACGCGAAGAGCCTTGTCAAGTTCCACCTCGGAGATTTTCTCACTCGAAACCCTCGTCGGGTCACGACGCCCAGAGTAAAGAAACATCGGATGCGCCCTCGCTTGGAGCGGCTGCACCCGATGCTCAAGAAACGTCCGGATGATGTCGACACCGTTCACCTCCTTCTCAGGAATCAATTGGAGATCCTCCACCTGACGATACAGGGCCTCTATCTCCGCCACCTCACCGTCTAAGATTTGGTTTTTCCAGGATCTTTTCTTCTCAATCAATTGGGAGGGGTCAAAAGGAACGAGACCAAAATCTTGCCCAGCAAAGATGGAGTCACGGATGTAAAACCACTTCCTCCGCCAGTACTGGACAGATTCGGACATGGAAAAGGAAAAGAATTGCACATTGAGACTGAGGGAGATGATGAAACCCCCAATGGGATACACACCATCCGAACCAGACTGCCTCTTCACGGAATAAAGCTTCCGGAAGAGGCCAAAGTGCGGCTCAATGCCAAGCCAACACTCGCAAAGCGTGATAAAACACGCAATGTGGAGAAGGAAGTTGGGAGACAGATGATGGAGTTGAACCCCATAGAAAAAGAGCAGTCCACGAAGGAAGTCATGGACCGGAAAAGAGAACCCGCGAATCATGAAGGCAACAAACATAACCCGATACCCAGATGGGGGACGGGGATTACCTCATTGCCGGGAGTCTCACGGCCGTCGTGTCTTCTTGCGGGATCAGGCTCCGCTCGCGCAGTTTGCGGAGATCGCTCTCCCGCACTTCTGATCGCCGCCAGCCCCCGTCAGTGACGCGAGCAGTGGCGGTGCCCTTCTTGCCTCCGGCGGCGCTGGTCCCAACTGCAGATGAGGACTTCTTTGGTTTCCCCATGGCGCTACGGCAGTGGTGGCGTTGCCAACGAAGAAAGACAAAGGAAATGTGGAGAAAACTCTCAGCGCGCAGCAAGAATAGCTCAAGAACGAGGGGGCAGTGAATAGATGAACTGCTGCGGTGAAAAACAAATCACGATTTCACCAGGGATTATAACAGCGAAGACGACGCACGCTGGCCGTCCATCGAGAAGACCCTACGCCAACGGTAGATCTGGCCGCATACGCAGTCACCCCAAATGAACCGTCGTTACCACGCCGTCCACTACGTGCGGAAAACGAGGAGACGTAATCATCTCACGCCCGCGTGACGGTCAATTCAAAGTCAGCAAGTGGGACCCACGCCGTCGATCAAGTCATCTGGCGTAGCGTAGCTTGAGGTCATCGATCGTAAGCACTGACGTCATCACAAGCTATACTAGCACCACTTCGGCTCCACAGCTAAAAGTACTCACTCGAATCTACGATTCGACTAAATACTTGGGGGCTACTCCTATCAGGAGCGCTGGCCGCGCACCCGACAGACAAATGAGGACAAAATTATTTCTCTGAGTCCTACGTCGAGTTTACGACTCCACTACGGACTCGGGGGCTACTCCCATAGGGAGGATTGGATTTAAGCATCCGAAAATTTTCGAGTCCTGCGGACCTAATGATTGAAACAATGCTTGAACTAAAAGTCTCCGTTCGAGTCTACGACTCGAACAGACACTTGGGGGCTACTCCCATAGGGAGCGCTGGTCGCGCACCCTATGAAATCTTCGACTGTGATCTTTCGGATCAGCACGCAAAACTTTTCGGCAACTCTGCCCCAATTAATGCTAAGTGAGTAACTTCCTCCTTGGCCACCCGAAACACCTCCGCGGTGATAAACATTCGGATGCTGCGTCTGCGACGCAAAGATAAGACCTACAGATATCATCTGATGGCCTGGCAACGCACCTAACTGCGCTCTGCTAGTATGAATCCATACCAGCAGGTACGATGAAAAATCCCGACGGACGCGTTGGGTACACCAATTAAATTCACTGGAATTCCACTCCTGTAAGTCCTCCGCGGCCTGAGTTGAATTACGCCAGCATATGTTCCAGTTTCGAGTTGAGGGACTCGAACCTGAAGAAGATCGTGTTGTTTTGTCCTAAGACAGTTAATCGACCACGATCCGCTGGGTGAGTCGAGCTGCGCATCAACAATCCCTACACACTTTTCTCTTGAAAAACAGAGTTGCACCCGAAGAATTGAAGAGTCCTCAGCCGAATCTACGATTCGACTGAACACTCGGGGGCTACTGACATGGTTATACCCTACGGGTACGTAACTTCAGCATACCTAGTCCAGCCCAAGGAAGGCCCACGGCAGACATACGCTGGCCCATGAAGATTTTCGGGTGGCCAAGGCCCATGACGTCTTCGGATCCTTGGAGAGCAAGACTAGAGTTTGAATACAACTTGTAACCTACTCGTATCGGTACCTGAGACCTAGCCTCCCCATATATAAAGGCTAGGAGGGGCCAACAAGGAGGGCACGTACACAATAGAACAACTCGACTCATACTTTCGCACACGCATCCACGCCAGATCGAATCTGCGCACCCTGTAACCTTTGGTTCCGCCGTAATCAAAGAGCAGACAAGCAGGAGTAGGGTTTTCCCTCCGGGGGCCTGAACACAGGTAAATCTCGTGTCCCGGTTGCTTGTGCATTAACGTGCAATCTCGAAGATCCCCATCTTCTCCAAAACCCAAGTCCATAACAATGGGCATTGACGAGATTAAACCTCGTCACTATATGAACAGGATTGTATGTCTGCATGGAGTACCTAAGAGTATTGTGTCTGATAGAGGAACTCAGTTCACTTCACATTTTTGTCGACAAATGCATGAATCATTCGGAACAAAATTAGAATTCAACACAACTTTTCAACCTCAGACTAATGGACAGACAGAAAGGACCAATCAGATTTTGGAAGACATGTTGAGGGCATGTGCCCTAGACTATGGTGCTAGTTGGGATGAAAGTATGCCTTACGCAGAATTCTCTTACAATAACATCTATCAAGCAAGCATTGCGATGGCACCGTTTGAATTTCTTTATGGAAGGAAGTGTACTACGCCATTTCTATGGAGTGGTGTAGGAGAAAGAAATTTGTTCGGACCAGAACTGATTAAGGAAGCTGAAGAGAAAGTTAAATTGGTAAAGGACAGATTGAAGATAGCCTAGTCCCGACAAAAGAGCTATACAGATCCAAAGCATAGAGAAATCACCTATGAAGTAGGTGATAGGATTATCTTAGAGTCTCACCACTTCGTGGTGTGAAGAGATTTGGAGTCAAAGGAAAATTGGCACCTAGATATGTTGGACCATTCAAGATTTTGAGCCGCAAAGGAGAAGTGGCTTATGAGAATGAATTGCCTGAATCACTATCAGCAGTTCACAATGTGTTTCATGTGAGTCAGTTGAACAAGTGTTATCCGAAAATGGAAGAAACTTCATTCAAGGACACTATACCTTTGGAAGAAGTATAGTTGGAGAGTGATCTCACCTATGAAGAGAAACGTATCAAGATTCTTGAGACTGCAGAAAGAGTTACTCGTACAAAGACTATCAAATTCTTCAAAGTACAGTGGAATCATCATACCAAAGAAGAAGCAATTTGGGAAAGAGAAGATGACCTTCGGAAAGATCACCCTCACCTATTTGCTAGCCAATCCGAATCTCGAGGGCGAGATTCATCTTAAGGGGGTTAGATTTGTAACATCCCAAATTTCATCAAATGAAAAGTCATAACATTGAATTCATATTATCATAGCATGTTTGTCTTGCACCAAAATTTTCAAACCAAAAACCCTATTTGAAACCATATTTAAACCCCACTTTATATATCATATATGGGGCATGGTTTTATTTTTATTTTCAAAAGACCAAAGTGTTTTTGAGTGAACAGATCTGTTTGAAAGAATTTTGAATGCTAGGATCATAGTACAAAATTGTGGAAAAGATTTCAATTCAAATAAGTTTGAATTAGGTTTTCAAATTCATTCATGAAAATCAAAAAAGAAAAGAAAAAGGGCAAAGAAAAAAAATAAAAACCTGCGCAACCTATTCGGCCCAGCAGCACTAGCGGCCCATCTAGCCCACCCGAGTTTCCTCTCTCTCTCTTTCTTTTCTCACCCGCGCACGCCACACCTTCACGTGCAACACCCTTGCTGACCACTGGGCCCGGCGCCAACTCACCCCTTCGTCCCCAAACCCCGCGAGCAGATGATGTCGTTGCCGCCCGTTTCCTCCCCATCACTGCCGCGATGAATTCGCGTCAATTCGCATTGATTGCTCGCGTGACTGCCACCCCAGCCCCGGCTACTTGAATCCCTCTTCCTCACGGTCATTTCCCCTCACTCGCCACCAGCTAATCGCCACCAGTATGCACACAATCAAGCTCGCACTACCGCTGCCCAACGCACTCCGGCAAGCTATTCCAGTGAGTATAGCACGCCCCTCTGCCTCTCGATCACACGAGTGTGTTTCTCATGTTCTTGCGAAGCTAACCATGCATGTGGTTTGACCCAATCGCCCCAGGTTGTCGGCCCCGTTAAGCCCTACGAGCACCCGATGCTGACCACGATTCCGGCGAGTAATTCCGTTCAGTTCTGCACGCCCCTTGCCCTCTGTATCAAACTAGCATGTGCACTGTGAACTTGTGCACATCCTGATGCCCTTCACATTCCTTCTTGTGACCTAGGTCATCGCCTCCATCGCCGTTTGCGAAAGCCCGACGCCGCAGCAACACCGACGAGCTCCTACGCCTACGCCCGTGCGCCCTTGTCCAAGCCAACTACTGAAATGGATCGTATGGGCACCTAGAGGGAAGGAGGGGGAAGGTTGCAGATCAGATCTTGTCTTTTTAGAATGAACCAAGAGATCTGGCAGGAGGGGGAAGGCTGGCTTAAATACCCCCTCCCCAGATCTGGCCGTTGAGCAATTTTGGGGGCTGATTATCCACCCCCCACTTGGGGCGGACTATCCGCCCCTGGGAAAACTCCTCCCCTAGGGCGGATTTTCCGGGGTGAAAATCCGCCCCCTCTCCGGGGCTGGCGCCTGCGAAACTTGTTGAAGACCTTGGGGGGGCGGATAATCTGGCCCCCTCCTCGGGCGGATTATCTAGCCAAGCTAGAAAGTCCGGCCAACACTCTGCCCCCTCTCTGGGGCTTGCGCCTTGGCGGTGAGCAAGGGGGGCGGACTATCCGGCACCTCTGAGGGGCACGTTATCCGGCGAGGCCAGAAAATCCGGCCAAAACTCCGCCCCCCTTCTAGGGCTTGTGCCTATGTGGGAAGAGGGAGGGGCGGATTATCCGTGCCCCCAAAGGCAGATACTTTTCCCTTTTTCCTTAGAGAGAGCTGCAACACTTCAACACATATTAAATAATCCTTGATATTGTTATCTAACACACAAAACACTAGGGATTACGAAATGTTCTTTCAATCTCCCCCTTTTTGGTGTTAGATGACAATACTAGGATTTGCAATGAAACTGGCTAACGCCACCTTAAAAATGAAAGATGCTCCCCCTAGATGTGTGCATATTTACAATTTGCATTTGAATACAAATACACACACTAGAGAGAACACAACTTTCATAGCAAAGATAATTGAAACAAGGTGGGTAGGGAAACATGGTCATACCACCGGGATGTGACTATAGCCAAAGAAAATAATGAGATTGATAGCCTCCAAGCAGATCCCAACAATATTGATGCATACATTCGATAATCCCATGATTCCATATGCCATCAAACATACTCCATAGATAATTCCATAATTCCATGAGATCCACAATATAATTCCGAAATTCCAGAATACCAAGCACGTAGAGTAAAGCACGACATAGTCTTACATAACCAAACACAAATAGCAAATAAGTTCACGCTAAAAAGGCACAAGCAGGCAAAGAAAACGACTGAAAGACAGGTGCTTGCGCCCGACCCTTGCAAATCACGAGACCTAATAGAACTACTTCTCCCCCTTTGGCATCGAAGCGCCTAAAAGGAAGAAGAGCGATGCTAACGCCCCTGAAGATCACTCCTCCTCATCCTCGTCATAGTCATTCCCGTCCCCTTCCTCTTCATCATACTCATCATCATCGTCATCAGCTGGAGGAGTGGGTGCCCTCGATGGTGGAGGAAAGAGGCAACTCTCGAGCTCGCCGTAGTTGATCCCTGAAGTGTTCCACTGAGCATACGGTTCTGGAGCAGTGGGAGGAGGTGGATGGCCAGTGGCACTTGAGACATGGTGAACAATAAGCTGATGAGTGTGATCCCTCTCATGATCCCTGCGATACGCCTCATATTGGCCCTTGTGCGTGTCAATGCCCATGCATCACGCATGAAGGACTCAGGGGCACCGCGGAACGACAACCACTAACCCGTGCATCACGCATGAAGGACTCAGGGGCAGTGGAAGGGTGATGGGTCTTCTGAGCCATGTTATAGATTTTCTTGGGCTTGTGAAATCCATCCAAAGTAGTGCCAAAATCCTCATGGGGCAACATATGCTTGATGAGCATCATAATGAAAGGAGCATAAGGAATAGAGAGCCTGTTGAACATAGCATCCATCATATCATGATATATGTAGTCCATGACATCCAGTTTGTAACCTGTAGCTCAACCAGAGTTGGTGGCACACTCATGGGCAAAAGCAAGGAGAGGAACCAGATGACCGCGGATCTTGTCATTGTTGCCACCACTCGGATAAATGCAATCCCTCAATATGCCAACAAGGGAGGCATACAAGGGAGAGAGACCAGCAAAAGTACCAACAACACCATCAGGAATAAGGCAAGGAGCAAACATAGTATCCTTCAATGACTTCAGTGGAGAAATGATACGGTGGCCAGAAGGAGTGTCACAGCCATGGAATGCATAACCAAGAACCTGCCCAAAGATGCGGAAGTCCGACTGAATCATTGTTGTCCCGGTCATCCACTTCATAGTACGATGCTCATACCGCAAATCACAAGTGTCAAGAAAAACCGCCTCACCACGGAGGAATCATAGTTGCATTGGTAGTCATAAGGTGGTGAAGCCCCATCTTGTTGGTTACATCTAATGCCTCAAGAATCCTTGCCATGGATTGAGCCTCAGTCAAATTGATAGGATGCATGGGGCGAATCTTGAGGGTAGCATATACATCATCATGAATAGCCCAAAAGTGGGCATTCCAAAACATAGAGTCCTCGGGGGGACCATCACTGTCAGCCTCATCATAGTAATCAGTCTGGCGAATGGAGGCATATTGAAGACTGTCCATAGAATTGTAATTGGGCCAATACTGTTTGCCCTTGCGAGATGCGGTTCTCTTTGTTTTATTTCCTGCCTCTGCCATCCGTTCAGCCTCTCTTGCTGCTCTGCTGACCTTGGTTTCGTCAATGAACTTCCCTTCTGCAGTGGGCTTGAGATAATGGGCACGGGAACGATGGGAGAAGGTCTTGGTCGGCTTGGAACCACCTGTGAAAAGCATTATAGGGATAGCATGGAGATAAGCACATACACAAGTCTAGGAGAAACAATAGAAAAACAATCCATAAACGAATGATGTGCATTGCAGGAGTCAGGACCAAACCAGACCAGAAGTGAACCTCCAGGCCGGATTATCCGGCCCTGGCAGGGGCGGATAATCCGCCCCCCCGCAGAAATTTTCTGGAATGGCCCAGATCTACCATGGAAAAACATATCGGGCACCAGGGTTGCAATTCTACTGATTCTATCATGTAAGGAAGAACACCAAGGACCTTCTACAATGAGATTTCCACCAAATAAAATGCATCCCATACAAAAGGAGAGAGATGAGGGAGTTACCCTCACTCATTGGAGGAAAATCGCGGAGGATAAGATACCCGGAGGCGAGGTGAAAAAGATTCGGGGAGAGCCCAGAGAATCCGGTGGTCAAATTGACTCCGAGAGGGGCGGAGGCTCCAACGGCGGCTGGGGGCTGAGGTAGGGTTAGGGGAGGACCCAGCCTTTAAAGGGAATATTTTCCCGGGGCGGAGAATCCGCCCCCCCCCCCACTTAGGGCGGATAGTCCGCCCCCCGCTCTGAAAATTCTGTTACGTACAGATTCAAGTCGGAGCAACCTTGCAAAACCCCTCGTTGGTGTATAGAGGACTTGTGTGCAAGAATAGATGGTCCGAGGAAGGAAAGAAAGGCTTGGGTTTAGAGAAACAAACTGAGATGGTACAACACACCCAAATTTGCAAAAATCAAATCAAACAAAAGCCAAAGTTGATTGTGTTTTCCATAAGAACAAGAAATATGCAAGAGAATCCAAAGAGAGCCATTAGAACCCGACTCTTCACAAGGAAGAGGGCGGTGGCCGAAGCCACCATGTAGGAGCGCATGGCATGACACCGCGAAGATGTATCTTGATTTCAAAACTAATGCTCATCAATGACCCACATATCACAACGGTATATTAAGGGAAATGATTTTTCTTGCTTTCGGCATTATGGGTGGAGGGTTAGCCCAAACAATTAGGACCACACTCCCCCTATTTCTATGCCCGCATCTAAACCAAATACATGAATAAGAGCAAGTGAGTGTGCAAGGGTAGTCAAGCCAAGCTCCTTGAATCTATGATATTTAGCTCATTCCTCAAATAACAAAATCTTGCTTCATCAAGGGGCTTCGTGAAAATATCAGCAAGTTGGTTCTTTGTGCTCACAAAGGATAGGGAAATATCGCCACGAGCAACATGATCCCGAACGAAGTGGTTGCGAATCTCAATATGTTTTGTTCTTGTATGCTACATGGGATTGTAAGCAATTTTGATACCACTTTCATTGTCACATAATAGAGGCACTTTGTCACAATTGACACCGTATTCCTTTAAAGTTTGACTCATCCATAATAACTGAGTACAAGCACTTGCAGCAGCAACATATTTAGCTTCGGCGGTTGAGAGTGAAATACAATTCTGTTTCTTTGAAGAGCAACACACCAGAGACCTGCCCAAGAATTGACATGCACCAGAAGTTGATTTTCTATCATCTTTGTCACCAGCCCAATCTGAATCAGTGTAACCACATAGAGAGAAACTCGAACCCTTGGGATACCATAACCCAAAATTCGGGGAATGAACCAAATATCTGAAGATTCGTTTGACCGCCACTAAGTGGCTTTCTTTAGGAGCGGCTTGGTACCTTGCACATACTCCTACACTTAACATGATATCGGGCCTAGATGCGCAAAGGTAAAGGAGAGAGCTGATCATGGATCGGTATACCTTTTGGTCCACGTCTTTACCCTTGGGATTGAGCTCAAGATGACACTTTGTTTGCATTGGAGTAGCAACGCCATTGAGATCCATCATCTTGAACCTTTTGAGCATGTCTTGGATGTACTTAGCTTGATTAATAAAGGTTCCCTCTCTAAGTTGTTTGATCTCGAATCCAAGAAAGAACCTCAACTCACCCATGATTGACATCTCAAACCTGTCGGTCATAAGCTTTGAAAATTCATCGTTAAAAGCTTGGTTAGTAGAGCCAAAAATAATGTCATCTACATAAAGTTGGCATACAAAAATCTCCCCATTAACCTTCTTAGTAAAAAGAGTGGGATCGATTTGCCCAACTTCGAATCCACGGTCTAACAAAAGCTCTTTAAGGTGCTCATACCACACACGTGGGGCTTGTTTAAGGCCATAGAGTGCCTTATCAAGTTTGTAGACATGGTTCGGAAATTTGGGGTCCTCAAAACCCGGGGGCTGCTTGACGTATACTAACTCATGTAGAGGACCATTAAGAAACGCACTCTTAACATCCATTTGCTGTAATTTAAAGTTATGATGGGATGCATATGCAAGAAGGATACGGATGGACTCAAGACGAGCCACAGGAGCATAAGTCTCGCCAAAATCAATTCCGTCCATTTGAGAGAATCCTTGAGCCACGAGTCTTGCTTTATTCCTCACAACAATGCCATTTTCATCTTTTTTGTTCTTGAAGATCCACTTGGTACCGATAAAATTGCGGCAGTTCTTGGGTTTCTCTACGAGCTTCCAAACTTTGTTGCATTCGAAGTTATTTAATTCTTCATGCATTGCAACAACCCAATCGGGGTCTTCAAGAGCATCAAAGACCTTCTTTGGTTCAACCATGGAAATGTGAGCTTGTTGATCATAGAAGCTTGCAAGTTCTCTTCTAGTAGACACCCTTCTTCGTAGATCACCAACAACCTTGTCAAGAGTGTGACCCCTTAGTTCAAGGTTCTGATCAGCACGAGCCTTGCGACGAGCCTCAATGTCCTTATTCTTTCTAGAAGGAGTTGATTCAGTATTTGTATCCTTGTCTAGACCACTGCCTTGCCCTTGATCTTGATCTGAGTTAACAACAAGAGCTTGCTGCAAATTTGATCTTCAGGGCCGGATAATCCGCTCCTTGGTGGGGCCGGACTATCCGGCCTGGCAGAAGAGGCACCAGTTCCTTCTTCCTGAGAGTTCCTAACGATGCTGGGAGATCCAGGGCCGGATAATCCGCCGTCGGGGGCCGCAGAATCCGGCATGGGAACTTCTTGGTTGTTGTCTTCTTCTTCGGATCCCCTGGAACAAGCTGTAGTGCCAGGGGCGGATTGTTTGCCCCTTGGAGGGGGCACAAAGTCTGGCCTGGGACTGCCATCTTGTCCAGGAGACTAAGGATCTTCAGTAGGTTGCGGTGTCGGTGCAGAGTTTTCTCCAACAGTAGGAGCTTGTTGATCTAGTGTAGATGAGGGCTCCACTTGAGTGGAGCATTGTCCTTCCCGATCCGCCACAAGGGTTTCCTCAATGGGGCAGAAAAATCCCACGCCCATTCTTCTTATGGCATATTGGGGTATTTCAACATCTTCATCACAAACATCAACTTTCCCTACAAAGGAGCCGTTATTTTCATCGAACTCCACACTACAAGATTCTACAACAATCCCAGTGAGCTTGTTGTAGACTCTAAGTGTGGGATTCGGCACCGTAACCAACAAAAATACCTTCTAAAGCCTTGGACTCAAATTTTGACAAGCGGACACCTTTGATAAGAAAGAAACACTTACACCCGAATACTCTGAAGTATGAGATGTTGGGCTTGTTACCGGTAAGTATTTCATATGGAGTTTTGTCCAAAATATTTTGGAGGTAGAGCCGGTTCGATGAGTGACAAGTAGTGGATATGGCTTCAGCCCAAAAATTGTAAGGAGACTTGAATTCAGCCAACATTGATCTTTCCATATCCATCAAAGTCCGGTTCTTCCTCTCGGCTACACCATTTTGTCGAGGGGTGTACGCAGCGGAATATTGATGTCTAATCCCCTCTTTGCTTAGAAACTCATTCAAAGTGTAGTTCTTGAATTTGGAGCTATTGTCACTTCTTATTGCCAAGATAGGAACACTATGTTAACGTTGAACTTCATTAGCAAAGTCAATGACTGTTTGTTGAGTCTCACTCCTTAGTTTGAAAAAAGAAACCCATGTATATCTTGAGTAATCATCGACAATGACCAAGCAATATTTCTTCCAACCAAGACTGGCAATATCATCATCAACATGAAGTAATTCCAATATCCTCTTTGAAGACACAATAGTCTTCCTCTTGTGGGGAGAGTCATGCATTTTGCCTTCAACACAAGCCCTGGAAACACGATCTTTGGCAAAGGAGACATTGTCTTTTAGTACAAGGATGTGGCCACCCTTGTGGAGACTTTGCAAAGTTCTCATGTTGACATGGGATAAACGGCGATGCCATAGCCAGCCCACGTCGGCCTTTCCGAAAAGACACATCGGACCCGAAGTGGTTTTCCCCGAAAAGTCCACCACATACAGGTCATTTTCGACGTACCCAACAAAAACGACCTTTAGAGACTTGCTCCACAAGAGTAACACCAAATCATCATTGATAAAAACAGCAAAAACCATCTTGCCAAGGGCACGAACAGAAAGAATGTTGTAACCGAGGGTCTCAACAAGCATGACATCCACGAGAGAGATATCATGGGCAACCATAACCTTTCCAAGACCCAATATCTGAGATTTAGACTTATCACCGTAGGAGACTGTAATATTATCATGATTGGGTCGCATCTCCGTGATGATATCCTTGCTTCCGGTTATATGACTAGTGCATCCACTATCCAGCGCCCATTTCGACCCACCGGAAGCATAGCCCTGCAAGAGAATTACTTCTTGGTTTTAGGTACCCATTTTTCAATGGGTACTTTCATGTTAGTAACAAGGGTCTTTGGAACCCAAATAGACCAAGCAATATATTCATCAAAGGGACCGACATCATAAGCATAAACATCGCCATAATCATCACAAAAGAGTTCATAATTTGGATTGTGAGACCCTACAAAACCAATATTGTTAGTTTTCTCTTTTGTGACATTCTTCTCAGCGATGCTTGTCTTTGATTGCACATTCTTGGTCTTGTTCTTCTTGTTTTTCTTTTTCTTGGACTTGGTGACATACTGAAGTCCCTCTTTACCATGATTTGACCTTTGCTTTCCAAGAACTTCATCAAGCATACCCTTATCCTTGGGAGTGATGTCCTTGACCACTTCTTTTTCCACACTAGCATTTTCTTTGTGATTATATGTTGAGTTGGATGAGCTAGGAACATCATATTTGGCCAATCGACTTTGGAGCTGATCATGTGACTCATTGAGGTTGGAGAAATCGTTTTTCAACGCCTTGTGAGCGTTGTCAAGTTTCTCCAATTCCTTGGAGAGTCTATCATGAGCAGCCCCAAAGGCAATCTTTTCCTTCTTTAACTTCTTTGCTTTGGTGACTGCATTGTCACGTTCCTTAACAAACTTAGCCACAATTTCTTCATGTGACTCTTCAACGGACTCAAACCTCTCTTCAAGAGAGGCCCGAGCTTCTTCTTCTTCTTCCTCAAGAGCATTTTTTAAGGATGCAATGGAATCCCTTTCAAATCTGCCCTTTTCTTCGAGGAGAGCTTCGTTTTGGGCCAACTGATCCATAAGAGCTTCAAAACGTATTTTGTGCTCACCTTGCAAGTTAGTGTAGAAGTAATCCAAAGCAATAATCTCTTCTTTAACCTTAAGACTAGTAGGATCATCCATGTCAATCATAGGGTTAGGAAAAGAAGAGTTAGAAGTCGTTGCCTCGGAGCTTCTTGCCATGAGACAAGTAGCATTCTTGTTGATAATTTTTTCGTTCGGAGAGTCGAAGAGAGATGTTGATGTAGATGTGGTGGCTATAGCAGCCACCTCTTGAGAGCTATCGTCCTCGTCCTCATCTTCACTTCACGACGAATATTCTTCTTGAGACACTAGAACAATCTTTGGTTGCTTCTTGAAGGGAGCATTCTTCTTTACAAACTGTTTCTTGCATGGAGCCTTTGACTTGTCTTTGAAAATAAGTCTTCCTCCATTATCTTCCCTACTTTGATATGGACACTCAGCTACAAAGTGCAGCCGGTCACCACAGTTGAAACATGGTCTCGGCTTGGGACCATTTTCTTTTCTTCCATAGGCTCCACTCTTGCGTTCTATTTCAGCTTTTGCCTTGGCTGGATCTTTCCAAAAGTTTCTAGCATAAAGAGCCAAGTATTGTCCGTGGATCCTTTTGATATCCTCGGGACAGTCCAGACCTTCTATGGCATATTCATCATGATCAATCACACTGGTCTTCAAGGACATGTTGACCCCCTTTTGCATCCCCATAGCTCGAGCATGAGCATCTTCGGCATTCTTGGCAGCCACTTTCAAAGCGTCCATTTCTTGCATTACCTCATTGGATGTCATGAGGTGATAGTTATGCCTACCTTGGAGACTTTTCAAATCTGTGGGCTCAAATGGCATAAGAGCACTGACATACTTGCGCTTGATCCATGCATCATCAACATGAGCTGCACCGTGGTTTCTGAAAGTTGTGGCTATTGCCTTGAGCCTCCTATACATGTCCTCGTGATCTTCTCCATCCAACATATAGAATCCTTTAGCTTCGTTGCTCAAATCATCATATCTATTCCTTCTCATACTTTCATTTCCGATGAAGAGCTCGGTGAGAGCATTCCAAGCTTCTTTAGCTGTGCTAATATGCTGAATGTGTGGCATGTCTTTGTCACCCACACCAAGCTATATCGTGTGTAGAGCTGTAGCGTTGAGTTGGCTATCGACAACTTCTCTTCTTGTGAGATTGTTGGGGTTTCCAACATGAAGTCTATTTTCTATGATTTTCCACAACTCAATGGAGGAACTGCACACATGAGACTTCATCAAAAATTTCCATTGAGTAAAAGTAGATGCAGAAAGTTTGGGTGGATCACCCCTATTATGTATATGTGGGTGAGGGATAGGTGGATTAGGAGAATACACATGAGAAACCTCATTGTATCCATCCTTACCACTATCCTTTTTCGAGGAGGAGCTCTTGCTAGTGTCATCACAAACCACTTCGTTCTCTTTGGAATCGGTTTTACCCATTTCCTTGGATTGCGGAGTGGTAGCCTTAGAGTTAGATGGAGGTGATGCTGTGGATGTGGAGAGACGCATTATCAATTGACGCATATCTTCCATCTTAGCCTCCATTGAACTCACCAAGGTTGTTTCCAATGTCTTGAGATCGTTCATGGTGACTACATCCGGAGCATCACTCCCATCTACCTTGAAATCCATACTTCTCTTAGGCGGTTAAGCCCGAAAAAGAGCCGGGGCTCTGATACCAATTGAAATGGATCGTATGGGCACCTAGAGGGGGGGTGAATAGGTGCTAACTAATTTTTAATACTTTTTCAATTTTAGGCTTGACACAAAGTAAATTCTCTAGATATGTAACTACGAGAATTTCCCTATATGCAACCCTAGCTACTAAGCACGAAAAGAGAGGAGCGAAGGAGCCGTAGTGGAGCACGCGGAGACACATGGATTTGTTTTACCGGAGTTCCTTCCTTTTTAAGGGAAGTACATCTGCGTTGGAGGGGTGGGCTATTCTAAGAACACCACGCCACAATAGGCCTCACCCAATTCTCCAATGGGTCTCGCCACGAGAGGCCTGATCCACCTTCTCCACTATTTGATCCCTTCGAGGCGGGAACCGGTGCCTTCTACAACGCTACCGGCGCACACACCCACAACTGAATTGGGGGCTCCTGAGATGACAACAAGCTGTCACAAGAACAAGGTTTATCAATATAAACAAAACAAGGATCTAGGTATTTGCAAGAAATACTAGATTGGTGATTCTCCAAATGAATGGAGAGGAGATGAAGCGCTTGATTGCTGATGATGAAGATCGAGTTATCCTCCTTCGATTCCCCAATGGACGGGGCCGTTGGGTGGATCTAGGTGGAGCTCTCTTGGATGAAGGTTGCAGATCAGATCTTGTCTTTTTCGAATGAACCAAGAGATCTGGCAGGAGGGGGAAGGCTGGCTTAAATACCCCCTCCCCAGATCTGGCCGTTGAGAAACTTTGGGGGCGGATTATCCACCCCCCACTTGGGGCGGACTATCCGCCCCTGGGAAAACTCCGCCCCTAGGGCGAATTTTCCGGGGTGAAAATCCGCCCCCTCTCTGGGGCTGGCGCCTGCGAAACTTGTTGAAGACCTTGGGGGGGGGGGCGGATAATCTGGCCCCCTCCTGGGGCGGATTATCCGGACAAGCCGGAAAGTCCGGCCAACACTCTGTCCCCTCTCTGGGGATTGCGCCTTGGCGGTGAGAAAGGGGGGCGGATTATCCGCCCCCCCTGAGGGGCGGATTATCCGGCGAGGCCGGAAAATCCGGCCAAAACTCCTTCCCCCTTCTGGGGCTTGCGCCTATGTGGGAAGAGGGAGGGGTGGATTATCCGCCCCCCAAAGGCAGATACTTTTTCCCTTTTTTCCTTAGAGAGAGCTGCAACACTAGGGAAGAGGGAGGGGCGGATTATCTAACACACAAAACACTAGGGATTATGAAATGTTCTTTCAACTATGCCTTGAGCTTCCTCGCGTCCGTGCGAACCTTGTAAGCCTCGCCACCATCCCCTTTACCCCCTAGCCACCAGAATGTCGCCGGCATTAGCGCCGCCGCCACCAGTGCCATCAGCGCCGCTCACTTTTGGTCGCTTGATCCAGAGGCGTTAGATCTAGATCCTGCGGCGTATAATAGATCATTTACCGAACCGTTTTGTTTAGATCTGGCGCGTTGGATCTGACTTGATCCAACGGCGCGGAAGGGTGATCCTGAGGGAAACGGTATCAGCCAATAGGAACGTGCCGCATATATGGCCTTGAATTAATCATTTGCTTTAGTTTTGTTCTTGAGCGAAATTCATTACTTTAGTTTTGTTTGTCCAAAATTTTCAAATAATATATCATTGGATTCAGAAAATTAAGCCCTACACATATATGGCCTTGAATTGGTCATTTGCTTCTGAAAAAATAGGATTATTTTTAGAAGAATTGGTAGGCCTATTTTGCATATAAAAATTATTTAGAAAATGTTTATAAAGTAAATTTGAGTTTGGTTAGACTTTAGAAAGTTTACTTTGTGTTCAGTACTTTTTATTTTGACTTGTTAGTGTAGAAAAATCATTTCATTGCATTGCATGCATTCATATATATTTTGTTTGAATATTTGAATGTGAATTTGGTGTTATGATTTTATGTGTAGATTTTGGTGATTGTGGTGATTGTGATTGTGATTGTGATTGTGAGGATTGTTGCTACTCTCCCAACTATCAAGGCAAGTGGTTCTTCATATTTTGACCTATTATTTTGACTATGCACTAGTGATATTTTGAGTAGGACTTGCATGGAATTTTTCTAAGTATATATACTATGCTATGCCTTGGGAAATCCTAGTAGTTGTAGTCTTCGTAGATTTTTCCCTAAGTTAAGAAAACTTGTTATGTTATCATGCTTAGCTTAGCTAGTAGAAAATAAGGGTGGAATGTTCATGCTATGAATTTTTTGCTAAGTCTATGACTTGTATTTTTGATTAATAAAACAACTATGTGAATGAATCACCTTGGTGGAATGGTATGGTTGGTTTATGTTGAGTTTTTACACAAGGCCCATGTCTATGGTTTACCTTGTGTATCACACTTGTGGATTGCCACCCAGGAACAAAGGGATTTGAGATGTTTAGTGTTGAGAACCTCCTAGTGCAACCACATGGCATATGGGCTCTGCCTTGACCAACTAGGTTGCAAGAACTTAGCCAGATGGACAGTTGATGGTAGGGATGGAACACGTCCATGGAGGTCTAAGGGAATGCTTCTAAAAAAGTCTCGTCTCGATGCATGTCGAGTCTTGTGGGGAAAGTGCACCACCTCTCAAGAGGGTAAAACCTAAGTACTTATCCGTGTTCCCGATTGAAGAAATCAAGGATATCCTCATCCCAATTTCTAAGTTAAAAACTTGTGATTGAACAAGGGTAAAGGTTCACCAATGTCTATTGGTGGTTCCTTGTGTGTTTTGACAAACAAAAACTTAATGTTTTCAACTAATAAGACAAAACCTTATTTTGAGCAAAGCCAGCCTAAGCTACAGTTAGACAAATTCATATAGATGTTAGATACTACTATTCTACTATGGTATCACTTGCCAATACAATTCCAAATATATTGACCCACTATGGCTGTAACTTATGATGTTGTAGGTTACCCTGATGGATATTAGAGTTGTGAGTCTACAAGCAACATGTTTGCCTATGGCACATGAAGATGAAGACTTATAGTTATTTCCTTTATGTTATGAACTCTATGTACTAGCCTTGGGCTATTGAGTTGTAAAGACTATGTTATCTCTGTAATGACGATGTAATAATGACCTTTTTATCTGTGTACTTCATCTTAAACCGTGGAAGCTAGCATTTGATCCAGGAACTAGGATTGCAATCATAGGGGCCTTTACCTTTAAAAGGTGGGGTCTTACAACACAACAAATACCAAGCAAAATATTTTCGTGCATGATAGCGGAGCATGTCATTTGTGGCATGTCCATTCTTGTTCAAAACACTATTAGCACAATACATGAATAGCAAATGGAATGCATATGCAAGGTCAATGTGTATGGAAATCATTTGAACATCATCCAAATGTTGGAACTCGAAAAGTCCATACAATGTCTTATTGTGGAATTCAAAACATTAGACTAAAATTAAGATCAACATATTTGATTCAAGAATAGGAGAAATAGACAAAAACACAAGAGGAAGGATATCCAAAACAACACCATTCGTGCAAACAAACCAATTTATAGAGAAAGTGTTCCTTATGTTTGTTCCAACAACAATATGAGATACTTGGAAGATATCATGACAATACATGCTCATAATGGCATCATGGTTGCACACAGATACCGGAAAGGGAAATTATCCAATTTTTTGTTGCAACACACAAAACATCAATATTCAATAGAAAATAAACACGATTGTCACAAGGTGAAATAATACCATCAACATGCTTGCAAGAAAACCATAAGAAAGAACAATTTTTCAACATCAAATATGCAAAGCATGCAACAGGTATTAGAGTCTGTTTTGATCTAGAACTCACATTGGGATGCTCTCAAAAGATATTTTTTCAACTCATGCTCAATCGAGGTTGACATTCTAGTGCGGGTACCTACACACAACATAGATAAAGGAAAGAATGTGTGTGCATGGTAGAGAAACACGACATCCATCATGACATATCTCGTCTTGTGCACATCACCATTAATGTCAATCAAGTTGAAATTATGTGCATGTTGAAAATGCAAGTTGGGAACATGCTTATCATGGCAACCATCAAAATCTCCAAAAATTGATAAAGCTATGGGGGGAATCTCATTACAGACCATATGATAAGTATTATTCCAAGCAAAACAAGTGATAAACAAATTATTCAACTTATTGCAAGCAACTGGAGAAATTGGATAACTATCATGACAAAGCATGTCCGAAGCAATTGCATGGTTGCCAAAAAAACAGGGAAAGAGAAATTGTTCATGAATTTTGTAACAACACTAAAAGAAATTGTATCATCTTTGCAAGCAAAGCATTTGAAATAGCAAGTGTTCATCATATTGCAAGCAATGGAAGGATACACAAAATGTTTATAGCATGTCATGTCTATGGCAACATCATCACAACAAAATAATTTCACATGATCAACATTATGGAAATTCAAGGTATCACATGGAAATATGAAAGAATCATATGAAATGTCACAAGTATCATCCATAGCATGCCAATCATCACAAGTCATCATGTACACTAGTGGGATCATGGCATCATCAACACCCTTATTTTTACCTTGTTCATACCTCTCATAAGAAGTGGGTGTTGTGGTACTAGTAGCCTCTGTTGGAGATATTCCAAAGAGGCAATAATAAAGTGGTTATTATTATATCTTTGTTTTTATGATATTTTTTTACATCCCATTCTATAATTGTATTAACCGGAAACATTAATACTTGTGTGTTTTGTAAACATAAAAGAGTCCCTAGTAAGCCTCTTTTTGAAACTAGCTTGTTGATAAATAGATGATCATGGTTTCTTGATCATAGACATGAGATTCTATTAATAATAAGATCATATCATTAGGAGAATGATGTGATGGACACACACCCATATTAAGCATAGCATAAGATCAAGTCATTAAGTTTGTTTTGCTACAAGCTTTCAGATACATAGTAACCTAATTCTTCGACCATGAGATCATGTTAATCACCATCATCGAATGAGTACTTTCATGAAATCAAACAACACTTCCATAACTGGGTAGTTATAAAGGTGGAATTGGATATTCTGAAAGTATGGGATGAAGCGCATGGATCAAGAGTGGGATTTGTCCATCCATATGACGGATAGCTATACTCTGGGCCCTCAGTGGAATGTCATCCAATTGGCTTGCAAGCATGTGACTAGGTCACAAGGGATGTCATATCCCGGAACGAGTAAAGAGTACTTATCGGTAACGAGGTTGAACTAGGTATAGAGATACCGACGATCGAACCTCGGATAAGTAAAGTATCAAGCGACAAATGGAATCAGTATCATATGTGAATGGTTCATTCGATCATGAAGTCATCATTGAATATGTGGGATCCATTATGGATCTCCATATTCCGCTATTGGTTATTGATCGGAGAGGTGTCTTGATCATGTCTGCATAGTTCACGAACCATAGGGTGACACACTTAAGGTTCGATGTTGTTTAAGTAGATATGGAATATGAGTTGGAGACCGAATGTTGTTTGTAGTCTTGGATTGGATCCAGGACATCATGAGGAGATCCAGAATGGTCCAGAGAATAAAATTCATATAAGGAATGTCAATTTCCAGGGTTCGGAAATGTTTTCGGTGTTTTGACCAGAATCTTCTAGAATGTTCTAGAGGGACCACTAGTGGGTCCACCACCCCGGGAGGGGCCACTTGGGCTGTGGCATTCCACGGGGGCCCTAGGGCAAGCCGCACCAATCCCAAGAGGGGCAACTGGCCAGCACAAGGAAAAAGGGGAAACCCTAATAAGGAAAGGGGAAAAAACTTGAGGGGCAAGTTTTCCCCCTCCCTTCTTGGCCGCCGAGTTGGGGAAGGACACGGCCCGGGATGGGAACCCTGTCCGCACCCCCCATCTATATAAGTAGGGGTGGGGGTGCCCCTTTCCCCCTCACCTCAACCCTAGAAGCCGCACCTTGATGCGGCTCAGATCACTATAGAGATTCGTTGGGAAACCCCAAGAGAAAGGTATGATGAGTACATCAATAAGTTTTCCCTCAATAAGAAACCAATGTTATCTAACCAGTAGGAGGAAGGAAACAACTCAAAGGTTTTGCTAGCAACTTGGAAACCTTCACAACACAAACTCAAGACTTTGCGCCAATGAACAGTGAGGTTGTCAATCTCACCGGTTCCTGAAAACAAAGGATTAAACGTATGGTGTGGAAGGTAATGGTATATTGCAGAAAGTAAACAGTAACAGTGGAAGATGTATCAATGGTAAAAATGGCACTGGTGTCCACAGTTCACTAGAGGTGTTCTCCTTAAGATAAATACATAACATGTTGGGTAAACAAATTACAGCGGGGAAATTGACAGGATAGAACAAGGCATAACAATGCAATACTAGACATTCATGATCCTATGAGATTTGATTGGGCATTACAACAATATACATAGACCGCCATCCAACGACATCTATGACTACTAATCCACCTTCAGGTTATCATCCGAACCCCCTCCAGTATTAAGTTGCATGCAACAGATAACTGCTTTAAGCAATGTGTTTAAAGTAAACAATACAATTGTTCCATGAACAAGATATTTTTTCTTCTCCCTAGTAACAATAACACATCTGCAACCTTAGAGATTTATGTCACTTCCCCAGATTCAATAGAGGCATGAACCACTATCGAGCATAAATACTCCCTTTTGGAGTCACTAGCATCTACTTGGCCAAGACATCTACTAGAAACGGAGAGCATGCAAGATCTCAAACAACACAAACATGATAGAATCAACAAGATAGAATCATTAATCAATCAGATGTAGTAATCTCAATATCCATCGTATCCCAGCAAACACAACATGCATGATTACAAAAAGATGATCTTGATCATTAATGGAGCTCACAAGATCTAAACATGGTAGCACAAAAGAGGAGAAACAACTATCTAGCTAGTGTATGGACCCATAGTCCAAGGTGGAACTACTCACGCATCATACCGGAGGCTGGCATGGTGATGAAGAAGGCCTCCAGGATGATCTCTCCCTCCGGCAGGGTGCCAGGAAGAGCTTCCGATCCCCTCCGATCTAGGGACGATGGTGGCGGCAGCTACAGACTGTTTTGTGGAAATTTGATCAGGTACTTAGGGTTTTGGCATTCGGGGGGTGGTTCTTATAGGAGAGGGGAAGACCGAGGGGGTGGCCGAGGTGGCCGCACCCACCCCCCCAGGCGCGGGCCAGGCCTGTCCGCGTGGCCAGGGGGTGTGGGCCCCTCGTGGCTCTCCTCCGTCTCGTCTTCTGGCTTCATGTTCTCCTCGGTGAAATATTGACTTTGGCTTCCCGTCCAATTCCGAGAATATTTACGTTCTGGCTTTTCTGGAACCAAAAACAGCAGAAAATAGGCAACTGCCACTGTGGCATCTTGTTGATAGGTTAGTCCCAGAAAACATATAAAAATATCTCAAAGTGTAGACAAAGAAAAGCTAAGTAGATACTAAACAAGCATGGAACATAAAAATTTGTAGATACGTTTACGACGTATCAAGCATCCCCAAGATTAACTCCTGCTTGTCCTCGAGTAGGTAAGTGATAAAAAGAATAATTTTTGATCAAACCAAGATCAAACCATTTGCAAGCATTGAAAATTGGGATCACAGTACTCTAAACATGAGCATGAAAGATGAAGATCTAACAATAAGGCATAGAAACTATGTTGCAACATGAAAGGATACAAACAAAGATTCATGAATAACAATGCATTAAAAGACATTTGTTTGTTTGTTTCACATGTAGAAAACATAGCATAGTGGCATTCAGCTTGTCCCTCATGGAGTAGAAAAACATAAATGCAAAGGACACCTTCAAAGTTCATAAGGGTGACTAGATAGAAATAGTTCAAGAACATGCAATATCAACAATATGAATCAATCAATAAGTTTTGGGACAATGCACATAGAACTAAGAATGGCAACTATGCTCCCTTAATTGGTGCCTAAGGATAGAAGGTGGAGACTCAATGTAAAAGTGGAAGAAAGGCCCTTCAAAGGGAAGCAGGGATTTCAAGTTTCATAGAGCTTCCAAAAATTATGGTACTTGTTAGCTTTCAGCTCTCATTGCCCCTGTCATAAGCATCTTGAAGTGATTAAGGTTAAAGTGATCAAAATATGGAGTATATGCTTGACAAAATATAAGTTGGCAATCTCATGTCCCTTGAGTATGAGGGCCACTGCTCATGCTACTCAAGTTTAGTTACCGGTAAGTTCTTGTCATAGTTAGTACATGTGTATCATAGAGAACCGCCAACGGGGTACCCCTTTCCCAATGATATAGGAGCTATCCCATATCGAAATGACAAGGCAAGCAGACAATGAGCATCTCAGCAATCTTCTTATTTACCATGGGAAAATGGTGCTTTTTTCTCTCTTTCCTCTTTTCTCATCTCTTTTATTCTCAATCTTTTTTTCTATCTCTGTTTTCTGTAAGAAGAATGCTTCATAGATTGCTCACTATGGTGATGTTGCAAGTTTCCACCATGATTAGGCATGGCTTAGGCTAGCGGCCCAGGTGTTTCTCTCACACACATACATAACTCCATGGACTTACAAGATCCCCTTTTATTTCACACCGACGACATCGATAAACAAAAGAGCATGATATCAACTGGGTATATATTTACAAGTGTTGAAAGCATTCCCCGTGACAGCACGGTTCTGCTAATCCCAACTTATAAGTGCAAGCATATAGAACATAGATGACACAATGGTTCAGGTTTATTAGGGGCAAGAAAATAAAGTGTGCCATCAAGTTCGTGAGAGCTTTAATCACTAAGTTTTCACATAACAAGTTTAATTTGGAAGATAGATAAAACAAGAATATACTTGGAATGATGTAACACACCATGCATAGGAATTTATAGTGGACACTTTGGAATAACTTGGTTTCTTGGGAGTTGGATGCATGAGTAGAGCTTACTGAACACAAGTGGAGGCTAGCAAAAGACTGAAAGAACCAACTAAGAGAGCAATAATGGCCATAATCATGCAAAGCGACAAAACATTACTAATCAAAGAATAAAGTGGTACCACAAGTCAAAAACTAAATGATCATAGAGGCTAAGGTGACTGGTTCATAGTCATAACATGGTGTGAGCATGTGCCAAGTCAACCCAAACAAAACATCAAAGGAGAATACCACAATACTATGCTTTTGTATGCTAAACAACGCATGGTTCTATCAAGGCCCATTAAGCAATCCTAATTGTTTGGAACAAGTCATGCTACAACAATAATCATTAAGCATAGGGTCAAAACAACATCTAGCATGACATGATAAAGTCTAAGTCACAGCCAAAGCAACCTCCTTTTTGTACTACTAAAGCAAGAACTTCCTACTCCTTTCCGACACCAATCAACTTATTTGAAACAACATAGCGAAAACGGGGGTCAAACTAATTTATTCAAGAAAACTAAGCAAACAAAAACCAAAAACAAATACTAAGATGCTCCAAGAACAAGACACTTGTGCATGAAACAATAAAAACGAAGTGTCTAGAAAGACCTGAGATTTTTATTGATGAAGAAGGGGATGCCTTGGGCATCCCCAAGATTTGACGCTTGTACTTATTGAATATTTCTTAGGGTGAAACGGGGTGGTATTACCAAGCTTGAGCTTTTGTCCATTATTCATCTCATTACAACATTCTTCCCCTACACCTTAAAATTTTCCTTCATACAAAACTTCACACAATCTTCATTAGCAACATTAGTGCATTCAAAAGATAATAGACCTTTGGGTTTTAGTTTTAGAACATCAAATTTTTTGTTAAAAACACAAGCTACTGTAGAAATTCCTTAAAAAAGCTCAATTTCCCAAAGAGAACCCAAAAATTAATCAATAAAGAGGCAAATGCAAATAATGGGAGAAATCTGTCAAAACAGACCAGCAGGTGAAAAACAATTTTTAGAAGACCTTATTCCTCAAATCAAAAAGTGTTGAAGTAAAGAAAGTTAGCTAACAACCTGGGGGATTTATTCAGAAAATTACAGCTCAAACCGACATACAGAGATTTTTCACAAATTTTTATAGTGGAGCACAAAAATCTGTTTCGGGACAACACTTCCCCAAATCTTACTTCCCTCTCTTTAGAGGTTATTCTTGGCACAAAAATCAAATAAAAAGGATAAGGAGAGGATATTACAGAGGTAATAACTTCCAAGAGTCAAGAAAACCATTGGGTTATCTCCCAAGAAGTACTTTTCTTCAATGCCTTTAAGTTAGGCACAATAAGCAAGAATCAAGTGTTTTCAAACGAAGAAGCATTGACATCAAATTTTGCTTTAAAAGGATGAGCAAAAGATAACTTCTCTCTCCTCATAGGGAAGTGTTCAATACCTTTCATGAATGGAAATTGATATTTAATGGTGCCTTCTTTCATATCAATGATGGCACCAATAGTTCTAAGAAAAGGTCTTCCCAAAGTAATAGGACAAGAAGCATTGCATTCAACATCCAAAACATAGAAATAAACAGGGACATAAGCATTGTTAACCATAATAAGAACATCATTAACACTCCCCATGAGTTTCTTTTTAGCATTATCATCAAATGGGACATTCAAATAGCACACACTCACACCTTCAAAGAAAGATCGGAAAATGGCCTCTGAGTGAGTCAATGTTCTCGCTATCATCCAAAGGTGGCAAATCAGGCATTTCATAAATCTTTCTAGGCATAATAGAGACACTAGAACCAAGGTCACATGAAGATTTGAGATCAAATTCATTCACTTGCATATTAATGATGGGTTCCCAACTATCTTCTACTATCCTAGGAATATAAGCTTTGTGTTTCAATTTTTCTTCCTTAATTTTAATGAGGGAATCCGTAATGTGTTGTGTGAAAGCCACATTCATATCACTAGCATTAGGACTTCTAGAAATCTTTTGTAGGAACATAATCACTTCAGAGATATTGCAACCATCATGATCAAAATCAAACTTAGCATCACAGGTAGTAGACTTATTGGGTTTAGGCACTATTGTAGGAGGAATGCGGGCTTCTTGTGGTTTGGTAGCATCCATATTGGTGGAGCTAATAGTACAAACACTATTGTTTCTAGCAATTTCAGCTTCTCTTTCCCACTTAGCATGTAACTTAGCTATCAGTCTAACATTTTCATTAATAGTAACTTGTATGGCATGAGTAGCAGCAAAGGTACTTTCCAAGGTTTCAGGTTTAGCAGCCATTTTATTAATCAATGAGGACCGTGCTTCAGACAAAGATGAAATGTTTTTCTCAGCATTCAAAATTTTGCACTGTAAACTAGGATTTTTCCTATTCAAATTCTCAAGTTGATGACTAATATTTTTCAAGATAGCAGATTGTTCTTCCATAGTTTTAGTGAATATTTTGTGCTCATATTGCATTTGCATGAAGTTTTAAGTGGATCTTTCAACTTCTATAATCCTATCTCCACTAGGCATTCCAGATCTACCATGATAAATATTGCTATTATTAGGAGGATAAGGCCTATAGTTATTATTACCATAAGCATTGTTGCCAAAATTATTTCTAATGAAGTTCACATCAACTTGCTCTTGTTGAGAAACCAAAGAGGCTCAAGGAACATTATTTGGATAAATATGAGCTTTTCCATTAACAAGCATAGCCATGATAACATCAATTTTATCACTCAAAGAGGAGGTTTCTTCAATAGAATTTACCTTCTTAACATGTGGAGCTCTCTTAGTGTGCCATTCAGAATAGTTGACCATCATATTATCCAGGAGCTTTGTTGCAACACCCAAGGTAATGGTCATAAAGGTACCTCCAGCGGCTGAATCCAACATATTTCTTGAAGAGAAATTTAACCCTGCATAAAAAGTCTGGATAATCATCCAAGCAGTCAGTCCATGAGTGGGACAATTCTTTACCAAAGATTTCATTCTTTCCCAAGCTTGAGAAACATGTTCATTATCAAGTTGTTTAAATTTCATTATTTCACTTCTCATAGATATAATCTTAGCAAGAGGACAGTATTTTCCAATAAAAGCATCTTTGCACTTAATCCAAGAATCAATAATATTTCTAGGCATGTATAACAACCATTCTTTAGCTTTTCCTCTCAAGGAGAAAGGAAACAATTTGAGCTTAATAATATCTCCATCTACATACTTATATTTTTTTCATCTCACCAAGTTCGACAAAGTTATTGTGGTGGGCAGCAACAGCATCAGAATTAGCGCCAGAAAATTGCTCTTTCATCACAAGATTCAACAAAGCAGGCTTAATTTCATAAAAGGTAGCATCAGGAGTAGGTGGAGCAATAGGTGTACTTAGGAAATCATTGTTGTTTGTGGTAGTGAAGTCACACAACTTGGTGTTCTCATTAGAATTCATTTTTGCAAAGGTGGAGCCTGCCAACAGCAGTAGCAACTAGAGTAGGAACTAATTTTTTTGTGTTTTTGATAAGAAAAAGAAAACCAAATGAAACAATTTTTTAATTTTTGATAAAAAGAAGAAAACAAGACAAGGCAAAAGAAACTAAGAAAAACGAAAAAAAGTAAAGATAAAGGTTGTGAAGGACTCCCCTTGTGAAGCCGTCCTTAACTCCCCGGCAACGGCGCCAGAAAACGTCTTGATCCGGCTCAGATCACTGTAGAGCTTCGTTGGGAAACCCCAAGAGGAAGGTGATGAGTATAGCAATAAGTTTTCCCTCAGTAATAAACCAAGGTTATCGAAATAGTAGGAGGGAGGAAACGACTCAAAGGTGTTGCTAGCAACTTGGAAACCTGCACCACCCAAACTCAAGACTTTGCCCCAACGAACAGTGAGGTTGTCAATCTCACTGTTTTGCTGGAAAACAAAGGATTAAACGTATAGTGGGGAAGGTAATGGTAGCTTGAATAAAGTAAATAGTAATAGTGGAAGATGTATCAATGGTAAATATTGGACTGGGTCCACAATTGACTAGAGGTGTTCTCCTTAAGATAAATACATAACATGTCGGGTAAACAAATTACAGTGGGGCAATTGACAGGACAGAGCAAGGCATAACAACGCAATACTATACATTCATGATCCTATGAGATTTGATTGGGCATTACAACAATATACATAGACCGCCATCCAACTATATCTATGACTAGTAATCCACCTTCAGGTTATCATCCGAACCCCCTCCAGTATTAAGTTGCAAGCAACGGATAACTGCTTTAAGCAATGTGTTTAAAGTAAACAATAGAATTGTTCCATGAACAAGAGATTGTTGTCTTCTCCCTAGTAACAATAACACATCTGCAACCTTAGAGATTTCTGTCACTTCCCTAGATTCAATAGAGGCATGAACCCACTATCTATCATAAATACTCCCTCTTGGAGTCACTAGCATCTACTTGGCCAAGATAGCTACTAGAAACAGAGAGCATGCAAGATCTCAAACAACACAAACATGATAGAATCAACAATATAGAATCAATAATCAATCTTACATAGTAATCTCAATATCCATCGGATCCCTGCAAACACAACATGCATGATTACAAATAGATGATCTTGATCACGAATGGAGCTCACAAGATCTAAACATGGTTGCACAAAGGAGGACAAACAACCATCTAGATACTGTATGGACCCATAGTCCAAGGTGGAACTACTCACGCATCATACCGGAGGCTAGCATGGTGATGAAGAAGGCCTCCGTGATGATCTCTCCCCTCTGGGAGGGTGCTGGGAAGAGATTTAGATCCCCTGCGATCTAGGGATGATGGTGGCGGTGGCTATGGACTGTTTCATGGAGATCTGATCGGGTACTTAGGGTTTTGCCATCAGGGGGTTCTTATGGGCGAAGGAGGAGGCCTAGGAGGTGCCCGAGGTGGCCACACCCCCCACGCGCGAGCCAGGCCTGGCCACGTGGCTAGGGGTTTGGGCCCCTCATGGCCCTCCTCCATCTCGTGTTCTAGCTCCGTGTTCTCCTCGGTGAAATATTGACTTTGTCTTTCATCCCGTCCAATTCCGAGAATATTTATTTTCTGGCTTTTCTGGAACCAAACATAGTAGAAAACAGGCAACTGGCAATGTGGCATCTTGTTAATAGGTTAGTCCCAGAAAACTGTCACATCCCAAAATTTTCGAAATTTTGAAATGTGAAAAATAAATAAACAAAAGAATTAATTGTTGAAATATAGGGTGAAAAGAAACTTCTTGTTTCTAAATGGAAACATCAAAACCCTCCGTGAACAAACTTTGAATTAAAAGGGAATCCAACAAAATTTCAATCAAGTGAAATGCATTCATCAATGAATGTATCTTGAAATTTAAACATTGGAAAAAATAAACCAAAACCCTAAAACCCTAATGGAATAAATCATTTCCAAGATCTCTCAAGGACTAAGGATTTGATCCATATAAAAATTCATCAACAAAAATTTTAAATGATCAAGAATGATAAATAAAAATATTATAAAACCAGGGAAATTGGTTTCATTCAATTTGGAACCATGGATAAAAACTTATGAAGTTAATAAGATAAAAGGAAATAATTTCCAAGGCTATTAAAACTCCTAGCTAAAATTCATACCAAATTGTGAGCAAATTAATCCTAAGAGGATTTAAAAAGATAAACAAATATTAAATAAAATCATACAAATTGGAATCACCAATTTTGGATCTATAAATAAAAAGATATGTATTTTATAAGGCAAAGAAAGAAATAAATAAATAAGGAATATTTAAAATCCAAATTAAATCTTGGCCAAATCCACAAACAAATGAAAGTTTATTGAATAAAAAAAGGAGTAAAATATTATATAAATAAAATCATAAGGATTGAACTATATCCAATTTTATTTAAATAAAGATAAATTCCCTAAACTAAATAATAAATCCCAAGAAAATTATTTAGAAGACAAGTTAAAACATTAATTAAATCCATAATCAAATGGAATAAAGATAATGCAAATAGAAAGATAAGGTAATAAAGGTTATTAAAATAAAGGATTATGGGATTAAACCATATTCAACTTATATTTTAAAAAAAAGAAGACAAAATCCCTAATATAAATGATTAACCAAATCATGAGAGAAATATTGGAAAGTGCCCAAGTGGATTAAAGTTATCCAATTAACCTAAAAATAATAAAGGATTAATTAAATAAAATAAAATGGATTGGAACCATATTTAAAATCTTATTTAAATAAAGAGAAGTGTCTTATTTAAATAAATAATAAACCATAAAAGAATAAAAGAAATTATTCTAAAATGGACTTTAAAATACATTAATAAATAGACTAAAAACCTACTATAAGTTTGGTCAAAACTTGAATTCAAATTGAAGATTAAATCATTTGAATAAATTCAAAACAGAAATTAGAAATGAAAAAGGAAAAACAAAACAGAGAAGAAAAAAATGAAAACAAAGTAGCGCATCTAACCTAGCCCAGCAAATCTGGCCTAACAACTACAGCCCAACGCAGCCCACCTCTCTCCTCCCCCGCGAAGCATTTTCTCACCCGCTGCCCTACCCCTCACCTCGCTGATGACCTGACCCCACACGTAACTTCCTCGCCTCGCTGACTAACCGGCCCCACCGCCAGCTCATCGTCGTCCTTGCGACCAGTTCTTTCCCAGTTCCTCCCAGTCGTTTCCTGTGTTAATTCACAGCTTCAATTCCCATTGATTGCACCCATAACTCGCCCCGTGACCTCGCCCTCATAAGCACCCCTATCCCCTCTCTCATTCCCCTCACTCGCCCCTCCCTCTCCGCCACCAGGCTGCGAGAATCGCTGCCCACACCATCGCTGCTCCGATGAGTTCTCCGGTCAATTCTGGCCAACACCACCCCCACTGCCCCTGGCTCACACGCATTTGATCCCCAGCACCTTGTGCATCTGCAAGTACCCTCAGCTCGCTCGTGCGTGCCCTAGAACGTCACCTCCAACAACGACAACTCGCCACCGTCTTCGGCTCCGATTCTGGCGACCCCTCCCCATAAGTACAGACCACGCCTCTCCCTCTCGACGTTTCCTGGGTACGTCTTGCGCATCTAACAAGCCTCGCTTGATTTTTCCGAGGCTTAGCCTCGCCTTGACCCACAAGAGCGTGCCCGACGGAGGCAGGAACTCCGGCGAGCAATTGTCATCATCCTCGTATGCCCCTTGGCTGTTAGAGACCACCTCGAGCTTCATCCCGTCACATCGAATCTGGTAATGCCCTCCTCCCTCTCCCTCGCTTCTTGGAATAGCCGGAACACCTATGCCCGAGCGCGCTGCCGTCGTCCACCATCGCTAGCGCCGCCAGTTAGTGGCCAGCTGCTCTGGATCGTTAGATCTAGATCGTGAGGGCAATAAAGAATCAATTAGCGAAGGGGTATGACTGGATCTGATCAGTGTGTTGCCCTTTAGATCCTACGGCATGTATTAGTCAATCCAACCGAAGCGGTACTGACCAATAGGATTAAGACGCGTGGCAGATCTGACTGACTAAAATTCCAGACATGAATTTTTGAATGTTTAATCTTGTTCTGTTTGGCCAATTTTACAAATTTTATATCAATGGATTCACAAAAATGCGAACTTTGCAAACATGCCTTTAGTTTTGTATTTTTCTTCTGGAAAATTTGTTGTTTTTGCAGAAACACTATTAGGTCTATTTTGTGTATAAAATTTATTTTTTAGTAAAATCTTTTGCAAATGTTTTGTTTTGAATCTACTAAACATAAAAACCAACTTTTGGATTTACAAGTATATTTTGTGACACTAAGGAATTATTCCTTTGAATAAAAAGCATTTCTAGTAAAATAAAAATGGTGCTTGATTTAAAAATGGTTTTGAGTGAAACCTTTTGAAAAATGGATTTGTTTTAAACACTTCGACCATAAACACTAACTTTTGTGTTTAAAAATATATTGGGCTAACACTAGAAATTATTACTTTGATTTAAATCATTTCTAGCAAAACAAAAAATAATTTGCATGGCCATTTTCACTAACTTGGTTTTAAATGATTTTGCCACAATTATAAATGACCAATAGGTGTTTTAAAATGTTTATAGCCTATTAGAAACCACCTTTCCAAATAAAACAATCTTTTTTGCACGCTTGCATGCATTGTTTTGTTTCCTTTATTTACGTGGTGAATTGTTTGAATGCTAGTTTTGAATTTGTGGCTTGATTGAATTGTAGTGAACTTTCAAGAGTGTGATAATTGCAAGATCAAGGAGTGAATCTATATTCTCTACTAAAAAGGAAAGTGGCGCTTCATACATTTTGTCCTATTATTTCACTATGCATTAGTGATGTTTTGAGTAGGACTTGCATGGAATTTTTACTAAGTATGCTATGCCATGGGAAATCCTAGTAGATGATACCTTAGTAGAATATTCCCTAAGTTAAGATTCTTTCTACTATTATGCTTATCCTAGCTAGTAGAAAACAAGGGTGGATTATAATCATGATATGAAATATTTCTAAGTCTATGACTTGTGTTTTGTTTAATAAAACAACTATGTGAATGAATCACCTGCGTGGAATGGTGTGAATGGATTATGTTGAGTGGTTACAAAGGGCCCCATATTTATTGCCTACCCTAGCGTATCTCACTTGTGGAAAGCCACCCAGGAACAAAGAGATTTGAGATGTCAAATGTTGAGAAGCTTCAAGTGCAGCCACATGGCATTATGGGCTCTGCCTGGATCATACAGGTTGCAATAACCTAGATTCCCAAGGATTGGATGTAATTTTGGGCAAGGATTAAATGACTAAGTATGAAGGAGTAATATATTGTGCCAATCATACTGTTACACTCACAACCCCGGATAAGAAACGGATTAGGTTCAAGTCTAATTTTGAATCTAAAGGGAGTAAGCTAAATTCTCTTAAGGGGGTTAGCATAGACAGTGTACCAGTTGTGAAGGAGTATCCAGATGTATTTCCGGAGGAATTAACAGGAATGCCACCAGATAGAGATGTGGAGTTTCTGATTGACTTACTGCCAGGATCTAGACCAATAGCAAAGAGACCATACAAGATGTCAGTTGATGAGCTGAAAGAACTCAAGAAACAACTTGGAGAACGGTTGTAGAATGGATTTATCCAACCAAGTTCTTCGTATTGGGGTGCACCAGTTCTGTTCGTTGAGAAGAAGGATAGAAGTCAAAGGTTATGCATAGATTATCGTTCACTCAATGAGGTGACCATAAAGCACAAGTACCCTTTGCCCAGAATCAACGATCTATTTGATCGGCTAGAAGGAGCCCGTGTTCTCAAAGATTGATCTCCGGTCAGGCTATTTTCAGCTAAATATTAGAGAGCAAGACATACCTAAGACTGCTTTTACCACTAGGTATGGATTGTATGAATATACCATGATGCCATTTGGATTAACAAATGCACTAGCTTATTTCATGAACATGATGAACAAGGTGTTAATGGAGTTTATTGACAAGTTTGTTGTCGTACTCATCGACGCCATATTGATCTACTCCAAGAGCAAAGAACAACATGAAGGACATTTGTGTTTGATACTTGAGAAACTCAGGGAGCACAAGTTATATGCCAAGTTCAGTCAGTGTGAATTCTGGTTGAATGAAGTTGGATTTCTTGGACACATTGTGTCAGGAGATGGTATAGCTGTCGATCCCGCAAAGGTGTCAGCTGTAACTGAGTGGGAATCTCCCAAGTCAGTTAAAGAAGTTAACAGTTTCCTAGGCTTGGAAGGATACTATAGAAGGTTCATTGAGAATTTCTCAAAAGTATCTAAGCCAATGACGGAGTTACTTAAGAATGAAAAGAAGTTTGCTTGGACTGAAGGATGTGAAATCAGTTTCCAAGAATTGAAGAAGATACTAGTATCAGCACTAGTCTTATGTCTGCCAGATTTGGAGAAAGATTTCCAAGTCTATTGTGATGCATCTCACCAAGGATTGGGTGGAGTTTTGATGCAAGAAGGGAAAGTTATGGCTTATACCTCGAGACAACTCAAAACTCATGAAGTGAATTATTCTACTCATGACTTAGAGTTAGCCTCTGTTGTCCATGCACTCAAAACATGGAGACACTATATTTTGGGAAAATGTTGTGAAGTATTCACGGACCACAAGAGTTTGAAATATATCTTCATCCAGAAGGAACTCAATATGAGACAAAGAAGGTGTCTAGAGCTCATCAAGGACTATGAGTTGAGTTTGCAATACCATCCCGGTAAAGCAAATGTTTTAGCAGATCCTTTAAGCCGTAAGGTTTATGTGAATGGCCTTACCAAAGGAGAACTGACAGATGATCTATGTGCCCAATTCAAAGATCTCAGATTGGAGATAGTGCCCGAAGGATATCTTATGTCATTGGAAGTTCAACCAACATTGTTGGACAAGATTAAAGAAGCCCAAAAATTGGACAAGGAAATAGAGGAGATTAAAGGAAAAATTAGTAAAGGAAAGGCTAAAGGATTCCATGAAGATGAACAAGGTACTTTATGGTATGGAAAACGTATCTGCATTCCGCAAGATCCGGAGATTCGGAAAATGATTCTGCAAGAAGAACACAACTCACCATATTCCATTCATCCAGGTAGCAACAAAATGTACATGGATGTGAAGGAAAGATTTTGATGGAACAATCTCGAAAAAGATATCGCGAAACATATTGCATTGTGTGATGTGTGTAGTCGAGTTAAAGTGGAACATTAGAAACCGGCAGGGTTATTACAACCACTACATATTCCTGATTGGAAGTGGGATAATATTGGTATGGATTGTATCACCGGACTGCCAAGGACCATATCCGGATATGATTCTATTTTGGTTGTTGTGGATCACCTAACTAAAGTAGCTCAATTCATACCCGTGAAGACTACCTATACAAGTGCTAAGTTAGCTAAGATCTATATGAACAGGATTGTATGTCTGCATGGAGTACCTAAGAGTATTGTGTCTGATAGAGGAACTCAGTTCACTTCACATTTTTGTCGACAACTGCATGAATCGTTGGGAACAAGATTAGAATTCAGCACAACTTTTCAACCTCAGACTAATGGACAGACAGAAAGGACCAATCAGATTTTGGAAGACATGTTGAGGGCATGTGCCCTAGACTATGGTGCTAGTTGGGATGAAAGTCTTCCTTACGCAGAATTCTCTTACAATAACAGCTATCAAGCAAGCATTGCGATGGCACCGTTTGAATTTCATTATGGAAGGAAGTGTACTACACCATTGCTATGGAGTGGTGTAGGAGAAAGAAATTTGTTCGGACCAGAACTGATTAAGGAAGCTGAAGAGAAAGTTAAATTGGTAAAGGACAGATTGAAGATAGCCTAGTCCCGACAAAAGAGCTATGCAGATCCAAAGCATAGAGAAGTCACCTATGAAGTAGGTGATAGGATTATCTTAGAGTCTCACCACTTCGTGGTGTGAAGAGATTTGGAGTCAAAGGAAAATTGGCACCTAGATATGTTGGACCATTCAAGATTTTGAGCCGCAAAGGAGAAGTGGCTTATGAGAATGAATTGCCTGAATCACTGTCAGCAGTTCACAATGTGTTTCATGTGAGTCAGTTGAACAAGTGTCATCCGGAAATGGAAGAAACTTCATTCAAGGACACTATACCTTTGGAAGAAGTATAGTTGGAGAGTGATCTCACCTATGAAGAGAAACCTATCAAGATTCTTGAGACTGCAGAAAGAGTTACTCGTACAAAGACTATCAAATTCTTCAAAGTACAGTGGAATCATCATACCGAAGAAGAAGCAATTTGGGAAAGAGAAGATGACCTTTGGAAAGATCACGCTCACCTATTTGCTAGCCAATCTGAATCTGGAGGGCGAGATTCATCTTAAGGGGGTTAGATTTGTAACATCCCAAATTTCATCAAATGAAAAGTCATAACATTGAATTCATATTATCATAGAATGTTTGTCTTGCACCAAAATTTTCAAACCAAAAAGCCTATTTGAAACCATATTTATCCCACTTTATATATCATATATGGGGCATGGTTTTATTTTTATTTTCAAAAGACCAAAGTGTTTTTGAGTGAACAGATGTGTTTGAAACAATTTTGAATGCTAGGATCACAGTACAAAATTTTGGAAAAGGTTTCAACTCAAATAAGTTTGAATTAGGTTTTCAAATTCATTCATGAAAATCAAAAAAGAAAAGAAAAAGGGCAAAGAAAAAAAAATCTACGCAACCTATTCGGCCCAGCAGCACTAGCGGCCCATATAGCCCACCCGGGTCTCCTCTCTCTCTTTCTTTTCTCACTCGCGCACGCCACACCCTCATGTGCGACACCCTTGCTGACCACTGGGCCCGGAGCCAACTCACCCCTTCGTCCCGAAACTCCGCGAGCAGATGTAGTCGTCGCCGCCCGTTTCCTCCCCATCACTGCCGCGATGAATTCTCTTCAATTCGCATTGATTGCTCGTGTGACTGCCGCCCCAGCCCCGGCTACTTAACTCCCTCTTCCTCACGGTCATTTCTCCTCACTCGCCACCAGCTAATCGCCACCAGTATGCACACAATCAAGCTCGCACTACCGCTGCCCGACGCACTCCGGCATGCTATTCCAGTGAGTATAGTACGCCCCTCTGCCTCTCGATCACACGAGTGTGTTTCTCATGTTCTTGCAAAGCTAACCATTCCTGTGGTTTGACCCAATCGCCCCAGGTTGTCGGCCCCGTTAAGCCCTACGAGCACCTGACGCTGACCACGATTCCGGCGAGTAATTCCGTTCAGTTCTGCATGCCCCTTGCCCTCTATATCAAACTAGCATGTGCACCGTGAACTTGTGCACATCCTGATGCCCTTCACTTTCCTTCTTGTGACCTAGGTCATCGCCTCCATCACCGTTTGCGAAAGCCCGACGCCGCAGCAACACCGACGAGCTCCTCCACCTACGCCCGTGCGCCCCTGTCCAAGCCAACTACTGAAATGGATCGTACGGGCACCTAGAGGGGGGGGTGAATAGGTGCTAACCAATTTTTAATACTTTTTCAATTTTAGGCTTGACACAAAGTAAATTCTCTAGATATGTAACTACAAGAATTTCCCAATATGCAACCCTAGCTACTAAGCACGTAAAGAGAGGAGCGAAGGAACCGTAGTGGAGCACGCGGAGACACATGGATTTGTTTTACTGTAGTTCCTTCCTTGTTAAGGGAAGTACATCTGCGTTGGAGGGGTGGGCTGTTCTAAGACCACCATGCCACAATAGGCCTCACCCTATTCTCCGATGGATCTCGCCACGAGAGGCCTGATCCACCTTCTCCACTATTGGATCCCTTCGAGGCGGGAACCGGTGCCTTTTACAACGCTACCGGGGCACACACCCACATCTGAATTGGGGGCTCCCGAGATGACAACAAGCTGTCACAAGAAAAAGGTTTATCAATATAAACAAAACAAAGATCTAGGTATTTGCAAGAAATACTAGATCGGTGATTCTCCAAATGAATGGAGAGGAGATGAAGCGCTTGATTGCTGATGATGAAGATCGAGTTCTCCTCCTTCGATTCCCCAAATGGACGGGGCCGTTGGGTGGATCTAGGTGGAGCTCTGTTGGATGAAGGTTGTAGATCAGATCTTGTCTTTTTCGAATGAACCAAGAGATCTGGCAGGAGGGGGAAGGCTGGCTTAAATACACCCTCCCCAGATATGGCCGTTGAGCAACTTTGGGAGCGAATTAACCGCCCCCCACTTGGGGCGGACTATCCGCCCCTGGGAAAACTCCGCCCCCTCTCTAGGGGCTGGCGCCTGCGAAACTTGTTGAAGACCTTGGGGGGGATAATCCGGCCCCCTCCTGGGGCGGATTACCCTGCCAAGCCGAAAAGTCCGGCCAACACTCCGGCCCCTCTATGGGGCTTGCGCCTTGGCGGTGAGCATGGGGGGCGGACTATCCGCCCCCCCCTGAGGGGCGTATTATCCGGCGAGGCCAGAAAATCCGGCCAAAACTCCGCCCCTCTTCTGGGGCTTGCGCCTATGTGGGAAGAGGGAGGGCGTATTATCCGCGCCCCCAAAGGCAGATACTTTTCCCTTTTTCCTTAGAGAGAGCTGCAACACTTCAACACATATTAAATAATCCTTGATATTGTTATCTAACACACAAAACACTAGGGATTACGAAATGTTCTTTCAATCTCCCCCTTTTTGGTGTTAGATGACAATACTAGGATTTGCAATGAAACTGGCTAACGCCACCTTAAAAATGAAAGACGCTCCCCCTAGATGTGTGCATATTTACAATTTGCATTTGAATACAAATACACACACTAGAGAGAACACAACTTTCATAGCAAAGATAATTGAAACAAGGTGGGTAGGGAAACATGGTCATACCACCGGGATGTGACTATAGCCAAAGAAAATAATGAGATTGATAGCCTCCAAGAACATCCCAACAATATTGATGCATACATTCGATAATCCCATGATTCCATATGCCATCAAACATACTCCATAGATAAATCCAGAATTCCATGAGATCCACAATATAATTCCAAAATTCCAGAATACCAAGCACGTAGAGTAAAGCACGACATAGTCTTACATAACCAAACACAAATAGCAAATAAGTTCACGCTAAAAAGGCACAAGCAAGCAAAGAAAACGACTGAAAGACAGGTGCTTGCGCCCGACCCTTGCAAATCACGAGACCTAATAGAACTACTTCTCCCCCTTTGGCATCGAAGCGCCAAAAAGGAAGAAGAGCGATGCTAACGCCCCTGAAGATCACTCCTCCTCATCCTCGTCGTAGTCATTCCCGTCCCCTTCCTCATCATCATACTCATCATCATCGTCATCAGCTGGAGGAGTGGGTGCCCTCGATGGTGGAGGAAAGAGGCAACTCTCGAGCTTGCCGTAGTTGATCCCTGAAGTGTTCCACTGAGCATACGGTTCCGGAGCAGTGGGAGGAGGTGGATGGCCAGTGGCACCTGAGACATGGTGAAGAATAAGCTGATGAGTGTGATCCCTCTCATGATCCCTGCGGTACGCCTCATATTGACCCTTGTGCGTGTCAATGCCCATGCAAAGGATGTGCTGCTGGAACCAAGTGAGCTGCTTAACCTCGCGTGCCATTGGGGACACCGCGGAACGACGACCACTAGCCCGTGCATCACGCATGAAGGACTCAGGGGCAGTGGAAGGGTGATGGGTCTTCTGAGCCTTGTTATAGATTTTCTTGGGATTGTGAAATCCATCCAAAGTAGTGCCAAAATCCTCATGGGGCAACATATGCTTGATGAGCATCATAATGAAAGGAGCATAAGGAATAGAGAGCCTGTTGATCATAGCATCCGTCATATCATGATATATGTAGTCCATGACATCCAGTTTGTAACCTGTAGCTCAACCAGAGTTGGTGACACACTCGTGGGCAAAAGCAAGGAGAGGAACTAGATGACCACGGATCTTGTCATTGTTTCCACCACTCGAAGAAATGCAATCCCTAAATATGCCAACAAGTTAGGCATACAAGGGAGAAAGACCAGCAAAAGTACCAGCAACACCATCAGGGGTAAGGCAAGGAGCAAACATAGTATCCTTCGATGGCTTCAGTGGAGAAATGATACGGTGGCCAGAAGGAGTGTCACGGCCATGGAATGCATAACCAAGAACCTGCCCAAAGATGCGGAAGTCCAACTGAATCATTGTTGTCCCGGTCATCCACTTCATAGTACGACGCTCATACCGCAAATCACAAGTGTCAAGAAAAACTGCCTCACCACGGAGGAATCATAGTTGCATTGGTAGTCATAAGGTGGTGAAGCCCCATCTTGTTGGTTACATCTAATGCCTCAAGAAGCCTTGCCTTGGATTGAGCCTCAGTCAAATTGATAGGATGCATGGGGCGAAGCTTGAGGGTAGCATATACATCATCATGAATAGCCCAAAAGTGGGCATTCCAAAACATAGAGTCCTCGGGGGGGGGGGGGGCATCACTGTCAGCCTCATCATAGTAATCAGTCTGGCGAATGGAGGCATACTGAAGACTGTCCATAGACTTGTAATTGGGCCGATACTGTTTGCCCTTACGAGATGCGGTTCTCTTTGTTTTATTTCCTGCCTCTGCCATCCGTTCAACCTCTCTTGCTGCTCTGCTGACCTCGGTTTCGTCAATGAACTTCCCTTCTGCAATGGGCTTGAGATAACGGGCACGGGAACGACGGGAGAAGGTCTTGGTCGGCTTGGAACCACCTATGAAAAGCATTAGAGGGATAGCATGGAGATAAGCACATACACAAGTCTAGGAGAAACAATAGAAAAACAATCCATAATCCAATGATGTGAATTGCAGGAGTCAGGACCAAACCAGACCAGAAGTGAACCTCCAGGCCGGATTATCGGCCCTGGCAGGGGCGGATAATCCGCCCCCCGCAGAAATTTTCTGGAATGGCCCAGATCTACCATGGCAAAACAGATCGGGCACTAGGGTTGCAATTCTACTGATTCTATCATGTAAGGAAGAACACCAAGGAGCTTCTACAATGATATTTCCACCAAATAAAATGCATCCCATACAAAAGGAGAGAGATGAGGGAGTTATCCTCACTCATTGGAGGAAAATCGTGGAGGAGAAGATACCCGGAGGCGAGGTGAAGAAGATTCGAGGAGAGCCCAGAGAATCCGGTGGTCAAATCGACTCCGAGAGGGGCGGTGGCTCCAACGGCGGCTGGGGGCTGAGGTAGGGTTAGGGGAGGACTGAATGCTCTGTTTGAGCCTGCCCTCCCCATCCCAGCCTTTAAAGGGCATATTTTCCCGGGGCGTAGAATCCGCCCCCCCACTTAGGGCGGATAGTCCGCCCCCGCTCTGAAAATTCTGTTACGTACAGATTCAAGCCGAAGCAACCTTGCAAAACCCCTCGCTGGTGTATAGAGGACTTTTGTGCAAGAATAGATGGTTCAAGGACGGAAATAAAGGCTTGGGTTTAGAGCAACAAACTGAGATGGTACTATACACCCAAATTTGCAAAAATCAAATAAAACAAAAGCCAAAGTTGATTGTGTTTTCCATAAGAACAAGAAATATGCAAGAGAATCCAAAGAGAGCCATTAGAACCCGACTCTTCACAAGGAAGAGGGCGGTGGCCGAAGCCACCATGTAGGAGCGCATGGCATGACACCGCGAAGATGTATCTTGAGTTCAAAACCAATGCTCATCAATGACCCACATATCACAATAGTATATTAAGGGAAATGATTTTTCTGGCTTTCAGCATTATGGGGGGAGGGTTAGCCCAACCAATTAGGACCACACTCCCCCTATTTCTATGCCCACATCTAAACCAAATACATGAATAAGAGCAAGTGACTGTGCAAGGGTAGTCAAGCCAAGCTCCGTGAATCTATGATATTTAGCTCATTCCTCAAATAACAAAATCTTGCTTCATCAAGGGGCTTCGTGAAAATATCAGCAAGTTGGTTCTTTGTGCTCACAAAGGATAGGGCAATATCGCCACGAGCAACAAGATCCCGAATGAAGTGGTTGCGAATCTCAATATGTTTTGTTCTTGTATGCTGCATGGGATTGTAAGCAATTTTGATAGCACTTTCATTGTCACATAATAGAGGCACTTTGTCACAATTGACACCGTATTCCTTTAAAGTTTGACTCATCCATAATAACTGAGTACAAGCACTTGCAGCAGCAACATATTCAGCTTCGGCGGTTGAGAGTGAAATACAATTCTGTTTCTTTGAAGACCAACACACCAGAGACATGCCCAAGAATTGACATGCACCAGAAGTTGATTTTCTATCATCTTTGTCACGAGCCCAATCTGAATCAGTGTAACCACATAGAGAGAAACTCGAACCCTTGGGATACCATAACCCAAAATTCGGGGAATGAACCAAATATCTGAAGATTCGTTTGACCGCCACTAAGTGGATTTCTTTAGTAGCGGCTTGGTACCTTGCACACACTCCTAAACTTAACATCATATCGGGCCTAGATGCGCAAAGGTAAAGGAGAGAGCTGATCATGGATCGGTATAGCTTTTGGTCCACGTCTTTACCCTTGGGATTGAGCTCAAGATGACACTTTGTTTGCATTGGAGTAGCAACGCCATTGAGATCCGTCATCTTGAACCTTTTGAGCATGTCTTGGATGTACTTAGCTTGATTAATAAAGGTTCCCTCTCTAAGTTGTTTGATCTCGAATCCAAGAAAGAACCTCAACTCACCCATCATTGACATCTCAAACCTGTCAGTCATAAGCTTTGAAAATTCATCGTTAAAAGCTTGGTTAGTAGAGCCAAAAATAATGTCATCTACATAAAGTTGGCATACAAAAAGCTCCCCATTAACCTTCTTAGTAAAAAGAGTGGGATCGATTTGCCCAACTTCGAATCCACGGTCTAACAAAAGCTCTTTAAGGTGCTCATACCACACACGTGGGGCTTGTTTAAGGCCATAGAGTGCCTTATCGAGTTTGTAGACATGGTTCGGAAACTTGGGGTCCTCAAAACCCGGGGGCTGCTTGACGTATACTAACTCATGTAGAGGACCATTAAGAAACGCACTCTTAACATCCATTTGCTGTAATTTAAAGTTATGATGGGATGCATATGCAAGAAGGATACGGATGGACTCAAGACGAGCCACAGGAGCATAAGTCTCGCCAAAATCAATTCCGTCCACTTGAGAGAATCCTTGAGCCACGAGTCTTTCTTTATTCCTCACAACAATGCCATTTTCATCTTGTTTGTTCTTGAATATCCACTTGGTACCGATAACATTGGGGCAGTCCCTGGGTTTCTCTACGAGCTTCCAAACTTTGTTGTGTTCGAAGTTATTTAATTCTTCATACATTGCAACAACCCAATCGGGGTCTTCAAGAGCATCAAAGACCTTCTTCGGTTCAACCATGGAAATGTGAGCTTGATGATCACAGAAGCTTGCAAGTTCTCTTCTAGTAGACACCCTTCTTCGTAGATCACCAACAACCTTGTCAAGAGTGCAACCCCTTAGTTCAAGGTTCCGATCAGCATGAGCCTTGCGACGAGCCTCAATGTCCTTATTCTTTCTAGAAGGAGTTGATTCAGTATTTGTATCCTTGTCTAGACCACTGCCTTGCCCTTGATCTTGATCTGAGTTAACAACAGGAGCTTGCTGCAAATTTTGATCTTCAGGGCCAGATAATCCGCCCCTTGGTGGGGCCGGACTATCTAGCCTGGGAGAAGAGGCACCAGTTCCTTCTTCCTGAGAGTGTCAAACGATGCTGGGAGATCCAGGGATGGATAATCCGCCCTCAGGGGCCGCAGAATCCGGCCTGGGAACTTCTTGGTTGTTGTCTTCTTCTTCGGATCCCCTGGAACAAGCTGGAGTGCCAGGGGAGGATTGTTCGCCCCTTGGAGGGGGCAGAAAGTCTGTCTAGGGACTGCCATCTTGTCCAGGAGACTAAGGATCTTCAGTAGGTTGCGGTGTCGGTGCAGAGTTTTCTCCAATAGTAGGAGCTTGTTGATCTTGTGTAGATGAGGGATCCACTTGAGTGGAGCATTGTCCTTCCCGATCCGCCACAAGGGTTTCCTCAATGGGGCGGAAAAATCCCACGCCCATTCTTCTTATGGCATATTGGGGTATTTCAACATCTTCATCACAAACATCAACTTTCCCTACAAAGGAGCCGTTATTTTCATCGAACTCCACACTACAAGATTCTACAACAATCCCAGTGAGCTTTTTGTAGACTCTAAGTGTGGGATTCGGCACCGTAACAAACAAAAATACCTTCTAAAGCCTTGGACTCAAATTTTGACAAGCGGATACCTTTGATAAGAAAGAAACACTTACACCCGAATACTCTGAAGTATGAGATGTTGGGCTTGTTACCGGTAAGTATTTCATATGGAGTTTTGTCCAAAATATTTTGGAGGTAGAGCCGGTTCGATGAGTGACAAGTAGTGGATATGGCTTCAGCCCAAAAATTGTAAGGAGACTTGAATTCAGCCAACATTGATCTTTCCATATCCATCAAAGTCCGGTTCTTCCTCTCGGCTACACCATTTTGTTGAGGGGTGTACGCAGAATATTGATGTCTAATCCCCTCTTTGCTTAGAAACTCATTCAAAGTGTAGTTCTTGAATTCAGAGCCGTTGTCACTTCTTATTGCCAAGATAGGAACACTGTGTTAACGTTGAACTTCATTAGCTAAGTCAATGACTGTTTGTTGAGTCTCACTCCTTAGTTTGAAAAAATAGACCCATGTATATCTTGAGTAATCATCGACAATGACCAAGCAATATTTCTTCCCACCAATACTTGCGTGAGAAGGAGGACCAAATAAATCGACATGAAGTAATTCCAAGATCCTCTTTGAAGACACAATAGTCTTCCTCTTGTGGGGAGAGTCATGTATTTTGCCTTCAACACAAGCCCTGCAAACACGATCTTTGGCAAAGGAGACATTGTATTTTATTCCAAGGATGTGGCCACCCTTGTGGAGACTTTGCAAAGTTCTCATGTTGACATGGGCTAAACGGCGATGCCATAGCCAGCCCATGTCGGCCTTTCTGAAAATACACATCGGACTCGAAGTGGTTTTCCCCGAAAATTCCACCACATACAGGTCATTTTCGACGTACCCAACGAAAGCGACCTTTAGAGACTTGCTCCACAAGAGTAACACCAAATCATCATCGATAAAAACAGCAAAACCCATCTTGCCAAGGGCACGAACAGAAAGAAGGTTGTAACCGAGGGTCTCAACAAGCATGACATCCACGAGAGAGATATCGTGGGCAACCACAACCTTGCCAAGACCCAATACCTGAGATTTAGACTTATCACCGTAGGAGACTGTAATATTATCATGATTGGGTCGCATCTCCGTGATGGTCTCCTTGCTTCCGGTTATATGACTAGTGCATCCACTATCCAGCACCCATTTCGACCCATCGGAAGCATAGCCTTGCAAGAGAATTACTTCTTGGTTTTAGGTACCCATTTTTCAATGGGTCCTTTCATGTTAGTAACAAGGGTCTTTGGAACCCAAATAGACCAAGCAATATATTCATCAAAGGGACCGACATCATAAGCATAAACATCGCCATAATCATCACAAAAGAGTTCATAATTTGGATTGTGAGACCCTGCAAAACCAATATTGTTAGTTTTCTCTTTTGTGACATTCTTCTCAGCGATGCTTGTCTTTGATTGCACATTCTTGGTCTTGTTCTTCTTATTTTTCTTTTTCTTGGACTTGGTGACATACTGAAGTCCCTCTTTACCATGATTTGACCTTTGCTTTCCAAGAACTTCATCAAGCACACCCTTATCCTTGGGAGTGATGTTCTTGACCACTTCTTTTTCCACACTAGCATTTTCTTTGTGATTATATGTTGAGTTGGATGAGCTAGGAACATCATATTTGGCCAATCGACTTTGGAGCTGATCATGTGACTCATTGAGGTTGGAGAAATCGTTTTTCAACGCCTTGTGAGCGTTGTCAAGTTTCTCCAATTCCTTGGAGAGTCTATCATGAGCAGCCCCAAAGGCAATCTTTTCCTTCTTTAACTTCTTTGCTTTGGTGACTGCATTGTCATGTTCCTTAACAAATTTAGCCACAATTTCTTCATGTGACTCTTCAACGGACTCAAACCTCTCTTCAAGCGAGGCCCGAGCTTCTTCTTCTTCTTCCTCAAGAGCATTTTTTAAGGATGCAATTTCCATTGCATCCTCCCTTTCAAATCTGCCCTTTTCTTCGAGGAGAGCTTCGTTTTGGGCCAACTGATCCATAAGAGCTTCAAAACATATTTTGTGCTCACCTTGCAAGTTAGTGTAGAAGTAATCCAAAGCAATAATCTCTTCTTTAACCTTAAGACTAGTAGGATCATCCATGTCAATCATAGGCTTAGGAAAAGAAGAGTTAGAAGTCGTTGCCTCGGAGCTTCTTGCCATGAGACAAGTAGCATTCTTGTTGATAATTTTTTCGTTCGGAGAGTCGAAGAGAGATTTTGATGTAGACGTGGTGGCTATAGCAGCCACCTATTGAGATCTATCGTCCTCGTCCTCATCTTCACTTCACGACGAATATTCTTCTTGAGCCACTAGAACAATCTTTGGTTGCTTCTTGAAGGGAGCATTCTTCTTTACAAACTGTTTCTTGCATGGAGCCTTTGACTTGTCTTTGAAAATAAGTCTTCCTCCATTATCTTCCCTACTTTGATATGGACACTTAGCTACAAAGTGCAGCCGGTCACCATAGTTGAAACATGTTCTCGGCTTGGGACCATTTTCTTTTCTTCCATAGGCTCCACTCTTGCGTTCTATTTCAGCTTTAGCCTTGGCTGGATCTTTCCAAAAGTTTCTAGCATAAAGAGCCAAGTATTATCCGTGGATCCTTTTTATATCCTCGGGACAGTCCAGACCTTCTATGGCATATTCATCATGATCAATCACACTGGTCTTCAAGGACATGTTGACCCCCTTTTGCATCCCCATAGCTCGAGCATGAGCATCTTCGGCATTCTTGGCAGCCACTTTGAAAGCGTCCATTTCTTGCATTACCTCATTGGATGTCATGAGGTGATAGTTATGCCTACCTTGCAGACTTTTCAAATCTGTGGGCTCAAATGGCATAAGAGCACTGACATACTTGCGCTTGATCCATGCATCATCAACATGAGCTGCACCGTGGTTTCTGAAAGTTGTGGCTATTGCCTTGAGCCTCCTATACATGTCCTCATGATCCTCTCCATCCAACATATAGAATCTTTCAGCTTCGTTGCTCAAAGCATCATATCTATTCCTTCTCATACTTTCATTTCCGATCAAGAGCTCGGTGAGAGCATTCCAAGCTTCTTTAGCTGTGCTAAGATGCTGAATGCGTGGCATGTCTTTGTCACCCACACCAAGCTGTATTGTGTGTAGAGCTGTAGCGTTGAGTTGGCTATCGACAACTTCTCTTCTTGTGAGATTGTTGGGGTTTCCAACATGAAGACCATTTTCTATAATTTTCCACAACTCAATGGAGGAACTACATGAGACTTCATCAAAAATTGCCATTGAGTAAAAGTAGATGCAGAAAGTTTGGGTGGATAACCCCTATTATATATACGTGGGTGAGGGATAGGTGGATCAGGAGAATACACATGACAAACCTCATTGTATCCATCCTTACCACTATCCTTTTTCGAGGAGGAGCTCTTGCTAGTGTCATCACAAACCACTTCGTTCTCTTTGGAATCGGTTTTACCCATTTCCTTGGATTGCGGAGTGGTAGCCTCAGAGTTAGATGGAGGTGATGTTGTGGATGTGGAGAGACGCATTATCCATTGACGCATCTCTTCCATCTTAGCCTCCATTGAACTCACCAAGGTTGTTTCCAACATCTTGAGATCGTTCATGGTGACGACATCCAGAGCATCACTCCCATCTACCTTGGAATCCATACTTCTCTTAGGAGGTTAAGCCCGAAATAAGAGCCGGGGCTCTGATACCAATTGAAATGGATCGTATGGGCACCTAGAGGGGGGGTGAATAGGTGCTAACCAATTTTTAATACTTTTTCAATTTTAGGCTTGAAACAAAGTAAATTCTCAAGATATGTAACTACGAGAATTTCCCTATATGCAACCCTAGCTACTAAGCAAGAAAAGAGAGGAGCGAAGGAACCGTATTGGAGCACGCGGAGACATAGGGATTTGTTTTACTGCAGTTCCTTCCTTTTTAAGGGAAGTACATATGCGTTGGAGGGGTGGGCTGTTCTAAGAACACCACGCCATAATAGGCCTCACCCTATTCTCTTACGGATCTCGCCACGAGAGGCCTGATCCACCTTCTCCACTATTGGATCCCTTCGAGGCAGGAACCGGTGCCTTCTACAACGCTACCGGGGCACATACCCACAACTGAATTGGGGGCTCCTGAGATGACAACAAGCTGTCACAAGAACAAGGTTTATCAATATAAAGAAAACAAGGATCTAGGTATTTGCAAGAAATACTAGATCAGTGATTCTCCAAATGAATGGAGAGGAGATGAAGCGCTTGATTGCTGATGATGAAGATCGAGTTATCCTCCTTCGATTCCCCAATGGACGAGGCCGTTGGGTGGATCTAGGTGGAGCTCTCTTGGATGAAGGCTGCAGATCAGTTTTTGTCTTTTTCAAATGAACCAAGAGATCTGGCAGGAGGGGGAAGGCTGGCTTAAATACCCCCTCCCCAGATCTGGCCATTGAGCAACTTTGGGGGCGTATTATCCACCTCCCACTTGGGGCGGACTATCCGCCCATGGGAAAACTCCGCCCCGAGGGCGGATTTTTCGGGGTGAAAATCCGCCCCCTCTCTGGGGCTGGCGCCTGGGAAACTTGTTGAAGAACTTGGGGGTGGCGGATAATCCGGCCCCCTCCTGGGGCGGATTATCCGGCCAAGCCAGAAAGTCCGGCCAACACTCTGCCCCCTCTCTGGGGATTGCGCCCTGGCGGTGAGAAAAGGGGGGCGGACTATCAGGCCCTCCTGAGGGGCGGATTATCCGGCGAGGCCGGAAAATCTGGCCAAAACTCTGCCCCCCTTCTGGGGCTTGCGCCTATGTGGGAAGAGGGAGGGGCAGATTATCCGCCCCTGGTGGGGGCGGATTATCCGCCCCCCAAAGGCAGATACTTTTTCCCTTTTTCCTTAGAGAGAGCTACAACACTTAAACACACATTAAATAATCCTTGATATTGTTATCTAACACACAAAACACTAGGGATTATGAAATGTTCTTTCAACTACGCCTTGAGCTTCCTCGCGTCCATGCGAACCTGGTAAGCCTTGCCACCATCCCCTTTACCCCCTAGCCAATAGAATGTCGCCGGTATTAGTGCCGCCGCCACCAGCGCCATCAGCGCCGCTCACTTTTGGTCGCTTGATCCAGAGGCGTTAGATCTAGATCCTACGGCGTATAATAGATCATTTACCGAACCGTTTTATTTAGATCTGGCGCGTTGGATCTGACTTGATCCAACGGCACGGAAGGGTGATCCTGAGCGAAACGGTATCAGCCAATAGGAACGCGCCGCGTGTCTGTCTCTTTGATTTAAAATCTGTTTTTGAATCTATTAGTTGATTTAACTTCTAAAATTCATAACTTTAGTTTTGTTTGTCCAAAATTTTCAAATAATATATCATTGGATTCAGAAAATTAATCCCTACACATATATGGCCTTGAATTGATCATTTGCTTCTGAAAAAATAGGATTATTTGCAGAAGAATTTGTAGGCCTATTTTGCATATAAAAATTATTTAGAAAATGTTTATAAAGTAAATTTGAGTTTGTTTAGACTTTAGAAAGTTTATTTGTGTTCAGTACTTTTTAGTTTGACTTGTTAGTGTAGAAAAATCATTTCATTGCATTGCATGCATTCATATATATTTTGTTTGAATATTTGAATGTGAATTTGGTGTTATGATTTTATGTGTAGATTTTGGTGATTGTGGTGATTGTGATTGTGATTGTGATTGTGAGGACTGTTGCTACTCTCCCAACTATCAAGGCAAGTGGTGCTTCATATTTTGACCTATTATTTTGACTATGCACTAGTGATATTTTGAGTAGGACTTGCATGGAATTTTTCTAAGTATATATACTATGCTATGCTTTGGGAAATCCTAGTAGTTGTAGTCTTCGTAGATTTTTCCCTAAGTTAAGAAAATTTGTTATGTTATCATTCTTATCCTAGCTAGTAGAAAATAAGGGTGGAATGTTCATGCTATGAATTTTTTGCTAACTCTATGACTTGTATTTTTGATTAATAAAACAACTATGTGAATGAATCACCTTGGTCGAATGGTATGGTTGGTTTATGTTGAGTTTTTACACAAGGCCCATGTCTATGGTTTACCTTGTGTATCACACTTGTGGATTTCCACCCAGGAACAAAGGGATTTGAGATGTTTAGTGTTGAGAACCTCCTAGTGCAACCACATGGCATATGGGCTCTGCCTTGACCAACTAGGTTGCAAGAACTTAGCCAGATGGACAGTTGGTGGTAGGGATGGAACGCGTCCATGGTGGTCTAAGGGAATGATTCTAAAAAGTCTCGTCTCGATGCATGTCGAGTCTTGTGGGGAAAGTGCACCACCTCTCGAGAGGGTAAAACCTAAGTACTTAGCCATGTTCCCGGCAATGGACAATTTGAGCATCAAAGACATTGAAGCAATCAAGGATCTCCTCATCCCAATTTCTAAGTTAAAAACTTGTGATTGAACAAGGGTAAAGGTTCACCAATGTCTATTGGTGGTTCCTTGTGTGTTTTGACAAACAAAAACTTAATGTTTTCAACTAATAAGACAAAACCATATTTTGAGCAAAGCCATCCTAAGCTACAGTTAGCCAAATTCATATAGATGTTAGATACTACTATTATACTATGGTATCACTTGCCCATACAATTCCAAATATATTGACCCACTGTGGCTGTAACTTATGATGTTGCAGGTTACTCTGATGGATATTAGAGTTGTGAGTCTACAAGCAACATGTTTGCCTATGGCGCATGAAGATGAAAACTTATAGTTATTTCCTTGGGCTATTGAGTTGTAAAGACTATGTTATCTCTGTAATGACGATGTAATAACGACCTTTTTATCTGTGTACTTCATCTTAAACCGTGGAAGCTAGCATTTGATCCATGAACTAGGATTGCAATCATAGGGGCCTTTACCTTTAAAAGGTGGGGTCTTACAACACAACAAATACCAAGCAAAATATTTTCGTGCATGATAGCGGAGCATGTCATTTGTGGCATGTCCATTCTTGTTCAAAACACTATTAGCACAATACATGAATAGAAAATGGAATGCATATGCAAGGTCAATGTGTATGGAAATCATTTGAACATCATCCAAATGTTGGAACTCGAAAAGTCCATACAATGTCTTACTGTGGAATTCAAAGCATTAGACTAAAATTAAGATCAACATATTTGATTCAAGAATAGGAGAAATAGACAAAAACACAAGAGGAAGGATATCCAAAACAACACCATTCGTGCAAACAAACCATTTTATAGAGAAAGTGTTCCTTATGTTTGTTGCAACAACAATATGAGATACTTGGAAGATATCATGACAATACATGCTCATAATGGCATCATGGTTGCACACAGATACCGGAAAGGGAAATTGTCCAATTTTTTGTTGCAACACACAAAACATCAATATTCAATAGAAAATAAACACGATTGTCACAAGGTGAAATAGTACCATCAACATGCTTGCAAGAAACCCATAAGAAAGAACAATTTTTCAACATCAAATATGCAAAGCATGCAAAAGGTATTAGAGTCTGTTTTGATCTAGAACTCACATTGGGATGCTCTCAAAAGATATTTTTTCAACTCATGCTCAATCGAGGTTGACATTCTAGTGCGGGTACCTACACGCAACATAGTTAAAGGAAAGAACGTGTGTGCATGGTAGAGAAACACATCATCCATCATGACATATCTTGTCTTGTGCACATCACCATTAATGTCAATCAAGTTGAAATTATGTGCATGTTGAAAATGCAAGTTGGGAACATGCTTATCATGGCAACCATCAAAATCTCCAAAAAATGAGAAACCTATGGGGGGAATCTCATTACAGACCATATGATAAGTATTATTCCAAGCAAAACAAGTGATAAAAAAATTATTCAACTTATTGCAAGCAACTGGAGAAATTGGATAACTATCATGACAAAGCATGTCCGAAGCAATTGCATGGTTGCCAAAAAAATAGGGAAAGAGAAATTGTTCATGAATTTTGTAACAACACTAAAATAAATTGTGTCATCATTGCAAGCAAAGCATTTGAAAGAGCAAGTGTTCATCATATTGCAAGCAATGGAAGGATACACAAAATGTTTATAGCATGTCATGTCTATGGCAACATCATCACAACAAAATAATTTCACATGATCAACATTATGGAAATGCAAGGTATCACATGGAAATATGAAAGAATCATATGAAATGTCACAAGTATCATCCATAGCATGCCAATCATCACAAGTCATCATGTACACTAGTGGGATCATGGCATCATCAACACCCTTATTTTTACGTTGTTCATACCTCTCATAAGAAGTGGGTATTGTGGTACTAGTAGCCTCTATTGGAGATATTCCAAAGAGGCAATAATAAAGTGGTTATTATTATATCTTTGTTTTTATGATAATTTTTTACATCCCATTCTATAATTGTATTAACCGGAAACATTAATACTTGTGTGTTTTGTAAACATAAAAGAGTCCCTAGTAAGCCTCTTTTTGAAACTAGCTTGTTGATAAATAGATGATCATGGTTTATTGATCATAGACATGAGATTCTATTAATAATAAGATCATATCATTAGGAGAATGATGTGATGGACACACACCCATATTAAGCATAGCATAATATCAAGTCATTAAGTTTGTTTTGCTACAAGCTTTCAGATACATAGTAACCTAATTCTTCGACCATGAGATCATGTTAATCACCATCATCGTATGAGTACTTTGATGAAATCAAACAACACTTCCATAACTGGGTAGTTATAAAGGTGGAATTGGATATTCTAAAAGTATGGGATGAAGCGCATGGATCAAGAGTGGGATTTGTCCATCCATATGACAGATAGATATACTCTGGGCCCTCAGTGGAATGTCATCCAATTGGCTTGCAAGCATGTGACTAGGTCACAAGGGATGTCATATCTCGGAATGAGTAAAGAGTACTTATCGGTAACGAGGTTGAACTAGGTATAGAGATACCGACGATGGAACCTCGGATAAGTAAAGTATCACGTGACAAAGGGAATTAGTATCATATGTGAATGGTTCATTCAATCATGAAGTCATCGTTGAATATGTGGGAGCCATTATGGATCTCCATATTCCGCTATTGGTTATTGATCGGAGAGGTGTCTCGATCATGTCTGCATAGTTCACGAACCATAGGATGACACACTTAAGGTTCGATGTTGTTTAAGTAGATATGGAATATGATTTGGAGACCGAATGTTGTCGTAGTCTTGGATTGGATTCAGGACATCATGAGGAGATCCAGAATGGTCCAGAGAATAAAATTCATATAAGGAATGTCAATTTCCAGGGTTCGGAAATGTTTTCGGTGTTTTGACCGGAATCTTCTAGAATGTTCTATTGGTGCCACTAGTGGGTCCACCACCCCGGGAGGGGCCACTTGGGCTGTGGAATTCCACGGGGGGCCTAGGGCAAGCCGCACCAATCCCAAGAGGGGCAACTGGCCATCACAAGGAAAAAGGGGAAACCCTAATAAGGAAAGGGGAAGAAAACTCGAGGGGCAAGTTTTCCCCCTCCCTTCTTGGCCGCCGAGTTGGGGAAGGACACATCCCGGGATGGGAACCCTGTCCGCACCCCCCATATATATAAGTAGGGGTGGGGGTGCCCCCTTACCCCCTCACCTCAACCCTAGAAGCCGCACCTTGATGCGGCTCAGATCACTATAGAGATTTGTTGGGAAACCCCAAGAGAAAGGTATGATGAGTACATCAATAAGTTTTCCCTCAGTAAGAAACCAAGGTTATCTAACCAGTAGGAGGAAGGAAACGACTCAAAGGTTTTGCTAGCAACTTGGAAACCTTCACAACACAAACTCAATACTTTGCGCCAACGAACAGTGAGGTTGTCAATCTCGCCGGTTTCCTGAAAACAAAGGATTAAACGTATGGTGTGGAAGGTAATGGTATATTGCAGAAAGTAAACAGTAATAGTGGAAGATGTATCAATGGTAAAAATGGCACCGGGGTCCACAATTCACTAGAGGTGTTATCCTTAAGATAAATACATAACATGTTGGGTAAACAAATTACAGCGGGGCAATTGACAGGACAAAACAAGGCATAACAATGCAATACTAGACATTCATGATCCTATGAGATTTGATTGGGCATTACAACAATATACATAGACCGCCATCCAACTACATCTATGAATACTAATACACCTTCAGGTTATCATCCGAACCCCCTCCAGTATTAAGTTGCAAGCAACGGATAACTGCTTTAAGCAATGTGTTTAAAGTAAACAATACAATTGTTCCATGAACAAGATATTGTTTTCTTCTCCCTAGTAACAATAACACATCTGCAACCTTAGAGATTTATGTCACTTCCCTAGATTCAATAGAGGCATGAACCACTATCGAGCATAAATACTCCCTCTTGGAGTCACTAGCATCTACTTGGCCAATACATCTACTAGAAACGGAGAGCATGCAAGATCTCAAACAACACAAACATGATAGAATCAACAAGATAGAATCATTAATCAATCAGGCGTAGTAATCTCAATATCCATCGTATCTCAGCAAACACAACATGCATGATTACAAATAGATGATCTTGATCATTAATGGAGCTCACAAGATCTAAACATGGTAGCACAAAGGAGGATAAACAACCATCTAGCTATTGTATGGACCCATAGTCCAAGGTGGAACTACTCACACATCATACCGGAGGCTGGCATGGTGATGAAGAAGGCCTCCAGGATGATCTCTCCCTCCGGCAGGGTGCCAGGAAGAGCTTCAGATCCCCTCGTGGCAGCAGCTATAAACTATTTTGTGGAAATTTGTGGCAGCAGCTATAAACTATTTTGTGGAAATTTGATCGGGTACTTAGGGTTTTGGCATTCGGGGGGGGGTGGTTCTTATAGGAGAAGGGAAGACCGAGGGGGTGGCCGCACCCACCCCCCCAGGCGCGGGCCAGGCCTGGCCGCATGGCCAGGGGGTGTGGGCCCCTCGTGGCTCTCCTCCGTCTCGTCTTCTGGCTTCATGTTCTCCTCGGTGAAATATAGACTTTGGCTTTCGTCCCGTCCAATTCCGAGAATATTTATGTTCTGGCTTTTCTGGAACCAAAAACAGCTGAAAATAGGCAACTAGCACTGTGGCATCTTGTTGATAGGTTAGTCCCAGAAAATGTATAAAAATACCTCAAAGTGTAGACAAAGAAAAGCTAAGTAGATACTAAACAAGCATGGAACATAAAAAATTGTAGATACGTTTACGACGTATCAAGCATCCCCAAGATTAACTTGTAACATCCCAAAAATATTAAACTTAAATCATCAAACTCTAATCATCAAAATTAGGGTTAACAAAAAACTTTTCTAATTAAAATTATGAAGGCATGCATATGTGTATGCATTTAATTTGAAATTCTTTTGAACCACCTTGTTTGTATGTTTCCTTGCTTGTAAAATGTTTCTTAGGTGAAATAAACATCATCTAAACATTTCCCAAACTTTTCCTAAAGACAAACAAATCAAATCCAATAAAATAAAGGAATGGTCATTTTGACCAATTTAACTCCCATGCCTACTTTGGCTGTCTCAAACTTTCAGAACCTAATGGAAACTTTTCTGGATCTTTGCACCCCTTGAATGTACTCATAACAAGGTATCAAGGCCCACTTTGTGATCATACAGAAACTTTCATATGCATAGTTTAAATGACAATTCAAAATTGAATCTTTATCATATGGGAAGATCCCACTTTTTCAAAAACCACTCAAACAAGCTCAACTTTCAAAACCCAAGCATCTGCAGACTCACTAGCACCAATATAGCAAACCCACCAATTTTTTTTTCAAAATTCAAAACTTGATTTGATACGGCCATTTCATCAAACAGGTTGCAGACACAAATCATATAAAATCTAAACACTATAGTGAGCAGTGATTGAAGCCTAACTTGTTCTGTCTCTGGACACCACTAGCCTTAGTAGATCATCTAACAACCTAAACTAACCCTTAGCATCACTGTAAGCTTGGCATTGCCATCAATGGTGAACAGCCGAGCACACCCATGTCACCCCCATATCGACAGCAAGCTAGGAAGAGAAACAAGCCTAACCAGCATGTCTGGGAGCAAGCCAACACCCCACCGCCACTCCCTGTCCACCGCTCGAACGTTGCCAAGCCCTGGACCACACGCACGAACCATGCCAACCTCACCAGCAACCATGCCGAGCGTGCGCCAGAGCGCCACCCTCGACCAGCGCCCACAGACCGCGCGCCGCCCTCACCGCGTGCATACACAATCCCCACCGACCCAGGAGACCACCAGACATCCTCGTTCGCCGCCCCGTGGCACACAGCCACCGCTCGCCGTCGAAGACGCTGCCTCTGCCGCGCAGAGCGGCGCATGTTCCAAACCAAGCCACACCGCCCCACGCCTCAAAACCATGTCGTTGAGCATCGTCAGGGAACACCGCACCGCCCCTACCTTCGCCCATGCCAATAGCCGCCTGAAACATCACCCCGACGAGCTCACCGTGCGCCCCGTCGGTCCCCTCGCTCGACTATACATAGAGGCCACCCCGCTCGATTTCTTCACACCATCTCACTCCCCTCTCCTCACTGATCGTGCCACATCATTCCTAGAGCAAGGCGAGCATCACCTCGCCGGAATTTCACCGGAGCCCGCCGCCTCTAGAGAAGAAGGGCGCCATCAATTTCGTCCACCCCAGGAGCTGCCGCGACCACCCCTGAGTTAGCCGTCATCGACTTCGTCGTTCGCCCGCCTCGCCGACCCTCGCCTGCACCTCGGTGTTCCCCCAGCACCCCTCACTGGCCATGCTAGGTTTCTTTCTCGCCAGCATTGCTCAACGTCGATGATGACTCTCAGCCGTTGGATTAGAACTAGATCGAACGATCCACATCGCCCCGTACCGCTTCGCCCCTCCCTGTCTCACTGACGAGTGGGGACACCCACTTAAGCAGCCCGCGGGAGCACTGCGCTTAGCAGGCCGGCCCGTTAACTTTTCCCGTGCAGCCCAGTTATTTGAATTAAACCTTTTTTTCATTTTGTTTCAAACTCACTTCTGTACCCAACTTCAAAAATCAACCCAGATCGATTCAGTGCAGCAAATTGAATGAAACCAATTTTTTTAGAAAGGTCTGAGAATGCTGAATCCAAGCCCGTTGGATTCAAGTAATTCGGATCTATAGATCACCCATGGTAAAAATAACAAGGCAGAAGCTTTTCTGCATTTAAACATTTTTCAAATTTAAACCATAATAGCTTTTGAGTTGATTCCAACTCTAAAAAATCACATTTAACCATACCTTTCAGAATATATAAAAATATATAGGTTTACCTTTAGAAATAATGTTCAAGTAATAAAAGAATGCTACATAGGCATTTCTAGCCACTTTAAATAATTAAAATAAAAGGGTAAAACCTTATTAAATTGTGACACCACTTTAAATCATATTCGCATGGACTAAAATATGTGGTGATGACATGTGTCAACATGATACCATGTTTGGTTTGGAGAATATTAAATCTTAAGTAGTTTTTCAATGAGTAGAAATTACTTTTCTAAAAATAAAAGGAATTAAACCAAGCCTTAATCTTGTAATGTTAGAGATGATGTTAGATCATCTATAGGACCCTTGTGTGTGATGATTGCAAGTAGTTAAGTATTGTTTGGTGATTGTGTACCTCATATTTATTTATAGACGCTAGTACCGACCAAGGATACGAGGAGGAAGGAGGATGGTACGAAGAAGAAGCCGAGGAGAACTTCAACCACTGCTCTACACAAGGCATGCCAATACTTGCAAGCTATTAACCTTGCAAGCTAACACTTGCAATTTAGCAAGCTTATACTGATATTGTGCAAGCTTTATTAACTAAGTGGACCAATGCAAGCTAACCCTTTCAAGATACCCTACTGATGCCACAACCCACTACTTGTTACTCTGCCCACTATATGCCTTAAGCATATATGATCCAACCCACTTGACCAACCGATCCTAGTTTTTACTTACAAGCTTTATACTTTATTTCTTTATCAAAGCTATTCCTTAGAGTTTACTTAAGTGAATTATAGATACTAGAAAGATATCTGAAAGTTGCATAAAGAGCATAAAATTTGTCCTAAGCTAGATAATCTTGATGTCATCTTAAGGCATGATATTGAACTTAGTTAGAACTCCCCTAGTTTACCACCCCTCATTATTGCTTACCCCCACCTGTAGATGCTAGTGCTAAGCATAAAACTTTATCAACTTTAGATGGGAATACTTGGTGGAAAAATGGTTATGAAAACCTTGGAATGATGGATCATTCTATTGAAATGTTTTGGACCTGTGTTTCCAAACACTTGATGATTCTGGTGATGAAAACGATGAGGCATGAGCCTTAGGCCTTTCTAAAACTGATGGTTGTCTGGATGCGATACCATTCCAATTTTATCGTACAACCACAATACCTGAAGATTGGGTAGGGCTTGACTGGAAACTTATATACCTTAGTATTAGTTCCCTCACGGCCAAGGTCTGAGCTGAGGCTACCTTGTGAAGATTGTCCACCTGTGCAGTACCCAAGATGACAGTTGGTCATGGTTGGGAGGCCAAACTCAAAGGAGAGGTGCTTATACTAGGGCGTGTAATCGAAAGGTTAGGATTGATTATCCGCATACTGAGTATGGTGAATTCAGGATTTGTTCCTGACGGATGTATCGAATGTTGTGGTGAAAGTGTACAATGTCTGTAAAGTGTCAAACTATTCGAATTGCCGCGTCCGCGGTTATGGACAGTTGGAGTGTCCATACTGTTCCCCCGTCAGAATTTTCAAAATGACTTGTGAAATGATTTGAAACTTTGACTTGACCACAACAGAGTTGTGATATGAAATACAAGTTCCCACTTAGGAGTTATAAAATTGTGACGAGCATTCGTTGCTTCTAAACTTAGTAGATATAAATCTGGCTTTTGCAAAACAACCCTAGAGCCTAGTGTCCTATTATCCAAAAACCCCTTTACCTGTTAGTATTAGTTTGCGAGTACTTAAAGAGTACTCATGGCTTTATCCCTGGCTATTCCCATGGCCAGACTATGAAGAGGAGTACCTGGAGGATGGAACCCAGGAAGGTTACGACAACTAGGATCATCTCCCATCGTCAGCATTGCCTGTGACCCCGAAGATGGAGCTTCGCCTACGCTACCGTTATTATTACGTATTTCGCTGCTTGATGTTGTATTAAGAACTGGATCATGAGATCCCTATTTGTGTAAGAACTTATGTATCGTTTGTAATGGATGATGTACTATGGTATCCAATTCTGTTATGTCTCGCAAAAATGGTAATCCTGGTATTGCGATGTATGGCATAACTGGCATCTGGGATTAAAAATCCGGGTGTTGACAAGTTGGTATCAGAGCCATCCTGACCATAGGAGACCCTAGTTAGATTGGACGTTGAATCAAAAACTTAGTTTTAAAACCAAAGAAATCAAATATTTACCAAAAACTTATTCTCATTCTTATCCTTTTGATTCTTTCATGAAAATTCATGTTCCTCCAAAAGCTCTTGCAAAATACATAAAATTTTGACACACTTAATCACTCTACTAACTTACTCATCCTATATTCTTATAGATGGACGTGAAGTATAAGAAGTTTTACGAACTTGGGAATGGAGGAGACCTGATCTTTGAGAGGGATTTGGACCAGCTTTCGGAACTTCTGGAGCGTCTGCACCCCGAGTTCTTCGGAGCTCAGCTCAATTATCAAGGAGGAGAAGATCTGCAGTGGCTAATTGTTGCAAGTCTCCGAGGAAAGATTGAACCTCCCACTGCGGAGGGAATTCAGTTTACCTTGAGAGAAAATAACTGGCTCGATGGACTTGCCAGAGCCATGCAGGAAGCTCTTTCTCGTCTGTGTGGGCAGAGCATCAATCAGATCAAGGGTACTCGCTTTGAGTTTTGCCCAAGGTGTGATGCTAATGGACAACCACTGGAAGCCCCATACCACCCCGAACTGAAGACTCAATTGGACCCCCTTAGCTTCATGATGTATGATCGTTAGCAGGAGTTGGACAACTGCCGTGACTACTGCAACCACAAGTCTGCCATCATCCAGACGAAGGACCAGACCATCGCCCTACTAGCAAAGGATCACAAGTCCCGCCGCCGTCAGCTCGACAAGAAGGAGCGCATTATTGCCTGTCTTCGCCACCGCATATCATCTCTGGAGGAGACCATCCACGAGAGAGACATGCAGTTGGAGGAAAGGGAGAATGCCGGAGAGGATCTTCGTGGAGACCCCTACTCCTATCTCAGCGATGATGATGATTTTCTGGAAGATCAGGCTATGGATTTCTTCACCGATGAGGACGATTTTGCCTTCATCGATGATGATGAAGATGACGAAGCCACAGATTCCGAGGAGTAGTAGCACTTGAGCACTAGCGTAGTGAATAGTATTCGGTCCCACTATATCGTAGTTCTCAGAATGGTTCTTAAAACCATCTGCTTTTCTTTGTTGTGGTGTGTGTTGTATCGGGTGCTATGAATGAATGAATGAAAAAGCAAGTCTCTGAGTCAAACTTTAAATTTTTTTAAAGATACAAAACTTTAGAAATTTCCCTCTTTTCTCATGATCTATCTAAATCTTCAGATGCCACGTGGAGGAAGTGGTTCAACCCCGGACCCGATGTTGCAGATACTGCAAATGTTTACTTCTGACCATGAAGCTGAAAGAGCGGAACGTCAAGCCAACCTAGCCACCCTTCAGCAGATAGCCCAGCTAGCCCACAACAACCAAGGCCACGGAAATCAGGACAACCACGGATCTAAGCTCAAGAACTTCCAAAATACCAACCCACCTATTTTCACTAAGTCCGAAGAGCCCCTAGACGCCGATGATTGGCTGCAAACCATGGAAAATAACTTAGAAGTAGCCAGAGTGGAAGCCAACGAGAAAGTCTTGTTCGCCACCCACTATCTAGCCGGAGATGCCAGAGCATGGTGGAACAGTGTTCGCGCAATGACCGGAGGCCAGATGATGACCTGGGAGGAATTCAAGGTCAAGTTTAGCAGAACCCATGTGCCACCGGGTTTGATCAAGAGAATGAGAGACGAGTTCAAAGAGCTGAAGCAAGGAAGGATGACTATAGTGGAATACCGTGACAAATTTTTGTCATTAGCTAGGTATGCCTCGGATGAAATAGACACTGAAGCCAAGAAGAAAGAAAGATTCCTGAATGGTCTGCATGATGAGGTGCAGACGGTGTTAGTCAATATCCCCTTTGCGGATATTGAAGCCCTTGTCGACTCTGCTATCCAGATGGAAGGAAAGATCAACCAAGACAATGAGAACCGCAAGCGTCGTATGATGCATCAGCCAGGAACCCATCAGACCCCAAAGTATCGCCCTAACCCATCTCCAGGATTTGCCCCAAGGACCAACAGACCCCCGATGAACCGTCCGACCTATCCCAACCGTGGAAACCCTAGACCCGGAGGAAATCACAACAACCCCGGCAACTCTAGCAATTTCAATCGTGCCCCACCCAAGTTCAACAACAACAATGTTACGGCCAACACCAACACTGCCCCGAGGACTGGAAGCAATGTTGTGCCTGTAGCAGCCAAGGACAAGTCGCAAGTGACCTGTTATGACTGTGGAAATAAAGGCCACTATTCCAACGAGTGCCCCAACAAGAAGAATGCTACAACCCCCAATACCAATGTCCCAGCTCAGCAGCAGCGTCGTGTTCAGCCAGGAAGGAGATTTGCCCTAGGGAATTCGCTCAACCGCAAGGGCCGTCTTTTTCTCATGCATGCTAAAGAAGCTCAGGAAGCGCCAGACATCGTGTTGGGTATGTTTTCTGTTAATTCAGTACTTGCACGAGTGTTGTTTGATTCTGGTGCATCGCACTCATTTTTCACTAAAGAATTTGCCTGCACTAGTAAAATTCAACCAACCAAACTGAAGCATGTTATGATTGTTCAAATTCCCGGAGCAACCACCAAGGCTAGGCAAATTTGCAAAGTCGTCCCTATCCGAATCCATGGCATAGATTTTTATGCAAATCTGATAGTAGTTGGAACTAAAGGTTTGGAAGTAGTACTAGGAATGGATTGGATGTCCAAACATAAAGGATTAATTGACTGTGCCAAGAAAGCCATAACCATGACCAGTACCGCCGGAATATCAGTCGAGCATATATCTGAAACCTTACCTCGCCAATTCAAATGCAACAAGAGTATAGCCCAACCTACCATTGACCAAGCCCGGATAGTCTGTGAATACCCCGATGTATTTCCAGATGTTTTGCCCAGTATGCCCCTAGATTGGGATATCAAGTTTATCATTGAACTAATTCCTGGAACCGGACCCATAGCCCAGAGACCATATAGTATGAACCCGTCAGATCTCGCAGAACTAAAGAAGCAACTGGATTCCATGCTGGAAATTGGATTGATTCAACCAAGTGCGTCACCTTGGAGATCACCTGTCTTGTTTGTGGACAAGAAGGATGGAGGTAACCGTTTGTGTACGGATTATCGGAAATTGAATGATGTCACCATCAAGAACAAGTACCCCTTGCCCAAGATAGAAGATTTGTTTGATCAGTTGACCGGTGCCAAAGTGTTTTCTAATATTGATCTTAGGACTGGCTATCATCAACTCAAAATTCGTGCAGAGGATATTCCAAAGACTGCCTTTACCACCAGATATGGATTATACGAGTATACAGTCATGTCTTTTGGATTAACCAATGCCCCCGCTTATTTCATGAATCTCATGAATAAGATTTTTATGGACTTCCTGGATAAGTTTGTCGTTGTTTTCATCGATGACATTCTGATTTATTCCAAATCAGAAGAAGAACGTGAGCAACACCTAAGGACCATTCTTGGAACCCTTAGAGAGCATCAGTTGTATGCAAAGTTTAGCAACTGTGAATTCTGGTTACAGGAGGTAGGATTCCTCGGTCACATTGTATCAGCCGGAGGAATTGCCGTTGATCCTGCCAAAGTGAAAGATGTAGAAGATTGGCAAGCCCCAACCACTCAAACCCAAGTTCTTGCTTTTCTCGGATTGGCGGGATATTACCGCAAATTTGTAGAAGGATTCTCGAGTATCGCCAGACCCATGACCCAATTGCTGAAGAAGGACAAGAAGTTTGACTGGACCGACAAATGTGAAGCGAGTTTTCAAGAACTCAAAAGGAGATTGATTTCAGCCCCAATCTTGATCATGCCGGATATCACGAAGCCCTTCGATGTGTATTGTGACACATCCAAGATTGGTCTCGGATGTGTGCTAATGCAAGAAGGCAAAGTTATATCTTATCATTCCCGACAATTGAAGCAACATGAGCAAAATTACCCAACCCATGACCTCGAACTCCCAGCCGTAGTTCTAGCCCTGAAGAGATGGAGACATTACCTGATGGGAAACCGTTGTGAGATTTATTCGGATCACAAGAGCCTAAAGTATATATTCACTCAGAAGGAGCTGAATATGAGGCAGAGAAGATGGATTGAGCTAATCAAGGATTACGATCTGGACATTTACTATCACCCTGGTAAAGCCAACGTAGTAGCCGATTCCCTTAGCAGATTGCCGTGCCGCTTGAACTCCATGATTTTGAAGGAGCAACCAAGTCTACACAAAGAGATGGAAGATTTTCGGATGGAATTAGTAAGTGAAGGATTTCTGGCTAGCATAGAACTCCAGCCCACTTTGATCAGTCAGATTAAAGAGGCGCAGAAGGGAAATGCCAGTATTGACGGAATCAAGCGTCGTATCGGTACAGGCAAAGTACCCGGATTCACCGAGGACGAAGAAGGAGTTTTGTGGTACAAAGGACGCCTTTGTGTACCAGCAGATTCCGAGTTGAAAGGAGTTATTTTGGAGGAGGCTCATGATACTCTTTATTCTATCCATCCCGGAGGAACTAAGATGTATCAAGATTTAAAAGAGCAATTTTGGTGGCATAAGATGAAGAGAGAAATCGGAAGCTATATCGCCAAGTGTGATATATGTCAGCGAGTCAAGGCAGGACATCAAAGACCCGCTGGATTGTTGCAACCCTTGCAGATTCCGGAATGGAAATGGGATTCTGTAGGAATGGACTTTATCACTGGACTACCTACTTCTAGTAGGGGAAATGACTCTATCTGGGTCATAGTGGACAGATTGTCCAAAGTCGCCCATTTCTTGCCCGTCAAGACCACATATCAGAGTTCGAAACTAGCGGAGTTATACATCGCTAGAATCGTCAGTTTGCACGGAGTCCCCAAGAACATAGTATCGGATCGAGGAACTCAGTTTACCTCGAGATTCTGGAAGAAAGTCCAAGAAGATTTAGGAACCCGTCTAGATTTCAGCACCGCGTATCACCCTCAGACCGATGGACAAACAGAGCGAGTAAACCAAATACTCGAAGATATGCTGAGAGCATGCGTGTTAGAATATGGATCCAAGTGGGAAGACTGTCTGCCGTTTGCAGAATTTTCATACAACAACAGTTATCAAGCCAGTTTGCAAATGGCCCCATTTGAATTCATGTACGGAAGGAAGTGTCGCACCCCTTTGAACTGGTCGGAAGTAGGAGAGAGTCAGATCTTCGGACCCGACATCCTACGAGAAGCAGAAGAGAAGGTTCACAAGATTCGTGAGCACCTCAAGACCGCCCAATCCCGACAGAAGAGTTACGCCGACAAGAGACGTCGAGACCTCGCCTTCAACATAGGAGATTTTGTTTATCTGAAAGTGTCGCCATTGAAGGGAATGCAGCGTTTCCAACTCAAAGGAAAGTTAGCCCCCAGATATATCGGACCTTTCAAAATTCTGAACCGTCAAGGAGAAGCGTCGTATCAATTGGAACTACCCAAAGAGATGTCAGCCGTGCACAATGTGTTCCATATCTCGTTACTTCTAAAGTGTCTCGAAGTCCCCGAGAAGACCGGAGTGTTCAAGAATATCGATCATCGGACCATAGAGATCAACGATGACCTGACCTATCCCGAAGTACCCATCCGTATTTTGGAAGAAGCTTTTCGAACTACCCGAACCCGAAGCATCAAGTTTCTCAAGATTCAGTGGAGCAACCACACAGAAGAGGAAGCTACCTGGGAACACGAAGATCACATCAGGACGGAGTTTCCCGATCTCTTCAAATCCTAGGTAATCTTTTCGTCCCTTTTCAAATCTCGGGACGAGATTTTTTTTAAGGGGGGAAGGTTTGTAACATCCCAAAAATATTAAACTTAAATCATCAAACTCTAATCATCAAAATTAGGGTTAACAAAAAACTTTTCTAATTAAAATTATGAAGGCATGCATATGTGTATGCATTTAATTTGAAATACTTTTGAACCACCTTGTTTGTATGTTTCCTTGCTTGTAAAATGTTTCTTAGGTGAAATAAACATCATCTAAACATTTCCCAAACTTTTCCTAAATACAAATAAATCAAAACCAATAAAATAAAGGAATGGTCATTTTGACCAATTTAACTCCCATGCCTACTTTGGATGTCTCAAACTTTCAGAACCTAATGGAAACTTTTCTGGATCTTTGCACTCCTTGAATGTACTCATAACAAGGTATCAAGGCCCACTTTGTGATCATACAGAAACTTTGAAATGCATAGTTTAAGTTATAATTCAAAATTGAATCTTTATCATATGGGAAGATCCCACTTTTTCAAAAACCACTCAAACAAGCTCAACTTTCAAAACCCAAGCATCTGCAGACTCACTAGCACCAATCTAGCAAACCCACCAAAAATCTTTTCAAAATTCAAAACTTGATTTCATGCGGCCATATCATCAAACAGGTTGTAGACACAAATCATACAAAATCTAAACACTATAGTGAGCAGTGATTAAAGCCTAACTTGTTCCCTATCTGGACACCACTAGCCTTAGTAGATCATCTAACAACCTAAACCAACCCTTAGCATAACTGTAAGCTTGGCATTGCCATCAATGGTGAACAGCCGAGCACACCCATGTCACCCCCATGTCGAGGCAAGCTAGGAAGAGAAACAAGCCTATCCAGCATGTCTGGGAGCAAGCCAACACCCCACCGCCACTCCCTGTCCACCGCTCGAACGTTGCCAAGCCCTGGACCACACGCACGAACCTTGCCAACCTCGCCAGCAACCATGCCGAGCGTGTGTCAGAGCGCCACCCTCGACCAGCGCCCACAAACCGCGCGCCGCCCTCACCGCGTGCATACACAATCCCCACCGACCCAGGAGACCACCAGACATCCTCGTTTCGCCATTGGCGCCACATACCGCCGTCGAAGACGCCGCCTCTGCCGCGTAGAGCGTCGCATGTTCCAGACCAAGCCGCACCGCCCCACGCCTCAAAACCATGTCATTGAGAATCGCCAGGGAACACCGCACCTCCCCCTACCTTCGCCCATGCCAATAGCCGCCTGTAACATCGCCTTCCTCGCAGAGCTCACCGTCGCCGACTATAAATAGAAGCCACCCCCGCTCGATTTCTTCACTCCATCTTACTCCCCTCTCCTCACTGATCGTGCCACACCGTTCCTAGAGCAAGGCGAGCACCACCTCGCCGGAATTTCACCGGAGCCCGCCGCCTCTAGAGAAGAAGGGCCGCCATCGATTTCATCCACCCCAGGAGCTGCCGCGACCACCCCTGAGTTCGCCGTCGTCGACTTCGTCGTTCGCCCGCCTCGCCGACCCTCGCCTGCACCCCGGTGAGCCCCCAGCACCCCTCACTGGCCGCGCTAGGTTTCTTTCTCGCCGGCGTTGCTCAACGTCGACGATGACTCTCAGCCGTTGGATTAGAACTAGATCGAACGATCCACATTGCCCCGTACCGCTTCGCCCCTCCCTGTCTCACTAATGAGTGGGGACACCCACTTAAGCATCCCGCGGGAGCACGGCGCTTAGCAGGCCGGCCCGTTAACTTTTCCCGCGCAACCCAGTTATTTGAATTAAACCTTTTTCATTTTGTTTCAAACTCACTTCTGTACCCAACTTCAAAAATCAACCCAGATCGATTCAATGCACCAAATTGAATGAAACCAATTTTGTTAGAAAGGTCTGAGAATGCTGAATCCAAGCCCGTTGGATTCAAGTCATTTGGATCTATAGGTCGCCCATGGTAAAAATAACAAGGCAGAAGCTTTTCTGCATTTAAACATTTTTCAAATTTAAACCATAATAGCTTTTGAGTTGATTCCAACTCTCAAAAATCACATTTAACCATACCTTTCAGAATATATAAAAATATATAGGTTTACCTTCAGAAATAATGTTCAAGTAATAAAAGAATGCTACATAGGCATTTCTAGCCACTTTAAATAATTAAAATAAAAGGGTAAAACCTTATTAAATTGTGACACCACTTTAAATCATATTCCCATGGACTAATATATGTGGTGATGATATGTGTCAACATGATCCCGTGTTTGGTTTGGAGAATATTAAATCTTAAGTGGTTTTTTAATGAGTAGAAATTACTTTTCTAAAAATAAAAGGAATTAAACCAAGCCTTAATCTTGTAATGTTAGAGATGATGTTAGATCATCTATAGGACCCTTGTGTGTGATGATTGCAAGTAGTTAAGTATTGTTTGGTGATTGTGTACCTCGTATTTATTTATAGACGCTAGTACCGACCAAGGATACAAGGAGGAAGGAGGATACTACGAAGAAGAAGCCGAGGAGAACTTCAACCACTGCTCTGCACAAGGCAAGCCAATACTTGCAAGCTATTAACCTTGCAAGATGACACTTGCAATTTAGCAAGCTTATACTGATATTGTGCAAGCTTTATTAACTAAGTGGACCAATGCAAGCTAACCCTTGCAAGATACCCTACTGATGCCACAACCCACTACTTGTTACTCTGCCCACTATATGCCTTAAGCATATATGATCCAACCCACTTGACCAACCAATCCTAGTTTTTACTTACAAGGTTTATACTTTATTTCTTTATCAAAGCTATTCCTTAGAGTTTACTTAAGTGAATTATAGATACTAGAAAGATATGTGAAAGTTGCATAAAGAGCATAAAATTTGGCCTAAGCTAGATAATCTTGATGTCGTCTTAAGGCATGAGATTGAACTTAGTTAGAACTCCCCTAGTTTACCACCCCTCATTATTGCTTACCCCCACCTGTAGATGCTAGTGCTAAGCATAAAACTTGATCAACTTTAGATGGGAATACTTGGTGGAAAAATGGTTATGAAAACCTTGGATTGATGGATCATTCTATTGAAATGTTTTGGACCTATGCTTCCATACACCTGATGATTTTGGTGATGAAAACGATGAGGCATGAGCCTTAGCCCTTTGTAAAACTGATGGTTGTCTGGATGCGATACCATTCCAATTTTATCGTACAACCACAATACCTGAAGATTGGGTAGGGCTTGACTGGAAACTTACATACCTTAGTATTAGTTCCCTCACGGCCATCGTCTGAGCTGAGGCTACCTTGTGAAGATTGTCCACCTGTCCAGTACCCAAGATTATAGTTGGTCATGGTTGGGAGGCCAAACTCACAGGAGAGGTGCTTATACTAGGGCGTGTAATCGAAAGGTTAGGATTGATTATCCGCATACTGAGTATGGTGAATTCAGGATTTGTTCCTGACGGATGTATCGAATGTTGTGGTGAAAGTGTACAATCTCTGCAGAGTGTCAAACTATTCGAATAGCCGCGCCCGTGGTTATGGACAGTTGGAGTGGCCATACTGTTCCCCCGTCAGACTTTTCAAAATGACTTGTGGAATGATTTGAAACTTTGACTTGACCACAACAGAGTTGTGATATGAAATACAAGTTCCCACTTAGGAGTTATAAAATTGTGACGAGCATTCGTTGCTTCTAAACTTAGTAGAGATAAATCTGGCTTTTGCAAAACAACCCTAGAGCCTAGTGTCCTATTATCCAAAAAACCCTTTACCTGTTAGTATTAGTTTGCGAGTACTTAAAGAGTACTCATGGCTTTGTCCCTGGCTATTCCCATGGCCAGACTATGAAGAGGAGTACCTGGGGGATGGACCCCAGGAAGGTTACGACAACTAGGATCATCTCCCATCGTCAGCATTGCCTGTGACCCCGAAGATGGAGCTTACCACGCCACTGCTATTATTACGTATTCCGCTGCTTGATGTTGTATTAAGAACTGGATCATGAGATCCCTATTTGTGTAAGAACTTATGGATCGTTTGTAATGGATGATGTACTATGGTATCCAATTCTGTTATGTCTCGCAAAAATGGTAATCCTGGGATTACGATGTATGGCATAACATGCATCTGGGATTAAAAATCCGGGTGTTGTCACATCCCAAGATTTTCCAAATCTTGTAATGTGAACAATAAAATAACAAAATAAATTTTTGTTGAAAATCAGGGTGAAAAGAAACTTTTGTTTCTAAAAGGAGACTTAAAATCCCATCTTGAACAAACTTTGGTTAAAGTTTGAATTCAAATCCAAATCAAGGGAAATGCATTCCTCAATGAAGGTATCTGGAAATTTGAACATTTGGAAAGTAATCCAAAACCCTAAACCCTAATGGAAGGAAATCATTTTCCAAAGTATCTCCAAATCTATGGATTTGATCCATACCAAATTTGACCAATAAATAATCACAAAGGATCAAGAAAGACCTTAGAGATTGGTTTCACTTAGCTTAGAACCATAGACAAAATCTTGTGGATACAATATGATAAGGAAATTGAATTTCCAAAGCCAATAAAGCCCTTACCAAAAGCCCCTACCAATTGGTGATCAATAATCCTAAAGGGATTTATAAAGATAAACATTTATCAAAGGAAATAAATTGTTTTGGAAACACTGTTTTAGATCTTTTAATAAAAGACTTTGGTTTCAAATGAAAAGATAAGCCAAATTAATTTTGCCCAAGCTTTTGTAATAAAATATTTTGTTTTGATAAAATGAGTAAAAGTTTATTTAAATAAAATAATAAGGATTTAAATATCCAATTTTATTTAAGTAAAAGGCTTTCCCATTTTAATTAAAACACCAAAACTTATTTATTTATTTAAATAAGTTTCCAAGTATTATTCTTTATTTTTCAAATTAAACCTTCTGGTTTGGTTTTGAAAATAATTGGAATTCAAATGGAAATTTTATTTAAATAAATCAAACCCTAATAACTAAGATCCATTTTATTTAATTATTAAATGGATCCTAAAATAAAAAATATTTCATTTTGAGATTTGGATTATGTTGCCAAACAGAACCAAATTCAAAGTGAAGTTGAGTGATTGTTTGAATTGATTTGAAATTGTTTGAATGTGTGAATAATTTTTTGGAAATTGAAAACAGAAAAAGAAATAGAAAAGGAAAAGATTTAGACAGAAAAAAAATAGTGCAACAGACCCAGCCCAATAGGCCCAGTAACCAGCCCAGTCTTCTCCCCTTCCCCGAAGAAACCTTTTCTCACCCAGAAACTGACCCACTCAGAGACTGACAACCAGGACCCTCCTCTCTCCCTCTCACGACAACAGACCCCATGTTCCCACACCAACTGTTTTCCTCACCGGAACAACCCGCAAGGAGTATGACTGGTGGACCTCCTCCTCTCCTTTTCTCCTTGTTGGTAGGCCCGCTATCACTGTTCATCGTCTCCTTCACCCTCCCCGCAGCGACCAGTTCTTCTCCTCGTTCTGCCGTTGATTCCTCCAGTTCAATTCACCTTAATGACGCGAGTAAAACCTGCAGTGATCACGCAGATGGTAACGCCTCCCTCTCCTCTATAATTCCCCTCTCGACACTTCTGCTAGCACGCTTAGACCGCCCTCAATTCCTCCCCGAACACCCTCTGTCCGACGATGGTCCGGTGACGATTCTGGCCAAGACTCGCCGCCCCTTGCCTCCTCGACCATCCTCTCATGATCCACACCTCCTGGCAATCATCCCCGTAGCACCAGCTTGCCCCCGAGCGACCCAGAGCGTCGACAACCACCTCGACCACCGTCGCCACCGTCTGCCTCTTTCTCCGACGAGCCCCACAGGTAGATTCCGGTCACCCCTCTCCTCCCCGAGAACACGATGATGATCTCCAAGCTCAGACGAACCTAACAGCACTTACCGTTTGTCTTAGGGCGCCCCCAATCCTCGCCATCGTCAAGCCACGAGCGCCCGTGTTCGCTTCTTCTCCGGCGACGTCTCCCTGTGAACCAGACCGCCCCGCGCCTTCTCGTTCACGCACACACCTTCGCCGTGTCCTTGCGCTCCTGACTATGTGTTTTGTTTACCTCCTGGTGATCAACAGCGTCGTCCTCGACAGCAACCAGAAACAACCGCCGCCGTTCCCAACTCCGACGAGGAATTGCGACTGCCTCTGAGCGCCCCTTGTCAAGCCAGCAGTACCCTGAGCTTCGCCGTGACCCCCTGAGCCCGGTATCGCTTCCTGTATCGCCGGCACCGTCATCGACCGACGACTCCGCCGCCGGTAGCCACCACAGCGCCGCTCGCAAATGGTCGAGCACGCTAGCACCGTAGGATCTGGATCTGACGGTTACGATAGATCACTTAACCGCGAAGAGGTATTGAGTCCTCGCCGCGATCTCATTTAGATCCAACGGCTACAGGCGTGATCCAGCGAATCGGTACCGACGAATAGAATTACACCAGCGTGTCCACGGATCTGTTTAAAACAGATTTGAAAAGAAACTTGTGCCAATTTCAAACCCTTGTATCTTTTGATCCACACGTCCAAATTTTACAAATTTGATGTCGTTGGAATCAGCAAGACAAGCTCTAACCAACCCTGCCCTTAGTTTAGCAAATAGTATTTGTTAGCTTGTTTGATTTTGCAGATTCTTTTGTGTGCTTGCTAACATTAGAAAAATCATTTAAAAATGATTTTTAGGTTAAAACCTTTGCAAATTGGTTTGTTGTGACCTTACTGACCCTAGGAACCAAACCATAGTTTGGAAAATGATTTTGGGAAAGAATAGGATGGATTAATTAGTTTAGTCCATTTCTAGCTAATTAAAAACCATTGTTTTGTTTATGAAAATGCTTTCATAAAGAAAACTTTGGAGAAAATGTTTTGAACCAAACCTACTGACCCAAAGCACCAAGTTTTGCAATAGCAACTCATTTGGTGAAACCTATAGGTTAATACCCTGGTAGAAATGTTTCTACACCACATAGAATGACACTTTGTTTTGCAAATGGTTTTATAGTGAAACCTTTTGCAAATGACTTAGCCACTTCACAAAATGACCAATAGGTGTACTCCAATGTCCATGACCCATTAGGAACCACTTTTTCAAACAAAACAAAGCTTGGCATGCTTGCATGCATTTCTTTGACTTTGTTATTTTATGTGTGTTGTTTTGCTTGATTGGTGGATTGAGTTTGTGTTTGCTTGATTGACTTGTAGTGAAGTTAGAGAAGAGTGAGACTAGCAAGATCAAGGAGTAAACCTATACCCTCTACCAAAAAGGCAAGTGATGCTTCATATCTTTTGTCCCATTATTTTCACTATGCATTAGTGTTTTCTCTAAGTAAAACTTGCATGGTTTTTATTTAGCTAAGTTTAGACCTTACTATAGGAAAACCTAGTAGATGAATCCTTAGTAGGATTTTCCTAAGTTAAGAACCCTATTTCTATCAAGCTTAGCCTAGCTAATAGAAAACTTGGGTGGTATATATTCACTATGGAAAAATATTCTAAGTCTAAGGACTTGTTTTTTTAACCAAAACAACTAAGTTAATGAATCACCTGGGAAATGGAAGGAATGGTTTATGTTGAGTGGTTCACAAGGCCATGGACTTGGCTTGTGTATCTCACTTGTGGATGGCCACCCAGAAACAAAGAGATTTGAGATGTCAAATGTCGAGAAGCTTCAAGTGCAACCACTTGGCAATATGGGCTCTGCCATGATCATATAGGTTGCAAGAACCTAGCCACATGGACAGTGGGTGGTAGTGATTGATAGGTTGGAGCAGCGTCCATGTTGGTCTAAGGAAAGCTTCAAAGATTTTGTCTTGGGAAACCAAGTCTTGTGGGTAAAGTGCACCACCTCTGCAGAGTGTAAAACCTAAGTACTTAGCCATGTCCCTGGTAAAGGACGATTTGAGCATCAAGACATGGAAGCAATCAAGAATCTCATCACTCCAATTTCTAAATAAAATTTGTGGGTGAACAAGGGTTGTGTGAAATTCTTCAATCTTTGATGGAGAGATGGCTTGGTACAAGGATCTTGAAATCATTGATTGAGGAAAATTGTTTTTGCCAAGAAAATCTTCAGTCTTTGATTGGTAGATGCCTTGAGAGGATCTTCAGTCTTGATTGGTAGATGCCTTGGAAAGTTTTTGCCAAACAAAACCAGTATTTTCAAAAATGTTAGGGAAAAATCTATTTTGAGCAATGCAAGCCTCAACTCCACTTAGCCAAAATGCATATAGATAATAGACTCCACTATACTACCAAAGTATCACTTGCCAATACAATTCAAATGTATTGACCCTTGTGGCTGTAACTTGTAATGTTGCAGGTTTGATTGATTTTAGTGAAGATTGATTGATTAGGATTACAAAGTCTACAACCAACATCTGCCTGTGGCACTTTGAAGATGAAGGACCCATGACTATAGTTATTCCGCTGCAATGTAATGTAAATAGCCAATGAGCTATGTTTGATGTAATAAAAAATAAGTTCTTCCGGGTTATAAAGTTCTATTATGACCTTTGTTTCTTGATATTACATCTGAACTGTAGATGCTAGCTATTGATCCAGGGACTAGCATTGTAAACACAGGGGACCCTACCTTATTAAAGGCAGGGGATGCTACAGAATAGTATCAGAGCAATGTGTTGCCTGTAGGATTTGTAAACCCTAGGATTGGACAAAAACCCTTAGAAAAATAGGAGTTGTCTTATTCCAAAACTTATTTACAAAAACAATCTTGTAAACTCTTTCCTCAACCATTTTGGTTTCAACTCTACTTCTCTTCTACTTCAAAACTTAATGGAAAGCCTACCCTATGACCAAAGACTACACCATGTGCAAAGGACTTCTTCAACTTCATCAACTCTAATGACTTCAACTTCTTCAACATCTTCATCATGTACACCAAGGACTTCAACTTGGATATCACTAAAGAATACAAGTCTTGAGTAACATTTCACTTGAGGACTAAGGAAAAACAACTTAGAAGAAACCATCATCATCTTTGAAGATTTGTGACCAAGAGTTTTTCCCAAAGGAACCATGATCTCAAGCAAGAAGAATAAATCAAGAAGGAAGGAAAGATCACAAGTGAACCATATAGATGGACCACCATATCTTAGTTAAGTCAAACCCACCAACTTATGTGGTGTAACAAAAATATTTTGTTGCCTAAGTATGTGCTTGAACTTTGTTGTTTGAGTGAAATGTTTGGTTTGTGATTGCTTGCACATTGCTTGTGTGATTTGTGATGTGTGTGAAAAAAACTGATTCCTTAGAAATCTTTTGCCTATTCTAATCCCCTCCAACCCAAACAGATGACTTCTCCAAGAGACTCCAGCATCAAGGATGATGACATCAACAACAACAACCAAGAGGTCAACATGAGAGAACTCCTAGCAACCCAACACCAGTTGAACCAACTAACAACTCAGTTCATAGCCAACAATAGTGATAAAGACCCTACCTTGCAAAAGTTTTTGGAAACAATCCCAACTGATGCTTAAGGTGACTAATCAAATGATCAGCATGGAAGAAAACTATCCCAAAAGAGTGTATGACAACAAGGAGGACAAGAATATTATTCTAGATGGAGCCCCAGCTTGCATTATTTGTGGAAACAAGGATCACACTTCCAAGGAGCATGAAGATCAATGCCCCAATTGTGAAGAGGAACATCCAGTTGGACACTGCCCCACATCTCAAGTTACTTGTTACCTTTGTGAAGGAAATGATCATGTTCCTATCCAATGCCCCATCTATGCTATTGTTGAACAAAGGAAACAAGAAGGATCCAAGTATGCCAAGAATATTGATGACAAAGGAAAAGGACCACTTATACCTCCAAACAAGACAACCCAATTCAAAGGATCAAAGAATCCCAAGAAACCAAAGCAAGACATGAGCCTTGTGCAATGTCGTAAATGTAAGGAAATGGGACACTACCCCAGTGGATGCCCAGAGAACCCGAAGAATAAAGAGATCGGCCAAGTAGTGTGCAACAACTGCAAGGAACCAGGCCACTACGTAGCAACTTGTCCACAAGAGCAACATAAAGAACTCCAAGATATCCACTGTTTCAATTGCAAGGAACCAGGACACTATGTAAGCAACTGCCCAGAGAAGATGAAGAACAAGATAAACAAGTCTATGGAGAAACCCAACCTTAGCCCATGAGTCAAGCATGGAAACAAAGGACACTAAGCAGAAGTTTTCCAAGAAGAAGTTTTCCAAGATTCCAAGCAAGCCAAGATGTAGTTTAGTTTGAAATTTTAAGGGTGGTAGTACCCTAGTTGTTTTGAACCTGCTTGTAACCCTAGCCTCCCCAAATCTCGGGACGAGATTTATTTTAAGGGTGGTAGCCTGTCACATCCCAAGATTTTCCAAATCTTGTAATGTGAACAATAAAATAACAAAATAAATTTTTGTTGAAAATCAGGGTGAAAGGAAACTTTTGTTTCTAAAAGGATACTTAAAATCCCATCTTGAACAAACTTTGGTTAAAGTTTGAATTCAAATCCAAATCAAGGGAAATGCATTCCTCAATGAAGGTATCTGGAAATTTGAACATTTGGAAAGTAATCCAAAACCCTAAACCCTAATGGAAGGAAATCATTTTCCAAAGTATCTCCAAATCTATGGATTTGATCCATACCAAATTTGACCAATAAATAATCACAAAGGATCAAGAAAGACCTTAGAGATTGGTTTCACTTAGCTTAGAACCATAGACAAAATCTTGTGGATACAATAAGATAAGGAAATTGAATTTCCAAAGCCAATAAAGCCCTTACCAAAAGCCCCTACCAATTGGTGATCAATAATCCTAAAGGGATTTATAAAGATAAACATTTATCAAAGGAAATAAATTTTTTTGGAAACACTGTTTTAGATCTTTTAATAAAAGACTTTGGTTTCAAATGAAAAGATAAGCCAAATTAATTTTGGCCAAGCTTTTGTAATAAAATATTTTGTTTTGATAAAATTAGTAAAAGTTTATTTAAATAAAATAATAAGGATTTAAATATCCAATTTTATTTAAGTAAAAGGCTTTCCCATTTTAATTAAAACACCAAAACTTATTTATTTATTTAAATAAGTTTCCAAGTATTCTTTTATTTTTCAAATTAAACCTTCTGGTTTGGTTTTGAAAATAATTGGAATTCAAATGGAAATTTTATTTAAATAAATCAAACCCTAATAACTAAGATCCATTTTATTTAATTATTAAATGGATCCTAAAATAAAAAAAAAATCATTTTGAGATTTGGATTATGTTGCCAAACAGAACCAAATTCAAAGTGAAGTTGAGTGATTGTTTGAATTGATTTGAAATTGTTTGAATGTGTGAATAATTGTTTGGAAATTGAAAACAGAAAAAGAAATAGAAAAAGGAAAAAGATTTAGACAGAAAAAATAGTGCAATGCAGACCCATTAAAAGGCCCAGTCCAGCCAGACTTCTCCCTTCCCGAAGAAACCTTTTCTCACCCGAACCGACCCACTCGTAGACCGACAACCAGGACCACTCCTCCTCTCTCCCTCTCAACGTATGACTCCCACTGTTCCCACACCGAACCGTTTTCCTCACCGATTGAACAACCATAAGGAGTATGGTGATGGACCTCCTCCTCTCTCCTTTTCTCACTGACTGGTAGGCCCGCTATCACTGTTCATCGTCTCCTTCACCCTCCCCGCAGCGACCAGTTCTTCTCCTCGTTCTGCAGTTGATTCCTCCAGTTCAATTCACCTTAATGACGCGAGTAAAATCTGCAGTGATCACGCAGATGGTAACGCCTCCCTCTCCTCTATAATTCCCCTCGACACTTGCTGCACGCCTTAGACCGCCCTCAATTCCTCCCAACACACCCTCCGGCGATGGTCCGGTGGCGATTCTGGCCAAGACTTGCCCCTTGCCTCCTCGACCATCCTCTCGTGATCCACACCTCCTGGCGATCATCCCCATAGCACCAGCTTGCCCCCGAGCGACCCAGAGCATCGACAACCACCTCGACCACCGTCGCCACCGTCTGCCTCTTTCTCCGACGAGCCCCACAGGTAGATTCCGGTCACCCCTCTCCTCCCCGAGAACACGATGATGATCTCAAGCTCGTATTAACCTAACAGCACTTACCGTTTGTCTTAGGCGCCCCAATCCTCGCCATCGTCAAGCCTGAGGCGCGCCGTTCGCTTCTTCTCCGGCGTCTCCCGGTGAACCAGACGCCCGCGCCTTCGTTCACGCACACCTTCGCCGTGTCCTTGCGCTCGACTATGTGTTTTGTTTACCTCCTGGTGATCAACAGCATCGTCCTCGACAGCAACCAGAAACAACCGCCGCCGTTCCCAACTCCGACGAGGAATTGCGACTGCCTCTGAGCGCCCCTTGTCAAGCCAGCAGTACCCTGAGCTTCGCCGTGACCCCCTGAGCCCGGTGAGCATGCCCTCTTTCTCTCTCGCTTCCTGTATCGCCGGCACCGTCATCGACCGACGACTCCGCCGCCGGTAGCCACCGCAGCGCCGCTCGCAAATGGTCGAGCACGCTAGCACCGTAGGATCTGGATCTGACGGTTACGATAGATCACTTAACCGCGAAGTACGAGTCCTGCACGATCTCATTTAGATCCAAGCAGCTACGGCGTGATCCGTAGCGAATCGGTACCGACGAATAGAATTACACCGTGTCCACGGATCTGTTTAAAAACAGATTTGAAAACAGAAACTTTTGCCAATTTCAAACCCTTGTATCTTTTGATCCACACGTCCAAATTTTACAAATTTGATGTCGTTGGAATCAGCAAGACAAGCTCTAACCAACCCTGCCCTTAGTTTAGCAAATAGTATTTGTTAGCTTGTTTGATTTTGCAGATTCTTTTGTGTGCTTGCTAACATTAGAAAAATCATTTAAAAATGATTTTTATGTTAAAACCTTTGCAAATTGGTTTGTTGTGACCTTACTGACCCTAGGAACCAAACCATAGTTTGGAAAATGATTTTGGGAAAGAATAGGATGGATTAATTAGTTTAGTCCATTTCTAGCTAATTAAAAACCATTGTTTTGTTTATGAAAATGCTTTCATAAAGAAAACTTTGGAGAAAATGTTTTGAACCAAACCTACTGACCCAAAGCACCAAGTTTTGCAATAGCAACTCATTTGGTGAAACCTATAGGTTAATACCCTGGTAGAAATGTTTCTACACCACATAGAATGACACTTTGTTTTGCAAATGGTTTTATAGTGAAACCTTTTGCAAATGACTTAGCCACTTCACAAAATGACCAATAGGTGTACTCCAATGTCCATGACCCATTAGGAACCACTTTTTCAAACAAAACAAAGCTTGGCATGCTTGCATGCATTTCTTTGACTTTGTTATTTTATGTGTGTTGTTTTGCTTGATTGGTGGATTGAGTTTGTGTTTGCTTGATTGACTTGTAGTGAAGTTAGAGAAGAGTGAGACTAGCAAGATCAAGGAGTAAACCTATACCCTCTACCAAAAAGGCAAGTGATGCTTCATATCTTTTGTCCCATTATTTTCACTATGCATTAGTGTTTTCTCTAAGTAAAACTTGCATGGTTTTTATTTAGCTAAGTTTAGACCTTACTATAGGAAAACCTAGTAGATGAATCCTTAGTAGGATTTTCCTAAGTTAAGAACCCTATTTCTATCAAGCTTAGCCTAGCTAATAGAAAACTTGGGTGGTATATATTCACTATGGAAAAATATTCTAAGTCTAAGGACTTGTTTTTTTAACCAAAACAACTAAGTTAATGAATCACCTGGGTGGAAATGGAAGGAATGGTTTATGTTGAGTGGCTCACAAGGCCATGGACTTGGCTTGTGTATCTCACTTGTGGATGGCCACCAGAAACAAAGAGATTTGAGATGTCAAATGTCGAGAAGCTTCAAGTGCAACCACTTGGCAATATGGGCTCTGCCATGATCATATAGGTTGCAAGAACCTAGCCACATGGACAGTGGGTGGTAGTGATTGATAGGTTGAGCAACGTCCATGTTGGTCTAAGGGAAAGCTTCTGAAAGATTTTGTCTTGGGAAACCAAGTCTTGTGGGTAAAGTGCACCACCTCTGCAGAGTGTAAAACCTAAGTACTTAGCCATGTCCCTGGTAAAGGACGATTTGAGCATCAAGACATGGAAGCAATCAAGAATCTCATCACTCCAATTTCTAAATAAAATTTGTGGGTGAACAAGGGTTGTGTGAAATTCTTCAATCTTTGATGGAGAGATGGCTTGGTACAAGGATCTTGAAATCATTGATTGAGGAAAATTGTTTTTGCCAAGAAAATCTTCAGTCTTTGATTGGTAGATGCCTTGAGAGGATCTTCAGTCTTGATTGGTAGATGCCTTGGAAAGTTTTTGCCAAACAAAACCAGTATTTTCAAAAATGTTAGGGAAAAATCTATTTTGAGCAATGCAAGCCTCAACTCCACTTAGCCAAAATGCATATAGATAATAGACTCCACTATACTACCAAAGTATCACTTGCCAATACAATTCAAATGTATTGACCCTTGTGGCTGTAACTTGTAATGTTGCAGGTTTGATTGATTTTAGTGAAGATTGATTGATTAGGATTACAAAGTCTACAACCAACATCTGCCTGTGGCACTTTGAAGATGAAGGACCCATGACTATAGTTATTCCGCTGCAATGTAATGTAAATAGCCAATGAGCTATGTTTGATGTAATAAAAAATAAGTTCTTCCGGGTTATAAAGTTGTATTATGACCTTTGTTTCTTGATATTACATCTGAACTGTAGATGCTAGCTATTGATCCAGGGACTAGCATTGTAAACACAGGGGACCCTACCTTATTAAAGGCAGGGGATGCTACAGGTGTTGACATAACTCCTGCTTGTCCTCGAGTAGGTAAGTGATAAAAATAATAATTTTTGATCAAACCAAGATCAAACCATTTGCAAGCATTGAAAATTGGGATCAAAGTACTCTAAACATGAGCATGAAAGATCAAGATCTAACAATAAGACATAGAAACTATGCTACAACATGAAAGGATACAAACAAAGATTCATGAATAACAATGCATTGAAAGACGTTTGTTTGTTTGTTTGTTTCACATGTAGAAAACATAGCATAGTGGCATTCAGCTTGTCCCTCCTGGAGTAGAAAAACATAAATGCAAAGGACACCTTCAAAGTTCATAAGGGTGACTAGATACAAATAGTTCAAGAACAAGCAATATCAACAATATGAATCAATCAATAAGTTTTGGGACAATGCACATAGAACTAAGAATGGCAACTATGCTCCCTTAATTGGTGCCTAAGGATAGAAGGTGGAGACTCAATGTAAATGTGGAATAAAGGCCCTTCAAAGGTAAGCAGGGATTTCAAGTTTCATAGAGCTTCCAAAAATTATGGTACTTGTTAGCTTTCAGCTCTCATTGCCCCTATCATAAGCATCTTGAAGTGATGAAGGTTAAAGTGATCAAAATATGGAGTATATGCTTGATAAAATATAAGTTGGCAATCTCATGTCCCTTGAGTACGAGGGCCACTGCTCATGCTACTCAAGTTTAGTTACCGGTAAGTTCTTGTCATAGTTAGTACATGTGTATCATAGAGAACCGCCAACGGGGTACCCCTTTCCCAATGATATAGGAGCTATCCCATATCGAAATGACAAGGCAAGCAGACAATGAGCATCTCAGCAATCTTCTTATTTACCATGGGAAAATGGTGCTTTTTTCTCTCTTTCCTCTTTTCTCATCTCTTTTATTCTCAATCTTTTTTTCTATCTCTGTTTTCTATAAGAAGAATGCTTCATAGATTGCTCACTATGGTGATGTTGCAAGTTTCCACCATGATTAGGCATGGCTTAGGCTAGCGGCCCAGGCGTTTCTCTCACACACATACATAACTCCATGGACTTACAAGCTCCCCTTTTATTTCACAACGACGACATCGATAAACAAAAGAGCATGATATCAACTGGGTAGATATTTACAAGTGTTGAAAGCATTCCTCGTGACAGCATGGTTCTGCTAATCCCAACTTATAAGTGCAAGCATATACAACATAGATGACACAATGGTTCAGGTTTATTAGGGGCAAGAAAATAAAGTGTGCCATCAAGTTCGTGAGAGCTTTAATCACTAAGTTTTCACATAACAAGTTTAATTTGGAAGATAGATAAAACAAGAATATACTTGGAATGATGTAACACACCATGCATAGGAATTTATAGTGGACACTTTGGAATAACTTGGTTTCTTGGGAGTTGGATGCATGAGTAGAGCTTACTCAACACAAGTGGAGGCTAGCAAAAGACTGGAAGAACTAACTAAGAGTGCAATAATGGCCATAATCATGCAAAGCGACAAAACATTACTAATCAAAGAATAAAGTTGTACCACAAGTCAAAAACTAAATGATCATAGTGGCTAAGGTGACTGGTTCATAGTCATAACATGGTGTGAGCATGTGCCAAGTCAACCCAAACAAAACATCAAAGGAGAATACCACAATACTATGCTTTTGTATGCTAAACAACACATGATTCTATCAAGGCCCATTAAGCAATCCTAATTGTTTGGAAAAAGTCATGCTACAACAATAATCACTAAGCATAGGGTCAAAAAAACATCTAGCATGACATGATAAAGTCTAAGTCACAGCCAAAACAACCTCCTTTTTGTACTACTAAAGCAAGAACTTCCTACTCCTTTCCGACACCAATCAACTTATTTGAAACAACACAACGAAAACGGGGGTCCAGCTACTTTATTCAAGAAAAATAAGCAAACAAAAACCAAAAACGAAAACTAAGACACTCCAAGAACAAGACACTTGTGCATGAAACAATAAAAACGAAGTGTCTAGAAAGACCTAAGATTTTTATTGATGAAGAAGGGGATGCCTTGGGCATCCCCAAGATTTGACGCTTGTACTTCTGGAATATTTCTTAGGGTGAAATGGGGTGGCATTACCAAGCTTGAGCTTTTTTCCATTCTTCATCTCATTACAACATTCTTCCCCTACACCTTAAAATTTTCCTTCATACAAAACTTCACACAATCTTCATTAGCAACATTAGTGCATTCAAAAGATAATAGACCTTTGGGTTTTAGTTTTAGAACATCAAAATTTTTGTTAAAAACACAAGCTACTGTAGAAATTCCTTAAAAAAGCTCAATTTCCCAAAGGGAACCCAAAAATAAATCAATAAAGAGGAAAATGCAAATAATGGGAGAAATCTGTCAAAACAGACCAGCACGTGAAAAACGATTTTTAGAAGACCTTATTCCTCAAATAAAAAAGTGTTGAAGTAACAAAAGTTACTTAACAACCTGGGGGATTTATTCAGAAAATTACAGCTCAAACCGACATACAGAGATTTTTCACAAATGTTTATAGTGGAGCACAAAAATCTATTTCGGGACAACACTTCCCCAAATCATACTCCCCTCTCATTAGAGGTTATTCTTGGCACACAAATCAAATAAAAAGGATAAGGAGAGGATATTACAGAGGTAATAAATTCCAAGAGTCAAGAAAACCATTAGGTTATCTCCCAAGAAGTACTTTTCTTTAATGCCTTTAAGTTAGGCACAATAAGCAAGAATCAAGTGTTTTCAAATGAAGAAGCATTGACATCAAATTTTTCTTTAAAAGGAGGAGCAAAAGATAACTTCTCTCTCCTCATAGGGAAGTGTTCAATACCTTTCTTGAATGGAAATTGATATTTAATGGTGCCTTCTTTCATATCAATGATGGCACCAATAGTTCTAAGAAAAGGTGTTCCCAAAGTAATAGGAGAGAAGCATTGCATTCAACATCCAAAACATAGAAATAAACAGGGACATAAGCATTGTTAACCATAATAAGAACATCATTAACACTCCCCATGAGTTTATTTTTAGCATTATCATCAAATGGGACATTCAAATATCAATCATCCAAAGGTGGCAAATCAAGCATTTTATAAATCTTTCTAGGCATAATAGAGACACTAGAACCAAGGTCACATGAAGATTTGAGATCAAATTCATTCACTTGCATATTAATGATGGGTTCCCAACTATCTTCTACTTTCCTAGGAATATAAGCTTTGTGTTTCAAATTTTTTTCCTTAATTTTAATGAGGGCATCTGTAATGTGTTGTGTGAAAGCCACATTCATATCACTACCATTAGGACTTCTAGAAATCTTTTGTAGGAACATAATCACTTCAGAGATATTGCAACCATCATGATCAAAATCAAACTTAGCATCACAGGTAGTAGACTTATTGGGTTTAGGCACTATTGTAGGAGGAATGCGGGCTTCTTGTGGTTTGGTAGCACCCATATTGGTGGTGCTAATAGTACAAACACTATTGTTTCTAGCAATTTCAGCTTCTCTTTCCCACTTAGCATGCAACTTAGCTATCAGTCTAACATTTTCATCAATAGTAACTTGTATGGCATGAGTAGCAGCAAAGGTACTTTCTAAGGTTTCAGGTTTAGCAGCAATTTTATTAATCAATGAGGACCGTGCTTCAGACAAAGATGAAATATTTTTCTCAGCATTCAAAATTTTGCACTGTAAACTAGGATTTTTCCTATTCAAATTCTCAAGTTGATGACTAATATTTTTCAAGATAGCAGATTGTTCTTCCATAGTTTTAGTGAATATTTTGTTCTGCTCATATTGCATTTGCATGAAGTTTTAAGTGGATCTTTCAACTTCTAGAATCCTATCTCCACTAGGCATTCCAGATCTACCATGATAAGTATTGCTATTATTAGGAGGATAAGGCCTATAGTTATTATTACCATAAGCATTGTTGCCAAAATTATTTCTAATGAAGTTCACATCAACTTGCTCTTGTTGAGAAACCAAAGAGGCTCAAGGAACATTATTTGGATAAATATGATCTTTTCCATTAACAAGCATAGCCATGATAACATCAATTTTATCACTCAAAGAGGAGGTTTCTTCAATAGAATTTACCTTCTTACCATGTGGAGCTTTCTTAGTGTGCCATTCAGAATAGTTGACCATCATATTATCCAGGAGATTTGTTGCAGCACCCAAGGTAATGGTCATAAAGGTACCTCCAGCGGCTGAATCCAACATATTTCTTGAAGAGAAATTTAACCCTGCATAAAAAGTCTGGATAATCATCCAAGTAGTCAGTCCATGAGTGGGACAATTCTTTACCAAAGATTTCATTCTTTCCCAAGCTTGAGAAACATGTTCATTATCAAGTTGTTTAAATTTCATTATTTCACTTCTCATAGATATAATCTTAGTAAGAGGATAGTATTTTCCAATAAAAGCATCTTTGCACTTAATCCAAGAATCAATAATATTTCTAGGCACGGATAACAACCATTCTTTAGCTTTTCCTCTCAAGGATAAAGGAAACAATTTGAGCTTAATAATATCTCCATCTACATACTTATATTTTTTCATCTCACGAAGTTCGACAAAGTTATTGTGGTGGGCAGCAGCAGCATCACAACTAGCGCCAGAAAATTGCTCTTTCATCACAAGATTCAACAAAGAAGGCTTAATTTCATAAAAGGTAGCATCAGGAGTAGGTGGAGCAATAGGTGTACTTAGGAAATCATTGTTGTTTGTGGTAGTGAAGTCACACAACTTGGTGTTCTCATTATAGTTCATTTTTGCAAAGGTGGTGCCTGCCAACTGCAGCAACAACTAGAGTAGGAACTAATTTTTTTGTGTTTTTGATAAGAAAAAGAAACCCAAATGAAACAATTTTTTTAATTTTTGATAAAAAGAGGAAAACAAAACAAGGCAAAAGAAACTAAGAAAAACGAAAAAAAAGTAAAGAGAAAGGTTGTGAAGGACTCCCCTTGTGAAGCCGTCCTTAACTCCCCGGCAACGGCGCCAGAAAACGTCTTGATGCGACTCAGATCACTGTAGAGCTTCGTTGGGAAACCCCAAGAGGAAGGTATGATGAGTATAGCAATAAGTTTTCCCTCAGTAATAAACCAAGGTTATCGAAAAAGTAGGAGGGAGGAAACGACTCAAAGGTGTTGCTAGCGACTTGGAAACCTGCACAACCCAAACTCAAGACTTTGCCCCAACGAACAGTGAGGTTGTCAATCTCACTGTTTTGCTGGAAAACAAAGGATTAAACGTATAGTGGGGAAGGTAATGGTAGCTTGCATAAAGTAAATAGTAACAGTGGAAGATGTATCAATGGTAAATATTGGACTGGGTCCACAATTGACTAGAGGTGTTCTCCTTAAGATAAATACATAACATGTCGGGTAAACAAATTACAGTGGGGCAATTGACAGGACAGAGCAAGGCATAACAATGCAATACTATACATTCATGATCCTATGAGATTTGATTGGGCATTACAACAATATACATAGACCGCCATCCAACTATATCTATGACTAGTAATCCACCTTCAGGGTATCATCCGAACCCCCTCCAGTATTAAGTTGCAAGCAACGGATAACTGCTTTAAGCAATGTGTTTAAAGTAAACAATACAATTGTTCCATGAACAAGAGATTGTTGTCTTATCCCTAGTAACAATAACACATCTGCAACCTTAGAGATTTCTGTCACTTCCCTAGATTCAATCGAGGCATGAACCCACTATCTAGCATAAATACTCCCTCTTGGAGTCGCTAGCATCTACTTGGCCAAGATAGCTACTAGAAATGGAGAGCATGCAAGATCTCAAACAACACAAACATGATAGAATCAACAAGATAGAATCATTAATCAATCTTACAAAGTAATCTCAATATCCATCAGATCCCCGCAAACACAACATGCATGATTACAAATAGATGATCTTGATCACGAATGGAGCTCACAAGATCTAAACATGGTAGCACAAAGGAGGACAAACAACCATCTAGATACTGTATGGACCCATAGTCCAAGGTGGAACTACTCACGCATCATACCGGAGGCTAGCATGGTGATGAAGAAGGCCTCTATGATGATCTCTCCCCTCTGGCAGGGTGCTGGGAAGAGATTTAGATCCCCTGCGATCTAGGGATGATGGTGGCGGTGGCTATGGACTGTTTCATGGAGATCTGATCGGGTACTTAGGGTTTTGCCATCAGGGGGTTCTTATGGGCGAAGGGGGAGGCCTAGGAGGTGCCCGAGGTGGCCACACACTCCACGCGCGGGCCAGGCCTGGCCACGGGGCCAGGGGTGTGGGCCCCTCATGGCCCTCCTCTGTCTCGTCTTCTAGCTCCGTGTTCTCCTCGGTGAAATATTGACTTTGTCTTTCATCCCGTCCAATTCCGAGAATATTTATTTTTTGGCTTTTCTAGAACCAAACATAGTAGAAAACAGGCAACTGGCACTTTGGCATCTTGTTAATAGGTTAGTCCCAGAAAACAGTCACATCCCAAAATTTTCGAAATTTTGAAATGTGAAAAAAAAATAAACAAAATAATTAATTGTTGAAATCTAGGGTGAAAAGAAACTTTTTGTTTCTAAATGGAAACATCAAAACCCTCCGTGAACAAACTTTGAATTAAAAGGGAATCCAACAAAATTTTAATCAAGTGAAATGCATTCATCAATGAATGTATCTTGAAATTTAAACATTGGAAAAAATAAACCAAAACCCTAAAACCCTAATGGAATAAATCATTTTCAAGATCTCTCAAGGACTAAGGATTTGATCCATATAAAAATTCATCAACAAAAATTTTAAATGATCAATAATGATAAATAAAAATATTATAAAACCAAGGAAATTGGTTTCATTCAATTTGGAACCATGGATAAAAACGTATGAAGTTAATAAGATAAAAGGAAATAATTTCCAAGGCTATTAAAACTCCTAGCTAAAATTCATACCAAATTGTGAGAAAATTAATCCTAAGAGGATTTAAAAAGATAAACAAATATTAAATAAAATTATACAAATTGGAATCACGAATTTTGGATCTATAAATAAAAAGATATGGATTTTATAAGGCAAAGAAAGAAATAAATAAATAAGGAATATTTAAAATCCAAATTAAATCTTGGCCAAATCCACAAACAAATGAAAGTTTATTGAATAAAAAAAGGAGTAAAATATTATATAAATAAAATCATAAGGATTGAACTATATCCAATTTTATTTAAATAAAGATAAATTCCCTAAACTAAATAATAAATCCCAAGAAAATTATTTAAAAGACAAGTTAAAACATTAATTAAATCCATAATCAAATGGAATAAAGATAATGCAAATAAAAAGATAAGGTAATAAAGGTTATTCAAATAAAGGATTATGGGATTAAACCATATTCAACTTATATTTAAAAAAAAAGACAAAATCCCTAATATAAATGATTAACCAAATCATGAGAGAAATAATGGAAAGTGCCCAAGTGGATTAAAGTTATCCAATTAACCTAAAAATAATAAAGGATTAATTAAATTAAATAAAATGGATTGGAATCATATTTAAACTCTTATTTAAATAAAGACAAGTGTCTTATTTAAATAAATAATAAACCATAAAAGAATAAAAGAAATTATTCTAAAATGGACTTTAAAATACATTAATAAACAGACTAAAAACCTACTGAAAGTTTGGTCAAAAATTGAATTCAAATTGAAGATTAAATCATTTGAATAAATTCAAAACAGAAATTAGAAATAAAAAAGGAAAAAGAAAACAGAGAAGAAAAAAATAAAAACAAAGTAAAGATCTAACCTAGCCCAAAGAATGCCTAACAACCTAACCCAAGCAGCCCACCTCTCTCCTCCCCCGTGAAGCGTTTTCTCACCCGCTGCCCTACCCCTCACCTCGCTGACGACCTGACCCCACACGTAACTTCCTCACCTCGCTGACTAACCGGCCCCACCGCCATCTCATCGTCGTCCTCGCGACCAGTTCTTCCCTAGTCCCTCCCAGTCGTTTCCTGTTTTAATTCACAGCTTCAATTCCCATTGCTTGCGCCCATAACTCGCCTCGTGACCTCGCCCTCATAAGCACCCCTCTCCCCTCTCTCATTCCCCTCACTCGCCCCTCCCTCTCCGCCACCAGGCTGCGAGAATTGCTGCCCACACCATCGCTGCTCCGACGAGTTCCCCGTTCAATTCTGGCCAACACCACCCCCACTTCCCCTGGCTCACACGCATTTGATCCCCAGCACCTTGCGCATCTGCCAGTACCCTCAGCTTGCACGCGCGTGCCCTAGAACGTCACCTCCAACAACGACAACTCGCCACCATCTTCGGCTCCGATTCTGGCGACCCCTCCCCATAAGTACAGACCATGCCTCTCCCTCTCGACGTTGCCCGTGTACACACCTTCGTCTTGCGCATCTAACAAGCCCTCTGCCTTGATTTTCCGAGCCGTTTAGCCTCGCCTTCGACCACAGCATAACGTGCCCGACGGAGGCAGGAACTCCAGCGAGCAATTGTCATCATCCTCGTACGCCCCTTGGCTGTTAGAGACCACCTCGAGCTTCAGCCCGTCACGGCGAATCTAGTAATGCCCTCCTCCATCTCCCTCGCTTCTTGGAATAGCCGGAACACCTCTGCCCGAGCGTGGTGCCGTCGTCCACCATCGCTAGCGCCGCCAGTTAGTGGCTAGCTGCTCTGGACCGTTAGATCTAGATCGTGAGGGCAAGAAAGAATCAATTAGCGAAGGTGTATGACTGGATCTGATCCGTGCGTTGCCCTTTAGATCCTACGGCATGTATTAGTCAATCCAACCGAAGCGATACTGACCAATAGGATTAAGACGCGTGGCAGATCTGACTGACTAAAATTCCAGAAATGAATTTTTGAATGTTTAATATTGTTTAATCTAGTTCTGCTTGGCCAATTTTACAAATTTTATATCAATGGATTCACAAAAATGCAAACTTTGCAAACATGTCCTTAGTTTTTTATTTTTCTTCTGGAAAATTTGTTGTTTTGCAGAAACACTATTAGGTCTATTTTGTATATAAAATTTATTCTAAAATTGATTTTTGAGTAAAATCTTTTGCAAATGTTTTGTTTTGAACCTACTAAACATAAAAACCAACTTTTGGATTTACAAGTATATTTTGTGACACTAAGGAATTATTCCTTTGAATAAAAAGCATTTCTAGTAAAAATAAAAAATGGTGCTTGATTTAAAAATGGTTTTGAGTGAAACCTTTTGAAAATGGATTTTTTTAAACACTTCGACCATAAACACGAACTTTTGTGTTTAAAAATATATTTGGCTAACACTAGATAATATTACTTTGATTTAAATCATTTCTAGCAAAACAAAAAATAATTTGAATGGCCATTTTCACTAACTTGGTTTTAAATGATTTTGCCACAATTATAAATGACCAATAGGTGTTTTAAAATGTTTATAGCCTATTAGAAACCACCTTTCCAAATAAAACAATCTTTTGCACGCTTGCATGCATTGTTTTGTTTCCTTTATTTACGTGGTGAATTGTTTGAATGCTAGTTTTGAATTTGTGGCTTGATTGAATTGTAGTGAAATTTCAAGAGTGTGACAATTGCAAGATCAAGGAGTGAATCTATATTCTCTACTAAAAAGGAAAGTGGTTCTTCATACATTTTGTCCTATTATTTTCACTATGCATTAGTGATGTTTTGAGTAGGACTTGCATGGAATTTTTACTAAGTATGCTATGCCATGGGAAATCCTTGTAGATGATACCTTAGTATAATATTCCCTAAGTTAAGATTCTTGCTACTATTATGCTTATCCTAGCTAGTAGAAAACAAGGGTGGATTATAATCATGATATGAAATATTTCTAAGTCTATGACTTGTGTTTTGTTTAATAAAACAACTATGTGAATGAATCACCTGGGTGGAATGGTGTGAATGGATTATGTTGAGTGGTTACAAAGGGCCCCATATTTATTGCCTACCCTAGTGTATCTCACTTGTGGAAAGCCACCCAGGAACAAAGAGATTTGAGATGTCAAATGTTGAGAAGCTTCAAGTGCAGCCACATGGCATTATGGGCTCTGCCTGGATCATATAGGTTGCAATAACTTAGCCAGATGGACAGAAGGTGGGAGGGGTGATAGGATGGAGCGTGTCCATTTGGTCTAAGGGAAGGCTTCTGAAAGATCTTGTCTCGATGCATGTCCAGTCTTTTGGGGAAAGTGCACCACCTCTCGAGAGAGTAAAATCTAAGTACTTAGCCGTGTCCCTGACAATGGATAATTTGAGCATCAAGACATGGAAGCTATCAAGGATCTCCTCATCCCAATTTCTAAGTTAAAAGGTTGTGGTTGAACAACGGTTGAAGGATCACCAATATCGATTGGTAGATGCCTTGGGTGTTTTTGACAAACACAAACTTAGTGTTTTCAAATTATAAGAAAAATATATTTTGAGCAAAGCAAGCCTAAGATCCACTTAGCCAAATGCATATAGATGTTAGATACCACTATTCTACCATAGTATCACTTGCCAATAAAATTCGAATGTATTGACCCTTGTGGATGTAACTTATTATGTTGTAGGTTTGTTTGATGTTAGTGAAGTGTGTTTAATAGGATTACAAGTCTACAACCAACATGATTGCATGTGGCACTTTGAAGATGAAGGATTCCATGCTATATAGATATTTCTGCTGCATTGTAATGAGATAGCCAAATGAGCTATGTAAGATATAATGAATTATTTTATTTCTGGTTATAAAGTTGTATTATGACCTTTGTTTCTTGATATTACATCTTAAACTGTGGATGCTAGCTATTGATCCAGGGACTAGCATTGTAAACACAGGGATCTCTGCCTTATCAGGTTGGGGCCTTTACAGATGGTATCAGAGCACTGTGTTGCCTGTAGGATTGTAACCCTAGGATTGGACAAAACCCCTTAGAAAAATATGAGTTGTATTTTGTTCAAAACCTATTTACAAACAATCTTGTAAACTCTTTCCTCAACCTTTTTGTTTTGAATCTACATCTCTTCCATTTCAACTTATTGGACAAAAACCTCAACATGAGCAAAGACATCACAATCACCAATGACGTTAACTTTAGTTTCATCAAGGACTTCAACTTGGACATCACTAAGGAATGCAAGTGAGACAATAATATTACTGAAGACTTGAAGACTAAGGAAACATAACTTAGAAGAAATCATCATCACCTTTGAAGTTTTGTGACCAAGATACAAGAATTTTCCAAGGATACCATGAGCTTGTTCAACAAGAAACAACCTAGAAGAATGAAATGATCTCAAGTGAACCATATAGTTTGACCGTCATACTAGTGTTTAGTTTAGATCATATATTGATCACACCAACTTATGTGGTGTAGGAAAAATATTTTGTTGCCTAAAAATATGCTTGAATCTTGTTGTTTGGAGTGGAATGCTTGATTTTGATTGCTTGCACATTGCTTGTGTGAATTGTTCTGTGTGAGTAGACTTCTTCCCTAGAAATATTTTGCCTACTCTAATCTCAATCCAACCCAAATAGATGACTTCTCCAAGAGACTCCAACATCAAGAATGATGAAAACAACAACAACAACCAAGAGATGCACATGAGAGAACAACTACTAGCAACCCAAGCCCAGTTGAGTCAAGTGAGAACTCAATTTTTAGCCAACAACAATGAGTTAGACCCAACCAGGGAATTTTTTTTGGAAACCCAATCCTAATTGTTGCAAAGGATGAAAAATCAAATGATCAACATGAGAAGCAACCTTTCCCAAGGAGATTGTGACAACAATGATATCAAGGATGATATTATCGAAGGAACTCAAGCTTGCAATATTTGTGGAGACATAGAGCACACTTACAAAGAGCATGTGGATCAATTCCCTAATTGTGAAGAGAAACATCCAACTAAACAATGCCCCACATCTCTTGTTACTTGTTTCCTATGTGAAATAAATGATCATCTTCCTATCCAATGCCCCATATATCCTATAGTTCAACAAATGAAACAAGATGGAAAGCATCAAATGTTTGGAAACCTCCATACCAAGAAGGAAGAAGACAAAGTCAAATCTCAGTATGCCCCTCCATACATTGTGACCCACCATGGTGGACAAAACAGGAAACATGGATGTTATCCTAGGAATCGTTCAAGGAACCGAGGAAGTTTTCCCACCTTTGAGGTGAGATATGAAGAACATGAACTACAAGAACTCCTAGCTCTGGAGAGACCCAAGAAGAAGAAGATCCAAGAAAACAAACAAGAGACAATGATACACAATAAGAAGGACATATGTCAAGTGATGTGCCACAAATGCAAAGAGCTAAGGCATTATGCATCACATTGTCCAGAAAAGAAGGAAGACAAGACAAGCAAACCTATAAGAGACATCAGCCTTGTCACATGTTGCAAGTGTGGAAACAAAGGACATTATGCAAACAAATGTCCAGAGAAGTTACATGAAGATCCCAAGTAAGCCAAGACGTAATCTAGTTGAAAACCTTTTTAAGGGTGGTAGTACTCTAGTTTCCTTGAAACCAACTTGTAACCTCTAGCCTTCCCAAATCTCGGGACGAGATTTCAGTTAAGGGTGGTAGCCTAACACATCCCAAAATTTTCCAAATTTTGAAATGTGAAAAATAAATAAACAAAAGAATTAATTGTTGAAATCTAGGGTGAAAAGAAACTTTTTGTTTCTAAATGGAAACATCAAAACCCTTCTTGAACAAACTTTGAATGAAAAAGGAATCCAACAAAATTTCAATCAAGTGAAATGCATTCATCAATGAATGTATCTTGAAATTTAAACATTGGGAAAAATAAACCAAAACCCTAAAACCCTAATGGAATAAATCATTTCCAAGATCTCTCAAGGACTATGGATTTGATCCATATAAAAATTCATCAACAAACATTTTAAAAGAACAATAATGATAAATAAAAATATTATAAACCAGGGAAATTGGTTTCATTCAATTTGGAACCATGGATAAAAACTTATGAATTTCATAAGATAAAAGGAAATAATTTCCAAGGCTATTAAAACTCCTAGCTAAAATACATACCAAATTGTGAGCAAATTAATCCTAAGAGGATGTAAAAAGATAAAAAAATATTAAATAAAATCATACAAATTGGAATCACCAATTTTGGATCTATAAATAAAAAGATATGGATTTTATAAGGCAAAGAAAAACAAATAAGGAATATTTGAAAGCCAAATTAAATCTTGGCCAAATCCACAAACAAATGAAAGTTTATTAAATAAAAAAAGGAGTAAAAGATTATTTAAATAAAATCATCAGGATTGAACTATATCCAATTTTATTTAAATAAAGACAAATTGCCTAAACTAAATAATAAATCCCAAGAAAATTATTTAGAAGACAAGTTAAAACATGAATTAAATCCATAAGCAAATTGAATAAATATAATCCAAATAAAAAGATAGGGTAATAAAGGTTATTCAAATAAAGGATTATGGGATTAAACCATATTCAACTTATACTTAAAAAAAAGAAGACAAAATCCCTAATATAAATGATTAACCAAATCATGACAGAAATAATGGAAAGTGCCCAAGTGGATTAAAGTTATCCAATTAACCTAAAAAGAATAAAGGATTAATAAAATAAAATAAAATGGATTGGAACCATATTTACAATCTTATTTAAATAAATACAAGTGTCTTATTTAAATAAATAATAAACCATAAAAGAATAAAAGAAATTATTCTAAAATGGACTTTAAAATACATTAATAAATAGATTAAAAACCTACTGAAAGTTTGGTCAAAACTTGAATTCAAATTGAAGATTAAATCATTTGAATAAATTCAAAATAGAAAATCTGACATGAAAAAGGAAAAAGAAAAATGAGAAAAAAATGGAAAACAAAGTAGCCCATCTAACCTAGCCCAGCAAATCTGGCCCAACAACTATAGCCCAACGTAGCCCACCTCTCTCCTCCCCCGCAAAGCATTTTCTCACCCGCTTAACTACCCCTCACCTCGCTGACGACCTGACCCCACGCGTAACTTCCTCACCTCACTGACTAACCGGCCCCACCGCCAGCTCATCGTCGTCCTCGCGACCAGTCCTTCCCCAGTTCCTCCTGGCCGTTTTCTGTGTTAATTCGCAGCTTCAATTCCTGTTGATTGCGCCCGTAACTCTCCCCGTGACCTCGCCCTCATAAGCATCCCTCTCAACTCTCTCATTCCCCTCACTCGCCCCTGCCTCTCCGCCACCAGGCTGCGAGAATTGTTGCCCACACCATCGCTGCTCCGACGAGTTCTCCGGTCAATTCCGGCCAACACCACCACCCCCAGTGCCCCTGGCTCACACGCATTTGATCCCCAACACCTTGCGCATCTTCCAGTACCCTCAGCTTGCTCAATCGTGACCTAGAACGTTGCCTCCAACAACGCCAACTCACCACCGTCTTCGGCTCCGATTCCGGCGACCCCTCCCCATAAGTACAGACCATGACTCTCCCTCTCGACGTTGCCCATGTACACACCTTTGTCTTGTTCATCTAACAAGCCCTCTGCCTTGCTTTTCTGACCCGTGTAGCCTCGCCTTCGACCACAGCAGAACATGACCGATGGAGGCAGGAACTCCGGCGAGCAATTGTCGTGATCCTCGTATGCCCCTTGGCTGTCAGAGACCACCTCGAGCTTTAGCACGTCACGGCGAATCTGGTAATGCCATCCTCCCTCTCCCTCGCTTCCTAGAATAGTCGGAACACCTCTGCCCGAGCGCGCCGCCGTCGTCCACCATCGCTAGCACCGCCAGTTAGTTGCCAGTTGCTCTGGACCGTCAGATCTAGATCGTGAGGGCAAGAAAGAATCACTTAGCGAAGGGGTATGACTGGATCTGATTCATGTGTTGCCATTTAGATCTTATGGCCTGTATTAGACAATCCAACCGAAGTGGTACTAACCAATAGGATTAAGACGCATGGCAGATCTGACTGCCTAAATTCCAGAAATGAATTTTTGAATGTTTACTCTTGTAAAATCTATAAATTTTGTTCTTCTTGGCCAAATTTTACAAATTTTATATAAATGGATTCACAAAAATACAAAATTTGCAACCATGCCCTTAGTTTAGTGTCGTGGGAATGGTCACGGCAGATGCTGCAATTGGCAGCGAGTAGTAGAACGAGGGGCAAGGGCGGCCAGCCATCTGCGGTGCGAGATGAGGGCGGAGACACAAGGTTTTACCCAGGCTCGGCCCCCCGGAGGGTAAAGACCTACTCCTGCTAGATTGTATTATGATGATGGTACAATGGGCGAGCTTGGCGGCTAGGCAGCGAGTCGCTTGGGTGTCTGATGGAACGTATCTCTACACGCCCTGTAGGGAGGTTTATATAGACTTACCTCCCCTATGGTTTACATATCTCAACCGAATCAGTTAAAGCTTCGGTACTTGTTTAACCTAATCCGACTGGGCCTATCTACTTGCCTGGGCCTTCAGCTTCCAGTCGCTTGGATCCACACCAGGCCTTGATCCAGTCGCCGTCTTGCAGGCCCACTCGCCAGTTCCTGGGCCAGTCGGAAACGTCCTGCGGGGTATACCCCGGTAGGCATATCCCCATCAGTAGTCCCCGAGGCCGTCGTTGATTGGGCGTAGGTGGTTGCTGGCAGTCGGAGTATACGGCTTCAAAGCAGACATCCAGTCGAATCGTCGGCGGGCTCCTGAATAAAGGAGAAAATTAGTCATTCTGATCGCAGCTTTGGCGAGTCGAGTCGGCGAAATACTCAGTCACTGTCGTAGTGATCGGGTCGGCGAGATATTTAGTCACTGTTTGTAGTGCATGGGTCGGCGAGCCGAGTGGCTGAAGTTGGACCGTCCAAACGCAGTCAAACTAGCCGTTGGGGGTAATCCAACGGTAACTTTTGGCGTAATCACCGCGTAATAACGGCTCCCTGATTTGGCGGGTAACAACCGCTATATAAAGGGGATGGTAAACGATCGGAGAACCACCTCCTCATCATTTCCTCCGATTGCGCGCACCTTCGCCTTCCTCCGCATCGCGATCCAGCCGACCCGAAATCCTCCGACCCCCACAAATCCTTCCGCCAATGGCCCCCTCCACCGAGCCTTGGGGCAGATCCAAGTGTACGAGAGCGCAACTGGCGTCCTTCGAGGAGGCCGGGATCCTGCGCGTCGGCAGGTGGCGCATCCCTGCGGCCGGAGAGGTGACCCCGAACCCACGCGAGGGAGAGTTCATCTGCTTCACCAGCCACCTAGAGCGGGGGCTGGGATTCCCAACATCTCTTTTCTTCCGGCGCTTCTGCGCCTTCTACGGGATCCAACCGTCGGACCTGGGCCCGCACAGCATCGAGCAGCTCGCCATTTTTGTGGCGTTCTGCGAGTGCTACCTGGGCTGCAGGCCCTACTTCCCCCTGTGGCAAGATCTATTCCACGGGCGGATCAGTCGCGAGGAAGCGGGCGGCCCAATGCTCGCCGCGGGCGGCCTGACGTTTCAGCTGAAATCGAAGGCTTCCTTCTTCGATCTGATGCTACCCGCCAAGGCGGCGAGCCAATGGAAGAATTCTTGTTTCTATGTCACCGAGGCGACTCCAGACGGCGAGGTGGCGATCCCAAGATACTCCGTTGAACGGCCTGAACCACGCCGACTTCAAGTCGGCAAGCTTCCAACAGACCAGCGGATGGTCGTGGATGAAATGCTTCAGACCATTCGCGGCCTGAAGAAGAGGGGTCTCCTGCCCATCAATTTGTACAACTGCTGGCTCGGGCGGCGACTCGTCCCCCTGGCCCGCCGCGACCACTACATGTACGAGTACGCGGGCCGGGAGGACTCGACGAAGTCCTGCCTTGTCGAGTGGCAACTCGAGGATTACCTCCTGGCGCTGAAGAATATCACCCAGGCGACGTACCTCGACGCGAAGGCTGGGGTCGCCCCCTACACCGCAAAGCATCCAGCCCCAACGGTAAGTCATCCTTTCGTCACTCGCAGTCGCAGTTAAATGTAGTCGCGGTCATACTGATGTTGTTTATGCCTATTGCAGCTATTTCAAGTGGTTGAAGGGTGGCTTCCGCACGTGGACGACGAGAATTCGAGCTCGTCCGTCCAGGAGGTGGGCGAATCGACTCTAGCGAGGGGAGGCGTCGAGAGTGACGGGAGTGGCGACGATGACGAATCCGAGGAAGAGGTCTCCCCGCTGCTCCAGAAAACGCGCGGACAGCAGCAGCGTGAGCTCGAGGCGAGCAAGAGCCTCGAGCGTCATGACGATGATGACGACGAGCTCCCTGAGCACACCTCGCGTCGCGAGGCCACTCCATCAAAGAAGAAGAATAAGAAGAAGAAGAAGGAGGTAAAGGCCCCTCCAAAGAAGAAGGCGAAGCCAGCAAAACAGGCATCTCCGCCTCATTCACCAAGCAGCTCCGACGCCACCAGCCTGGCCAGGGGTGAAGCCCCACAGACGGCGATGGCGCCAGATATCACCGCCGTCCTGAATGAGGTGCCTCTGGCCTCGATGCCTCCGCCGTTCGCCCCAGTCTCTGGGTCGGGGGCCGCTCCGGTCGCGGTAGCTTCGCCGCCCAAGGATGCTCCTGCCGAAAATGTTTCGGAAGCTCCGGCCGCAGCCTCGACAACAAAGAAACCGTCCGTGTCTTGGGCACGCGATGTCCTGGAGATGGGCATCAGTCGCCGACTGGGCCCCGAACTGGAGAAGCCGGCCGGCATCCGCACGGGGCTACGCTTCGTTCCAGTCACCAAGTGAGTTTTGCTCACCTACCTTTGTCTTTCATTGTACTCGAATTATCTTGCTCACGCGATCAATTTGTAGGACCGGAGCAAAGAAGATACGCCATCCGACCGTGGCCAAGGGGCCACCCGTCGTCAGCGAGGAGGATCCCTCCTGGAAGAGGAAGGCGGACGAGGTCGTCGTCCCCGCGGATAGCGCCAAGAAGGCCAAGGGCGATGAAGTCGTCACGGTATCTGACGACACGGCGATCGCGCCGAGTGAACCCGTAGCGGAGGCGGCCTTGCCCACCAAGGAGGGTGCTCCCTCGCCTGGGGAAGCCGAGCCGGCCTCCTTTGGTGTCGGTGCCTCCATCGCAACGTTCCCGCGCTTTGTGGCCAAAGCGGCTACAGCGAGTGGTACCTCGCCCTCGAGCCATGCGCCTGGGGTCGCTGATACGGAGGTCGAGCAGTGTCGCGAGCACACGCCGGCTCTTCTCGCGTCCGTGGATGCGATACAACTTCATGGCATGCTTGGCGCAGCCATCTAGGTATGTCCAGTCCCCGAGGATCAGGCCGGTGTGTTGCAGCGGTCTGATTCTTTTGGTGTATTGTTTTTATTTTTCACGTCCAGTCCCCGAGTGCGCACTCGCTGAATTTCAGCGGGTGGGCACTTAGGATTTTTTGATTGCCAGTCCCCGAGTGCGCACTCGCTGAATTTCAGCGGGTGGGCACTTAGGATTTTTGATTGTTACCCCGAAAGTGCGCATCGCTGAATTTCAGCGGTGGGCACTTAGGATTTTGATTGTTACCTCGATGCGCACTCGCTGAATTTCAGCGGGTGGGCACTTTGGATTCCGCTTTTGTTAACTGTTTGAATTGTGTGTAGGGTTTGCAACATGAGTAAGTCGACGGCTTGCGAAACGCCCGCGGAGAAAGGAACTGCCACCGTCAAGAGGCGAACAAGGGCTTGAGCAATTGCCGCTGGCAGAGGAGGCCCGCCAGGGACTTTTCCCAGCGAGTGAGTTGGCAGCAGCTCAATCGGCGTTGAGCTCGGCTGAGAAGCGGATCGCCAACCTCGAGCGCGAGCTGAGGGAAGCGAAAGAGGAAGCGAGTTCGGCGGATGGGCGATCCAAGGCCGCTGTTATAGCCGCCGCGGAAGAACGTAAGGTTTCCGACGCCCTTGTTGCTGGGCTTCAGGATGACTACACTTCTCTTCAGAGCTTCATCACGGATCTGTCCCGTCCCTTGATTGGTGAGTGTGTCTGCTCCTGCCTGTTGCATGTGCATTTTTGCAATATCCGATGTACTCACTGTTATCTTCTATCCGCATGTCGTATCCTTGATAGCGCGGAAGAGGCGAGCTCGTTCGATGCGCGGCAATGTGTGGCCACGCTCGTCGACTCAGCGACGTTGTCGGCGACATGCATCTGGGCATACCTCCAGGAGATGTCGCCCACAGAAGTAACTCCCATCGACCTCGTCGAGGTGTGGCGGTACTTGGAGAAGGCGCCATCGGTCGTCGAGTTCATGACGCGATCGGCATTCCGACGTGGAGCAGCGACGGCGCTTAGCCTTGGGCTCGCTCACTTCCCAGAGGACTTCGACCTGGACGACGTGACGAGTGGCTACCCGTCGGCGACTGGCTCGGTGGAGATCTCTGAGGTGCTCAAGTTGACGGACCGCGCTGCGGTGTACTCCGAGCGCGTCTGGGCGATGGGCGACCTCCTTCCTTACCAGGAGACGGTCGTCGCACCTAACGACCCCGAGTCGCAGCACCGGGACTTCAAGATCGAGAAACCCTTCCGTGCGGCGATGGCGGGTGAGCTGACGATGTACCCGTCAAACCCGTACAAGCCCTTCATTCGCAATCGCAAGGGTGCTGGCGAGTCGTCGTCGAAGCCTGCGGAGTAGAATAGTTTGCCCTGGGGCGTTAGTAGCAGTTCTGCCGTTGGGCATACCTTGTATTTTGTGACGATTGCAACATGCTATTAATGAGATATCGTGTTGTTTTGTGACTTGTCAAGTGTTTTTTGATTGAGGCTTGAATGATTCCCCGAGCGCGTCCGCCCTTTTTATGGGGTTTACCTTGTGTGTTATGTGTTTGCGGTTTTGTATGTTTTGTTATTGTGGTCGACTCGCCCGAACTCGGAGAGCCAGTCGCAAGGCGACTCCCATGAGTGCTCTGTACTTCACCATTTTCCCTTGCATGAACGAGGTCGGGTGGCCGAGTCCCCGAGCGTGGTACTTGGTTGTTCTAGGCACGACTCGAGGGTGGGTGAGGACTTGGCGCGTTAGTTTGAGAGCATCCCTCCTGCCTGACCCGTTGGGTCAGTCGCATGGCGAGTCCTGGGCACGCTCTCATACTTGGCGTTTTCCCTAGCCGCTCGCGTTGAACTGGTCGTCAGTCCCCGAGCGTGGTACTTGGCCGTTCGAGTCGCTATGTCGAGGATGCGGAGGATCAAGGTCGCTGTGAGAAACGAAGGCAGTCGTCTTGGCTCGTCGAGCCAGTCGAGCAAGGCGACTCCAATGGGGCTCCGGGTAGGCGTTTTTCATGGACGTTACAAGACCTGGGGTACCCCAGTGCCCTTGTAGCGCACTACTTGGCCATGCCGGTCGCTGTACCAGAGGTTGACTTCTGCGGTTAGCTTGACGCTGTTATTACGAGTGCGAGTGGCACAAGATATGGAGAGTAGACGCAATTTGCGGTAGCCAATATTTTTATTTCATAGCGACTGGAGGATACATATGTGGAGTTCTAGGAGTAGAACTTCCGTAGGAGGTTTACATTCCATGGTCGCTTGACGTCGAGTTTGCCGTCCCCGCGGACGTCGATGAGGTAGTAGGCGTTGTTGCCGAGTACTCGCCCTATGGCGAATGGTCCCTCCCATGGGGGGATAGCTTGTGCATGCCCTTCTTATCCTGGATGAGGCGCAGCACCAGGTCGCCTTCTTGGAAGGTGCGAGTTTTCACCCGTCGGCTGTGGTAGCGGCGGAGTCCTTGTTGGTAGATGGCGGTGCGTGAGCGAGCTAGGTCGCGTGCCTCATCGAGTTGATCGACTCCATCTTGTCGTGCGAGTTCGTTCACAGCCTCCGTGTAGTGGACGACCCTTGGCGAGTCATGCTCGAGGTCGGTGGGCATGACTGCCTCGGCACCGTACACCATGAAGAAGGGGGTGAACCCTGTCGATCTGTTGAATGAGGTGCGGATGCCCCAGATGACGGAGGGTAGCTCCTCGACCCAGCACCCGGCGGTTCACTCGAGTGGTACTTGGAGCCACGGCTGCAGGCCGTGGAGGATGCTCTGGTTGGCCCGTTCCGCTTGGCCGTTGATCTCCGGGTGGGCGACTGACGCCAGGTCGAGCCGAATGTGGTGTTCCTCGCAGAACTCGGCCTTGGCTCCTTTGGCGAAGTTGGTGCCGTTGTCCGTGATGATGCTATTTGGGAACCCGTAGCGATATATGAGCTCGCGTAAGAACTTGGTGGCGGTCTTCCCGTCGCATTCCAGGACTGGCTTGGCCTCCACCCACTTTGTGAATTTGTCGACCGCGACCAAAAGGTGGGTGTAGCCGGAGGGAGCCTTTTTGAAGGGGCCTACCATATCCATACCCCACACGGCGAATGGCCAGGTGATGGGGATTGTCTTGAGCGCTGAGCTCGGCATGTGTGTCTGGTTGGCGTACTTCTGGCACCCGGCGCACCGCTGGACGATGTCGACGGCATCGGCGTGTGCGGTGGGCCGGTAGAAGCCGTGTCGCATAGCCTTGGCGACCAGAGAGCAGGCACCGGCGTGGTGGCCGCAGTCGCCAGAGTGGATGTCGTGGAGGATCTTGCGTCCTTCGGCGGGTTGGACGCAGCGTTGGAACACGCCGGTCACACTGCGCTTGTGGAGCTCGCCGTAGATGATGGTGAAGGATTTGCATCGGCGTGCAATCATCCGGGTGTCCGTCTCATCTGCCGGCAAGGTGCCAGCCTCCAGGTAGGCGATGTAGGGTCTGGTCCAGTCGTCTGGCTCGGCGACGAGTGCGACCAGGGCCGCCTCTGGCTGCAGCGGGACTCCGATGTCAATCTCCCTTGGGGGTGATACTGACGGCTTGGTGATCGTGTCGAGGAAGAAACCGGCGGGTGGCGCGAGTCGAGCCGACCCGATGCGAGAGAGTGCGTCAGCCTCCTTGTTTTTCCGCCTGTCGATCCACTCGGCGGAGTAGCCTGCGAAGTGTCCCCCCAGCTTGTCTACTGCTTGGCAGTATGCCGCCATTGTGGGGGAGACGGCGTCGCAAGTGCCGGCGACTTGCCCCGCGACGAGGTCGGAGTCTCCGTAGCAGCATAGGCGGTGGACGTTCATCTCCTTGGCGGCGCGGATGCCGTGGAGTAGTGCCTCGTACTCGGCCATATTGTTGGTGCAGGGGGTGAAGTCGAGGCAGAGGACGTAGCGGAGCTTGTCGTCCTTTGGTAAAGTCAGTACGATCCTTGCACCTGTGCCGTCCGCGTTCTTGGAGTCGTCGAAGTGCAGGCTCCAGTAGTGGAGGTATGGCAGCTTTTCTAGCTGCTGGGCCTCTTCCCAGTCGGCGATGAAGTCCGCTAGAGCCTGCGACTTGATCGCTTTTCGTGGCTCGTAATTGATATTATGGGCGCTGATTTCGACGGCCCACTTAGCGACTCGCCCAGTCGCCTCACGGTTGCGGATGATGTCCTGCAACGGTGCTGAGGAGACGACCGTGATCGGGTGCTCCTGGAAGTAGTGCGGCAGGCGCCACTATGCTCTGAAGACCGCGTATACCAGTTTATGGTACTGCGGGTATCGCTGGCGCGACTCGGTGAGGACCTCGCTGATGTAGTACACCGGTCGCTGTACCTGGCGCTCCTTTCCTTCTTCCAGTCGCTCGACGACCATAACGGCGCTGACGACATGCTCAGAAGCCGCGACGTAGACCAGCATGGGTTCTTTGTCGGCGGGGGCGGCGAGTAATGGTGCTGCGAGTAGCACCTTCTTGAGGTCGCAGAGTGCGTCGTCCGCCTCCTTGTCCCACTGGAAGGTGGGGTTCTTGCGCATCAGGCGGTATAGGGGCATCGCCTTTTCGCCTAGGCGGGGGATGAAGCGACTGAGAGCCGCTACTCGCCCGGCGAGCTTTTGGACGTCGCGCAGGCACTCGGGTTTGCCGAGTCGAGCAATCGTGTCGATCTTCGTGGGGTTCGCCTCGATCCCTCGCTTGGAGACGACGTACCCCAGTAGTTGCCATGCTGGTACACCGAAGGTGCATTTGCCTGGGTTGAGTTTTATCTTGTATTTCCGCAGGTTGGAGAATGTTTCCGCCAGGTCGGCGAGTAGATCGCCCTGGCGAGCGGATTTCACAACCACATAGTCTATGTAGACGTGGATGTTGCGGCCAATTTGGCTCGCGAGGCACTCCTGCATGCACCGCTGGTAGGTCGCTCCGGCGTTCTTGAGGCCGAAGGTCATGGCAGTGTAGCAGAAGGCTCCGAATGGCGTGATGAACGCCGTCTTCTCCTTGTCCTCAACAACCATTTTGATCTGGTTGTATCCAGAGTAGGCGTCGAGGAAACACAACAACTCCGAGCCCGCGGTGGAGTCGATTATTTGGTCGATCCGTGGGAGGACGAACTGCTCCTTCGGGCAGGCGCTGTTCAAGTTTGTGTAGTCGATACACATCCTCCAGGTCCCGTTCTTCTTCTCGACCAGGACTGGGTTTGCCAGCCACTTGGAGTACTTGATTGGCCGGATGAAGCCTGCAGCGAGTAGACGCTGCACCTCCTCGGCGATAGCTCAGCCGCGCTCTTCATTGAAGGGCCGCAGCGACTGTTTGACGGGTCGCACTTTGGGGTCGGCGTTTAGTTTGTGCTCAGCGAGTTCCCTGGGGACACCAGGCATGTCAGAGGGCTTCCATGCGAAGATGTCCCTGTTCTCACGGAGGAACTCGATGAGCGTGCCTTCCTAGGCTGGGCTCATCCCTGTTCCGATCATCACCGTCTGACTGGAGTCGCACTGGGACCAGCTCGACGGTGCGGGTGTGCGTCATTGCCTCGAAGGCTGAGGGGTTTGCGCCCTCCGAATTGGGCTTCTTGAGTATGGTGGGGTCGTCATTGTTCACCCCGCTCGCGTACTTGGTGAGCTCGTCGGCGTGGTTGGCCTCTGCCGCGATGACGGCGTCGGCAAGTTCGGCTCCTTTGGCCTCGCACTCGGCGGCCATGTTGGGGTCGCCTTTGATGGTGATGACGCCGCACGGCCCGGGGAGCTTCATCACGTTGTACGCATAGTGTGGTGCTGCCATGAACTTGGCGAACGCCTGGCGCACCAGGACGCAGTGGTAGGGGCTATAGAAGGGTACCAGCTCGAAGACGATCCGCTTGGTGCGGAAGTTTGCTGGCGTGCCGAAGGTGACTGGCAGCGTGACCTTGCCGATTGGGTACGCCTTCCGACCGGGGACGATGCCGTGGAACTTGGTGTGGGTCGTCTCGATCATCGACTGCGGGAGCCGCAGCCGTCTGAAGGTGTCCAGGTACAGGATGTTGATGGATCTTCCGCCGTCCATCAATGTCTTGGGGAGCCAGTAGTCGCCCACCTTAGGCTTGACCACCAGGGCGACTCGGCATGGGTACTCGATGTGTGGTGAGTGGTCCTGGCGGCTCCAGGTGATGGGCTGCTCCGACCAGTTGAGGAACTGGGGAACGCCCACAGGCCACCGTTGGCTGACAGCGCGCTGGTGATGACCTTCTTCTCGCGCTTCGTGTTGAAGCCTGTGAAGGTATGGAGCGAGCCGACCACGTTGCCGAATTTTCCGCCATTTGGCGGGTTGTTGTCGGGGTCCTCCCGTGCTCGCCGTGCCTTCTCAATCTCCCTGAGGGTGTGGCAGTCGGCGGTCGTGTGCGTTGCGGGTTTCCCTTTCCTGCTATGAAACGCACAAGGTTGGTTAAGGAGGGCCGCAGGGTCGAACCTTGGCTTGGCCTTCTAGTTGCCGCCGTCGCGGCATTGTCCTCCATCGCGGCGGAAGCTTTTGGGCTCGCGTTGTGCATGTCGGGCGTTGGCGACGAAGTCGACTCGCCCGTCACTGCGGCGCTTGCCAGTGAGGCGAGTGTTGCTGTAGCGTACGTCGAACCGTCGTCCGTTGTTGTTGCCGCTCATGCGGCGTTGGCCTCCCGACTCGTCGTCGGTTTCCTGGTTTGGATCTTCCTCCGCGTACCGTTTGGCGATCTCGAGAAGGTCCGGTATGTTGTCGAGTGTGCGAGAATGTCGCTTGAGCTTGGCGACCAAGGGCTCGTAGCGGCACGAGGTATTGAAGCAATGGATCGCGGTGTCTGGGTGGATGCCGACCGCGTTGTACCAGAGTTGTTGCCACCGCTGGACCCAGTTGCGGGTCGACTCGCGGGGTCCCTGGACGCATCGCTCCAGCTCCTCGATGGTGGTGGCGCGGGTGTAGGAGCACTCGAAGTGCCTGACGAAGGCGTCGCGCATCTCCTCCCAGGAGTCGATGCTATCCTGGGGGAGGGTGTTGATCCACTGCCTGCACGTCCCATCCATCATCAAGGGGAGGTAACGGGTGGCTAGCAGGTCGATGTGGCCTGCGATCCCCATCGCCATGAGGTATGTATCGAGCCACACGGAGGGGTCGTACGAAGGGTCGTACTTTTCTATCTCCTTCGGCGCCTTGAAGTTCAGCGGGTACTTCTCGCCTCGGATCATCGGTCCGAAGCACCTGGGACCGAGTCGACTTAGCGACCCCATCGGCTCGCCGTCGCGGCGATTGGTTAGGGTGTGTCGCAGGTCGTCGGGCTGGCGTGCGCGCCAGCTTTGGTTGTTGATGATGTGGGTGCGGGCGTCGATGGGTTGACCGTCGGCGGCGACGAAGTTGGTCGCTGTCCTAGGGTCGTTGGTGGAGAGTGCCGCGTTCGCGGGTCGGTGTTGGAGCTGCAGTGGCTCTGGTGGCGGGCAGTTGAGGGTGTTTGCCGCCATTGGGCGGCCACTTGAGGCCTCTCTGCTTCCTGAAGAACGCGAGTACACTCGACCCTGCGAGTCGGCGCCTGCGTTTTGCTGCTCGACGGCCTTTGCGAGCAGGGCCTCGACATCTTTGGATCTGTAGGGCGATCGCGGTGGCGTGATGTTGTCATTGCTGCTCGACCCACGAGGTTGTCCATCGGGGTGGAGAAACAGGGAGGCCGTTCGCGTCTCGCTCCCGTGAGAGACTACTATCATGGCTGATCCTCGGGGTGTGCGGTTGGGTGGAGGTGGGGCGCCCATCGCCGTCCACCCTGGCAGGGGCCGGGCGCTTCGTCCTGGTGGCGCATTCTCGTAGATCGCGCGCTCGGCCACGTGGGCCGGGTCGTTTTCATCGTCGAAGTTCAGGGCGCGCCCCTGGACGGTGGGGTTCAGGCGTGACCCGATTCGCTGCTGGTGGTAGCGCGACAGCTCCTGCGCCGTCACCTGCTCGAGGCGAAATTTTTCGCGCTCGGCTTGCTCCTTGCGGACTGCCTCCGCCAGCTTCAGGCGGAGTTCCTCGACCTCCGTTGCCATGGAGTTAGGAGGGATCGGTGTGGAGAAGGGATCCTCCGGCGGATCGGTGCCGGTCGCCATGTAGGTCGCGGCGTGGCGACCGGTACCGTCGTGGAGATCGGCGGAGTTTTCCGACCCGGAGTCGAAGTCGAAGATCCCAAGGATGGAAGGATCCTCGAAGTCTCCCACGTTGGAGACCTGGGTGATGGAGCCCGCGGGGGAAGCCGCGGTGATGGATCCAGCGAGTGACGCCGGGGTCGCCGAGTCGGCGTCGTCGTTGAGGGCCGCGTCTTCCGTGGACGCGGAGTTTTCGGCCACGTTGCTGTGGGCCGAGTTGTACTCGGAGGCGAGGCGATGGATCGTGCGGACCTGGCTCTCGGAGAGCCGATCGCGTGGCGGCGACTCGCGGATGCGAGCCGAATCCTCCGAGACGATGACGTCGGTGAGGCCGACAAAGAGGCTGATCGTGCCGACCGGCAAGATCATGCTGTGCGTGACGGACGTCCGGAGCGCTTGCTCGGCAAGATCTGGAGCATCTCGCTGATCGCTATCATGCGGCCGGTGGCGACCGTCTCGTTGATGGGCACATTGGATCTCGCCACAAAACACCGGCCAGACCGGCCAGGCCCCACGGCGGGCGCCACTATCGTGGGAATGGTCACGGCAGATGCTGCAATCGGCAAGGGCGGCCAGCCATCTGCGGTGCGAGATGAGGGCGGAGACACAAGGTTTTACCTAGGTTCGGCCCCCGGAGGGTAAAGACCTACTCCATGCTAGATTGTATTATGATGGTGGTACAATGGGCGAGCTCGGCGGCTAGGCGGCGAGTCGCTTGGGTGTCTGATGGAACGTATCTCTACACGCCCTGTAGGGAGGTTTATATAGACTTACCTCCCCTAGGGTTTACATATCTCAACCGAATCAGTTAAAGCTTCGGTACTTGTTTAACCTAATCCGACTAGGCCTATCTACTCGCCTGGGCCTTCAGCTTCTAGTCGCTTGGATCCACACCGGGCCTTGATCCAGTCGCCGTCTTGCAGGCCCACTCGCCAGTTCCTGGGCTAGTCGGAAACGTCCTGCTGGGTATACCCCGGTAGGCATATCCCCATCATTTAGTATTTTGCTTCTGTAAAATTTGTTGTTTTTGCAGAAACATTATTAGGTCTATTTTGTGCATAAAATTTATTCTAAAATTGATTTTTGAGTAAAATCTTTTGCAAATGTTTTGTTTTGAACCTACTGACCATAAAAACCAAATTTTGGATTTACAAGTATATTTTGTGACACTAAGGAATTATTCCTTTGAATAAAAAGCATTTCTAGTAAAATAAAAATGGTGCTTGATTTAAAAATGGTTTCGAGTGAAACCTTTTGAAAATTGATTTGTTTTAAACACTTTGACCATAAACAATAACTTTTGTGTTTAAAAATATATTTGGCTAACACTAGAAATTATTACTTTGATTTAAATCATTTCTAGCAAAACAAAAAATGATTTAAATGGCCATTTTCACTAACTTGGTTTTAAATGATTTTGCCACAATTATAAATGACCAATAGGTGTTTTAAAATGTTTATAGCCTATTAGAAACCACCTTTCCAAATAAAACAATCTTTTGCATGCTTGCATGCATTGTTTTGTTTCCTTTATTTATGTGGTGAATTGTTTGAATGCTAGTTTTGAATTTGTGGCTTGATTGAATTGTAGTGAACTTTGAAGAGTGTGACAATTTCAAGATCAATGAGTGAATCTATATTCTCTACTAAAAATTCAAGTGGTGCTTCATAAATTTTGTCCTATTATTTTCACTATGCATTAGTGATGTTTTGAGTAGGAATTGCATGGAATTTTTACTAAGTATGCTATGCCATGGGAAATCCTTGTAGATGATACCTTATTAGAATATTCCCTAAGTTAAGATTCTTGCTACTATTACGCTTAGCCTAGATAGTAGAAAAAAAGGGTGGATTATAATCATGCTATGAAATATTTCTAAGTCTATGACTTGTGTTTTGTTTAATAAAACAACTATGTGAATGAATCACCTGGGTGGAATGGTGTGAATGGATTATGTTGAGTGGTTACACAGGGCCCCATATTTATGGCCTACCCTAGTGTATCTCACTTGTGGAAAGCCACCCAGGAACAAATAGATTTGAGATGTCAAATGTTGAGAAGATTCAACTGCAGCCACATGGCATTATGGGCTCTGTCTAGATCATATAGGTTGCAATAACTTAGCCAGATGGACAGAAGGTGGTAGGGGGTGATAGGATGGAGAGCGTCCATTTGGTCTAAGGGAAGGCTTCTGAAAGATCTTGTCTCGATGCATGTCGAGTCTTGTGGGGAAAGTGCACCACCTCTCGAGAGAGTAAAATCTATGTACTTTGCCGTGTTCTCGGCAATGGACAATTTGAGCATCAAGAGATGGAAGCTATCAAGGATCTCCTCATCCCAATTTCTAAGTTAAAATCTTGTGGTTGAACAAGGGTTGAAGGATCACCAATATCGATTGGTAGATGCCTTGGGTGTTTTTGACAAACAAAAACTTAGTGTTTTCAAATGATAAGAAAAATCTATTTTGAGCAAAGCAAGCCTAAGCTCCACTTAGCCAAATGCATATAGATGTTAGATACCACTATTCTACCATAGTATCACTTGCCATTACAATTCAAATGTACTGACCCTTGTGGCTGTAACTTATTATGTTGTAGGTTTGTTTAAGGTTAGTGTAGTGTGTTGAATAGGATTACAAGTCTACAACCAACATGATTGCATGTGGCACTTTGAAGATGAAGGATTCCATGTTATATAGATATTTCTGCTGCATTGTAATGAGATAGGTAAATGAGCTATGTAAGATGTAATGAATTATTTTATTCCTGGTTATAAAGTTGTATTATGACCTTTGTTTCTTGATATTACATCTTAAACTGTGGATACTCGCTATTGATCCAGGGACTAGCAATGTAAACACAGGGATCTCTACCTTATCAGGTTGGGACCTTTACAAAAACATATAAAAATACCTCAAAGTGTAGAAAAAGCAAAGCAATGTATATACTAAACAAGCATGGAACATCAAAAATTACTGATAGGTTTACGCCGTATCAAAAATTACTGATAGGATTCCGTGGAGATCTACTACTTTCCCTGCCCGCTGGAACGGGGAGAGGAAGGTCTTCATCGATTCCGTATATATGACCAAGTGCGGAAGCGCTGCCGGAACACAGAGCCAGAAGGATTGTCTATGCGATCTTGAGATTGACAAGTGATCGACTACATCAACAACGAGATCCAATCTCGTTAACGCTTTGGATCTATGAGGGTTAGTTCACTTCAATCTCATTGCACCAATCTCGTAGATTAGATCTTGGCTTCGACATATATTAGATCTTGGTTTTATGTGTTCTTGCGATGGAATTTTTTTGTTTTCCGTGCAATGAACCCTATAGTGGTATCAGAGCCGAATATATGCATAGATCTGTTTCACGAGTAGAACACAATGGTTTTGTGGGTGTTGATGCTTTTGTTGTCGCTTGATTTTCATGTACTTTGCATCTTCCAGGATGGCGGGATGAAGCGGCCCGGGCTAACCTTACATGTTGTCGCACATGAGATTTGCTCCACGCTCAACATGCAACTTGTATTGCACTAGTGGCTTTGCGGGTGTCTGTCTCTCCCACCATAGTTAAGATTCAGTTTACAATGGCCACTTGACAATACTTGTATCAGCATTGTGGTTCTTGTTCGTAGGTAGGCGCCTGATGGTTCTCTTTAAATTTGTTAATACATGTGTGTCTATTCATCATGTAATAGCTTTATTCCAAGTAGTTGTAATAGTTGCTGGTGGTGATGGAAAACCATGAAGCGGCGCCATTTACCTTCACGCCACACTGGTGATGATGGAGATCATGTCCGTGCTTTGGAGATGGAGATCAAAGGCACAAGGAGAAAGTCCATATCATATCACATATTATGAATTTCATGTGATGTTAGTCCTTTTTATGCATCTTGTATTGATTAGATCGCGACGATAGCATTATAAGATGATCCCTCTCACTAAATATCAAGTAATAAAGTGTTTGTCCTTAGTATGCACCGTTGCTAAGACTCGTCATTTCGAAGCATGTCGTGATGATCGGGTGTGATAGATTCTACGCGTGCACACAACGGGTGCAAGCCATATTTGCATATGCGGATACTAAGGTTAATCTTGACGATCCTAGCATGTATAGACAACGTGAGGGATTTTGTTTTGAGTGGGAGTTCACCAAGTTAAGTTAATAATTAAATTTGAACTCAATTTATCATAAACTTAGTCCAAACTCTTTGCAAATATGTTGTAGATCATGGTGACCCTAGCATCAACTTTAATGCATTCCTAGAGAAATAAAAGCTCAAAAACAATGGAAGCAACTTCATGGACTGGTTCCATAACATGAGGATTATGCTCAATGCTGGTCAATTGACCTATGTGCTGGATGCACCGCTAGGTGACCCGTCTGCAGCTGATGCTACTAATGAGGTGAAAAATGTTTACCTCACTCGGAAGAATCACTACTCCATAGTTCAGTGTGCCATCTTGTACGGTTTGGAATCGGAGCTTTAGAAGCGTTTTGAGAACCGCGACCCTCATGTTATTATCAATGAGCTCAAAATTATATTTGAGACTCATGCGGCCGTGGAAAGCTATGAAGCTTCCGAGAAGTTTTTTAACTACAAGATGGAAGAGGCCAGCTCCGTTAGCGAGCACGTGCTCAAAATGTCTGGGCACGCAAACAAACTCCAAGATTTGGGAATAACGATCGTATCCTCCAATCACTTCCACCGAGTTAAAAGAACTTTGTGATGAACTACAACATGCAGCACATGGATAAGTCGTTGCCCGAACTCTTCTCCATGCTAAAGACTGAAGAAGTGGAGATCAAGAAAGAGCACCAAGTTTTGATGGTCAATAAGACCACCAATTTCAAGAAGCAAGGCAAGCCTAAGAACAAGGGCAACTTCAAGAAGGGCGGCAAGAAAGTTGTCGCGCCTGCTAAGAAGCCCAAGGCTGGTTCTAAGCCTGATACTGAATGCTTTTACTACAAGGGCGATGGTCACTAGAAGAGGAATTGCCCCAAGTACATAGCAGATCTAAAGAACGGCAACATCAAGAAGAAAGGTATATTTGATATACATGTTATTGATGTATATCTTACTAGTAATCGTAGTAGTTCCTGGGTATTTGATACTAGTTCGGTTTCTCATATTTGTAACTCGAAACAGGTGCTACAGATTAAACAAAGACTAGCAAGAGACGAGGTGACGATGCATGTTGGAAATGGCTCCAAGGTTGATGTGATCACCGTCGGCACACTCCCTCTTCATCTACCATCGGGATTAGTTTTAAATCTATTTTTTATTTTGTGCCTATGTTAAGCATGAACATTATATCTGGATCTTGTTTATTGCGAGACGGTTACTCGTTTAAGTCAGAGAATAATGGTTGTTCTATTTATATGAGTAATATCTTTTATGTTCATGCGCCTAAGAAGGATGGTCTATTCTTATTGAATCTCGATAGTAGTGGTACACATGTTCACAACATAGATTCTAAATGAATGAGATTGAATGACAATTCCACATACATGTGGCACTTCCGTCTTGGTCACATTGGAGTGAAGCGCATGAAGAAACTCCATTCTGATGGACTTCTTGAATCACTTGAAAGATGAGAAGCATGTCTAATGGGAAAACTCCATTCCGATGGACTTATTGAATCACTTGAAATATGTGAAGCATGTCTAATGGGAAAAATGACTAAGACTCCATTCTCTGGGATAATGGAGCGAGCTACGTATTTATTGGAAATAATACATAATGATATGTGCGGTCCAATGAGTGCAGCATCGCGTGGTGGATATCGTTATGTTCTTACTTTCATGGATGACTTGAGTAGATATGGGTATATATACTTTATGAAACATAAGTCCGAAACTTTCGAGAAGTTTAAGGAATTCCAAAGTGAAGTAGAAAATCAATGTAACAAGAAGATTAAGTTTCTGCAATCTAATCGCGGAGGTGAGTATCTAAGTAACGAGTTTGGCATGCATTTTAAGAAATGTAGAATACTTTCGCAGTTGAAACCACCGGGAACACCACAACATAATGGCGTGTTCGAACATCATAATCGAACTCTCTTAGATATGGTTCGGTCTATGAGGTCTCCTACAGATTTACCGTTATTGTTTTGGGGTTATGCATTAGAAAAAATCACATTCACTTTAAATAGGGCACCATCTAAATCCATTGAAACGACACCGTATGAATTGTGGTTTGGTAATAAAGCTAAGTTGTCGTTCCTTAAAGTTTGGGGTTGCGAAGCTTATGTAAAGAAGTTAAAGCCCGATAAGCTTGACCCTCATTTTTGTTGCCAGGAATGGATACTTACTTGAGAAGCAATTTCTCTCGAAAGAAGTGACAGGAAGGAAAGTAGAACTCGACGTGGTTGTTTAACCTTCTCTCAAATTTGAGAGTAGCGCAGAACCAGAAGATGTTCCTGTGCCACCTGCACCAATAAGAGAGGAAGCTAATGATTGTGATCATGAAACATCGAACAAAGTTGCAGTAAACCTCGCAGGTCGACGAGGGTCCTTACCACTCCTGATTGGTATGACCCTATCTTGAATGTCATATTGGTGGACATCACCGACGGCCCTACGACGCATGAGGAAGCAATGATGAGCAAGAATTCCAACAAGTGGCAAGAATCCATTAAATCCGAGATTGGATCCATGTACGAAAACCAAATGTGGACTTTGGTGGACTTACCAGATGGACGCAAGGCTGTCGAGAATAAATGGATTTTCAAAAGGAAAATAGATGCTGATGGTAATGTTACTATCTATAAAGCTCGAATTGTCGCGAAAGGGTTTCGACAAATTCAAGCAGTTGACTATGATGAGACTTTCTCACCAGTAATGAAGATAAAGTTTGTGAGGATTTTGGTAGCAATCGCTGCATATTTCGATTATGAGATTTGGCAGATGGATGTTAAAACGGTGTTCCTTAATGGTGACATTGAGGAATAGTTGTATATGGTACAATGCAAAGGTTTTGTCGATCCTAAAGATGCTAACGAGGTATGAAAACTTCAGCGGTACATTTATAGACTAAAGCAAGCATCCCGGAGCTGGAATCCACGTTTTGATATGTGATCAAAAACTTTGGATTTATACAAACTCATGGAGAAGCTTGTATTTAGAAGAATGTGAGTGGGAGCTCTGTAGCATTCCTAGTACTATATGTTGATGACATATTGTTGATTGGGGATGATATAGAATTTCCTGAAAGTGTCAAAGGATATTTGAATAATAGTTTTTCAATGAAGGATCTTGGCAAGGTAGCATACACTTAGGCATCAAGATTTATAGAGATAGATCAAGATGCTTAATAGCGCTTTCACAAAGTACATACTTGGACAAGTTTCTAAAGAGGTTTAGAATGAAGAAACCAATAAAGGGTTCTTTCCCATGTTGCCAGGGAAGACCATGAGTAAGACTCAAAGTCCAGCTACATCAGAAGATAGAGAGAGGATGAGTAAGATCCCCGATGTCTTGGCCATAGGATCTATCATGTATAACATGCTGTGTACAAGACCGGATATAGCACATGCTGTTAGTTTGATCAACATATATCAAAGTGATCCAAGAGTGGAACACTGGACACTAGTCAAGAATATCCTAAAGTACCTAAAGAGGACTAAGGATATTGTTCTTTCTTATGGAGGTGACGAAGAGCTCATTTTAAATGGTTACACCGATCCGGATGACTCAAAGTCACAGTCTAGATACGTATTTTTTGAATGGTGCAGCAGTGAGCTAGAGGAGTGCAAAGTAGAGAATTGTGGCGAAATCTTCAACTAAATCAGAATATGTAGCTACTTCGGAGGCTTCACAAGAAGAGATATGTATGAAGGAGTTCATTACCTAGCTTGGTATGGTTCCTAGTGCGTTGGACCTGATGGCCATTTATTGTGATAACATGGGTGCCATAGCTAATGCACAAGAACCAAGGTCACAGAAGAAGCTGAAGCACATCAAGCTACCTTTCCATTCGATTCTTGAGTATGTCCAAGAGGGTGACATAAATATTTTCAAAGTACACACATATCTGAATGTGGAAGATCCATTGACTAAACCTCTCCCTAGAGCAAAACATGACCAAAACTCCATGGGTCTTAGGTACACTACCATGTAATCTAGATTATTGACTCTAGTGCAAGTGGGAGACTATTGGAGATATCCCCAGGAGGCAATAATAAAGTGGTTATTATTATATCTTTGTGTTTATGATAAATGTTTACATCCCATGCTATAACTGTATTAAACAGAAGCATTAATACTTGTGTGTTTTGTAAATATAAAAGAGTCCCTAGTAAGACTCTTGTTGAAACTAGCTTGTTGATTAATAGATGATCATGGTTTCCTCATCATAGACATTGGATGTTATTGATAACAAGATCATATCATTAGGAGTATGATGTGGTGAACACACACCCATAGTAAGCATAGCATAAGATCAAGTCATTAAGTTCGTTTTGCTACATGCTTTCAGATACATGGTAACCTAATACTTCGACCATGAGATCATGTTAATCATCGTCACCGGATGAGTACTTTGATGAAATCAAACACCACTTCCATAACTGGGTGGTTATAAAGGTGGCATTGGGTATTTTGAAAGTATGTGTTGAAGCGCATGGATCAAGAGTGTGATTTGTCCATCCATATGACTGATAGATATATTATGGGCCCTCTCGGTGGAATTTCATTGTGGCGCCCCGCAAAAACCACTACTAGAAAATCGCGTTGTTTTTGTGCATTGCATCACCATGACCGCATGCTCATGTCATCATGCCACCTTGCATTGAGCATCGTCTTGTCATCTTGCATTTATTTGTCTAAAACTATTTTCAAAACACCTAGTTTTGTTTTCCAATATTCCCGTCCTTATTCAAATTAAAACACTGGGCTTGTCCGGAATATTTTGTTTTGACTATCAATGGTTTGCGAAAGCCTTGTTTTAATAAATAAAATATTTAATTATTTTTTTAGGAGGCAGCCAGCCAGGCCCGAAAGCCTAGCCGGCCACCTCCAGATAAAATCCTATCTACCCAGAAGACACCCGAAACTTTTCCCACCAAATAACCTACCCAGTCTAATCTACCCATCCCCAGCCACATCACCCCGGCCAATCACCACCCGCCACCTCACCACTTCCTCCACCCCATCCACTCCTAACCTGCCACCTCACCCCAACCCCTGCCTCCACCAACTCCCACGCCACCCCCGCCCGACAATCCCACCTCGGGATCCCGCCCATCCCCTGGCTGGCCCAACCCCTGGCCCCACCTCGCACTCCCCTGTCCCTGCCCACACCCCACCTTCCTCCCCGCGGACCACCCGCAACAACCGCCTCCCCGCTCGCATCTCGCCTTGCGTCGCCGCCGCCTGGCTAGAGCCTCCACCACCGGTCCGTCCTCGCTCCTCCATCGCCTCCGTGCCGCGACCGCCACCCCGGCCCGTCCTCTACCTCCCGCCGTCCACGCCTCCAGCGCCTCGCCTCCGCTCGCCGGCCACCGCTGCTCCCGATCTCCCCGGGCAGCGCCTCCCCAACGCCCGAGCTCCACCCCGCCGTCAGGCTCCCTCACCTCCCCGGCCGCGTCCTCCGCCACCATGGCGCTGTCATGCGGGCCGTCTCCCCGTCCTTCTCGCCTCCTTCCTCGGTCTGTGGCCCTGCCGCCGCCAACCCTCTCTCTCCCCAGCAGGCGCCGCCGCCCCCGCCCTCTACCTTCCCCGACCCTCTCGGCTCGTGCTCCACCACCCTCCTTCGCCCGTCGTCCCGTGAGCCCCTCTCTGGCCCGGCCTGCTCCCCCTCGCCCCTCTCCGGCCGCCCCGCACCAGCTCGACCTGGAGGCGCACCACCGCAGCCTCCTCTGTGGCCACCTCCCCGACCCGTGTCTGGCTCGCCGGAGCCGCCACCGCGTCACCGCCTAAGGGCGCCGCCTCCCCGCGCGTCGGCAGCACCGCCTCCTCTGGTGCTCCTCCCTCTGCTCGCCCCTCGTCTGCCTGCACTAGGCCGCAGACACCCGCCGCCGCTGTCGCCGACGAGCAGCGCCTCTTGTGAGCCCCGCAGCGCCTTGCCGGCCGCATGTCGGTTGCAGCTGCCGAGCCCGCCGCTCCGCCCTCTGCCTCGCGCGACCTCCGCCGTTCGAGCCTGCCATCTCGCACTGGCAGGGCGCGTTTTGCGTTGCTTCCCGTGTCCCTGCCTCCTCATGAGCAAAGCCCCGTTCTTCCAAGTCGTCCTCTTTGGCGCCTTCCTGGTGATGTGGCGTTTGTGTTTGTGTTGTCGCCGAAGTTCAAGACCGACACCGATCATCGAGCTACAACCCCGAATACATGGATATGAAGCCGAAGTTGGTGCCATAAGTTCTTCGACTTGGATTCCTAAGTTCTTCGACATGGATCTGATGGCCGAGACCCCGATCTTCGAATCCTAAGGCGTCAAGTGTGCCGGCATGGACCCTCAAGATCTCCATCATGGAACCGAAGACCGATCCCCCGAACCCTCGGAACCCCAAGATCGCCATCCGATGTGTGACCCCTATCCGAGACCCCTCATATTTTATAATATATGATATTGATCTTGATGCATATTAAATGAACATGTTTGCATACATATTTTGGGTGTTTGAGGGTATCTAGATGATTCACCTAAATTAAATATGGAGACCATATGCGGGCGAATCTAGTCTAATATTGGTCCCATTTAAATTTGTGCATTGAACCGGTGACATATTTTGCCTTGTTAAGACAACATTTAAATGGCGGGTATCTAAACAACATGAACCTAGTAAATAATTATCGGGACCCTGGTTCCGTTTAATATTGCCTAATCGCATCGCATCTTTGCCATGTCATGCGTTATATCATGATCATGCCGATTTTTCTGCATTAGTTGTAATTGTCGCATTGCTTGTTCCTTTTAGTGTTTTGCTTCTTCCCGGATAGGACGATGAGATGTTGTGAGATTCGACAAGTTCTTCAATTATGAAACTTCGGCAATGTTTTCAGGCGAGCACCTCCCCCTTTCTACCTATCTTACTTTTATAGTATTTATTCCCCCCATGTTGATCTATTGCTATCTGTGTTGCGATGCTCTAGTTTTTGTACCCGTGATATCCCTTGCAGCCTTATATTGCCTTGGACACATCCTATTACCTGTTGATTGGTAGATAGTTGGACTTGCGCGTCGTAGTCGCTTGCTCAAGTGTTGTTGCGTGTCGTCAAGTACCACAGTTGTTGGAGTATTGCCGCATGTTTAATGTTGGAGATGATCATGGCTTTAATTATTGTTTAATAACTAAAATTGAAAGTAGGTAAATGCAGAGGCACCGGTGGGTAATAGACAATATTTGGTTTTAACGCTCATTTGGTGTCCGTGGGACCCGAGTTCTTGACACTGTTCGAGATCGAAAGCGCTACCCATTGGGGTGTGTGGGCACCCCCATCGGCTTACTACCTGATTTCAAAGTATTGTACCGGGGGCCACAAGTAGTTTGGGGCTTTATTACTATCCTGTACTTATGCCATGCTTTACTGCTTTATTTAAGATTGTCGTGGAGCACTGCACTGTTAGGATTGCGGAGTGTTTTCGCGGTATCGACATGCCCAGTCACACTTTCGGGTTCCCAGTCGTTTACAGCCATAGCGCAAACCACAGGTCCGTCTCGAGCCGCCAACCCGCTAACTTAGTTGGGGTGGCCCCCATGTACTTGCTTTGGGTCTAGGAAACGTCATGACTTAGGCCCCACCGACATACCGATGGGTGTATGTTAACTGATCTGGCAAAAAGGGTCGAAGTGCGTGTGGAAACTTTGGTGCACCCCTGCAGGGTTAAATCTTTTCGAAAAGCCGTGTCCGCGGTTATGGACGACTTGGAGCACAGTTCTCGATCATAGACAACTATAACTAAAGTTTACTGTTATAAATTAACTTGTATCCGATATGACTAGTAATCAGCTCCACTACAACGGAATGGCTAATTAAAAGTACCGACAATTGCTGGGTTTGGGGGTATCTCATGCTAATTGTATCTGACTAGTAAGTGTTGCAACTACAATGGAATGGTTAACTAAAAGTGCCCACTGCTTATTATATCAGGATGACTATCTTTACCTGACTAGTAATTGCTGCAACGATCACTGAATAAATAAAGCGCCAGCGTGTGAGTTCCTCGGTTGACTTCCTCGTTTGGTCTCGAGGGGGAAATACCAGGATGGGTATGTTTGGTGGTAGAATCAGATTGGTTCCGAATAGGTCTTTCTCATCCCTCTCTGATAGCCGACAGTTATCTCGAGTCTCTATAGGTTGTTTAGTGCATGCCGCGCTGCCGCTTCAGTCCACCATACCTATGTAGGCGAGGACCGCCGAATTCTAGTCTCGCCGTGTCGGCCTCGATCGACCGCTCTCTTTTTCCTTTGCCCTTTGTCGGCACCCCTTTCGTTTAAGCAGGTTTTGAGTTCGACGTCGTTAGCAGGGTTACCCTTCCGGCTTGGCCTAGGCAGGGTTATGGACGCCATTGGTTATTCTTCAGGGCTCTTAGCCCAATTTGCATCTTGTCCGTACTCGGACGTTGTATCGATTTCAAGGTGATTTGGATCTTTGTACTGTAAATCTGTATTCTTGACTCTTTGAGTCGCTATTGTATATATATGTTTTGTGGGTTCCATCGAGGACTATTGTGTAATGATACTACTTCGTTTTCCACCCGCACGCAAGTGCCTGGTGGGCACCTTTGAATCGTTTCTATGCGGGTTTGGCGGGAAGCGCTGAAACTTGCATAGAGCCGATTTTGAGGGTGTTACAGAGTGGTATCAGAGCTCAGCAGTTGCGATACCCACAAGTCCAGCCTGTAGGATAACCTAGCTAACGGCCGAAGTAGAGTGTCAAAACTATTTTTGCAAAATCGGTTGGATAGTTCTGATTAGGTGTGATTTTACTCCTTACCCCTCTGCTGCTCTCCTCTCACCTCTGCGTGTTTTGAATCCGCTCTCTTCTCTCTCTTCGAGTCCAGGATTTCTCGTGGTTGGGTTCCATCGTACCTTCAGGGTTTCGCTTCCTCCTTTGGTAACGGTGTTGCTACATCTGGTCTTCATGCTATCCGAGGAACCCTTCGTCTGGTGGACTTCTCTTTGTTCCTTCTCGTGCCTTCCGGTGTTTTCCGGCCGGCGACATCATCTACGCAGATCCGATGCGTAGTCTGCATCACTCCTTTGTTTCTGAACCTCGATTGTCGAGATCTTCAGTCTGATTCCGAGAATGGTTGCACGCTTTTCTACGGATTGTGCAGAGTAATAGTTTGGGTGCGTGATGGATTGGCTCCCATGCCGACTACTCACTCTATTCGCTTGTGTACATTGAAGTGGATGAGAATGCATCGGTTCTCTCTTTCTATCGAAGTTAGAGGTGGATTGATTGGTTGATACCTCTACCTTCGCCTTTGTTTCCCGGAGTGTTCTCTCGACGATCACGGACAACGACCTATTGTTAGTGGTGTCGCGAGGATCTACACGATGCTAGAAGATTCAGATCGCCGCCCTTCTTCCCGGTGCCATGAGGCGGATCTCGAGGGCGAGATCCATTGTTAGTGGTGTCGAATTGTGGCGCCCCGCAAAAACCACTACTAGAAAATCGCGTTGTTTTTGTGCATTGCATCACCATGACCGCATGCTCATGTGATCATGCCACCTTGCATTGAGCATCGTCTTGTCATCTTGCATTTATTTGTCTAAAACTATTTTCAAAGCACCTAGTTTTGTTTTCCAATATTCCCGTCCTTATTCAAATTAAAACACTGGGCTTGTCCGGAATATTTTGTTTTGACTATCAACGGTTTGCGAAAGCCTTGTTTTAATAAATAAAATATTTAATTATTTTTTTAGGAGGCAGCCAGCCAGGCCCGAAAGCCTAGCCGGCCACCTCCAGATAAAATCCTATCTACCCAGAAGACACCTGAAACTTTTCCCACCAAATAACCTACCCAGCCTAATCTACCCATCCCCAGCCACATCACCCCGGCCAATCACCACCCGCCACCTCACCACTTCCTCCACCCCATCCACTCCTAACCTGCCACCTCACCCCAACCCCTGCCTCCACCAACTCCCACGCCACCCCCACCCGACAATCCCACCTCGGGATCCCGCCCATCCCCTGGCTGGCCCAACCCCTGGCCCCACCTCGCACTCCCCTGTCCCAGCCCACACCCCACCTTCCTCCCTGCGGACCACCCGCAACAACCGCCTCCACACTCGCATCTCGCCTTGCGTCGCCGCCGCCTGGCTAGAGCCGCCGCCACCGGTCCGTCCTCGCTACTCCATCGCCTCCGTGCCGCGACCGACACCCCGGCCCGTCCTCTACCTCCCGCCGTCCACGCCTCCAGCGCCTCGCCTCCGCTCGCCGGCCACCGCTGCTCCCGATCTCCCCGGGCAGCGCCTCCCCAACGCCCGAGCTCCACCCCGCCGTCAGGCTCCCTCACCTCCCCGGCCGCGTCCTCCGCCGCCATGGCGCTGTCATGCGGGCCGTCTCCCCGTCCTTCTCGCCTCCTTCCTCGGTGCAGCCCGCCCGCCAACCCTCTCTCTCCCCAGCAGGCGCCGCCGCCCCCGCCCTCTACCTTCCCCGACCCTCTCGGCTCGTGCTCCACCACCCTCCTTCGCCCGTCGTCCCGTGAGCCCCTCTCTAGCCCGGCCTGCTCCCCTCGCCCTCTCCGCCGCCTCACCAGCTCGACCTGAGGCGCACCACCGCAGCCTCCTCAGGCTACCTCCCCAACTCAGTGTCGCTCACGGAGCGCCACTGCGTCACCGCTTAAGGCGCCGCCTCCCAGCGATCGGCAGCACCGCCTCTCCGTGCTCCTCCTCTGCCGCTTCCCTGCAGACTAGGGTAGCAGAGACACTCGCCATTGTCGACGAGCAGCGCCTCTTAGAGTTTCCCAGCTTGCCGGGCCGCATGTCGGTTGCAGATGCCGCCCGCTCCGCCTCGCCTCAGCGACCTCCTGCTCGAGCCTGCCATCTCGCACTGGCAGGGCGCGTTTTGCATTGCTGCCCGTGTCCCTGCCTCCTCATGAGCAAAGCCCCGTTCTTCCAAGTCGTCCTCTTTGGCCCCTTCCTGGTGATGTGGCGTTTGTGTTTGTGTTGTCGCCGAAGTTCAAGACCGACACCGATCATCGAGCTACAACCCCGAATACATGGATATGAAGCCGAAGTTGGTGCCATAAGTTCTTCGACTTGGATTCCTAAGTTCTTCGACATGGATCCGATGGCCGAGACCCCGATCTTCGAATCCTAAGGCGTCGAGTGTGCCGGCATGGACCCTCAAGATCTCCATCATGGAACCGAAGACCGATCCCCCGAACCCTCGGAACCCCAAGATCGCCATCCGATGTGTGACCCCTATACGAGACCCCTCATATTTTATAATATATGATATTGATCTTGATGCATATTAAATGAACATGTTTGCATACATATTTTGGGTGTTTGAGGGTATCTAGATGATTCACCTAAATTAAATATGGAGACCATATGCGGGCGAATCTAGTCTAATATTGGTCCCATTTAAATTTGTGCATTGAACCGGTGACATATTTTGCCTTGTTAAGACAACATTTAAATGGCGGGTATCTAAACAACATGAACCTAGTAAATAATTATCGGGACCCCGGTTCCGTTTAATATTGCCTAATCGCATCGCATCTTTGCCATGTCATGCGTTATATCATGATCATGCCGATTTTTCTGCATTAGTTGTAATTGTTGCATTGCTTGTTCCTTTTAGTGTTTTGCTTCTTCCCGGATAGGACGATGAGATGTTGTGAGCTTCGACAAGTTCTTCGATTATGAAACTTCGGCAATGTTTTCAGGCGAGCACCTCCCCCTTTCTACCTATCTTACTTTTATAGTATTTATTCCCCCCTGTTGATCTATTGCTATCTGTGTTGCGATGCTCTAGTTTTCGTACTCGTGATATCCCTTGCAGCCTTATATTGCCTTGGACACATCCTATTACCTGTTGATTGGTAGATAGTTGGACTTGCGCGTCGTAGTCGCTTGCTCAAGTGCTGTTGCGTGTCGTCAAGTACCACAGTTGTTGGAGTATTGCCGCATGTTTAATGTTGGAGATGATCATGGCTTTAATTATTGTTTAATAACTAAAATTGAAAGTAGGTAAATGCAGAGGCACCGGTGGGTAATAGACAATATTTGGTTTTTAACCGCTCCTTTGGTGTCCGTGGGACCCGAGTTCTTGACACCTGTTCCGAGATCGAGCGCGCTAACCACAGGTGGGGTGTGTGGGCACCCCCATCGGCTTACTACCTGATTTCAAAGTATTGTACCGGGGGCCACAAGTAGTTTGGGGCTTTATTACTATCCTGTACTTATGCCATGCTTTACTGCTTTATTTAAGATTGTGCTTGGAGCACCTGTACTGTTTAGGATTGCGGAGTGTTTTCGCGGTATCGACAAGCCCAGTCACACTTTCAGGTTCCCAGTCGTTTACAGCCACTGACGCAAACCCTGGGTCCGTTCCGGAGCCGGCCAACTTCGTTGCGGGTAGCTTAGTGGGGTGGCCCCCATGTACTTGCTTTGGGTCTGGGAAACGTCATGACTTAGGCCCGCCGACATACCGATGGGTGTATGTTAACCGATCCGCAAAAGGGTCAAGTGCGTGGAAACTTTGGTGCACCTGCAGGTTAAATCTTTTCGAAAAGCCGTGTCCGCGGTTATGGACGACTTGGAGCACAGTTCTCGATCATAGACAACTATAACTAAAGTTTACTGTTATAAATTAACTTGTATCCGATATGACTAGTAATCAGCTCCACTACAACGGAATGGCTAATTAAAAGTACCGACAATTGCTGGGTTTGGGGGTATCTCATGCTAATTGTATCTGACTAGTAAGTGTTGCAACTACAATGGAATGGTTAACTAAAAGTGCCCACTGCTTATTATATCTGGATGACTATCTTTACCTGACTAGTAATTGCTGCAACGATCACTGAATAAATAAAACTGCCAACTGTGTGAGTTCCTCGGTTGACTTCCTCGTTTGGTCTCGAGGGGGAAATACTAGGTTGGGTATGTTTGGTGGTAGAATCAGATTGGTTCCGAATAGGTCTTTCTCATCCCTCTCTGATAGCCGACAGTTATCTCGAGTCTCTATAGGTTGTTTAGTGCATGCCGCGCTGCCGCTTCAGTCCACCATACCTATGTAGGCGAGGACCGCCGAATTCTAGTCTCGCTGTCTTGGCCTCGATCGACCGCTCTCTTTTTCCTTTGCCCTTTGTCGGCACCCCTTTTGTTTAAGCAGGTTTTGAGTTCGACGTCGTTAGCAGGGTTACCCTTCCGGCTTGGCCTGGGCAGGGTTATGGACGCCATTGGTTGTTCTTCAGGGCTCTTAGCCCAATTTGCATCTTGTCCGTACTCGGACGTTGTATCGATTTCAAGGTGATTTGGATCTTTGTACTGTAAATCTGTATTCTTGACTCTTTGAGTCGTTGTTGTATATATATGTTTTGTGGGTTCCATCGAGGACTATTGTGTAATGATACTACTTCGTTTTCCACCCGCACGCAAGTGCCTGGTGGGCACCTTTGAATCGTTTCTATGCGGGTTTGGCGGGAAGCGCTGAAACTTGCATAGAGCCGATTTTGAGGGTGTTACATTCATCTAGTTGGCTTGCAAGCATGTGACTAGGTCACAAGGGATATAATATCATAGAACGAGTAAACAGTACTTATGGGTAATAGGGTTGAACTAGGTATAGAGATACCGACGATCAAACCTCGGATAAGTAAAGTATCGCTCGACAAAGGGAATCGGTATCGTATGTGAATGGTTCATTCGATCACGAAGTAATAGTTGAGTATGTGGGAGCCATTATGGATCTCCATATCCCGCTATTGGTTATTGACCGGAGAGGTGTATCGATCATGTCTGCATAGTTCACGAACCGTACGGTGACACACTTAATGTTCGATGTTGTTTAAATAGATATGGAATATGAGTTGGAGACTAAATGTTACTCGGTGTCTCAGATTGGACCAAGGATATCACAGGAGATCCAGAATGGTCCGGAGAATATGATTCATCCAAGGAAAGTCAATATCCAGGGTTCGGAAATGTTTTTAGTGTTTTGACCGGAATCTTTTAGAATGTTCTAGAGGGACCACCCGTGGGTCCACCACCCCGAGAGGGGCCACTTGGGATGTGGCATGCCACGGGGGCCCTAGGGCTAGCCGCACTAAGCCCAAGAGGTGAAACATGCCAGCACAAGGCAAAGGGGAAACCCTAATAAGGAAAGGGGAATAAAACTTGAGTGGCAAGTTTTCCCCCCTCCCTTCTTGGCCACCGAGTTGGGGAAGGACACGGCCAGGGATGGGAACCTTGGACGCACCCCCATCTATATAATTTGGGGTGGGGGCTCACCCTTGCCCCCTCACCTCAACACTAGCCACCACGCCTCTCCCTCCTTTGTCCTCCTACTCTGGCTTAGACAAAGCCCTGCAGGATCTTCTCCTCCACCACCACCACCACCACCACGTCGTCGTGCTGTTGGGTTTCCGAGGGGATCTACTACCTCTGGTGCCTGCTGGAACAGGAAGACGAAGGTCTTCATCGACTCCATATGTGTGACTAAGTGCGAAAGCGCTGCAGGAACATAGCACCAGAAGGATCATCTATGCGATCTTGAGACCGGCAAGTGATGGACTAAATAAACCACGAGATCCGATCTCATTAACGCTTTGGATCTACGAGGGTTAGTTCTCTTCAATCTCATTGCACCGACCTTGTTGATTAGATCTTGGCTGCACCATAGATTCGATCTTGGTTTTATGTGTTCTCGCAATAATTTTTTTGTTTTCCATGCAACGAACCCTACAACCTCCATCACTACTAGGAAAAGGGCCATTAGTGGCGCACCTGAAAAGGGCATTCGTGGCGCACTAGTGGTGTGCCACTAGCCTCGTGTTGCGGCTATATCTTACCCGTAGCGCACTGCCTGGTGCGCTACGGTTATATGAGGATAGGCATAGCGCACTACCAGGTGCGCCACGGGTAGGGGTATAGGGTGCGCCACGAATGTGTTTTTCAAAAAACAAAAAAATGCAAAAAACACCCTCGTTTTGAATTGCATAAGAAATCGGGTCCGTGCATAGCCGCCTTCGTCATGTTGCCTCGCCAGAGCATGGTCGTGGCCACGACCTACCACAGCAGGGAGGTGCGGGAGGCCGTGGCCGCTCTAGTCTTGGCCGCCGTCGGTTGGAGAAAGGGAGGTAGAAAGAGAGGGAGGAAGAGAGGGAGGAAGGGAGGTCGGTGAGGAGAAGGATGCCGTCGTCGGCCATCATCACTGCGAGGAGGAGGAGAAGGCCGCCATCACGCTTCCGTCACTGCAAGGAGAAAGGACACCAAAGGAAGGACACGGGAGCAAGGTGGCCAGAGAGAGGAGAAGGAAATGAGAAGGAAAAGGAAAAGGGAGAAGGAAAAGGGAGAAGGAGAAGGGAGAAGGAAAAGGGAGAAGGAGAAGGAAAAGGAGAGGGGTAGGTGGGCGGGGTGGTGATTCAAATTTGAATCCCGCCCAAGCTTATCCGTGGCGCACTAGGTGGTGGTGCGCTACGGGTAAGTTTTGTCTATTTTTTTCTCCAGGAAAAAACGGTCTTCTGACCGTAACTTTTTACTCTTTTCGAATTTTTAAAATGTGAATAATAGCTAAACAACCAGAGGTGGTTGTGAGCGGATGCGAAATATCGTTCTCGTCATTTTGGTATATTATACGATTTTTTCGACATCGTATGCAAAAGTTACGGCCATTTTACCGTGGCATTACTTTTTTTGTAGAAAAAGTCAAAATTATTGTTCGTTAATTTTCCTACAAACTATACCACATTACCTACCTACATATGAAAGGATTTTATTTTTTGAAGTGTTTATCATTTTCTTTTATTTTTTCCAAAGCCTAAAAAGGCGATCCACGGGGGGGGGGGGGGGGGGGGTTGAGTTTTTGCAGGGTACTTAGCCGTAGGGCACTAGGGCAAGGTGGCCTACGACTAAGTGTACACATCCGTGGCGCACATGGCATAGTGCGCCACAGAACTCTCCACAACCGTAGCGCATATACCCCATGTGTGCTACGGGTATGTGGCATGCAGCTGGCAGGCCCCTGGCCCACACATATCTGTGGCGCACATACCCCATGTGCGGGACGGTTGTTCTAGTTACTAGTAGGGCACTGCCCACAGGTGAGCCACGCCTATTTTACCCGTGGGGCACTTCAACCATGTGAGCCACGGATGTGCGGATTACCTATAGCCCTTTTCCTAGTAGTGCATGTGGCCGACTAGGACTTATTGATGTAGCCATAGTGTAGCATCATCTTCATGTACCATGTACATGTTCTCCATGTGAGGCACCATTTCTTTGAGGCTTGGCACTTCTTTATCCATGGAACCTAGAACAACATAAGAGAACACACTAGATGTAGATGGTGACTTGTTAGAAATCGAAATGGTCTCACTTGACTTATTAACTATCACTCTCAACTCACTTGGTGTATCACTCATGCCCTCCAAGTGAGAGCACTCAATATCACATAAGGTGGAGTCACTCATCTCACTCTTGTTCTCACTCAAGTGGTCTAAGTGGATCTCATACTCACATGGGATTGGTACCACATCGTCACTCAAGCTCAACTCCATGCACATCCTTTGGTGAAGGAAAAATCCCATGCTCACCATTCTCAACTCTATCGCCTCCAAAGTGGGATGCCATAGGATGAGCATCATCACTCTCCTGCTTGGTCGAAGGGAAAATCCCATGCTCAACCGTTATGTCTCCATCTTGTAGTAGTGGATCTTGCTCGTCATCTTTCATGACCACCTTGGCTTGTGTAGACATCCTATTGACGTACTCTTCCAACTTGGCGAAGTAGAGGTCTTCATTTTTCTCGTTCATCAAGGTTCATGCTTCATCTTTGATGTCAAGTGTTGGCGTTGAAGCTTGATGGCATGGACGAATGGTTTCTCTTGGTGCCATTTTGGTGGTTGCACTAGTAGTTGAATATGCCTTATGATGGTTTTGACGGAGGTCATTGGTGTTCCTTGCCGAAGGTTTATGTTGTTGAAGCACTTGGTCATCCACATGACACTTGCGACGATGATCACTCCCTTGGCACTCTTCTTGTGATGGTGGTGCCTTATTGAAGTTGACTCTTTGAGTTTGTCGAGCATGCTCATGGTCTTGGCGAAGTTGTCATCCATGATGTTCACGAGCTTGACGAAGTTGTCGTCCTTGAAGTTATCCATGGTTAGGGAGTCATTGTTGTTGTAGTACTCCATATCTCCCAAGCATGTGGAGACATTACCGGTGTCATGCTACATCATGTCATCTATGCTTATGGAGTTGATGTCGTTGTGGCTCATCATGGTTTCGAAGTCCCTAGACATGATTCACAAGACCAAGTGTTGTATATGGAAGTGGTAGTGGGTGTTAGTGAAACAACGTCAAACCTTACTTTACCTTTGAAGATAGTATCGTGCAAGTGGCCACACTTGAGATCAATAAACCAAGTAAAGTGAAGTGACAAGGCAACCTAAACCCAACTAACAACCAAAAACACACAAACAAGGCCTATGGTGGATACGTATGGAAAGTGGCATGTCAAGAAACAATCTGAAATCAAGATATTGTAATGGCAAGTAAAGAACCACAATGACCACAAAGCAAAAACAAGTAAATCCACAAGATATAGGAATTATGATAAAGGAAACACACACGGTGAGATAAATGGGACTTGTGTGGTGTCGTCGAAACTGTTACATCGACAGATCCGGCGGAGCCAGTGAATTTTAGCGCCCCACAAAACAAGTCCCATTTATCCCACCGTAAGCCATTTGTCCCATGTAAGGAACTTGTGCGGTGGACTTGCGGGATAAATGACCACAAAGTAAGGAACGTAGATCAACAAGTTTGGCAAGTAATCCATGGATCAAAACCTAGTAAAACACACTCGAATCACAGATCGATCCAAAACACGAAATGGGGGATATTTTTGTGTGGAATTTTCGAATTTATGGGGAACTAACAAAATCGAAGAGGAATCCGTGGCTACCAAAAGTTACTGATACCAGACGATAAAGGTTATCTTCACGGATTTCATGGTCAAATCGATGGGAAAGGGAGAGAAAGGGAGAAGGTAACAGAAGCGGACACACACCTCGCAAAGAACACGATGAACACACATAAACACAAACACATTACAAGACCTATTTCTCCCTCTGGATGCTACCGGTCCAATAGAATCCTCGCAAGGAAAGATCAGTCAACGTGCTCACGTCAAATCCACATCGGAGAGGGAAGAACACCTTGGAGAGGATCTTGATAACTTACCAGAGCCAACTCAAAGTAAAGGCCTTGTACAACTAAGGATGCTCAAAGGCACAATCCATAGAGGTTGGTGACGATAGTCGGTCCCCTCATGAAGGGGATGAGGAAAAACTAGAGAGATTCCACAAGGGGGGTTGTCTTCTAGTCTATCATCTATGCCTAGGGATACATGGAGGGGTGGGTGCTCTATTTATAGGTCAGCCACTAAACAAGGGGTAGTTTTGGGATAAAATAGGAAAAATGGTAGGTAGGGGGAATATTCTCGGGCATTGATGAGTCCAAAATTGAAGCATATTTACCTTTTGTTTGTGCGTAAATAGAGTAAGGATCTTTGTTTTTCACTGCATTTGCACGCACCTTTTTGTCTTTATTTCAACAGGATCCCAAATCATTAAGTCTATTATGAACATATCAATTAGAGCTGGCATATTATACTACAATATAATATTTTAAGCGATAAAATTCATTTTATGGATTTACCTTCGCTCCTGGAAAAATACCAAAAGAGGAGAGGCAACTAGTGCTGATAACGACCTTCATTACGGGCAGAGCCCGCCCGTACCATCCGAACATACTAGGCGCCGTCAGGATTGCCTCGTCAAATACATTCTCCTGGCAAAGACGACAGGGGGATCCGATATTCACAACCACCAAAAACCATGAAAAACCACATCTAAAAGAGATCTGAAGGACAAACCTGGCTGAGGAGAAATCCCTGCTGATCCACGGATCATTGGAGGACAACGCATCATCCCCTTCATCATCAACTGCTGCATCTACACCACCACCATTACCCCCATCCTTCATCCATTAGATCTTATTGTAATCCTAGATTCAATTGTGGTTTGCACTAGATCTACTTTAGTACTTTCATCCATCCATTTGATTATGATGATGTTCTTGATTTCTTCCATGTATGAATAGTTCCGTTGTTCTTGGGGAAATATAGAAAACCTAGCACTATTATTAATTTGCAATAAATATGATCTATTCTTGTGTCCATATGACTTGTAAAACCACTACCTGAAAAATATTTTGTTTTGAGAACTAATAATAACAACAGTTTTTGAAAACCCTGGGAGATAGTCCAAACGATCAGGACAGAGGCCTAATTGGGCCAGACTACCTAATACCCGTCCCACCTATCTAAACCCTAACCCACACCTAGACCTAACCCTAAACTACACCTAGCCAGCCGCCTCACCCCACCCGTCGTCGCATACCCTAGCTACCAACCCCAAACCCTAATCTACCACACCTAGTTTTCCATGCCGTCGCCAGGCAGTCCCCACAAGCATGTTGTAACACCACACTCCCTGCACCTACACACACATACACTTACCTCAGAGTACACCGACCCACCTAGACCTCACCCGATCGACCCAACAACCCACACCGCGGCCCGCTCGTACCCAACACAACACACTCACGCGCGCCCATCCCCACGCCCGACACGCTTCTGCCCTGTCCCTAGTGTAACACTCTCGGATCGACCCTATGCATGTTTTAGGAATTCCCGCCAAACCCGCATAGAAATGATTCAGAGGTCCCCACCAGGCACTTACGTGCGGGTAGAAAACGAAGTAATATCTTTACACAATAGTCTAGAATGGAACCCACCGAACAGATATATATATAACAACGACTCCATGAGTCAAGAATACAGATATACAGTACAAAGATCCAAATCACCTTGAAAACGATATAGCGTCCAAGTACGGATGAGATGCAAATTGGGATAAGATCCCTGAGAAATAACCAATGGCGTCCATAACCCTGCCAAGGCCAAGCCGGAAGGGTAACCCTGCTAACGACGTCGATCTCAAAAACTGCTTAAACAAAAGGGGTGCTGACAAAGGGTAAAGGAAAAAGAGAGCGGTCACTACAGAGGCCAGTACACGGCGAGTCTTAGAATTCGACGGTCCTCGCCTACATCGGTATGGTGGACTGATGCGGCAGCTAAGCATGCACTATACAACCTATAGAGACTCGATACAAGTGGCGACTATCAGAGAAGGATAAGAAAGACCTATTCATATCCAACCTGATACTAACACAAAACATACCCATCCTGTCGTTTCCCCCTCGAGACCAAACGAGGAAGTCAAACCGAGGAACTCACACAGTTGGTAGTTTTATTCATTCCATTATAGTGGCAGCAATTACTAGTCAGATATACAAAGCATGAGTTATCCTGATATAATAAGCAGTGGGCAGTTTTAGTTAACCATTCCGTTGTAGTTGCAGTACTTACTAGTCAGATACATATAGCATGAGGCATCCCAAACCCAGCAGTTGTTGGTACTTTTATTTAGCCATTCCGTTGTAGTGAAGCTGATTACTAGTCATTATAAAGTTAAATTTATAACACTACTTTAGTTATAGTTGTCTATGATGGAGATACTATGCTCCAAGTTGTCCATAACCGCGGACACGGCTTTTAGAAAGTTTTACCTTGTAGGGGGGCAGAAATAGCAACACACGCATGATTAACCTCGGAAAAACCAAATGAAATCCTAACAAGGCATCACGACAAAGAAATCGTAAGATTCATATAATATTTCAGGGGCCACCCCACCAAACTACCCATGAGGAAGTTGGCCGGCTCCAAAACGGACCCAGAGATTTGTGCCAATGGCTGTAAATGATCGTGAACCCAAAAGTGTGACTGGCTTGTCGATACCGCAAAAACATTCCACTTACCTAAACAGTACAGGCGCTCCATACGCAATAGTAAATAAAGCAGTAAAGCATGGAATAATCATGGCATAAGTACAGGATAGTAATAAAGCCCCAAACTACTTTGTGGCTCCAAGAAATAAGATATGACTCAAGCTCATGCTAAGGGGATTCATGGTCCCACATGCGGATAGTGCGAATAGTTAAGGAACAGGTATCAAGTACTCAGGGTCCTACGGGACACAAGTGGACGGTTAAAAACCAAATAACATCTATTGCCCACCTATGCCTCTGCATTATTTACATACTTCCCATATTAGTTATTAAACAGTAATTAAAGTCATGATCATCTCCAACATAAAGCATATGACAGCCTTCCAACAACTGTGGAACATCGACGGTGCGAAGCAACAACTACGCAAGCAACTACGACTCGAAAGACCGACTGTTTACCAAACAAAATGTAATAGGAGGTGTCCATGGAAATATAGGGGCTGCAGGGAAAAATAAAAGGTGTACGGAATCTAGAGCATCGCAACACGATAGAAATATATCAACAGGAGGAAATAAAGACTACAAAAATAAGATAGGTAGAAAGAGGGAGAATGATCGCCTGGAAACATTGCTGAAGGTTCATCCAAAGTTCGGGGCAAAGCTCACATCAACTCAACACTGGATGCACTATTTAATACTAGGGCAGAAGATGAGGCATGATGCATATATGATGAATGACATGGCAAATATTGCGATGTAATTAAGTGGAACCGGGGTCCCAACAATTAATTAATAAGTTCATGTTGTTTAGATACCCCGCAATATAAATTTTGTATTAACAAGGCAAAATATGTCATCGGTTCACTACACAAGTTTTAATGGAGAATGTAAGACTAGAAAAGCACATGTATAGACTCCATATTTAATTATGAGGTGAATCGGCATAAGGCCCCCCAAACCACTAGATATGAATGCAATCATGGACAATTTAATATGCAACAATATATATTATATATTATAAAAATATTGGTCATGAAAAGAGGTCACACATAGGGGTCGTCGATCTTGATGTTCGGCCCTCGGACACCGGGATCAGGGCTTCAGATCCATGGTGGTTATTCGAGAAGGCGACCTTCGGTTCCATGAAGGAATATCTTGGAATTCAGCTCCCGTGGTCGATGGCGAACTTGGCTGGATCAAGCATCGGGGTTCCTTCTGGTTCGATGACCGCATCATCAGCAATGCAGTCAAAGTAGCACCGTGCAACGCATTTACACGACCATCATTGTAACATCATCACACCATCGATGCAGGCATGCATCATCGGGACATCGTCAGAGCGAAATTGTGGGCTTCGGTTCATCCCTAGTGTTTCCACCACACAAGTACACATGCCTCCAGCTTCTAGCCGAATATGTCCACATGGATAAGGACTAATCGTCCTGTACTCATGAGATGGAGGCGTTTGTGGACTAGGCTGGGTTAACCAATAGGCTCAGCAAGCAGCACCCACGAGGAGGCTCGGGCCATACCGCGGAGAAAGGCCGAGGGAGAGGTGTAGGCGGCTGATGGTTCCTGCGAGGAGGCGGTGCGATGCTCGCACAGGTGATGGAGGAGCTTGACGGAGGCGGACGGTTGAGGCAGAGGCGGGGGATGCAGCTGCACGGGACTGGCGAGGGTGGGGCGCAGGGTCGAGGTGGACCGCGGGAGGCACGGGGCCGACGGTGGCAGGGACCGGCGAGGGGTGGGGAGGTTGCACGGGCGCAGGAGGTGCTCCGGGAGGAGGCCCAGCGGCGCCGGCGGTGCTCTCTGGCAGGGCGGCGAGGAGTGATCGGCCGGTGGCACTTGAACAGTGAAGCTTGGTTCAGGGGATCGAGGAAGACGGCCCCCGACGACTCCAGGATGCGGGTGAGCAGCGTACGAACGGGAAGAGGCCGGCGGCGGGAGCCCTGCAAGTGGAAAAGGGAGATGGCGGCGAGGTGGGTCTCTGGCAGAGGCGGCAGGGAGTGTTGGGTAGTGTGGAGTTTGGGTTTAGGATTAGCGTTTGGTTAGGGATTGTATGTGGGTTGTAGGTAGCCTTTGACTAGGCCTCGGGCCTGGTCATCTGGATGCCTCCCCACAAAAACATTTATTTATTTTTATTTTAAAACATTTCTATAAATTGTTTTTAGACAAATAAAAAATCGGTCGTACTAAGGGTTTGGTTTGAAATTGAAGGAGGGCTAGTTTAGAAAACAACATAGGCTTTCGCAACATAGTTTTAAGAAAAATAATATGCATGATAATGCACAGAGATAAAGACATGTGATTTTCTAGTAGTGGATTTTACCGGGGTGCTACACCCAACCCAACGCGAGATGCACATGCCCCGTGATCCCCATCCCCTCTCCCTCCCTACAACACCTTCCTTCTCTGGCCGATTCCACCGTCGCCCTCTCCTCTCCTCCAGGCCTAGCTCACCCCATCGCCGTAGCCATCCGCAGCCCCTTTTCCCGACCTCGTCGATCGCCGGCCGCCCGAGCCCGTCCCCTTCCACTTCAGGCCCTACCACCGCAAGCTCTCTTGCTAGCTGCGTCCTCGTTCTCTCTGCGTCGGGCACCGCGCGTCACCGCCGCCCCTGCGTCCCCTCTCACCGGCGCCCCTGCTTCCTCCTCCGGCCACGAAGCTCTCAACCTGCCATCGTCAACCCTCTCACCGATCTCACTGTTGTTGCCTCCCTCATCGGGTGCCCCGCCTCAGCGCTCCTCTCAACCTGCCATCGGCATGGCCACCTCTCCACCCGCTGGCCTCCTCCTCACATTATTGTCTCCCCGTCATCAGTGCCTGACCGCACCTAGGAAGGGCCTTCTCGTCTTCGACCCTGCTCCCGCGAGCCCTGCCGCATCTATGGCTCGATGGCCTCTGTCTGGTTCGAATGTGCCACCTGCAGGTCATCCCCGTGCAGGCTTCCGTTCGCCCCCAACCGGGTGCCCTCACCGAGTCCCGGCAGCATCGCTCCGTTTTGCCTCACCTGCTCGGATCTGGGAACCTCGGGCCTATATGGGCTCTAGTGGGCCCAGATGGGCTTGGGCGGGATGGTGTGCTGCTTCTATGGCGTTCTCTATAGGTGGAGGTGGCGGCAAGCTAGAGTGGAGGATGCAGCGTTGTATCCTCCCATTGCAGCAGCGGCGGCTAGGGCTTTACGGGCCTGTCTAGGCCCGGTCGGACCCTTCGGGTCTAGTGTGCCCCCGCTGCCCTGTCTGGTCAATGACCTCCTGTCGGTGGTGGAGGTGAGTTCCTCCCGTGTGCTGCGGGGCTGCTATCCCTCACTCCGGTGTTGTCGTGTGCCCTCGTTAATTGGGCCACGTGGCAGTGTCCACGAAGAGGAGGGTGAAGATGATTGCAAGATCGTGGTGGCGCATGCTAGTTGGTGGCATAGCTGGATGGTGGTGTTTCGAGGTGCCGGATTCTATGTGGGTAGAGGTCGGGAGAAATCCCTGTCGGCGTATCGGACCCCGACGTGGTGCCGGCTACGGGTGGCGCCAGTCCTTCCCGAAGGGCGTCATGGGATTCCTCTACCTCTACTTTGGAAGGTGCTGCTTGGTACTCAATGCTTCGGAGCGCTTGGAGCATGGTGGGACAATGTCGGAGGGTGCAGCAATTGCGGATCATCTTAGCCTAGTCGCTTCGCCTTTGTCTTCATTCGTTTTTCTTTGGGCATGTTTGTGTTGTTCTGTTTTCCCTAGCAGTGATCGTGGTTATACTAGTTTGTCCCTTGGGCATTGTGCTGTCTGGCCAAGCAGCGGTCTCACCTGTGTGCTTTATTTATAAATCTGGGCGCAAGCCTGTTTCGAGAGAGATGTTGTTAATGCCGCGTTTCCCTCGCGGTGATGTGTTTGTTCCTAAGTTCTTTTTGTTGGTTTCTTGGATTCCTATCACCACGGCCTTCCGCGACTTACCTGGTGTTGTAAGTTTAGAAGCCTTCTCCTACGCAAAGTTCTTCTCTCCTGCGCACTGACATGGTCTACCGAATGCGAAGGACACCGACAAGGTGTATCAAGAACTTCTCAATTGACTCTATGCCCGTACCCCGGAGGAACCATCCCGATGACACTTGAATCACTGACAAGATAGCCACCAAGGAACCCGAAGTTCTCCGTGATGTATCCGATGTCCGAGACCCTGAAGACAGATCCCGGTGAGACCGAACCCGAACCCCAATGTGCGACCCTCTTTTATGAGACCTATTTTTGTAAAATGTATATATTTTGTTGTATATCAAATCATTCATGTCGCATACATATTGTGTGTTTTGGGGGTATTTTGTCGACTCACCTAACAATTAAATATGTATACCATATGCTGACAGATCTATTCTTATATTGGCTCTATTTAAATTTGTGTAGCGAACTAGTGATATATTTTTTCTTGTTAAGACAACATTTAAATTGCAGGGTACCTAAACAACATAAACCACCAAATTAATTATTGGGGCCCTAGATCCGTTTAATATTGCCTAAGCGCATTGCATCTCTTGCCATGTCATGCATCATACACGCATCATGCCTGATCTTCTACCATAGTATTAAATAGTGAATTCGGTGTTTCTTCTAGTGCTTTGCTTCTTAACGGATTAGGCAGATGAGTTGATGCGAGTGTCGACCCAATCTGCGGATGAGCCTTCGGCAGTGTTTCCTAGGCGATTATTCTCCCTCTTTCTACCTATTTTACATTTCTTGTATTTACTTCCTCTCGTTGATCTATTTCTATCTCTGTTATGATGCTATAGATTCCGTACCTGTTTATATTTCCTTGCAACCCCTATATTGCCATGTTGTTTGGTAGATAGTTGGCCTTGCGAGTCGTAGTTTTTTGCGTAGGTATTGCTTTACGCCATCGATGTTCCACGGTTTTTGGAGGAATGCCTCATGCTTAATGTTGTTGACGATCATGACTTTAATTACAATCTGATATTAAAATGCTGGGAATAGATATAACTAATGCACAGGAACCTGTGGGAAATAGATGTGATTTTATTTTTAACCGCTCACTGGTGCCCCATAGGACCCCGAGTACTTGATACATGTTCCTCGACTATCGCATTATCTGCATGTGGGACCATGAATCCCCTTAGTCCTAGCTTGAGTCATAATTAATTTCATGGGGCCAAAAACTAGTTTGGTGCGTTATTACTATCATGTACTTATATCATGCTTTACTTCTCATTTACTACTGTTTATCAAGGAGAGTTTACTACTGTATTGTTTAGGTTTGCGGCACGATTTCGCGGTATCAACAAGTCCAAACACACTTTCGGGTTCCCAGTCGTTTACAACCGTTCTTGCAAACCCCTTGGTTCGTCACAGAGCCAACCAACTTCATAGCGGGTAGCTTAGCGGGTTGCCCCCCTGAAATCAATTATGAATCTTGTGAATGCTTTGTCGTGATGCCTCATTGGGTTTGCATTTGGTTTTTCTGAGGTTGATCGTGCGTGTGTTGCTATTTGTGCCCTTGCATGGTAAATCTTTCTGAAAGCCATGTCCACGTTTATGGACGACTTGGAGCACAATATCTCGATCATAGACAACTATAACTAAGGTAGTGTTATAAATTTGACTTTGACTTGTGTAGTAATCAGATTCACTACAACAGAATGAGTAAATAAAACTGCCAACAACTACTAGAATTGGGATGTCTCATGATATCTATATCTGAATAGTAAGTATTGAAACTACAATGGAATGGTTAACTAAAATTTCCCACTTTTTATGCTATCGGGATAACTTATGTTATCTATATCTAACTAGTAAGTGCTGCAACTATAATGGAATGAATAAAATTTGTCAACTGTGTGAGTTTTGTCGGTATGACTTCTTTGTTTGGTCTCAAAGGGGAATACCAGGATGGGTATGTTTGGTGTTAGAATCAGATTGGATCTGAATAGGTCTTTCTTACCCCTCTCTGATAGCTTCCATTTGTATCGAGTCTCTATAGGTTGTTTAGTGCATGTTGCGCTGCCGCTTCAGTCCACCATACCTATGTAGGCGAGAGCCGACAAATTCTAGGTCTCGTCGTGTACTGGCCATAGTACTGACCGCTCTCTTTTTTCCTTTGCCCTTTGCTGGCACCCCTTTTGTTTAAGTAGGTTTTGATATTGACATCGTTAGCAGGGTTACCCTTCCGGCTTGGTCTAGGCAAGGTTACGGACGCCATTGGTTATTCTTCGGGGCTCTTAGCCCACTTTGCATCTTATCCGTGCTACGATGTGTATAGTTTTCAAGGTGATTTGGATATTTATACTATATATATGTATTCTTGACTCATGAAGTAATTTATGTATATATCTGTTCTATGGGTTCCATCATTGTCATGGTGGTGGCACGGCAGATGCCATAGGTAGGCTTAAGTTGGGGGTCGAATGGGTGCTGGTGGTCACCGGGGAGGGAGTGCACGGTCGAGCCATGTACGAAGAACAAGAAGAACTCTCCACACTTAGCGATTTGATTGATAACCGAGGTTACAAGTGCTCCCTGAGCTCTATGAACTAGAGTTCAGTGCACTAGTTCCCTACTTGGTCCAACCTTCTTCTACTACAACTATGCCCCCTCTTATATAGGCAGTGCTATCTAGCTTATACCCCTTTGGGTTCTAGGGTTTACTGTTTGGATCTTGGTACCTATAATGTGGGTTGGGTCATGGGCTTGCCCTAAGCCCAATGGCCCAGTCCACAAAGCTTGACAGCTAACGGTCTTCTCGTACGCTGCCTCCTGTTCCTTTTGGCGTCACGCTGTAACTTTGTACATCAGCGTTTGCTTTGGGCATCACCCAGCTCCTTTTGTGTTACCCGGCGTCTCCCTTCTCTTTTGACCATGCTTTGCCATGGTCCCTCCTGAACCTTACGCAGAAAGTTGCCATGCGTCCTATCCGACTCGGCCCTTCCTCGGTAGACTCGGCTTGTCGGTCCCTGCAAGAATAACAATTTTTTCTTATGCGGGCCGACATACTTCATATGTTGGCCGCACATGCTTCTCTTTTCCGGCCGTCCTTACCTGGCCTGGTTCTTTCTTCACTCGGAGCTTACGCAGCTATGCTATGTTTCATCCCTCGTGACCCTACCAGGGGTTATCCCATCGACATTAGTCCCCGAAGCTGGTGAGGTCTAGCATTTCAAGATGTTAGGCATCTCCAGGTTCCTTTTACGTGACTAGAACTCAACTTTTGTCTTTATTTGTCGCAATCTTGCACCTTGCCGAGTCTGTCTAACAGTTTTCAGATCCCCTCTTTGACTTCCTGGCTCAGTTTTGCCTCGTGCCGAGTCACTTTGGCCAATTCCATGTCATTTTCGGCGTGCTTCAGTCACCGACAACTGGTAATCATGATTACTTGCCTCAAATTTTGTTCCAAGCTCTCAAGGCCATAGTGACAAATTGTGCGATTATTCCCTCACATGCAGTCCCATCGGCCTGCGCCCCTTGTCCTTCCTTTCATGACGCGGCACGGGATTTTTCACGTATCTCTGGCTTCGTGGCGCCCGCTGATTGGCTTACCCGGCCTGGTACACGGCCACATGCTGGTCGCACGACGCAGAGAGATCCCACGATTGGGGTTTTTACTACCCTGAAGTAGGGGTGAGGGGGTTACCTCTTCCCCCACGCACGTTTAGTTTTCCCCTGCCTCTTCTTCTTCCTTGCGCCTGCGAAATCAAACCGCCCCCTTTGCGGTTTTTCCTTCCTTTTGTTCTTGCCCTGCAACTGCTCCTTTTCTCTTTCCATTCCACCACGGGTCCGCGTTCTTCCAAACCCCTTCCAACGGCGGAGGAGACTGACTCTGTGAGGGTCATGGACGCTCGCGACGGTGCTGATGGTACGGAGGAGCAGGAGGTTCCCGCCGGCGAGCGCAGTCGCTGGGAAGGCTCGGAGGTCTCCACCGAGGAGGTGGAATGGCTCCGCTCCACCAGGCGCATTCCGCTGCAAGTGGATTGCCGTCCTCCCGCCGGTCAGATCTCTCCCAAACCCGATGCTAATGAGCGGGAGGTTCTCCTTTCTCACTTTGAGAGCGGTTTCGCTCTTCCAGTGAGCACCTTATTCTCCTCGTTTCTCTCCACTTTTCACCTGCAAACCCATCATCTTCCTGCTAATGCGATTGACTCTCTTTCTTGCTTTATTTCTGCTTGCGAGGCTTACCTCGGGATTTGGCCGATAGTTCTTCTATGGGCCAAATATTTTAGCTTTAGGGTTCAGGTTGTTCCCCAGCCCGGTGTTTCTCATGCCGAGAAAAGGCCGACTCGGTGCGGTGCTGCTAGCATCACTCCCAGGAGGGACTCCATCTTTCCTCGGGTTACTGGCCTTGAATCTTGCAAGAAATGGCATAGGACTTTTTTCTATGTCAAAACAGCGGGTCCACCGACAACATCCGGCTCCCCCCTTTCTCAGACGAGGTCCCCAGCATGAAGCTCTGGCAGCTTGACCCGCGCGACCAAGACGCTGCGGTGAACAAGGCTAATGCGATCCTGGAAAGGTTGTTGTCGCCGGATGAAAACTTTCATCTTGCCGACACTGACCTCATGTGAACCTTCATCTCACGCCGGGTAAGCCCCATCCAAGCAAGGAGCCACAATATGTGCTTCATGAGTGGCTCCCACGACCCCACTCGACACTCCACTTTGGAGCTCACCCATGACTCCATCGCTCGCAGAGTAAGCTCAATCTTCAAACTAAACTTGGCGGATGATTGGGCTTGGAGTTACCCTCCGTTTAGTCGGGTCAGGCCTGTCCCCTGGGTAATTTTTCCGAGTCGTTTTCCTTGTCGATTCGGCTTTAGCTCTTTTGCCACTCTCAGTCTAGTTTTTGTTACTCATTATGTTTGTCTCTCGCAGAACCTTGTTCACCAGGTTGATGACAGTACTGTCCCTCCCTACGGTTATAACGGGGATCGCTCTGACTCCAACGAAGTCGAGTTTGACCTGGAGTGCTTCGTGCCTATCCCACATGCTGCCGCTGCTTCAGCTTCGGGTCAGAGTCAATCTCGCAACCCCTTACAAGATTGGTCTGACGATGATGAGGATGATGATTGTACAATTTTGGAGGTACATGCCTTGTGATCTTAGTTTCCCAACTTATCCGAGTAAGCCTGTTATTTACTTATGCAGCTGGCCAGGTACATGACACTCCTCCTCTCGCCATGGTCGGAGTCGGCAAGATCCCTGTCGCTAAGCCAAAGCGACGCGGAGCCTCCTCCAGCACTCAGCCGACCAAGAAGAACAAGCCCACTCCGGCAGCTCCTGCTTCCTCTGCTGCTGCCATGCTGGCTGAGACTCGCCAAGCCGCTGGGTGCCGAATCACACGCCGAGTCACCCGTGACCCGGTCGTCACCGGGTAAGTTTTATACTCTATTTTCGTTATTCTTTCTTTTTCTTCATTGTTGTTCTCTTATACATTTGTTGTTGTTTTCAGCGCCGCACCTTTGTTGGCAAACCAGGCTGCTTCTAGCATTGCCTTGCCACTAAGGCCTACGCCTCCTCCAGCTGATTCGACGGAACCAAGTCTCGTCCGAGTCGTGGTTCCCACTGTTGAGGCTCATGCTTCTCAGTGTCAGTCAGACCCGGTGGATCACTCGGCTGAAGCGACTCGGCCTAGCACCCCTGGTGCTGGCCAGGAACAGCTTCCTGATCTTGGTGCCAGCAATGCTGGTGCCGAGAAGACCTCTACCACTAGTTCCTCTGGCGCCAGCCCTCTTGCTGGTGCGAATGAACAACTTCCTAATCTTGGTGCCGGCAAAACTGTTGCGCCCAGTCAGGGGGCTTCTCTTTGTCCTCGTAACAACCTTGCTGACTCTTCTGTTATGTCAAAGAGCCAGAGCCAACCTAAGGGTGCTGGTTTGGCTCGCCCCTCATCAAGCAAAACTACTACCAAGCAGACAACCTTGGTCTACGCTTCGGGTTCTGCTCCTCAGATCCGGCCTTCGACGTTGGCAACAATGCTTGCTTCAACGGTCAAAGCGGGCGAGTCCGCCGCTACCGGGTCAGGTGATGTCTCTAAAGCTGTTGCCCTTGATACTAGTGCTGCTACGACCCGTGCCAACATGGGAACTACCCTGAAAACTAGTAAAGTTCTCACTCGGACGCTCAGCGGGAAAAGCCTTGGTTCGGCTGAGCCTTATGCTTTGGCATGGAATGCAGCTGGCGAGCAAGAGGTCAGTACCCGGAGCGGCAAGAAACTGGTGCTCGGCCCCAAGGCCGTCTCTGACATGACCCAGCAGGCCATTGCCATAATGGCCCGCGCCGACAAAGTGAATGAGGTAAAGTAGCTTCTTACTCTTTTGTATTGTTGAGTATTTCTTTTATACATATCACCTAGTCCCCGAGGTTATTGCCGAATGAAGAACTTATTCAGCCGTAAGATCTCAATAATCACTTAGTCTTTTAATTTTCACGCCAAGCTTGTATGCTAGAGCTTCGATCCCTAGCCCTCGAGGTTACTATCGAATGAAGAACTTATTCGGCTGTAAGCTCTTAAGCCCTTTTTATTTCCTTATGCCAAACTCATATGTTAAAACTTCGATCCCTAGCCCTCGAGGTTACTGCCGGATAAGAAACTTATTCAGCGGTAAACTCACATATATGAACCATTCCTTATCTGTCTGGAAGCATGATTTCTATTTGCTCACTGTTCTTTTCCTTTGCACAGCTTACGCATAACGAGCGCACCAAGGTGCACCAAGCTCTCGTTCTAGCGCATCTCAAGCTCGAACTTGCGTATGAGAAGCTGCAGACTGACACCCAAGGCCAATGTAATGTTCTTACTTGTACTTTCTTTATTTGGTGTGTTTTTCTTCCCTCACAGCCTCTGCTTAGTCGACCATCGAGGATCTACACTCGTAGATCAGCGAGACAGAGAGTAAGTTTCTTGCCTCATTAATCTGACAGTTGAAGATATTTCTGTCGGTGGTGACAAGCAGTTTTTTTCGAATAAGCAGAGAAGCACCAAGCCGAACTCCAGAAGGAGCGAGACGAGGTGACTCGGTTGAAGAAGCTGATGTCCGAGATGGAGCAGAAGCACTTGGCCGAGGTGAAGGGGCTGAAGGAAGAGCTTGTCGAGAAGAATGAGCAGCAGGCCGCCAGTGTCGAAAAGACCAAGAGGTTGCTCGACGAGGCTGAGTCATTGGTGGAGTCGGCAAACCTGAACCTTGACGCACTTCAAGCCGAGGCCAAAATTTGGCAGAGCAAGCTCGGCACTGTCAACTCCTTTTCGATAGTGAGTTCTTACTCTTTTTGCACTGTATAGGTCGCTCTGGACTTCTTCCATCTACTTTTGTTATTTTGCTAACTTTCTCTTTTGCTTGCAAAGAATTTTCCTGAAGCCAATATGTTTTCCATCCGAGCCATGAAGAAAGTGAGGGCCAAATCTGGTGCTCTAGTTGATGGAGAGGTGACCATGGACGAGCTTCTCGAAGTGGTGTCAGAACGGGTCAATACCCTCAAGTCTTGCGGTGTGGACCTTCTCAAGTGGGCTATTCATGCGTTTCACATGCTCTGTCTGGATGAAGACACACCTGAACTCATCGAGCCACTTGCTAAGAGATTGCTCCTTACTGAAGACCGGCTGGATTAGTTGCGTCAGTCGGCCGGCCGAGCTGCAGCGGACAAGGCTCTTTCCTTCGTTCTTTCATGGTACAAGGACATCAATCTTGATGTTCTTGCTCGCATAAGAGGAGATGGCAAATGGCTGAATGACCCGGAGCTGATCAAGAAACGCCAGGAGCAAGCCTACGCCATGATTGAGTACACCATGGTGCATGCTTGGTGCGACAGGCCCAGCTTCCTCGACCTCGGCGGCCCGCTTGTCGAAGTTGCTGATGAAGAGGTTGTCGACAGCGAAGCAACCGAGTCAGATGGTCCCGATGACCCGACCACTGACGCCCCTGGCTCGGCAGATGCTCCAAGCGACGCTCCTAGCTCCAAGGGTGCCCCTCCGAGTCCTGCTGCTCCTTAGGCTAACAAAGTACTTGAACTTTTGATTAGATCCCCGGTATGCCGGGTACAGATGTAAAGTACATTGCACTTTAAGTTTGATTATGCGCCTTTTGATAAGGCTTCATATATTTTCATTATGTTCTGAGTGTGAATCATTCAAGGAAAAGTCCCCGAGTCTCATTTTGCCGTTTCACCTTTCCTCCACTTTGGCCCCTGTCTACCTTTTTTGGTATTCGACATTAGAGTCTGAAAGTACTAAGGATATAGTTAGCATATATGAAACTTGGATCACTTGGACGAGATTATTCAGCACGCAGTATAACATGACCTGCAGTGGGTTAGGCAAAGACATAAAGTCGACTCGCGTTTCTCCTTTATACTTATCCGGCGTTCATGTTTACCCGTCATACATCTTTTTCTCTTGCTTTCCATGAAGCCGTGTTTTCGGACAATAGCATAGTCGAAGAGTTTATTTTTTCCGAGTAAACACTACTTGTTCCAAGATAAGTTTTGGGTGTCACGCCAGCCGACAAAAAATAACTGAGAGGGAAAACTTAAGGGGTAGTCCCCGAGTCAGTTTTTTGAGTCATACCATTTTATTATCAGCACATAGCCGGCACACACGTTTGACATATGAGAGTTCGAGTGATACATGCATTGCTTCTCCTAAGTATAAATGGGACGAAGTAGCGCCACATTCCATGGCCTTTTGGTCTCATCTCCTGACCTATCTGCCTTGTTCTTTTGCGCTTCGCGAGCATCTGTGAGATAATATGAATCATTGTGCAATGCTTTTCTTACAATGAACGGACCTTCCCATGGGGGTGATAATTTATGCATTCCTGTTGTGCGTTGCACTAGCCTTAGCACCTTATCCCCTTCTCAAAAAACACGAGGTTGAACTTTCCGACTGTGGTAGCGTTGGAGATTCTGTTGATATATAGCAGATCTGGATAACGCTAGTTCCCTTGATTCTTCGAGTAAGTATACTCCATCTTCTCGGGCCTCTTTTACCTCGGCTTCCGAGTATTGCCTTATCCTTGGCGAGTCATACTCTATGTCGGCAGGCAAAACTGCTTCTGCCCCATACACGAGGAAAAATGGCGTATAGCCCGTTGATCGATTCGGAGTTGTTCTTAGGCTCCATAACACTAAGGGCAGTTCCTCTATCCAACAACTAGGTGACCTCTGGAGTGGTTCCATTAAGCGGGGTTTTATCCCTGACAGAACTAAGGCATTAGCCCGTTCAACTTGTCCATTTGATTCTGGATGGGAGACTGATGCTACATCGAGTCTTATACGGTGTTTCCCGCAGAAACGAGCAAAAGCTCCTTCAGCAAAGTTCGTGCCATTATCAGTGATTACACTGTGTGGGTAATCGTATCTTAGGATTATATCCTTTAAGAATGCGACAGCTGATTTACCATCCAATTTTTTGATTGGTTTCACTTCTATCCGTTTGGTGAACTTATCAATCATCACCAAAATATGAGTCATGCCTCCCCTTGCTGGTTTGAATGGTCCTACCATATCTAGGCACCATATCGCAAAAGGCCAAGTGGTTGATATAGTATTCAATTCAGACGCTGGTAGATGTGGCTTGGATGCATAGTGTTGACAACCACTGCATTTTCCGACTAACTCTTGCGCTTGTGCCAATGCGCTTGGCCAATAAAATCCATGTCGGAATGCCTTCGCCACCAACGCTCTTGATGACGCATGGTGCCCACATTCTCCTTGATGAATATCCAACAAGATCTCCTGGCCTTTCTTTGAGCTGATACAACGCTGCAGTACGCTCATCACACTTCGCTTGTATAGTCCCTTGTTCATTATGGTGTACGCTTTTTCTCTTCTTGTTGTTTGCCTTGCCAATGTTTCATCATTCGGCAAAGTCCCATCTTTTAAGTAATCGAATACTAGTTGTGCCCATGTTGGTGTCAGTGGTTCTGGGTCTGCTTCAGCATCAATTTCCATTGGCTCCGCCGACATATGCTCTGCCAACATGACTTGGGGAGTCCCCGCGTGTGATTCGGCAACCCTTGAAGTGAGCGGATCAATCCGTGAGTGAGTCGAACCTGCCCCTGAGTCGATATCCATTGGTACCACGTCTGACTCCTGATTCGCCAGGGTGACCCTGATCGAGTCGGATTCTGGTGACGGCTTGATCAATGGTTTCATAAGGTGCTCCAGCGCTACTCCTAGTGGTATTGCTTGCCGATATGACCATAGTTTGGACAGTACATCTGCTGCTTCATTCTCTGCTCTAGGAATGTGATGGAATTCGCATCATCAAAGTATCCCGAAATTTGTTGCACATGGAAACGATATAATGCCATGTTTGCGTCCAGCGCATCCCAATGTCCAAACACTTGCTGAATCACCACATCCGAATCGCCAAAACACATGATCCTTTTGATGCCAATCTCTTTGGCCACTTTGATGCCGTGGATAACTGCTTCATAATCGGCAACGTTGTTGGAAGCGGCAAAATGAATCTGTAACACATACTTGAGTTGATCCCTCTTTGGAGATGTGAGCACTATCCCAGCGCCCAGACCCATTTTCATCTTGGACCCGTCAAAATGCATTTTCCAGTAGTTCGGGTCTGGCAGTGGAGGTTTGAACTGCATTTCCATCCAGTCTACAAAGAAATCTGCAACAGCTTGAGATTTAATTGCATCTCGCCTATCATATTGTGGAGTGTATGGTTCCAGTTCTATGGCCCATTTTGCGACTCGGCCGCTGGCATCTTTTCTCCCAATATATCCGAGATAGGTGCCTCGCATATTACCTGGATTGGGTGTTCTTGAAAGTAACGTTTCAGCTTCTTTGCCGCCATATATACCCCGTATGTCATCTTCTGATAATGCAGGTAATTCTGTTTCGAGACAGAGAGCACTTCTCTCAAGTAATAAACTGGTCTTTGGACTGATTTGCCCCTTCTTCACATTCAACTGCTATTACTGCACTTACAACTCTGTTGGTTGCGGCGACATAGAGCAACATTGGCTCTTTGGATAGTGGTGATGCTAATATTGGTGCTGTTGCCAACATTTTCCTTAATTCATAGAAAGCGCTATCAGCTTGCTGTTTCCACGTGAATTTGTCTGATTTCTTCATCAGTTGATATAGTGGTAGGGCTTTTTCACCTAGCCAACTAACAAACCTACTCAACGAGGCCAAGCATCCAGTAAACTTTTGGACATCGTTGAGGGTTTTTGGCAATTCCATTCTCTCGATGGCCCTGATTTTTGTCGGGTTAGCTTAAATTCCTCGGGTGGATACAAGGAATCTGAGTAACTTTCCAACCGGGACACCAAATGTGCATTTCTCCGGGTTAAGCTTCATCCGGAATCTTCTCAAGTTTGCGAATTTTAGACGCAAGTCCTCAATTAGAGTATAACTTTTCTTGGTTTTTATTACCACGTCATCGACGTATACTTGAACGTTTTTGTCCAATTGATCTTGCAAGCATTTTTGCATGCATCTTTGATATGTTGCACCTGTATTTCTCAACCCAAATGGCATGGTACGATAGAAATAAGCCCCATACGGGGTGATAAAGGATGTCTTTATTTGATCATCCGGATTCAGTGGTATCTGATGGAATCTAGAATACGCATCCACAAATGACAACAACTCACATCCAGCAGTAGAATCTATGACTTGATCGATCCGTGGCAGGGGAAATGGATCTTTTGGACATGCCTTATTGAGGTTCGTGTAATCAATACACATGCGCCATACCACTGCCACGTTCGGGTCATCTTTTTTCTTCTCGACCAAGACTGGATTTGACAACCAATCCGGGTGCCGTACTTCCATGATGAATCCAGCAGCTAAGAGTCTGGCAATCTCGGCAGCTATTACTTTCCTCCTATCTTTGGCGAAGTGGGGGAGGGGTTGCTTCACTGTCTTGGCATCTGGTATTACATGAAGAGAGTGCTCAGCTAGCTCCCTCAGAACTCCTTGCAGATCCTGAGTGGACCATGCAAAGATATCCCGATTCTCACGGAGGAAGCTGGTGAGCTCGCTTTCCTATTTGTCCGTGAGGCCAGCCCCAATGGTAACTGTGCTCTATGGGAAAGTCTCATCCACCTGTACCTTCTTGGTTTCTTTGGTAGCTTGAAATGACACATTGCCATGCGGGTTGGTGAGTGCCAGCACGGACATTTGTGCTGCTTTGGCCAATGCTGCCACTTCCAACATTTGATGTTTTTCTTGTGCTATGACGAGTGACTCGGCCAGTGAAGATCTGGCTGAGGCACAAGAAATGGATCTTTTGTAGTCCCCTTCAACTGTAATCACCCCACATGGGCCTGGCAGCTTCATCTTTAAGTAAGCAGTGTGGGGAGTAGCCATAAACTTTGCCATAGTTGGCCTGCCAAGTAAGGCATGATATGAGCTGACCAAATCCACTACCTCCAGCTTGATGGCTTCAGTGCGACAGTTCTCTCTTATGCCGAATAAGACATCAACCCAGATCTTGCCAATTGGCTCATAGGACAGTCCTGGCACAATACCGTGGAAAGTGGTCTTAGTCGGCTCCAGCATGTTCATGGTAATGCCTAACTTGAGCATAGTATCCTTGTACATGATGTTGATGCTACTGCCATCGTCGATCAACACTTTTGAAAATTGACATTGATATCTGGGCCCATGAACGTTGGATCCAAAACTAGAGTATATCCTCCTCGGGTTGGCATGATCTTGGGGTGATCTTTTATGCTCCAAGTTATCTCTTGCTCAGACCAATGCATGTACTTGGGAATTACCGGCATTGTGGCATTCACCTCCATCATTCGTCGCTGCTGGCTCTTTTTGTCATTCGGCTCTGTGACAAAGACAACATAGCTCTAGTTATGTTCTCTGTACTCATTTCTAGTTCCGTGGCCGACATGAGCATCGTCACCTCTTGGATTGTGCACCTGGTGCACAATTTCTCTTCTTTCTTGATTATGATACCTCGGCTGCCTGTTTTCGTATCTGTTATTTGTTCCCACTGCTTGAGCATTTCCTCCTATAAGTGGTGGAGGGGTAGGTGGTGGAAGCTTCTTATTCGGCGAATCCATTCTATCTCCTTTCTGAAACTAAGTGCATTGCCTTGTTGTGTGATTGGCCGGTTTACTTGGACTAGGCGTGTGAAACTTACACGGCTGGTCCAGCATCATCTCATAGGTATATTTCTATCGGTCCTGATATTGCTTCCTTTTTTCGTATGGCTTTTTTCCATCATTCTTTGGCACCCACTGTTGTTGTCCACTTGTCCTTTGGCGTTGGCTACTTCCAGCATCCGGATGATCTTGACTTACGGCCGCAACCTGAGTCGAACCATATCTGTAGTCTAGCCTTTTGTCTCTTCTCTTGCTTCTGTATTCGGATCTTTCCTGGCGCCTTTGCGACCCGACAGCGTCATAGATCTGAGTCTCAGTCATCCCATCTGCCGACATAAGAAGCAGCTGAGTCCGATCTCCTAATGCATACGAATCATCAATTCTTATCGTTTCTCCCAAACTTGTCGGCATATCTCTCTGCAAACTTTGCCACAGCACACTTCCATGTACGCATCCTTGTGCAAACCAAGCGATTGCCTGTGACTCGATTACCCCTTCACAGGAGTTGTGCATCGTACACCACCTTGTGAGGAATTCCCTATCTGTCTCATTCGGTCTTTGCTTGCACATCGCCAGCTGCTGTGGGCGATTTGGCCTCTTGTAAGTGCTTGTGAAATTGCTCGCAAAAGCGTCTTGAAAATCTATCCAGCTGTTAATGCTTCCGGGTGGAAAATTGTTCAGCCATACCCGAGTTGGTCCTTCCAGCATTTGCGGTACATAACGTACCGCCCATCTCAAATTTCCCTGCGCGATTTTCACAGCAGTTCCATAATCTATGAGCCAGTCCTCTGGCTTTGTACTACCATCATACGTTTTTGTCCCCCTGGCCTGCTGGAAATTTGGTACCGGTGGCTCCTTCATGATCCTTGGGCCAAAGCATGGTGGACCCTGCGGACCTTGCGATTCGATCATCTCTGCCATCTTTATTCGGTCAAGCTTCAGCCTTGCATCAGGTTCCTGCCTCCGAGTCTAGCTCCCATTGCTTAATATGCGTGATCCGGCAATTCATATCTGTCGTTCACCATAGCCGAGTAACCATCATTGTACTTATTGGCGTTCGGGTCAGCAGGCTGTTGAGCTGCCTTTCCCGCGCTTTGATGTCTTCTTTCGGGTTGAGCTGGTGCATTATTCGACGCTGGATTTCCTCCTCCTTCCGAGTGAGTTCCACGCCTAGCTTGAGGCGCAAAATTTTGCCCTCCGTTGTCGTTTCTTTGCCCCGCTTGCCTTTCTCGGTATGCATTCTCCGGGTTTTCATTTCCTTGGGCATTTTTCCTTCTTGGCCCCTGCGCATGTTCTGGGTTTCCTTGAGCCATCACCGGATCATAGGTGACCATCTGCTTGTTTATTCCAGAATCCACACTTTTTTCCTTTCTCGGTCTTGGCGCCGCTCCGGGTGAGGATGCCGTGTGCCCTGCCAATCTTGCCGGAACAGGAGTCACCGAGTTAACCAGCTGTGACCTTCCTACTATACCCGGATTTGCTCTGTAATACGCTTCATTCAGCATGCTAGCTGCTCTTACTAGTTTATTGACTCGTTCTTGTTGTCTTTTGTTTGCTTCTCCCTCCAAATGGGGTATTCTGCCATTGCTACTTCTGCTGCTCGCAGATTAGCTGCTGCTGTATTATATGTTGGCCGAATGGTTGTTTCATTGATGTTCTCTAGCGTTACTTTTGACGTCGCATCTGCCATCTCTTCATTGAGATTTCTTCCTCTCAATCTCATCGCATCTAGCCGGGTCTTCGCACCCTTGACTCGATTTGCCGAGTTGAGATCTCGGATAGTCATATCCACATCTTGTTGTAACTGCGCTAATTCCTTGGCTTTCTCCAAAACCTTTATCCTGGCTTCCTACAACTCGGCTTGCACACGTGCCGGGTCAGTTGCCTGCACTACTGGCTCTGCCAACTTGTCTATCGCTTCCTAGAGCTCCTTAGCCCTTTTACTCCTAGCTATGTTTTCTAGTTTTTCCAGTGGTGCCTTTGCTGATCTTGCAGCCCTTGGTGTTTCCTCATGATTTCCTCCCTCAACATTCTCATTCACTACTGGAGCTATCGGCGGAGCCGTGGGGTTTGGGGTTGTCATCATTACCTCCACAGAGATGAGTTGGTGAAGCTTCCCAGCGACAGGAATCGCTGGGGGATCCGGTGTCAGGACGACGTGTTCTGGATATGCGTGCTCCACGCGCACTGCGACATAGACTTGGTGCTCGCCTAACTTGATGAAGTGACCGCCCCTAGGGAACGGTGTGGTCCCGAAGCAGCCCACGTTGTCGCTGACGAAGTTGAGCGCTCCAAACCTCTGGATGAGGCCGGAGTAGACATGCTCTCCGGTCTTGGGGATGATGTTTCCTGTCTAGATGAAGACTCCATCAAGCACCTGCTTCTGCCCCACGGTGTGCACCAACTGTCGTGGTGGTGGCACGACAGATGCCATAGGTAGGCTTAAGATGGGGGCTGAATGGGTGCTTGTGGTCACCGGGGAGGGAGTGCACGGTCGAGCCATGCACGAAGAAAAAGAAGAACTCTCCACACTTAGGGATTTGATTGATAACCGAGAATTACAAGTGCTCCTTGAGCTCTATGAACTAGAGTTCAGTGCACTAGCTCCCTATTTGGTCCAACCTTCTTCTACTACAACTATGCCCCCTCTTATATAGGCAGAGCTAGCTAGCTTATACCCCTTTGGGTTCTAGGGTTTACTGTTTGGATCTTGGTCCCTATAATGTGGGCCGGGTCATGGGCTTGCCCTAAGCCCAATGGCCTAGTCCACAAAGCTTGATAGCTAACGGTCTTCTGGTACGTTGCCTCCTGTTCCTTTTGGCGTCACGCTGTAACTTTGTACGTCAGCATTTGCTTTGGGCGTCACCCGACTCCTTTTGTGTCACCCGGCGTCGCCCTTCTCTTTTGACCATGCTTTGCCATGGTCCCTCCTGAAACTTACTCGGAAAGGTGCCACACGTCCTATCTGACTCGGCCCTTCCTCGGTAGACTCGGCTCGTCGGTCCCTGCAAGAATAACAATTTTGTCTTATGCGGGCCACATAGTTCATATGTCGGCCGCACACGCTTCTCTTTTCCGGCCGTCCTTACCCGGCCTGGTTCTTTCTTCACTCAGAGCTTACCCAGCTATGCTATGTTTCATCCCTCATGACCCTACCGGGGGTTACCCCCCCGGCAATCATGGACGAATGTGTAATGGTAATACTTCGTTTTCTACCCACACGAAATTTCCTGGTGGGCACCTTTGAATCTTTTATATGTGGGTTTTGCGGGAATCACTAAAACTTGCATAGGGAGGACCTAAGGATGTTACACCGGTCTATGATTGATTTATGATTTGTGTTTGATATCTCTATTTAGATGGTATGTGAAAGTCGACCACATACCATTTGCCCTTGGGACTAAAGGGAGGGAGAAATCCTTTGGACGTGCTTTGGGATCGTATCCAGAATGGCCCTGTGACAGATTGGCGCCGGCTCATGAACTACGCAGTCAAAGGAGGAATAAAGAGGGACACCTTAAGCTAATTATGATATCAACGGGGAAACCCTTAATTCCTCTGGTCTGTATAGGTGACCGCTCTCAGGCATCGCAGTGGTTATTTAGAGGTGACCTCACTCTTTTCTCAACAAAGTGGCTTCCTACGAGCCTTGTAGTGAACATCTTATTATGGATCTCGCTCCACACATCTCATGACACAAAAAGTATGTTATCTTAAATTATTAATATTTACAACACCCTGCTAGAGGAGTATCCTACATCCCCGAGAACGTTTTATCCCTATTGAATTCCACCATGCTTTCATACAATCTTATTATTTGCTTTCTTTTAATTGTTTTAATTACTTTTCTACACATAACCAAAAACCTTCTAAACACTCTTTACTTGAGATCAAAGGCAACTTACAAGTATACTTTGGTAGATAGTGACAAGGGGCATAAAGACCTTTACCAATAGCTCTATGTGGGTTCGATATCTTTACTTTGAAACTATCTACAATTGATCTATGCACTTGTAGTCATCAAGCTATTTTCTGGCGCTGTTCCCAGGGAGCTAAGAAATTTTGGTCTGTGTTCTTAGTTGCTTATTTTACTAATTGGTTTACTAAATTTTGTTTCTAGTTTCAGTTAATACATCATGGGCGAGTACCAACATATAATTCAGCTAGATCCTGTAAGGAACTACGGTCTGCCCATGGACGCTTTTGTTTGTTTAAAATCCAATAACCCAAGAGTGTATGATGTTAACCCCATTCTTTTAGATGTTTTGAATGCAAAAATATTTGCAGGAGATGGTACGGAGGATCCGTACGAGTATGTAGGGTTCTTTGAAGATATTTGTGGGAATTTCCACCTTAATATACAAACCGAGGATGAGGTTAAATTTGTTCTTTTTATTCAAATTCTTATGGATGAAGCCCATTCTTGGTACATTCAAAGTTCTGCAAAGATTATTAATTCCTAGGAGAGTATTGCCTCCTTGTTTTTAGCTGATTTCTTTCCCAGGACAAAATTCTTTGAGAAAGATGTATGATCATGAATTTGAAAGCAACACCTGAAGAAATCTTGAATGAAGGAAATACAAGGTTTCGTGGGATCCTCGACTGATGTCCCCATCATAATTTCCCACCTTGGTTGGTGATACACACCTTCTATGCAGGTTTGAATGATGATAATAGAAATGAGCTCGACTCCCTTACCAATGGGTCTTTCACGGAATTTAGTTTTGATAGAGCCTAGAATTTTTTAGAAACGATGAATAGAATATAGAAAACTTATTGTGAGTCTGAGTTTAATAATGAAAATCCCATAGAGTACGATTGCTTAAAAAGATTTCTAGCCTCCAAAAAGGTAGAAAAACTGCTTGGGAACTTTAATCTTGACCATCGCATAATTGTTGAAATTATTAAATCCTACGCCAACTATCTATAGATCCCAAAAGATTGGGAACGATATACACCACCTACATAAGATAAACCCCCTCAAACTAGCCATAAGGATAAATATTTAAAAATGGAGAAGAAAATGCTAGTTGAAGAAGAAACCATAATAACTAAAGTGATAGAGAGTAAAAGTGAAAAGAATAAAAGGATAGGAAGGTTATTTAAGGACCTGGAAACCATCAAACAAAACATTGGGATAGTAAAAGAACTTCTAGAACCTAAAATGTACAAAGATGAATCGATCATGGTGAGTAAAGAATCCTCTGACATGATAGGGGGAAAGTTCGATGGTAAAAATAGAAGTCAACGGAAAATTCCATTTTTAGGGGGAACTACATATGTAGGATTCTGTCACTTAACTTCTTCCATTATTATCATGCCATACACAATCTATGACGAGATGCATGACCATCTCGATGAGTCTTACCTTGAACCATTAGAAGTTACCTTTATACTTTCTAATCGAGCTATGCATCCTACTTACGGGATACTTCACAATGTCTGTATTTCTGTGGGAGATTTTGTGTACCTAGTTGATTGTCATATTATTAAAATACCCTTGAACTCCTCTTGCCCCGTTATTTTTGGTAGCCATTTTTACAACTCTATGAGCATTGATATTGACAACAAGAAACATGCTCCGTCTTTGCAGGTTGGTGAAGAATCTATAGAAATAAATTATAACCAATTCAAAAAATTGCCTTGTGAGAAGAAAGTTGAAATCAAAGAGGAGAGGACTATTGAAGAATTGATAGCAATATATTTTTGCACCCCACAATCTGAGTTGGAGAGAAGTTTGACAAGCAATGATTTGCTTCCAAATGACTCTGCAAAAGAGGATTTGGATGAAATCCTTAATACTGCACCTGAGGTTGAAACTCGCCTCAGGAACAAATTTGAAGAACTAAATAAAAGGGGATTAGGATCCACCACCTCTCATCTTTAAGCCTCTTCCTCCGAACCCCAGGTATGAATTATTAGATAAGGAAGGTAAGTGCCCGGTGATTCTTGATGACAAGCTCTCTCCTGAGGAAAACAAAAAATGATAACCGACTCACTAGCTAAAATCCTAGGATAGACTCGGTCTCTCCTAAGAACTAAGCTGAGCGTGCCAGTAATGTAAGGAATTCTGGCACTAATAGAATTCATATGAGTACCAAAATAGTATAAAAAAGAGTAAGATTCGGCCTAATGCTAAGAAATCCCTCACTAAGAGTTGCGTGAGCGCTCAATTTAAGCAAGGAATTAGGGGCAGATTATGAATCTAATTGTTGTAATGTTGGAGTACCTCTGTAAGAAACGCCATGGAGGGAGCCTGAGGCCATGATCGACATGCATCGTGAAGAGAACTCACTCGCCGTCATGGGGCGCAGGGACGGGCTCGCCGAGGCCGCTCCGCCACACGCCAGCGGCAAGGTAGCCCTCGTCCTCCATAGGCTGGAACTTGGTGTCGTCCATCACACTGGAGACCCAAAGGCCCCGAAGTTTCTTATCATCTTCCGCAGAAGACGCCACCATGCCTAAGATTGATGCAGATTCCGCCATCGCGTCGGACAAGGTCAAACACTGGCGGTGTTAAGGGCGTTTTAGGTGGGGGCGGTGTTAAGGGCGTTTTAGGTGGGGGCGGTGGAGGAGGATAAGTCGAGGAGTACGAGGAAATAGATAAACATCGAGGAATGAGTCTAGGAGGAGAGAAAATTCCCAATGTATAACCTCCGCACCAAGATTTGCGTTGAGTGCACGCGATTAACGCCACGCGTATAGGGGAGAGAGAGAGGTGGCTTCCTCACGAAGCCTCTGCCTCCTCGATCTCCGTGCGAGCATTGAAACATTGCCTCAGTTCCTTCTAATGCGGTCCCACCAACGGTCGTGTTGACAAGATATATTTCTGTGACATGATAGAACCTGGAAAGTTGTCAGCCAAACGCCGCCGTTTAAAATCCGGCTCAAGTTTGAAACTAGCGTGGAAATAACTGAAGTCAAGAATACATATTCGACTCAGATGAGAATCATAATCCTACACAATTGAATGAAGTTTTCGGTAACCCTTCAAGATTCTCAAGACGGAGAAACCATCAAGCTAGACGATTATTCCAACTTTGGAACTTGGAGACTTCTAGGGGCATGTAGATTACTTGTAGTCTAAGTTGTACTTAGTTACCAACTCTGTAACATAGCCGGATAGATCTCTCCTGTAACCCTAGGTCTCGGTGCCTATATAAACCGGACCTGAGGGAGACTTTAGGGAAACAAAATCTCGACAACCATAACCAACTCGCACAGGAAAACCTCTCATGTAATCCGCTGTAACATCGGACTCTCGCTGATATATTACTGGGTTGCTAGCAGGAGTAGGATCCGATCACCATAGCCGGATCTAAACCTGGGTAAACATGTGCTCACCCCTCCTGGAACACTGTATGGCTCACACCCCATATTCTCAACACCCTTAGGAGCCCCTATGGCGTACTTGTCATCAATCTGATGATAGGTCTACTAATAGTGCGACAACGAAATCCACATGGGTTTTCCAAGCCATGGTCCTCATAACCAAGAATGTTCCCAAACTCTTCCAATGTGGCTTCCCTAATAACTCCCCGAGTCATCCAAGTCATTGTCCTTGAATGAGTTTTAATAAAGTTGACGGTTGCACAGAACTGAGACACAAGAAGGGGATCATAGTCTTTCTTGAACTCCATGATAGGAAGCAAGCCAATGTTGGTACAAATTTCCTTGGTCTCCCCAAAGTAGTCAAGATTCTGGTTCACGTGAACCATATCAATCCACTTATGAGGCACAACCAACTTCTCATTGTGAAAGAGAACCTCCTTATACACCCTTTCCTAGAACTCGGTGTAGAAAAAACTGTCTTCCCTATCATGATCACGAGCAAAAACATAAGGGTACTACTAGCAAAATAGCTATAGCTAATCCACATAGTTTGTGGCGCACATGTTAGGTAGTGCCCCACGGGAAAATATCCATGGAAAACGGCTTTGAAGTGCCCTATGGGTAGGTCGCATACCTGTGGTGCACATGCCACAGGTGCGTCACCACTACATGTGGGCCAGGGCACAGGTGGCGGCAGACCACTTACCCGTAGGTCACTACATAGTGGTACAACAAAGGTAGGAAACATACCCGTAGAGCATGGTGCCCTACGGGTAAGTGTCCTGCAACAACATAAGTTTTGTAAAAAAAATAAAGGAAAATGAAAAAACACTTCAAAAAATAAAATCCTTTCACATCTAGGTAGGTGTGGTCTAGTTTATAGGAAAATTAACAAACATTATTTTCGACTTTTTCTGAAAAAAAAGGTCGCGCCACGGTAAAACGGTCATAACTTTTGCATAAGATGTCGAAAAAAATGTTTAATATGTCAAAATAATGACCATGAAATTCCGTATCCTCTCGCAACCATCTCTGGTTGTTTAGGGATCTTTTAGATTCTCATAATTCAAAAAGGATAAAAAAGTTGCGACAAAAAGAAGAATTTTTTCTGTAGAAAAAAGTGAGGGCGCTTACACATGGCGCACCCTGTAGTGGCGCGCCACAGGTAAGTCTGGGCGGGATTCAAATTTGAATCCCCACCCGGCCACCTACCCCTCCTTATCTTCCCTACCCACCCCTTATCTTCCCCTTATCCTCTCCTCCACTTCCACTTCTCCTTCTCCACATCTCCCTTCTCCTCCTCCTTATCCTCCACTTCTCCTACCTACCTTCTCCTTCTCTTCACTTATCATCCTCCTCTCTCGGGCTACACCCACCTCTGACGGCATCCTGCTCCGACCATCTTCAGTCGCAACCTCCTCCACCAACCTCCGACGACGCCCTCCTATGACCACCTCTAGATGCAACCTCCACTAAAATCCTCCTACCACGCCCTCCTCCACCATCCTCCGACCGCACACCCCTCCGACCGCCTCTAGACATGACCTTCTACACCATCCTCCGACCATCTCCAGCAGCGACCACCTCCGACGAGGTGACAACACCGACGATGACGATGGCCGACAGCTCGATCTAGATCTAGATCAGATCCCTCTTTTTAAATTTGAAATCATACTAGTGGCGCACCGTGAACCACTACTCGTGGCGCAATACCTAGTGCGCGACAACTATCTTCTACTACCTGTGGTGCACCATCTATTGTTCCATGGCTAAAACGTTACCCGTAGCGCGAGCCTAGTGGCACAGCTATAGTAAACTATGGGTAACCAAAACCGGTGCGCCACGGGTAGCTGTTTTCCTAGTAGTGGGCTTCTCACTCCTCAAAGCAGCACATTCTTCTTCAGAAATATCAGATAGGAGCTTTGGCTCTGATGGCACAAAACTTTGACTCTTGGTGCGGCTCGCAGGGGTGGAGGAGGATCACTACCACGATTGACTGTGCTCTTAGTATCTCATACACGACCATCCCAAGTAGATTTTAGCTTCATGCAGTTGCTAGGCTGGGGCATTGATGGAGATATGCCAATCGGGGTATCCGCAGAGGCAGGAAGTGACTTGCCAAAGACAATGTCGAATGGGCCAACAAAGATAGAGAGTGGAATAAAGGCCCCAATGAAGACCGACGACTAGACGTGAATGCCCAAACCATATCTAGGCACAGTCGGATTGGGTGTGAAGGACTTCTCGGATAAGACTAGCCTTAAGTAACCTAGATATCTCTTTGCCTATGGCGCGTCTCTTCTCATATCCAAAGCGTCGTAGAGGTTGCTTCACTGGTTTGCATTTTGGATCAATGTTCAAGCTGTGCTCGACAAGTTCCCTAGGTACACCTTTCATGTCGGCAGGTTGCCAGGAAAAGATGTCCTTATTCTCACGGAGGAACTCGACGAGCGCACTTTCCTATTTGGGATCTAGGTTCGTCCCAAAGGCAGTGGTCTTGGAGGCATCGCCCACCAGAAGTTCCACCGGCTTGGTCTCGATGGCGGCCTTGAATGCTGAGGCGGAGTCAAAAATATGTTTCTTCGATGCGGGCAACTCCGAAGCATCGACCTTGCTCTGGATATCCTTGAATTCTTCGTTGTAGAGGACAACTTCCGCGTAGGCAGCTTCTCCAATCTCGTAGTTCCTTGCTTTGGTAAAGCTTCCGGATACGGTGATGACACCGTTTGGTCTGGGTATCTTGAGTTTGTTGTAGACGAAGCATGGCTTGGCCATGAAGGTGTGGAATATGTCGTGGCCGAATATGACGTGGTACATGCTCTTGAAGGGGACCACCTCAAAGGTCATGTGTTCTTGGCGGTAATTATTAACGTCACCAAAAGCGACCTGAAGTGTGATGCACCCAAGGGACCGAGCCTCCCGACCAGGAACTATGCCGTGGAAGATGGTGTTGGTCCGCCTTAGGTTTGCCTTCGTCAAGTTAATCTTCTGCAGTGAATCCAGGTAGATGATGTTGATGTTGATTCCACTATCCACCATACATTTGGTGAACTCCACGCCGTCAATCAATGGGTTGATGACCATGGCGTATTGGTTCTCCATAGGTATGAGGTCTGGGTGATCCTTCCTGTCCCAAGTAATTGGAATATCCGACCAGCGCAGGAACTGTGGAACTGGGGGGAGAGTAGCCATCAGTATCCTCATGGAGGTCTTCTGTTGTCGGACGGTGGGGGTGCCAAGGAAAGTGTGGAAAACTGCCGCCTTCTTCTCGAAGGGGTTCTTGCCTTTGCCGTCGCTCTTGGCGGCGTGCTTGGGGTCAATGTCCTTGTCCATGTCACTTGAATCCTTGGACTCCTCCTCCTTCTTCTTCCCCTTGCCCTTTCCTCGCCGCCTGTTCTTCTGACTTTGCTTGTAGCCGGACTCCGGGTCCTCCTTGAGGTTGTTGACGAACTTGCAGTGGCGATTGGTTTGGGTGGCCTTGCCGTTGGCATCGAGGTGTACGAGGCACGACATATCACAGTACTACTTGTAGGTCTAGGGAACGCGGAGCGCTGCCGAGGTAGTTTCACTTCCTCGCTGCTTCCCACGACTAGCTCCCCGTCCTCGGCCACGCTGTCCGCCATCACCTCGTCCTGCGAAGGTCATAGCGACCATGTCGGGAGTTTCCTTTTCTTCTGGTGCGGTTTTACGCTTTGTGCTGTTGTTCCTCCGAGCTTGAGTTGGAACGGCTGTTGACGGCAGGGAGCCACGAGCATCGTTGTCGGCAGCTGCGAACTCATTGGCCGACTGAATCATCTAGTTAAAATCTAGCTGGTGATTGTCTTGCAAGCGCTTCAGCTTATGTCGGAGCAACATGCCCTTGTCCAATCCATCGATGAAGGCGGCCATGGCGGTCTGAGCGTGCACTCCTGCACAAGAATTCTTCATATCCAGCCAGCGGGAGAGGTAGGCGCGAGATGTCTCGTCTTTCTCTTGCACGCACCACTGTAGATCGCCAACAGGGACGCCAGACGCACGAAGTTCTTGGTGAATGCTTCTTGCATGTCCAACCAATTGCAGATGGATCTTTCCGGCAAGTCATCAATCCATTGACGGGCGGTGCCCGCCAGCATCAATGGGAGGTACTTGACAGTGACGTTGGGGTTACCCCCGGCGATCTCCACCGCGTTACCGTAGTCCTGCAACCATGTAGCTGGCTTGGCGGTGCTATCATAGGGCTTGATGGTCTTGTCAATCCGGAAACCTTTGGGGTAAGTACGGACCGTATTATAGGTCCAAAGCAATGTAGTCCCAGGTATGGTCCTTCCCAGGCCTCATGGATCTTTTCTATACGCGAACGTGCGTCGTATGGCTCCGGGCTTCTTTTCTTCTTGCCACCAGGGGAAGGGCTTGGCGAACGACGCGGACCTCCTCCACCATGGTGGCTACTAGGTGGCGAAAGAGGCGGAGGTGGCGGTGGGTTAGCTTTCTTGCTATTACCTTCCTGTGACGCCTCACGCTTGTCGCGGTTGCTTGTCGGACGCGGAGGGTTATGGCACGACCTGCTCTTGTGTCCTTGGTTGTGCTCTCCGTCATGACGGGTATTCTCCGTGTTATCGTGGATGATGATGCCGCTCTGCCTTGGCGGGGGCATATCCATACGATGGTGAGCCTTGGTTTCTTCGCGATGTCGGGGGGAGCGGGGTGGTGGCGATGGGTGACGAGGTTGGGCCTTACCTCCGTGGTCGGAGGATATAGGGATAGCGTCCTTCCTATTGCGCGCATCCCTCCGTCTTTGTTCTGACGAACCCGTCTGGGACCCGACATCAAGAGGAGATCTGTCCCTTGGCGGCTTATGCTGGCTAGACTGACAAAACGCTGTGTCAGACTCAAGCCTCTGAGAGGTGGCATTTTCCTGCTGTTTCACTGCCTTGGCCACTAGGTCATAGACCTGGTCCACTGCCTCAGGTGATCTATCCTTCTCTAGAAGGGTCTTGGCGACGACGAGGTTGAGGAGAGGGGTGGGCATCACCTGCCTGCCTTCACTGTCAATGTATTGCTTGGCTTGTGATGGCTTTGAGGGATCTCATCCTAGGTTTCGCCGTACACCAGGATCGTTGATGATGCGAGCCGGAGCTTTCTTGGTCTTCTGCTGCTATAGCAGAATCTTGTACTTGGCCTCCATTGCTCTAGCTTTCTCTATTGACTTATGCGCGTTGGCTAGATCTCGATCTTGCTCTCCTCCTTGCTCCGCGATGGCCTACGCTTCCTCCAGCAGCTGCTTGCTCTTCTCGTCAAGATGGGTCACGTTCCAGATATGAGCTATGGTCAAGGGTTCGACGAGGAGATTTTCGTACATCACTCTATCAGCTGGAGTAACTTGGGCAGCAGCAGACGTAGATGCCAGAGTCGGTGGGTTTGCGGTGTTATTGTTGCTCGGTCCAGTGTAGAGTTCTTGCGGCTGTTGCGCTGGGTTAGGCAGAGGCGGCATGGCCTTTGCACGATCATTGTCGGCAGCAACAGGTGGTCCCTTCCCCTTGTCCAGAGATGTAGGAGGAGCTCTTCCGGGTTGATCTTCATCCATCGCTGTCCAAATGGCGACGAACACCTCTCGGGACACGACGGCGTTGTTGGCTTTCTTGTCGCGCTGGTAATCTTCCTCCATCTCCTGCATGGCAGAGTCTAGCTCCTCCGGGCTGAAATCTATCTCCTCTGAATCTGCACTGAAGTCGGCGTAAAGCGCGTCAATCACAGAGTCGGAGGGTGCCGCGGCTTCCTCGATGACGGGGGTGTAGGTGGAACGGGCGCGACGATGACTGGAGGTGGTGTCGCAACTGCGGCGATGGCGGCCGGAGGTGGTGGTGGCGGTGGCTGAATCGGTGGCGCTCCGTCAATGAGCGCAAGATCTGTTTGAGCTGCCTGTTCAGCCTCCGCGTAGTTGTTGACGGTGTTCACCATGCTTTCTAAGGTGATACGTCCTGAAGCCTGCTACCTCCTTAGAGAATGCCGGAGAAGCATTCCCCGGTCCAATCCTTCCACGAAGTGATACATAGCATCATCATTGGGGTAATGCGCCAGATCGGCCCGTATATGGAGCCACCTGGCAAGGTAATCGTGGGGGTTTTCGCCCTCTCTCTGAACACAACACGCCAGATCAAAGATGGTTACCACTCCGACGAACTTGGATCTCTGCTGTCCAGACGCACGGATGAAGCCGTCAGACTTGCAGCGATCTTCCACCATTATATCCCGCATAGGGGCTGTTTGGGTGGGCCTTGAATTTTTTCGATCTTTGCCGGCAAAATCCGAGGAGAGATCCGACATTGATCCTTCCACGAACGTATCCTGCCCGTAGGCGGTCCGTGCGGGTCTTGACGCTCCTCCGACTCCCAGGGAACTAGTGCCCGAGTCGGTTTCGCCAATGAAGAGGTGGATGTCTCTGATAGGAACGATCGAACACCACGTAGGGTTCGTCTTCGCCAGGATCCAGAACTCGTCGGGAGGGACGATTGGAACGTTGCCGACAAAGAGAACGCGACCGATGGCTAGGGTTTCACCGATTCCCGTGAAGATCTTGGTCCTCGCCCGCTGAAGAGCCTGAAGTGCCTCTTGCCCCACGGTGGGCACCAACGGTCGTGGTATTGCCGATGAGTACGCCATGGAGGGGTCCTCACAGTGCGTGTTTAGAGACGTGGGGGAAGGAGGAAGGTTGACAGGTACGAGGTAACAAAACTTACCTAGGTTTAGATCCCACGATGGTGGCGGAATCCTACTCCTTCTATAAATCACTATAAGGGCAATACGCCGAGTTACAGGTATTGGTTCGATGTGCGAGGTGACTAGAAAGTCGAAATTATCATGTGAGATTGTGCCCTAAAGGCTCCCATAGGCCCGACTTATATAGTCGCTAGGTCCTAGGGTTACAGGGAAAAGTCCTAGACGGAAAGGTTACACAGTCCTACACTACCTACAAATAGTCTAGCGTGTCTTGCACTCAGAGGATCCGGGTACGTCGGTGACTGCTCCGTAGCCTTCCTTTATCCGGAATGGGCCTCCCTTCTGGATCCATCTAACTGGGCCGCCCAGCAGTTCATAGGCCAAGCTACCAACTGTGGGCCACCCAGGTTAGCCGGATAGGAGACATGCTATGAGGATTCCCACATAGCATATCCCCAACATAGGTCAAGCTACGGTTTGGGTATACGGAAGTACAGAAGGAAGGTCTATGGCTGTCGTGCCACATACTCGTTATCGGGGAGAACAAACCCAAAAGGAAAAGCCTCCATTGCTAGGGATTGACAAATAAAAGGTTAGGTTTGATTATAAGAAACCCCGTTTACCATGTGTAGCGGGCCTTGGTTGTATCCCGGCAGATGTATTGATTCTTGTGGGTAATGTGCACAAACTCTGCAGAGTATAATATATTCGAATAGCCATGTCCACGGTCAAGGATAGTTGGAAAGTTGATTGCTAGGAGTACCCTTGGGATGAGTTTGAGGCATGTACTAAATAAAGAAGCTAAGGTTTAGTTTTTACCAACAAGGGTCCAAGAGTTTTATAAAGTGTTTTGCTATGAAAATGTTTTATAAAGAGGATTTGGCGATGTCCAAATTTCCAAAAGAAGGCATGTTTTCAAAAACTCTTTTCAAAAATATATAGAGATGTTCAAAAGCAACTATAGTGTAGAGCTATTTCTCCACAGCCAAATGTGCATTACCCTTGTTTACCTTATCTCAGTGGTCTTGCGAGTACATTAAAAAGTACCCTTGGCTTTGTCCCTGGCTATTTACTTGGCCAGATTGTAGATGCTAAGGAATGATGAAGATGCCGACGTCTATGCGAGCTATGCCGTCTTCCCAGTGAGTCGCCTGTAGGTTAATGCATGACATGGGCTCTGTGCTTGAAGACTTCCACTATTGATGCTTGTAATCGCCATAATGGCAATGATGTAAGTTTTGTAAACGTTACTTTCTAGGTGTTGTAATGATAGTAGTTGGTTATGCTCACGGCTCACTGATCATGGGAACGTGAATTGCAGGCATAACAGGGATTCTCGGACCATAAATCTGGGGTCCCACATCAATATCGCCATTGTTCACATGCTCGCGGATGAAATGATGACGAATATGATTATGCTTTGTTCTTGTGGGTTGCACCGGCTTCTAGGCGATCATGATGACACTTCCATTATCACAAAGAAGAGGCACTTTGTCACATGTGACACTGTAATCCTTTAAAGTTTTCCTCATCCACAACAATTGTGCACAACAACTAGCGGCCGCAATATACTAGGACTCGACAGATGAAAAGGAGACACATAGTTTAAATCCAAAACGAAAATGGAAACTGCATCCAACTTCCTAGTAATAAATTATGGTGCATAGCTAGATCCTTCCTCTAATATGCATAACTAGAGTTGGACCAAAATATTGTCTAGATAAATTCTGATATTTAGAATACTAGAGGGTGTCCTTTTTACTAAATAAATCTTCCTGGATTATTGGTGAGCTCAAATGTAGTAAATCTACTTTCCCTTGGTAGGTAAAATAGTTACCTGTTTTTTCCGTCTTGTCCCATGCCAAGTTGAACTATAGTCGTACTACAGGAAAAATAACAAAATCAACCAATTTTTCCATTTAAAAAATCCCTACTCCAAACCATAAGTTGTTCTAACCTAATTCCAACTCTCATAATTCATAAAACATAACATCTACCAAAACCCAGGATACTAGTATTTAATGAGCTCCCCTTGATTTATTGTGAATTAAACTATTCTGAACCCAGTTAATTCACCAATAAATTACTACAATAGTTATGTAAATCCAAAAAGGATGATTCCAATTTATATAGAAAGGTATTATGAATACCTACCATGTTTCTTTGGAATCATATCAAAAGCTCCTATAGATTAAATCTGATCAAAAAGAAAAAAACCCTCCAATACTACCTTTGGGATTTTCCTGAGGGCACTTTGATAAATATTTAATGTTTCTTCCAACTCTCTGTGAATCAGTCCATTAAACCCTATTGAACCATCCAAGGAAATAACTTTTGGATCTCCATAATCTTGAGAGGCATAGGAGTCTTGGCTCCAATTAGATCCAAAAACTTGAACCTCTTAAGCATATCTTGAATGTATTTGGATTGATTAATGAAGATACCTCCAATCAATTGCTTGACTTCAAATCCAAGAAAGAATTGCAATTCTCCCATCATAGACATTTCAAACTTATCGTTCATTAACTTAGCAAAGACATCATTGAAAGCTTTGTTAGGAGAACCAAAGATAATATCATCAACATATATTTGACATATGAACAAGTTTCCTCCAACTCTCCTAGTAAAAAGAGCGGGGTCAATTGGCTCAATTTCAGAACCACAGTCTACCAACAACTTTCTAAGGTTCGTGTACCACGCATGAGGGGCTTTTTAAGCCCATAGAGATACTTATCAAGTTTGGAAACTTGGGATCCTCAAAACACAGAGGTTGCTTGACATACATCAACTCATTTAAGGGACCATTAAGAAATGCACTCTTAACATCCATTTGTTGCAACTTAAATTTATGATGAGATGCATATGCAAGAAAGATACAAATAGATTCAAGATGCACAATGGGGGCAAAAGTTTCACCGTAGTCGATACCCTCGACTTGGGAGAAGCCTTGAGCCACCATTCTTGCCTTGTTGCGAATGACCATCCCGCTTGCATATTACGTGTTATTGAAGATCCACTTTATTCCAATGACATTACGACACTCATTGGGGGGGGGGGGTGAATAGGCACTAATCAATTGTTAATGTCTTTCAAAATTAAGGCTTGACACAAAGTAGGTTCTATAGATTTGCAACTAGGTGAGAAAACATATATGACAAACAAGCAAGCATTCAACAATAGAGATTAAAGGATAGAAATCACCGAAGGGAAGCACAAAGATGTTTTCTCGAAGTTCCTTCCTTACTAAAAGAAATCTTTCCTTCTGCAACGACTTGGCCCGACGGTCATCGTAGAAGGCATGTATTCCGTGACGAAAGTCTTGGCTTGACCATGGCTGATGGAAAACATTTTTTTCCGTTCTGTGCCCCTCTACTACGATGAAACCGCTAAAAACATGGACGAAGCTCGATGGGCGCGTGGCAGAAGCAAAGATTTTTGGTTCCTCGCGCGATGTTGACTAGCCGAAGTCTTTTTAGGCGTGTGGGTACCGGACATTAGTGATTCTAGTGGACCATACTTTTCATCCATGCCTCCCTGATTTGAACTCGATAACATTGTTCGATGTGTCTTCCGTTTAGTCAGGATGTTGTGTTCCACATGTCATCCTCTCATTAGAAGAATCGTGTGTATGATAGAATTTTTTCCTTCCCTGTTCTGAACTTGGTAGTGTTGGTTGATGCATCTGCCGTTTAATCAGGCTGCTAGGTTTGACATGTCATCCTCACACTAGAAGAAACGTGTGCATGATGGAATTTTTTTCCTTGGCTCGTCCCACCCTAATTTGAACTCGATAATGTTGCTCGATCTATATGTTGTTTATTCACGCTGTTGGGTCCCCCATGTCAGCCTCTCATTAGAAGAATCGTGTGTATGATGCAATTTTTTTCTTCACTCGCGCTACCTTGTTCCAAACTTGATAGTGCTGCTAGATTGTAACCTCTCAAAATATTAATGAGGATATCAATTTCTAATCAACCAAAATTAGGGTTAACAAAAGCTTTTAATTTTAAAACATTATATAAATGCATGTGTGTTTTGAATGTTGTATGAATGCTTGAAATGCCAAGTTTGTTTGTTGTAAATGATTAGAAATGGTTTAAAGATCAAAACCATATGACCTAGGTCAAATACAAAAAAGATCAAAACAAAATAAAATCAATATATGAAGCATATGACCTAATGGTCATTTTTGCAAAAGTTATCACCTAGATCACTTTGAGAATCTCTCGGAAATGAGTTCAAACAGAAACAATTTCCTTTCTTTTCTCACCTTGCTAGACCAAGTAACACTGAACAAAATGGAGCTTTCCAACCTTGCAGAAACATTTCAAAATGCATTTGAGAGGCAATTCAAAATTGAATCTATCTGATACATCAAGATAGTCATTTTTGGAAAACCATCAAAACCTTCACCACTTAGCAAACCCTTGCACCCAGAGACTACCAAGCTTATGACTAGCACACCCACCAAAAATCATTTGAAAATTTGAAAGTTTAGTTCTTGCGATCATTTAATCAAACACTTGGTGATTACAGTACAACCTTACCAACTATTCACTGTTTTTATCAACCTTGTGATCATCTTTGTGACCTCACAGAGCCTCCACGACGTGCCCTTAACTCTCCAAGTACCAGCCCGTGCAATGGAGCTCCTCTCACTCGCCATATTGACGAGTTCACTTTGTACCTGAGGTCACCCATGTCAACCCGACGCGGACACGCTGCCACAGACCGCGTCGCCCTCTCCCATGATGTGTAGGAGGTAGTCATGACCTCACCGCCACTGCCTGTGCATGCCTCGACCAACGACTGCCTGCGGAAACGCCAGCGCAGCCGCGCCCATTTAACACTTGACCATACTGATGGTCGTGCTACAATACCGAGCAATCCCACGCAAACATGGCGCGCCTCGCTCTCTCCTTGCGCTAATAAGTTCTCCGCGACTCCAATGACCTTCTAGACATGCTCGTTTGACCCCGCAAGCACCATGGCCACCGTACGCCGTGACGAATGCCGACGGTACCGCTGTAGAGCTCGGACGTTCTAGAACGATGGAGACCACGCCTCGCCGTGCCATTGTGCGCATGACGACCTCCCTGAAGCACCGCGTCGACCTACACCTTTGGCCAGGCCGATAGCTTCCTATAACAACACCGCCGACGAGCACGAGCCATGCCGTCGTGCCCCCTTCACCGCAGTATAAATAGAGCCCTCCCCCTGCCTCAAAACACACACCATTCCACTCCCCTCTTACCCAACAATCTCTCTGACCTGTCCCTGGAGCAAGGCGAGCACCACATCGTCGGAATTTCACCGGAGCCCTCCGCTACAGTGGAGAAGACGAACCAGCGCTAGGAGCTGCCCAGGAGCTGCCGCGACCACCAGTAGAATTGTCGTTGTCGACTCGCTCGTTCGCCCACCTTGCTAGACCTACCTAGAGCCCTGGTAAGCCTCGATGACCCCCGCCATAGAGCTAGGATTCAGTCTCACGTGCCCCGTGGGATGGAGACAACGACGCGGAGCCGTCGATCATGCTCTAATCGTGCAGTCTAGATTGAAGGATACCGCTTCATGTTGAGTTAGCCGCTAACGTGTGGGACCAAACCCGACGCAGCCCGCCACGTGCACGTCGCGTAGTTGGGCCAGCCCGTTAACATTCCCGCGCGAGCCCGCAGATTCAAACTTAGATATTCGTTTTTATTTCAAAATCATATACTGTAGGTAACTTTGAAATTCAATTCAGAAAGTGTTACATCCCAAAATTTTCAAAATTTTGAAATGTGAAAAATAAATAAACAAAAGAAACAATTGTTGAAATTTAGGGTGAAAAGAAACTTTTTTGCTTCTAAATGGAAACATCAAAACCCTTCTTGAGCAAAAATTGAATGAAAAGGGAATCCAACAAAATTTCAATCAGGTGAAATGCATTCATCAATGAATGTATCTTGAAATTTAAACACTTGTAAAAGTTAAACCAAAACCCTAAAACCCTAATGGAATAAATCATTTCCAAGATCTCTCTAAGACTATGGATTTTATCCATATAAAAATTCAGCAACAAACATTTTTAAATGATCAAAATGATAAATAAAAATATTATAAAACCATAAGAATTGGTTTCATTCAATTTGGAGCCATGGATAAAAACTTATGAATTTAATAAGATAAAGGAAACTAATTTCCAAGGCTAATAAAGCTCCTAACTGAAATCCATACCAAATTTTGAGCAAAATAATCCTAAAAGGATAAACAAAGATTAAATAAAATTATACAAATTGGAATCACCAATTTTGGAACTATAAATAAAAAGATATGGATTTTATAAGACAAAGAAAGAAAGAAATAAATTAGGAAAATTTAAAAGCCAAATTAAATCTTGGCCAAATCCATAAACAAATGAAAGTTTCCTGAATAAAAAGGAGTAAAAGATTATTTAAATAAAATCATAGCGATTGAACAAAATTCAATTTTATCTAAATAAAGACAAATTGCCTAAACTAAATAATAAATCCCAAGAAAATTATTTAGAAGACAATTTAAAACTTGAATTAAATCCATAACAAAATGGAATAAAGATAATCCAAATAAAATAAAGAGATAAAGATTATTCAAATAAAATTATACGGGCTCTAACCAAATTCAAATTCTATTTGAATGAAGACAAATTTCCTAATATAAATGATTAATCAAATCATGAGAAAATAATAATTGAAATTGTCCAAGTGGATTAAAAGTTATCTAATTAACTTAAAAATAATAAAGGATTAATTAAATATATTTATATGGTTTGGAACTTTATTCAAATTCATTTAAATAAAGAGAAAAGCCTCATTTAAATAAAAATTAAATCATATTAAAATATTTGATGAAAATTTGAAATCAAATGGAAGCTTGAATTAGTGGTTTGAATAAAGACACAAACCTCATTTAAATAAATATTAAACCATAAAAGAATATTTGAATATTCTAAAATGGAATTTTAAGCACATTAGTAATCAGTACAAACTTATTGAAAAGGCTTGAGAAACATTTGAATTTAAACTGATGTTTAAATCATTTGAATAAAATAATATGGAGTGGAACCATATTTAAATCTTATTTAAATAAATAAAATGTCTATTTTAAATAAATATTTAACCATAAGAGAATATAAGAAAATACTCTAAAAGGGACTTTAAAATACATTGTTAAACAATATAAAAACCTACTGAAGGTTTGGAAAAGTTTTGAAATAAAATGAGTGTTTGAATCATTTGGTTTGAATTAAAACAGAATTCAAGAATGGAAAAGGAAAAAGAAAACAGAAGGAAAAAAGGGAAAGAAGCAACCCAACTAACCAGCCCAGAAAACCCCAGCCCAACAGGCCCAAACCCTAGCCCACCCGACACTCTCTCCCCGTGAGATTTCTTTTCTCACCTGCAGCCCAACCCTGAACCCTACTGACAACGCAACCCCATGCCAACTTAGAATCCACGTCATCGTCGTCTTCAGCCTCCCCGCGCGACCTGTTCTCCCCCAAATCACTCCGTCCGTTTCTGGTCGTTAATCCTCGCTTAAATTCGCTTAAACTCCACGTTAATATCTCCCTGCGACCACGCCCTCATAAGCGCCTTCTCCCCCTCTCTCTTTCCCCTCACTTGCCAGCCCCACTCCGCCACCAGGCTGCGAGAATTGCTCGCCAGCACCTCATTGCCCCGACGAACTCTGGCACAAATACCGGCCAGCCCACACCTCCCCATTCCCCTTGGATTCCACGAGCGTGTTCCCCATCAACGTGCGCATCTGCCAGTACCTTCTGCTTGTGCGCGTGTTGCCTAGAGCATCGGTAACGACGATGTCTGAACCCCGCCGCTATCTGCTTCGAATCCGACGACCACTCCCGGTAGGTTCCGTCCTCCCCTCTCTCGCTGGATGATACTCCTACACTCTCCATTTATTCGTGTGTCTAACGCAACCTCTACTTTTCCTTGCCATTCCACGGGGCATCGCCTCTGTCAACGATAGTGCGTCCCCGTCGCCAGTAGCAACTCCGTGCACCCCTTCGTTGACGGCGACAACGTTGAGCATCTACACATCCCTGCGAACTCGGTGAGCATCTCCTTTCCCTCCTTTGCTTCCTGGAACGCCGGACCGCCGTAGCCATAACGCGCCACCGCCGCTCGCCATCCCTAGCGCCACCCATCCATGGTCGACGCGTTGTGAACCGTTGGATCCAGATCCAGTGGTGTAGATAGAATAACTTAACGAAGGGGTATGCGATGATCTGTGTCGTGCAATTAAATTAGATCATGCGGCCAGTATTGCTTGATCCGTGCGAACTGGTATGGACCAATAGGAACACACCACGTGGTCCAGTTTTTTTTAAAAAATAGAATTAGATCTATTAGTGATTTGATTTTGTAAAATTCATAACTTTTATTCTACATGTCCAAAAATTACAAATTTTATATCACTGGAATCAGTAAAATGCAAACTTTGCAACAATGGCCTTAGTTTAGTATTTTGCTTCTGAAAAATTAGGTGTTTTTGCAGAAACATTTGTAGGACTATTTTGGTTATAAAAATTATTCCAAAAATGATTTTTGGGTAAAATATTTTGCAAATGATTTTTTTGAACCTACAGACCAGAAACACAAACTATTGGGTTTAGAAATATATTTTGATAACATTAGAAAATTAATACTTTGAATAAAAGAATTTCTAGTAAAAAAATGTTGCTATGATTTAAAAATGGTTTTTCAATGAAACCTTTTGCAAATAAATTTGTTTTAAACACTTTGACTATAAACACTAACATTTGTCTTTAAAAACATATTTTGCTAACACTAGAAAATTATTACTTTGATTAAAATCATTTCTAGCCAAACAACAATGATTTAAAATGACCATTTTCACTAACTTGTTTTCAAATGGTTTCGCCACTTTTATAAATGACCAATAGGTGTTTTAAAATGTTTATATCCTATTAGAAACCACCTTTCCAAATAAAACAATCTTTTGCATGCTTGCATGCATTATTTTGTTTTCTTTATTTTATGTGGTGAAATGTTTGAATGCTAGTTTGAATTTGTGCCTTGATTAACTTGTAGTGAACTTTGAAGAGTGTGACAATTGCAAGATCAAGGAGTGAACTTAGTCTCTCTGCCAAAAAGGCAAGTGGTGCTTCATACATTTTGTCCTATTATTTTCACTATGCATTAGTGATATTTTGAGTAGGACTTGCATGGAATTTTTACTAAGTATGCTATGCCTTGGGAAATCCTAGTAGATGATGCCTTAGTAGAATTTTCCCTAAGTTAAGATTCTTTCTACTAATATGCTTAGACTAGCTAGTATAAAACAAGGGTGGATTATATTCATGCTATGAAATATTTCTAAGTCTATGACTTGTGTTTTGTTTAATAAAACAACTATGTGAATGAATCACCAGGGTGGAATGGAAAGAATGGTTTGTGTTGAGTGGTTACCCATGGGTAATACCTGGTGTATCTCACTCGTGGAAAGCCACCCAGGAATAAAGAGATTTGAGATTTCAAATGTTGAGAAGCTTCTAGTGCAGCCACATAGCATATGGGCTCTGCCTGGATCATATAGGTTGCAATAACTTAGCCAGCTGGACAGAAGGTGGTAGGAGTGATAGGTTGGAACGCGTCCATTTGGTCTAAGGGAAGGCTTCTGAAAGATCTTGTCTCAATGCATGTCGAGTCTTGTGGGGAAAGTGCATCACCTCTCGAGAGAGTAAAATCTAAGTACTTAGTCGTGTCCCTGGTAATGGGCAATTTGAGCATCAAGACATTGAAGCTATCAAGGATCTCCTCATACCAATTTCTAAGTTAAAAACTTGTGGTTGAACAAGGGTTAAAGGATTCCAATTTTCAATTGGTAGATTCCTTGGGTGTTTTGACAAACAAAAACTTAGTGTTTTAAAATGATAAGGAAAAATCTATTTTGAGCAAAGCAAGCCTAAGCTCCACTTATCCAAATGCATATAGATGTTAGATACCACCACTCTACCATAGTATCACTTGCCAATACAATTCAAATGTATTGACCCTTGTCGCTGTAACTTATTATGTTGCACGTTTGTTTGATGTTAGCGAAGTGTGTTTAATAGGATTACAAGTCTACAACCAACATGATGGCCTATGGCATACGAAGATGAAGGCCTCCATGCTATATAGATATTCTTCTGCATTGTAATGAGATAGCCAAATGATCTATGTAAGATGTAATGAATTATTTTATTCCTGGTTATAACTTGTAATATGACCTTTGTGATATTACATCTTAAACTGTGGATGCTAGCTATTGATCTAGGGACTAGCATTGTAAACATAGGGATCTCTACCTTATCAGGTTGGGACCTCTACAGAAAGTTTCACTAAACCGAATTGAATGGAACCAATTTTGTTAGAAAGTATATGAAAATCGCTAAACACTCCCGTTGGTTACAAATAGTTTAAAATTATAGATCACCCTCAGTAAAAATAACAAGATAGTAGCTTTTACCACTTCAAACATTTTTCTAAAATCAACCATAAATGATTTTGAGTTGATTCCAACTCTCAAAAATCACATTAGCCATGATCTATCTGAATATGTAAAAATATATAGTTTTACATACAGTAGTCCTGGACCAAAAATAAAGAATGGCTTTATAGTCATTTATAGTCACATAAATATTATTAAATGGCATTGTTAAACTTTGCAATTTAGGCCAACCACTTTAAATCACATTTCCAAGTATTGGAATGTGTGGTGATGACATGTGTCAATATGATCCCATATTTTAATTGCAGAATATTAAACCTTAAGTAGTTTTTCAATGAGTAGAAATTACTTTTCTAAAATAATATAAATCAAATCTTGTCACTCTTTTCTTGTAATTATAGAGATGATGCTAGATCATCTAGTGTGCATCCTTGTGTGTTAAATAGAAGTAGTTAAGTATTGTTTGGTGATTGTGTACCTCGTATTTATTTTTAGACGCTAGTATCAATACGGGATACGAGGAGGAAGAATTCTACGAAGAAGAGGAAGAGAACTACGACCACCTTACCAACCAAGGAAAACTACATTATGCAATCTATTCTATGCAAGCTAAGATAAACCATGCAAGCCTCACTATGTACACTATTATGATTATACGAATTCCTAGTTTTACTTGCAAGCTTTATCTTTTCTCCCTTTATTAAAGTTACTCTGTAGTTAATTAATTGGTGATTAGTGGAAAATTAGGAAAGAGGTCATCAAGAACTTGGAACTTGATGTAGGAAGTTACACTTGATTAGTACCCCTTAATACTAACACCCTCATTTATAGATGCTAGCGCTAAACTAATCCTAATCACTATGTATAGGAACACTTGGAGAAAATGATTATGAAAACCTTGGAATGATGAGTCATTCGATTGAAATGTTTTGACATGTGTTATGGAACACAATGTGTTGAAGATGATGTTGAATGCAGCATGTGCCCTAACTTTGATAAAAACCGATGGTTGGGTTCTTATGCGATACCATTCCAATTTTACCGTACAACCACAATACCCGAGTTTAGGTAGGGCTTAATTGGAAGTTGATGTATCTTAGTATGGGTTCCCTCGCGAAATGAAGTGAGCTGAGGATACCTTGTGAATGTGAATGCCCACCTGTGCAGTTCCCAGGATGACAGATGGACATGGATGGGAGGCCAAACTCATAAGGGAGGTGCCTATACTCGGGTGTGTAATTGAAAGTTTAGGAATGATTATCCGCATACCAAGTATGATGATTTAGGGTTATCCCTGACAGATGTATCGAATGTTATGGTGAAAGTGTACCACCTATGCAGAGTGTCAAACTATTCGAATAGCCGCGTCCCTGGTCATGGACAGTTCGATGGCCATACTGTTCCATTGTCAGATGTTTTCAAAATGACTGGTGACTTGAAGTATGACTTTTACTTGACTCCACAAGGATGTGGACATGAAACTAGTTTCCCTCTTAAGTAATCTAGACAACTAAAGTTAGGTCTTTACTACTAAGTACTTGTGAAATAAAATTGGCTTATTGCAAACAAACCTAGAGCTTAGGATTCCTACTAGATTGGTCTTACTGCTTTAGTGATAGTTTGCGAGTACTTTAAGAGTACTCATGGCTATGTCCTGGCTATTCACATGGCCATACTAGGAAGGAGAATACGAGGAGGATGGACATTAGGATGCCTACGATAACTAGGATCATCTCCTATCGTCAGCATTGCCTGTGATCCTGAAGATGGAGCCTCTACTACGCTATTATTCTACTACTTTGATTTGTATTCATACATGATCTTTTGATCAAATATTTGTAAGACTATTATGGTTTGTAATGGATGATGTACTGTGCTATCAATTCTGTTTTGTCTCACAAAAAGTGGTAATCCTAGGATTGCTATGTACGGCATAATAGGCATCTGGGATAAAAAATTCAGGTGTTCACAAGTTGGTATCAGAGCCATCCTAAGCATAGGAGACCCTACTTATAATGTACTTAAGATAAACTTAGTTTACAAAACAAAGAAAGTGAGTATTTATGAAAACCTATTCTCACTCTTATCCTTGAGATCCTTTCCAAAAGAAAGTCATTCCATGCCTCAAATGTTTTGCAATCCTACATAAAATTTGGCACACTTGATCACCTCTCTAACTTACTCCTCTTAATTGCTTGTAGATGGAGGTTAATTATAACAAGTTTTATCAGCTGGGCAATGGAGGAAATCTCATCTTCGAGAGTGACCTGAGTCAGCTTGCGGACTTTCTGGAGCGCCCACACCCAGAGTTCTATGAAGCTCAGCTCAAGGATCAACCCGGAGGGGAACTATAGTGGATGATAGTTGCAGATGTGAGAGGAAATATGGAGGCACCCACATCTGAGAAGATCTAATTTAGTCTAAGGGAGAACAATTGGCTAGATGGATTAGCGAGAGCGATGCAGGAAGCACTTGCCCGACTGTGTGGGAAGAATGTCAATCAGCTCGCCAGCACCCACTTCGCTCACTATGCCAGGCATGACTCCCAGGGATAGCCCTTGTCTATTCCAGGACACCCGGAGTTGAGGCACCATGTGGACCATCTTGCCTTCATATTGCACAAGAACCAGAAAGAGCTGGACAACGCCCATGCCGACGCCAACGAGAAGCAACTTCCTGCCACCAAGAAGGACCAGACCCTTGCCATCCTTGCTAAGGAGTGCAAGTCACTTTGCCGCCTGCGTGACAAGAAGGACCACATCATTGATCTCCTCCGTCACAAAGTGTCAACCCTGGAAGAGACCATCCATGATCGGGACATGCAGCTTGAGGAGAGGGAGAACGAAGGGGAAGATATTCGTGGAGATCCCTACTCGTACCTCAGTGATGATGATGACTACTTGGAGGACATTGACCAGGAGTTCCACACTGATGATGAGGACCGCGACTTCATTGATGATGAATAGGACACCAGTTCTGATGAGGAGTAGTAGAACCAGAGCACTGTCATAGGTGTGAGTTGTATTCGGTCCCACTGTATCGTAGCTTGCCAGAATGGTTCTTAAAACCATCTAATTTGTTGTTGTGTTGTGTTTGGAATGTGTGGTTTGTATGTGTGCTTGGAATGAATGAAAAATAGTTTCTGGCTTTCGAACCCTATCCTTACTCAAAGGTTAAAAGCTTTTTAAACCAAACCCATAAACCTTAGAAAAACTTCCCTCTTGTCTTATGATCTATCTCAATCTTCAGATGACTCATGGTGGAAGCAGCTCATCTCAAGACCCGATGGTACAAATTCTGCAAATGCTAGTAGCCTATCGAGAATCTGGTAGAACCGAGCGTCAAGCCAATCTCGCCACTCTTCAGTAGATCGCCCAACTGGTGCATGATAACCAAGGCCATGGAAATCAGGATCATCATGGATCCAAGCTTAAGAACTTCCAGAACACCAATCCTCCTATCTTTAGCAAATCTGAAGAGCCCTTAGATGCTGATGACTGGCTGCAAACCATGGAGAACAACTTAGAAGTTGCAGGAGTAGATGCTGCGGAGAAAGTGTTGTTTGCCACCCACTATCTGGCAGGATCTGCAAGAGCATGATGGAATAGCACTCGTACAATTAATGGAGGACAGATGATGACTTAGGAGGAATTCAAACTCAAGTTCAGTCAAACTCATGTGCCCCTAGGTTTGATTCTGAGGATGAGGGATGAATTCAAGGAGCTAAAGCAAGGGAGAATGACTATGGTGGAATACCGTGACAGATTTCTGTCTCTATCTAGGTATGCCCCTGATGAGATTGGTACTGAAGCCAAGAATAAGGAAAGGTTCCTGAATAGTCTGCATGATGATATGTATACGGGGCTAGTCAATATTCCTTTTGCCGATCTAGAAGCTGTAGTGGATTCTGCTATCCAGATGGAAGGAAAGATCAATGAAGCCAATGAGAACCATAAGCTTCGTATGATGCATTAGCCTGGACTCCACCATACCCCAAAGTATCGCCCCGGTTCGTCTGCAGAGTTTGCCCCAAGGAACAACATGCCACCTATGTCTCGTTTAAACTACCCCAATCGTAGCGGAGGAAACCCGAGGCCCGTAGGCAGCAACAACTATAACACTGAAAACCCCAGTAACTTCAACCGTGCACCGCCAAGTCCCACCAACAACAACAATACTGCCCCAAGGGCTGGAAGTAATGATGTGCCTGTTGCAGGTAAGGACAAGTCAATGATCACTTGCTTTGAATGTGGAATCACGGGTCACTACTCCAATGAGTGCCCCAAGAAGCTTGATGCAGCACCCAATGTCACTTGTAAGATCCCTCCTTTATAAAGGAAAAAGGATCCCTGTGATTGCAATGCTAGTCCCTAGATCAATGCTAGCATCCATAGTTTAAGATGAAGTACACAGAAACAAAGGTCATTATTACAGTCATTCCAGAGACAACATAGTCTTTACAACTCCATGGCCACAGGCCTAGTACAAGAGTTTAAATAAGTAAATAGATAAAAGTCTTCATCTTCATGTGCCATAGGCAAACATGTTGAGGGTAGACTCATGACTCCTAATCCTCATCAGAATAACCTGCAACATCACAAGTTACAGCCACAGTGGGTCAATACATTGCAATAGTATTGGCAATTGATACCTTAGTATAATTTTGGTGGACTAGACACTATATGCAATTTGGCTAAGTGTAGCTTAGGCTTGCTTTGCTCAAAAATAGGTTTTGCCTATTAGTTGAAAACACTAAGTTTTTCTTTGTCAAAAACTTTTCCCAAGGAACCACCAATAGACATTGGGGTCCTTCACCCTTGTTCAACCACAAGTTTTACTTAGAAATTGGGATGAGGAGATTCTTGATAGCTTCCATGTCTTGATGCTCAAGTTTTCCAATACCAGGGACATGGCTAAGTACTTAGATTCTTCCATCTGCAGAGGTTGTGCACTTTCCCCACAAGCCTTGATTTTCACCAAGACAGGACCTTTCAGAAGACTTCCCTTAGACCAAATGGACGCGCTCCAACCTATCATCCCACTACCACCAACTGTCCAAATGGCTAAGTTATTGCGACCTATATGATCCAGGCAGAGCCCATATTGCCAAGTGGCTGCACTAGAAGCTTCTTAACATTTGGCCTCTCAAATCCCTTTGTTCCTGGGTGGCTTTCCACAAGTGAGATACACAAGGTAAACCATAGAAATGGGCCTTGTGTAACCACTCAACATAAACCATTCCTTCCATTCCACCCAGGTGTTTCATTCACTTAGTTGTTTTATTAAGCAAAACATAAGTCCAAAGACTTAGAAATATTTTATCATAGCATGAATATTTCACCACCCTTGGTTGCTACTAGCTAGGCTAAGCTTGGCATAGATAAGCATCTTAACTTAGAAATTTCTAGCAATTCTATAACTACTAGGATTTCCCAAGCATAGCATTTAAGAAAAATATAATCATGCAAGACTAGCAAAATATTTCTAATGTATAGTAGAAAAACATAGGGATAAAAGCATGAAGCACCACTTGCCTTGGTAGTTTGGAGAGTAGCTACAATCCTCACAATCACAATCACTATTTGCACAAAAATCTACACATAAAATCATAGCACCAAATCACATACAAAATAAATACAAGCAAAAATATATGGATGCATGCAAAATGATATGTGATGATTTTCTATACTCACAAAGACAAGTGCACAATACTGAATCATAAACAAGTTCAAAACTTTCCAAACAACCTTTAATTAAACACTAAAGAATTTCTCAAATAATTTATATACACAAAATAGGCCTACACATGTTTCTGTAAATAAAAAAAATTTAACAAAAGCAAAACATTAAACACATTGCATATTTGGAAAGGGCTTTCTCTCCTGATTCCATTGATATAAAATTTGTCAAATTTGAACATGGGAAACAAAAGTTATGATTAAAACAAAATCCAACATCTAATAGATTCAAATTCTGATTTTAAATCTAAACCCTAGCCACGCGTCATGTTCTGATTGGTGCGTACCGGTTCGCTCAGGATCACACACGTAAGCCGTTAGATCTAACTTAATCTGCACAGCCCAGATCTATTCGTACCCCTTCGCTTAAGTGTTCTATCTAGCCCGTCAGATCTGGATCCAATGGTGCGCGATCAAACGACCACACTCTGGCGGCGCTAGTGGCGACGACTGGTGGCGGTGGATCTGTCTACGGCGACGCGGTGGCTACAGGGAGGGCTAGGGTCAGTGGAAGTGCTTACCAGACTTGCAGTGATGTACTGAAGCTCAACGTGGTGGTGGCTTGACAAGGGGCGCGCTGTAGTGGCCGTGGGAGCTCGTCGGAGTGGATGACAGCGTCGGGCTCGGGTGGACGGCGGCATTGGAGACGTTATGCTCCGCCCTAACGCAAACGGAGGGCATCAGTAGGTGTGCATCGGTCACGTGAACAAGTCAGCGTCAAAGGGAAGGCACGGGGCGGTCAGTTTTTACCTTAATCTCTTGACAGAGTTGGAGACGGCGTCGGGGACTTGCAGTGCTCGTTGGAGTCGACGGCCTGGGGCAGTATAGGACGAACTAGAGGTGTCAGTAGGAGTGCAAGGAGGTTGTGAAGCTGTTCGCATGAACCAGAAAGGAAGGGGCGCACGGAGTTTACCAGGATTGGTCGCCAGAGAGGGTTCTGCCTGCGGTGGTGCAAGGGAGAATACGTGCAGCCTGGTGGCAGAGCGGTGGCGCTAGGTGAGGGGAAATGCTCGCGGTGCAGAGGGGGTTAAGTAGGCAGGAGGGGGGCGGCGATTAAGCGCAGAATCAATGGCAATTAAGCTCGCAGTGACTGCGGTGAGGTAACGACGGAGCGAGCGCCTCGGCCGCGCGTGATTGAAGACGAAGACGACGTGGTCGCAGTGTCCACTTGCCAGCGAGTGAAACAGAGAGGTGGGGTCAAAGTCAAGTGACTTGGCGGGTTTGTCTGCGAGTGAGAGAGAGAGAAGGGGGAACCCGGGTGGGCGTAGTGGGCTGATTCTCTTGTTGGGCTAGAAAGGTGGCGCCGGCCCTTTTCTATTTCTTTTCTCCTTTTCTTTTTCTGTTTGCAATTTTAGGAATCAAATTCAAATGATTTCAAAAGCTGTTTGAATTCAAATCTTTTCAGGATTTTTTGTAGAGTGCAACACTCACAATTCTGGACACAAAACCAAGTGGTCACTTTGAATTGGCCTGGTCACTTGGAATAAAACAAAAATAAGCAGTGGCATAGCACTAGTTTAAATAGGTTTTAAAATTGGTTTTCAAATCATATTTGTTTTGAAACTTTGGTTTAAATCCTAGCAATCTAGCAATACAATCTGAGAGCAATAAGACAACAAGGTTTGGTTCAATGAACAACAATTTCTCATTGGAGAGTAGCATTTGTTTTAAATGCTGATCACATAAAATAATGAGTTCATATGCTCCTGTTTTTGAATTGATTTGTTTGAAATGAACTCTACATGATCATGGATGCATGGATGATATGCATGAGTTTGAAACATGATTTTAGGGATGTTACAAATCTAACCCCCTTAAGGTGAATCTCGCCCTCGAGATTTGGATTGGCTAGCAAATAGGTGAGGGTGGTCTTTCCGAAGATCATCTTCTCTTTCCCATGTTGCTTCTTCTTCGGAATGATGGTTCCATTGGACTTTGCAAAACTTGATGGTCTTAGTCCGAGTAACTCTTTCTGCAGTCTCAAGAATCTTGATTGGTTTCTCTTCATAAGTGAGATCACTCTCCAATTGAACCTCTTCCAAAGATATAGTATCCTTCAAAGAAGTCTCTTCCATTTCTAGATGGCATTTCTTAAGCTGACTCACATGAAACACATTATGAACAGCTGACAAAGACTCTGGCAATTCAATCTCATAAGTGACTTCTCCTTTATGACTCAGAATCTTGAATGGTCCAACATATCTTGGGGCCAATTTACCTTTGACACCAAATCTCTTCACTCCACGAAGTGGTGACACTCTAAGATAAGCCCTATCACCAACTTCATAGGTGACTTCTCTATGCTTAGGATCTGGTAGCTTTTCTGTCGGGACTGTGCTATCTTCAATCTTTCCTTAACCAACTTGACTTTCTCTTCGGCTTCTTTGATTAGTTCTGGTCCGAACAAACTTCTTTCTCCCACACCATTCCATATCAATGGGGTGGTACACTTTCTCCCATAGAGAAACTCAAATGGTGCCATCTCAATACTGGCTTGATAGCTGTTATTGTAAGAGAATTCTGCGTAAGGCAGACTTTCATCCCAACTGGCTCCATAGTCTAGGGCACATGCCCTCTGTAAGATACCTCCTTTATAAAGGAAAAGGATCCCTGTGATTGTAATGCTAGTCCCTGGATCATTACTAGCATCCACAGTTTAAGATGAAGTACACAGATATAAAGGCCATTTATTACATCAGTTCCAGAGATAAACATAGTCTTTACAACTCAAGGCCACAGGCCTAATACAAGAGTTTGAATAAGTAAATAAATATAAGTCTTCATCTTCATGTGCCACAGGAAAACATGTTGAGTGTAGACTCATGACACCTAATCTTCATCGGAGTAACCTGCAACATCGCAAGTTACAGCCACAGTGGGTCAATACTTTGGAATAGTATTGGCAAGTGATACCAGAGTAAAATTTAGGTGGAATATATTACTATATGCATTTTGGCTAAGTGTAGCTTGGCTTGCTTACTCAAAATAGGTTTTTCCTATTAGTTGAAATCACTAAGTTTTCTTTGTCAAAACTTTTCCCAAGGAACCACCAATAGACATTGAGGTCCTTCACCCTTGTTCACCCACAAGTTTTTACTTAGAAGTTGGAATGATGAGATTCTTGATAGCTTCCATGTCTTGATGCTCAAGTTGTCCATTGCCATGGACTTGGCTAAGTACTTAGATTTTTCCATCTGCAGAGGCTGTGCACTTTCCCCACCAGACTTGGTTTGCCAAGACAGGACCTTTCAGAAGCCTTTCCTTAGACCAAATGGACGCGCTCCAACCTATCATTCCCACTACCACCAACTGTCCAAATGGCTAAGTTCTAGCAACTTATGTGATCCGGGCAGAGCCCATATTGCCAAGTGGCTGCACTAGAAGCTTCTCAACACTTGGCCTATAAAATCCCTTTGTTCCTGGGTGGCTTTCCACAAGTGAGATACACAAGGTAAACCATAGCCATGGGCCTTGTGTAACCACTCAACCAAAAACCACCAATCAAGTCCCTTTCCACCCAGGTGATTCATTGACTTAGTTGTTTTATTAAGAAAAACATAAGTCCAAAGACTTAGAAATATTTTCATCATAGCATGTAAATTTTACCAACCCTTGTTTTCTACTAGCTAGGCTATGCATGGCATATATAGTACTTGACTTAGAAATTTCCTAGCAATTCTACAACTACTTAGGATTTCCCAACATGGCATTTGGCAAAATAGTAACATGCAAGACTTAGCAAAATATTTCTAATGCTTGTATAAAAAATATAGGGATAGAAATATTCATGAAGTACCACTTGACTTGGTAGTTGGGAGAGTAGCACTCTTCACAATCACAATCACTAGCACCAAAGTCTACACAAAGAATGGTAGCAACCATTACACACAACATATACAAACAAAAATACATATGCATGCATGCAAAATGCTAAGTGATGATTTTTTTAAAACTAAACCAAGCAAGTGCATAGTACTGAATCATAACCAAGTCAAAAACTTGCAAAACCAAGTTTATTTGACACTAAAACAATTTCCTAAACAAATCATATAATTAAAATAGTCCTAAACAAGTTTCTGCAGATAAAGTCATTTTAACAGAAGCTAAACATTAAACACATTGCATAAACAGAAAGGGCTTGATCTCCTGATTCCAACGATATAAAATTTGTCAAATTCTAACGTGGGAATCAAAAGTTATAGCTAAATCAAATTTGGATATAAACCTGATTCAAATTCTGTTTTTAAACTAAACCCTAGGCACGCGGCGCTATCCTATTGGTCGATACCGCTTCGCTCAGGATCACCCTTCCGCGCCGTCAGATCAAGTCAGATCCAACGCGCCAGATTCACAGAAAACGTTTCGCTCAGATCTAATCTAGCCCTTACGATGTTGATCTAACAGCTACCGTTGCTTCGACCATAGACTAGCGGCGCTAGCGGCGGCGACTGGCGGCGGCGCGTCTGTCAGTGGCGGCGCTGGCGTTCTAGGTCGTCCGGGGAGGGGAGAGGGTGCTTACCAGAACCGCAAGGACAAGGCGAAGCTCAACGTGGAGGTGGCTTGGCAAGGGGCACACGGCAGGGGCTGCTGGAGCTCGTCGGAGTTGTGCACGGCGTCGGGTGGTTGCTGTCAAAGTCGTTGCCGAGGTTTCGCGTCGCCCTAGCACGAACCAGATGGATTAGGAAACGCGCAAGACAGTGGCGAACAACTTCGTATGCAAGAGGGGGCAAGGGGCGCTCGGAGCTTACCGCAATTGGTCGCCGGAGTGGATGGGGCCATCTGTCTCGTGTGGTCGCCGACGTTGCCGAGGCTCTGGATGTTCCTAGCATGCACCAGAGGGGTCAGGAGATGCGCATGGTCGCGGAGATCGTACTGGCAAGTTTAGGCAGCAAGGGGCGACGGGGTCTTACCGGAATATCTCGCCGGAGATCGTCGGAGCTGCGGCGGTGCAACGCGAAATGGGGGCAACCTGGTGGCGAGAAGAGAGTGTAGCGTGGGGGAAAATGACCACGGTGGGGTGTGGTTTAAATAGGCTGAAGCACGACAGGAAACGCTCGCGGTATCAAGGCTAATTATGCCGCGCCATTACCGGCATCAACGGCAGCGGCGACGTGGTCTGCGGGCGCAATTTGGGGAAGGAGGAGTGACGTGGAGAGGGCCCGCTTGTCAGCGAATAGAACAGAGGGGGAGTGGGGTCTGGGTGTCAGCGGCTTACTGGGTGCATCTACGCCTGAGCGAGGGAGAGAAGGGACCCCGGTGGGCTAGTTAGGCTGCTTCTGTTGATGGGCCAGATTAGTAGCGCCGACCCTTTTTCTTTTCTTTATCCCTTTTCTTTTTCTAATTTGATTTTCTAGAATGATTTTCAAATGAATTCAAACTCTATTTGAATTCAAATCTTTTCAGGATTTTTGCAGTGTTCAATAGTCACAATTCTAGGCATAAAACCATGTGGTCACTTTGAATTGGCTTGATCATTTTTTGAAAGACAGAATAACAGTGACATAGCACTTGGTTTGCAAATGTTGGAAAGTGGTTTTGAAACCATTTTTATTTTGTATAATTTTGTTCTAACTCCACACTCAAACCAATCAACAAGTGAAACAAACAAACTTGGTTTAAAACAGTCAAGCTTTCAAATGGGGATGGGCATCTGATTTAAGTTTGCTCACATAAAATGATAGCACTATGTGCTTCTGTTTTCTTGAAATGAGTTTGAAATTGATCTCAAATCTATATGCATGCATGAATGATATGCAATCTTTGAAATCATGATTTTAGGGATGTTACAAATCTAACCCCCTTAAGGTGAATCTCACCCTCGAGATTCGGATTGTCTAGCAAATAGGTGAGGGTGGTCTTTCCGAAGATCATCTTATCTTTCCCATGTTGCTTCTTCTTCGGAATGATGATTCCACTGTACTTTGCAAAACTTGATAGTCTTAGTCCTTGTGACTCTTTCTGTAGTTTCAAGAATCTCGATAGGTTTCTCTTCATAAGTGAGATCACTTTCTAGTTGAACTTCCTCCAAAGGTATAGTATCCTTCAAAGAAGTTTCTTCCATTTCTAGATGACATTTCTTAAGCTGACTCACATGAAACACATTATGGACAGCTGACAGAGATTCTGGTAATTCAATTTCATAGGCAACTTCTCCTTTGCGACTCAAAATCTTGAATGGCCCAACATATCTTGGTGCCAATTTTCCTTTGACTCCGAATCTTTTCACTCCACGAAGTGGTGACACTCTAAGATAGGCTCTATCACCAACTTTGTAGGTGACTTCTCTATGCTTAGGATCTGCGTAGCTTTTTTGTCGGGACTATGCTATCTTCAACCTATCCTTAACCAATTTGACCTTCTCTTCGGCTTCTTTGATGAGATCTGGCCCTAATAAACTTCTTTCTCCCACACCATTCCATAACAATGGGGTGGTACACTTTCTTCCATAGAGAAACTCAAACGGTGCCATCTCAATGCTGGCTTGATAGCTGTTGTTATAAGAAAATTCTGCGTAAGGCAGACTTTCATCCCAACTGGCTCCGTAGTCTAGGGCACATGCCCTCAACATGTCTTCAAGAATTTGATTAGTCCTTTCCGTTTGTCCATCGGTTTGAGGATGAAAAGCAGTACTGAATTCCAACCTCGTTCCCAATGACTCATGTAACTGTCTCCAAAAATGGGAAGTGAATTGAGTTCCCCTATCAGACACAATACTCTTGGGTACTCCATGTAGACACACAATTCTACTCATGTAGATTTTGGCTAACTTAGCACTTGTGTAGGTTGTCTTCACGGGTATGAAATGAGCCACTTTAGTTAGGCGATCCACTACTACCCATATGGAATCATATCCTGACCTGGTCCTTGGTAATCCGGTAATGAAATCCATACCAATTTTGTCCCACTTCCAATCAGGAATAGGTAGTGGTTGAAGCAAGCCTACTGGTTTCTGATGCTCCGCTTTCACTCTACTACACACATCACACAAAGCAATATGTTCGGCGATGTCCTTCTTGAGATTATTCCACCAAAATCTTTCTTTCATGTCCATGTACATTTTCGTGTTACCCGGATGAATGGAATACGGAGAGTTATGTGCTTCTTGCAAAATCAGTTTCCGCAACTCCGGGTCTTGTGGAACACAAATACGTTTCCCATGCCATAAAGTACCCTGTTCGTCTTCGTGGAACCCTTTGGCTTTTCCTTTGCCAATCTTTTCTTTAATCTCTTCGATTTCTTTATCAATCTTCTGGGCTTCTTTGATCTTGTCCAACAAAGTGGGTTGAACATCCAAAGACATGAGATGTCCTTCAGGCACAATCTCCAATCTGAGTTTTCTAAATTGAGTGCACAGATCATCTGGCAATTCTCCTTTGGTAAGGCCATTCACAAATACCTTACGACTTAGAGTATCTGCTACAACATTTGCTTTACCGGGGTGGTATTGCAAACTTAAGTCATAGTCCTTGATAAGCTCTAACCATCTCCTTTGTCTCATATTGATTTCCTTCTGGGTGAAGATATACTTCAAACTTTTGTGATCCGTGAACACTTCACAACGCTTTCCCAAAAGATAGTGTCTCCATGTTTTGAGTGCATGGACGACAGAGGCTAACTCTAAATCATGAGTAGTATAGTTCACTTCATGAGTTTTGAGTTGTCTCGAGGCATAAGCTACAACTTTACCATCTTGCATAAGTACTGTACCCAACCCTTGATGAGATGCATCACAATATACTTGGAAATCTTTTTCCAAATCTGGCAGACACAAGACTGGGGCTGTCACAAGTCTCTTCTTTAACTCCTGAAAGCTGAGTTCACAACCTTCATACCAAGCAAACTTCTTGTCTTTCTTTAGCAATTCAGTCATGGGCTTAGCAACCTTTGAGAAATTCTCAATGAACCTTCTGTAGTAACCTGCTAAGCCAAGGAAACTAGGAACTTCTTTCACGGACTTGGGAGATTCCCATTCAGTCACAGCTGAAACTTTAGCAGGATCAACTGCTACACCATCCTTCGTCATAACATGACCAAGAAAACCAACTTCCTCCAACCAAAACTCACACTTGCTGAATTAGGCATAAAGTTTATGCTCTCACAACTTCTCAAGTATCAATCTCAAGTGTCCTTCATGTTCTTCTTTGCTCTTGGAGTAGACTAAGATGTCATCGATGAAAACGACAACAAATTTGTCAAGAAATTCCATGAACACCTTGTTCATCATATTCATGAAGTATGCTGGAGCATTTGTCAAACCAAAAGGCATTATGGTATACTCATGCAATCCATACCTTGTAGTGAATGCTGTTTTAGGTATGTCTTGTTCTCTTATCTTGAGTTGAAAATAGCCTGACCGGAGATCAATCTTTGAGAACACGCATGCTCCTTCTAGCTGATCAAACAAGTCATTGATTCTAGGCAAAGGATATTTGTTCTTGATAGTTACCTTGTTGAGTGAACGGTAATCTATGCATAACCTTTGACTTCTATCTTTCTTCTCCACAAACAAGACTGGGGCTCCCCAAGATGAAGAACTTGGTTGAATAAATCCTTTCTTCAACTGTTCTCCAAGTTGCTTCTTGAGCTCTTTTAGTTCATCAACTGACATTTTATAAGGTCTCTTTGCTATTGGTCCAGACCCTGGTACCAAATCTATAAGAAATTCCACATCTCTATCTGGTGGCATTCCTGGCAATTCCTCCGGAAACACATCCGGATACTCACTCACAATTGGCACACTGTCCATGCTAACCCCCTTAAGAGAATTTAGCTTACTTCCTTTGGATTCAATGTTGGACTTGAATTTAATTCTTTTTCTTTCCGGGGTTGTGAGTGCAACAGTACGATTCGCACAATCCAGTACTCCTTCATACTTAGCCATCCAATCCATTCCCAATATTACGCCAAATTCCTTGGGAATCTAGGATTATCAGACTCACTGGAAATTTATGTTTTCCAAACTCTATTACTAGATCTCGGCATCCAAGACTTACTATCATATCTCCACCCGGAGAACTAACCTTTATTGGACACCCAATGTTTTCAGTTGGAAACCCATTTCTATCAACAAATGCTTTTGATATGAATGAATGCGATGCTCCAGTATCAAAAAGAACAAATGCTGGAATAGAATTGAGTCTGAACTTACCAGCAACAAGTGCTCCTCATAGACCTCCTCCACACTGATGTGGTTCACCTGTCCTTTCTGGAAAGGATTGGGCTTGATAGGTCCTTCAACTTTCTTTTCTGGGCATTCATTTGCATAATGCCCCATCTTCTTGCATTTGAAGCATTCAACCTGACTGATGTCTCTCTTAACAGGCTGACTTGCACTTCCACTTCCATTACCACTGTGGTGGCTCTTATGTCCACTCTTGTGGTTCTTGTACTTGTCATTTTCATGACTACGGTGATGCTTATTGTCATGACGGTTGTGGTTGTGGTGCTTGTTGAATTTCCCATGCTTGTGGGATCCTGAGCTTCCGCTGTCATCATAATGAGATCGTTTGTGAGACGATCCCGAGCTGTGCTTGTCAGAGTGCTTTATTTTTCTAATCTCAACTTGCTTTATTTTGTTCTCCAAAATAGCAGCCTTATCCTGAAGCTTATCGATAAGTGGGAACATAGGCCACAGCCAATTGCAGATTCAGCTCATCATTCAAGCCTTCAAGAAATTTTTCCTTTCTCTTGGAATCAGTGTCAACTTCATCCGGTGCATAACGCGCCAGATTGTTGAACTCCTCAATGTATTCAGCCATGCTGCGGTGGCGCTACTTCAGATTGTGGAACTCTTTCTTTTTCAGACTCATCACTCCTGATGAGATATGAGCAGTGCGAAAGCCATCCTCAAAGATAGCCCATGTCACTTCATCTATGGGAGTGGTGATCTGGAAGTTGTCCCACCAAGTCGCGGCTGGCCCTTCCAGCAGATGTGCTGCAAATCTGACCTTTTCAGCATCCGTACAGCCCACGGTTACCAAGTCCTTGTTTACTGAGCGTAGCCAATCGTTGGCCACCATGGGATCAGTCATCCCCGAGAACTTAGCTGGCCTCAATCTCAAGAACCTGGTGAGCATATCAAAGCCTGGAGGGTTGTTGTTGTTGTTGTTATTGTTGTTATTGTTGTTGTTATTGTTGTTGTTGTTGTTGTTGTTTTGGTTCTGGATGAACATCATCATCATCTGCATTAGCTGAGTTTGAGCAGTCATCATTTGCTGCATTTCTGGAGTGATGTTGTTGTTGTTGGGGTTGGGGTTTGCACGATGGGGAGGCATCTGTGGTTTGTTCAAATAGAGATAAGAATGAGATACCCATAGATGCTTTCATGCACATTACATCACATAAGAAAACACATAGCATGCAACACAAAGATAAAAGTTCAACAACATGATAACAAGTTCACAAAGTAAAACACACAAGTAGCAAGCCATCCACATGTTGGATGGTCCAATAATAAGTTCTCAAATAACAAGTATGATAATGAAAGATAAACGAGTAGTCAAGTCTACTCATTGGCATCAATCTCCTCCTCAACAAAGGTAAGACCTGCGTTCTCCATGGCGGTCTTGTTCTCCTCGATGCTAGTGGTCAAGGTCTCTATCTTGTCCTTGAGATCCCTCTTCTGGGAACGAAGCCTCTCTATCACTGCCTGCTGCTACTCTAGCTCGAAGTCCTTGGACTGTCGTTCTTCAGTCATGTCCCGGATCTTCTTGTTCCTATCCTGGACACGCTTCTCCTGACTCTTGAACTTCCTGTCCTGGGTCTCGAACTTCGCCTCCATTTCCTTGACTATCTCGTCTTGCTGTGCGAAGAGCTTGTCCTTCTCGGCTTTGCACAGGAGCTCATTACTGAGCATGACATTGGTCCTGTCTGTGTCCACGTGCCTAATGAGAGACTCTAAGTCCTGGAGGTACAGGCGTATCGGCTCTATTGCGTCCCTCGAATCGTCCTCGAAGTCGATGGACTCTCCATCCTCATCACGTCTCCCGAAGACGTGGAAGTGGGTGCCTCTAACCTATCGGGAGTGTCGCCCTAGCATACGTCCTATCAGATCCTGCATCACTACCTCAAGGCCTCTCTCCCTGTCATCGTGCATAAGCTTGAAGACGATGGCCTCCGTAGTAGGCTCTGTCTGGCGTCCGGGCTGGTTCACCTTGAAGTCCCAGAGGTCCTTCCTTTCAAACTTGGTGAGGGGATGCACCATGATGGTGGGAAGAGGGAGATTGAGCAAAGTAGTAAGCTCAACGATATGAGGACCAAAGCGGGTAATCTGGAACTCCTCAACAGTGCTGATGGTAATAGGCATCTATTTAATAGATAGAAAAGTTAGAACAACACAATTCAAGATAAAACAAAAGACAAAACATCACATACATATCCTTGGGAAGCAAAACACACAAGTCATGCATACATGAAACCATTACAACAACCAAGGTTCAAACTTATTTTAAGCAACATTTTCGAAAATAAGGTGATAGGTGGTGGTCCAACTAACGAAGTACGTTTACAATCCTATCTCACTGGATCTGTTGGCTAACACAATGTTTCTAGAGGCAATCATCCTATCTTGCTCACATGACTCCATCACTAAGTCTATAATGTCTCCTCTTAAGGTTTGGTTGGTAGCCTCCAACTCTTGGGTATGTTCCTTCTCTTTCTTTAAGTCTTTTTGGAGGTTGAGCATTCTGCACTTAACTCTAGCACTAAGTTCTTTGATAGTCCTCCAAGCTGCATCTCTTGCTGACTCAAAGAATGTGGTGTGCACTATAGTGTTGGTGTACATGCAGAATCCTTTTTCCTGATGGTTGTCTTCCTTGTTTTTGTACAAGTGAAGTTGCACCCACCAGTATTCCACTCCTTCATCCATCACTGGAAAACCTTTGTACACAGCTGCACCTTGTATCTCTAATGCAACCATGAGGTCCTTGAGAGCCTTGGGGAATTCTGTCTCACACTCCAAAGTCATTGTCATGAGTGGTCCTTTCCTTACGGCTTCGTTGATGGAGTTCATCTACAAATAGAGATGAGAGAGAAGATTAGAAAAGTTTACGAGAAGAATAGACCAGTGTAGAAGTAGTTGAAAATTTTTCCTTAGTGGTTTCCAATCCTAGGGTCATAATCCTACAGGCAACACAGTGCTCTGATACCATCTGTAAGATCCCTCCTTTATAAAGGAAAAGGATCCCTGTGATTGCAATGCTAGTCCCTGGATCATTACTAGCATCCACAGTTTAAGATGAAGTACACAGATACAAAGGTCATTTATTACATCCGTTCCAGAGATAAACATAGTCTTTACAACTCAAGGCCACAGGCCTAATACAAGAGTTTGAATAAGTAAATAAATATAAGTCTTCATCTTCATGTGCCACAGGCAAACATGTTGAGTGTAGACTCATGACACCTAATCCTCATCGGAGTAACCTGCAACATCACAAGTTACAGCCACAGTGGGTCAATAATTTGGAATAGTATTGGCAAGTGATACCTTAGTAAAATTTAGGTGGACTATATTACTATATGCATTTTGGCTAAGTGTAGCTTGGCTTGCTTGCTCAAAATGGGTTTTTCCTATTAGTTGAAATCACTAAGTTTTCTTTGTCAAAACTTTTCCCATGGAACCACCAATAGACATTGAGGTCCTTCACCCTTGTTCACCCACAAGTTTTTACTTAGAAGTTGGAATGATGAGATTCTTGATAGCTTCCATGTCTTGATGCTCAAGTTGTCCATTTCCATGGACTTGGCTAAGTACTTAGATTTTTCCATCTGCAGAGGTTGTGCACTTTCCCCACCAGACTTGGTTTCCCAAGACAGGACCTTTCAGAAGCCTTTCCTTAGACCAAATGGACGCGCTCCAACCTATCATTCCCACTACCACCAACTGTCCAAATGGCTAAGTTCTAGCAACTTATGTGATCCAGGCAGAGCCCATATTGCCAAGTGGCTACACTAGAAGCTTCTCAACACTTGGCCTCTAAAATCCCTTTGTTCCTAGGTGGCTTTCCACAAGTGAGATACACAAGGTAAACCATAGCCATGGGCCTTGTGTAACCACTCAACCAAAAACCACCAATCAAGTCTCTTTCCACCCAGGTGATTCATTGACTTAGTTGTTTTATTAAGAAAAACATAAGTCCAAAGACTTAGAAATATTTTCATCATAGCATGTAAATTTTACCAACCCTTGTTTGCTACTAGCTAGGCTAAGCATGGCATAGATAGTACTTGACTTAGAAATTTCCTAGCAATTCTACAACTACTTAGGATTTCCCAACATGGCATTTGGCAAAATAGTAACATGCAAGACTTAGCAAAATATTTCTAATGCTTGTATAAAAATATAGGGATATAAATATTCATGAAGTACCACTTTCCTTGGTAGTTGGGAGAGTAGCACTCTTCACAATCACAATCACTAGCACCAAAGTCTACACAAAGAATGGTAGCAATCATTACACACAACATATACAAACAAAAATACATATGCATGCATGCATGCAAAATGCTAAGTGATGATTTTTTTAAAACTCAACCAAGCAAGTGCATAATACTGAATCATAACCAAGTCAAAATCTTGCTAAACCAAGTTTATTTGACACTAAAACAATTTCCTAAACAAATCATATAATTAAAATAGTCCTAAACAAGTTTCTGCAAATAAAGTCATTTTAACAGAAGCTAAACATTAAACACGTTGCATAAACAGAAAGGTCTTGATCTCCTGATTCCAACGATATAAAATTTGTCAAATTCTAACATGGGAATCAAAAGTTATAGCTAAATCAAATTTGGATATAAACCTAATTCAAATTCTGTTTTTAAACTAAACCCTAGCCACGCGGCGCTATCCTATTGGTCGATACCGCTTCGCTCAGGATCACCCTTCCGCGCCGTCAGATCAAGTCAGATCCAACGCGCCAGGTTCACAGAAAACATTTCGCTCAGATCTAATCTAGCCCTTACGATGCAGATCTAACGGCTACCGTTGCTTCGACCATAGACTAGCGGCGCTAGCGGCGGCGACTGGCGGCGGCGCGTCTGTCAGTGGCGGCGCTGGCGTTCTAGGTCGTCCGGGGAGGGGAGAGGGTGCTTACCAGAATCGCAAGGACGAGGCGAAGCTCAACGTGGAGGTGGCTTGGCAAGGGGCGCACGGCAGGGGCTGCTGGAGCTCGTCGGAGTTGTGCACGGCGTCGGGTGGTTGTTGTCAAAGTCGTTGCCGAGGTTTCGCGTCGCCCTAGCACGAACCAGATGGATTAGGAGACGCGCAAGACAGTGGCGAACAACTTCGTATGCAAGAGGGGGCAAGGGGCGCTCGGAGCTTACCGCAATTGGTCGCCGGAGTGGATCGGGTCGTCTGTCTCGTGTGGTCGTCGACGTTGCCGAGGCTCTGGATGTTCCTAGCATGCACCAGAGGGGTCAGGAGATGCGCATGGTCGCGGAGATCGTACTGGCAAGTTTAGGCAGCAAGGGGCGGCGGGGTCTTACCGGAATATCTCGCCGGAGATCGTCGGAGCTGCGGCGGTGCAACACGAAATGGGGGCAGCCTGGTGGCGATAAGAGAGTGTAGCATGGGGGAAAATGACCGTGGCGGGGTGTGGTTTAAATAGGCTAAAGCGCGACAGGAAACGCTCGCGGTATCAAGGCTAATTACGCCGCGCCATTACCAGCATCAACGGCAGCGGCGACGTGGTCTGCGGGCGCGATTTGGGGAAGAAGGAGTGACGTGGAGAGGGCCCGCTTGTCAGCGAATAGAACAGAGGGGGAGTGGGGTCCGGGTGTCAGCGGCTTGCTGGGTGCATCTGCGCGTGAGCGAGGGAGAGAAGGGACCCGGGTGGGCTAGTTGGGCTGCTTCTGTTGATGGGCCAGATTAGTAGCGCTGGCCCTTTTTCTTTTCTTTATCCCTTTTCTTTTTCTAATTTGATTTTCTGGAATGATTTTCAAATGAATTCAAACTCTATTTGAATTCAAATCTTTTCAGGATTTTTGCAGTGTTCAACAGTCACAATTCTAGGCATAAAACCATGTGGTCACTTTGAATTGGCTTGATAATTTTTGGAAAGACAGAATAACAGTGACATAGCACTTGGTTTCCAAATGTTGGAAAGTGGTTTTGAAGCAATTTTTATTTTGTATAATTTTGTTCTAACTCCACACTCAAACCAATCAACAAGTGAAACAAACAAACTTGGTTTAAAATAGTCAAGCTTTCAAATGGGGATGGGCATCTGATTGGTGGTTCTCATGGGTCAAGGGGTACCTCGTCGGTGGTTCTCTATGATACACATGTACTTACTATGACAAGAACTTACCGGTAACTAAAGTTGAGTAGCATGAGGAGCGGCCCTCATACTCAAGGGATATGAGATTGCCAACTTATAACTTGTCAAGCATATACTCCATACTTTTTTCACTTTAACCTTAATCACTTCAAGATGCTTATGATAGGGGCAATGAGAGCTGAAAGCTAACAAGTACCATAATTTATGATAGGGGCAATGAAACTTGAAATCCCTGCTTCCCTGTGAAGGGCCTTTCTTCCACTTTACATTGAGTCTCCACCTTCTATACTTATGCACCAATTAAGAGAGCATAGTTTCCATTCTTAGTTCTATGTGCATTGTCCCAAAACTTACTGATTGATTCATAATGTTGATATTGCTTGTTCTTGAACTATTTGTATCTAGGCACCCTTATGAACTTTGAAGGTGTCCTATGCATTTATATTTTGCTACTCCATGAGGGACAAGGTGAACTCCACTATGTTATGTTTTCTATATGTGAAACAAACAAACGTCTTTCAATGCATTGGTATTCATGATCTTTGTTTGTATCCTTTCATGTTGCAGCATAGTTACTATGTCCTATTGTTAGAACTACATATTTCATGATCATGTTTAGAGTACTTTGATCCCAGCTTTCAATGCTTTGCAAATGGTTTCATCTTGATTATGATGGTGCATGTTACCTAAAAAATAATTCTTTTTATCACTTACCTACCCGAGGACGAGCAGGAGTTAAGCTTGGGGATGCTTGATACGTCGGAAATGTATCTATAATTTTTGATGATCCATGCTTGTTTTTTATCATTTGTCTTATGTTTTGTCTATACTCTGAGGTATTTTTATACACTTTCTGGAACTAACCTATTGACAAGATGCCACAGCAGCTTGCCTTTTCCGCTGTTTTGGTTTCGTAGCTAAAAATGAATATTCTCGAAATTGGACCGGACAAAAGCCAATCTTCATATTTTCCCCGGAACGATACGGAAAATCGAAGCAGAGACGGAGTAGGGCACCAGGGTGGCCACACCCTAGGGTGGTGTGGGCCCACCCTAGGCGCGCCAACAGGGGGTGTGGGCCCCCTTGGCCTCCATCGACCTTGCTTCCTTCGCCTATAAGAAGCCCCCCGACTCAGAAACCCTAAATCATCTGGGAAAAAGCCACAAAAACCTCCCACAGGGCCGCCGCCACCGAAGGGGAGATTCGGCAGACAAAAAGTCTCTGTTACGGCACCCTGCCAGGACGGGGAAGTGCCCCTGGAGCCATCTCCATCAATCTCCACCACCATCTCCATCGCCATTGCTGATTCCCATGATGAGAAGGGAGTAGTTCTTTCTTGAGGATAAGGGCTCTACCAGTAGCTATGTGTTCATCTCTCTCTCTATGCATGATCATATTGAGATCATGAGCTTTGTAATCAAGTAGATCTACTTTTCTACTCAAGTGCTTCAATAGATCTCTGCTCTCCCCACGTGTGTGAAAGTGACAGCGTGCATGCCGTGGTGGCACTTAGGCTAGAGTTTATAAATATTATCATGAGTATATTTTGAGTTGGTTGTCTCTATGAAATTGTGCTGTTTGTTGGAACCATCTAGCGCTTAAGGTGACAGTGTGGGGTTATCTAGATGGGGAAGGCGGACTTTGAGAAGTGCTGTTATAGCCCTACCATGGATTAGAGTGTCCAACCAGAGAGTATTTCAGGGTAGTATCATGAAGAGAATATATTTATTGAGAGTGTTCACTAGTGAAAGTAAGATCCCGAGGCCTTGTTTCTAAGCATTGAAACACCGTTTGCATCAAGTTCTGTTGCATGTTTGATTGCTTCCATCTTTATTTCAGATTGTCATTTAGTCTTCTCCTCCCCGTCAGAAGCTCTTTTCTGGCAGCGTTACCACGTATAATCATCCATACCACTTGTATTTCACTATATCTTCGCCAAACTAGTGCACCTATACACCTGACAAGTGTATTGGGTGTGTTGGGGACACAAGGGACTTCTTGTATCTTGATTCCAGGGTTGCTTGAGAGGGATACCTTTGACCACTTCCTCCTTGAGTTCGATAAACCTTGGTTAATCCACTTAAGGGAAACTTGCTGCTATTCTACAAACCTCTGCACTTGGAGGCCCAACAACTGTCTACAAGAATAGAAGTGTGTAGACATCAAGCTCTTTTCAGAAAATAGTCTTGATGATCCACAAGTATAGGGGGTCGCAACAGTCTTCGAGGGTAGTATTACCTAATTTATTGATTCGACAGAAGGGGAGCCAAAGAATACTTATAAGCCTTAAAAACTGAGTTGTCAATTCAGCTGCACCTGGAAATAGTCTTGCTCACAGTAGTTTATCAGTAGCAACAGTTGTGTAGTAGAAATAGCAAAGAAACAGCCGCAGTAAAACAAGAGCAATAGTAATAGTACTAGCAAACAGTAGGATATAAGCGCGGTAGGCATAGGGATGGATGGACGGGCGTTGCATGTGTAACAATACGGTTCTGAAAAGACCATAGCTCCATGCAACACGCCAATCCCTGGATCGGTTTATTGGCTTGCATCGATAGTAAAGATGAATAACAAAGCAATATCCGTGTATCATGAATAACAAAGTGATCCAGAGTATTAAATTATTACAATAATGCATATCACGCAGGCTAGCTCAAATATTTCAATAGCAAACGGAAGCTTAAATATATAGTAGACTCCATCTTCAATTTCCCACAAGCGAACAAATGTTGAGTAGAGTATCGCAACCTAATCGATCATTCGGAATCGGACAAACAACCTGCAACATAAAACGTAGCAGCACCGAAGGGTCAATACTTGGAATGTATGGCAAGTAGAGCTAAGTAAGGAGACAATACACCTAGCTACTATATGCTTATTTGGCTAGGTGGAAGCTTGGCTATTTTGCGAGCATAAACACTTTATCCTACTTTCATAATCACTTTTATATTTTCTTTGAAAATATCCCAATTGAGTTCTCCCAACAAAATTAAGTACTTTATGAAATTGGAATGAGCGAGAAACATGTCATGAACTCAATATCAAGCAACTCCGATGTCCATAACCGGGGACACGGCTAATCGATTAGATTATACACCATGCAGGGGTTAGTACACTTTACCCATGTGACTTGGCCATCCCAGCTCGTACCACCACTCTCATATTAGGTGATGATAGAGAGAAGTTCAAGAAGGGACCGTTCAAGAAGTAGCTCTCCAAACCCGACACGCACCGTACCAACCTACCAAAATTCTACATCTCTGGATACATGGGTTTGAGTTACCACAACCTACTAAGTACAACCAACCGCCCATTTCATTATTGGCACATGGTTGTACACGTAAGCTACGAGATAAAGAAGCCAATCATTTTCTCTTGATACCTAGGTTCCTTTCCGCAATGATACCACCAAAAAATATCAATTCCAGCACACCCAGAAATTCATTGATTAAGTTGTTTTTAGTTTTCTCAAAACAACTCTAACACCAATAGTTATCATATGATGTAACCCAACCCTCGTCTATCACATCATGGCTAAGCACATCTAGACATACGATGGTTCATCTACAAGGAATTCCTACCAAGGTGTACAATATTTAGCATAGCGATAATACTTTCCTACACATGCAACTATAAAATATGCTACACATGCATAGAAAGTAATAGGACAATGGTATGATCAAAATAGCATCTACTTGCATTGGTTGTAGCTGAAGTCGTTCAAACACTTGTTGCAATCATAGTCGTTGCACTCCTCGCAATCTATCCATCAAACAATTGCATACAACATAAACAACCATACAATCATAAACAAATGCACAAATGCATGCATGAAAATTTAATAATCACAAAGGTTGTTGTTTTAGTTCTCTAAACAGTACTGATGTATATGATGCATGCAAGAGATTGTTTTATGCAAAGGAGTATTTGTATTAATTATTACTAACCATTATTGGTGTCTTAAAAGATCTGATGTAACTTCTGTTCTCATTGTCGAATTAAAATTGGATCCAGAGTGTACTGGTTAGAGGGCTTTAATATGAACCAGTAGGCGTTGGATTCACCCTAATCGGAGTTACAGATCTTTTTCTATGATTTAAATAGGGTTTAATTAGTTTTAAATAATTTAAATAGTTTTTGTTGCCTAAAAATCTAACTAAAATAATCTTTACAGAATTCTGATTCTAGGGACATATTATTTATATTTTTCCGAGTTGCAGATGATTTAATATGAATTTAATGATTTAAGTGGCCATTAAAACTAACTAGATTATCACGGTGGATAGGTACTGCAAGTGTTAGATCTAACCAGATTTTAATAATCTACACAAGAATCGCTTCAATTAGATATATTGCACTTAATTTTTGGACTAAGTATGAATTTTCTACGAATTTTAGAAGTTAGATCTAATTTCTGCAATTTTAATTATCTAGAAACTAGCTTTATTGCGTCAGCGCCGAGTCAGCGCTGACTGGATTAAGTAGGCTGCCACGTGGCGCGACACTAGTGGATGATACCGGTTTGGCTGTGTTCTAATCTACACCATTGGATCGAGATCCAACGGCGGCGTCAATGGCGACGGCGGCACAGGTGGTGGTCGGCGGCGGTGCTCCGGTGGTCCTTGGCGACGACGGCAGGGTCGACGGTGTTCAAATCCTCGCGGTGGTCCTCCTCGTCACCTTGTCGGCGTCCTTCTCTTCCCCGAGGGACGACGATCGGTGGTTGTTCTCTCGCGACTCCGACGAACTTCGGCGAGGAATCATCGGTGCTACGCTGCAAGAGGGAAGGGGAAAAAGGAACAAGGTGAATCAGTGGTCCATGGTGATCATCATGGATCAAAGATGGGGCAAGGGGGAGGCTCGGAACCGACGGCGGCGAAGCTCCCCGAAGACGCTGTGGCGGCGGCGTAAATATCGAGCTCGAATCGAGCTCGAGCTAGGGTTCTCGAGGGTTGGGGAGGAGCAGGAGGCGGCGCGGGGTGTGGTATAAAAGGGAGGCTTGCTTGGGCGAGGCAGCCTATTCGCGTCTTGGTTCGGATCGGGCGATGATGGAACGCAAGGCGGTGGACTCAAGCCTGGGAAGGGGAAGACGGGTGGGGTCTGTGCGTCAGCGGGAGGGCGACGCGGGCTGGCGGCTTGCTGCCATGGGCCGGCCCATGCGGCAGCAGCGGCTACGCGCCACGCGGGGGGTGCGGGCAAGCGGCGGTTAGGCCAGGGTAGGTTAGCTCATTTTTTTGTTCTTTTCTTTTTCGCAATTTCTGTTTATTTGTTTTCCTCACAACTTTTTCTTTTGAACTCCAAATGACTTCAAACTTGTTTCTAAAATTTTCTAACATTGAGTAGATTAATCTAGGCTAACATTTAGCAATAAATGCTTCCCTAGCTATAGTGAGTTTTTGTGAAGCCAAAATAATTCCCTCTAGGAATAAAATGGCATATAGAAATTAGGGTTTACTTCCTCGTTTCCATTTTGGGTTTTTCTCAAGATGCAAAATGCAATGAAATGCTCATGAATGACATGCTAATGCAAAATTGTTTTCTAGTCCCAATTTTCAAAATCTTGGGATGTGACAGACTAACCCCCTTAAGATGAATCTCGTCCCGAGATTCGGAATGACTAGCAAGGTTTGGGGTGGTGTTCTCGGGCTAACCCCCTTAAGAAAAGTAAACTAGGCATCTCCAAGATGAATGTCAACTTGTTTCTGATCCCTATTTTCTTTAGGTGTGTGCATACTATCCATTTGCCAGGCATTGATTCTTAATCATTCAATCTATGCTAGCATTGTTCTGAAATAGACGACTCCAATATAGATGCGCTAGTGGCAATACTGTGCATATCCAACTGTGGTTTTAATGGTAGCATGATGCTTGCCTATCCATGGATGCTTTAGTATAGATGGATGCGATGCACTAGTATAGAAAATTTATGAGCGTGATGCATGAATTGACCAGGGACTTACTAGTTACGAAGTTCAGATTGTCGAACACTTCCTTGGCTTGCACATGGTTCACAGTCGATGTCTCCGTTGGGTTTGTCTTGGTCTCACCATTTGTTTATGGACACTTATTAGCATAATGTCCCATCTTCTTGCACTTGAAGCACTCCACATTGCTAAGATCTCAATTCATATTGCGGTGATGTCCATTTCCCCCATTGTTGTTGTGTCCATTGCCTCCATTGTGGTTATGTCCAGACTTTCCATTACTGTGATGGTGGGCACGCTTATGGTGTGATCCCGAGTGGTGATCGTTGCTCTTCCTATTGCGTTTTTGCACTTGCTTGTGCTTTCCCTCCAGAATTCTGGCCTTGTCCATCAGTTCTTGGAAAGTGGGGCAATAAACCACTAACAATTGTACCGAGAGATCATCACTAAGGCCATCCAGGAACCTCTCCCTCCTCTTAGCATCAGTGTCAACATCCTCAGGGGCGTAACACGACAGGTTGTTGAACTCCTCTATGTATTCCGCCATAGTGTGGTTAGTTTGACGCAAGTTGCGGAACTCTTTCCTCTTCCGACTCATAAATCCTGAAGAGACATGGTTGGTCCTGAAACCTTCCTCAAACATGGCCCAGGTAACAGTGTCTAGTGGGTGGGTGATCTGGAAAGTATCCCACCACGAAGCAGCTGGTCTCTCCAGTAGGTGAGCAGCAAACCTCACCTTTTCAGCATCAGTGCATCCAACAGTCACTAAATCCTTGTTCACTGAACACAACCAGTCAAGAGGAATCATAGGTTCAGGTGCAGTAGAAAACTTAGCTGGCCTTAGCCTCAGAAACCTTGCAAGTGCATCACCCCAGGGCTGGTTGTTCCAATTGTTGTTGTTGTTATTGTTGTTGTTCTGGGCATCCATGAATTGGGTCATCCTCTGAGCAAGTTGTGCATGGGCTTCCATCATCTGCTCCATCTCAGTGGGTTGACGGCGAGGCGACATCTGTTTGGTACAGCACAGATAAGTTACAGATAGAAGGACTAGAGAAGTATTGCTACACATAACTATATGAAGCAACCAATTGGCACACAAGCAAACAGTCATCACAACCAACACTCAAGCCAAAAATAGTTTTGTTTTCGCGTTCCAGAAGCTTTCTTTTGGTATTCTACAATCTACAAGGTGTTTGAGGGTGATCCTACAATGATAGGAGTAAAGGATTAATTTGTCATGCAGCTACTGTTGTGTTCATGAATTTTTCCGGACATCTTACACTAGTCAGGAATTTTAGCCAATTGATGTGCTGGTAGCTTAGGAAGTTTCGAACCAGATCCTAGAATATGAGCTTAATCGGAGTTACCAATTTAAAATGAAAAATCGCACAGTAAAACCTGTAAGGAAGAAAACTGCAACGAATTTCTCCACGAATTTAGGCATATTACTATTATTATTTCATTATAATATCACTCGAAAACTCCTGGAACTTCATGTTATCATAATAAGGAACCTAAAGATAATTGCTTCTACTATTACACAAGCTTTTATATGATCGATTGCTATGCGTAGCGGAATCCTAACGAAGGCTACTTGGTGCATGTCTTCCTCCTTGAAGTGGCGTAGATCTATGGGGCCTTGGTGAACTTGCGCTTCTTCTTCCCGCAAGATGTTGGGGTGTATTCCGAATCCTCATCACTTGGAGCTTCAAACTTTAGCTTGGGTTCATCTTCTACCGTGTTGGCTCCAGCTTCATTACCTCCATCGTCATCGTCACTATCATCATCGTCATCAACATCGGAATGGTTAAGTTGGGCTCGGAGACCGGCGATGATAGTGTCCTTGTTCCTAATGATGTCATCCTTTGTCCTATTGGTGGCGCGAGCTTGGTAGTAATTCTTCATCATGCTTTGTAGAGACTCCTCCATCTAGACGGCTTGTATTTCCAAGTCTTCCATTTGCTTAGGAAAGGAACCCATTTCCGTTCTGTCCCCAAGTGTGACCACAACATCTCCATCTCCATTGCGCTTCCCGAATTCGAGGAAGACTGAATGCTCGTTCAACTCCTGTTGGTGAATATTGCACATACGAGACAAAGCCTCATGCATGCAGATATCCAACCCTCCTTCCCAGGTGTGGTAGAATCGTCCATAGCATAGTTCCTCGGAGTCCTCCACCAATGGATCCCGGGCGATGATAGTGTGGATCTCCATGCGTTCATCTCCACCGTCTTGGGGGTTCAACCTTCTTCCTTTGAACATGGGCAAAGGCGAGCGTATAGTGAGTGCAAGCGTTCCCAATTGCTTCCCAAAGATCTTTCAGACTTCTCTCTGGCATACTCCACATGAGTGAACTCTCCCATCTAGACATGTAAAGAAAAGAGAAAGATTAGCATGGGTAAGGGATACTAGAAAGAATAACATAAGGAAGAATAGAAGGTGTCTAAAAATTCTAATCAATTTCTAGGTTACGATCCTACAGTCAACACATGGGCTCTGATACCATCTTGTAACACTATGGTTCTGAAAAGACCATAGCTCCATGCAACACGCCAATCCCTGGATCGGTTCATTGGCTTGCATAGATAGTAAAGATGAATAACAAAGCAATATTTGTGTATCATGAATAACGAAGTGATCCAGAGTATTAAATTATTACAATAATGGCTAGCTCAAATATTTCAATAGAAAACATAAGCTTAAATATATAGTAGACTCCATCTTCAATTTCCCACAAGCGAACAAATGTTGAGTGGAGTATCGCAACCTAATCGATAACTTAGAATCGGGCAAACAACCTGCAACATAAAACATAGCAGCCCCGAAGGGTCAATACTTGGAATGTATGGCAAGTAGAGCTAAGTAAGGAGACAATACACCTAGCTACTATATCCTTATTTGGCTAGGTGGAAACTTGGCTATTTTGCAAGCATAAACACTTTATCCTACTTTCATAATCACTTTTAGATTTTCTTTGAAAAGATCCCAATTGAGTTACCCCAACAAAATTAAGTACTTTATGAAATTGGATTGAGCGAGAAACATGTCATGAACTCAATATCAAGCAACTCAGATGTCCATACTCGGGGACACGGCTAATTGATTAGATTATACACCCTGCAGGGGTTAGTACACTTTACCCATGTGACTTGGCCATCCCAGCTCGTACCACCACTCTCATATTGGGTGATGATAGGGAGAAGTCCAAGAAGGGACCGTTTGGGAAGTAGCTCCCCAAACCCGACACGCACCGTACCAACCTACCAAAATTCTACATCTCTGGATACATGGGTTTGAGTTACCACAACCTACTAAGTACAACCAACCGCCCATTTCATTATTGGCACATGGTTGTACACGTAAGCTACGAGATAAAGAAGCCAATCATTTTCTCTTGATACCTAGGTTCCTTTCCGCAATGATACCACCAAAAAATATCAATTCCAGCACACCCAGAAATTCATTGATTAAGTTGTTTTTAGTTTTCTCAAAACAACTCTAACACCAACAGTTATCACATGATGGAACCCATCCCTCGTCTATCACAGCATGGCTAAGCACATCTAGACATACGATGGTTTATTTACAAGGAATTCCTACCAAGGTGTACATGATTTAGCATAGCGATAATATTTTTCTACACATGCAACTACAAAATACGCTACACATGCATAGAAAATAATATGACAATGGTATGATCAAAATAGCATCTACTTGCCTTGGTTGCAGCTGAAGTCGTTCAAACACTTGTTGCAATCACACACTTTACACTCCTCGCAATCTATCGATCAAACAATTGCATACAACATAAATAACCATACAATCATAAACAAATGCACAAATGCATGCATGACAATTTAATAATCACAAAGGTTGTTATTTTAGTTCTCTAAGCAGTACTGATGTATATTATCTGCTATAACTTCTGTTCTCATTGTCGAATTAAAATTGGATCTAGAGTGTACTGGTCAGAGGGCTTTAATATGAACCAGTAGGCGTTGGATTCACCCTAATCGGATTTATCGATCATTTTCTATGATTTAAATAGGGTTTAATGAGTTTTAAATAATCTTCACAGAATTCTGATTCCAGGGACATATTATTTATATTTTTCCGAGTTGCAGATGATTTAGTATGAATATAATGATTTAAGTGGCCATTAAAACTAATTAGATTCTCACGGTGGATAGGTACTGCAAGTGTTAGATCTAACCATATTTTAATAATCTACACAAGAATAACTTCAATTAGTTATATTACACTTAATATTTGGACTAAGTATGAATTTTCTATGAATTTTAGAAGTTAGATCTAATTTCTGCAATTTTAATTGTCTAGAAACTAGCTTTATTGCGTCAGCGCTGACTGGATTAAGTGGGCTGCCACATGGCGTGACACTAGTGGATGATACCGGTTCGGCTGTGTTCTAATCTACACCGTTGGATCGATATCCAACGGCATAAGTTGAGCGTGGCCACTTACCGGCGGGGGGCGGCGTCGATGGCGACGGCGGAGCAGGTGGTGGCCGACGGCGACGCTCCGGTGGTCCTTGGCGACGGTGGCGGGGTCGACGGCGTTCAGCTCCTCGCGGCGGTCTTCCTCGTCACCTCGTCGGCGTCCTTCTCTTCCCCGATGGACGACGATCGGTGGACGTTCTTCCGCGACTCCGACGAACTTCGGCGAGGAATCGATGGTGCTATGCTGCAAGAGTGAAGGTTAAAAAGGCACGGGGTGAATTAGTGGTCCATGGTGATCATCAAGGATCAATGAGGGGGCAAGGGGGAGGCTCGGAACCGACAGCGACGAAGCTCCCCGAAGACGCTGCAGCGGCGGCGGAAAAATTGAGCTCGAATCGAGATGGAACTAGGGTTCTCGAGGGTTGGGGAGGAGCAAGAGGCGGCGGGGGGTGCGGTATAAAAGGGACTAAGGCTTGGGCGAGGGGGCAGCACGATTCGCGGGCGGTTCAGATCGGGGTGGCGATGGCGCGTGCAGGCGGCAGACTCCGACGCGGGGAAGGGGATGACGTGTGGGGTCCGTGCGTCAATGGGAGGGTGACGCGGGCTGGAAGCTGGCTGCGGTGGGCTGGCCCATGCATCAGCAGCGGCAACGCGCTGCACGGGAGGTGCGGGCGAGCGGCGATTAGGCGGCTAGGCTAGGTGGGCCGGGCCAGGGTTGGTTAGCTCATTTTTTTTTGTTCTTTTCTTTTTTCCAATTTTTGTTTAATTGTTTTCCTCAGAACTTTCTCTTTTGAACTCCAAATGAGTTCAAACTTATTTCTAAAATTTTCTAACATCTAGTAGCTTAATCTAAACTAACATTTAGCAATAAATGATGCCCTAGCTATAGTGTGTTTTTGTGAAGCCAAAATAATTCCCTTTAGGAATAAGGTGGCACATAGAAATTAGGGTTTACTTCCTCGTTTCCATTTTGGGTTTTTCTCAAGAGGAAAAATGCAATGAAATGCTCATGAATGACATGCTAATGCAAAATTCTTTTCTAGTCCCAATTTCCAAAATCTTGGGATGTGACAGCATGGACGAGACTAAACATGTAACTTCAAGATCTAGGGAAATTACAGATAAATAAGAATAAACATCCAAGTACTAAACAATCATATGCTTGTGCTCCATATATATCCATACGTGCTCGCAATAAGAACTTGCACACCATCTTTTATCCTTCCAGCCCGTTGCAGCGGGGCCTCAAGGGAATCTACTGGCAATTAAGGTACTCGTCTTAATAGAGCACCAGAGGAAAGCATTAACACTACGTGAACACATGTGATCCTCACATCATATCCATCCCCTCCGGCTGTCCCAATTTCTGTCACTTCGAGGCATTTGAATCCGGACAATGATATGTGTACACAACTTGCAGATAAGATCACAAACAATACTATCATCATGAATCAATAATAAGTTCAGATCTGAGATCATGGCACTCGGTCCCTAGTGACAAGCATTAAGAACAACAAGTTGCAATAAAGCCAAATAACACTAATAGAGATACTAGGCACCATGCCCTAACAATCTTATTCGATTACATGATAGAACTCATCCAATCCCTACCATCCCCATAGCCTATAGTGGGGGATTACTCACTCATGGATGCGGGAAACATGGATGGTTGATGGAGAGGTGTTGGTGATGATCCTCTCCAAATTCCCCATCCCGGTAGGGTGCTAGAATGGAGTTTCTGGTTCCGAATCACGGTTTCTTGTGATGGCAGTGCAGTGGAACTCTTTCTGTAAAAACATTGAACCCTCCTGAGTTTTTAGGTCAGAAGGAAACTTATAGGTGAAGAGGGAGGCCGAGGGGGTTCCCGAGGCAGCCACACCCCTCCTAGGCGCGGCCAGGCCTAGCCCGCGCGGCCAGGGGGTGTGGGCCCCTTGTGGCCCCACTCCGTCTCGTCTTCTGGCTCCATGAGTCTTCTGGTGAAATAGGATTTTTGGCATATTTTTCGGGATTTTTCTTGATAGTTGATTTTCTGCACAAAAACTAGACACCAAGGTAATTCTGCTGAAAACATCGTCAGTCCGTGTTAGTTGTATCCAAATCACACAAGTTTAGAGGAGAAAAAATACTAAAAGTGTTCGGGAAAGTAGATGCATTTTGGACGGATTAGTGGGTCCCCCGTGTCAGCCTCTCATTAGAAGAAACATGTGCATGTTGGACTTTTTCTCGCTCGTGCCCCCTGTTTCAAACTTGACAGCGTTGCTCTATGTGGCAGCCATTTATACAGACTGATGGGTCCCCCATGTCGGCCTCTCATTAGTAGAAACATGTTCATGCTGGACTTTTTCTCACTCGCGCGTCCCTCTTTGGAACTTGGCAACATTGTTCGATGTGGCATCACGTGTATAAGGTCTTGCTGGTGGGTCCCACATGTCAATCTCTCTGTAAATTAAACGTGTGTATGATGGACTTTTTTCAGCCCCGTGTGTTGTTTTTACCTTGGAAACGTAGATCGAGCTGGCAGCCGTGTATGGTCTTGTTGTTGGGGCCTACATGTCAGCCTCTCTGGTATGTCCTGGCTTGTGGGTACGCGATGCCAGCCTCTCTGTACAAGTACTTGACTTCTTTTTTTCAAACCCGCGCATTAAGAGGGACACTGCAGGTTGGTGGGTCTACCAATACAACCTCTTCGTAATGAAATATTGCTAGAAGAAAATTAATAGGGATGCTACAGGCTAGTGGGAATAATGCTAGAAGAAAATATCGGTAGATTCCTAGTTCATATTCAGCAGCGCTTGACAATTTCAGCAACATTTCAAAATGACTGATTCAGCAATACAGACAATGAAATTCAATAGCAGTATAGAGGGAATAACTTCTCATTTCAGCTCTAAAACCATGCCCACAATCAGTTTGCCCTTTTCGCCAAACACACGGAAATCATTGGAGCAAGCAAAACTGAAGATCAAGTTAGCTTTTGTGTGCATACTTCCTCCTCGGGTATTAACTTGGAACACAATCATTGCCATAATAGTTGGTCTTGCTCATACAGGGGACCGTCATATAGATACAAAATACCATACGAGTATGTACTAGTCATAGCTCTAATTCAGCAAAACGTAATCACAGTTTTACAACTCATATATGATCAGTGGAGATAAGACAATCACATATTTAATTACGATAGCATGCGACCAAAGATCTAGGTAGCTAGGAACTTCATGAACAACATGCGGCATTCAGGGAAATGAGATAAATCGACCTTAACCATTCTTCCAATAGTAAGTTTGGCTGCTTTTCGAAACTTGGTCCACCTAGAAGTAGGTGCCAAGCGCCCATCAGTCTAGTTAATGGTGTAGCATCCCTTGACTTGTACTTCTTCTCTATGCATCATGAAGACTATTGTGCCTTTCGTCTGTCCTTGAGTTTCTTTGTGGCACTTTTAGGCAATTTCTGAGTCAAAGCAAGAGATAGCGGCATAATTAATAACAGAAATGCACTGAATCATGTGAAACTTGAGAAGACATTTAGAGAAGTTTAATAAGAGCAATGCACTGCCCAGGATAATGAAGGAGCTTGTGTCGGTGCCTATGTTGGGGCTGGTGTAGTAGTTGGTGCTGGTATAGGAACAAGTACTGGTGCAGGAGATGGTGTCACTTCTTGTGCTAGGGCTGGTGCTGGTGCAGGAGATAGTGTGGATGCAGTTAATTGCAGAGGGGCTAGTGTAGGATCCAGAACTAAGGGATAGTAGATTCATATGAGATGTGTGCAAGAAAAATGCCTCTTATACTCCAATAGTTACTCACAAGGAAGTGATCAGAGGATATGATGACTATACAAGCAAATTAAGTTACTTCCTCCGTTCTTTCTCCTTTGGTTAATAGGTGTCAGAGCAGGAATTAGGTCCAGTACCGGTGTCGGTGCCAGTTCTAGTAGCTTGATGCTGGTAACCTTCTAGGGAAGGTAAGGGGACTGCAGGAGTGGTCAGAGAGGCATATGAGATGTGTACAAGAAAAATTGTTTTTATACACTCCTAGAGAGTGATCAGAGTATACAAGTGAGTTAAGTTACTACCTCTATTCTTTCTCCTACTTAGGTCAACAGGTGTCATTGCAGGAATAGGGTTGGTGCAGGTGCCAGCAGCTTGATTCTAGCACCCTTTGGGGTTACATAAGGTGAAGTGGAGTGCACAAGTGGTAAGAGTCATACAATGAGTTTAGAAAATGGTGTAGAATAGTTAATCACAAGAAAGTCATCAGAGGTTGTGATGAGTATAGAAGCAAATTAATTAGTACTACCTTTGTTCTTGGTCCTTTGGTCAATAGGTGTATGATGGCATGCAAGTATCTACCTAGGCTTTATAAAATCGAGTGCTACCTCGTCCCCCTGCTTCAGACCATTATCATGGACCTACTTGGACCAACCTTGGCCACCCAAATAGGTGGTGGCCATCGCCTCGGAGACATCCAAATCATATAGTTGTTGCATGCCTTTTGGGTCCTTGGTATATAGAGTTAGAAGCTTGTCGTTTTCGAACAACTTGTTTATAATGGGTGAGCGACACAAGGGACAACCTTCATGAGAAAATTTATAAAAAAGTAAGATGACAGCAAGAAAAGTGAGATACAAGATATTACATCAAGTCGTTCTAACCTCTTTACCTAATACCATATGGGTACCCTTCGCACAGGGTGCCCATGCACCATTTTTCTTCCATCTGCCCGTGGAAGGGCATATAGGGCCCCCTTTCAATCCACAAGCTTTACAAGAGGACGGTAGAAGAAATGGATGATTAGCTGGTGTGTGGTACTGAATGAAAATAAGTGGAAAGGTTAAATTATGTAAAGATGATGCAAATAAAATAATTTCAAAAAAAATTGTTTCAAAAAAGTATCAGACAAAATAAGTGCCTGTAAAGCAAACAGGTTTGATGTTTGTGAACTTTTGATGAGCATAAAGATATAGCTGATAACAATAACACGGAAAATCATAACATGTGAAATTGTGGATTTCTGAATTATGCCCACTTCTTAGAGAGGTCACTGCCCACCTGGGTACTATGTTTGCGCTTCCTCGTTGTGTAGACAATGTCCACTTTTGGTAGCGGAATTATCAATCTACTAGTCTCTACAACAACCTCAGCCTCTGCAGTAGCACCTTCAATTTGCGTAAATAACAATAGAGCTCAACAGTTCAATATAGTACATAGTAGTCATATATGACTGTGTATGAGACAGTCAGATAGCTCTAGATCTAGATTCACATAAACACAGTGCTAGACTTAATAAAATCACACATGTTTCTGAACATCTGATAAGCATGCATGACACCAAGCGTATTATAATCAAATCAGACTACACCATGCTAAGTGGATTAATAAAAAATACCCTTTAAGTTAGGCCCTCCCAGCTGGGCAGTGGCCTTGCAATTTGTTTGATGAGTTGTGGTATTGGCCGAATCCTACGGCATGTGGGGGTATCATCTAGTTTGCGGCACCTGGAGCACCACAAGTTCGTAGTTATGTACCATCGTGCTACATTAAATAAAGAAGAAGATGGTGTTACAGGGGCTTCGACAAAAACAGGATGCAGATAGAGACAACTTTTAGCACAGGGGTTGTGTCTCGCCAACGCGGACATCGGGGATGTTGGGCACCCCCTATTTGTTCAGTCATGGTCATGAAGGTGTTCCGGCCTCAACATCGTCATAGAAACCTGCTGATACGGGCTCACATCGCACACAAAGCACACACGGTCATGTTTTACCCAGGTTCAGGCCGCCCTTTGGCTAATAACCCTATGTCCTACTTTGTTGGATAATCTGGGGTGGATGGATGTGATACGTCGGAAACGTATCCATAATTTTTTATGCTCCATGCTTGTTTAGTATCTATTTTGCTTTACTTGTCCACACTTTGAGGTGCTTTTTACATGTTTTCTGGTACTAACCTACTAACAAGTTGCAACAGTGCCAGATGCCTGTTTTCTGCTGTTTTTGGTTTCAGAAAAGATAGTAAAGAAATATTCTAGGAATTGGACGGGACAAACGTCAAAGTCAATTACTTTCCGTGGGGAACAAGAAGTCCAGAGGGGAGACGAGGAGGTGTGCCATGGCGTCTAAACCCCGCTAGGTGTGTGTGGGCCCTACCCCGCACTTGGGTAGGGTTTGCCCCCTCTGGCCGCCACCTCGGCCTCCCCCTTCGCCTATAAGAAGCCCTCGATGCAGAAACCCTAAGCACCCGATCAAATCTCCATGAAACCGTCACTAGCCGCCGCCACCATCATCCCTAGATCGGGGGGATCTGAAGTTCTTACCGGCACCCTGCCGGAGGGGAGATCATCCCGGAGGCCTTCTCTCTGGTATGATGCGTGAGTAGTTCCACCTTGGACTATGGATCCATGTAGTAGATAGATGGTTGTATCTCCTCCTTTGTGCTTTCATGTATAGATCTTGTGAGCTCCGTTCATGATCAAGATCTAATCTATTTGTAATCATGCATGTTGTGTTTGCGGGGATCCGATGGATATTGATATTATTATGTTGGTTTGATTAATGGTTTTGTCTTTATGATTCTATCATGTCTCAGTTGTTTGTGATCTTGCATTCTCTCCGTTGTTAGTAGCTATCTTGGACAAGTAGTTGCTAGTGACTCCAAAAGGGGTATTTATGCTCGATAGTGGGTTCATGCCTCTAGTTTCCAATGGAAGTGACAGACATCTCTTCGGTTGTAGATGTGTTGTTTCCACTAGGGAGAAAATAGCGGTCTCTTGTTAATGGAACATGTGGACTATTTACCTTACACACTTTGCTTAAAGCAGTTGTCTGTTGCTTGCAACTTAATACTGGAGGGGGTTCGGATGATAACCTGAAGGTGGACTTCTAGTCATAGATGAAGTTGGATGGCGGTCTATGTATCTTGTTGTATTGCCCAATCGAATCTCATAGGATCTTTCTGACTAGTAATTGCATTGCTATGCCTTGCTCAGTTCATGTCAATTGCCCTGCTGTAATTTGTTTACCCTTCATGTCATGTTGTCTATCTAAGGAGACCACCTCTAGTGAACTATGGACCCCGGTCCAATCTTTACCATTGATACATGTTCCATTGTTACTTGTTTACTTGCTGCAAACCATTACCTTCTACACCATACGTTTAATCCTTTGTTACAACAACCGGTGAGATTGACAACCTCACTATTAATTGGGGCAAAGTTTTGAGTTTGTGTTATGCAGGTCTCCGTGTTGCTTGCAACACCTGTGTGATGTTTCCTTCCTCCTACTGGTTCGATAACCTTGGTTTCTTACTGAGGGAAAACTTGCTGTTGTGCTGCTTCACACCTTGCTCTTGGGGTTCCCAACAGGCTCCACATAGGTTGTGCAAGCCATCAAGCTTTTCTTGCGCCGTTGCCGGGGATGCTAAGGACGTCTTCACAAGGGGAGTCCTTCACCTCCTTTCTCTTTACTTTGTTTCTTTTGCTTGGTTTTGTTTGCCTCTTTTCAAAAAACCCAAAAAATTAGTCTACCTTGGTTTTCTTGCTTTATTCAAAAACACAAAAAGTTAAGTTCCTTCTCTAGTTGCCACCTTGCTCTAGCTCACCATGTTGCTCCCCAAGTTTTCCCTGAAAGATCTTGCAATAGGTAGTGGCTCCATAATTGGGAAAGATAACATTGAAGAATTCTTTAATTATGTTAGCAAGCATGAGGATATTGAGAATAAATCTATAGAAGAGCTTGCTCCTAATTATGAGATTGCTGCAGCTTCTTTAGTTCATATGTTGGAGGCTAGGTTTGTTAGCCTTAACCCCTTCATACAATTCTTGTTCCTAAAACAAAAAGAAGAAAAGAATGCTGAAAAGAGGGAATTTATCCATGAAACTTTATCAAAAAAAATTCCATGATGTTGCTAGGGAAGCCAAAAAGGTCTTTGAGCTTTTCAATATGCTAGGCTCAAGTGTAGATGTTGTGGGTATTTCTGATAAAACTAAGCCTAGAGAAGAATTTAAGATACCCATACCCTTTAAGCTTGTTGGAATGCATGAAGCCTTTGAAAAGAATTTTGATTGGATTGCTCCTGAAAATATTTTTGATGAAGGTAGTAGTCCAAAGAGAGATGAGAAGGGATCCTCCAAATCCCATTTGGATGAGATACCTTTCATAGTTGAGGACTTTGCAAGTATGAATGTTAATGCGTCTTCATTTGAAAATACTTGATTCTTCTTGCTTCTTGTGCCTAAATTAAAGGTGCTAAAGAAAAGTACTTGTTGGGAGATAACCCAAGAGTTTCCTTGAGTCTTGAAATTATTACTTCAGTAATTACCTCTCCTTATCCTTTTTTTGTTTCCTTTTTGTGCCAAGAATGACCTCTAATGAGAGGGAAGTAAGATTTGGGGAGTTGCTGTCCCGAAACAGATTTCTGTCCTCCACCAAAAAAAATCGTGAGGAGTCTCTATAACTCAGATTGAGCTCACAATTTACGAATAAATCCCCCAGTATGTTAGATAACTTTAGTTAGTACAACACTTTTTGATTTGAGCAACATAAGATGTTCGAAAAAATCGATTTATACCTGCTGGTCTGTTTTGACAGATTTCTGCCATTATTTGCATTTGCTTCTTATTGATTCCTTTTTGAGTTCTCTTTAGGTGAATTGAGATTTTTGAAGGAGTTACTACAGTAGCTTGTGTTTTTAGTGAAAAGCCTTGCTATTCCAAAGTTTTTCCAGAGGTCTAATATCTTTTGGATACACTAATGTTGCTAATGAAGATTGTGTGATGTTGTGTATGAAGGAAAAATTTCAGGTGTAGAGAGAGAATGATGCAATGAGATGAAGAATGGACAAAAGATCAAGCTTGGGGATGCCACCATGGTGTCACCCTAAGAAATATCCAAGAGGTACAAGCGTCAAAGCTTGGGGATGCCCAAGGCATCCCCTTCTTCATCAATAAAAAGCTCAGGTCTGTCTAGACACTTCGTTTTTATTGTTTTATGCACAATTGTGTTGTTCTTGGAGCGTCTTAGTTTTCATTTGCTTTGCTTAGGTTGTTTAGTTTGCTTGAATAAAGTAGTTTGTACCCCCGTTCTCGCTATGTTGTTTTACAAATAAGTTGCTTGGTGTTGGAAAGGAGTAGTGAGTTCTTGCTTGATGTGCAAGAGGAGCTTGCATTGACTGTGACTTAGACTTTAACATGACATGCTAGGTGTTGTTTTAGCGTTATGCTTAGTGATTATTTCTGTAGTATCTTGTTCCAAACAATTGGAATTTCTTAGTGTGCCTTGAAGAAATTATGCGCTTTTTTAGCATGCAAAAGCATAGTATTGTGGTATTCTCCTTTGATGCTTTGCTTGGGTTGACTTGGCACATGCTCACACCATGTTATGAGTCTCAGTAGTCACCATTAGCCTCTATGATCATTTAGTCCTTGACTTGTAGTACCACTCTTTGCTTTGATTAGTATGCTTTGTTGCACTGCATGATTATGGCCATTATGCTCTCTTAGTTGGTTGCTCCCAGTGTTTTTCTAGCCTCTACTTGTATGAGTAAGTTATACTCATGCCTCCAACTCCCAAGAAACCAAGTTATTCCAAATTGTCCACTATAAACTCCTATTCATGGTGTGTTACACCATTCCAAGTATATTCTTGTTTTCATCTATCTTCCAATTAAAAACTATTTTGTTATGTGAAATCTTAGTGATTAAATCCCTCACGAACTTGATGGCACACTTTATATTCTTTGACCCTAATAAACTTGAACCATTGTGACAACTTTGTTGTATATTCTTGCACTTATAAGTTGGAATTAGCAAAACCATGCTGTCACGGGGAACGTTTTCAGCATTGCACTTGTACTTTGTACTCAGTTGATATCATGTTCTTTTGTCTATGGATGTCACCGGTGTGAAATAAAGAGGGAACTTGTAAGTCCATGGAGTTTGCATCCTGTGTTAGAGAAACGACTGGGCCGCTAGCCTAAACCATGCCTAATCATGGTGGAAACTTGCAGCATCACCATAATGAGCTATCTATGAAGCATCCTCAATAAAAAGCTATGCATATGGAAACTTGCAGCATCACCATTGCTGTGATGCTCATTGTTTGCTTGCCTTGTCATTTTGGTTACGGGAAAGCTCCTGTACCATGTACAAGGGGGTACCCTGTTGGTGGTTCTCAATGATATGCAAATACTTACAATGACAAGAACTTACCTGGACCCAAAGTTGAGTATGAATGAGGTGTGGTCCTCGTATTCAAGGGACTTGAGATTGCCAACTTATACTTCGTCAAGAATATACTCCACCTTTGCCACTTTAACCTTAACCACTTCAAGATGCTTATGATAGGGGCAATGAGGGATAAAAGCTAACAAGTACCATAATTTTTGGAAGCTCTTTTTGAAACTTGTAATCCCTTCTTCCTTTACAAAAAGGCCTTTCTTCCACCATTATTGAGTCTCCACCTTCTACCTTTAGGCACCATTAAGAGAGCATAGTTGTCATTCAGTTCCAGTGTTCCAAAGCTTATTAATTGATGCATATTGTGTTATTACTTGTTCTTGTGCTATTTTTTTATAGTCACCCTTGTGAACTTTGAATGTGTCCTATGAATCTATATTGCTACTCTATGAGGGACAAGCGGATCGCCACTATGCTATGTTTTCTGTATGTGAAACAAACAAACGTTTTTCAATGCATGTTATTCATGATCTTTGTTTGTAGCCTTTCATGTTGCATGCATAGTTTATATGTCCTATTGTTAGAACTCCATCTTTCATTCACATGTTTAGAGTTCTTTGATCCCAGCTTTCAATGCTTGCAAATGGTTGGATCTTTATTGTGAGGGTGCATGTCACCTCAAAAATTATTCTGTTTATCACTTACCTACTCGAGGATGAGCAGGAGTTAAGCTTGGGGATGTTGATATGTCAGAAACGTATCTATAATTTTTGATGCTCCATGCGTGTTTAGTATCTACTTTGCTTTACGTGTCCACACTTTGAGGTGTTTTTTTCATGTTTTCTAGTTACTAACCTACTAACAAGTTGCAACAGTGCCAGATGCCTGTTTTCTGCTGTTTTTGGTTTCAGAAAAGTTAGTAAAGAAATATTATCGGAATTGGACGGGACAAACGTCAAAGTCAATTACTTTCAGTGGGGAACAAGAAGTCTAGAGGGGAGACGAGGAGGCGTGCCAGGGCGTCTAAACCCCCCTAGGCGCGAGTGGTCCCTACCCCACGCCTGGGTAGGGTTTGCCCCCTCTGGCTGCCGCCTCGGACTCCCCCTTCGCCTATAAGAAGCCCCAGATGCAGAAATCCTAAGCACCCAATCAAATCTCCATGAAACCGTCTATAGCCGCCGCCACCATCGTCCCTAGATCGGGGGATCTGAAGTTCTTCCCGGCACCCTGCCGGAGGGGAGATCATCCCGGAGGCCTTCTCTCCGGTATGATGCGTGAGTAGTTCCAACTTGGACTATGGGTCCATTTAGTACCTAGATGGTTGTATCTCCTCATTTGTGCTTTCATGTATACATCTTGTGAGCTCCGTTCATCATCAAGATCTGATCTATTTGTAATCATGCATGTTGTGTTTGCGGGGATCCGATGGATATTAAGGTTATTATGCTCGTTTGATTAATGGTTTTGTATTTATGATTCTATCATGTATGTGTTGTTTGTGATCTTGCATGATCTCCGTTATTAGAAGCTATCTTGGCCAAGTCGTTGCTAGTGACTCCAAGAGGGGGTATTTATGCTCGATAGTGGGTTCATGCCTCTAGTTTCCAAGGGAAGTGACATAAATATCTTCGGTTGTAGATGTGTTCTTGCCACTAGGGAGAAAACAACGGTCTCTTGTTCATGGAACATGTGGACTGTTTACCTTACACACTTTGCTTAAAGCAGTTGTCTGTTTCTTGCAACTTAATACTGGAGGGGGGTCGGATGATAACCTGAAGGTGGACTTCTAGTCATAGATGAAGTTGTATGGCCGTCTATGTATCTTGTTCAATTTCCCAATCGAATCTCATAGGATCTTTCTGACTAGTAATTGCATTGTTATGCCTTGCTCAGTTCCGGTCAATTGCCCCGCTGTAATTTGTTTACCCGTCATGTCATGTTGCTTATCTAAGGAGAGCACCTCTAGTGAACTATGGACCCCGTTCCAATCTTTACCATTGATACGTCTTCCACTGTTACTTGTATACTTGCTGCAAACCATTACCTTCCACACCATATGTTTAATCCTTTGTTACAGCAACCGGTGAGATTGACAACCTCACTGTTAGTTGGGGCAAAGTCTTGAGTTTGTGTTGTGCAGGTCTCCGCGTTGCTTGAAACACCTGTGTGACATTTCCTTCCTCCTGCTGGTTCGATAACCTCGGTTTCTTACTAAGGGAAAACTTCCTGCTGTACTGCTTCACACCCTTCTCTTGAGGTTCCCAACAGGCTCCACATAAGCTATGCAAGCCATCAGGATGTACAAGATGATGATCTCAACAGTGTCAGGAATCCGATTTCTCTCTAGCTTCGACACTTCCTAGGGTTCCTTTTTCTTACTTCTCTCACTTTTTCTCTCTTCCTTCTCTTTAGTGTGGACAAGGATGTCAACTCTATCTCTATCTATCTCTCTCTCAATGATGTTCGTCCTAAGCTCTCTTCTCCGAACTCTCCTTTCTCAACTCTCGAGTCCTCCAACCTCCCCCCCTTCCCAATGGCCTAGTGCCTCCTTTTATACTCCATGTGGTCACTACAAGGGCTACCGTGGAGCACTGCCAAGGCAATTGCCAAGCTCAATCATGGTGCGCGACGCGGTCTTCAGGTAGATGGGCGGTGCCTGTGGCCAATGGATGGCCACGGGCGGGGCACAGGCACACTTCATGACTGTGTGATAGCTCTAGCTCTGAGATGTCACTCATGTCGGTGTGCCACAACAGACTGTAGAGTCATGATGATGTCCAGCAGTGCTGGCACGTCGTCACTTCCCAAGGCCAGGTCTGACACATCTTGTCAGGATCAGTTGACTCCAGTTACCGGGCTGCGCCTGGCCCAGGAGAGGTGATCTTCTGGTCCTTCTCGGGCTCAGTCGAGGCTCATCCCTGGCTTTGCTGTCTCGAACTGCGCCCTTACCCTCCTTCCGGGGCAGCCCCCGGAAGGAGGGGTCAGGACGCCTCGCGTGTGTTGTCCTTTCCTTCTTTTCCATGCATGCCTGGTGGATCGTGGATCGTCTTGTAGCGTTCATATCATCCATAGGCACCTACATCATAGTTGATACTTAGTTCCCATAGGTTCAGCATGCCAATACCATACCTGCTTGGAGCACATGGTGCTTGTATCCTTGCGACGCTCTCGTCGCCTAGGCCTTACAATCGCCGAGCTGCTGACGGTGGGTCCTAGACCACGCACTACGATGCAATGTGAGAGACCCCCGCTCCCATTACGCTGACAGAACTGCCCGGGGGGGCGACAACTTTTCGATGATGCAATCAAGTAACAATTGGTGTGGCTTGACAAGGAGGCCATTGCTGGGGTTTGCCCTTCAATAGCACGTGGGACCAATCTGTGTCACGGGGGGCGCGGTGTGACTAGATGGCACGCTTTCCTATCTCGTAGAGCTGGTGTGCACATGCTTGCGCACTCAAGTGGTTGCGGGACTGACGGGCCGCGCCTTGGCTTCCGCGGCAGCCCGCATTGATTGCGCCCGCTTCCGTACCTGCAAAGTAAATTTTTGTGGGGCGCAATTTTTGTCCTCCCGCGAGCCAACAAGGTGGGCAGCAATCGTTTCCCTTCCTTGTTTTTTATAAAATGGAGGGAAGGCGCGGGGATATGGCTCATTCTCCACTTCCCCTGCAGCCTTTCCCTTCCAACTCTCGGCTCCAAAGTGAAGACGATGGCGTCGGGCAGCTCCGGTAGTCGCCTCCATGATGATGATCCTCCTTGCCCCGGGGGAGAGGTGTCTCCGCCTTCATCGGAGGGTCCGCGACATGGGCATAGGTGCTGGTGCCGAGGCTACTATAGCGCCTCTACCACTATTGCAGATCTCCCGTAGCCGAATGCTGAGGCTTCGTCCCGCCGTGGCCGTCGGGGACGGCAGTGGAAGGGGAGGTCCTCCTGGTCACCGTTCTCCTTCTCCAAGGCGCGGACGCAGCCCCCGGCATGATGACCAGGGATTACATGGCGGACCTAGTAGGCTTCAAGTTCTTGGTTGTCCTAGGCGCTAGATACAAGAAGCGGTTGGTGCTTCCTCGTCTACTTTCTAATGAACTGAGCGGTGTTCTATTGCGTGATGTCAAGCAGCGGGAGTCGAGCGGAGGTCAGCCTATATGGGACCTTCGAATGGAGGCAGGTGAAGATGTCCGCATGTTTCTAGGCAAGGGGTGGCACTCGTTTTCTAAGTGGTACCAGCTTCGGGCTGGACATGTGTTGAAACTCCTCTTCCGTAGGAACAAGCAGTTCACGGTGAAGGTCTTTGATGACACCATATGCTGCCATATCTACTACCCCTACCTCCCCGAGGATGGGGGGTCGAGGGGGTTCTCCTCCTAATGTGGGTGATGCCAGGCGATCTATTAGGCGACACGGCGCCACCGGGAGCGATGGGAAGTGGCACTTTCCCCTTCCCCCGGCACGCAAACTATCGCCCGTTGAAGGGAATATGCCCGAGAGGCAATAATAAAGTGGTTATTATCGTATTCCTTATTTATGATAAATGTTTATTTTACATGCTATAATTGTATTAATACGGAAACGTTAATACATGTGTGTTTAATAAACAAAAAGGAAGTTCCTAGTTATGCCTCTCTTATAAACTAGCTCGTTGATTAACATGATGATCAAAGTTTCCTGATCATGAACATTGGATGTTGTTAATAATGAGGTCACAACATTAGTGTAATGATGTGATGAACATTCATCCGAAGTATAGCATTACGATCAAAGTCATTGAGTTTATATTGCTATAACAACTTACGAAGTGATCCTAATCCTTAGACCATGAGATCATGTCAATCACTAACACCGGAAGAGTTTCTCGATGACATCAAACGTCACACCGTAACTGGGTGATTATAAAGATGGCTTCAGAACTACTAAAGTGTTATGTTGAGACCCATGGATCAAGAGTGGAATTTGTTCATCCCGATGACGGATAGATATACTCTGGGCCCTCTCGGTGATATCACATTGGTTAGCTTGCAAGCAAGTGATTTGATCACTAGAATGTTATATCACGGGAACGAGAAAAGAGTGCATGTCGGTAACGAGATAAAACTAGGTATGGAGATACCGATGATCGAATCTCGGACATGTAATATATTGTGAAACAAAGGGATTAAGATACTAGCGTAAAAGGTTCACACGATCACAGAAGTCATCGTTGAATGTGTGGGAGTCAGTATGGATCTCCAGGTCCCGCTACTGATTATTGATCGGAGAAGGGTCTCTATCATGTCCGCATTATTCGCGAACGTAGGGTGACACACTTAAGGGATACCGACACCATTCGGAGCAAATGATATGCCAGAAAAAGAAAAGGAAAGCGCAGGAATTTATTTCACTAGACACCGAAACTGCTTTGCTGAAATTGCTGAAACTGGTTCTGCATGTGAAATGGAATACTAGCAAGGGGTTTTATGTGAATGTTTGTTAATTAAAGTAATTAACAAAATTCTGAATAAATAAATAAAAGAGTTTTATTTAAATGAGAGCTTGCATTAAATTTGGTGGAAATTTAATGCATGTGAGTGGATTTTTGAGTGGAGGCTTTTTAATGGGAGTGGAGGCTTTTCATTTTGAGTGGGAGCTCCACCCACATGAATGTCGAAGAGGTGGGGGAAGCCCCCATGGATGGGTGCCATGCCCCTTGGGTGCCCCCCCTCTCCCCTATAAAAGGCCCCCCTCTCCTCCTCTCAAAGCACACCTCCTCGCGAAGGATCTCTCTCCCCCCTTTAGAATTTCCCCATGGTCTCGGATCAGCGAGATACATGTTCCCGGTGGCTTTTTCTGGAAGGATTTGTTGCTTCCGCTGCTTCGCTGGAGCGAAGGCGCGGAGGTTGTCGGGGTACCCGTACGTGTGTGCGATCACGGATGCACCACTGCTTTGAGGTGCTGGACTTGATCGTGCTGGACCGGCTGGACCAGACGGACTTCATCACGATCTTGAGATCGGCAAGCGTTCGTCTACATCATCCACGAGTACAACCTCGTTAACGCTATTCGGTCTTCGAGGGTATGTATTCTATGGATGTATATCCACCCGTTGCTTGTATCTAGTAGATAGATCTTGGTACATAGATGTTCCCATCATAGGAAAATTTTTGTTTTCTATGCTGCAAACCCTACAGTGGTATCAGAGCCGGATCTATGCGTATATGCTTTGCACGGGTAGTACACATATCAGTATGTGGGCGATGATGATCATTTTATTGCTTCTTTGTTGTACTTTGGATATTGGTGGCATAGTGGGATGAAGCGGCCCGGACAAACTTTACATGTCCTTGCACATGAGACCTGTTCCACGCTTGACATGCAACTAGTTTGCATAAGTGGCTAGCGGGTGTCTGTCTCTCCTACTATAGTCAATATCTAATTTGCAACAAGTTGTCAACAATTTGGGTATCCTCGTTGTGGTTCATGTTCGTAGGTAAGAACGGTTCTATCTTCGAAAGCCCTAAACCACGTAAAACTTGCAATGGATAAATTAGAGGCGTCTAGTTTAGATTGTTGCTGGGCTAGTGTTATGATATGGTGATGTTGTAAGTAGAAGTATGAGATGATACTCTTACAACACACATAACGTGTAAACTCCATAGACCTTGGATTTACACATAAAGATATGATAGTGATCATACCACGGTGCACATGATAGAGATCATATGCGGGAACCATACCATTTCACTAAATAAACATGTCATGTTTGATTGCATCTTATATTGCTTGTTTGGCGTTTTATTAGCATAATAAGACGATCCCTCATTTAGATATCAAGATAAAAATGTGTTCTTCCTTAAGTATGCACCGACAATGTTTCGTCACTTCAAGGCATCACGTGATGATCGGGTGTACTTGAATCCACGAGCATATCTCGGTGTAAGATGCTACACACGCCAATACTAAGGTTCTTACTTGGCAGCCTAGCATGTATGCATGGCCTCTAACACGGACCGAAAGGTTAAGCATGAGTAATATAGTAGATATGATGCCCATTTGATGCTCGCCTTTGAAGCTACACCGACTCACGTGATGATCAGACTTGGTGTAGTGGATTTGGTTCATGTAATCACCAAAAAGACACAAGGGATGTCGTTTTTGAGTGAGAGTTCATTTCTAATTTGGATTAGTAAAACTCAATTTATCATAAATTAAATAAAAGTGAATTTGCATAATTTGTTGTAGTCATTGGCATTCGTTCACCACCTTATGCATAGTTGTAATTGAGATAATAGAACTATAGAATTCTAGATATATACTTTACGAACTGGTATCGTATTGTGTTGAGTGTCAATCTAAAGTTTAAAGTACTATTGCAAACTTTCAGCAAACTCTATTTACTCCGTGAAATTTAATAGTTGGTATTAAATCGAGAGTAACAATTCCAATGTTAGTATCTTAAGTATCATGTTTTCCTCCATGATTCTTGATTGTTTTAATATCAAGTTTATCTAGGAGCTGAAAGAATTGTTTCAGAAACCATCATGTGTGGAAGATATAACGATATCTGAAACAATGTTTTGGTTGCAATATGATAGAGTATAATATATGTTCTCATATTGGATGAGAATTTACAAAGGTTGGAGATGTTAGACATCCTAATCATCCAAAAGGGTTTTGGAAAGTAATGTTATACTTACGATTCACCTTTATAAGCTACAGTAGCTTGATCATGAAAGTCGTCATGATAAGGATGAATAGAAGATGTATGTAAAGTGTTTACTATACTAAAAGATTACTAAAGAATGGATTTTGAAAGAACGCCGATCATTTGATGATGGTGATCTACTTCAAAGTGCAAGTCCAAAGGTATTATTATTTGAATATACACGCTTTGGACTATGTGTCATGTATATGGCGCTACTGTTGATGTTGATAAATTCTTTTAAAAAGGAAAAGGAAATGCTGAAAGAGAATCTATAAAATATATTTGGCAGAAAAGAAAAGATTGGAAATATCCAATTTAGGTATATAGATGATATACAGGTTATGGTTGTATTCTTTGCTTGTTAAACAATGTGGTTCTTGGGTATTGGATACCGAATTGGTTGGTATGAAATTTCATATGGAACGACGCAATTCATAAACCACAATGGCCTAAATAACTAGCAAGAGAATATGTGATGATGTTTCAAGATTTGTTTTAATAATTGTTATTTGAATCAGGTATTATGAGAACAAAGGTTGTTCAAATAATTATCGTATTCCATATAAGATGGATGATTTACAAATCTAGTTGGAGAAATCACATCCATAAAACCTAATGCTAAAATGTCGCAAGACAAATGATTGAAAGATCACTTACGAAGTGACATCGCCGTTTAAATTATATTGGAAAGAAAACATGAAGAATCTCCATATTCATGGATTTTTGGAGTCTTTGATTTGATCAAGTGACGCTTGTGAGACTTTCCTCGGGATAATTAAAACTTCGTTCAAAGGCCAAAGAAGAACGAATGACTAAAATATTGGAATTTATACATATCGATGTATGTAGTCCATTATGTGTAGTCTTAAGCGATGGGTTTCAACTTCATATGCTTTCTCCGGAAATTTGAGTGAATGTTCACTTAATGAGAAAGAAGTATGAAATATTTGAAAAACGTTTCAAAGACTTTCAAGATGAAGTGAAAATCATTGTAACAAGAAAATAAATGGTTTATGATTTTATCATAAGGGATTTATTTGAGTTACAAGTGTAACAAGAAAAATAAATGAATTATGATTTTATCATAAAATGGATTTATTTGAGTTACAAGTTTAGCAAAACACCTAGATTTACATCTCCCGAAACACCATAGGAATATGGAGTGTTTGAGATTTGTAAGGAAACCTTGTTTGACATGGTTGGATCAAAGGTGTTATTTATAAAACTGCCATTATGTTTTAAAAGATTAAAGCTTTAGAGACTACCGCTTTTACCCTGAAAAGAGCTGCATCTTGATCCGTTTAAATGACACCATATGAGTTATGGTTTGGGGTAAAACCCAAGTTGTCATTTCTTAAATTTTGGTATGCTAAACATAAGTAAGATGTTTACAACCGAAGTCGGATGAGCATGTCTTTGTAGGTTATTTCGAATAACAATTGGTTATTCCTCCATAACACCAAGGACAAAAAGGTTTTGTCGCTTGAAATGTGAAGTTTCTTGAAAAAGGATTTTTTCGCAAAAGTTAAGTGGGAGGACAATAGAACTTTGATAAGGTTAACGAACCTTAGCTAAATGTGCTGAGTTGCGCAGCGCCGGAAATCATTCCGAAGGCTTCCATAATGCTCATAGCTTATGTGCCTCAAAGGTTGTGGTCACGCAGATCTAAGTTCTTATTGAACCAAGTCGGTCGGTTAAACAATCAAATGCTAAGATTTGAGAGTAAATCATTATTGTCTGACAATGATGAACCGACTACATGCAAAGAAGCGATGATGGGCCCTGACTCCGTCAAATGGCTTGAAGCCATAAAATCTGTGATAGTTCCATACACGAGAAATCAAGTTTTAAACTTGGAAGACCCTCCGGAAAGGTGTAAAAACCTATCGGTCGTATTTGGATCCATAAAGAAACAGACATGGATGTTTCACATCTATGAAATAGTCGACATGTCGTAAAGTATTTTATGACAATGTTTAAGGAGTTGACTATGACAAGATTTGATCTTTCATAGCGATATTTAGTCTGGACGGATTAAAGTAGCAACCACTACATATAATTTGGTATATGGTAGATGAATAAAAAAACAAAGTTCTTTTAATAGAATGGTTACCTAGGACGTGTACATGACACGATCCAAAGGATTTTGTTAATTCAAAGGATGCTAAAAAGGGCATGCAAACTTCAATGGTTGAAGTAAGCATCGCGGAGTTGGAATCTTCACCATGATGAAAAAGAGTTTTCATCAGGAGACGATGAAGATACTGGCATTTGCAAGAAATTAAGTGGGAGCGCTAAGACATATTTCTAATACATTATGTGGAGGACATCTTGTTTATTAGAAATGATGTATATTTTATTGACAAAGGTTAATAATTTCATTTCGATGAAATACTTAGGCAAAACCCGAATATTTAGCGTGAATGTCTATAGTGGATAGACTGTGACGCTAATATGGTTGTGCCAAACGTACATATATGAGATATTGAAGGAGTTCTATATAGAAACTACAAGAAACAGTTCTTGTTGCATGGAGAGGAATTGAATCAAGATTCAAGTGTATCGACACTTGATAAGTGAAACAAGATTCAAGTGTTTTGACACTTGATGAGTGAAATCACGAGAATCTTTTGATCAATCATACCATGATATGTACACATCCATATATGTCCTATGCTCTAAGTGTTATGAGCATATACCATAATGAATCATAAAATGATCATTGGACGATAGTAAGGATATTCTTATGATCTTTTGGAAGAACTAAGAATATATTTGTATAGAGGTGACAAACAATTACAAATAGTTCATTGTAAAGCGTTACATTGATACTAGGTTTGTCACAAGATACAAATTAAGTTTATCTCAATTTAAACTATGGGTGGAACAATGTAATGGAAAGGAGATTCCATGATGAATTTGGATGGAATCCAAAGTTAAGACATTGTGACGAATACTACAACAAAAGGCTAAGTATATGGCTGCTATAGTAGCAGCAAAGGAGGGAATTTGTGTCAAGTAGTTTGTTATCAAACTAAGGTGTTGTTCGCAACGGTCTAACACTAAGGATATATTGTACAACAATAGTATCGACATGGTTTAACCCCAAGGAACTAAAGGTCTCACCAAAAGACCAAATTTATATAATGCCATCTCATTGGAGAATGAGTGATGCGTGGAGACGCAAAGACATGTAAATACACACGGACCTGAAAGTGTCAGATCCGTAGATTATGTTAACCACTTGCAGTTACGTATTTGGAACACCAGAAAGCCATAGGTGTTTAATACGCAAAGTTTTCAAACTAGATTATTGTCTCTAGTGCAAGTGGGAGACTGAAGGGAATATGCCCGAGAGGCAATAATAAAGTGGTTATTATCGTATCCTTATTTATGATAAATGTTTATTTTACATGCTATAATTGTATTAATATGGAAACGTGAATACATGTGTGTTTAATAAACAAAAAGGAAGTTCCTAGTTATGCCTCTCTTATAATCTAGCTCGTTGATTAACATGATGATCAAAGTTTCCTGATCATGAACATTGGATGTTGTTAATAACGAGGTCACAATATTAGTGTAATGATGTGATGAACATTCATCCGAAATATAGCATTACGATCAAATTCATTGAGTTTATATTGCTATAACAACTTACGAAGTGATCCTAATCCTTAGACCATGAGATCATGTCAATCACTAACACCGGAAGAGTTTCTCGATGACATCAAACATCACACCGTAACTGGGTGATTATAAAGATGGCTTCAGAACTACTAAAGTGTTATGTTGAGACCCATGGATCAAGAGTGGAATTTGTTCATCCCGATGACGGATAGATATACTCTGGGCCCTCTCGGTGATATCACATTGGTTAGCTTGCAAGCAAGTGATTTGATCACTAGAATGTTATATCACGGGAACGAGAAAAGAGTGCATGTCGGTAACGAGATAAAACTAGGTATGGAGATACCGATGATCGAATCTCGGACATGTAATATATCGTGAAATAAAGGGATTAAGATACTAGCATAAAAGGTTCACACGATCACAGAAGTCATCGTTGAATGTGTGGGAGTCAGTATGGATCTCCAGGTCCCGCTACTGATTATTGATCGGAGAAGGGTCTCTATCATGTCCGCATTATTCGCGAACGTAGGGTGACACACTTAAAGGATACCGACACCATTCGGAGCAAATGATATGCCAGAAAAAGAAAAGGAAAGCGCAGGAATTTATTTCACTAGACACCGAATCAAGCTTTTGCTGAAATTGCTGAAACTAGTTCTGCATGTGAAATGGAATACTAGCAAGGGGTTTTATGTGAATGTTTGTTAATTAAAGTAATTAACAAAATTCTGAATAAATAAATAAAAGAGTTTTATTTCAATAAGAGTTTGCATTAAATTTGGTGGAAATTTAATGCATGTGAGTTGATTTTTGAGTGGAGGCTTTTTAATGGGAGTGGAGGCTTTTCATTTTGAGTGGGAGCTCCACCCACATGAATGTGGAAGAGGTGGGGGAAGCCCCCATGGCTGGGCACCATGCCCCTTGGGTGCCCCCCTCTCCCCTATAAAAGGCCCCCCTCTCCTCCTCTCAAAGCACACCTCCTCACGAAGGATCTCTCTCCCCCCTTTAGAATTTCCCCATGGTCTCGGATCAGCGAGATACATGTTCCCGGTGGCTTTTTCTGGAAGGATTTGTTGCTTCCGCTGCTTCGCTGGAGCGAAGGCGCGGAGGTTGTCGGGGTACCCGTACGTGTGTGCGCTCACGGATGCACCACTGCTTTGTGGTGCTGGACTTGATCGTGCTGGACCGGCTGGACCAGACGGACTTTATCGCGATCTTGAGATCGGCAAGCGTTTGTCTACATCATCCACGAGTACAACCTCGTTAACGCTATTCGGTCTTCGAGGGTATGTATTCTATGGATGTATATCCACCCGTTGCTTGTATCTGGTAGATAGATCTTGGTACATAGATGTTCCCATCATAGGAAATTTTTTGTTTTCTATGCTGCGAGCCCTACACCCGCGCCACTCCCCTAAGCATCTTCTTCGCCGGTTGCTGCATTGTACATTTCTCAAATGTAATGTTGATTGGCCATTATCAATATGTTTACCTTTTCCTTTGCGTCATTTCCTTCTTTTGCCTTATCATGCTCATGGCTGCCCTTGATTCGTCTGTCGTTTACCGCCCTCGCGCCACCATAGGGCCCATGGGGGTGTCGCTCGTCTTCTCAGATGCCTCACCCCCGCTTCCTCGGTTCCTGCCATGCGGTTTATTCAAGACTTTCTAGAAGAGGTATCCGCCCTCGGGAATCGCTTAGTCGCTGCTACTCCCATCTGGCGGTGAGCTTTACGCCCTTGCCCTTGTCGGGACCTTGCCTTGGCCTCTCCTTGCTCATCCATCCATTGCAAATCCTGAAACACGATGAACACACCTTATGGCATCTTACCCATGTCTCAGGCTTAAAATAGAGTGTCGTTTACTTGATCAGGGCACACGGCGTTGCCAACTCGGGGGCCTAACATGGGAGGTGTGTCTTCGTGATTTAGTGCTCGTTGGCAATGCCTAGATCACAATGCTCATACCTCAGAGTGGATCATGAGAGTACGACGTTTCCTGGCCTAATAGTCTCGTTACCCATGCCTGGTCCCAAGAAAGATCCAAAGGAATGCAAAATACCGAAAAAGGCTTGGCAAATGAAAACAGGTGCAAAAACGAGAGCAACGCGATTCTCATTCCAAGACGGGGCAGCCACCGTATTACAAGCGGTTTACATATAGGCGGGCCAGACCAGATACACTAGTATTCATCACAGTTGTCATGAGCACTATGCTCGCTCCCAGGCTTTTAGTTGCCAGTGGAACCTCCACTCACACCCGGGTTTTTTTAGTTGCCGGGAGCACCACACACGCTCCCGGGCTTTCAGTTGCCGGGGGAACGTCCACTCACACCCGGGATTTTCGATAGCCGGGAGCACCACGCATGCTCCCGAGATTTTTAGTTGGTTGGGTGGATGCGAGAAGTTTTTAACTTACTCGGAGAGCCACCAGTACCAGATTTTTCATCGGAACTAGGTTCCGAAAAGGGTTGTAGACTCTTCTCGGGCGAGCCGTGAATAGCGAAAGGTTGGTACAAATCGGACAAAGGGTTAGTGTGAGTCAGGGGAAAAGCGTTGGCTGCTAGTTTGAACAGTTGTTCAGAGCAGAACATGGCGTCACTTATATCATCTTTGATGGTCAAGGTACTCCATGAGGAGGGAAGCTTGAGTGAGTTGTAGGCATGGTTGGAGACCACCATGAACTTTGCTGAGCTAGGGAGCCCTATGATGCAATTATACGGCAGGGTGATGTCCGCAACATCAAAGATGATGTTCTCGGTGTGGTAGTTATCTTAAGTGCCGAATGTGACCGGTAGTTTGATCTTACCCCACGGATGCGTAGCTCGGGTTATGCATAGGAAAGATCCAGTAGGGGCTAATTGATCCTCGTGTCTGGAGCTTGTCTAGCAGCTTTGCTGAGAGGATATTGAGACCAACCTCTCCATCCACCAGCATCTTGGTGACGTTGACGTTCTTTATGATGGGGGAGACCAACGGGGTTTGTTTGTCGGTCCCGAGGATGCGATCTGGTGATCTCCCGCATCAAAAGTAATCGGCATGTGAGACCATCGAAGTGGCCATTGTGCCTCCGGGCTGGGCTGTACGGCGCATAGTTCACGGGAGAAATTATTAAACTCCCCGTGGGAAGTTATGGCGTAAGCTCCTCTGTGTGTGCACGCGCAGTCCTGTACTTGTGGGTACTATCCGCACCCGTCATTGTCGCCATCCTGATTGACAGCAGGGTCGTTGCTACACGGTTGAGGGGCTGCATTGCCATGGCCCCCTCCGCTTCCCGCTCTTTCTCCATATCCACCGCCTCCATCTCCTCCTCGTGTAGTGCCCACGCCGCCCCCATGACCTCCCCGCTCTTTCTCCATATCCACCGCCTACATCTCCTTTGCATGATGGCTGGTCTTGTTGCAGCAGTAATATTTCTTGAAGGTACCGTTAGTTCCCTGCTCAGCAATGTTCCTCTTCCGTCCCTCGGCATAGCCAAGGATGGAGCGGCAATTACGAGCATCATTCTTGTAGGATTCGTGTACACGACACCACTTCCTCGTGGCGGGCTTGGCAGCCGCCACCTCTTCCTATGGTTTGGTCTTCTTTTCAGCCCTGGTGGGAGCACTAGGCTCCGTAGCCAAAGCATGTCGAAGGCCCCGCTTATGTGAGACGCTCTTCTTAACAACGGTGCTTCCCGGGTCGGCCGGTCCCACGGCTTCCTAGGCAGTGTCATTGGGCGCAAGACGTCCTTCCTCCGCCAAGGAGCAGAGGTCAGCCAACGCCCACAACTCATGGGTGTTCTTTTTGGGATGCATATTAAGCTCTTCGCACATATTGCTATCACATACATTCATGGTGAATGCGCCAATAATGGCGGCATCCTCCGCCTCCGGGGTGGTGTGTGCAATCTGTGAGAATCACAGCATGAAGTCTCACAGCCGCTTGCCATTCCCCTAGACCACTGTGTGGAGTTGAATGAGTGTTCCCGGTCACTTGAAGGATCCCTAGAACACACTCACAAAGCGAGTACACAACTCAGCCTAGGAGCGAATGGACTCCTTAGGTATATGCATGATCCATGACAAGGCCTTGCCCTTTAGGGCCATTGTAAACCAATTGGCGATGAACTTATCATCAGCACCCGCGACCACCATTGTGTTGGAGTAGTTGGCCAAAAACTCCTTTGGGTTGGTATTGCCTTCGAACTTGACGGGGACAATGAAACAGAACTTTGGCGGCTACGCCACCTGTCGTAGGTAAGGGGAGAAGGCGGGGCAGCCGCTTCCATTTCCCGAAGCCATACTCCCTGCCTCATCCGCACCCTGCGGGTTTGGGACGGTTGTGCCCATGGCCTGTTGATGCAGCTGTAGTACGTAATCTCGAACTAGTGCCTCGTTCACCGCGCGGAATCGCCTCAGGGCCATTTCGCATGCTTGTGCACGGGGTCAGTAGATGACCCTATCGAAACGTGATCTTGCTCCACCATCGCGGGGTCCAGCAGGCCTCGGCCCAGTGGCAGCATTCCGAGAACACGACCTCGGGTTAGATTTTGCACGGGCCCTGCAACGGTGGAGGGAGCGCACTACTCCCCACGTCTCGGCCCTAGGTTGGACTAGTAACAAGCACGAGGAGACTCCTGATACAACCTAATAAACTTTAGATGCGCGTCGAGGTCGTCCCTCCATGCCACATACTTCGCCGTCCCAAGAGATGGTGGGTGCCGAGCTATGGCGCGGGCAGCAATGACTGCTTCCCCCAAGGTTTGGTTCCCAGATCAGTGGGACTGGGGTTGGTGGCTAGTATTTGTGCGGTGAGGTGAGTCCTGGCGCGAGCTGGGGTCGCTGCACGCTAGGCCGGCGCTTGATGCTCCGGCCCAGTGTCGGCTCCTCCGGCCTCGGTCGGTGCGGTTCCTTCTGGAAAATGGACCCCACCAGCGGTGTCTCCTACGCCACCGGGGAGATCCACTCCATCGACAGTGCCTCCTGCATCTCCAGGGAATGGGTCTTCGAGTGCAATGCCTCCTACGTCGCCTGGCAGTGGTACCTCTTGGGTAGTTGTTCCTCCTCCAGCATGCTCGCCTTCCTCAACCGCAGGGTGCGATTGTGGTTGCGGTGGCGTAGTTGCGCTCGGCCCTGGATGCGGGTCAGTGTCTGTGATGGTAATCGCGCGCTCTGCGTGAGGCTCGGCATACAAGCCCCCATTCATGGGAAGGGCGTGGGAGCAAGTCCGTGCAGCGGGCGAGTCTACCGTGGCACGGCCGTTCCCGGCGCCAGCACGTCTCCTTGGCGCCATGGTTGGAAATGGCACAGTCGATGTAGATGTGGATGGCAAAGACGAAACGAACGTCGATGACAATAACGATGACGATAGTAATGTCGGTGACGGTGATGAAGCTCATGAACCTGTTGAGACTGAAGCTGATTGCCGAAGCCGAAAATGGGAGCGCCCCCCTCCCTGGCGCGCTAGATGTCGTGTCTCGCCAACATAGACATCAGGGATGCTTGGCACCCCCTATTTATTCGTTAGTGGGCACGAAGGTGTTCCGGCCTCAATGTCGTCATAGAAACCTGCTTATATAGGCACACGGCACACACACACACACACAAAGCACACACAATCATTTCTTACCCAGGTTCGGGCCGCCCTTTGGCTAACAACCCTGCATCCTGCTTTTGTGGATTATCTGGTGGATGGATGTACAAGATGATGATCTCAACAGTGTCGGGGAGACGCTTTCTCTCTAGCTACTACACTTCCCGGGATTCCTCTTTCTCACTTCTCTTACTTTTTCCTCTCTTCCTTCTCTCTGTTGTGGAGAAGGACATCAACTCTCTCTCTCTCTCTCTCTCTCTCTCTCTCTCTCTCTCTCTCTATCTATCTATCTATCTATCTATATATCTATCTCTATCTCTATCTCTATCTCTATCTCTATCTCTATCTCTATCTGTTCATCTAAGCTCTCTTCTCCGAACTCTCCTTTACCAACTCTCGAGTCCTCCAACCTTTTTCCCCCCTTCCCAATGTCCAAGTGCCTCCTTTTATACTCCAAGAGGTAACTACAAGAGCCAGCGTGGAGCACCACCAAGGTCATTCACGGGCTAAATTGCGGTGTGCCACACGGTCTTCAGGTAGATGGGCGGTGCCTGTGGCCAATGGATGGCCACGCGCGGTGCGCATGAACACTTGATGGCTGCATGATAGCTCAAGCTCCGAGCTGTCAACCCTGTCAGTGGCACGGTGCAGCAGAATGTAGCGTCATGATGATGTCCAGCGGCGCTGGCGCGTCGCCAGTTCCCAAGGTCAGGCCTAACACGGCTTGTCAGGCTCAGTTGGATCCGGTTCCTGGGCCGCGCCCGGCATAGGAGAGGTGATCTTCTAGTCCTTCTGGGGCTCATTCGAGGCGGCTCCTCGGCTTTGTTGTCCCGAACTGCGCGCTTAACATCCTTCCGGCACAGCCCCCGGAAGGAGGGGTCGGACCGCCTCGCGTGTGCCGTTGTCCTTTCCTTCTTGTTCGCGCCTAGATGGCGGATTGTGGGTCATATCGTAGCGTTCGTATCATCCATTGGCACCTACATAATAGCTGATACTTAGTCCCCATATGTTCATCATGCCAAATCCATACTTGCTTGGAGCACACGGTGCTCCCATCCTTGCAACGCTGTCATTGGCTAGGCCTTGCAGTCACCGAGTTACTAACCAGTGGGTCCTGGCCCACGCGCTACAACGCAATGCGAGGGACACCCGATCCCATTACGCCAACAACAGGGATACATCCAGGTTGCAGCCAACCACTTCCAGCATGGAAAGAATGGAAGAACACAAGGAATATGCTGCTACAGTACCTTTTTAGGCAACTTTTAAGGGAATTTGTAGGACCATCTCTGTCCATAGTGGCCATGCGTGCCACTGACCCATAGTTTTATGCTAATCTTTTCATGGTGCGATATCTTGAAGATATTATCGCCAATTCCGTATCAATGGAAGAAGATAAGGAACATCTCCTTTTAATCCCCTCAAGCTTTGAGAACACCACTTCTGTGTGAAGTTCTCAAAGTGCAAATCCCGACTTTTTAAAGTCACCTATCTCGGCCATATCCTTCTTCTAAAGACATTGATTCAATTCTAGAATCATCAGATCAATTTTTAATCTTCACCCATCATCAGTTTCCAACCAACTCTGGAGTTTCCCTTCTTTGGCAAGTTATCATTGTCATTCTACTGAAGATTTCCTTAAGACGGCTAAATATCGCTCAATCTCTCTCAAATATCCTCAAGAAGGACAAGGAATTATTTTGGTCCTCCACTCATCAAGAAATCTTTTGAAACCCTCTCGCTTTACCTTCTATCCTCAATCCACCGGATGCCACGACGACTTACAGATCCTTCACAATTCTTTTGTTCAAGTTTCGTGTGTTGTCCTTAATCTATCTGTTGAACCTTTTATATGTTTCCTTGATCTTCATTCATATATTTCTGATGGCTTGCGACTTCCAACAATACAATAATATCATCATCTTCATGTACTTTGGATCCAACGAATCGGTTGCATCAAATCTTTGTTTTCTTATGGAGCTTCATGGATTCTGATTGTCAAGATCTTTTGACTATTTGTGGTAGTTGGGTTGCATGATTTTCTTATTCATGTGTGGAGTACTGCTTTGCGTGGCGGACGGAGTAGATACCATACCACTACTCTTATCATTAACTCTTGTACATTGAATTGGCAGATTAATGCGATTTTACTTATTCCACAAAAGTTAGAAGTGGTCTTTATCCCTCGAGACTTTTACTTCTGTCCTTGTTATTCTAGGGTGTTCTCTCAAGAACGTAATCAATAATCTCTTGTGGTGGTCTTGTATATATCAAGATGGAGCAAATCTTCAACGATGTTGGTGGAAACAATGACACTTTGTGGGCAACAATGACAAATTTCCTATTCTATATATTTCTACTTCCTACATGTCATTCATTGCATCATCATTATATCATGCTCATGTCACAATTACACTTCGCATTTGAGCATCATATGAAACCCCTCTATTTGGTTCTTATCTCATATGCATTATATATATTGTATCACTTCTTTTGCTTCTTGATATATTGTAGTTGCTTCTTGATAAATTGCTTCATGCCCAAGTTTCGTTGTGGTCATATATCTTTTCCAACTCGATCACCTTTCTTGTCACCACCTTATAATCCTCCATCCAAATTATATATGAGCCTTTGCATTCCTTTTGGCACTTCTCAAGCTGATATGTGTTGGGGATGGGTTCCCTAGATTCCTTGTGGAATGTATATTGATTGATGATAATGGAGGGATATATGGTGGCTCTATGTTATTTACTGGATCACATACACACTAGCTTGGCCACTTAATATGCATGCATGATCTATATCCATCTACTCCATATGGCGAAGCAAGCTTCCATTCTTTGAGCATGGCTATATTCATTTGAATGCATGCATGGATGGATATTAGGCCACATGACATTGTGGTTGTTTTCACAACTATAAAGGTGCAAATTATTCACATGCATGGCCCATGAAAAGCCCCTCTCTTTTCCTTATTTGTTTATATCTAGATTTTGTGGGAAGCTTGTATGATTTGAGTTCATAAAATATAGTACCATTCTAATGGAACCATAATGGTGAGCTTCTCTCTTCTTAATTCTTTCTAGATTGTTTGATTGGTGAAAATCTTGCAAGGAATGAAACTCATACAAGTTGATCATTCCACTTGAAGCATAAGTACACCATGTACTTTCACTAATAATTGTTCTTATTGGATTTTTCTCTTGGGATCTTTCTTTTGGCTTGTTTTCAAATCAACAAAAACATATGGAAAGAAATGTCAGAAAACCTAAAAGGAAACCCCTAACCCAATTCTGTAATCATCTCCCAACCTAAACCTAGCTTTCTAACCAAACTCCTCTAACCCAAGCCTCTATCTTTGGCCTCGTCTTGATGCCACTCACAACCACCACCCTGACCTATCCCTTTCTTGGTCACCCTCTCTTTCCCCTTTGAACAAGAAAAGGTGAGAGGGATCACCATCCACCCGCGTTCCCCATCCTCTCTAGATTTTTGAAATCTTTAACCATGCCCATGTGCTCCCTCCCCTATATTATCTCCACCACTAAACCTTAGATCTTGATCTAGTTTTGGTACGGGTGGTGCTCGTCCCCTATTCCTCCTACTCCCACCCAGGAATAGACATGGCCTTCCCCATGTCGAACCCAAACCCTAGTCCCGCCTACCTCTTTGCCTCATCGGTCTGAAGCTCCCCATGGCGATCCAATAGAACCAGGGGCTCCCTCTGGTTCCTATTTGACGCCTAGGAAGTGGGGTAGTACTAGGAGCTCTCCGAAATCCGCTCGCCTCCTCCATGTCCGACATGGTCACCTCCACCCTCTGCTACCTCTTCTGGTCGCAGTTGTCCCCCTTGTCGTCTACTTCCTCTTCCCCGGCCGCAACCACCAGCACCGCTACGTGAGCTACCTCGCGCCCTCCACCTCTCTGGCCTAGCTCACCCCGCTATCGCACCTGCAGTAAGCCTCGCCACCAAGATGTTGCACAAGACGACGCACACCAAGAGTCAGCAGAGCAGAAGTGAGCAGCGTGTCGGCCTAAGCTCCCGCAAGATCCCATGACATGCAGCCCTTCGTAGCCTTTGCTAGCTGAATGTATCTTGTAGATCTATGTCCCCTCTATGACTTTGGTCTTTGTAGCATCGTGAATCCCGCACCGGTTGTGTCGCCATCATCGCTGGAAATCCCCCAGGTCCGCTGCATGTCGTGGCATTGTCTGTTAGGTTCGACAAAGGTAGCCATATGTTTTGTATTAAGGCCCCTAACATTTCCAGTTTCTAACCCGTAGTCCTGCCATCGTCCCACCTATCAGCCTCATTAACCTAACCCAGTCCACCTTTTGTAAATAGGTACCCGACCTTTTGGGAATCAACCTACGGCCCCTCCTTGTCCCATGTGACCTCCCAAGCTCGACCGCGCGTGCCAGTAGCTTCGTGGCTCCTGGCCCCACTTGTAAGCGCCAGTGAGTAGATTTACTTGTGTGATAAAACCCCAGGACCTGTCCAGAATTCAAATTCAAACTAATACTTTTCTGTTTAAATACAAATTCCTTCATAACTTTTAAATAAATTCGAATTTGAAAAAAATTACAAAATGAAATATGTTTTATTTTCAGAGGTGAATTCAAATTTAAATACAAAACTTTTCAGAACTAATTCAAACTAGTCAAACATTTGACTTTGACCCCTTTTTAATAATTTTGACTTTAATAATAATTTAAATTCATAATTTCAAATAATTTGATTAATATATGTTTTTGAATCAAAAAACATGAGGAATTTGTTTATGCTATTTGTAATATCATTTGAGCAATTTAAATCTTTTTAATTATTAAATGATAATAAATACTATTTTCTTAATAATTGAATAACTTTAATTTCATAACTCCGAATTTGACAAATGATATGTCTAAATCGATTAGCTCACTGACCCTGTCCTATCTGTGCATTCCATGATATGAATTAAGGCATGCATAATATAAATATTAAGTATACAACAATGTTTATGGGAGCAAAACATGACTAAAAACTTAATAAAATGCTTTATTCTTGTACCCCACACTTCACCCATGCCATGTTACATTATGCCATATAAAATGTGCATCATTCCATCATGGCATCCTTGTTTTCTCATTGCATATGATTTATATGTTTGTGCAATGTATTTATTTTGTCCCCTTGTGTGTTTGGTTTTTCTCCGGATAGACGCCGAGCAAGGAGAATATCACGAGCCACATGAGTTTTACCCGAATCCTTCATATTCTACAACTGAGATTCCAGGCAAGAATTTTCCCATGCTTGCACTACATATAGCACCTATTGCATCTATCTTATTATTGCATAATATGTCAGGATCCAAATTAAATTGAATCCCAGGTATTGCATAGCCTTTACTTTTAAAGTACATCGAAGCTTGTTCCATCCGTCCTATGAGACATTCCTACAAGAGTTGTGTGGGCCATGCGAGTCATAGAATTGCATGTGTAGGGTTTGTTAGTGTCTTAGGATAATAAGGTACATCAACAACTGAATTGAGTAGTAATGGGATAACTAAATAAAGAGGCATCAGTGGGCAATATCTTCTATTTGATTCTTTATACTCACTTGACTCCCATAGGACCTAGTGTACTTGATACATGTTCCTTGACTATCACACTATCCACATGTCGGACCATGAATCCACTTAGTCCTAGCTTGAGTCACATTTAATTTCTTGGGGCCACAATTAGTTTGGGGTGTTATTACTATCTTGTACTTATGTCATGCTATACTACTTTATTTACTACTATTGCTCGAGGAGCATTTACTACTGTACTGTTTTGGAACATGGAATGTTTCGCGGTATCGACAAGCCTAGTCACACTTTCGGGTTCCTAGTCGTTTACAGCCATTGACACAAACCTCTAGGTCCGTCGCGGAGCCGGCCAACTTCGTAGCGGGTAGCTTAGTGGGTTGGCCCCCTGAAATCATATGTGAATCTTGCGAATGCTTTGTCGTGTTGCCTCGTTGGGTTTTCATTTGGTTTTTCCAAGTTTGATCATGTGTGTGTTGCTATTTGTGCACCCCTGCAGGGTAAATTGTTCTGAAAGCCATGACCCGTGGTTATGGACGACTTCGAGCATATTTTCTCGATCATATACAAGCATAATTAAAGTACCGCTTTTAATATGACTAATAATTGACTATTAATAGTGTAATATGATTAATAAAATTGCCTACGGATGGGATGTTCTTATGCCTTGTTGTTCGGGAACAGGGAGGTGGGCGAGTGATGTTTATTTATGTTGATATTTATCTGTTGGGTAATTAACTATTGTTTACTTAACGCATGTCCGTCTATCATTGGTTTGGTGGTTGTTGTAGCGTTTCTCCATAGGACTACTAGGCTTTATCTTTCATTGCAATTGCGTCACCCTCTGGTTGTTCCCTGTAGATGCATAATGACTTGTTGAGTCTCTTAGTGTCTCACACGAGAAAATATTGGTTCAGATGGACAGGTATATTCGCAGGAAGGATATTGGGTTGAGGAGACCGATGGTGGTGGCAATGACCGTTTGGTGTAGAGATTCTGGGATGGAGATCCATGAGATCTGTGGGCCGGATGTACTTATTTTTAGGGCATCTTATGCCAAATTGCTTATTATATGTACACAAATCTTTTTTTCCTCTTCCGCTTGGTACTCTGATGTGTGATGTATGAGGATGTATCCTAAACTACTAGAACTATCTATTATTTTGGATCTTGCCGTATAGCGTTGAATATTTCTATTTATTTTAGATGGTTTGGCTCTGGTACATACTCATTTGTGTACGCTTGACTAACAGTCTAGCCAGCTACGTCTCTCGCACTTGAAGCCATAACAACGAGAAGTGGGTAGGGTGGTTGGCCAATAACGTGCCCTGTTCCGCTCAGATGGGACCTACACGTCGGTGGCCCTTGGGCCTCCTCGGTAGGACACCTTATCCACTTTTGGGTTCTACCAGCTTGTGATTTAGAGTGCATGGTTCAGGGGAATACATGCGATTAGTAGATTAACAGATGATACATTTAAAGAGAAACATCAAAGACACACAACCTAAAAATTGTCGTTCTACAGATATAGTACCTCGTCATCTGGCATAGCGTATGTACCTAACGTGAAACCTGTTTCATGCAGCTTTTGATTTTTCTCTCCTCCCCCTTCTCCAAGTTGATCTAGATACTTAGGAGCTGCCTCTATTAGTTGATCTATATGATCAACATCTGCTTCCCCTACTTGATCTTGATGATAAAGATGTGCTTACCCTGGTTCATATGCTTGACCATGAAATACCCATCTAACATATGTGCTTAGCATGCCAAATATATAAATATGATCATCCACTATACTGAGAGGCAGCACCCTTTGTTTCACACACAAGAGGGAGGGGCAATGTACTTCTGAGTTGTTACAATGAGCTCTAACAAACTCAATAAATTGTACAACACCAAAGATATGTTTAGAGATGCCTAATGGACCAACCTGCATCCCAAATCTCTCCACTATTTAATTATGGCACACAAGATTGGTTCTTAATAAAAGAAAAGGAGGAAACATATAGATGGAGTACAAAAACTATATATGGCTATGCATTTCAGCAAACATATTGACAACAAAAACTGGCGAAGGTACTTAAGAACATAGATAAAGCATAGAATCAACTATTACCATGCATATTAAGTACAAATTAAACTATGTATTTAGGGAGGCAGATTGGGTGAAAGGGAAATAAATTGCCAACCAGATCAAGCTAGAGATAGAAGGACTGTCGTGGGATCGATGTGACCACTGGTAAATCTCAAGAACACTGATGGGTAGGGAAATCATCTTCGAGAGCATGATGGTGAGATGGGGAGAAGCGGTGAGCGCGTCTGTTTTGTGGGGAAGGGGGTGAGGGTCTAAGTGGCGGAGGGTGGATGTTAACATGGCACGAAGGGGTGGGGAGGGATAACTTTGAAAATTCTGACCTACCCTCATTTGGGAACCACCATATACATGGCCCACCTAACAGTGATCATAGATCAAAATTGACACATTTTTGCTAAACCGAGATGAACTATTTAAAGTGGTGAAATCAGCACGGAAACTTGAAAATTCATGAAACTCGTGCATTGTCCGTTAAATATATGTATTAATTTGTGTGAAATTTGGGAAGGTGGAATTTTGAGCCATATCTTAACTTATCTTACCACTATATAGTGTACAAATAACTTTGAATATTGACCATTGGATCAAGACTCGTGAATCCCAACATTGTCATCCGTCGGATCTTCTTTTCCATTTTATTAGCATATGTTAGAAGAAAATATTGATAGTATTTAGCACAATGAACGCTATGCACAGACCTCAAAACACACTTCTCCATCATTCTAGAATCTTCTCTATCATTTCTCTAGACCATGTTACCAAAATTGACATGTTTTTGGTAAATTTCCATATTGTCAATTTATTGCAAGAATTTAGCCAGTAAGATTGAATGTGTTTATCCATTAAATAGGTTACTTTGTGTGACAATTAGCATGATGCCATATTGAGTGTAACATCCTAGTTTTAGCAACCCTGATTTTTTGTCCAAATGGAAAAAATCAGGGGGAACAAAAACTTTTTCCTGTTAAGTGTTGCAATGTTTGTTGATTGCTTGCTTGTTCTTATGCAACTGATTGTGTATTAGATGATATACTCATTACCTCAACACTAGTTGACAAAAACTATTTTATGAAATAGATGTCCTGGCTCACCTTTCATATTCTCAAATGATCTGACAATTCAAACTTGATCCAAGATGACTTCAACACAACAAAATCTTTTACTAGTTTCTGTTACCAAAAATATGGAGGCCTATACATAATCTCATTATGTTTTCAAGATAGAGCATTCAACTACTCCTTATCTCTAGGTTTTCCAAAACCTTTACTAAAATCTTTCATTTCCCTTGGTAGAAATACCAAGAGGAACTCATCTTACTTGAAATCACAACCTCTTCAAAATACCCATGCCTACATCAAGCTAGACTTGATGGTAACCTTAGTAGTACCTGCTTATTTAGAAACATGAATTGCCTTGATCTACTATCTGATGAATTTCCTTGATATGCTGTTTGATGAATTGCCTTGATCTGATGATTGTCGTGTTTGCTTAGGAACTAGAGAGAGCTAATCCAGTAGCTCATCCTTTAGGATCCAACCACTATTAGATATCGATAATCTCAAATAAAGCATCCAAATTTGGATCTATCCTAAGTCACTCAAGTGACCTTGTAATCAAATCAACCAGATCAATCCTGAGCTAATCCTTTGAATTAGCATCAAACTCATGAAGGACCATCTACAAGCATGAAATCTTATATACACAAGCTATCCTCCAAGATAATCCACTTATGATAATATTGGACCATTTCATCCTCTCCAATTACTTCCCTCCTTCACAAAAGTACAAATCCACCAATCTGCCAATATTGGCTAAGTCTGAAAGCCTTAACTAGATTCAATCTTTGGAGTTCCCCCTACTCCAACCAGTGTGCATTATTTAGAATGTATTTGAACCATCTTGTATTACATCACCAGTACTACCAAATACCCCTCTTGCCCTTTGCTAATCCCATCTTTTACCCACCCAACCTTTATGGTTTTGTAGACAAGAAAATAATCTTTTCTGCAAATCTTATCATCTGGCCTACTTTGGCAGAAGCTCACATCCATATGCTACATCCCCTTTACCAACTCTTTGCATGGTTATGATCTACTAACCATGGTCCATAAAGACACCCTTCACTTGTTTCCACTGGATCCTTGTGCTTCTTAAACCGACATGGTTTATGAGGCTTCATGATGCATCTATTATGACGGCCCTTTTTTCAACAAAGTTTGCCATCACCTCTAAACCACCTCAAATACAACCAAGTAAAACGCATGCTGCCATTCTAATTTGTATAACTTGGTCTAACTAATTCACCTATTCCTTATATCAAGGTGAGCTCTGAGCTCGCTAATCCAACCTTGTTTAGATGGTATGAAAATATTAATGCCCTAGATCCTCTAATCCTTGTTCTCTTCTAATATCCATCTTGTTTTGCAAAACGCAATGTTTCCAATTATGGATAATTCAAGTTGACATTATCCACCTTCGATAAAACCATTGGCAAAATATTTTCCATAATTATTTGAGACCTAAAACTATTTAATTTCCCTCCTTCGAAAAATCTTCAAAACCTTTCCTATAAAGGAAAGTTTGTTTTTCTCCAAATTACTTTGCCAACTCAAGGCACAAATGATTCCTATATATCATATCCAATCTTCCCCACCTCAAAAATAAATTTTTTGAGATCCATTATCATTTGTTTTTGCTCCTTTTCTTAAATGACAGAAACAAGAAATAATAGCTTAAAAATACATTTGGTTCCAAATAAATTCCAAGAAAATTCCCCAATTTTTGATATGGTATTTAGGACCATCTCATGCCAAAAAACCCTTGCCCGATGTAAAACTATCAATTAAGCTTCTATAACCCATTTCTGCACTTTTTGAATAAATGATTTCAAGTGTACCTTAAATCCTCTGAAAAATCTCAAATAAATTCTAGGGAAGTATCTTGATAATGTCCATCTACCAGTACTATCTTCCCACCTTGACAAAGTCCAAATTCCAAACTTCCTTCATAACCATCTTGATGATCAAATATGCAAACCAAGCATTTTCATATTTATAAAACCCACCAAACCTCCTCTAACTTGGTCATCCAAACTTCCACAGCACACCACCCTTAATCCTGGTCGCAGCACTGTAGCCCTAGTACTGTAGCATGTCCCCGATTCTTATCCTTAGTGCTTGTATGTGAGAAAACAACCCACAGGTCCATATCTTGGCCCTCCTTCATTTAAGGTTGTTTCCACCTCTCCTCTATGTCCACAACTTGACCAAAAACCATCCCCCATGCCCAAAGGAATCAGCCCTCTCTTGTTTCACCCTCCTCTTGCTCCTCATGGACTAGTTCCACCATGGGCCCCTCTCTTTTGTTTATAAGTCAATGAGCCAGCACAGCCCACCCCTTCCTGGATCATTTGCCCCTCTCCACTCCACTCACCTTCCCTAGAAACCTCTCTTCCTCCCATATCCTTTCCTTCCCGAGGGAGGGAGAGACAGGAGCTTTGGCCTCCTCCAAGAAATGAGAATAGCCCACTATCCCCTAATCCTCTCCCTCTGCATGTGGCCTTACTATGAGTCCTTGCCCCTGATCTACCTCCCCCAGGCTCCACTCACTCTCCCCTGCCCTGTCATGCCTTAGAGAGAGAGAAAGAAGCTTCAGCCATGGATAATATCTAGGTGTAGCTCACTTCTCCCTGCCTCTCTCCCTCTCATTTTTGCTCTGATGTGCTTCCCTGGTCAAGCTGCATCTAACCTTCTTCCTCTTTTCTGCATGCATGGTCCCTGTGAGGCACTCCGACAAGCTTTCGAACAATTACCTTCGCTGTCTATGCGCAAGCCATCTACCGAGGTCAAACAGGGCCTTGCCTCACCTCTTCAGAAGCGTCTCAGTGTCCGCGGTAACCCTACAACCTCTCTGCCACCTCTTAACCCCTCGGTGAGCCTCCCCCAACGCCCTCTTTCCCCGCTAGCATTTCCCCTCACCATGTTCTAACACAAGGAAGAAGACGAGCCCCGTCCGTCAATCCTCACCTAATCGGAGGGCCGACAACTCCTCGTACCCCTTCATCCATATTCTCTCTCTTATAGGTGGGACCCCTCCCACGAGGGTTTAAACGCGTCGCGCGCTCTCCCGCGGGAGCCGCTAGGCCGATTTCCCTCCTAGGCCCAACTCATTTTCAGATCCGGCCCGGATATCCTTCCCCTTTAATTGATTTTCTCTAGATCTATAGAATACCTTTTAGTATTAAATCCTATGAAAATTAAATATGTTTAGTTTGGCCAAGATCAAATTTTTTCCAGATGCTCAAGTGTTTTCCCTAACATGCAGAACCACGACCCATCCCAAATACTAAATAAATATTTTATGGTATTTAACCAACTAAAATGTATCCTTTAAACTAACTAAATCATCTAGGAAGTTTTAAAACTTCAAATAGGATGAAACCTTTTTGTACTGCAAGGTATCCCTTATACCTTGAATGTTGCTTTGGCCACACCATAGTTTGCTACATATATTTCCCTAGTAAAAATAACAAAAACATGTCAATCCTGTCGGGAATTTCTCTATGTCAAACCAAAATGGGTATTGACCTAATTCCAAGTCACACTACACATGAATATCAATATCCTTCAAATCCCAGAAGCCTATAGTTTATTATGCCCTTGATAAATTACTGTGTATTAAATATTTATGTGCATAGTTAAATCACTAGAAAAATCATCACATCAGCTCTATAAATCCAAAAGGGGTGACTCCAATTTCTGCATAAAGGTAATTCAAATACCTAACATGTGTCTTTGTAATCACATCAAAATATCCTACAGAATAAATCTGGTGAAAAAGACAAGAACCTTCTAGAACTGTCTTTGGGAATATCCTGATGGCATTCTGATAAATATTTTTGAGATAATTCCAACTACCCTTGAATCAGTACAACCAATCCTACTGAATCATCCAAGGAAAAAAATTGGAACTCCAGAACTTTTCTTGTGAATTATTTCCAAAAACTAGAGTTTTATTCACTAGAAAATTCTTTATAAATCAATGGTAATTGATAAAATAGTGAAACCACTTTTATTGGTTTTTCATTTTATCAATACCTTTCTGATGATATCATTTTTTATATTGATATCATACAAAAATGGAGCTTGGTTTAAAAATCCTTTATCAAATAGTCCTATCCTCCCAAATCCATTAAAGAAAAACCCCAAATGCTTTTCAAGCATTTCCACTTGCTCTAAACCCAAGAACTCAAAACTTACTAAATAATAAACTTGTTTTTTACAATGCTTGCATTTTGGATTGATGCTTGTATGCATTGTATTGAATGTGGTGTTGTTTATTTGCATGTATGCTTGATAATGGCGATAGTTGCGATTGTGTGATTCCGAGAAGAAGGAAGCATCGGAGTATTATTATTATTGGTATTCTGGTATTATCATGAAGTCTAGGGACATCTCGCTGGTGACAGTCAAGCCACCTTATTTCTCATAAGCCCTTGTCCTACTATTTTACTTATGCATGTTTTATCTACTTATTTATTATAAATTGCATTGTTTTACTATACTATGTTTTATATGTGGGAATGTTTGGCTCCCCAAACTACTACATAGTCGTACTACTAAGTACAATCCCCTTTCCGACACCTACTAGTCCTTAGTATGGTATATGGTGTATAACAACACCCTCCCTTGGAGATCCCGTTTTAGCCAAAGTAAAAGTATGGGATGGGAAGACTCCTGGAAAAATGTTTATAAAATGTTTTATGAGAAAACCTTGGTGAGGCTTGGCCTGCCAAGAGAGTTTGAGAAATAAAATGGTTTTGGTTTGCAAATAATGTTGACGTGGAGAAAGAGTAAAAATGTTTATGAAAGTGCACCCGGTTCTTTGCATCTTTAAATATAACAACTTAACCCGTGCAACCACATTACCTTAGAGTGGGACAGGGCTGGACTTAATGTTTGCTACTCTGGTGTGGGAATTCTCACAACTACTTATAAGGGGTAAGCTCCCTCTAATGCCGGGGTTCCTTTACAAAAAAGGGTCAACTGCAAGACAATCACCTGGAGGAATTGCGAACTGCACTAGGGATCAGTTTGGCGATACTATGAGCCTATCATTAAAAGTGCCCACTCTAGAGGAGTCGAAATGCACTACGATTGGTCCATGGATCCATAAGTCCCGGTGTTGAGAGGAACAACCCATAGGGTAGGTCCTATACTAGAGTGGCATCCGGAGAGTCTTGATCGGTTACTCTACCCACGATCAGTAAGGATTAGGGCATGGTACCCGTTTGACGTGGGTAAAGTGCACAACTTCTGCAGCGTGTAAATCTATTCGAACAGCCGTGTCTGTGGTTATGGACAGTTGGACAAACTACTATAGAGCGGTGCTAGTTTTGTTTTAAAAAATGACTTCAAAAAAGAAAGAGTTTCCTAAACCTGGTGGTCTGAAGGACACCAGCGAAGGTGGGGTGATGTTTAAAAGTAAGGAAGAGGATAACCCGGTCAATTTTGGACCGTGTAGATGAAATAGGGTGACCCAATCCTAAGTGTTTTCCAAAACTTTGCAAAATTATTTCTAAAATATTTTACAAATGTTTTCAACAAAACCTTGTAGATGTTATATCTACAAGAGAAACTATTTTAGGAAAGAACCTTTCATGGATCCTTCCTACTACCACAGCCATAATGCATGTCCTCTTGTTATTATTATTCTCCTAAGGTGTTTTGCGAGTACATTCATAGTACTCACTGGCATTGTCCCTGGCTATTTACCTATCCAGATTCCATAAGAACGAGGAACAATAAAGAAGATGACGTCTATGCGATCTAGGCCATCTTCCCAATCAGTCGCATGTAGGTTAAGGCATCACATGGGCTTTACGCTTGAAGACTTCCGCTATTGTTGTTTGTAATCGCCATAATGGCAACAATGTAATTTTTGTACTCATTACTTTCTGGATGTTGTAGTGGTACTATTCGGTTGTGCTCACGGCTCACTGATCATGGTAACGTGAATTGCAGGCATAAAGGGGATTCTCTCGGACCATAAATCTGGGGTCCCACAGACTTGGTATCAGAGCCATCCTGACTATAGGAGACCTTAGTTAGCATGGACATTAGACAGGACAACCCCTATTTCTGAAAACACCAACTTTTTAAAACTACTTTCTCAAAAGCTTTTCAAAAGATTTCCTATCTTATCTTCTAATTTAAACTCTTTGAAAATGACTTACTCTATATCTCGTCTATCTACAAATGCTCAGTTTTCAAAAAAAGATCCGACTTTGAAACCGAGAAGACGGAGATCCCAAGATGAAGAGAAGCAAAGTCAAGAAAACCAAAAAGGAGCTACCACCAAAGATTGACACTACAAGATTGCCCTACCAACGGAGTCCTTCATCTACCCCAAGTGGATCAAGTATGGCACCGACAACACCCGATGGCAAGACAAAAGTCAAGACCCCCGTAACGTCCGTACTTAGGATAAATATCCTCAATAAGGGTGAAGACTTACAACGACTACCTTGTTGTGGTGGTTACCTATAGCGACTACCTTGATGTGGTGGTTACCTAACTAAGGTATAAGGGTTAGCTCTGGTTAGGTTTAGCGGTTAGCGACGCTTATTTCTTCGTCCTCAGTTGGGGTAGAGGAGATGAGCTTCGGGGAGGTTGTCTTGACTAGGACTCTTTGTGTTTCTTCGATTTGATGACGGAGTAAGCTCATTGGTTCCAGACCTCCTTATCATCGGGATTTTGGGGCATCCAATTTATGGCGAGGACTTCTCGTGGGTTCTGTAGAAGGTTGAATCAGATCATCGTGCCTTTAAGAGCGACTGGAAATACACATAGGAAGGGGTTAACATAGATTTATTTATTTGGCCATCCTGCTAAGGAGAGGTTTCAGGTAATGGGTTTACAAGAGTTAGTGTCGGGATACACAAACAAGGCGGTCGTACAATCGGATCGAGATATCCAAGACAAACAAACAACACATTGTTGGCATCATACGAGCATAAGACAAGCAAGCGTACCCTAAGTACTAAGGGGTGACTACACGCCATAAGGGGAATCCTACACTGGGGATACTTATCCTAGGTACGGAAGTTACTGGGGTCTTGACTTTGGTCTTGCCATCAGGTGTCGTTTGGGCCGTACTTGGTCTGTGGCGATGAAGGACTCCATGGTAGGGAGATCTTGTAGTGTCGGTCGTTGGTAGCTCCTTTGGTTTGCTTGTCTCTATTTCTGGTCATTTTGGGATCTCCATCTTCAGGGCTTCGAAGTCAGGCTTGTTTTTGAAAATGGAACATTTGAAGGTAGACGAGATATAGGGTAATCCATTTTCAAAAAGTTAAGTCAGAGAAGATAAGATAGGAAATCTTTCAAAAAGCTTTTAAGAAAGTAGTTTTAAAATTTTGGTGTTTTCATAAATAGGGGTAGTCATGTCTAACGCCCATGCTAACTAAGGTCTCCTACAGTTAGGATGGCTCGGATACCAAGTCTTTCGCACCCCGTATTTACGATCCGAGAGTCCTTGTTATCCATACAATTCACGTTCCCATGATCAGTGAGCCGTGAGCATAACCGACCCGTATCATTACATCATCCATACAATATCGATTACAAACTTACAACAATGCCATTATGGTGATTACAACATAGGTAGCAGAAGTCTTCATCGTAGAGCCCATGTCATGCCTTAACCTATAGGCGACTGACTGGGAGACGGCCTAGCTCGCATAGACATCCTCATCTTCTTCATTCCTCGATCTTTTGTAAATCTGGCCAAGTAAATAGCCATGGACAATGCCAGTGAGTACTTTGAATGTACTCGCATACCACCTTAAGATAATAAGAATAAAAGGTATATGCAATATAGTAGAGGTGGTAGGATGTCAACAACCAGATTTTTAATCCCAGATGCCTGTTATGCCATATATCGCAATCCCAGGATTATCATTTTTGCAAGACATAACAGATTGGATATCATGATACATGATCCATTACAAACCATACATAAGGTCTTACACAAGTAAAGGATCTCATGATCCAGTCTTCATACAATTCAAGCAGCGGAATAACATAATAATAACAATAGCGTAGGCGAGGCTCCATCTTCATGGTCATAGGCAATGCTGATGACGGGAGATGATCCTAGTTGTCGTAACCTTCCTGCTATCTGTCCTCCTGATAGTCCTCTTCATAGTATGGCCATGGGAATAGCCAGGGACAAAGCCATGAGTACTCTTTAAGTACTCGCAAACTAATACTAACAAGTGGAGTGGTTTTTGGAATAGGAAATACTAAGCTCTAGGTTGTTTTGCAAAAAGCCAGATTTATCTCTACTGAGTTCAGAAGCAAAGAAAGCTGGCTGAAAGTTTTATAACACCTAAATGGGAACTTGAATTTCATATCACAACTCTGTTGTGGTCAAGTCAAAGTCATAACTCATTTCTTAAGTCATTTTGAAACCATTTGACGATTAAACAAGATGGCCATCTAATCGTCCATAATCATGACGCGGCTATTCGAATAGTTTGACACTCTGCAGAGGTGGTACACTTTCACCACAACATTCGATACATCCGTCAGGAACAATCCTGAATTCACCATACTCAGTATGCTTATAATCAATCCTAACCTTTCAATTACACGCCCTAGTATAGGCACCTCTCCTCTGAGTTTAGCCTCCCAACCATGACCAACTGTCATCTTGGGAACTACACAGGTGGACAATCTTCACAAGGTAGCCTCAGCTCAGACCTTGGCCGCAAGGGAACCCATACTAAGGTATATAAATTTCCAGTCAATCCCTACCCAAATTTCGGGTATTGTGGTTGTACGGTAAAATTGGAATGGTATCGCATCCAGACAACCATCAGTTTTATAAAGGTCTAAGGCTCATGCCTTAACATTTTCATCATAAAAATCATCTGGTGTTCAAGAACACATGTCAAAACATTTCATTAGAATGACCCATCATTCTAAGGTTTTCATAACCATTTTCACCAAGTATTCCCATCTAAAGCTGATCAAGTTTTATGCTTACCACTAGCATCTACAAGTGGGGATAAATACTAATGAGGGGTGGTGAACAAGTGTAGCTTATCTAAGTTCAATCTCATGCCTCAGGATGACATCAAGATTTATCTAGCTTAGGCCAAGTTTTATGCTCTTTATGCTACCTTTAAATATCTTTCTAAAATCTACAAGTTACTAAGTAAACTATAAGAGAAAGCTTTGATAAAAAAATAAAATACTAAGCTTGCAAGTAAAACTAGGATTGTGTATCAAGTAGTGTAAGCTTGCAAGGATTAGCTTGCTAAGTCAACTTGTATAGTGAGGCTTGCAAGGTTGCAAGTATAGGCTTGCTAAGGTATTAGTATAAGCTTGCCTTGTGCAGAGCAGTGGTTGAAGTTCTCCTCGACTCTTCCTCATAGTATCCTCCTTCCTCCTTGTATCCTTGGTCGGTACTAGCGTCTATAAATAAATACGAGGTACACAATCACCAAACAATACTTAAATACATATATTTATCACACCAAGGTTTTCACTAGATGATCTAGCATCATCACAAACATCAGAAAGATTAAGGCAATAGTTTTACTTCCTTTATTTTAGAAAAGTAATTTCTACTCATTGAAAAACTACTTAAGATTTAATATTCTCCAACTAAAACATGGGATCATGTTGACACATGTCATCACCACATATTTCAGTACTTGGGAATGTGATTTAAAGTGGTGTCACAACTTAATAAGGTTTAACCTTTTTATTTTAATTAATTAAAGTGACTAGAAATTCCTATGAGGCATTCTTTTATTACTTGACAACTATTTGTGCAAGTAAACCTATATATTTTTATATATTCTGAAAGGTATGGTTAAATGTGATTTTTGAGAGTTCGAATAAACTCAAAAGCTTTTGTGATTGAATTTTGAAAAATGTTTGATTGCAAAAAAGCTTCTGCCTTGTTATTTTTACTATAGGTGATCTACAAATCCAATTGGTTTTAATCCAACGGGCTTGGATTAAGCATTCATGTACCTTTCTAACAAAATTGGTTTCATGCAATTTGGTTTAGTGAATCGAGCTGGGTTGATTTTTGAATCTAGGTACAGAACTGGGTTTGAACTAAATTGGAAAATACAATTTCAAACTAACTTGGTTGCGCGGGATGCTAACTGGGGCGTCCCACTGTGCATAGCGCATGCACGGGCTGGTTAAGTGGTTGTCCCCACTCATCAGTGAGACAGAGAGTGGCGAAGCGGTACGGGGCGATTAGGGCCGTAGGATTAGAAGCTAGATCTACGGCTAAGGTTCATCGTCCACGCCTGAACAGGACGTGGCGAGGTCAAACCCTAGCATGGACAGTGGGGGTCTATGAGGGCTCACCGGGGCTCTGGCGATGGTCGGCGATGGGGGCGAACGACAAAGTCGGGACGACAATCCTCCTAGTACCGGTGGCTCCTCCTGGGGCGGCTCCAATCAATGGCGCCCTTCTCCTCCAGTAGCGGCAAGTTCTGGCGAAATTCCAGCCACCTGGTATTCACCTTGATCCGAGGATGAGTGGGTACGATCAGTGAGAGGTGGGGAGTGAGATGGTGTGGAGAATTTGTGTTGGCAAGGCCTCTATTTATAGTACAGCGAGGGGACCGAATGGTGCGAGCGAAGCTCGTAGGTGTCGTCGTTACAGTGAGCTACGGGCATGGGCAAAGGTAGGGGACGGTGCTGTGCTCCCTGGCAAAGCTCAACGGCATGGTCACGTAGCATGGAGCGGTGCGAGACAGTCGGAACATCGTGGCGCTCTGGGCGGGTCCGACGGTTGTTTTAATGGCACACAAGGGATACGGGCCGCACGGCGGCGAACGGGCATGTCTGGGGTGTTCCTGGGGTGGTGGTGATACTGCTTGCACGCGACGAGGGGCGGCGCGCGGTCTGTGGGCGTGTGTCGCGGGTGGAACTCTAGAGCGCTATCGGCATGCTCGCAGAGAAGCTCGGCATTCTCGGGCTGTGTGGTCCAGGGGCTGGCAGTGCTCGAGGCTTGGACAGGAGGTGGCAGTGGACGGTGGTGAGTGTCCCAAACAAGGTTGGCAAGGCTATAGAAGCTTCTAGATGGCTGACAACATTGGGGTGGCAAGGGGGCTCTCGGCATGCTTGCCATTGATGGCATGGTATGCTTTACAGTGAGCTAGAGGGGTTAAACAAGTTAGATTATGTACTGAGAGTTTAGTGTGAGCTAGATAGGGGACAAGTTAGGCCAAAATTACTGCTCACTATAGTGTTAAATGTTTGTTGGTTTGGTGTTTGCAAGGTGTTTGATGAAATGGCCGAAAGAGATTCAAATTTGAATTTTTGATTCAAACTTGGTGGGTGTGTTGATTACATACTAGTGAGTCTCTGGTTAGTTGGAAAGGTCAAGGGGTACTGGTTTGGTTGGGTTTTGAAAATAGGTGATCTTCACATATGTTAAAGATTCAATTTTGAAATGTCATTTGAATCAAGTTGCCAAAAGTTTCTATAAGTTTGAAAGGTGGGATTTGATTCACTTTTACTTGGTCTAGCAAGGGGTGAAAAGAAATGGAAATGTTTCTTTTTGAAATCTTGGACTATAAACACTCAAAGTGGCCTGGTGAGCAAGATTGGCAAAAATGACCATTTGCTCTATTTGTTTTGTTTTTGATTTTCTCTTGAGTTGTTTTTTCTTGGATTAGATGATGTTGTTTTTCATCTTTAAACCATTCCTTGCTATTTAGATCAATCCCACAAGTCGATTCATGCATTCATACAATCATCACATTCACACATGCATTCATATTGATTTGATTAACAAAAGTTTTTGTTAACCCTAATTTTGGTGATTGGAATTTGATAATCATTGTTCAACATTTTTGGGATGTTACAAACCTTCAATCCTTAAACAAAATCTCGTCCCGAGATTTGAGAAAGAAGAAAGAAGAAAACTAGGATTTAAAAAGATCGGGAAACTCCGTCTTGATGTGAACTTCTTGCTCCCAGGTAGCTTATTCTTCAGTGTGGTTACTCCACTGAATCATGAGATTCTTGATGCTTCGGGTCCTGGTGGTTCTAAAAGCTTCCTCCAAAATACAAATGGGTACTTCGGGATACGTCAGTTCATCGTTGATCTCTATGGTCCGGTGATCAATGTTCTTGAAAACTTTAGTCTTCTCCGGGACTTCTAGGCATTTGCGAAGTAACAATATATGGAACACATTATGCACGGCTGACATTTCCTCTGGCGGTTCTAGTTGATACGATACTTCTCCTTGACGATTCAGAATCTTGAAAGGCCTGATATATCTGGGGGCTAGCTTTCCTTTGAGCTGGAAACGCTACGTTCCCTTCAAAGGCGACACTTTGAGATACACAAAATCTCCGATATTGAAAGCTAGATCTCGACGTATCTTGTTGGCATAACTCTTCTGTCTTGACTGGGCGGTCTTGAGGTGCTCACGGATCTTGTGAAATTTCTCTTCTGCTTCTCGTAGGATGTCGGGTCCAAAAATATGACTTTCTCCTACTTCCGACCAATTCAAAGGGGTACGACACTTCCTTCCATACATGAACTCAAATGGGGCCATTTGCAGGCTGGCTTGATAACTATTGCTGTAAGAAAATTCTGCGAAAGGCAGATAGTCTTCCCATTTAGATCCATACACTAGCACACATGCTCTCAACATAACTTCGAGTATTTGATTTACTCGCTCCGTTTGTCCATCTGTCTGAGGGTGATAAGCTGTGCTGAAATCTAGTCGGGTTCCCAATCCTTCTTGGACTTTCTTCCAAAATCTCGAGGTAAACTGAGTTCCTCGATCTGACACGATGTTCTTGGGGACTCCATGCAAACTGACGATTATAGCGATGTACAACTCCGCTAGCTTCGAGCTCTGGTAGGTGGTCTTGACTGGTAAGAAATGGGCTACTTTGGACAATCTGTCAACTATGAACCAAATAGAGTCATTTCGCCTACTCGAAGTAGGCAAACCGGTGATAAAGTATATTCCAACTGAATCCCATTTCCATACCGGAATCTGCAATGGTTGTAACAGTCATGTGGGTCTATGATGTCCCGCCTTAACTCTCTAACAAATATCACACTTGGCGATATAGCTTCCGATTTCTCTCTTCATCTTATGCCACCAAAATTTCTCCTTTAAATCCGGATACATCTTTGTCCCTCTGGGGTGGATAGAATAAAGAGTATCATGGGCCTCTTTCAAAATATCCTTCTTCAATTCTGAGTCTGCTGGTACACAGAGACGTCCTTTGTACCACAACACTCCTTCTTCATCTTCGGTGAATCCGGGTACTTTGTCTGTACCGATACGATGTTTGATTCCGTCGATACTAGCATTTCCTTTTTGTGACTCCTTGATCTGACTAATCAAAGTGGGTTGAAGTTCTATGCTAGATAAAAATCCTTCACTTACTAATTCCATTCTAAAATCTTCCATCTCTTTGTGCAAACTTGGTTTCTCCTTCAGAATCATGGAGTTCAAACGGCACGACAATCTGCTAAGGGCATCTGCTACCACACTGGCTTTACCGGGGTGATAGTGAATGTCCAGATCATAGTCCTTGATTAGTTCAATCCATCTTCTCTGCCTCATATTCAGCTCCTTCTGCATGAATATATACTTCAGGCTCTTGTGATCCGAATAAATCTCATAACGGTTTCCCATCAGGTAATGCCTCCATGTCTTTAGGACTAGAACTACGGCTGCTAGTTCAAGGTCATGGGTAGGATAATTCTGTTCATGCTGCTTCAGTTTTCAGGATAGATAAGATATAGCTTTGCCTTCTTGCATCAACACACATCCGAGACAGATCTTGGATGCGTCACAATACACATCAAACGACTTCGTAATATCTGGCATTATCAGTATTGGGGATGAAATCAATCTCCTCTTGAGTTCTTGAAAACTCGCTTCACATTTGTCCGTCCATTCGAACTTATTATCCTTCTTCAACAATTGGGTCATGGGTCTGGCAATACTCGAGAATCCTTCTACGAACTTGCGGTAATATCCTGCTAATGCGAGAAACGCCCGAACATGGGTTTGAGTGGTTGGGGCTTGCCAATCTTCAACATCCTTCACCTTGGCAGGGTCAACGGCAATTTCTCCGGCTGATACGATATGTCTGGGGAATCCTACCTCATGTAACCAGAATTCACATTTGCTAAACTTGCCATACAGCTGATGCTCCCTAAGGGTTCCAAGGATGGTCCTAGCTCATGTTCTTCTTCTGATTTGGAATAGATCAGAATGTCATCGATGAAAACAACGACAAACTTATCCAGGAAATCCATAAAAATCTTAGTCATGAGGTTCATGAAATAAGCAGGGGCATTGGTTAATCCAAAAGACATGACAGTATACTCGTATAATCCATATCTGGTGGTAAAGGCAGTCTTTGGAATATCCTCTGCGCGAATCTTGAGTTGATGATAACCATTTCTAAGATCAATCTTAGAAAAAACTTTGGCACCATTCAACTGGTCAAACATGTCTTCTATCTTTGGCAGTGGGTACTTGTTCTTGATGGTGACATCATTCAACTTCCGCTAATCCATACACAAACAATTACCTCCATCTTTCTTATCCACAAACAGGACAGGTGATCTCCAAGGCGACGCACTTGGTTGGATCAATCCTATCTCCAGCATAACATCCAGTTGCTCCTTCAGCTCCTCTAATTCATACGAGTTCATACTATATGGTCTATGGGCGATGGGTCCGGTTCTAGGGATTAGTTCAATGATAAACTCGATATCCCGATCTGGGGGCATACCGGGCAAAACATCTGGAAATACATCAGGGTATTCACAGACTACTCTGACTTGGTCAATGGTTGGTTGGTTTATACTCTTGTTGCACTTGAATTAACGGGGCAAGGTTTCAGATACATGCTCGACTTATATTCCGACTGTACTGGTCATGGTTATGGATTTCTTGGCACGGTCGATTAATCCTTTATGTTTCGACATCCAATCCATTCCTAGTACTACTTCCAAACGTTTAGTTCCGACTACTATTAGATTAGCATAAAAATCTATGCCATGGATTCGGATAGGAACGACCTTGCAAATTTGTCTAGCTTTGGTGGTTGAACCAGGTATTTGAACTATCATAACATGCTTCAATTTGGTGGGTTGAATCTTACTAGTGCATGCAAATTCTTCAGTAACAAATGAGTGTGATGCTCTAGAACCAAACAACACTCTTGCAAGTACTGAGTTAACAGAAAACATACCCAGCACGACATCTGGCGCTTCTTGGGCTTCATCAACATGCATGAGAAAGAGACGGCCATTGCGGTTGAGCGAATTCCCTGGGGAAAACCTTCTTCCGGGCTGAACACGACGTTGCTGCTGAGCAGGGGCATTCGCATTGGGGGCTGTGACAATCTTCTTGGGGCACTGATTGGAATAGTGACCTTTGGTTCCACATTCATAACAAGTCACCTGAGACTTGTCTTTTGCTGCAACAGGCATAGCATTGCTTCCAGTCCTTAAGGCAGTGTTGGTGTTGGTGGCGACATTGTTGTTGAACTTAGGCAGTGCACGGTTGAAGTTGGGGTTGCCGGTGTTGTTGTGATTTCCTCCGGGCCTTGGGTTTCCTCCTCCACGGTTGGGGTAGGTCGGATGGTTCATAGGGGGTCTGTTGTTCCTTGGGGCAAATCATGTAGATGGGTTGGGGAGATACTTTGGGAATGATGGGTTCCTGGTTGAATCATCATGCGACGCTTGCAGTTCTCATTAGCTTGGTTGATCTTTCCTTCCATCTGAATGGCGGAATCCACTAAGGCTTCAATATCAGCAAAGGGGATGTTGACTAACACTGTCTGCATCTCATCATGCAGACCATTCAGGAATCTCTCCTTCTTCTTGGCTTTAGTACCTATCTCATCAGGTGCATACCTAGCCAATGACAAAAATTTATCACGGTACTCCACTACGGTCATCCTGCCTTGCTTTAGTTCCCTAAATTCATCTCTCATCCTCTTGACCAAACCCGGTGGCACATGGATTCTGCTGAACTTGATTTTGAACTCTTCCCAAGTCATCATTTGACCTCCATTCATGGCACGAACGTTGTTCCACCATGCTCTTGCATCTCCGTCCATATAGTGGGTGGCAAACAGTACTTTCTCGTTAGCTTCCACTCCTGGAACTTCTAGGTTGTTCTCCATGGTTTGCAGCTAATCATATGCATCTAGGGGCTCTTCAGACTTAGTGAAAATGGGTGGGTTGGTGTTCTGGAAATTCTTGAGCTTGGATCCATGGTTGTCTTGATTTCCATAGCCTTGGTTGTTGTTGGCCATCTGAGCTATCTATTGAAGGGTGGCTAAGTTGGCTTGACGTTCGGCCCTTTCAGCTTCACGGTCCGAAACCAACATTTGCAAGATTTGCAACATCGGGTCTGGGGATGAAGTGCTTCCTCCGCGAGGCATCTGAAGATTGAGATAGATCATGAGGAAAAGAGGGAAATTTCTAAGGTTTAGGGTTTTGTTTTTGAAAAAAATTCAAAGTTTTACTCAGATTTTTCTAGCAACTTGCTTTTCATTCATTCATTCATAGCACATGATACAAACACACACCACGACAAAGGAAAACAGATGGTTTTAAGAACCATTCTAGGAAACTATGATACAGTGGGACCGAATACAACTCACTAACGCTAGTGCTCAAGTGCTACTACTCCTCGGAGTCAGTGTCCTGATCATCCTCCTCCTCATCATCATCAATGAAGGCGAAGTCATCCTCATCGGTGAAGAAGTCCATGGCCTGATCCTCTAGAAAGTCATCATCGTCACTGAGATAGGAGTAGGGGTCTCCACGAAGGTCTTCCCCTGCATTCTCCCTATCCTTCAGCTGCATATCCCTCTCATGGATATCCTCCTCCAACCCTGTGACCCTGTGGAGAAGACAGGCAATGATGTGCTCGTTCTTGTCGAGATGACTGCGAAGAGACTGGCGATCCTTCACTAGCATGGCAATGGTCTGATCCTTCTTAGCGGCGACAGCGTACTTGTGGTTGGCGTAGGAGCGGGCATTGTCTAACACCTTCTGACGGTCATACATCATGAAGCTAAGGTGGTCCAGTTGAGACTTCAGCTCATGGTGATATGGGGCCTCTAGTGGTTGTCATATAACATCACGCCTCTGATAGAACTCAAAGAGGGTACCCTTGATCTGGCTGATACTCTGCCCACACAGACGGGCAAGAGCTTCCTGCATAGCCCTGGCAAGTCCATCAAGCCAGTTGTTCTCTCTCAAGGTGAACTGGATTCCCTCTGAGGTGGGGTCTTCAATCTTTCCTCGGAGACTTGCAATAACTAGCCATTGCAACTCCTCTCCTTCCTAATCGTTGAGCTGAGCTCTGAAGAACTCGGGGTGCGGACGCTCCAGCATCTCCGATAGATGGTCCAAGTCACGCTCAAAGATGAGGTGTCCTCCATTCCCCAACTGATAAAACTTTCTATACTTCACGTCCATCTATAATAATGTAGGATGAGTAAGTTAGTAGAGTGATCAAGTGTGTCAAATTTTATGTAAGTTTGCAAGAATTTTTGAGGAACATGAATTTCATGAAAGAGGCTAAGTGATAAGAATGAGAATAAGTTTTCATAAATACTCCCTTCCTTGGTTTTGAAACTAAGTTTTAGATTTAAACTTCCATTCTAATCTAGGGTCTCCTATGGTCAGGATGGCTCTAATATCAACTTGTCAACACCCGGAATTTTAATCCCAGATGCCTGTTATGCCATACATCGCAATCCCAGGATTATCATTTTTGCGAGACATAACAGATTGGATATCACAGTACATCATCCATTACAAACCATACATAAGGTCTTACACAAATAAAGGATCTCATGATCCAGTCTTAATACAATTCAAGGAGCGGAATAACGTAATAAGAATGATAGCGTAGGCGAGGCTCCATCTTCGGGGTCACAGGCAATGCTGACGACGGGATATGATCCTAGTTGTCGTAACCTTCCTGCTATCCGTCCACCTGATAGTCCTCTTCATAGTCTGGCCACGGGAATAGCCAGGGACAAATCCATGAGTACTCTTTAAGTACTCACAAACTAATTCTAACAAGTGAAGTGGTTTTTGGAATAGGAAATACTAAGCTCTAGGTTGTTTTGCAAAAAGCCAGATTTATCTATACTGAGTTCAGAAGCAAAGCAAGCTAGTTGAAAGTTTTATAACACCTAAATGGGAACTTGAATTTCATATCACAACTCTGTTGTGGTCAATTCAAAGTCACAACTCATTTCATAAGTCATTTTTAAAACATCTGACGACGGAACAGTATGTCCACTCCAACTATCCATAACCGCGGACGCGTCTATTCGAATAGTTTTACACTCTGCAGAGGTGGTACACTTTCACCACAACATTCGACACATCCGTCAGGAACAATTCTGTATTCACCATACTTAGTACGCGGATAATCAATCCTAACCTTTCATTTACACGCCCTAGTATAGGCACCTCTCCTGTGAGTTTGGCCACCCAACCATGACCAACTGTCATCTTGGGAACTGCACAGGTGTACAATCTTCACAAGGTAGCCTCAGCTCAGACCTTGGCCACAAGGGAACCCATACTAAGGTATATAAATTTCCAGTCATTCCCTACCCAAATTTCGGGTATTGTGGTTGTACGCTAAAATTGGAATGGTATCGCATCCAGAAAACCATCAGTTTTATAAAGGGATAAGGCTAATGCCTTAACATTTTCATTATCAAAATCATCTTGTGTTCAAGAATACATGTAAAAATATTTCATTAGAATGACTCAGGATGAGGGTTGGTGAACAAGTGTAGCTTATCTAAGTTCAATCTCATGCCTCAGGATGACATCATGATTTATCTAACATAGGCCAAGTTTTATGCTCTTTATGCTACCTTTAAATATCTTTCTAAAATCTACAAGTTACTAAGTAAACACTAAGAGAAAGCTTTGATAAATAAATAAAATACTAAGCTTGCAATTAAAATTAGGATTATGTATCAAGTAGTGTAAGCTTGCAAGGATTAGCTTGCTAAGTCAACTTGTATAGTGATGCTTGCAAGGTTGCAAGTATAGGCTTGCTAAGGTATTAGTATAAGCTTGCCTTGTGCAGAGCAGTGGTTGAAGTTCTCCTCGGCTTCTTCCTCATAGTATCCTCCTTCCTCCTCGTATCCTTGGTCGGTACTAGCATCTATAAATAAATTCGAAGTACACAATCACCAAACAATACTTAACTACTTCTATTTATCACACCAAGGTTTTCACTAGATGATCTAGCATCATCACAAAAATCACAAAGATTAAGGCAATATTTTTACTTCCTTTATTTTAGAAAAGTAATATCTACTCATTGAAAAACTACTGAAGATTTTTCTCCAACTAAAACATGGGATCATGTTGACACATGTCATCACCACATATTTCAGTACTTGGGAATGTGATTTAAAGTGGTGTCACAATTTAATAAGGTTTAACCTTTTTATTTTAATTAATTAAAGTGACTAGAAATGCGTATGAGGCATTCTTTTATTACCCTACCATTATTTACGCAAGTAAACCTATATATTTTTATATATTCTGAAAGGTATGGTTAAATGTGATTTTTGAGAATTGGAATCAAATCAAAAGCTTTTATGGTTGAATTTTTAAACATGTTTGAGTGAAGAAAAGCTTCTGCCTTGTTATTTTTACTATAGGTGATCTACAAATCCAATTGGTTTGAATCCAATGGGCTTGGATTAAGCATTCCATTACCTTTCTAACAAAATTGGTTTCATGCAATTTGGTTCAGTGAATCGAGGTGGGTTGATTTTTGAATCTAGGTATAGAACTAGGTTTGAACTAAATTGGAAAATACAAATTCAAACTAACTGGGTTGCGCGGGATGCTAACTAGGCCGGCCCACTACACACAGCATGCACGCGGGATGGTTAAGTGGTTGTTCTCACTCGTCAGTGAGACAGAGAGTGGCGAGCGGTACGGGGCGATTAGGGCCGTAGGATTAGAAGCTAGATCTACGGCTGAGGTTCATCGTCCACGCCTGAACAAGACGCGGCGAGGTCGAACCCTAGCACGGCTAGTGGGGGTCTATGGTGGCTCACCGGGCCTCAGGCGATGGTCGGCGATGGGGGCGAACGACGAAGTCGACGACAGCGATCCTCCTGGAACCGGTGGCTCCTCCTGGGGTGGCTCCAATCAACGACGCCCTTCTCCTCCAGTAGCGTCAAGATCCGGTGAAATTCCGGCCACCTGTTGTTCGCCTTGCTCTGGGGATAAGTGGGTACGATCAGTGAGAGGTGGGGAGTGAGATGGAGTGGGTATGCCAAAATTACTGCTCACTATAGTGTTGAATATTTATTGGTTTGGTGTTTGCAAGGTGTTTGATGAAATAGCCGAATTTAAATTTTTGATTCAAACTTGGTGGGTGTGTTGGTTACATACTAGTGAGTCTCTGGTTAGTTGGAAAGGTCAAGGGGTACTGGTTTGGTTGGGTTTTGAAAATAGGTGATCTTCACATATGTTAAAGATTCAATTTTGAAATGTCATTTGAATCAAGTTGCCAAAAGTTTCTGTAAGTTTGAAAGGTGGGCTTTGATTCACTTTTACTTGGTCTAGAAAGGGGTGAAAATAAATGGAAATGTTTCTGTTTGAAATCTTGGACTAGAAACACTCAAAGTGGCCTAGTGAGCAAGATTGGAAAAAATGACCATTTGCTTTATTTGTTTTGTTTTTGATTTTCTCTTGAGTTTTTTCTGCTTGGAATTGTTTTAGATGATGTTGTTTTCATATTTAAACCATTCCTTTCTATTTATATCAATCCCACAAGTCCATTCATGCATTCATACAATCATCACATTCACACCTGCATTCATATTGATTTGATTAACAAAACTTTTTGTTAACCCTAATTTTGGTGATTGGAATTTGATAATCATTGTTCAACATTTTTGGGATGTTACATAGGATGGCTCCATAAGTTGTTCTTTTCTAAATTATTTTCTCTTGTAGATATAGAATCTACAAGGTTTTGTTGAAAACCTTTATAAAACGTTTTTGGAAACCTTTTTGAAAAGTTGTAGAAAATACTAGGATTGGGTCACCCTATTTCAGATCCACGGTCCTCAACTGACCGGGTTATCCACTTCCTTCTATGGTGTCCCACGGACCACCAAGTTTTAGTAAACACTTTCTTTTGGAAAACAGTTTTGAAAACAAGACAAGCACCGCTCTATAGCAAACTTCCCAACCGTCCATGATCGAGGACTCGGTTATTCAAATAGATTTAACACTCTGCAGAGGTTGTACACTTAACCAACAAGATATGATACATCCGTCGGGATCACCCCCAAGTCTTCATAGGAAAGTATGCGGGTCTCGGATAATCAAACAAAACCTTCGGAGAATCCACTCCGACATAGGACGTACCCTATGAGTTGTTCCTCTCAACGTCGGGACATCGGGATCCACGGACCCACCGGAGTGCAACCCAGCTCTTTCAGAACCGGCACTTTCAATGAGAGGCTCATAGTATCGCCCGGTCACTCACATGGGTGATCCTGCTTCCTCCAGGTGACTGCCTCGCAGATGACCCTTTTCGTAAAGGAAGCCCGGAATTAGAGGGAGATGATCCCTTATAAGTAGTCATGTGGATACCCATATCGACATGAACTAACTTTGGGTTAAGCCCCGTTCCCACTTCAGGGTATTGTGGTTGGAAGGGTTAATTGTTCTGGCAAAACTACAAAGAACCAGGTGCCTTTTTGTAAACCTTTTTCCTCCTTCCTCGGTCACATCCTTTTTTTAAAACAAAACCTTTCTCGTTTTTCTAACCTCTCTTGGTAGGTCGAACCTCACCAAGGTTTTTCTCATAAAACATTTTATAAAACAGTTTCTCTCGGGTCTTCCCATCCTATACTTTTGCTTAGGCTAAAACAGGGTCTCCAAGGGGTTATGGTGTTAAACACCATCTACCATACTAAAGGCAAATAGGTTTCATCAAAGGGGTTATACCTAATGGTACTAAGGTGGTAATGGTTTGTAGGAGCCAAACATTCCCACATCAAGAAATAATATATTAAAACCATGCAATTTACATAAACAAGTTATTAAAACATGCATAAGTAAAGTAATAGGGCAAGTGCTTATGAGCAAGAAGGTGGCTTGCTTGATGACCAGCAATATGGCATCCATGTCCCTGGACTTCTTCTAGAGAATACCAGAATATCCAATAATAAAAAGATGATCCCTTCTTCTCGTCGTCAACTGATCACTTGCAACTAGCATCGTCGAGGATCACACATGCAAGTAAACAAGATCACAATCAACACAAGGCACACAAGCATCATGTCATACATCACACAACCAAGTAATACATGTTACAATTCAGTAGGGTTTAGAAGGAATGGATTTAGAAAGATTTGAATGTGGCTTGGAGGTATTTGGAGGAATTCCCATATGATTTATAGTTTAGGGGCAAGGTAGAGGATAGTTTTTAGACCAAGGTCACATTCAGTATGATATCATTTTATAAAACTGATATCAGCATATGGGTATTGATAAAATGAAATCAACAAAAGTGGTTTCACTATTTTATCAATTACCATTGATTTATAATGGATTTCCTAGTGAATAAAACCCTAGTTTTAGGAAATAATTCATCGTAATAGTTCTCTAGTTCCAAAAATTATTTATTTGGGTGATTAAGTAGGGTTTGTGTAATGAATCAAGGGGGGTTGGAATCACTTCAATATAATTACCAGAATTCCCTTGAAAAATCCCCAAGTCCGTTCTGGATGATATTTGTCTTTTTAACCAGATTAAACATATAGAAGCTTTTGATGTGATTACAAAGACACATGTTATGTATTTGTAATACCTTTCTATAGAAATTGGAATCACCCTTTTTGGATTTATTGAACTATTGATATGAATTTATTGGTGAATTACTTATGCATAGAAAATATTAATTCACCAAAATTCAAAGATACCTCAATAAAAATTGGGCTCCTAGGGTTTGAAGTGTATAGGTATGCATGTGGGCTGGGAGTTGGAATTAGGTAAAGAACATTTATGGTTTGGCCTAGAGAAATTATTAAAGGCCTAAACATATTGTTTTTGTTATTTTTACTACTGGCAAAATAAGAAGCAAGCTAGTATGAGACTAAGGTCATGAGGTAGGTACATGCAATACCTACCAGTGGCACTTGGGTTTACCCATTTGGGTTTACCAATCTCCCAGAAATAATTACTTATCTAAATACACACATTTTGGCATTTTATTTATAGGAAACTAATTGCATAATATTTTGTTGCAAAACTAGTTCTACATGTTACAGAAAACACAAAGGAACATGTTCAATTTGAATCAGGTGATTTTGTGCCATTTTCCATTTTATTCTTTAATTAAACCAACAACCCTAATAAAAGATCTGGGGAAATCATTAAAAGAAAAGGAGGGAGGTCATGGCATGGGCCAGATCGGAACCGGACTGGTCCGCCCAGCGGACCACCCATCCCATCTAGCAGCAAGTGCATGCCTACAGAAGATAGCTTGCAGCCGTGCGGAAGGGCCCGCCTGTTAGCCTCCAGGGACGACCGGAGGGGTTTTGAACTCCCTAGGCCGTAGGATTAGAAGGGGGATCGATAGTCCACGACCGTCATCCTCCTGCCAACAGCGGCGGGAGAAAACCTAGCATGGGGAGAGGAAGCTTCGAGGCGGCTCACCTGAGGGTGGAGAGGCGACACCGGCGAGTCGGTGCTCCCTGGGGACATCGGGAATGGGCAGAGGCGAGGGTTTTGACATCAGGAAGTCGCTCGCGTGATGGGTACCGAACTGAGCTCGTCAAAGCTCGTCGGTGGGGTGTCCCTGGGTGGCTGCAGGTCGTCGAGGAGGCCTCTAAGTGGCATGTAGGGGCCGTGGGGGAGCGTGGGAGGTGGGGGGCTACTGCAGGTTCTTGTGGACTTCCTGCTCGTCGGAGGTGCTCTCTTTGCCCATGCATGTGCGGCGTTGCCTCTGGCTTCCCTGCCACAAAATGAAGAGCAAGAGGAGGGAGATCAGATTCAGGAGAATGCAAGGAAGGGGAAGGGAAAGGAAGGGGTGGTCAGGGTGAGAGTGTGCCTTCCCTTGCTTTGCATGCCTAAGGGAAGATCTTGGGGCTTTCCATGGCAATGGAGAGGGGGTAGAGCAAGATCTAGAGCTTAAGGAGAGTTAGGTGGGGAGGAGTGAGTGAAATGGAGAGGCAGGGGAGATAGTGCTGGCCTCTAGCCTTATAAACCAAAGGACAAGGGTCCATGGTGAGCTTGGTGTAGGGAGGTTTGGGAAGGAGGGGAGAGCCTAGTTTTGGGTTCCTGTGGGCGATAGAAAGAGGTATGGGGGTGCCCTGGTCGGTGGGGGACAGAGCGAGGGTTGGTGTGGCTGTTGCCTTTGTTTAGAAAGGTTTGTCCATAAATGTCCCTCTCTCTCTCTTTTCCCTTCCAAGTACTAAAGACAAGAGGAACAATGACCTGCTACAGTGGTACACGACCAAGATGTGTGCTAGGTGCTGGAGGATTGCTTGGCAAGCTTTGATGAGATTTTGATTTGGTTTGGCAAATGGGTTTGATTAGTTTGCAAGTTTGATCATGATGAGTCTTGTGAAGCAAATGAGAAAGTTTTCATTGGTCATGATGGGGAAATCATACTGGTAGGTAGATGAGATCAAAGTATCTCTCTAGGAATTGTTTTGGATTTTTTGAATGATTAAAAGTCCACTTAAGCTTGTTTACTCAAAAAGTGTAGAAATGGTTTCTGAGCTAATGTGGTATTTTTACATTAGACAAGGTGAGATTTTGGTGTGAAATGGTTCTAGATACCATATTACACCTTGGGTAATTTTATTGGGATTTATTGGGATGGGAAAGTATTTATAAGGAATTATTTCTTGTTTCTGCCATTTAAGAAAAATGTCAAAAAGAAAAATTTAAGGGATCTCAAAAATATTTATTTTTGGTTTGGACAGATAGGATATGATACATAGGCATCAAATGTGCCTTCAGTTGGCAAGGTACTTTGGGAAAAGACAAACTTGTCTTTATAGGGAAGGATTTGACAATTAAAGGAATTTAAATAGTTTAATATTCCAAATAATTATGGGAATTATTTGGGGATGAGTATATCCAAGGTAGATGATGTACATTTTAAAGTATCTACCAAGATAACCTTGGGTATTTACAAACAAGATGGATTTTTGGAAGAAGAGATGGGTTGGAGGATCTAGGGTTTTGTTATTTTTATACCACCTAAACAATGTTAGATTAGGGAGCTTAGAGCTCACCATGGTACAAGGGATAGGTGGATGGATAGAACATTTTATGTAGATGATTATGATTCCAAGAGTTAGGCTTGGTTGTATTTGTGGTGGTCTATAAGTGATGGCAAACTTTGTTGAAAACAAGGCTGCCGTAGCATGATTATCATGATGCCTTATAAACCAGGTGGGTTTAAGAGGCACAAGGTTCCAATGGAAACAAGTGGAGTGGAGGTTCATAGACCATGTCTTGTAGGTCCTAACCATGCAGAGAGTTGGTCAAGGATAGGTGGCACAAGGATGTGAGCTTCTGCCAAAGTATGCAAGATGATTAGATTTGAAGAAAATATTATTATCTTAACTACAAAACCATCATGGATGAGTGGGAGCCATAATGTATTAGCCAAGGGCAAGAGTGGGCCTTAGTAGTACTAATGATGTACTACAATATGGTTCAAGTATATTTTCAAGAATGCACACAGTTTGGAGTAGGTGGAGTTCCAAAGATTGAATCTAGTTAAAGATTCCAAACAACAGATGAGCTCTTAGATTTGGTCTTCATTGAGTTGGGGACTATCAAAAGGGATTAATCATTCATTGATCTAAGTAGGAGATGAGAGGATCACCTTAGTGACTAGAGAGAAATTAGACTTAGAGGATTTTCTTAGGAGTTGTATTCTTGGTTTAGCTTGATCCTAAAGGATGAGCTCCTAGGGTGGCTCATGCTACTTCTTAAGCAGACAAGTCATGACTCTAGCAGATCAAAGGAATTCATCAGATAACATATCAAAGTAAATCATCTTACTAAACAATCAGATACTACTAAAGATACCATCAAGTCTAACTTGAGGTAAGCATGGGTATTTTGAAGAGGTTGTGAGTTGAAGTAAGATAAGGTCCTCTTGGTATTTCTACCAAGATTAGAATGAAAAGGTTTTATGAGAGGTTTTGGAAAAACCTAGAGATCAGAGTAGTTGAGGTTCTATCTTGAAAACATAAGGAGATTATATATAGTTCTCTAATGTTTTTTAATAGAAGCTAATAAAGTATTTTGTTTTATCAGAGTCATCTTGGCTCAAGTTTTTGAAATGTCGGAACATTTGAGAATATGAGAGATGAGCCAAGACATCTATTTTGTAAAATAGTTTTTGTCAACTAGTGTTGAGGTAAGGAGTATATATATTCTAATATACTATTAGTTTCATAAGCACAAGCAAACAACCAACAAGCATTGCAACACTTAACAAGAAAAAAAATTGTTCCCCCTGATTTTTGCCTTTTTAACAAAAGATCAAGGTTGCTGAAATTGGGATATTATAGACCTTTCCCCCTTAAAATAATCTCATCCCGAGATTTGGGAGGAGTAGCATTAGGTAATAACATCGGCTTAACAATTTTCAGTGGTGGAAGTATTTAGATGGTAAAGGGGTTACGTAAAATAAGCTTGGTTAACTACGGGTCGGAGCTGAATGGTTTCGGGTTGAGCGCTTTAGATTAATCCACTAGTAGAGAAAACCCTACCGCCGGCGAACAAAAAAGGGTCATCGTCGGTGCATTGGTGCTCGTCGGTGACTACCTTGTTGTCGGCAAGTCCGCATCGCCGGCGCCTTCATAATTCGCTAGTGGTAATATTCCTCTACCGCTAGCGAGCATATATATACGCCATGTAACACCCTCGCCTGATAAGGCTGAGTTCATGTGTATAGTGCCAATCCCTGGATCGGTTCACTGGCACACATAGTAAAAAATGAATACCAAATATAATTGTGCATCATAAATACAACGAATATGATCCAGAATTTACATTATATCATCCAAGTACATAGCAGAAAGCAACAAGGTAGATCTCCATCCTTCAAATGTGCCACAGGTAAACAATCGTTCAGTGGAGTCTCGTGACCTATAATGATCACTCAGAAACGATATAACCTGCAACATGAAAGGTTGGAGCCACGAATGGTCAATACTTTGAATGTATTGGCAAGTGTCACTACTATGTGGATATGAATAGAACCTATCAATTACATGCATATTTGGCTAAGTGGAGTTTCAGGCTAATTTGTATAAAGCAATAGTTTCATCCTAACATTTCCAAATAGTTTTAATCCTTTCTGAAAGTTGTCTGAACACTTTGGCCTACACAAAGTGCTCATAATCCCTTGTTCAAACCATCAAATTTTATTAAGAAATTGGAATGTCGAGATCATCCAATAAGCTTCAAGCCTTAGTTGCTCAATATTTTCCATAACTGGGGACACGGCTAATCGATTAGATTTATATCTTATGCAGAAGTTGTACACTTTGCCCACATGACACAATCTCGCCTTGATGCCACCAGTGGCTGCTGGTTTAGTACACACCATGTAAGATCCCTCCCTTTATAAAGGTAAGGATCCCTGTGATTGCAATGCTAGTCCCTGGATCAATGCTAGCATCCACAGTTTAAGATGAAGTACACAGAAACAAAGGTCATTATTACATATCATTCCAGAGACAAACATAGTCTTTTACAAACTCCATCGCCACAGGCCTAATGCAAGAGTTCAAATATATAATAAGATAAATAAGTCTTCATCTTCATGTGCCACAGACAAGCATGTTGAGTGTAGACTCATAACCCCTAATCACCATCAGAATAACCTGCAACATCACAAGTTACAGCCACAGTGGGTCAATACATTGGAATAGTATTGGCAAGTGATACCTTAGTAGAATAATAGTATCTAGCTTCTACATGATTTTGGCTAAGTGTAGCTTAGGCTTGCTTTGCTCAAAATAGGTTTTGCCTATTAGTTGAAATCACTAAGTTTTTCTTTGACAAAACTTTCCCAAGGAACTACCAATAGAAATTGGTGAACCTTTACCCTTGTTCAACCACAAGTTTTAACTTAGAAATTGGGATGAGGAGATTCTTGATAGCTTCCATGTCTTGATGCTCAAGTTGTCCAATACTAGGGACATGGCTAAGTACTTAGATTCTTCCATCTGCATAGGTTGTGCACTTTCCCACAAGACTTGATTTTCACCAAGACAGGACCTTTCAGAAGCCTTCCCTTAGACCAAATGGACGCGCTCCAACCTATCATCCCTCTACCACTGTCAACACCCGGATTTTTAATCCCAGATGCCTGTTATGCCATACATCGCAATCCCAGGATTACCATTTTTGCGAGACATAACAGAATTGGATACCATAGTACATCATCCATTACAACCGTACACAAGTCCTTACACAAATAGGGATCTCATGATCCAGTTCTTAATACAACATCAAGCAGCGGAATACGTAATAATAACGGTAGCGTAGGCGAAGCTCCATCTTCGGGGTCACAGGCAATGCTGACGATGGGAGATGATCCTAGTTGTCGTAACCTTCCTGGGGTCCATCCTCCAGGTACTCCTCTTCATAGTCTGGCCATGGGAATAGGCAGGGACAAAGCCATGAGTACTCTTTAAGTACTCGCAAACTAATACTAACAAGGGAACGGGGTTTTTGATAATAGGACAATAGGCTCTAGGGTTGTTTTGCAAAAAGCCAGATTTATCTCTACTAAGTTTAGAAGCAGCGAATGCTAGTTGAAGTTTTATAACACCTAAATGGGAACTTGTATCTCATGCCACAACCCTGTTGTGGTCAAGTCAAAGTCTCACTTTATTTTACAAGTCATTTTGAAAAGTCTGACTGGGGAACAGTATGGCCACTCCAACTATCCATAACTGTGGACGCGGCTATTCGAATAGTTTGACACTCTATAGAGATTGTACACTTTCACCACAACATTCGATACATCCGTCAGGAACAAATCCTGAATTTACCATACTCAGTATGCGGATAATCAATCCTAACCTTTCAATTACACGCCCTAGTATAAGCACCTCTCCTGTGAGTTTGGCCTCCCAACCATGACCAACTGTCATCTTGGGTACTGCACAGGTGGACAATGTTCACAAGGTAGCCTCAGCTCAGACCTTGGCTGTGAGGGAGATAATACTAAGGTATATAAGTTTCCAGTCAATCCCTACCCAATCTTCGGGTATTGTGGTTGTATGATAAAATTGGAATGGTATCGCATCCAGACAACCATCAGTTTTATAAAGGGCTAAGGCTCATGCCTCAACATTTTCATCACCAAAATCATCAAGTGTTCGGAAACACATGTCCAAAACATTTCAATAGAATGATCCATCATTCCAAGGTTTTCATAACCATTTTTCCACCAAGTATTCCCATCTAAAGTTGATCAAGTTTTATGCTTAGCACTAGCATCTACAGGTGGGGGTAAGCACTAATGACGGGTGGTAAACTAGTGGAGTTTTCACTAAGTTCAATCTCATGCCTTAGGATGACATCAAGATTATCTAGCTTAGGCCAAATTTTATGCTCTTTATGAAACCTTCACATATATCTTTCTATAATCTACAAGTCACTTAAGTAAACTCCAAGTAATAGCTTTGATAAAGAAATAAAATAGAAAGCTTGTAAATAAAACTAGGATTGGGTGTCATCAAATATGTCTAACCAAGCATGCTTAGTGCATTGCATAGGTTATCTAACTTTCATAATTGCAAGTGTTAGCTTGCATTGGTATAGTATCAGCTTGCCTTGTGCAGAGCAGTGGTTGAAGTTCTCCTCGGCTTCTTCTTCGTAGAATCCTCCTTCCTCCTCGTATCATTGGTCGGTACTAGCGTCTATGAATAAATACGAGGTACACAATCACCAAACAATACTTAACTACTTGCAATCATCACACACAAGGGTCCTATAGATGATCTAACATCATCTCTAACATTACAAGATTAAGGCTTGGTTTAATTCCTTTTATTTTTAGAAAAGTAATTTCTACTCATTGAAAAACTACTTAAGATTTAATATTCTCCAAACCAAACATGGGATCATGTTGACACATGTCATCACCACATATTTTAGTCTATGGGAATATGATTTAAAGTGGTGTCACAATTTAATAAGGTTTTACCCTTTTATTTTAATTAAATAAAGTGACTAGAAATGTCTATGTAGCATTCTTTTATTACTTGAACATTATTTCTGTAAGTAAACCTATATATTTTTCTATATTCGGAAAGGTATGGTTGAATGTGATTTTTGAGAGTTGGAATCAACTCAAAATCTATTATGGTTTAAATTTGAAAAATGTTTGAATGCAGAAAAGCTTCTGCCTTTTTATTTTTACCATGGGTGATCTATAGATCCAAATGACTTGAATCCAACGGGCTTGGATTGAGCATTCCCAGACCTTTCTAAAAAAATTAGTTTCATTCAATTTGGTGCACTGAATCGACCTGGGTTGATATTTGAAACTGGGTACAGAAGTGTGTTTGAAATTAAATGGAAAAGGTTTGATTCAAATAACTGGGCTGCACGAGAAAAGTTAACGGGCCGGCCTGCTAAGCGTAGCGCTTCTACGGGCTGCTTAAGTGGATGTCCCCACTCGTCAGTGAGACAGGGGGGTGTGAAGCGGTATGGGGCGATGTGGGTCGTTCGATCTAGTTCTAATCCAACGGCTAAGAGTCATCGTCGACGTTGGGAAACGCCGGCGAGACAGAAACCTAGTGCGGCCAGTGGGGGTTGCTGGGGGCTTACCGGCGTTCGGGCGAGGGTCGGCGAGGCGGGCGAACGACAAAGTCGACGACGGTGAACTCAGGGGTGGTCGCGGCAGCTCCTGGGGTGGACGAAATGGACGGCGCCCTTCTTCTCCAGAGGCGGCCTGCTCCGGCGCAATTCCGGCGATGCGCTGCTCGCCTTGCTTCGGGACTGAGGTGGGGGTGGTTCTGGGTGAGAGAGGAGTGGAATGGTGTGAAGAATTCGAGCGGGGGAGTCCTCTATTTATAGTCTCGACGGTGAGACCGAACGGCATGGGCGGGCGATGGTGGCGACATGGCTACGAGCTGCTAGAGGCATGGCCGGCAGTGGCGATCGCTTGGTGATCTCCTAGCGATGCTCTACGTCTTTAATGCGTTTGTAGGGGCGGTGTGGTTTGGTCTGGAACACGCGATGCTCTGTGCGGCAGAGGCGGCGTCTTCGACGGCGAGCTATGGCTGTGCGTCACGGGGCGGCAAACGGGGATGTCTGGCGGTCTCCTGGGTTGGTGGTGATCGTGTATGCACGCGGCGAGGGCGGCGCGCGGTCTGTGGGCTTCGGTCGAGGGTGGCGCTCTGGCGCATGCTCGGCATGGTTGCTGGCAAGCTGGGCGCGGTCTGTGCATGTGGTCCAGTGGTTGTCAAGGTTCAAGTGTTGGACAGGGAGTGGCGGTGGACGGTGGGCTGCCTCCCAGACATGCTGGCTAGGCTTGGTTTTCCTCCTAGCTTGTTGTCGACATGGGGGTGACAAGGTTGGCTTCGTCTGTTCACCATTGATTACATTGGCAAGCTCACAGTGGTGCTAGTGCTTGGTTTAGCTAGCTAGATGATGTACTGAGGTTGTTCTGAGCTAGAGAGGGAACAAGTTAGGCAAGAATCACTGCTCACAATAGTGTTTTGATTTTATTTGATTTGTGTCTGCCAAGTGTTTGATGAAATGGCCGCATGAATTCAAGTTTTGAATTTTGAAAAGATTTTTGGTGGGTGTGCTAGGTTGGTGCTGGTGAGTCTGCAGATGCTTGGGTTTTGAAAGTTGAGCTTGTTTGAGTGGTTTTTGAAAAAGTGGTATCTTCCCATATGATAAAGATTCAATTTTGAATTGCCATTTAAACTATGCATTTCAAAGTTTCTGGATGATCACAAAGTGGGCCTTGATACTTTGTTATGAGTACAATCAAGGGGTGCAAAGATCCAGAGAAGTTTCTATTAGGTTTTGAAAGTTTGAGACAGCCAAAGTAGGCATGGGAGTTAAATTGGTCAAAATGACCATTCCTTTATTTTATTTGTTTTGATTTACTTGTCTTTGGGAAAAGTGTGGGAAATGTTTTAGATGATGTTTATTTCACCTAAGAAACATTTTACAAGCAAGGAAACACACAAACAAGGTGGTTCAAAAGAATTTCAAATTCAATGCATACTCATATGCATGCATTCATAACTTTATTTAGAAATTTTTTTGTTAACTCTAATTTTGATGCTTAGAGTTTGATGATCCAAGTTCAATATTTTTGGGATGTTACAAACCTTCCCCCCTTAAACAAAATATCATCTCGAGATTTGAAAAAGGACGAAAAGATTACTTAGGATTTGAAGAGATCGGGAAACTCTGTCCTGATGTGATCTTCGCGCTCCCAGGTAGCTTCCTCTTCTATGTGGTTGCTCCACTGAATCTTGAGAAACTTGATGCTTCGGGTTCGGGTAGTTCGAAAAGCTTCTTCCAAAATACGGATGGGTACTTCAGGATAGGTCAGGTCATCATTGATCTCTATGGTCTGATGGTCGATATTTTTGAACACTTCGGTCTTCTCGGGGACTTCGAGACACTTGCGAAGTAATGAGATATGGAATACATTGTGCATGGCTGACATCTCTTCGGGTAGTTCCAATTGATCCGATACTTCTCCTCGACGGTTCAGAATCTTGAAAGGTCCGATATATCTAGGGGCTAACTTTTCCTTCAGTTGGAAACGCTGCATTCCCTTCAATGGCGACACTTTCAGATAAACAAAATCTCCTATGTTGAAGGCGAGGTCTCTACATCTCTTGTCGGTGTAACTCTCTGTCTGGACTGGGCGGTTTTGAGGTGCTCACGAATCTTGTGAACCTTCTCTTCTGCTTCTCGTAGGATGTCGGGTCCGAAGATCTGACTCTCTCCTACTTCCGACCAGTTCAAAGGGGTCTGACACTTTCGTCCGTACATGAATTCAAAGGGGGCCATTTGCAAACTGGCTTGATAACTGTTGTTATATGAAAATTCTGCGAGGGGCAGACAGTCTTCCCACTTGGATCCATATTCTAACACACATGCTCTCAGCATATCTTCGATTATTTCATTTACTCGCTCCGTTTGTCCATCGGTCTGAGGGTGATAAGCGGTACTGAAATCTAGATGGGTTCCTAAACCTTCTTGGACTTTCTTCCAGAATCTTGAGGTAAACTGAGTTCCTCGATCCGATACGATGTTCTTGGGGACTCCATGCAAACTAACTATTCTAGCGATGTACAACTCCGCTAGCTTCGAACTCTGATATGTGGTTTTAACGGGTAAGAAATGGGCGACTTTGGACAATCTGTCCACTATGACCCAGATAGAGTCATTTCCCCTACTAGAAGTAGGCAGTCCAGTGATAAAGTCCATTCCAACGGAATCCCATTTCCATTCCGGAATTTGCAATGGTTGCAACAATCCAGCGGGTCTTTGATGTCATGCCTTGACTCGCTGACATATATCACACTTGGCGATATAGCTTCCGATTTCTCTCTTCATCTTATGCCACAAAAATTTGTCCTTCAAATCTTGATACATCTTAGTTCCTCCAGGATGGATAGAATAAAGAGTATCATGAGCCTCCTTCAGAATAACTTCTTTCAACTCAGAATCTGCTGGTACACAAAGGCGTCCTTTGTACCACAAAACTCCTTCTTCGTCCTCGGTGAATTCGGGTACTTTACTGTCTGCGTCGACTCTTGATTCCGTCAATACTAGCATTTCCCTTCTGCGCCTCTTTAATCTGACTGATCATAGTGGGCTGGAGTTCTATGCTAGCCAAAAATCCTTCACTTACTAATTCTATCCGAAAATCTTCCATCTCTTTGTGCAAACTTGGTTACTCCTTCTAAATCATGGAGTTCAAGCGGCACGGTAATCTGCTAAGGGCATCTTCTACCACATTGGCTTTACCAGGGTGATAGTGAATGTCTAGATCGTAATCCTTGATTAGCTCAATCCATCTTCTCTGCCTCATATTCAGCTCCTTCTGAGTGAATATATACTTTAGGCTCTTGTGATCCGTATAGATCTCACAACGGTTTCCCATCAGGTAATGTCTCCATGTTTTCAGGGCTAGAATTACGGCTGCGAGTTCGAGGTCATGGGTTGGGTAGTTTTGCTCATGTTGCTTCAGTTGTCGAGATAGATAAGATATAACTTTGCCTTCTTGCATTAGAACACATCCGAGACCGATCTTGGATGCGTCACAATACACATCGAAGGGCTTCATGATATCTGGCATGATCAAGATTGGGGCTGAAATCAATCTCCTCTTGAGTTCTTGAAAACTGGCTTCACATTTGTCGGTCCATTCAAACTTCTTGTCCTTCTTCAGCAATTGGGTCATGGGTCTGGCGATACTAGAGCATCCTTCTATGAATTTGCGGTAATATCCCGCCAATCCAAGAAATGCACGAACTTGGGTTTGAGTGGTTGGGGCTTGCCAATCTTCTACATCTTTCACTTTGGCAGGGTCAACGGCAATTCCTCTGGCTGATACAATGTGACCGAGGAATCCTACCTCCTGTAACCATAATTCACATTTGCTAAACTTTGCATACAGCTGATTCTCTCTAAGGGTTCCAAGAATGGTCCTTAGGTGTAGCTCATGTTCTTCTTCTGATTTGGAATAAATCAGAATGTCATCAATGAAAACAACGATAAACTTATCCAGGAAGTCCATAAAAATCTTATTCATGAGATTCATGAAATAAGCGGGGGCATTGGTTAGTCCGAAAGACATGACTGTATACTCATACAATCCATATCTGGTGGTAAAGGCAGTCTTTGGAATATCCTCTGCACGAATTTTGAGTTGATGATAGCCAGTTCTAAGATCAATCTTACAAAACACTTTGGCACCGGTCAAGTGATCATACAAATCTTCTATCTTGGGCAAGGGGTACTTGTTCTTGATGGTGACATCATTCAATTTCCGATAATCCGTACACAAATGGTTACCTCCATCCTTCTTGTCCACAAACAAGACAGGTGATCTCCATGGTGACGCACTTGGTTGAATCAATCCAATTTCCAGCATGGAATCCAGTTGCTTCTTCAGTTCTGCGAGCTCTAACGAGTTCATACTATATGGTCTCTGGGCTATGGGTCCAGTTCCGGGGATTAGTTCGATTATAAACTCGATATCCCGATCCGGGGGCATACCGGGAAAAACATCTGGAAATACATCGGGGTATTCACAGACTATCCGGACTTGGTCAATGGTAGGTTAGGCTATACTCTTTTTGCATTTGAATTGGCGAGGTAAGGTTTCAGATATATGCTCGACTGATATTCCGGCAGTACTGGTCATGGTTATGGCTTTCTTGGCACAGTCAATCAATCCTTTATGTTTGGACATCCAATCCATTCCTAGTGCTACTTCCAAACCTTTAGTTCCGAGTACTATCAGATTTGCATAAAAATCTATGCCATGGATTCGGATAGGGACGGCTTTGCAAATTTGCCTAGCCTTAGTGGTTGATCCGGGAATTTGAACAATCATAACATTCTTCAGTTTGGTTGGTTGAATTTTACTAGTGCATGCAAATTCTTCGGTGACAAATGAATACGATGCACCAGAATCAAACAACACTCTTGCAAGTACTGAATTAACAGAAAACATACCCAGCACGACGTCTGGCGCTTCCTGGGCTTCTTCAGCATGCATGAGAAAAAAACGGCCGTTGCGGTTGAGTGAATTCCCTGGGGCAAATCTTCTTCCGAGCTGAACACGACGCTGCTGCTGAGCTGGGGCATTGGCATTGGGGGCTGTAGCATTCTTCTTGTTGGGGCACTCGTTGGAATAGTGGCCTTTATTTCCACAGTCATAACAAGTCACTTGCGACTTGTCCTTTGCTACTACAGGCACAGCATTGCTTCCAGTCCTAGGGGCAGTGTTGGTGTTGGTGGTAGCATTGTTGTTGTTGAACTTGGGTGGGGCACGATTGAAATTGCTAGATTTGCCGGGGTTGTTGTGATTTCCTCTGGGCCTAGGGTTTCCACGGTTGGGGTAGGTGGGACGGTTCATCGGGGGTCTGTTGGTTCTTGGGGCAAATCCTGGAGATGGGTTGGGGCGATACTTTGGGGTCTGATGGGTTCCTGGTTGATGCATCATGCGACGCTTGCGGTTCTCATTGGCTTGGTTGATCTTTCCTTCCATCTGGATAGCAGAGTTCACCAGGGCTTCAATATCCCCAAAGGGGATATTGACTAACACAGTCTGCATTTCATCATGCAGACCATTCAGGAATCTTTCTTTCTTCTTGGCTTTGGTGTCAATCTCATCCGGGGCATACCTAGCTAATGACAAGAATTTTTCATGGTATTCCACTACAGTCATCCTTCCTTGCTTTAGCTCTCTGAACTCGTCTCTCATTCTCTTGATCAAACCTGGTGGTACATGGGTTCTGCTAAACTTGACCTTAAATTCCTCCTAGGTCATCATCTGACCTCCGGTCATTGCGCGAACACTATTCCACCATGCACTGGCATCTCCGGCTAGATAGTGGGTGGCGAACAGAACTTTCTCGTTGGCTTCCACTCCGGCGACTTCTAGGTTATTTTCCATGGTTTGTAGCCAATCATCGGCGTCTAGGGGTTCTTCTGACTTAGTGAAAATAGGTGGGTTGGTATTCTAGAAATTCTTGAGCTTAGATCCATGGTTGTCCTGATTTCCGTGGCCTTGGTTATTGTGGGCTAGCTGGGCTATCTGCTGAAGGGTGGCTAGGTTGGCTTGACGTTCCGCTCTTTCAGCTTCACGGTTAGAAGTCAACATTTGCAGAATCTGCAACATTGGGTCCGGGGATGAACCACTTCCTCCATGTGGCATCTGAAGATTGCGACAGATCATGAGAAAAGAGGGAAATTTCTAAAGTTTTTGGGTCTTTGAAAAAAAATTAAAGTTTGACTCAGATTTTCTAGCAACTTGATTTTTCATTCATTCATAGCACACGATACAACACACACCACAACAAAGAAAAACAGATGGTTTTAAGAACCATTCTGAGAACTACGATACAGTGGGACCGAATACTACTCACTACGCTAGTGCTCAAGTGCTACTACTCCTCGGAATCTGTGGCCTTATCATCCTCATCATCATCGATGAAGGAGAAATCGTCTTCATCGGTGAAGAAATCCATAGCCTGATCCTCCAGAAAATCATCATCATCGCTGAGATAGGAGTAGGGGTCTCCACGAAGATCCTCACCGGAATTCTCCCTTTCCTCCAACTGCATGTCTCTCTCGTGGATGGTCTCCTCTAAAGATGAGATGCGGTGGCGGGCAATGATGCGCTCCTTCTTGTCGAGGTGACGGCGGCGAGACTTGCGATCCTTTGCTAGCATGGCGATGGTCTGATCCTTCGTCTTGATGATGGCAGACTTGTGGTTGGAGTAGTCACAACAGTTGTCTAACTCCTGCTGACGATCGTACATCATGAAGCTAAGGTGGTCCAATTAAGTCTTCAGCTCAGGGTGGTATGGGGCTTCCAGTGGTTGTCCATTTGCATCACGCCTTGGGCAAAACTCAAAGCGAGTACCCTTGATATGATTGATGCTCTGCCCACACAGACGGGAAAGATCTTCCTGCATGGCCCTGGCAAGTCCATCGAGCCAGTTGTTCTCTCTTAAGGTAAACTGAATTCCTTCCGCATTGGGAGGTTCAATCCTTCCTCTGAGACTTGCAGCAATTAGCCACTACAGATCTTCTCCTCCTTGATCATTGAGCTGAGCTCCGAAGAACTCAGGGTGCGGACGCTACAGAAGTTCCGAAAGCTGGTCCAAATCCCTCTCAAAGATAAGGTCTCCTCCATTCCCCAACTGATAAAACTTGCTGTACTTCACGTCCATCTATAAGAATATAGGATGAGTAAGTTAGTAGAGTGATCAAGTGTGTCAAAATTTTATGTATTTTGCAAGAGTTTTTGAGGAGCATGAATTTTCATGAAAGAAACAAAAGGGATAAGAATGAGAATAAGTTTTTGTAAATATTTGTTTTCTTTGGTTTTGAAACTAAGTTTTTGATTCAAACGTCTAGTCTAACTAGGGTCTCCTATGGTCAGGATGGCTCTGATACCAACTTGTGAACACCTGGATTTTTAATCCCAGATGCCTGTTATGCCATACATCGCAATCTCAGGATTACCATTTTTGCGAGACATAACAGAATTGGATACCATAGTACATCATCCATTACAACCGTACATAAGTCCTTACACAAATAGGGATCTCATGATCCAGTTCTTAATACAACATCAAGCAGCGGAATACGTAATAATAACGGTAGCGTAGGCGAAGCTCCATCTTCGGGGTCACAGGCAATGCTGACGATAGGAGATGATCCTAGTTGTCGTAACCTTCCTGGGGTCCATCCTCCAGGTACTCCTCTTCATAGTCTGGCCATGGGAATAGCCAGGGAAAAAGCCATGAGTACTCTTTAAGTACTCGCAAACTAATACTAACAAGGGAAAGGGGTTTTTGATAATAGGACACTAGGCTCTAGGGTTGTTTTGCAAAAAGCCAGATTTATCTCTACTAAGTTTAGAAGCAACGAATGATAGTTGAAGTTTTATAACACCTAAATGGGAACTTGTATCTCATGCCACAACCCTGTTGTGGTCAAGTCAAAGTCTCACTTTGTTTCACAAATAATTTTGAAAAGTCTGACGGGGGAGAGATGGCCACTCCAATCGTCCATAATCATGAACGCTATTCGAATAGTTTGACACTCTGTAGAGATTGTACACTTTCACCACAATATTTGATACATCCGTCAGGAACAAATCCTGAATTTACCATACTCAGTATGCGGATAATCAATCCTAACCTTTCAATTACACGCCCTAGTATAAGCACCTGTCCTGTGAGTTTGGCCTCCCAACCATGACCAACTGTCATCTTGGGTACTGCACAGGTGGACAATGTTCACAAGGTAGCCTCAGCTCAGACCTTGGCTGTGAGGGAGATAATACTAAGGTATATAAGTTTCCAGTCAAGCCCTACCCAATCTTCGGGTATTGTGGTTGTACGATAAAATTGGAATGGTATCGCATCCAAACAACCATCAGTTTTATAAAGGTCTAAGGCTCATGCCTCAACATTTTCATCACCAAAATCATCAAGTGTTCGGAAACACATGTCCAAAACATTTCAATAGAATGATCCATCATTCCAAGGTTTTCATAACCATTTTTCCACCAAGTATTCCCATCTAAAGTTGATCAAGTTTTATGCTTAGCACTAGCATCTACAGGTGGGGCTAAGCACTAATGAGGGGTGGTAAACTAGTGGAGTTTTCACTAAGTTCAATCTCATGCCTTAGGATGACATCAAGATTATCTAGCTTAGGCCAAATTTTAGGCTCTTTATGCAACCTTCACATATATCTTTCTCGAATCTACAAGTCACTTAAGTAAACTCCAAGTAATAGCTTTGATAAAGAAATAAAATAGAAAGCTTGTAAATAAAATTAGGCTTGGGTGTCATCAAATATGTCTAACCAAGCATGCTTAGTGCATTGCATAGGTTATCTAACTTTCTTAATTGCAAGTGTTAGCTTGCATTGGTATAGTATCAACTTGCCTTGTGCAGAGCAGTGGTTGAAGTTCTCCTCGGCTTCTTCTTCGTAGAATCCTCCTTCCTCCTCGTATCATTGGTCGGTACTAGTGTCTATGAATAAATACGAGGTACACAATCACCAAACAATACTTAACTACTTGCAATCATCACACACAAGGGTCCTATAGATGATCTAACATCATCTCTAACATTACAAGATTAAGGCTTGGTTTAATTCCTTTTATTTTTAGAAAAGTAATTTCTACTCATTGAAAAACTACTTAAGATTTAATATTCTCCAAACCAAACATGGGATCATGTTGACACATGTCATCACCACATATTTTAGTCTATGGGAATATGATTTAAAGTGGTGTCACAATTTAATAAGGTTTTACCCTTTTATTTTAATTAAATAAAGTGACTAGAAATGCCTATGTAGCATTCTTTTATTACTTGAACATTATTTCTGTAAGTAAACCTATATATTTTTATATATTCGAAAGGTATGGTTGAATGTGATTTTTGAGAGTTGGAATCAACTCAAAAGCTATTATGGTTTAAATTTGAAAAATGAATGCAGAAAAGCTTCTGCCTTGTTATTTTTACCATGGGTGATCTATAGATCCAAATGACTTGAATCCAACGGGCTTGGATTCAGCATTCCCAGACCTTTCTAACAAAATTAGTTTCATTCAATTTGGTGTGCTGAATCGACCTGGGTTGATTTTTGAAATTGGGTACAGAAGTGTGTTTGAAATTAAATGGAAAAGGTTTAATTCAAATAACTGGGCTGCGCGGGAAAAGTTAACGGGCCGGCCTGCTAAGCGAGCCTTGGCTGTCCCACTCGTCAGTGAGACAGGGGTGCAAAGCGGTATGGGGCGATGTGGGTTGTTCGATCTAGTTCTAATCCAACGGCTAAGAGTCATCGTCGACGTTGGGCAACACCGCAAGAAACCTAGCGCCCGGTGGGGGTTCTTTGAGGGGGTTCGGGCGAGGGTCGGCGAGGCGGGCGAACGAAGAAGTCAACGACGGCAAACTCAGGGGTGGTCGCGGCAGCTCCTGGGGTGGACGAAATCGACGGCGCCCTTCTTCTCTAGAGGCGGCCTGCTCCGGCGCAATTCCAGCGATACGCTGCTCGCCTTGTTCCGGGACTGAGGTGGGGTGGTTCTGGGTGAGATAGGAGTGGAATGGTGTGAAGAATTCGAGCGGGGGAGTCCTCTATTTATAGTCTCGACGGTGAGACCGAACGGCATGGGCGGGCGACGGTGGCGACATGGCTACGGGCTGCTAGAGGCATGGCCAGCGTTGGCGATCGCTTGGTGGTCTCCTGGCGATGCTCTACGGCTTTAATGCGTTTGTAGGGGCAGTGCGGTTTGGTCTGGAACACGCGACGCTCTATGCGGCAGAGGCGGCGTCTTCGAAGGCAAGCGGTGGCTGTGTGTCACGGGGCGGCAAACGGGGATGTCTGGCGGTCTCCTGGGTCGGTGGTGATCGTGTATGCACGCGGCGAGGGCGGCGCGCGGTCTGTGGGCTTCGGTCGAGGGTGGCGCTCTAGCGCATACTCGGCATGGTTGCTGGCAAGCTGGGCGCGGTCCGTGCGTGTGGTCCAGTGGTTGGCAAGGTTCAAGCGTTGGACAGGGAGTGGCGATGGACGGTGGGCTGCCTCCCAGACATGCTGGCTAGGCTTGGTTTTCCTCCTAGCTTGCTGTCGACATGGGGGTGACAAGGTTGGCTTCGGATTTTCACCATTGATGACATTGGCAAGCTCACAGTGGTGCTAGTGCTTGGTTTAGTTAGCTAGATGATCATAAAATAAGCCAAATAAACTTTATTTGATTAGCATAACATTTTTCAAATAGTTACTATACACAAATTATGCCTACAAATGTTTCTGTAAAAACAATCATTTTTACAGAGTCAAAACACTAAACATATTCCATAAACAGAAAGGATTTTCTCTCCTGATTCCAATGATATAAAATTTGTCAAATTTGGACGTGGGAATCAAAAGTTATGAATTTTTCAAGTTTAAACATCTAATAGATCTAAATTCTGTTTTTAAAACAAAGGACTGGCCATGCGGCGCTCTCTGATTGGTTGATACCGATTCGCGTGGATCGACTAACGTGGACCGTCAGATCTAACTTAAATCGCACGGCCAGATCTGTTCAGTACCCCTTCGTTTAAGTGATCTATCCAACATGTTGGATCTAGATCCAACGGTTCACGATCAAGCGACCAAAGCCTGGCGGCGCGGCAGTGAGCGGCAGCCCATCGATCTGGCGTCACGGTGGCTACAGAGGGGGCTGGGGTCGTCGGAGAGGCTTACCAGACTCGCAGAGGCGTGCTGGAGCTCAACGCGGCAGTGGCTTGTCAAGGGGCGCACGGACACGGTGGGAATTCCTCGTCGGAGTGGAGGCAGACATCGGGTATGGCTGTTCGTCGTTGTGGCCGGAGTTGTAGATCATGCCAGAGCGAAACAAGCGCTGGGTTAGGTGCGCACGAGTCTGGCGAAAATGTGAGTGTCAATAAGAGGGACGGGGGCGGTCGGAATTTACCAGGAGGCGTCGCCGGAGTTGAGACAGACGGCGGCGTTCACATGTCGTTGAAGTTGCCGACGAATGGGAGCGCGCGCGGATGAGTGGGTGATGCTGGCAGGTGCAGAGGGAGGTGGGGAACTTGCTCGTGGTGTCTGGAAGGCAAGGGGCGACGGTGGCTAGCCGGAATTTACTGCCGGAGTTCGACTGTGCAGCGGCGCAGTGAGAGCAAATACTGGCAGCCTGGTGGCGCTTCTGGCTAGCTCTGTTGGGGGAAATGGCCGCGAGGGGAGGGGTTTAAGTAGCCGGAGCGGGGGCGAGAGTTACTCGACGAATCAACGGAATTAAAACAGCGAATTCATCGGAAGTGACTGGGGAGGAAACGGCCGGAGTTGATTGCGCGGGTTGAAGAGACGACTGATAAGTGGGGCGCGGTTGCCAGCGAGAGAGAGAGGGGAGGGTCCAGGCGATCGAGGAGTGGGTTCCTAGGTGCGAAACGTTTTCCCCGCGGGAGAGAACTACTGGGCTAGATGGGCTAAGTGGCTGGGTTGGGCCAGATTAGTTGGTCTGCTCTATTTTTTTCTCCTTTATTCCTTTTTCTTTTTCTGATTTGATTTCTGTTTTGAATTTGGAGGTTCAAATCAAATCTGATTTAAATAAAACATTCTCCAAACAAAAGTTTGTTGATTCTTGTCTCCTAGGAGGTGTAACACAACTGTTCATACTTGTAAGAAAACAAAAAGGGTTTGGAAAAGAATTTAAACAAGCCTTAATTAAATATTTATAAATAGTGAAGAAATGGTTTTTAAATCATAGTTTGTTTTTGAAACCTTGACCAAACCTTAGAAGCATCACTCAAGCTCAAGCTCAACATTACTGATCAAAATAGTATTTTTCTTATTAGGAGGTGGCAATATGACCATAGCTTGCTTACATAAAATAATGAGCATCAGATGCTCCTGTTTTTTTTGAAATGGCTTTGAAAAGGAACCCTAAATGATCATGGATGATATGTAGAGTTTTGAAACATGATTTTAGGGATGTTACAGATCTAAGCCCCTTAAGGTGAATCTCGCCCTCGAGATTCGGGTTGGCTAGCAAATAGGTGAGGGTGGTCTTTCCGAAGATCATCTTCCCTTTCCCATGTTGCTTCTTCTTCGGAATGGTGGTTCCATTGAACTTTGCAGAATTTTATAGTCTTAGTCCGAGTAACTCTTTCTGCAGTCTCAAGAATCTTGATAGGTTTTTACTCATAAGTGAGATCATTTTCCAATTGGACTTCCTCCAATGGTATAGTATCCTTCAAAGAAGTCTCTCCATTTCTGGATGGCATTTCTTAAGCTGACTCACATGAAACACATTGTGAACGGCAGACAATGATTCTGGCAATTCAATCTCATAAGCTACTTCTCCTTTATGACTCAGAATCTTGAATGGTCCAACATATCTTGGGGCCAATTTACCTTTGACACCAAATCTCTTCACTCCACGAAGTGGTGACACTCTAAGATAAGCTCTATCACCCACTTCATAGGTGACTTCTCTACGCTTAGGATCTGCGTAGCTCTTTTGTCGGGACTGTGCTATCTTCAATTTGTCCTTAACTAGCTTGACTTTCTCTTCAGCCACTTTGATTAGTTCTGGTCCAAACAAACTTCTTTCTCCCACACCATTCCATAGCAATGGGGTGGTACACTTTCTACCATAGAGAAACTCAAATGGTGCCATCTCAATACTGGCTTGATAGCTGTTATTGTAAGAGAATTCTGCATAAGGCAGACTTTCATCCCAACTGGCTCCATAGTCTAGGGCACATGCTCTCAGCATATCTTCAAGAATCTGGTTGGTCCTTTCTGTTTGTCCATCAGCCTGAGAATGAAAAGCAGTGCCGAATTCCAACCTCGTTCCCAATGACTCATGTAGTTGCCTCCAAAAATGAGAAGTGAATTGAGTTCCCCTATCAGACACAATACTCTTGGGTACTCCATGCAGACATACAATCATGCTCATGTATATCTTGGCTAACTTAGCACTTGTATAGGTTGTCTTCACGGGTACGAAATGATCCACTTTAGTTAAGCGATCCACTACTACCCAAATAGAATCATATCCTGACCTGGTCCTTGGCAATCCGGTGATGAAATCCATGCCAATCTTGTCCCACTTCTAATCAGGAATAGGTTGTGGTTGTAGCAATCCTGCTGGTTTCTGATGTCCCGCTTTCACTCTACTACATACATCACACAAAGCAATATGTTCGGCGATGTCCTTCTTGAGATTATTCCACCAAAATCCGAACCCCGATGCTCTGATCCGAAGACCGATCCCGGCGTTAAGACCGAACCCTCGGAGCCCAACACCTTCTCCTTGATGTGTGACCCTCTTATCCGAAACCCCCTATTTTTATAATATATGATATTTTACTTATTGCATATTAAATTAAATTATTCATGTCGCATTCATATTGTGGTTTGGGGCATTATGACGATTTACCTCATAATTAAATGTGGAGGCTATATGCGGGCAAATATAGTCTAATAATGGCTCCATTTAATATTGTGTAGCGAATCGGTGACATAATTTTGCCTTTTAAGACAACATTTAAATTGCGTGTAGCTAAACAACAAGAACCTATAATTAATTGTCGGGACCCCGGTTCCGCTTAATATTGCCTAATTGCATCGCATCTTTGCCATGCCATACATCATATATGCTTCATGCCCGATCTTCTGCCGTAGTATTAAATAGTGCATTCGTCGTTTCTTCTAGTGTTTTGGTTCTTCGCGGATAAGGCTGTTGAGTTGATGCGAGTGTCGACCCAATCTTCGAACGAACCTTCAGCAATGTTTTCAGGCGAGCATTCTCCCCCTTTCTACCTATCTTACTTTATAGTCTTTATTTCCTCCTGTTGATCTATTGCTATCTGTGATGCGATGCTCTAGTTTTCGTACCCGTGATATCCCTTATAGCCATTAAATTGCCTTGGACACATCCTATTACATGTTGGTTGGTAGATAGTCAGCCTTGCGAGTCGTAGTTGCTTGCACAGGTGTTGCGTCGCGCCGTCGGTGTTCCACGGTTGTTGGAGTAATGCCTTATGTTTAATGTTGGAGATGATAATAACTTTAATTACCGTTTAATAACTAAAATTGAAGTAGGTAAATAATGCAGAGGCATAGGTGGACAATAGATGTTATTTGGTTTTTAACCGTCCACTTGTGTCCCGTAGGACCCCGAGTACTTGATACATGTTCTTTGAATATTCGCACTATCCGCATGTGGGACCATGAATCCCCCTAGCCAGAGCTTGAGTCATATTTATTTCTTGGGGCCACAAATTAGTTTGGGGCTTTATTACTATCCTGTACTTATGCCATGCTTTACTGCTTTATTTATGATTGCTCGTGGAGCGCCTGTACTGTTTAGGAACAAATGTGGAATGTTTCAGCGGTATCGACAAGCCCAATCACACTTTCGGGTTCCCAGTCGTTTACAGCCATTGACACAAACCTCTGGGTCTGTCTCGGAGCCGGCCAACTTCGTCGCGGGTTGCTTAGTGGGGTGGCCCCCTGAAATTTATATGAATCTTGCAATGGCTCTGTCGTGATGCTTCGTTGGGTTTTATTTGGTTTTTCTCGAGGTTGATCGTGCGTGTGTTGCTATTTGTGCCCCCCTGCAGGGTAAAACTTCTAAAAGCCGTGTCCGCGGTTATGGACGACTTGGAGCACAGTATCTCGAACATAGACAACTATAACTAAAGTAGTGCTATAAATTTGACTTTATAATGACTAGTAATCAGCTTCACTATAATGGAATGGCTACATAAAAGTACCAACAATTGCTGGTTTGGGTTGTCACATGTTACCATTGTATCTGACTAGTAAGTATTGCAACTACAACGGAATGGCTAAATAAAAGTATCAACAACTGCTGGGTTTTGGGATGCCTTATGCTATATGTAACTGACTAGTAAGTACTACAACTACAACGAAATGGTTAACTAAAACTGCCCACTGCTTATTATATCAGGAAGACTCATGCTATATATATCTAACTAGTAATTGCCGCAACTATAACGGAATGAATAAAACTGCTAATTGTGTGAGTTCCTCAGTTGACTTCCTCGTTTGGTCTCGAGAGGGAAATACCAGGATGGGTATGCTTGGTGATAGTTTCAGGTTGGATCCGAATAGGTCTTTCTCATCCCTATCTGATAGCCGCCAGTTATAATGAGTCTCTATAGGTTGTTTAGTGCATGTTGTGCTGCCGCTTCAGTCCACCATACCTATGTAGGCGAGGACCGCCGAATTCTAGTCTCGCCGTGTACTGGACTCAGTACTGACCGCTCTCTTTTTTCCTTTGCCTTTGTCGGCACCCCTTTTGTTTTAGCAGGTTTTGAGATCGACGTCGTTAGCAGGGTTACCCTTTCGGCTTGGCCTGGGCAGGGTTATGGACGCCATTGGTTATTCTTCAGGGCTCTTAGCTCAATTTGCATCTTGTCCGTACTTGGACGCTGTATCGTTTTAAAGGTGATTTGGATCTTCGTATTGTATATCTGTATTCTTGACTCTTTGAGTCCTTGTTGTATATATCTGTTCTGTGGGTTCCATCGTGGACTATTGTGTAATGGTATTACTTCGTTTTCCACCCGCACGAAAGTGCCTGGTGGGCACCTTTGAATCGTTTCTATGCGGGTTTGGCGGGAATCGTTGAAACTTGCATAGGGTCGATTCTGAGGGTGTTACAGAGTGGTCGGAGCTCAGTAGTTACGATACCCCACTGGTCCAGCCTGTAGGATAAACTAGCTAACGGACGTTTTAGCGTGTCAAAACTATTTTGCAAAATCGGTTGGATAGATCTGATTAGGTCTGATTTTACTCCTTACCCCTTTGCTATTCTCCTCTTACCTCTGCGTGTTTTCGATCCACTCTCTTATCTTTTCTTTGAGTCCAGGATTTCTCGTGGTTGGGTTTCCGTTGTACCTTCAGGGTTTCACTTCCTCCTCTTGTAACGGTGCTTCGACATTCGGTCTTCATGCTATCTGATGAAACTTTCATCTGTTGTATCTTTTAGTGGATCCAAAAATTCACTAAAATTTTGTCTTTGTATCTTCCGGTGTTTCTCAATGTGACGATATCATCTACGTTAGAACCGGTGTAGAGCCTATATCATTATTTTGTTTCCAAAACTCTATTGTCGAGATCTTCATTCGGATTCCGAGAGTTGGCTGCATAATTCCCCTATTCATGTGCAGAGTAATGCTTTGGGTGCGTGATGGACTGATCACCATCCGACTACTCTTATCATTCGCTCTTGTACATTGAATGTTGGATCGATGCAGTTATACTCATTCCACAGAAGTTAAAGGTGGCCTTACCCTTTTGAGACCTTTACCATCGTTTTTGTTTCTCCGGAGTGTTCTCTCGATGAATGTGAGAAGAAACCCTTGTTGGTGGTGTCACTGATTTCAAGATGGAGAAAGAACCCTTGTTAGTGGTGTCGCGAGGATCTACATAAAGCGAGGAGATTCAGATCGTCAGCTTTCTTTCCTATACCATGAGGCGGATCTCGAGGACGAGATCCATTGTTAGTGGTATCGAATTGTAGCACCCCGAGTAAAACCACTACTAGAATCGCTTGATTTTATCTTTGTTCATCATCATCATATCATTATGCATATTATTTGCAAAAAATTATTTCATCAAAGTCTCTCTTTGTCTTCCAAATAATCCTCGTCTTTATTTCAAATCAAACCCCAGATGTTTCTGGATATTTTGTTTGTCTAAAACTAATTACAAAATCTTTTACTAAATTAAATCAAACATTTTTCTTAATAAAACTGTTTTGATCAGGGGAGGCAGCCCGGCCTGAAAGTCATGCCACCTACCACCCCGATCGGCTAAACCCAACCCAGATCAGCCAAACCCTAACCCTAACCTTGCTCATCCCGCAGCGCCACAACCCACACCCCACACAGCCGCCCCGCTCCCTTGGCCCACCACCCCTTGCATCAACCGCGTCCACCTCGCGTGGAACTCACGCGGTCAAACCACAGCCCACCCGCGGGGCCTACCTCCGCGTCTCCTCCATGCAAACCACCCCCACCTCTCGTTCGTTCCCCTCTCCCTCGATAGCAACCCCAGAGCGCTACCGTCGCTGGTTCCCCTCCTCGACGCTCTCGCGGCCACTCTCTGCTGCCTTCGCCCGTGACCCCCTCCACCTCTGGCCCCGTGGCCCTCTGCTTCTTCCAATGCTGCCGCCGGCCGCGGCCTCCCCTGCCTGCAGAGCACCGCCTCGCCCTGGCCACCTCCCCGTCGTCGAACCGATGATGAGCGCCCGCCCCGTCCCGAGCTCCTCCCTGCAGAGTCCCACGCCAAGCTTCGGCCGGCTTCCAGGACGTCACCTTTCACCGCCGACCCTGCGTCCTTCCACCGCCCCGAGCGCCGCCGAACCTCGCCGGCCGGGCCTCTCGGTTGATCTCCGACCGTGCCCCTTCGTCCGGCCTCCGTCACCCCCGGGCCTCCTCTTCCATGCCCTCACCCGCCTCCTGCTTCACTGACCCAGCGCCGCCATGGACCTTCTCTGCCTCCTCTCTTCGAGCCTGGCCATGTCGCCCGGGTCCCCCTGCCTCGGTTCAGCCGTCCGGGCTCTCCTCCTCCTGGCTTGCCCTGTCGGCCACACCCTCCTTCGCGCCCCGTTCCTCCTGCGAGTCGGTCGGCAGCTGTCACCCAGGGATCCCCGCACGCCGCGCGCGCTCACCACCGTCGTCTTCAAGATAGCTCGCGAGGCCTTCTTCCTGCCGCGCCGCCCGAGCCCGCACCCCTGCGGCTGGCCTTTGATGCCCAAGGCTTCCTCCTCCCGTATCTCCCGATGTCGGTTGCCTCTGTACGCTCCTCCAAGGTCCTGGTGGCCTGGCCTCACCCTGCTCGTTGGTTGGTGTCCAGCAGTAAAACAATGTGGTGGTTTTGTTGTGTTGAGCTTCAGATTCTACCTATGTGTTGATACCTCTTGAGTCCTCTGATGTGAAGTTGTGGTGTTCAGTTCACGTGGAGATGTTGTTGGGTGGGCGATACACTTGAAAATAGTACCCTGCCAAGATCGACGTCGACCGAGAAGATTCGATGAACCCCCGGTGCCCATCCGAGTTTTCCATCAACCACAAAGTCCGAGTCCGAAGCTCCTCTTCATGGAAACCAAGCGCTCCTCACGGACATGAAGACCCTCGTTCCACGGATCCAAACCCCGATGCTCTGATCCGAAGACCGATCCCGGCGTTAAGACCGAACCCTCGGAGCCCAACACCTTCTCCTTGATGTGTGACCCTCTTATCCGAAACCCCCTATTTTTATAATATATGATATTTTACTTGTTGCATATTAAATTAAATTATTCATGTCGCATTCATATTGTGGTTTGGGGAATTATGCCGATTTACCTCATAATTAAATATGGAGGCTATATGCGGGCAAATCTAGTCTAATAATGGCTCCATTTAAATTTGTGTAGCGAATCGGTGACATAATTTTGCCTTTTTAAGACAACATTTAAATTGCGTGTAGCTAAACAACAAGAACCTATAATTAATTGCCGGGACCCCGGTTCCGCTTAATATTGCCTAATTGCATCGCATCTTTGCCATGCCATACATCATATATGCATCATGCCCGATCTTCTGCCGTAGTATTAAATAGTGCATCCGGTGTTTCTTCTAGTGTTTTGGTTCTTCGCGGATAAGGCCGTTGAGTTGATGCGAGTGTCGACCCTATCTTCGGATGAACCTTCAGCAATGTTTTCAGGCGAGCATTCTCCCCCTTTCTACCTATCTTACTTTATAGTCTTTATTTCCTCCTGTTGATCTATTGCTATCTGTGATGCGATGCTCTAGTTTTCGTACCCGTGATATCCCTTGCAGCCATTAAATTGCCTTGGACACATCCTATTACATGTTGGTTGGTAGATAGTCAGCCTTGCGAGTCGTAGTTGCTTGCGCAGGTGTTGCGTCGCGCCGTCGGTGTTCCACGATTGTTGGAGTAATGCCTTATGTTTAATGTTGGAGATGATAATAACTTTAATTACCGTTTAATAACTAAAATTGAAGTAGGTAAATAATGCAGAGGCATAGGTGGACAATAGATGTTATTTGGTTTTTAACCGTCCACTTGTGTCCCGTAGGACCCCGAGTACTTGATACCTGTTCTTTGAATATTCGCACTATCCGCATGTGGGACCATGAATCCCCCTAGCCAGAGCTTGAGTCATATTTATTTCTTGGGGCCACAAAGTAGTTTGGGGCTTTATTACTATCCTGTACTTATGCCATGCTTTATCTTTATTACGATTGCGGCGTGGGCCTTTATGTTAGGAACAAATGTGGAATGTTTCATGTATCGACAAGCCCAGTCACACTTTCGGGTTCCCAGTCGTTTACAGCCATTGACACAAACCTCTGGGTCCGTCTCGGAGCCGGCCAACTTCGTCGCGGGTTGCTTAGTGGGGTGGCCCCCTGAAATTTATATGAATCTTGCAATTGCTCTGTCGTGATGCCTCGTTGGGTTTTATTTGGTTTTTCTCGAGGTTGATCGTGCGTGTGTTGCTATTTGTGCCCCCTGCAGGGTAAAACTTTCTGAAAGCCGTGTCCGCGATTATGGACGACTTGGAGCATAGTATCTCGAACATAGACAACTATAACTAAAGTAGTGCTATAAATTTGACTTTATAATGACTAGTAATCAGCTTCACTATAATGGAATGGCTACATAAAAGTACCAACAATTGTTGGTTTGGGTTGTCACATGTTACCATTGTATCTGACTAGTAAGTATTGCAACTACAACGGAATGGCTAAATAAAAGTATCAACAACTGCTGGGTTTTGGGATGCCTTATGCTATATGTAACTGACTAGTAAGTACTACAACTACAACGAAATGGTTAACTAAAACTGCCCACTGCTTATTATATCAGGAAGACTCATGCTATATAATCTGACTAGTAATTGCCGCAACTATAACGGAATGAATAAAACTGCTAATTGTGTGAGTTCCTCGGTTGACTTCCTTGTTTGGTCTCGAGGGGGAAATACCAGGATGGGTATGCTTGGTGATAGTTTCAGGTTGGATCCGAATAGGTCTTTCTCATCCCTATCTGATAGCCGCCAGTTATAATGAGTCTCTATAGGTTGTTTAGTGCATGTTGTGCTGCCGCTTCAGTCCACCATACCTATGTAGGCGAGGACCGCCGAATTCTAGTCTCGCGTGTCTTGGACTCGATCGACCGCTCTCTTTTTTCCTTTGCCTTTGTCGGCACCCCTTTTGTTTTAGCAGGTTTTGAGATCGACGTCGTTAGCTGGGTTACCCTTCCGGCTTGGCCTGGGCAGGGTTATGGACACCATTGGTTATTCTTCAGGGCTCTTAGCTCAATTTGCATCTTGTCCGTACTCGGACGTTGTATCGTTTTAAAGGTGATTTGGATCTTCGTATTGTATATCTGTATTCTTGACTATTTGAGTCCTTGTTGTGTATATTTGTTCTGTGGGTTCCATCGTGGACTATTGTGTAATGGTATTACTTCGTTTTCCACCCTCACGAATGTGCCTGGTGGGCACCTTTGAATCGTTTCTATGCGGGTTTGGCGGGAATCGTTGAAACTTGCATAGGGTCGATTCTGAGGGTGGTATAGAGTGGTATCAGAGCTCAGCAGTTATGATACCCCACTGGTCCAGCTTGTAGGATAAACTAGCTAACGGACGTTTTAGCGTGTCAAAACTATTTTGCAAAATCGGTTGGATAGATCTGATTAGGTCTGATTTTACTCCTTACCCCTTTGTTGTTCTCCTCTTACCTCTGCGTGTTTTCGATCCACTCTCTTATCTTTTCTTCGAGTCCAGGATTTCTCGTGGTTGGGTTTCCGTTGTACCTTCAGGGTTTCACTTCCTCCTCTTGTAACGGTGCTTCGACATTCGGTCTTCATGCTATCTGATGAATCTTTCATCTGTTGTATCTTTTAGTGGCCCCAAAAATTCACTAAAATTTTGTCTTTCTATCTTTCGGTGTTTCTCAATGTGACGATATCATCTACGTCAGAACCGATGAAGAGCCTATATCATTATTTTGTTTCCAAAACTCTATTGTCGAGATCTTCATTCGGATTCCGAGAGTTGGCTGCATAATTCCCCTATTCATGTGCAGAGTAATGCTTTGGGTGCGTGATGGACTGATCACCATCCGACTACTCTTATCATTCGCTCTTGTACATTGAATGTTGGATCGATGCAGTTATACTCATTCCACAGAAGTTAAAGGTGTCCTTACCCTTTTGAGACTTTTACCTTTGTTTTTGTTTCTCCGGAGTGTTCTCTCGATGAATGTGAGAAGAAACCCTTGTTGGTGGTTTCACTGATTTCAAGATGGAGAAAGAACCCTTGTTAGTGCTGTCGCGAGGATCTACATAAAGCGAGGAGATTCAGATCGTCAGCTTTCTTCCCTGTACCATGAGGCGGATCTCGAGGGCGAGATCCATTGTTAGTGGTGTCGAATTGTAGCACCCCGGGTAAAACCACTGCTAGAATCGCTTGATTTTATCTTTGTTCATCATCATCATATCATTATGCATATTATTTGCCAAATATTATTTCATCAAAGTCTCTCTTTGTCTTCCAAATAATCCTCGTCTTTATTTCAAATCAAACCCCGGATGTTTCCGGATATTTTGTTTGTCTAAAACTAATTACAAAATATTTTACTAAATTAAAACAAACATTTTTCTTAATAAAACTGTTTTGATCGAGGGAGGCAGCCCGGCCCGAAAGTCATGCCACCTACCACCGCGATCGGCTAAACCCAACCCAGATCAGCCAAACCCTAGCCCTAACCTCCCTCATCCCGCAGCGCCGCAACCCACACCCCACACAGCCGCGCCGCTCCCTTGGCCCACCACCCCTTGCATCAACCGCGTCCACCTCGCGTGGAACTCACGCGGTCAAACTGCGGCCCACCCGCGGGGCCTACCTCCGCGTCTCCTCCATGCAAACCACCCCCACCTCTCGTTCGTTCCCCTCTCCCTCGACAGCAACCCCAGAGCGCCGCCGTCGCTGGTTCCCCTCCTCGACGCTCTCGCGTCCACTCTCTGCTGCCTTCGCTCGTGATCCCCTCCACCTCTGGCCCTGTGGCCCTCTGCTTCTTCCAATGCTTCCGCCGGCCGCGGCCTCCCCTGCCTGCAGAGCACCGCCTCGCCCTAGCCACCTCCCCATCGTCGAACCGCTGATGAGCGCCCGCCCCGTCCCGAGCTCCTCCCTGCAGAGCCCCCCCCCCCCCCCCCGCCAAGCTTCGGCCGGCTTCCAGGATGTCGCCTTTCACCGTCGACCCTGCTTCCTTCCATCGCTTGAGCCGCCACCTCGCCGGGCCTCTCGCTGATCTCCCGACTGTGCCCCTTAACCTCCGCCTCCTCTTCCATGCCCTCACCCCGCCGTCCTCTGCTTCACCAGACCCGCGCCAGGCCGCCGTGGACCTTCTCTGCCTCCTCTCTTCGAGCCTGGCCATGTCGCCCGGGTCCCCCTGCCTCGGTTCAGTCGCCCGGGCTCTCCTCCTCCTGGGCTTGCCCTGTCGGCCGCCCCTCCTTCGCGCCTCGTTCCTCTTGCGAGTCGGACGGCAGTTGTCACCTGTGGATCCCGCTTTTGGCCACCACCGCTGCCTTCAAGATAGCTCGCGAGGCCTTCTTCCTATCGCGCCGCCCGAGCCCGCACCCCAGCGGCTGGCCTTTGATTCCCAAGGCTTCCTCCTCCCGTATCTCCCGATGTCGGCTGCCTCTGTACGCTCCTCCAAGGTCCTGGTGGCCTGGCCTCACCCTGCTCGTTGGTTGGTGTCCAGCAGCAAAACAATGTGGTGGTTTTGTTGTGTTGAGCTTCAGATTCTACCTATGTGTTGATACCTCTTGAGTCCTCTGATGTGAAGTTGTGGTGTTCAGTGCACGTGGAGATGTTGTTGGGTGGGCGATACACTTGAAAATGGTACCCTGCCAAGATTGACGTCGACCGAGAAGATTCGATGAACCCCCGGTACCCATCCGAGTTTGCCATCAACCACAAAGTCAGAGTCCGAAGCTCCTCTTCTTGGAAATCAAGCGCTCTTCATGGACATGAAGACCCTTGATCCACGGATCCGAACCCCGATGCTCTGATCCGAAGACCGATCCCGGCGTTAAGACCGAACCCTCGGAGCCCAACACCTTCTCCTTGATGTGTGACCCTCTTATCCGAAACCCCCTATTTTTATAATATATGATATTTTACTTGTTGCATATTAAATTAAATTATTCATGTCGCATTCATATTGTGGTTTGGGGCATTATGCCGATTTACCTCATAATTAAATATGGAGGCTATATGCGGGCAAATCTAGTCTAATAATGGCTCCATTTAAATTTGTGTAGCGAATCGGTGACATAATTTTGCATTTTTAAGACAACATTTAAATTGCAGGTAGCTAAACAACAAGAACCTATAATTAATTGTCGGGACCCCGGTTCCGCTTAATATTGCCTAATTGCATCGCATCTTTGCCATGCCATACATCATATATGCATCATGCCCGATCTTCTGCCGTAGTATTAAATAGTGCATCCGGTGTTTCTTCTAGTGTTTTGGTTCTTCGCGGATAAGGCTGTTGAGTTGATGCGAGTGTTGACCCGATCTTCGGATGAACCTTCAGCAATATTTTCAGGCGAGCATTCTCCCTCTTTCTACCTATCTTACTTTATAGTCTTTATTTCCTCCTGTTGATCTATTGCTATCTGTGATGCGATGCTCTAGTTTTCGTACTCGTGATATCCCTTGCAGCCATTAAATTTCCTTGGACACATCCTATTACATGTTGTTTGGTAGATAGTCAGCCTTGCGAGTCGTAGTTGCTTGTGCAGGTGTTGCGTCGCGCCGTCGGTGTTCCACGGTTGTTGGAGTAATGCCTTACGTTTAATGTTGGAGATGATTATAACTTTAATTACCGTTTAATAACTAAAATTAAAGTAGGTAAATAATGCAGAGGCATAGGTGGACAATAGATGTTATTTGGTTTTAAACCGTCCACTTGTGTCCCGTAGGACCCCGAGTACTTGATACCTGTTCTTTGAATATTCGCACTATCCGCATGTGGGACCATGAATCCCCCTAGCCATAGCTTGAGTCATTTTTATTTCTTGGGGCCACAAAGTAGTTTGGGGCTTTATTACTATCCTGTACTTATGCCATGCTTTACTGCTTATTTACGATTGCGCGTGGAGCGCCTGTACTGTTTAGGAACAAATGTGGAATGTTTCCGCGGTATCGACAAGCCCAGTCACACTTTCGGGTTCCCAGTCGTTTATAGCCATTAACACAAACCTCTGGGTCCGTCTCGGAGCCGGCCAACTTCGTCGCGGGTTGCTTAGTGGGGTGGCCCCCTGAAATTTATATGAATCTTGCAATTGCTCTGTCGTGATGCCTCGTTGGGTTTTATTTGGTTTTTCTCGAGGTTGATCGTGCGTGTGTTGCTATTTGTGCCCCCCTGCAGGGTAAAACTTTCTGAAAGCCGTGTCCGCGGTTATGGGCGACTTGGAGCACAGTATCTCGAACATAGACAACTATAACTAAAGGAGTGCTATAAATTTGACTTTATAATGACTAGTAATCAGCTTCCCTATAATGGAATGGCTACATAAAAGTACCAACAATTGCTGGTTTAGGTTGTCACCTGTTACCATTGTATCTGACTAGTAAGTATTGCAACTACAACGGAATGGCTAAATAAAAGTATCAACAACTGCTGGGTTTTGGGATGCCTTATGCTATATGTAACTGACTAGTAAGTACTACAACTACAACGAAATGGTTAACTAAAACTGCCCACTACTTATTATATCAGGAAGACTCATGCTATATATATCTGACTAGTAATTGCCGTAACTATAACGGAATGAATGAAACTGCTAATTGTGTGAGTTCCTCGGTTGACTTCCTCGTTTGGTCTCGAGGGGGAAATACCAGAATGGGTATGCTTGGTGATAGTTTCAGGTTGGATCCGAATAGGTCTTTCTCATCCCTATCTGATAGCCGCCAGTTATACTGAGTCTCTATAGGTTGTTTAGTGCATGCTGCGCTGCCGCTTCAGTCCACCATACCTATGTAGGCGAGGACCGCCGAATTCTAGTCTCGCCGTGTACTGGCCTCGGTACTGACCGCTCTCTTTTTTTCCTTTGCCTTTGTCGGCACCCCTTTTGTTTTAGCAGGTTTTGAGATCGACGTCGTTAGCAGGGTTACCCTTTCGGCTTGGCCTAGGCAGGGTTATGGACGCCATTGGTTATTCTTCAGGGCTCTTAGCTCAATTTGCATCTTGTCCGTACTCGGACGCTGTATCGTTTTAAAGGTGATTTGGATCTTCGTATTGTATATCTATATTCTTGACTCTTTGAGTCCTTGTTGTATATATCTGTTCTGTGGGTTCCATCGTGGACTATTGTGTAATGATATTACTTCGTTTTCCACCCGCATGAAAGTGCCTGGTGGGCACCTTTGAATCGTTTCTATGTGGGTTTGACGGGAATTGTTGAAACTTGCATAGGGTCGATTCTGAGGGTGTTACACATATCCATGTACATTTTGGTGTTACCCGGATGAATGGAATATGGTCAGTTGTGCGCTTCTTGTAAAATCAGTTTCCGAAGCTCCGGATCTTGCGGAACACAGATACGTTTTCCATACCATAAAGTACCCTGTTCGTCTTCGTGGAATCCTTTGGATTTTCCCTTGCCAGGCTTTTCCTTGATCTCTTCAATTTCCTTGTCTGTCTTTTGGGCTTCTTTGATTTTGTCCAACAAAGTGGGTTGAACATCCAATGACATGAGATGTCCTTCAGGCATAATCTCCAATTTGAGATCTCTAAATTGGGCACACAGATCATCTGGCAATTCTCCCTTTGTAAGGCCATTCACAAAAACCTTACGGCTTAGAGCATCCGCTACAACATTTGCTTTACCGGGGTGGTATTGCAAACTCAAGTCATAGTACTTGATGAGTTCTAGCCATCTTCTTTGTCTCATGTTGATTTCTTTCTAGGTGAAGATATACTTCAAACTTTTGTGGTCTGTGAACACTTCACATAGCTTTCCCAAAAGGTAGTGTCTCCATGTTTTGAGCGCATGGACAACAGAGGCTAACTCCAAATCATGAGTAGGGTAATTTACCTCATGAGTTTTGAGTTGTCTCGAGGCATAAGCCACAACTTTCCCTTCTTGCATAAGTACTGCTCCTAATCCATGATGAGATGCATCACAATACACTTGGAAATCTTTCTCCAAATCTGGCAGACATAAGACTGGTGCTCTCACTAGTCTCTTCTTCAATTCTTGGAAACTGAGTTCACATCCTTCAGACCAAGCAAATTTCTTGTCTTTGTTTAGTAACTCTGTCATTGGCTTAGCTATCTTGGAGAAATTCTCAATGAACCTTCTATAGTATCCTTCCAAGCCAAGGAACTACAAACCTCTTTCACTGACTTAGGAGATTCCCATTCAGTTACAGCTGAAACTTTAGCAGGATCAACTGCTACACCATCTCCTGACACAACGTGTCCAAGAAATCCAACTTCATTCAACCAAAACTCACACTTGCTGAATTTGGCATACAGTTTATGCTCCCTAAGCTTCTCAAGTATCAAACGCAAATGTCCTTCATGCTCTTCTTTGCTCTTGGAGTAGATCAAAATGTCATCGATGAAAATGACAACACACTTGTCAAGGAACTCCATCAACACCTTGTTCATCATATTCATAAAGTATGCTGGTGCATTGGTCAAACCAAATGGCATCACTGTGTACTCATACAATCCATACCTAGTGGTGAAAGCTGTCTTAGGTATGTCTTGTTCTCTTATCTTAAGCTGGAAATATCCTGATCGGAGATCAATCTTTGAGAACACGCAGGCTTTTTCTAGCTGATCAAACAAGTCATTGATTCTAGGCAAAGGGTATTTGTTCTTGATAGTCACCTCATTGAGTGAACGGTAATCTATGCATAACCTTTGACTTCTATCCTTCTTTTCCACCAACAAGACTGGTGCTCCCAGGATGAAGAACTTTGTTGAATAAATCCTTTCTGCAACTGTTCTCCAAGTTGTTTCTTGACTTCTTTCAACTCATCAACTGACATCTTGTACGGTCTCTTTGCTATTGGTCCCGATCCTGGTAGCAAATAAATCAGAAACTCCACATCTCTATCTGGTGGCATTCCTGGTAACTCTTCCGGAAACACATCCGGATATTTACTCACAATTGGCACACTGTATATGCTAACCCCCTTAAGAGAATTTAGCTTGCTCCCTTTCGATTCAAAGTTAGACTTGAATCTTATCCGTTTCTTTTCCGGGGTTGTGAGTGCAACAGTTCGATTAGCACAATCTAGTACTCCTTCATACTTGTTCATCCAATCCATTCCCAAAATTACATCCAGTCCTTGGGAATCTAGGATTATCAGACTCACTAGAAACTTATGCTTTCCAAACTCTATTACTAAATGCCGGCATCCAAGACTCACTATCATATCTCCACCTGGAGAACTTACTTTTATTGGACACCCAATGTTTTCAGTTGGAAACCCATTTCTATCAACAAATTCTTTTGATATGAATGAATGTGATGCACCAGTATAAAAAAGAACAAGTGCTGGAATAGAATTGAGTTTGAACTTACTAGCCACAGCATATGATTCTTCATAGATTTCCTCCACATTGATGTGGTTCACTTGCCCCTTCTGGAAAGGGTTGGGCTTGTTGGGTCCTTCAACTTTCTTTTCTGGGCACTCATTTGCATAATGCCCCATCTTCTTGCACTTAAAACATTCAACCTGACTAAGATCCTTCTTGACAGGCTGGCTTCCACTACCACTTCCACTTCCATTGTGGTGGTTCTTGTACCCACTCTTGTGACTCTTGTACTTGTCATTGTCATGACTACGGTAATGCTTGTTGTCATGATGACGGTTGTGGTTGTGGTGTTTGCTGTACTTTCCATGCTTGTGGGATCCATAATTCCCACCATCATCATAATGGGAACGCTTGTGAGACGATCCCGAGATGTGCTCGTCAGAGTGCTTCCTCTTCCTGCTTTCAACTTGTTTCATCTTGCTTTCCAAGATGGCAGCCATGTCACAGAGAGACTGATATGTGGGGACATAGGCCACAGCTAACTGCAGGTTCAATTCATCATTCAATCCTTCAAGGAACTTCTCTTTCCTCTTAGCATCAGTGTCAACTTCATCTGGTGCATAACGCGCCAGATTGTTGAACTCCTCAATATATTCAGCCACACTGCGGTGGCGCTACTTCAAGTTATGAAACTCCTTCTTCTTCAAACTCATCACTCCGGATGAGATGTGATCAGTACAGAAACCATATTCAAAGATATCCCATGTCACATCCTCAATGGGAGTGGTGATCTGGAAGTTATCCCACCAAGTAGCTACTGGTCCTTCCAACAAGTGTGCTGCAAACCTGACTTTCTCCTCATCAGTACAGCCAACAGTTACCAAGTCCTTGTTCACTGAGCATAGCCAATCATTGGCCACCATGGGATCAGTAGTTCCTGAGAACTTTGCTGGCCTCAGTCTTAAGAATCTAGTAAGCATGTCAAAACCCGGTGGGTTATTCTGATTGTTGTTGTTGTTGTTATTATTATTGTTGTTGTTGTTGTTCTGATTCTGTATGAACGTGGTCATCATCTGCTTCAGTTGCGTCTGAGCTGTCATCATCTGCTGCATATCAGGGGTGATATTATTGTTGTTAGGGTTGGGATTGGCACGTCGGGGAGGCATCTGTGGTTTTCAATAAGGATAAGAATGAGATACCCATATATGCTTAACATGCACAATACATCACATAGACAATCACCAATCATGCATTAAAATAACAAAATTTCAACAACATAAACAACAAGTTTTGAAAAGTAAACACTCCAATAGCAAGCCATCCACATGTTGGATGGTCATTGCGAGTCAATAATCGAAAGCCTGGTAAATAAAAGGTATATGAGTAGTCATCACTACTCCTCTACATCACCCTCCTCATCAACAAGTGTAAGACATGCATTCTCCATAGCGGTCTTGTATTCCTCAACATTAGTAGTCAAGGCCTCTATTTTGGCTTTGAGAGCCCTCTTCTGTGAACGAAGTCTCTCAATCACCACCTGCTGATGCTCGAGCTCAAAGTCCTTGGCCTCTAGTTCTGCAGTCATGTCTCGAATCCTCTTGTTCCTATCTTGGACTCTTTTCTCTTGACTCTTGAACTTTCTATCCTGACTCTCAAACTTGGCCTCCATTTCCTTGACTATCTCATCTTGCTCCGCGAAGAGCTTTTCCTTCTCACAAAGCTGCACCTGGAGTTCGTCATTGCTAAGCATGACGTTGGTCCTATCAGTATCTAGGTGCCTAAGAAGAACCTCTAAGTCTTGGAGGTATAGACGAATCAGCTCTGCTGTCTCTCTAGCAGTATCCTCGAAGTCAATGGCCTCACCATCCTCGTCACGTCTACCGAACGCGTGGAAGTGAGTACCTCTAATCTCCTGAGAGTTTCTCCCTAGCAAACGTCCAAGCAAATCCTGCATGACTACCTCTAGGCCTCTCTCCTTGTCATCATGCATGAGGTTGAAGGTGATAGCCTCCGTGGCTGGCTCGGTCTGGCGTCCTGGCTGAGTAACCTTGAAGCCCCAAAGGTCCTTCCTCTCAAACTTGGTGAGGGGATACATCATGATGGTAGGAAGTGGGAGATTGAGCAAACTAGTGAGCTCAATAAGACGAGTGCCAAATCGAGTTCCCTTGAACTCTTCAGCCGTGCTGATAGTAACATTAGGCATCTATTATATAAGATAGAAAAGTTAGAATCAACATACATAGAGATAAATCACAAGACAAAGCATCACATGCATATCTTTGACAATCAAAACACACAAGTCATGGCATACATAAAACCATTACAATCATCCAAGGTTCAACTTATTTTAAACAACATTTGGGAAATAAAATGAAAGTGTGGTGGTCCAACTAACGAAGTACGTTACAATCCCATCTCACTTGCCAAGTTGGCTAACAGGGCATCCCTAGAGGGAATCTGTCGATCCTGATCACATGATTCCATTGCTAAGTCTATGATGCCCTCTCTTAAACGTTGGTTGGTAGCCTCTAACTCATGGGTATGCTTCTTTTCTTCCCTAAGGTCATTCTGAGTGTTGAGCATTCTGCACTTGATTCTATCACTAAGCTCTTTGATGGCCTTCCAAGCTGCATCCCTTGCTGAATCAAAGAATGTGGTGTGCATCACTAAGTTGGTGACCATGGAGAATCCTGATTCCTTGTGGTTGTCTTCCTTGTTTTTATACAAGTGAAGTTGCACCCACCAGTACTCAACTCCTTCATCCATCAAAGGAAAACCTTTGTACACAGCTGCACCATGTATTCCCATGGCAACCATGAGGTCCTTGAGAGCCTTGGGGAATTCTGTATCACATTCCAAAGTCATAGTCATGAGTGGTCCCTTCCTCACAGCTTAATTGATGGAGTTCATCTACAAATAGAGATGAGAAAGAAGATTAGAAAAGTTTACGAGAAGAAAAAGCCAAGTGTGGAAGTTGTTGAAAATTTTCCTTAGTGGTTTCCAATCCTAGGGTCATAATCCTACAGGCAACACAGTGCTCTAATACCATCTGTAAGATCCCTCCCTTTATAAAGGTAAGGATCCCTGTGATTGCAATGCTAGTCCCTGGATCAATGCTAGCATCCACAGTTTAAGATGAAGTACACAGAAACAAAGGTCATTATTACATATCATTCCAGAGACAAACATAGTCTTTTACAAACTCCATGGCCACAGGCCTAATACAAGAGTTCAAATATATAATAAGATTCATCTTCATGTGCCACAGGCAAGCATGTTGAGTGTAGACTCATAACCCCTAATCACCATCAGAATAACCTGCAACATCACAAGTTACAGCCACAGTGGGTCAATACATTGGAATAGTATTAGCAAGTGATACCTTAGTATATTATTAGCATCTAGATACTATATGCATTTGGCTAAGTGTAGCTTAGTATTGCTTTGCTCAAAATAGGTTTTTCCTATTAGTTGAAATCACTAAGTTTTTCTTTGACAAAACTTTCCCAAGGAACTACCAATAGAAATTGGTGAACCTTTACCCTTGTTAAACCACAAGTTTTAACTTAGAAATTGGGATGAGGAGATTCTTGATAGCTTCCATGTCTTGATGCTCAAGTTGTCCAATACCAGGGACATGGCTAAGTACTTAGATTCTTCCATCTGCAGAGGTTGTGCACTTTCCCCACAAGACTTGATTTTCACCAAGACAGGACCTTTCAGAAGCCTTCCCTTAGACCAAATGGACGCTCTCCAACCTATCATCCCTCTACCACCAACTGTCCAAATGGCTAAGTTATTGCAACCTATATGATCCATGTAGAGCCCATAATGCCATGTGGCTGCACTAGAAGCTTCTTAACATATGGCATCTCAAATCCCTTTGTTCCTGGGTGGCTTTCCACAAGTGAGATACACAAGGTAAACCATATAAATGGGCCTTGTGTAACCACTCAACACAAACCATTCTTTCCATTCCACCCAGGTGTTTCATTCACTTAGTTGTTTTTATTAAGAAAAAACACAAGTCCAAAGACTTAGAAATATTTTCTCATAGCATGAATATATAACCGCCCTTGGTTGCTACTAGCTAGGCTAAGCATGGTGTTGATAAGCATCTTAACTTAGAAATTTCTAGCAATTCTACAACTACAAGGATTTCCCAAGCATAGCATATAGATCAAAATATTCATGCAAGTCCTATACAAAATATTTCTAGTGCATAGTTGAAAAATATAGGAATAAATTTATGAAGCACCACTTGCCTTGGTAGTTTGGGGAGTAGCAACAATCTTCACAATCACAATCACAATTTGCACCAAAATCTACACATAAGATAATGGCACAAAATCACATACACAATATATACAAGCAAAAATACATGAATGTATGCAAAATCCCATGTGATGATTTTCTACACCAAACAAGACAAGTACACAGTACTGAATCATAAACAAGTCCAAAATAAGCCAAATAAACTTTATTTGATTAGCATAACATTTTTCAAATAGTTACTATACACAAATTATGCCTACAAATGTTTCTGTAAAAACAACCATTTTTACAGAGGCAAAACATTAAACACATTGCATAAACAGAAAGGATTTTCTCTCCTGATTCCAATGATATAAAATTTGTCAAATTTGGACGTGGGAATCAAAAGTTATGAATTTTTCAAGTTTAAACATCTAATAGATCTAAATCCTTTTTTTAAAACAAAGGACTGGCCACACGGCGCTCTCTGATTGGTTGATAGTGATTCGCGTGGATCGACTAACGTGGACCGTCAGATCTAACTTAAATCGCACGGCCAGATCTGTTCAGTACCCCTTCGTTTAAGTGATCTATCCAACACGTTGGATCTAGATCCAACGGTTCGCGATCAAGCGAGCAAAGCCTCGACAGCAGCGGCGATGGTGGCGCGCTACGATCTGGCGTCACGGTGGCTACAGAGGGGGCTGGGGTCGTCGGAGAGGCTTACCAGACTCGCAGAGGCGTGCTGGAGCTTAACGCGGCAGTGGCTTGTCAAGGGGCGCACGGACACGGTGGTAATTCCTCGTCGGAGTGGAGGCAGACGTCGGGTACGGCTGTTCGTCGTCATGGCCGGAGTTGTAGATCATGCCAGATCGAAACAAGCGCTGGGTTAGGTGCGCACGAGTCTGGCGAAAACGTGAGTGTCAATAAGAGGGACGGGGACGGTCGGAATTTACCAGGAGGCGTCGCCGGAGTTGAGACAGACGGCGGTGTTCACTTGTCGTTGAAGTTGCCGACGAATGGGAGCGTGCACGGATGAGTGGGTGATGCTGGCAGGTGCAGAGGGAGATGGGGAACTTACTCGTTGTGTCTAGAAGGCAAGGGGCGACGGTGGCTGGCCAGAATTTACTGCCGGAGTTCGACTGTGCAGCGGCGGAGTGAGAGCAAATACTGCCAGCCTGGCGGCGCTTCTGGCTAGCTCTGTTGGGGGAAATGGCCGCGAGGGGGAGGGGTTTAAGTAGCCGGAGCAAGGGCAACAGAACTAAACCAGCGAATTCATCGGCAGTGACTGGGGAGGAAACGGCCGGAGTTGATTGCATGGGTTGAAGAGACGACTGATAAGTGGGGCGCGGTTGCCAGCGAGAGAGAGAGAAGGGGTGGGTCCAGGCAGTCAGCGACTGAGGGAGTGGGTTCCTGGGTGCGAAACGTTTCCCCCGCGGGAAAGAACTGCTGGGCTAGATGGGCTAAGTGGCTGGGTTGGGCCAGATTAGTTGGTCTGCTCTATTTTTTCTCCTTTATTCCTTTTTCTTTTTCTGATTTGATTTCTGTTTTGAATTTGGAGGTTCAAATCAAATTTGATTTAAATAAAACTTTCTCCAAACAAAAGTTTGTTGATTCTTGTCTCCTAGGAGGTGTAACACAACTGTTCATACTTGTAAGAAAACAAAAAGGGTTTGGAAAAGAATTTAAACAAGCCTTAATAAAATATTTATAAATAGTGAAGAAATGGTTTTTAAATCATAGTTTGTTTTTGAAACCTTGACCAAACCTTAGAAGCATCACTCAAGCTCAACATTACTGATCAAAATAGTATTTTTCTTATTAGGAGGTGGCAATATGACCATAGCTTGCTTACATAAAATAATGAGCATCAGATGCTCCTGTTTTTTTGAAATGGCTTTGAAAAGGAACCCTAAATGATCATGGATGCATGGATGATATGTAGAGTTTTGAAACAAGATTTTAGGGATGTTACACACCAATTGGTATACCGGCAGATCGAGAATGTGACGAAGTCTTTCCATAGAAGTCCTCCCAACACATAATACTAGCACGTCTAACAGGAACCAATGCACAGATATAACCTCTAATACACAATTCTAGTTCACCTAAAGATATACCAATGCAAAGGGTCTTCTGCTATGTAATTAACTAAGCCAGAGCCCATATTAGCATGTGGTTGTACTGGAAGCTACTATATGAGAAACATGCCAATCTCTATGATGTCTAGGTGGTCTTCTAGTGCACAAACAAGAGAGGTAGACAAAGATACGGTACCCTTCATTGCCACTTATTCATTAACAACAATAATATTCCACCCAGGTGATTAATTAAGTACTTATTTTATTATATAAAAACATAGCTTTTCCAATAACTCACAATACTCTATTCCATCCCGAATCTACAGCAGGGCTAAGCATACAACAACTACGATGTTTCCACTAATCAAGATACAAAAGGGTATCTTAAATAGGACATAGCATAGCATATAGTATAAAATATTCCTACACATGCAATTCTATTGAAAACAACTACAATGCATAGGAAAAATAATAGGACTTTTATGATAGTGCCACTTGCCTTTGGTTGATGTAGTAGTTCAAATAATCCTCACAACATAGAATATTGCACTCATAACAATCACAATCCACTTGCCTTTGGTTGACGTAGTGATGACGTGGCCAATACGCGGCTACCTGTAAGTGGGCAGTAACGGTTCATGGAGGCTTCTAATCTCGGCCATCCAGACGAGATCCAAAGACAGGGAACATGACCTTCCCATTTCATTGGCTTGGTCAATGGCGACGGCGATGGACGACGGCATGGCGGTAGTCGGCTCAAGGGTGGTCCTTGTCTGGCTTCCTAGGGGATTTGCAACAGGGATGGTATGTCAACGAGATACGGGAGATCGTGGCGAGATAGTTGGTGGCTAAGCCAACATGTGCTTCTTCGTGGCGAGATGAGGGGCGACAGTGATGCTCCGGCGGCTTCCTGCTGGCTCCATAGTGTTCCTGCAGAGGGGGAAAGACGGTTAGGAAGAAGTGGCTGATTACGGGGAAGAGAACGACATATAGGGAGTGCGCGGGGTGACGAGACTTCAATATTGAACTCGATCTAAGAGCACCGACGATGGCGGTGGGATCAGAGCTTCCGATTGGGGTGCTAGGGTTTTTCAAACACGAAACTAAACACGAGGGGCGGATGTGGAAGATTTATGGGGTAAGTACCTTGCAGAGGGGGGCAATGATATCAACCAATTTGATTGGGGATTAGTTCACAATCGAATAACGAGTTCGTTGGGGTCTCCTGGCTCGCGAGGAAGACGAGCTGGGTGGGGCCCTGATATCAGCGGGAGCGGGGAGGGATTGGGGCGGTAGCGGGCCTCGGCTGCCGCTATGCACTGCGTTGCGTGCTGTAGAAAATGGGGCGGCGAGGGGCACTACCTGGGCCGGTGCGGATACTGCGCGCTGCTCACAGGTGGGTGCGAGCAGTAGGTAATTAGGTTGGCAAGTGGGCTGCGCCAGGGTGGAACCGTGGGTAGGGTTTAGTTAGTTTTTTTCCATTTCTTTTATTATTTTTCTGTTTTGTATTTCTTTTAAAGTTTTTGATTTATAGGTCCAAATGGAGTCAAACCAGTTTCCAAAATTCTGTAATTTCAAAATACACCTAATAAACTTTATAGAGGCTTTACTAGATCAAAATCAAAATAACAAGACAACTTTGGAAGATTCGAAATAGGGTTTTGTTGATGGGTTTTGAATCAAGAATTTGCATGATATGACATGATGAAACAAATGCAAAAAAAAATTGAAGTCTCGAAATTCTAAAATCCTGGGATGTTATAGACTACCACCCTTAAAAGAAATCGCGTCCCGAGATTTGGAAAGGCTAGAAATAAATAGGTTCGAGGTACACCAGGGTTCTACCATCCTTAAAATATAACTGTCTAGGTTGCTTCTCTAGTGTTCTCTTAGAAATATGTGAGCTTCTTGGTATACCAAATTTGCTACCAATTATCATATATCCTCTTCATCCAGCTCTTCAACGACTCCTCCCTCGAAGAGGTGTTCAATGTTCAGGCAGTTCACATTCCCGTTCTGGAATTGATTGGGCTTGTTTCCATTAGAGTTTCCAGCATTGTTTTTCTTCTTAGCCTTCTTCTTTTTCTTCTCAGGGCAATCTGACGCATAATGCCCTAGTTCCTTGCAATTTTAACACTGTAGCTGGCTTATATCCCTCTTTTTGGACTTCTTATGATGGTTAAGGCCCCTATTTCCATCATTGTCTTGACTATCCTCATCACCATTGGTAATCACATCAATGTTGTGGTGGTCCTTGTGCCCACGGTGGTCATGTTCGTTGCCTTAATGCATGTGATGTCCAGAGTTCCCATTGCCATTATGGAAGGTACAGATTCTCTTTCATGATTATGAGTTGCAGTTGTTGTTCTGCTTCCTCTTGCGCTTCTAAATTTGCCTTTGTTTCTCTTCAAGAATCCTAGCTTTGTCCATTAGATCTTGGAAAGTGGGAGTGTAAACTACTGATATCTGAACAGAGAGCTCATCACTTAGTCCATCCAGAAATCTCTCTTTCCTTTTATCATCAATGTCGACATCTTCCGGAGCATAGCGAGACAAATTGGTGAATTCCTCTATGTACTCTGACACCATGCGATTGTACTGGTGTAGATCATGAAATTCCTTTATCATTAGGGTCATGACTCTAGACGAGACATGGTTTTTCTTGAATCCTTCCTCTAACATTTCCCAAGTGATTGTATCAATGGGGTGGGTAATATGGAAAGTATCCCACCATGTAGTTGCATGTCCTTCAAGTAAGTGAGCAGAAAATCTCACTTTCTCTTCATCCGTGCATCCAATTGTTACTAAGTCCTTATTCACTGAGCATAGACAATCAAGTGCAATCATAGACTCAGGTACGCTTGAGAATTTTGCAGGCCGCAGTTTTAGAAATCTCGTGAGTGCATCCACTTGGGTTGGGCTATTGTTGTTTCCTATGAACTGAGTCACCACTTGTGTTAGTTGCGTCTCTGCTGCTATCAACTGCTCCATCTCAGTGGGTTGATGATGAGGCGGCATCAGTTTGAGATAGCATAGATGAGTATAGATAGAAGAGAACTAAGAAAAGTATTTCTACCCATAACTATATGAAGCAATCAATGTCACAAACAAACAATCATAAGCAATGAACACACAAGAAAATACTTGCATAACAATGTTACAGAGGTTTAAAACTAGCAGTATATAACCACAAAATAGTTTGAAAAGGTTGGGGACAATACTAGAGTAGAATAGAGAAATAAATAAGCAATAAACAAAATCTGTCAAAACAGTATAGCAGGTTTCACGAATTTTTCAGGGCACCTTAAACTCGTCCGAAATTTTAGCCAATTTTTGTGCATGTATTACAGGTAATTACGCTTTAGATCCTATTTTTCAGATTTTTCTGAGTTATCAGTAAAATATGAAAAATCGCACGGTACAAAAGGTCACGTAGAAAACTGCAGCATTAATCTCACAAATTTGAATCAATTCACACAATTAAACTAATCTAAAAACCTCATGAAAATTTCAGATACTTTGGAGTTCAAAACTAACAGATCCTAAACAAGGCATCACACAAAATAACTCAATACAACCAAGCAAACAACTAATATTATCATACCATATACGTTGATAAGATCAATATGCTAACATGATAGCGATGATCTCCTAATGAGATAAAATACGGTGGTCTAGATCTAACCAAACATGATGAGATCCTCATTTGTGTCATCCTATTTCTTATTTTACTTGTAGGCAACACTCATACATGTATCAAAGGAATGGACAACTACAAATTTTGAATAAGGAGAGGCTCTGAAAAAGATAGACAAGGAATATAAGAACTCTAATAAGTAGAAAATAAGATAGTTCTCCTAATAGAGGTCTCCTATTACTAATCCATTCCTAAGGTCACAATCCTACAGTCAACGCACAGCTCTGATACCATCTTGTAACACCCTCGCCCGATAAGGCTGAGTTCATGTGTATAGTGCCAATATCTGGATCGGTTCACTGGCACACACAGTACAAAATGAATACCAAATATAATTGTGCATCATAAATACAATGAATATGATCCAGAATTTACATTATATCATCCAAGTACACATCGGAAAGCAACAAGGTAGATCTCCATCCTTCAAATGTGCCACAGGCGAACAATCATTGAGTGGAGTCTCACGACCTATAACGATCACTCAGAAATGATATAACCTGCAACATGAAAGGTTGCAGCCATGAATGGTCAATACTTTGAATATATTAGCAAGTGTCACTAGTATGTGGATATGAATGGAACCCATCAATTACATGCATATTTGGCTAAGTGGAGTTTCAGGCTGATTTGCATAAAGCAATAGTTTCATCCTAACATTTCCAAATAGTTTTAATCCTTTCTGAAAAATTGTCTAAACACTTTGGCCAACACCAAGTGCTCATAATCCCTTGTTCAAACCATCAAATTTTATTAAGAAATTGGAATGTCGAGATCATCCATAAGCTTCAAGCCTTAGTTGCTCAATATTGTCCATAACCAGGGACACGGCTAATCGATTAGATTTATATCTTCTACAGAAGTTGTACATTTTACCCACATGACACAATCTCGCCTTGACGCCACCAGTGGCTTCTAGTTTAGTACACACCAATAGGTATACCAGCAGGTCGAGAATGTGACGATGTCTTTCCATAGAAGTCCTCCCAATACACAATACTAGCACGTCTAACAGGCACCAATGCACGGATATAACCTCCAATACACAATTCTAGTTAACCTGAAGATATACCAATGCAAAGGGTCTTCTGCTATATAATTAACTAAGCCAGAGCCCATATTAGCATGTGGCTGTATTGGAAGCTACTGTACGAGAAACATGTCAATCTCTATGATGCCTAGGTGGTCTTCTAGTGCACAAACGAGAGAGGTAGCCAAAGATACGGTCCCCTTCATTGCCACTTCTTCATCAACAACAATAATATTCCACCTAGGTGATTCATTACGTACTTGTTTTATTATATAAAAACATAGCTTTTCCAATAACTCACAATACTCATAACATGATATTCCATCCCGAATCTACAGTAGGGCTAAGCATACTACAACTACGATGTTTCCACTAATCAAGATACAACAAAAGGGTATCCTAAATAGGACATAGCATAGCATATAGTATAAAATATTCCTACACATGCAATTCTATTGAAAACAACTACAATGCATAGGAAAAATAATAGGACTTTTATGATAGTGCCACTTGCCTTTGGTTGATGTAGTAGTTCAAATAATCCTCACAACAGGGAATATTGCACTCGTAACAATCACAAACATTGCACTCCTCGCAATCTATCGATCAAAACAAGTGCACAACAAATACACCATTCAAAACAATACAAACATGCATCAATACAACAAAACAATGATAAACAAATGCATGCACGACGATTTAATTTATCACAATGGTTGTAATTAGTTCTCTAAATAGTACTAGATCACATGATGCATGTGGAAAGCCATATAATGCATTAGAGCATTCATTATTAAAGCTATATTGATTTAATAGGGTTTAACTCACTTAAATTCAAATTTTGATGTATATGTCGTATTAAATTTAGGTCTGGGGTGTACTGGTTAGAGGACATTAATATGAACTAGTAGGAATTGGATTCACCCTAATCGGAGTTATAAATCTTTTCTTATGATTTAAATAGTGTTTAGTAGATTTTAAATTATTTAAATAATTTCTCTTGTCTAAAAATCAAAATAAAATCAGGTCTATAATTTTCACGGGATTGTGATTCCAGAGACATATTATTCATAATTTTACAATCTATAAATAATTTACTATGATTTATTTACTCCAAATTGTCCATTAAACTATTTAAATAATTATAGTAAACATGTCGTGTAAAAGTTAGTTATAATCTCATATTAATATTCTAAACGATTTCCTGAATCCAACGATATATTATTTATAATTTTTTGACATGTATTCGATTTAATACGAATTTTACAAGATATGACAATATTTTACCTATTTAAATCAATTTAAACTCACAGTTGACTGCGTTGACTGGCTTTGACCTGCTGACCATGCAGTGACACAGTGCTGACCTTGCTGCTGACATAGCGATGACGTGGCCGACACGCGGCTACCTGTAAGTGGGCAGTACCAGTTCGGGGGGGGATTCTAATCTCGGTCGTCCATACGAGATCCAACGGCAGGGAACACGACATTCCCAGTTCACTGACTTGGTCGATAGCGACAGCGATGGATGGCGGCACGGCGGTGGTCGGCTCAGGGGTGGTCCTCGTCTGGCTTCCTGCGGGGTCTGCGACAGGGAGAGTACATCGACAAGATGGGGAGATCATGGCGAGATAGTTGGTGGCTAAGCCGACATGTGTTTCTTCCTGGAACGCGTGCACGCAGCATATGGAGATGAGGGACGATGGTGATGCTCCGGCAGCTTCGTGCTGGCTCCCTAGTGTTCCTACAGAGGGGGAAAGAAGGTCAGGAAGACGCGGCTGATTATGGGGAAGAAAACGACAGAGGAAGGAGTGCGCGGGGTGACGAGACTTCGAGATTGAACTCGATCGGAGACCTTCGATGATGGCGGCAGGATCAGATCTTCCGATTGGGGTGCTAGGGTTTGTCAAAACGCGAAACTAAACATGGGGGGCGGATGCGGAAGATTTATGGGGGAAGTACCTTGCGGAGGAGGGCAATGATATCAACCGATTTGATCGGCGATTGGTTCGGGATCGAACGACGCGTTCGTTGGGGTCTCCTAGCTCACGAGGAAGATGATCTGGGTGGGGCCCTCACGTCAGCGGATGCAGGGAGGGGTTGGGCCGGTAGCGGGCCTCGGCTGCCTCTATGCGATGCGCTGGTGCGGTAGAAAAGGGGGCGGCGAGGGGCACTACCTGGGCCGGTGCGGCTATTGTGCGCTTCTCGCAGGCGGGTGCGAGCGGTAGGTAATTAGGCTGGCAAGTGGGCTACGCCAGGGTGGAACCCGGGGTAGGGTTTAGTTAGTTTTTTCCGTTTCTTTTATTATTTTTCTATTTTGTATTTCTTTTACAGATTTTGATTTATAGGTCTAAATGGAGTCAAACCAGTTTCCAAAATTCTGTAATTTCAAAATACACCTAATAAACTTTATAGAGGCTTTACTTGATCAAAATCAAAATAACAAGATTGCCATTATGCTTATATTGCATTATATGACAACTTTGGAAGATTTGAAATAGGGTTTTGTTGATGGGTTTTGAATCAAGAATTTGCATGATATGCCATGATGAAAGAAATGCATTTTTTTTTGAAGTCCCGAAATTCTAAAATCCTAGGATGTTACACGCCAGGGGTAGGTCCTCATCGCCGGCGCCTTCACAATTCGCCCTTGGTAATATGCCTCTACCGCTGGCGAGCAGTTGTATACGCTGGGGTAGTGTAGTACCACTAGTGGTACCCCTCTTGCACCTGTGGTAGTACAAAGTAGCACATGTGAATGCAAATTCGCCAGGGATAGAACCATGATTTCGCAAGCGGTAATATTACCATGAGTAAAAAAGCAGATCGAAATACACAGAATACACTGTCATATTGATCGAATAATGACAAAATATACAGGATAATAACAGAATTCACACAATAGATACAGGGAATACATAAATGTTCAAACCATGCATCAGTAACATTCAAACAGTTCACACAAGTGTAAAAAGTGACCATATGGTTCAAACTTGGACTCCAACTAGCAAATATTACACAAACACATCATCACAAGTCTCCGGAGTTGCATGACCTAGCTAGAAAACAATGGCATAATAGACTAGAGAGGCGGTGGTGGCTGCGAGAATCATCACGACGAAGGGGGTCAACCGGCTCGTCCACATCTTTGTCCTCCGTCGCACTAGAAAACTCGCGTGGCGAGTTTCCGCCTCCTCCAAAGTGGCGTAGCCCTTGTAACTATTCCCGTAGAAACGGTGGACCTACCTCCTACAATCCTCCCAGTCGTCGTAGACTCCAGGAACCCTGACCTCGTACACGACATACCACGGCATCTGAGCACACACACAAGAAAGAAATGTTAGTGTTGTCATCACATATTCATAATAGAGATATAACATATAGGTATTGCAAAAAAGAAAAAGCATCATATATAGCTGAGTAATTCTATGACTAACATTTGCATGGAAAGATAGGTATGCAAAAAGAAAAGCATAAAATAAACTAATCATAATTCTATGACTAACATTTGCAGGAGACAAGTTAGTGAGTCGATCAGGTTTTCTTCGGCTTCGGAGAGAAGGGATGGATGCCACCTAGCATGGTGAATGTCCTCCCATCGGCTACCACAGCTAAGCGGTCCTCGATCTCTGCATTAGTCAGCGTGATATCGCTGTAGTTGAATGTGGCACCTCTAGTCAAGACATCCCTCTTGAGTGTCGTGCCAATCTCCCGTTGGATGGCACGGAACTCGGCTCTGATGTTTGCATCGGTCGTTTCCGTAATGTCTCTGCCCCTTTTCTCGAGACCGGATGGCATTAAGAGTTTCTCCACATCCTTTGCGTACTCCCTCATTTGTAGGATGACGAACCAGGGATCCATCCCATTGTTAGTCAACGATTGCCTAAGGCAGGGGAAATTGGTTACGTGGGAGTTCACATATATGCCTTTGGATCTTTTCTCATACTTGAGTGGGTCAACCGCGGCTCTGAAACCGTTGAGGGCTTTATCAAGAGTATACTTGACATCGGTGTAGTCTTTCTGCATGTCTCTCCCGGAGTCGAGATAGATGACATGGGAATAATACGGTTAAAAGGAGGGGAGGACGCACCCATTCTCTCTACGCAAAATAGTTGGAATAAACCATCATCCTTGGTTATTAGGGAAATTCATGAAAGAATGTAATAGCGGGAAGTTTAGCGACCGACTACTTACTCGGGAAAGTATGGAAGGAGAAAGCAAGACTTGTCCTTATTCGCCACCAAGAAATCCGTGATATACTTCACGACAAATGCTTGTTCCTTGTCGATGGTGCCTATAGTCATGTAGAACGGGTCCATGATACCAAGGTGCTGGTTCTTCTCCACGATGATATCGTGCGCCATTTTTAGCGATACCAGGAGTACCACGTTCCGATTGAGCCATAACATGTGAAGAGCTTGAAGATGTCTACATACATTATGAAGAACAACTCACCGGGGGTGGGGGTGGCGAAGCCACAGTTAGTGGGCACCATGACCGTGAAGAGCGGGTATGAGAGATTTTAATCTTTGAGAAGCTGCTGCTCTAGATACCAACAGTCTCATGCAGGCTACTTAGGTCCGGCGACAACGTCTTGACAATGTGGTCCGGTAGGATCGGTTCTCCAAGAAAATGCATCGTCCTCCACTTGGTCGGAAGCTTGTCGAGAACCACTTTCTTTCTTGCTGCAACGTCTTTCCCATGCTTTGGCTTCTGCTTCCTGCCCTTATTATGGCATGGAGGGGTGTCGGTTTGTGTTATCACCTCCATGGCCATATCACGGAGTGTCCTCGGGGTAACCTTAGCATGTGGTGGGGCAGTGAAGGCGGTAGCATCTTCCTTATCGAACATTTATTGAGAAGAGAAGAGCTTCTTCTTCGTCATGGTATCACGGGCGGGTGCCTCGAAAGGATAGACATCGATGGGAGCCTCCAAATCAGCAATGAAAGAATCGATGGGAGCCTTATAGATGTCTACCGTGTTGTCGTGCTCATGTGTCTCAGGATCGGGAGGATCATCAGCAGGTGGAGGAGTGACCCTTTAGCTTGCCGCCGCAGGCACAGACGCTGGAGTGACCCTTTCTTGGCTTGCCGCTGGAGGCACAGATTTTGGAGTGACCATTTCTTCGGCGGTCTTCAGGCGAAGTAGGGCTTTCGGCCATAGAAGGAAATGATTCTTCAGTTGCCCTACCTCCAGCTCGTCTTCGGCACCGGGGGTTAATGAGGAGGAACCAAGTGTGTGCATCCTGGGAATGACCGATCCACCTCAACCCGGTGCACGCTATAGTCCATAGTCTTGCAGTGGAACGTCCGCTGTGTTGGGTTCATGATGCGTCCCCTCGCAACATCCTTGGTCTTTTTTTCCACATACATGAGCATGGTGTAAGGAACACTTTGCTCCTGTGAAGAAACATGCATGTGTAGGTCAGAGAGGAGCGGTGACGAAGTAATTAACTTGCATAGAGGATCAATTCATTACTGTGAGAGCGTCAAGCTCCGCTCGTGTCGAGGGACCGGGGCAGGGTGTGCAAGTGACCGAGGGTCTGTTGGCTGCCCCCATGGCCGGCGAATCCTCCCTAGCACCTGCATTCGTGCCAGCGGGTGGAGTCACCAATATAGGCGCATCTTGAGCCCGTGTCACAGGAGGCCGCATGTTGCACGAGTTACCGCTGCCTAGGCTAATCACCGGGAGTGGTCCCGTTTGGCCGCTGGCAAAGTAAGTGGAGATCGACGCCACCATTCTAGGAATGATATCATTGAACCGGCTGGCCACCATGCCATCGAACTTGCTGGCCACCTCTGCCTAGACCCTGGTTTCTACCTCGGCATGGACCGCGGCTTGGACGCGCTGGTCAATGGTTGCTCCCAAGTTTGCCACCTTCTCCAATAAAGCCGCGTGCTCTTGGTCCTTATTCGCCTGCAGCGAGTCCTTTGTGGTGGGCACGTCCAAGCCATAATTGACATGTTCGCGACCTCCTCCGACGCCGGGGAGACGGCCTCTTGCCGGCCTCTTCAACAACGGATGCTCCTTCATGATGTTAAAGCCCTTGATAAAAGGGTTTTCCCACGGTACTTTGCCCCTCGACGTCTGGGACGAAGAGCCAGACTTGTTCGCTTCTTCCGCGAACTGCAAGGACTAGCATGAAGAATTTTAGAGATGGAGTTGTGGTGAGAAGTATGAAACTAGTAAGATGGTAAAATTGCTTACCACTGTGTTCTCAACCTGCACCACCTTCGGGTTAGTGACCAAGACAACACCCTCCACCATTGTAGGGCTCGTGAAATTTTTCCCTTCCATCTCTTTACGGTGTCGGGACCTAACAAATGCCCTGAAGAGCGGGTCCTTGTACTTGGACAAAGGGTTATCGATGCCCTTCTGTATGTAGGTCTGGTCCTCCTTCTGCCACTTGTCTGACTTGCCGTCATAGCCACAGCAACCGAGACGGTGGCGACCGATGTTCTAATCTGCCAGCTCCTTTCCCCAGGACGAGTGATCCTTGGTGTAGGCTACATCCTCGTTTTCCAGGAAGCGTGTGTAGTCCTCAGGCATAATCCGTGGGAAATGGCGCTTGATCTCTTCCCATGGCTCGTCATAAACAATCATCCCCCATAGCATGGTTTTATAGCCGCTGAGGTTCCTGCTAAACCTGACGAGGGCGAACTTGTTCACGAAGTTCTCCTTGGGATCCAGGCTCGTGAAGCCCTCGGGGAACAGGTACCGCACGTGCAGCCGCAAGAGGAGTTGGTCCTGTAGAAGCTTCTTCTTCTTCTTCTTTGAAGTTTCCTCTCGTTGACATTGACGACGTCCCAAAGGATATCTCCCAGCTGGTGGCCGTACCCCCTCACGAGATGCTTCGGCTCCATGGGTATACCGGTCTTGGGGTCCACCTCTGTCAATGTCTCCTTTGTGGCACCTACCGTGTTCGGTCGCCGCTTCTTCCATTCCCTCTTGGCCTTGGTCGTTGTCTCTGAGCCACCCCCGGTGGTGCCACTATCGGTGGTCTCGTCTCCCCTCTCATGACCGCCATCAAGGCCATCATCGACACACATCTCCTCACCGCCATCATTGGTGGTCTCATCGTCTTCTTCACACCCTACCTCCTCCAGCTATATCTCCTGGGACATGATCCTGTAGGGCTCCTCTAAGTCTGGCTGGCCCCGATCGTCTTTGTTGCGATTTCCAAAAGACGGCATGGCTATACCGAGCACTACACAAGCAAAAAGAAAGGATTTTAGATACGCAAATTCACGGCGAAAATCCGGCGTCACCTTTGCTAAAAATGGTCATGGCTGAGTGCCAGAAATTCGCCGGAATGAAAATTAATCGACATTACGGCGAAACATTGACACTCAATGTACCTGCACAACATTCACAGTTACGGCAACATAGCTACAGCCACCATATTTGGCACAAAAACAGAGGCAGCCGTAGATAAACCACCAGAATTCAACCACCATGGCACCAAAACAAGAGGCAGCCATAGCTAAACCACCAGAATTCAACCACCATGTCACAAAAACAGGGGCAACCATAGCTTAAGCCACCAGAATCCATCTCACAACATCACCAAGTAAAAAGGTGCTCACCGAGGATGCCGAGCACCTGGAGCGTAGGCTTGACGTAGCACTCGGTCGTGGACGAAGTGGACGTGGCGGTGCAGGGGCCTCCTCCTCCACGTTATTCTACAAAAATAAAACATATTAGTAAAATTAGTTAACTAACTACATACATCATCTCATATGAAAATAGGAGAATCTCATTTGACAACAACATTAATTATGGCATGTGCATGTGATTTGAACAAAACAGGAGCATCTCCATAGTGTAACCATGTTAGTTTATAGAATACTACTAGTAACCATGTGCCATAACAGACCCAGAATGAATGACAATATCCAAAACAGATAAGGAAGGGAGTATTTTTATTATATATTTTATTCAGGAAAGCGCAGGGTCAAATCTGCCCATGTCCAAAGATTTGCGGGCTGATTTACATTGCTTACTACAATGTACTTTACTTCAACAAAGATACTAATAAGAAAGGGTTAATTTACAATGTACTGTACTTCAATAAAATTGTCAACAAAGATATAAAAATAATATGTACACCATTTTCAGACCATCATTCTCATCAAGCAGCATGTTGTAAGATTTAGGCAAAATGTTGTAAGATTAAAGAGGAAAGAACAGCAACATCATGACAGCAGCATGACATCATCATAATAAATTAATGCAGATTAAAGAGACATACTACTCCCTCTATAAACTACTCCATCTATAAAGAGAACCCGAGGAACTGCAGGACGATGGACGAGGGACAGGACCAGATCAGGTGTGTAGCTAATGGATGATTGAAGTAAGGCGCGAGATATTTACTTGGGCCCGCATAGTGATTTGATCTGGCAGAAAACAAACACGGAGTCGATGTTCGGAAGGAGATAGCTGAGGTAGACCTCGCGGCTGAGACTGAATTTTTCTAAAATTGGGTCGACAGCGGCAGTCAGCGAAGTACGACGATCTTTAGAGGAGGTATGCGATCAGCTCAGTGCTCCGTTTTGGGAAAAGTTTGATTATAGAGAAAGGTGGATCTGCCTAGAAGAGGAACCCATGAAGTGGTGCACCGGATTTCAACCACAGAAGATGGGGCCAGGGTGGGAACATAGAGGAAACTTTGTTGTTAACTATCGGAAAATCGACCTGACAGACATCGCATCAGCGGTGATTTCTATCGATCTTTCGTGGAAGATTTCGAGTTGTATAAGTGATGGATTGGTGTGCCGTTTGAAGATAGGTGATACTGGATGTTCCCTCTATGAAGTAGATTACTGATCGGTGCCAGAGAATACCCGAAGTGGCCGGAAAACACGTGGGGACAGAGGGGCTGTGGAAGGCGTCTCTACTGCTGTGGTTGTCTACAGATGCGCACGTGCTACAGAGCGGCGAGCGGTGCTAGCAAGCGGCTACTGGCTCGCAGGTGTTCCGGCAGCTAAGAAATCGGTACAGGGGAGAGGAGGGGGAGATGGAGCTCATCGGGAGGGTACTGGCGGGTAGATCAATCCCCGGGGTTGACAGAGACATCCTGGAGTGAGGTAATGGCAACGACAAGAGGTGGACGATCACTGCAAGAACGCAGCGTTGAGCTCGCTCTTGGAAGGACCCAGCTCCTGGCTTCAACGAGGAAGAGCTGGTGGACGTGGCAGATCCATTCCCGCGCCCATCTTCGATTGTGGTGGCAAGGATCGATGGCGCGAACTCATCTTCTTCGGTGGTGACCTTCGGGAACCTGATTCTCTGGATTGATTTATGTGGAGAACAAGAGGAGGAAGTGGCGGAGGGGTAGGAAAAGAATGGAGGCGCTAGGGTTTCGGGGCTAGGAACTTGGGAAGTTTAAGAAGGATGGGAGAGAGGGAGAGGGAGGAGATCCAGACAGAGGGGGGGAATGGGAGAGGGGGAGAGGAAGGTGGTACCTGCGGGCGGCCGACAGACGGGACGGCAATGGCTTCTCCATGGGGCCTCCTCCTCTGGGCGGTCGATGAGGGGCGCGGCTCTGTCCATGGGCTCATGCGAGGTGGAGAGGGTTAGTTAGTGGAGGGTGAGGGGGAGAGAGGAAGGGAGGGGAGAGGGGGCGGGGGACTCACCTCGCTGACGGCAGATGGCGATGGATCGACGGGGACAACAACGGGCGGACGACGGCGGATCGACGGGAATCGACAACGACGGGCGCACGCTCAAGGCGGGTGTGGGGATCGATCTAGCATCGGGAGGGAGGACGACAGCTTATCCCGCGGGAGGGACCCATAGTCACCGTACCCCTGGGGTATGTGTGAAATCGTCGGTGATAATTTAGGGTCACTGGCAGGTGGGGCCAGTGCGTGCTACCCCTAGCGTATGGCCCGAATTCGTCGGTGGTAAGTTTTTTTTAGGCAACACAAAAAATGATAACGCAATTCTGTCGGAGGGCAAACACACATAAAATGATAGCGCAATTCCGTTGGAGAAAAACACACATAAAATGATAGCACAATTCCGTCGGAGGCAAAGACACATATATAAAATGATAGCGCCAATTCCATCGGAGGCGAACACACATAAAATTATGGCTAAGTTAGTTACAATTCGCTCTCCATCTCCATAGGAGTTTAATAAGTATGTAGTACACACTTATACATAAAATCATTAATAAGAGATACACATAAAATAATGAGTGTTAATTTCTCGACCACACCAATCTTACTGTTTCTTCTTCACACTCTCCTTCTTCTTCTTGCCCTTCTGCTTGGTATTTTTTGACTTGACCCCGCCAGTATCATCGCGTGACTCCTTGTGTATGGAGGAGTTGTTGTAGCCGATGACCTAGGTAGCGTGGTCCTTATTATTCTTTTTTTGTATGTTGCATCGTCTTCATCGGGTTCTTCCATTATTGGGTCTCCGACAAGTCCGTCAAAGTCTTTCTCGTTGACGACTCCATCCATTCCGGCGAGGGCCCTTTTTCCTCTCCTCACGACGACACGGCTAGGCCTTGACGGGTCGGTAATGAAGAAGCATTGCTCGACGTTCTTAGCCAGTACACATGGCTCATTTTGCATTGTGGGTTTCTTGGTCTTGGATTTGATGGGAATATGCATGGTGGTGAAATACTCGTCTTCTTTTCTGACATATGTAGCCCATCTGACACGGAATATTGGTAGCTTCTCCCCGACGTAGTCGAGCTCCCAAATTTCCTCGATCCTTCTGTAGTATCTTTTCTTCTCTTCACCCATGTAAGATTCCATCGTCACGCCCAAGTTCTGATAGTCGCTTCTTTTGTCTCTCTCCTCGGTGTAGAATGTGTAACCGTTGATGTTGTATGCTTGATAAGTCATGCGGTTTGGCATGGGCCCTTAAGACAAGGCCACTGTGATTCTATCCACAACGCTTGTCATTGGCGGGGGATTGTGTGGCGCCCCGCAAAACCACTATTAGAAAATCGCGTTGTTTTTGTGCATTGCATCATCATGACCGCATGCTCATGTCATCATGCCACATTGCATTTGAGCATCGTCATCATCATGCATTTATTTGTTTGAAACTATTTTCGAAAAACATATTTTTGTTTTCTAAATACCCCGCCTTTATTTTTCTCCAACACAAAACCCGGGTCTCCGGAATATTTTGTTTCGTCTAGAAATGGATTCTAAAAGCCTTGTTGTAACAGATAAAATAATTATATTATTTTTAGGGGGCAGCCGAACCGGGCCGATCGACTCAGTCGGCCACCCCCAGTACAAAATACAGAGCTACCCAAACCTTTCGTACCCATTCCTATCCTACCCAGCCCCCCTCCACCTCACCCCGGCCTATCACCTGCCGCCACCTCAGCCGACCACAAATCCCCACCCACTCCCAGCCTGCCACATCACCCAGCCCCACCGGCCTCCACTCCTCCCAGCCACCCACCGCCACCTAGCCCACCGCCCCACTCCCCTGGCCGCTCGACACGCACACACCCTGCTGGCCCCACCACCGGCCCCTGTCCCGCTCACCCGCCCCGCTCCCCAGGCTGCACGCGGGACCCGGCCCCACCCCCGCATCGCTCTCCACGCCACGCACGCCTCGCTCCAACCCCGCGTCTCCTCCTCCCCCTCGGTACCGAACCACCCCGCCGCCCGCTGCCCTGTTCCCCATCGCCGCCGCCCGGGCGCTCCTCGCCGCCTCCGCGGCTCTCCTCCTCGGCGCTTTCCCGGACCCCCTCGTCCGCCCCGCGTTCTCCGCTCCGGCCCTCGGCCGCGACCGCGTCCCGCCGCCCTCCGCCTCGCGGCTCCAGCCTCCGGCCGCCCGCCGCCTCCTCTCCCTCCGCGCGGCCCCGCCCTACGCTGACCCCCCCTCTGCCCCTCCGCGTCTGCGCCGGATCCGCCATCGGCCTCGTCTCGCGCGTCCCCTACCTCGCCTCGGCACCGTCGTCCTCCTCCCCGCCGGTTCCCTCTGCAGCGGCGCCCATGGCCCGGAAGGTCCTCGTCAGCGCCGGCCGCCGCCCCGTTGGCCTTCCCCTCTGCGGCCGCCTCTCCGCCCGGGCCCTCCTCGACCTCGGCCTCTGCCGCCTCTCCTCCCCGGCTCTGTCCCGTCCCGCGCGGACCTCGTCGCCGTCCGCGACCCTCCCTCTCCTCGCCGGTTGCGGCCCTTCTCCGCGACCGCGCCCCGCCGCCGTCGTCCCCAGATCCCGCTGCCTCCTCTCGCCGTCGCGTTCCGCGCGCCCAGCGCCTCCCCCGGAGCTCCGCCGCCCCTCGGCCTCATCCGGCTCGCGACCTTGCCGCCCCTCCATCTCGCGCCTGGCGTCATCCTCCATCCGCCTCCATCGTTCCGCGAGCTCGCTAGTGTTTTTGCTGTTGGCCATCGTTGCCCAAGTCCCTGTTCTCGCGCGTGCCTCCTTGATGCGCCGTCACGGGCGCCTGTGACCTCCGCTCTGGACAGACAAGAACCCGATGCTAGTGCTGCAAGAGAGGACCCACGCTGACTAGATCCGCCTCGACGAACAATTGGCGTCGCTCCTCGAAGTCCATATCGACAGAAGATAGAACGCCAAGACCTACCTCTCGGAACCGGAGACCGCGATGATGTTGCACCAAGATCACTTCCCGGAGTCCAAAGACGGAACCTGAATCTGTCGGAACGACAAGTTCTTCTACCTGGAGCCAAAGACCGATCCCGGAACTCGAAGACCTCCTTCATGGACACCGAAGACCGAACCCCGGCGCGTCAAGCCCTCCTTCTCGGATGCCTAGGTCACCGACATGGATACGCCAAGTACTCCCTCGAGGACGCCAAGCACTTCACCCTGGGGGCCAAGACCGACTCGATGGCGCGGACCCGACAAGATCTTCGCAACGACAAGATCGACACCGACCAGGGCGAATCTGATGCGCCCCTGACGCCGCACCAAGTCCTTCTCGGATGCGACAAGATCGACTTCCGTTGTCCGAGACCAATCCCGTCGAACCGTTCTCCTCAGCCCCGAGTCCGAACCCCGGAACCAAGATCTTCGACCCTACTGTGTGATTCCCTTTCCAAGCCCCGTATTTTTATAATATACGATATAAACTTGTTGCATTAAATCATTCATGTCGCATACATGTGTGTGGTTTGGGGGCACTATGCCGATTAACCATATAATTGAATATGGGATCCATATGCGGACATTTCTAGTCTCATATTGGTCCCATTTAAATTTGTGTAGCGAACCGGTGCTATCATTTGTCATGTTAATCCAACATTTAAATTGCAGGGTAGTTAAATAACTTGAACCATCTAATAAATTATCGGGACCCCGGTTCCGCTTAATATGACCTAATTGCATCGCACCTTTGCCATGTCATATATCATGCATGCATCATGCCCGATCTTCTGCCGTAGTATTAAATAGTGCATCCGGTGTTTCTTCTAGTGTTTTGGTTCTTCGCGGATAAGACCGTTGAGTGGATGCGAGTGTCGAATTCGATCTTGGATGAACCTTGACAATGTTTTCAAAGTAGCATCTCCCTTTCTACCTATCTTACTTTTATAGTCTTTATTTCCTCTGTTGATCTATTGCTATCGTGTTGCGATGCTCTAGTTTCCGCATTCGTGATATCCTCGCAATTATATTGCCTTGGACACATCCTATTACCGTTGATTGGTAGATAGTTGGACTTATGCGTGTCGAGTCGCCGCTCAAGTGTTTATGCGTGTCGTCAAGTACCACAGTTGTTGGAGTATTGCCGCAAGTTAATTGTTGGAGATGGTCATGGCTTTAATTATCGCTCACTTTAATTACTGTTTAACAACTAAAATTGAAGTAGGTAAGGCAGGCATCGGTGGGTGATAGATAATATCTGCTTCCGATCACCACTTGTGTCCCGTGGGACCCCGAGTTCTTGACACTGCTTAGAGATCGAGCGCTAACCACAAAGGGGAGATATGGGCCCCCATTGATTAGTACCTGATTTCAAAGTATTGTCTTGGGGCCACAACTAGTTTGAGGTTTTATTTACTATCCTGTACCTATGCCATGCTTTTATCGCTTTATTTACGATTGTGCGATGGATAGCACTTCGCATCGCTTTAGGAAGCGAGTGTTTTCCATGTATCGACATCCCAGCTTTTGGGATTTGTCAAGCGTTACCATCGGCGCAAACCCCGAGTCCGTCTCGAGACCGGCCGATTTTGCGGGTGTACTTAGTGGGTGGCCTCGTGCTTGCTTTGGGTCTAGAACGTCGTGACTTAGGCCCCGCCGACATACCGATGGGTGTATGTTAACCGATCCGCAAAAAGGGTCAAGTGCTTGTGGATACTTTGGTGCACCTCAGGTTAAATCTTTTCGAGAAGCCGTGTTCGCGGTTATGGACGACTTGGAGCACGGTTTGATCATAGACAACTATAACTAAAGTTTATCTATAAATTGACTTGTATCCGATATGACTAGTAATCAGCTTCACCACAACGGAATGGCTAAATAAAAGTGCCAACAACTGCTGGGTTTTGGGTTATCTAATGCTATTTGTATCTGACTAGTAAGTGTTGCAACTACAACGGAATGGTTAACTAAAACGGCCCACTTCTTATTTTATCAGAATGATTATCTACACCTGACTAGTAATTGCTGCAACGATCACTGAATAAATAAAACTGCCAACTGTGTGAGTTCCTCGGTCGACTTCCTCGCTTGGTCTCGAGGGGGAATACCAGGATGGGATTGTTTGGGGTTAGAATCAGGTTGGTTCAATAGGTCTTTCTTACCCTCTCGATAGTCGCCATTGTATCGAGTCTCTATAGGTTGTTTAGAGCATGTTGTCACGCCGCTTCACCACCATACCTATGTAGGCGAGGACCGCCAATTCTAGCCTCGCTGCATCGGCCTCAAGATCGACGCCTCTTTTTCCTTTGCCCTTTGTCGGCACCCCTTTTGTTTAAGCAGGTTTTGAGATCGACGTCGTTAGCAGGGTTACCCTTCCGGCTTGGCCTGGGCAGGGTTATGGACGCCATTGGTTATTCTTCAGGGCTCTTAGCCCTATTTGCATCTTGTCCATAGTCGGACGCGCCATCATTTTCAAGGTGATTTGGATCTTTGTATAATATATCTGTATTCTTGACTCCTGGAGTCGTGTTGTATATATCTGTTCTGTGGGTCCCATCGAGGACTGTTGTGTAATGTTATTACTTCGTTTTCCACCCGCACGAAAGTGCCTGGTGGGCACCTTTGAATCGTTTCTATGCGGGTTTGGCGAGTTTCGCTAAAACTTGCATAGGGCCGATTCTGAGGGTGTTACAGATTGGCATCAATCTGGTCTTTGAACTAGCACGCGAAAGAGGAGTTGTGCTCTCTAAATACCTCTTCTTCCGTCATCGGCCGGTTAGCATTGTTCTCGATCATGGTTTTGTGCTTTTTCACCCAAGGCATGACATCGTCCATGTGTTGTTGTAGTGGTGGTGTCACGACAGATGCCATGGGTAGGCTTAAGTTGGGGGATGAATGGACGCTTGTGGTAACCAGGGAGGGAGTGCACGGTCTATCCGCGCACAAAGAACAAGATGAACTCTCCACGTTTATGATTTTTATTGATACTAGAAGTTTACAAGTGCTCCTTGAGCTGTTTGAGCAAAGCCTCAGGGCACTAGTTTCCTACTTCCTCCAACCTCCCTAAACCCTAGCTATGCCCCTCCTTATATAGGCGATGGACAGCTAGGTTACATCCCTTTGGGTTCTAGGGTTACTGTTTGGATCTTGGTCCTTACTATGCAGGCCGGCTCATGGGCTAGCCCTGAGCCCCTTGACCCAGTCCACAAAGCTATACAGCTAACGGTCCTCTCGTACGTAGCTTCTAGCTCTTTTGGTGTAATACAGTGACCTTGTATGTCAGCCCTTGCTTTAGGTATCACCCGGCTCCTTTTGTGTCACCCGGTGTCGCCCCTGTCTTTTGATCGTGCTTTACCATGGTCCCTCCTGACCTCACTCAGAAAGATTTCACGCGTCCTCTCTGATTCGGCCTTCCATCGTGAGACTCGGCTCGTTGCTTCCTGCAAGGTGAACAAACTTGTCTTATACGGGCCAACATAATTCTTATGTCGGTCGTACATGACCTTCTTACCCGGCCATTGTTTACCCGACCAGATTTATACTTCACTTTGCACATGCAAGATGGGCAATGTTTTACCCCTTATGACCCTACCGGGGGTTATTCTCCTGACATTAGTCCCTGAAACTAGTGAGGCCTAGCAGTTCTTGCTGTTAGGCGTCTACAGATTCCTTTAATATGCTTGGAACTTCTCTTTATGTTAGCATTTACTACTTAGGATGCACTGTTTGGCCTAATCTCGATCTTTGCCGAGTCTATTCTGCCCTTTTCAAGTCTCACTTTGACTTTCGGGCTCATTTTCGCCTCGTGTCGAGTCATTTTGGACGCTGCCGGGTCATTTTTTGTTTGCCTTAGTCACTAACAGCTCGTAATCATGATGACTTGCCTCAAATTTTGTCCCAAATCTTGACCGCATAGTGACGGTGGCGCAGTAACTCCCCGTCACTATGGCAGTCCCATCTCTATGTGCCTTGTGTCCTGTGCAGCGTGGTGTGGCTGTAGATTTTCTGTGTATCGCCTACACGTGGCGTTCGCTGATACGCTCACTCGGCCGAATACACGGCCACAGGGTGGCCACACAGCGCAGGAGGATCCCACCTTGGGGTTTTTAATCCCCTTAAGTAGGGGTGAGGGGAACTTAACTTCCTTCGCCCGTTCAGTTTCCCCCTGCCATCTTCTTCTTCCTTGCGCCCCCCAAATCCTAACTACCTCCTTGCGGTTCTTCTTCTCCGTGGCTTCTTTCTAGCGATTCCTTTCTTCCCCCTTCTATTCCATTACGGGTCCTCACACCTCCAAGCCTCTTCCAACAGCGGAAGAGCCTGAACCAATCGACATCATGGACGCTCGCGACACCGGTGAGGAGGCAGAGGAGCACGAGGTCGTCGCTGGAGAGCGCGGCGGCTAGGAGGGCTCAGAGATCTCGGCGGAGGAGTTCGAGTGGTTGTGCTCCACCAGGCGCATCCCGCTAGAGGTCGATTGTCGCCTTCCTTTAGGTGAGATCGTTCCAAAGCTAGAGGCTAATGAGAGGGTAGTCTTCCTCTCGCACTTCGAGCGTGGTTTTGCCTTGCATGTTAGCAACTTCTTTGTTTCTTTCCTTTCACCTTCCATCTGCAAACCCATTATTTGCCTGCCAATGCAATTGGCTCCCTGTCTTTCTTCATTTCTTCCTGCAAGGGCTATATCGGTATTTGGCCCACCATTCTACTCTGGGCCAAGTATTTTATCTTTAGGATCCAAGTCGTGCCCGATCCCGGTGTTCCCCGTGCCAAGAAAAGGCCCACTAGGTGCGGTGCGGCTAGTATCACGCCCAGGAAAGAGTCGATCTTTCCTCGGGTCACTGGCATAGATTCTTGCAAGAAATGGCATAGAACTTTCTTCTATGTCAAAAATATCGGGTCCAACGACTACATCCGGCTTCCCCCCTTCAAGGACGAGGTTCCCAGCAAGGAGTTCTAGAAGGTAGACCCGCACGACAAGAATTCCGCGGTGAATGAGGCCCATGGGATCCTGGAGAGGCTGCTCTCACCGGATGAGAACTTCCACTTAACTTAGGAGGATCTCATGTGCGCTTTTATCGCACGCCGAGTCAGCCCCATCCAGGCCAGAAGCCACAAGATGTGCTTCATGAGCGACCCGCAAGATCCTACTCGGCACTTCACGTTGGAGCTCACCAACGAATCTATGGCCCGCCGAGTCAGCTCGATCTTCAAGATGACCTTGGCGGAGAACTGGGCCTAGAGCTGCCCCCCTTTCAGCCGGGATAGGCCCATCCCCTAGGTAATTTTCCGAGTCATCGATTTTTCTTCCAACATTACTTTCCTTGCATTCACTTGTTGTTCCGTTTATTTGCTGATTTTATTCTGCATGTATTCCGCAGAATCTCGTCCTCCAGGTTGATGACAGTACTGTCCCTCCTAGGGGCTACTATGAAGATCACTCCGATACTGACGAGGTTGAGTTTGATCTGGAGTGCTTCATGCCAATCCTACACGCCACTGCTGCCTCCGCCCCGGTAAGACCTCTACCCCGAAACCCCTTACGAGATTGGTCTGACGATGATGATGATGACTGTGAAGTTCTGGAGGTACTTGCCTTTTGACCTTAATTCACTGACTTATCCAAATGAGCTCGTCATTTACTTATGCAGCTCGCCAGGTACATGAGGTTCCCCCTCTCGCTGTGGGTGGATTCGGCAAGATCCTACCGCCAAGTCAGGTAAGCAACATGGGGCCTCCTCCAGTACTCAACCTGCAAAGAAGCATCGAGTGGATCCTGCAACTCCTCCTATTGCCACGCTATCTCAGACCCACAAAACTGCTGGTCTCCGGGTCACTCGTCGCATCCCGCGTGACCCAAACGTCTCCGGGTAATTTTTGCTACTTGTTACCGTTCATTTTTCTTTTCCAGTCTTTTTCTTGTTTTCTTATAGGCTTCTGTTCTTATTTTTAGCGCGGCCATGTTTGCTAGCCAAGCTGCTCCCAACATGGCTTCTTCGCCATTGAGGCCTGCTTCTCCTCCTCGCGTTGACACTGCTATGCAGAGCCCTGTCCGGGTCACCGCCCCCACTCCTGAGACTCATGCGTCTCAGAGTGAGGCTGAGCCGGAGGTACGCTCGATAGAGGAGACCCGGCCTAGCTCCCTAGTTGTTTCACCAGAACAGAGCCTTGATCCTGGCGCCAGCAATATCGGCGCCGAGAAGACCCCTGTCGATAGCTCCCTAGTTTCTACTATTCCCGTTGTCCCTGTTGCTTCCCCATAGAATGTTGTTGAGCCTGCTCATTCGGCTCCTGTATCTTCTCTGTCTAGTTCTAGACCTACTCCTCCTGCCTTTTTGGCCAAAGATCAAACTCGTCCTGCTGCTCAAGGCCACGCTCGCTCCGCGTCCAGCAAGCCATCAATTACCAAGCAAATGACTCTGATCCACGCACCAGGCACATCTCCGTAGATTCAGCCCACATCAACAACAACGGCACCCGCTCCGGCAGGTAAGTTGGGCGAATCTGCAGCTACCGGATCTAGCAGCGCTTCTAGAGCTGGTGGCTTGCATACCAGCGCTGCTACTACCCGTGCCGGGGTGGGAACTACCCTGAAGAGAGGGCAAGTCCTGACTCGGACGCTCAGCGGGAACGTCCTTGGTTCTGCCGAGCGTTACGCCATTGCCTAGAACACGGCTAGCGAGCAAGAGGTGAGCTCTGGTGCTGGCAAAAAGATGAAGCTGGGCCCCAAGGCAGTCTCGTAAATGACTCAGCAAGCCATCACCTTGATGGCCAAAGCGGATGAAGTGAACGAGGTACGTAACTTTATTACTCTTTTGCGTACCGAGTATCTTTTTATTATACATGATCCCTAGTCCCCTAGGTTACTGTCGAGTAAGGAACTTAGTCGACTATAAGCTCTAAGTTAGAACCCAACTCTTATTCGGCTGTAAGCTTGATCGCACACCTTATGACTATCTCTTTTTTGTGTAGCTTACGCACAACGAGTAGACCAAGCTGCATCAGGCTCATCTCTTGGAGTATAGAAAGCTGGAGCTGACTCACCAAGATCTAAAAGTTGAGGCTTAGGGCCAAGGTACGTTTCCTTACTCATCTTGCTATTATTCAGCAGACCCTTCTTGTTTCATCTCGTTGAATTTTTTGCGTTGTTTTTCCACAGCTTCTGCCCAATCTACCATCGATGCTTTGCACTTACAGATCAGCGATGCTAAAATTAAGATCTTGGAAATTTTGTCTCCGCCATGCATTTATGCTTATTCCTTTTTTATCTCAACGGATACGAGATAGCTTGCTGTTACTGACGAGGCGCATGCTTCGAATAAGCAGAGAAGCACCGGATCAAGGTCGAAAAGGAGCGAGACGAGGGGCTGAAGAAGCAGATGGCGGATATGGAGCAGAAGCACCAATCCGAGGTGAAGGGCCTGTGGGAGGAGCATGCCAAGAAGGATGGCCAACACACTGCCAGTGCCGAGAAGACCAACCAGCTGCTCAAAGAGGCCAAGTTGGCGGTTCAGTCGGCGCACCAGGACCTGGACGCTCTTCAGGCCAAAGCTAATATTTGGCAAAGCAAGCTTGGAGCCATCAACTATTTTCTCGGTAGTGATTTCTTACCCTTTTCACTATACTCCTATCCTTGTTCTTTGCCTCCTTTTCATTGTTTTGTTAATGTTCTTTCGCGTTTGCAGAGAACTTCCCCGAGGCTGAGATGTTCGCGATAAGGGCCATGAAGAAGGTTCGAGCCGAGTCTGGAGCTCATGATGATGGCGAGATCACCATTGATGAGCACCTGGCGGCACTGTCAGAGCGTGCAACCACTCTGAAGTCATGTGGTGTCGACTTTCTTAAGTCGGCAATCCATGCGTTCAGGATGCTCTGGCCGGATGAGGATGTGTTCGCGCTTATCGAGCCCTTGGCCGCCAAGCTGCTTCTTACTGAGGACAGGCTGGATCAATGACGTGAGTCGGCCGGTCGAGCTGCCGCAGACAAGGACCTTCCCTTTGTGCTCTCATGGTACGAGAACATCACATCAATCTTGATGTTCTCCAGCACATGAGGGTTGAAGGCAAGTGGATCCATGAGCCTGAGATGATCACGAGGCGCCAGGAGCGAGCTTATGCCATGGTCGAGTATGCTCTGGTGCACGCTTGGTGCGATGGGCCCAGCTTCCTCGACCTCGATGAGCCGCTTGCCGAGACTGTCAATGATGAAGGTGATGACAGTGAGGCCACCGAGTCAGACGATGTTGCAGACTCAGCCACCGATGCACCTGACTCGGCAGACGCTCCAAACGATGCTCCCAGCTCCAGCCCCAAGAACGCTCCTCCGAGTTCAGCCGCTTCTTAAGCTGGTTATGAGAAACACTTAACTTTTATGAGATCCCCGGTATGTCGGGTGCAGCTATAACATACAGTGCACTTATGTTGGGTATGTGCCTTTTGATAAGGCTTAAACTTTTAATTTGCTCTGAATGCCAATCATCCACGGGCAAGTCCCCGAGTTTCATTTTGTTGTTCCCCTTTTCCTTGAATTTGGCTCTTGTCTACCTTTTTTGGCGTTCGACATTAGAGTCTCAAAGTTCTAAGGATTGAGTTAGCGGATATGAAACTAGACCACTTGACCTAGGATCATTCGACATACAAACCAATATATCCTGCAGTGGGTTAGTTAAAAACATACATAGGGTCAACTCATGTTTTCCCTTTACTTATCCGGTGTTCATGTTTACTCGTTGTTGATCTTTTCTTCTTGCTTGCCATGAAGCCGTGTTTTCGGACAACAGCATAGTCAAAGAGTTGATTCTATCCGAGTAAACATTCCTTGTTCCGAGATAAGTCTTAAGTGTCAACTCTAGCCGACATAGAATTGTCAAAGGATAAACATACGGGGCAGTCCCCGAGTCAGTTTTTCGAGTCATACCATTTTATTATCAGCACATAGCCAGCATAAGTATCCGACATATGAGAGTTTGAGAGATACATACACTGCTTCTCCTAAGTGTAGAAAGGACGAAGAAATGCCACATTCCACGGCCTTTTGGTCTCATCACCTGATCTGTCCGCCTTGTTCTTTTGTGCTTCACGAGCATCTATCAGATAATATGAATCATTGTGTAATGCTTTGCTTACAATGAATGGTCCTTCCCATGGGGGTGATAGTTTATGCATCCTAGTTGTGCGTTGCACCAGTATGAGCACCATATCCCCTTCTCGAAAAACACGAGGTTGAACTTTCCGGCTATGATAGTGTCGGAGACTTTGTTCATATATGGAGGATCTGTACAATGCCAATTCTCTTGCTTCTTAGAGTAAGTCAACACCATCTTCTCGGGCCTCTTTAACCTCGGCTTCTGAGTACTGTCTTACCCTTCGCGAGTCATATTATATGTCGACAGGCAAAACTGCTTCTACCCCATATACAAGGAAGAATGGCGTATATCCTATTGATCGATTCAGAGTTGTCCTTAAACTCCAAAGCACTGAGGGTAGTTCCTCGATCCAGCAACCAGGTGATCTCTGGAGTGGTTCCATTAGACGTGGTTTTATCCTGGATAGAACTAAGTCGTTAGCTCGTTCAACTTGTCCATTTGATTCTGGATGAGCGACTGCTGATACGTCAAGTCTTATTCGGTTTTTTCCACAGAAGCGAGCGAAAGCTCCTTCGGCAAAGTTTTTGCCATTATCTATGATCACACTGTGCGGGTGACCGTATCTCAGGATTATGTCTTTCAAGAACGTGACAGCTGTTTTTCCATCCAATTTTTTGATGGGCTTCACTTCTATCCATTTGGTGAACTTGTCAACCATTACTAGTATGTGCATCATACCACCCCTCGCTGGTTTGAAGGGTCCTACCATATCCAGGCACCATATTGCGAATGGCCAAGTGATTGGTATAGTTTTCAACTTAGATGCTGGTAAGTGTGACTTTGACGCGTAACGCTGGCAACCGTTGCATTTTATCACTAGCTCCTATGCTTCTGGTAGTGCACTTGGCCAATAAAATCATTGTCGGAATTCCTTGGCTACCAACGCTCTTGACGATGCATGGTGCCCACACTCCCCTTGGTGAATGTCCAACAGTATTTCTTGACCTTTCTCTGGACTTATGCAACGCTACAGTACACTTGTCACACTACTTTTGTACAACCCCTTGTTAATTATTGTGTATGTCTTTGCTCTTCTTTCTATTTGTCTTGCCAGTATCTTGTCATCTGGAAAAGTTCCATCTTTCAAGTAGTTGAATATTGGTTGTGCCCAGGTTGGTATCACTAGTGTCGGGTCTATTTCTCCATCAATTTCCATTGGCTCAGCTGACATATGTTCTGCCGACATAACCTGAGGAGTCCCCGAGTATGATTCGGCAACCCCTGAGGTGAGTGGAACAGTCCCTGTTTCACTCGAAACTGCCCCTGAGTCAATGTCCATTGGCACAACTTCTGACTCCTGGCTTGTCGGGGTGAGCCTGATCGACTCAGACTCTGGTGACTGCTTGATCGATGGTTTTCTGAGATGTTCCAATGCTACTCCTGGTGGGATTGCTTGCCTATATGAGCCTAACTTGGAGAGTACGTCAGCTGCCTCATTCTCTGCCCTGGGTATGTGATGAAATTCACACCCGTCAAAGTATCCCGGAATTTGTTGCACATGAAAAGGATATAGTGCCATGTTTGCATCCAATGCGTCCCAATGCCCAGATACTTGTTGGATAACCAAATCCGAGTCACCAAAACACATGATCCTTTTGATGCCAATTTCCTTGGCCACTTTTATGCCATGGACAAGTACTTCATACTCGGCTACATTATTGGATGCAGCGAAGTGGATCTGCAACACATACTTGAGTTGATCCATCTTTGGAGATGTGAGTACTATCCCGGCACCAATATCCATCTTTGTCTTGGATCCGTCAAAGTGCATCTTCCAGTAATTCGGGTCTAGCAGTGGTGGCTCGTATTGCATTTCCATCCAATCCACGAAGAAATCAGCGACAGCTTGAGATTTAATTGCATCTCATCTGTCATATTGTGGAGTGTATGGTGCTAGCTTTATGGCCCATTTTGCCACCCGAGCACTGGCACTTTGCTTCCCAATATATCCGAGATAGGTGCCTCGCATATTACCCGGATTGGGTGTTCTTGGAAATAATGCTTCAGCTTTTTTGCTGCCATATACACCCCATATGTCATTTTTTGGTAATGGGGGTAATTTTTATTTTATATAGAGAGCACTTCGCTCAAGTAATCAACTGGCCTTTGGACTGATTTGCCCTCTTCCTCGCTCTCTACTACTATCACTGCACTTACAACTCTATTGGTTGCAGTGACATAGAGCAGCATTGGCTCTTTGGATAATGGTGACACTGATATTGGTGTTGTTGCCAACATATTTTTGAGTTCATGGAAAGCGCTATCAGCTTGTTGTGTCCATGTGAATTTGTCTGATTTTTTCATCAGTTGATATAATGGTAAGGCTTTTTCGCCTAGCCAACTGATAAATCTACTCAACGAGGCCAGGCATCCTATGAACTTCTAGACATCATTGAGGGTTTTTGGCAATTCCATTCTTTTGATGGCCCTGATCTTTGTCGGGTTAGCCTCAATTCCTCGACTAGATACGAGAAATCCGAGTAACTTTCCAGCCGGCACACCAAATGTGCATTTTTCCGGGTTAAGTTTCATCCGGAATCTTCTTAAGTTTGCGAATGTTTGACGCAAGTCCTCTATTAGGGTATGACTTTGTTTGGTTTTTATCACCACCTCATCGAAGTATACTTGAACATTTTTGTCCAATTGATCTTGCAAGCATTTTTCATGCACCTTTGGTATGTTGCACCTGCGTTTCTCAATCCAAACGACATAGTACGATAGCAATAAGCCCCATACGGGGTGATAAAAGCTGTCTTTATTTGATCACTCGGATTCAGTGGTATCTGGTGGAAACCAGAATACACATCCACAAATGACAACAATTCACACCCGGAAGTAGAGTCAATGACTTGATCAATCCGTGGCAGGGGAAATGGATCTTTTGGACACACCTTATTGAGCTTCATGTAGTCAATACACATGCGCCACACCACTGCAACGTTCGGGTCATCTTTTTTCTTCTCGACAAGACTAGATTTGACAACCAATCTGGGTGTAGTACTTACATGATAAACCCGGCAGCCAAGAGCCTAGCTATCTCGGAGGCTATCACTTCCCTCCTATCTTCGGCGAAGTGGCAGAGGGGTTGCTTCACTGGCTTGGCATCTGGCCTTGTCGTGGTGGTGGCACGGCAGATGCCATGGGTAGGCTTAAGTTAGGAGCCGAATGGGTGCTTGAGGTCACCAGGGAGGGAGTGCACGGTCGAGCCATGCACGAAGAACAAGAAGAACTCTCCACACTTAGCGATTTGATTGATACCCGAGGATTACAAGTGCTCCTTGAGCTGTATGAACTACAGTTCAGTGCACTAGTTCCTTACTTGGTCCAACCTCCTCCTACTACAGCTATGCCCTTCCTTATATAGGCAGTATTAGCTAGCTTGTACCCCTTTGGGTTCTATGGTTTACTGTTTGGATCCTGGTCCCTACTATGCGGGCCGGGTCATGGACTTGCCCTAAGCTCAATGGCCCAGTCCATAAAACTTGACAGCTAACGGTCTTCTGGTACATCGCCTCCTGTTCCTTTTGGCGTCACGCAGTTACTTTGTACGTCAGCCCTTGCTTTGGGCGTCACCCGGCTCCTTTTGTGTCACCCAGCGTCGCCCTTCTCTTTTGACCATGCTTTACCATGGTCCCTCCTGAACCTTACTCGGAAAGGTGCCACGCGTCCTTATTAGACTCGGCCCTTCCTCGATAGACTCGGCTCATTGGTTCCTGCAAGAATAACAACTTTGTCTTATGCGGGCCGACATAGTTCATATGTCAGCCGCACACACTTCTCTTTCCCGGCCATCCTTACCCGGCCTGGTTCTTTCTTCACTCGAAGCTTACCCAGCTACACTATGTTTTATCCCTCATGACCCTACCAGGGGTTATCCCCCCCCCCCCCGACATTAGTCCCCGAAACTGGTGAGGTCTAGCAGTTCTAGCTGTTAGGCGTCTCCAGTTTTCTTTTACGTGACTGGAACTTATTTTTTGTCTTTATTCGCCGCAATCTTGCACCTTGCCGAGTCTGTCTGACAGTTTTCGGATCCATAGTTTGACTTCCTGGCTCGTTTTTGCCTCGTGCCGAGTCACTTTGGCCAATTCCGGGTCATTTTTGGCGTGCTTCAGTCACTGACAACTGGTAATCATGATTACTTGCCTCAAATTTTGTTCCAAGCTCTAGCGGCATAGTTACGGCTGCACAGTTATTCTCGGTCACTATGGTTGTCCCATTCGCCTACGCCCCTTGTCCTTCCTTTCATGACGTGGCACGAGATTTTTCGTGTATCTCTGGCTACGTGGCGCCCGTTGACTGGCTTACCTGGCCTGGTACACGGCCACACGCTGGCCGCACGACACAGATGGATCCCACGACCAGGGTTTTTACTGCCCTTAAGTAGGGGTTGGGGGTTTCCACTTCCCCCACACCCGTTCAGTTTTCCCTTGCCTCTTCTTCTTCCTTGCGCCTATGAGATAAAACTGCCCCCTTTGCGGTTTCTTCTTCCTCCTGCTCTTGCCCCGCAATTGCTTCACTTCTCTTTCCATTCCACCACGGGTTCGCGTTCTTCCAAGCCACTCCCGACGGTGGAGGAGATCGAATCTGTGAGGATCATGGACGCACGCGACGGTGCTGATGGAGCTGAGGAGCAAGAAGTTCCCGCCAGCGAGCGCGGCGGTTGGGAAGGCTCGGAGGTCTCCACCGAGGAGGTGGAATGGCTCCGCTCCACCAGGCGCATTCCGGTGCAAGTGGATTGACGTCTTCCCTCCAGTGAGATCTCTCCCAAACCCGATGCTAACGAGCGGGTGGTTTTTCTTTCTCACTTTGGGCGCCATTTCGCTCTTCCAGTGAGCACCTTCTTCTCCTCGTTGCTCTCCACCTTCCACCTGCAAACTCATCATCTTCCTACCAATGCGATTGGCTCTCTTTTCTGCTTTATCTCTTTTGCGAGGCTTACCTCGGGATTTGGCGTACAGTTCTTCTATGGGCCAAATATTTTAGATTTAGGGTTCAGGTTGTTCCCCATCCTGGTGCTCCTCGAGCCGAGAATAAGCCGACTCGGTGCGGTGCCGCTAGCATCACGCCCCGGAGAGACTCTATCTTTCCTCGGGTTGTTGGGCTTGATTCTTGCAAGAAGTGGCATAGGACCTTTTTCTATATCAAAAACAGCGGGTCCACCGATAACATCCGGCTCCCCCGTTTCTCGGACGAGGTCCCCAGCAAGAAGCTCTGGCATCTTGACCCGCGCGACCAAGACGCTGCGGTGAACGAGGCTAATGCGATCCTGGAAAGGTTGCTGTCGCCGGATGAAAACTTTCATCTTGCCAACACTGACCTCATGTGCGCCTTCATCTCACGCCGGGTAAGCCCCATCCAAGCAAGGAGCCATAAGATGTGCTTCATGAGTGGCTCCCATGATCCCACTCAGTACTCTACTAAGGAGCTCACCCATGACTCCATTGCTCGCCGAGTAAGCTCAATCTTTAAACTGAACTTGGTGGATGATTGGGCTTGGAGTTGCCCTTCGTTTAGCCGGGTCAGGCCTGTCCCCTGGGTAAGTTTTCCGAGTCGTTTTCCTTGCCGAGTCGGCTTTAGCTCTTTTGCCACTCTCAGTCTAGTTTTTGCTTACTCATTCTGTTTGTCTTTCACAGAATCTTGTTCACCAGGTTGATGACAGTATTGTCCCTCCCTGCGGTTATAACGGAGATTGCTCCGACTTTGATAAAGTCGAGTATGACCTGGAGTGCTTCATGCCCATCCCGCACGCTGCGGCTGCGTCAGCTTCGGGTAAGAGTCGATCTCGCAATCCCTTACAAGATTGGTCTGACGATGATGAGGATGATGATTGTACGCTTTTGGAGGTACATGCCTTTTGACCTTAGTCTTCCAACTTATCCGAGTAAGCCTGTTATTTACTTATGCGGCAGGCCAGGTACATGACACTCCTCCTCTCGCCATGGGCGGAGTCGGCAAGATCCCCGTCGCCAAGCCGAAGTGACGTGGATCCTCCTCCAGCAGTCGGCCAGCCAAGAAGAGCAAGCCCACTCTGGCATCTCCTGCTGCCTCTACTGCTGCTACGCTAGCTGAGACTCACCAAGCCGCTGGGCGCCGAGTCACCCGTGACTCGGTCGTCACCGGGTAAGTTTTTTATATTGTTCTTGCTTTTTCGTCACTGTCATTCTCTTATACATGTCTTGTTGTTTTCAGTGCCGCACCTTTGTCGGCGAACCAGGCTGCTTCCAGCATCACCTTGCCGTTAAGGTCTGCGCCTCCTACAGCTGATTCGACGGCGCCGAGTCCCGTTCGAGTCGAGGCTCCCACTATTGAGGCTCACGCCTCTCAGTGTCAGTCAGACCTGGTGGATCACTCGGCGAGCGCCCCTGGTGCTGGCCAGGAACAATTTTCTGATCTTGGTGCCAGTGACTCTGGCACCGAGAAACCTTCCGCCACCAGTTCCTCTGGCAGCAGCCCTCAAGCTGGTGCAAATGAACAACTTCCTGATCTTGGAGCCAGCAAAACTACTGAGCCCAGTCAGCCGGCTCCACTTTCTTCTCCAAATCTTCCTGCTCGCTCTCCTATTCTGTCAAAGGGCCAGACCCAGCCCAAGGCCTCTGGCTCGGCTCGCCCGTTATCCGGCAAGTCCACCTCCACCAAGCAGACAACGTTGGTCTGTGCTCTAGGTACTACTCCTCAGATCCGGCCCCCGACGTTGGCAACAATGCTTGCTTCAACGGGCAAAGCGGGCGAGTCTGCGGCTGCCGGGTCAGGTGATGGATCTAAGGCTGTTGCCCTCCATACTAGTGCTGCTGCGACCCGTGCAAACGTGGGAACTACCCTGAAAACGGGTCAAGTTCTCACTCAGACGCTCAGCAAGAAAACCTTGGTTCGGTTGAGCCTTATGCTTTGGCATGGAATGCAGCTGGCGAGCAGGAGGTCAGCACCCGCGCTGGAAAAAAACTGAAGCTAGGCCCCAAGGCCGTCTCTGACATGACCCAGCAGGCCATTTCCCTAATGGCCCGCGCCGATGAAGTGAACGAGGTAAAGTAGCTTCTTACTCTTTTGTCTTGTTGAGTATTTATTTTATACATATCACTTAGTCCCCGAGGTTACTGCCGAATGAAGAACTTATTCGGCCGTAAGCTCTCAATCATCACTTAGTCTTTAAATTTTCACACCAAGCTTGAATGTTAGAGCTTCGATCCCTAGCCCTCGAGGTTACTGTCGAATAAAGAATTTATTCGCCTGTAAGTTCTTAAGCCTTTTTATTTCCTTGTGCCAAACTCATATGTTAGAGCTTCGATCCCTAGCCCTTGAGGTTACTGTCGAGTGAGGAACTTACTCAGATGTAAGCTCTCAAGCCTTTTTATTTCCTTGTGCCAAACTCATATGTTAGAGCTTTGATCCCTAGTCCTCGAGGTTACTGCCGAGTGAGGAACTTACTCGGCTATAAGCTCCTAGACAGGAGGCACTTTTTATCCGGTCGGCTGCTTGACCTGTCCTTTACTTACTGTCTATTTGCTTTGTACAGCTCACGCATAACGAGCGCACCAAGGTGCACCAAGCTCTCGTTCTGGCGCATCGCAAGCTCGAACTTGCGTATGAGAAGCTGCAGACTGACACCCAAGGACAAGGTAATATCCTTACGCGTCCTTTCTTTATTTGGTGTATTTTTATTTGGTTTGTTCTCTCAATCACTTCTTGCTCTTTTCTCATAGCCTATGCTCGGTCCACCATCGAGGCTCTTCACTCGCAGATCAGCGAGGCAGCGAGTAAGTTTCTTGCCTCATTAATCTGACAGCTGAAGATATTTCTTTTGGTGCTGACAAGTAGTTTGTTCTGAATAAGCAGAGAAGCACCAAGCCAAACGCCAGAAAGAGCGATACGAGATGACTCGGTTGAAGAAGATGATGGCCGAGACAGAGCAGAAGCACTTGGCCGAGGTGAAGGGGCTGAAGGAAGAGCTTGCTGAGAAGAATGAGTAGCAGGCCGCCAGCGCCGAAAAGACTAGAAAGTTGCTCGACGAGGCCGAGTCATCGGTTGAGTCGGCAAACCTGAACCTTGACGCACTTCAAGCCAAGGCCAAGATTTGGCAGAGAAAGCTCGGCGCTGTCAACTCCTTTCTCGGTAGTGAGTTCTTACTCTTTTTGCACTGTATAGGTCGCTCTGGACTTCTTCCCTCTACTTTTGTCATTTTGCTAACTTTGTCTTTTTGCTTGCAGAGAATTTTCCTGAGGCCAACATGTTTGCCATCTGAGCCATGAAGAAAGTGAGGGCCAAATCTGGCACTCCGGCTGATGGCGAGGTGACCATGGACAAGCTTCTCGAAGCAGTGTCAGAACGGGTCAAGACCCTCAAGTCTTGTGGTGCAAACCTGCTCAAGTCAGCTATTCATGTGTTTCGCATGCTCTGGCCGGATGAAGACACACCTGAACTCATCGAGCCACTTGCTAAGAGACTGCTCCTTACTGAGGACCGGCTGGATCAGTGGCGTGAGTCGTTCGGCCGAGCTGCAACGGACAAGGCTCTCTCCTTCGTGCTCTGATGGTACGAGGACATCAATCTTGATGTTCTTGCTCGTATAAGAGGAGATGGCAAATGGATGAATGACCCGGAGCTGATCAAGAAACACCATGATCGAGTACACCATGGTGCACGCTTGGTACGACGGGCCCAGCTTCCTCGACCTTGGCGACCCGCTCGTCAAAGTTGCTGATGAAGAGGGTGGCGACAGCGAAGCAACCGAGTCAGATGGTCCGTATGACCCGGCCACTGACGCCCCTGACTCGGCAGATGCTCCAAGCGACGCTCCTAGCTCCAAGGGTGCTCCTCCGAGTCCTGCTTCTTCTTAGGCTAACAAGTACTTGAACTTTTGATTAGATCCCCGGTATGCCGGGTACAGATGTAATATACATTGCACTTTAAGTTTGATTATGCGCCTTTTGATAAGGCTCTATATATTTTCGTTATGTTCTAAGTGTGAATCATTCAAGGGCAAGTCCCCGAGTCTCATTTTGCCGTTTCACCTTTCCTCGACTTTTGCCCCTATCTACCTTTTTTGGTGTTCGACATTAGAGTCTCAAAGTACTTAGGATATAGTTAGCGGATATGAAGCTTGGATCACTTGGCTGAGATTATTCAGCACGCAGTATAACATGACCTGCAGTGGGTTAGGCAAATACATAAAGCCGACTCGCGTTTATCCTTTGTACTTATCCGGCATTCGTGTTTACCCATCATACATCCTTTCCTCTTTCTTGCCATGAAGCCGTGTTTTCGGACAACAACATAGTCAAACAGTTGATTTTTTCCGAGTAAACACTACTTGTTCCGAGATAAATTTCGGGTGTCACGCCAGCCGACATAAAATAATTGAGAGGAAAAACTTAAGGGGTAGTCCCCGAGTCAGTTTTTCGAATCATACCATTTTATTATTAGCACATAGCCGGCACACACATCCAACGTATGAGAGTTCGAGTGATACATGCATTGCTTCTCCTAAGTATAGAAGGGACGAAGTAGTGCCACATTCCATGGCCTTTTGGTCTCATCTCCTGACTTGTCCGCCTTGTTCTTTTGCGCTTCACGAGCATCTATGAGATAATATGAATCATTGTGCAATGTTTTGCTTACAATGAATGGACCTTCCCATGGGGGTGATAATTTATGCATTCCCGTTGTGCGCTGCACCAGCCTTAGCACCATATCTCCTTCTCAAAAAACACGAGGTTGCACTTTCCGGCTATGGTAGCATCGGAGATTATGTTGATATATAACGGATCTGGATAATGCCACTTACCTTGCTTCTTCGAGTAAGTCTACTATATCTTCTCGGGCCTCTTTTACCTCGGCTTCCGAGTATTGCCTTATCATTGGTGAGTCATACTCTATGTCGGCAGACAAAACTGCTTCTGCCCCATACACGAGGAAAAATGGCGTATATCCCGTTGATCGATTCGGAGTTGTTCTTAGGCTCCATAACACTGAGGGAAGTTCCTCTATCCAACAACCAGGTGACCTCTAGAGTGGTTCCATTAAGCGGGGTTTAATCCCTGATAGAACTAAGCCATTAGCCCGTTCAACTTGTCCATTTGATTCTGGATGGGCGACTGATGCTTCATCGAGTCTTATTCGGTGTTTCCCACAGAAACGAGCAAAAGCTCCTTCAGCAAAGTTCGTGCCATTATCAGTGATTACGCTGTGTGGGTAACCGTATCTTAAGATTATATCCTTTAAGAATGTGACAGTTGTTTTACCATCCATTTTTTTGATTGGTATCACTTGTATCCATTTGGTGAACTTGTCAATCATTACCAAAATATGAGTCATGCCTCCCCTTGCTGGTTTGAATGGTCCTACCATATCTAGGCACCATACTGCAAAAGTCCAAGTGATTGGTATAGTCTTTAATTCAGACGCTGGTAGATGTGTCTTGGATGCATAGTGTTGACAACAACTGCATTTTCCGACTAACTCTTGTGCATGTGTGTAGCATCCCAATTGTCTAACAATTGCAATGCTACTTGCCTAGTCTATGTTTGGCTACTTCATACATATCATAATTACATCATCATTATATCATGTTCATGTCACCCATGCCACCTTGCATTGGAGCGTCATATAAAACCCATTTCATTTGGTTATTCTCCTCATATTGCATTTGCCTTATTAGTTGTATTTTGGTTCTTGATATATTGTATTTGGCTTTTGATATAATGGTATATGCCCAATATGAGTTGAGGGCATCTCTCTTGCAAATCCTATCTCACTACTTGATAAGGCCAACTTCCTTGACGATACTATCTATCTACAAATCCAACCATGCATATATATGTGGCAAAGGAAAACTCTTTTTGTTTTATAATCAAGCCATATATATTAGTATGAATCTTCATCTTTCTTCTACTCATGGTCATATTGGTTTGATCCAATCAAATTCAAAATGCCATATGAGCTTACCCTTTCTCAAACCCTTGTTTTATTTATTTATTTATTTATTCTCCTCCCACATCTTTCTTTTGGTAACCTCTTTGGCTCACATACATGTGACATATTTTGCTTCACAAAATATGCACACATGCATGGCGCATGCAACATCAATCCTCCCTCTAATCACATGAGTACTTGACCACTTGTGTGACCTTCTATGCTTATTCATGTATAGTTTATTTTTTTGGTTCCTTTGAATTTGATTCAATTCATCCCTCTTTGATCTTGTTTGGTTAAACCTTATTAAGTCCATAAGCTCTCTAATCTAAACCCTAGCTTGCATCCCTACTAACCTATCTCCCTTTAACCAAACCCTCTACCTAGCTAACTATACCATGCCTAAGCTAAACCCATCGCCAACATCCCTGGCGCCACCCCTGCTACCTCATGTTGCAACCAGACCAGCAAGCGGAGCCCCTGTTCCTCTTCCCGGATGGCGAGCACGTGCCCCTGCCGTACCTCGCTCACGCCCGGATCGTGCCCTCCTCGCTTTGCAAAAAGCAAGGCAGTAGCGCAGCACAACCACGTGAGCCTCGTCTCTCTTATCTTCCCAGGCCCCCAGATCGAGATCCAGTTCTCTCCCTCCTTCCTTTCTTCCTCAAGTTCCAACAATGGCCAAACCCTGACCGAACACCCCCTCCCCCTCTCTGCTAGTTGGTGTTGGGAGCTGTTCCAGGACAAGCAAGACGTCGCAAGGCGCTGCTCTGCTTCCTCTTCCTCGTCTAGAACTGAAGAACCCAGAGGCCCGCCGAGTCAGCAGTGATGCCGCGGTAGACGCCATGGTCAGGACTTCCAGGGTTCCTGTCGCCAGCGAGACCGCCTACCCTTCGAACTTGCTCGCCTGCGTCGTTCAGACGCCGGTGAGTCCCTCTTCCTATATGACAGCTTCCCCCTCCCTCTCGTGCCCTATGCTGCTGCCGCCCTCTGTCGTACACCCTGCGAGCGCTGCCGCGAGCAATGCCTTGCCGTAGACCTGCTGTTGTACCTGACCTCCCGTGTGTCCTGGCCCATCTACTCCGAGTCCAAGCCGACACTACAGTCCACCCCGCGCCACGATTCTTGCACCCAGTGATAGCCCTTGGAACCCTCTTTCCAACTCGCTTGGTCTCACCCAAAACCATGCCCGGATGAGCTCTTGGTCGTCGACGCAAGATCGCGTTGCTGTCAGGTCTCCCCCGTCAAGTTTCAGATTCCTCGGTAGCAGCCGCAGCCGCAACCACTAGTTTTCGCCCTGTTCATCGCAAGCAAGCTTCGTCACGAGGTCGCACCGGGAGTCGCCGTCGCCATGACGAGGTAGCCCCACGCCCCATCTCTCCATCGAGCCCTTGCGCGTCCCGATTGGTGCACCACCGCGGCAGTGAGCTTCCGCGGAAGACGATGCCGTCGCGCGCGCGTCCGCTGCTCTGTTAACAGCCAGTTGAAGCCTTTGTTCCCACACGTTTTTCGGCGTACCTGATACTCATTAGGAAACATACTCTGAACAAAACTTGCAGCCCTTGATCCCATATTCTCTTTTGGTTTTTGAGGCATAGCCAAATTCTATTTAGTTTGATCGCCATATTCATTGAAAGATCGTATCAGCTAGCAGTTTTCATGTGTGTTTTCAGTTTCGTCAGAAAATAGAGCAGCCGTGTTTTTTTTGCAAAAAGGTACCCGTTGTTTTCCAAACACCATCCCGTGGTCCCTCCTAGCCCTCGTGTCATCACTAGCTCGCTCGCACTCGCGTGAGCCCCGCAAGCCCGCGGCCCCACCTGTCACAGCCTGCGGGTAAGAAAGACACGAGTAACAAAAGTCCCTGCACGATTTCTGAAACAAATAAATTTTCAGAATATATTTGAATACAAATTCATTCATACCTGCCAAAATATTTCGAATTTGCGAAAAGTTACAAAACGAAAAGTGAAACATTTTCGAATATGAATCTAACCATATATTAAAATTTGACCAGATTTGACTCTATCTAGTCAAACCTTTGACTTTGATCACATTTGACTAATTTGCATTTAATATTGTTTTAAATTTATAGATTCGAATAATATATGTTTTTGAATTAGGAAAATGTGAGGAATCTGTTTATGATATTTATATTATCATTTGAGCAATTCAAAACAATTGAATTAATAAATATTAATAAGTGTCTTTTCTTGATTATTGCATAACTTTAAATCCGTAACTTCGAATTCGACAAATGATATGTCTAAATCGATCAGCGTGATGAGACCTATCCAACCACGATATCCATGTTATCATTTGCATAATGCATTAATAGCAGTTTTATAATCAGAATTTTTTATGCAAGGAAAACATGATAAATAAAATTGGAAACTAATTGTTTCTTATTAATAATGCCCCATGAATGCTATATCATCATTGAGCGATGCTCCTAATACCTTTTCGACATAGTTTGCATCATTAATTTGCCATGTCATGCATCATATCATAATCATGCCGATTCTTCTGCATTAGTTGTAATTGTTGCATCGCTTGTTCCTTTTAGTGTTTTGCTTCTTCCCGGATAGGACGATGAGATGTTGTGAGCTTCGATAAGTTCTTCGGTTACGAAACTTCGGCAATGTTTTCAGGCGAGCAATCTCCCCCTTTCTACCTATCTTACTTTTATAGTATTTATTCCCTCCTGTTGATCTATTGCTATCTATGTTGTGATGCGCTAGTTTCCGTACCCGTGAAATCCCTTGCAGTCTTATATTGCCTTGGACACATCCTATTACCTATTGTTTGGTAGATAGTTGGACTTGCGTGTCGTAGTCGCCTGCTTAAGTGTTATGCGTCGTAAAGATTACAGTTGTTGGAAGACTGCCATATGCTTTATGTTGGAGATGATCATGGCTTTAATTACCGTTTAATAACTAAAATTAAAGTAGGTAAATAATGCAGAGGCACAGGTGGGCAATAGATGTTATTTGGTTTTTAACCGTCCACTTGTGTCCCGTACGACCCCGAGTACTTGATACCTGTTCTTTGAATATTCGCACTATCCGCATGTGGGACCATGAATCCCCCTAGCCAGAGCTTGAGTCATATATTATTTCTTGGGGCCACAAACTAGTTTGGGGCTTTATTACTATCCTGTACTACGGCCATGCTTTACTGCTTTATTTATGATTGCGCGTGGAGCGCCTGTACTATTTTGGATCGCGGCATGATTACGCGGTATCGACAAGCCTAGTCACACTTTTGGGTTCCCAGTCGTTTACAGCCATTCTCGCAAACCTCTGGGTCCGTCTTGGAGCCAGCCAACTTCGTAGCGGGTAGCTTGGTGGGGTGGCCCCCTGAAATTTATATGAATCTTGCAATTTCTCTGTCGTGATGCCTCGTTGGGTTTTATTTGGTTTTTCTTGAGGTTGATCGTGCGTGTGTTGCTATTTGTGCCCCCTGCAGGGTAAAACTTTCTGAAAACCGTGTCCACGGTTATGGACAACTTGGAGCACAGTATCTCGATCATACACAACTATAACTAAAGTAGTGTTATAAATTTGACTTTATAATGACTAGTAATTAGTTTCACTATAATGGAATGGCTAAATAAAGTGCCAACAACTGCTGGTTTTGGGTTGTCACCCGTTACCATTGTATCTGACTAGTAAGTATTGCAACTACAACGGAATGGCTAAATAAAAGTGCCAACAACTGCTGGGTTTTGGGATGCCTCATGCTATAGGTATCTGACTAGTAAGTACTACAACTACAATGGAATGGTTATTTAAAACTGCCCATTGCTTATTATATCAGGATGACTCATGATATCTATATCTGACTAGTAATTGCCGCAACTATAACGAAATAAATAAAACTGCCAACTGTGTGAGTTCCTCGGTTGACTTCCTCAGTTGGTATCAAGGGGGAATACCAGGATGGGTATGTTTGGTGTTAGAATCAGGTTGGATCCGAGTAGGTCTTTCTTATCCCTATCTGATAGACGCCAGTTGTATTGAGTCTTTATAGGTTGTTTAGTGCATCTTCTTGTTGGCCGCCTGGTCCACCATACCTATGTGGCGAGGACATTAATTCTAGTCTCGCTGTCTTGGCCTTGGTACTGACCTCTCTTTTTTTCCTTTGCCCTTTGTCGGCACCCCTTTGTTTTAGCAGGTTTTGAGATCGACGTCGTTAGCAGGGTTACCCTTCCGGCTTGGCCTGGGCAGGGTTATGGACGCCATTGGTTATTCTTCAGGGCTCTTAGCTCAATTTGCATCTTGTCCGTACTCTGACGTTGTATCGTTTTAAAGGTGATTTGGATCTTCGTATTGTATATCCGTATTCTTGACTCTTTGAGTCATTGTTGTATATATCTGTTCTGTGGGTTCCATCGTGGACTATTGTGTAATGGTATTACTTCGTTTTCCACCCGCACGAAAGTGCCTGGTGGGCACCTTTGAATCGTTTCTATGTGGGTTTGGTGGGGATCGCTGAAACTTGCATAGGGCTGATTTTGAGGGTGTTACAATATGCCAATGCGCTTGGCCAATAAAATCCATGCCGGAATGCCTTGGCCACCAACGCTCTTGATGACGCATGGTGCCCACATTCTCCTTGATGAATATCCAATAAGATCTCCTGGCCTTTCTCTGAGCTGATATAATGCTGCAGTACGCACGTCACACTTCGCTTGTATAGTTCCTTGCTGATTATGGTGTAATCTTTTGCTCTTCTTGATGTTTGCCTTGCCAATGTTTCATCATTCGGCAAGGTCCCATCTTTTAAGTAATCGAATATCGGTTGTGCCCATGTTGGTATCAATGGTTCCAGGTCTGCTTCAGCATCAATGTCCATTGGCTCCGCCGACATATGCTCTGCCGACATGACCTGAGGAGTCCCCGAGTGTGACTTGGCAGCCCCTGAGTTGAGCGGATCAGTCCCCGAGTGAGTCGAACCTGCCCCTGAGTCGACATCCATTGGTACCACGCCTGACTCCTAATTCGCTGGGGTGACCCTGGTCGAGTCGGATTCTGGTGACGACTTAATCGATGGTTTCCTAAGGTGCTCCAGCGCTACTCCTGGTGGTATTGCTTGCCGAGATGACCCTAGTTTGGATAGTACATCTGTTGCCTCATTTTCTGCTCTAGGAACGTGATGGAATTCGCATCCGTCAAAGTATCCCGAAATTTGTTGCACATGGAAACGATATAATGCCATGTTTGCGTCCAGCGCATCCCACTGTCCAGACACTTTCTGAATCACCAAATCCGAATCGCCAAAAAACATGATCCTTTTGATGCCAATCTCCTTGGCCACTTTGATGTCGTGGACCAGTGCTTCATACTCGGCAACATTGTTGGAAGTAGCAAAATGAATCTGTAACACATACTTGAGTTGATCCCTCTTTGGAGATGTGAGCACTATCCCGGCGCCTAGACCCATTTTCGTCTTGGACCCATCAAAATGCATTTTCCAGTAGTTCGGATCTGGTAGTGGTGGTTCATACTGCATTTCCATCCAGTCGACAAAGAAATCTGCAACAGCTTGAGATTTGATTGCATCTCGCCTGTCATATTGTGGGGTGTATGGTGCTAGCTCTATGGCCCATTTTGCGACTCAGCCGCTAGCATATTTGCTGCCCAATATATCCGAGATAGGTGCCTTGCATATTACACGGATTGGGTGTTCTTGAAAGTAATGTTTCAGCTTCTTTGCCGCCATATATACCCCATATGTCATCTTCTGATAATGCGGGTAATTCTGTTTCGAGACAGAGAGCACTTCGCTCAAGTAATAAACTGGTCTTTGGACTGATTTGCCCCCTTCTTCACGTTCAACCGCTATTACTGCACTTACAACTCTGTTGGTTGCGGAGAAATAGAGCAACATTGGCTCTTTGGATAGTGGTGATGCTAATATTGGTGTTGTTGCCAACATTTTCTTTAACTCATGGAAAGCGCTATCAGCTTGTTGTGTCCATGTAAATTTGTCTTATTTCTTCATCAGTTGATATAGTGGTAGGGCTTTTTCACCTAGCCAACTAACAAACCTGCTCAACGAGGCCAGACATCCAGTAAACTTCTGGACATCGTTAAGGGTTTTTGGCAATTCCATTCTCTTGATGGCCCTGATTTTTATCGGGTTAGCTTCAATTCCTCGGCTGGATACAAGGAATCCGAGTAATTTGCCAGCCGGGACACCAAATGTGCATTTTTCCGGGTTAAGATTCATCCGGAATCTTCTCAAGTTTGCGAATGTTTGACGCAAGTCCTCAATTAGAGTATGACTTTGCTTGGTTTTTATTACCACGTCATTGACGTATACTTGAAATTTTTTGTCCAATTGATCTTGCAAGCATTTTTGCATGCATCTTTGATATGTTGCACCTGCATTTCTCAACCCAAATGGCATGGTACGATAGCAATAAGCCACATACGGGGTGATAAAAGTTGTCTTTATTTGATCATCCGGATTCAGTGGTATCTGATGGAATCCAGAATACGCATCCACAAATGACAACAACTCACACCCAGGAGTAGAATCTATGACTTTATTGATCCGTGACAGGGGAAATGGATCTTTTGGAGACGCCTTATTAAGGTTCGTGTAGTCAATACACATGCGCCATACCACTGCCACGTTCGGGTCATCTTTTTTCTTCTCAACCAAGACTGGATTTGACAACCAATCCGGGTGCAGTACTTCCACGATGAATCCAGCAGCTAAGAGTCTAGCAATCTCGGCAGCTATCATTTTCCTCCTATCTTCGGCTAAGCGGCGGAGGGGTTGCTTCACCGGCTTGGCATCTGGTCTTACATGAAGAGAGTGCTCAGCCAGCTCCCTCGGAACTCCTTGCAGATCCTGAGTGGACCATGCAAAGATATCCTGATTCTCACGGAGGAAGCTGGTGAGCTCGCTTTCCTATTTGTCCGTGAGGCTATCCCCAATGGTAACCGTGCGCTCTGGGAAAGTCTCATCTACCTATACCTTCTTGGTTTGTTTGGTAGCTTGAAATGACACATTGCCATGCGGGTTGGTGAGTGCCGACATGGACATTTGTGCTGCTTTGGCCAATGCTGCCACTTCCAACATTTGATTATTTTCTTGTTCTATGACGAGTGACTCGGCCAGTGATGATCCGTCTGAGGCACAAGCGATGGATCTTTTGTAGTACCCTTCAACTGTAATCACCCCACATGGGCCTGGCAGCTTCATCTTTAAGTAAGCAATGTGGGGAGTAGCCATAAACCTTGCCATAGCCGGCCTGCCGAGTAAGGCGTGATATGAGCTGACCAAATCCACTACCTCGAACTCTATGGCTTCAATGCGACAGTTCTCTCTGTTGCCGAATAAGACGTCGACCCAGATCTTGCCAATTGGCTCACAGGACAGTCCCGACACAATACCCTGGAAAGTGGTCTTAGTCGGCTCCAGCATGTTCATGGTAATGCCTAACTTGAGCATAGTATCCTTGTACATGATGTTGATGCTACTGCCATCATCGATCAGCACTTTTGAAAACTTGACATTGATATCTGGGCCCATGAACGTTGGATCCCAAACAAGGGCATATCCTCCTAGGGTTGGCATGACCTTGGGGTGATATTTTATGCTCCAAGTTATCTCTTGCTCAGACCAATGCATGTACTTGGGAATTGCCGGCATTATGGCATTCACCTCCATCATCCATCGCTGCTGGCTCTTTTTGTCATTCGGCTCTATGACAAAGACAACATAGCTCTGGTGATGTTCTCTGTACCCAGTTCTAGTTCCTTGGCCGACATGAGCATCGTCACCTCTTGGATTGTGCACCTGGTGCACAGTTTGTCTTCTTTCTTGATTATGGTACCGCACTGCTGTTCAGATTCATATCCTGCTCCCCACTATTTGAGCATTTCCTCCTGTAAGTGGTGGAGGGGGAGGTGGTGGAAGCTGCTTATTCGGCGAATCCACTCTATCTCCTTTCTGAAACCAAGTGCACTACCTTCTTGTGTGATTGGCCGGTTTACTCGGACTAGGCGTGTGAAACTTACACGGCTGGTCCAGCATCATCTCATAGGTATATTTCTGTCGGTCCTAATATTGTTTGCTTTGTTCGTATGGCTTTTTTCCATCATTCTTTAGCACCCACTGTTGTTGTCCACTTGTCCTTTGACGTTGGCTACTTCCAGCATCTGGATGATCTTGACTTACGGCCGCAACCTGAGTCGAACCAAATCTGTACTCTGTCCTTTCGTCTCTTCTCTTGCTTCTGTATTCGGATCTTTCCTGACGCCTTTGTGACCCGACAGCGTCATAGATCTGAGTCTCAGTCATCCCATCTGCCGACATAAGCAGTGGCTGAGTCAGATCTCCTAACGCATACGAATCAGCAATTCTTGTCGTTTCTGCTAGACTGGCCGGCATATCTCTCTGTAACCTTTGCCACAGCACACTTCTATGTCTGCATCCTTGTGCAAACTAAGCGATTGCCTGTGACTCGATTACCCCTTCACAGGAGTTGCGCATCGTACACCACCTTGTGAGGAATTCCCTGTTTGTCTCATTCGGTCTTTGCTTGCACATCGCCAGTTGTTGTGGGCAATTCGGCCTCTTGTAAGTACTCGTGAAATTGCTCACAAAAGCGTCTTGAAAAGCGATCCAGCTATTAATGCTTCCGGGTGGTAAATTGTTCAGCCATACCCGAGCTGGTCCTTCCAGCATTTTCACAGCAGTTCCATAATCTATGAGCCAGTCCTCTGGCTTTGTACTTCCATCATACGTTTTTGTCCCTCTGGCCAGCTGGAAATTTGGTACCGGTGGCTCCTTCATGATCCTTGGGCCAAAGCATGGTGGACCCTACAGACCTTGCGATTCGATCAGCTCTTCCATCTTTATTCGGTCAAGCTTCAGCCTTGCATCATCCGGCTGAAGGTTCCTACCTCCGAGTCTAGCTCCCATTGCTTGATATGCGTGATCCGGCAATTCATATCCGTCATTCACCATAGCCGAGTAACCATCATTGTACTTATTTGTGTTCGGGTCAACAGGTTGTTGAGCTGCCTTTCCTGCACTTTGCTATCTTCTTTCGGGTTGAGCTAGTGCATTATTTGGTGCCGGATTTCCTCCTCCTGCCGAGTGAGTTCCACGCCTAGCTTGAGGCGCAAAATTTTTCCCTTTGTTGTCGTTTCTTTGCGCTGCTTGCCTTTCTTGGCCTGCATTCTCCTGGTTTTCATTTCCTTGGGCATTATTCCTTCTTGCCCCCTGCGCATGTGTCGGGTTTCCTTGAGCCATCGCTGCATCATAGGTGATCATCTGCTTGTTTCTTCCAGAATCCACACTTTTTTCCTTTCTCGGTCTTGGCGCTGCTCCGGGTGAGGATGCCGTATGCCCTGCCAATCTTGCCTGGATAGGAGTCGCCGAGTGAACCAGTTGTGACCTTCCTGCTATACCCGGATTTTCTCTGTAATACGCTTCATTCAGCATGCTATCTGCTCTTACTAGTTCATTGACTCGTTCTTGTTGTCTTTTCTTTGCTTCTCCCTCCAAATGGGGCAATTCTGCCATTGCTGCTTCTGCTGCTCGCAGATTAGCTGCTGATGTGTTATATGTTGGCCGCATAGTTGTTTCGTTGCTGTTCTCTGGTGTTGTTTTTGACATCGCACCTGCCAGCTCTTCATTGAGGTTTCTTCCTCTCAATCTCGTCGCATCAAGCCGGGTATTTGCGCCCTTAACTCGATTTGCCGAGTTGAGCTCTCGGATTGTGATATCCACATCTTGCTGTAACTGCTCTAATTCCTTGGCTTTCTCCAAAACTTTTATCCTAGCCTCCTCCAACTCGGCTTGCACACGTATCGTGTCAGGTGCCTGTGCCACTGGCTCTGCCAACTTGTCTATCGCTTCCTACAGTTCCTTAGCCCTTTTACTCCTAGCTATGTTTTCTGGTTTTTCCAGTGGTGCCTTTGATGTTCTTGCAGCCCTTGGTGTTTCATCATGATTTCCTCCCTCAACATTCTCATTCACTACTGGAACTATCGGCGGAGCCGCGGGGTTTGGGGATGTCATCATTACCTCCATGGAGACGAGTTGGTGAAGCTTCCTAGTGACAGGAATCGTTGGCGGATCCGGCGCCAGGACGAGTGCTCCGGATATGCGTGCTCCACGCGCACTGCGACGTAGACCTGGTGCTCGCCGAACTTGATGAAGAGACCGCCCCTAGGGAACGGCTTGATCCCGAAGCAGCCTGCGTTGTCGCTGACGAAGTTGAGCGCTCCAAACCTCTGGATGAGGCCGGAGTATACGCGCTTGCCGGTCTTGGTGATGATGTTGCCCGTCCGGATGAAGAATCCATCAACCACCTTCTTCCGCCACACGGTGGGCGCCAACAGTCGTGGTGGTGGCACGGCAGATGCCATGGGTAGGCTTAAGTTAGGGGCCGAATGGGTGCTTGAGGTCACCGGGGAGGGAGTGCACGGTCAAGCCATGCACGAAGAACAAGAATAACTCTCCACACTTAGCGATTTTATTGATACCTGAGGATTACAAGTGCTCCTTGAGCTGTATGAACTAGAGTTCAGTGCACTAGTTTCTTACTTGGTCCAACCTCCTCCTACTACAGCTATTCCCTTCCTTATATAGGCAGTGCTAGCTAGCTTGTACCCCTTTGGGTTCTAGGGTTTACTGTTTGGATCCTGGTCCCTACTATGCGGGCCGAGTCATGGGCTTTCCCTAAGCCCAATAGCCTAGTCCATAAAGCTTGAGAGCTAACGGTCTTCTGGTACATCGCCTCCTGTTCCTTTTGGCATCACGCAGTTACTTTGTACGTCAGTCCTTGCTTTGGGCGTCACCCGGCTCCTTTTGTGTCACCCGACGTCTCCCTTCTCTTTTGACCATGCTTTACCATGGTCCTTCCTGAACCTTACTCAGAAAGGTGCCACGCGTCCTTATTAGACTCGGCCCTTCCTTGGTAGACTCGGCTCGTTGGTTCCTGCAAGAATAACAACTTTGTCTTATGCGGGCCGACATAGTTCATATGTCGGCCGCACACGCTTCTCTTTCCCGGCCGTCCTTACCCGGCCTGGTTCTTTCTTCACTCGGAGCTTACCCAGCTACGCTATGTTTTATCCCTCGTGACCCTAGCGGGGGTTATCCCCCTGACAGGCCTTACATGAAGAGAGTGCACAGCCAGCTCCCTCGGAACTCCTTTCAAGTCCTGTGTGGACCATGCAAAGATATCCCGATTCTCACGGAGGAAGCTGGTGAGCTCGCTTTCCTATTTGTCAGTCAGCCCAGCACCAATGGTAACTGTGCATTCTGGGAAAGCCTCATCCACCTGTATTTTATTTGTTTCCTTGGTAGCTTGGAAAGATACACTACCATACGGGTTAGTGAGTGCCAGCATAGACATTTGTGCTGCTTTGGCCAATGCAGCCACTTCCATCATTTGATGCTTTTCCTGCGCTCTGACCAGTGAATCGGCCAGCAAAGATCCGGCTGAGGCGCAAGCAATTGATCTCTTGTAATCTCCTTCGATTGTGATAACTCCGCATGGACCTGGCAGTTTCATCTTTAAGTAATCAATGTGAGGAATAGCCATAGCCGGCCTGCCGAGTAAGGCATGGTATGAGCTGACCAGGTCAACCACCTCGAACTCTATGGCTTCATTGCGACAATTTTCTTTGTTGCCCAATAAGACGTTAAGCCAGATCTTGCCAATTGGCTCACAGGACAATCCCGGCACAATACCATGGAAAGTTGTCTTAATCGGCTCCAGCATGTTCATAGTAATGCCTAACTTGAGCTTGGAATCCTTGTACATGATGTTGATGCTGCTGCCAACATCAATTAGTACCTTGGAGAACTTCACATTGATATCAGGGCCCATGAAAGTTGGATCCAAGACAAGAGCATAACCTCCTGGTGTTGGCATGATCTTGGGGTGATCCTTTATGATCCAAGTTATCTCTTGTTCAGACCAATGCATATACTTTGGAATTGCCGGCATTGTGGCATTCACTTCCATCATCTGTCTTTGTTGACTCTTTTTGTCATTCGGCTCTGTGACAAATACGACATAGCTCTGGTGATGCTCTGTGTACTCATTTCTTGTTCCATGGCCGACATGAGCGTCATCATTTCTTGGGTTATGCACTTGATGCACGGACTCTATTCTTTCTTGGTTATGATATCTCGGTTGCCTGTTCTCATATCTATGCCTGTGAGCGGTGGAGGGGTAGGTGGTGGTAATTGCTTAGTCAGCAAATCCACTCTGTCTCCCTCCTGAAACCAAGTGCATTGTCTTGTTGTGTGATTTGCTGGCTTACTCGGACTTGGCGTGTGGAACTTACACGGTTGGTCCAACACCATTTCATAAGTATATTTCTGCCTGTCTTGATATGGCTTTCTTTGTTCATATGGCTTTTTACCATCATTATTTGGTATCCACTACTGTTGCCCATTTGTCCTTCGATGTTGGCTACTTCCAGCATCTGCATGATCCTGACTCGCAGCCGCAACTTGAGTTGAACCATATCTGTAGTCTGGTCTCTCGTCTCTTCTTTTGCTTCTATACTCGGCCCTTTCCTGGCGCCTTTGCGATCCGGCAGCGTCATAGATCTGAGTCTCAGTCATGCCGTCTGCCGACATAAGTAGAGGCTGAGTCGGATCTCCTAACGCATATGAGTCGGCAATTCTTATCGTTTCTGCCAGGCTTGCCGGCATATCTCTCTGTAACCTTTGCCACAGTACACTTCCATGTTTGCATCCTTGTGCAAACCATGCAATTGCCTGAGACTCAATTACCCCTTCGCAAGAGTTACGCATTGTGCACCACCTTGTGAGGAATTCCTTGTCTATTTCATTCGGCCTTTGCTTGCACATAGCAAGATGTTGTGGTCGATTTGGCCTCTTGTATGTTCTTGTGAAATTGCTGACGAAAGCTTCCTGAAAATCAATCCAGCTCTTGATGCTTCCGGGTGTCAAATTATTTAGCCACACCCTTGCTAGTCCTTCTAGCATCTGTGGCACGCACTGCCCATCTCAAATTTCCCTACGCGATCTTTACTGCAGTTCCATAATCTATGAGCCAATCTTCTGGCTTTGTGCTTCCATCGTAGGTCTTCGTCCCTCTGGTCAGCTGAAAGTTTGGCACTGGCGGCTCCTTCATGATCCTTGGGCCAAAACATGGTGGACCCTGTGGACCTTGCGACTCGATTAGTTCTGCCATCTTTATCCGATCGAGCTTTAGCCTTGCATCCTCCGGCTGAAGATTTCTGCCTCCGAGTCTGGCTCCCATTGCTTGGTACGCATGATCCGGAAATTCATACCCGTCATTTACCATCGCCGAGTAACCATCATTGTATATGTTTGTGTTCGGGTCTGCAGGTTGCTGCACTGCTTTTCCCGTGCTTTGCTGTCTCTTTTTGGGTTGAGCTGGTGGAGGATTCGGAGATAGGTTTCCTCCACCCGCCGAGTGAGTTCCACGACTAGGTTGAGGTGCAAAAATTTCCCCCCATTGTCATTCCTTTGTCCTGCTTGCCTTTCTCGGCCAGCATTTTCCTGGTTCTCATTTCCCTGAACAATATTCCTTCTTGTTCCCCGCGCACGTGTTGGGTTTCCCTGAGCCATTGCCAGGTCATAGGTAACCATTTTCTTGTTCCTTCTTGAATCCACACTCTTTTATTTTCTCTGTCTCGGTGCCACTCCTGGTGAGGAGGTTGTATGACCTTCTGATCTTGCCGGGATTGGAGTTGCCGAGTGAACCAGCTGTGACCTCCCAGCTATACCCAGATTCACCATGTGGTACGCTTCATTCAGCATCCCTGCTGCTCTTACCAACTCATTGAACCATTCCTGTTGTTTCCTCTTTGCTTCACCCATCAAATGGGGGAGCTTAGCCATTGCTGCCTCTGCAGCTCTCAGATTTGCTGCTGTAGTGTTGTATGTCGGCTGCATGGCTGTTTCGTTGCTGTTTTCTGGTGTTATCTTTGACGTTGCGTCCATCAATTCTGGATTGAGGTTTTTTCCTCTCAACCTTGTTGCATCAAGCCTGGTCTTAGCGCCCTTGACTCGATTCGCCGAGTTGAGCTCTCGAATTGTGATATCCACATCTTGCTGTAACTGCGCTAATTCCTTTGCCTTCTCCGGGACTGTTATCCTGGCCTCCTCTAACTCGGCCTGCATGCGTGCCGGATCAGCTGCTGGCACTACTGGCTCTGCTAATTCCTCTATTGCTTATTGCAATTCTTTGGCTTCTTACTCCTAGCTATGTTCTCTAGATTTTCTAGCGGTGCCTTTGCAGTTCTTGCCGCCCTTGGCATTTCCTTTGGATTTCCTCCCTTAGCTTCCTCATTCACCACATAAACCACTGGAGGTGCTGCTGGGTTAGGAGCTGTCATCATTACCTCGACGGAGACGAGTTGGTGAAGTTTTCCTGTGGAAGGAACCGCAGGTGGATCCGGCGCCAGGATGACGCGCTCCGGGAACCGCGCTCCACGCGCACCACGACGTAGACCTGGTGCTCTCCGAACTTGATGAATCGGCCTCCCCTAGGGAATGGCTTGGTCCCAAAGCAGCCTGCGTTGTCGCTAATGAAGTTGAGTGCCCCGAACCTCTGGATGAGGCCAGAATAGACGCGATCGCCCGTCTTGGTGATGATGTTGCCCATCCGTATGAAAACTCCAGCAAGCGCCTGCTTATGCCCCACGGTGGGCGCCAACTGTCGTGGTGGTGTCACGGCAGATGCCATGGGTAGGCTTAAGTTGGGGGCCAAATGGAAGCATGTGGTAACCGGGGATGGAGTGCACGGTCTAGCCGCGCATGAAGAACAAGATGAACTATCCACGTTTAGGATTTTTATTGATACTAGAAGTTTACAAGTGCTCCTTGAGCTGTTTGAGCAAAGCCTCAGGTCACTAGTTTCCTACTTCCTCCAACCTCCCTAAACCCTAGCTATGCCCCTCCTTATATAGGCGATGGCCATCTAGGTTACATCCATTTGGGTTCTAGGGTTACTGTTTAGATCTTGGTCCTTACTATGCGGGTCGGGTCATGGACTAGCCCCGAGCCCCTTGACCCAGTCCACAAAGATATACAGCTAACGGTCCTCTCGTATGTAGCTTCCAGCTCTTTTGGCGTCATACAGTGACTTTGTACGTCAGCCCTTGCTTTAGGTGTAACTTGGCTCCTTTTGTGTCAAACGGTGTCGCCCCTCTCTTTTGACCGTGCTTTACCATGGTCCCTTCTGAACCTCACTCGGAAAGCTACCATGCGTCCTCTCTGATTCGGCCTTCCATCATGACACTCGGCTCGTTGCTTCCTGCAAGGTGAACAAACTTGTCTTATATGGGCCAACATAATTCTTATGTCGGCCGTAAATGACCTTCTTACACGGCCGTTGTTTACCCGGCCAGATTTATTCTTCACTCGGCACAGGCCAAGCTGGGAAATGTTTTACCCCTTATGACCCTACCGGGGGTTATTCCCTCGACCGTTGTAGCGCTACTAAGTGGGCCCTGTCAAAGTCGGCTCTCCTATCAGACTAATCCACGTCCATTTCCTTCTTTCCAGTCGGTGGCCTATTCCCTCGAACCTGTCGAGGTGCTTGTTCATGGAAAAACCAATCGGACGTGGGTTTTCCTCGTTTAGATAATTCTTGCAAAAGAGATGCACTCCTCGGTGAGAAAGCCCTGGATGATGCTTCCATCCGTATGTGCCTTGTTATGGACGTATCCTTTGATGATTTTGTTCATTCTTTCTAACGCCATCATGTTGTGAAGGCATGGAGGCCCGAGATCCTCGATATCGTCCACTATATCAAAGAATGATGTCGAAGAATGCGGGCAGGAAGTACATCTCCATCTCGGATATGATGGTGACGATATCTTCCTACAGCCTCCTAAGTTTCTTAACGGTTATCGACTTTCGAGTGATGACGTCGAACAAGTTACAGAGGCTAGTCATCATTGCACGGACATGCGGTTCCATGATCCCTCGGATTGCAACCGGAAGTATCTGCGTCATCATGATGTGACAGTCATGTGACATCATCCTGCTGAAGATTCCTTTCGTCGGGTCCAGCCATCTACGTATCAGACCCGTGTATCCTAAGGGATACTTGGTTCTGAGGAGGCAACCGATCATATGTTCAAGCTCGTTAGGATATAGAGTGAAGTAGGAGGGGCACGGGGTTTCACTCTTCTCCGCCCTTTTTCCCTTAGTATCTTTCGTCTCCTCCTCAACCGGCTACTTCCCTGCCCTTTTGCGCTTGTGATCGTTTGTCTCCTCCTCAACCCTATAAGAATACGGGGGGTGAATCTCTTCTCTGATATTCAGTGTCTTTAGGTCGTGTCTTGCTTTCGGCCCGTCTTTGGTCCTATCCGGCGTGTTGAGAAGAGTGCCAAGCAAGCTTTCGCACACGTTCTTCGTGATATGCATGACATCAAGGCTATGAGGCGTACCGAGGATCTTCCAGTACAACAAGTCTCAAAACACTTACCTCCTTTTCCATACCCCCATGAGTGGGTCGTGTTCCTTTTCATGCTTCTTATCTCCTCTCTTCGCTTATTATTCTTATCTTACCCGGCGGAGGGCAGTGTTTCTAGATTTTCAACAAAGCATCGATCTCCTCGCCGCTGCACTTAGGTGGAGGTACTTCGAGCTCATCCTTGTCGTTGAATAGATTTCCATGCTTCCTCCACGGGTCATTCTCAGGTAGCCACATCCAAGTCCTCATGTAGAAGGTTTTCGAAGACCCGGGATCCTTACCCAGCTGAAGAAACGGCGTCCTTTCCATGCAACTTACACAAGCCTTGTGTCCGTGGCACACCTGGCACGCGATATCATCTGTATCCGAGATAGTCCTGCACCATCATGATCAGCGCTTCTTTCAGACGGAAAGGTTGTTGGAGGTGAACGTCCCATGTTTCTACCCCTTCGTCCCACAAGATGGCTAGCTCCTCCTTCAATATCTCAAGATACAGGTTGATATCGCTCCCTGGATGCGTCGGCCCATGGATTAGCATTCTCCTTAGTTATGTATGTACTTCTTCTTCAGGCATAGCCATCGGGAGGTTGTACATCCATACAAACACAGGCCAGGTGTTGTGCTTGTTGCTCTTTTTGACGAACAAATTGAGTTCGTCGATGCTTTCACCCAGTCTGATGTTCCTTAGTTCTTTCCCGAAATATTTGTACTCATTGTCTAATGCTTTCCATTGGCTTGCATCTAAACGGTGCATCAGCACTAGGTTTTCAACCCGCATTGGATCTTTCATCACCGCCTCCTTCCTTTCCGCGTGCCAGCGCATGAGCTTTGCTTCCTGGGGTCCGCGAAGTACCGCTGGAGACGGGGGATGAGCGGGAAGTACCACACAACTTTTCTAGGAGCTTTTCTCGTCCCTCTCTTGTATCGAGGCTTGCCGCACCTTAGGCACGTGGTTAATTCCTTGTGCTCATTCCGATAAATCATGCAGTCACTGATGCAGGCGTGGTATTTTTCGTGTGGTAAATCGAGAGGGACACCACTTTCTTGGCCTCTTGTAGGCCACCTGCCAATGTATTATCTTTAGGCAAGTGCTTCTTCAAGTATCGGAAGAGATCTCCTATGCTTGCATTGTTCCATCTATATCTTGCCTTCATCTCTACAAGATCGAGAGTTACTCTCAAGCAGGTCTCCTCCGGCCCGCGACCTGCATCGTACAACGGAGTTCTCGAGTCTACCACCAGTTGATCTAGCTTAGACTTCCGTCTACCGGCAAATCTGGGGTCAGTCAATGCGTTGCCGAGAAGAATTTCCTGAACATGAGGGTCGTGCACGGCCGCGGTTAACGAGGTATTCCTACTCATGTCCTCGTCGTCTACATGTTCTTCTTCTTCCCGACCTTGTTCATCACCATCGTCGTAGCATGCGACATCCCGTTCTTCTCCCTCCTCATCCTCTTCATTTTCGTGTTGAATGGCATCCTCTTCCTCATGGTCATTGTCATCATCATCTTCATCATCCATCCACTGAGTGTAGCCCTCTATGAAACTATACCTAAGCAGGTGCTCATTCACCGCGTGTGACAAGGGTTCAAACAATGACGATAGTTTGCATTTTCGACACGGACATCTTATTTCCATGCAGTTATTTCGATACATATCGGCAGTCGTGCGTTCCACGTATCTATCGACGTCGCTTTCCTTCATATCGATGACCATCATCTCCTGCATGATAAGAGAATAGATTAGAACCATTGTTTCGGCTTTCACGGAAAAATTCGGCATGACCTTTGCTAAAAATAGTCTCGCCGGAGTGCCAGAAAATTTGCCGGAACAGAAGTTAATCGAAATTTCGGCAAAACATTGGCAACTCGTTGTACATGCACATTCGACCGGCAAAACAACACAAAAAAGGTCCACATATGCGTGCAACCACTTTTCACCATCACAAGTGACATCACCGGTGACTTGTCGCCAACTCATGCACATTCCACCATATTATACCTATTAGTTGACGCGAGGTCCAAGAGCACCGGAGAGACGCCAAACGTCGACCGAAGAGAGTGTGTGTGTTGTCAGGACCATATGCTCAAGATCTAGATCTACCAATAGAGAGAAGTGGGAAAGGTGGTGGGAGATAGATCTAGATCTAGATATTGCTAGGTAGATCTACTAATGCATGCAAGGGGATCGACATCTCCTTAAATATATCAAACTAGGTTGGTTGAATTAGATAAAATGGGTGGGGAGAAGTGGGGGAATGAGCTAGCAAAGCTTTGGGGTTGAGTTTCCATGAAAACTGAGCTAGTGGTGAGTGAGGAGGTGTTGGTAGGTGGCTGGTTCGATCTTCAAATAAGTCCCAGGTTACCACCAGCGAATTACACACTACACGCTGGTGGTAGTATTTAACCACAGGGGGAAGCAACAAAAGCGCTGGCAGTAATAAACACGGCCCAGTGGCCCACCCGGCCCCCTGCCTCCCCGGCGGCGGAACGCTTTTTGCCAATGGTATCAGGATCTAGCCTCGGCAAACGCAGGGCATTTCACCAGCGGCACGTGGCAGCCCATCTGGGGGGCACACGACCCACTCGATCCCTGGAGTGCGCGGGGCCTATTCGTGGGCGCTACTTGCGCTAGCCCCAGCATGCACCGTTAGTTTCACTGGCAGTAAGTGGCGCCCCATCCGGGGGCACGCGGCCCACCTGATCCCTGTCGTGCACCGCCCCAGTTCGCCGGCGGTACTGGTGGTAGCCCCGGCGTGACCAGTGAGTGTCTCCGGTGGTAATTTTATGCAGGCCTGGAAGCCCTTACCGCCGGCGAGCCTGGGCCCACTTTGCATGCGGTAAGGAGTGCTACCCAACCCGCAACATAAGGAGATTATATAAAGTTCTCCATAGTTTTGTAATAGAAGCTAATAAAGTATTTTGTTTTATCAGAGTCCTCTTGGCTCAAGTTTTTGAAATGTCAGAACATTTGAGAATATGAGAGATGAGCCAAGACATCTATTTTGTAAAATAGTTTTTGTCAACTAGTGTTGAGGTAAGGAGTATATATTCTAATATACTATCAGTGTCATAAACACAAGCAAACAACCAACAAGCATTGCAACACTTAACAAGAAAAAGTTTTTTTCCCCCTGATTTTTTCCTTTTTGAAAAAAGATCAGGGTTGCTGAAATTGGGATGTTATAGACCTTTCGCCCTTAAAATAATCACGTCCCGAGATTTGGGAGGAGTAGGGTTAGGTAAGAACATCAGCTTACAATTTTCAGTGGTGGAAGTATTTAGATGGTAAAGGGTTAGGGCAAATAAGCTTGGTTAACTATGGGTAGGAGCTGAATGGTTGAGGGTTGAGCACTTTAGATTAATCTAGTGGAAAAGATGCAGTCTTTTCCCCTTAGGATGATTCTAGTTAGGTTTAGTGTCGACAGGGTCCTTTCTTCTTAAGCAGGCGACGGTTAGAGCCTTCTTTGATCCTTTATAGTTGGAGTTAGTTCTTTGGCCTTCTGGGTCTTAAAACGCCGGGAGTATTGGCTAGATGGTAGACTTTGCAATGGGGAACTTTCCTGAAGTATCTTCTGATTTTGGAGAAGGGCAGATTGTTGTCCTTCCTGTTGGGTCCACAATTCCAATTGAGAGAGTGGTTATCACCTAACGAGGACTAGGAGTCGACTCTCTCGGGGTTATTCTGGTTTTGCAGGAAAGACGCAGTCTTTCCCCCTTAGAGAGATACTAGGGGCGCGTGGTGAAGTCATAGACCTTCTTTGTTGGAGTTTGTTAGAGAAAGGGTGCACCTTCTGTCCTAAGTTGGGTGTCTTTTGTCAACTTTGCAGATATTGCTTCTTGAGAGGCGTCTTAGCAGGCCAGTTTTGTATCTATCTGGGAGGATACCAGTTTTCGGGTGGAGGTCTCAAAAAGAGGTCCCATAGGATGGGGTCATTCTGGGTTGGGTATGATGCAACGTCAGTGGTAAAACACGCAAAGAAGGGCATCATACTTGCATACAATCAAGCAAGGTTCATACAGAGTTTAGCTGGGGCGATGGTACTTAGGGCATTAAAGAAGGTGTCGATGATGTAGAGTGCCAGAGCACGTTAGAGTTTTACAAAATGGGTTTTGGGATGATACAGAGCTCTACCCTGAACTAATCGGGTGACTGAGGGGTACGATGGCTTCTTCAGGAGTGCTTCATGTAGAGATTTTCTTAGCGCATCGAGGCTGGGATAGATCCTTCGTATTGGATCCTTGGCGTGATGCTTGAATTAAGTTCTTCGGGTGACGACTTATAGCGACTACCTTGCTGCGGTGGTTACCTAACTAAGTAGAAGGGTTAGGTCTGGTTAGGTTTAGCGGTTAGCGACGATTATTTCTTCGTCCTCAGTCGGGGTAGAGGAGGTGAGCTTCAAGGAGGTTGTCTTGACATGGACTCTTTGTGTTGCTTCGATTTGATGACGGATTAAGCTCGTTGGTTTCAGGCCTCCTTATCTTCGGGATTTTGGGGCATCCAATTTATGTCAAGGACTTCCCGTGGGTTTTGTAGAAGGTTGAATCAGATCGTCGTGCCTTTGAGAGTGATTGGAAATAGACATAAGAAGGGGTTGGCATAGATTTATTTATTTGGCCATCCTGCTAAGGAGAGGTTTCAGGTTATGGGTTTACAAGGGTTTGTGTCAGGATACACAAACAAGGTGGTTGTACAATCGGATCGAGGGATTTGAGACAGACAAACAACACATTCCAGGCATCATACAAGCACATGACAAGCAAGCGTACCCTAGGTACTAAGAGGGTGACTACACTCCATAAGGGGAATCCTACACTAGGGATACTTATCCTAGCTACGGGTGTTACTGGGGTCTTGACTTTGGTCTTGCCATCAGCGATCGTTTGTGTCGTACTTGGTCCATTTGTGGGGATGAAAGACTCCATGGTAGGGTGATCTTGTAGTGTCGGTCGTTGGTAGCTCCTTTGGTTTGCTTGTCTCTGTTTCTTGTCATTTCAGGATCTCCATCTTCAGGGTTTCAAAGTCAAGATTGTTTTTGAAAACGGAACATTTGAAGGTAGACGAGATATAGAGTAATCCATTTTCAATAAGTTAAGTCAGAGAAGATATGATATGAAATCTTTCAAAAATCTTTCGAGAAAGTAGTTTTCGAATTTTGGTGTTTTCATAAATAGGGGTAGTCCTGTGTAACTTCCATGCTAACTAAGGTCACCTACAATCAGGATGGCTCTGATACCAAGTCCGTCGCACCCCGGATTTACGATCCGAGAGTCCCTGTTATGCATACAATTTATGTTCCCATGATTAGTGAGCCGTGAGCATAACCGACCAGTATCATTACATCATCCTTACAATATCGATTACAAACTTACAACAATACCATTATGGCAATTACAACATAGATAGCAGAAGTCTTCATCGTAGAGCCCATGTCATGTCTTAACCTACAGGTGACTAACTAGGAGCCAGCCTAGTTCGCATAGACGTCCTCATCTTCTTCATTCCTCGATCTTATGAAAATCTAGCCAAGTAAATAGCGAGGGACAATGTTGGTGAGTACTTTGAACATACTCGCAAACCACCTTAAGATAATAACAATAAAAGGGATATGCAATATGGCAGAGGTGGTAGGATGGCTCCATAAGAGGTTATTTTCTAAAGTATTTTCTCTTGTAGATATAGCATCTACAAGGTTTTGTTGAAAACCTTTGTAAAATGTTTTTGGAAATCTTTTTCAAAAGTTGTAGAAAATAATAGGATTGGGTCACCCTATTTCAGATCCACGGTCTTCAACTGACCGGGTTATCGACTTCCTTCTCTAGTGTCCCACGGACCACCAGGTTTTAGTAAACACTTTCTTTTGGAAAACAATTTTGAAAACAAGACAGGCACCGCTCTACAGCAACTTTCCCAACCGTCCATGACCGAGGACTCGGCTATTCGAATAGATTTAACACTCTGCAGAGGTTGTACACTTTACCCACAAGATATGATACATCCGTCGGGATAACCCCCGGGTCGTCATAGGAAAGTATGCGGGTCTCGGATAATCAAACAAAACCTTCGGAGAATCCACTCCGACACGGGACCTGCCCTGTGAGTTGTTCCTATCAACACCGGGATGTCGGGATCCATGGACCAACGAGATTTCAACCTCGCTCTTTAAGAACCGGCACTTTCAATAAGAGGCTCATAGTATCGCCCGGTCACTCACATGGGTGATCCTGCTTCCTCCAGGTGACTGCCTCGCAGATGAAGCTTTTCGTAAATGAAGCCCGGAATTAGAGGGAGATGATACCTTATAAGTATTCATGTGGATACCCATATCGACGTGAACTAACTTTGGGTTAAGCCCCATTCCCACTTCAGGGTATTGTGGCTGGACGGGTTAATTGTTCTGGCAAACGTACAAAGAACCAGGTGCCTTTTTGTAAACCTTTTTCCTCCTTCCTTGGTCACATCATTTTTGTAAACAAAACATTTCTTTTTTTTCAAACCTCTCTTGGTAGGTCGAACTTCACCAAGGTTTTTCTCATAAAACATTTTATAAAACAGTTTTCCTAGGGTCTTCACATCCTATACTTTTGCTTAGGCTAAAACGGGGTCTCCAAGGGGTTATGGTGTTAAACATCATCTACCATACTAAAGGCAAATAGGTGTCATCAAAGGGGTTGTACCTAATGGTACTAAGGTGGTAATGGTTTGGAGGAGCCAAACATTCCCACATCAAGACATAATATATTAAAACCATGCAATTTACATAAACAAGTTATTAAAACATGCATAAGTAAAGTAATAGGGCAAGGGCTTATGAGCAAGAAGGTGGCTTTCCTGATGACCAACAATATGGCATAGATGTCCCTGGACTTCTTCTAGTGAATACCAGAATATCCAATAATAAAAAGATGGTCCCTTCTTCTCGTCGTCAACTGATCACTCGCAACTAGCATCATCGAGGATCACACATGCAAGTAAACAAGAGCACAATCAACACAAGGCACACAAGCATCATATCATACAACACACAACCAAGTAATACATGTTACAATTCAATGGGGTTTAGAAGGAATGGATTTAGAAATATTTGAATGTGGCCTGGAGGTATTTGGAGGAATTCCCGTACGATTTATAGTTTAGGGGCAAGGTAGAGCATAGTTTTTAGACTAAGGTTACATTCAGTATGATATCATTTTATAAAAATTATATCAGCAGATAGGTATTGATAAAATGAAACCAACAAAAGTGGTTTCACTATTTTATCCATTACCATTGATTTATAAAGGATTTCCTAGTGAATAAAACCCTAGTTTTAGGAAATAATTCACCAGAATAGTTCTCGAGTTCCAAAAATTATTTATTTGGGTGATTAAGTACGGTTTGGTGGACTGAATTAATGGGAGTTGGAATCACTTCAATATAATTACCAGAATGCCCTGAGAAAATCCCCAAGTAAGTTCTAGATGATATTTGTATTTTTAACCCGATTAAACATATAGAAGCTTTTGATGTGATTCCAAATACACATGTTAGGTATTTGGAATACCTTTCTGTAGAAATTGGAATCACCCTTTTTGTATTTACAGAACTATTGATATGAATTTATTGGTGAATTACATATGCACAGAAAAGATTAATTCACCAAAATTCAAAGAAACCTCAATAAAATTGGGCTCCTGGGGTTTGAAGGATATAGGTATGCATGTGGGCTGGGAGTTGGAATTAGGCCTAAATATATTGTTTTTGTTATTTTTCCTACTGGTAAAATAGGAAGCAAGCTAGTATGAGACCAAGGTCATGAGGTAGGTACATGCAATACCTACCAGTGGCACTTGGGTTTACCCCATTTGGGTCCACCAATCTCCCAGAAATAATTACTTAGCTAAATACACACATTTTGGCATTTTATTTATAGGAAACTAATTGGATACTATTTTGTTGCAAAACTTGTTCTGCATGTTAGAAAAAACACACGGGAACATGTTCAATTTGAACCTTGTGATTTTGTGCAATTTCCATTTTATTCTGTAATTAAACCAACAACCCTAATAGTAGATCTAGGGAAAATTATTAAAAGAAAAGAAGGGAGTTCAAAGCATGGCTAGATTGGAACCGGACTGGGCCGCCCAGCGGACCACCCAGCCCATCTAGCCGCCGCAGGTGCACGCATGCGGAAGATAGCTTGTGGCCGCACGGCAGGGCCCACCTATCAGCCTCAGGGGACGACCGAAGGGGTATCGGACTCCCTGGGCCGCTGGATTAGAAGGGGGATCAACGTTCCACGACCGTCGTCCTCCTCCCGATGGCGGCGGCAAGAGAGAACCCTAGTTGTGGGAGAGGGATCTTCCAGGCGGCTCACCTGAGGGTGGATACGAAACACCGGCGAGTCGAGGCGACGCGGTGCTCGCTGGTGACCTCGGGGATGGGCGGAGGCGAGGATTTTGACGTCGGGAATTCGCTCGCATGACGGGTACCGAACCTATATCGCCGGAGCTCGTCGGTGGGGCGTCTCTAGGTGGCTGCAGGTCACCGGGAGGCCTCAAAGCAGCATGCAGGGGCAATGGGGAGCACGGGAGGTGATGGGGGCTACACAGGTGCTCAGGGACTTCCCGCTCGTCCGAGGTGCTCTCTTCGGCCATGCATGTGTGGTGTTGCCTCTGGCTTCCCTGCGACAAAACAAAGAGAAATAGGAGGGAGATCATATGCAGGAGTATGCAAGGAGGGGGAGGGAAAGGAAGGGGTGGTCAGGGTGAGAGTGTGCCTTCCCTTGCTTTGCTTGCCCGAGGGAAGATCTTAGGGCTTTCCATGGCAATGGAGAGGGGCAGAGCGAGATCTGGAGCTTGGGGAGAGTTAGGTGGCGGAGGAGTGAGTGAAATAGAGAGGCAGGGGAGAGAGTGCTGGCCTCTAGCCTTATAAACTAAAGGACAAGGGTCCATGGTGAGATTGGTGTAGGGAGGTTTGGGGAGGAGGGGAGAGCCTGGTTTTGGTTCCTGTGGGAGATGGGAAGAGGTATGGGGGTGCCCTGGTCGGTGGGGGATAGAGAGAGGGGTGGTGTGGCTATTGCCTTTGTTTAGCAAGGTTTGTGCATAAATGTCCCTCTCTCTCTTGTCCCTTCCAAGTACTAAAGACAAGAGGAACAGTGACCTGCTGAAAGAACATGTGGGCCCCCATGTGTGGTTTTGGTAATTAATGACAATCTTTATGGACTAATGTGCGTATTAAGTTATACGTGTAGGATTTGTCCATTGGCGTCGCTTGGAGCATGTGTTGGCTTCAAGGTCGATGAAATTATAAGAAGATGTGTTGTGCAAGCTCAAAATGCGCCATCTATAGAAGATCTCATGTTTGTTGCTTGCCATCCTATATGATCATGGATCGATGATGAGGAATCAAGAAAGTCGTTCTATCTTGAGAAGGTCAAGTTCGTCTACATCGAGCTCAAGTGGATTGCTCAAGGCAAAGGTATAATCTTGATAGGTTTTCCCTTTTGCCGGTCTCATGTTGTGTGTAGGAGATCGGGTTTAGGATAGATAACCGTACTATCAAGAGGGGCTCTCGAATGAGTAACTTGATCACATCATTCGGAGAGAGCTCAGACCTTTGCATACTTGCATCATCGTATTTGGTTTTTATTTGGTCTTATCCATGTGATGATATAGAACTTGTGGTAATCTCCATAACAAGCTCTTGTTCATCAAAATCGGATGTTTTGTTTGTATCTTGTTGCGATTTTGATCTTGGAGGTGTTTCGGTTTCTCACCAAGTGGGGTATATCACATTATAATACATGATACATTCTCACTTGGTGATAACCAATATTTCATGATCATCGAGGATGGAAAGCTCATGTCGTCCTCTTTCCAACGCAATTGGAATCGGGTCGATCGGAGTTACCAATCAAAAGTTATAGTCATTTGAATATCTGCCGTTCTTATTTGACTTGAAAAAAGAAAAAGGAAATAACCTCTTCTGGGCCGAGCGGTAGTACCGCTGGGTACTACCGTCCCAGTCCACGCGCGGATTTCTTTCTGCCTCGCCCAGTAGTTTTTCCCGGTAGTACCGGCTGGCCCGGTAGTACCGCCTGGGTGGACGGTACTACCGGCCAGCCCAGGAACATCTCGCCCAGCTCCAGCCCACTTCACCTTGCCCCGCACCCAACTGCTACCACCACCAATCTGTCTTGAACGCTGGGCAGCGTACTGCGCTCCGCGTTCACCGCGCACTGCAGCCTCGCTTCGCTGCTCGCGTTGACCGCATGCCTTGATCCCGCGCGCATCACCGCGTCGCTCGCGCACGCTGCTAACTGCGGCCCCTCTTCGCTCGCAAGCCCTGCTGCTGGGCCTGCCCGCGCGCTGCTCCCTAGATGCCGCACGCGCGCCTGCTGCCGCTCACGCTGGCTGCGCTGCTGGGCCCCGTGCTGCCCGCCGATAGCTCTTCCTGGCTCGCTCGTTGTGTGCGTGGCTGGCCGGGTCCAGTAGTATCGGGTTGGTCTGGTACTACCGGTCCGTTCAGGAAAATTGTCCCAACGGGAAGATTTGGCCCCTCTCTTTAAATAGCCTTTTCCCTTTATCTTTTAGGGTCACTTCTTCCTCCTCTATTTTCCTAAGCTTTCTCCACATTTTCTCTAGATTTTGAAGCTTGATTAATCTCTTCCCCTCCGATGATACTTGGCCATATTTGAGTGGAAGAGAGAGGAGATCTAGATCCACGTTTTGACCAAACCAAAACATCTCTCTATGAGTGTATCTTTGGGGATCTAGATTTTGGGGGATTTTGTGTCCCTCTTTGATTCCTCCTCTCTTGTTCCCCTAGTAGCTTTAGTATCTTTGTTGGAACTTGAGAGTGAGGGATTGGATCACCTTTGTGGTGTTCTTGCCATTTGTATTAGGTGCATCGGTTTGAGTTCTCCTCGGAGGATTTGGTTTGTGGTATTCGTTGAAGCTTGTCCCTCTTGGGTTCTTAGAACCCTAGACGGTTTTGTGGCCTTGGTGGCGTTTGTTGGGAGCCTCCAATTAAGTTGTGGAGAAGTGCCCCAACCTTGTGAGAGGTTCCGGTTTGCCACCGACAAGTGCACCGATAGTGGAAGTATGGATCGATCCCATTGGTGTGAGATTCATAGGAGAACAAGGGAGGCCTTTTGTGGCGTTGGTGGTTCGATACCACCCCCTCTCCAAACGATACGTAATCCATGTTGGGAGGAACTTGGTAAAATATCATCGTCCCCGCGTGCCTCGGTTATCTCTATACCTGATTTCTTTACTTATGCACTTTACATTGTGATAGCCTTCGTTCTTGAAGTAATCTATATCTTGCTATCACAATGTTGCTTGTATTGCTTAGCATAAGTTGTTGGTGCACATAGGTGAACCCTAGTTGTTCTAGGTTGTGCTTGACAAAGTAAACGCTAGTTTAATTCCACCTTTGTCGAGCCACTCTTGGAAAAGTTCTAATCGCCTATTCACCCCCCTCTAGGCGACATCCATATCCTTTCACCTACTATAGTGTTACACGACCAAGAGGTGTGCTAGGTGCTGGAGGATTGCTTGGCAAGCTTTGATAAGATTTTGATTTGGTTTGGCAAATGGGTTTGATTAGTTTGCAAGTTTGATCATGATGGGGCTTGTGAAGTAAGTGAAATTTTTTTCATTGGTCATGATAGGGAAATCATACTGGTGGGTATTTGAGATCAAAGTATCTCTCTAGGAATTGTTTGGGATTTTTCAAATGATAAAATGTCCACTTAAGCTTGTTTACTCAAAAAGTGCAGAAATGGTTTCTAGAAGCTAATGTGATATTTTTACATTAGACAAGGTGAGATTTTGGTGTGAAATGGTTCTAGATACCATATTACACCTTGCGTAATTTTATTGGGATTTATTGGGATGGGAAAGTATTTATAAGGAATTATTTCTTATTTCTGCCATTTAATAAAAACGGAAAAAAGAAATAAGGGATCTCAAAAATATTTATTTTTGGGTTGGGCAGATAGGATATGATATATAGGAATCAAATATTCCTTGAGTTGGCAAGGTACTTTGGGAAAAGACAAACTTGTCTTTATAGGGAAGGTTTTGAGGATTTGACAATTAAAGGAATTTAAACAGTTTAATAATCCAAATAATTATGGGAATTATTTGGGGATGATTATATCCAAGGTAGATGATGTACATTTTAAAGTATCTACCAAGATAACCTTGGGTATTGACAAACAAGATGGATTTTTGGAAGAAGAGATGGGTTGGAGGATCTAGGGTTTTGTTATTTTTATACCACCTAAACAAGGTTGGATTAGGGAGCTCAGAGCTCACCTTGGTACAAGGTGGATGGATAGACCATTTTATGTAGATGATTATGATTCCAAGAGTTAGGATTGGTTGTATTTTGGTGGTCTATAATTGATGGCAAACTTTGTTGAAAACAAGGCTGCCATAGCAGGATTGTTATGATGCCTTATAAACCAGGTGGGTTTAAGAGGCACAAGATTCCAATGGAAACAAGTGGAGTGGGGGTTGATATACCATGGCTAGCAGGTCATAACCATGCAGAGAGTTGGTCAAGGATATGTGAGACAAGGATGTGAGCTTCTGTCAAAGTAGGCAAGATGATAATCTTTGTAGAAAAGATTATTATCTTGACTATAAAACCATTATGGATGAGTGGGAGCCTAAATGTCTTAGCCAAGGTAAAGATTGGGCCTTAGTAGTACTAATGATGTACTACAAGATGGTTCAATTACATTTTCAAGAATTCACACAGGTTGGAGTAGGTGGAGTTCCTTAGATTGAATCTAGTTAAAGTTTCCAGACTTAGCCAAATTTGGCAGACTTGGGTTTTTTTACTAGATTGTGAGAGATGAGGGTTATGAGAGAGTGCAAGGTTCCAATTCATCATCAAGTGGATAGTGATGAGATTTTTATTGAATAGGAATGATCCATGCTTAGATTTGGTCTTCATTGAGTTGGGGACTATGGGAAGGGATTAATCATTGATTGATCTGAGTAGGAGATGAGAGGATCACCTTAGCGACTAGAGAGCAATTAAACTTAGATGATTTGATTAGGAGTTGTATTATTGGTTTAGCTTGATTCTAAAGGATGAAATCCTAGGGTGTCTCATGCTACTTCCAAAGCAGACAAGTCATGACTCTAGCAGATCAAAGCAATTCATCAGACAAAAGATCAAGGTAACTCATCTTACTAAACAATCATATACTACTAAAGATACCATCAAGTCTAACTTGAGGTAAGCATGGGTATTTTGAAGAGGTTGTGAGTTGAAGTAAGATAAGGTCCTCTTGGTATTTCTACCAAGATTAGAATGAAAAGGTTTTATGAGAGGTTTTGGAAAAACCTAGAGATAAGAGTAGTTCTCCATAGTTTTGTAATAGAAGTTAATAAAGTATTTTGTTTTATCAGATTCATCTTGGCTCAAGTTTTTGATATGTCAGAACATTTGAGAATATGAGAGATGAGCCAAGACATATATTTTGTAAAATAGTTTTTGTCAACTAGTGTTGAGGTAAGGAGTATATATTCTAATATACTATCAGCTTCATAAGAACAAGAAAACAACCAAAAATCATTGCAACACTTAACAAGAAAAAGTTTTTGTTCTCCCTAATTTTTGCCTTTTTGACAAAAGATCAGGGTTGCTGAAATTGGGATGTTACAGCATCTACAAGAGAAACTATTTTAGGAAAGAACCTTTCATGGATCCTTACTACTACCACAACCATAATGCATGTCCTCTTGTTATTATTATTCTCCTAAGGTGGTTTGCGAGTACATTCATAGTACTCACTAGCATTGTCCCTGGCTATTTACCTATCCAGATTACCAGAAGAATGAGGAACGATGAAGAAGATGACGTCTATGCAAGCTAGGACATCTTCCCAGTCAGTCGCATGTAGATTAAGGCATGACATGGTCTCTGCGCTTGAAGACTTCCGCTATTGTTGTTTGTAATCACCATAATAGCAACAATGTAAGTTCTGTACTTGTTACTTTCTGGATGTTGTAGTGATACTAGTCGGTTATGCTCACGGCTCACTGATCATGGGAACATGAATTGTAGGCATAACGGGGATTCTTGGGCCGTAAATCCAGGGTCCCATAGACTTGGTATCAGAGCCATCCTGATTGTAGGAGACCTTTGTTAGCATGGACGTTAGACAGGACAACCCCTATTTCTGAAAACACCGACTTTCGAAAACTACTTTCTCAAAAGCTTTTTGAAAGATTTCCTATCTTATCTCTCTAATTTAAACTCTTTGAAAATGACTTACTCTATATATCGTCTATCTTCAAATGCTCAGTTTTCAAAAAAAGATTGGACTTTGAAACCACGAAGACGGAGATCCCAAGATGAAGAGAAGCCCAGTCAAGCAAATCAAAAAGGAGCTACCACCAAAGACCGACACTACAAGATTGCCCTACCAACGTAGTCCTTCATCACCCCCAAGTGGATCAAGTACGGCACCAACGACACCCGATGGCAAGACAAAAGTCAAGACCCCCGTAAATGTCCGTACTTAGGATAAATATCCTCAATATTGGATTCCCCTTATGGCGCGTAGTCATCTCTTGTTTCCTATGGTACAATTTGTTTGCTTGTCATATGCTTATACGATGCTTGAAATGTGTTTCTTGTCGTCCTTGGATCCTTCAACCCTACTTCTTAGACCACCTGGTTTGTGTATCCTGACACCACCACCCATAATCATGTAATTTGAGACCTCTCCTCAGCAGGATGGCCACATAATAAATACACGTGCCTAATACAAACAGTACACCCTGATGAATCTGCCTCTCTATGCCTAAAATCACTCCTACCCTACGACCCATGTAGATGGATCCTTCCCGCTCTGAGAACATCATCGTGGGATAAATCTTCTGGTCCTTTGAAGAGAAACTGCACGACCTACTGAAGATCGTCTGTTGTCCTCCACCCAAGATTGAAGGGATGGAGCTATCCTTCTACGAGTATCAACCCATCTTTCATTCATCACCCCTGGAAGATACATCCGTCGAAGCAGTCACTAGAGGAGGCATGAACCTAACCTTTACTGCTGAAGAACTGAATGTCCCTCACACCCCTGAGGATTCACAGTAACCAACTTCGGAACCCAACTCCAAGACGGCGACAATATGCAAGAAGCGCTCATGGAGTAGTCGTCATACCCTTCACTCCCCCTACTTGCATAAGGGAATTATGTATCGTCCTGGAACTACTTATAAGCCCATAATTGCTCCAACGCTAGGCAGACCAGACATGTTCTGTAATGCTTTAACTACCCTCACCGTTGGCCGCCGCAGACATGTTAATTTATGTATGAACTCTGTTTTTAGGTTATGCCAGTATGATGCCCTTCCTTGCGTATTTACCCAAGACGTTGCATCAGACTGAACCCAGAACGACCTTATACCTTAGGATCGCTTTCCGAGATCTCCACCCGAAAACCAGCATCCTCCTAGCTAGATGCAGCACCAGCCATCTCAGACGTCTATCAAGAAGCCGCATCTACAAGGTCGACTGAAGACACCCAACTCTGGATATGAGGTATAGCATTCTCCTGAAAACTCCCACACAGAAGGTCTGCGACTTCACTAAGCACCCTTAGTGTCGCTCTAAGGGGAAAAGACTGCATATTTCCCATAAAACCAAAATAGCCTCGAGAGAGTCGACCCCTAGTCGTCCCTAAGAGATGACCCTCCCTTAAACCAAAACCGTGTACCCCACGAGAGGAAAACAATCGGCACTCCTCCAGAATCATAAGATACTCCGGGAAAGTTCTCCATCACAAGGTCGACCGTTCAGCTAACACTTCTGGCGTTTCAGGACCCAGAAGGGCGAAGAGCTAACCCCAGCTATTAAGATCGAAGAAGGACCAACTCGTCATCTCTCCTCAAAAACCTACCATGTCCATGCTAAACCTACCTAGCATCGCCCTAAGGGGAAAAGACTGCGTCTTTTCCACTAGCTTAATCTAAACCACTCAACCCTGACCCGTAGCTTACCAAACCTGTTTGTAGTAAATATCTTATCATCTAAATAATTCCATAGCTGAAATTGTTAACCCGATGTTCGTACCTAACTCTAATCCTATCAAATCTCGGGATGAGATTATTTTAAGGGGGAAAGGTCTGTAACATCCCAATTTTAGCAACCCTGATTTTCTGTCCAAAAGGAAAAGATCAGAGGGAACAAAAACATTTTTCTATTAAGTGTTGCAATGTTTGTTCATTGCTTGCTTATGCTTATGAAACTAATTGTGTATCATATGATATACTCCTTACCTCAAGACTAGTTGACAAAAACTATTTTATGAATAAATGTCCTGGCTCACCTTTCATATTCTCAGATGATCTGATAATTCAAACTTGAGCCAAGATGACTTTGACACAACAAAATCTTTTACTAGTGTCCATTACCAAAACAATGGACGCATATATATAATCTCCTTATATTTTCAAGACAGAGCATTCAACTGCACTTTATCTCTAGGATTTCCAAAACCTTTACTAAAACCTTTCATTTCCCTTGGTAGAAATACGAAGAGGAACTCATCTCGCTTCAAATCACAACCTCTTCAAAATACCCATGCCTACCTCAAGCTAGAATTGATGCTAACCTCATTAGTACCTTCTTGTTTAGCAAGATGAAATGCCTTGATCTGATGTATGATGAATTGCCTTGATATGGTGTCTGATGAATTTCCTTGACTTGTTGTCTGATGAATTGCCTTGATTTGGTGATTGCCTTGTTTGCTTAGGAACTAGAGAGATCTAATCTAGTAGATCATCCTTTAGGATACAACCAGTAGTAGATATCACCAATCTCAAATCAAGCATCCAAATCTGGATCTATCATAAGTCACTCAAGTGACCCTCTAATCAAATCAACCAGATCAATTATGAGCTAATCCTTTGAATAAACATAAAACTCATCAAGGACCAACTAAAAGAATGAAATCTTATCTACACAAGCTATCCTCCAAGATCATCCACTTGATGATAATATTGCACCCTTGCATCCTCTCCAAATACTTCCCTCCTTCGTAAAAGTCCAAATCCACCAATCTGCCAAAATTGGCTAAGTTCGAAACCCTTAACTAGATTCAATCTTTGGAGTTCCCCCTACTCCAATCAGTGTGCATTCTTTAGAATGTATTTGAACCATATTGTAGTACATCACCGGTACTACCAAAGCCCCCTATTTCCCTTGGATAATCCCTTCTTATACCCACTCATCCTTTATGGTTTTCTAGACAAGAAAATAATCTTTTCTACAAATCTTATCATCTGGCCTACTTTGGCAGAAGCTCACATCCATATGCTACCTCCCCTTGACCAACTCTTTGCATGGTTATCATCTGGCCTACTATGGCAGAAGCTCACATCCATATGTTATCTCCCCTTAACCATGGTCCATCAACACACCCTTCACTTGTTTTCATAGGAGCCTTGTGCTTCTTAAACCCACATGGTTTATGAGGCTTCATGATGCATCTGTTACGGCAGCCCTTTTTTCAACAAAGTTTGGCATCACCTATAAACCACCTCAAATACAACCAAGGCAAAGTATTGTTGCCATTTTAATCTATATAACTTGTTCTAACTAATCCACATATTCCTTGTATCAAGGTGAGATTTGAGCTCACTAATCCAACCTTGTTTAGATGGTATGAAAATATTAATGCCCTAAATCCTCTAATCCTTGTTCTCTTCTAATATCCATCTTGTTTTGAAAAAAATCCAAGGTTGAAAATGATGCATACTTTAAGTTGGCATCGTCCACCTTGGATAAAACCATTGGCAAAATAGTTCCCATAATTATTTGAGACCTAAAACTATTTAATTTCCCTCCTTTGAGAAATCTTCAAAACCTTTCCTATAAAGGAAAGTTTGTTTTTCTCCAAACTAATTTGCAGAATCAAGGCACAACTGATGCCTATATATCATATACAATCTTCCCCACCTAAAAATAAATATTTTGAGATCCCTTATCATTTCTTTTTGCTCCTTTTCTTAAATGACAAAAACCATAAATAATAGCTTAAAAATACTTTACCTTCCAAATAAATTCCAAGAAAATTTCCCAATGTGTGATATGGTATTTGGGACCATCTCACACCAAAAAAAAACCTTAACCAATGTAAAAATGTCACTTGAGCTTCTATAACCCATTTTTGCATTTTTTGAATAAATGATTTCAAGTGTACCTTAAATTCTCTGAAAAATCTCAAATAAATTCTAGGGAAGTATCTTGACCATGTCCATTTTTACCAGTACTATCTTCCCACCTTTCCAAAGTCAAAATTCCAAACTTCCTTCATAACCATCTTGATGATCAAATATGCAAACCAAACATTTTCATATTTATCAAACCCACCAAACCTCCTCTAACTTGGTCATCCAAACTTCCATAGCACACCACCCACAATCCTGGTCGCAGCACTATATCCCTAGTACTGTAGCATGTACCCTCTTCTTGTCCTTAGTGCTTGTATGTGAGAAAAACAACCCACAAGGCCATATCTTATCCCTCCTTCATTTAAGGTTGTTGTCACCTCTCCTCTCTGTCAACAACTCGACTAGAAACCATCCCCCACGCCCAAAAGAATCAGACCTCTTTGGTTTCACCCTCCTATTTCTCCTCATGGACTAGTTCCACCATGGTCCCCCTCTCTTTTGTTTATAAGGCAATGAGCCAGCACAGCCCACCCCTTCCTGGCTCATTTGCCCCTCATCACTCCACTCACCTTCCCTAGAAACCTCTCTTCCTCCCTTACCCTTTCCTGCCCGAGAGAGGGAGAGAGAGGAGCTTCGGCCTCCTCAATGAAATGAGCATAGCTCACTCTCCCCTGCTCCTCTCCCTTTGCATGTGGCCCACTATGAGTCCCTTCCCCTAATCAACCTCCCCCATGCTCCACTCACTCTCCCATGCCATGTCGTGCCCGAGAGAGTGAGAAAGAAGCTTCGACCATGGACAATATCTAGGTGTAGCTCACTCCTCTCTGCCTATATCCCTCTCGTTTTTTCTCTGATGTGCTCCCCTGGTCAAGTTGCACCTAACCCTCTTCCTATTTTCGTCATGCATGGTCCTTGTGAGGCGCTCCGATAATCTCTCGAACAAGTATCACCACCGTCTATGCACGAGCCCTCTACCGAGGTCAAACAGGGCCTTGCCGCACCTCTCCGGAAGTTTCTCGGCATCCTCGGTCATAATGCACCCTCTCCGCTGCCTCCCAGCCCCTTGGTGAGCCTCCCCATCGCCCTTTTTCCCTTCTAGGTTTCCCATCACCCTATTCTAAAGTGAGGAAGAATACGAGCCCCAGACGTTGATCTTCACCTAATCGGACAGCCGGCAACTCCCCATACCCCTTCATCCCTCTTCTCTCGCTTATAAGCGGGCCCCTCTCACGAGCGTTTAAACGCGTTGCGCGCTCTCCTGTGGGTGCCACTAGGATGATTTACCCTCCTAGGCCCAACTCCTTGTCAGATCCGGCCCGGATCTCCTCCCTCTTTAATTGATTTTCTCCAGATATACAGAATACCTTTTAGGATTAAATCCTTTTGAAAATGAAATATGTTTAGTTTGGCCAAGATCAAATTTTTGCCATGTCCTCAAGTGTATTCCCGAACATGCAAAACCAAGACCCAGCCCAAATACAAATTCAATATTTTCTAGTAATTAACCAACTAAAACGTATCCTTACACTAAGTAAATCCTCTAGGAAGTTTTACAACTTCAAATAGGACGAAACCTTTTTATACTGCAAGGTATCCTTTATACCTTTCATGTTGATTCGGACACACCCTAGTTTGCTTCCTAGATTTCCCCTAGTAAAAATAATAAAAATTGGCCAATTCTGTCTTTAGGAATTTCTCTAGGTCAAACTAGAATGGGTATTGACCTAATTCCAACTCACAGTACACATGAATATCAATATCCTTCAAACCCAAAAGCCCAGAATGCTCGATAACGGCGATAGCTATGATTTTGTGACGCCGAGAAGAAGGAAGCATTGGAGTATTATTATTGCTATTATGGTATTATCAAGAAGTCTAGGGACATCTCGTTGATCACAGGAAAGCCACCTTCTTTCTCATCACCCCTTGTCATACTATTTTACTTATGCATGTTTTATTTACTTATTTATTGTAAATTGCATTGTTTTACTATACTATGTTTTATATGTGGGAATGTTTGGCTCCCCCAAACTACTACACACTTGTACTACTAAGTACAATCCCCTTGACGACACCTACTTGTCCTTAGTATGATATATTGTGTATAACACCATCCTACCTTGGAGAACCCATTTTAGCCAAAGTAAAAGTATGGGATGGGAAGACCCCCGAAAAAAATTATAAAATGTTTTATGAGAAAACCTTGGTGAGGCTTGGCCTGCCAAGAGAGTTTGAGAAAGCAAAAGGTTTTGGTTTGCAAATAACGTTGAAGTGGACAAAGAGGAAAAATGTTTATGAAAGCGCACCTGGTTCTTTGCAGCTTTAGCTATAACAACTTAACCCGTGCAACCACATTGCCCTGGAGTGGGACAGGGCTGGACTTAATGTTTGCTACTCTGGTGTGGGAATTCTCACAACTACTTGTAAGGGGTAATCTCCCTGTAATGTCGGGGTTCGTTTAAAAAAAGGTTCAACTGCGAGATAGTCACCTGGAGGAATTGCGAACTGCCCTAGGGAGCAGTCGGGCGATACTATGAGCCTCTCATTGAAAGTGCCCACTCTGGAGGAGTCAAAATGCACTCCAGTTGGTCAGTGGATCCAGAATTCCCGGTGTTGAGAGGAACAACTCATAGGGTATGGCCTATACTAGAGTGGCATCCGAAGAGTCTTGATCGGTTACTCTACCCACTATCAGTAAGGATCAGGGAAAGGTACCCGTTCGACGTGGGTAAAGTGCAAAACCTCTGTAGAGTGTAAATCTATTCAAATAGTCATGTCCGTGGTTATGGAAGGTTGGACAAACTATTGTAGAGCGGTGCTGGTTTTGTTTTCAAAAAGGACTTTGGAAAATAAAGAGTTTTCTAAACCTGGTGGTTTGAAGGACACCAGAGAAGGTGGGGTGATATTGAAAAGTAAGGAAGAGGATAACCCGGTCAATTGTGGACTGTGGAGATGAAATAGGGTGACCGTATCCTAAGTGTTTCCAAAACATTGCAAAAATATTTCTAAAATAGTTTACAAAAAAAGTTCAACGAAACCTTGTAGATTCTATATCTACAACAAAAACCATTATAGGAAAGAACCTTTCATGGAGCCTTCCTACTACCACAGCCATATTGCATGTCCTATTGTAATTATTATTCTCCTAATGTGGTTTGCGAGTACATTCAAAGTACTCACTGGCATTCTCCCTGGCTATTTACCTGGCCAGATTCCCAGAAGAACGAGGAACAATGAAGAAACTGGCGTATATGCAAGCTAGGCCATCTTCATAGTCAGTTGCCTGTAGGTTAAGACTTGACATGGGCTCTGCTCTTGAAAACTTTCGCTATTGTTGTTTGTGATCACCATAATGGCAACAATGTAAGTTTTGTACTCATTACTTTCTAGATGTTTTAATGGTACTAGTCGGTTATGCTCATGGATAATCATGGGAACGTGAAGTGCAGGCATAACTGGGATTCTCGGACCGTAAATCTGGGGTCCCACATTGATCCATAATCTTTCAAGTGCTTCACAACCAAAAAACAATGTTGTCACTTGGAAAAATTAAAAAAATAAAATTTGGATTCTCCCTTTGTAAGCAAAGCTTGATTACAAAACATGGACACGGTATCCGTACTTATGGTTGTGACCTTGGTCATCTTGTTTGAAAGACGGCAGATGCCTATCATCTCATTAAATGCTCGAAAGCGTACAAGCGTTTGGATCTATCTAACGGGGACAGCATCCCCATGTGGGAGTAGCGTACCTTATAATCCTCAACTTCAAAATTAATAGAGAGCACCTAATTATACCGCCCATCCATTCAAACATCCATCCCCGGAAATTATTTTTTTGCACAAATTTAGCCTAGAATCTTGAAAGATCATATACATTTAAAGGTTATACTTTGTGTGTAAAAAGGGGTGGTTTGAGCCATCATCTTTGTAGTTGCTTTATAATAAAAACATGTTAGTGAAGGAAATATGCCCTAGAGGAAATATGCCTTAGAGGAAATCATAGAGATGATTATATTTCATATGTATCCGTGAGTTATTGTAATGTTCCTTGAATATCCATATCATGCAACTTGTATTGATTGGCAATTATGTGAATTGTTTGTGAAAATCTTTACTTGTATGGTTATTTAATAGTTGTCCCTAGTCGGAGTTCATGTGAGGACACACGTGAATATTAGACTAGCATATTGATTGGTTGATGACTATGTTTCGCAAGTCATAGACATGGAGATGGCAAACCAATGATGTGGACACATGTTATGAACATGGGGTTGGACTGACTCAACATGAGACTGGCAATTAGACTTGTAGCTCTCTCTACACATCGTGTACGTTTTATCCTTAGACCTGAGATTGTCGCATGTACTTGAGATGTGGATCGACCTACTTTGGGGCTATCAGATGCTACTCCATAACTGGGTAGTTATAAAGGTAGCTTTCGGGTTTGTCCTGAAACATGCTGCAAGGCATGGTTAATCAAGATGGGATTTGCCCCTCTCTACTTGAGAGATATATCTCTGGGCCCCTCGAGTGATCGGATCTAGAAATGCATGGCCGTGCTACATAAGGTTAAGAGTTAACCTAGTAAAGGGATTCCGAGTTACGGTATCGAGAAAGAGAGGTCAGCTTGGAGCTTGACCAAATATCATGAGGCAAAGGGAAAGACATGTACTAAACCTTGTGATGGTTCGTCCAATATGATCTTTGTATGCGTTTAGGAGTTGGCACGTCTTGCTAGAGGCCACTACCAACTATTGGCAGAATAAGTGTATTCGTGTCATGTCTATACGTATATGAACCTATAGGGTCACACACTTAAGGGGCTGGAAGCTTAATGAGGATTGGATCCGAATTAGACTAGGCTTAGGATACTAATGGGCTGCTAATGTAGAAGCCCACTAGGGACGCATATATAAGAGAGGGTGGGGCGAGCTGACCAGGGTTAGACCATTCCACCCAGCCGCCACACCACACGCCTGTGTTGCACGCGCGGACCTAGCAGTCTGGCGTCTGACGCTTCCACCCCGCACGTGTGGATACCTCGGAGGTGCTGCATCTGTGGCACTTGGACGAGCCGTGCAAGGGGAGCTTCTCGTGGGACGAGGACAAGGAGGAGACGTGGAACGTCCGCACTGCCTCAACGCGCTTCATCAATTCCGCAACTGCGCATTTAGTGGTAATCCCGTGATCTATGACAACAGTATTCCTGGTTTACGCGGTAGAAAATTTTGATTTGCGCTAGTGTAGCCGACCCGTATCCCTTCAGTGGTATCAGAGCCAATGTTGTTCAGTTATAGGTTCGGGATGTTTGCATATGGTGATATGCAGATTGATATGAATGATGTGATCGTTTATATGGCGGTGGTTCAGGATTGATCTATGATCTTGCTTTCTGTGATCGTGATTCTGAGGTTGTCGAACGACTTACCCCTATCGGTCGGTTTCCGCCATCGGGGTAGACAGTGACACATAAATCTTGTTGAATCACGCGAAGATCAATATGATTCATCGAATCGGAACCTAGATCTAAAATCGATGTACCGTGATCAAAGGAGTTTGATTGAATCGGGACATGAGTCGGTTTATGGTAAATTTGATTTGCCGATCAAAATCCTTAAAGAAAATTGTGAAGATACCACGAGGGGCGCTGCCCCTTCGAACCCCGCAGGGGGAGACCCCCTAGACCCCCCTTAATCGTAGCCCCTTTTTGTATCTCGTTAAGGTAACTAGGTGCTGGGATGTCACATGATCCGGTAGAATGCGATTCTATGCATAACTTGTTTTTGCAGGATGTATGTGATTAGTATGGCCCATATATGTATGTGATGCATGTATGAAATTTTGCATGACCTGCGTGTCATGAGTAGGGCAACACGGCTGGAGTCATATGTGTTGTCATTTGTTGTAATGGCATGCGTGCCAACTTGTGATGATCCCAATACTATGTAGTTTTGATTACAAGCTGTTAGGAGTAATAGATTGTATTAGTTCTTGGAGGACTCATCATTTGGAAGATGGCTCACATGGAACATGAAGATGGAGATCATCATGGTGGACAGGTTCTATGGCGATAGAGATCACCATGAGAAAATGGGCCATACTGTGTCACATCTATGTGAATGATATTATTGTGTGTTTTACTACTATGCATGCTTAGATGATAGAAGTAGAACGATCCCTCAGAAAGTTTAAGTTAAACCATGCCCTCCCAACCAAACCTTGCACCATCCTATGCCATGTACAATCGTTGGTGGGCCTATGAAATTAGGATTCCGCGGTTTTCCTTGGCTGGATGGGTTTGTATCGGATACCTACACGCATAAGGGTTGGTGAGCTTGACAAGGTCATCTTAACAGTTAAGGACCTTGGGGCATAAAGGTTGGGCGCCTAGTTTTGACATAGAGATGTCACCCAACAAACAAGAGTCATATGTGATATGATTAGCAAGTGTTGCTTACCGATTTACCTTGTCTTCTAGCAGTGATGCTAAAGCTCACTAGTCGACTTGTTAATTGTGGATCTTGAATCACTTAGTATCAATAGAGGGATATTGATTTAAGTGGGAATATATGCTATTAAATTGTTTAATATGTTTTACTCTTTCATGGTTACATGGCTTAGTATTTTGCATGTTTTCTGTTGTAGATCAATGGCATCGAACACTGCATCACCTTTTCCTTTGCGTTCGATTCTTGACAAAGATAAACTAAATGGAACAAACTATACGGACTGGGTCCATAACCTAAGAATTATTCCCAGCTCTGATAAAAAGGAAACGGTTCTGGATACCCCAATCCCCGATGAACCTGCTGATAATGCAACTGCTGCCCTAAAAAATGCCTACAAGAGAGCATGTGATGATTCTCTTGAGGTTAGCTGTCTTATGCTTGCATGCATGGAACCTGAACTTCAAAAGAAGTTTGAGGATCAGGATGTGTACAATATGATCGTTGCGCTTAAGGACATGTTCCAAGATCAGGCAAGGACTGAGAGGTACAATGTTGGCAGGTCCTTTGTTGAATGCAAGTGGCGAGAGCAAATGTAGGCCCCATGTGATCAAAATGGTTGGTTCTGATGACTTTGGAAAAGCTTGGTTTTCCACTAGGCCAAGAGTTGGCCACTAACTTCATTTTGGCGTCTCTTCCATCCAGCTATGGGCAGTTCATTTCGAACTACCATATGCATGGGTGGAGAAGGGCCTTAATGAATTATGTGGGATGCTTAAAACAACAGAAAGTGACATGAAGAAGTGTGCAGGGCATAGCCATGTGATGGCTGTGCAGAACAAGCCTAGCTTCAAGAAAAAGGGTACTTCTTGGAAGAAGAAGGGCAAGGCTAAGGATACGATCCCTAAGTCTGCACCCAAGCAAAAGGCTGGACCTGCAGATGACACTGAGTGCTTCTTTTGTCATGAACATGGCCACTGGAAGAGAAACTGCAGCAAGTACCAGGCTTCTTTGAAGAAGAAGAGTGGAAGTAAGAGTAATTCACACCCAGGTACGCTTGTTGTAAATGTTGTGGACATTCTTCTCGCTGATTCCTATGTTAACTCTTGGGTATTTGATACCGGATCGGTTTCTCATATTTGCAATTCGATGCATGGGCTAATAAGAACTAGAGAAGTGCAGAAAGGCGAAGTGGATTCTTGCGTCGGAAATAAAGCAAGGGTTGCTGCATTGTTCGTCGGCGTCATGCAACTTCACCTTCCGTCGATATTTATTATGGAGTTGAATAATTGTTATTACATTCCTAGTATGGGTCGAAACATTTTATCACCTTCATGTTTGATGAGGGATGGTTATTCATTCGCGAGTGCAAACAAATGTTGTGTAATCTCTAAGAATGATATGTTTATGGCTAATGCTCCCATTCTGAATGGGTTATTTATTTTAAATCTCGATGATGCATCTGTTTACAATGTTAGTGCTAAAAGGCTTTGGCCTAATGATTTGAGTCCTGCCTATTTATGGCATTGTCGTTTGGGGCATATAAGTGAAAAGCGCATGAAGAAGCTCCATGGTGATGGTCTTCTAACTTCGTTTGATTTTGAATCATACGAGACATGTCAAGCTTGTTTACTTGGAAAGATGACCAAGTCGCCTTTTTCGGGTTTACCCGAGAGAGCGATAGACTTGTTGGAACTCATAAATACTGATCTATGTGGACCAATGAGCATGACAGCCAGAGGAGGATATCACTACTTCATTACTTTTACTGATGATTTCAGTAGATATGGTTATGTCTACTTGATGAGGCATAAGTATAAAACTTTTGAAAAGTTCAAGGAGTTTCAGAGTGAAGTAGAGAATCAACGTGGAAAGAAAATAAAGGTCTTGCGATCTGATCGTGGAGGTGAATATTTGAGTCACGAGTTTAGCGATCCTCTTAAGAGTTGCTGAATTGTTCCACAACTTACGCCGCCTGGAATGCCTCAAAGGAACGGGGTCTCCGAACGGCGTAATCGAACTTTGTTGGACATGGTTCGATTGATGATGAGCCAGTCGGATTTGCCATTATCATTTTGGGGTTACGCTCTAGAAACGGCAGCTTTCACACTTAATAGGGTACCATCTAAATCCGTAGTTAAGACACCATATGAGATGTGGACTGGAAAGAATCCCAGTTTGTCTTTTCTAAAGATTTGGGGTTGTGATGCATTTGTCAAGCGGCTTCAGTCGGACAAGCTAACACCCAAATCGGATAAGTGCATTTTCATGGGATATCCGAGGGAAACCTTAGGGTATTACTTCTACAACCGAGAAGAGGGAAAAGTGTTTGTCGCTCGTAGCGGTGTTTTCCTAGAGAAAGAGTTTCTCACAAAGGGAAGAAGTGGAAGGTCTGTGCGACTTGAAGAAGTTCAAGATGAGCTAGTTGGGGATGCTTCTACGAGTGATGCTATTGTAGCAGAACAAGTTGAGGAACTCGTGGCAACAGAAGCACCACAACCACGAAGGTCGGCGAGGCTCCACGAAGCACGAGAATTATTATTGTTAGACAATGATGAGCCTGTGACCTATGGAGAAGCGATGGTGGACCCTGACTCTGAGAAATGGTTGATCGCCATGAGATCCGAGATAGAGTCCATCGGAGACAATCAAGTTTGGAACTTGGTTGACCTGCCTGATGGTTTTAAAGCCATCGAGTGCAAATGGATCTATAAGAAGAAGAATGATATGGATGGAAATGTTCACATCCATAAAGCTCGACTTGTTGCAAAAGGTTTTCGACAAGTTCAAGGAGTTGACTATAACGAGACTTTCTCGCCCATAGCGATGCTTAAATCTATACGGATAATTGTAGCCATTGCTGCACATTTCGACTATGAAATATGGCAGATGGATGTCAAGACGGCTTTCCTAAATGGAATCCTTACTGAGGACGTGTATATGATGCAGCCCGAAGGTTTTGTCGATCCAAACAATGCTGGAAGGGTATGCAAACTTCTGAAGTCCATTTATGGGCTGAAGCAAGCATCTCGGAGTCGGAACATTCAATTTGATGAAGTTGTAAAGGAGTTTGGCTTCATCAAAAACGAACAAGAACCTTGTGTTTACAAAAAGGAAAGTGGGAGAGCGCTGGTATTTCTAATCTTATATGTAGATGACATATTGCTGATTGGAAATGACATTCCTATGCTCGAGTCTGTTAAGACCTCATTGAAAAATAGTTTTTCGATGAAGGACTTGGGAGAAGTAGCATATATTCTGGGCATCAAGATCTATAGAGATAGATCGAGGAGGCTAATTGGATTAAGCCATAGTACATACATTGACAAAGTGTTGAAACGGTTCAGCATGGAAGAGGCTAAGAAGGGGTTCTTGCCCATGTCTCACGGCATAAAACTCAGCAAGACTCAGTGTCCTTCGACTAATGATGAGTGTGAGTGCATGAGTAGGGTTCCATATGCTTCGGCTATTGGATCCATCATGTATGCAATGATATGTACTCGCCCATATGTTTCCTATGCTCTAAGTGTTACGAGCAGATACCAGGATGATCCAGGTGAAGGTCACTGGACAGCGGTAAAGAACATCCTTAAGTACTTGAAAAGGACTAAGGATGTGTTCCTAGTTTATGGAGGTGAGGATGAACTCAGTGTAAAGGGTTACACAGATGCGAGTTACCTTAACAACTCAGATGATTCGAAATCGCAATCAAGTTATGTGTTTGTCTTGAATGGTGGTGCTGTGAGCTGGAAAAGTTCTAAGCAAGATACGGTGACCTCCTCTTCAATAGAAGCTGAATATATTGTTGGCTTGGAGGCCGTAAAGGAAGCTGTTTGGATTAGGAATTTCCTGATCGCTCTCGATGTGGTTCAGGGCGCGTCCAATCCCTTGGACGTTTATTGTGACAACAATGGTGCTATTGCACAAGCCAAGGAACCTAGACAGCACCAGAAGAACAAACATATTCGCATGCGTTACCATCAGATTCGTGAGTTCGTTGAGTATGGTAGTGTCATGATATGCAAAATACATATGGACTCAAATGTTGCTGATCCCTTGACTAAGCCTCTCCCGCAGCCCACGCATGAAGCGCACACAAGAGCAATTGGTATTAGATACATTTTCGATTGACTCTAGTGCAAGTGGGAGACTGAAGGAAATATGCCCTAGAGGCAATCATAGAGATGATTATATTTCATATGTATCCATGAGTTATTGTAGTGTTCCTTGAATATCCATATCAGGCAACTTGTATTGATTGGCAATTATGTGAATTGTTTGTGAAACTCTTTACTTGTATGGTTATTTAATAGTTGTCCCTAGTCGAAGTTCATGTGAGGACACACGTGAATATTAGACTAGAACATCGATTGGTTGATGACTATGTTTTGCAAGTTATAGACATGGAGATGTCAAACCAATGATGTGGACACATGTTATGAACATGGGGTTGGACTGACCCAACATGAGACTGGAAATTAGACTTGCTGCTCTCTCTACACATTGTGTACGTTTTGTCCTTAGACCTGAGATTGCCGCATGTACTTGAGATGTGGATCGACCTACTTTGGGGCTATCAGACGCTACTCCGTAACTGGGTAGTTATAAAGGTAGCTTCCGGGTTTGTCCTGAAACATGCTGCAAGGCATGGTCAATCAAGATGGGATTTGCCCCTCTCTACTTGAGAGAGATATCTCTGGGCCCCTCGAGTGATCAGATCCAGAAATGCATGGCTGTGCTACATAAGGTTAAGAGTTAACCTAGTAAAGGGATTCCGAGTTACGGTATCGAGAAAGAGAGGTCAGCTTGGAGCTTGACCAAATATTGTGAGGCAAAGGGAAACACATGTACTAAACCTTGTGATGGTTCGTTCGATATGATCTTTGTATGCGTTTAGGAGTTGGCACGTCTTGCTAGAGGTCACTACCAACTATTGGCAGAATAAGTGTATTCATGTCATGTCTATACGTATATAAACCTATAGGGTCACACAGTTAAGGGGCTAGAAGCCTAATGAGGATTGGATCCGAATTAGACCGGGCTTAGGATACTAATGGGCTGCTAATGTAGAAGCCCACTAGGAACGCATATATAAGAGAGGGTGGGGCGAGCTGACCAGGGTTAGACCTTTCCACCCAGCCGCCACACCTCACGCCTGTGTTGCACGCGCGGACCTAGCAGTCCTGCGTCTGACGCTTCCACCCCACACGTGTGGATACCTCGGAGGTGTTGCATCTGTGGCACTTGGACGAGCCGCACAAGGGGAGCTTCTCGTGGTACGAGGAAAAGGAGGAGACGTGGAACGTCTGCACTACCTCGGCGCGCTTCATCAATTCCGCAACTGCGCGTCTGGTGGTAATCCCGTGATCTATGACAACAATATTCCTGGTTTACGCGGTAGAAAATTTTGATTTGCGCTAGTGTAGCCTACCCGTATCCCTTAAGTTAGAAGCTTCAACCTCAAAATTTTGGTACGAGGCCGAAAATTTTAGTACGGCGCCCAAACATCCATTCAAACATACTTCACCTTTTTTTAGAATGCAAGATTCCTCTTCTATCCCTACTTCGGAAACAAGAACCCGAGGAGTACTGCAATAATAGAGGGATATAGGTCGTAAATTTGTGTTCTCCCATGTGCATCACCCCATCGATGTTTCCCTTCCCTTCTTCAATAAGTATTTACTTGCCTGCCCACTCTTGCCTTACACTGACTTTGTGGACCCACAACGCAAGTGACCCGGATGTTAGTGACCCAGAATTATGGGAAGTAGAGATTCCCATCGTGTGCAGTTCAAAATTCGAATATTTTTGCTAAACCAAGATAAACTCGTTAAACTCGGCAAAACTGGCCCAAAAACTTGAAAATTTATGAAATTTGGGAATGATCCGTCAAATATTTTATACTTTGTGATAAAATTGGTGCGGTGAGACTTTGAACCATATATATACTTTGAACCATAAAATTGGTGCAGTTATAAAATTGGTAACGCCATTCTATTCCACGAATATAACCATAAAGTTTGAACATTATTGAAAAATCCTGAAATCCTAAACCCCTAAAACCTAAAACCCTAAACACTAAACCCTTAAACCCTAACCAAGCAGGTATCATGCACTTGTAGATGAAATTTGAGATGCTTTCATTAAATTGGGCAACGCATTCTATTTGACGAATATTAGAATAAATCTTGAACATTATTGAAATTTCCCTAAACCCTAAACAACCCCTGAAACCTAAACCCCTAAATACTAAAACCCTAAACCCATAATTCAACATTAACCAAGTAGGTATCATGCACTTATAAATCCAAATTTGTCGGAGATTTTTCCCGTGAAGGAACTAGGCTCCAATGATCCCTAGGTTTGAGAGGGGGCTGAACAAGCGTTCTCAAGTAGTCTCGGCGATGGTGGCGATGACGAAGCAAGAATCACGGCAGAGAGATGACACTGTGTTTTTTACCCAGGTTCAGGACCCTCGTGAGGAGGTAAATCCCCTACTCCTGCTTTGTTGTATTGCTCGCTTGGCTTTGCGAGGGTACAATGGAGATGAGATCTCTAGGGTTTGGGTTGCTAAGGATCGATCCCTTCTAAGGTAGGAGGATGAGCCTTTATATAGGGAGGCACCGCCCACGACCTTCGCGGCGAGTTGGAGTTGAAGCACTCTGGGGGCGTAAGAAGTGGGAGGCCCGCGTCGACACCTTCTTGGGAGGCGAAAATTTCATCATCGACGGCTGGCATCACTTCCTCTCCGAGCACCACCTCCAGCATGGCTTTACCCTATGGTTTAGGTATGTCGGCGAGCGGAATTCTCCATCTCGGTGTTCGACACTCAGTTGTGCCGCGTTGACTATCCGCCTCACCTCCGGACGGCTCAGTAGATATAGTTGCCATGGTGTCACCTGGAACATGGAGCTCGGCCCTTAGAGGGGCGGTTCCAGGACGTCTGTCGGTCCCCTTGTTCTTTGTAACCAGGACTTTCAGATGAACCTCCCCTTATAGGTGCTTGTTATGTTTGCCTTCTGTTTGTATGTTCCTATCGCGATGCCTGAAGCTTTGTTTGTTCGATAAGGCCGGCAATGGTGGCTCGCGATATCTATCTACAGGGTCGGATCTCAGGAGTCGTTGAACGCCTCCAACGGGGGCTGAGTGACCCTGGGCCTGCACCCTCATGAGGCGAGGTGATGGGCCTGCCACTTGAGGAAGCGATGATCACGAGCCGCTGCTGGCGAGGCGCCTCTCGGCTGAAAGACCAAGGGGTTACGCCATGGAATACGCCGGGGCGGCTTGTGTGAGTTTTTTAGCGCTTCAGGAGGGTTGCTCCTGGCTCTCGCAGGGGACAAATTAGGCCCTTGGACCTTGGGTGGCCCAAGTGACTCTGCCCTAGCCTTTTCATTGTAGCTGGACTGAGCAGTTCGCTAGAAGAGGGACTTCCACGCACATTCCTGTGGGGTGGTTTAGTTTAGCCTGCGCCCTTAGGCAGGGACGTGCCCTCGTCAGGTCCAGGAGCGCCCTAAAGTGCCAATTGTGCGGGTGAAGGTGCTACGCACTTCCTAAAGGAAAGGGAGCGAGCCTAGTCATGGACATACATGCATGGGCCCACTGGCAGGACTGAGTCACTCACTGGTCTCCTGGTGGGGCGATGCACGACCGGTGCTGGGTGTGGCCCAGGGAGTGGTTGCGGCGCAGAGGTATTTTGCTTCGTGTGCCTCGCCAAGGGCGGCCTCCTGAGGGGATGGCCACTGCGTGAGTACACCTAATGTTGGGGACCTGAGAAGGTGCTCTTGTGGAGCTTTTTGAGTGCTAGGTCCCGCAGGTGAGGTAACTTAGTTCCTTCTAGGCCTAAAAGTTCAGAGCTCACACTCTAGGGCCTGCGATGCTACCCGCTGGAGAGTGTATCTCCAGGGTTGTCCCGTCAGCTTCTCGGGGAGAAGACCGCGGAGAAAGCGTTAGGGCCAGCAGGCCTCTCGGGAGGGGTCCAGCAACCCGCACGAAAGTTATTTTTGTTTTCGAAGAGACAGGGATCATAGGTGAGGTACCTTGCGATCGAGGGATAAGTCGTAAGTTTAGAGCTCTACGCTTAGATTCTGGGAGAACTCGGAGGAACAAGGCCTCACGAGCCATTGCTTAGAAGGGGTTTTAAGTATCAGGACCCGTAGGTGAGGTAACTCATAGCCGGACCCAGCCCATAAGTTCATAGCTCACGCTTTGGGGCCTGTACAAGCTGGTAGAGTAATAGGCCTCACGAGCCGTTTTCACAAATATCAGGACCCGTAGGTGAGGTAACTCGTTGCCGAAACCAGTCCATAAGTTTAGAGCTCACCCTTTAGGGCCTGAACAAGCTGGCGGAGGAAAATGCCCTGCAAGCCATTTTTGCAAATATCAGGACCCATAGGTGAGGTAACTCATTGCCGGACCCAGTCCGTAAGTTCAGAGCTCACGCTTTAGGGCCTGAATAAGCTGGCGGAGGAATAGGCCTCGCGAGCCATTTTAGCAAATATCAGGACCCGTAGGTGAGGTAACTCGTCGCTGGACCCAGGCCATAAGTTCAGAGCTCACACTTTAGGGCCTAAACAAGCTGTCGAAGGAATAGGCCTCGCGAGCCGTTTTTAGAACGAAGGTTTTTTTATTTTTGGGGGTCCAGGAGCGTGGGTGAGGTAACTCGTAGCCGGACCCAGTCCGTAAGTTCGGAGCTCACACTTTAGATCCTAGACGGCGAATGGAGGGGAATGATCCCTCACATGCCGCCCCGTAGACCATTCGCGGAGAGGGACTTAGGGCAAAACACTCATACCACTGTGGCTCTATACATGCACGGCACGAGGGACACAAGCACCAGACACCGTGGGTGAGGTAACTTGCGGCCAAGGAATGGTCTGTAAGTTCAAAGCTTGACTCTTTAGGCTCTAGCGATGTCGGGGAGTGATCGGTGTCAGGGACCGTGCCTATCCCCCCGCTCATGTGGTGTATGTGAGGGAACTTAGGTTGGTATGGTTTTCAAAGGAAACTTTTCCAAGGGAAAAACCAAACAGCAGGGTGTGTGCAAGACACAAGATCCAAAAAGCCGCTAAGAGTTCCAGCTTATTACAGTACCGTCGTAGCTCTCATGGGGTCTTACAGAATATAAGGTTGCGAAGGATGAGGGTTTTTCAAGGGTCACCTTCAAAAATTTGTGGAGTCAGGCGTGTTGCTTGGAGAGGTTTGTACGCCTTCCCGCCGCCTTGAGCTCCTGCTCGGCCGGTAGGCTAGCTAGCCTCTGGAGGGCTGCTGATATTGCCTGCACGCTGGGTGCAATCAATCGGGAATTCGGGAGGACCTGGGTCGAGGCATCTTCTGGGGCCTCCATGGTGGTCATGAGGGTAGCGGTGGCGAGGCCTGGCCGCTCCGAAGGGCTCGAGTACCAACCGAGGCCTGACCCTCATGAGGTGGAGGAAGCATCACGGCTGCCCTTTTGGCCATGGCGCTTTCTTGTGCAGCCATCTGTTTCCTACTCGTGGAGCCCCTGACGTAATCTAGCGCATCCATGTCCTCAGGGTAGGCAGCGGCTGCCGCTTTGTAGGCGTGCTCAAGGAGCACAGGGCCTCCACTTCATCATAGCGGACCGTAATGACCCCGTTGTTGCCTCCGGGCATCTTAAGGACATTGTAAGCATGGTGAGTGGCCACCATGAACTTGGCCAGCGTAGGGTAACCAAGGATGACGTCGTACAGGAGCTTGATGCTGGCCACATCAAAGTCGACGAGCTCGGTGCAGTAATTGTCGGGCATCCCTAACGTGACAGAGAGATGCACCTACCTGATGGGGGTAGTGGTTTCGTTCTTCACCCCGGATAATGGCATGGTCAGTTCCAGCCTCTCGTATGGCACCTACAGCTGGGCGAATGTCTCGGTGGAAATCACGCTCAGCCCGGCACCCCCATCGTTGCGAGTTTCCGTGACCCCGATGTTGTTAATGGTGGGGGTGAAAATCATGGGAAGCATGCCCACGGGCCTGATGGAGACGGGGTGGTCGCGTTCGTCAAAGGTGATGGGGAACTGGCGACGGTGACCTCGCGAGCAAGCATCTTGAAGTCTCGGCCAGATACCAGGGCCTGGGATCCACCAAGGATGCAAGAGATGGCTCCTTGCGACACTTGATAGCCCCCAGGATCCTTGGCACGGCCCTTTTCTGCCTACAGAGGGTGCTGCATGGCGTTGTCTTGCTAGCCCATCTGCGGGGCATCACGACCTCCGGTTTTTTTGTTCTAGTGCGCACCCCCGTGGTGGCCACCCCTGGCCCCGTCGCGCTCTCCACTAGGCTTCACCTTGTGCTGGCTGTTGAGCATGTCGCGGAGCTTCTGGAGCTCGTAGCAGTCGTCAGTGGGGTGTTTGTTCCTCTTGTGGAAGTGGTAGTACACGTTGTTGTCCCTTTCTCATCCACCGCGCTCCTCATGAGGGCTCTTTCGGTCTGGCTCGGCGGCAAGGACGACGGCAGTTTTGTGCTTGGAGTCCTTGTCTTTTCTCTTGGACGAGCCTGAGGACTTTGGGGTGGTCTCCGCCTCGGTGAGGCCGAACATTCGCCCAACCTCAGCCTTGGCGCACTTCTCAGCCATGAGGAAGAGCTCGGCAGCCGAGGTGAGGCCCTCGCCCTAGATTCCGATCTTCTCCCTCATCTTGATGTCCTTGACGCCCTCAGAGAAGGTGGTGATGATGTTGGAGTCCGAGATCTTCGGGATCTTGTTGCGGACTCGGCTGATCCTCTGCAGGAACTTGAAGAGGGTTTCTCCAGGCTCCTGGTGCACTTAGCGGAGGTCGAAGTACTTGAGCGGGCGCTCGTAGATTTCCTTGAAGTTGACGATGAAGAGGGAGCTGAGCTCGGCCCACGAGTCGATGTACTCCTCTGGCGGGTTCATAAGCCAAGTGTTAGAGGTTTCCTTTAGGCATAGGGGGCGCCAGTTTGCCATGATGCGGTCATCCCCCCCCCCCCCCCCCCGCAGCCTCGATGACCGTATTATAGAGCTATAGGAACTCGCACGGGTTGGTCGTTCCGTTATAGCGCCCTGGCGTCTCCGGGCGGAACTTGTGCGGCCAGACCATACGGCGAAGGTCCTTTGTGAGCACGAGGCAGCCGTTGTCCTGCACCACATTTCCGCTGGAGAAAGACGCGCGGTTCTGCTGGCCTGCACCACCTTGCCGCTGGCGAAAGCCACGCGGTTCTCTTGGCCTGCCAGTGCGATTTCCTTAGCGATTCGATCTTTGTGCCTACGGGGCGGGGATGCGACCGCGGGGGGCGAGACTATCTAGCAGCTGTTGGTCACTAGCCAAGGCGCCTAGCCAGACTTGGTGGAGCCGGCGAGGCGTTGGGCTTGCGGCGAACCCCCGGCACCGGGTCTTCTTCCTGGGCCCTCTGCTCCTGAGGGGAGAGTATGGTGATGTGAAGGAGCTCGTCGATCATGTCCCACCGCTTCTCCTTTCCCGGGTCGTCCTGCGGGTGTTCTAGGAGTTCTTGCACCATGCGCCGGGCCGCCTCGGGCGTGAGGCGCTCAGGTTTGTCACGCGTGGACGCAGTGCAGGAGAGCGAAGAGGCGTCGCGCAAGGAGGACGAGGACTCACGCGACGGGAGGTAGGTGGAACCTCCATCGTCCTTGGTACATTGGTCCTTCTCAGAGTGGACACGTCGTGGGGCCATCTCGGTCTGGGCCCTGGTCGCCGCGTGGCAGAGCGCGTGCTCGGCATGGGTCTCGATGTGAGATGACATGTGGACGAGGTCGATGAAGATCTTGAAAGCGCGCCTCAGCCCCTACCTGGCGTGCCAAATGTCGGAAATTTGTCCCGTGAAGGAACTAGGGTCCAACTTTCCCTAGGTTCGAGGGGGGCTGAACACGCGTTCTCAAGGAGTCTCGGTGACAGTGGCGACGGTAAAGGAAGAATCATGGCAGAGAGGTGACACGGTGTTTTTTACCCAGCTTTGGGACCCTCGTGAGGAGGTAAAGCCCCTACACCTGCTTTGTTGTATTGCTCGGTTGGCTTCACGAGGGTACAATGGAGATGAGATCTCTAGGGTTTAGATCGCTAAGGATCAATCCCTTCTAAGGTAGGAGGAGGAGCCTTTATATAGGGCGGCGTTGGGCCTCCTCCCTTAGCATTTGGGCGGGAAGGGCGTCCACAGTGCCGCCCCTAGAGGACCCATTCTAGGAGACTACTTTACATGGACTGAGTCTAGCTCACCCTGTTCCGCTCCGTCCTCCTGTAAAGCGTCCTTTACAGGCGAAGCTTGTCTCCATCCGGTGATCTCTGCTTTATAACTTCTATTATCAGAATGGCAACAAAGGCGTATCATGCCATGAGGTCGATCGTCCTTTCCCTGCAAAAGGGGTGGTTGACCGAGTCTTCTTTTACTGAGGCAGCTAGCGTTGCAGGGACGCAGCCCTTCCTGACGGGACCGCGATTTGAACTCCACCACGCCGAATTACCACCCTGTCCCGGAGATGCTCCATGGTATCCGTGGGTTAAAGGTGATGCGTGAAGTCGTGGTAGACTTGCCCTCGGAGCTCTATCCCTTCGCGAGGCAGAAACCTCGCGAGGTCCGCTTGGTGGAGTCTCCTCTGGAGGGGCCTTCCCTCTTCGAAGTGAGTATTCCCCTGGCGCCCGTCTCGCTCACCGCAGGGAAGTGGCACCCCGATTGCCAGGGCTCCGACAAAATTTGAGATACTTCCATTAAATTGCGGTAATGCCATTCTGTTCCACGAATATAAGCATAAAGCTTGAACATTATTGAAAATTCCCTAAACCCTAAACCCCTAAACCCTAAAACCCCAAATCCTAAACCCCTAAACGACCCTGACCAAGCAGGTATATCATCCACTTATTAATCAACATTTGAGATATAGTTTCATTAAATTATCTAACGCCATTCCATTCCACGAATCTAAGCATAAAGCTTGAGCATTATTGAAAATGCCCTAAAACCTAAACCTTAAACCCTTAAACCCTATAACCCTAAACACCTAAACAACCCTGACCAACTAGGTATATCATCCACTTATAGATCAACATTTGAGATATACTTTCATTAAATTACGCTAATATCATTCCATTCCACGAATCTAAGAACAAAGCTTGAACATTATTGAAAATACCCTAAAACCTAAACCATAAAACCCTTAACCATAAACCCTATAACCCTAAACCCTAAACACTGACCAAGCAGGTATCATGCACTTATGGATCAAAATTTGATATACTTTCATTAAATTGCGCTAACGCCATTCTATTTCACGAATATAGGCATACAACTCGAACATTATTAGAAAAATCCCTAAACCCTAACCCCCTAAAACCTAAAAACTAAGCCCTATACCCCTAAACCCTGACCAAGCAGGTATCATGCACTTATAGATCAAAACTTGAGATACTTACATTATTAACTTGTTGCTAAGTCATTCTATTCCACGAATATAAGCATAAAGCTCGAACTTTGAAAATTCCTAAAACCCTAAATCCCTAAAACCTAAACCCTAAACCCTAAAACACGAAACACTAAACCCCTAAACCCTAAACACGAAAAACTAAACCCCTAAACCCTGACCAATAAGCTATCATGCACACTTATAGACCAAATTTTCAGACACTTTTCTTAATTCGGGTAATGATGTTCTATTCGACGAAAATAAGAATAAAGCTTCAAAATTATTAATTCGGGTTGCTGATACAAATATTTTATACTTTGTGATAAAATTGGTGTGATGAGACTTTGAACCATATATAGACTTTGAACCATAAAAGTGGTGCGATGATAAATTTGGTAACGCCATTCTATTCCACAAATACAACCATAAAGTTTGAACATTATTGAAAATTCCCAAAACCCTAAAATACTAAACACTAAACCCCTAAACCCAGACCAAGCAAGAATCATGCACCTGTAGATAAAATTTGAGATACTTTTATTACATTGGGTGACGCAATCTATTCGACGAATATAAGCATAAAGCTTGCACATTATTGAAAATTCCGTAAACCCTAAATAGCCCCTCAATCCTAAACACTAAACCCCTAAATACTAAAACCCTAAACCCCTCAACCCATAATTAAACCCTAAGCAAGTAGGTATCATGCACTTATAGATCCTAATTTGAGATACTTTCATTAAATTGTGGTAACGCCATTCTGTTCCACGAATATAAGCATAAAGTTCAACATTATTGAAAATTCCCTAAACCCAAAAACCCTAAACCCCTAAATGACCCTGGCCAAGCAGGTATCATCCACTTGTAAATCAACATTTGAGATATACTTTCACTAAATTACACTAACGCCATTCCATTCCACGAATCTAAGTATAAAGCTTGAATATTAAAATGCCCTCAGACCTAAACCTTAAACCCATAAACCCTAAACCCTGACCAAGTAGGTACCATGCACTATAGATCAAAATTTTAGTTACTTCCATTAAATTGCGCTAACGCCATTCTATTTCATGAATAGGCATACAACTCAAACATTATTGAAAATTCGCTAGACCCTAACCCCCTAAAACCTAAACCCTAAGCCCTATACCCCCAAAAACCCTAAACCCTCAACCCCTAACCCTAAGCTCGGACATTATTGAAAAGTTCCTAAACCCTAAACTACCCCTAAAAAACCAAAACCCTAAACCCCTCAATACTAAAACCCTAAACCCTAGACCCATAAACCCTAATCAAGCAGGTATCATGCACTTATAGATCAAAATTTGAGATGATTTTATTATTAAATTATTGCTAAGTCATTCTATTCCATGAATATAAGCATAAAGCTCGAACTTTATTGAAAATTCCTAAAACCCTAAACCCCTAAATACCTAAAACCTAAACTCTAAACCCTAAAATTTGAAACACTAAACCCCCAAACCCTAAAACCTGGAATACTAAACCCCTAAACCTTTACCAAGCAGCTGTCATGCACACTTATAGAACAAATTTTCAGATACATTTATTAATTTGGGTAACGCCATTCTATTTGACGAATATAAGCATAAATCTTGAACATTATTGAAAATTCCCTAAACACTCAACCCTAAACCCATAAATTCTAAAATCATTAACCCTAAACCCTCAACCCACCACATACACTGTAACCAAGCAGGTATCATGCACTTATAATCAAAATCTGAGATACTTCCATTAAATTGCACCAACGCTAAGCTTGCACATTATTAAAAATTCCTTAAGCTCTAAACCCCTCAACCCATTATTAAACCCTAACCAAGCAGTTATCATGCACTTATAGCTCAAAATTTGAGATACTTTTGTTAAATTATGGTAACGTCATTCTATCCCATGATTACAAGCATAAAGCAGCTTGAACATTATTGAAAATTCCTAAAACCCTAATACCCTAAACAATAAACCCCTAAACCCTAACCAAGTAGGGTATCATGAACTTGTAAATCAAATTTGAGATACCTTCATTAAATTATGCAATGCCATTCTGTTCGACGAATATACAAATAAAGCTTTAACATTATTAAAAATTCCCTAAACTCTAAACCCTAAAAAACCCCTAACCCCTAAATACTAAAACCCTAAACCCTTCAACCCATACTTAAATCCTAACCAAGCAGGGTAACATGCACTTATAGATCCAAATTTGAGATAATTTCATTAAATTATGGCAACACCATTCTGTTCTATGATATTAAGCATAAAGCTTGAACATTATTTAAAATTCCATAAAACTTAAACACTAAACAACCCTGACCAAGCAGGGCTATCATCCACTTGTAGATAAACATTTGAGATATACTTTCATTAAATTATGCTAACGCCATTCTATTTCACGAATATTAGCATAAAGCTTGAACATTATTGAAAATGCCCTAAAACCTAAACCCCTAAAACCTAGAACTCTATACCATAAACCCTCAACCCCTAAACCATGACCAATCAGGTATCATGCACTTATAGATCATAATTTGAGATACTTCCATTAAATTGCGCTAACCCCATTCTATTTCGCGAATATAGTCATACAGCTCAAACATTATTGAAAATTCCGGATATCCTAACCCTCTAAAACCTAAACCCTAAGCCCTATACCCCTAAACCCTAAAAACCCTAAACCATTAACCCTAAAGCTTGACCAAAAAGGTAGCATGCACTTATAGATCAAAATTTGAGATACTTTTATTAAATTGGGTAACGCCATTCTATTCGAGGAATATAAGCATACAACTCAGACATTATTGAAAATTTCCTAAACCCTAAACTCTAAACTACCCTAAAACCAAAAATCTAAACCCCTCAATACTAAAACCCTAAACCCTCGACCCATAAACCCTCACGAAGAAGGTATCATGCACTTATAGATCAAAATTTGAGATACTTACATTATATTGCGGTAACGCTATTCTATTCCACGAATATAAGCATAAAGCTCGAACATTATTGAAAATCCCCTAAACCCCTAAAACTTAAACCTAAACCATAAACCCCTAAATGACCCTTACCAAGAAGGGCATTATATATTAATCAAATCTGAAATCTCCATTTATAAACATTGATTTAAATGCCAAGATGCACCGATCTATTAAATATGGACACGTTATCATAAACTATGGCAGAGATATGGTCTTGACCTTGGTCATCTTGTTTGAAAGCCTTCAAAATATAATGGTAATCAATTTTGGCAAATTTGTGGAAACTCATTTAAATGTTTGTAAGCATGTTGTCGTTGGCGTGTGGGTCATGACATGGCCAGCATATGAGTAGTCGTGTCAGATTAGAATACGTTGGAAGATTCAACCTCAAAATTTTCGCACAGCGCCGAAACATACCGCGCATCTATTCAAAAATCATGAACCATTTTTTGCGAATGCAGAACTCCTCTTCTATCCTTGGCCTAGAAACAAGGACCAGAGGAGCACTACAATAATATAGAGGTATAGGTAAAAAATATGCGTCATCCCACCTATATCCCCCCCCATCGCCTCTTCTCTGCCCACCCTCCTCCGACCTCCACCTTCCTCCAGCTGCTTCACCGCTAGCCCTCTCTTACACATTGGAGCTCCTTCACCGTTGGTTCTCTCTTCTACATAGGAGCATCTTCACCGCCAGCTCTCTCTCTTCCACACCGAAGCATATTCACTGCCCAATGCACCGAATCCACCTCAAAATTCCCAGCTGCCACCCCCGCCGCCCTCTTGCCCGTCCCACCCACCCCCGCCGCACAGCGGTAATTTCTCTTGCATGTTTTCTATTTTTTTGGTACTCGTAAGCTATGAAAGCGTTAGAATGTTGCTCAATATCTTGGATGCTATTCCCATTTGGTTTGCACCCACATCTGGTAGTTCTTATCCACATCATAAGCTTGTCGCTATTATTTCCTTTCTTACATTCTCACACTATCAGTGTAATGTTGAAACACTAACTCGTAGATGCTATTCTTTCTGAGCACTCAAATGCGTCATGTGAACAGCTCATAAAGGATCCAACACTAACAATCTGACGCCAAGAAAGGCTAAAGTGTGAGGTTTTTATGTGTTACTTAGGCCAATTTATTGGCATGTTAATATGTTATATTACATGTATGCATATTAAGTTAATAAGTCATTCTACCTGAAAACTTGCCATGATATTTTCATGTGTTGTTGTGTTTCTATCTGCGAATTCTTAATTCAGAAAATGTCCATCTAGTCATTTTTAATGTTATCTTTTTTGTGTTTCAACTTCTTTCATCATTCCAAACTAGCTACCTAGTTTGAATCATACATTTGGTCATTTTTAATGCTATATTTTTGGTGTTTTCAGGTGCTTTCATCCTTCCAAATCAACTAACTAAGTTTTAAGACCAGTTCTTTTGGGGCTTCTCCGAGAAGACACCCCCCTAGCTTCCTGGAGAAGCCGGTCTAAAAAAATTGTGAGGCTTCCAAAATAGTTAAGTCCAGACAAATTTGGAAGCCTTGCAAATTTTTTTTGAACCGGCTTCCCCGGGAAGAATGACCAGGAGTCACACTCGCTTGAGAAGGAGCTATTGTCGGACTAAACAAGCTACTGTAAGTTCATACTTAAAGTTTATGGGTCACCCTTAAGATTTTTGGCTTGTGGACAAGGTCCACTATGTATATAGATAGCTCTTAAGTTACACTTTTTGGCTTATGATGTGGTTTATTCATACTTAGTTGATGCCTAGCCTGTGCAGCGTTGAAATTTTGGGGTGTCTAAGAGAGTCTTTTAAGTTTTTGTGAACCCTAGGTCTAGTATAATACTTATGTCTTTATTGTTTCTTTCTACGCAGATGAGTGGGTCTCCTATATGGAGTAAACGGTGGAGCAGGTTTTATTTTATTAAACGCGAGCCTAGTAGACCGACCGACTCAACTGCATGAGCGTTAGAAAATTTGGGGTGTCTAAGAAAGTCTTTTAAGTTTTTGTGAACCCTGGGTCTAGTATAATACTTATTTATTTATTGTTTCTTTCTACGTAGATGAGTGGGTCTCCTATCTGAAGTAAACTGTGGATCAGATTTTATTTTCTTAAACGCGAGCCTACTAGACCGATCGAATCAACTGCATGAGCGTTAGAAAAATTAAATAGGTGGGAGTAGGAGTCAAACTGCGGACCAACACGTTGGAGTGTTGACCGTAACCAGTTGAGCTATAACTAGTTGACGTATATGTTGGAGTGTTGACCGTAACCAGTTGAGCTATAACTAGTTGACGTATATGGGTAGAAACTTATTTAGTACTCCCTCCGTACCAAAATATAAGACGTCGGGGGGAAATTCGACTAGGTGAAATTGCATAAAAGTACAAGTTTGCCCCTATCTTTTTTGAAATACACAATCGGGATCTGTTCTTCTTCCGTCCTGTCGTTGCCCACGATCTTCCCCGGGTCGCCGCCCACTTTCCCGTCGTTGCCCATCATCTCCTGCAACCTCCCTTCCCCGCATCGCCCAAGATCTGATGGTCCGGCAGCCTCCCTTCTTCCCCGCTTCATCGCCAAGGACGTATCCTCCCTTCCCCACGTCGCCCAGGCCAGCGCCGCCCGTCGCCTAGGCTAGCACCGCCCAGGACCTGTTCGCCCAGGCCAGCGCCGCCTAGGACCAGCCTCGCCCAGCCACACCCCCCCCCCCCCCCCCCCCGTCTCCCCGCCCAACACAAGCCTCGCCCCAAGTTGCCATGGTTATTCCCGACCTAAATTTCAGTCCACCTACAGAAGGAATCATACATGAAGAATATCAAAATGCAGGTACAAAATCGACCATTGTATTTCCTGCTAAAATCCTCAACGTGTACTCTGCTTAAACGATTTCATGCACTGATCATTATGGGCTTTTACCATTACTGGCTAGTTCTAGAACACATGATTGGATAACTCAGTATCGGTGTTGTGAAACAAAACTTGAAAACTTAATCATGCAAATGTATATGACCAGCACCATTCCTATTTTTTTGGATATAACAGAAGATTGGATTACATGACCATCACCATTCCTATTTTAAAAAAAATTTGCATTTCTCGTGAATCCAATCTTCTGTTATATCTCACAAAGGGAAACTCAGTATCGAATCAAATGAGCTGCAGTTTTTCGTTAGCAGACAAGGTGGTATGAACTGGGCGCAACTTACTGCAAATGAACCTATTATCTGGCAAAGAAGGCAGTCGTAAGAAGATGGTGCTACAACATTTCTGTTCTCTCTACTGATTTGTTGGATAAAATACTTTTAGCGTGCAAAATACGGACATTTCGCTTACTTTTTGTACATGCCGCTTTCGAGATGTAGCCAAGGCCAAGATATTGATAGTCCATATTTTTATTAAACATGTGTGCTCAAGGACCAGTGCACGTCACCTGAACTGGATGGAAGAGTTGCTTCTCGGGACGGGCTGCTGGATCCTTGGACAGAAGGGAAAGCACACCTGGAAGAGCCCATCTCGCACGTGCTCCTCTTACTTGTACTAAGTCTTAACTGCAACTCAGCTGGTTTGGTTGGCACGGGTTTGAAAATGAAGATGGGGACTGGCAAAGGTTGCTGAAAGCCATATACCTAAAAACGCGGATCTTGACACAAGATAGAAATTATAATTGGTTGTTCTCATTTTTGGTCTGGTTTAATGGAGGTGAAGCATATTTTTTATGGTTGTTGCAAAAAGATTGTAGGTGATGGCTGTAAGACAAGGTTTTGGGAATATGTTTGGGTGGGAGATAAACCCCTCTGTTCTTTATTTCCTAGACTTTAAAGTTTAACTTTTGTGAAAGATGTTACAATAGCTAAGGTTTTTTCTCAAGAGTTTGATTGCATTCGTTTTAGAAGACCCCTGTATGGTGAAACATCAGTTATGTGGAGCAAGTTGTTGAATTTATGGATGAACCGGACAAAGTAAGTTGGTTGCTCACTAAAACTTTTTATGTTAAATCTCGGTACTCCTATCTGTCTATTCGCAGAACTCTTTTTCCTTACAGATTAATTTGGAGAATGAGAATTCCCTTGAAAATTAAAACTTTTATTTGGCTAGCAGTAAAGAATAGAGTCTTAACCATAGATAACTTAGCTAAGAAAGGCTAGAAAGGGTCCTGCCTTTGTGAGTTTTGTGGTAGTGCAGAGAATGTAGATCATCTGTTTTTGGACTGTCCCTTAGCTAAATACAACTAGAGTGTTGTGTGTATGTAGTGCTTTGGGGATTAGTGTGAAACCAGAAAGTTTGCATGACTTGTGCCAGAACTGGATCCCACGGTTTCTGGGAGAGATAGAACTATTATTATGCTTGGTGTGCCTGGCTTGATGTGGAATGTATGAAAAACAAGGAATGATGCAAATTGTCAGAACTATGAATACTAATTATATTTGCTTTTGGCCGCTTTTTCATCTTAGCCAATGCTCTTGACTCTTGTATTTATATTGTACCGCAGGGTGATTATTTATACTTGGTGCAGTAAAATAATCTACTGAATACTTAGTGCTATACTTGTCGGCGTGCAGCTGCAGCTGGTGCTATACTTGCTGCACCTGGCAGCTTGTGTGTATGGTTAATTTTGTGCATAAATACTCTTAGTTAATCTACCTCTTCATGGTGTGAACAAAAATATGGTTAATCTGGTTCAGATACAAAGACATCATGTTCAGATACAAAAATCTGGTTAATCTGGTTAGCTAGGTACTTACACGCAGTTGGTCTTGTCAGTGGAGTCAGCATCCTTGGAGGAATCCAATGTGCTCACATTACAGGATTATTCTCAATATAAGAGGCTATAGTTGCACACCTATGATACAAAAATAGTGTAAGCTTCTAAGCACATCAAATTGTACCAAGTTACTACAAAAATAGTCAATTAGCACCAGGTTGCATTATGAATCATGTTTAGTTGAAATGTTAGGTTGTACTCCATGGTTGTAACCATAAGCATGTTTCATAAACAAATTCAGTTGTACTCTACTTTGATACTCTACTCTACTTTGATGCAGGATGGCATGTACAAGAAGAACAAGATATACAAATGGATGTCCAAGAAGAACAAGATGTACAAATGGATGTCGAAGAAGAACATGTTGGTTAGCAAGCAGTTAGGCACAGAAAATCACTAAGTGACAGGGACAGATTTGCTGCTTATATAGCAATGCATTTCCAGTGTATGAAAAATGGTGGCAAGCTTGACAGAAATGACAAGAAAGATATAGCATCATTTTTCAAGGTGGATGTCCAAATAATACAAAGGATATGGAAGACTGCTATGAGACAGCTAGCAAATGGTTTGGAGGTGGATGTTTCTAGTAAGAGAAAAGGAAGATGTGGAAGAAAATCGACAAATATTGACCTATCCATTGTCCGCACCATCCCACTAAACTAGAGATCAATAATCAGATCGCTTGCTTGGCAATTGGCAGTAAGCCCTACTACATTGTTTAGAAGATTCACCATGGATCTTTTAAAGAGGCAATCAAATTCTTTGAAGCCAGCGTTGAAAGAAAAGAACAAGAAAGAGAGGCTAGAATTTTGTATGTCAATGATTGATGAAAGAACTAGAGGAGACGTGACTCCAAAATTCACCTATATGCACAATATGGTGCATATCGATGAAAAATGGTTCTACATGACTAAGAAAGACAGAAATTACTACCTTCTCCCAGAGGAAGATGTACCTATAAGATCTATTTAGAACAAAAATTTCATATAAAAAGTAATGTTCCTAACTGCCGTTGCTAGACCTAGATTCAATAATGCCGGTAATGCCATATTTTCAGGAAAATAGGTATATGGCCATTTGTGAAGGAAATACCAGCAGCAAGAAGAAGTGACAATAGGCCAAAAGGGACATTGGAGATAAAGTCCATCAAAGTGAATAGAGATGCCATGAGAGAGTTCATCATTGAAAAGGTATTGCCTGCTATAGTAGCATCTTGGCCTAAGGATGATGTTGGGCAGACAATCCTAATACAATAGGACAATGCAACGCCTCATATTCTCCCAAATGATCAAGCATTCAAAGAGGCTGTGATAGAAGTTGCGGCTAAAACTGGACTGACCATGAAGCTGATTCAACAGCCAGCAAACAGCCCAGATTTGAATGTTCTTGATCTTGGCTATTTTAGGTCCCTACAGTCTCTAACTGATAGAAAAAGCCCTAAAACTCTACAGGATTTTATTCAAGGTGTGGAGCAAGAGTTTGATGAATACGAGGTTTCTAAACTAAATAAGATCTTCCTATGTCTACAGGCATGTATGATCCAAGTCATGAATCATGGTGGAGGAAATGGGTACGATCCCCCCCCCCCCCCATGTGGGCAAGGATAGATTGGAGAAGCTAGGACAGCTACCTAAAAGTCTCAAAATTCCAGCACAAGTTTATGTGAATGCCAAATTAATTGTGCAAGCAGTAATCGAGAAAGAAGCATGTGAACAAGTAGCAAGGGAACAAGAGGCAAGCCAAAAATATGCAAGAAAAGAAACGGAAAGTGACACAAAGAAAGTGAAGAAGAGGCAAATGAAAAATAAGCAAGTGGAAGATGCAAGCGGCAAAGCGGCAAGCGAAAAGATGCAAGCAAAGAAACATAAAATGACACGAAGCAAGTGAAGAAGAGGCAAAGGAAAAATAAGCAAGTGGAAGATGCAAGCGGCAAAGCGGCAAGCGAAAAAGATGCAAGCAAAGAAACAGAAACTGACACGAAGCAAGTGAAGAAAAAGCAAAGGAAAAATAAGCAACTGGAAGATACAAGCGGCAAGCGAAAAAGATGCAAGCAAAGTAATAGAAACTGACACGAAGCAAGTGAAAAAGAGGCAAAGGAAAAATAAGCAAGTGGAATATGCAAGCGGCGAAGTGGCAAGCAAAAAAGATGCAAGCAAAGAAACAGAAAGTGACACAAAGCAAGTGAAGAAGAGGCAAAGAAAAAAATAAGCAAATACAAGATGCAAGCGGAGAAGCGGCAAGCAAAAAAGATGGAAGCAAAGAAACGGAAACTGACATGAAGCAAGTGAAGAAGAGGCAAAGAAAAAAAGAAGCAAATACAAAAAACAAGCGAAGAAGCGGCAAGCCAAAAAGATGCAAGCAAAGAGCGTATATAGGTAGAAACTTATTTAGTACTAGAACTGAAAACTCAACCAATAAGCGACCACCTGGATCTAAACATTTGCGGATCACAGTGCTCCGTACTACTATTATAGGTGTTGCATTTGCTCGTTTCTGTCTTCCTAAATGCAAAATGCATACAAACTTGCTATGGCCCTATAGCTACTTGGCTGTTTCTGCCTTTGTTGATTGCGGTTGGGAGCTTGGGAGTCTTGACATGGTCATATGGCTAAGTTGTTGCTCGTTCATGTATATTGTTGTGGCAAATTTTAAGTCTAAAATTCTTTTGCATACATAAATATTTAAGTATTGCAGCATTTATATATAAAATTATATTAATTTATATCTTAAAAACCAGATAGTGAACCGGTGGTCCGACCGGTAAAAACCTGAACCAACAACCTCATCGGTTAGATCATCGGTCCGGTTTTTTAAACTATGGCTAAAAACAAGTAGAAGTCCTTGGAAGGCATGACTAAAAGTTGTGATCACTCTTCTTATTCATCCTCCAATTGCATTTCTGAAGCAAACAACTAACCAGTCCACCTAGAACGCCTTCTGCAGGTGATAGATATATGAAGGTTGTGTTGCATGCAGAAAGAAAGGATGTAGTTACTCTTAGATATGTTGCTAAAATATTAAAGAAGAGGACAGATGATACATTGAAGCGAATCGCCATGTACCAAGCTCTTATTGAGGATACCAACACTATAATATTTTAGAATGTAGATCTTGTTTAATGATTTGTTGTAATAAACTTTTATTATTGTGTAACAACTGTATTAATTGGCATCTTGGCATTTCTGTGTTGTTCTGCAAAATAAGTTGGTGCTTTCAAAAAAGGCCAGAATAGTAACAGGCTGAAACATAACGATCAATGAAACGATGTGAGCATGAATAGTAGAAGACCAAAACATTAAAGGGCCAAACAGTAAAATGCCAAAAAAATAAAAAAGCCAGAACAGTAAAATGCCAGAACAGCGAAGGGCCGTCACAGTAAATGGTTGTAACAGTGAAAGGCCAAAATAGTGAAAGGACAAAACAGTAGTAGGTCAGAACAGTAGTAGGATAGAACAGTAATAGGCCAGAACAGTTATAGGCTAGAACAGTAACTGGCCTGAAGAACCAAAAGGACAAAACAATAAATGGCCTAAACAGTACCAAGGCCAAAATCCTAATGGGTTGGAACAGTAACAGTCAAGGGCCGGAACCAGAGCAGGACGGAATAGGGGAAGGCCAGATTGATAGCAGGACGAAACAATACCGGGCTGGCATGGCGAAGGCCACACAGTGTTGGGTTGTATGGGCCTTATGTAGGTCGAAATAGTATCGGGCATGAAAGTTTACGAGCCGCACTTGTGGGCCCATTTCAAATAGTGCAGATCGAAATAGTAATGGGCCATCTTCCTATTGGGCTATCATAATGGGTTGACCCACTTAATAATTACCAGGCCTTGTTTGGGCCTGGCTTTCTACCACGGTTTCCATGACAGTTAATGGCAGCAACTGGCCATTAACGGTATTTTTCACATGGAAGTTTGCATGATGTCAGTAGTCAATGCGGCTGGCGAACAGATCTACGACAGAACAGGTTTTCGTGGCTGAAGGGTGTGAGCCGCCACGGTCGAAGAAAAAAACCGTGGTAGATTCATTTGTGGCGTGGCTTTTACCACGAAGGGCATCCGTCGTAGAAGACTTTTCAGCCACGAAAAGCGGGCCTTCAACCATGAAAATTGTCCGTTGTAAAAGCCAATATTTCTTGTAGTGTCTTTTGAGGGAAAGTACATATTTGTTGGAGGGGTAGGCGGTACTAAGACCACAAGTGCCTCAAAACGCCTCATCCTATTCTCCCGCGCACCCGTCGCAATGCAAGCACACGATCCACTATGCGGTGGCCCTTGAAGGCGGTGACCAAAACCTTTACAAACTCATTGAGTAGACTTCCACAACACTTGGAGTCTCCCAACATGATCCAAAAGCTTTCCAACCAATGTCTGAGCTCCAAGATCGACCTCTTCTGTCTAGGGTTCAAGGAATCCAAGAGTAACAAGATCCACAAGGGAAAATAAGGGGAATCAACTTTGCTTTGGTGAAACCCTGGATCTAGAACTACTCCACCAAATCCCAAAGAATCGAGGAGATTGTAGCATTATGGGGGAGATCTAGTAAATATCCATCTCAAGAACAATGGAGGAGAGAGATAAAAGAGGCAAACTTCCCGTTGGGAGAAGAAGGGCCCTTTTATACCCCTGGGAGGGAATCTGCTCGTTGCTGACTATTACGACCGGTACTCTTTGGAACGAGCGGTAGTAAAGATTATTAGTACTACCGTCTTGATGTGAGCGATGGGGCGTAAACGAGAGGAGGGGAAAATACCTCAGATGTCACCGGTAGGACATGATGCACAAACTGGTAGTATTGCAAAGCGGTAGTACCGGAAGTGACAGCGGTACTACCGGACACTTCAATAGTGTTCGGCTGGTGGTACCAGGCAGGCCTTAGAGAGAGCATCTACTCGCCACTGGGATCAAACCCGTCTGGTACCATCGGGCGGTACTACCGGTTGGTACAGATAGTGTAGGCAACAGCAAACTGGGAAAGAATTCCTTCTTAGTTCTCAACCATTGAGGGAAAGATGCATGGACCATAAAATAGAGTTGATTCCTTATGGTGCCCACCACTTGTCATGGGACGCTTAGTTGGAAACCCCAAGAGCAAGGTATGAAGCAACCTGACAAGTTTCCTCGATGAAACCGAGGTTATCGAACCAGTAGGAGGAAGGAAACGTCACACAGGTGTTGCTAGTAACGCGGAGACCTGCACAACACAAACTCAAGACTTTGCCCCAACGAATCAGTGAGGTTGTCAAACACACGGGTTTGATGTAACAAAGGATTAAACGTATGGTGTTGAAGGTAATGGTTTGCAGCAAGTAAACAGGTAATAGTGGAAGATGTATCAATGGTAAAGGTTGGACTGGGGTCCATAGTTCACTAGAGGTTCTCTCATTAGATAAATAACATGGCATGAAGGGTAAACAAATTACAGCGGGGCAATTGACAGAAACTGAGCAAGGCATAACAATGCAATTACTAGCTAGAAAGATCATATGAGGTTGATTGGGCAATACAACAATATACATAGACCGCCATCCGGTTGCATCTATGGCTAGAAGTCCACCTTCAGGTTATCATCCGAACCCCCTCCAGTATTAAGTTGCAAGCAACAGACAACTTCTTTAAGCAAAGTGTGTAAGGTAAACAGTCCACATGTTCCATGAACAAGAGACTGTTGTTTTCTCCCTAGTAGCAATAGCACATCTACAACCGAAGAGATTTCTGGGACTTCCCTTGGAAACTAGAGGCATGAACCCACTATCGAGCATAAATACCCCCTCTTGGAGTCACTAGCAACTACTTGGCCAAGATAACCACTAGCAACGGAGAGCATGCAAGATCACAAACAACACAGACATGATAGAATCATAAAGATAAAACCATTAACCAAACCAACATAATAATTTCAATATCCATCGAATCCCCGCAAACACAACATGCATGATTACAAATAGATTAGATCTTGATCATGAATGGAGCTCACACGATCTATACACGAAAGCATAAAGGAGGAGGTACAATCATCTAGCTACTACATGGACCCATAGTCCAAGGTGGAACAACTCACGCATCATACCGGAGAGAAGGCCTTCGGGATGATCTCCCCTCCGGCAGGGTGCCAGGAAGAACTTCAGATCCCCTCGATCTAGGGATGATGGTGGGACGGTTTCGTGGATTTATGATCGGGTACTCAGGGTTTCTGCATCGGGGGCTTCTTATAGGCGAAGGGGCGAGACCTGGAGGCGGCCAGGGCCACCAAACCCTAGCCAGGCACGGGCCCACCTGCCCCCGCGCCTGGGGTGGGTCTTGCCCCCCTGGCCGGCCCCTCCGGCTCTCATCTGGACTTCTTGTTCCCCACGGAAAGTAATTTACTTTGGCGTTTGTCCTGCCCAATTCCGAGAATATTTCTTTACTAACTTTTCTGAAACCAAAAACAGCAGAAAACAGGCATCTGGCACTGTTGCAACTTGTTAATAGGTTAGTACCAGAAAACATGTAAAAAGCACCTCAAAGTGTGGACAAGTAAAGCAAAGTAGATACAAAACAAGCATGGAGCATCAAAAATTATAGATACGTTTCCAACGTATCAATTCCACCCAAAATTTCCGACGCGGCCCCCTCTTGATAGTACGGTTTTCCTACGACTCAAACAGAAGATCTAGGAAAAACCATGTCTTGCTATAGACTTTTTGAGGCATAATGAATGCTTTGTAACCATAGATAGCATGTAAAGCACTTAGGAAACAATAAGTCTGACACGTGTGTTATAATCAAACATCAAAACCACATAGGGAGAGAAATTCCCTTTCAGCAGTCTTTTGGAGGTGCTCATAGGGGTAGGTGTGCCTGCATGCGTTCATAGGGGTGAGTGTGTGTATGAATTTGTGAGCGTTTGTGTTTTGTACTGGGTTTTTGCAACAAAAAAAGTGATGAGGGTTCAACTCGTCAATTCTCATTGTTATGGGCATGGGTTTTGGAGAAGGAGGGCGCTGGAGATCACGGAATGGCTAACAGACAAGCAATGTGGGACACGGTGTTTACCCAGGTTTAGGCTATCGAAGGGAAAACCCTACTCCTGCTTGTTTGCTCTCGGTTAATGGTGAAGCTGAAGGTTATAGGGGGTGTGCAGATTGGGTCCGGCGAGGTGTATGCTAGGTTATGAGGTAAGTCCTTCTTGTCGTGCCCTCCTAGCCCTTATATAGATAGGCCATATCTCGGGGATAGGCCGAGTCGTTTACAAGTTTAGGGTTTTTCCCTTCAAGTTTCTATCTAAAGAAAACTTGTCCTCCAAGGAGTCGAATCCTTCCTAGGCTTGGGCCACCCGAAATCCTCTTGGGCTTACTGATTGGGGTACACCCTCTTCATGGGCTTCTGCTAGGCCATACCGGGTAGGCTAACATTAGGCACCCATAGGGTATACCCATGTCAGTAACCCCCATGTTTTTAGCCGAATCATATATTCGACTAGGGACTCTTAAGTCTTTTGAGTGTTTTTCATCCGAACATGTTTCGGGTCAATGTATTGGTTCATAGGGATAGTTGATATGTGATGCGGATCAGATCACTGTAGAGCTTCATTGGGAAACCCCCAAGAGGAAGGTATGATGAGTACAACAATAAGTTTTCCCTCGGTAAGAAACCAAGGTTATCGAACCAGTAGGAGGAAGGAAACAACTCAAAGGTGTTGCTAGCAACTTAGAAACCTGCACAACACAAACTCAAGACTTTGCCCCAACGAATAGTGAGGTTGTCAATATCACCGGTTTGCTGAAAACAAAGGATTAAATGTATGGGTGGAAGGTAATGGTTGCTTGCAGAAAGTAAACAGTAACAGTGGAAGATGTATCAATGGTAAATATTGGATCGGGGTCCACAGTTCACTAGAGGTGTTATCCTTAACATAAATAACATAACATGCTAGGAAAACAAATTAGAGCGGGTCAATTGACAGGACAGAGCAAGGCATAACAATGCAATACTAGACATTCATGATCCTGTGAGATTTGATTGGGCATTACAACAATATACATAGATCGCCCATCCAACTACATCTATGACTAGTAATCCACCTTCAGGTTATCATCTGAACCCCCTCTAGTATTAAGTTGCAAGCAACGGATAACTTCTTTAAGGAATGTGTGTAAAGTAAACAATACAATTGTTCCATGAACAAGAGATTATTGTTTTCTCCGTAGTAGCAACAGCACATCTACAACCTTAGAGATTTCTGTCACTTCCCCAGATTCAATAGAGGCATGAACCCACTATCGAGCATAAATACTCCCTCTTGGAGTCACTAGCATCTACTTGGCCAAGATAGATACTAGAAACTGAAAGAATGCAAGATCTCAAACAACACATACATGATAGAATCAACAAGATAGAATCATTAATCAATTTGACATAGTTGTCAACACCCGGATTTTTAATCCCAGATGCCTGTTATGCCATACATCGCAATCCCAGGATTACCATTTTTGCGAGATATAACAGAATTGGATGCCATAGTATATCATCCATTACAACGGTACATAAGTTCTTACACAAATAGGGATCTCATGATCCAGTTCTTAATACAACTTCAAGTAGCGGAATACGTAATAATACTTGATGGCGTGGCGAGCTCCATCTTGAGGTCCACGAGCAATCTTGCGATGGGAGATGATCCTAGTTGTCGTAACCTCCCTGGGGTCCATCCTCCAGGTACTCCTCTTCATAGTCTGGCCATGGGAATAGCCAGGGACAAAGCCATGAGTACTCTTTAAGTACTCGCAAACTAATACTAACAGGTAAAGGGTTTTTTTTTGGATAATAGGACACTAGGCTCTAGGGTTGTTTTGCAAAAGCCAGATTTATCTCTACTAAGTTCCAAAGCTAGTAACAATTTTATAACTCTTAAGTGGGATCTTGTAACTCATGTCACAACTCTGTTGTGGTCAAGTCAAAGTCTCAATTCATTTCACAAGTCATTTTGAAAAGTCTGATGGGGGAACAGTATGGCCACTCCAACTGTCCATAACATGGACGTCTATTCGAATAGTTTGACACTCTGCAGAGATTGTACACTTTCACCACAACATTTGATACATCCATCAGGAACAAATCCTGAATTCACCATACTCAGTATGCGGATAATCAATCCTAACCTTTCAATTACACGCCCTAGTATAAGCACCTCTCCTGTGAGTTTGGCCTCCCAACCATGACCAACTATCATCTTGGGTACTGCACAGATGGACAATCTTAACAAGGTAGCCTCAGCTCAGACCTTGGCCGTGAGGGAACTAATACTAAGGTATATAAGTTTCCAGTCAAGCTCTACCCAATCTTCGGGTATTGGGGTTGTACGATAAAATTGGAATGGTATCGCATCCAGACAACCATCAGTTTTATAGAAGGCTAAGGCTCATGCCTCAACATTTTCATCACCAAAATCATCAAGTGTTCGGAAACACATGTCCAAAACATTTCAATAGAATGATCCATCATTCCAAGGTTTTCATAACCATTTTCACCAAGTATTCCCATCTAAAGTTGATCAAGTTTTATGCTTAGCACTAGCATCTACAAGTGGGGGTAGTACTAATGAGGGGTGGTAAACTAGTGGAGTTTCAACTAAGTACAACCTTATATCTTAGGATGATATCAAGGTTTCTAACTTAGGCCAAATTTTATGCTCTTTATGCAACCTTCAGATAACTTTCTAGTATCTACCAAACTCTTAAGCAAACTCTAAGTAAGAGCTTTGATAAAGAAATAAAGTAAGAAGCTTGCAAGTAAAACTAGGATTGGTTTATCAAGTGGATATGATCACATATGCTTAAGGCATATAGTAGGCATAGTAACAAGTAGTGGTTTCCATAGGTATAGTCTCAGGTTGCACATTCAACTAGTAGTATTAGGCTTGCATCAGTGTCAATATAAGCTTGCTAAATTGCAAGTGTTAGCTTGCAAGGTTACTAGCTTGCCTTGTGCTTGAAGCGATGGTTGAAGTCCTCCTTGGCTTCTTCTTCGTAGTATCTTCCTTCCTCCTCGTATCCTTGGTCGGTACTAGCGTCTATGAATAAATACGAGGTACACAATCACCAAACAATACTTAACTACTTGCAATCATCACACACAAGGGTCCTATAGATTATCTAGCATCATCTCTAACGTTACAAGGTTAAGGCTTGGTTTAATTCCTTTTATTTTTAGAAAAGTAATTTCTACTCATTGAAAAACTACTTAAGATTTAATATTCTCCAAACCAAACATGGGATCATGTTGACACATGTCATCACCACATATTGTAGTCCATGGGAATGTGATTTAAAGTGGTGTCACAATTTAATAAGGTTTTACCCATTTATTTTAATTAAATAAAGTGGCTAGAAATGCCTATGTAGCATTCTTTTATTACTTGAACATTATTTCTGTAAGTAAACCTATATATTTTTATATATTATGAAAGGTATGGTTCAATGTGATTTTTGAGAGTTGGAATCAACTCAAAAGCTATTATGGTTTAAATTTGAAAAATGTTTGAATGCAGAAAAGCTTCTTCCTTGTTATTTTTACTAAGGATGATCTACAGATCCAAATGACTTGAATTCCACGGGCTTGGATTCAGCATTCACAGACCTTTCCAACAAAATTGGTTTCATTCAAAATGGTGCACTGAATCGATCTGGATTGATTTTTGAAAATGGGTACAGAAGTGTGTTTGAATTAAAAAGAAAAAGATCTAATTCAAATCACTGGGCTTCGCGGGAAAAGATAATGGGCCGGCCTACTAAGCGTAGTGCTCCCGCGGGATACTTAAGTGGGTGCCCCCACTCGTCAGTGACACGGGGCTGGGCGAAGCGGTATGGGGCAACGTGGGTCGTTTGATCTGATTCTAATCCAACGGCTGGGAGTCATCGTCGACGCGAGACAACGCCGGCGAGAACGAAACCTTCGCGGACGGTGAGGGGTGTTGGGGGCTCACCGGGGGTCTGGCGAGGCGGCGGTGACGACAAAAGTCGGCGATGGTGAATCTCCACGTGCACGGTGGCTTCTCTGGGCGGCTCAATCGCTTGCTCCTTCTTCTCTAGGCGGCGGGCTCCGGTGAAATTCCGACGGTGGTGCTCGCCTTGCTCTGAAGCGGTGTGGCACGATCGGTGAGGAGAGGGAGTGAGATGGTGTGAAGAAATCGGCGGGATGGCCTCTATTTATAGTCGGCGAGGGACCGACGGGGCACGGTGAGCTCGTCGAAGCGATGGTACAGCGGCTATCGGCATGGGCGAAGGTAGGGGCGGTCGGTGTCTCTGGCGATGCTCAACGACATGGTTTTGAGGCGTGGGGCGGTGCGGTTTGATGCGGAACATGCGGCGCTTTCTGCTGGCGAGGCGGCGTCTTCGACGCCGTCATGCGGCGGTGAAGCGAGGATGTCTGGCGGTCTCTGGGTCGGTGGGGATTGTGTATGCAGCGGCAAGAAGCGGTGCGTGGGCTTCGGTTGCCGAGGTGGTGCTCTGGCGCCGCTCGGCATGGTCTCTGGCGGTGCAGGCGCGGTGCATGCGTGTGGTCGAGGCTTGGCAATGCTCGCGGCTAGGACAGTGAGTGGCGGTGGACGGTGGGCTGCCTCCCAGACATGCTGGCTAGGCTTGCTGCTGCTCCTAGCTTGCTGTCGACTATGGGGTGGCAAAGGTGTGCTCGGCTGTTCACCATTGATGGCAATGGCAAGCTCACAGTGGTGCTAGTGCTTGGTTAATCTTGCTAGATGATCTACTGAGCTGGTTGTGAGCTAAATGGGGAACCAGTTAGGCAAGAATCACTGCTCACAATAGTGTTTGATGTTTGTTTGATTTGTGTGCAACTTTGTTTGATGAAATGGCCGCATGAAATTAAGTTTTGAATTTTGAAATGATTTTTGGTGGGTTTGCTAGATTGGTGCTGGTGAGTCTACAGATGCTTGGGTTTTGAAAGTTGAGCTTGTTTGAGTGGTTTTTGAAAAAGTGGGATCTTCCCATATGATAAAGATTCAATTTTGAATTGTCATTTAAACTATGTATTTGAAAGTTTCTGGATGATCACAAAGTGGGTCTTGATACTTTGTTATGAGTACATTCAAGGGGTGCAAAGATCCAGAAAAGTTTCTGTTAGGTTTTGAAAGCTTGAGACAGCCAAAGTAGGCATGAGAGTTCAATTGGTCAAAATGACCATTCCTTTTATATATTTGTTTTTATTTACTTGTCTTTAGGAAAAGGGTGGGAAATGTTTTAGATGATGTTTATTTCACCTAAGAAACATTTTACAAGCAATGAAACAATCAAATAAGGTGGTTTAAAAGAATTTCAAAATCAATGCATACACATATGGATGCATTCATAATTTTAATTAGAAAAGTTTTTGTTAACCCTAATTTTGAGGATTAGAGTTTGATGATCCAAGTTTAGTATTTTTGGGATGTTACAAACCTTCCCCCCTTAAACAAAATCTCGTCCTGAGATTTGAAAAAGGACGAAAAGATTACCTAGGATTTGAAGAGATCGGGAAACTCCGTCCTGATGTGATCTTTGCGCTCCCAGGTAGCTTCCTCTTCTGTGTGATTGCTCCACTGAATCTTGAGAAACTTGATGCTTCGGGTTAGGGTAGTTCGAAAAGCTTCTTCCAAAATGCGGATGGGTACTTCGGGATAGGTCAGGTCATCGTTGATCTCTATGGTCCGGTGATCGATATTTTTGAACACTTCGGTCTTCTCGGGGACTTCGAGACACTTGCGAAGTAATGAGATATGGAACACATTATGCACGGCTGACATCTCTTCGGGTAGCTCCAATTGATACGACACTTCTCCTCGATGGTTCAGAATTTTGAAAGGTCCGATATATCTGGGGGCTAACTTTCCTTTGAGTTGGAAACACTGCATTCCCTTCAATGGCGACACTTTCAGATAAACAAAATCTCCTATGTTGAAGGCGAGGTCTCGACGTCTCTTGTCGGCATAACTCTTACATGCGGTAGGCGTTCTTGAGGTGCTCACGAATCTTGTGAACCTTCTCTTCTGCTTCTCGTAGGATGTCGGGTCCAAAAATCTGACTCTCTCCTACTTCCGAACAGTTCAAAGGGGTGCGACACTTTCTTCCGTACATGAATTCAAATGGGGCCATTTGCAAACTGGCTTGGTAACTGTTGTTGTAGGAAAATTCTGCAAACGGCAGACAGTCTTCCCACTTGGATCCATATTCTAACACATAGGCTCTCAGCATATCTTCGAGTATTTGATTTACTCGCTCCGTTTGTCCATCGATCTGAGGGTGATACACGGTACTGAAATCTAGGCGGGTTCCTAAACCTTCTTGAACTTTCTTCCAGAATCTCGAGGTAAACTGAGTTCCTCGATCCGATACTATGTTCTTAGGGACTCCGTGCAAACTGACGATTCTAGCGATGTACAACTCCGCTAGTTTCAAACTCTGATAGGTGGTTCTGACGGGCAAGAAATGGGTGACTTTGGACAATCATCCACTATGACCGATAGAGTCATTTCCCCTACTAGTAGTAAGCGATCCGATGATAAAGTCCATTCCTCTGAATCCCATTTCCATTCCGGAATCTGCAATGGTTGCAACAATCCAAGGTCTTTGATGTCCCGCCTTGACTTCGTGACATATATCACACTTGGCGATATAGCTTCCGATTTCTCTCTTCATCTTATGCCACCAAAATTGCTCTTTTAAATCTTGATACATCTTAGTTCCTCTGGGATGGATAGAATAAAGAGTATCATGAGCCTCCTTCAAGATAACTTCTTTCAACTCAGAATCTGATGGTACACAAAGGCGTCCTTTGTACCACAAAACTCCTTCTTCGTCTTCGGTGAATCCGGGTACTTTACTGTCTGACATCGACGCTTGATTCCGTCTATACTAGCATTTTCCTTCTGCGCCTCTTTAATCTGACTGATCGAAGTGGGCTGGAGTTCTATGCTAGCCAGAAATACTTCACATACTAATTCCATCCGAAAATCTTCCATCTCTTTGTGTAGACTTGGTTGCTCCTTCAAAATCATGGAGTTCAAGCATCACGGCAATCTGCTAAGGGCATCGGCTACCACATTGGCTTTACCAGGGTGATAGTGAATGTCCAGATCGTAATCCTTGATTAGCTCAATCCATCTTCTCTGCCTCATATTCAGCTCCTTCTGAGTGAATATATACTTTAGGCTCTTGTGATCCGAATAAATCTCACAACGGTTCCCAATCAGGTAATGTCTCCATGTCTTCAGGGCTAGAACTACGGCTGGGAGTTCGAGGTCATGGGTTGGGTAATTTTTCTCATGTTGCTTCAATTGTCGGGAAAGATAAGATATAACTTTGCCTTCTTGCATTAGCACACATCCGAGACCAATCTTGGATGCGTCACAATACACATCGAAGGGCTTCGTGATATCCGGCATGATCAAGATTGGGGCTGAAATCAATCTCCTTTTGAGTTCTTGAAAACTCGCTTCACATTTTGGTCGATCAAACTTCTTGTCCTTCTTCAGCAATTGGGTCATGGGTCTAGCGATACTCGAGAATCCTTCTATGAATTTGCGGTAATATCCCGCCAATCCGAGAAAAGCACGAACTTGGGTTTGAGTGGTTGGGGCTTGCCAATCTTCTACATCTTTTACTTTGGCAGGGTCAACGGCAATTCCTCCGGCTGATACAATGTGACCGAGGAATCCTACCTCCTGTAACCATAATTCACATTTGCTGAACTTTGCATACAACTGATGCTCTCTAAGGGTTCCAAGAATGGTCCTTAGGTGTAGCTCATGTTCTTCTTCTGATTTGCAATAAATCAGAATGTCATCAATGAAAACAACGACAAACTTATCCAGGAAGTCCATAAAAATCTTATTCATGAGGTTCATGAAATAAGAGGGGGCATTGGTTAATCCAAAAGACATGACTGTATACTCATACAATCCATATCTGGTGGTAAAGGCAGTCTTTGGAATGTCCTCCGCACGAATCTTGAGTTGATGATAGCCAGTTCTAAGATCAATCTTAGAAAACACTTTGGCACCGGTCAACTAATCAAACAAATCTTCTATCTTGGGAAAGGGGTACTTGTTCTTGATGGTGACATCATTCAACTTCCGATAATCCGTACACAAACGGTTACCTCCATCCATCTTGTCCACAAACAAGACAGGTGATCTCCAAGGTGACGCACTTGGTTGAATCAATCCAATTTCCAACATGGAATCTAGTTGCTTCTTCAGTTCTACTAGTGGTCTCTGGGCTATGGGTCCAGTTCCGGGGATTAGTTCAATGATAAACTCGATATCCCGATCTAGGGGCATACCGAGCAAAACATCTGGAAATACATCGGGGTATTCACAGACTATCCGGACTTGGTCAATGGTAGGTTGGGCTATACTCTTGTTGCACTTGAATTGGCGATGTAAGGTTTCAGATATATGTTCGACTGATATTCCGGGTGTACTGGTCATGGTTATGGCTTTCTTGGCACAGTCAATCAATCCTTTATGTTTGGACATCCAATCCATTCCTAGTACTACTTCCAAACCTTTAGTTCGAAATCTATCAGTTAGCATAAAAATCTATGCCATGGATTCGGATAGGGACGGCTTTGCAAATTTGCCTAGCCTTGGTGGTTGATCCGGGAATTTGAACAATCATAACATGCTTCAGTTTGGTTGGTTGAATTTTACTAGTTCATGCAAATTCTTCGGTGACAAATGAATGCGATGCACCAGAATCAAACAACACTCTTGCAAGTACTGAATTAACAGAAAACATACCCAGCACGACGTCTGGCGCTTCTTCAAAGATGCATGAGAAAAAGATGGCCATTGCGGTTGAGTGAATTCCCTGGGGCAAATCTTCTCCATGGCTGAACACGACGTTGTTGCTGAGCTGGGGCATTGGCATTGGGGGCTGTAGCATTCTTCTTGTTGGGGCACTCGTTGGAATAGTGGCCTTTATTTTCATAGTCATAACAAGTCACTTGCGACTTGTCCTTGGGTGCGACAGGCACAGCATTGCTTCCAGTCCTCGGGGCAGTGTTGGTGTTGGCGGTAGCATTTTTGGTGTTGAAGTTGGGTGGGGCACGGGTGAAATTGCTAGAGTTGCCAGGGTTGTTGTGATTTCCTCCGGGTCTAGGGTTTCCACGATTGGGATAGGTTGGACGGTTCATCGGGGGTCTGTTGGTTCTTGGGGAAAATCCTGGAGATGGGTTGGGGCGATACTTTGGGGTCTGATGGGTTCCTGGCTGATGCATCATGCGACGCTTGTGGTTCTCATTGGCTTGGTTGATCTTTCCTTCCATCTGGATGGCAGAGTCGACAAGGGCTTCAATATCCACAAAGGGGATATTGACTAACACTGTTTGCATCTCATCATGCAGACCATTCAGGAACCTCTCTTTCTTCTTGGCTTCCGTGTCTATCTCGTCAGGGGCATACCTAGCTAATGACCAAAATTTGTCACTGTATTCCACTACAGTCATCCTTCCTTGCTTCAGCTCTCTGAACTCGTCTCTCATTCTCTTGATCAAACCCGGTGGCACATGGGTTCTGCTAAACTTGACCTTGAATTCCTCCCAGGTCATCATCTGGCCTCCGGTCATTGCGCAAACACTGTTCCACCATGCCCTGGCATCTCCGGCTAGATAATGGGTGGCAAACAGAACTTTCTCGTTGGCTTCCAATCCGGCTACTTCTAAGTTATTTTCTATGGTTTGCAGCCAATCATCGGCGTCTAGGGGTTGTTCGGACTTAGTGAAAACAGGTGGGTTGGTATTCTGGAAATTCTTGAGCTTAGATCCATGGTTGTCCTGATTTCCGTGGCCTTGGTTGTTGTGGGCTAGCTGGGCTATCTGCTGCAGAGTGGCTAGGTTGGCTTGACGTTCCGCTCTTTCAGCTTCGCGGTCAGAAGTCAACATTTGCAGTATCTGCAACATCAGGTCCGGGGCTGAACCACTTCCTCCACGTGGAATCTGAAGATTTAGATAGATCATGAGAAAAGAGGGAAATTTCTAAGGTTTCGGGGACTTTGAAAAGTTTTAAAGGTTTGACTTAGATTTCCTAGCAACTTGCTTTTTCATTCATTCATTCATAGCACACAGTACAACACACACCACAACAAAGAAAAACAGATGGTTTTAAGAACCATTCTGGAAACTACGATACAGTGGGACCGAATACTACTCACTACGCTAGTGCTCAAGTGCTACTACTCCTTGGAGTCTGTGGCTTCATCATCTTCATCATCATCGATGAAGGCGAAATCATCCTCATCGATGAAGAAGTCCATGGCCTGATCCTCTAGAAAATCATCGTCATCACTGAGATAGGAGTAAGGGTCTCCACGAAGATCCTCTCCGGCATTCTCCCTTTCCTCCAACTGCATGTCTCTCTCGTGGATGGTCTCTTCCAAAGATGAGGTACGGTGGCGAAGATAGGCAATGATGCGCTCCTTCTTGTCGAGCTGACGGCGGCGAGACTTGCGATCCTTTGCTATCATGGCGATGGTCTGATCCTTCATCTTGATGATGGAAGACTTGTGGTTGGAGTAGTCACGGCAGTTGTCCAACTCCTGCTGACGATCGTACATCATGAAGCTAAGGTGGTCCAATTGAGTCTTCATCTCTGGGTGGTATGGGGCTTCCAGGGGTTATCCATTTGCATCACGCCTTGGGCAAAACTCAAAGCGAGTACCCTTGATCTGATTGATGCTCTGCCCACACAGATGGGAAAGAGCTTCCTGCATTGCTCTGGCAAGTCCATCGAGCCAGTTGTTTTCCCTCAAGGTAAACTGAATTCCCTCCGAAGTGGGAGGTTCAATCTTTCCTCGGAGACTTGCAACAATTAGCCACTACAGATCTTCTCCTCCTTGATCATTAAGCTGAGCTCCGAAGAACTCGGGGTGCGTACGCTCCAGAAGTTCCGAAAGCTGGTCCAAATCCCTCTCAAAGATAAGGTCTCCTCCATTCCCCAACTTATAAAACTTGCTGTACTTCACGTCCATCTATAAGAATAGAGGATGAGTAGATTAGCAGAGTGATCAAGTGTGTCAAAATTTTATGTATTTTGCAAGAGTTTTTGAGGAACATGATTTTTTATGAAAGAATAAAAGGGATAAGAATGAGAATAAGTTTTTGTAAATATTTGTTTTCTTTGGTTTTGAAACTAAGTTTTTGGTTCAAACGTCCAGTCTAACTAGGGTCTCCTATGGTCAGGATGGCTCTGATACCAACTTGTCAACACCCGGATTTTTAATCCCAGATGCCTGTTATGCCATACATCGCAATCCCAGGATTACCATTTTTGCGAGACATAACAGAATTGGATACCATAGTACATCATCCATTACAACGGTACATAAGTTCTTACACAAATAGGGATCTCATGGTCCAGTTCTTAATACAACTTCAAGCAGCGGAATACGTAATAATAACGGTAGCATAGGCGAAGCTCCATCTTGAGGTCACGAGCAATCTTGACGATGGGAGATGATCCTAGTTGTCGTAACCTCCCTGGGGTCCATCCTCCAGGTACTCCTCTTCATAGCCTGGCCATGGGAATAGCCAGGGACAAAGCCATGAGTACTCTTTAAGTACTCGCAAACTAATACTAACAGGTAAAGGGGTTTTTTTGGATAATAGGACACTAGGCTCTAGGGTTGTTTTGCAAAAGCCAGATTTATCTCTACTAAGTTCCAAAGCTAGTCACAATTTTATAACTCTTAAGTGGGATCTTGTAACTCATGTCACAACTCTGTTGTGGTCAAGTCAAAGTCTCAATTCATTTCACAAGTCATTTTGAAAAGTCTGACGGGGGAACAGTATGGCCACTCCAACTGTCCATAACCGCGGACGTGGCTATTCGAATAGTTTGACACTTTGCAGAGATTGTACACTTTCACCAACATTTGATACATCCGTCAGGAACAAATCCTGAATTCACCATACTCAGTATGCGGATAATCAATCCTAACCTTTCAATTACACACCCTAGTATAAGCACCTCTCCTGTGAGTTTGGCCTCCCAACCATGACCAACTGTCATCTTGGGTGCTTGCACAGTGGACAATCTTCACAAGGTAGCCTCAGCTCAGACCTTGGCCGTGAGGGAACTAATACTAAGGTATATAAGTTTCCAGTCAAGCCCTACCCAATCTTCGGGTATTGTGGTTGTACGATAAAATTGGAATGGTATCGCATCCAGACAACCATCAGTTTTATAGAAGGCTAAGGCTCATGCCTCAACATTTTCATCACCAAAATCATCAAGTGTTCGGAAACACATGTCCAAAACATTTCAATAGAATGATCCATCATTCCAAGGTTTTCATAACCATTTTCACCAAGTATTCCCATCTAAAGTTGATCAAGTTTTATGCTTAGCACTAGCATCTACAAGTAGGGGTAGTACTAATGAGGGGTGGTAAACTAGTGGAGTTTCAACTAAGTACAACCTTATATCTTAGGATGATATCAAGGTTTCTAACTTAGGCCAAATTTTATGCTCTTTATGCAACCTTCAGATAACTTTCTAGTATCTACCAAACTCTTAAGCAAACTCTAAGTAAGAGCTTTGATAAAGAAATAAAGTAAGAAGCTTGCAAGTAAAACTAGGATTGGTTTATCAAGTGGATATGATCACATATGCTTAAGGCATATAGTAGGCATAGTAACAAGTAGTGGTTTGCATAGGTATAGTCTCAGCTTGCACATTCAACTAGTAGTATTAGGCTTGCATCAATGTCAATATAAGCTTGCTAAATTGCAAGTGTTAGCTTGCAAGGTTACTAGCTTGCCTTGTGCAGAGCAGTGGTTGAAGTCCTACTCGGCTTCTTCTTCGTAGTATCTTCCTTCCTCCTCGTATCCTTGGTCGGTACTAGCGTCTATGAATAAAGACGAGGTACACAATCACCAAACAATACTTAACTACTTGCAATCATCACACACAAGGGTCCTATAGATTATCTAGCATCATCTCTAACATTACAAGGTTAAGGCTTGGTTAAATTCCTTTTATTTTTAGAAAAGTAATTTCTACTCATTGAAAAACTACTTAAGATTTAATATTCTCCAAACCAAACATGGGATCATGTTGACACATGTCATCACCACATATTGTAGTCCATGGGAATGTGATTTAAAGTGGTGTCACAATTTAATAAGGTTTTACCCTTTTATTTTAATTAAATAAAGTGACTAGAAATGCCTATGTAGCATTCTTTTATTACTTGAACATTATTTCTGTAAGTAAACCTATATATTTTTATATATTCTGAAAGGTATGGTTCAATGTGATTTTTGAGAGTTGGAATCAACTCAAAAGCTATTATGGTTTAAATTTGAAAAATGTTTGAATGCAGAAAAGCTTCTGCCTTGTTTTTTTACTAAGGATGATCTACAGATCCAAATGACTTGAATCCCACGGGCTTGGATTCAGCATTCACATACCTTTCCAACAAAATTGGTTTCATTCAAAATAGTGCACTGAATCGATCTGGATTGATTTTTGAAAATGGGTACAAAAGTGTGTTTGAATTAAAAAGAAAAAGATCTAATTCAAATCACTGGGCTGCGCGGGAAAATATAATGGGCCGGCCTGCTAAGTGCAGTGCTCCCGCGGGCTGCTTAAGTGGGTGTCCCCACTCGTCAGTGACACGGGGCTGGGCGAAGCGGTATGGGGCAACGTGGGTCTCTTGATCTGATTCTAATCCAACGGCTGGGAGTCATCGTCGACGCGAGACAACACCGGGGAGAACGAAACCTAGCGCGGCCAGTGAGAGGTGCTGGGGGCTCACCGGGGTGCTGGCGAGGGTCGGCGAGGCGGGTGAACGACGAAGTCGACGACGGCGAATCTCCTGGTACCGATGGCTTCTCCTGGGGCGGCTCCAATCGCTGGCTCCCTTCTTCTGTAGAGGCGGCGGGCTCCGGTGAAATTCCGGCGAGGTGGTGCTTGCCTTGCTCTGAGAACGGTGTGGCACGATCAGTGAGGAGAGGGGAGTGAGATGGTGTGAAGAAATCGAGCGGGGGTGGCCTCTATTTATAGTCGAGCGAGGGGACCGACGGGGCGCACGGTGAGCTCGTCGGGGGCGATGGTACATGCGGCTATCGGCATGGGAGAAGGTAGGGGACGGTGCGGTGTCTCCTGGCGATGCTCAACGACATGGTTTTGAGGCGTGGGGCGGTGCGGTTTGGTCTAGAACATGCGACGCTCTGCGCGACAGAGGCGGCGTCTTTGACGCTCAGCGGTGGCTGTGCGTCACGGGGTGGCGAACGGGGATGTCTGGCGGTCTCCTGGGTCGGTGGGGATTGTGTATGCCTTGGCGGCGGGCGCGTGATCTGTGGGCGGTCGAGGTGGTTCCCTGGCGCACGCTCGGCATGGTCTCTGGCGGTCTGGGCGCTGTTTGTGCGTGTGGTCCAGGGCTTGGCAATGCTCGCGGCCGACAAAGGAGTGGCGGTGGGACGGTGGGCTGCCTCCCAGACATCTTGGCTAGGCTTGTTGCTGCTCTAGCTTCTTTGTCGACTATGGGGTGGCAAGGGTGTGCTCGGTTGTTCACCATTGATGGCAATGGCAAGCTCGCAGTGGTGCTAGTGCTTGGTTAATCTTGCTAGATGATCTACTGAGCTGGTTGTGAGCTAAATGGGGAACCAGTTAGGCAAGAATCACTGCTCACAATAGTGTTTGATGTTTGTTTGATTTGTGTCTGCAACCTGTTTGATGAAATGGCCGCATGAAATTAAGTTTTGAATTTTGAAATGATTTTTGGTGGGTTTGCTAGATTGGTGCTGGTGAGTCTGCAGATGCTTGGGTTTTGAAAGTTGAGATTGTTTGAGTGGTTTTTGAAAAAGTGGGATCTTCCCATATGATAAAGATTCAATTTTGAATTGTCATTTAAACTATGTATTTGAAAGTTTCTGGATGATCACAAAGTGGGCCTTGATACTTTGTTATGAGTACATTCAAGGGGTGCAAAGATCCAGAAAAGTTCTGTTAGGTTTTGAAAGTTTGAGACTGCCAAAGTAGGCATGAGAGTTAAATTGGTCAAAATGACCATTCCTTTTATATATTTGTTTTGATTTACTTGTCTTTAGGAAAAGGGTGGGAAATGTTTTAGATGATGTTTATTTCACCTAAGAAACATTTTACAAGCAATGAAACAATCAAACAAGGTGGTTTAAAAGAATTTCAAAATCAATCCATACACATATGCATGCATTCATAATTTTAATTAGAAAAGTTTTTGTTAACCCTAATTTTGAGGATTAGAGTTTGATGATCCAAGTTTAGTATTTTTGGGATGTTACAATAGTAATCTCAATATCCATCGGATCCCCGCAAACACAACATGCATGATTACAAATAGATGATCTTCATCATGAACGGAGCCCACAACATCTAAACATGGTAGCACAAAGGAGGAGAAACAATCATCTAGCTACTGTATGGACCCATAGTCCAAGGTGGAATTACTCACGCATCATACCGGAGGCTGGCATGGTGATGAAGAAGGCCTCCGGGATGATCTCTCCCCTCTGGTAGGGTGCCGAGACAAGCTTCAGATCCCCCTCTCCTGATCTAGGGACGATGGTGGCGGCGGCTATGGACTGTTTTGTGGAGATCTAATCGGGTACTTAGGGTTTTGGCATCGGGGGATTCTTATAGGCGCAGGGGAGACCGAGGGGGTGCCCAAGGTGGCCGCACCCCCCCCAGGCACGGGCTAGGCCAGCCCGCGTGGCCAGGGGTGTGGGACCCTCGGGGCCCTCCTCCATCTCGTCTTCTCGCTCCGTGTTCTCCTTGGTGAAATATTGACTTTGGCTTTTGTCCCGTCCAATTTCGAGAATATTTATTTTTTGTTTTTTCTGGAACCAAAAACAGTAGAAAACATGCAACTGGCAGTGTGGCATCTTGTTCATAGGTTAGTCCCAGAAAACATATAAAAATACCTCAAAGTGTAGACAAAGAAATGCAAAGTTGATACTAAACAAGCATGGAACATCAAAAAATATAGATACATTTACGACGTATCAAGCATCCCCAAGCTTAACTCCTGCTCGTCCTCGAGTAGTGAAGTGATAAAAGAATAATTTTTAAGGTGACATGCACCATCACAATCAAGATCAAACCATTTGCAAGCATTGAAAGCTGGGATCAAAGTACTCTAAACATGAGCATGAAAGATGAAGTTCTAGCAATAGGGCAAAGTAACTATGCTACAACATGAAAGGATACAAACAAAGATTCATGAATAAGAATGCATTGAAATACGTTTGTTTGTTCCACATATAGAAAACATAGCATAGTGGCATTCATCTTGTCCCTCATGGAGTAGCAAAACATAAATGCATAGGACACCTTCAAAGTTCATAAGGGTGACTAGATACAAATAGTTCAAGGGCAAGAAATATCAACAATATGAATCAATCAATAAGTTTTGGGACAATGCAGATAGAACTAAGAATGGCAACTATGATCTCTTAATTGGTGCCTAAGGATAGAAGATGGAGACTCAATGTAAAAGTGGAAGAAATGCCCTTCAAATGGAAGCAGGGATTTCAAGTTTCATAAAGAGCTTCCAAAAATTATGGTACTTGCTAGCCTTCAGCTCTCATTGCCCCTATCATAAGCATCTTGAAGTGATTAAGGTTAAAGTGAACAAAATATGGAGTATATGCTTGACAAAGTATAAGTTGGCAATCTCATGTCCCTTGAGTACAAGGGCCGCTCCTCATGCTACTCAACTTTAGTTACTGGTAAGTTCTTGTCATAGTAAGTACATGTGTATCATAGAGAACCGCCAACGGGGAATCCCTTGTCCAATGATACAGGAGCTATCCCATATAAAAATGACAAGGCAAGCAAACAATGAGCATCTCAGCAATCTTCTTATTTACCATGGGAAAATGGTGCTTTTTTCTCTCTTTCCTCTTTTCTCATCTCTTTTTTTCTCAATCTCTTTTTTCTATATCTCTTTTTTTATAAGAAGAATGCTTCATAGATTGCTCACTATGGTGATGCTGCAAGTTTCCACCATGATTAGGCATGGCTTAGGCTAGCGGCCCAGGCGTTTCTCTAACACATATACATAACTCCATAGACTTACAAGCTCCCCTTTTATTTCACACCAACGACATCCATAAAGAGCATGATATCAATTGGGTAGACATTTACAAGTGTTGAAAGCATTCCCCATGATAGCACAGTTCTACTAATCTCAACTTATAAGTGCAAGCATATACAACATATATGACACAATGGTTCAAGTTTATTAGGGGCAAGAAAATAAAGTGTGCCATCAAGTTTGTGAGAGCTTTAATCACTAAGTTTTCACATAACAAGTTTAATTTGGAAGATAGATAAAACAAGAATATACTTGGAATGGTGTAACAAACCATGCATAGGAATTTATAGTGGACACTTTGGAATAACTTGATTTCTTGGGAGTTGGACGCATCACTAGAGCTTACTCAAAAAGACTTGGAGCAACCAACTAAGAGAGCAATAATGGCCATAATCATGTAGAGCGACAAAACATTACTAATCAAAGCATAAAATGGTACCACAAGTCAAAAACTAAATGATCATAGAGGCTAAGGTGACTGGTTCATAGTCATAACATGGTGTGAGCATGTGCCAAGTCAACCCAAACAAAGCATCAAAGTAGAATACCACAATACTATGCTTTTGTATGCTAAAACAATGCATGATTCTATCAAGGCACATTAAGCAATCCTAATTGTTTGGAACAAGTCATGCTATAGCAGTAATCACTAAGAATAAGGTCAAAACAACATCTAGCATGATATGATAAAGTCTAAGTCATAGTCAAAGCAAGCTCCTTCTTGTACTACTAAAGCAAGAACTTCCTACTCCTTTCCAACACCAATCAACTTATTTGAAACAACACAGCGAAAGCGGGGTCCAACTACTTTATTCAAGCAAACTAAGCAAAAGAAAACCAAAAACGAAAACTAAGACGCTCCAAGAACAACATAACTATGCATGAAACAACAAAAACAAAGTGTCTAGAAAGACCTGAGATTTTTATTGATGAAGAAGGGGATGCCTTAGGCATCGCCAAGCTTTGACGCTTGTACCTCTTAAATATTTCTTGGGGTGAAATGGGGCGGCATCCACAATCTTGATCTTTTGTCCATTCCTCATCTCATTACATCATTCTTCCCTTACACCTAAAAATGTTCCTTCATACAAAACTTCACACAATCTTCATTAGCAACATTAGTGCATTCAAAAGATAATAGATTTTGGGGTTTAGTTTTAAAACACCAAAACTTTCATTAAAAACACAAGATACTGTAGCAATTCCTTCAAAAAGCTCAATTTCCCAAAGAAAACCCAATAAAGAGGCAAATGCAAATAATGGCAGAAATCTATCAAAACAGACCAGCAGGTAGAAACCGATTTTTTCGAAGACCTTGTGTTACTCAAATCAAAAAGTGTTGAACTAACGAAAGTTGTCTTACAACCTGGGGGGTTTATTTAGAACATTACAGCACAATCCTACTTACAGAGATGTTTTAAGAATTTTTACAGTGGAGCACAAAAATCTGTTTTGGGACAGCACTTCCCCAAACCTTACTTCCCTCTCATTAGAGGTTATTCTTTCCACAAAAATCAAATAAAAAGGATAAGGAGAGGTTATTACAGAATTAATAACTTTCAAGACTCAAGAAAACTATTGGGTTAACTCCCAAGAAGTACTTTTCTTTAACGCCTTTAAGTTAGGCACAAGAAGCAAGAATCAAGTATTTTCAAATGAAGAAGCATTGACGTCAAACATTGCTTTAAAAGGAGGATAAAAAGGTAACTTCTCTCTCCTCATAGGGAAGTGTTCAATACCTTTCTTGAATGGAAATTGATATTTAATGGTGCCTTATTTCATATCAATGATGGCACCAATAGTTCTAAGAAAAGGTCTTCCCAAATTAATAGGACAAGAAGCATTGTATTCAACATACAAAACATAGAAATCAACAGGGACATAAGCATTGTTAACCATAATAAGAACATCATTAACACTTCCTATCAGTTTCTTTTTAGTATTATCATCAAGTGGGACATCCAAATAGCAATCTTCCAAAGGTGGCAAATCAAGCATTTCATAAATCTTTCTAGGCATAATAGAGACACTAGAACCAAGGTCACATGAAGCTTTGAGATCAAAGTCATTCACTTACATATTAATGATGGGTTCCCAACTATCTTCTACTTTCCTAGGAATAGAATCTTTGTGTTTCAATTTTTCTTCCTTAATTTTAATGAGAGCATCTGTAATGTGTTTTGTGAAAGCCATATTCATATCACTAGCATTAGGACTTCTAGAAAGCTTTTGTAGGAACATAATCACTTCAGATATATTGCAACGATCAAGATAAAAAATCAAACTTAGCATCACATGTAGTAGACTTATTGGGTTTAGGCATTGTTGTAGGAGGAATGGGAACTTATTGTGGTTTGGTAGCATCCATATTGGTGGTGGTAATAGTGCAAACACTATTGTTTCTAGCAATTTCAGCTTCTCTTTCCCACTTAGCATGTAGTTTAGCTACCAGACTAACATTTTCATCAATAGTAACTTTTTTGGCATGAGGAGCAGCAAAGGTACTTTCCAAGGTTTCAGGTTTAGCAGCCATTTTATTAATCAAAGAGGACTGTGCTTCAGACAAAGATGAAATGTTTTTCTCAATATCCAAAAGCTTTTCCTTTACAGTTTTGTTGAAAGTAGTTTGTTTACTAACAAAGTCTTTAAGCATGACTTCAAGTTCAGAGGGAGCACTACTAGTATTATTGTAGGAATTTCCATAAGTATTGCCATTATTAGGAGGATAAGGCCTATAGTTATTATTACCAAAATTATTCCTATAGGCTGGCATGGTGATGAAGAAGGCCTCCAGGATGATATCTCCCCTCCGGCAGGGTGCCAGAAAGAGCTTCAGATCCCTCCCGATCTAGGGACGATGGTGGCGGCGGTTACGGACTGTTTCATGGAGATCTGATTGTGTACTTAGGGTTTTGGCATTAGGGGCTTCTTATAGGCGAAGAGGGAGACCGAGGGGGTGCCGGTGGGCACCTGTTGTGGGCGGGCAGCCTGTCCATGTGCCATGGGGTGTGGGCCCCTCGTGGCCCTCCTCCGTCTCGTCTTCTAGCTCCGTGTTCTCCTCGATGAAATATTGACTTTGGCTTTTGTCCCGTCCAATTCCGAGAATATTTATTTTTTGGATTTTCTAGAACCAAAAATAGCAGAAAACAGGCAACTAGCACTGTGGCATCTTGTTAATAGGTTAGTCGCGGAAACGTATAAAAATACCTCAAAGTGTAGACAAAGCAAAGCAAAGTTGATACTAAACAAGCATGGAACATAAAAAATTATAGATACGTTTATGACATATGAATATGCGCGCCTGAGTCTCCCGACGGATCAGGGTCAGTTAGCTGTCTTCGGGCAAAACAACGCTATCTACTTAGACTCGAGTCCCTGCACTCGAATTCAGAAAATTTATGGTGTAATTCGACTCAGGCCGGGGAGGTCTTACAGGATTTGAATTCCAGTGTTTTAAGTTAAGTTCCCAACGCGTCCATCATGATTTTCCATTATGCTTGTTGACACGGATTATTACTGGAAGAGCGCATTCAAGTGTGTTACCAGGCCATCATATTGCATCTGTAGGTCTTATCTTTGCATCGTAGACATAGCATCGAAAAGTTTATCGTCGCGAAGGCGTTTCGGGTGGTTAAGGAGACGATATCTCTCTTAACTTTATTTCTGGGCGGAGTAGCCAATTTTTGTGTAGGTTATGTTTACCATAGATGTAAAGGATCTGATGGATCACATCCAATTGATTCATAGGGTACGGGATCACCGCTCCCTATGGGAGTAGTCCTGAGTGTCTGTTTGAGTCGTAGACTCGAGCAGAGACTTATAGTCATTAGTCATATGACATAGTGATCCGGAAGTTCTTCGGATCATTTTGAGGGTGCCATCAGTGTTAATGCTTTTTCAAATGTGTGTCCAGCGCTCCCTATGGGAGTAGCCTCCAAGTCCGTAAGCGTGAAAAATAGTGCTGGAAAAAGTATTTTCAAAAAAAATCTTCGAGTTCCTCAAGGACTTTACCAGCTCTTTAGATGCACGACCAGCGCTCCTGATAGGAGTATCCCCCGAGTATTTGGTTGAGTCGTAGACTCAAGTAAGTACTTTTGCCTTGAGTCAAAATATTAAAGCCGTTGCTGGCCTTTGCTTTTACGATTGATGACATCATTCCTGATGCCTGATGAGCTCAACCGTCTGTGACAGCGAAGTTGATGGGACTTGACGGTCATGGGTCCCACTTTCTGACTGTGATTTGACCAGTCACATGTAATTTATGTGATAGTTACGGTGTCGCCTTGATTTCCGTGTGTAGTGGACGGCGTGCTTGCGACGGTTCGTGCGGCAGATGCCACGTGTGCAACAGGATGTGCGACATGTGTTTAGGCTAGCAAATCTTTGATGGTGCTTTATCATCTTCCTCCTTTTATACCGCAAAAGGCACTGGTAGAAAATTCTCCCCTCCATCTGCTTTCACTTCGTCTCTTGCTCGTTGCCTTCATCATTTCCAGAGCCCTCTGCTCCATCTTGCACTAGACATTCTTTGCACCTTTCCTTCCTCTTTCCTTCGTGCGCATCACGCATCACATCGCTCCAAAAGTATGGGCAAGCTGAAGAAGGTTGCTGCCGCCGGGACCAGCATCGCCGGTGCTGCGAAGAAGCCCAACGCCGGTCGTGTCACCAACGGCGGTTGGCAGTGGTCGACGATGAGGGAGCTGGATCTGCGTCGCCTGCACGAGGCGCATATGATCCCGTAGGAAAAGGGCGACACCAAATTCCCTAACTCGGAGGTAATCCTTGACCCACCTGAACGTTTTCGGGTGATGTTTTATGCCTTCATTATTCGAGGCCTTTCTCTTCCTGCCCACGAATTTCTTCGTGGGCTTATTTTCCTCTATGGGCTTCAACTTCACTAATTGTCACCCAATTCTATTCTACACATTGCGTGTTTCATCATGCTGTGCAAATGTTTCCTCGGCATCACACGGCACTTTGGCCTCTTCAAGAAGCTTTATGCCTTGAAGAGGAAATCTAGCCATGGAGGCGCGGTGTACAACCTGGGCGGGTGCGGAATATATATCCGCCCCAATCAATAGTACTTATCCTTCCACCTCTATGAATCGGTCCAACGATGGAGGAACAGGTGGTTCTATATCCGTGACTCCAAGCTAAAACACCAGCATTACGGGTTGTCTCCCTTCGACGCCAACGCGGTGATCTCTAGGAAACGTTCATGGTCGAACGATATTCCTTCGGGTGAAACTGAAGACGTGGATAAGTTGTACAAGCGGGTGGAGGCTCTTCAGTTGGTGCGAGTCAAGGAAGTCTTCGGCATTGACATCATTCGAACCTTCCTCAAGCGTCGGGTGCAGCCCCTCCAGGCGAGGGCGTACCCGATATTCTTGTACACCGGCACCAACGATCCCATGAGGATATCGGATGAGGTGCTCTCCTCATCGGACATCGATAGGGCTATCAGGCCGATGGTGTGCTTCAAGTCCGACGAGGCTCTGCCGGCGGAGTCGTCGACTGCGCCCTTCAGCGCCCTTCACTAAGTCCCTTAGGTAAATTCTTTATTTGCATGTAGTGCACGTTAGCTGTTGCTAGTCAGATATTATTGCATGGATGGAGAGGCCATCTTCCGCCAGCTCCTAGATCCGATTTGATATGGGGACCAGATCCGCATCATGGGAACTCAATCTTTCCCAGGAATGGGTAGATCGGACCACCACCTCCGGGTCTTGCATCCAGGGCAGCAAATCTCCGACCACCACCACACAGACTTCACCACACCATTCATCCCATTTGGACTTGAATTGGCCTGGGTGTATTGTTTAGAACGCTGGTTCCAAAGGAGGAATGTGATACCTCCGGATACCCGCGGCCTCTTGTCCTGGGAGTAAATATGTGGCAAAATATCACCACCAAAGGCATCAGCCCGACGAATGCCTCTCAGAGATGCACGAAGGCCTCCAAGGTTAGCATGGCGTTGGGTGGATCTGCATGAGGCGGAAGCCATACACCTTCATCACCTCGAGGAAGAACTCCAAGAAAGGAGGGACGAGCCCCATACGAAGGAAGCAGGCATAGATCGACACCTCCCCCTCCCTCTCTCTGTAGCGAGGGTGGTGGAGCTCCATAGCTTCCCCCTCGTGGCGCCTTCCCGCCACGTGAGCTAGTAGAGCCTGGAGCTTGTCGTCATCCAGCGACGGCGAAAGGTGTGCGGGCAGGAGCTCTTTGCTCTTTGCCGCTCCCGACCATATCCTGGATGACGATGCTCCTTTGCTGGCCACCGTTGCCTCTCAGTCCATCATGATGGAAAGGGGATTGGAAGGGGCTAGTGAGAAGTGCGTACGGTGAAGCAAAGGGAAGGGGAGACTTATAGAGACCCCTCCTCCCCCGCACTTCCTCCCTCAACCGCATTGTAACTGGCGCACTCGCCTCCCCCCTAAGTGACCCATGCAACCCTTTGAAGAAACCACAAGTCCGTGCTCGAGGCGCTTGCCATCGAAGATAGAGCGAAATCATGCGGGAAGTCCTATAGAAGAAGAGTGCACTACCCGGCAGCGGGCGGCCTTAGCCAAGCTAGTTCCCGAGGGATACTGTCGTATCCGGGTTCCGAGGAGGATCAGAGAGCCCTGATATGGGAGTCCATTAGTTTTCCCTCACAAAGGCCAGGGGCATAGTCCCGGCTATCGCATCCTCTCAGGGGCTCGAACCCGGGGAGCACGGTCCTCGGGAGGGCACACCATGCTGGGATAATATCCTCCCTCCACGAGAACGACTAGAGATCCCGACTATCTCTCAAGATAGCGTCGCTGATGCGGAATACCCCGGGGCAAGGAATCTGCGACATTATAGGCAGGTGGCAGGCTATGACCGGCCTAAACCACAGGCTACCCTGCCTGAGAATAGCATGACGTACGAAGAATGCAGTATAGGCACGCCACGTTGAGAACATCCACCCTATGCTCAGCCGTGTGGCATCGACCCACGGCCGCGTGTAACCGAACACTGTGGTGACCCCTTGTCCATTTAAAAGTAGGGCCCGGTCGGACTTTGGGGGCAAGAGATTCATACCAGAGAACCTTCCCATGGAAGGAACCCAGTATAACATTGTGATAATCAGATAGTATCTAGTTGCAGGACATAGGGATCCTCTCAGTGCAGACCTGAACTGAAGGGAATATGCCCGAGAGGCAATAATAAAGTGGTTATTATCGTATTCCTTATTTATGATAAATGTTTATTTTACATGCTATAATTGTATTAATACGGAAACGTTAATACATGTGTGTTTAATAAACAAAAAGGAAGTTCCTAGTTATGCCTCTCTTATAAACTAGCTCGTTGATTAACATGATGATCAAAGTTTCCTGATCATGGACATTGGATGTTGTTAATAACGAGGTCACAACATTAGTGTAATGATGTGATGAACATTCATCCGAAGTATAGCATTACGATCAAAGTTATTGAGTTTATATTGCTATAACAACTTACGAAGTGATCCTAATCCTTAGACCATGAGATCATGTCAATCACTAACACCGGAAGAGTTTCCCGATGACATCAAACGTCACACCATAACTGGGTGATTATAAAGATGGCTTCAGAACTACTAAAGTGTTATGTTGAGACCCATGGATCGAGAGTGGAATTTGTCCATCCCGATGACGGATAGATATGCTCTGGGCCCTCTCGGTGATATCACATTGATTAGCTTGCAAGCAAGTGATTTGATCACTAGAATGTTATATCACGGGAACGAGAAAAGAGTGCATGTCGGTAACGAGATCAAACTAGGTATGGAGATACCGATGATCGAATCTCGGACATGTAATATATCATAAAACAAATGGATTAAGATACTAGCATAAAAGGTTCACACGATCACAAAAGTCATCGTTGAATGTGTGGGAGTCAGTATGGATCTCCGTGTCCACATCGATTATTGATCGGAGAAGGGTCTCGATCATGTCCGCATTATTCGCGAACCGTAGGGTGACACACTTAAGGGATACCGACACCATTCGGAGCAAATGATATGCCAGGAAAAGAAAAGGAAAGCGCAGGAATTTATTTCACTAGACACCGAAACTGTTTCGGTTGAAATTGCTGAAACTGGTTTTGCATGTGAAATGGAATACTAGCAAGGGGTTTTATGTGAATGTTTGTTAATTAAAATAATTAACAAAATTCTGAATAAATAAATAAAAGAGTTTTCTTTAAATGAGAGCTTGCATTAAATTTGGTGGAAATTTAATGCATGTGAGTGGATTTTTGAGTGGAGGCTTTTTAATGGGAGTGGAGGCTTTTCATTTTGAGTGGGAGCTCCACCCACATGAATGTGGAAGAGGTGGGGGCAGCCCCCATGGCTGGGCGCCATGCCCCTTGGGTGCCCCCCCCTCTCCCCTATAAAAGGCCCCCCTCTCCTCCTCTCAAAGCACACCTCCTCGCGAAGGATCTCTCTCCCCCCTTTAGAATTTCCCCATGGTCTCGGATCAACGAGATACATGTTCCCGGTGGCTTTTTCTGGAAGGATTTGTTGCTTCCGCTGCTTCGCTGGAGCGAGGGCGTGGAGGTTATCGGGGTACCCGTACGTGTGTGCGATCATGGATGCACCACTGCTTTGAGGTGCTGGACTTGATCGTGCTGGACCGGCTGGACCAGATGGACTTCATCACGATCTTGAGATCGGCAAGCGTTCGTCTACATCATCCATGAGTACAACCTCGTTAACGCTATTCGGTCTTTGAGGGTTTGTATTCTTTGGATGTATATCCACCCGTTGCTTGTATCTAGTAGATAGATCTTGGTACATAGATGTTCCCATCGTAGGAAAAAATTTGTTTTCTATGCTGCGAACCCTACAGTGGTATTAGAGCCAGATCTATGCGTAGATACTTTGCACGGGTAGTACACATATGAGTATGTGGGCGATGATGATCATTTTATTGCTTCTTAGTTGTACTTTGGATATTGGTGGCATAGTGGGATGAAGCGGCCTGGACAAACTTTACATGTCCTCGCACATGAGACCTGTTCCACGCTTGACATGCAACTAGTTTTGCATAAGTGGCTAGCGGGTGTCTGTCTCTCCTACTATAGTCAATATCTAATTTGCAATGAGTTGTCAACAATTTGGTTATCCTCATTGTGGTTCATGTTCGTAGGTAAGAACGGTTCTATCTTCGAAAGCCCTAAGCCACGTAAAACTTGCAATGGATAAATTAGAGGTGTCTAGTTTAGATTGTTGCTAGGCTAGTGTTATGATATGGTGATGTTATAAGTAGAATTATGAGATGATACTCTTACGACACGCATAACGTGTAGGTTCCATAGACCTTGGCCTTACACAAAGAGGTATGATAGTGATCATACCACGATGCACGTGATGGAGATCATATGCGGGAACCATATCATTCCACTAATAAACATGTGATGTTTGATAGCATCTTATATTGCTTGTTTGGCGTTTTATTAGCATAATAAGATGATCCCTCATTTAGATATCAAGATAAAAATGTGTTCTTCCTTAAGTATGTACCAACAATGTTTCGTCGCTTCAAGACATCACGTGATGATCGGGTGTACTTGAATCCACGAGCATATCTCGGGTGTAAGACAGTTACACACGCGAATACTAAGGTTCTTACTTGGCGAGCCTAGCATGTACAGACATGGCCTCGAAACACGGACCGAAAGGTTAAGCATGAGTCATATAGTAGATATGATGCCCATTTGATGCTCGCCTTTGAAGCTACACCGACTCACGTGATGATCGGACTTGGTGTAGTGGATTTGGTTCATGTAATCACCAAAAATACACGAGGGATGTCGTTTTTGAGTGGGAGTTCATTTCTAATTTGGATTAGTAGAACTCAATTTATCATAAATTAAATCAAAGTAAATTTGCATAATTTGTTGTAGTCATTGGCATTCGTTCACCACTTTATGCATAGTTGTAATTGAGATAATAGAACTATAGAATTCTGGATATATACTTTACGAACTGGTATCGTATTGTGTTGAGTGTCAATCTAAAGTTTAAAGTCCTATTGCAAACTTTCAGCAAAATTCTATTTACTCCGTGAAATTTAATAATTGGTATTAAATCGAGAGTAACAATTCCAGTGTTAGTATCTTAAGTATCATGTTTGCCTCCATGATTCTTGATTATTTTTTAAATATCAAGGTTGTCTAGGAGTTGAAAGAATTGTTTCAGAAACCATCATGTGTGACAGATATAACGATATCTGAAACAATGTTTTGGTTGCAATATGATAGAGTATAATATATGATCTCATATTGGATGAGAATTTACAAAGGTTGGAGATGCTAGACATCCTAATCATCCAAAAGGGTTTTGGAAAGTAATGTTATACTCACGATTCACCTTTATAAGCTACAGTAGCTTGATCATGAAAGTCGTCATGATAAGGATGAATAGAAGATGTATGTAAAGTGTTTACTACACTAAAAGATTACTAAAGGATGGATTTTGAAAGAATACCGATCATTTTGATGATGGTGATCTACTTCAAAGTGCAAGTCCAAAGGTATTATTATTTGAATATACATGCTTTGGACTATGTGTCATGTATATGGCGCCACTGTTGATGTTGATAAATTCTTTTAAAAAAGGAAAAGGAAATGCTGAAAGAGAATCTATAAAATATATTTGGCAGAAAAAAAACAATGGAAATATCCAATTTACGTATATGGATGATATACGTGTTATGGTTGTATTCTTTGCTTGTTAACCAATGTGGTTCTTGGGTATTGGATACCGAATTGGTTGGTATGAAATTTCATACGGAATGACGCAATTCATGAACCACAATGGCCTAAGTAACTAGCAAGAGATTATGTGATGATGTTCAACGAAAACAAACAAACCGTTGTTTGTATTTCTCGTTGACATCAAAGCTTGACTTCAAGATTTGTTTTAATAATTGTTATTTGAATCAGGTATTATGAGAACAAAGGTTGTTCAAATAATTACCGATTCCATATAAGATGGATGATGTACAAATCTAGTTGGAGAAATCACATCCATAAAACCTAATGCTAAAATGTCGCAAGAAAAATGATTAAAAGATCACTTACAAAGTGACATCGCCTTAAATTATATTGGAAAGAAAACATGAAGAATCTCCATATTCATGGATTTTTGGAGTCTTTGATTTGATCAAGTGATGCTTGTGAGACTTTCCTCGGGATAATTAAAACTTCGTTCAAAGGCCAAAGAAGAACGAACGACTAAAATATTGGTATTTATACATATCGATGTGTGTAGTCCATTATGTATAGTCGTAAGCGATGGATTTCAGCTTCATATGCTTTCTCCGGAAATTTGAGTGAATATTCACTTAATGAGAAAGAAGTATGAAATATTTGAAAAACGTTTCAAAGACTTTCAAGATGAAGTGGAAAATCATTGTAACAAGAAAATAAATGGTTTATGATTTATCATAAAGGGATTTATTTGAGTTGCAAGTTTAGCAAAACACCTAGATTTACATTTCCCGAAACACCATAGAAGTATGGAGTGTTTGAGATTTGTAATGAAACCTTGTTTGACATGGTTGGATCAAAGGTGTTATTGATAAAACTGCCATTATGTTTTAAAAAGATTAAAGCTTTAGAGACTACCGCTTTTACACTGAAAAGAGCTCCATCTTGACCCGTTGAAATGACACCATATGAGTTATGGTTTGGGGTAAAACCCAAGTTGTCATTTCTTAAATTTTGGTATGCTAAACATAAGTAAGATGTTTACAACCGAAGTCGGATGAGCATGTCTTTGTAGGTTATTTCGAATAACAATTGGTTATTCCTTCATAACACCAAGGACAAAAAGGTTTTGTCGCTTGAAACGTGAAGTTTCTTGGAGAAGGAATTTTTCGTAAAAGCTAAGTGGGAGGACAATATAACTTTGATAAGGTTAACGAACCTTAGCTATATGTGCTGAGTTGCGCAGCGCCGGAAATCGTTCCGAAGGCTGCCATAATGCTCATAGCTTATGTGCCTCAAAGGTTGTGGTCACGGAGATCTAAGTTCTTATTGAACCAAGTGGGTCGGTTAAACAATCAAATGCTAAGATTTGAGAGTAAATCATTATTGTCTGACAATGATGATGAACCGACTACATGCAAAGAAGCTATGATGGACCCTGACTCCGTCAAATGGCTTGAAGCCATAAAATCCGTGATAGTTCCATACACGAGAAATCAAGTTTTGAACTTGGAAGACCCTCCGGAAAGGTGTAAAAACCTATCGGTCATATTTGGATCTATAAAGAAACAGACATGGATGTTTCACATCTATGAAATAGTCGACATGTCGTAAAGTATTTTACGACAATGTTCAAGGAGTTGACTATGACAAGATTTGATATTTCATAGCGATATTTAGTCTAGACGGATTAAAGTAGCAACCACTATATATAATTTGGTATATGGTAGATGAATAAACAAAACAAAGTTCTTGTAATAGAATGGTTACCTAGGACTGTACATGACACGGTCCAAAGGGTTTTGTTACTAAAAGGGTATGCAAACTTCAATGGTTGAAGTAAGCATCGCGGAGTTGGAATCTTCACCATGATGAAAAATGAGTTTTTCATCTGGAGACGATGAAGATGCTTGCATTTGCAAGAAATTAAGTGGGAGCGCTGAGACATATTTCTAATACATTATGTGAAGGACATCTTGTTGATTAGAAATGATGTATATTTTATTGACAAAGGTTAAGGATTTCATTTTGATGAAAGACTTAGGCAAAACCCGAATAATTAGCATGAAAGTCTATAGTGGATAGACCGTGACGCTAATATGGTTATGCCAAACGTACATATATGAGATATTGAAGGAGTTCAATATAGAAACGACAAGAAACGGTTCTTGTCGCATGGAAAGGAATTGAATCAAGATTCAAGTGTATTGACACTTGATAAGTGAAACAAGATTCAAGTGCTTTGACACTTGATGAGTGAAATCACGAGGATGTTTTGATCAATCATACCATGATATGTACACATCCAGATATGTCCTATGCTCTAAGTGTTATGAGCATATACCAGAATGAATAATAAAATGATCATTGGACGATAGTGAGGATATTATTATGATCTTTTGGAAGAACTAAGAATATATTTGTGTAGAGGTGACAAACAATTACAAATAGTTCATTGTAAAGCGTTACATTGATACTAGTTTTGTCACAAGATACAAATTAAGTTTATCTCAATTTAAACTATGAGTGGCATAATGAAATGGAAAGAAAGTTTCCATGATGGATTTGGATGAAATCCATAATTAAGACATTGTGGCGAATACTACAACAAAAGGGCTAAGTATATGACTGCTATAGTAGCAGCAAAGGAGGGAATTTGTGTCAAGTAGTTTGTTATCAAACTAAGGTGTGGTTCGCAATGGGCTAACACTAAATATATATTGTATGACAATAGTATCGACGTGTTTTTAACCCCAAGGAACTAAAGGTCTCACCGAAAGACCAAATTTATACAATTCCATCTCATTGGAGAATGAGTGATGCGTGAAGACGCGAAGACATGCAATACAAATGGACCTGAAAGTGTCAGATCCGTAGATTATGTTAACCACTTATAGTTGCGTATTTAGAACACCAGAAAGCCATAGGTGTTCAATACACAAAGTTTTCAAACTAGATTATTGTCTCTAGTGCAAGTGGGAGACTGAAGGGAATATGCCCGAGAGGCAATAATAAAGTGGTTATTATCGTATTCCTTATTTATGATAAATGTTTATTTTACATGCTATAATTGTATTAATACGGAAACGTTAATACATGTGTGTTTAATAAACAAAAAGGAAGTTCCTAGTTATGCCTCTCTTATAAACTAGCTCGTTGATTAACATGATGACCAAAGTTTCCTGATCATGGACATTGGATGTTGTTAATAACGAGGTCACAACATTAGTGTAATGATGTGATGAACATTCATCCGAAGTATAGCATTACGATCAAAGTCATTGAGTTTATATTGATATAACAACTTACGAAGTGATCCTAATCCTTAGACCATGACATCATGTCAATCACTAACACCGGAAGAGTTTCTCGATGACATCAAACGTCACACCGTAACTGGGTGATTATAAAGATGGCTTCAGAACTACTAAAGTGTTATGTTGAGACTCATGGATCGAGAGTGGAATTTGTTCATCCCGATGACGGATAGATATGCTCTGGGCCCTCTCGGTGATATCACATTGATTAGCTTGCAAGCAAGTGATTTGATCACTAGCATGTTATATCACGGGAACAAGAAAAGAGTGCATGTCGGTAACGAGATCAAACTAGGTATGGAGATACCGATGATCGAATCTCAGACATGTAATATATCGTGAAACAAAGGGATTAAGATACTAGCGTAAAAGGTTCACACGATCACAGAAGTCATCGTTGAATGTGTGGGAGTCAGTATGGATCTCCGTGTCCGCCATCGATTATTGATCGGAGAAGGGTCTCGATCATGTCCGCATTATTCGCGAACCGTAGGGTGACACACTTAAGGGATACCGACATCATTCAGAGCAAATAATATGCCAGGAAAAGAAAAGGAAAGCGCAGGAATTTATTTCACTAGACACCAAAACTGTTTCGGTTGAAATTGCTGAAACTGGTTCTGCATGTGAAATGGAATACTAGCAAGGGGTTTTATGTGAATGTTTGTTAATTAAAGTGATTAACAAAATTCTGAATAAATAAATAAAAGAGTTTTATTTAAATGAGAGCTTGCATTAAATTTGGTGGAAATTTAATGCATGTGAGTGGATTTTTGAGTGGAGGCTTTTTAATGGGAGTGGAGGCTTTTCATTTTGAGTGGGAGATCCACCCACATGAATGTGGAAGAGGTGGGGGCAGCCCCCATGTCTGGGCGCCATGCCCCTTGGGTGCCCCCCCCTCTCCCCTATAAAGGCCCCCCTCTCCTCCTCTCAAAGCACACCTCCTCGCGAAGGATCTCTCTCCCCTCTTTAGAATTTCCCCATGGTCTCGGATCAGCGAGATACATGTTCCCGGTGGCTTTTTCTGGAAGGATTTGTTGCTTCTGCTGCTTTGCTGGAGCAAGGGCGTGGAGGTTGTCGGGGTACCCGTACGTGTGTGCGATCACGGATGCACCACTGCTTTGAGGTGCTGGACTTGATCGTGCTGGACCGGCTGGACCAGATGGACTTCATCACGATCTTGAGATCGGCAAGCGTTCGTCTACATAATCTACGAGTACAACCTCGTTAACGCTATTTGGTCTTCGAGGGTATGTATTCTTTGGATGTATATCCACCCGTTGCTTGTATCTAGTAGATAGATCTTGGTACATAGATGTTCCCATCGTAGGAAAATTTTTGTTTTCTATGCTGCGAACCCTACATGAACCTAGGTAAAAACCATGTGTGTCTCTTTATGAGTGTGTTCATCTAGCTCGCTGATCAAGATGGCTAGACGTGGCGCCCCTGGCCGAACAACAAAGGGGACTCACACCCCAGGTGTTGAAAATCAAGAAACAACATCAACCATCCGGATAGTTTTTTAGGTGATTGCTATTTGAAATAGTGGATCTATATGCCACATTAGAAAGCTCGGGTCACCATGGATGTTTCCATGGAATTAGATATAAGGTCCAATGAAAATAGAGCAGTATATGCAGCCAAGAAGAGACTTATGAGGATCGGAAACTCTTCCCTAGATTTATTTCATAGAATGGTCCTCTGGTAAACAATGCAGAGGTAATATGTTGCATATCGTTCATAAACAGATTGTTGTTCACTGGTGTCCTGCATTGTTGGGGTTTTTAAATTATATTTTTTGGTAAAAGGGATCATGTCCTTATTTGTATTGCAAGATTGAAGTGTTCTTTCCTAAAATTTACTGGTTTTAATCCATTTCATTTCCCACCGGTGGAGAAGGTTGCATGAAGACATGCCTCAATCATGTTTATTGAGAGACAAGTTTTTTTATGTATGCAGCTACTTTGCTAGAATTTCAGTAACCTATGCTTTATCCCCTAAAAAATTCGATAAAGGGTGATTTATTACTTAAAATATCCCCTAAAATATATTGATAATTTTTGTTGCATCATGATTTTCATAATTGAAGTCATTCTCTCTAGCCACTTATTCAGGCTAGGACTACTCATGTGTCAGCTAAGAAGGCAAACCCTAAAGTATTTCATATCGGTTCCGTTTCCCATGTTTGGGCAATATATCTCTAATTGGTTGTTTTCCATTTGTGGTACCACTGTGCAGCGTGCATGATGTGTGCAGCTAAATTTGGATTATTTTTTTGAAACAAGAATTTGGTTAAATTTTAGATTTGTTATCTACAGTTTCCACCTTATTCATATCGCTCATGGTGTAATGGTGCTAGTCACTACAAGGATTTGATAATTATACGTCTCTGAGAAAAATACAAAGCTCATAGACACATGATTTCGTGTCTTTAAGAGAAATAGAAACACCAGGACGAACAGATTATACGCCTGCAAGAAGAAGTGGCCACATCCACTAAGTAAATAGCTGATTTGATTGTAGGATAGAATACATTGATTTTAGTTGCTCATGATGATGTTGTTGATTTTCCAACGTTCATGGGTGAAAACTTAGTTCCCAAATCTCCTGATGTGGATGGCGACAAGCTAATTAGGCAGGCGTATGACTGGATCTTGGAACAGATAGAAATACAAGTTGGCAATCTTTTTAATTTGGATCTAGAAGCGTATGAGACCCTAACAGAAATTCGAGATTCTTCACGCCATACAGTCCTGATCCTGCAAAAGATAAAGAAATATGTAAACCATGGTGACAACTATACTTTCATTTTGGAAGAGTTTGAGATATCTTTTGAGCATGACCTTTGATAAGTTAGGTACTAAAATTGGGTTTTTTTGCGCTGCTAGTGTGTGGTGTTGATAAATATATATATTTGATGTACTATTATGACATATATATTAGACCCGGTTTTATGTGATGATATTTGATAATAGTAGTCATCTTATTCAAATTTGCGGTAATTTTTTATTTTTCAAAAATTGTCCTTACGAGATCTGTTAATGATGACATTAATGCTAGTAGCGAGTGATTTATAAGTACATGTATCTAGTAGTAAACTAAAACTTTTAATTCTAGATTGTGGAATTTTAAATTGATGTTTGAACTCTACAACTTGATGTCATAGAATGGCAGGCTTCTACCAATTGTAACATTTTATACCAATAAATTTACTACATCACACGAGTAAGTGCACAAACTTGATGTATCTAGGCGGGAAACTGAGCAACGCAAGGTGGGATCCTTAGTCATGTAGTTGCTATATTAATACAGCGGGGTTTTCCTCTAAAAAGTGGGGATCACAAAAAAAAGGTATAGCGAGGCGAAAGCTAGTTTCAAGGAAGCCCAGTCGTGCGCCCCTCAACCACATAGTCATAATCTCCGCAGGCCGCCCTCCCTCGACCGGATCTTCCCTGTCGCTCCATGTAACACCCTCAAAATTGGACCTATGCAAGTTTCAGCGATTCCCGCCAAACCCGCATAGAAATGATTCAAAGGTGCCCACCAGGCACTTTCGTGCGGGTGGAAAACGAAGTACTATCATTACACAATAGTCCACGATGGAACCCACAGAACATATATACAACAACGACTCCATGAGTCAAGAATACAGACATACAGTACAAAGATCCAAATCACCTTGAAAATGATACAGCATCCAAGTACGGACAAGATGCAAATTGAGCTAAGATCCCTGAAAAATAACCAATGGCGTCCATAACCCTGCCTAGGCCAAGCCGGAAGGGTAACCCTGCTAACGACGTCGATCTCAAAACCTGCTTAAACAAAAGGGATGCCGACAAAGGGCAAAGGAAAAAAAAGAGCGGTCAGTACTGAGGCAGTACACGGCGAGACTAGAATTCGGCGGTCCTCGCCTACATAGGTATGGTGGACTGAAGCGGCAGCGCAACATGCACTAAACAACCTATAGAGACTCAATACAACTGGCGGCTATTAGATAGGGATAAGAAAGACCTATTCGGTACCAACCTGAAACTATCACCAAGCATACCCATCCTGGTATTTCCCCCTCGAGACCAAACGAGGAAGTCAAACCGAGGAACTCACACAGTTGGCAATTTTATTTATTCAGTTATCGTTGCAGCAATTACTAGTCAGGTATAGATAGCAAGAGTCATCCTAGTATAATAAGCAGTGGGCACTTTTAGTTAACCATTCCGTTGTAGTTGCGACACTTACTAGTCAGATACAAATAGCATGAGATATCCCAAACCCAGCAGTTGTTGGTACTTTTATTTAGCCATTCCGTTGTAGTTGCAATACTTACTAGTCAGATACAATGGTAACAGGTGACAACCCAAAACCAGCAGTTGTTGGCACTTTTATTTAGCCATTCCATTATAGTGAAGCTGATTACTAGTCATTATAAAGTCAAATTTATAGCACTACTTTAGTTATAGTTGTCTATGATCGAGATACTGTGCTCCAAGTCGTCCATAACCGCGGACACGGCTTTCAGAAAGTTTTACCCTGCAGGGGGCATAAATAGCAACACACGCACGATTAACCTCGGGAAAAACCAAATAAAAACCCAACGAGGCATCACGACAGAGCAATTGCAAGATTCATATAAATTTCAGGGGGGCACCCCACTAAGCAACCCGCGACGAAGTTGGCCGGCTCCGAGACGGACCCAGAGGTTTATGTCAATGGCTGTAAACGACTGGGAACCCGAAAGTGTGACTAGGCTTGTCGATACCGTGGAAACATTCCACTTACCTAAACAGTACAGGCACTCCACGCGCAATCGTAAATAAAGCAGTAAAGCATGGCATAAGTACAGGATAGTAATAAAGCCACAAACTAGTTTGTGGCCCCAAGAAATAATATATGACTCAAGCTCTGGCTAGGGGGATTCATGGTCCCACATGCGGATAGTGTGAATATTCAAAGAACAGGTATCAAGTACTCGGGGTCCTACGGGACACAAGTGGACGGTTAAAAACCAAATAACATCTATTGCCCACCTGTGCCTCTGCATTATTTACCTACTTCAATTTTTAGTTATTAAACGGTAATTAAAGTCATGATCATCTCCAACATTAAACATACGGCATTACTCCAAGAACTGTGGTACTTGAGGACACGCAACTGCACCTGAGCAAGCGACTACGACACGCAAGTCCAACTATCTACCAAACAACAGGTAATAGGATGTGTCCAAGGCAATATAAGGCTGCAAGGGATATCACGGGTACGAAAACTAGAGCATCGCAACACAGATAGCAATAGATCAACGAGAGGAAATAAAGACTATAAAGTAAAATAGGTAGAAAGGGGAGATTGCTCGCCTGAAAAACATTGCCGAAGTTTCGTAACCGAAGAACCTGTCGAAGCTCACAACATCTCATCGTCCTATCCGGGAAGAAGCAAAACACTAAAAAAAACAAGCGATGCAACAATTACAACTAATGCGAAAGAATCGGCATGATCATGATATGATGCATGACATGGCAAGTTAATGATGCAAACTATGTCGAAAAAGTATTAAAGACATAGCACATTGATGATATAGCACTTGTGAGGCATTATTAAGAAGAAACAATTTGTCCCCAATTTTATTTATCATGTTTTCCTTGCATAAATAGTACTGATTATAAAACTGCTCTTAATGCATGATGCAAATGATAACATAGATATTATGGTTGGAGAGGTCTCGTCGTGCTGATCGATTTGGACATATTATTTGTCGAATTCGGAGTTACGGATTTAAAGTTATGCAATAATTAAGAAAAGACATTTATTAATATTTATTAATTCGAAATTTTTAAATTGAGCAAATGATGTTATAAATAGCATATTGACAATCCTCATATTTTTATGATTCAAAATCATATATCATACATATTATTTGGATTTATAATTTTAAAATAATATTTAAATCAAATATATTAAAGAGGGGTCAAAGTCAAAGGTTTGACTAGCTGCAGTCAACTCTGGTCAAATTGAAAATATGGTTGGGTTCATATTTGAAAATCATTCACATTTCATTTTATAAGTTTGTTCAAAATCAAAACAATTTAAAAGTTATAAATTATTTGAATTACATCAATTTCCTGAATGTTTGATGTAGTAAACTCCTGGGACTTTTCTCACTCGCCTGGAACATACCCAACGAGACAGACACGCGGGTCCGTGGAGCTTGCGGGGTCCACTTCGGCGCCGTCAACAAAAGCGACGCCACGTGGCGATCTAGAATAGCGGGGGACGTCGGGTGGAAAGTCCAAAAAGGCAGGTGCCTTTTTGCAAAACCCCGGGCCGGGGAAGGACGGCGGAAGGAGACTTGGAAAACAGGGGGGCCTAAGTGGAAAACCTGCTAGGGATCGGATCTGACGTAAAAACTCAGAACGCAAAATCTGCTAGCTAATCTAGGTTTGGAATGACGATGGCGAGCAAACCACTGGGAATTTCTTGATGCCGTAAAAATCAAAGTTGTAGAAGGGACATAGTACTACGACTTTTGTGTTTAGGTTTTCTCCAGCGAAGGACTATACGCGTCGGGGATCGACGAAGAACAGAGGCCGACCTGAGAGCAAAAAGGCCTGAACTTCGTTGACAGAACACAGGGGTTTTCCTGATCTCGCGAGGTCAGTGGCGATTGATACAACACGAATCAGGAGAAGATTCAAAAATGAAAAACGAAGACGGGTCCCTGATCTACAACCCTTGTTAAGAAAACTTTTGCAAAGAATCACCAGGGATCACCAGGCGCAGCTGGCGATGAGCGGCATGGCGAGGCTGCGCGGGAGGCGGCGGCTACTCTGGTTAGGAAGGAGATGGGTATCATGACCAGGGGAGTAGAGGGGCTCACCAGCGACCGATAGGTGAAGACTAGAGTGCTCGAGGAGGCGTAGATCGACGGGGGCGCAGAGGCTCTGGAGGCTCCTGGATGTTTCGACCATCGGCGTTCTGCAGCGACTCTGGCGAGGTTCTCCGTCATGCTCCGTTACAGGGTGATGTAGAGGAAGTAGAACCAGGCACTGGACATGTTGGATGCCTTCTAGCACAGCTCCAACCTCCACCTTCTTGGTTTGGCCGAACTAGGGTTTTGGCTTGGGCATGGCTACACCATGGTCATGGTGGAGAGGAGAGGGAAGGAAGGCCTGGTGGTGCTGGAGATCTCAGATCTCGATCCGAGAGATAAGGAGGGTGGTTGGCAGATGGGAGAGGCTTACATGGGTAGCTTTTTGTTTTGCCAAAAAGAGGAAGGAGGATGGCTTTGGGTGGGTTTCTTCTCTCCTCCCTCTTGATGCATGAATAAGAGAGGAGAGTGAGGGGACCAAGGAGAGGGGCATGTGGTGGTGGGTTAGTCAAAAGAACCAAAAGAGGGATGAAGGGAAGCACATGGCAAGCCCACGACTTGGAAGGGTTAGAGAGGGGTTTGGTGTTAGGATTTGCAAAAGCTAGCTTGGTGTTTGGTGCATGCACATGCACGTGCTTGGTGGTGAAGCATAAGATAGACTAGGTTAGTAGAGTCTGTTTTGATTAGCTAGGATTTAAAATGAACCCACTCCAATTGAATTAAAGTTTTAAAACAAAAGCAAGCAAGAATACTAGAAGAAGAAGAAGAAGAAGAAAAGGAAGAAGGGTCATTATTTCATGGGGCACGAAATTAGGAGCACATGCAATGGTACATGTACATGGAAATTGGACATGGGTTGGATCAAACCATATGGCTAAAAGTTGATGATTAGTAAAAGGGAACCATACAAATGTATGGGAGCTGGAATTCAAAACCAAAAGTAAAAGTCATGGCCCACATACATGACATATGGTTGGATTGAAGAAAAGAAAAGAAAATAGATGGTACCAAGGGAAAGCGATGATGTCAAGTTAGTAGATGGAAGGATTTGCAAAAGAAATGCCCTCAGCTCATATTGGGCATATAACATTATATCAAAAGACAAATACAATATATATCCAGAAGCAAACACAATTGAGAAGGCAAATGCAAAATGAGAAGAACCAAATGAAAAGGGGTTTTAATATGATGCTCAAATGCAAGGTGACATGGTGACATGAGCATGATATAATAATGATGCAATGAATGACATGTTGGAAGTAGCAATATATAGACTATGCAAGTAGCATTACCATTGTTAGACAATTGGGATGCTACAACTCTCCCCCACTAAATAAGAATCTCGCCCCGAGATTCCTAGGATAGAAATATTCACGATCCCATGTAGCTCCTTCAAGGGGATGGTGCGGATACTACGCCTTGCCAAACTTGTTGAGAGAACACTCCGGCGAACAAAGGACGAAGGTAAAGGCCTCAAGAGATAAAGCCACCTCTAACTTCGATAGAAGGAGATAAAGATGCCTTCTAATCCACTTCAATGTACAAGAGCAAATAGAATGAGTAGTCGGCATGGGGGCCAATCCATCACGTACCCAAACTATTACTCCGCACAGGAAGTAGAAAATCATGCAGCCCATTCTCAGAATTCAGACTGAATATCTCCACAAACAATGTTTAGAAACAAAGGAATGATGCAGACTCTTTATCGGATCTAACATAGATGATGATGTCGTTGGATTGGAACACCGGAAGATACAAAGGAAAAAAATTAGTGAATTTTGGTCCACTTAAAGATACAATAGAGGAAAAATCCTTAGATAGCATGAAGACCAGATGTTAAAGCACCGTTACAAGAGGTTGGAAACGAAACCCTGGAGGTACAACGGAAACCCAACCATGAGAAATCCTGGACTCGAAGAAAAGATAAGGGGGTAGATTCAAAACACGCGAAGGTAAGAGGAGAATAGCAGAGGGGTAAGGAGTAAAAATAGACCTAATCAGATATATCCAACCGATTTTCCAAAATAGTTTTGACACTCTACCTCGGCCGTTAGCTAGGTTATCCTACAGGCTGGACTAGTGGGGTATCGTAACTACTGAGCTCTGATACCACTATGTAACACCCTCAAAATCGGACCTATGCAAGTTTCAGCGACTCCCGCCAAACCCGCATAGAAATGATCCAAAGGTGCCCACCAGGCACTTTCGTGCGGGTGGAAAAAGAAGTACTATCATTACACAATAGTCCACGATGGAACCCATAGAACATATATACAACAACGACTCCATGAGTCAAGAATACAGACATACAGTACAAAGATCCAAATCACCTTGAAAATGATACAGCATCCGAGTACGGACAAGATGCAAATTGAGCTAAGAGCCCTAAAGAATAACCAATGGCGTCCATAACCCTGCCTAGGCCAAGCCGGAAGGGTAACCCTGCTAACGACGTCGATCTCAAAACCTTCTTAAACAAAAGGGATGCCGACAAAGGGCAAAGGAAAAAGAGAGCGGTCAGTAGTGAGGCCAGTACACGGCGAGACTAGAATTCGGCGGTCCTCGCCTACATAGGTATGGTGGATCAAGCGTCAAGAACATGCACTAAACAACCTATAGAGACTCAATACAACTGGCGGCTATTAGATAGGGATAAGAAAGACCTATTCGGTACCAACCTGAAACTATCACCAAGCATACCCATCCTGGTATTTCCCCCTCGAGACCAAACGAGGAAGTCAAACCGAGGAACTCACATAGTTGGCAATTTTATTTATTCAGTTATCGTTGCAGCAATTACTAGTCAGGTATAGATAGCAAGAGTTATCCTGGTATAATAAGCAGTGGGCACTTTTAGTTAACCATTACGTTGTAGTTGCAACACTTACTAGTCAGATACAAATAGCATGATATATCCCAAACCCAGTAGTTATTGGTACTTTTATTTAGTCATTCCATTGTAGTTGCAATACTTACTAGTCAGATACAATGGTAACAGGTGACAACCCAAAACCAGCAGTTGTTGGCACTTTTATTTAGCCATTCCATTATAGTGAAGCTGATTACTAGTCATTATAAAGTCAAATTTATAGCACTACTTTAGTTATAGTTGTCTATGATCGAGATACTGTGCTCCAAGTCGTCCATAACCGCGGACACGGATTTTAGAAAGTTTTACCCTGCAGGGGGGCACAAATAGCAACACACGCACGATCAACCTCGGGAAAAACCAAATAAAAACCCAAAGAGGCATCACGACAGAGCAATTGCAATATTCATATAAATTTCAGGGGGCCACCCCACTAAGCAACCCGCGACGAAGTTGGCCGGCTCCGAGACGGACCCAGAGGTTTGTGTCAATGGTTGTAAACGACTGGGAACCCGAAAGTGTGACTGGGCTTGTCGATACCGCGGAAACATTCATGGTCCCACATGTAGATAGTGCGAATATTCAAAGAACAGTTATCAAGTACTCGGGGTCCTACGGGACACAAGTGAACGGTTAAAAACCAAATAACTTCTATTTCCCACATGTGCCTCTGCATTATTTACCTACTTCAATTTTTAGTTATTAAACGGTAATTAAAGTCATGATCATCTCCAACATTAAACATGTGGCATTACTCCAACAACTGTGGTACTTGAGGATACGCAACTGCACCTGAGCAAGCAACTACGACACGCAAGTCCAACTATCTACCAAACAACAGGTAATAGGATGTGTCCAAGGCAATATAAGGCTGCAAGGAATATCACGGGTACGAAAACTAGAGCATCGCAACACAGATAGCAATAGATCAACGGGAGGAAATAAAGACTATAAAGTAAAATAGATAGAAAGGGGGAGATTGCTCGCCTGAAAAACATTGCCGAAGTTTCGTAACCGAAGAACCTGTCGAAGCTCACAACATCTCATCGTCCTATCCGGGAAGAAGCAAAACACTAAAAAAATAAGCGATGCAACAATTACAACTAGTGCGAAAGAATCGGCATGATCATGATATGATGCATGACATGGCAAGTTAATGATGCAAACTATTTCGAAAAAGTATTAAAGACATAGTACATTGATGATATAGCACTTGTGAGGCATTATTAATAAGAAATAATTTGTCCCCAGTTTTATTTATCATGTTTTCCTTGCATAAATAGTACTGATTATAAAACTGCTCTTAATGCATGATGCAAATGATAACATAGATATCATGGTTGGAGAGGTCTCGTCGCGCGCTGATCGATTTGGACATATTATTTGTCGAATTCGGAGTTACAGATTTAAAGTTATGCAATAATTAAGAAAAGACATTTATTAATATTTATTAATTCGAAATTTTTAAATTGAGAAAATGATGTTATAAATAGCATATTCACAATCCTCATGTTTTGCTGATTCAAAATCATATATCATACATATTATTTGGATTTATAATTTTAAAATAATATTTAAATCAAATATATTAAAGAGGGGTCAAAGTCAAAGGTTTGACTAGCTGCAGTCAACTCTGGTCAAATTCAAAATATGGTTGGGTTCATATTTGAAAATCATTCACATTTCATTTTATAAGTTTGTTCAAAATCAAAACAGTTTAAAATTTATAAATTATTTGAATTACGTCAATTTCCTGAATGTTTGATGTAGTAAACTCCTGGGACTTTTCTCACTCGCGTGGAACATACCCAACGAGACAGACACGCGGGTCCGTGGAGCGGCGGGTCCACTCGCTGGCGCGTCCAGTAGGCGCACGCCACGTGGCGATCTGGAATAGCGGGGGACGCCGGGTGGAAAGTCCAAAATGGCAGGTGCCTTTTTGCAAAACCCCTGGCCAGGGAAGGACGGGGGAAGGAGACTTGGAAAACAGGGGGGCCTAAGTGGAAAACCTGCTAGAGATCGGATCTGACGTGAAAACTCAGAACGCAAAATCCGCTAGCTGAATCGAGGTTTGGAATGGCGATGGCGAGCAAACCACTGGGAATTTCTTGATGCCGTAAAAACCAAAGTTGTAGAAGGGACATAGTACTACGACTTTCGTGTTTAGGTTTTCTCTATCGGAGGACTATAAGCGTCGGGGATCGACGAAGAACAGAGGCCGACCAGAGAGCAAAAAGGCCTGAACTTCGTTGACAGAACACCGGGGTTTTCCTGATCTCGCGAGGTCAGTGGCGATTGATACAACACGAATCAGGAGAAGATTCAAAAATGAAAAATGAAGACGGGTCCCTGATCTACAACCCTTGTTAAGAAAACTATTGCAAAGAATCACCAGGTAGGGCGGCAACTCTAAGCAGAAGCTTTGCCGCTGCCAGACGCAAACTTCTTCTGCGGGATCAAAGGCAGCGGTGAGCTGCAGCGAGGCTACGCGGGAGGCGGTGGCTACTCTGGTTAGGAAGGATATGGGTATCATGACCAGTGGTGTATAGGGGCTCACCATCGACCGATAGGTGCAGACTAGAGTGCTCGAGGAGCGTTGATCGACGGGGGCGCAGAGGCTCTGGAGGCTCCTGGACATTTCGGCCACCGGCGTTCTGCAGCGCTCCGGCGAGGTTCTCCGTCATGCTCCGATACAGTGTGATGTAGAGGAAGTAGAACCAGGCACTGGACATCTTGGATGCCTTCTAGCACAGCTGCAACCTCCGCCTTCTTGGTTTGGCCGAACTAGGGTTTTGGCTTGGGCATGGCTACACCAAGGTCATGGTGGAGAGGAGAGGGAAGGAAGGCCTGGTGGTGCTGGAGATCTCAGATCTTGAACTGAGAGATAAGGAGGGTGGTTGGCAGATGGGAGAGGCTCACATGGGTAGCTTTTTGTTTTGCCAAAAAGAGGAAGGAGGATGGCTTTGGGTGGGTTTCTTCTCTCCTCCCTCTTGATGCATGAATAAGAGAGGAGAGTGAGGGGACCAAGGAGAGGGGCATGTGGTGGTGGGTTAGTCAAAAGAACCAAAAGAGGGAGGAAGGGAAGCACATGGCAAGCCCACGACTTGGAAGGGTTAGAGAGGGGTTTGGTGTTAGGATTTGCAAAAGCTAGCTTGGTGTTTGGTGCATGCACATGCACGTGCTTGGTGGTGAAGCATAGGATAGACTAGGTTAGTAGAGTGTGTTTTGATTAGCTAGGATTTAAAATGAACCCACTCCAATTGAATTAAAGTTTTAAAACAAAAGCAAGCAAGAATACTAGAAGAAGAAGAAGAAGAAGAAGAAGAAGAAGAAGAAAAGGAAGAAGGGTCATTATTTCATGGGGCACGAAATTAGGAGCACATGCAATGGTACATGTACATGGAAATTGGACATGGGTTGGATCAAACCATATGGCTAAAAGTTGATGATTAGTAAAAGGGAACCATACAAATGTATGTGAGCTGGAATTCAAAACCAAAAGTAAAAGTCATGGCCCACATACATGACATATGGTTGGATTGAAGAAAAGAAAAGAAAATAGATGGTACCAAGGGAAAGCGATGATGTCGAGTTAGTAGATGGAAGGATTTGCAAAACAAATGCCCTCAGCTCATATTGGGCATATAACATTATATCAAAAGAAAAATACAATATATATCCGGAAGCAAACACAATTGAGAAGGCAAATGCAAAATGAGAAGAACCAAATGAAAAGGGGTTTTAATATGATGCTCAAATGCAAGATGGCATGGTGACATGAGCATGATATAATAATGATGCAATGAATGACATGTTGAAAGTAGCAATATATAGACGAGACAAGTAGCATTACCATTGTTAGACAATTGGGATGCTACACTCCACCATTGAACACCACCGCACCATTGTTTGCTGGTACATACGTCCCCAACCTCTAGTGGTTACGGACTTTCTGATGGATATAATACATTTATTTTCGGTATTGTGAAGTAAATAATCTTCTGGTGTTTTCAGGAAATGGAATTTGCGTCAGTGGATGCTTTTGTTGCATTAGCGGATGCTTGTAAAGTAGAGGAGGATGTTGAAGCAGCACAAGTGAATACATATGAAGCGGATACAGAGGTCGATGCTTGTACTGCATCAGAGTCTTGGGCAGTGTTGAGTGATGCTTGGAAAGCGATGGAGGCGCAGTCAAAATCCTCGTCAGCTGTAGCTAAAACAAATTCGTCTATGCTGGTTGTCGCTGCGAAAGCGACGGCTCCATGGGATTCTAGGAATGCGTCAGCTCATGGTCGTGCTTCTTCAACGTCAGCAACTATGGCTCGTCATTCGTCGGTGGTGCATGCTCCATCTACTCGTAACTCATCGACCCCCTTATAAGTTCTACGTTGGTTATTGTCTTCGTGACTCCCTCCCTCTTTTGTGTATTCTTCTCTAGGTTTTTTGACATTGTGGATATTAGTTTAAACTAGTACTGGAAACATAAAAAGCTCTTTAATCAGAAACTAGTAATCTGAATCGGATGAAACTTTCACAATATTCAGACCTAGGCACCTTTGATTTACTGATTTTTTTTCAAAAAAAACGAATACGTTGGGTCTAAGATGGAAGGTGGATCTTGGGGTAAGTCACCGTGAGACTTGGGTTCATCGAGTCACTAAAGCTATGTCCGTTTTTTCTCCCTTTCTTTATGATAAAACGAGAAAATTTAGGTGGAGGCCTTTCTTCCTCCCGGTGACCTCTGAAAAAATGTTCTTTATTCCCTTTATGCCTTGTGTTGTTTAGGTATTTTGTTGACACACTCTGCGTTTTTGGTAATTTTTCAGATGCTTGCAGTTTAGGAAATTTCGATGATAAATTTTCTTGTCAAATTAGATGATACATTGTGGTGTTTACTTAATTCTTTTTTAGGGTTGTGCATTGTGCTTTTTACTTAATTCTGATGATTCATTATGTTATTTTCATCATCCTACCAGCTTCGGTGGAAGAACATATGCAACAATCAATGACTTGTCAAGCGATGTATTCTGTAACACCCTAGACTCTCTGTGCCCGAGCTGCCACTTCTGGCATCTCAATAGGATATCTTGGTGGAAGAACATATGCAACAATAAACGACTTGTCAAGCGATGTATTCTGTAACACCTCGGACTCTATGCCCGGGCTGTCACTTCTGGCAGCTCAATAGGATCTCTAGACTAGCCTTAGAGACCAACACTTGTCTTTTCTGCGCATTTTGTCCTCACTCGTGAGTACACAGGGCCTACTTCATGGTCGATCACCTATCCTTCAATTACTCTAGGCCAAGCATGCTTAAACTCAGAGTTCTTTTCGGATAAGCTTACGGAAAAGAATTTGCAACTTGTTGATATGGGTATCCTATCAATCCTATTAAACCATGTGCTAGGATCTCACATACACCCACCCTCAGAATATCGACGCCCTCGTCGATCAACCACAATATAGGAACGTTCCCTCTTGGCACACATGTGCCGACACTAGACACACAGACGTGTGCCAAGAGGGAACGTTCATGGCTTGTGGTTGATCGATAAGGGCGTTGATCTTCTAAGGGTGGGTGTATGTGAGATCCTGGCGTATGGCTTGATAGGATTGATAGGATACCCATATCAACAAGTTGCAACTTATTTTCTAGAAGCTCATCTGAAAAAAAACTCTAAGGTCAAGCGTGCTTGGCCTAGAGCAATTTCAGGATGGGTGACCACCCAGAAATTAGGTCCCGGGTGCACACGAGTGATGAAAAAGTGCATACAAAAGACTAGTCTTAGTCGGTGGGGCCAGTCTAAAGATCCCATTGAGCTACCAGGGATGATAGCCTAGGCATGGAGAGGCAGAGGTGTTACATATTCGGTCATATTCTTGTCAGGCTTTCTCCGATCCCATCCTGCATACTGATGGTATTAGTCACCCAAAAACGTTGGATGGACTTCATGGGAAGCAACGATTTCAAAAGGCTAACCCTGCCACACAACACAGGAATGTCGTTACTTGAATTTTTCACCAACGTCTCTAAGGACGCTCGATTCACAAAAGATCATAATCTTGACCAATCCATCTTTCAGAAGCTGAACAGCCTAGTGGAAGTACATAAATCCCACAAACCATATGTACTCGGATGTCAAAATGGTAGCATGCTACTTCATTATCTGCAAGGGTCTAATGTGATAACGACCTGGGATCCAATCTGTGGAAGTAAAACAGTGATACCAGAACCACCAATTTGGAGGAGACGTGAGTATGAAAGCGACACAATTCTCGTTTCGAGAAACCATGTACAATTGTCTTCACACTATTGTAGCAATTTCTAGGTTGTTTGGATAGTAACCAATGGTAACTAAGCACTAGTCCATAGGTACTCATCAGAGTTAGGAGAATGGAAGGACTGGATTAAACCTGCTGAGATGCTAGCTGAGATTGATCACAGGCCAGCAACTCTCATAGGGGGCATTTTGTACTGAACAAAAATGAAGTTCAGATATATAATTGCCTTCGACAACATGACAATAAAACTGCGTTATATTGAGTGCCTACATGAGACATATGTATTTCTAGACGCAATCTTGTCATCACTAAGGGGCGGAATGGAGATGTTCCCCTTGCGGTTATAAAAGACTTTACTCTAAACACGTGGTCCAGTGCAAGATCATCAACAGCCAAATGGTAAGCTTGGGTGCCTCATATAAAGGTTGAGTTGGATACTCTCCTTGGCCTTGAAAAATCATGGGCATATGATGGGAAAGATGCAGTAAGGTTACTCTACGCATTTAAGGACAGAGAAATGGTAGGTATATGGGCGAAGGAGGGAGTATTCGAATTAGATCTCAACAGCATGAAGTGTAAGCAGATCTCATAAACGTTGGTATTTTACATCCCTACTTAATGACATCTGGTTAGTGCAGTCATTCATGTGTAATCCTTACATTTTTGTACACCTATGATTTTGCTGATCATTTCGTTCATGACCTTCAGCAACTGACATATGATTCGGAGTGCTAAATCAAAGAAACGAAAAGGAAGTCCTATCAGTAACCTAGCTGATTCAGACTACAACATCAAGAAGATGAAAATAACACTCGGATGAACACGCAAGGTTTGTTTGGGAAAGCATGTGTTAGCGTAGGTTGTGTTATTTGGAGCTGCAGTCTGATGTTTGTTTTGGTAGCTGATGGAACTGTGTCAGCACCTTTTGTTTGTGTTGCACTCACAACGGCCGGGGATGGAATGTTAGAGTTGTCTGTTTGTTTTATGTTCCGCCCACGTCGACCACGCCCAAAGTGGAGACCACCTCACCATCTGCCCCATCGCCGTCGTGGGGAACGGTGCCAGAGCTTGGCAATCGAGAGAGGAGGGTGGAGGGTCAAGCTTGGCAGCAAGGAACGGCGCTGAAGCTCTCCATCTCCCAGGCGGTGCAGGGCACGTGCGGTGGCGATGAAATGCGCCACCTCCCTAGTCTCTAGGGCGCATGCACCTGTCCGTTCTCGAACTTGGCGCAGCCCGCTGTACCGGCCGCCATGAGAGACACCAGCAACCGCCCGCCGACGCGAGGGGATCCTGGCGAGGGGCAGGTGCAGCAGCGGTAGGTGGGGCGGCACGGTGGGAGGCGAATGTGTGGTAGGTGGGAGAGGGGCTAGGGAGAGGAAAGAGAAGAGAGGGGCCAGGGAGAGGCTGGCAGTAGGCCATACACGTGGAAAGGGTAGTGGCATCTCCCCGAGTTGCCCTAGGGAGCTAAGTGTCTGATGGGTTCTCCGATGGAAAATTGGGTGAAATCCATCGGAAAACGATGTCCTAGAGGCGCGACTGGGCCGAATTTGGTCATCTGACGGATAAAAAGAGGTACTTGAGTCTCTTTTTTTAAAATGAGCGCTTTTGTTACTATTAAGTAATGATTACACCCGGCCTCTACATAACTAGAATGCACACAGCCACACAAACCATGCCAAAAGAGAGAACATAAAGTTTAGGAAAATTACAAAATTCATAAATAAAACAGCGGCTATAGACTATGGCAGATCAATCCGCAAATCACGCGGCCATCCATGTCGGGAGAAAATATCCTTCGTCATGTTCTCGAATCGCATACACCCCTCCACAAACAAGTCGCAAAACTCCATACATTAGAGAATAGTCTATGATTTGAGGATAGTCGTTGCCCGATAAATAACCTGCAGGGAAAACGACTCAATGTTATTAAAAATCTTGTTATTTCTACATAGCCATAGCGACCAGATAATGGCAAACGCTCTCACCATAAATAAAGTCATATATTTATCATCAATTCCATGCAACCAGTTACCAAAAATATTGGCCACCGAACGTAGGGGAGATAAACGAGAGACTATTTGGATGAATAACCATATAGAGCGAGCAAATTTATAATGGAAGAATAAATGATGAATTGTCTCATCATGATGACAAAAAGCGCATAGTGTACTTCAATGCCAATTTATCTTTACAAGATTATCTTTTATAATAATTAGTTTCTTTCAAAGATACCAAGTGAATATCTTCATTTGAGTATTTTCATTTTCCAAATTATACTATTATCATCAATCAGAATATCAGGTTGGATCAATGCTCTATAGAATGAATCAACGAAAAATTTACCACTTTCCAGTAATTTTCATCTGAACTCATCCATACCGTCTGACAGTTGTATCGTGCATAATCGTAATAAAAGATTGCTCCAAGATACCAGTCGAGGACCTATGAGACTTCTTCTGAAAGACACATTAGGAGAATTAGATTCCATTCACTGTGGAAAGTATATCTCCTTTGTACCTAATAATTGAATATAGAGTTGAATATAGAGATGGATATTGTTCGCGAAGAGAAGTTTGGTCAAGCCACTTATCCTCCCAGAATCTAATCTACTGTCCATCCATAATATTTCTATAATATTAAAAGCACAAAAATGGAAATTGGGTATCTTGGCAGGCTGGCCAAGGATGTTCCTATTTCCACACGCGGTGGTCTGGACAAGCGTAGCCCAAAAGGCGATGAAGAGGAGCACCGCCGTCGATGTCATATTACACGCACCGGCGATGTAGATCTTGGCCGCACCGGAACCGCAGCTTCGACGCGCTCTTCCACGAAAGCCATACGAGTAGAAACATTTTCCTCCGACCGGCCAACTAGGAGATGACGAACCCCTCACCCAAAACGTAGATGTCTTTCCAATCTCTGAACCCCTCACCCAAAACCTATATGTCGGAGTTGAAAAACCAATCTCTGACCAGAATTCTTGCACGAGTTCATCATCGTATTTACGAGATAGGCGAGGGCCAGAGACCAATCCTTCACCCCCCATCATCCTCCAGAGCCACAAGGGCAACCTTGACCACGATCAATGGTGAGGTGCCCTCGTCCAAAGAGCCACAGTTAGACCCGAGGCAACAGAACCGCAGTCCGCCGCTTTATTGGCCCACCGGGAAAAAGGCGGCGATCCACGGCGAGGAGCCAAGGTCAGCCATCGATGACAACTCCACGCCTGTGAGACCGGAAGCAACTCACTCATGCCTCTAAATATAATCATCTATCCACACTGTCCTCTACTACCAGACTAGTCCAGTATGAAAAGGGTCGAACAATATTGGCTATTTGGTTCCAGCTAATCTTCAGTTGACAATTAAGTTGCACACCCGCCGCAACAACCTTCATCGGCACATATATGTGATTTTTCTTCGTTTCGATCATACACTGCGCTGTGATTGATTTGGTGTCGTATGTTTCAGGTACGTTCCAAGACACGTAATCTCAACGTAACATGTCTCATGTCATGTGTACACAGAGATGACCATGTCAACTATAATGGCCTTGCGCTGGACCGACGGAATCGACGCCGTCTCCTCCCAATCCGGTCGCCGCTTCCCCACTCCGCTGGTCCGACAGAATCGATGCCGTCTCCTCGCACTCGGCCGCCGCTTCCCCACTCCGCTGGTCCGACAGAATCGATGCCGTCTCCTCGCACTTGGCCGCCGCTTCCCCACTTCGCTGGACCGACGTAATCAACGCCGTCTCCTCCCACTACGGCCGCCGCTTCCCAACTCCGGTGTCTCCCACACGCTTGCTTCTTCTCCCTTGCCGCCGGTAGAGCTTGTTACTGCTGCTCTCCAAGTTTCTGAACAGAACAAGATCAGCACAAGTTCAGACTAAAACTTACAGAACAGGACAAGTTCAGACTAAAAACTTCAGATACCTACCTATTTAAATTCAGTACTAAATTCAGTTCTAAGCTCCACACCAAACCCACCATCCCAAACGGTGGTTCTTCCAGTTAAGTACAGTAGCTTGGACAATGATTTACCAATTAGTATACTGTATGGAGAATTTGGAATTAGAAAGAATAGAGGGAGGAGAACAGGGACCGCACTGGGGAGCAGCAGCAGCAGCTTAGAGTTGTGTTCGGAGGGAGCAGCACCGGCATGTGGCCGGCGGCAGGATCATGTGACCGGAATATGCGGGTGGCAGCAGCAGCAGCCAGGACAGGCGCACAACCAAAGTCGTCCTCCATGCCGGAGGTGGGGAAGGAGGCGGAGGAGGGCAGGCTGGAGCTCCGACCGTCCACCAACACTGCAGATCTAGCAGCGCCCCATCATATCCGGCCGCCCAAGGGGAAAAATCATACCTTGAACTCGAGGAGGAAGTGGATGATGCACGGGAGGAAGAGGAAGGCGGCGATGACGCGTGAGGAAAAGAGAGGCAGTCGCGGGGCGCGGGGTAAACAAGGTGGTGGCGGCGACGGCATGGGGCAGGAGCAGGGGTGGCAGAGCAAGGCGGCCAGTGGTGTCGGTTGGCGGGCGGCGTTGACTGAGGAATTGCCGAAGAGGGGAGAGAGCGAGGAGCGTGTCGCATGGACCTTGAGTATCGTAGCGGCGTGGCGGCGGTAGCGGAGACGCCGTGGGTGTCTATTAATTTTTCATACTCGCCCGTGGGTGTCTACCTACGGGAAACATGTGGGATGGGCTGGCGGCCCCGTGGGCTGCTCGTGCCCACCTTCAGGCTGAGTTGTACTGTTATGCATGCATTCCAGCATCCTATCCTCTCTTCTTTCAAGGAAAAATCTAAACACCGTGCGCTCCGCCGTCATACGGGAAAATAAATCGAGGCCTGCATGGCCGGCTCCAACAGCCACCCACCAAACTATATCCTTATCGCCACGAATCCTCCTGGCCACACATCGACCGCTTTCTCTCGCGGTGTAGCGGAGCGCCGCACTGGAGGCACGAGAGGAGCAAGGCACCCTTGAAAAGCACGCGAGCACGCGGCACAGCAGAGAGCCTACAACACAGAGACTGCATCTAGAGAACAAGGCCGTCCGACGAGCGAGGAGGACACCCGACATAGCAAGAGCTCCGCAAGGCCGCCGTCGACAAGCGTGAAGGAGGCACGACACATCAAGGTCTTCGTGAGGCTTCCGCCGACAAGCGAGGAGGCGTGGCTCGGCGACGGCTCCGCCTGGCCACCGCCGATAGCTGGACGCAAAAAGGGCTACGCTAGGCCACTGCTGACGAGCACGAGGCGAGACGCCAGCGATGACAAGCACACATCGGGGACCTCGCTGCAGAGCACCCATCATGGAGTCCGACGCTGCACATCGAGTGGGGATGTCTTCGTGTATCACCGAGCATACGGCGTCAAACACAAGGATGCCGCTGGCAAGCAGATGGTGACATACGAGTTCGGTACCCCCTGTAATGCCTGTATGAGTTTTTCTCGGTCCTCTATATCTAGTTTGTTGTTGATTTTCAGTCACTACGTGTTAATCTCCATCTCAATCTGAATTTTGTAGGAGCATTGCATCTCCTTCTCGATCTGAATTTTGGAGGAAGGATTCTACAATTAGGCTAAGTATTATTCTGGCAGCTGCCAGCTATGTAGAATTAACCTAGCAACTCAGTACTAATCTGGCAGCTTGGTAAAATTAACATGACAATTAAATAGTACTAAGCTGGCAGCTAGGTAAAACTAACATGGCAATTAGATTGTACTAATCGCAGCTAGATAAAATTAGGCTATCTATTATTCTACTCCCTCTGTTTCAAAATATAAGATGTTTTAGTTTGTGAAGCAAATGTATCTAGACTTCTTTTAGTGTGTAGATTTGTGTAGATTGACTCTAAACCTAAATGAACCTACCCACTAAAAGAAGTCTAGATATATTTATTTCACAAACCTATATTATATTTTGAAACAGAGAGTAGCAGCTAAGCAGAATTAACATGCCAATATTCAGTACTAATCTGGCAGCGAGCTAGAATTAACATAGCAATATTTAATACTAATCTAACAACTAGATAAAATTAACATGGCAATTAGATAATACTAATCTGACAGCTACATAAAACTAGTCATCCAATCAATCAGTATTAATCCTTGCAGCTAGGTAAAATAACCTGACAATTTGGCAGCGAGCTAAACCAACATGGCAATGATTACTAATCTGATAGCTAGATAAAACTAACCCGGCAATCAATCAGTACTAAACTAACTTGGCAATTAAGTGTATTTTACAGTTGATGTAGTGGCTTCAAGTACTAGTGTGCCTTCTTGATTAGTTACTCTAGGGAAGGTCATTGGGGAGGTCATGGATTTTAGTTTTGGAACTGAATAGGATGCTCGATGCAAGCCGATGGAGCATGCAACCTTTTCTCAGACCATGTGGAAAGTGAGACACGCGGTATTTTTTACATCGCTTCATGTGGTTATATGGGGCGACATCGGGTCACTGCGGGTGGCCAGCAGCTACAGGGTCAAAAAAAAGAAAAAAACTTTCCAGAGTGGTGCTGCCGCCACACGGATTAATATTAGTGCGGGATTAATATTAGTGCGGCGCCACGCAGCACGGCCTTCACAAGCATAAAATGGCGCCTATATCCCGCACCTTCCATTTTCATCGCTCAAGTTTGCTCAGCAAATCTTCAAGACGTGGCAGTTCCTGCAAAATTCCGTTCCAATTCGGCATACCCTGCATAACAATAGTACGCACTTAATCATATATCTACCATTAGTTTTACTTCCTCCGTTTTAAAATATAAGATGTTTTACTTAGAGTGAATCTAAACACAAAGACATCTAGATACATTTCCTTCACAAACCTAAAACACCTTATATTTTAAAACCGATGTATCTACCCCCTCTGTTTCAAAATATAAGATGATTTAGATTTGTGAAGCAAATGTATCTAGACTACTTTTAGAATGTATATTCACTAAGGTTTAGAGTGAATTTAGACACTAAAACAAGTCTAGATATATTTTCTTTACAAACCTAAAACATCTTATATTTTAAAACGGAGGGAGTAGTATTAATGGAATTAATTTCTTGTATGATATTACATCACTAAGCAATAGGAATAATTCAAACCAACAGAAGAATTACTCTTCCAGATCTTCTCACACGACCATCAAGACGGAGGATTATGTAGACGTCTTCACCAGGAGGGACACCTTCAGATTCTTGCTGATCGCGTATCCAACTAAACAAGAGAAAATAGATGTCAAAGAAATCTAAAAGACAACAAATTGGTGGCACCAATATTTTAGGAAGTGGACATTTGAGTTCCTACAGCTACAAACAATATAACGACATTAGGAAAAGAGTAGCAATACTTAGAAATCGTCTCTCAAATGGGGCGGCCTCTGGCATGTGCACCCCCGCGCAGCAGAAGCCGGCAAGCCGGGGCGGCGGCCCCGGACCTCGCGGTGGCACGACGCATCGCGGTACGTCGCCGGCGATTCGTGGAGGCGGAGGAGGTGGTGAGTGTGGAGGTGGAGGTGCAGGAGGGCCGGCGGTCTGCAGGTGGCTGCAAGGTGCGGCGGCGGCCAGATCAGCTTGCTTCCGCAGCGAGCGGCGATGGCCTGCTCTGGCAGAGGTGCACTGGGGTACGCAGCAGGCTGGGACGCGCGGTGGTGCTTTGGCCCAGGACAAGGGTGTTGGCTGCAGGGAGGAGGCTCCCCGAGGTGGTGTGGCGACGTGGCTCTGGATCCATGGTGCTGTGCATGTTTAGGGAGAGCGACGACCTTGAGGTCGTCTTGGATGCTAGGGATCTGGACCCAGCATGGACTTGGGCAGGAGAGCGATGGCAAGGCGAGGAAGCCAGGGTGGCGGCCCCAGAAATCCTCGGAGCTCGATCTTGGTCTCAGGGTTGTGATGGTGGCTGTCGCGGCTTGAGGTGCTACGGCAGCCTCATTTGGAGGTGGTGATGGACCAACAACGACGAGGTAGTGTGCAGTGGCCTGGGGAGCTAGGTGCTTCGGTTTCCTAGTTTGCCGGATTTTCCCTTGCTTGGTTAAAGTCCGGGGCGAAAGCCTAGCACTAACTTTGTCGGTGCCGACTGCGGCAGCGCATCCGCGGAGTTTCCCTTCTTGGAGGCGCTTCTTGTGGAACTCTCTCTACACCGACATGGGGTTTGGGATCTTCGGGAGAAACCCCTAGCTCCGGGTTGCCGGGCGGCTATGTCGCCCCCTTCTTGGAGGCATCGTCTTGGAGATTTAGCTGCTTGCACTTGTTTCTCTTGTCATCAGGATGGTGGATGGGCAGCGGCCCCGAGTGAGTCATACATGTGCGTCGAAGCAGCAGCCTCGAGATCCATGGCGAGTAGAAGGTTCATGGAGCGAAACAATTGCTCGCTTGGCTTGGGTGACAATCTTGTCTTGCTAGTGGGGCAAGGTTGTCAGCTCGGTTGATGCGTCTCAGAGGCGGTTGACTTTTAGGCCGGGGCAGCAGCCCCAAATGTTGGTGCGACAGCCCAGTACATCTTGGGTTGCGGGTGGCTGAGTCGTGCGGCATCGTGGCTCGAGTGCGAGAGGTGGTCTGTCGGGATGGTGGTCCCGAAAGGTGGTGTTGGTGGTCCACTCCGCATAGCAGAATAGCTGGATGTCGAGGAGGCGTCCGCGAGTGTTGAGGGCTCCTCGGAGGGCTGGCTTCTTCATCTTCGTTTGAGCATCAGTTCGAGCATCATGTGTCTGCTCCTCCCATAGCAGTCACGACGTCTTCTCTTTGGCGGTGGTCATTATTGACGGAGTTGTGTTTTCGAGTTTGAGCTTCGTTGTTGCCCAGTCTTTGCCCGGTTTCCCGCAATTAAACTGGGCGCTTTCTTCTTAATTAATGGATAAGGCTAAGTCTTTGCCTTCAAAAATAGTCCATAGCTACAGCCTAATGGAGAAGACGCATAAGTGGAAATCCGTTATGATGACACGAGTCCAACCTATCATGTGGGGCAGGGTGTATATCCGTCGTACCAAAGATAAGGGGAAAAGCCCTATGGCTTGATTCCCAAGAATATCTAATTAATTTGTTTCCAAGTTTGTTAGCCTTTGCCAAATCCTTCAGTTTGGTTTAGGCGTTCCTTTTCATAAACCCTCTATATCTAAAGTGTTTGAGCAAGACCTTTGAAGTAAAAGATTTGGGTCAACTGAAATATTTTCTAGGCATAGAAGTGGCAAGGTCAGAGAAAGGAATTGTTTTATCACAGCGGAAATACACCCTTGATCTCCTTAGGGAGACTAGGATGATAGGATGTAGAGTTGCTGCTACCCCTATTGATCAAAACGATAAGATCACAGCTCAGTCTGGAGAACTTGTGGACAGGGAGAAGTACCAAAGGCTTGTAGGGAGATTACTTTATTTATGTCACACAAGGCCTGACATTGCTTACGCTGTAAGTATAGTAAGCAGATATATGCATGAACCTAGGAGTGCACATATGGATGCAGTCCAGAGAATCTTAAGATACCTAAAGGGGACACCAGGGAAGTGTCTGCTATTTAGAAGTAATGGACATCTCACCATTGATGGTTATAGTGATGCAGATTGGGCGAGTTGTCTTGATGATAGACGGTCCACATCAGGATACTGTGTATTTGTTAGAGGCAACTTAGTAGCATGGAGAAGTAAGAAGCAATCAGTTGTGTCGAAGTCAACCGCAGAGGCGGAATACAGAGCTTTGTCCCAAGGGCTAAGTGAAATGTTGTGGGTTAGAAATCTTCTAAGTGAATTGAAGGTGTTGAAGTCAGGACACTTAAATGTCTGGTGTGATAACAAATCTGCAATATGCATTGCAAATAACCCAGTTCAGCATGACAGGACTAAACATGTGGAGATAGACAGATTCTTCATCAAGGAGAAGTTGGATGCAGGTATAATCAAGATAAACTATATACCCACATGACAGCAGGTTGCAGACTGTCTAACAAAAGGATTGGCCTGCAAAGCAGAGCAATGCAGCATGTAGCAAGATGGGAATGATCAATATATATCACCCATCTTGAGGGGGAGTGTTAACTGAACACCCATCTTGAGGGGGAGTGTTAACTGAACAGGTATTGGGCTGAAGAGGTATTCTGGACATGTTATTGGCTTGGCCCATTTGGCCCACCTAACTAGTATATATGTGTTGTGTGTGTTCTGCCCCTCTGTAGAAACCCTAGCCGCCACACACAAGGCAACAGGTTAGAACCCTTGTATCCTACAACTACTATCTCGAGCTCACGCAGGAATAGCGGATGGATCCCAATTGATGCCCCGACAACACCGCGACCTGGAACGCCTTCTTCGCCAATCGGCGGGAAAGAGAACTCGCCAGGTACGAGGGCGACGGCCCTCCTCCGGTGAATCACAACGAAGTCGGCCGGCGGCTGTGGTGGGCGAACCGGATACTCGCGGGTGTGATGTGCCACATAGTCGAAGGAGATCCCCCTCGCCTACGTTACCCACACTTTCAGCCATTGCGGAGCCCAAGCAAGAGCAGCGGCGGCCGCGGCGGCATCGCCAAACGAGACACCCCACCTCCGGGCATCCTGCTTTCGAGTCTGGAGTGGCGGGTGCATCTAGAATACACTATGGCCGCGCGCCATCTTGGACACACCAGCGACCGGGAGGAGTTCCCGGGGCAGCGCGGCCATGCGCGCCTCTTTGTACCGCGCGGAGGACGGCACGGTGGCTTGCTGCAGCTGTCGGTCTCCGCAGCTGATCGACGGTATCCGCTACCCGCTACAAACCAGGAAGGGATGAGGTTCCAGCCGCACGAGCCAAGCGACAACGACCCTGAAGCCGTGTTACAGGACTAGGCACGATTATGACTAGTTTTTATTTTTCGCACATGTAACCCCCCTCCCTCCCCCTCCCAATTCGAGAACCCATCCAGCGCCCCCATACGGCCCAAAATCAGGCTGCATCGGACGCCGTATGGGAGGACGAGTGGAGATGCTCTAACTCCCTCTGATTTCATAGGGGGACCCTGGTAATTGATTGCATGAGCTGGGAGTTGGTTCTAAAATGTCTAAAATACCCTTTTCTTCATCACCCACCTCCTGTAGCCCTAGCCCATGTCCAGGATAAGGCCGGCAGAGGAGAAAAGGCACCAACAAAAAATCTGCTTTGCGAGCGCAAAGCAGCGGATGGACACTCGGGCGCGCAAAATCCGACCTAATCCATAACTACCTCTGTAATCTCCCATATATATGGCACCTCAATCTCATCAGATGTAGAGGCAACGCTCCTTCAGAAGAGGCGACCATCCAGGTTAAGTTCTCTTTCCCCTTCTACTCTGCAAATCCTTAGCTATTTGTTGTTAATTTTCCTGTCTCAGTTCAATCCAATCAGTAGACTCATGATGATTTTTTCTTTTCAATTTGCAGATCCAGATCGAATTTATTCAACACAGTCTGTGTTCTTGTTTCCATTGATCTATTTGTCTACTCTTTGATTCTGCTACTGCTACAGCGTACTCAATCCTTGTCTTTTAACTTACAGATCGGTCACAAGAGAGCATTAATTAGGAAGTAACTGCAGTTTACAGGAGGTGGAAACACCAGACCGCTGTCAGGTGTGTACGAGTTAATTCATTCAGTTCCTGTTTCTAAAAATTTGGTCAAACTTTCGATAGATTGACTTTTCAAAAAAAAAAAAGCCTTAAGCTTTGAAACGGAGGTAGTATGATTTTTTGTAAACATTAGTATGGTTAAGTTAATTGATTAGTTGGCTAAATTATCTTCTATGCACTCGCTAGTGTGCAGATATTCACTTTCTAGTATACGCACATTATTTAAGGATTAAACATAGATCTCGTTTGGTCATATCATTTATCAAATTTCCCTGGCACTTTTAGTAGCACATAATCAATTAGGCATTCTAATAAACAGTACTACAATTGTCCACTTTCAGTAGTAAGTTTGGTTAGCTGGATTTCAGAAGTATATTACTAGTAGTTGGTCACATGTTAATTATAGCAACAAGCTACCCACTGAATTTTTCTCCATTTGAAGATGCATAGCCCATGGTACTGTAGGTATGATCCATACAAGGTTAAGCATTTCTTTTGTATATATTCACTCGAATAATAAGTTAAAATGCCTCGTATACAGAATGGATGAAGATCTGATCCTTATCAAAATACACCACGGAGCTGCACGCCGCCAAGAAAAAACAGGTGTGTAAGAATAATTTCATTTGTTGTGAAGGAAGTCTTAATTTTCTTGGGCATTTTCCTTTTCAGCTCCAAAGAAGAATCAGCATAGGCACAAAAGAATAGCTTGCTGGAGTGAAGTGTAGGAGAAGAAGATTTGCCATGCTGATTTCCGATCCGAGAGATTTATTTTGCTAGCATCCCATTTTATTGTAGTATTACAACATCACATTTTGTCTGCTCTGTGAACTTTTATTGTTGGCAACACCGGTTATGTTGCTATTAGGCACATGATTCATGGCTTGCATTTACAGAAAAAAGACGGTTTGCTAGACTGTGCACTGTTAATTTCTGATACAGAGTACTAAACTTTGCTTTGTGGATGCTGTGGAGTGAGGGTTGGGCAAAAGATATTTAAATTCATATCAGATGGGTAAAAGAAAGGAACAAAGATTATGGGAAATTTGTAATATCACGTTTTATTCCCATGCCTAATCCCATCATCTGAACACGGAAAAATAATTCCCTCTTCAAACTCCCCACATTATTCCCATCAAATAACAAACGGTGGAATGGGAGCTCCCAGTCTCCAACTCCCATTCCCCTGCCCTCCATTTACCAAACGCGTTGTTAATTACTGAGGGAGATTAGGCTCCAACACAAGGCTCGTGACAACTAGTATCAGAGCCAGGTTCCTCACTGGCCCTAGCCGCCGCTAGTTAGCTCCCAGGTTCTACAGGCCCTTCAAAATCCTTGTGCACATTGATTCTGTTGCGTACCGCCTAGAGCTGCCACCAAGATCACGCCTCCACAATGTGTTTCATGTCAGCCTGCTCAAACCTTTCAAGGGAGATCCTCCTGCTGCTCCACCATCTCTACCTGACATCCATCATGGACATGTGATTCCAAAACCAGAACATGTACCGAAGGCTCGCCTGTGTCGCGGTGTTCGTCGGGTTCTCGTCCAGCACGTTGGTCAAAATCCTGCTCAAGCATTCTGGGAAGATCTTGAAGACTTCAAACAGCGGTACCTTCAATGGCAGCTCGGGGATGACCTGCCGTACCAGAGATAGGGGGAAAAGCCCTATGGCTTGATTCCAAAGAATATCTTAGTTTGTTTCCAAGTTTGTTAGCCCTTGCCAAATCCTTCAGATCGGTTCAGGCGTTCCTTTTCATAGACCCCCTATATATGGAGAGTCCCAGATGTAAACGATATCATCTATCAATAAATTATTGAGGGAGATTATGCTCCAACCCAAGGCTTGTGACACAACCAGCACCAAGTGCATCAACAAATCCCCAGTGGCTGTGGCAGTCCCAAGAAGAGTGAGGCTATTGTGGTAGACTAGCTAAGGATAAAAATATGGGGTTGAGGGACCAAAGGAAAGAGGAAAAGGATGATAAAAAACTATGGAGATAAAAAATATGGAACTGTTATGACCGGCATAACCTACAGCCGGAAGAAGCCCATTAGTGGGCCTAATTAGGGGCTTAGCCCAGTTTATCTTTATTATATAAGGAGTTGTAATCAGATATTTGGAATTAAGCAATAAACATATTTGTTGCCGACTCCCTCAGGAGTCGGAGTCCTAAACCCTAGCCGCCTCTCCCTGCGCCACCGCCGCCTCCTCCAACTGCGCGCCGACGCCAAGCCCCTCGCCATCCTCCCTTCCACCCCTACAACCTACACCCCAGACCTGGTAGGATAGTTGATTCTACCAATTTGGTATCAGCTGTCTCAGGATCGATCATGTCGTCCGCCCTACCCACCACCACCACCGCCGGGTCGCCGATGACCTCTGCGGGGACCGCGCCGGCCACCTCCGGGCTGCTCTCTTCTGCCACCCTGCCACTGTCGCTCGATCCCTCCATCGTCCTCACCCCGGCAGAGCTGACGTTGGCCATCCTCGACCTCACCCAGGCGGTCGCGGGCATCCGCACGTTCCTCGCGAGCCCCTACGGGCCGCCGCCGCTGAGTCCTGTGACCTCGGCCCCGCCATCGCAGCAGCCGCCCGCGACGTACGTGCCGCCACCGCCGGCGGCCGCCCCGCACCAGGCCCCCCCGCGACGGCCCAAGGGGTGCCGATCAACCAGATCAGGTTTCCCATGTCGCCGTCCCCACTCCCGGCATGGCTCGCCGCGCCGGTCTACACAACGGCCCCCAGCCAGCCGACCGTGCTGCAGCCAACGGCGCCTCCCTCGACCTCGCCCTTCGGCAGCTTCACGAGCTACGTCGAACCCTCCACCAGCGTTGACGGCCACATGTTCCAGGGAGGCCCTCTGATGCCCACCTACTTGACCCCAGCGTCATCGCTGCTCCGTCATGACGGGGCACACTCCGCCGTTTCCCCCGGCCAGCAGCCGCCTCACTTCACCAAGATGGAGTTCGCCATCTACGACGGCACCATCGACCCCCTCAACTGGCTCAACCAGTGTGACCAGTTTTCCGGGGGCAACCCACCCTGGCGTCTGACCGCACCTGGATAGCATCCTATCACCTCCGGGGTGCCGCGCAGACATGGTATTACGCCCTCGAGCAAGACGAGGGCGACATGCCTCCGTAGGAGCGATTCCGCGACCTCTGCCTCCTACGCTTCGGCCCCCGATACGCGGGAGCCAGCTGGCAGAGTTGGGCCGTCTACCCTTCACCTCCTCGGTGCAGGACTTCGCGGACCGTTTCCAGACCCTGGCGTGCCATGCGCCCGGCGTCACGGCTCGCCAGCGCGCAGAGCTGTTCGAAGGTGGACTTCCGGATCACATCCCCGTCGACGTGGAGCTGCGGGAACCCCAGGACCTGCAGACGGCCATGTACTATGCCCGCGCCTTCGAGCAGCGCGCTGGCCATGCAGCAGGCTTTTCCGGCCAGAGGCGTGCGGCCACCCTCCCGCCCTCCACCGACACCACCGGGCCAGGCACGCCCGGCCCTCCGCTGCGCCCGGAACTCGGCCGTTCCGTCGTCTGACCACGGCCGAACAGCTCGAGCGCCGTCGTAAAGGGTTGTGCTTCAACTACGACGAGCCCTACGTACCGGGCCACGTGTGCCCCCGCCTGTTCTACTTGGAGACTGTCGACGACGCTGACGTTGATGGTGTCACAGCGGAGCTCGAGGACGCGGCCATCTCCGAGGCCGACGCCGCTGCCCAAGGGCCAGCCCAAACGCCTTCATCGTCTCTCTCCACACACTCGCAGGCATCAGGACGGAGAAGACCGTGCTGCTGCCGGTGACGATCAATGGAGAGCGCCTACTCGCGCTCCCGGACACGGGCTCCACGCACAACTTCCTGTCTGGGGCCGCCATGCGCTGCCTGGCGCTACAGGCGTCCAGCGCGGAGCAGTTCAGCGTTACCGTCGCTAACGGGGATCGCCTTGCTTGTCAGGGCATTGCTCGGCAGGTCCCCATCCTCATCGGCGACGAGAGCTTCTCCATCACTTGCATCGGTATTGACTTGGGCTGCTTCGACTTCATCCTCGGCATCGACTTCTTACGCACGCTGGGCCCCATCCTCTGGGACTTCAACGCCCTGACACTGATCGTCTGGCACCAGGGTCGTCGTGTCCGGTGGGAGGGCGTCGGCGGCGCCCACCCAGCGACTCCTCAGCCCTAGCTGACGGCGGCAACTCTCGACGAGGCGCATCCCCTCATGGCCGACCTACTGCAGCAACGCGGTGACCTCTTCGATGAGCCGCAAAGCCTTTCACCCGCTCGCCCCTGTGATCATCACATCCACCTGCTGCCGGACACAACCCCTGTGGCCGTACAGCCGTACCGCTACCCCCAGCTGCAAAAGGACGAGCTCAAACGCCAGGTTGTGATCATGCTCGCTCAGGGCATCATTCGGATCTCGATGTTGCCGTTCTCCACACCGGTACTCCTCGTGCGCAAGCCCGATGGCTCCTGGCGTTTCTGCAATGACTACCGCGCTCTCAACGCCAAGACATCCAAGGACAAGTTCCCTATAACAGTCATGGATGAGCTCTTGGATGAGCTGCACAGGGCGCGGTTCTTCACCAAGCTTGACCTCCGCTTTGGTTATCATCAGGTGCGGATGCATCTGGATGATGTCGCGAAGACGGCTTTCCGCACCCACCATGGCCACTTCGAGTTCTTGGTGATGCCATTTGGCCTCTCCAACGCTCCGGCAACGTTCCAGGCACTGATGAACGACGTGCTCTAGCCCTACTTGTGCCGGTTTGTGCTTGTTTTCTTTGATGACATTCTTATCTACAGCGCATCCTAGGCGGAGCACCTACAGCACGTGGCCATCATCTTCAACGAGCTTCGAGCACATCGTCTCCACCTCAAGCGCTCGAAGTGCTCGTTCGGCACGACGTATGTGGCTTACCTCGGCCACGTGATCTCAGCAGACGGTGTCGCCATGGATGCCGACAAGGTCGAGGCAGTCGCGGCATGGCCCACGCCTTAGTCGCCCCAGGCTCTCCGAGGGTTCCTCGGCCTCGCCGGATACTACCGGAAGTGTATCCGTGATTTCGGCCTCATCGTCGCGCCCCTGACGCGCCTCCTTCGCCGTGACGCTTTTGCCTAGGATGCGAAGGCGACCGAGACGTTCTAGACCCTCAAACAGGCCCTCACCACGGGTCTAGTCCTCCAGATGCCCGACTTCGACAAGCTCTTCGTGGTGGACTGCAATGCCTGGGCGTCGGGTTTGGTGGCGTCCTTCATCAGGCCTTTCGCCGCTCGCCACCACAAGCTCACCGCCTACGAGAGGGATCTCATCGTTCTTGGTGGAAGCTGTGCCCCATTGGCGACCATATTTATGGGGACAGCCGTTCCGCATCCGCACGGATCACTATAGCCTCAAGTACTTGCTGGATCAGCACCACTCTACCGTGCCGCAACACCGGTGGATCAGCAAGCTCTTCGGCTTCGATTTCACCGTCGAGTATCGCCAGACGCTCAACACCGCGTCGACGCCGCCAGCTGGCCGCTGACGCCGACCCAAAGAACGACGACACTGCCGTGGGACGGCCTTGTGCATCTGCTCGGGGGCCTCTTTCGCCTTCATCGACGACATCCGCCGGGCCACGACCATCGCCAGGGACGTGCAGCTCCTGCGGTAGCAAGCTAAGGTCGGCGAGTTGGAGGAGCCTTAGCGCCTGGAGGACGGGCTGCTCCTGCATGGGCGCAGACTCTGTGTCGAGCCAGGGCGACCTACGCGATCAGGCGTTAGCACTGGCTCATTCGGTGGGTCATGAGGGTGTGCAGAAGACCCTTCACCGTCTCCGTGCTGATTTCTACATACCTGGCGACCACGCGCTGGTGCGCGACTATGTCCGGCCTCATGTGACGTGCGGCCAACAAAACAAGACAGAGACATCATACCGCAGCTTGTTACCCATGGAGGTGTGCCGCAGCGGGCGGGTATCTCCATGGACTTCATCGAGGGTCTCCCTAAGGTGGGCGGCAAGTCCGTCATCTTGACGGTGGTCGATCGCTTCTCCAAGTATGCGCACTTCATTGCGCTTGGCCACCCTTAGACTGCCGCCTCCGTGGCACGGGCTTTCTTCAATGCCATCGTCCGCCTCCACGGGTTTTCCTCTTCGATCGTCAGTGACCATGACTCGATGTTCACGGGTCATGTTTGGCGAGATCTCTTTAGGTTGGCGGAGGTGAAGCTGCGCATGAGTACAACTTTCCACCCTCAGACGGACGGCCAATCGGAGGTGGTTAACAAGGTCATTGTTATGTATTTGCGCTGTGTGACAGGTGATCGTCCTCGGACGTGGGTGGATTGGCTCTCGTGGGCGGAGTACTGCTACAACACCTCCTATCATTCCGACCTGCGCACCACCCCCTTCGAGGTGGTCTATGGTCGTCCTCCTCCACCCATCCTGCCGTTTGAGCCCGGGACGGCTTGGACGGAAGCCGCTGGCGCCCTACTTCGTGATAGGGACAAGATTCTAGCAGAGGTGCGCCAGCGTCTTCTTCAAGCTCAGCAGTTGTCCAAGAAGTACTACGACAACAACCACCGTGAGGCGGAGTTTGCGGTGGGCGACTGGGTGTGGTTGCGCCTCCTGCAACGCACCACGCAGTCCCTGGATCCGCGTACCAAGCAAGTTGGGTCCTTGCTACGCGGGTCCTTTTCCGGTGCTTGAACGCGTGGGCAAGGTTGCCTATCGCCTTCAGCTGCCGGCCAGCATGCGTATCCACGGCGTCTTCCATGTGAGCCTGCTGAAGCCTTTTCGGGTGAACCCGTGACGTACCATTCTTCACACCTTGATGGACGTCTTCTTGGCTCGTGGCGCTGAAGGCTCAGAGCCGGTCGTTTACGATTCTCATTCAGTGGGAGGGTCTTCCGATAGAGGACGCCACGTGGGGGCATCTTGAGGAGTTTCGTCAGCATTTTCCAGACTTCCAGCTCGAGGACGAGTTGTTTAGCTTAGCCTAGTTTATCTTTATTATATAAGGAGTTGTAATCAGATATTTGGAATTAAGCAATAAACATATTTGTTGTCGACTCCCTCAGGAGTCGGAGTCCTAAACCCTAGCCGCCTCTCCCTGCGCCACCGCCGTGTTATGACCGGTTTGCACTATACCCTGAAGAGGCCCAACAGTGGGCCGGTTTAGGGGCTTGGCCAAACTTATCTAGGGTTTTGATTAGCTAGACTATTATATAAACACATGTAATCCCTACGTATCAAACAAGGAATAAACATATTTGTTTGGCCCGTGGAAGTCGGGTTCCTAAACCTCACGCTGGCCACCGCCTCAAGGCCATTGCCGTCGCCCGCGCCAAGCTCCTCGCCACCCTCCCTTCCACCCCTACAATCCAAGGCCGATACCTGGTAGGACCCTAGTTCCTATCAATTTGGTATCAGATTGCTCAGGATCAATGTCTTCTGGCCTTCCCATCACCTCCGCTGGCCACCACTGGCCAAATAGACATCACGGGCGCCCGATCACCGGACTACGCCTCCATCACCTCGGCGCTGGCACTCGACCCGGCCCCCGTCCTCTCTCCAGCGAGATGTCGACGGCTATTCGCGATCTATCCCTGGCGGTCTCGAACCTCCGGACCTTCCTCCAGGGACCCAACGTGTCGCCACCGCCAAGCTCGTCATCGCGCCACCCGCAGCTTTCACCGCTCACGCCCACCGCGCCGACTGTGGGATCCCGATCACCCAGATCCGGTTCCATTGTCCCTTCTGGCGTGGCTCAGCGCTCGTCTTCACGACGGCGCCTCCAGACGCCTTCGACCGCCACCTTTGGTGGACTCGGCGGGTACGCCGACCCTTACAACAAGGGGTCCCTGGTGCCACACAGCTCAACCCCCGCCGCGATGGGCCATCACGAGGAGTTTACGCCGCTTCGACGTTCAAGCAGCCCGCCCGCTAAGCTGGAGTTCACCTCACGACGCACCATCGACTTCGAATCGCTCAACCAAGGCGAATAGTTTTGAAGGCGGCCGGACCGGCATCCGACCGCACGTGGATCGCCTCCTACCACCTCCGTGGCACCGCCCAGACATGGTACTACGCCTCGGCGGGACAAGGCGGATGCCTCGAGGCGCTTCGCGACCTTTGCCTCTTCGGTTCGGCCCCGTCTGGAGCCTGGTTGAGCTTCGCCCTTCACCTCCTCGCCGGTGCGACTTCGCCGACCGCTTCAGACGTTAGTGCCATACCGGCGTCACGGCCGTCAACGCCGAGCTCTTCGTTTACGGCTTTGCTGACTACATCCGCGTCGACGTGGAGACGCGGCCCACAGGACTGCGCAGACGGCCATGTACTACGCGACGCGTATGAGCAGCGCGCCACTAGCCTCGCGATCCTTCCAGGGCCGCGACTTCGCCCCGCCCGGGCGACCCCTGCAACGTACCGCCGGCCGCGCCTCGCGGCCGGCAGCGCCAGCCTTCCGCCGCTTAACCTCGGCCGAAAGCGACAGCGGCGCCGCAAAGGTATGTGCTTCAACTGCGACGAGACATACGGCTCCGGGTCACAAGTGTGCCCGCCTTTTCTACTTGGAGACCGTCGACGACGGGGAGGTGGAGGCCCTCACCGCCGAGCTCGACGCCATGACCCTCTGCGAGGCCGGCGTCACGACCTACGGGCCGGTCGACGCGACCGCCTTCGTCGTCTCCCTCCACGCGATGGCAGGCATCAAGACGGCGAAGACCATGTCGCCGATGACGATCAGCGGTGGCGCCACCGCGCTTCGTGGACACGGGCTCAAGCACAACTTCTCGTTCGAACGCTTACGTCTTCTAGCGCCGCGGCCGTCGGGACGGCGATTCAAGTCACCGTCGCTTAACGGGACCGCCTTACTTGCCAAGGCGTGGCTCGGCAGGTTCCCATCCTCATCGGCGACGAGCACTTCTCCATCAACTGTGTCGACATCGACTTGGGCTGCTATGACTTCATCCTCGGCGTCGACTTCCTGTCCACACTGGGCCCCATCGTTTGGGACTTCACCGTGTTGTCCCTCATCTTCTGGCGAGGAGGCCGCGCAGCCGATGGGCCGGCATCGGCAATTCGGGGCCGCGACCCTCGGCTTCGGTGATGGCGGCCTTCGACAGCCTTGGCCTCTGGCCGACTCTCGCAGCAAAGACATCGACATCTTAGACGAGCCACGGCCTCGCCGGCGACCACGCGTGACCATCATCCACTGCGGATCGGCGCCACATCAGCCGCACGGTCGCTGCCACTACCGCAGAAGGACAAGCTCGAGCGCCAGGTGGCAGTCATGCTCGCGCAGGGCATCATCCGGATTTCGACATCACCGTTCTCTGCGTCGGTGCTCCTGGGGCGCAAGCCTGACGACACGTGGCGCTTCTGCATCGACTATCGCGCCCTTAACGCCGTGACGTCCAAGGACAAATTTCCCATCTCCGTCGTGGACGAGCTCCATGGGGCGCGCTTCTTCACCAAGCTCGACCTGCGCTCCGGCTATCATTAGGTGCGGATGCATCCGGATGACATCGCGAAGACGGCATTCCGGACACATCACGGCCACTTCGAGTTCTTGGTCATGCCATTCGGCCTCTCCAACGCGCCAAAGAACGTTCAGCTCCGCCGAACGACGGCGTTTCTACTTGCGCCGCTTTGTGCTTGTTTTGATGACATTCTTATCTCAGCTCATCTTGGCGGAGCACCGCAGACGCGTACCATCATCTTCAACGAGCTTCGAAAGCGCTTCGCCTCCACGACCTCCGTCAGCGTGCACAGGCAGGTCATCCGGCGGAGAGTCGCGATGGATGCGACAAGGTCGCGCCCGTCATGCATGACCCATGCGCCTTGGCTACGTGGCTTCTTGGGCCTCGCGGGCTACTGCCGAAAGTACATCTGGGACTTCGGCCTCATCGCCGCGCCACTAACGCGTCTGCTGCCAGGACGCTTTCGCTGGGGCGAGGCGATCGAGGCGTTCTAGGCTCTCCAATGGCACTCAACGGGTCCGTGCCAGATGCGGACTTTGATAAATTGCTCGTGGTGGATCGCGATGCCTCCGGCAGATCGGCCGCCATCCTCCACTGGCGGTATGTCGCCACCTTCTTTAGCGCCTTCGCCGCCGCCATCACAAGCTTATGCAGCCGAAAGCTTATCGGGCTGGTCCAGGCCGTGCGTCACTGGCGGCCATATCTTTGGGGGCGACCGTTCCGTGTTCGCACGGATCACTACAGCCTCAAGTTCTTGCTAGACCAGCGCCTATCCACGGTTCCGCAGCACCAGTGGATCAGCAAGCTTTTTGGCTACGACTTCACCGTCGAGTACCGTTCGGGCCGTCTCAACACGGTCGCGGACGCCCTGTCACGCCGCGACACTAAGGAGGTTCCGGAGGACGTCGCCTCTTCGGGCACTGCCATGTGCGTCCGCTCCGAGCCCTCGTTTGCTCTCATTGACGACATCCGCCGGGCTACTTCGACGGCCGAGGACGCCAGGATTACGCCAGGACTACGCTTGACGTTGGCGTCGGCGGAAGCGCCTGGCGCCTGGCCGACGGGCTGCTCCTCCACGGGCGCCGCCTCTTCGTGCCTGACCACGGCGACCTTCGCCACCAGGTCTTGTCCTTGGCACTCGGCCGGCCATGAGGGTGTGCAGAAGACCCTCCATCGTCTTCGTGCGGACTTCTACATCCCTAGCGATCGTGCATTCGTACAGGCTTGGGTACGGTCGTGTGTGACGTGCCAACGCATCAAGACGAAGACATTGCGGCCAGCCGGTCTCCTCCAGCCCCTGGATGTGCCTTCGCAGGTATGGGCGGATATTTCCATGGACTTCATCGAGGGGCTGCCCAAGGTGGGCGGCAAGTCCATCATCCTCACGGTGGTCGACCGCGTCTCCAAGTATGCGCACTTCATTACGCTCGGCCACCCGTACACTGCCGCGTCCGCGGCCCGCGCCTTCTTCGATGGCATCGTCCGCCTCCACGGGTTCCCTTCGTCCATCGGCAGCGATCGTGACCCGGTGTTCACTGGTCACGTCTGGCGGGATCTCTTTCGGATGGCAGGCGTGAAGCCGCTGAAAGCACGCATTCCACCCTCGCAGACGCCAACCGAGGTAGTTAACAAGGTGATTTTGATGTATCTGTATTACAGTGATCGCCCACGCGCTTAGCGGATCGTTGGCGGGCGAGTACCGCTACAACACCTCCTATCGCACCGCCCTGCACACCACGCCGTTTGAGGTGGTCTACGGCGGTGATGCCGCTGCTCGAGCAGGACGGCTCGGACCGAGGCCACAGGCGACTTGCTCCGCACCCGCGACGACATCTTGGCCGAGGCGCGCCAACGTCTTCACCAAGCACAGCAGCTGGCCAAGTACTATGATGCCCATCATCGCGAGGTGGAGTTCGCGGATGCGTTGCGCCTCTCCTTCACAGCGGCGAAGTCCTCGACCCACGCGCCAGCGCAATCGGGCCCTCACACGCCGGCCCTTTCGGGCGCCGAGCGTCGGTCGCTCGCTTACCATCTGAGCTGCCGCTTAGGCCCGCGTCCACGACGTGTTCCATGTCAGCTTGTTGATGGCCTACCGTGGCGATCCTCTGCCGTAACCCGAGAAGGTGAAGCGCGAGAACGCCATGGATATCGGCATGTCTGGTGAAGTGGATCGCCTTTTCGTGGACGACGCTACATGGAGCAGCTCGACGAAGTTCCGCCATTAGCTTTCAGATATCCAAATGAGGACGAAAGCTGTTTATGCAGCGGGAGAGATGTTATGACCGGTTTGCACTATACCCGAAAGAGGCCCAACAGTGGGCCGGTTTAGGGGCTTGGCCCAACTTATCAAGGGTTTTGATTAGCTAGACTATTATATAAACACATGTAATCCCTACGTATCAAACAAGCAATAAACTTATTTGTTGCCGACTCCCAGGAGTCGGAGTTCCTAAACCCTAGCCGCCTCCCTGCGCCACCGCCGCCTCCTTCTCACTTGTGCCAGCGCCACTGGCCGTCTGCCAAGCTCCTCGCCACCCTCCCTTCCACCCCTACAATCTAAGGCCAAGACCTGGTAGGACCCTAGTTCCTATCACGCCGCCTCCAACCGCGCGGCCACGGCGCCGTCTCGCCGTCGTCCGCGCCAAGCCCCTCGCCATCCTCCCTTCCACCCCTACAACCTACGCCCCAGACCTGGTAGGATAGTTGATTCTACCAGGAACACACATGCTCAAAAGTTATGGCGGGCATTTTTTCTCTAAATGCCAAACTCGCCCCTTCCTTCTTCTCGTGCAGTTGATCATGCTCCAGTGTTCTAGCCACAGCGTAGCACTGTCGCTCGCCCGCTGGCGTCTGAGCTCAACTATAATAGTGACCTGAGCTCTACAAATGTGCCTTGTGTTGCAACCTTTTACAACGGCAACCCTAGTGATTATGGAAAACCTGACGGCATGGCGGTTAGAGCGAAAGAAGAATACAGAGAAGATATGGGCCAAGAGAAGAATTAAATTATGCACCCTAGTGGCTATGGTATTTTCGCAATTGAGTGTTTGCTTGGCAGTCGAGAACGGTCGTATAAATTTCTAATCATTAAATATGTTAACTATAAATTAATAAAATTTCTAGGCAAACTGTGGCCGACTAGATAAATAGGCGAATAGGGTAATTTTGCTGATGTTCTTCTGTTTTCTGGTTTGTGCCCATTGTAATGCTGAATGGACACAAAACAGAAAAGGCTATTAGCATATACAGGTCACACATATTATCATGTTAATGGTGTGTGCTGTTTGCAGATACATCAGAATTTTTTGACATTGTACTGTGGATAAGAAGCTTATTTCTTCTTATCAGCAGCCTAGTAGACCTAGTGGGTTGAGTTGTACGGGGTGTCGACTCTCCTGAGCTTGTGCATATGTTGTACAGAACTCTCTTTTCCTATCAATGAATTGAAACGCAAAGCTTTTTGCGTCTTCGCGAAAAAAAGCTTATTTTTGTGCGCAACATTTCTAATAATGTGCCTAAACAATTCTTCTATTCTGGCTATGCTATCTAGCCAATTTATATTGGTGTGCTATGTTGAAAAGGTAAGATGATCTAAAGAAATAGTGTACTTGGTTAAATGTATATATTGACAGGAAGAAGGAAAAGAAATTTGACCTTTCCCATTGTTCAGGACAAACACTATCAGCCTTAAATCGAACCTCAGCTCTCAGGCGTGATTTTGCCGCAATAGATTCAGTACGCTTTTCAAAGTCAGCCTGCCAAAACAAAACTTGCATTGTACTATCAGAAATATACAGGTACCAAGTTTTATGTATGAAACTACAAACTAAGAATCAAGTGATAGCATTTGGATTAGCAGATATGTAAGACTAGTCTAACCTCAATTGAAGGAGCAGATGCAACAGATCTTGTAGTACCAAAGCCTTTTGGTTTTATTTGGGCTTTTTGCGAAGCACCAAAGATCACAGGAATTAGAAGAACGCCTCGTTTGAGAAGTTCAGTCCGGTACCTCTCAGCTCTTTGCATTGCTTGAGTAACAGATGCTTTTGAACCTGCCAATATGACCTATAATACTTATTAATCCACGGTTCTCTAAGTGAAAATAAAAGGAAAGTACTCCCTCCGTTTCAAAATATAAGATGTTTTAGCTTTGTGAAGCAAATGTATCTAGACTTCTTTTAGTATGTAACCTACACACTAAAAGTAGTCTAGATATGTTGGCTTCACAAACCTAAAACATCTTATATTTTGAAACGGAGGGAGTAGTAGAGTATGAAAGATGATAAGAGAATTATACTAACTGGCCTAGTAATGTCTCGGAGTTGCACAAGTTCAGTAATGCGATTGGTTGATAGACGCACAGGTAACCTTGAAAGGGTTTCGTTACGGGAAATATTTGTAATCTGCTGCTCTTCTTTCTTGTTTTCCCAGAAAAATAAAGCCACAAGCACAACAATACCTGCAGTGTGCTGATTCAAAAGATATATTATTTTTTACTATAACAAACACTGTGAAAAAATTTCACAAAATGGGTCACTTGTTAAATAGTGCAGAGACGGGATCTCATCAATATGAACTTCTCCAAGATGCTCAACTCAGGAAACTATAAGTAAAACTTGTTTGCATTTTCTTTCCAACAGAAATCTTTGTGATAGCTAATAAGCATTGATGAATGCTAATGCATTTAACATTTTAGTTATCAGTAAACAAGTGCAGAATTATGTTGTGCATATTCCTGTCGAAGCATCCAAGATAATAAAAAATATTCAAAATGATCCCTAAGTCTACAGGAAAATAACATGCATTGGTGTACGCAAGAGTACCAACCATATGAAATGAAAATACTGCTTGAACAAATTTGAGTGAATCATCGATTAATATATCTGTTTGCCACTGGAGGGTGTAGGCTGGCTTCAGTTGGGGCACTATAACAATTCGGAAACTGTCATTCTTTTTTACTGTTATTCTTATTTATTTATTCCCTTTTGTTTCTGTGGTGTAGTCTACAAAATGTTTTTTCCTGTGTGCTGGAAGTCCATGAAGTGTTCTGGCATAATTTCAAATTTCAACTAATCAATTAAAAAGGGAAACATATGCCTGCAATGAATAGTAACACTTGCTATAATTGTGACTGACCGGTTAACTGTTTTCAACACCTATATTTGGGGACATGTCAATTTACCTCCAATATTAATGGCAGCATTCCCAGCAGTTTCCAGAAAATCTGGAGCACCATTAGCACCTTGAACTGCTAGTATAAGTCTGGGAATGGTAAAGAATGTTGAAATTCCAGCTGCTGCAATGAATGCCACATAAAAGAACCTCCGGACACCACGAAATGGCGCTTGTACTTCACTAATGAGCTTCAGATCTCTTCGGAACCCAGAACCAATGTCTTCACCACCACGTAATGCCTGGAATGAATTTAGAAGATGTAAAAGATTGTATCATTAACATGGTACTAGTGATGGGATCAAGACTTCAATTATGATCAGAAGGTGAATTTGTTATTCAGTATGTAGCAGATCACTAAATTAAGCACAAACCCCTACCTCTTCTTGAAGTTCCTTAAATTCTGGTGATGCCCTGAATGGAGCCATGTCCGGGTCATTGAGAATTGTGCCAAATTTGAGATTGTAATCTCGCAAAGCTGTCCTCAAGCAATCAGCTGCTTTTTTGCTTTCTTCCCTGGTGAAACAGATGCATCATAAAAGGGAAAATAAAATAAATAAGGAAAGCTCAAATGAACAAATTCATCAAAGAGTCAAACAATATCATCAGGTAACCCAAAGAATGCAACAAATATCCTAAGGTCTTGACAGAAATTTGCCGCCTTGATACATTCAAACAAATTTAGAAAAGTGAAATTGAACTGAAAAGTGGTACTAATGTAGACACAAAAGTGCTGATCACAAGCCTAATTGAGTACAGTATGTGCGTAATGGAAAATCCTGCACTATAGCCCGAAGGTGCACTCACCTGTATGCATGGCAGCATGCCTTGTTATAGAGCGCTGCTTGGGCTTCAATGGGATCTGGATCCAGCTCTAGGGCATTGCCAAATTGTTCAATTGCGTCCCTCACCTGTGACATGCACAAACAAAATCAAGAGAATACAATGACGGAAGATGATCCACGCATCATGACCACATGAATTGATTCTCCAATTAATTGATTATTACAGAAAACCCATGTAAGAGTTTGTTTATACGATTAACCTGTGTAGGAACACACTTCAGAGATGTCTTTATGAGATCGTAAGCGATTTAGGAATTGCAACCACAGTAACAATGTCCACCATTAGCAGAGAAAGAAGTCCAGTTTTATGACTGTTTAACTCCAAGCTACCAAACAGCACTAGTAGTTTACAAGGGACAGCTCAGTACTAGGACGATTAGTAACTTTTTTCTAAAAGGTGGTTTCCAAGCATACATGCAATGGAATTACCCAAGGAAACCTAATTTATACACCCAAACCTGGCAAAATTTCGCCGAAATTATCCCAAACATAATCAAATTGGGCATAATCCAATGGATAACATGTTCACTAGAGGAGCTCCGGCATCCATATTCTAAACTGACACATCCACATCATCAACTAAATGCCTAATGAATTCCCGTACAATACCTAGCTGATACTGATAGACCTCCTTCGTGCAGACGAGAAGTATCCCGTGTCACTCGAACGTTGGAAGAAACGCGACTCGGAATCGGCTCGCTTACCCTGCCCTTGGAGAAGAGCTCGAGGCCAAAGTTGACGCACGACTCCGCCGTAGGAACCGCCTCCGCCTCCTTCTCCGGCGAAGGCGGGGTAGACGGAGGCGATGAGGAGGCGTTGGAGCGGAGCACGCCGCGGTGACGGTGAGAGCGGAGGTGGTGGAGGAGGAGGGGAGAGACGAGGGATAGAGTTCGGAGCGTGGGGTTGGGGAATCCGCCGCCGCCGGAGAGAAGGGCGAGGTGGGGCCGGAGTGCCGTGGCCGCCATTGCGGTCTGAAGGGAGGGTGAGGTGGTCGTTTTTCTCGTTATCCTGACATTAGTTCTCTTCTTTTACGATGCCTAGGGCATCTCCACCGGGCGACCACGTGGCGGACCCAAACTTTCATGTTCGTTTTTTGGTTGGGTTCGGTCTGTCTGGCTGCGCGAACGGCGATCTATTTATGCGTTCGTTGATATTATCATTGGACTCGAGGTTGCCTTTTCTTTAAATAGAAACAAAGTTTTGATGCACTCTGACATATATTGCAGCTCAAAAATATTGTACATCGTGAATTACAAAGTCCAGATGCCGAATCTTGTCGATTGCAGCCATCACTGAACAACCTTGATTGTAATGAGCTGAGTTCCTACATGAACAGGTAGGCTCAGACCTAGATGGTCTTCTTGCCTTTTGTGCACAATTGTGGACGACTCCATTTATATCTCCGACGATGTGAAAAGTGGAGCCAAGTAAAGGCTGCACAAGGTTTTGGAATTCAATTGCTTGTCTTCTAATCTCCCTGATCATGTTATGATCAGTTTCCCCTGGAGCTACCACTGCCTTTGCAAGTTTTGGATTGTCTGTAAAAAAAGTTGGACTTGAAAAACACATTGCTGCAGCAAAATGTCCAGCAAGGACCAGCGCATTTGCTTCAGCCTGCAATGGATTGGATATCCCAGCTTTTGATGCCATGATGAAGACATCATTCCTTTGCTCATCCTGCAAGGACTCAGCATAGTAAATGTCCAAACCAGCAGTAGAGGTAGAGAGGTTGCTAATTAGTTGATCGAATTGATAAGCAAAAATACATAGATCGACTATTAAATAACATGGGAAATGTGCAATTGCCCGTTGGGCATGCCAACAAGTGACCTTTGGTTCTGAAATGTACAAAAGGAAACAATAGCATACACAAATTATTAGGTACCAAGCGTTGCCGGTAACCTTTAGTCCCACTTGCTAGCGGAAGGGGCTACAACCAGCTTATAAGGGAGAGTTTTTCTCTTGTCTTCAGTCCGGGCTTTGAGATGGAGTGGGCTTTCCACTTATAGTTGATTTATATGCACATAAACTTTAGAGCTACCATAATACTTATTGGAAACAGAGGGGGAAAATTAAATGGGTTAAGCTCGGGGATGAAAACACCAAGTTCTTTCACTCCAGAGCTACCATAAGCTTTAGACATAATTACATTTCCATGCTCAAGGATGATTCTGATCTTGAGGTCTATGATCATGATGGCAAAGCAAATCTCCTTTGGAATTCCTTTAAAAATAGAATGGGCTCTTCTGATAAGCCTGAAATGCATTTCAATCTTAATGACTTGGCTGGTGATTGCTTAAGCCAGGAAGAAAGGGATGCTTTGGAAAAGCCTTTCTCTGATGAGGAGATAGATGAGGTCATCACAAATCTGCCTAATGATAAATCCCCTGGCCCTGATGGTTTTAATAATGAATTCATGAAGCTTTGCTGGCCTATTATTAAGGATGATGTGAAGCATCTTCTTGTGGAGTTCTATGAAGGGCAAGCCTCTTTGGAAAGCATCAATTCTTCTTTTATCACCCTCATTCCAAAAATTGCTGCTCCTTTGACTCCTGCTGATTTTAGGCCTATTTATTTGCTAAATAGTGTCTTTAAGATTATCACCAAGATTCTGGCTAACATACTGCAAAAAGTCATACTTAAACTTGTTCACAAGAATCAATATGGTTTCCTCAAGCAAAGATCTATCCAAGACTATTTAGGTTGGGCATTTGAATTTCTTGATCAATGCCACAAGTCAAAGGAGGAAATTTTAATTCTTAAGCTTGATTTTGAGAAGGCTTTTGACAGAATTGAGCATTCTGCAATCATCAATATCCTTAAAGCCAAAGGTTTTGGAGATAAATGGATTTCTTGGATTCAGATGATCTTTGGGTCAGCTTCTTCCTCTATGCTTTTAAATGGTGTGCCTGGGAAAAAAAATTACTGTAGAAGGGGTGTTAGGCAAGGAGATCCTTTATCTCCTTTATTGTTTGTTCTGGCTGCTGATCTCCTTCAAAGTATCCTCAATAAGGCAATGAACCTGGGTCTTCTTTCTTTGCCCACTGAAGATGTGTTCTGTCCTGACTTCCCTATGGTTTAGTATGCAGATGACACTTTAGTAATCCTTAAGGCTGATTCTGAGCAACTCTTGTGACTTAAGGCAATTCTACATACTTTTGCTCTCTCCACTGGACTCAAAGTTAATTATTCTAAATCCAGCATGATGCCAATTAACATGGACTCTGAGAGGCTTGGGCATTTTGCTAATACCCTTACTTGCCTCACTGGTTCCTTGCCTTTTACCTATCTTGGTTTGCCTCTGAGCTTGAATAAACCTGCTGTGGAACATTTCCTGCCTATTGTTCAGAGAATTGAGAGAAGGTTGTGTGGAATAGCTGACTTTCTTAATTATGGGGGGAAACTGCAGTTAGTCAAATCTGTGTTGTCTTCCCTTCCCATATATTATATGAGTTGTTTTGATCTTCCTGTCACTATCAAGGAACAGTTGATTAAATATATGAGGCAATGCTTGTGGAGAAAGAAAACTTCTGATGTTCAAGCTAGAGGTACTGCTCTTGTAGCATGGAAGAAAGTTTGTAGACCCAAGAACCAGGGAGGATTGGGAGTTCTAGACCTCAATGTTCAAAATTCTGCTCTTCTTTTGAAGAATTTGGATAAGTTTTATAATCACAAGGATATTCCTTGGGTTCACCTTATATGGAATACTTACTACTGTAATGGTAAGCTCCCTGGAAGAAGTCTTGAGGGATCCTTTTGGTGGAAATCTCATCTAAAACTGATTGACATTTTTAAAGGACTTGCAAAGTGCTTGGTTGGAAATGGTAAATCCACACTATTCTGGTCTGATATGTGGAATGATAGCTGCCTTCAACATAAGCTTCCTCATCTCCTCTCCTATGCAAAAAACCCTCACATCTCACATGAGTTCTGCATACTGAAAATACTCAGGACCTTTTTTACCTTCCTTTGTCCCAACAAGCTTATCAGGAATATCAAAGTCTTAAACAAATTCTCAATACTGGCAGGCAAGGGGAATCTGATATTTGGTCTTACATTTGGGGCAGTAATTTTTCGCTCAAAAAGGCTTACTGCTCCTTAGCTGGTTGCCAACCGGTTCAGCCACATTTCTCTTGGTTATGGAAATCTTCTTGTCAGCAAAAGCACAAATTCTTCTTCTGGCTCTTACTGCTTGATAGACTCAACACAAGAAACCTTCTGGAAAGGAAATGTTTTTCTCTGGCATCTTATGACTGTGTTTTCTAGGGTTGCAACAGTGAAGAAACCAGCCTACATTTGTTTTGGGAATGCCCTTTTGCAAGAGCCTGCTGGGCTGAAATTTCACAGGTCAATATGGCTGATCAAAATATCTTTGAAGCCTTAGCCAGTATTAAAAAAGATCTTAATGTCCCTTTTGCAATGGAAATTCTGATACTTGGAACTTGGGGCATTTGGATTTTCAGAAATAATGAAATTTTCAATAATCAGCATGCGTCGATGGAGAACTGGAAGGCTATTGTAGCCCAGGAATTAAGATGGGTCCTTTATAGAATTAAGAAGAAGTATCATCAGGGCCTTAAAGATTGGATTGAAATTAATTTAGACAGGAGATAGCTGATTAGAATGTTATCCCTCTTCTTTGAGGTGGATTGAGTTTGTAAATATTCTTTTGTAACTCTCTATAATATATAAAAATTGCAGTGGTTTTTTTTTGCCCTACTGTTTTACCCTCAAAAAAAATATGCACATAAACGCTTAAACGCAACACGAGTGTGTGGAGCAAAGGCCTAGAACACTAACAATTGGTATCAGAGCCAGCATTGGCATGTCCATCTAGGGGGCTTTCTAGGGGGATGGGGTGTTAGGTACCAAGCGTTGCCAGTAACCTTTAGTCCCATATCGCTAGCGGGAGGGGGATACAACTAGCTTATAAGGGGGAGTTGATCTCCTCTCTTCAGTCCGGGCTTTTGAGATAGAGTGGGTTTTCCACTTATAGTTGATATGTATGCCCATAAATGCCTAAACGCAACACGAGTGTGTGGAGCAAGGCCTAGGACGCTGACACAAATGTCCACAAAATGGCAGCTTCTTTTCCCTTAAAGTTGCATCCGCCATCGCCATTTCCCTTCGGGCATTGCGAGCCCTGGTGGCCTGTTGCCTCTTCGCGATCCAAGCCCTGTGATCGGGGTCGGTGATGCTATTTAGGTCGGTGATCATGATGGCGTTCTCCTCGGCCATGATCTTGGCTTCGGCCTCCTTGGCCTTCGCCTCGGCCTCCAGCACCCTAGACCTGGCCTCGGCCTCCTTGGCCTTAGCTTCGGCCTCTGTCGCCTTCTCCTTGGCCTCGACCTCCATTAGCCTAGCCTTGGCGTTGGCTTCCTCCACCTCGATAGACCTCGTCTGCAACTCGACAAAGGTCTTGGCGGGTGCCTCTTTCTCTTTGCACCGCCTCTCCTCCCTCTCGAATATGGCCTCTTCCTTATTCTTCTGGATCTTCTTCAAGGTCTCGTGGAACGCCAAGGAACCAGCCTGGCGGGTGAGGTCGACCTTCATGGCCTTGTGCCCACCAGGACGGCGTGCACGGCCAGCAGTCCCGTCGCTTGCAGAGGTGGCGAAGCCTTCATCATTGTCGTCATCTAGGTCGATGACACCGTCCATCGAAGCATTACTCTTGCCCTTCTTCTTGTTGTTCATTTCTCTCCAAAGGGCAAAGCTAGTCTCCCGCTTTTTGGTGTCCTTGAGCACCGTCCAACAATGGCCTAACGAGAAGGCTTTGTTATCATTCACCGTCTTGAAGTGCTCCATTGCTTTCAAGACCTCCACATATGGTTGCCAACAATGGCTCAATGCAAATGCAAGAGATCGACATAGAGAGGAAGAGGTTTTACCATGTCAACCGGTTGCATGCCGCTTATTTTCCTTTTCGTCACCATTTCGTAGGAGCCTTGGAACTTGCTACACTCGGCATGGATGGTGCCCCACCGCTTATAGAGGGAGAGATCATTTCGATTGCTAGAGAAGGCGTCCTTCCCGAATTTCATGTGCTCATGGAAGAACCTGCCCAAATTTTTCCAATAGGCAAAGCCCTTTTGCTCGGCGCCGCATAATGGATCTTGTGAAATCTCCATCCATGCCTTGCATAGGAGCTTGTCCTCGGCGGGGGTGTAGCCCCCGGTTCGTTGGCTCACCTTCTTGCCGTCGACAATTGAGGCTGCAAGTGAAGCGGCCAACGACGCAGTCGTGACCCCCTCGGCCATGGAAGTGCCATCGTTACCAAACAATGCCTCATCCGCAATGTTCGCAACTCTAGTGGCTGCAGCGAAGAGCTCATGGTCGAGAGTGTCACACGGGGTGCCCCACCCCTTCTAGACATCGTGTCTAGGTTCGGCGATGCATCCGGGCTACGAATCAACCTCTCCAAATGCTCGGTGGCCCCTATCAGGTGTCAAGGGATCGACCTTGATAGCATTTTGCGCGGATTTGATGGCCAGCGGGTTGGTTTCCCGATAACCTACCTCGGCCTTCCATTGACTATGGGAAGGCTTAAGCTAGCGCATCTACAATATGCTTTGGAACGGGCTAGCGCCAAGTTAGCAAATTGGAAAGGGAAGCTCTTAAATGTCGGCGGACAGCGCGCACTTACCAGATCAGTACTGGACTCCCTGTCGGTCTACGCCCTCACCACCTTGAAATTGCCGCAAAAATTCATCTCGGCTTTCGACAAAGTGAGGCGGCGTCTCATTTGGGACGTCGAGGAAGATGGTATGGCCGGGGGGAAATGCAAAGTCTCCTGGCAGACCGTCTGCTCTCCCATGGACTTCAGCAGCCTAGGTATTCTACACCTTGGGGCTTTTGCGCGTGCCTTGCGGTTGCGATGGCTCTGGATCAAGTGGCATTTTCCCGACCGGCCATGGTCTAGGCTTGGCACCCCATGTGACACTCTCGACCATGAGCTCTTCGCCGCAGCCACTAGATTCTCGATTGGCGATGGCCGGACTGCATACTTTTGGTGGTCAACATGGTTAGGCACTTCTACCCTTAAATCTGGCTTCCCCTTGCTCTACAAGCACTCGGCTCGTAAGCATCGCTCAGTCGCCGACGCACTCCTCAACTACCGCTGGGTCCTTGACCTCCGACGCGCACCCATGCAACTCATCCTAGATGAGTTCATCCTGCTCTGGCGCTTGCTTCACAACATTGAGGCGACTCTCACTGCAAACCAACAAGACTCCATCCGATGGCTGCTGACAACCGACGGAGTGTACTCCGCAAAATCAGCCTATAGCATCCAGATGGAAGGGCGGCAGCTTAGCGTCATGCCAAGCCTAGTTTGGGATGCCTGGGCGCCGACGAAGTGCAAAATGTTTGCATGGCTGCTCCTTCAGAATCGGCTCTGGTGTGCCGATCGCCTCATGATGAGGGAATGGCCCAACTGCTATTTTTGTTGCACAGCGTCCCCACAGAGACCGCAAAGCACCTGTTCCTCGACTACCCTTTCGCTCGCATCCTTTGGGCCGCCATTGCGACATGGCCTCACTGTTCCGGTCTGGCTCCACGCTCCTCGAGCATGCACTCATCGCTTCCGGACACATGGGAGGCAATGATCACAGCTACCGATTCTGAGCACAAGGAAGGTATCCGCTCTCTGATCATATTGGTGTCATGGGAGCTCTGGAAGGAACGAAACAACCGCGTCTTCAAGGATAAGTCTTCATCGCTGCGCCGACTAGTCCAGCTAGTTCGCGATGAGGCCCAAAGTTGGGTCTTTGCTGGAGCGCGAAAGCTCAAAAGGCTGATCTGGGATCCACCCTGATATCTTTGTACTTCTCTAGTTCTTGCTTTTAGTCCCCTTTAACCTTTCTTTCTGTTTACCCCTTTGGTGCAAAACCAGCATGTAAATATTCTACCTTCTATCAAAATCGGAAGCCAGCAATTGCTGGATCTTTCAAAAAAAACCGCAATGTTGCAGGCATCTGGCTGGGTCTCCTGCTGAGTCTCTTGTTGGGTCTCGCCGTCGTCAGCATAGCCCCCGCCACCCTCGTTGATCATGTCGTGCAGGGTGTCCTCACCATCGTTGGCCACGAAATCCTACATCCAAGTTGGCCATCATAAAGCAACGGGAGCAGTCTGTTAGAGATATGCCCAAGAGGCAATAATAAAATGGTTATTATTATATCTTTGTGTTTGTGATAAATGTTTACATCACATGCTATAATTGTATTAACCGGAAACATTAATACTTGTGTGTTTTGTAAACATAAAAGAAGTCCCTAGTAAGCCTCTTGTTGAACTAGCTTGTTGATTAATAGATGATCATGGTTTCCTGATCATGGACATTAGATGTTATTAATAACAAGATCATGTCATTAGGAGAATGATATGATGGACACACTCCTATAGTAAGCATAGCATAAGATCAAGTCATTTAGAGTTCATTTGCTACAAAGGTTTCAAATACATAGTAACCTAATACTTCGACCATGAGATCATGTTAATCACCATCACCGGATGAATGCTTTGATGACATCAAACACCACTTCTGTAACTAGGTGGTTATAAAGGTGGCACTAGGTATTCTGAAAGTATGTGTTGAGGCACATGGATCAAGAGTGGGATATGTCCATCCATATGACGGATAGATATACTCTGGGCCCTCTCGGTGGAATGTCATCCAATTGGCTTGCAAGCATGTGACTAGGTCACAAGGGATGCCATATCATAGAACGAGTAAAGAGTACTTATCGGTAACGAGGTTGAACTAGGTATAGAGATACCGACGATCAAACCTTGGATAAGTAAAGTATCACACGACAAAGGGAATCAGTACCGTATGTAAATGGTTTATTCGATCACAATGTAATCATATAAATATATGGGAGCCATAATGGATTTCCAGATTCCTCTAATGGTTATTGATCGGAGAGGTGTCTCAATCATGTCTACATAGTTCACGAACCATAGGGAGACACACTTAAGGATTCGATGTTGTCTAGTAGATATGGAATATGAGTTGGAGACCAAATGTTGTTCGGAGACTCGGATTGGATCCAGGACATCACGAGGAGATCCTGAATGGTCTAGAGAATAAGATTCATATAAGAAAAGGTAAATTTCCGAGGTTCGGAAATGTTTTCGGTAGTTTGACTGAAAGATTCTATAATGTTCTAGAAGGTCCACCACCCCGGGGGAGGGGTACTTGGTCCTGCATTGTCGCAAGAACCATGGCACGATCACGATCCATCCAGAAAAACCCACCGACCTCCATGTCCTGCTGGGTCAAGCAGTTAATCCGAACAGCAACACGCTCCTTTTCCTCCTTCGGAGAAAGGTTAGCACCTGCAATACTCACAAAGTAAGATGCAAGACCAACAGGCGCATCCGAAGCAATGAGCAGCAGCTCGAAAAACTCACACTCAAGCTGCTCGGCCAGACGACGCAGCTCCCCCATCAAAAATTCCTCTCAGGCAGTGCCTCGCTCCGCCTTCGACTTCCAAACATCAGCGTGGCCACGCACTCCAAGTAATTCCCTCTCAAGACTACGGATGCGGTCTCGAAGAAACACAAGCTGCGACGCACCATCCAAAGATGGCCGCAGCTGCGCTGCAGACGAAGTGTCTACGGGAGCATCACCCGAAGGATCCTAGAGTAGAAGAAGACAACGATATGAACAAGCAGACAAATGAAGACAAAACTCGGAAATTCATTATGTACAGCAAAAAGCCACTACGTGGCGCAAGGATTGTTCACAGACACAATTACAAAAGCTGAAACAAAAACTATCCTACAACTACAACGCCTACAAAGCGGCACCCTGAGTAGCCTCGGAGCCGAACTGCCTCGCCTTGGCTTCTCCCTGTTGCCTTAGCACGTACTCGGCCAGCAGATCAATCAACTCCGGCCCGTAATGCTTATAGCGAGCAGAGTAGATGGCGAAGGCTACCTCGGACCCGTCAGCAGCCGTCGACATCCGGGAGGTGATCTGAGGAAGGTCCAGCTCCGCTCCAGCCGCCAAGGCCATCGCCCGATAGCAGACGGCGCCAATGCCTTTACGCTTGCGCTTATGCGCGCAGTGCTTGACCGACAACGCCTCCACCAAGGCATCGACATCTTCAAGGGCCACACCCTTGGGGACGAGCTCCTTGTAGAAGCGCCCGAGGACCTCTTTGGCTTTGGCAAGCGAGCCGACCACGGTATCGCAGCGGTCTTCGACCGCCACAACAGCATCATCCAGAGCACTACCGTGCTCCAGAGCACCACGATCAAACTCAATGCCCGCGGCATCTAAAATAACAAAGGAAGCAGCATAAACAAAAAGCGATACAAGGAAAGGAAAGGAATCCAAAAAAAGAAGACGGAGAAACTCACCCAAAATAGCCTTGGCAGCCGCCATCAGCCTGCCGGCTACCTCTCTCTCGCGCGAAGCCGTGGCGGTGGCGAGCTGCTCCCCACGATCCGTAGCCTCCTGCTGCAGGCGCTCCTTGGCCTCGGCCGCGCTGGCCAGCTCCAGCTCAAGGCGCTCCTTCGCGCCAATGGCGACCTCAGCCTTTTTCTCCGCTTGACCAAGGCTCTTTTTGAGAGCATCAATCTCACGGAGAGAGGCGTTGTGGTCCTCTGCAGTCAAGAAACACACCCATCAGACCGAAGGACAAAGATAAAAGAAGAAGCAAAAGACCAAGTCGTCAACATACCTTGTAGCTGTTTGAAGCCAGCCTCCAACGACAAGTGCTGCTGCACCAACTGGTTGGCACTTTGCACAAAAGGCTGAAACAAGAACTATTAGTCAGAAGAATGGCTCGAGGGCTACGCCCAAAAGAACAAGCAGAAAAATAAGTACACATACGAAAAAATGCTCGGGGGCTCCCCCCGAGACTAGAAGGAAAAACGAACAACAAAACACCTTACAGATGCTCGGGGGCTCCCCCGAGGCACAAAGTATCAATGATCAACAGATCATCTGAAAAGGCTTGGGGGCTCCCCCTATGGCAGAAAGCAGATATTACTTACATGAATAGACGGCGACTCTGAAGGTTCGCCTGCAGTCTTCTGAGGGAACACCACCAAAGCCTCATGCGGAGAATACCTCGGAGCAGCGCCCTCAGAGGTGGCCACCGTCTGAGGAGGAGGAGTAGGAATCTTCGACTCCCCCACCATCTCTTGAGCGCCATCGCTGGAGGAGCTGTCGGAGGAGTGGATGCAAAAGAAAAACATCAGCCAAGGACACTAAAGCGAAATCAAAAAATGGCAAAAAGAAACTAAGGAAGCTTACGAGTCGAGGTCGCTCAGGTCGAAGACAGGAGGGGTCTTCTTGCCCTTCTTCTCTTCCTTCTTTTCTTCCTTCTTCTCTTCCTTCTTAATGCGCCCGGTGCCGACCACATTACAGAATGGCAGGAATCGGAGAGGAAGAGCCCCTGTGCCCATCACTGTGACGCTCCAGGCATAGCGGGTTCCTAGGCGTCGGCGGAGTCGAGGCATCCGACGATTCGCTGGAGCTCCTCGTCCGCTTGCGAGTGTGATCCTCACTCAACCCGTTCGCCTCTTCCTCCGGAGATCGAGCCGACGGCAGCTCGGACATGGAGTCCACCCCCTCATTGTCCGGAGCATTCGGGAACACTTCGGGCAACGGAGGTGACATGCCTGGCACCTTGAACTCCTGCGCAAAAGAAGCAAAATTTGTCAGCAGACAAATGAATAACAAATAAAACGCAATCGAAAAATAGAGCTACACGCATATCCAAGCTCTACACCTGCAGAACGGACGAGAAGCAGAGAACGGAGAAGTCGGCGACTTCCCCGGAAGGTCCTCTCCAGCCTTGTACTTCAGCAGCGGGCGAAGGACCCCGTCAAGATCTCCCCTGGAGAATTCCTCAGCCGAAACCCTAGTCGGATCACGGCGACCCGAATAAAGGAACATCGGGTACTCCCTAGCCTGGAGTGGCTGCACCCGACGTTTGAGAAAGGTGCGGATGATGTCTACACCATTCACCTCCTTCTCCGGAGTCAATTGAAGTTCCTCCACCCGGCGATAGAGCCCTTCAATCTCAGCCACCTCGCCATCCAAGATCTGGTTTTTCCAGGACCTTTTCGGCTCGATTTTCTGGGAAGGGTCGAAAGGAGCAAGACCAAAATCCTGCCCAGCTACCGTGGAGTCGCGGATGTAAAACCATCGCCTCCTCCAGTATTGGACAGATTCAGACATATAAAAAGAGAAGAAAAGAAGACTGGATCGAAGGGAGATGATGCAACCCCCAATGGGATATACACCATCAGAACCAGATTGCCTCTTCACGGAATAGAGTTTCCGAAAGAGGCCAAAGTGTGGCTCGATACCGAGCCAGCACTCGCAGAAAGTGACGAAACAAGCAATGTGAAGAAGAGAGTTGGGGGAAAGATGCTGCAGCTGGATGCCGTAAAGGAAAAGCAGCCCACGAAGGAAATTGTGGACTGGGAAGGAAAAGCCCCAGAAAACAAATGCGAGGAACATAACCCGAAACCCAGCGGGGGGACGGGGAATTACCTCATTGCCTGGGAGCTTGACGGCCTCCCTATCCTGCGGAATCAAGCCCCGCTCACGGAGCTTGCAGAGATCACCCTCCCGCGTCTCCGATCGCCGCCAGCCACCGTCAGTGACACGGGCAGCTGTCGAACCTTTCTTGCCACCAGCAGCGCTGGTGCCAACCGCAGAAGAGGACTTCTTGGTTTCCCCCATTGCGGTGCGGCGGCGCCGGCGGCGAGAGCGTAGGATCAACGAAGGAAATGTTCGAGGATATTCCAGCGCGCAGCAAGAAAGCTCAGAGAGGATGGGAGCAGTGAAACACGAATGGCTGCGGTGAAAAAAGATTAACTTTTCCCCAATGATTATAAGGACGAAGACGATGCACGACGACCGTCCATCGGGAAGACCTAAAGCCAACTGCAAGATCTGACCGTCCATGTGTTAGCCTAGTAGCGAACCGTCGCTCACACGCCGTCCACTACGCGTGGAAATCGAGGCGACGCTGTAATTATCTCCACGCCGTGCGTGACCGGTCAATTCAAGGTCAGAAGGTGGGACCCATGTTCTTCCAGTCATGTCATCTCTGGCGCAGCAGACGCTTGAGGTCACCGATCGTCAGCAATGACGTCATCAAAAGCTATACTAGCAACAGTTACAATTCTTTGGCTACACAACTAAGAGTACTCACTCGAATCTATGATTCGACTAACTACTCGGGGGATACTCCTATCAGGAGCGCTGGTCGCGCACCCGAAAAACAAAACACTACAACGTTGAATTAATTTCTTCGAGTCCTATGTCGAGTCTATGACTCCACTACGGACTCGGGGGCTACTCCCATAGGGAGATAGGATTCAAGCATCCGAAAAATTTGTGTCCTACGGACCTGGAGTCAAACAACGGCTAAGTTAAAGTCTCTGCTCGAGTCTACGACTCGAACAGACACTCGGGGGCTACTCCCATAGGGAGCGCTGGTCTCGCACCCTATGAATTCTTTGACTGCGATCCTTCGGATCAGCATGCAAAACTTTTTCGGCAACTCTGCCCCAATTAACGCTAAGTGAGCAACATTCTCCTTAGCCACCCGAAACACCTCCGCGGTGATAAACATTCGGATGCTGTGTCTACGACACAAAGATAAGACCTATAGATATCATCTGATGGCCTGGCAACGCACACATCAAGCCTCGCTAGTGAAAATCCGTACAAGAAAAGTGCGATGAAAAATCCCGACGGACGCGTTGGGTACATCATTTAAATTTACTGGAATTCCACTCTTGTAAGACCTCCATGGCCTGAGTCGAATTACGCCAGCATCTGTTCCGGATTTGAGTCGAGGGACTCGAATCTGAAGAAGATCGTGTTGTTTTGTCCTAAGACAGCTAACTGACCCTGATCCGTCGGGAGAGTCAGGCACACGCATCAATAATCCCTACACATTCTCTTGAAAGACAGAGTTGCACCCGAAGGACTGAAGAGTCCTCAGCCGAATCTACGATTCGACTAAACACTCAGGGGCTACTGACATGGTTATACCCCGCGGGTACACGATCTCAGCATACCTAGTCCAGTCCAAGGAAGGCCCACGGCAAATACACGCCGGCCCATGAAGACTTTCGGGTGACCAAGGCCCATGACGCCTTCGGATCCTTGAAGAGCAAGACTAGGGTAGATAGGAAATTCAAAGGGGTAAACCCTAAAAACTATAACCGACTCGATCTGTGCCTGGGACCTGCCTGCCTCTATATAAAGGCCAGGAGGGCACGATGAGGAGGCTCTCTCATAACCTCTCGCATACACGCCTCCACGCCAGATTGCATCTACGCACCCCTGTAACCTTCGGTTCCTCCATAATCAGAGCAGACAAGCAGGAGTAGGGTTTTCCCTCCAGGGGCCTGAACCTGGGTAAACCTCGTGTCCCCGTGTTGCTTGTTTGCTAACCGTTCCGCGATCTCTAGCATCCCCACCTTCTCCAAAACCCAAGTCCATAACAATGGGCATTGACGAGATCGAACCTCGTCACTTGGAATGTGCCATACCAATGTAGAATGGTTGCATCATACCCTAGGACACTTGGTTGGGCAATAGGAAGAGAGAAATCAAAGTCTAGTTTGATTAGATCAAACAATTGTTTGAAAAGGTCAAATCCTAAATTGAAAGTCAAAACCTAGTGGAGGGAGGAGAGGAAACTTAGAGGGGAGAGGACCTCTCCCTCCCCAATCTGCCGGCCAAGTGGGAGTTGGGGGAGGACTCGGCCTCCCCTTGCTGCCTTCCCCCACCCATATAAGGAGGGGAGGGGGCGCCCCACCCCTCCACCCCAAAAACCCTAGGTCGCCGCCTTGCCCCAAGCCGCCGGCACCCTAGCCCTCCAAGTCGCCGCCACCTACACCCCAAACCGCTGGCTCCTCTTCCCCTCGGTGCCTACGCCCTATCCGCCAAGGCCCTCTCTCCTCCACCATACTTGCTCAGGCTTAGGCGAAGCCCTGCAGGATCTATCCCTCCACCTCCACTACCACACCATCGTGCTGCTGGAATCGCGAGGAGATCTACAAACTCCGCTGCCTGTTGGAATAAGGGATATGAAGGTCTTCATCGAGTACCGAATGTGTGACTGACTACGGAAGCGCTGCCGGAACACGGCGCCGGAAGGATCATCTACGCGATCTTGAGATCGGCAAGTGATCGACTACATATACCACGAGACCCGAATCTCGTTAAACGCTTTGGATCTACGAGGGTTAGTACTCTAAAAAGTCATTGCACCAATCTCGTAGATTAGATCTTGGCTTTTTGTGTGTTCCCGCGATAGAAATTTTTTGGTTTCCATGCTGCGAACCCTACAGTGGTATCAGAGCTAACTCTATACGTAGATCTGTTGCACGAGTAGAACACAATGGTTTTATGGACGTTGATGCTTTTGTTGTCGCTTGCTTTTTATGTACTTTGAATCTTGCGGGATGGTGGGATGAAGCGGCTCGGGCTAACCTTACATGTCATCATACGTGAGACTTGCTCCACGCTTAACGTACAACTTGCATTGCACAAGTGGCTTTGCGGGTGTCTGTCTCTCCCACCATAGTGAAGATTCAATTTACAATGGGCACTTGACAATACTTGTATCAACGTTGTGTTTCATGTTCGTATGTTAGGATGGTTCTTATTCGAAAGCCCCATCCACGTAAAACATGCAAAGAAAATTAGAGGCGTCTAACTTGTTTTTGCAGGGCTTGTGTTGTGATGTGATATGGCCATGATTGTGATTATATATGATATATGAAATGATCCTTATTGTAAGTTGGCAACCGACAGGAGCCTTATGGTTGTCTTTAAATTTCGTTTAAGACCTGCGTGTCTATTCATCAAAGTAGTTGTAATAGTTGTTGTTGGTGGAGGACAACTATGAAGCGGCGCCATTGACCTTGACGCCACACCGGTGATGATGGAGATCATGTTCGTGCTTTGAAGATGGAGATAGAAGGCACAAGAAGAAAGGCCATATCATATCACATATTATGAATTTCATATGATGTTAATCCTTTTATGTATCTTATATTGCTTAGATTGCGACGATAGCATTATAAGATGATCCCTCTCACTAAATATCAAGTAATAAAGTGTTTTTCCTTAGTAGGCACCATTGCTAAGACTCATCATTTCGAAGCACCACATGATGATCGGGTGTGATAGATTCTATGTGTGCATACAACGGGTGCAAGCCAGATTTTCACATGCAGATACTAAGGTTAATCTTGACGAGCCTAGCATGTACAGACATGGTCTCGGAACACGGAATACCTAAAGGTAAAGCATGAGTCATATGATTTATATGATGAACATGTTGATTATTTGCCTTTGAAACTACATTATCTCTCATGATGATCGGACTTGGTGTAGTGGATTTGGTTTGTGTGATCACTAAAATAATGCGAGGGATATTGTTTTGAGTTGGAGTTCACCTAGTTAATTTAAGAATTAAATTTGAACTCAATTTATCATAAACTTAGTTTAAACTCTTTGTAAATATGTTGTAGATCATGGCCGCCCCTTTCATCAATTTTAATGCGTTCCTAGAGAAAGAAAAGATGAAAAACAATAGAAGGAACTTCGTGGACTGGTTCCTCAATTTGAGGATTATCCTCAATGTTGGTCAGTTGACCTATGTGTTGGATGCACTACTGGGTGACCCGCCTACAGATGATGCTACTGATGTGGTGAAGAATGTTTTCCTCACTTGGAAGAATCAATACTCCACAGTTCAGTGTGACATCTTGTACGATTTGGAATCGGAGCTCCATAAGTGGTTTGAGAACCATGAACCTTATGATATTGTCCGTGAGCTCAAAATGATATTTGAGACTCATGCGGCTGTTGAAAGCTATGAAGCCTCCAAGAAGTTCTTTAACTACAAGATGGAAGAGGGCAACTCTGTTAGCGAGCATGTGCTTAAGATGTCTGGGCACGCAAATAAACTCGCAGATCTGGGAATAGCGATTCCTAATGCGTTGGGTATTCATCGTGTCCTCCAATCACTACCACCTAGTTACAAGAAATTCGTGATGAACTACAACATGCAGCGCATGGATAAGTCGTTGCCTGAACTCTTCTCCGTGTTGAAGTCTGCAGAAGTGGAGATCAAGAAAGAACACCAAGTGTTGATGGTCAATAAGACCACCAATTTCAAGAAGTAAGAAAAGCCTAAGAAAAAGGGTAACTTCAAGAAGGGCGGCAAGAAAGCTGCTGCGCCTACAAAGAAGCCCAAGGCTGGTCCTAAGCCTAATACTAAGTGCTTTTACTGCAAGGGCGAAGGTCACTGGAAGAGGAATTGCCCCAAGTACCTAGCAGATCTGAAGATCGGCAACATCAAGAAGAAAGGTATATTCGATATACATGTTATTGATGTGTATCTTACTAGTAGTCGTCGTAGTGCCTGGGTATTTGATACTGGTTTGGTTGCTCATATTTTTAACTCGAAACAGGTGCTGCAGAATAAGTGAAGACTAGCGAGAGACGAGGTGACGATGCGCGTTGGAAATGGATCCAAGGTTGATGTGATCACCGTCAGCATGCTCCCTCTTCATCTACCATCGGGATTAGTTTTATACTTCAATAATTTTTATTTGGTGCCTGCATTAAGCATGAACATTATATCTGGATCTTGTTTATTGTGAGACGGTTACTATCAACACCCAGATTTTTAAGTCCAGATGCCTGTTATGTCGTACATCGCAATCCCAGGATTACCATTTTTGCGAGACATAACAGAATTGATATCACAGTACATCATCCATTACAAACCATAATAGTCTTACAAATAGTTGAGCACATGATCAAGTCTTAATACACATCAAAGCAGCGGAATAAACATAGTAAAAACTCGATCTTCATTGTTACAGGCAATGCTGACGATGGGAGACGATCCTAGTTATCATAGACATCATGTTGTTTGTCTTCCGGATACTCCTCTTCATAGTCTGGCCATGGTAATAGCCAGGTACAAAGCCATGAGTACGTTTAATGTACTCGCAAACTATCACTAAAGTAAGTAAGACAATTCTAATAGGAATCCTAAGCTCTAGGTTTGTTTTAAGCCAAGTTTATTTCAGAAGGACTTGGTAGTAAAGACCTAATTTAGTTATCTAGATTACTCAAGAGGGAACCTAGTTTCATGTCCACAACCCTGTTGTGGTAAAGTCAAGTCATATTTAAAGTCATAAATCATTTTGAAAACATCTGACAACGGAACAGTATGGCCATCCAACTGTCCATGACCGCGGACGCGGATATTCGAATAGATTGACACTCTGTAGAGGTAGTACACTTTCAACACAACATTCGATACATCCATCAGGGTGTCAACACCTAGATTTTTAATCCCAGATGCCTGTTATGCCATACATCGCAATCCCAGGATTACCATTTTTGCGAGACATAACAGATTTGGATACCACAGTACATGATCCATTACAAACCATACATAAGGTCTTACACAATAAGGATCTCATGATCCAGTTCTTAATACAACTCAAGTAGCGGAATACGTAATAATAACGGTAGCGTAGGCGAAGCTCCATCTTCGGGATCACAGGCAATGCTGACGATGGGAGATGATCCTAGTTGTCGTAACCTTCCTGGGGTCCATCCTCCTGGTATTCCTCTTCATAGTCTGGCCATGAGAATAGCCAGGGACAAAGCCATGAGTACTCTTTAAGTACTCGCAAACTAATACTAACAAGTGAAGCGGTTTTTGTGATAGGACACTAAGCTCTAGGGTTGTTTTGCAAAAAGCCAGATTTACCTCTACTAAATTCAGAAGCAAAGAATAGATAGTTAAATTTTATAACACCTAAGTGGGAACTTGTATCTCATGCCACAACTCTGTTGTGGTCAAGTCAAATTCTCAATTCATTTCACAAGTCATTTTGAAAACATCTGACGGGGGAACAGTATGGCCACTCTAATCGTCCATAATCATGACGGCTATTTGAATAGTTTGACACTCTGCAAAGATTGTACACTTTCACCACAACATTCGATACATCCGTAAGGAACAAATCCTGAATTCACCATACTCAGTATGCGGATAATCAATCCTAACCTTTCAATTACACTCCCTAGTATAGGCACCTCTCCTGTGAGTTTGGCCTCCCAACCATGACCAACTGTCATCTTGGGTACTGCACAGGTGGATAATCTTCACAAGGTAGCCTCAGCTCAGACCTTGGCCGTGAGGGAACCAATATTAAGGTATATAAGTTTCCAGTCAAGCCCTACCCAATTCTCGGGTATGTGGTTGTACGGTAAAATTGGAATGGTATCGCATCCAGACAACCATCAGTTTTATAAAGGGCTAAGGCTCATGCCTCAACATTTTCATCACCAAAATCATCTGGTGTTCGGAAACACATGTCATAACATCTCAATAAAATGATCTATCATTCCAAGATTTTCATAACCATTTTTTCCACCAAGTATTCCCATCTAAAGTTGATCAAGATTTATGATTAGCACTAGCATCTACAAGTGGGGGTAAGTACTAATGAGGGGTGGTAAACTAGTGGAGTTTTACTAAGTTTAATCTCATGCCTTAAGATGACATAAATATTATCTAGCTTAGGCCCAGTTTTATGCTGTTTATGCAACCTTCAGCAATCTTCCTAGAATCTACAATTCACTTAAGTAATCTCTAAGTAATAGTTTTGATAAAAAAAATAAAGTATAAAGCTTGTAAGTAAAACTAGGAATGGGTATCATCAAATGTGTCTAACCAAGCATGCTTAGTGCATTGCATAGGTTATGTAACTCTCATAATTGCAAGTGTTAGCTTGCACATTCAACTAGTAGTATTGGGCTTGCTAAGTTAATAGCTTGCAAGTATTGGCTTGCATCATTATCAGTATAAGCTTGCTAAATTGCAAGTGTTAGCTTGCTCATTCAACTAGTAGTATTAGGCTTGCTAAGTTAATAGCTTGCAAGTATTGGCTTGCATTGGTCCACTTGGTTAGTAAAGCTTGCCTTGTGCAGAGAAGTGGTTGAAGTTCTCCTCGGCTTCTTCTTCGTAGTATCCTCCTTCCTCCTCGTATCCTTGGTCGGTACTAGCTTCTATGAATAAATACGAGGTACACAATCACCAAACAATACTTAACTACTTTCAATCATCACACAAAAGGGTCCTATAGATGATCTAGTATCATCACTAACATTACAAGATTAAAGCTTGGTTTAATTTCTTTTATTTTTAGAAAAGTAATTTCTACTCATTGAAAAACTACTTAAGATTTAATATTCTCCAAACCAAACATGGGATCATGTTGACACATGTCATCACCACACATTTCAGTACATGGGAATGTGATTTAAAGTGGTGTCACAATTGGATAAGATTTAAACTTTTATTTTTAATTAAATAAAGTGACTAGAAATGCCTATGTGGCATTCTTTTATTACTTGAACATTATTTCTATAAGTAAACCCATATATTTTTATTTATTCTGAAAGGTATGATCAATTGTGATTTTTGAGAGTTAGAATCAACTCAAAAGCTATTATGGTTTAAATTTGAAAAATGTTTGAATACAGAAAAGGTTCTGCCTTGTTATTTTTACCAAGGTTGATCTATAGATTCAAATGATTTTAATCCAACGGGCTTGGATTAAACATTTCAAAACCTTTCTAACAAAATTGGTTTCATTCCATTTGGTTCACTGAATCGAGCTGGGTTGATTTTTGAAACTAGGTAGAGAACTATGTTTGAATTAAAATGGAAAAAGTTAAATTCAAGCACGGTGAGGCTCTGGAACCGCTAATGGGCGGCCTGCATTTCATATAAGCGCTTTACGGGTTGGTTAAGTTGCTATCCCCACGCGTCAGTGAGACGAGGGGGGGTGCGAAGAGGTATGGGGCAATCTCATCCACACGATCTAAGTCTAATCGAACGGCTGCTACTCATCGTCCACGTCGGGCAGCGCCGGCGAGACAGAACCCTAACGCGGCAGGTGGGGGTCGTCGGGGGCTCAACGGGGCTCAGGCGAAGGTCGGCGATGAGGGCGAACGACGAAGTCGACGACGGCGAACCTCCTGGTACCGGCAACTTCTCCTGGGGCGTCTCCAATCGCTGGCTCCCTTCTTCTCCAGCAGCGGCGGGCTCCAGCCAAATTCCGGCGATGCGCGGTGTGCCTTGCTCCGGGAACGGGGTGGAATGATCAGTGAGGAGAGGGGAGTGAGATGGTGTGCTCAATTCGGCTGGGGGTCGTCTCCTTTTATAGGCCCGATGGTGAGACCAAACGGGATGGGCAGGCGACGGTGGCGACATGGCTACGGGCTGCTAGAGGCATGGCCGAGGGTGGCGATTGATCGGTGGTCTCCTGGCGATGCTCTATGTCTTTAATGTGTGTGTAGGGGCGGTGGCAAACGGTCTCGAACCCTCGACGTTCTCCGAGGCAGAGGCGGCGAACTCTGCGGCGAGCGGTGGCTACGGGGCACGGGCAGTGAAATGGGCATGTCTAGCGGTCTCCTGGGACGGTGGGGAGCATGTTGACGAGCGGCGAGGGATCGAGGTGGTCGGGTTGCGTGGGAACGGTGCGTGCTCTACGGTGCACGTCGGCATGGTCGACAGCGGCACGGGCGTGGCATTCCTAGCGGTTCTGGGCATTGTCTGCGAGGCAAGGCTGGTCGAGAGGGGGCGGTGAGTCATGGGCTACCTCCCAGACATGCTGGCTAGTCTTGGTGCTTCTCCTAGCTCGTTGTCGACATGTGGGTGGCAAGGGTGCACTCGGCCTGCTCACCATTGATGACAATGGCTAGCTCACAGTGGTGCTAGAGATTAGTTTAGGTTGTTAGATGATCTACTAAGGCTAGTGGTGTCCAGAGAGGGAACAAGTTAGGCCAGAATCACTGCACACTATAGTGTTTGTGATTTTGTTGATTTGAATCAGCAAGGTGTTTGATGAAATGGCCGCATTAATTCAAGTTTTGAATTTTGAAAAGATTTTTGGTGGGTGTGCTAGGCATGTGCTGGTGAGTCTGTAGATGCTTGGGTTTTGAAAGTTGAGTTGGTTTGAGTGGTTTTTGAAAAAATGGGATCTTCCCATATGAAATAGATTCAATTTTAACTGTCATTTAAACTATGCATTTGAATGTTTCTGGATGATCACAAAGTGGGCCTTGATACTTTGTTATGAGTACTATCAAGGGGTGTAAAGATCCAAACAAGTTTCTGTTAAGTTATGAAAGTTAGAGATAGCCAAAGTAGGCATGGGAGTTAATTTGGCAAAAGTGACCATTCACTTAATTTGTTTGTTTTGATTTATTTGTCTTTGGGAAAGTTTGGGAAATGTTTAGATGATGTTTATTTCACCTAAGAATCATTTTACAAGCAAAGAAACACACAAGCAAGGTAATTCAAAAGAATTCAAATTGGAATGCATGCACACATGCATGCCTTCATATTTTTATTTAGAAAAGTTTTTGTTAATCCTAAATTTTGATGATTAGAGTTTGATGATTCTAGTTTAGTATTTTTGGGATGTTACAAACCTTCTCCCCTTAAACAAAATCTCGTCCCGAGATTTTAAAAAGGATGAAAAGATTACCTAGGATTTGAAGAGATCGAGAAACTCCATCCTGATGTGATCTTCGTGCTCCCAGGTAGCTTCCTCTTCCGTGTGGTTGCTCCACAGAATTTTGAGAAACTTGATGCTTCGGGTTCTGGTAGTTCAGAAAGCTTCTTCCAAAATACGGATGGGTACTTCAGGATAGGTCAGGTCATCGTTGATCTCTATGGTCTGATGATCAATATTCTTGAATACTTCAGTCTTCTCCGGGACTTCGAGACACTTGTGAAGTAAGGAGATATGGAACACATTGTGCATGGCTGACATTTCTTCGGGTAGTTCCAATTGATACGACACTTCTCCTCGACGGTTCAGAATCTTGAAGGGTCCGATATATCTAGGGGCTAACTTTCCTTTCAGCTGGAAACGCTGCATTCCCTTCAATGGCAACACTTTCAGATATACAAAATCTCCTATGTTGAAGGCGAGGTCTCGACGTCTCTTGTCGGTGTAACTCTTCTGTCGGGACTGGGCTGTCTTGAGGTGCTCACGAATCTTGTGAACCTTCTCTTCTGCTTCTCATAGGATGTCAGGTCCGAAAATCTGACTCTCTCCTACTTCCGACCAGTTCAAAGGGGTGCGACACTTCCTTCCATACATGAATTCAAATGGGGCCATTTGCAAACTAGCTTGATAACTATTGTTGTACGAAAATTCTGCAAACGGCAGACAGTCTTCCCACTTAGATCCATATTCTAATAGACATGCTCTCAACATATCTTCGAGTATTTGATTTACTCGCTCCGTTTTTCCATCGGTCTGAGGGTGATAAGCGGTACTGAAATCTAGTCGGGTTCCTAAACCTTCTTGGGCTTTCTTCCAGAATCTCGAGGTAAATTGAGTTACTCGATCAAATACGATGTTCTTGGGGACTCCATGCAAACTGACGATTCTAGCGATGTATAACTCCACTAGCTTTGAACTTTGATATGTGGTCTTGCTGGGTAAGAAATGGGCGACTTTGGACAACATGTCCACTATGACCTAGATAGAGTCATTTCCCCTACTAGAAGTAGGCAATCCGGTGATAAAGTCCATTCCAACTGAATCCCATTTCCATTCCGGAATCTGCAATGGTTGCAACAATCCAGCGGGTCTTTGATGTCCGGCCTTGACTCGCTGACATATATCACACTTGGCGATATAGCTTCCAATTTCTGTCTTCATCTTATGCCACGAAAATTGCTCTTTCAAATCTTGATACATCTTAGTTCCTACGGGGTGGATAGAATAAAGAGTATCATGAGCTTCCTTCAAAATAACTTCTTTCAACTCAGAATCTGCTGGTACACAAAGGCGTCCTTTGTACCACAGAACTCCTTCTTCGTCTTCGGTGAATCCAGGTACTTTGCACATCTGTACTACGCTTGATTCCGTCGATACTAGCATTTCCTTTCTGCGCCTCTTTGATCTAGCTGATCAAAGTGGGTTGAAGTTCTATGCTAGCCAAAAATCCTTCACTCACTAATTCCATTCGAAAATCTTCCATCTCTTTGTGCAAGCTTGGCTGCTCCTTCAAAATCATGGAGTTCAAGCGGCACGGCAATCTGCTAAGGGCATCTGCTACCACATTGGCTTTACCGGGGTGATAGTGAATGTCCAGGTCATAATCCTTGATTAGCTCAATCCATCTTCTCTGTCTCATATTTAGCTCCTTCTGAGTGAATATATACTTCAGGCTCTTGTGATCCGAATAAATCTCACAACGATTTCCCATCAGGTAGTGCCTCCATGTCTTCAGGGCTAGAACTACGGCTGCGAGTTCGAGGTCATGGGTTGGGTAATTTTGCTCATGTTGTTTCAATTGTCGAGATAGATAAGAGATAACTTTGCCTTCTTGCATTAGCACACATCCGAGACCGATCTTGGATGCGTCACAATACACGTCGAAGGGCTTTGTGATATCCGGCATGATTAAGATTGGGGTTGAACTCAATCTCCTCTTGAGTTCTTGAAAAGTTGCTTCACATTTGTCTGTCCATTCAAACTTCTTTTCCTTCTTCAGCAATTGGGTCATGGGTCTGGCGATACTCGAGAATCCTTCTACGAACTTGCGGTAGTATCCCGCTAATCCGAGAAATGCACGAACTTGGGTTTGAGTGGTTGGGGCTTTCCAATCTTCAACATATTTCACCTTTGCAGGGTCAACGGCAATTCCTCCGGCTAATACAATGTGGCCGAGGAATCCTACCTCCTGTAACCAGAATTCGCATTTGCTAAACTTGACATACAACTGATGCTCTCTAAGGGTTCCAAGAATGGTTCTTAGGTGTAGCTCATGTTCTTCTTCTGATTTGGAATAAATCAGAATGTCATCAATGAAAACAACGACAAACTTATCCAGGAAGTCCATAAAAATCTTATTCATGAGATTCATGAAATAAGCGGGGGCATTGGTTAATCCAAAAGACATGACAAGATACTCAGATAATCCATATCCGTGGTAAGGCAGTCTTGGGGATATCCTCTGCATGAATCTTGAGTTGATGATAGCCAGTTCTAAGGTCAATCTTAGAAAACACTTTGGCACCGGTCAACTGATCAAACAAATCTTCTATCTTGGGCAAGGGGTACTTGTTCTTGATGGTGACATCATTCAACTTCCGATAATCCGTACATACGTATGTTACCTCCATCCTTCTTGTCCACAAATAAGACAGGTGATCTCCATGGTGACGCACTTGGTTGAATTAATCCAATTTCCAACATGGAATCCAGTTGCTTCTTCAGTTCTGCTAGTTCAGACGGGTTCATACTATAGGGTCTCTAGGCTATGGGTCCTGTTCCGGGGATTAGTTCAATGATAAACTCGATATCCCGGTCTGGGGGCATACCGGGCATAACATCTGGAAATACATCGGGGTATTCACAGACTATCCGGACTTGGTCAATGGTAGGTTGGGATATACTCTTGTTGCACTTGAATTGACGAGGTAAGGTTTCAGATATATGCTCGACTGATATTCCGGCTATACTGGTCATGGTTATGGCTTTCTTAGCACAGTCAATCAATCCTTTATGTTTGGACATCCAATCCATTCCTAGTACTACTTACAAACCTTTAGTTCCGAGTACTATCAGATTAGCATAAAAGTCTATGCCATGGATTCAGATAGGGACGGCTTTGCAAATTTGCCTAGCCTTGGTGGTTGAACCGAGAATTTGGACGATCATAACATGCTTTAGTTTTGTTGGTTGAATCTTACTAGTGCAGGCAAATTCTTCGGTGACAAATGAGTGCGATGCACCAGAATCAAACAACACTCGAGCAAGTACTAAATTAATAGAAAACATACCCAGTATGACATCTGGTGCTTCCTGAGCTTCTTCAGCATGCATGAGAAAAAGACGGCCGTTGCGGTTGAGCGAATTCCCTGGGGCAAACCTTCTTCCTGGCTGAACACGATGCTGCTGCTGAGCTGGGGCATTTGCATTGGGGGCTGCGGCATTCTTCTTGTTGGGGCACTCGTTGGAGTAGTGACCCTTATTTCCACAGTCATAACAAGTCACTTGCGACTTGTCCTTTGCTGCAACAGGCACAACATTGCTTCCAGTCCTCGGGGCAGTGTTGGTGTTGGTGGTAGCATTTTTGTTGTTGAACTTAGGTGGGGAACGGTTGAAATTGCTAGAGTTGTCAGGGTTGTTGTGATTTCCTCCGGGCCTAGGGTATCCACGGTTGGGATAGGTCGAACGGTTCATTGGGGTTCTGTTGGTTCTCGGGGCAATTCCTGGAGATGGGTTAGGGCGATACTTTGGGGTCTGATGGGTTCCTGGTTGATGCATCATGCGACGCTTGCGGTTCTCATTGGCTTGGTTGATCTTTCCTTCCATCTGGATGGCAGAGTCGACTAGGGCTTCAATATCAGCAAAGGGGATATTGACTAACACAGTCTGCATCTCATCATGCAGACCATTCAGGAATCTTTCTTTCTTCTTGGCTTTGGTGTCGATCTCATCTAGCGCATACCTAGCTAATGACAAGAATTTGTCACGGTATTCCACTACAGTCATCCGTCCTTGCTTCAGTTCTCTGAACTCATCTCTCATTCTCTTGATCAAACCCGGTGGTACATGGGTTCTGCTGAACTTGACCTTGAATTCCTCCCAGGTTATCATCTGTCCTCCGGTCTTTGCACGAACGCTGTTCCACCATGCTCTGGCGTCTCCGGCTAGATAGTGGGTGGCGAACAAAACTTTCTCGTTAGTTTCCACTCCGGCGACTTCTAGGTTATTTTCCATGGTTTGCAGCCAATCATCGGCATCTAGGTGCTCTTCCGACTTAGTGAAAACAGGTGGGTTGGTGTTCTGGAAATTCTTGAGCTTAGATCCATGGTTGTCCTGATTTCCGTGGCCTTGATTGTTATGGGCTAGATGAGCTATCTGTTGCAGGGTGGCTAGGTTGGCTTGACGTTCGGCTCTCTCAGCTTCACGGTCAGAAACCAACATTTGCAGGATCTGCAACATCGGGTCCGGGGATGAACCACTTCCTCCGCGTGGCATCTAAAGATTGAGATAGATCATGAGAAAAGAGGGAAATTTCCAAGGTTCTGGGACTTTGAAAAGTTTTTAAAGTTTGACTCAGATTTTTCTAGCAACTTGCGTTTCATTCATTCATTCATAGCACACGATACAAACACACACCACAAAACAAGAAAAATAGATGGTTTTAAGAACCATTCTGGAAACTACGATACAGTGGGACCGAATACTACTCACTACGTTTGTGCACTAGCGTAGTTGTGAGTTTTACTAAAAGTGATCTAGGGTGCAAAATTTGATGTAAGATTTGAATAATTTTGGAGTAGTGTGAATTTTTATGAAAGAGTCCAAGAGGTAAGAATGAGAATAAGTTTTTGTAAATATTTGCTAGCGTGAATTTTCATAAAAGAGTCCAAGAGGTAAGAATGAGAATAAGTTTTTGTAAATATTTGCTTCCTTTGGTTTTGAAATTATGTTTTTGATTCAAACGTCCAGTCTAACTAGGGTCTCCTATGGTCAGGATGGCTCTGATACCAACTTGTCAACACCCGGATTTTTAATCCCAGATGCCTGTTATGCCATACATCGCAATCCCAGGATTACCATTTTTGCGAGACATAACAGATTTGGATACCACAGTACATCATCCATTACAAACCATACATAAGGTCTTACACAAATAAGGATCTCATGATCCAGTTCTTAATACAACTCAAGTAGCGGAATACGTAATAATAACGGTAGCGTAGGCGAAGCTCCATCTTCGGGATCACAGGCAATGGTGACGATGGGAGATGATCCTATTTGTCGTAACCTTCCTGGGGTCCATCCTCCTGGTATTCCTCTTCATAGTCTGGCCATGAGAATATCCAGGGACAAAGCCATGAGTACTCTTTAAGTACTCGCAAACTAATACTAACAAGTGAAGGGGTTTTTGTGATAGGACACTAAGCTCTTGGGTTGTTTTGCAAAAAGCCAGATTTACCTCTACTAAGTTCAGAAGCAAAGAATAGATAGTTAAATTTTATAACACCTAAGTGGGAACTTGTATCTCATGCCACAACTCTGTTGTGGTCAAGTCAAATTCTCGATTCGTTTCACAAGTTATTTTGAAAACATCTGACGGGGAAACAGTATGGCCACTCCAACTGTCCATAACCACGGACGCGGCTATTCAAATAGTTTGACACTCTGTAGAGATTGTACACTTTCACCAAAACATTAGATACATCTGTCAGGAACAAATCCTGAATTCACCATACTCAGTATGCGGATAATCAATCCTAACCTTTCAATTACACGCCCTAGTATAGGCACCTCTCCTGTGAGTTTGGCCTCCCAAACATGACCAACTGTCATCTTGCATCTGCAATTGGACAATCTTCACAAGGTAGCCTCAGCTCAGACCTTGGCCGTGAGGGAACCAATACTAAGGTATATAAGTTTCCAGTCAAGCCCTACCGAATTCTCGGGTATTGTGGTTGTACGGTAAAATTGGAATGGTATCGCATCCAGACAACCATCAGTTTTATAAAGGGCTAAGGCTCATGCCTCAACATTTTCATCAACAAAATCATCTGGTGTTCGGAAACACATGTCAAAACATCTCAATAGAATGATCCATCATTCCAAGGTTTTCATAACCATTTTTCCACCAAGTATTCCCATCTAAAGTTGATCAAGTTTTATGATTAGCACTAGCATCTACAAGTGGGGGTAAGTACTAATGAGGGGTGGTAAACTAGTGGAGTTTTACTAAGTTCAATCTCATGCCTTAAGATGACATAAAGATTATCTAGCTTAGGCCAAGTTTTATGCTCTTTATGCAACCTTCAGTTATCTTCCTAGAATCTACAATTCACTTAAGTAATCTCTAAGTAATAGTTTTGATAAATAAAATAAAGTATAAAGCTTTTAAGTAAAACTAGGAATGGGTATCATCAAATGTGTCTAACCAAGCATGCTTAGTGCATTGCATAGGTTATTTAACTCTCATAATTTCAAGTGTTAGCTTGCACATTCAACTAGTAGTATTGGGCTTGCTAAGTTAATAGCTTGCATGTATTGGCTTGCATCATTATCAGTATAAGCTTGCTAAATTGCAAGTGTTAGCTTGCTCATTCAACTATTAGTATTAGGCTTGCTAAGTTAATAGCTTGCAAGTATTGGCTTGCATTGGTCCACTTGGTTAGTAAAGCTTGCCTTGTGCAGAGCAGTGGTTGAAGTTCTCCTCGGCTTCTTCTTCATAGTATCCTCCTTCCTCCTTGTATCCTTGGTCGGTACTAGCGTCTATGAATAAATACGAGGTACACAATCACCAAACAATACTTAACTAGTTTCAATCATCACACAAAAGGGTCCTATAGATGATCTAGCATCAACACTAACATTACAAGATTAAAGCTTGGTTTAATTTCTTTTATTTTTAGAAAAGTAATTTCTACTCATTGAAAAACTACTTAAGATTTAATATTCTCCAAACCAAACATGGGATCATGTTGACACATGTCATCACCACACATTTCAGTACATGGGAATGTGATTTAAAGTGGTGTCACAATTGAATAAGATTTAACCTTTTATTTTTAATTAAATAAAGTGACTAGAAATGCCTATGTGGCATTCTTTTATTACTTGAACATTATTTCTGTAAGTAAACCCATATATTTTTATATATTCTGAAAGGTATGATCAATTGTGATTTTTGAGAGTTGGAATCAACTCAAAAGCTATTATGGTTTAAATTTGAAAAATGTTTGAATGCAGAAAAGGTTCTGCCTTGTTATTTTTACCAAGGTTGATCTATAGATTCAAATGATTTTAATCCAACGGGCTTGGATTAAGAATTTCAAAACCTTTCTAACAAAATTGGTTTCATTCCATTTGGTTCACTGAATCGAGCTGGGTTGATTTTTGAAACTAGGTACAGAACTATGTTTGAATTAAAATGGAAAAAGTTAAATTCAAACGACTGGGCTGCACGAGAACTGCTAATGGGCCGGCCTGCTACGCACAGCGCTTACGCAGGCTGGTTAAGTTGTTGTCCCCATGCGTCAGTGAGACGGGGGGTGCGAAGCGGTACGGGGCAATCTCATCCACACGATCTAAGTCTAATCGAACGGCTGCTACTCATCGTCCACGTCGGGCAGCGCCGGCGAGACAGAACCCTAACGCGGCAGGTGGGGGTCGTCGGGGGCTCACCGTGGCTCAGGCGAAGGTCGGCGATGTGGGCGAACGACGAAATCGACGACGGCGAACCTCCTGGTACCGGCAGCTTCTCCTGGGGCGGCTCCAATCGCTGGCTCCCTTCTTCTCCGGCCAGAGCTCCGGCCAAATTACAGCGTCTTGCTGCCTTGCTCTTTGAATAGGGTGGAACGATCAGTGAGGAGAGGGGAGTGAGATGGTGTGCTCAATTCGGCTGGGGGTCGTCTCCTTTTATAGGCCCGATGGTGAGACCGAACGGGATGGGCAGGCGACGGTGGCGACATGGCTACAGGCTGCTAGAGGCATGGCCGAGGGTGGCGATCGATCTGTGGTCTCCTGGTGATGCTCTATGGCTTTAATGCGTGTGTATGGGCGGTGGAAAACGGTCTGGAATGCTCGACGTTCTGTGAGGTAGAGGTGGCGAACTCTGTGGCGAGCGGTGGCTACGGGGCACGGGCGGTGAAATGGGCATGTCTGGCAATCTCCTGGGACGGTGGGGAGTATGTTGGCAGGCGGCGAGGGATCGAGGTGGTCGGGTTGCTTGGGAACAGTGCGTTCTCTGCGGCGCGGCGTTCCTGGCGGTTCTGGGCATTGTCTGCGAGGCAGAGCTGGTCGAGAGGGGGCGGTGAGGCATGGGCTACCTCCCAGACATGCTAGCTAGGCTTGGTGCTTCTCCTAGCTCGCTGTCGACATGTGGGTGGCAAGGGTGCACTCGGCCTGCTCACCATTGATGACAATGGCTAGCTCACTGTGGTGCTAGAGATTAGTTTAGGTTGTTAGATGATCTACTAAGGCTAGTGGTGTCCAAAGAGGGAACAAGTTAGGCCAGAATCACTGCACAGTATAGTGTTTGTGATTTTGTTGATTTGAATCAGCAAGGTGTTTGATGAAATGGCCGCATGAATTCAAGTTTTGAATTTTGAAAAGATTTTTGGTGGGTGTGCTAGGCATGTGCTGGTGAGTCTATAGATGCTTGGGTTTTGGAAGTTGAGTTGGTTTGAGTGGTTTTTGAAAAAGTGGGATCTTCCCATATGAAATAGATTCAATTTTAATCTGTCATTTAAACTATGCATTTGAATGTTTCTGGATGATCACAAAGTGGGCGTTGATACTTTGTTATGAGTACTATCAAGGGGTGTAAAGATCCAAACAAGTTTCTGTTAAGTTCTGAAAGTTAGAGATAGCCAAAGTAGGCATGGGAGTTAATTTGGCAAAAGTGACCATTCACTTAATTTGTTTGTTTTGATTTATTTGTCTTTGGGAAAAGTTTGGGAAATGTTTAGATGATGTTTATTTCACCTAAGAATCATTTTACAAGCAAAGAAACACACAAGCAAGGTAATTCAAAAGAATTCAAATTGGAATGCATGCACACATGCATGCCTTCATATTTTTATTTAGAAAAGTTTTTGTTAATCCTTTTTGATGATTAGAGTTTGATGACTCTAGTTTAGTATTTTTGGGATATTACACATGGATAACCCTGAATCATCATACTTGGTATGCGGATAATCAATCCTAACCTTTCAATTACACACCGTAGTATAGGCACCTCCCCTATGAGTTTGGCCTCCCAGCTATGGCCATCCGCCATCCCGGGAACTACATAGGTGGACATTCATATTCACGAGGTAGCCTCAGCTCAACCTCTTTTCGCGAGGGAACCCATACTAAGACACATAAACTTCTAGTTAATCCCTACCCAACTCAGGTATTGTGGTTGTATGATAAAGTTGGAGTGGTATCGCATACCCAACAATCAGTTTTTATCGAAGTCAGGGAACATGCTTCATTCAGTATCATCTTTAACTCATGGTGTTCCATAAAACATGTCAAAACATTTCAATAGAATGACTCATCATCCCAAGGTTTTCATAATCTTTTTCTCCAAGTGTTCCCATCTATAGTGATCAAGATTAGTTTAGCAGTAGCATCTATCAATGAGGGTGTCACTATTGAGGGGTACTAATCAAGTGTAACTACCTACACCTAGTTCTATGCTCTTGATGGCATCTTTCCTATTTCTCCACTAATCATCAATTAATTAACTATTTGAGGAACTTTGATAAAAGGAAGAAAAGATAAAGCTTGCAGGTAAAACTTGGGATTGGTATAATGAAGGTTGCAGCACACTAGCTTGCATAGTTTTAGCTTGCCTTGGTTGGTGCAGTTTTTCGAAGTTCTCCTTGTCTTCGTCGTAGAACTCCTCTTCCTCGTACCCCGGGTTGATACTAGCATTTATAAATAAATACGAGGTACACAATCACCAAACAATACTTAACTACTTCTATTTAGCACACAAGAATCCACCCTAGATGATCTAGCATCATCTCAATCACTACAAGAAATATTGACATGGCCTTATTTATCTTATTTTTAGAAAAGCAATTTCTACTCATTGAAAAATACTTAAGATTTAATATTCTCCAATTATAAAATATGGGAGCATGTTGACACATGTCATCACCACATATTCTAATACTTGCGAATGTGATTTAAAGTGGATGGCATAGATGACAAAGTTTAAAATTGCTATTTTAAAAATATTAAAGTGACTAGAAATGACTATATAGCATTCTTTGAATACTAGTCCATGATTAATGCATGTAAAACCAAATGTTTTTACATAATCAGATAGATCATGGCAAAAGTGAATTTTGAGAATTGGAATCAACTCAAAAGCATTTATGGTCGATTTTAGAAAAATGTTTGAAGTTGTAAAAGTCTCTGCCTTGTTACTTTAACTCTGGGTGATCTATAAATTCAAACTGTTTGAATTCAACAGGAGTGTTTAGAGATTTTTATTTCCTTTCTAACAAAATTGGAATGATGCAAGTTGGTTCAATGAATCTTCTTGAATTCAATTTTAAAGTCGCCTATAGAATAGGGTTTTGAATTAAAAGAAAAATCTCCATTTGAATTGTTGGGCGTGCGCGGGAACGATACCGGGCCGGCCCAACTACGCGGCACACGCATAGTGGGCTGCACCTGCGCTGGTGTAGCATCCCAATTGTCTAACAATTGTATTGTTACTTGTCTAGCCTATTTATTGCTACTTCCTACATGTAATCCATTGCATCATCATTATATCATGTTCATGTCACCATGCCACCTTACATTTGAGACTCATATAAAACCCTTTTTATTTGGTTTTTCCTTCATATGCATTGTTTTATTAATTGTATTTGCCTCTTGATAAATAGTAGTTGGTTCTTCATATATTACTTCATGCCCAAGCTGAATTGGGGGCATATCTATTACAATCCCATTATCTACATTACCACCTTCCTTTGGTTCCATCCATCATCTCCACCATCTTAATTATATATGAGCCCATGTTCTTCTTCTCATATTTAAATCTAGCTCATAAATAATTGAGAATGCTTCCCTCTACTCGCTACATGCTCCCATACAATGGCTATACTTGTTTTCACAATATGGTGTATGGTAGCATGCTTGCCACCTTTTTATACCATGTGAAGTAGTGAGCTCATCTCACATATAGTTTGTTGAATTAGGATCATGTGTGAATTACGGTGTGCTAGACGATAATAATAGTGGTATCTAAACACTAGCATAGGACACATCCTTATTCATGCATGGCCCATGCCAGGCTCGCCACCTTCTTATTTCTATTTGAATTTATTTGGATTTCTTTGAGAGGAAGATTGGATGATTGAATTCATACAAGTTGGCCCCATTTCAAATAAATCCCCATAGCTCACCTTCTTGTCCATCTTGACTTCTTGGTTTTTAGTTGATAATGTGGTTTCTTATGGTAGCTTGTATAAATAAGCTTGGTTTGAAAATAAATAAAAACATCTAATAGAAAGAGAGAGAGAGAGAGGGAGGAAACCTTTCTACCAGCCGAGCCGAATTCCTCTTTCTCCCTTCCTCCTATACAAACTCCAGCCCACCTTCTTCCTTTTCTACACCAAAGCAGACCCAGCAGGCCATATATCTGTTTATAAGGAGCCATGTTCCACTTCCACCTTGTCAAGTTGTACGGCAGCACATCTGTGCCCCCTCCTGTCGTTGTCCTCTGGATGGACGCTGGAGCCGCATGCCCAAGCCCTTATTGATGCTCCCCTGGAACCCTATCCCTCCTAGCTGCCTCTCTCATCAATCGCCGCCACCCTTCGATCCTCGCTTCTCTCCAGCAAAAATCCCTAAGAGAAAACTCCACCAAAGCCATGACCTAGAGCAACGGGAGTTTGTGGCCGCCTCCCTAATACGTCGGAAATGTATCTATAATTTTTGATGTTCCATGCTTGTTTAGTATCTACTTTGCTTTGCTTTGTCCACACTTTGAGGTATTTTCATATGTTTTCTGGTACTAACCTATTAACAAGTTGCCATAGTGCCAGTTGCATGTTTCTTCTGTTTTTGGTTCTAGAAAGACAGAAAATCAATATTCTCGGAATTGGACGGGACAAAAGCCAAAGTCAATATTTTGACATGGGGAACACGAAGCTAGAGTACGAGACAAAGGAGACTCACCAGGGGGCCACACACCTGGTCGCGTGGGTGGGCCCACCCCACGCCTGGGGGGTGCAGTCGCCCTGGTGGCCCCCCTGCCTCGCCTCTTCGCCTATAATAAGCCCCCGGCGCCTAAACCCTAAGTATCTGATTAAAATTCCACGAAATTGTCTGTAGCCGCCACCACCATCATCCCTAGATCGGGGGGATCTGAAGCTCTTCCCAGCACCCTGCCGGAGGGAAGATCTGTTGGAGATATGCCCTAGAGGCAATAATAAAAGTGGTTATTATTATATCTTTGTGTTTATGATAAATGTTTACATTCATGCTATAACAGTATTAAAAAGGAAACATTAATACTTGTGTGATTTATAAACTAAATTAGAGTCCCTAGTAAAGCCTCTTTGAAATACTAGCTTGTTGTTTAATAGATGATCGTGGTTTCCCGATCATGAGCATTGAGATGTTGTTAACAACAAGATCATATCATTAGGAGAATGGTATGATGGACATACTCCTATAGATAAGCGTAGCATTAAGATCAAGTCATTTCAATAGTTCGTTTGCTATAAGCTTTCTGATACATAGTAACCTAATTCCTTCGACCATGAGATCATGCTAATCACCATCATCAGAAGAATGCTTTGATGACATCAAACACCACACCGTAACCGGGTGGCTATAAAGGTGGCATTGAGTATTCGGAAAATATGGGTTGAGGCACATGGATCAAGAGTGGGATTTGTCCATCCATATGACGGATAGATATACTCTGGGCCCTCTCGGTGGAATGTCATCCAATTAGCTTGCAAGCATGTGACTGGCTCACAAGGGATCACATATCACGGGAACGAGAAAAGAGTACTTATCGGTAACGAGGTTGAACTAGGTATGTAGAGATACCGACGATCAAAACCTCGGATAAGTAAACTATCGCGAGACAAAGGGAAATTGGTATCGTATGTAAGTGGTTCATTCGATCGCAAAGTAATTGTAGAAATATGTGGGAGCCATATGAATTTCCAGATTCCTCTATTGGTTATTGATCGGAGAAGTGTCTCGGTCATGTCCGCATAATTCACGAACCGTAGGGAGACACACTTAAGGATTCGATGTTGTTTAGTAGATATGGAATGTTAGTAGGGATAACGAATGTTGTTCAGAGTCTCGGATGGGATCCGGGATATCACGAGGAGATCCGAAATAGTCCGGAGGATAAGGTTCATATAAGGAAAGTCCAATTCCGGAGTTCGGGAAAGATTCCGATGTTTTCATCGGAGAGGTTCTAGAAGGTTCTAGAAGGTTCACCGATCCGGAAGGAGAATGGTCCATGAATGTGTCATGGGTAAGTGGAATGACTGGATCATATCCTAGGTCACTTGGTGTGGGCATTTGCAAGAGTGAATTAAAGCTCTAAATTGAAAGTCGAACGGGAAGTTTGAAAAGTCAAACTGGAACAGTGGTTTCCTAGTGGGAGAAGAAACAAGTCCTTCTCTCAATCCAACTTGGGTTTGGGTTTGGATTCAAATCCACCCCTCCCAAGGCTGCCCCCCTTTCATAAATAGAGGGGGAGGGCTGCCCCAACACCACAAGCCCTAGCCCCTCTCCACCCGAGCCACCGACCTGTCGCCGCGCCGCCGCCGACATCTTCTCCTCCTCCCGGTTTTCTAAACCCTAGATTTTCGGGAAACCCTAATCCACCATAACTCGCACCGGCTTAGGCGAAGCCCTATGGGATCTTCCCTCTACTTCCGACACCACGCCGTCGTGCTGCCGGAATCACAAGGGGAGAACTACAACCTCCATTTTGCTAGAACAAGGGAGAGGAAGGTCTTCATCGAAAATCAAGAGCGATGTGACCCATTGCAGCGCTAGCGAAGCGCCGGAAGGATCGTCTACGCGATCTTGAGATCGGCAAGTGTACGACTACATCACCCACGAGAATCTGCTCTCGTTAACTGCTTTGGAATCTTCGAGGGTGAGTGCTTTTATCGACTCGTTGCTACAATCTAGTAGATAGATCTTGGCTTATTTGTGTGCATGCGGTAGAATTTTTTTGTTTTCCATGCTATGTGTAGCACCCCGGGTAAAACCACTACTAAAAAAATGCCTATTGATTGTATTTTATGCATCATCATCTCATCATATAGCATATCATTGTTCTAAAATTATTTTAACAAACAATATTTTGTTTTACTAAAATATATATGTGGTTTTATTAAACCCGTCTCTCGTTCTTGTTTTTCTAATTAAAAAAATATTATTTTCTATATTTTTCTCGGTCCTTAGATGACCACGAAATATTTTCTTATTTTATAAATAAAAATAGGCCCAAAAGCTTGTCTAAAGTTTTGGCCCGAAACCAGCCTTATCTAATCCACTTTGGACTATATAAATAATCTATTCCCCTTCTCCGCTCTCCTTCTTTCCAAACCCTAGCACCCAAATCTAAGATCCAATCCAAAATTTCGGCAAATCTTTTCCTCGGGCCACAGGCGAGTTCCTCTCTTCTTCCCAAAGCTTTGGATCCAAGTCTGTCTCCCCGTTCCATCTCTTCACTACACTTTCAAGTATGATTCATTGTTGACATGCAGCCTTAAGTTATTCTATTCTTTCCGTTTTGTTTTCCCTGCAGAACGCGGCCGCTTGCCTCAGCTCATCGAGCCGGCCGACCTCGCTAGGCACGCGCCCGCCACCTGACCATTTCGCATACATGAGCCAGACCAAAGCACCACAAGCAGATTTTCCATCGTTGCTTACTATCTTTGATCCAATCAATCAAATCCACTCCAGTCCCTGTATCAAATCGTAGGACCTCTCTGCTTCTTGGACCTTTCAGGCTCGCCACCAGCTGCCCAGCTTTATCCCTCTGCTCGCGCTTGTGCGCGCGCGTGACTGCCTGTCCGTCTTGATCCCAACGCCAGCGAGCAGTACCATCAGCTCCAGAAACCTGCCCGTATTTGGTATCCTGCGGCAGGAGGCCACCGACAGCAGGCCAGTCCGGGTCGCCGCCCCTTGACCTGGAGAACACCGTGTCTCCACGCGCACTTGCAGCAGCCAGCTGCATCTCGCGTGCGCATCTTGTTCTCTATCTTGCATATCTATATCGATAATATACATGCTCTGTCTCTGAGTCGTGCACAAGGTGTTCGGGAAAATTCTCGTGTCAGATCATGCATGTCAATGGTTCATTTGCACACTATCGTGACCGTGCGTATCTCAAACCAAGATCTTCACCAACAACTTGTCATCATATCTCGGCCATTTTTTTTCCGTGGCATTGGTTACTCCTTCTGCGGTCCGAAGTTCCTTCGCCTTGCTGATCCAAACCGTGAGACCCTGCTCTAACCATATTTTTCTTACTATGCCATCTATTCTGCTTGCATTAAATCATTCCTCTTCACATACATATCATGTGGTTTGGGGTTTTTTCTGATTCACCTCATAATTAAATATACAGGCCATATGCGGGCAAATCTAGTCTTGTATTGGGCTCATTTAAATTTGTGTAGCGAACCAATGCCATGTTTCGACTTGTTAATATAACATTTAAATTGCGGGATATCTATACAACATGAAAATATTAAATAATTGTCGGGACCCCAGTTCCGCTTAATATGGCCTAATTCATCGCATCTTTGCCATGTCATACATCATACATGCATCATGTCTGATATTTTGTCGTAGTATTAAATAGTGTATCCGGTGTTTCTTCTAGTGCTTTGCTTCTTCACGGATTAGGCCGATGAGTTGATGCGAGTGTTGACCCGATCTTCGGATGAATCTTCACCAATGTTTTCAGACGAGCATTCTCCCCCTTTCTATCTATCTTACTTTTATAGTATTTATTTTCTCCTGTTGATCTATTGCTATCTGTGTTACGATGCTCTAGTTTTCGTACCCTGATATCCCTTGCAGCCATTATATTGCCTTGGACACATCCTATTACCTTTTGTTTTGGTAGATAGTCAGCCTTGCGAGTCGTAGTTGCTTGCACAGGTGTTGCTTCGTGCCGTCAATGTTTCACAGTTGTTGGAGAAATGCCGCATGTTTAATGTTGGAGATGATCATGGCTTTAATTACCGTTTAACAACTAAAATTGAAGTAGGTAAATAATGCAGAGGCATAGGTGGGCAATAGATGTTATTTGGTTTTTAACCGTCTACTTGTGTCCCGTAGGACCCCGAGTACTTGATACCTGTTCTTTGAATATTCGCACTATCCGCATGTGGGACCATGAATCCCCCTAACCCTAGCTTGAGTCATATTTAATTCCTTGGGACCACAAGTAGTTTGGGGCTTTATTACTATCATGTACTTATGCTATGCTTTACTGCTTTATTTACGATTGCACGTGGAGCGCCTGTACTGTTTAGGAACAAATGTGGAATGTTTTCGCGGTATCGACAAGCCCAGTCACACTTTTGGGTTCCCGATCGTTTTTACGATCATTGGCACAAACCTCTGGGTCGTCTCGGAGCCGCCAACCGTCATGGTAGCTTGGTGGGGTGGCCCCCTGAAATTAAATATGAATCTTGCGAATGTTCTGTCGTGATGCCTCGTTGGGTTTTCATTTGGTTTTTCCCGAGGTTGATCGTGCGCGTGTTGCTATTTGTGCCCCCCTGCAGGGTAAAACTTTCTGAAAGCCGTGTCCGCGGTTATGAACGACTTGGAGCACAGTATCTCGATCATAGACAACTATAACTAAAATAGTGCTATAAATTTGACTTTATAATGACTAGTAATCAGCTTCACTATAATGGAATGACTAAATAAAAGTGCCAACGACTGCTGGTTTTGGGTTGCCCTCTGTTACCATTGTATCTGACTAGTAAGTATTGCAACTATAACGGAATGGCTAAATAAAAGTACCAACAATTGCTGGGTTTTAGATTCCTCATGCTATATATATCTGACTAGTAAGTACTACAACTACAACGAAATGGTTAACTAAAACTGCCCACTCCTTATTATATCAGGATGACTCATGCTATCTATATCTGACTAGTAATTGCCGCAACTATAACGAAATGAATAAAACTGCCAACTGTATGAGTTCCTCGGTTGACTTTCTTGTTTGGTCTCGAGGGGGAAATATCAGGATGGGTATGCTTGGTGATAGTTTCAGGTTGGATCTGAATAGGTCTTTGTTATCCCTATCTGATAGCCGCCAGTTGCATTGAGTCTCTATAGGTTGTTTAGTGCATGCCGCGCTGCCGCTTCAGTCCACCATACCTATGTAGGCGAGGACCGCCGAATTCTAGTCTCGCCATGTACTGGCCTCAGTAGTGATCGCTCTGTTTTTCCTTTGCCTTTTGTCGGCACCCCTTTTGTTTAAGCAGGTTTTGAGATCGACGCCGTTAGCAGGGTTACCCTTCCGGCTCGGCCTAGGCAGGGTTATGGACGCCATTGGTTATTCTTCAGGGCTCTTAGCTCAATTTGCATCTTGTCCATACTTGGATGCTGTATCGTTTTCAAGGTGATTTAGATCTTTGTACTGTATATCTGTATTCTTGACTCTTGGAGTCGTTGTTGTATATATATCTGTTTTATGGGTTCCATCGTGGACTATTGTGTAATGATATTACTTCGTTTTCCACCCGCACGCAAGTGCCTGTTGGGTACCTTTGAATTGTTTCTATGCGAGTTTGGCGGGAATCGCTGAAACTTGCATAGGGCCGATTCTGAGGGTGTTACAGAGTGGTATCAGAGCTCAGCAGTTATGATACCCCACTGGTCCAGCCTGTAGGATAACCTAACTAACGGTCGTTGTAGAGTGTCAAAACTATTTTGGCAAATCGGTTGGATAGATCTGACTAGGTCCACTTTCACTCCTTACCCCTCTGCCATTCTCCTCTTACCTTTGCATGATTTGAATCTACCCCTTATCTTTTCTTTGAGTCCAGGAATTCTTGTGGTTGGGATTCTGTCGTACCTTCAGGGTTTCGCTTCCTCTTGTAACGGTGCTTCGACATCCTGACTTCATGCCATCTGAGGAATCTCCCTCTGTGTACCTTCAGTGGACCAAAAATTCACTAATTTTTTTTCTTTTTATCTTCTGGTGTTTTTTCAATGCGACGACCTCATATCCATCAGATCCGATAAAGACTCTACATCACTTCTTTGCTTCCGAACCTCGTTTGTCGAGATCTTCAGTCTAAATTCTGAGGGTTGGTTGCATAATCCGTCTGTTCGTGTACAGAGTAATGCTTTGAGTGCGGGATGGAGTCGCGACCATACCACTAATCTTATCATTTGCTTTTGTATATTGGATGGTGGATCAATGCAATTCTTACTCCTTCCATGGAAGTTAGAGCTGGCCTTACCTTTAACTTCGTCCGTTATTTATCCGGAGTGTTCTCTCGACGAACGTGAGCAACGACCCTTTGTTGGTGGTGTCACCGATTTCAGGATGGAGAATGAACCCTTGTTAGTGGTGTCGCGGCGATCTACACGAAGCGAGAAGATTCAGATCACCGGCCTTCTTCTCTGTACCATGAAGCGGATCTCGAGGGCGAGATCCATTGTTAGTGGTGTCGAATTGTAGCACCCCGGGTAAAACCACTACTAAAAAATGCCTATTGATTGTATTTTATGCATCATCATCTCATCATATAGCATATCATTGTTCTAAAATTATTTTAACAAACAATATTTTGTTTTACTAAAATATATATGTGGTTTTATTAAACCAGTCTCTCGTTCTTATTTTTTTCATTAAAACAAATAATATTTTCTATATTTTCTCGGTCCTTAGATGACCACGAAAGCTTTTCTTATTTTATAAATAAAAATAGGCCCAAAAGCTTGTCTAAAGTTTTGGCCCAAAACCAGCCTTATCTAGTCTACTTTGGACTATATAAATAATCTATTCCCCTTATTCACTCTCCTTCTTTCCAAACCCTAGCTCCCAAATCTAAGATCCAATCCAAAATTTCGGCAAATTTTTTCCCCGGGCCGCAGGCGAGTTCCTCTCTTCTTACCAAAGCTTTGGATCCAAGTCTGTCTCCCCGTTCCATCTCTTCACTACACTTTCAAGTATGATTCATCGTTGACATGCAGCCTTAAGTTATTCTATTCTTTCCATTTTGTTTTCCCTGCAGAACGCCGCCGCTTGCCTCAGCTCATCGAGCCGGCCGACCTCGCCAGGCACGCGCCCGCCACCTGACCATTTCGCATACATGAGCCAGACCAAAGCACCACAAGCATATTTTCCATCGTTGCTTACTATCTTTGATCCAATCAATCAAATCCACTCCAGTCCCTGTATGAAATCGTAGGATCTCTCTGCTTCTTGGACCTTTCAGGCTCGCCACCAGCTGCCCAGCTTTATCCCTCTGCTCGCGCTTGTGCGCGCGTGTGACTGCCTGTCCGTCTTGATCCAACGCCAGCGAGCAGTACCATCAGCTCTAAAAACCTGCCCGTATCCAGTGTCCTGCGGTAGGAGGCCACCGACAGCAGGCCAGTCCGGGTCGCCGCCCCTTGACCTGGAGAACACCGTGTCTCCGCAGCGATTCAGCAGCCAATGCATCTCGCATGCGCATCTTGTTCTCTATCTTGCATATCTATATCGATAATATACATGCTCTGTCTCTGAGTCGTGCACAAGGTGTTCGGGAAAATTCTCGTGTCAGATCATGCACGTCAATGGTTCATTTGCACACTGTCGTGACCGTGCGTATCTCAAACCAAGATCTTCACCAACAACTTGTCATCATATCTCGGCCATTTTTTTCCGTGGCATTGGTTACTCCTTCTGCGGTCCGAAGTTCCTTCGCCTTGCTGATCCAAACCGTGAGACCCTGCTCTAACCATATTTTTCTTACTATGCCATCTATTCTGCTTGCATTAAATCATTCCTCTTCACATACATATCATGTGGTTTGGGGTTTTTTCTGATTCACCTCATAATTAAATATACAGGCCATATGCGGGCAAATCTAGTCTTGTATTGGGCTCATTTAAATTTGTGTAGCGAACCAATGCCATGTTTCGACTTGTTAATATAACATTTAAATTGCGGGATATCTATACAACATGAAAATATTAAATAATTGTCGGGACCCCAGTTCCGCTTAATATGGCCTAATTCATCGCATCTTTGCCATGTCATACATCATACATGCATCATGTCTGATATTTTGTCGTAGTATTAAATAGTGTATCCGGTGTTTCTTCTAGTGCTTTGCTTCTTCACGGATTAGGCCGATGAGTTGATGCGAGTGTTGACCCGATCTTCGGATGAATCTTCACCAATGTTTTCAGACGAGCATTCTCCCCCTTTCTATCTATCTTACTTTTATAGTATTTATTTTCTCCTGTTGATCTATTGCTATCTGTGTTACGATGCTCTAGTTTTCGTACCCTGATATCCCTTGCAGCCATTATATTGCCTTGGACACATCCTATTACCTTTTGTTTTGGTAGATAGTCAGCCTTGCGAGTCGTAGTTGCTTGCACAGGTGTTGCTTCGTGCCGTCAATGTTTCACAGTTGTTGGAGAAATGCCGCATGTTTAATGTTGGAGATGATCATGGCTTTAATTACCGTTTAACAACTAAAATTGAAGTAGGTAAATAATGCAGAGGCATAGGTGGGCAATAGATGTTATTTGGTTTTTAACCGTCTACTTGTGTCCGTGGGACCCGAGTACTTGATACCTGTTCTTTGAATATTCGCACTATCCGCATGTGGGACCATGAATCCCCCTAACCCTAGCTTGAGTCATATTTAATTCCTTGGGACCACAAGTAGTTTGGGGCTTTATTACTATCATGTACTTATGCTATGCTTTACTGCTTTATTTACGATTGCACGTGGAGCGCCTGTACTGTTTAGGAACAAATGTGGAATGTTTTCGCGGTATCGACAAGCCCAGTCACACTTTTGGGTTCCCAGTCGTTTACAGTCATTGGCACAAACCTCTGGGTCTGTCTCGGAGCCGGCCAACTTCGTCGCGGGTAGCTTGGTGGGGTGGCCCCCTGAAATTAAATATGAATCTTGCGAATGTTCTGTCGTGATGCCTCGTTGGGTTTTCATTTGGTTTTTCCCGAGGTTGATCGTGCGCGTGTTGCTATTTGTGCCCCCTGCGAGGTAAAACTTTCTGAAAGCCGTGTCCGCGGTTATGAACGACTTGGAGCACAGTATCTCGATCATAGACAACTATAACTAAAATAGTGCTATAAATTTGACTTTATAATGACTAGTAATCAGCTTCACTATAATGGAATGACTAAATAAAAGTGCCAACGACTGCTGGTTTTGGGTTGCCCTCTGTTACCATTGTATCTGACTAGTAAGTATTGCAACTATAACGGAATGGCTAAATAAAAGTACCAACAATTGCTGGGTTTTAGATTCCTCATGCTATATATATCTGACTAGTAAGTACTACAACTACAACGAAATGGTTAACTAAAACTGCCCACTCCTTATTATATCAGGATGACTCATGCTATCTATATCTGACTAGTAATTGCCGCAACTATAACGAAATGAATAAAACTGCCAACTGTATGAGTTCCTCGGTTGACTTTCTTGTTTGGTCTCGAGGGGGAAATATCAGGATGGGTATGCTTGGTGATAGTTTCAGGTTGGATCTGAATAGGTCTTTGTTATCCCTATCTGATAGCCGCCAGTTGCATTGAGTCTCTATAGGTTGTTTAGTGCATGCCGCGCTGCCGCTTCAGTCCACCATACCTATGTAGGCGAGGACCGCCGAATTCTAGTCTCGCCATGTACTGGCCTCAGTAGTGATCGCTCTGTTTTTCCTTTGCCTTTTGTCGGCACCCCTTTTGTTTAAGCAGGTTTTGAGATCGACGCCGTTAGCAGGGTTACCCTTCCGGCTCGGCCTAGGCGAGTTATGGGCGCCATTGGTTATTCTTCAGGGCTCTTAGCTCAATTTGCATCTTGTCCATACTTGGATGCTGTATCGTTTTCAAGGTGATTTAGATCTTTGTACTGTATATCTGTATTCTTGACTCTTGGAGTCGTTGTTGTATATATATCTGTTTTATGGGTTCCATCGTGGACTATTGTGTAATGATATTACTTCGTTTTCCACCCGCACGCAAGTGCCTGTTGGGTACCTTTGAATTGTTTCTATGCGAGTTTGGCGGGAATCGCTGAAACTTGCATAGGGCCGATTCTGAGGGTGTTACAGAGTGGTATCAGAGCTCAGCAGTTATGATACCCCACTGGTCCAGCCTGTAGGATAACCTAACTAACGGTCGTTGTAGAGTGTCAAAACTATTTTGGCAAATCGGTTGGATAGATCTGACTAGGTCCACTTTCACTCCTTACCCCTCTGCCATTCTCCTCTTACCTTTGCATGATTTGAATCTACCCCTTATCTTTTCTTTGAGTCCAGGAATTCTTGTGGTTGGGATTCTGTCGTACCTTCAGGGTTTCGCTTCCTCTTGTAACGGTGCTTCGACATCCTGACTTCATGCCATCTGAGGAATCTCCCTCTGTGTACCTTCAGTGGACCAAAAATTCACTAATTTTTTTTCTTTTTATCTTCTGGTGTTTTTTCAATGCGACGACCTCATATCCATCAGATCCGATAAAGACTCTACATCACTTCTTTGCTTCCGAACCTCGTTTGTCGAGATCTTCAGTCTAAATTCTGAGGGTTGGTTGCATAATCCGTCTGTTCGTGTACAGAGTAATGCTTTGAGTGCGGGATGGAGTCGCGACCATACCACTAATCTTATCATTTGCTTTTGTATATTGGATGGTGGATCAATGCAATTCTTACTCCTTCCATGGAAGTTAGAGCTGGCCTTACCTTTAACTTCGTCCGTTATTTATCCGGAGTGTTCTCTCGACGAACGTGAGCAACGACCCTTTGTTGGTGGTGTCACCGATTTCAGGATGGAGAATGAACCCTTGTTAGTGGTGTCGCGGCGATCTACACGAAGCGAGAAGATTCAGATCACCGGCCTTCTTCTACAGATTGATGAAGCGGATCTCGAGGGCGAGATCCATTGTTAGTGGTGTCGAATTGTAGCACCCCGGGTAAAACCACTACTAAAAAATGCCTATTGATTGTATTTTATGCATCATCATCTCATCATATAGCATATCATTGTTCTAAAATTATTTTAACAAACAATATTTTGTTTTACTAAAATATATATGTGGTTTTATTAAACCAGTCTCTCGTTCTTATTTTTTTCATTAAAACAAATAATATTTTCTATATTTTCTCGGTCCTTAGATGACCACGAAAGCTTTTCTTATTTTATAAATAAAAATAGGCCCAAAAGCTTGTCTAAAGTTTTGGCCCAAAACCAGCCTTATCTAGTCTACTTTGGACTATATAAATAATCTATTCCCCTTATTCACTCTCCTTCTTTCCAAACCCTAGCTCCCAAATCTAAGATCCAATCCAAAATTTCGGCAAATTTTTTCCCCGGGCCGCAGGCGAGTTCCTCTCTTCTTACCAAAGCTTTGGATCCAAGTCTGTCTCCCCGTTCCATCTCTTCACTACACTTTCAAGTATGATTCATCGTTGACATGCAGCCTTAAGTTATTCTATTCTTTCCATTTTGTTTTCCCTGCAGAACGCCGCCGCTTGCCTCAGCTCATCGAGCCGGCCGACCTCGCCAGGCACGCGCCCGCCACCTGACCATTTCGCATACATGAGCCAGACCAAAGCACCACAAGCATATTTTCCATCGTTGCTTACTATCTTTGATCCAATCAATCAAATCCACTCCAGTCCCTGTATGAAATCGTAGGATCTCTCTGCTTCTTGGACCTTTTAGGCTCGCCACCAGCTGCCCAGCTTTATCCCTCTGCTCGCGCTTGTGCGCGCGTGTGACTGCCTGTCCGTCTTGATCCAACGCCAGCGAGCAGTACCATCAGCTCTAAAAACCTGCCCGTATCCAGTGTCCTGCGGTAGGAGGCCACCGACAGCAGGCCAGTCCGGGTCGCCGCCCCTTGACCTGGAGAACACCGTGTCTCCACGCGCAGTTGCAGCAGCCAGCTGCATCTCGCATGCGCATCTTGTTCTCTATCTTGCATATCTATATCGATAATATACATGCTCTGTCTCTGAGTCGTGCACAAGGTGTTCGGGAAAATTCTCGTGTCAGATCATGCACGTCAATGGTTCATTTGCACACTGTCGTGACCGTGCGTATCTCAAACCAAGATCTTCACCAACAACTTGTCATCATATCTCGGCCATTTTTTTCCGTGGCATTGGTTACTCCTTCTGCGGTCCGAAGTTCCTTCGCCTTGCTGATCCAAACCGTGAGACCCTGCTCTAACCATATTTTTCTTACTATGCCATCTATTCTTCTTGCATTAAATCATTCATCTTTACATACATATCATGTGGTTTCGGGTTTTTGCTGATTCACCTCATAATTATATATGGAGGCCATATGCGGGCAAATCTAGTCTTATATTGGTCCCATTTAAATTTGTGTAGCGAACCAATGCCATGTTTCGACTTGTTAATATAACATTTAAATTGCGGGGTATCTATACAACATGAACCTATTAAATAATTGTCGGGACACCGGTTCCGCTTAATATGGCCTAATTTATCGCATCTTTGCCATGTCATACATCATACATGCATCATGCCCGATCTTTTGTTGTAGTATTAAATAGTGTCCGGTGTTTCTTATAGTGCTTTGCTTCTTCATGGATTAGGCCGATGAGTTGATGCGAGTGTTGACCCGATCTTCGGATGAATCTTCGCCAATGTTTTCAGGCGAGCATTCTCCCCCTTTCTATCTATCTTACTTTTATAGTATTTACTTTCTCCTATTGATCTATTGCTATCTGTGTTACGATGCTCTAGTTTTCGTACCCGTGATATCCCTTGCAGCCATTATATTGCCTTGGACACATCCTATTACCTTTTGTTTTGGTAGATAGTCATCCTTGCGAGTCGTAGTTGCTTGCACAGGTGTTGCTTCGTGCCGTCAATGTTCCACAGTTGTTGGAGAAATGCCGCATGTTTAATGTTGGAGATGATCATGGCTTTAATTACCGTTTAACAACTAAAATTGAATTAGGTAAATAATGCAGAGGCACGGGTGGGCAATAGATATTATTTGGTTTTTAACCGTCCACTTGTGTCCCGTAGGACCCCGAGTACTTGATACCTGTTCTTTTAATATTCGCACTATCCGCATGTGGGACCATGAATTCCCCTAACCCTAGCTTGAGTCATATTTAATTCCTTGGGGCCACAAGTAGTTTGGGGCTTTATTACTATCCTGTACTTATGCCATGCTTTACTGCTTTATTTACGATTGTGCGTGGAGCGCCTGTATTGTTTAGGAATAAATGTGGAATATTTCGCGGTATCGATAAGCCCAGTCATACTTTCGGGTTCCCAGTCGTTTACAGCCATTGGCACAAACCTCTGGGTCCGTCTTCTCGAGCCGCCAACTTGCATGGTAGCTTGGTGGGGTGGCCCCCTGAAATCAAATATGAATCTTGCGAATGTTCTATCGTGATGCCTCATTGGGTTTTCATTTAGTTTTTCCCGAGGTTGATCGTGCGTGTGTTGCTATTTGTGCCCCCCTGCAGGGTAAAACTTTCTGAAAGCCGTGTCCGCGGTTATGGACGACTTGGAGCACAGTATCTCGATCATAGACAACTATAACTAAAGTAGTGCTATAAATTTGACTTTATAATGACTAGTAATCAACTTCACTATAATGGAATGGCTAAATAAAAGTGCCAACGACTGCTGGTTTTGGGTTGCCCTCTGTTACCATTGTATCTGACTAGTAAGTATTGCCACTATAACGGAATGGCTAAATAAAAGTACCAACAACTGCTGGGTTTTGGATGCCTCATGCTATATGTATCTGACTAGTAAGTACTACAACTACAACGGAATAGTTAACTAAAACTGCCCACTGCTTATTATATCAGGATGACTCATGCTATCTATATCTGACTAGTAATTGCCGCAACTATAACGGAATGAATAAAACTGCCAACTGTGTGAGTTCCTCGGTCGACTTTCTCGTTTGGTCTCGAGGGGGAATACCAGGATGGGTATGCTTGGTGATAGTTTCAGGTTGGATCCGAATAGGTCTTTGTTATCCCTATCTGATAGCCGCCAGTTGCATTGAGTCTCTATAGGTTGTTTAGTGCATGCCGCGCTGCCGCTTCAGTCCATGATACCTATGTAGGCGAGAACCGCCGAATTCTAGTCTCGCCGTGTACTGGCCTGTAGCATCCCAATTATCTAACAATTGCAATGCTACTAGCCTAGTCTATATAATGCTACCTTCAAATATATAATTGTTGCATCATAAGTATATCATGCTCATGTCATCATGCCTCCTTGCATTTGAGCATCATATAAAACTCTTTTCCTTTTGGTTCTTATCTCATATGCATTATTAATTGTATTTGCCTCTTGATATTGTATTTGGTTCTTGATATATTGTTTGATGCCCAAGTTGAGTTGGGGGCATATCTCTTATTAACTCCACCACCTTTTCTCTGTCACCACCTTATAATTCCACCATCCAACTAAATATGAGCTTGGCTTTATTTGAGTTTATCTCTAGCTCATGTGGGTTGGGATGGATCCAATTCTTTTACCACATGCTCTCATCTTAGTGTCATGTTGTTTTCACATTATTGATACTTGAGAGCCACATGGCCACCTTTGCATGCCTTGTGGGTGGAACCTTTTTCCTAGCTTCCATATGTGTGTTTTTGGGGTTATCATCATGTTGGGATATTTTGTGGGCTTATTAAATACCTAGTGGCATATACACACTAGCAAGTCCCAAATATAATCCAATGTGACCATCTCCATATACTCCTCTTGGTATTCTTTCTAAATTCCTTTGCTTGGCTTTTATTCCAATTTTGGGAATGCATAATAATAATGCCATGTGATAATATTGTTTTCACAAGAATCAACATGGCAATAAATATTTTGCATGGGCCATGCAAGTACCACCTTTTGCTTGTCATTTGGATTTTGTTGCATTTTGAGTGGGTCATCTCTAACCTCTTCCTCCCTCTTTGGGTTGATCTAGTGTGATCTTGCTTGATCTATGTTTGGAGCAAGCATGCTTCTAAACCTAGCTCTCACCTCTCTCTTTTTCTCTCTCTAGCATCTAACCTCACCATACCCCATCTAAACCTAAACCCTAATCTACCATAATCTAGACCAAACCCTAAGTGCCCTCCTCATCTCTCCTTAAACCCCACCATGACCAAACCCTAATCCCACCTTCACCTCTCTCGGCCCCTCTTCTCCCTACCAAGGTGGCCCCCTCTCCTTGGCCCCACCTAGCTACCCCATCCCTAATGCCAACCCTAGCCGAGGCTACCACCACCCAACCCGAGGCTACCCCATCTCCTCTCTTGCTCTCCCTCCGCCTAGGGGCCCCACACCGAACCTACCACCTCCTGGCCTCACCGTCCCCCACAGGCTGCTGCCCTGCCTGCCTGCCCAGAAACACGTGAGGGTGGAGGGAAGAAAAGGTGGCCGAGCCACCTTTTCCTCTCCCACCGCCCACGGCACCTCCCCCTCCTCTGCTACCTACCACCACCCCACAACCTCTCCTCGCTCGTCCGGATCCACCCAGGAGGCCTGCCCTCCTCTCTCTCTTCTCCACCGTCTCTATCTACCCCCAGCGCCCGCACGGTCCCTCCGTTCCTTACCTGCAGCCGGTGGCGAGAGCTTTAGGTGTCGAGGAAGAACGAGGAGACGCCTAGGAGGCCGCCCGTGCCGCCGTCGAGGAGGAGACTGTCGCCATTGTACTCATGAGGCCGACACGAAACCCTAGCCGGCCGTCCGTCTGCGTCATCGCCGTCTCCCTGCGCCCCAGGCCGATCCGACCACGTCAAGCAACTCGCGGTGAGCCCCTAACCCTCCTAGACATGCTCCTCTCCACTACCGTTTCCTGGTCGCGCCGGACCATCCGTCGAACGGCCTCATGCGCCGGCGTCGCATGCGTGGTTCTGCTTCACAGCGCATCAAGCCCTATCTAGCCCGTCGCCCTCCACGACAACCACGCCACCACCGCAGCGGTAGCCGCCAACGCGCGCGTGCGTGAGGTCGCCAGATCGATCCCCCGCCCCGCGCCAGACGCGCACCGATCCGTCCGCGGCGCGGAGAAGAAGCACAGTACGGGCAACCCCTTTTGCGCATACCCCCCTGCTTTCTTTTTCGGCTAAACCCGCGGTCCAGCAGCCCCACCTGTCAGCCCCCCAGTCCTTTTTGCAAAAAGGTACCCAGTCTTTCGGATTCATCAACCCGCGCTCCGCCTTGACCCCACCTGTCGACTTCAGCGTTAAGCCATTGCACGTGGACCCGTGACGCCAGTGGCCCACGGTCTCCGTGGTGGCGACACCAGATGTAAAAACCTTTTTGCACCGTGAGCTGCTGAGTCAGCTACTGGCCCACTGATCGTGTCTGTGGCTAGAACTAGACTGAGTAACAAAAGTATTTTCACGTATTCATTTTAATTCAAATCTTTTCAAAATTAATTTCAAATTCAAATTTGTTTCTATTTTAAATAACTTTTAAAATACAAATCTAAATAATACAAATAATATATGTTTTGAAATCAGAAAAATGTGAGGATTTCAAATATGCAATCAAAATATATTTTGAACACTTTATTTTCCAAGTTAAACAAAATTACAATAAATGCCCCTTTTTCTTAAATAATTAATAACTTTTGATTTATAAATCCAAATTTAACAAATGATATGTCTAAAATGATTAGCTCGACGAGACCTTTCTGTTTATGCATTCCTTGGTTTGATTTGGAGCATGCATCATATAAATATATTGTATACAGCAACTAATATGAGATTAAAATGGGCCCAAACTCAATAAAATGATTTAATCTTGTATCTCACACCTCACCCATGCCATGCTACTTCAATGCCATGCAAATTGTGCATCATTCATCATGGCATGATTGTTTGCTGTCGCATTTTATTCATATGCTTGCGCACTTTGTTTATGTTGGCCCTTGTTTGTTTGGTTCTTCTTGAATAGGCGAAGCGGGGGATATATCAAGAGAACCAGGAGCACTACCCAGATCCTTCTCTCACTTCAACTGAGCTGCCAGGCAAGCACTACCACATGCTTGCATACATATAGTACCTATTGCCTCTATCTTATTCTTGCATCATTGAGTCATGATTGCATTAAATTGAATCCCAAGTATTGCATAGCCTTTACATTTAAACCCCACCGAAGCTTGTTCCTCCATCCCATGAGCCATTACTACAGGAGTTGTTTGAGCCATGCGAGTCGTAGAACAGCATGTGTAGGGTATGTGAGTGTCTGATGGATAACGAGGTACCTAAACAACTTAACCTGAGTAGTAATGGGATAACTAATGAAAGTGGCATCGGTGAGCCATATTCGCTATTTGGTTTTTCAGGCTCACTTGTGTCCCGTAAGACCCCGAGTACTTGATTCCTGTTCCAAGAATATTCACGCTATCCACATCCGGGAGGCTTATGGACCCCCCTGAGCCAGAGCTTGATTCATTCTTATTTCTTGAGGGCCACAAACTAGTTTGAGGTTTTATTTACGATCCTGTACCTATGCCATGCTTTACTGCTTTATTTAAGATTGTGCGAGGAGCACACTGTACTGTTTAGGTCCGTGACCCGTTTATGCTGTATCGACAAGCCCAGTCACACTTTCGGGTTCCCAGTCGTTTACAGCCGGCTCCACAAACCTTGAGACCGTCTCGGAGTCAGCTAACTTCGTTGCGGGTAGCTCAATGGGGTGGCCCCCTGAAATATTTCTGAATCCTGTGATTGCTTTGTCGTGACTGCCTCGTTGGGTTTTGATTTGGTTTTTCCGAGGCATATCGAGTGTGTGTTGCTATTTGTGCACCCCTGCAGGGTAAAACTTTCTGAAAGCCGTGTCCGTGGTTATGGACGACTTGGAGCACAGTTTCTCGATCATAGACAAGCATAACTACAGTACCGCTTCTAATTTGACTAGACTAGGTACCTGACTAGTAAATAGTGCAATGCTCACGGAATGGATAATAAAACTGCCAACGGATGGGGGTTGTTCGTCCGCTTCCTCGTCGGTAAGCGAGGAGGAGGATGGATCTGTTAAGATTACCTTTATAACTGTTATAACTGTTGTTCTTAATTCACGGACATCCGTCTATCTTTGGTTAGGCGGATGGTTAGCGAGTATCTATAGAATTTCTAGGGTTTATCTTTTGCTGCAATTCGTCACCCCAGTTGTGTCCCCTTTAGAGGCATAAAGACTTCTTGAGTACCCTAGGGTCTCACACGATAAATTATTGGTTCGAGATGAGCAGTACACTCGCAAGATGGATCTTTGGGTGGAAGAGCAGACGATGTGGGCAACGATCATTGATTGTAGAGATTCCGGAACGGGATCCGTGAGATCTGTGGGCGGGATGTGCTTATTTATGGGGCATCTTATGCCGATTTGCTTCTTATCCGTACTCGGATTTTGTCTTCCGCTTGATACTCTGTTGATTGATGTATGAGGAGATATCCCAAACTATTATATCTATCTAGGATATTTGGATCTTGCCGTATGGCGTTGCTATATTTCCTTTCTTTTTAGATGGAATGGCTCTGATGTACTATTGTATGGTGGCTTGCATACATACTCATTTGTGTATGTAGTTGATCCTTCGCTTTGCCGATTACGCCCGTTCTTGTCCCGATGTTTGGAAATGGTTGGGACGGCCGAAAGGTCTACCTGTGAGTGGCATTTGGGCCCCACCGTACTATTTCAACCATTTCTGATCATCCAGGCTTGTACTAGGAGCGTAATTCACCGAGGTAGTTACATGGCCTCAGTACTGATCGCTCTCTTTTTTCCTTTGCCCTTTGTCGGTACCCCTTTTGTTTAAGCAGGTTTTGAGATCGACGCCGTTAGCAGGGTTACCCTTCTGGCTCGGCCTGGGCAGGGTTATGGACGCCATTGGTTATTCTTCAGGGCTCTTAGCTTAATTTGCATCTTGTCCATACTCAGACGCTGTATCGTTTTCAAGGTGATTTGGATCTTTGTACTGTATATCTGTATTCTTGACTCTTGGAGTCGTTGTTGTATATATATATCTGTTTTATGGGTTACATCGTGGACTATTGTGTAATGATATTACTTCGTTTTCCACCCGCACGCAAGTGCCTGGTGGGCACCTTTGAATCGTTTCTATGCGGGTTTGGCGGGAATCGCTGAAACTTGCATAGGGCCGATTCTGAGGGTGTTACACTACGAACCCCTACAGTGGTATCAGAGCCGTGTCTATATGTAGATCTATTGCACGAGTAGAACACAATGGTCATTATGGGCGGTGGTGCTTTTATTATCAATTACTTATTGTGTACTTTGCGTCTTGCGGTATGATGGGATGAAGTGGTCCAGGCTAACCTTACATGACATCGTTCATGAGACTTGCTCCACGCTTAACATGCAACTTGTATTGCATAAGTGGCTTTGCGGGTGTCTGTCTCTCCCATCATAGTATAGATTCAATTTGCAATGAGCACTTGATAGTTCAAGCATCAACGTTGTGGTTCTTGTTCGTAAGTTAGAGAGAGACTTATTGAAAGCCCCAAACCACGTAAAATATGCAAAGAAAAATTAGAGGTGTCTAACTTTGTTTTGCAGGGGTGTGTTGTGATGTGATATGGCCATGATTGTGATTATATATGATGTATGCAATGTTCCTTATTGTAAGTTGGCAACCGGCAGGAGCCATATGGTTGTTTTTTAAATTTCGTTAAGACCTGCGTGTCTATTCAAAGTAGTGTAATAGTTGATGCTGGTGGACGACAACTATGAAGCGACACCATTGACCTTGACGTCATACCGGTGATGATGGAGATCATGTTCGTGCTTGAAGATGGAGATTAAAGCATAAGAAGAAAGGCCATATCATATCACATATTATGAATTGCATGTGATGTTAATCCTTTTATGGTCTCGGAACACGGATCACCGAAAGGTAAAGCATGAGTCATATAGTAGATATGATGAACATGTTGATTGTTCGCCATTGAAGCTACATCAACTCTCGTGATGATCGGTTTTGATGTAGTGGATTTGGTTCGTGTGATCACTAAAACAATTTGAGGGATATTGTTTTGAGTGGGAGTTCACCTAGATTAATTTATTTATTAATCAGAACTCAATTTGTCATAAACTTAGTCTAAACTATTGCAAATATGTTGTAGATCAATGGCGGCCCCTACCATCAATTTTAATGCGTTCCTAGAGAAAGAAAAGTTAAAAAATAATAAAAGCAACTTCTCGGATTGGTTCCGCAATTTGAGGATTGTCCTCAATGCTGGTAATTTGACCTATGTGTTGGATGCACCGCTGGGTGACCCGCCTGCAGCTAATGCTACCGATGAGGTAAAGAATGTTTTCCTCGCTCAGAAGAATCAGAACTCCACAGTTCAGTGTGCTATCTTGTATGGTTTGGAATCGGAGCTTCAGAAAAGGTTTGAGAACCATGACCCACATGATATTGTCCGTGAACTCAAAATGATATTTGAGGCTCACGCGGCAGTTGAGAGTTATGAGGCTTCTAAAAAGTTCTTTAACTGCAAGATGAAAGAGGGCAGCTCCGTCAGTGAGCACGTGCTTAAGATGTCTGGGCACGCAAGCAAGCTTCAAATCTTGGGTATAGTGATTCCTAATGCTCTGGGGATTCACCGTGTCCTCCAATCACTACCACCAAGTTACAAGAACTTTGTGATGAACTACAATATGCAAAACATGGACAAGTCGTTACCCGAACTCTTCTCCATGTTAAAATCTGCAGAAGTGGAGATCAAGAAAGATCACCAAGTGTTGTTGGTCAATAAGACCACCAAATTCAAGAAGCAAGGCAAGTCTAAGAAAAAGGGAAACTTCAAGAAGGGCGGTAAGAAAGTTACCGCACCAGCGAAGAAGACCAAGGCTGGGCCTAAGCCTGATACTGAGTGCTTTTGTTGCAAGCGAGAAGGTCACTGGAAGCGGAATTGCCCAAAGTACTTGGCGGATTTGAAGAACGACAGCATCAAGAAGAAAGGTATATCCGTTATACATGTTATTGATGTGTATCTCACTAGTACTCGTAGTAGTTCCTGGGTATTTGATACTGGTTCGGTTGCTCATATTTGTAACTCGAAACAGGTACTGCAGAATAAACGAAAGCTAGCGAAGAACGAGGTGACGATGGGTGTTGGAAATGGATCAAAGGTTGATGTGATCGTGGTCGGCACGCTACCTCTTTATCTACCATCGGGATTAGTTTTATACTTAAATAATTGTTATTTGGTGCCTGCGTTGAGCATGAACATTATATCCGGATCATGTTTATTACGAGACGGTTACTTGTTTAAGTCTGAGAATAATGGTTGTTCGATTTATATGAGTAATATGTTTTATGCACATGCACCTTTGATAGATGGTCTATTCTTATTGAATCTCGATTGTGGTAATACACACATTAATAACATTGAAGCTAAACATTTGAAATTGAGCGATAACTCAACCTATATGTGGCACTGTCATCTTGGTCACATTAGAGTGAAGCGTATGAAGAAACTCCATTCCGATGGACTTCTTGAATCACTTGAAAGATGTGAAGCATGTCTGATGGGTAAAATGACTAAGACTCCATTTTATGGTATGATGGAGTAGGCTACGAACTTATTGGAAATCATACATACCGATGTGCGTGGCCCAATGAGTGTAGCATCGCGTGGTGCTTATCGTTATTTTCTTACCTTCACGGATGACTTGAGTAGATATGGGTATATCTATTTCATGAAACATAAGTCCGAAACTTTCGAGAAGTTTAAGGAATTTCAAAGTGAGGTAGAGAATCAACGTAACAAGAAAATTAAATTCTACGATCTGATCGTGGAGGTGAATATCTAAGTTACGAGTTTGGCGAGCATTTCAAGAAATGCGGAATACTTTCACAATTGACACCGCCGGGAACACCTGTGTCCGAACGTCGTAATCGAACTCTCTTAGATATGGTTTGTTCTATGATGTCACTTACAGATTTACCGCTATCATTTTGGGGTTATGCATTAGAAACAGCCGCATTCACTTTAAATAGGGCACCATCTAAATCCGTTGAAATGACACCGTATGAATTATGGTTTGGGAAGAAACCTAAATTGTCGTTCCTTAAAGTTTGGGGTTGTGAAGCTTATGTAAAGAAGTTACAGCCTAACAAGCTTGAACCCAAAGCGGAAAAATGCGTCTTCATAGGATACCCGAAGGAAACTATTGGGTATACCTTCTATCATAGATCCGAAGGCAAAATCTTCGTTGCCAAGAATGGATCCTTTCTAGAGAAGGAGTTTCTCTCGAAAGAAGTGACTGGAAGGAAAGTAGAACTCGACGAGGTTGTTGAACCTTCTCTCGAACTTGCGAGTAGCACAACACCGGAAGTGGTTCCTGTGGCACCTACACCAATAAGAGAGGAAGCTAATGATGTTGATCATGAAACTTCGGTTGAAGTTGCTAAGGAACCTCGCAGGTCAACAAGAACTCGTACCACTCCTGATTGGTATGATCCCGTTATGAGTGTCATGTTGGTGGACAACACCAATGACCCTGCGACATATGAGGAAGCGATGATGAGCCCAGATTCCAATAAATGGTAAGAAGCCATGAAATCCGAGATTGGATCCATGTACGAAAACCAAGTATGGACTTTGGTTGACTTACCGGATGGCCGGAAGGCTGTCGAGAACAAATGGATTTTCAAGAAGAAAACAGATGCTGATGGTAATGTTACTGTCTATAAAGCTCGACTTATCGCAAAAGGGTTTCGACAAATTCAAGGAGTTGACTACGATGAGACTTTCTCACCAATAGCGAAGCTAAAATATGTGAGGATTATGTTAGCAATCGCTGCATATTATGATTATGAGATATGGCAGATGGATGTCAAAACGACGTTCCTCAACGGATGCATTGATGAAGAGTTGTATATGATGCAACCCAAAGGTTTTGTCGATCCTAAAGATGCTAACGAGGTATGCAAACTTCAACGGTCCATATATGGATTGAAGCAAGCATCCCGAAGTTGGAATCAACATTTTGATAAGGTAATCAAAAGCTTTGGTTTTATACAAACTTATGGAGAAGCTTGTATTTACAAGAAAGTGAGTGAGAGCTCTGTAGCATTCTTAATACTATATGTAGATGACATATTCTTGATTGGGAATGATGTAGACCTTCTTAATAGTGTCAAGGATTATTTGAATAATAGTTTTTGAATGAAAGATCTTGGCGAAGCAGCTTATATATTAGGCATAAAGATTTATAGAGATAGATCGAGGCGCCTAATATCATTGTCACAGAGTACATATTTGGACAAAGTTCTAAAGAGGTTTGGAATGGAAGATAGCAAGAAAGGGTTCTTGCCCATGTTTCCCAATACGACCTTGAGTAAAACTCAAAGTCCTGCAACGGCAGAAGAGAGAGAAAGGATGATTAAGACTCCCTATGCCTCAGCCATAGGATCTCTTATGTATGCCATGCTATGTACTAGACCCGACATTGCATATGCTGTTAGTTTGACTAGCAGATATCAAAGTGATCCAGGAGTAGATCATTGGACAACGGTCAAAAACATCCTTAAGTACTTGAGAAGAACTAAGGATATGGTTCTTTCTTATGGAGGTGATGAACAACTCGTTGTTAATGGTTACACCGATGCTAGTTGGAACACCAATCTGGATGATTCTAAATCTCAATTTGGATACGTATTTACTTTGAATGGTGCAGCAGTTAGCTGGAGGAGTGCAAAGCAAAGCGTTGTGACGAGATCTTCAACTGAATCGGAATACATAGCTGCTTCGGAGGCTTCACAAGAGGCGATATGGATGAAGGAGTTCATTACAGAGCTCGGTGTGGTTCCAAGTGCGCTGGAACCAATGTCTATCTACTGTGATAACATGGGCGCCATAGCCAATGCGCAAGAACCAAGGTCACACAAGAAGTTGAAGCACATCAAGCTACATTTTCATGCTATTCGAGAGCACGTCCAAGATGGTGACATAAAGATTTGCAAAGTACACACAGATCTGAATGTGGCGGATCCGTTGACTAAACCTCTCCCGAGGGCAAGACATGACCAACACCAAACCGCCATGGGTGTTCGGTATATTACCATGTAATCTAGATTAGTTGACTCTAGTGCAAGTGGGAGACTGTTGGAGATATGCCCTAGAGGCAATAATAAAAGTGGTTATTATTATATCTTTGTGTTTATGATAAATGTTTACATTCATGCTATAACAGTATTAAAAAGGAAACATTAATACTTGTGTGATTTGTAAACTAAATTAGAGTCCCTAGTAAAGCCTCTTTGAAATACTAGCTTGTTGTTTAATAGATGATCGTGGTTTCCCGATCATGAGAATTGAGATGTTGTTAACAACAAGATCATATCATTAGGAGAATGGTATGATGGAATACTCCTATAGATAAGCGTAGCATTAAGATCAAGTCACTTCAATAGTTCGTTTGCTATAAGCTTTCTGATACATAGTAACCTAATTCCTTCGACCATGAAATCATGCTAATCACCATCATCGGAAGAATGCTTTGATGACATCAAACACCACACCGTAACTGGGTGGCTATAAAGGTGGCATTGAGTGTTCGGAAAATATGGGTTGAGGAACATGGATCAAGAGTGGGATTGTCCATCCATATGACGGATAGATATACTCTGGGCCCTCTTGGTGGAATGTCATCCAATTAGCTTGCAAGCATGTGACTGGCTCACAAGGGATCACATATCACGGGAACGAGAAAAGAGTACTTATCGGTAACGAGGTTGAACTAGGTATGTAGAGATACCGACGATCAAAACCTTGGATAAGTAAACTATCGCGAGACAAAGGGAAATTGGTATCGTATGTAAGTGGTTCATTCGATCGCAAAGTAATCGTAGAAATATGTGGGAGCCATATGAATTTCCAGATTCCTCTATTGGTTATTGATTGGAGAAGTGTCTCGGTCATGTCCACATAATTCATGAACCATAGGGAGACACACTTAAGGATTCGATGTTGTTTAGTAGATATGGAATGTTAGTAGGGATACCGAATGTTTTTCAAAGTTTCGGATGGGATCCGGGATATCATGAGGAGATCCGGAATAGTCCGGAGAATAAGATTCATATAAGGAAAGTCCAATTTCGGAGTTCGGGAAAGATTCCGATGTTTTCATCAGAGAGGTTCTAGAAGGTTCTAGAAGGTTCACCGATCCGGAAGGAGAATGGTCCATGAATGTGTCATGGGTAAGTGGAATGATTGGATCATATCCTAGTTCACTTGGTGTGGGCATTTGCAAGAGAGAATTAAAGCTCTAAATTGAAAGTCGAACGGGAAGTTTGAAAAGTCAAACTGGAACAATGGTTTTCTAGTGGGAGAAGAAACAAGTCCTTCTCTCAATCCAACTTGGGTTTGGGTTTGGATTCAAATCCACCCCTCCCAAGGCTGCCCCCCTCTCATAAATAGAGGGGGAGGGCTTCCCCAACACCACAATCCCTAGCCCCTCTCCACCCCGAAGCCGCACTTGCTTGATTGCCGGGCCGCCTCTAGCCGCCGACATCTTCTCCTCCTCCCGGTTTTCTAAACCCTAGATTTTCGGGAAACCCTAATCCACCATAACTCGCACCGGCTTAGGCGAAGCCCTATGGGATCTTCCCTCTACTTCCGACACCACGCCGTCGTGCTGCCGGAATCACAAGGGGAGAACTACAACCTCCGTTGCCTGCTGGAACAAGGGAGAGGAAGGTCTTCATCGAACATGTGAACATGTGCAAGCGCTGCTGAACATGGCCTTGGGAAGGATCGTCTACGCGATCTTGAGATCGGCAAGTGTACGACTACATCACCCACGAGAATCTGCTCTCGTTAACCGCTTTGGAATCTTTGAGGGTGAGTGCTTCTATCGACTCATTGCTACAATCTAGTAGATAGATCTTGGCATGGTTGTGTGCATGCGGTAGAATTTTTTTGTTTTCCATGCTACGAACCCCTACAAGATCATCCCGGAGGCCTTCTTCTTCATCATGCCAGCCTCTGGTATGAAGCGTGAGTAGTTCCACCTTGGACTACGGGTCCATGTAGTAGCTAGATGGTTGTATCTCCTCCTTGTGCTTTCATGTCTAGATCTTATGAGCTCCGTTCATGATCAAGATCTCATCTATTTGTAATCATGCATGTTGTGGTTGCGGGGATCCGATGGATATTGACATTACTATGTCAGATTGATTAATAGTTTTGTCTTATTTATTCTATCATGTCTGTGTTGTTTGTGATCTTGCATGCTCTCTCTTGTTAGTAGCTATCTTGTCCAAGTAGTTGCTAGTGACTACAACATGGGGTATTTATGCTCGATAGTGGGTTCATGCCTCTACTTAATCAAGGGAAGTGACAGAAATCTTTACGGTTGTAGATGTGCTATTGCCACTTGGGAGAAAACAACGGTCTCGTGTTCATGGAACAAGTGGATTGTTTACCTTACACACTTTGCTTAAAGCAGTTTTCTGTTGCTTGCAACTTTATAATGGAGGGGGTTCGGATGATAACCTGAATGTGGACTTCTAGTCATAGGTGCAGTTGGATGGCGGTCTATGTGTATTGTTGTATTGCCCAATCAAATCTCATAGGATCTTTTTGTCTAGTATTGCATTGTTATGCCTTGATCAGTCCTATCAATTTCCCTGCTGTAATTTTTTTACCCAGCATGCCATGTTTGTTTATCTAAGGAGAACACCGCTAGTGAACTATGGACCCCGGTCAAATCTTTACCATTGATACATCTTCCATTGTTATTGTTTACTTGCTGCAAACCATCATCACCTTCCACACCATACAATTAATCCTTTATTACAGCAATCGGTGAGATTGACAACCTCACTGTTCGTTGGGGCAAAGTCTTGAGTTTGTGTTGTGTAGGTTTCCACGTTGCTTGCAACACCTTTGAGACGTTTCCTTCCTCCTACTGGTTCGATAACCTCAGTTTCTTACTGCGGGAAGACTTGCTGCTGTGCTGCATCACACCTTGCTCTTGGGGTTTCCTGACGAAGCACTTCTAGGCGCAATCAACAAGTTTTTTGGCGCCGTTGCCGGAGAATTAAAGAAGAATCTCCCACGTCAACAACACGCCAAACAAGTTTTCTGGCGCTGTTGCCGGGGAGGATAAGGACGTCTTCACAAGGGGAGTCCTCCTCAACCTTTCTCTTTACTTTGTTTTTAGTTTGCTTAGTTTCTTTTGCTTGGTTTTGTTTGCCTCTTTTTATCAAAAACTCCAAAAAAATTAGTTTGTTTGGTTTGCTTTATCTTATCAAAAACACAAAAAAATAGTTCCTGCTCTAGCTGCTGCTGCTGTTTTTGGCTTGCCCCACTTTTGCCAAAATGAACTCTGCTGAGAACACCAAGTTGTGTGACTTCACTAGCACAAACAACAATGATTTCCTTACCACTCCTATTGCTCCACTTGCTCCTGATGCTACCTTTTATGAAATCAAGCCTGCTTTGTTGAATCTTGTGATGGGAGAGCAATTTTCTGGTGCTAGTTCTGATGATGCTGCTGCCCATCTTAATAGCTTTGTTGAACTTTGTGAGATGCAAACGTATAAGGATGTAGATGGAGATATTATTAAGCTCAAGCTGTTTCCTTTCTCCTTGAGGGGAAGAGCTAAAGAATGGTTGCTATCCTTGCCTAGAAATAGTATTGATTCTTGGATTAAGTGCAAAGATGCTTTTATTGGAAAGTACTACCCTCCTGCTAAGATTATATCTATGAGAAGTGATATTATGAAATTTAAACAACTTGATAATGAACATGTTGCTCAAGCTTGGGAAAGAATGAAATCTTTGGTTAAGAATTGTCCCACTCATGGACTTACTGCTTGGATGATTATCCAGACTTTTTATGCAGGTCTAAAATTCTCTTCAAGAAACCTGTTGGATTCAGCTACTGGAGGTACCTTTATGACCATCACCTTGGGTGCCGCAACAAAACTCCTTGATAATATGATGGTTAACTATTCTGAATGGCACACTGAGAGAGCTCCACATGGTAAGAAGGTAAATTCTGTTGAAGAAACCTCCTCTTTGAGTGATAAGGTTGATGTTATTATGGATATGATTGTTAATGGGAAAGCTCCTTTAGATGCAAATAATGTTCCCTTAGCCTCTTTGGTTGCTCAAGAAGAGCAAGTTGATGTGAACTTCATTAGAAACAACAATTTTAACAATAATGCCTATAGGAATAATTTTGGTAGCAACAACAATTATAGGCCTTATCCTCCTAATAATGGCAATTCCTATGGAAACTCCTACAACAATGCTAGAAGTGCCCCCTCTGAACTTTAAGTTATGCTCAAAGACTTTATTAGTAAATAAACTGTTTTCAACAAGATTGTGGAGGAAAAGCTTTTAACTATTGAGAAAAATACGTCCTCTTTGTCTGAAACACAGTCCTCTTTGATTAATAAAATGGCTGCTAAACCTGAAACCATGGAAAGTACCTTTATTGCTACTCATGCCATACAAGTTACTATTGATGAAAATGTTAGACTATTAGCTCAACTTCATGCTAAGTGGGAAAGGGAAGCTGAAATTGATAGAAACAATAGTGTGTGCACCATCACTAAAATGGATGCCACTAAACCACAAGAAGTCCCTATTCCTCCTCCTACAATGCCTAAGCCTAATGAGTCTACTACTAGTGATGCTAAGTTTGATTTTTATATAGATGGTTGCAATATTTCTGAAGTGATTATGTTCCTGCAAAAGCTTGCTAGAAGTCCTGATGCTAGTGATATGCATGTTGCTTTCACCAAACACATTATAGATGCTCTTGTTAAGATTAGGGAAGAAAAGTTAAAATACAAAGCTTCTATTCCTAGGAAAGTAGAAGATAGTTGGGAACCCATTATTAATATGCAAGTGAATGACTTTGATCTCAAAGCTTCATGTGATCTTGGTTCTAGTGTCTCTATTATGCCTAGGAAGATTTATGAAATGCTTGATTTGCCACCTTTGGAAGATTGTTATTTGGATGTCCCACTTAATGATAATGCTAAGAAGAAACTCATGGGGAGTGTTAATGATGTTCTCATTATGGTTAACAATGTTTATGTCCTTGTTGATTTCTATGTTTTGGATGTTGAATACCATGCTTCTTGTCCTATTACTTTGGGAAGACCTTTTCTTAGAACTATTGGTGCTATCATTGATATGAAAGAAGGCACCATTAAATATCAATTTACATTCAAGAAAGGTATTGAACACTTACCTATGAGGAGAGAGAATTTTCTTTTTGCTCCTCCTTTGAAAGCAAGGTTTGATGTTAAAGCTTCTTCATTTGAAAATACTTGATTTCTTGCTTCTTGTGCCTAACTTAAAGGCGTTAAAGAAAAGTACTTGTTGGAAGATAACCCAAGAGTTTCCTTGAGTCTTGTAAGTTATTACTTTAGTAATGACCTCTACTTTTCCTTTTTGTTTGATTTTTGTGCCAAGAATGACCTCTAATGAGATGAAAGTAAGATTTGGGGAGTTGTTGTCCCAAAACAGATTTATGTTCTCCACCATAAAAATTCATGAGGAGTCTCTGTAAGTCGGATTGTGCTCAAAATTTACAAATAAATCCCGCAGTATGTTAGCTAACTTTAGTTAGTTCAACACTTTTTGATTTGAGCAACAGAAAGTCTTCAAAAAAATCGGTTTCTACCTATTGATCTATTTTGACAAATTTCTGCCATTATTTGTATTTGCTTCTTATTAATTCCATTTTGGGTTCTTTTGGGGAAATTGAGTTTTTTGAAGGAGTTGCTACAGTAGATTGTGGTTTTAGTGAAATTTTTTGCTGTTCTAAAGCTAAATCCAAAGGTCTATTATCTTTTAAATACACTAATGTTGCTAATAAAGATTGTGCGAAGTTTTGTATGAAGGAAAATTTCAGGTGTGGAGAGAGAATGATGTAATGAGATAAAGAATGGATAAAAGCTCAAGATTGGGGATGCCACCCCGGTGTCACCCCAAGAAATATCCAAGAGGTACAAGCGTCAAAGCTTGGGGATGCCCAAGGCATCCCCTTCTTCATCAATAAAAAGCTCAGGTCCTTCTAGACACTTCATTTTTATTGTTTCATGCACAGTTGTGCTGTTCTTTGAGTGTCTTAGTTTTTGTTTGATTTTCTTAGTTTGCTTGAATAAAGTAGTTTGGACCCCCGTTCTTGCTGTGTTGTTTCAAATAAGTCGATTGTTGTTGAAAAGGAGTAGAAAGTTCTTGCTTGAAAGTGCAAGAGGAGCTTGCATTGACTATGACTTAGACTTTAGCATGACATGCTAGGGGTTGTTTTGACCTTATGCTTAGTGATTATTTCTGTAGCATGACTTGTTCCAAACAATTGGGATTGCTTAGTGTGCCTTGAAAGAATCATGCGTTGTTTTAGCATACAAAAGCATAGTATTGTGGTATTCTCCTTTGATGCTTTGTTTAGGGTTGACTTGGCACATGCTCACACCATGTTATGACTATGAACAAGTCACCATAGCCTCTATGATCATTTAGTCCTTGACTTGTAGTACCAATCTATGCTTTGATTAGTAATGTTTTGTCGCTCTGCATGATTATGGCCATTATTGCTCTCTTAGTTGGTTGCTTCCAGTCTTTTGCTAGCCTCCACTTATATGAGTAAGCTATACTCATGCTTCCAACTCTCAAGAAACCAAGTTATTCCAAAGTGTCCACTATAAATTCCTATTCATGGTGTTTTACACCATTCCAAGTATATTCTTGTTTTCAGCTATCTTCCAATTAAAAATATTTTGTTATGTGAAAACTTAGTGATTAAAGCCCTCACGAACTTGATGGAACATTTTATATTCCTTGCCCCTAATAAACTTGAACCACTGTGTCATCTATGTTGTATATGCTTGCACTTATACGTTGGAATTAGCAGAACCATGCTGTCATGGGGAACGTTTTCAACATTGCACTTGTACTTTGTACACAGTTGATATCGTGCTCTTTTTTCTATGGATGTCGCCAGTGTGAAATAAAAAGGGAGATTGTAAGTCCATGGAGTTATGTATTTTGTGTTAGAGAAACGCCTAGGCCGCTAGCCTAAGCCATGCCTAAGCATGGTGGAAACTTGCAGCATCACCATAATGAGCAATCTATGAAGCATCCTTAATAAAAACCTATGCAAATAGCAAATAAAAAGATCGCTGAGATGCTCATTGTCTGCTTGCCTTGTCATTTTGGTTATGGGATAGCTCCTATACCATGTGCAAGGGGTACCCCGTTGGCGGTTCTCTATGATACACATGTACTTACTATGACAAGAACTTACAGGTGACTAAAGTTGAGTAGCATGCGGTGCGGCCCTCGTATTCAAGGGACATGAGATTGCCAACTTATACTTTGTCAAGCATATACTCCATAGTTTGTTCACTTTAACCTTAATTGCTTCAAGATGCTTATGATAGGGGCAATTAGGGCTGAAAGCTAGCAAGTACCATAATTTTTGGAAGCTCTTTTTAAAACTTGAAATCCCTGCTTCCCTTTATGATGGGCCTTTCTTCCACTATTATATTGAGTCTCCACCTTCTACCTTTAGGCACCATTAAGAGAGCATAGTTGCCATTCTTAGTTCTATGTGCAGTGTCCCAAAACTTATTGATTGATGCATATTGTTGATATTGCTTGCTCTTGAACTATTTGTATCTAGTCACTCTTATGAAACTTTGAAGGTGTCCTATGCATGTATTTGCTACTCTATGAGGGACAAGCTGAATGCCACTATGCCATGTTTTCTATATGTGAAACAAACAAACATTTTTCAATGCATGGTATTCATTATCTTTGTTTGCAGCCTTTCATGTTGCATGCATAGTTATTTTGTATTATTGTTAGAACTCCATCTTTCATGCACATGTTTAGAGTTTTTTGATCCCAGCTTTCAATGCTTGGAAATGGTTTGATCTTGGTTTTCATGGTGCATGTCACCTAAAAAAATATTCTTTTATCACTTACCTACTCGAGGACGAGGAGGAGTAAGCTTGGGGATGCTTGATATGTGGGAAACGTATCTATAATTTTTGATGTTCCATGCTTGTTTACTATCTACTTTGCTTTGCTTTGTCCACACTTTGAGGTGTTTTTATATTTTTTTGGTACTAACCTATTAACAAGTTGCCACAGTGCCAGTTGCCTGTTTTCTTCTGTTTTTGGTTCCTGAAAGGCAGAAAATCAATATTCTCAGAATTGGACGGGACAAAAGCCAAAGTCAATATTTTGCCGTGGGGAACACGAAGCCAGAGTACGAGATGGATGAGACTCACCAGGGGGCCACACCCCCTGGCACATGGTGGGCCCATCCTGCACAGGGATGGGTGCACCACCTGTGGCTCCTCGCGTCTTCGCCTATAAGAAGCCCCCGACGCCTAAACCCTAAGTACCCAATCAAAATTCCACGAAACCGTATGTAGCCAACACCACCATCGTCCCTAGATCAGGGGAATCTAAAGCTCTTCCCGGTACCCTGCCGAAGGGGAGATCACCCCAGAGGTCTTCTTCTTCATCATGCCAGCCTCCGGTATGAAGCGTGAGAAGTTCCACCTTGGACTACGGGTCCATGTAGTAGCTAGATGGTTATATCTCCTCCTTGTGCTTTCATGTCTAGATCTTGTGAGCTCCGTTCATGATCAAGATCTCATCTATTTGTAATCATGCATGTTGTGTTTGCGGCGATTCGATGGATATTGAGATTACTATGTCAGATTGATTAATGGTTTTGTCTTATTGATTCTATCATGTCTGTGTTGTTTGTGATCTTGCATGCTCTCCGTTGTTAGTAGCTATCTTGGCCAAGTAGTTGCTAGTGACTCCAGGAGGGGGTATTTATGCTCGATAGTGGGTTCATGCCTCTACTTAATCAAGGGAAGTGACAGAAATCTCTACGGTTGTAGATGTGCTGTTGCCACTAGGGAGAAAACAACGGTCTCTTGTTCATGGAACAAGTGGATTGTTTACCTTACACACTTTTCTTAAAGCAGTTTTCAGTTTGCAACTTAATACTGGAAGGGGTTCAGATGATAACCTAAAGGTGGACTTCTAGTCATAGATGCAGTTGGATGGCGGTCTATGTATATTGTTGTATTGCCCAATCGAATCTCATAGGATCTTTTTGTCTAGTATTGCATTGTTATGCTGTCGTGGTGGTGGCACGGCAGATGCCATGGGTAGGCTAAAGTATGGGGCCAATGGATGCTAGAGGGATTCGGGGAGGGAAGATGTAGTGATTTCTACACTCAAATGCTCAACAAGTAAATCTCTATTTCTCTCCTCAATGAATACAAGTGCTCCAAGAGCTGTCTCATAGAGAGGAAGAACACTACTACATGAGCCTTACGATGTAGAATGAATCGATCCCCCTCTCAGGAGCCAGCGTCCCCCCTTATAAAGAGGTGCCTTGGTTCCTTCTAGGGCTGACGTGGCAAGCATATCCTTGGAATATGCTTGTCCCAATATGGTAACTCGGCGGCCTCCTGTAGTGACCTCGGATCAAGTAAGATCCTAAGTCCCTGTGAATAACATGCTAGTCCCTGGATCAATAGCTAGCACTCACAGTCGATGAAATATCATGTAAAACACAAGTCTTTATTACATGAATCGAGTAATCCAGAGTTTACATTATTACAACAGAAGCGATATAAATACAACTTGGAGTCCCATCAATGCCACAGGTAGGTTGAGTGAAGACCCGCGATCCTAGCGCACCTTTCAACGATCTCCGAAATTCTGCACATGAAACGTGCAGCCAACAAGTTGGGTCAATACTTTGAATGTATTGGCAAATTACACCAAGGAGAGAAAAGACTATCTCTATATGCAAGGCTGGTATAGGCTGTAGAGTTCATTTGCTCAAAGCTATTTTTCTTAAGTAGAGAGAAGAAGAGAGGACTGTCCTACTTTGTAAACATTTGCTTAGATAAAATAAGGTCGAGTGGCACACGAGGATATTATGCACCAAGTGTCCAAACAACCAAACACTTGGATATTACGCACCAAGCATCACTTGGATATTACACACCAAGTTCCCAAATTCCCACCCATTAGAGATATTACACACGCCATGGGGTTTCAAAACTTTGTTTTAGAAAAGAGAGAGGAAGATCCTTCAGAGGCTCCATCCTTCAGACGCTCATTGTTGTTCTGTTACCGTGAACACGGCTGATCGATCAGATTGCAATACTCTCGAGAGTTTGTGCACTTTACCCACAATCCACGATCAAGTCCCTTAACAGACAAGACCATGGCGAGGCTTTCCCTTAGTAGCCCCTCTACCTTCCGGATCCAACCGTGCCAAGAACCTCCAAATGTTGGTACCCAGGTGAGGTTTCCCACTAAGTACTAGGCCAAGACAGAGCCCATAATGTATTGTGGTTGCACTGGAAGCTTCTGAATTCTGAAAAATGACAGACTTCTTTGATTCCTGGGCGGCCGTCCTCCACCAAAATCTCACTCGTTGACCCGACAACCATTCCGTCCAGAAGAAAACTTAGTTTTATTTTGAAGTGGATTTGAGAAGAAAAGTTTGCTCAAGAGAGCCTTTATACTTAGAAAAATTCATTGTCTTTCGAACCCCCCAACGGTACTTTGTATATATAGCATAGCAAGCAATACTTAGCAAAAACAGGGGTAACCTATTAGGATGGGAAATCCTAAGTATAGAGCTACTCATGGCATACTACAAAATCATCGCACTTGCAAAATAATACTAAGGGGAAAATCTACTAGAACATCCTACACATGCATACTACAGAATTTTGAAGATCACATGCATAGAATCAAAACTGGAACAAAATTATGAACAAGTGGTGTAACTTGCCTTATGTTGATAATATGGGTGTTGATTGTATTTCTCCGCAACAATCGCACTCTCCGAACAATCTAATACAAGGACAAGGTAGTTCCAATCAAAACAATTGCAAACATAGCAAACACAACAAGGATGATCGAAAACATGCATGATGATTTAACATTACACAATGGGTATAATAAGTTTTATGAATATTAATATATCATATGATGCATGTATGAGTTTATTTAATGCAATAGGGTACTTGTTATTAATAATTACTTGCCAATATAAGGGTTTTGATAGTTCTGTTGTAACGCCTGTTCTAACTGTAGAATTAAATTTGTTTCTTGGGTTTACTGGATAGAGGACGTTAATACGAACCAGTAGGCATTGGATTCACCCTAATCGGAGTTATAGATCTTTTTATATGATTTAAATAGTGTTTAATGGGTTTTAAATGATTCATACAGTTTCTGTTGCCTAAAAATCAAACAAAAATTATATCTGTAATCTCCACGGAATTGTGATTTCAGGGACATATTATTTGTAATTTTCTGAATAGTATTTATTTTCTTATGAATTTATTACTCTAAATAGGCCATTAAACCATTTAAACCTTCACGGCAAATCCTTACAGTAAAATGCTGAACTAATTGCATATTGATGATCTACATGGAACCAGCTTTCTATTGGTATATTATTTATATTTTTGTGACAAGCAATTAATTTACTATGAATTTAATGATTTATAAAGCCATTAAAACTAATTAAATTGTTACGGGTTAAATAATCTGCAAAGGCTAGATCCAACCAGATATTCTTAAAGTACAGTACAGTAGCTTCAATTTGATATATTATTCATATTTTTCGGAGTTACAGATAATTTTTTATGAATTTATTAACCTAAAAGACCATTAAAACTAATTAAATTACTGCAATAACCACGTACAGTAAAAGTTGGATCTATTCTGATAAGATAATTCTACGTGAAATTATCTGATATATTATACGAAATTTTTGGACGTGGTATGAATTTCTAATGAATTTTACAAGTTAGATCTATAATATGCAATTTTAAATTCGAACGGAATATTCCAGGGAATATTCCGCTGACTGGACAGGTTGACTTTGCATGCTGACTGGGACTAGATGTTGACCTTACGTTGACGTGGCGTTGATGAGGAATATGACCGGGATGACGACATGACACACACCGGTTTGATTGGATCTCGACCGTCTGGATAGGATCCGGTGGCTAGAAGAAGAGATTGATCCGATTTTGGCTCAGAATAGACAAGAAATATATCTGTGTTAGAGAGACAAATCCGTAGGTCAAATTGAAAAACTCAGAACATGAAAGTTGTGGGGAATCATTATTCCTACCTTCTCACCAAAGGAATTTGGATTTGAAGAAACGAGCGCGAGTAGATCTTGGATTTACACCGTAAGATCTGAAATATTGTGATACAAAATTCTCCGGCTGTGGTGGATGAAAATAGGTGAGGTTTCTCGGTATTGAAAGATTTCGACGATTCCTACAACTTTTGTTTTTTGACCGAAGGCAAACGACGAAGTCTAGATGGGTTAAAAAGCGAAATAAGATTCGGGCATATGTAGATTCGGGATTTCGAGAATAGAAACTCGTATAGCCGTGGCTCCACGAGTTTATATGGAGATTTAGGATGGTGTAGAGATAGGCCTTGGAGTAGGGAACAAGTAGAAACAAACGGAAGTTGATTCGGAGTTGTAGATAAAAAGTTATAGCAGCTTGAGTAGAGATAGGTTTAACAAAACAGATTTCGCACGCTTTTTAGAGCAAACCGATCGATCCCGTACCCGTGGCCTGCCCGGCTGGCTCGGTCCGGTCAGACCGGGTGGGCCGGCCCGTTTCTTTTTTTTAATACTTGTTTCCCTCATATCTTTTGCATACGAACTCCAAATGACATGATTCTTGTTTCTAAATTTTTCTAAAATCGAATAGATCATTATAGGATCAAATTTGTAATATTTTTACTAGTTTGGAAGTAGTGGATTTATAAATCCTTGTATATTTCATTTTATTTATATCTTTATGTGTTTGTATTTGATACATAACTTTTTCATACTAGCTCCAAATGAGCTCAATTTTGTTTCTAAAATTTTGTAATATTAATTGGATCTTTTTAGGCTATAATTTAGCAATAATCGCTGTCTTAACAATAGTGGGTTTTATAAAGTCAATTTAATTTCCTTTAGGAACATCTAGGCAAATCAACTATAGGATTTTAGATACCAGGATTTGGATTCAGTTTGTGAGAACTTTGCATGGATGAAATGCTTATGAATGCTTCATGAGTTTCATTTTGAAATCTTGCACACCAATTCCACAATCCAAAATCAATCCATGCCCTTTTGCCTATATGGCTACTTAGGTCTTAACAAAAGAGTATAAGATTTTGAATTCAAGGTCGAGAGGATTTTCTATTCAAAAAGTTTCTTATCTTTGAGAATTTTGAACATAATCAAACAATCAATCAAACTTATTTATTTATTTCACATTCCAAAATTAGGAGAATTTTGGAATGTGACAGACTACCACCCTTAAAAGAAATCTCGTCCCGAGATTTGGGAAGGCTAGAAAGAAAGAAAGGTTCGGGATCCATTAGGATGCTACCACCCTTAAAAGAAAATTGACTAGGTCACTTCTCGAGGATTCACTTAGCTCAGATTGGTTCTCCTTTAGACTTTTATTGGCACAATGTCTCTAGCACATTCTAAACATCATGATTGATAGTTTCCGAGATATCACTTCTTCAACTAGCAAAACTCTCATGGTGGGCAAATAGGGAACGTTTACTTCACAGTTCCCATAATTCACGGTTGGGATTCATCCTTACCGTACATCCTATGCTTAGCAATGGATGCTTTTAGAAGGGTGTAACAATATACCATTCTAAGGTTTAGGCTCAACGCCGGCTCTCTGCTAAGGCTGAAAGGCACTCAAGATTCACAAAGCCAACGGTACAAGAGCGAATAATAAGAGTAGTAGGAATGGTGATCAATCCATCCTGCACCCAAATCATTACCCTGTATGAGGATAGGTGAATCACGTTTTTCTATCACTCGGGCATTCTTACTTGCCTTGAAGAATGTTTCCATGGGCACGAACTAATGCTCTATGTATACTCCCATGTATTCAATCAACAAAGTTACTACTAAAACTAAGCTATCGATACTTGAACTTTCAGGTTGGGTAATCTACTACATAACATCATGTGCAACACTTCATACTTCCACATCCTTTTTTTCTATTAGGTGGAGCATTCCCTTCCTAAATGCATTGTGTTGTCAAACCTTACACTTAACACATCATTATATCTCCAAGGGTTCAAGATAGGAAAGGATAGATTCTATAGGAAAGACACGACTAAGAAAATAATCCTACCCATAACTATATGAAGCAATCAATGTCACAAACAAGGAAACAATCATAAGAAATCATCACACAAGCAAGCACCTATATAATAACATTACATGTGTATAAACTTAGTAGTATATAACCAAAAAATAGTTTGAAAGCATTGGGAACAATACTAGAGTAAAATAGAGCAACATATAAGCAATAAACAAAATCTGTCAAAATGGTACAACAGACTTCACGAATTTTTCTGACCGACTTAAACTCGTCACGAATTTTAGCCTATTTTTGTGCATGTACTACAGGTAATTACGCTCCAGATCCTATTTTTGTAGATTTTTCTGAGTTACCAATAAAATATGTAAAATCGCGCGGTACAACAGGTCAGGCAGAAAACTGCAGCAGTAATCCACGAATTTCAATCAATTCACACCATTAAAATAATTTTAAAACCACACGAAGGTTCCAGCAACTTTAGAGTTTCAAAACAACAGATCCTAAACAAGGCATCACACGATATGATTCAGTACAAACAAGCAAGCAACCTATATTGTCATACCACATAAGTTGGTAAAAACAATATGCTAACATGATAGCGATGATCTCCTAAAGAGATAAAATATGGTGGTCCAGACCTAACCAAACTTGATGAGATGTTTATTTATGTCATACTATTTGTTCTTTTACTTAGCTAACTCTCATATAGGTATCATAAGAATGGACAACTACAAATTTGAACAAGAAGAGGTTATAGAAAAGATAGACAAGAAATACAAGAACATCTAATAAGTATAAAATATGATAGTTCTCCTAATAGAGGTCTTCTATTGCTATTACCATCGTCGTTTTTATCCTTTCCAGCTACATTCACATGTTTTGGACAATTATCAGCATAATGCCTAGGATTGTGACATTGGAAGCATAGGACTTTTGCTTAGATCCTTCCTCCTTTTTGGCAAGGACATCCCGTCTTGTGGTTCTTCATGCTCTACCTCAACATTTGGAAGCCTTGATCGTTTCCTTGAGCCAGTTTGGGGAAAATGGGCATTCCTTTCATATGTCGAGTATTGCGAAGTGATGACTTTGGGTGCGGTGTCTAGAGTCTTGAATCCATCCCTTGTATTTGTCGTCTCCTCGTGGAGCTTCATGAGGTCTTGGCGCATTCCGTCTCTGACTTGTTGATTCAGTTGATGTACCACCGGGTAGAGGTGCATTGAGCGGGGTTGTGATTGGTCCCTTCGCACAGGAAGAATGTAACTTGAGAGGTGGGACATTCTTCTAATGGGTGCCTTCCTTCACAGTAGGGGCGCTGATCATGATGCCCCTTGGTGATATGCCCTATTTCTCCATAGATCGTGCAAGCTAAATGTTTCGGGACTTCAACTTCTTGGATTTTTGGTATACGAGACGAGATTGAAGTAGAACCACTTTAAATTCTTCCTAAGATATCACCCCTTGATGATCATCAATGGTGTGTTGCATCTCCCACCAAGTTGGAGCGTCCTCCTTTAGGAATTGGGTGGCATAATGAAGCATTCTGTTGACTTCAATGTTGCCATACTTCATTCTTTCTTCAATCTGGAGCATCCACTTCTTTGCATCGGCGTGGCTCTTACGCTTGGTGGAGTTGAGTTCCTTGTCCTCCTTATTGATATGGTCCATCCGTCGAGTTGACCAAGGTTTAGAGTAGGAACGAATGGAGTATGGAAAGAAGAAGAATAACCCATACAAGAAATCTTGTTTAGAAAATAGGTTTTCATTAGCTATGGTAATAAACCATACAAGATAGCAAACAATCTGTCGTATCTATATTTAGCGAAATCTTATTCGGGTTTGGTTCCTAATAGGTCACTTAGAATCTTCGAGGCTTCGAGTCTCCAAAAGTATTCGTGCTCTTGATAGTCTTCATGTTCTTCATAATCTTCAATCTTTCGAGTTCTTTAGTTAATAACATTGACTTAAGGCCATTGAAGTCTTTAATCTTGTATCATCAGTCTTGGAACATCTTTCATGGAGGTCTTCAAGTACCAACTTAATCGAAACATTGAGATGATCTTCTTTGAAAAGGTAATCTTGAGAAAAGTTTCTTCTTGAAGTGTGTAGTGGTCATTTTCTAATGTTGAAAAGAAGAGACTTAAATTTTAAAACCCCAAAGGTAGATCATGATAAGTATGAGAGTTTTCTGAAATAACTTAGAAAATATTTGTCCTAAGGTTTTTCCATGTCTAGGGTCACGATCTACAGTCAACTTATGCTCTGATACCATCTGTAGTGACCTCGGATCAAGTAAGATCCTAAGTCCCTGTGAATAACATGCTAGTCCCTAGATCAATAGCTAGCACTCACAGTCGATGAAATATCATGTAAAACACAATTCTTTATTACATGAATCGAGTAATCCAGAGTTTACATTATTATAACAGAAGCGATATAAATACAACTTGGAGTCCCATCAATGCCACAGGCAGGTTGAGTGAAGACCCGCGATCCTAGCGCACCTTTCAACGATCTCCGAAATTCTGCACATGAAACATGCAGCCAACAAGTTGGGTCAATTTTGAATGTATTGGCAAATTACACCAAGGAGAGAAAAGACTATCTCTACATGCAAGGCTGGTATAGGCTATAGAGTTCATTTGCTCAAAGCTAGTTTTCTTAAGTAGAGAGAAGAAGAGAGGACTGTCCTACTTTGTAAACATTTGCTTAGATAAAATAAGGTCGAGTGGCACATGAGGATATTACGCACCAAGTGTCCAAACAACCAAACACTTGGATATTACGCACCAAGCGTCACGTGGATATTACACACCAAGTTCCCAAATTCCCACCCATTAGCGATATTACGCATGCCATGGGGTTTCAAAACTTTGTTTTAGAAAAGAGAGAGGAAGATCCTTCAGAGGCTCCATCCTTCAGACGCTCATTGTTGTTCTGTTACCGTGAACACGGCTGATCGATCAGATTGTAATACTCTCGAGAGTTTGTGCACTTTACCCACAATCCACGATCAAGTCCCTTAACAGACAAGACCATGGCGAGGCTTTCCCTTAGTAGCCCCTCTACCTTCTGGATCCAACCGTGCCAAGAACCTCCAAATGTTGGTACCCAGGTGAGGTTTCCCACTAAGTACTAGGCCAAGACAGAGCCCATAATGTATTGTGGTTGCACTGGAAGCTTCTGAATTCTGAAACATGGCAGACTTCTTTGATTCCTGGGCGGCCGTCCTCCACCAAAATCTCACTCGTTGACCCGACAACCATTCCGCCCAGAAGAAAACTTAGTTTTATTTTGAAGTGGATTTGAGAAGAAAAGTTTGCTCAAGAGAGCCTTTATACTTAGAAAAATTCATTGTCTTTCGAACCCCCCAACGGTACTTTGTATATATAGCATAGCAAGCAATACTAAGCAAAAACAGGGGTAACCTATTAGGATGGGAAATCCTAAGTATAGAGCTACTCATGACATACTACAAAATCATCGCACTTGCAAAATAATACTAAGGGGAAAATCTACTAGAACATCCTACACATGCATACTACAGAATTTTGAAGATCACATGCATAGAATCAAAACTGGGACAAAATTATGAACAAGTGGTGTAACTTGCCTTATGTTGATAATATGGGTGTTGATTGTATTTCTCCGCAGCAATCGCACTCTCCGAACAATCTAATACGAGGACAAGGTAGTTCCAATCAAAACAATTGCAAACATAGCAAACACAACAAGGATGATCGAAAACATGCATGATAATTTTAATATTACACAATGGGTATAATTAGTTTTATGAATATTAATATATCATATGATGCATGTATGAGTTCATTTAATGCAATAGGGTACTTGTTACTAATAATTACTTGCCAATATAAGGGTTTTGATAGTTCTGTTGTAACGCCTGTTCTAACTATAGAATTAAATTTGTTTCTTGGGTTTACTGGATAGAGGACGTTAATACGAACCAGTAGGCATTGGATTCACCCTAATCGGAGTTATAGATCTTTTTATATGATTTAAATAGTGTTTAATGGGTTTTAAATGATTCATACAGTTTCTTTTGCCTAAAAATCAAACAAAAATTATAGCTGTAATCTCCACGGAATTGTGATTTCAGGGACATATTATTTGTAATTTTCTGAATTGTATTTATTTTCTTATGAATTTATTACTCTAAATAGGCCATTAAACCATTTAAACCTTCACGACAAATCCTTACAGTAAAATGCTGAACTAATTGCATATTGATGATCTACATGGAACCAGATTTCTATTGGTATATTATTTATATTTTTGTGACAAGCAATTAATTTACTATGAATTTAATGATTTATAAAGCCATTAAAACTAATTAAATTGTTACGGGTTAAATAATCTGCAAAGGCTAGATCCAACAAGATATTATTAAAGTAAATTACAGTAGCTTCAATTTGATATATTATTCATATTTTTCGGAGTTACAGATAATTTCTTATGAATTTATTAACCTAAAAGACCATTAAAACTAATTAAATTACTGCAATAACCACGTACAGTAAAAGTTGGATCTATTCTGATAAGATGATTCTACGTGAAATTATCTTCAATCTGATATATTATACGCAATTTTTGGACGTGGTATGAATTTCTAATGAATTTTACAAGTTAGATCTATAATATGCAATTTTAAATTCGAACGGAATATTCCAGGGAATATTCCGCTGACTGGACAGGTTGACTTTGCATGCTGACTGGGACTAGATGTTGACCTTACGTTGACGTGGCGTTGATGAGGAAGATGACCGGGATGACGACATGGCACGCACCGGTTCGATTGGATCTCGGCAAATGCGGATAGGATCCGGTGGCTAGAAGAAGAGATTGACCCGATTTTGGCTCAGAATAGACAAGAAATAGATCTGTGTTAGAGAGACAAATCCGTAGGTCAAATCGAAAAACTCAGAATATGAAAGTTGTGAGGAATCATTATTCCTACCTTCTCACGAAAGGAATTTGGATTTGAAGAAACGAGCGCGAGTAGATCTTGGATTTACACCGTAAGATCTGAAATATTGCGATACGAAATTCATCAGCTGTGGTGGATGAAAATAGGTGAGGTTTGTCGGGATTGAAAGATTTCGACGATTCCTACAACTTTCGTTTTTTGACCGAAGGCAAACGACGAAGTCTAGATGGGTTAAAAAGCGAAATAAGATTCGGGCATATGTAGATTCGGGATTTCGAGAATAGAAACTCGTATAGCCGTGGCTCCACGAGTTTATATGGAGATTTAGGATGGTGTAGAGATAGGCCTTGGAGTAGGGAACAAGTAAAAAACAAACGAAAGTCGATTCGGAGTTGTAGATAAAAAGTTATAGCAATTTGAGTAGAGATAGGTTTAACAAAACAGATTTCGCACGCTTTTTGGAGCAAACCGATCGATCCCAGATCAAGATTCGCCCGGCTTGGTCGGAGACGGACCGGGTGGGCCGGCCCGTTTTTTTTATACTTGTTTCCCTCATATCTTTTGCATACGAACTCCAAATGACATGATTCTTGTTTCTAAATTTTTCTAAAATCGAATAGATCATTATAGGATCAAATTTGTAATATTTTTACTAGTTTGGAAGTAGTGGATTTATAAATCCTTGTATATTTCATTTTATTTATATCTTTATGTGTTTGTATTTGATACATAACTTTTTCATACTAGCTCCAAATGAGCTCAATTTTGTTTCTAAAATTTTGTAATATTAATTGGATATTTTTAGGCTATAATTTAGCAATAATCACTGTCTTAACAATAGTGGGTTTTATAAAGTCAATTTAATTTCCTTTACGAACGTCTGGGCAAATCAACTATAGGATTTTAGATACCAGGATTTGGATTCAGTTTGTGAGAACTTTGCATGGATGAAATGCTTATGAATGCTTCATGAGTTTCATTTTGAAATCTTGCAAACCAATTCCACAATCCAAAATCAATCCATGCCCTTTTGCCTATATGGCTACTTAGGTCTTAACAAAAGAGTATACGATTTTGAATTCAAGGTCGAGAGGATTTTCTATTCAAAAAGTTTCTTATCTTTGAGAATTTTGAACATAATCAAACAATCAATCAAACTTATTTATTTATTTATTTCACATTCCAAAATTAGGAGAATTTTGGGATGTGACACCTCCTTTCCGTGTCCCCCTTCTATTGGCGGCAATGTTCCAGAGACCTTCACATGCGCGCCTCAGGCTCCCTGACTGTCACCTTTTTTGACCTTCCTCTGCCCTTCTGCTGCTCTGCTCCTTGTCCTTTGTGCTTGGCTTTGTTTAGATTCCTCCTAGCCAATGACTAGGGTTTGACTATAGGCACCTCCTTTTCCTGCAAGCTTCGTGTTACTCGGCCTTGTCTCGCATAACTCGGCTCGGCCTTCACCTGCATTCAAGTTAGGCAGACTCATTCGGCCGACTTAACTCATATGTTGGCCGGATAAGGCGTTACTCATTCTACACTTTCCATGGCCCTGCTTATCTCGACCGACTCTTATATGACCCGGCCGACACAAATAATAACTCGGCTCATGACAAGGGAGATTCCTTTGGTCTTTCCCCTGTCTTGACCCTATCCGGGGTCACCTCCCCAAAATTAGTCCCCGAAGCTGGTGTGGTCCTGCCGGAAACCTCGGCCGGGCCACATAAGTTTCCCAACATACTTCTCTCCTTCTTTCCGAGTTACTTCTTTCTGTTCGAGGTATCCGTGTAGCTTCCTGAACACGCCTCGTCCTATGTGTACCACTCATCATTATTCTTCTAGTTTTTTGTTCCTCTACAGTGCCCACTGACAAGCTACAATGATTATCGCAAGGCTTGCCAAGCGATGACGCCTCGAGTACCGTGATCGGTCGAGGCCCGATCCCTCCCGCTACCGTGTGGTCTTCGGTGTGGTTCCACTAGTTGCGAACGGTTCCGCCGCACGCGTGATTTACACGGTTATCATGGCGCACCCACGATCCCACTACCGCTAGGACTGCGCGGTTATAAGGAGGGGAACAGTGCTAGACGATTTTACTTTCCCCCTTCGTTTGCCCTTCTTCTTCCTCCTCGCGCCCGTGCCTCTATTCGTGTGATGGCAGCTACGCCATTGTCGATCTCCTCGACGGTGACGCTGCAGTTCTTCTGCTCCGACGACCTCACCGCCGTGCCCTTCTTCGCTGCCTCTGCTGGTGAGTTATCCTACAGTACATCCGATAGATTTCCACCCTAGGCCATCCCTCAGTTTCCCAGATTCCTCGCGGCGGTTCTTCTTTGTTGCGCCGCCGCGCTCGTTAGAACCACGACGGGGCCCTGCACTTCTAGGCCTTCCCCCGCTGCTAGTTTCTCCTCCGTTGATTCCTCCGACGAGCCCATGTCTAATTCTGCCAGCGGAGCCCTCGTCGAGGAGGATGATTTTGCCTCTGGTCCAGAACAGGGTTCTTGGCAGGGTTCCACTGTCACTCGCCGTGAGGTATAGTGGCTAATCAAGACGCGCCGGATCCCTGCCGAGGTAAGCTGTCGCTTGCCTGGCAATGGATCTTCTCCAGTGCTCAACGAGGGAGAGTATGTAGTCTTCATGCCCCATTTTGCTCGTGGGTTTGGCCTCCCCCTTAGTGATTTCGCTAGGGAGTTCCTCGATTACTTCGGCCTCCAGCCGCATCATCTGTCGGCCAATGCTATCGCCTCTTTGTCAGCTTTCATCTCGGCCTCGGAGGGGTACTTCGGCCTCTGGCCCTCCGTACCTGTCTGGTCTAAATTCTTCCAAATCCAATCTAATGTCGTACCGGACAAATCTCTTCACCCTTCCGAGAAATCCCTTACCCAATGCGGGGCTGCGCCTATTATACCTCGGAGAAACTCCGAGTTCCCTCGTGTCGCCGGCCTCGAGTCTTGAAAGAAATGGCATAGATCATTTTTCTATGTCAAATACACCGGGAAGGAAGATAAAATTCGGATCCCCGCTTTTTCTATTGGCCCCCCTTCCAAGAAGAATTGGAACTACAATCCTAGGAAGAGCCATGCTCTGGCCGAGGCATTTGAGATTCGGCTCAAGGAGTTGATCTGCGCCGGGCTCCGTGGTGAGGATCTGATGACCGCATTTATCAGCAGCCGAGTCTGCCCTTTTCAGCTTCGCTCTCACAAGCTTTGTTACATGTGTGGTCCTCTTGATCCCAAGCGAGTTTTGACGGTTGAGCTCGACGACTATCACATATATAAGCGTGTCCGAGCTATCTTCAAGACCAATATGCTAGAGGAGTGGGCATGGGGACTGAGGCCATTCACTCGCGGGAATCCCCCTCCTCAGGTAAATTTACGCATTGGTGTTTGCTTCCGAGTCGCCTTTGTGACTGTTCTTTTGCTAATCCTACTTTGTTTCTTCTCTCGCAGAGGTTTGCGGAGCAAAAGACCAAAGATGCCTAGGTTCTGGCTCTTCCGTGGATTGCGAATCGGAATACCCCGGACAGTGGGGAACCTGACTCGGAAGAGTTTGTCCCTAAGTCGGATGTCACTCCGGCTCGCGCCTGTGGCAAGACCTCGGCCCACGGGGATGAAGGTGACTCAGACGACGTCCAAATTCTTGAGGTAGTTGCCGCGATGCCTATCTCTTATGCATTTACGGCTCCTACTTTCCCAGCTAATCCAGCCGGTTAGGTGCACGAAGCCGAGCTTCTTGCTTCTCAAGCTCCTGCTACCTCGAAGAAGCGCACCGCTCTGGCAGATCCCTCCGATGCTGCTCTAAGAAGCGAGTGAAGAAGTCTGCCCAGCATATTCCGAGGCATAAGACCATGCCTGGGGTTACTGGGTGAGTTTATTTTCATTTGTACTTCTTGTTTCTCTCTTTCTGTCTTTTGATTCGACCCTTTGTCTCTTGCAGAGCTCCTCTCTCTGTGAAGCCAAGCGGTCCGAGTATGACAAGCCATACTACTCGGCAGCCTTCTCCTCCGCCCACGGAGGATACTCTGGCTCCCAGTCCCTCTCGTGTTGACTCTCCTCCAGCGCCGACCCATACATCGCCTCAGCGAGATGTGCCCACTGCTCCCACCGTTAATGCCGCCATAACGCCGCTAGTAGATCATCCTGTTGAACATGTTGCCCCTCTTCAGACCGCCGAGGTTTCCCCCAACGGCCCTTTGATCACCATGATCCCAGCTGCTACTCCCGCTCTAGCCGAAGATATCACCATCTCGGCCCCCTTGGAAACCATAGTTCCTCCTGCTCCTCAGGATGTGATTCCTAGTGCCGAGGTTGCTGCCCCCGCCGAAACCTCTCCTAAGAATAGGAAGGTTGTTGTCACCAAACCTTCAGCATCTCAGAAGGGGCTGGCTAGCTCTTCTCAGCCCAACATAGCTGATGCACTTCGCAAGGGGCTTCCTCTGCTAAGCCTGTTGTCACCCCGGCCGCCGACACCCAACTTACTCTTCACAAGAGTCCTGCGACGGTGGTAGTTACACAACGTGCCCGAGGTAAAGTGTTGACCCGTACTAAGAGCGGAAACAGCCTCAGCTCTTTGGTGGAGTATGCCAATAACTGGAATGCCGCCGATCAACTTGAGGGCAATCCGAGTAGCCAACCATTTCATCTTTCCGACATCAGCAGTCGCTTGCATATGGCTGCTAAGATTGTTCTTGATAGCGACAAGATGAACGATGTAAGTGCTTTCATTGATACTTTGTCTGTTATTCAAGTGGTACTATATATGCACTAGTCCCCAAAGCTTGCAACCGGATAACTTGTTGTTCGTTTGGAAGCTTTATTAGGCTTCAATTGCGTTTCTTGCTAACTTAACCCTTTTGCGATTCGGATTAGCCGTGGTCCATGCATATCCGAGTCAAGTTTTATTTGATTCGAATCTGCCTAAACTTTGAGTATCCAACCACCTAGATCCGAGTCAAGTTTTACTTGATTCAGATATGTTTTAGCTTTAAATATCCAGCCACCTAGATGCGGGTTAATTTTTGCCTGATTCGGATCTACCTTAACTTTGAATATCAAGCCACCTAGATCCGAGTCAAGTTTTACTTCATTCGGATTTATTTTAGCTTTGAATATCCAACCACCTAGATCCGAGTCAAGTTTTACTTGATTCGGATATGCTTTAACTTTTGAATATCCAGTCACCTAGATCCGAGTCAAGTTTTACTTGATTCGGATATGCTTTAACTTTGAATATCCAGCCACCTAGATTCGAGTCAAGTTTTACTTGATTCAGATCTGCTTTAACTTTGAATATCTAGCCACCTAGATCCGAGTCAAGTTTTACTTGATTCGGATCTGCTTTAACTCTGAATATCCATCCACCTAGATCCGAGTCAAGTTTTACTTGATTCGGATCTGCTTTAACTTTGAATATCCAGCCACCTAGATCCGAGTCAAGTTTTACTTGATTCGGATCTTCTTTAACTTTGAATATCCAGCCACCTAGATCCGAGTCAAGTTTTACTTGATTCAGATTTATTTTAGCTTTGAATATCCAGTCTTTTAACCTTCCATTATATCTAGGTTGCCCATGATCGGCGGACGGCCGAATTTCAAAGGTTGCTCTTCGGCCACAAGAAACTGCAAGAGAAGTATGAGAAGGTTGTTCCTGTGGTGAAAAAGAATAGTAATTTAACTAATCCATGTACTGTTCCTTAGGTTCATAATACTTTTGGCTTGTCGTGCTAATTTACTCCTTGTTGGCGTGCAGCTAGTATCAACAATCTGAATACCCGCCTTACCAAGAAGGTTACCGCTCTTGAAGGTTGGTTCCTCTCTGGTCTTTGACCTATTAATTTTTGTCCGAGATAAATATTGGGTCTCTTACAACCTTCCGGCTTTGGTATAGCCGAGCTACAAACACTTGCAGCATCGCATGAAGAATGCATACCTATGCCTGATATGATGCTGCATTTTTTAGAACAAGCTGCTGCTCATTCGACGCAACTCCAAGAGAGAGATGATGAGATAACCCGGTTATGCGCCGAGGTTGAGTCTCTCAAGCTTTCCCAAAAGTCCGAATTGGAAAAAGTTGATCAGGAATTTTCTGAAGAAAAGAATCGACTGAGCCTGTAGTTGCAGAAAGATAAGGAACTCCTCGACGCTGCCGAGCTAAAGAACCGGACGATGAGCAAGGAAATCACTCGCTTTGAGAAGAATAAGCCGACTGGACCCATGATCTCCAGAAAATGTTGAGTTACATTCATCGTAAGTTTCCGACCGTGGTCGAGTTATTTTCTTCTCTTTCTTATTTTTAACTGATATGTTTTTATTTCGTGTAGATCATTTTTCGGAAGCAAAACCAGTAAGCTCTAAGGCAGTGATTTCTGCTCGTCAGCGTCGAGGTGTCCCCGCAGACTCGAATCCAGAATACTCGACGGAAGATTTCCTGATTGTCGTCGGTGCTGCTATTGGACCAATGAAGATTATGGGAAGAGATCTGGTGCAAGCAGCCATTCGGGCCTACCATGTTCTTTGGCCGAATACCTCTGGAACGCCTGATATTGATGAAGTTAAAGTGCTTGTGGCGAGGCTAATGGCATCTCAGACCCAATTAAATCTTTGGAGGGAATCTGCTGGGAGGGCTGGTGCTGATATGGCACTTACAGCAGTTTTGGCTTGGTACGAAGATATCTCACTCGATACTCTGATGAATTTGCGCACTGTCTCTCGTTGGGTTGAGGATCCCGAGTTCGTCGCTCGCCGACAAGCTCGTGCCTTCCAGCTTATTGAGTATGCTGACGTGCATAATTGGATCGAAGGGCCGAGTTTTCTTCCGAACCCGGCGGATGATGTCGAAGCTGAAGATGCATCATGTGATGACTCGGTTGATCAGGATGAATCGAAGGGTGATTCGGATAACTCCCGTGATTCAAACGACAACTCGGGCGGGGATGGCGACGCGCGGTCGTCCTCTAAAGGGACTGAGAACTCGGCCAGATCGATGTCCTCGAAGAGTGAGCTTACGCCCGAGGTTACTATGGCTTCCGTTGAAGCCGAGGTAACATCGGCTGATGCGCCAGCTACTTCGGAGCGCCCAGTTGCTGAGGATACCCTCCTGAAGGAGACCGAGGTCCCTCCTCCATCGTCTGAGATACCCATGTCCAATGCTCCTAACCATGCTACTGCTCATTAAGGGTTATGTGGCCTCTTCTGGTGTTTGGGCTTGAAAAAACTTCAATTTGCTTTAAGTCCCCGGCATGTCGGGCGTATGACGTTTGTGAAACAATTGTCCGTCTTTTGGTGTTGTGCGAACATTTTTGCCTTGTGCCGCTGAGGTGTTGGTGATGGTAACTACTGTTATTTCGTCTAAGTTAAGCCATCTGTTTCATATCTTTGCCTTGTCCCACTTTAATTTCATAAGGCCGGATCGTATTCTCCCATGTGGTTGACCTTCGTCCGGAATTTATCTTGCTTGCCCTTTGTAGATTTGGTTGTATAACTGTTGTTTTCACGATTTCTACTCGAAGTACAATGCTCTTATAGATTGGCTTGTATCCCTTATCATACTTCGACTCGCTGAGGTTGTTACTTCTTAGGAATCGTTAATTGTTTTCTCCTTGTTATTCCTTTGTTGATCAAGGCAAGCTTATGTTGCCTCTTATGAGTTATGAGTAGCAGATTGGGGTAGTCCCCGAGTTTCTGCTGAAGCTATCGAGCTCTTATATGAATGGAAGAAATTAATGGGTGGTGTAAGTCATCCCCGAGTTATCCCTTGGGTCGCTGAAGGTTTATATCTGTTCAGAGGATATGGAATAACACAAAACAGTCCTCGAGTTACAAACTGGGTTGTCGAAATATAATTCAATGCAGAGAATACCACGGGGTAGTCCCCGAGTCATTGCTCGAGGTGCCGAAGTTTAATACATATTTCAGAAAAGAAACAATCATGGGGCAGTCCCCGAGTCGATGCTCGAGGTACCGAGGTTTAATGCATAATCCGAAATAAGGGATAACACGGTGCAGTCCCCGAGTCACTGATCGAGGTGCCGAAATTTAATACATAATTCAAAATAGGAAATAACACAGTGCAATCCTCGAGTCACTGCTCGAGGTGCCGAGGTTTACTACATAGTCTTAAAAAATAGAAACAACATTGTGCAGTCCCCGAGTCACTGCTCGAAGTGCCGAGGTTTAATACATGCTTCATACTTCAACTTGATGCGTCGCATCACGATGTACAACATGTGGCTTCTAAGTGTAGAACGAGCGAAGTAAGGCTATTTTCCATTGTCTTTTGGATTAGTCTCCAGCCTTATTTGCCTTATTCTTCTCTGGTGGATGAGCGTCGATTAGGTAATATGCATCATTGTGCAATGCTTTACTCACAATGAATGGTCCTTCCCATGGAGGTGAGAGTTTGTACATGCCGGCTGTGCGTTGAACTAGTCGAAGAACCAAGTCTCCTTCTTTAAAAACTCTTGGATTTACTTTTTTGCTATGGTATCGTCTGAGGTTTTGCTGATAAACAGTTGATCTTGATAACGCCAATTCCCTTGCTTCCTCTAGCAGATCCACATCGTCTTGTCGTGATACTTCATTTACTTCGGCCGTTGTGTATTGGATTACTCTTGGCGAGTCATGAATTATGTCGGCCGGAAGTCTTACGCCTGCACACCAGAAAGAAAGGGGTATACCCTGTCGACCTGTTTGGGGTGGTCCTGAGGCTCCACAGTACTGCTGGAAGTTTCTCAATCCAGCATCCTGCCGACCTTTGCAGTTGCTCGACAAGCCGGGGTTTTATTCCTGACAGTACCAGTCCATTTGATCTTTCTACTTGCCCGTTTGAAGCTGGGTGAGCCACCGAGGAAACATCTAGTCTTATGTGCTTTTCTTGGCAAAATCTAGCAAAGGCTCCTTCAGAAAAATTTGTGCCATTATCTGTGATAACACTGTGTGGATATCCATATCTCAAGATAATATCTTTTAGGAATTTTACCGCTGTTAGTCCATCATATTTTTTATTGGTTTCACCTCAATCCACTTTGTGAACTTGTCTATCATGACTAGAATGTGAGTCATTCCACCTCGGGCTGGTTTGAACGGTCCTACCATATCCAAACACCATACAGAAAAAGGCCAAGTGATTGGTATTGTCTTTAACTCGGACGAGGGCAGATGTATCTTGCTGGCGTATCTCTGGCGACCATTGCATTTATCCACTAACTCTTTTGCCTCCTTTAATGCCGTCGGCCAATAAACCCCATGCCTGAATGCTTTGGCCACTAAAGCTCTGGATGAGGCGTGATGCCCGCATTCTCCCTGATGTATATCCAGGAGTATTTCCTGTCCTTCTGCCGAGTCAACACATCTTTGTAGTACGTTCGTGACACTTCTCTTATATAGCTCATTGTTTATGATTGTGTAAGCTTTTGCTCTTCTTACTATTTGTCTATCCAGTACTTCATTACTCGGCAAGATTGCCTCCTTAAGGAATGAGAATATGGGTTGCGCCCATATTGGCGTGACTTTCTCTGGGATATTTTCACTGTCGATTTCCATATTTTCCACCGACATAACAGCTTCGAATTTTTCTCTGTTCGTTCGTGCGATGGCCGGGTTCACCTTCATAAAGTCTGGGTCGCATTCTTTGTCGATTTCCATTGGCACACTTCCTTCTTTTGATTCTGCCGAGATACGAATTGACTCAGACTCTGTTGATGGTGTAATTGATGGTTTTCTCAGGTGCTCTAGGGCGATACCTGGGGGAATTGACTGTCTAGTTGATCCGAGTTTTGACAGTGTATTTGCAGCGTCATTTTCCGCCCGAGGTATATGATGAAACTCGCATCCATCAAAGTAACCACTGATTTTTTGCACATGAAATCTATATAGGGCCATATTTGCATCTAATGCGTCCCAACTGCCTGATACTTGCTGTACCACCAGATCTGAATCTCCGTAGCATAAGATCCGACATATACCAATCTCTTTTGCCACCTTTAACCCATGGACGAGTGCTTCATACTCGGCTACGTTGTTTGATGCGGTGAAATGTATCTGCAGCACGTACTTCAGCTGATCTTTTTTCGGCGAAGTTAACACTATCCCTGCCCACAAGCCATTTCTCAGCTTGGATCCGTCAAAATGCATTGTCCAATAATTCGGATCTGGTAATGGTGGCTCATATTATACCTCGACCCAATCCACAAAGAAGTCGGCCACTGCCTGAGATTTGATTGCATCTCGCCTATCGAACTGCAGAGCATAAGGTGACAACTCGATTGCCCATTTTGCTATTCGGCCACTTGCAACTTTGTTGCTCAATATCTCGGCTATGGGCGCTTCACAAATCACTTTTATCGGATGCTCTTTGAAGTAATGTTTAAGTTTTTTTGCCGACATGTATGCTCCATAAGCCATCTTCTGGTAGTGCGGGTAGTTCTGTTTTGAGGCCGATAGTACCTCGCTTAGGTAATATACCAGACTTTGTATTGACTTATCCCCTTCATTCCGTTCCACGACAACCACCGCACTTACCACTCTGTTAGTGGCAGCTACATAAAGTAACATAGGTTCTTTTGACAGTGGAGAAGCCAAGATTGGTGCTGTGACCAGCATCTTTTTTAACTCATGAAACGCATTATCTGCCTGCGGTGTCCAGATGAATTTATTAGACTTTTTCATCATTTGATATAGAGGTAATGCCTTTTCCCCCAGCCGACATACGAATCGACTCAGCAAAGCTAGGCAGCCTGTGAATTTTTGTACATCATTTAGACACCTCGGCAGTTCCATTTTTTCAACTGCTCGGATTTTAGTTAGATTTGCCTCTATACCTCGGCTGGACACGAGGGAACCGAGTAATTTTCCAGCCGGCACACCGAAGGTACATTTTTCTGGGTTAAGCTTCATTCGGAATCTTCTCAAATTTGCGAATGTTTGCCGAATATCATCAAGGAGCGTTTTGCTCTCTTTGGTTTTTATAACCACATCGTCTACATATACTTGTAAATTTTTTCCTATCTGGTCATGTAGACACTTTTACATGCATCTTTGGTATGTTGCTCCTGCGTTGCGCAAGCCGAACGGCATGGTGCGATAGCAATAAGCCCCATACGGGGTAACAAACGCAGTCTTTATTTGATCGGCCGGATTTAACGGTATCTGGTAGAAACCAGAATATGCGTCTACAAATGACAACAGCTCACAACCAGCGGTCGAATCAATGACTTGGTCTATTCTAGGTAAAGGAAAAGGATCTTTGGGACACATCTTGTTTAGGTTTGTGTAATCGATACACATTCGCCATACGACGGCTACATTCGGGTCATCCTTTTTCTTTTCCACTAACACCGAATTTGATAGCCAATCTGGATGAAGCACCTCCATGATGAACCCGGACGCAAGGAGCCGAGCTATCTCATCCCCTATTATTTTTCTCCTGTCTTCGGCGAAGCGGTGGAGATGTTGCTTCACCGGCCTTGCTCCTGGCCTTACATGCAAAGAGTGCTCAGCCAACTCCTACAAGACCTTGCAGGTCTTGAGTTGACCATGCAAAGATATCCTGATTCTCACGGAGGAAGTTGGTGAGCTCGCCTTCCTATTTGGCATCTAGGCCGACACCAATCGTGATGGTGCGCTCTGGGAACTGCTCATCTATCTGAATCTTTTTTGTCTCTTTAGTCGGCTGGAAAGAAACACTTCCATGGGGGTTGGCCAGTGCCGACTGAGCCAGAGCCGCTACCTCCTGAATCCTTATTTTTTCTCTCGCGATTACCAATGACTCGGCCAGATTAGATCCGGCCGAAGAACACTCCATTGACTTTCTGTAATATCCAGCTACTGTTATCACCCCCTGTGGCCCGGGTAACTTCATTTCCAGATAAGTAATATGATAGCTACTCATGAATTTAGCCAGCGCTGGCCTTCCGAGTAAAGCATGATAGCAACTCTCTAGGTCCACCACTTCAAACTTGAAATTCTCCGCTATGCAGTTCTCCCTTGTGCCGAATAAAACATCTACTCAGACTTTTCCAATGGGTTCGCATGAAAGACCCGACACTATTCCATGGAACGTCGTTCTTGTGGATTGTAACATATTCTGTGTTATGCCAAGTTTGTTCATTGTGTCCTTGTACATAATGTTGATGCTACTCCCATTATCAATGAGCACCTTTGAGAATTTGACGTTAATACTGGTTCCGACAAACGTCGGATCTAGTACTAGTGCATACGACCCTGGATTCGGCATTATCTTCGGGTGATATTTGATGCTCCAGGTTATTTCCTAATCGGACCAAGGCACGTATCTTGGTACTGCCGGCATAACAACATTCACTTCCATATGCCGGCGTTGTACACTTTGCCTATCTTGCTGTTCTGTGGTGAACACACAATATGGTTGATGATGCTCCCTGTAATCATTACGTCCGTTGTTTCCAGGGTTTGTCCTTCCATCCTATCCTTGATTTATCACTTGATGCACTGCATCTCTCCGGTCCGAGTTATCATACCTCGGAGGAGGCGGTGGTAACATTAGCTGCTGCGTATTTGCTTCAGTTAGCTGTGGCCGCTGGTGCGCTTGATGAGGGGGCGCTTGCATGCCCGCCGGGTTCCCCATTGCATTTTTCATCCAAGAACATTGACGAGTTGTATGATTAGCCGGCTTGGCTGGGTTTGGGGTGTGGAATTTACATGGTTGATCCAGCATGGATTCAAACGTGTACTTCGACCTCTCCTGCCATTGCTTCTTCTGTTCTGGTGTCCATTGCCTTTTCCCTTCATTCCTCGGCGTCCACTGCTGAGAACTGTTCTTCTGTCGTTGAATGTTTCCATGACTCGGCTGGTCTTGTACTACCGCTGCCACCTGATTGGATGCATATCTGTAATCCGGACTTTCCTCCCTTCTTCTACCTCGGAATTTGTTGCGCCTCGATGATCCGGCTGCATCTCTTGCATATTGATCTTGGTTCTCCCGATGCTCTGCCGACAATAACTCTGGTTGCGTCGGATCCCCTAATGCATACGAATCTGCTATCCTGATGGTCTCTGCCAAGGTGGTCGGCATATCTCTTTGCAGCCTCTGCCATAGTACACTCCCATATCGGCAGCCTTGAGCAAACCAAGCTATCGCTTGAGACTCTATGACCCCTTCGCATGAGTTTCTGAGGTTGCACCACCGAGTCAAGAATTCCCTATCTGTTTCATTCGGCTTCTGTTTGCACATAGCGAGCTGTTGAGGCCTATTCGACCTCTTATACGTACTGGTGAAATTGCTGACAAACATTTCTTCAAAATCTAGCCAACATTTGATACTACCTGTTGGCAGATTGTTCAGCCATACTCTGGCTGGCCCTTCCAGCATTTATGGGACGTATCTCACCGCCCATCGTAAGTTTCCACCAGCTATTTTTACTGCAGTGACATAGTCAATCAACCAATCCTGTGGTTTTGTGCTCCCATTGTATGTTTTCGTGCCCCTTGCCAGTTGAAAGTTCGGCACCGGTGGTTCGCCCCTGATCCGAGGTCCAAAGCACGCCGGACCAGGCGGACCCTGCTCCTCCAATAGCTCGGACCGATATAACCTGTCGAGCTTTAGCCTTGCATCATTTGACGGCAAGTTTCTGTAAATGATTCTCTCCTGTATTCCACAATGGTTATTCCCACCATATCCTGCATGCTCCATATCCGAGTAACCATCATTGTACCTATCATTTGCCTGATTATGCTGGTCTGGTCTTACTTCTCGATCTTGCCGAGGTTCATATCTCGGCTGAGGATTTGGTGGAGGGTTACTCCTTCCCTCCGCCGGGTCATTGTTTTCATGATTTCCCCTTCCGAGGTCTCCGTGCCCCTTGTTAGCACGGCCGGGGTTTCTATCTCCACTGTTACCTCGGCTGCCGTTGCCTCTGTTATCATTGACCTTTCCGGCCACCGCCAGATCATATGGAACAATTTGCTTATTTCTTTTTCCAGAGATCACAACTCTATCTTTTCGCGCGTTGTTCTCGGGTGAGGATGCTGTTGCCGCAGATAGTGCGGGTGCTGCTCCAGCCGAATGAACCATACGCGAGGCTCCCGGTCTTGCCGGGCCAGCCCTAAGCATTTTTTCGTTCTGCTGGTTCACAATGCGTACCAGCTCATTCACTCTTTCTTGCTGTTTCTGCCGGGCTTCGCCGGTTAATCCTTCTAGCTCCAAAGCAGCGGCATTTGCCGCCCTTAGGTTGTTTGCCGGGGTACTATACCTCGGCAATCCTAGATCGACTGGATCATTTTCACGAGCTTCATGCTCTTTGTTGATATCGTCCATGAGGTTCTTTCCTCTCAATCTCAACTCATCTACCCGCTCGGGGGCCACATCCAGCTTGTTTGCCTTAGCATATTCTCGCAGGGTCCTGTTCAAGGACTCCCGCAAGGCTGACACCTTTTTTGCCTCTACAAGTACTTTTTGTCTAGTCTCTTCTAACTCTGCCTGGGCGTTAGCCGGATCAAGTATCGGTGCCACAGGCGTGGTTAGATTATCTATAGTTGCTTGGAGAATATTCTCTGGTCTTTCTAGAGGCGGCCATCTTACCCTTGCTGCCTTTGGGGTTGTCTCCTACACCTCGGCTGACTTGGCTGCTGGCGGATCTACCTCGGTGGGCTGTGGAGCTGCTTGCTTCGTGGTGACCTGTCCTCCTGCCGCCGGTTCCTTGCTTGGTACGGCACCTGCTCCTGCCGCCTGTGCTGCGGCTGTCACCATCACCTCGACGCTGCCAACGGGGCGTGCTCCACGCGGACCTTTGGCAGCATTGAGGGGAGGCTCTTCTGTATCAATAACTCGGTGAGGATAAACGCAGGAAGTGTCGACGCTGACGTAGACCTTGTGCGTGCCCAGGTTGATGAAGACGCCGTTGCGCGGAGGCGCTTTCCTCCTGAAGCTACCTGCGTTATCGCTGACATAGTCCCAGAGATCAAATCCCTGGACTAAGCCAGAAACAACCCGCTCGCTGGTGTGGATGAAGTTTCCTGTCCGGATCTTGACTCCAGCTAGCACCGCTGCTGGCCCCATGGTGGGCGCCAACTTTCGTGGTGGTGGCACGGCAGATGCCATGGGTAGGCTAAAGTATGGGGCCAATGGATGCTAGAGGGATCCGGGGAGGGAAGATGTAGTGATTTCTACACTCAAATGCTCAACAAGTAAATCTCTATTTCTCTCCTCAATGAATACAAGTGCTCCAAGAGCTGTATCATAGAGAGGAAGAACACTACTACACGAGCCTTACGACGTAGAATGAATCGATCCCCTCTCAGGAGCCAGCGTCCCCCCTTATAAAGAGGGGCCTTGGTTCCTTCTAGGGCTGACGTGGCAAGCATATCCTTGGAATATGCTTGTCCCAATATGGTAACTCGGCGGCCTCCTTTCCGTGTCCCCCTTTTATCGGCGGCAATGTTCCAGAGACCTTCACATGTGCGCCTCGGGCTCCCTGACTGTCACCTCCGTGACCTTCCTCTGCCCTTCTGCTGCTCTGCTCCTTGTCCTTTTGTCAACACCCAGATTTTTAATCCCAGATGCCTGTTATGCCATACATCGCAATCCCAGGATTAACATTTTTGCGAGACATAACAGAATTGGATACCATAGTACATCACCCATTACAAACCATACATAAGGTCTTACACAAATAAGGATCTCATGATCCAGTTCTTAATACAATTCAAGCAGCGGAATAACTTAATAATAACGGTAGCATAGGCGAAGCTCCATCTTCAGGGTCACAGGCAATGCTGACGATGGGAGATGATCCTAGTTGTCGTAACCTTCCTGGGGTCCATCCTCCAGGTACTCCTCTTCATAGTCTGGCCACGGGAATAGCTAGGGACAAAACCATGAGTACTCTTTAAGTACTCGCAAACTAATACTAACAAATGAAGGGTTTTTTTTGTAGTAGGACACTAAGCTCTAGGGTTGTTTTGCAAAAATCCAGATTTACATCTACTAAGTTTAGAAGCAACGAATGCTAGTTGGAGTTTTATAACACCTAAGTGGGAACTTGTATTTCATATCACAACTCTGTTGTGGTCAAGTCAAAGTCTCAACTCATTTCACAAGTCATTTTGAAAACATCTGACGGGGGAACAGTATGGCCACTCCAACTGTCCATAACCGCGGACGGGGCTACTCGAATAGTTTGACACTCTGCAGAGATTGTACACTTTCACCACAACATTCGATTCATCCGTCAGGAACAAATCCTAAATTCACCATACTCAGTATGCGGATAATCAATCTTAACCTTTCAATTACATGCCCTAGTATAAGCACCTCTCCTGTGAGTTTGGCCTCCCAACCATGACTAACTGTCATCTTGGGTACTGCACATGTGGACAATCTTCACAAGGTAGCCTCAGCTTAGACCTTGGCCGTGAGGGAACCAATACTAAGGTATATAAGTTTCTAGTCAAGCCCTACCCAATTCTCGGGTATTGTGGTTGTACGGTAAAGTTGGAATGGTATCGCATCCAGACAACCATCAGTTTTATAAAGGGCTAAGGCTCATGCCTCAACATTTTGATCCCATAAATCATCTGGTGTTCAGAAACACATGTCCAAAACATTTCAATAGAATGATCCATCATTCCAAGGTTTTCATAACCATTTTTCCACCAAGTATTCCCATCTAAGTTGATCAGGTTTTATGCTTAGCACTAGCATCTACAAGTGGGGGTAAGTACTAATGAGGGGTGGTAACTAGTGGAGTTTAACTAAGTTCAATCTCATGCCTGAGGATGACATAAAGATTATCTAGCTTAGGCCAAGTTTTATGCTCTTTATGCAACCTTCAATTATCTTTCTAGTATCTACAATTCACTTAAGTAAACTCTAAGTACTAGCTTTGATAAAGAAATAAAGTATAAAGTTTGTATGTAAAACTAGGATTGGTTTATCAAGTGGTTATGATCATATATGCTTAAGGCATATAGTTTGCATGGTAACAAGCAAGTATTTGCTTGCATAACTATAGTATGTTGCAAGTGTTAGCTTGCACAAGTATCAGTATAAGCTTGCTAACTTAATAGCTTGCAAGTATTGGCTTGCCTTGTGCAGAGAAGTGGTTGAAGTTCTCCTCGGCTTCTTCTTCGTAGTATCCTCCTTCTTCCTCGTATCCTTGGTCGGTACTAGCGTCTATAAATAAATATGAGGTACACAATCATCAAACAATACTTAACTGTTTTCAATCATCACACAAAAGGGTCCTATAGATGATCTAGCATCATCACTAACATTACAAGATTAAAGCTTGGTTTAATTCCTTTTATTTTTAGAAAAGTAATTTCTACTCATTGAAAAACTACTTAAGGTTTAATATTCTCCAAACCAAACATGGGATCATGTTGACACATGTCATCACCACATATTTTAGTCCATGGGAATGTGATTTAAAGTGGTGTCACAATTTAATAATGTTTAACCTTTTATTTTACCTAAATAAAGTGACTAGAAATGCCTATGTGGCATTCTTTTATTACTTGAACATTATTTCTATAAGTAAACCCAAATGTTTTTATATATTCTGAAAGATATGATCAAATGTGATTTTTGAGAGTTGGAATCAACTCAAAAGCTATTATGGTTTAAATTTGAAAAATGTTTGAATGCATAAAAGGTTCTGCCTTGTTATTTTTACCAAGGTTGATCTATAGATTCAAATGATTTGAATCCAATGGTCTTGGATTCAGCATTTCCAGACCTTTCTAACAAAATTGGTTTCATCTATTTTGGTTCACTGAATCGAGCTGGGTTGATTTTTGAAAATGGGTACAGAACTAGGTTTGAACTTAAATGGAAAAAGTTAAATTCAAACAACTGGGCTGCATGGGAAACGATACTGGGCCGGCCTGCTAAGCACAGCGCTTACGCGGGCTGGTTAAGTTGCTGTCCCCACGCGTCAGTGAGACGAGGGGGTGTGAAGTGGTAGGGGCAATGTGAGCCGTAGGATCTGGTTCTAATCTAACGACCCTGGTTCATCGTCCACGTCGGGTAGCGCCGACGAGACAGAACCCTAACGCGGCAGGTGGGGGTCGTCGTGGGCTCACCGGGGCTCAGGCGAGGGTCGGCGAGGCGGGCGAACGACGAAGTCGACGACGGCGAACCTCCTGGTACCGGCAGCTTCTTCTGGGGCGGCTCCAATCGCTGGCTCCCTTCTTCTCCAGCAACAGCGGGCTCCGGTGAAATTTCGGCAATGCGCTGCTCGCCTTGCTCCGGGAACGGGTTGGAACGATAAGTGAGGAGAGGGGAGTGAGATGGTGTGCTAAATTCGGCTGGGGGTGGCCTCTATTTATAGTGACACGAGGGGACCGACGGGCGCAAGGTGAGCTCGTCGTGGTCGACGGCACAGAGGGCTATTGGCGTGGGCGACGGTAGGGGGCGGTGCTGTGCTCCCTGGCGAAGCTCAACGACGTGGTGGCGAGGCATGGGGCGGTGCGGATTGGTCGGAACGCGGCGGTGCTCTGCGCGTGCCCGACGGAAGTTTTTATGGCGCACAGCACGCGTGGTTCACGCGGCGGAGAACGAGCGTGTCTACGGGGTTGCTGGGACGGTGGTGATCACGTATGCACGCGGAAAGGGCGGCGCGCGGTCTGTGGGCATCTGTCGAGCGTGGCGCACGGGGAGCGCTCTCGGCATGGTTGCTGACGAGCTTGGCATGGTCTGTGCGTGTGGTCCAGTGGCTGGCAAGGTTCGAGCGGGGATGTGGAGTGGCGGGTGTTAGCTTGCTCCCAGACATGTTGGCTAGGCTTGGTGATTCTCCTAGCTCGCTGTCGACATGTGGGTGGCAAGGGTGCACTCGTCCTGCTCACCATTGATGACAATTGATAGCTTACAGTAGTGCTAGAGATTAGTTTAGGTTGTTAGATGATCTACTAAGGCTAGTGGTGTCCAGAGAGGGAACAAGTTAGGCTCAAATCACTGCTCCAAATAGTGTTTAGATTTTGTTTGATTTGTATCTCCAAGGTGTTTGATAAAATGACCGCATGAACTCAAGTTTTGAATTTTGAAAAGATTTTTGGTGTGTGTGCTAGGTTGGTTGTAAGGGTCCCAACCTTTAATAAGGTAGAGATCCCTGTGTTTACAATGCTAGTCCCTGGATCAATAGCTAGCATCCACAGTTAAGATGTAATATCAAGAAACAAAGGTCATAATACAACTTTATAACCAGGAATAAAATAATTTATTACATCTTACATAGCTCATTTGGCTATCTTATTACAATGCAGCAGAATATAACAATAGCATGGGGTCCTTCATCTTCAAAGTGCCACAGTCATATGTTTGTAGACTTGTAATCCTAATCAATAAACTTCACTAATATCAAACAAACCTGCAACATAATAAGTTACAGCCACAAGGGTCAATACATTTGAATTGTATTGGCAAGTGATACTATGATAGTATAGTGGAGTCTACCATCTATATGCATTTGGCTAAGTGGAGCTTAGGCTTGCTTTGCTCAAAATAGATTTTCCTTATCATTTGGAAAACACTAAGTTTTTGCTTGATAAAATCTTTCCCAAGGCATCTCCCAATAGAAATTGGTGACCCTTCAATCCCTTGTTCAACCACAAGTTTTTAACTTAGAAATTGGGATGAGGAGATTCTTGATAGCTTCCATGTCTTGATGCTCAAATTGTCCTTTACCAGGGACATGGCTAAGTACTTAGATTTTACACTCTGCAGAGGTGGTGCACTTTCCCCACAAGATTTGGTTTCACCAAGACAAGATCTTTCAGAAGCCTTCCCTTAGACCAGAATGGACGCGTTCCAACCTATCATTCCCCTACCACCAACTATCCATTTGGCTAAGTTATTGCAACCTATATGATCCAGGCAGAGCCCATAATGCCAAGTGGCTGCACTTGAAGCTTCTCAACATTTGACATCTCAAATCTCTTTGTTCCTGGGTGGCCATCCACAAGTGAGATACACAAGGGAAACCATATAAATGGGCCTTGTGTAACCACTCAACACAAACCATTCCTTCCATTTCACCCAGGTGATTCATTCACTTAGTTGTTTTATTAAACAAAACACAAGTCCTTGACTTAGAAATATTCCATGGTATGAATATATTCCTCCCTTGTTTTCTACTAGCTAAGCTAAGCATGATAGTAGTAGGAATCTTAACTTAGAAAATTTCTACTAAGGTTTCATCTACTAGGATTTCCCATGGCATAGTTTATACTTAGCAAAAATTCCATGCAAGTCGTAATTTAGAAATACCACTAATACATAGTGAAAATAATGGGACAAAAGTATGAAGTACCACTTGCCTTTTTGGTAGAGAGTATAAGTTCACTCCTTGATATTTGCAATATTCACACTCTTCAAATCACTACAATTCAATCAAGCAAGCAACATTTCAATCTACCATTCAAGCAACATCACATAAAATAATGGAAACAAAACAATGTATGCAAGCATGCCAAAGATTTTTTATTTACAAAAGTGATTTCTAATAGGTTATAAACATCCTAAAACACTTATTGGTCATTTTATAAAGTGGCAAAACTATTTGCAAAAGATTTTACCTATAAACCATTTTTAAACCAAATCATTATTTTATGTGGTGGAGAAATGCTTTTAATAAGGCAACAATCTATAGGGTTCACAAAATATGTTTTCAAATCATAAAACTTGGTGCTTGGGGTCAAAGAGTTTAAATCAAAACATTTCCCAAAGGTTTTCTTCCAAAAGCATTTTTAATAAATAAACATTATTTTTATTTGTCTAGAAATGGTTTAAATCAAAGATTTATTCTTTTGCTTTACCAAATACATTTTCAAATCCCTGACTTGGTTTCTAAGTTCAGTAGATTCAAAACAATCCATTTGCCAAAGGTTTTATCTCAAAAATCATTTTAGAACAATTTTTATATTCTAAATATGCCTACATAAGTTTCTGCAAAAACAATCAATTTAACAGAAACATTTTACTAAACAAAGTGCATGGTCAGAAAGTACTTGTTTTGCTGAATCCATTGGCATAAAATTTACAAAATTTGGGACGTGTGGTTTGGAAGTTATGAATTTTTCAAATTGGAACATCAAATAGACAAGTTTCTGGTTTTTAAAACAATCAGAGGCCACGCGTCACGATTCTATTCGTCGGTACCATTTTGCTCGGATCGACAGATGCGAGCCGTTGGATCTAAGTGAAATCGCATGGCTCAGAGGGACTACTTACCCCTTCGGGTTAGCTTCTTTCCTAGCCACTAGATCGAGATCGGACGGCGCTCAGCATGATTGCCAACGAGTGGCGGCGCTGGCGGCGGCAGGTGGCGGCGGAGCGGTCAGACGGTGGCGGTGTCAACGTTACAAGAAGCGAGAGAGCGAAGGGAGATGCTCACCGAGTTCGCCGTGGCGTGGGGATGCTCAAGGTGGTGGTAGTTCGTCGAGGGGCGCACGGTGGTGACGGTGATTGCTCGCCGGAGAGATGCCTAGCGATGGGATCGTCTGTTTGTTGTCAGAGGCAGGTCTACGGTTCATGCCAAACCAAACAAGCAATGCCATTATGTTCGCGCGAGAGAGGTGAGTACGGGAGTATCAGCCAGAGGGAATGGGGCGGCCAGGAATTACTAGGAGGTTTCGCTGGAGAGGTAGCAGACGACGGCGGCGGGCAGTGATCATCCTTGCCGACGCTCTGGGGCTAGCGCGGCCGAGCTGAGGCCACTAGGATGTTCAGGGAGTGATGGAGACGATTCTTGCATGGTCGAGAGAGCGAGGGGCGACTGGCCTGAATTGTCACGGAGGACGCCGGAGACAAAGGATTGCAAAGTCTTGGTGAATTAGGACAGCCTAGGGGCTCCGGTGGGGTGATGTTTGGGGGAAAAGGGAGAGGAGAGCCTGACGATTAATACTGCATGGTCACAGCGAGGAAATAACGCGGAATTAAGGCGGATTTAAGCAGAGGAATTAGTGCAGCAACGGCAGCGGCGTTGGGGGAAGAAGGGGTCGTCGCGGGGTAGGAGAGAAAGCTGACAGGTGGGACATCGTTGTCAGTGAGTGAGAGAGAGGGGCGTGGGGTCCACTGCTCAGTGACCTTGCGGGTTCTATTCTGAGTGAAAACGTTTCATCATGGGTGAGGTGAGTGTCGATGGGCTTAGCGGGCTGGGCTGGCTAGATCATATTTTTTTTGTACTGTTTTGTTTTTCTTTTTCTATTCTTATTATTCTGTTTTGATTTTGATTAATCAATTTAAACATCCATTTGAATTCAAACTTCTCTCAAACCTTGAGTAGATTTTAATACTGATTAATAATACATTCTGAAATCATTTTTAGAATAAATATCTTATTCTTTTTAGGGTCTTTTAATCATTTAAAATTGGCCCTAGTATTAATTAAATAAGATTTATTAATATTTTTCAATCTCCATTTGAATTCAAATCACCACTAACTTTGGGTGAATTTTAATTCTGTTTATCAACATATTTCAAAGTCCAAAATAAAATAATTCTTTTATTCATTTAGGATCTATTAATAATTAAATAAATAAACCATAGTCTTTAATTAAAATAGGTTTTAATTTATTTCAAAACTCTTTTTGAAATCTAAATAATATCAAAATATTTTTAGTAGGTTTCATTTGGAAAACTAAAATACTTGGAAATCTTATTTAAAATAAATTAACAAGTTTTAGTGTTTATTTAAAATGGAAAAGCCTTTACTTTAATAAAAATGGATATTAATAAATCCTCATTATTTTATTTAAATAAACCTTTACTCTTTTTATCAAATAGAAATATTTAATTTCAAAATCTTGGCCAAGATTTAATTTGGCTCTATAAAATAATCCTTATTTTTATTTCTACATTTTCTTTATAGAAACCATCTCTTTTATTTAAACATCCAAAAATAGTGATTCCAACTATTATAACTTTATTTATTATTTGTTTATATTTTTAAATCCTTTTAGGATTATTTTCTCACCATTTGGTATGGATTTTAGATAAGGGCTTTATTAGCTTTGGAAATTCAATTTCCTTATCTTATTAAATTCATAAGATTTTATCTATGGCTCCAAATTGAATGAAATCAATTTATATGATTTTATAATATTTCCATTTGTCATTCTTGATCATTTTGAAATGTTTGTTTGATCAATTTCTATATGGATCCAATCCATAGGCTTAGAGATAACTTGGAAGTGATTTCTCTCCCATTAGGGTTTTAGGGTTTTGGTTTAACTTTTCCAAGTGTTTAAATTTCAAGATGCATTTTATGAGGAATGCATACCACTTGATTTGAATTTAGTTAGATTCAAACATTAACCAAAGTTTGTTCAAGATGTGATTTTAAGTTTCCATTTAGAAACAAAAGTTTCTTTTCACTCTAAATTTCAACAATTATTAATTTTGTTTATTTATTTTTCACATTACAAGATGTGGAAAATCTTGGGATGTGACAGGCTACCACCCTTAAAATAAATCTCGTCCCGAGATTTGGGGAGGCTAGGGGTTACAGGTTGGCTCAAAGCAACTAGGGTACTACCACCCTAAATTTTTTTTCCAACTAGATTACTTCTTGGCTTGCTTGGGATCTTGTTGAAACCTCTCTGGGCAAACATCTGCATTGTGTCCTTTGTTTCCACACTTGAAACATGTGACAAGGTTGATATCCTTCATAGGCTTGTTTATCTTGTGCTTCATCTTTTCTGGACAATTGCTTGCATAATGTCCTTGTTCTTTGCAATTGAAACACATCACTTGGCCGATATCTTTATTTTCCTTTGGTATCATTGCCTCTTGTTTGTTTCCTTGTTTCTTCTTCTTTTCTGGGCATTCATTGGCATAGTGTCCCATCTCTTTGCAAGTGTAACATTGCTCTTGGGTAATATCCTTCTTGCTAGGGTTGGGGCATTTCTTCTTCTTCTTCTTCTTCTTCTTCTTCTTCTTGGGTCTCTCCAAAGCTAGGAGTTCTTCTAGTTCATGCTCTTCATACTTCACCATAAAGGTGGGAAATCTTTCTCTCTTCTTGGGGCAGTTACTAGAGATATGACCTTCTTCTTCACAAGAGTTGCAACACTTTGTGATCACTTTGGATTTGGCCTTATGATGCATAGTTTTGACTTTGCCTTCATCCTTCTTGGTAGAAGTTGTTCCTTCATGAGGGTTTACAAACTGTTGATGCACTCCACCTTGTTTCCTTTGTTGAACTATGGAATAGATGGGGCATTGGATAGGGACATGATTATTTCTTTCACATAGGAAACAAGTAGCTTGAGATGTGGGGCATTGGTCAATTGGATGTTTCTCTTCACAATTGGGACATTGATCTTCATGTTCCTTGGAAGTGTGATCCTTGTCTCCACAAATATTTCAAGCTTGGGTTCCTTCTAAAATATCATCCTTGACATCCTTGTTGTCACAAACTCCTTGGGAAGAGTTGTCTCCCATGTTGATCATTTGAGTGGCCATCCCTTGCAACAATTGGGATTGAATTTCCAAAAACTTTTGCATGGTTGGGTTTAACCCATTGTTGTTGGCTAAAAACTGAGTTGTTACTTGGTTCAACTGGGTTTGGTTTGCTAGTAGTTGTTCTCTCATGTTGACCTCTTGGTTGTTGTTATTGTTGTTGTTGTTGTTGTTGTTGCTGTTGTCATTCTTGATGTTGTAGTCTTTTGGAGAAGTCATCTGTTTGGGTTGGATTGGGATTAAAATAGGCAAAATATTTCTAAGGAAATAGTTCTAATCACACACATCACAATTCACACAAGCAATGTGCAAACAATCACAAACAACATTCCCTTCAAACAACAAGTCTCAAGCATATTTTTAGGCAACAAAATATTTTTGCTACACCACATTAAGTTGGTGTGTTTGATCTATACTTAATATGGTGGTCCATCTATATGGCTCACTTGAGATCATTCTATCCTTCCTGGTGGATTCTTCTTGAATGAGATCATGGTTTCCTTGGGAAAATTCTTGGTCACAAAAACTTCAAAGGTGATGATGATTCCCAAGTTGTGTTTCCTTAGTCTTCAAGTCTTGAGCAACATTTCTTGTCTCACTTGTAGTCCTTAGTGATATCCAAGGCTGAAGTCTTTGTTGAGAATAAGGTTGAAATCACTTAAAGATGTTGAAGTCATTAGAGTTGATGAAGTCCTTTGCACATGGTGAAGTCTTTGGCCATGGATAAGGCTTTATCCATAAAGTTGAAATAGAAGAGATGTAGAGTCAAAACCAAGATGGTTGAGGAAAGAGTTTACAAGATTATTTGTAAATAAGTTTTGGAACAAATACATCTCCTATTTTTCTAAGGGGTTTGTCCAATCCTAGGTTTACAAATCCTACAGGCAACACAATGCTCTGATACCATATGTAAGAGTCCCAACCTTTAATAAGGTAGAGATCCCTGTGTTTACAATGCTAGTCCCTGGATCAATAGCTAGCATCCACAGTTAAGATGTAATATCAAGAAACAAAGGTCATAATACAACTTTATAACCAGGAATAAAATAATTTATTACATCTTACATAGCTCATTTGGCTATCTCATTACAATGTAGCAGAATATAACAATAGCATGGGGTCCTTCATCTTCAAAGTGCCACATGCAAACATGTTGGTTGTAGACTTGTAATCCTAATCAACACATCTCACTAACATCATACAAACCTGCAACATGATAAGTTATAGCCACAAGGGTCAATACATTTGAGTTGTATTGGCAAGTGATACTATGGTAGTATAATGGAGTCTATCATCTATATGCATTTGGCTAAGTGGATCTTAGGCTTGCTTTGCTCAAAATAGATTTTCCTTATCATTTGGAAAACACTAAGTTTTTGCTTGACAAAATCTTTCCCAAGGAATCTCCCAATAGAAATTGGTGACCGTTCAATCCCTTGTTCAACCACAAGTTTTTAACTTAGAAATTGGGATGAGGAGATTCTTGATAGCTTCCATGTCTTGATGCTCAAATTGTCCTTTACCAGGGACATGGCTAAGTACTTAGATTTTACACTCTGCAGAGGTGGTGCACTTTCCCCACAAGACTTGGTTTCACCAAGACAAGATCTTTTAGAAGCCTTCCCTTAGACCAGAATGGACGCGTTCCAACCTATCATTCCCCTACCACCAACTGTCCATTTGGCTAAGTTATTGCAACCTATATGATCCAGGAAGAGCCCATAATGCCAAGTGGCTGCACTTGAAGCTTCTCAACATTTGACATGTCAAATCTCTTTGTTCCTGGGTGGCCATCCACAAGTGAGATACACAAGGTAAACCATAGAAATGGGCCTTGTGTAACCACTCAACACAAACCATTCCTTCCATTTCACCCAGGTGATTCATTCACTTAGTTGTTTTATTAAACAAAACACAAGTCCTTGACTTAGAAATATTCCATGGTATGAATATATTCCACCCTTGTTTTCTACTAGCTAAGCTAAGCATGATAGTAGTAGGAATCTTAACTTAGAAAATTTCTACTAAGGTTTCATCTACTAGGATTTCCCATGGCATAGTTTATACTTAGCAAAAATTCCATGCAAGTCCTAATTTAGAAATATCACTAATACATAGTGAAAATAATGGGACAAAAGTATGAAGTACCACTTGCCTTTTTCATAGAGAGTATAAGTTCACTCCTTGATATTTGCAATATTCACACTCTTCAAATCACTACAATTCAATCAAGCAAGCAACATTTCAATCTACCATTCAAGCAACATCACATAAAATAATGGAAACAAAACAATGTATGCAAGCATGCCAAAGATTGTTTTATTTACAAAAGTGATTTCTAATAGGTTATAAACATTCTAAAACACTTATTGGTCATTTTATAAAGTGGCAAAACTATTTGCAAAAGATTTTACCTATAAACCATTTTTAAACCAAATCATTATTTTATGTGGTGGAGAAATGCTTTTAATAAGGCAAAAATCTACAGGGTTCACAAAATATGTTTCAAATCATAAAACTTGGTGCTTGGGGTCAGAGAGTTTAAATCAAAACATTTCCCCAAGGTTTTCCTCCAAAAGCATTTTTAATAAATAAACATTATTTTTATTTGTCTGGAAATTGTTTAAATCAAAGATTTATTCTTTTGCTTTACCAAATACATTTTCAAATCCCTGAGTTGGTTTATAAGGTCAGTAGATTCAAAAAAATCCATTTGCCAAAGGTTTTATCTCAAAAATCATTTTAGAACAATTTTTATATTCTAAATATGCCTACATAAGTTTCTGCAAAAACATCAATTTAACAGAAACATTTTACTAAACAAAGTGCATGGTCAGAAAGTACTTGTTTTGCTGAATCCATTGGCATAAAATTTACAAAATTTGGGACGTGTGGTTTGGAAGTTATGAATTTTTCAAATTGGAACATCAAATAGACAAGTTTTGTGGTTTTTAAAACAATCAGAGGCCAGGCGTCACGATTCTATTCGTTGGTACCGTTTCGCTCGGATCGATAGATGCGAGCCGTTGGATCTAAGTGACATCGCACGGCTCAGAGGCACTACTTACCCCTTCGGGTTAGCTTCTTTCCTAGCCACTAGATTGAGATCGGACGGCGCTCAGCATGCTTGCCAACGAGTGGCGGCGCTGGCGGCGGCAGGTGGCGGCGGAGCGGTCAGACGGTGGCGGTGTCGACGTTACAGGAAGCGAGAGAGCGAAGGGAGATGCTCACCGAGTTCGCCGTGGCGTGGGGATGCTCAAGGTGGTGGTAGTTCGTCGAGGGGTGCACGGTGGTGACGGTGATTGCTCGCCGGAGAGATGCCTGGCGATGGGATCGTCTGTTCGTTGTCAGAGGCAGGTCTACGGTTCATGCCAAACCAAACAAGCAATGCCATTATGTTCGCGAGGGAGAGGCGAGTACGGGAGTATCAACCAGAGGGAATGGGGCGGCCAGGAATTACTAGGAGGTTTTGCTGGAGAGGTAGCAGACGACGACGGCGGGCAGTGATCGTCCTTGCCAACGCTCTGGGGCGAGCGCGGCCGAGATGAGGCCACTGGGAGGTTCAGGGAGTGATGGAGATGATTCTTGCGTGGTCGAGAGAGCGAGGGGCGACTGGCCTGAATTGCCGCCGGAGGACGTCGGAGACAGTGATGGTGTGCGGGTGAATTAGGACAACCTGGGGGCTCCGGTGGGGTGATTTTTGGGGGAAAAGGGAGAGGAGAGCCTGGCGATTAAGATTGCGTGGTCACGGCGAGGAAATAACGCGACATTAAGGCGGATTTAAGCAGAGGAATTAGTGCAGCAACGGCAGCAGCGTTGGGGGAAGAAGGGGTCGTCGCGGGGTAGGAGAGAAAGCTGACAGGTGAGACATCGTTGTCAGTGAGTGAGACAGAGGGGCGTGGGGTCCACTGCTCCGTGACCTTGCGGGTTCTATTCTGAGTGAAAACGTTTCACTGCGGTGGTGAGCAGGTGGGCTGCTGATGGGCTAAGCGGGCTGGGCTGGCTAGATCATATTTTTTGTACTGTTTTCTTTTTCTTTTTCTATTCTTATTATTCTGTTTTGATTTTGATTAATCAATTTAAACATCCATTTGAATTCAAACTTCTCTCAAACCTTGAGTAGATTTTAATACTGATTAATAATACATTATGAAATCATTTTTAGAATAAATATCTTATTCTTTTTAGGGTCTTTTAATCATTTAAAATTGGCCCTAGTATTAATTAAATAACATTTATTAATATTTTTCAATCTCCATTTGAATTCAAATCACCGCTAACTTTGGCTGAATTTTAATTCTGTTTATCAACATATTTCAAAGTCCAAAATAAAATAATTCTTTTATTCATTTAGGATCTATTAATAATTAAATAAATAGACCATAGTCTTTAATTCAAATAGGTTTTAATTTATTTTAAAACTCTTTTTGAAACCTAAATAATATCAAAATCTTTTCAGTAGGTTTCATTTGGAAAACTAAAATACTTGGAAATCTTATTTAAAATAAATTAACAAGTTTTAGTGTTTATTTAAAATGGAAAAGCCTTTACTTTAATAAAAATGGATATTAATAAATCCTCATTATTTTATTTAAATAAACCTTTACACTTTTTATCAAATAGAAATATTTTATTTCAAAAGCTTGGCCAAGATTTAATCTGGCTCTATAAAATAATCCTTATTTTTATTTCTAGCTTTTCTTTATAGAAACCATCTCTTTTATTTAAAGATCCAAAAATAGTGATTCCAACTATTATAACTTTATTTATTATTTGTTTATCTTTTTAAATCCTTTTAGGATTATTTGCTCACCATTTTTGTATGGATTTTAGATAAGGGCTTTATTAGCTTTGGAAATTCAATTTCCTTATCTTATTAAATTCATAAGATTTTATCTATGGCTCCAAATTGAATGAAATCAATTTATATGATTTTATAATATTTCCATTTGTCATTCTTGATCATTTTGAAATGTTTGTTTGATCAATTTCTATATGGATCCAATCCATAGGCTTAGAGATAACTTGGAAGTGATTTCTCTCCCATTAGGGTTTTAGGGTTTTGGTTTAACTTTTCCAAGTGTTTAAATTTCAAGATGCATTTTATGAGGAATGCATACCACTTGATTTGAATTTAATTAGATTCAAACATTAACCAAAGTTTGTTCAAGATGGGATTTTAAGTTTCCATTTAGAACAAAAGTTTCTTTTCACTCTAAATTTCAACAATTATTAATTTTGTTTATTTATTTTTCACATTACAAGATGTGGAAAATCTTGGGATGTGACATTGGTGCTGGTGAGTCTGCGGATGCTTGGGTTTTGAAAGTTGAGCTTGTTTGAGTGGTGTTTGAAAAAGTGGGATCTTCCCATATGATAAAGATTCAATTTTAAACTGTCATTTAAACTATGCATTTGAATGTTTCTGGATGATCACAAAGTGGTCCTTGATACTTTGTTATGAGTACTATCAAGGGGTGCAAAGATCCAAACAAGTTTCTGTTATGTTCTGAAAGTTTGAGACAACCAAAGTAGGCATGGGAGTTAAATTGGTCAAAATGACCATTCACTCATTTTGTTTGTTTTGATTTATTTGTCTTTGGGAAAAGTGTGGGGATTGTTTAGATGATGTTTATTTCACCTAAGGATCATTTTCCAAGCAAAGAGACACACAAACAAGGCAATTCAAAATAATCCAAATTGGAATGCATACACACATGCATGCTTTCATATTTTTATTTAGAAAAGTTTTTGTTAACCCTAATTTTGAAGATCAGAGGTTGATTGATCCAAGTTTAGTATTTTTGGGATGTTACACCTTTGTGCTTGGATCTGTTTAGATTCCTCCAAGCCAGTGACTAGGGTTTGACTATAGGCACCTCCTTCTCTTGCAAGCTTCGTGTTACTCGGCCTTGTCTCACATAGCTCGGCTCGGCCTTCACCTGCATTCAAGTTAGCCAGACTCATTCGGCCAACTTAACTCATATGTCGGCCGGATAAGGCGTTACACATTCTACACTTGCCATGGCCCTGCTTATCTCAGCCGACTCTTATATGACCCGACCGACACAAACAATAACTCGGCTCATGACAAGGAAGATTCCTTTCGTCTTTCCCCTGTCTTGACCCTATCCGGGGTCACCTCCCCAACATATGCCTTGCTTAGTCCTATCAATTGTGATGCTGTAATTTGTTTACCCAGCATGCCATGTTTGTTTACCTAAGGAGAACACCTCTAGTGAACTATGGACCCCGGTCCAAACTTTACCATTGATACATCTTCCACTGTTACTGTTTACTTGCTGCAAACTATCATGACCTTCCACACCATACAATTAATCCTTTGTTATAGTAACATGTGAGATTGACAACCTCACTGTTCGTTGGGGCAAAGTCTTGAGTTTGTGTTGTGCAGGTTTCCATGTTGCTTGCAACAACTTTGAGATGTCTAGTTCCTCCTACTAGTTCGATAACCTCAGTTTCTTACTGAGGGAAGACTTGCTATTGTGCTACATCACACCTTGCTCTTGGGGTTTCCTGATGAAGCGCTTCCAGGCGCCATCACTCCCCCTCATGTGTGATCAGGGCGCTGAGGTCTTGCCTATGCCCTCACCGTCCTCCGAAGCAGGAGAGTGGAGCTGGAGATACAGGACAATACCAAGGACATCGTCGACCTCCATGCGCTCACCATGGCCGCCGCTCGTCTCTTCTTTCTCTCCGGAGTCGTCTGCATCTCCGAGATCTAGCCCACGGTGAGCTCCTCTGTCCAATCTTCCCCTTCCCTAACCGGTCTCAGCTATGTCCACGTCGATCCATCACTGCCCGAGCACGTCTGCCATTGCCGTGAGCGAACCAAACCCTCGCTCGTGCTCGTGCAGCTCCGTTGCTGCTACTTGTTGTTGCACTGCCCTCGCACACCTCTTTGTTGCTCTATTCCTCCATGTTTTATGGTAGTCACAGACCTCCTCTGATGCCTCTCTTCATGTTCCAGTAATCCCGGTTCATTCCTCTTTCCAACGCACCCAACCCCACCCCGATCGAAGCCCTATAGCGCTCGCAAGCTAGCTCACAAGGTAGCTCCACCGCGCTACTTCTCTATCGAGGTTCAATCACGAGCACACCTCTGTCAGTGTCGGTCTATCAGTGGATGTCAACACCCGGGTTTTTAATCCCAGATGCCTGTTATGCCATACATCACAATCCCAGGATTACCATTTTTGCGAGACATAACAGAATTGGATACCACAATACATCATCCATTACAACTGTACATAAGGTTTTACACAAATAAGGATCTCATGATCCAGTTCTTAATACATCATCAAGCAGCGGAATACGTAATAATAACGGTAGCGTCGGCGAAGCTCCATCTTCGGGGTCACAGGCAATGCTGACGATGGGAGATGATCCTAGTTGTCGTAACCTTCCTGGGGTCCATCTTCCAGGTACTCTTCATAGTCCGCCATGGGAATAGCCAGGGACAAAGCCATGAGTACTCTTTAAGTACTCGCAAACTAGTACTAGCAGGTAAAGGGGTTTTTGGATAATAGGACACTAGGCTCTAGGGTTGTTTTGCAAAGGCCAGATTTACCTCTAGTACTTTTTATGAAAGCACTAATGCTAGTTGAAGTTTTATAACACCTAAAGGGGAACTTGTATTTCATATCACAACCCTGTTGTGGTCAAGTCAAAGTCTCACTTCATTTCACAAGTCATTTTGAAAAGTCTGACGGGGAACAGTATGGCCATCTAATCTCCATAATCATGACACGGCTATTCGAATAGTTTGACACTCTGCAGAGATTGTACACTTTCACCACAACATTCGATACATCCGTCAGGAACAAATCCTGAATTCACCATACTCAGTATGTGATCAATCCTAACCTTTCAATTACACGCCCTAGTATAAGCACCTCTCCTGTGAGTTTGGCCTCCCAACCATGACCAACTATCATCTTGGGTACTGCACAGGTGGACAATCTTCACAAGGTAGCCTCAGCTCAGACCTTGGCCATGAGGGAACTAATACTAAGGTATATAAATTTCCAGTCAAGCCCTACCCAATCTTCGGGTATTGTGGTTGTACGATAAAATTGGAATGGTATCGCATCCAGACAACCATCAGTTATATAAAGGGCTAAGGCTCATGCCTCAACATTTTCATCACCAAAATCATTCGGTGTTCGGAAACACATGCCCAAAACATTTCAATAGAATGATCCATCATTCTAAGGTTTTGATAACCATTTTTCCACCAAGTATTCCCATCTAAAGTTGATCAAGTTTTATGCTTAGCACTAGCATCTACAAGTGGGGGTGAGTATTAATGAGGGGTGGTAAACTAGTGGAGTTTCAACTAAGCTCAATCACATGCCTTGGGATGACATCAAGATTATCTAGTTTAGGCCAAATTTTATGCTCTTTATGCAACCTTGACATATCTTTCTAGTATCTACTATTCACTTAGGTAAAATCTATGTAAGAGCTTTGATAAATAAATAAAGTAAGAAGCTTGTAAGTAAAACTAGGATTGGTTTATCAAGTGGGTATGATAACATATGCTTAAGGCATATAGTTGGCATGATAACAAGCAAGTATTTGCTTGCATAAATGCAAGTATAAGCTTGCTTAGGTATAGTATCAGCTTGCAAGGTTACTGGCTTGCTAAAGTAGAGTATGTTGCAAGTGTTAGCTTACCTTGTGCAGAGCAGTGGTTGAAGTTTTCCTCGGCTTCTTCTTCGTAGAATCCTCCTTCCTCCTCGTATCCTTGGTCGGTACTAGCGTCTATAAATAAATACGATGTACACAATCACCAAGCAATACTTAACTACTTGCAATCATCACACACAAGGGTCCTATAGATGATCTAGCATCATCACTAACATTACAAGATTTGGGTTTGGTTTAATTCTTTTTATTTTTAGAAAAGTAATTTCTACTCATTGAAAAACTACTTAAGATTTAATATTCTCCAAACCAAACATGGGATCATGTTGACACATGTCATCACCACATATTTTAGTTCATGGGAATGTGATTTAAAATGGTGTCACAATTTAATAAGGTTTTACCCTTTTATTTTAATTAATTAGAATGGCTAGAAATGCCTATGTAGTATTCTTTTATTACTTTAACAATATTTCTGTGAGTAACCCTATATATTTTTATATATTATGAAAGGTATGGTTAAATTTGATTTTTGAGAGTTGGAATCAACTCAAAAGCTATTATGGTTTAACTTTGAAAAATATTTGAATGCAGAAAAGATTCTGCCTTGTTATTTTTACCAAGGATGATCTACAGATCCAAATGACTTGAATCCAACGGGCTTCGATTCAGAATTCACAGACCTTTCCAACAAAATTGGTTTCATTCAAATTGGTTCACTGAATCGACCTGGGTTGATTTTTGAAAATGGGTACAGAAGTGTGTTTGAATTAAAAAGAAAAAGGTTTAGTTTGAATAACTGGGCTCACAAGGAAAAATTATCGGGCCGGGCCTGCTAAGCTTAGCGCTGCTGAGCTGTTTAAGTGGGTGTCCTCACTCGTCAGTGACACAGGGGGGTGCGAAGCGGTATGGGGCGTTGTGGGTCGTTCGATCTGATTCTAATCCAACGGCTGGGAGTCATCGTCGATGTTGAGCAACGCCGGCGAGACAGAAACCTAGCACGGCAGGTGGGGGTCGCTGGGGGCTCACCGGGGTGCCGGCGAGGGTCGGCGAGGCGGGCGAACGACGAAGTCGACGACGGCGAATCTCCTGGTACTGGTGGCTTCTCCTGGGGCGTCTCCAATCACTGGCTCCCTTCTTCTCCATAGGCGGCGGGCTCCGGTGAAATTCCGACGAGGTGGTGCTCGCCTTGCTCCCGGAACGGTGTGGCACGATCAGTGAGGAGAGGGGAGTAGAATGGTGTGAAAAATTCGACTGGGGGTGGCCTCTATTTATAGTCGAGCAAGGGGACCGACGGGGCGCATGGTGAGCTCGTCGGGGGCGGTGGTACAGACGGCTATCGGCATGGGCGAAGGTAGGGGACGGTGCGGTGCCCCCTGGCGATGCTCAACGACATGGTTTTGAGGCGTGGGGCGGTGCGGCTTGGTCGGAACGCGGCGGTGCTCTGCGCGTGCCCGACGGATATTTTAATGGCGCACAGAGCACGTGGTCCATGCGGCGGCGAACGAGCGTGTCTGCGGGGTTGCTGGGACGATGGTGATCAAGTATGCACGTGGCAAGGGCGGCACACGGTCTATGGGTGTCGGTCGAGCGTGGCGCACGGGGCGTGCTCTCGGCATGGTTGCTGGCGAGGTTGGCATGGTTCATGCGCGTGTTCTAGTGGCTGGCAGCATTCGAGCGGTGGACATGGAGTGGCGGTGGGGTGTTGGCTTGCTCCCAGACATGCTGGCTAGGCTTGTTTCTCCTCCTAGCTTGCTGTCTCCACTGGGGTGGCATGGTTAGCTTCGGCTGTTCACCATTGATGACAATGCCAAGCTTACAAAGCTAGTGCTTAGTTTAGCTTGCTAGATGATCTACTGAGATGGTTGTGAGCTAAAGAGGGAACAAGTTAGGCTCCAATCACTGCTCACTATAGTGTTTAGATTTTGTTTGATTTGTGTCTGCAACCTGTTTGATGAAATGGCCGCAAGAACTCAAGTTTTGAATTTTGAAAAGATTTTTGGTGCATGTGCTAGGTTGGTGCTGGCGAGTCTGCAGATGCTTGGGTTTTGAAAGTTGAGCTTGTTTGAGTGGTTTTTGAAAAAGTGGGATCCTACCATATGATATAGACTCAATTTTGAATTGCCATTTAAACTATGCATTTGAAAGTTTCTGGATGATCACAAAGTGGGCCTTGATACTTTGTTATGAGTACATTCAAGGGGTGCAAAGATCCAGAAAAGTTTCTGTTAGGTTTTGAAAGTTTGAGATAGCCAAAGTAGGCATGGGACTTAAATTGGTCAAAATGACCATTCCCTTAATATATTTGTTTTGATTTACTTGTCTTTATGAAAAGTGTGGGAAATGTTTTAGATGAAGTTTATTTCACCTAAGAAACATTTTACAAGCAATGAAACAAACAAACAAACAAGGTGGTTCAGAAGAATTTCAAAATCCATGCATACACATATGCATGCCTTCATAATTTTATTTAGCAAAGTTTTTGTTAACTCTAATTTTTGATGATTAGAGTTTGATGATCTAAGCTTAGTATTTCTGGGATGTTACAGTGGATTTCGTCCCAGTTCGTCGCTAGATCCCGGCCGCTAGAGTCCTTATCCCGAAACTAATGCTGAACAAAAGTTGTAGACCTAGGTACCCTCTACGACTTTGGTTTTTTCAGTGTCACTAAATTCCCAATGGATTGCTCGCCATAGTCATCCCAAAATCGATTCAGCTAGCCCATTTTCGTGTCCGAGTTCAGTTCGTCAGACAACCTCCCTTTCAGCTTTAGTAAAAAGGCCCCTAGAGTCCTTTGCTTCTCAACCCGCATTCCTAGTGCTGCTGCGTGTCACTCCCCCGTTGCCTCGGGCGCGAGTGGCCCCGCCAAGCCCCTAGGACCACCTGTCGGTGTTTGAGTGTAAACCAGCCCATGGTAACAAAAGTCGGCCAGTTTTTTGAAACCAATTCAAAACTGTTTTAAATAATCTGTTTACAATTTTAAACCTATCTAGCTATTATATGAATTCGAATTTGAATAGTTGACCAATATGAAAAGTGATTAGTTTTTAAATATGAACCTGATGGTATGTTCAGACCTGTTCAGAACTAATTCAAACTACCCAAACTATTAACTCTTATCACTTTTCATCTAAATGGTTTATATATTGATTTAAATTAATAACTCCAATTATTCAGTATCACATATGTTTTGAATCAGAAAAACATGAGGAATATGAATATGCTATTCAAAATATTGTTTGGGCATTTTAAAATTTCGAAATAATTGAATGCTAATAAATACCATTTATTAAATATTACATAAGTTTAATTCCGTAACTCCGAATTCGATAAATGATATGTATAAATCGATCAGCGCGATGAGACCTCTCCAACCATCATATCCCTGTTATCATTTACATCGTGCATTAAGAGAAGTTTTATAATCAGTACTATTTATGTAAAGAAAACATGATAAATAAAATTGGGAACTAATTGTTTCTTATTAATAATGCCTCACGAATGCTATATCATCAATGTGCAATGCCCCTAATACCTTTTCGACCTAGTTTGTATTATTAAACTGCCATGTCATGCATCATATCATGATCATTCTGATTCTTCTGCATTAGTTGTAATTGCTGCATCGCTTATTCCTTTTAGTGTTTTGCTTCTTCCCGAATAAGATGATGAGATGTTGTGAGCTTCGACAAGTTCTTTGGTTATGAAACTTCGGCAATGTTTTCCAGGCGATCATTCTCCCCATTTCTACTTATCTTACTTTTATAGTATTTATTTCCTTATATTGATCTATTATTGTCTGTGTTGCGATGCTCTAGTTTTCGTACCCGTGATATCCCTTGCAGCCGTTATATTGCCTTGGACACCTCCTATTACCTGTTGTTTGATAGATAGTCAGCCTTGCGAGTCGTAGTTGCTTGCCCAGGTGTTGTTTCGATGTCTTCAAGTACCACAGTTGTTGGAGAAATGTCTCATGCTTTACGTTGGAGATGACCATGACTTCAATTACAGTTTAACAACTAATATTGAAAGTAGGTAAATAATGTAGAGGCACATGTGGGCAATAGATATTATTTGGTTTTTAACCGTCCACTTGTGTCCCGTAGGACCCCCAGTACTTGATGCTTGTTCCTTAAATATTCACACTATCCGCATGTGGGATCATGAATCCCCTTAGCGAGAGCTTGAGTCATATCTTATTTCTTGGGGCCACAAAGTAGTTTGGGGCTTTATTACTATCCTGTACTTATGCCATGCTTTACTATTGGGTTTGGGATGCCTCATGTTATTTGTATCTGACTAGTAAGTATTGCAACAACAACAAAATGGTTAACTAAAATTGCCCATTGCTTATTACATCAGGATGGCTCATGCTATCTATATCTGACTAGTAAATGTTGTAACTATAACGGAATGAATAAAACTGCCAACTGTGTGAGTTCCTCGGTGGACTTCCTTATTTGGTCTCGAGAAGGAAATACCATGATGGGTATGTTTGGTGGTAGTATTAGGTTGGAATCGAATAGGTCTTTTTTATCCCTCTCTAATAGCCGATAGTTGTATCGAGTCTCTATAGGTTGTTTAGTGCATGCTGCGCTGCCGCTTTAGTCCACCATACCTATGTAGGCGAGGACCGCCGAATTCTAAGACTCGCCGTCTACTAGCCTCAGTACTGACCGCTCTCTTTTTTCTTTGCCCTTTGCCGGCACCCCTTTTGTTTAAGCAGGTTTTGAGATCGACGTCGTTAGCAGGGTTACCCTTCTGTCTTGGTCTAGGTAGGGTTATGAATGCCATTGGTTATTCTTCAGGGCTCTTAACTCAATTTGCATCTTGTCCGTACTCGAACGCTGTATCGTTTTCAAGGTGAATTGAATCTTTGTACTGTATATCCGTATTATTTACTCATGGAGTCGTCTTGTATATTTGTTTCTGTGGGTTCCATCATGGACTATTGTGTAATGATATTACTTTGTTTCCACCCACATGAAAGTGCCTGGTGGGCATCTTTGAATCATTTCTATGCGGGTTTGGCGGAGATTGCTAAAACTTGCAAAGGGCCGATCCGAGGGTGTTACAGAGTAGTATCAGAGCTCAACAGTTACGATACCCCACTGGTCCAGCCTATAGGATAACCTAGCTAATGGATGTTGTAGAGTGTCAAAAACTATTTTGAAAAATCGGCTAGATAGATCTGATTAGGTCTGATTTTTACTCCTTACCCCTGAGCTATTCTCTTCTTACCTATGTCTGTTTTGAATCTTCTCTTTTACCTTATTCGAGTCTAGGAATTATCATGGTTGGGTTTCCATCGTACCTTCAGGGTTTCGCTTTCTTCCTCTTGTAACGGTGCTTCGACATCCGGTCTTCGTGCTATTCGAGGAAATTTCCTCTGTTGTACCTTTCAGTAGACCAAAAATCCACTAATTTTTTTCTTCATATCCTCCGGTGTTTTCCAATGCGACGATATCATCTACGTCAGAATCGACAAAGAGCCTACATCATTCTTTTCTTTCTAAACCTTGATTGTCAAGATCTTTAGTCTGATTCCGAGAGTTGGTTGCATAATTTCCCTATTCATGTGCAGAGTAATGCTTTGGGTGCGCGATGGACTGATCACCATCCGACTACTCTTATCATTCGCTCTTATACATTGAATTGGTGGATCAAGCAATTTTACTCCTCCCACATAAGTTAGAGGTGGATTTATCTGTTGAGACCTTTACCTTTGTCCTTTGTTCATCGGAGTGTTCTCTCGACAAGTTTTGGCAAGGCTTAGTCCCCGCACCATCCCCTTGAAGGAGCTACATGGGATCGTGCAGATTTCTTTCCTAGGAATCTCAGGGCGAGATTCTTGTTTAGTGGGGGAGAGTTGTAGCATCCCAATTGTCTAACAATTGCAATGCTACTTGCCTAGACTATTTATTGCTACTTCCTACATGTAATCCGTTGCATCATCATTATATCATGTTCATGTCATGTAAGGTTCCCAACCTTTAATAAGGTAGAGATCCCTGTGTTTACAATGCTAGTCCCTGGATCAATAGCTAGCATCCACAGTTAAGATGTAATATCAAGATACAAAGGTCATAACAACTTTATAACCATGAATAAAATAAATTATTACATCTTACATAGCTCATTTGGCTATCTCATAACAATGCAACAGAATATAACAATAGCATGGGGTCCTTCATCTTCAAAGTGCCACAGGCAATCATGTTGGTTGTAGACTTGTAATCCTATTCAACACACTTCACTAACATCAAACAAACTTGCAACATAATAAGTTGCAGTCACAAGGGTCAATACATTTGAATTGTATTGGCAAGCTTCACTACTATGTAGAAATAAGTGGATCCTATCATTACATGCATATTTGGCTAAGTAGGGTTTAGGCTCATTTGCAGAAAGCAATATAGTTTTATCCTATCTTTTGAAAATATTTTTGATCTTTTGTCAAATCTTTCTGAACTCCTTGGAAAACTCCAAGTGCTTCTAATCCCTTATTGTCACCATCAAGTTTTACTTTGAGAAATTGGAATGTCGAGATCTCCCATAGCTTCAGGCCTTAGTTGCTCAGAGTTGTCCATAATCGGGGACACGGCTAAGTACTTAGAATTTGATCTTCTGCAGAAGTTGTATACTTTACCCACATGACACAATCTCATCTTGATGCCACCAGTGGCCGCTGGATAAGTACTCACTAAAATGGAGTACTGGCAGATCGAGAATGTGACAAAGTCTTTCCATAGAAGTCCTCCCAATACACAATGCTAGCTTGTCAACTAGGCACCAATGCAAGGATAAATTTCCCTTACACAATTCTAGTTAACCTGAAGATGCCAATGCATGGGTCTTCCACTATGTACTTGACTAAGCCAGAGCCCATTTAGCATGTGGCTGTACACGGAAGCCACTGTACGAGAAACATGTTCAATCTCTAAGTTCCTGGGTGGTTTTCTTCTAGTGCACATACAAAAAGATAGCCATATAAACATGGTTCCCTTTGTTGCCACCTTGTCCAAAACTTGAGTATCCTTGTCCACCCAGGTGGTTCATTGAGTACTTGTTTTATTATATAAAACATATATCTTTTCAACTCTTCATATAATCATATCATGTATCCCATCCCAAATATATAGCAGGGCTAAGCATACTACAAGTACAATGTTTTCACTAAGGATGATATAAGGGTATCCTATTAGGATTTAGCATAGCATAAAATATAGTAGTCCATTATCATGCATGTTACAAAAATCCACTAAGTGTAATGAAAATAGTAGGACATGGATGATAGTGTCACTTGCCTTTTTAGTAGAGAATGTTGGTTCACTTCTTGATCTTGCAAATATCACACTCTTCTAATCTTAACTACAGTTCAATCAAGCAAACACATTTTCAAACCAACATTCAAACAATTTATCACACATAAAATAACAAAAACAAGGTCATGCATGCAAGCATGCAAAAGATAGTTTTATTTGGAAAAGTGGTTCCTACTAGGCTCTAAACATTTTCAAGCTCACATTGGTCATTTACAAAAGTGGTAAAACCATTTGCAAAAGGTTTCATCTCATAAACCAAATATTATGCTAAGGTGATATTTTATGTTGTTGAAAATATCTTTTAGCAAAGTAATAAATTTATATGGTTCATCAAATATGTTCTTAACCTCAAAACTTGGTGTTTAGGGTCAGAAGGTTTGAATCAAATCATTTTCTAAGTCATAAACAATATTTTTATTTGACTAGAAATGTGCTAATTCAAATATTTATTCCTTAACTTCACAAAATACATCTTTAAATCCATAAGTTGGTTCCTATTGTCAGTAGGTTCAAAACAATCCATTTTGCAAAGATTTCATCTTAAAAATATACCTAGAACAATTTTTATATTCAAATTATGCCTACACATGTTTCTGCAATTTCAACCAATTTTCCAGAAGCAAAACATTAAACAAAGTGCATGGTTGGAAAGTACTTGTCTTGATGATTCCATTGATATAAAATTTGCAAAATTTGGACGTGTAGAACTAAAGTTATGAATTTTGCAAGTTTGCAATTCTAATAGATCAATTTTCTATTTTAATTCCTGAGTCTGGCCACGTGTCTTGTTCTTACTGGCTGATACCGTTTCGTGCGGATTGAGCTCTGTGGACCGCAGGATTTAAGTGAGATCGTGTGACACAGAGCACACAATACCCCTTCGCTTATAATCTAATCTCAGCCGCATGATTAAGATCCAACGGGCACTGTGCGTCTGACCAAGGTTGGGCGGCGCTAGCGGCGGCTGGCGGCGGCGCACGCTCGGCCAGTGGTGTTGGCGACGATTCAGGAAGCGAGGGAGGGAGTGAGGATTCTCAACGTGTTCGCATAGGTGCGGTGAAGCTCGAGGCGTAGTCAGCTTGTCGAGGGGTGCGCCGGAGCTGCGTGGATTGCTCGCCGGAGTTAGTGGCGGCGCCAGATGCTTCGGTTCGTCGTCGGGGATGGAGCTGCAGGTCAACCTAAGGCAAACGGGAGGGGGCGTTAGAGGCAGGCGAGCGTGGTGATCACAGGAGTGTCATCGAGAGGAACAGGGTGCTTTGAGCTTACCAGGGGGAGCTCGCCGGAAAAACGGCAGACGACGGTGGCGCTCAGGTGTCGAGGTTGCCGACGTTTTGGAGCGGGCGCGGCCAAGGAGTTGGCACTGGGAGATGCGCCAGGCGATGGGGAACAGGCTAGCGTGCAGTGGAAGGCGAGGGGCGGTTGTAGTTCGCCGGAATCGGATAGAGAACACGTCGGAGACAGAGAGGCTTGAGCTCGCAATTCGCGCAGCCTGGAGGGAGAGAGGGGGCGGCGCTTGGGGGCAAAGAGAGAGGAGGGAGAGGCGTTTATGGCTGGATTAACTCAGCCATCAACGCGTATTTACGCGAATTGATTCGCGGCAGAACGCCGTTGAGCAAGGGGAAACGGCCGGCGCGGGGTTGATGACGATGAGGTGGCGAGTGGGGTCCGGCTGACAATGAGAAAGAGAGAGGGGGAGCGGGGTCCTGTTGTCAGCGACGGGGTGGGTTCTTTTCTGAGTGAACAACGGTTCACCAGAGGGGAGAGCTGGTGGGCTGCGAGTGGGCTTGCTGGGCCTGTTGGCTGGGTTGGGTTTGATTCCTTTTTTTATACAAACCTTTTTCTTTTTCTGTTTTGAATTTCCTGATTTGATTTTTATTCAAACAATTCAAACTCCAAATCAATTCAAACCACCACCAACTCTGGGCAAATTTTAATTCTGTTTACCAACATAATCCAAAGTCCAAAAATAAAATAATTCTTTTATTCTTTTAGGATCTATTAGTAATTAAATAAATAGACCTTAGTCTTTATTTCAAATAGGATTTAATTTATTTTAAAACTCTATTTGAAATCTAAACAATACCAAAACCTTTTCAGTAGGTTTCATTTGAAAATATGAAACACTTGGAATTTTTATTTAAAATACTTTAACAAGTTTTAGTGTTTATTTAAAATGGAAAAGCCTTTACTTAAATAAAATTAGATATTATTAAATCTTTATTATTTTATTTAAATAATCCTTTACTCTTTTTATCAAAAATATATATTTTATTTTAAAAGCTTGGCCAAGATTTAATTTGGCTCTTTTTAAAAAAAGTCCTTATTCATTATTTCTAACTTTGCTTATAAAAACCATATCTTTTTATTTAAAGATCCAAAAATGGTAATTCCAACTATTATAACTTTATTTATTATTTGTTTATCTTTTTAAACTCCTTTAGGATTCTATTGGATCAAAATAGATTTTGATGTTTCCAATTGGAATCAAAAAGTTTCTTCTCACCCTAAATTTCAACAAAATTTTATTTTGTTTATTTATTTTTCACATTTCAAAATTTGGAAAATTTTGGGATGTGACAGACTACCACCCTTAAAAGAAATCTCGTCCCGAGATTTGGGAAGGCTAGGGTTATGTCACATCCCAAAAATACTAAACTTAGATCATCAAACACAAATCATCAAGATTAGGGACCCTATAGTATGAACCCATCAGAGTTAGAAGAACTGAAGAAGCAACTGGATTCCATGTTGGAAATCGGATTGATTCAACCAAGTGCGTCACCATGGAGATCACCCGTCTTGTTTGTGGACAAGAAAGATGGAGGTAACCGTTTGTGTACGGATTATCGGAAGTTGAATGATGTCACCATCAAGAACAAGTACCCCTTGCCCAAGATAGAAGATTTGTTTGATCAGTTGACCGGTGCCCAGGTGTTTTCTAAGATTGATCTTAGAACTGGCTATCATCAACTCAAAATTCGTGTAGAGGATATTCCAAAGACTGCCTTTACCACCAGATATGGATTGTACGAGTATACAGTCATGTCTTTTGGATTAACCAATGCCCCCGCTTATTTCATGAACCTCATGAATAAGATTTTTATGGACTTCCTGGATAAGTTTATCGTTGTTTTCATTGATGACATTCTGATTTATTCCAAATCATAAGAAGAACATGAGCTACACCTAAGGACCATTCTTGGAACCCATAGAGAGCATCAGTTGTATGCAAAGTTTAGCAAATGTGAATTCTGGTTACAGGAGGTAGGATTCCTCGGTCACATTGTATCAGCCGGAGGAATTGCTGTTGACCCTGCCAAAGTGAAAGATGTAGAAGATTGGCAAGCCCCGACCACTCAAACCCAAGTTCGTGCTTTTCTCGGATTACGGATATTACCGCAAATTCGTAGAAGGATTCTTGAGTATCGCCCGACCCATGACCCAATTGCTGAAGAAGGACAAGAAGTTTGAATGGACAAACAAATGTGAAGCGAGTTTTCAAGAACTCAAGAGGAGATTAATTTCAGCCCCAATCTTGATCATGCCGGATATCACGAAGCCCTTCGATGTGTATCGTGACGCATCCAAGATTGGTCTCGGATGTGTGCTAATGCAAGAAGGCAAAGTTATATCTTATCTATCTCGGCAATTGAAGCAACATGAGCAAAACTACCCAACCCATGACCTCGAACTCGCAGCCGTAGTTCTAGCCCTGAAGAGATGGAGACATTACCTGATGGGAAATCGTTGTGAGATTTATTCGGATCACAAGAGCCTAAAGTATATATTCACTCAGAAAGAGTTGAATATGAGGAAGAGAAGATGGATTGAGCTAATCAAGGATTACGATCTGGACATTCACTATCACCCTGGTAAAGCCAATGTGGTAGCAGATGCCCTTAGCAGATTGCCGTGCCGATTGAACTCCATGATTTTGAAGGAGCAACCAAGTCTGCACAAGGAGATGGAAGATTTTCGAATAGAATTAGTAAGTGAAGGATTTTTGGCTAGCATAGAACTTCAGCCCACTTTGATCTGTCAGATTAAAGAAGCGCAGAAGGAAATGCTAGTATCGACGAATCAAGCGTCAGACGGACAGTGCAAAGTACCTGGATTCATCGAGGACGAAGAAGGAGTGCTGTGGTACAAAGGACGCCTTTGTGTACCAGTAGATTCGGAGTTGAAAGAAGTTATATTGAAGGAGGCTCATGATACTCTTTATTCTATCCATCCCGGAGGAACTAAGATGTATCAAGATTTGAAGGAGCAATTTTGGTGGCATAAGATGAAGAGAGAAATCGGAAGCTATATCGCCAAGTGTGATATATGTCAGCGAGTCAAGGCAGGACATCAAAGACCCGCTGGATTGTTGCAACCTTTGCAAATTCCAGAATGGAAATGAGATTCTGTAGGAATGGACTTTATCACTGGACTACCTACTTCTAGTAGGGGAAATGACTCTATCTGGGTCATAGTGGACAGATTGTCCAAAGTCGCCCATTTCTTGCCCACCAAAACCACCTATCAGAGTTCGAAACTAGCGGATTTATATATCGCTAGAATAGTTAGTTTGCACGGAGTCCCCAAGAACATAGTATCGTTTCGAGGAACTCAGTTTACCTCGAGATTCTGGAAGAAAGTCGAAGAAGGTTTAGGAACCCGCCTAGATTTCAGTACTGCGTATCACCCTCGGACCGATGGACAAACGGAGCGAGTAAACCAAATACTCGAAGATATGCTTAGAGCGTGTGTACTAGAATATGGATCCAAGTGGGAAGACTGTCTGCCGTTTGCAGAATTTTCCTACAACAATAGTTACCAAGCCAGCTTGCAAATGGCCCCATTTGAATTCATGTACGGAAGGAAGTGTCGCACCCCTTTGAATTGGTCGGAAGTAGGAGAGAGTCATATTTTCAGACCCGACATCCTACGAGAAGCAGAAGAGAAGGTTCACAAGATTCGTGAGCACCTCAAGACCGCCCAATCCCGACAGAAGAGTTATACCGACAAGAGACGTCGAGACCTCTCCTTCAATATAGGAGATTTTGTTTATCTGAAAGTGTCACCATTGAAGGGAATGCAGTGTTTCCAACTCAAAGGAAAGTTAGCAACTGGATTCCATGTTGGAAATCGGATTGATTCAACCAAGTGTGTCACCATGGAGATCACCCGTCTTGTTTGTGGACAAGAAAGATGGAGGTAACCGTTTGTGTACGGATTATCGGAAGTTGAATGATGCCACCATCAAGAACAAGTACCCCTTGCCCAAGATAGAAGATTTGTTTGATCAGTTGACCGGTGCCCAGGTGTTTTCTAAGATTGATCTTAGAACTGGCTATCATCAACTCAAAATTCGTGTAGAGGATATTCCAAAGACTGCCTTTACCACCAGATATGGATTGTACGAGTATACAGTCATGTCTTTTGGATTAACCAATGCCCCCGCTTATTTCATGAACCTCATGAATAAGATTTTTATGGACTTCCTGGATAAGTTTGTCGTTGTTTTCATTGATGACATTCTGATTTATTCCAAATCATAAGAAGAACATGAGATACACCTAAGGACCATTCTTGGAACCCATAGAGAGCATCAGTTGTATGCAAAGTTTAGCAAATGTGAATTCTGGTTACAGGAGGTAGGATTCCTCGGTCACATTGTATCAGCCGGAGGAATTGCTGTTGACCCTGCCAAAGTGAAAGATGTAGAAGATTGGCAAGCCCCGACCACTCAAACCCAAGTTCGTGCTTTTCTCGGATTGGCGGGATATTACCGCAAATTCGTAGAAGGATTCTTGAGTATCGCCCGATCCATGACCCAATTGCTGAAGAAGGACAAGAAGTTTGAATGGACAAACAAATGTGAAGCGAGTTTTCAAGAACTCAAGTGGAGATTAATTTCAGCCCCAATCTTGATCATGCCGGATATCACGAAGCCCTTCGATGTGTATCGTGACGCATCCAAGATTGGTCTCGGATGTGTGCTAATGCAAGAAGGCAAAGTTATATCTTATCTATCTCGGCAATTGAAGCAACATGAGCAAAACTACCCAACCCATGACCTCGAACTCGCAGCCGTAGTTCTAGCCCTGAAGAGATGGAGACATTACCTGATGGGAAATCGTTGTGAGATTTATTCGGATCACAAGAGCCTAAAGTATATATTCACTCAGAAAGAGTTGAATATGAGGAAGAGAAGATGGATTGAGCTAATCAAGGATTACGATCTGGACATTCACTATCACCCTGGTAAAGCCAATGTGGTAGCATATGCCCTTAGCAGATTGCCGTGCCGATTGAACTCCATGATTTTGAAGGAGCAACCAAGTCTGCACAAGGAGATGGAAGATTTTCGAATAGAATTAGTAAGTGAAGGATTTTTGGCTAGCATAGAACTTCAGCCCACTTTGATCAGTCAGATTAAAGAAGCGCAGAAGGGAAATGCTAGTATCGACGGAATCAAGCGTCAGACGGTATGCAAAGTACCCGGATTCATCGAGGACGAAGAAGGAGTGCTGTGGTACAAAGGACGCCTTTGTGTACCAGCAGATTCGGAGTTGAAAGAAGTTATATTGAAGGAGGCTCATGATACTCTTTATTCTATCCATCCCGGAGGAACTAAGATGTATCAAGATTTGAAGGAGCAATTTTGGTGGCATAAGATGAAGAGAGAAATCGGAAGCTATATCGCCAAGTGTGATATATGTCAGCGAGTCAAGGCAGGACATCAAAGACCCGCTGGATTGTTGCAACCTTTGAAAATTCCAGAATGGAAATGGGATTCTGTAGGAATGGACTTTATCACTGGACTACCTACTTCTAGTAGGGGAAATGACTCTATCTGGGTCATAGTGGACAGATTGTCCAAAGTCGCCCATTTCTTGCCCGTCAAAACCACCTATCAGAGTTCGAAACTAGCGGAGTTATACATCGCTAGAATAGTTAGTTTGCACGGAGTCCCCAAGAACATAGTATCGGATCGAGGAACTCAGTTTACCTCGAGATTCTGGAAGAAAGTCAAAGAAGGTTTAGGAACCCGCCTAGATTTCAGTACTGCGTATCACCCTCGGACCGATGGACAAACGGAGCGAGTAAACCAAATACTCGAAGATATGCTTAGAGCGTGTGTACTAGAATATGGATACAAGTGGGAAGACTGTCTGCCGTTTGCAGAATTTTCCTACAACAATAGTTACCAAGCCAGCTTGCAAATGGCCCCATTTGAATTCATGTACGGAAGGAAGTGTCGCACCCCTTTGAACTGGTCGGAAGTAGGAGAGAGTCAGATTTTCAGACCCGACATCCTACGAGAAGTAGAAGAGAAGGTTCACAAGATTCGTGAGCACCTCAAGACCGCCCAATCCGATAGAAGAGTTATGCCGACAAGAGACGTCGAGACCTCGCCTTCAATATAGGAGATTTTGTTTATCTGAAAGTGTCGCCATTGAAGGAAATGCAGTGTTTCCAACTCAAAGGAAAGTTAGCAACTGGATTCCATATTGGAAATCGGATTGATTCAACCAAGTGCGTCACCATGGAGATCACCCGTCTTGTTTGTGGACAAGAAAGATGGAGGTAACCGTTTGTGTACGGATTATCGGAAGTTGAATGATGTCACCATCAAGAACAAGTACCCCTTGCCCAAGATAGAAGATTTGTTTGATCAGTTGACGGTGCCTGTGTGTTTTCTAAGATTGATCTTAGAACTGGCTATCATCAACTCAAAATTCGTGTAGAGGATATTCCAAAGACTGCCTTTACCACCAGATATGGATTGTACGAGTATACAGTCATGTCTTTTGGATTAACCAATGCCCCCGCTTATTTCATGAACCTCATGAATAAGATTTTTATGGACTTCCTGGATAAGTTTGTCGTTGTTTTCATTGATGACATTCTGATTTATTCCAAATCATAAGAAGAACATGAGCTACACATAAGGACCATTCTTGGAACCCATAGAGAGCATCAGTTGTATGCAAAGTTTAGCAAATGTGAATTCTGGTTACAGGAGGTAGGATTCCTCGGTCACATTGTATCAGCTGGAGGAATTGCTGTTGACCCTGCCAAAGTGAAAGATGTAGAAGATTGGCAAGCCCCGACCACTCAAACCCAAGTTCGTGCTTTTCTCGGATTGGCGGGATATTACCGCAAATTCGTAGAAGGATTCTTGAGTATCGCCCGACCCATGACCCAATTGCTGAAGAAGGACAAGAAGTTTGAATGGACAAACAAATGTGAAGCGAGTTTTCAAGAACTCGAGAGGAGATTAATTTCAGCCCCAATCTTGATCATGCCGGATATCACGAAGCCCTTCGATGTGTATCGTGACGCATCCAAGATTGGTCTCGGATGTGTGCTAATGCAAGAAGGCAAAGTTATATCTTATCTATCTCGGCAATTGAAGCAACATGAGCAAAACTACCCAACCCATGACCTCGAACTCGCAGCCGTAGTTCTAGCCCTAAAGAGATGGAGACATTACCTGATGGGAAATCGTTGTGAGATTTATTCGGATCACAAGAGCCTAAAGTATATATTCACTCAGAAAGAGTTGAATATGAGGAAGAGAAGATGGATTGAGCTAATCAAGGATTACGATCTGGACATTCACTATCACCCTGGTAAAGCCAATGTGGTAGCATATGCCCTTAGCAGATTGCCGTGCCGATTGAACTCCATGATTTTGAAGGAGCAACCAAGTCTGCACAAGGAGATGGAAGATTTTCAAATAGAATTAGTAAGTGAAGGATTTTTGGCTAGCATAGAACTTCAGCCCACTTTGATCAGTCAGATTAAAGAAGCGCAGAAGGGAAATGCTAGTATCGACGGAATCAAGCGTCGTATCGGTACAGGCAAAGTACCCGGATTCATCGAGGACGAAGAAGGAGTGCTGTGGTACAAAGGACGCCTTTGTGTACCAGCAGATTCAGAGTTGAAAGAAGTTATATTGAAGGAGGCTCATGATACTCTTTATTCTATCCATCCCGGAGGAACTAAGATGTATCAAGATTTGAAGGAGCAATTTTGGTGGCATAAGATGAAGAGAGAAATCGGAAGCTATATCGCCAAGTGTGATATATGTCAGCGAGTCAAGGCAGGACATCAAAGACCCGCTGGATTGTTGCAACCTTTGCAAATTCCAGAATGGAAATGGGATTCTGTAGGAATGGACTTTATCACTAGACTACCTACTTCTAGTAGGGGAAATGACTCTATCTGGGTCATAGTGGACAGATTGTCCAAAGTCGCCCATTTCTTGCCCGTCAAAACCACCTATCAGAGTTCGAAACTAGCGGAGTTATACATCGCTAGAATAGTTAGTCTGCACGGAGTCCCCAAGAACATAGTATCGGATCGAGGAACTCAGTTTACCTCGAGATTCTGGAAGAAAGTCGAAGAAGGTTTAGGAACCCGCCTAGATTTCAGTACTGCATATCACCCTCGGACCGATGGACAAACGGAGCGAGTAAACCAAATACTCGAAGATATGCTTAGAGCGTGTGTACTAGAATATGGATCCAAGTGGGAAGACTGTCTGCCGTTTGCAGAATTTTCCTACAACAATATTTACCAAGCCAGCTTGCAAATGGCCCCATTTGAATTCATGTACGGAAGGAAGTGTCGCACCCCTTTGAACTGGTCGGAAGTAGGAGAGAGTCAGATTTTCAGACCCGACATCCTACGAGAAGCAGAAGAGAAGGTTCACAAGATTCGTGAGCACCTCAAGACCGCCCAATCCCGACAGAAGAGTTATGCCGACAAGATACGTCGAGACCTCGCCTTCAATATAATAGATTTTGTTTATCTGAAAGTGTCGCCATTGAAGGGAATGCAGTGTTTCCAACTCAAAGGAAAGTTAGCCCCCAGATATATCGGACCTTTCAAAATTTTGAACCGTCGAGGAGAAGTATCGTATCAACTGGAATTACCTGAAGAGATGTCAGCTGTGCACAATGTGTTCCATATCTCGTTACTTCGCAAGTGTCTCGAAGTCCCCGAGAAGACCAAAGTGTTCAAGAATATCGATCACCGGACCATAGAGATCAACGATGACCTGACCTATCCCGAAGTACCCATCCGCATTTTGGAAGAAGCTTTTCGAACTACCCGAACCCGAAGCATAAAGTTTCTCAAGATTCAGTGGAGCAACCACACGGAAGAGGAAGCTACCTGGGAACGCGAAGATCACATCAGGACGGAGTTTCCCGATCTCTTCAAGTCCTAGGTAATCTTTTCGTCCTTTTTCAAATCTCGGGACGAGATTTTGTTTAAGGGGGGAAGGTTTGTAACATCCCAAAAATACTAAACTTAGATCATCAAACACAAATCATCAAGATTAGGGTTAACAAAAACTTTTCTAAATAAAATCATGAATGCATGCATATGTGTACGCATGGATTTTTAATTTCTTTAAAACCACCTTGTTTGTGTGATCCATTGCTTGTAAAATGTTTCTTAGGTGAAATAAACATCATCTAAAACATTTCCCACACTTTTCCTAAAGACAAGTAAATCAAAACAAATATATTAAGTGAATGGTCACTTTGACCAATTTAACTCCCATGCCTACTTTGGCTATCCCAAACTTTCAAAACTCAACATAAACTTTTCTGGATCTTTGCACCCCTTGATTGTACTCATAACAAAGTATCAAGGCCCACTTTGTGATCATCCAGAAACTTTCAAATGCATAGTTTAAATGACAATTCAAAATTGAATCTTCTTCATATGTGAAGATCCCACTTTTTCAAAACCCACTCAAACAAGCTCAACTTTCAAAACCCAAGCATCTGCAGACTCACCAGCACCAATCTAGCAAACCCACCAAAAATCATTTCAAAATTCAAAACTTGATTTCATGCGGCCATTTCATCAAACAGGTTGCAGACACAAATCAAACAAAACATCAAACACTATAGTGTGCAGTGGTTCTTGCCTAACTTGTTCCCTAGTTAGCTCACACACCTCAAGAGATCATCTAGAAAGATTAGCCCAACACTAGCACCCCTGTGAGCTTGCCATTGCCATTAATGGTGAACAGCCGAGCACACCCATGTCACCCTATTGTGGACAGGAAGCTAGAGGAAGAACTAGCCGTGCCAACCTTGTCTAGGAGGCAGCCCACCGTCCACCGCCACTCACTGTCCCAGCCGCAAGCGTTGCCAAGCCCTGGACCACGCGTACAAGCCGCGCCCAGACCATGCCGAGCGTGCGCCAGAGCGCCACCCTCCCCGCGTGCACACACGATCGCCATCAACCCAGGAGACCGCCAGACATCCCCGTTTGCCGCCCGTCAGCCATCGCCGTCGAAGACGCCGCCTGCGCTGCAGAGCACCGCCTGTTCAGACCAAACCACACCGCCCCATGCCTCGCAACCATGTCGTTGAGCATCGCCAGAGACACAAAGACCGCCCCTACCCTTGCCCATGCCATTAGCCGCCTGTAACATCGCCCCCTACAAGCTCACCGTGCGCCCCGACGGTCCCCTCACTCGACTATAAATAGAGGCCACCCCCGCACGAATTCTTCACACCATCTCACTCCCCTCTCCTCACCGATCGTGCCACACCATTCTTAGGGCAAGGTGAGCACCACCTCGCCGGAATTTCACTGGAGCCTGCCGCTGCCGGAGAAGAAAGGAGCCAGCGATTGGAGCCACCCCAGGAGCTGCCGCGACCACCCCTGAGTTCACCGTCACGACCACGTCGTGCCGCCTCGCCGACCTCGCCAAGCACGGTGAGCCCCAGCGACCCTCACTGGCCGCGCTAGGTTTCGTTCTCGCCGGAGTTGTCTCGCGTCGATGATGACTCCCGGCCGTTAGATTAGAACTAGATCGAACGACCCACGTTGCCCCATACCGCTTCACCCAGCCCCGTGTCACTGACGAGTGGGGACACCCATTTAAGCAGCCCGCGGGAGCACTGCGCTTAGCAGGCCGGCCCGTTAGATTTTCCCGCGCAGCCCAGTTATTCAAATTAAATGTTTTTCTATTTCAATTCAAACACACTTCTGTACCCAACTTCAAAAATCAACCCATATCGATTCAGTGCACCAATTTGAATGAAACCAATTTTGTTGGAAAGGTCTGTGAATATTGAATCCAAGCCCGTTGGATTCAAGTCATTTGGATCTATAGATCACCCATGGTAAAAATAACAAGGCATAAGCTTTTCTGCATTCAAACATTTTTCAAATTTAAACCATAATAGCTTTTGAGTTGATTCCAACTCTCAAAAATCACATTTAACCATAACTTTCAGAATATATAAAAGTATATAGGTTTACTTGCAGAAATAATGTTCAAGTAATAAAAGAATGCCTCATAAGCATTTCTAGCCACTTTAATTAATTAAAATAAAAGGGTAAAACCTTATTAAATTGTGACACCACTTTAAATCACATTCCCATGAACTACAATATGTGGTGATGACATGTGTCAACATGATCCCATGTTTAGTTTGGAGAATATTAAATCTTAAGTAGTTTTTCAATGAGTAGAAATTACTTTTCTAAAAATAAAAAGAAATTAAACCAAGCCTTAACCTTGTAATATTAGGGATGATGCTAGATCATCTATAGGACCCTTGTGTGTGATGATTGCAAGTAGTTAAGTATTGTTTGGTGATTGTGTACCTCGTATTTATTCGTAGACGCTAGTACCGACCAAGGATACGAGGAGGAAGGAGGATACTACGAAGAGGAAGCCGAGGAGAACTTCAACCACTGCTCTGCTCAAGGCAAGCTGATACTATACCTATGCAAGCTATTAACCTTGCAAGCTAACACTTGCAATTTAGCAAGCTTATACTGATATTGATGCAAGCTAACACTTGCAAGATACCTTACTAATGCCACAAACCCATACTTGTGCTATGACTACTATATGCCTTAAGCATAAGTGATCATACCCACTTGATAAACCAATCCTAGTTTTATGTGCAAGCTTCTTACTTTATTTCTTTATTAAAGCTTACTTAGAGTTTACTTAAGTGACTGGTAGATTTTGGAAAGTGTTGAAGGTTGCATAAAGAGCATAAAATTTGGCCTAAGTTAGAAACCTTGATCTCAGCCTAAGACATAAGGTTATACTTAGTTGAAACTCCACTAGTTTACCACCCCTCCTTAGTACTAACCCCACTTGTAGATGCTAGTGCTAAGCATAAAACTTGATCAACCTTAGATGGGAATACTTGGTGGAAAATTGGTTACGAAAACCTTGGAATGATGGATCATTCTATTGAAATGTTTTAGACATGTGTTTCCAAACACTTGATGATTTTGGTGATGAAAATGTTGAGGCATGAGCCTTAGCCCTTTATAAAACTGATGGTTGTCTGGATGCGATACCATTCCAATTTTATCGTACAACCACAATACCCGAAGATTGGGTAGGGCTTGACTAGAAACTTATATTCCGTAGTATTAGTTCCCTCATGGCCAAGGTCTGAGCTGAGGCTACCCTGTGAAGATTGTCCACCTGTGCAGTACCCAAGATGACAGTTGGTCATGGTTGGGAGGCCAAACTCACAGGAGAGGTGCTTATACTAGGGCGTGTAATCGAAAGGTTAGGATTGATTATCCGCATACTGAGTATGGTGAATTCAGGATTTGTTCCTGACGGATGTATCAAATGTTGTGGTGAAAGTGTACAACCTCTGCAGAGTGTCAAACTATTCTAATAGCCGCGTCCGCGGTTATGGACAGTTGGAGTGGCCATACTGTTCCCCCGTCAGACTTTTCAAAATGACTTGTGAAATGAATTAAGACTTTGACTTGACCAAAACATAGTTGTGACCTGAAGTACAAGATCCCACTTAGGAGTTATAAAATTGTGACTAGCTCTGGAACTGAGTAGAGATAAACCTGGCTTTTTGCAAAACAACCTTAGAGCCTAGTGTCCTATTATCCAAAAACCCCTTACCTATTAGTGTTAGTTTGCGAGTACTTAAAGAGTACTCATGGATTTGTCCCTGGCTATTCCCATGGCCAGACTATGAAGAGGAGTACCTGTAAGATGGACCCCAGGAAGGTTACGACAACTAGGATCATCTCCCATCGTCAACATTGCCTGTGACCCTGAAGATGGATCTTCGCCTACGCTACCGTTATTATTACGTATTCCGCTGCTTGATGTTGTATTATGAACTGGATCATGAGATCCCTATTTGTGTAAGAACTTATGTATCGTTGTAATGGATGATGTACTATGGTATCCAATTCTGTTATGTCTCGCAAAAATGGTAATCCTGGGATTGCGATGTATGGCATAACAGGCATCTAGGATTGAAAAATCCGGGTGTTGACAGGTTACAAGTTGGCTTGAAGACAACTAGGGTACTACCACCCTTAAAAGAAAGTCCCATAGGGTTACATTGATGGTTCACTTGACTATGGTTTCAACACTTGATATCCAGACAAGGAATCCTTATTTGACTCTTCTGAGTTAACTAGTTCCTGACATCCACTTCTTCTATCTCTTCAAAGTTCCCATCCATGTCAATGTGGTTCACATGTCCTTTCTGGGTCACATTGAAGTCATTTCCATTGGAGTTTCTAGCATCCTTTTTATTTTTATTCTCAGGATAGTCTGATGCACAGTGTCCAAGTTCCTTCCAATTATAGCATTGCAACTGGCTAATGTCCTTCTTCCTGAAGTTGCCATGTTGGTTCTCACCAAGGTCATCTCCATTGTCAGTATCATTTCCATTATTATCACTTCCATTGTTGTTGTGGTGATACTGATGTGGTTCAGAATCTTCATTGCTCTTTTTGAATGAACGCTTCTTTTGTGATGATCCTGAGTGATACTTGATTTTATGCTTCCTCTTTCTATTCTCAACTTGATTCATCTTGTTTTCCAAGATGGTGGCTTTGTCACGGAGTGATTGATAAGTTGGGACATAGGCAACAGCTAGCTGCAGGTTCAACTCATCATTAAGTCCTTCAAGAAATTTATCCTTTCTCTTAGCATCTGTATCAACTTCATCCGGTGCATAGCATGCCAGATTGTTGAATTCTTCAATATACTTAGCCACACTAAGGTGACGCTGTTTCATATTGTGAAACTCCTTTTTCTTCAAGTGAATCACTCCAGATGAGGTGTGAGCTATACGGAAACCATCCTCAAAAATAGCCCAAGTCACATCCTCAAGGGGAGTGGTGATCTGAAAGTTGTCCCACCATGTTGCTGCTGGTCCTTCAAGCAGAAATGCTGCAAAACTAACTTTTTCCTCGTCGGTGCAGCCAACAGTCACTAAGTCCTTATTCACCGAACATAACCAGTCATTGGGTAACATTGGGTCAGTTGTTCCAGAGAATCTTGCAGGTCTAAGTTTCAGAAACCTGGTGAGCATATCATGTGCTGGAGGATTATTCTGATTGTTGTTGTTGTTGTTGTTTTTGTTGTTGTTGTTGTTGTTGTTGTTGTTGTTGTTGTTGTTGTTGTTCTGTATGAACGTGGTTATCATCTGCATCAGTTGCGTCTGAGCTGTCATCATCTGCTGCATCTCAGGAGTGATGTTGTTGTTTTGGTTGGGGTTGGCACGACAGGGAGGCATCTGTTGGTTTGATAGGGATAAGTAATGATGGATAGTTCTAGAGAAGTTCTAACACACAACCCAAAACAATCAAGTTCAATCAAACAATCAAACAAACAACTATTTACTTAACAACTTATGAGCTTAACTCATGAGTTGAAGGGTACAACAAGTTTTGTTGAAATAATTAACTTGGTATGGTCATACCTCATAGGTCAATATGATCCATACACTAACATGATATCAATGTTTTGGCAGGCAATCTAATGTCTCTTGGTTTTTCACTTGTAGTCCTTAGTGATGTCTAGGTTGAAGTCCTTGGTCATGGTGAAGGCTTTGTCCATCAAGTTGAAATGGAAGAGGTGTAGAATCAAAACCAAAAAGGTTGAGGAAAGAGTTTACAAGATTGTTTGTAAATAAGTTTTGGAACAAATACAACTCCTATTTTTCTAAGGGGTTTTGTCCAATCCTAGGGTTACAATCCTACAGGCAACATAGTGCTCTGATACCATCTGTAAGGTTCCCAACCTTTAATAAGGTAGAGATCCCTATGTTTACAATGCTAGTCCCTGGATCAATAGCTAGCATCCACAGTTAAGATGTAATATCAAGATACAAAGGTCATAATACAACTTTATAACCAGGAATAAAATAAATTATTACATCTTACGTAGCTCATTTGGCTATCTCATTACAATGCAGCAGAATATAACAATAGCATGGGGTCCTTCATCTTCAAAGTGCCACAGACAATCATGTTGGTTGTAGACTTGTAATCCTATTCAACACACTTCACTAACATCAAACAAACCTGCAACATAATAAGTTGCAGCCACAAGGGTCAATACATTTGAATTGTATTGGCAAGCTTCACTACTATGTAGAAATAAGTGGATCCTATCATTACATGCATATTTGGCTAAGTAGGGTTTAGGCTCATTTGCAGAAAGCAATGTAGTTTTATCCTATCTTTTGAAAATTGTTTTGATCTTTTGTCAAATCTTTCTGAACTCCTTGGAAAACTCCAAGTTCTTCTAATCCCTTGTTGTCACCATCAAGTTTTACTTTGAGAAATTGGAATGTCGAGATCTCCCATAGCTTCAGGCCTTAGTTGCTCAGAGTTGTCCATAACCGGGGACACGACTAAGTACTTAGAATTTGATCTTCTGCAGAAGTTGTACACTTTACCCACATCACACAATCTCGTCTTGATGCTACCAGTGGCCGCTGGATAAGTACTCACCAAAATGGAGTACTAGCAGATCGAGAATGTGACAAAGTCTTTCCATAGAAGTCCTCCCAATACACAATGCTAGCTTGTCAACCAGGCACCAATGTAGGGATAAATTTCCCTTACACAATTCTAATAACCTGAAGATGCCAATGCATGGGTCTTCCACTATGTAGTTGACTAAGCCAGAGCCCATTTAGCATGTGGCTGTACACGGAAGCCACTGTACGAGAAACATGTTCAATCTCTAAGTTGCTGGGTGGTTTTCTTCTAGTGCACATACAAAAAGATAGCCATATAAACATGGTTCCCTTTGTTGCCACCTTGTCCAAAACTTGAGTATCCTTGTCCACCCAGGTGGTTCATTGAGTACTTGTTTTATTATATAAAACATATATCTTTTCAACTCTTCATATAATCATATCATGTATCCCATCCCAAATATATAGCAGGGCTAAGCATACTACAAGTACAATGTTTTCACTAAGGATGATATAAGGGTATCCTATTAGGATTTAGCATAGCATAAAATATAGTAGTCCATTATCATGCATGTTACAAAAATCCACTAAGTGTAATGAAAATAGTAGGACATGGATGATAGTGTCACTTGCCTTTTTAGTAGAGAATGTTGGTTCACTTCTTGATCTTGCAAATATCACACTATTCTAATCTTCACTAAGATTCAATCAAGCAAACACATTTTCAAACCAACATTCAAACAATTTATCACACATAAAATAACAAAAACAAGGTCATGCATGCAAGCATGCAAAAGATAGTTTTATTTGGAAAAGTGGTTTCTAATAGGCTCTAAACATTTTCAAGCTCACATTGGTCATTTACAAAAGTGGTAAAACCATTTGCAAAAGGTTTCATCTCATAAACCAAATATTATGCTAAGGTGATATTTTATGTTGTTGAAAATATCTTTTAGCAAAGTAATAAATTTATATGGTCCATCAAATATGTTCTTAACCTCAAAACTTGGTGTTTAGGGTCAGAAGGTTTGAATCAAATCATTTTCTAAGTCATAAACAATATTTTTATTTGACTAGAAATGTGCTAATTCAAATATTTGTTCCTTAACTTCACAAAATACATTTTTAAATCCATAAGTTGGTTCCTATGGTCAGTAGGTTAAAAACAATCCATTTTGCAAAGATTTCATCTTAAAAATATACCTAGAACAATTTTTATATTCAAATTCTACCTACACATGTTTCTGCAATTTCAACCAATTTTTCAGAAGCAAAAAATTAAACAAAGTACAGGGTTGGGAAGTACTTGTCTTGCTGATTCTATTGATATAAAATTTGCAAAATTTGGACGTGTAGAACTAAAGTTATGACTTTTGCAAGTTTGCAATTCTAATAGATCAATTTTCTATTTTAATTCCTTAGTCTGGCCACGTGTCTTGTTCTTACTGGCTGATACCGTTTCGTTTGGATTGAGCTCTGTGGACCGGAGGATTTAAGTGAGATCGTGCGGCACAGAGCACACGATATCCCTTCGCTTATAATCTAATCTCAGCCGCATGATTAAGATCCAACGGGCACTGTGCGTCTGACCAAGGTTGGGCGGCGCTAGCGGTGGCTGGCGGCAGCGCACGCTCGGCCAGTGGTGTTGGCGATGATTCAGGAAGCGAGGGAGGGAGTGAGGATGCTCACCGTGTTCGCATAGGTGCGGTGAAGCTCGAGGCGTGGTCAGCTTGTCGAGGGGCGCACCGGAGCTGCGTGGATTGCTCGCCGGAGTCAGTGGCGGCACCAGATGCTTCGGTTCGTCATCGGGGATGGAGCTGTAGGTCACCCTAAGGCAAACGGGAGGGGGCGTTAGACGCGGGCGAGCGTGGTGATCACAGGAGTGTCATCGAGAGTAACAGGGGTGGTCTGAGCTTACCAGGGGGAGCTCGCCGGAAAAACGGCAGACGACGATGGCGCTCAGGTGTCGAGGTTGCCAACGTTCTGGAGCGGGCGCGGCCAAGCAGTTGGCACTGGAGATGCGCCAGGCGATGGGGAACAGGCTAGCATGCAGTGGAAGGCGAGGGGCGGTTGCAGTTTGCCGGAATCGGCCGGAGAACAGGTCGGAGACAGAGAGGCTTGAGCTCGCAATTCGCGCAGCCTGGAGGCAGAGAGGGGGCGGTGCTTGGGGGCAAAGAGAGAGGAGGGAGAGGCGTTTATGTATGCGTGGTCACGGCGAGGATTAACTCAGCCATCAACGCGTATTTACGCGAATTTATTCGCGGCAGAACGCCGTTGAGCAAGGGGAAATGGCCGGCGCGGGGTTGATGACGATGAGGTGGCCAGTGGGGTCCGGCTGACAGTGAGAAAGAGAGAGGGGGAGTGGGGTCCTGTTGTCAGCGACGGGGTGGGTTCTTTTCTGAGTGAAAAACGGTTCACCAGAGGGAGCTAGCTGGTGAAAGCAAGTGGTATTGGAGTTGGGCTGCCAGTGGCACTTGGGCTGCTGGCTGGGTTGGGTTTGATTCGTTTTTTATACTAAACCTTTTTCTTGTTCTATTTTGAATTTCCTGATTTGATTTTTATTCAAACAATTCAAACTCCAAATCAATTCAAACCACCACCAAACTCTGGGTAAATTTTAATTCTGTTTAACAACATAATCCAAAGTCCAAAAATAAAATAATTCTTTTATTCTTTTAGGATCTATTAATAATTAAATAAATAGACCTTAGTCTTTATTTCAAATAGGATTTAATTTATTTAAAAATCTATTTGAAATCTAAACAATACCAAAACCTTTTCAGTAGGTTTCATTTGAAAATATAAAACACTTGGAATTTTTATTTAAAATACTTTAACAAGTTTTAGTGTTTATTTAAAATGGAAAACCCTTTACTTAAATAAAATTGGATATTAATAAATTCTTATTATTTTATTTAAATAATCCTTTACTCTTTTTATCAAACAAAATATTTTATTCTAAAAGCTTGGCCAAGATTTAATTTGGCTCTTTTTAAAAATAGTCCTTATTCATTATTTCTACCTTTGCTTATAAAAACCATATCTTTTTATTTAAAGATCCAAATATAGTAATTCCAACTATTATAACTTTATTTATTATTTGTTTATCTTTTTAAACTCCTTTAGGATTCTATTGGATCAAAATATATTTTGATGTTTCCAATTGGAATCAAAAAGTTTCTTCTCACCCTAAATTTCAACAAAATTTTATTTTGTTTATTTATTTTTCACATTTCAAAATTTGGAAAACTTTGGGATGTGACATGTCACCATGCCACCTTGCATTTGATCATCATATAAAACCCTTTTTTATTTGGTTTTTCCTTCATATGCATTGTTTTATTAATTGTATTTTCCTCTTGATATATTATAGTTGGTTCTTGATATATTGCTTCATGCCTAAGCTGAGTTGGGGGCATATATATTACAGTCCCAATATCTACATTACCACCTTCCTTTGGTTCCATCCATCATCTCCACCATCTTAATTATATATGAGCCCATGTTCTTCTCATATTTAAATCTAGCTCATAAATAATTGAGAATGGTTCCCTCTACTCGCTACATGCTCCCACACAATGGCTATACTTGTTTTGACAATATGGTGTATGGTAGCGTGCTTGCCACCTTTTTATACCATGTGAAGTAGTGAGCTCATCTCACATATGGTTTGTTGAATTAGGATCATGTGTGAATTATGGCGTGGCTAGATGATAATAATAGTGGTATCTACACACTAGCACAGGCCACATCCTTATTCATGCATTTCCCATGCCAGGCTCGCCACCATCTTATTTATATTTGAATTTATTTGGATTTCTTTGAGAGGAAGCTTGGATGATTGAATTCATACAAGTTGTCCCCATTTCAAATAAATCCCCATAGCTCACCTTGTTTTCCATCTTGACTTCTTGGTTTTTAGTTGATCGTAGCTTGTATAAATAAGCTTGGTTTGAAAATAAATAAAAACATCTAATAGAAAGAGAGAGAGGGAGGAAACCTTTCCACCAGCCCAGTCGAATTCCTCTTTTCCCTTCCTCCTGTACAAACTCTAGCCAACCTTCTTCATTTTCTACGCCAAAGCAGACCCATCAGGCCATATATCTGTATAGAAGGAGCCATATTTCTCTTCCTCCTCGTCAAGTTGTACGGCAACACATCTGTGCCCCCTCCTATCACTGTCCTCTAGATGGACGCTGGAGCCGCGTGCCCAAGCCCTTCTTGATGCTCCCCTGGAACCCTAGACCTCCTAGATGCCTCTCTCATCAATGGACGCCACCCTCCGTCCTCGCTTCTCTCCGGCAAAAATCCCTAAGAGAAAATGCCACCAAAGCCATGACCTAGAGCAACGGGGTTTGTGGTCGCCTCCCCCTCATGTGTGATCGTGGTGCTGAGGTCTTGCCTATGCCCTCACCGTCCTCCGTTGCAGGAGAGTGGAGCTAGAGCTACAGGACAATGCCAAGGCCATCGTCGACCTCAACGCGCTCACCATGGCCACCGCCCATCTCTTCTTCCTCTTTGGAGTCGTCTGTGTCTCCGAGATCTAGCCCACGGTGAGCTCCTCTGTCCAATCTGCCCCTTTCCTGACATGTCTCAGCTACGTGCGCGTCGATCCATCACTGCCTGAGCATGTCTTCCATGGCCGTCAGCGAACCAAGCCCTCACTCATGCTCATGCAGCTCCGCTGCTGCTTCTTGATGTTGCACTGCCCTTGTGCACCTCTTTGTTGCTCCGCTCCTCCATGTTTTACGGAAGACATAGACCTCCTATGATGCCTCTCTTCGCGTCCCAGTAATCTCGGTTCATTCCTCTTTCCTACGCAGCCAACCCCACCCCGATCGAAGCCCTACAGCGCTCGCAAGCTGGCTCGCAAGGTAGCTCCACCGCGCTGCTTCTCTGTCGAGGTTTAGTCGCGAGCACACCTGCGTTAGGCTCGGTCTGTCAGTGGATTTCGTCCTAGCTCGTCGCCAGATCCCGGCCGCTAGAGTCCTTATCCCGAAACTAATGTTGAACAAAAGTTGTAGACCTAGGTACCCTCTACAACTTTGGTTTTTTGGTGTCACTAAATTCCCAATGGATTGCTCGCATAGTCATCCCAAAATCGATTCAGCTATCCCATTTTCGCGTTCGAGTTCAGTTCGTTAGACAACCTCCCTTTCAGCTTTTGTAAAAAGGCCCCTGGAGTCCTTTGCTTCTCAATCCGCACTCCCAACGCTGCTGCGTGTCACTCCCCCGTTGCCTCGTGCGCGAGTGTCCCTGCCAAGGCTCTAGGCCCACCTGTCGGTGTCTGAGTGTAAACCAGCCCGTGGTAACAAAAGTCTGCCAGTTTTCTGACACCAATTCAGAACTGTTTTAAACAATCTGTTTACAATTTCAAACCTATCTAGCTATTTTATGAATTCGAATTTGAATATTTGACCAATATGAAAAGTGATTAGTTTTTAAATATGAACCTGATGGTATGTTCAGACTTGTTTAGAACTAATTCAAACTACCCAAACTATTAACTCTAATCGTTTTTCATCTAAATGGTTTATATATTGATTTAAATTAATAAGTCCAATTATTCAGTATAACATACATTTTGAATCATAAAAACATGAGGAATTTGAATATTCTATTCAAAATATAGTTTGGGCAATTTAAAAATTTCGAAATTATTAATAAATACCGTTTATTAAATATTACATAACTTTAATTCGGTAACTCTGAATTCGACAAATGATATGTCCAAATCGATCAGCGTGACGAGAACTCTCCAACTATGATATCCTTGTTATCATTTGCATCATGCATTAAGAGCAGTTTTACAATCAGTACTGTTTATGCAAGGAAAACATGATAAATAAAATTGGTAAGTAATTGTTTCTTATTAATGATGCCTCACGAATGCTATATCATCAATGTGCTATGCCCCTAATACCTTTTAGACATAGTTTGCATTATTAACTTACCATTTCATGTACCATATCATGATCATGCTGATTCTTCCGCATTAGTTGTAATTGCTGGATCGCTTGTTCCTTTTAGTGTTTTGCTTCTTTCCGGATAGGACGATGAGATGTTGTGAGCTTCGACAAGTTCTTCGGTTATGAAACTTCGGCAATGTTTTCCAGGCGAGCATTCTCCCCCTTTCTACCTATCTTACTTTTATAGTATTTATTTCCTCCTGTTGATCTATTAATGTCTGTGTTGCGACGCTCTAGTTTTCTTACCCGTGATATCCCTTGCAGCCATTATATTGCCCTGGACACCTCCTTTTACCCGTTGTTTGGTAGATAGTCGGCCTTGCGAGTTGTAGTTGCTTGCTCAGGTGTTGTTTCGATGTCGTCAAGTACCACAGTTGTTGGAGAAATGCCTGATGCTTCATGTTAGAGATGACCATGACTTTAATTACAGTTTAACAACTAATATTGAAAGTAGGTAAATAATACAGAAGCACACATGGGCAATAGATGTTATTTGGTTTTAATCATCCACTTGTGTCCCGTAGGACCCCGAGTACTTATACCAGTTTCTTGAATATTCGCACTATCCGCATGTGGAACCATGAATCCCCTTAGCGATAGCTTCAGTCATATCTTATTTATTGGAGCCACAAAGTAGTTTGGGGCTTTTTTACTATCCTATACTTATGTCATGCTTTACTGCTTTATTTACTATTACGCGTGGAGCGCATGTACTGTTTAGGTAAGCGGAGTGTTTTCGTGGTATCGACAAGCCCAATCACACTTTCGGGTTCCCAGTCATTTACAACCATTGACACAAACCTCTAGGTCCATTCCGGAGCCTACCAACTTCGTAGCAGGTAGCTTAGTGGGGTGGCCCCCTGAAATATTATATAAATCTTCCGATTTCTTTGTCGTGATGCCTCGTTGGGTTTCATTTGGTTTTTCCGAGGTTAATTGTGCGTGTGTTGCTATTTGTGCCCCAATGTACGGTAAAAATTTCTGAAAGCCGTGTCCACGATTATGGATGACTTGGAGCACAGAATCTCAATCATAGACAACTATAACTAAACTAGTGCTATAAATTTGAATTTAACATGCCTAGTAATCAGATTCACTACAATGGAATGAGCAAATAAAAGTGCCAACAGTTGCTAGGTTTGGGATGCCTCATGTTACTTGTATCTGACTAGTAAGTATTGAAACTACAACATAATGGTTAACTAAAACTGCCTATTGCTTATTACATCAGGATGACTCATGGTATCTATATCTGACTAGTAAATATTGTAACTATAACGGAATGAATAAAACTGCCAACTGTGTGAGTTCCTTGGTGGACTTCCTTGTTTGGTCTTGAGGGGGAAATACCATGATGGGTATGTTTGGTGGTAGTATGTAGTGACCTAGGATCAATAAAGATCCTAAGTCCCTGTGATTTACATGCTAGTTCCTGGATCAATAGCTAGCACTCACAGTCGATGATTATCATGTAAAACACAAAGTCATTATTACACGGAGAATCCAGAGTATGAATTTATTACAAATTTGCTTAACATTAAGCTATCTCAAATAACAGCGGAAACATAAAAGCAGCTTGAGTCCATCAACGCCCCAGGCTTGTCGAGTGTAGACTCGCGATCCCTACGCACCTTTCAATCTTCGGATTCTGCACATAAGACATGCAGCCAACAAGTTGGGTCAATACTTTGAATGTATTGGCAAATTACACCAAGGAAAGAAAGGACTACTCTACATGCAAGGCTAGTTTAGGCTGTAGAGTTTATTTGCTCAAAGCTAGTTTTCTTAAGTATGGAGAAGAAGAGAAGATTTCCCTACTTTGTAAACATTTGTTTAAGTAATATATATGATCAAATGGCACACGAGGATATTACTCACCAAGTGTCCAATCAACCTAACACTTGGATATTACTCACCAAGTTCCCAAAACCCTCCCAATAGCGATATGACTCACGCCTTGGGTTTTTAGAAAACATTAAGTTTTGAAAGAGAGAGAGGAAGATCATTCAGAGGCTCCATCCTTCAAATGCTCAATGTTGTTCCATTTCCGTGAACACGGCTGATCGATTAGATTTCAATACTCTCGAGAGTTTGTGCACTTTACCCCCAATCCACGATCAAGTACTTTTACAGACAAGACCATTTCGAGGCTTTCCCTTAGTAGCCCCTCTACCTTCTGGGTCCAAACGTTCCAAGGACCATCCAAATGTTGGTACCCAGGTGAGGTTTCCCACTAAGTACTAGGACAATACAGAGCCCATATGTGTTGTGGTTGCACTGGAAGCTTTTGAATTCTGAAACATGGCAGACTTCATTATTCCTGGGCGGCCGTCCTCCACCAAAATCCCACTCATTGACCCGATAACCATTCCGCCCAGAATAAAACTTAGTTTTATTTTGAAGTGGATTTGAGAAGAAAAGTTTGCTCAAGGGAGCCTTTATACTTAGAAGAAATTCATTGTCTTTCGAACCCCCCAACAGTACTTTACATATATATAGCATAACAAAAATACTTAGTAAAAACAGGGGTAACCTATTAGGAGGGGAAATCCTAAGTATAGAGCTACTCATGGTATACTACAAAATCATCGCATTTGCAAAATAATACTAAGGAAAAATTCTACTAGAACATCCTACACATGCATACTACGGAATTTTGAAGATCACATGCATAGAATCAAAACTAGGACAAAATATATGAACAAGTGGTGTAATTTTCCTTGATCCGAGCAGCACTCTACACAATAGCACTCCTCAGCGCACTCCGAACAATCTAACGAAACACAAACATAGATCTAATCATAATTTGCACAAAATATGCCACAGAGATAACATGCATGCAACATGGTACTTATGCAAAATTTGTTTTCTAAATTGACCAAGATAGTCTAATTGGATTGCAATTGTGTTAGGGTGTTATTAGTATTGATTTCCCACGGGATTAAACTAATTTGGGTCATTATTCTCATTCATAGGCTCACTAGAAGATCCAACCATTTATTTAGCCCCAAATCAGATCTAATGCTTTTAAGCAAGTTTCTATAATTTTGTTCAATAGGTATTGTAAAAACAAAGTCAACGCAACAAGAATCAACTAAAAGGGGGTTTTAATTATTTTTCTATGGATTAAAAACTCTAATCTAGAGATTAATTTCTACACAGAAAATCCTATTGCAAACTTGTAATTTTATTGCAGATCTGTGTTCTACATAATTTTGTGAATCCAACGGTATGTTATATGCTAAATTTGGCCAAGTATTTGCTTTTCTATGAATTTCGCAAGAATTAACATCAATCTGCCAATTAAATCTAACCCTAACGAGAACGTGACATGTGGCAGCATCTGATTGGGCCAGCTAAGCAAGGCGGCACTGACGCGGCACGATGTCGTGACTTGCCACGCGGCATAGCAGGATATGCCGATACCCCTTCGTTTTTTCTAAGGGCTAAGAATCAAGGACAGACTCACCTTCCTTGCTGGCGGCGGCGACTGGCGGCGGGTGGCGCAGCGGTGGTCGGCGTCGGTGTTTCGACGTCCTTGGGGAGGATGAGGTGGGTATGGGTGGTCGCCTCCTCCTCGCGGTTTTGACCGTGGTCTCGGATAGAGGCCTCTCCTCCTCGAGTGGTGGCAGCGACGTCGACCCTCCTGCGGCTCTGGCGAGATATCGAGGGCGCCAGGCTGCAGTAAAAACCGATTAGAAGGGGTGAGCCGATGCTGTTGAGCGTGAGGTTCATAATAGGGGAAAGGAGAGAGGGGGAGGGAGCTCCTGTCGTCGGTTCATGAACTCACCGAGGTCGGCGGTGGCTCGAGTTCGAGAGGTCAGGGACGGAGGGCTAGGGTTATAGTTTTTTGCAGGTTTAGAAACAGGGTCGCGGTGCTGGGCTTTTATATGCTACCTGGGGGAGTCCTGGCTGGACACGGAGACGGGGGGGGGGCGTGGCCGGCGAGGATTCTTTTCAGATTCTCGTCGGGGGGAAGAGAGGGATGACAGGTGGGCGGTGTCGTGGGGCGGGCGGTGTGGGCTGGTTGGCGTGCTGGCAGGATGGAGTCTTGGCCAATGGCGTGGGTGGGCCGCCTTTTGGTTTTATTTATTCTTTTCTTTTTCTGTTTTACTAATACCTCAATAACTTTTGCGTAGCAAATTCAAACTTAGTGAAACTTGTTTCCAAATTTTTGTAAAAATGAGGTGGTCATCATAGGGCCATAGATTATTATTTTTACATAGCCTTTAGAAGGGTCAAGCATGATTACATCATTATTGCTCACATAGGGGAATCTTTATTAGGGTTTTGGTAGGTTTTGATGTTAGGGTTTTGTTGCAACTTCATTTGTAGGATGCACTGATGCAAGGATTATGCATGCTTCTAATAACATCCTATTATAAAATCTGGGATGTTACAAACCTACCCTCCTTAAGAAGAATCTCGGCCCCGAGATTTGGGCTGGCTAGCAAATAGGTGTGGGTGTTCTGCCTTCAAATCTTCTTCACGCTCCCACGTGGCTTCTTCCTCGGAGTGGTGGTTCCATTGTACCTTGCAGAATCTTATAGTCTTGGTGCGGGTAATCCTTTCAGTTGTTTCCAGTATTTTGATGGGTTTTTCCTCATAGGTGAGGTCATTCTCCAATTAAACCTCCTCCAGAAAGACATCTGGGTATTCTTTTACAATAGGTACATACTCCAAGCTAACCCCCTTAAGAGAGTTCACCATGACTTCCTTAAGTGCGAAATTTGACTTGATACGAATCCTCTTCCCTTCCGGTGTTGTGAGCGTGACAGTCCTTTTGGCACAATCTATGACTCCTTCATATTCGGTCATCTAATTCATGCCCAAGATTATGTCTAATCCTTGTGACTCCAGAACTACTAGACTTGTGGGAAAGATGTGTGTCCCAATCCTTAGTTCTAATCCCTGACAACCAGAGTTTGCCACTATTTCTCCTCCAGGAGAACTTACCCTTATAGGAGAGTTTATAGTCTCCGTAGGTATCTTGCCTCTATCCACAAATACCCTTGATATGAATGAGTGCGATGCACCGGTATCAAAAAGAACAACAGCAGAAATAGAATTGAGCTTGAACTTACCAATCACGGAGTCTGGTGCGTCACAAGCATCCTCCATAGAGACATGATTCACCGTGGCTTTGACAAACGGATTTGGCTTCTTCCCGTTTCCATTGCCATGGTTGTGTCCATTTCCATTTCCATTCCCATTTCCATTGCCATTCTTTTTCTCGGGGCAAGTGGTTGCATAGTGCCCTGTCTTGTTGCACTTAAAGCATGTCACCTCACTGAGATCCTTTCCATTGCTGCCATTTCCATTGCGGTTTTTATGCCCATTGTGTTTGTGGCCACCATGGTGATGACTGTTATGGTTGTGGCCATTATTGCTATAAGGTGGTGGTGAGGAAGTGCGCTGCTTCTAGTACGGAACAGAGTGCTTGTGAGGGTTAGACTTCCTCTTGCGGTTTTCTATGCTTTTTATTTTGGATTCAACCACAATGGCTCTGTCCAGGAGTTCCTAGAAATTGTCAAATTTCTGAGCCACAAGCTGAATGGATATCTCATCATTGAGTCCTCTTAAGAATTCTTCCTGCCTCTTGGCATCAGTGGAAACATCATCGGGTGCATAAAGGGCTAGCTTGTTGAAAAGCTCTCCATACTCGGTGACAGAATGGTGCAGCTGGTGTAGGTTGCGAAACTCGCGCCTTTTCAGAGTCATGACACCAGCAGCCACATGATGAATGCGAAAGGCTAACTCGAACTACTCCCAAGTGATAGCATCAATATCCGGGTGGGTGACTTGGTAGTTATCCCACCATTCTGCAGCGGGTCCTTCAAGCTGGTGCGCGGCATAACGCACCCTGTCAGCTCCGACAGCTTGCACAGTGTCTAACTTCTTGTTAATTGTACGAATCCAGTCATCTGCGATGATTGGTTCAGCGCTGCCAGTGAAGGTAGGTGGGTTCAACCTCAAAAACCGAGTCAAGCGATCCCGTTGAGGTGGTGGTGGTGGCGGAGGTGGCGCGTTGTTTTTGTTGTTTTGCATGTTCTGAGTGAGCAGTTGGATCAGCTGGTTTTGAGTGGCCAGAAGTTGTGCAATTTCTGGAGGAATTTCGGTGTTCGCACGTCTTGGCGGCATCTGTGGGGTTTGAGAGACAAGTTAAGAAATAGACAGAAAGACTAAGTAGTAAACTCCTACCCTTATGAAAACACACATGGCACACAAGGCACACAAGCACAAACTTGACACAGAAATCATCCAAGTTTAACTAGACCAAATATGTCTTGGTATTTATTACAATTGCGAATAACATTCTACTATAGAATTTAAAGGTGGTCCAACTACTACACATATTCCACGCCTTCCTCTTCCTCGTCCTCGAATGAGTAGCCTTCCTGCTCTAGGGTTGTCTCGTATAGCTCCATCTCCTTTGTGGTGGCTTCAAGCTTCTCTTGGAGGTTCTTTATCTCATCCTGCAGCTTCTTGGTAGTGGCTTCTAGTTGCTCCTGAAGTCCCTTCTTATCGCCTTGTAGTTCCTCCACTAGACTTGTCTTCTTTGTGACTTCAAGTTGCTTTGCCAAGTCCCTCTTGGAAGCACTCACATCATTGATTATCTTGCAAAGGCCTTCGGTTTGCACTTCAGTTCCATCAATCTCCTGCTTGAGTTCCCTAATCCTCTTGTTTTTATTTATCACCCTCTTCTCTTGGTTAGCGAACTTCTTCTCTTGGTCCTGGAACTTTATCTCTTGGAGCTTCATTGCCTCCTCCTGCTGCTTGATCATTTCCTCCTTCTCCTTGATGAGAGCGCATAGCTCATCGTTCTTTAACATCTCGAGGAAGCTACCTTTTTCAAGGTCATGGATGTGGCACTCCAAGTCTTGATATTGGGTCCTTCGACGCTTGGTAGAAGTCCTTTTCTCAAAGGTTAATTCCATGGGAATTCCTTCCTCATCTTGTCTTCCAAAGAGACTTCCGTAGTGTCCTTGGAGAGCCTCATGATGGCGTCCGCACAGGTGACCAATGAGCTGCTGCAAGCTGATGCTAAGGGCCTTCTCCTTGGAGTCGCTAACAATGTGGATTGCTATGTCTTCCTCCGGATTCTTGCCTCGCTCTTGTCCTGACTGGATGACTTTGAGTCCCCAACAGCCGTCCTTGTGGAGTATCTTCATTGTGCTTCCCTGGATTGTTGGCAGGGGAAGGTCCAAACGCGTGAGGAGATCCATGAGGCATCCACCAAAGCGAAGGGGCTCGATGTCCACGACGGTGTCGTAGAGGAAGCTTGTCATCTTTAAGTTAGAAGAATGAAAATTAGATACTTAATCAAGTAGAGGAAAGGTAGGTACTAGAAGTGCGGAAAATAACTTAGTAGAAAAGCAAGTAAGGCACATAAGTTAAAGGTGGTTCCAATCCTAGGGTCACGCCCTACAGGCAACGATGTGCTCTGATACCATCTGCAGTGACCTCGGATCAATAAAGATCCTAAGTCCCTATGATTTACATGCTAGTCCCTGGATCAATAGCTAGCACTCACAGTCGATGATTATCATGTAAAACACAAAGTCATTATTACACGAAGAATCCAGAGTATGAATTTATTACAAATTTTCTTAGCATTAAGCTAGCTCAAATAACAGCGGAAACATAAAAGCAGCTTGAGTCCATCAACGCCCCAGGCTTGTCGAGTGTAGACTCGCGATCCCTACGCACCTTTCAATCTTCGGATTCTGCACATAAGACGTGCAGCCAACAAGTTGGGTCAATACTTTGAATGTATTGGCAAATTACACCAAGGAAAGAAATGACTACTCTACATGCAAGGCTAGTTTAGGCTGTAGAGTTTATTTTCTCATAGCTAGTTTTCTTAAGTATGGAGAAGAAGAGAAGATTTCCCTACTTTGTAAACATTGTTTAAGTAATATATATGGTCGAATGGCACACGAGGATATTACTCACCAAGTGTCCAATCAACCTAACACTTGGATATTACTCACCAAGTTCCCAAAACCCTCCCAATAGCGATATGACTCACGCCTTGGGTTTTTAGAAAACTTTAAGTTTTGAAAGAGAGAGAGAGGAAGATCATTCAGAGGCTCCATCCTTCGGATGCTCAATGTTGTTCCATTTCCGTGAACACGGCTGATCGATCAGATTGCAATACTCTCGAGAGTTTGTGCACTTTACCCACAATCCACGATCAAGTCCTTTTACAGACAAGACCATGGCGAGGCTTTTCCTTAGTAGCCCCTCTACCTAATGGGTCCAACCGTTCCAAGGACCATCCAAATGTTGGTACCCAGGTGAGGTTTCCCACTAAGTAATAGGCCAAGACAGAGCCCATATGTATTGTGGTTGCACTGTAAGCTTCTGAATTCTGAAACATGGCAGACTAAAAGAACATTTCTTAATCCCTAGTGTTTTGTGTGTTAGATAACAATACCAAGGATCATTTAATGTGTGTTGAAGTGTTGCAGCTCTATTTGGGAACAAAGGGAAAAGAACTCTGCCTTTGGGGGCGGATAATCCGGCCCCACCAGGGGCGGATAATCCGCCCCTCCCTTTGCCCAAGCAGGCGCAAGCCCCAGAGAGGGGGCGGAATTTTGGCCGGATTTTCCGGTCCCGCCGGATAATCTGCCCCTCAGGGGGGCCGGATAATCCGCCCCCTTGCTCATCGCCAAGGCGCAAGCCCCAGAGAGGGGGCGGAGTTTTGGCCGCAAAGTCCGGCTAGGCCGGATAATCCGCCCCTCAGGGGGGCCGGATTATCCGCCCCCAAGATCTTCACCAAGCTTCACCAAGGCGCAAGCCCCAGAGAGGGGGCGGAGTTTCCCCCGGAGAATCCGCCCTTGGGGCGGAGTTTTCCCAGGGGGCGGATAATCCGCCCCAAAGTTGTCTGTGCCAGATCTGGGAGGGTATTTAAGCCAGCCATCCCCTCCCGCGTAACTCTTGATTCATCTCGAAAAAGACCAGATCAGATCTGAAAGCTTCATCCAAGAGTGCTCCACCGAGATCCACCCAAAGGCCCCATCCCTTGGGGAATCGAAGGAGGAGAACTCAATCTTCATCATCAGCAATCAAGCGCTTCATCTCCTCTCCATTCATTTGGAGAACCTTCGATCTAGTATTTCTTGCAAATATCTAGATCCTCATTTTTGTTTATATTGATAAACCTTGTTCTTGTGGCAGCTTGTTGTCATCTCGGGAGCCCCCAATTCGGTTGTGGGTGTGTGCCCCGTTAGTGTTGTAAAAGGCACCGGTTCCCGCCTCGAAGGGATCCAATAGTGGAGAAGGTGGATCAGGCCTCTCGTGGCGAGATCCATCGGAGGATAGGGTGAGGCCTATTGTGGCGTGGTGGTCTTAGAACCGCCCACCCCTCCAACGCAGATGTACTTCCCTTAACAAGGAAGGAACTGCGGTAAAACAAATCCCTGTGTCTCCGCGTGCTCCACTACGGTTTCCTCGCTCCTCTTTTACGTGCTTAGTAGTTAGGGTTTCATATAGGGAAATTCTCGTAGTTGCATATCTAGAGAATTTACTTTGTGTCAAGCCTAAAATTGAAAAAGTATTAAAAATTGGTTAGCACCTATTCACCCCCCCTCTAGGTGCCCATACGATCCATTTCAATTGGTATCAGAGCCTCGGCTCTTATTTCGGGCTTAACCGCCTAAGAGAAGTATGGGTTCCAAGGGAGATGGGAGTGATGCTCCGGAGGTAGTCACCATGAACGATCTCAAGACGTTGGAAACAACCTTGGTGAGTTCAATGGAGGCTAAGATGGAAGAGATGCGTCAATTGATAATGCGTCTCTCCACATCCGCATCATCACCTCCATCTAACTCTGAGGATACCACTCCGCAATCCAAGGAAACGGGTAAAACTGTTTCCAAAGATAACGAAGTGGTAGGTGATGATACTAGTAAGAGCTCCTCCTCGAAAAAGGATAACGGTAAGGATGGATACAATGAGGTTTCTCATGTGTATTCCCGTGATCTGCCTATTCCTCACCCACATATACATAATAGGGGTGATCCACCCAAACTTTCAGCATCTACTTTCTCTCAATGGCAATTTTTGATGAAATCTCATGTGTGCAGTTCCTCCATAGAGTTGTGGAAGATCATCGAAAATGGTCTTCACGTTGGAAATCCTAACAATCTCACAAGGAGAGAAGTGGTCGATAGCCAACTCAATGCTACAGCTCTACACATGATACAGCTTGGTGTGGGTGACAAAGACATGCCACACATTCAGCATCTTAGCATAGCTAAAGAAGCTTGGGATGCTCTCACCGAGATCTTCATCGGAAATGAAAGTATGAGAAGGAATAGATATGATGCCTTGAGCAATGAATCTGAAGGAGTTTATATGCTGGATGGAGAAGACCACGAGGACATGTATAGGAGGCTCAAGGCAATAGCCACAACCTTCAGAAACCACGGTGCAGCTCATGTTGATGATGCTTGGATCAAGCGCAAGTATGTTAGTGCTCTTATGCCATTTGAGCCCACAGATTTGAAAAGTCTCCAAGGTAGGCATTACTATCACCTCATGTCATCCAATGAGGTAATGCAAGAAATGGCCGCCTTCAAAGTGGCTGCCAAGAATGCCGAAGATGCTCGTGCTCGAGCTATGGGGATGCAAAAGGGGGTCAACATGGCCTTGAAGACTAGTGTGATTGATCATGATGAATATGCGGTAGAAGGTATGGACTGTCCCGAAGATATAAAAAGGATCCACGAACAATACTTGGCTCTTTATGCAAACTTTTGGAAAGATCCAGCCAAGGCTAAAGCTGAACTAGATCGCAAGAGTGGAGCTTATGGAAGAAAAGAAAATGGTCCCAAGCTGAGAACATGCTTTAATTGTGGTGACCGGCTGCACTTCGTAGCTGAGTGTCCATATCAAAGTAGAGAGGATAATGGAGGAAGACTCATTTTCAAGGACAAATCAAAAGCTCCACGTAAGAAACAGTTTGTAAAGAAGAATGCTCCTTTCAAGAAGCAACCAAAGATTGTTCTAGTGGCTCAAGAAGAATATTCATCGGGGAGTGAAGATGAGGACAAGGACGATAGCTCTCAAGAGGTGGCTGCTATAGCCACCACATCTACATCAACATCTCTCTTCGACTCTCCGAACGAAAACATCATCAACAAGAATGCTACTTGCCTCATGGCAAGAAGCTCCGAGGTAACTTCTTCTAACTCTTCTTTTCCCAAGGCTATGATAGACATGGATGATTCTGCTAGTCTTAAGGTTAAAGAAGAGATTATTGCTTTGGATTATTTCTATACTAACCTGCAAGGTGAGCACAAAGTTCATTTTGAGGCTCTTATGGATCAACTGGCCCAAAACTAAGCACTCCTCGAAGAAAAGGGCAGAATTGAAAGGGAGGATGCAATGGAAATTGCATCCCTAAAAAATGCTCTTGAAGAAGAAGAAGAAGCTCGGGTCTCTCTTGATAAGAGGCTTGAGTCTATGGAAGAGTCACATGAAGAAATTGTGACTAAACTTGTTAAGGAACGTGACAATGTTGTCACCAAGGCAAAGAAGTTAAAGAAGGAAAGGATTGACTTTGGGGCTGCTCATGATAGACTCTCTGAGGAATTGGAGAAACTTGACAATGCTCACAAGGCGTTGAAAAACGAGTTCTCTATTCTCAATGAGTCACATGATCAGCTTCAAAGTCGATTGGCTAAATATGACACTCCTAGCTCGTCCAACTCAACATATAGTAACAAGAAAAATGCTAGTGTGGAAAAAGAAGTGATCAAGGACATCACTACAAAGGACAAAGGTGTGCTTGATGAAGTTATTGGCAAGCAAAGGTCAAATCATGGTAAAGAGGGACTTGAGTATGTCACCAAGTCCAAGAAGAACAAAACCAAGAAGAACAAGACCAAGAATGTGCAATTAAAGACAAGCACTGCTGAGAAGGTCGTCACAAAAGACAAGACTAATAATATTGGTTTTGCAGGGTCTCACAATCCGAATTATGAACTTTTTTGTGATGACTATGGCGATGTTTATGCTTATTATGTTGGTCCTTTTGATGAATATATTGCTTGGTCTATTTGGGTCCCAAAGACCCTTGTTACTAACATGAAAGGACCCATTGAAAAATGGGTACCTAAAACCAAGAAGTAATTTTCTTGCAGGGCTATGCTTCCGGTGGGTCGAAATGGGTGCTGGATAGTGGCTGCACTAGTCATATGACCGGAAGCAAGGAGATCATCACGGAGATGCGTCCAAATCATGATAATATCACAGTCTCCTATGGTGATAAGTCTAAATCTCAGGTATTGGGTCTTGGCAAGGTTGTGGTTGCCCACGATATCTCTCTCGTGGACGTCATGCTTGTTGAGACCCTTGGCTACAATCTTCTTTCTGTTCGTGCCCTTGGCAAGATGGGCTTTGCTGTTTTTATCGATGATGATTTGGTGGTACTCTTATGGAGCAAGTCTCTAAAGGTCGCTTTCGTTGGATACATCGAAAATGACCTATATGTGGTGGACTTCTCGGGGAAAACCACTTCGGGTCCGATGTGTCTATTCGGGAAGGCTGACGTGGGCTGGCTATGGCATCGCCGTTTAGCCCATGTCAACATGAGAACTTTGCAAAGTCTCCAAAAGGGTGGCCACATCCTTGGACTAAAAGACAATGTCTCTTTTGCCAAAGATCGTGTTTGCAGGGCTTGTGTTGAAGGAAAAATGCATGACTCTCCCCACAAGAGGAAGACTATTGTGTCATCAAAGAGGATCTTGGAATTACTTCATGTGGATTTATTTGGTCCTCCTTCTCATGCAAGTCTTGGTGGGAAGAAATATTGCTTGGTCATAGTCGATGACTACTCAAGATATACATGGGTCTATTTCTTCAAGCTGAAAAGTGAGACTCAACAAACTATCATCGACTTTGCCAATGAAGTTCAACGTCAACACAATGTTCCCATCTTGGCAATTAGAAGTGACAACGGATCAGAATTCAAGAACTACACTTTAAACGAGTTTCTAAGCGAAGAGGGGATTAGACACCAATATTCCACTGCGTACACCCCTCAACAAAATGGTGTAGCCGAGAGGAAGAACCGGACTTTGATGGATATGGCAAGATCCATGCTAGCTGAATTCAAGTCTCCTTATAATTTTTGGGCTGAAGCCATATCCACTGCTTGTCACTCATCAAACCGCCTCTACCTTCGGAAGATCTTGGACAAGACTCCATATGAAATACTTACCGGTAACAAGCCCAACATCTCATACTTCAGGGTATTCAGGTGTAAGTGTTTCTTTCTTATTAAAGGTGTCCGTTTGTCAAAATTTGAATCCAAGGCTTTAGAAGGTATTTTTGTTGGTTACGGTGCCGAATCCCACACTTATAGAGTCTACAACAAGCTCACTGGGAGTGTTGTAGAATCTTGTAGTGTGGAGTTCGATGAAAATAACGGCTCCTTTGTAGGGCAAGTTGATGTTTGTGATGCAGATGTTGAAATACCCCAAGATGCCATAAGAAGAATGGGCGTGGGATTCTTCCTCCCCATTGAGGAACCCCTTGTGGCGGATCGGGAAGGACAATGCTCCACACATGTGGAGCCCTCATCTACACAAGATCAACAAGCTCCTACTATTGGAGACAATCCTGCACCAACACCACAATCTGCTGAAGACCATCTGTCCCCTGGACACGTTGGTAGTCCCAGGCCGGACTATCCGCCCCCTCCAAGGGGCAGACAATCCGCCCCTGGCACTCCAACTCGTTCCAGAGGATCCGAAGGAGAAGTCAACACCTCTGAAGCTCCCAGGCCGGACTCTCCGGCCCCCAGGGGCGGATTATCCGGCCCTGGGTCTCCAACTCGATCGAGCTTTCTCAGAAGATGGTTCTGGTACTTCTCCTCCCAGGCGGATAGTCCGCCCTCAAAGGCGGATTATCCGGGCTCAAGAAACTGCTCAACAACAATCTTCCGCGTATGGGTGATCAAGATCAAGGGCAAGGCAGTAATCAAGACAAGGATACAACAATTGAATCCACTCCTCCTAGAAACAATAAGGACATTGAGGCTCGTCGCAAGGCTCGTGCTGATCGGAACCTTGAACTAAGAGGTCACACTCTTGACAAGGTTGTTGGTGATCTACGATGAAGGGTATCCACTAGAAGAGAGCTTGCAAGCTTCTGTGATCATCAAGCTCACATTTCCATGGTTGAACCGAAGAAGGTTTTTGATGCTCTTGAAGACCCCGATTGGGTTGTTGCAATGCATGAAGAATTAAACAACTTCGAACGCAACAAAGTTTGGAAGCTCGTAGAAAAGCCAAAGGATTGCCGCAATGTTATCGGCACCAAGTGGATCTTCAAGAACAAACAGGATGAAAATGGCATTGTTGTGAGGAATAAAGCACGACTCGTGGCTCAAGGATTCTCTCAAGTAGAAGGAATTGATTTTGGCGAGACCTACGCTCCCGTGGCTCGCCTAGAGTCCATCCGTATCCTTCTTGCATATGCAGCCCATCATAATTTTAAATTACAACAAATGGATGTTAAGAGCGATTTCCTTAATGGTCCTCTACATGAGCTAGTATACGTCAAGCAGCCCCCGGGGTTTGAGGACCCCAAATTTCCGAACCATGTCTACAAACTCGATAAGGCGCTCTATGGCCTTAAACAAGCCCCACGTGCGTGGTATGAGCACCTTAAAGAGCTTTTGATAGACCGTGGATTCGAAGTTGGGCAAATCGATCCCACTCTTTTTACTAAGAAGTTTAATGGGGAGCTTTTTGTATGCCAACTTTATGTAGATGACATTATTTTTGGCTCTACTAACCAAGCTTTTAACGATGAATTTTCGAAGCTTATGACTGACAGGTTTGAGATGTCCATGATGGGTGAGCTCAGGTTCTTTCTTGGATTTGAGATCAAACAACTTAGAGAGGGAACCTTTATTAATCAAGCTAAGTACATCCAATACATGCTCAAAAGGTTCAAGATGACGGATCTCAATGGCGTTGCTACCCCAATGCAAACAAAGTGTCATCTTGAGCTCAATCCCAAGGGTAAAGACGTGGATCAAAAGGTATACCAATCCATGATCGGCTCTCTCCTTTACCTTTGCGCATCTAGGCCCGATATCGTGTTAAGTGTAGGAGTGTGTGCAAGGTACCAAGCTGCTCCTAAAGAAAGCCACTTAGTGGCAGTCAAGCGAATCTTTCGATATTTGGTTCATTCCCCAAATTTTAGGCTATGGTATCCCAAGGGTTCAAGTTTCTCTCTATGTGGTTACACTGATTCAGATTGGGCTGGTGACAAATATGATAGGAAATCAACCTCTGGTGCATGCCAATTCTTGGGCAGGTCTCTAGTGTGTTGGTCATCAAAGAAACAGAATTGTATTTCACTCTCAACCGCCGAAGCTGAATATGTTGCTGCTGCAAGTGCTTGTACTCAATTGTTATGGATGAGGCAAACTTTAAAGGAATATGGTGTCAATTGTGACAAAGTGCCTCTTTTATGCGACAATGAAAGTGCTATCAAAATTGCTTACAATCCCGTGCAGCATACAAGAACAAAACATATAGAGATTCGCAACCACTTTATTCGGGATCATGTTGCTCGTGGAGATATTGCTCTATCCTTTGTGAGCACGAAGAACCAACTTGCTGATATTTTCACGAAGCCTCTTGATGAAGCAAGATTTTGTTATTTGAGGAATGAGCTAAATATCATAGATTCAAGGAGCTTGGCTTGACTACCCTTGCACACTCACTTGCGCTTATTCATGTATTTGGTTTAGATGCGGGCATAGACATAGGGGGAGTGTGGTCCTAATTGATTGGGCCAACCCTCCCCCCATAATGCCGAAAGCAAGTCAAATCATTTCCCTTAATATCATTTTGTGATATGTGGGTCATCGATGAGCATTGGTTTTGAACTCAAGATACATCTTCGCGGTGTCATGCCATGCGCTCCAACATGGTGGCTTCGGCCACCGCCCTCTTCCTTGAGAAGAGTTTTTTTTATGGGTTTCACTGGATTTTCTTGCATATCTTGTGTTCTTATGGAAAACACACTCACATTTGGCTTTTGATTGATTTGATTCTTGCAAATTTAGGTGTGTAGTACCATCTCAGTTTGATGCTCTCAACAGAGTGATCTCCAGGGGCATTAGCATCGCTATTCTTCCTTTTTGGCGTTTCGATGCCAAAGGGGGAGAAGTAGTTCTATTAGGTCTCGTGGATTTGCAAGGGTCGGGCACAAGCTTTTCATTTTTAGTCATTTTTATTTGCTTGCTTGTGCCTTTTCTAGCGTGAACTCTTTTGCTATTTTGTGTTTGTCTATGTAAGACTATGTCGTACTCCACTATGTTTGGGCACTATGGAATTCTGGATTTATCTATTATGGACCTCATGGATTTCTGGAATTGTGGAGCATATTTGATGGCATATGGATTCATGGGATTATCTATGTATGCCTTGGCTATATTCTCATTCCGGTGGTATGACATTTTTTCCCAAACCTTAAAGTAGTGTTCACCCTAGTGTGTGTATTTGTATTCAAATGCAAATCTTAAATATGCACACATCTAGGGGGAGCGTCTTTCATTATTTAAGGTGGCATTTGCCGGTTTCATTGCAAATCCTAGTATTGTCATCTAACACCAAAAAGGGGGAGATTGAAAGAACATTTCTTAATCCCTAGTGTTTTGTGTGTTAGATAACAATACCAAGGATCATTTAATGTGTGCTGAAGTGTTGCAGCTCTATTTGGGAACAAAGGGAAAAGAACTCTGCCTTTGGGGGCGGATAATCCGCCCCTCCCTTTGCCCAAGCAGGCGCAAGCCCCAGAGAGGGGGCGGAATTTTGGCCGGATTTTCCGGCCCCGCCGGATAATCCGCCCCTCAGGGGGGCCGGATAATCTGTCCCCCTTGCTCATCGCCAATGCGAAAGCCCCAGAGAGGGGGCGGAGTTTTGGCCAGAAAGTCTGGCTAGGCCGGATAATCCGCCCCTCAGGGGGGCCGGATTATCCGCCCCCCAAGATCTTCACCAAGCTTCACCAAGGCGCAAGCCCGAGAGAGGGGGCGGAGTTTCCTCCGGAGAATCCTCCCTTGGGGCGGAGTTTTCCCAGGGGGCGGATAATCCGCCCCAAGTGGGGGGCGGATAATCCGCCCCCAAAGTTGTCTGTGACCAGATCCGGGAGGGGTATTTAAGCCAGCCATCCCCCTCCTGCCAGAACTCTTGATTCATCTCGAAAAAGACCAGATCAGATCTGAAAGCTTCATCCAAGAGTGCTCCACCGAGATCCACCCAAAGGCCCCATCCTTTGGGGAATCGAAGGAGGAGAACTCAATCTTCATCATCAGCAATCAATCGCTTCATCTCCTCTCCATTCATTTGGAGAACCTCCGATCTAGTATTTCTTGCAAATATCTAGATCCTCGTTTTTGTTTATATTGATAAACCTTGTTCTTGTGGCAGCTTGTTGTCATCTCGGGAGCCCCCAATTCGGTTGTGGGTGTGTGCCCCGTTAGTGTTGTAAAAGGCACCGGTTCCCGCCTCGAAGGGATCCAATAGTGGAGAAGGTGGATCAGGCCTCTCGTGGCGAGATCCAGCAGAGAATAGGGTGAGGCCTATTGTGGCGTGGTGGTCTTAGAACCGCCCACCCCTCCAACGCAGATGTACTTCCCTTAACAAGGAAGGAACTGCGGTAAAACAAATTCCTGTGTCTCCGCGTGCTCCACTACGGTTTCCTCGCTCCTCTTTTACGTGCTTAGTAGTTAGGGTTTCATATAGGGAAATTCTCGTAGTTGCATATCTAGAGAATTTACTTTGTGTCAAGCCTAAAATTGAAAAAGTATTAAAAATTGGTTAGCACCTATTCACCCCCCCCTCTAGGTGCCCATACGATCCATTTCACAGACTTCTTTGATTCCTAGGCGGCCGTCCTCCACCAAAATCCCACTCGTTGACCCGACAACCATTCCGCCCAGAAGAAAACTTAGTTTTATTTTGAAGTGGATTTGAGAAGAAAAGTTTGCTCAAGAGAGCCTTTATACTTAGAAGAAATTCATTGTCTTTCGAACCCCCCAACGGTACTTTACATATATATAGCATAGAAAGAATACTTAGCAAAAACAGGGGTAACCTATTAGGAGGGGAAATCCTAAGTATAGAGCTACTCATGGCATACTACAAAATCATCGCATTTGCAAAATAATACTAAGGAAAAATTCTACTAGAACATCCTACACATGCATACTACAGAATTTTGAAGATCACATGCATAGAATCAAAACTGGGACAAAAGATATGAACAAGTGGTGTAACTTGCCTTGATCCGAGCAGCACTCTACACAATAGCACTCCTCAGCGCACTCCGAACAATCTAACGAAACACAAACATAGATCTAATCACAATTTGCACAAAATATGCCACAGAGATAACATGCATGCATGCAACATGGTACTTATGCAAGATTTGTTTTCTAAATTGACCAAGGTAGTCTAATTGGATTGCAATTGTGTTAGGTATGTTATTAGTATTGATTTCCCACGGGTTTAAACTAATTTGGGTCATTATTCTCATTCATAGGCTCACTAGAAGATCCAACCATTTATTTAGCCCCAAATCAGATCTAATGCTCTTAAGCAATGTTCTATAATTTTATTCAATAGGTATTGTAAAAACAAAGTCAACGCAACAAGAATCAACTAAAACGGTGTTTTAATTATTTTTATATGGATTAAACACTCTAATCTAGAGATTAACTTCTACACAGAAAATCCTACTTCGAACTTGTAATTTTATTGCAGATCTGTGTTCTACACAATTTTGTGAATCCAACGGTATATTATACGCTAAATTTGGCCACGTATTTGATTTTCTATGAATTTCGCGAATTAACATCAATCTGCCAATTAAATCTAACCCTAACGAGAACGTGACATGTGGCAGCATCTGATTGGGCCGGCTAAGCAAGGCGGCGCTAACGCGGCGCGCTGTCGTGACTTGCCACGCGGCACAGCGGGATTTGCCGATACCCCTTCGTTTTAAACTTCTAATCCTCGCCATCCATCCTAGATCTAAGGGCTAGGAAGCAAGGACAGACTCACCTTCCTTGCTGGCGGCGGCGACTGGCGGCGGGTGGCGCAGCGGTGGTTGGTGTCAGTGTTTCGACGTACTTGGGGAGGATGAGGTGGGTACTGGTGGTCGCCTCCTCCTCGCGGTTTCGATCTTGGTCTCGGATAGAGGCCTCTCCTCCTCGAGTGGTGGCAGCGACAACGACCCTCCTGTGGCTTCGGCGAGAAATCGAGGGCACCAGGCTGCAGTAAAAACCAATTAGGAGGGGTGAGCCGATGCTGTTGAGCGTGAGGTTCATAATAGGGGAAAGGAGAGAGGGGGAGGGAGCTCCTGTCATCGGTTCATGAACTCACCGAGGTCGGCGGTGTCTCGAGTTCGAGAGATCGGGGACGGAGGGCTAGGGTTATAGTTTTTTGCAGGTTTAGAAACAGGGTCGCGGTGCTGGGCTTTTATATGTTGCCTGGGGGAGTCCTGGGTGGACACGGATACGGGGGGGCGTGGCCGGCGAGGATTCTGTTCAGATTCTCGTCGGGGGGGGGGCGGGGAAGAGAGGGATGACAAGTGGGGGCCGGTGTCAGCGGGAGCGGCGGTGTGGGCGCTGGCAGGTTGGGTGCCAGCAGGCGTGGGTTGGTTTGGCCGCAGCCTAACAGATTAAGCCCCTTTTTTTTGGTTTTATTTATTCTTTTCTTTTTATGTTTTACTAATACCTCAATAACTTTTGCATAGCAAATTCAAACTTAGTGAAACTTATTTCCAAATTTTTGTAAAAATGAGGTGGTCATCATAGGGCCATAGATTATTATTTTTACATAGACTTTAGAAGGGTCAAGCATGATTACATCATTATTTCTCACATAGGGGAATCTTTATTACGGTTTTGGTAGGTTTTGATGTTAGGGTTTTGTTGCGACTTCATTTGTAGGATGCACTGATGCAAGGATGATGCATGCTTATAATAACATCCTATTATAAAATCTGGGATGTTACATAGTATCAGGTTGGAGTCGAATAGGTCTTTCTTATCCCTCTCTGATAGCCGACAGTTGTATCGAGTCTCTATAGGTTCTTTAGTGCATGCTGCGCTGCCGCTTCAGTCCACCATACCTATGTAGGCGAGGACCGCCAAATTCTAAGACTCGCCGTCTACTGGCCTCAGTACTGACCGCTCTCTTTTTTCTTTGCCCTTTGCCGGCACCACTTTTGTTTAAGCAGGTTTTGCGATTGATGTTGTTAGCAGGGTTTCCCTTCTGGCTTGGTATGGGAAAGGTTATGGACGCCATTGGTTATTCTTCAGGGCTCTTAGCTCAATTTGCATCTTGTCTGTACTCGGACTCTGTATCGTTTTCAAGGTGAATTGAATCTTTGTACTGTATATCCGTATACTTGACTGATGGAGTCGTGTTGTATATTTGTTTCTGTGGGTTCCATCGTGGACTATTGTGTAATGATATTACTTCGTTTCCACCCGCATGAAAGTGCCTGGTGGGCACCTTTGAATCGTTTCTATGCGGGTTTGGCGGAGATCGCTAAAACTTGCATAGGGCCGATCCGAGGGTGTTACAGAGTGGTATCTTAGCTCAGCAGTTACGGTACCCCACTGGTACAGCCTATAGGATAACCTAGCTAATGGACGTTGTAGAGTGTCAAAAACTATTTTTGAAAATCGGCTGGATAGATATGATTAGGTCTGATTTTACTCCTTACCCCTGAGCAATTCTCTTCTTACCTCTGCGTGTTTTGAATCTGCTCTCTTACCTTCTTCGAGTCCAGGAATTCTCGTGGTTGGGTTTCCGTCGTACCTTCAGGGTTTCACTTTCTTCCTCTTGTAACGGTTCTTCGACATCCGGTCTTCATGCTATCTGAGGAATTTTCCTCTGTTGTACATTTCAATAGACCAAAAATCCACTAAAACTTTTCTTCATATCCTCCGGTGTTTTCCAATGCGACGATATCATCTACGTTAGAACCGACAAAGATCCTACATCATTCTTTTCTTTCCGAACCTTGATTGTCGAGATCTTCAGTCTGATTCCGAGAGTTGGTTCCATAATTTTCCTATTCATGTGCAGAGTAATGCTTTGGGTGCGCGATGGACTGATCACCATCCGATTACTCTTATCATTCACTCTTGTACATTGAGTCAGTGGATAAATAAATTTTACTCCTTCCATAGAAGTTAGAGGTGGCTTTATCTGTTGAGACCTCTACCTTCATCCTTTGTTCGTCGGAGTGTTCTCTCGAAAAGTTTTGGCAAGGCGCAGTCCCCTTACCAACCCCTTGAAGGAGCTACATGGGATCGTGAAGATTTCTTTCCTAGAAATCTCGGGGCGAGATTCTTGTTTAATGGGGGAGAGTTGTAGCATCCCAATTGTCTAACAATTGCAATGCTACTTGTCTAGCCTATTTATTGCTACTTCCTACATGTAATCCATTGCATCATCATTATATCATGTTCATGTCACCATGCCACCTTGCATTTGATCATCATATAAAACCTTTTTATTTGGTTTTTCCTTCATATGCATTGTTTTATTAATTGTATTTTCCTCTTGATATATTATAGTTGGTTCTTGATATATTGCTTCATGCCCAAGATGAGTTGGGGGCATATCTATTACAATCCCATTATCTACATTACCACCTTCCTTTGGTTCCATCCATCATCTCCACCATCTTAATTATATATGAGCCCATGTTCTTCTCATATTTAAATCTAGCTCATAAATAATTGAGAATGGTTCCCTCTACTCGCAACATGCTCCCACACAATGGCTATACTTGTTTTCACAATATGGTATATGGTAGCATGCTTGCCACCTTTTTATACCATGTGAAGTAGTGAGCTCATATCACATATGGTTTGTTGAATTATGATCATGTGTGAAATATGGTGTGGCTAGATGATAATAATAGTGGTATCTACACACTAGCATAGGCCACATCCTTATTCATGCATGGCCCATGCCAGGCTTGCCACCATCTTATTTCTATTTGAATTTATTTGGATTTCTTTGAGAGGAAGCTTGGATGATTGAATTCATACAAGTTGGCCCCATTTCAAATAAATCCCCATAGCTCACCTTCTTGTCCATCTTGACTTCTTGGTTTTTAGTTGATCATGTGGTTTCTTATGGTAGCTTGTATAAATAAGCTTGGTTTGAAAATAAAAAAAAGCAGCTAATAGAAAGAGAGAGAGAGAGAGAGGGAGGAAACGTTTCCACCAGCCTAGCCGAATTCCTCTTTCTCCCTTCCTTCTATACAAACTCTAGCCAACCTTCTTCCTTTTCTACACCAAAGCAGACCTAGCAGGCCATATATCTGTTTAGAAGGAGCCCTATTCCTCTTCCTCCTCGTCAAGTTGTATGGCATCACATCTATGCCCCCTCCTGTCGCTGTACTCTGGATGGACGCTGGAGCCGCGCGCCCAAGGCCTTCTTGATGCTTCCCTGGAACCCTAGCCCTCCTAGCTGCCTCTCTCATCAACCGCCGCCACCATCCGATCCTCACTTCTCTCCGGCAAAAATCTCTAAGAGAAAACACCACCAAATCCATGACCTAGAGCAACGGGAGTTTGTGGTCGCCTCCCCCTCATGTGTGATCGTGGCGATGAGGTCTTGCCTATGCCCTCACGATCCTCTGAAGCAGGATAGTGGAGCTAGAGCTACAGGACAATGCCAAGGCCATCGTCGACCTCCACGTGCTAACCATGGCCGCCGCCCGTCTCTTCTTCCTTTTTGGAGTCGTCTACGTCTCCGAGCTCTAGCCCACGGTGAGCTCCTCTGTCCATTCCGCCCCTTCCCTGACATGTCTCAGCTACGTGCAGGTCGATCCATCACTGCCCGAGCACGTCCGCCATGGCCGTGAACGAACCAGCCCTCCCTCGTGCTCGTGCATATCCGCTGCTACTGCTTGTTGTTGCACTGCCCTTGCACACCTCTTTGTTGCTCTGTTCCTCCATGTTTTATGACAGCCATGGACCTCCTCTGATGCCTCTCTTCGCGTCCCAGTAATCTCTGTTCATTCCTATTTCCTATGCACCCAACCCCGCCCTGATCGAAGACCTGCAGCGCTCGCAAGCTGACTCGCAAGGTAGCTCCGCCGTGCTGCTTCTCTGTCGAGGTTCAGTCGTGAGCACACCTCCGTTTGGCTCGGTTTGTTAGTGGATTTCATCCTAGTTTGTCGCCCGATCCCGGCCGCTAGAATCCTTATCCTGAAACTAATGCTGAACAAAAGTTGTAGACCTAGGTACCCTCTACAACTTTGGTTTTTCGGTGTCACTAAATTCCCAATGGATTGCTCGCCATAGTCATCCCAAAATCGATCCAGCTAGCTCATTTTCGCGTTCGAGTTCAGTTCGCTAGACAACCTCCCTTTCAGCTTTTGTAAAAAGGCCCCTAGAGTCCTTTGCTTCTCAATCCGCACTACCAGTGCTGCCGCGTGTCACTCCCTAGTTGCCTCATGCGCGAGTGGCCCCGCAAAGCCTCTAGGCCCACCTGTCGGTGTCTGAGTGTAAACCATCCCGTGGTAATAAAAGTCTGCCAGTTTTCTGAAACCAATTCAAAACTGTTTTAAATAATCTGTTTACAATTTCAAACCTATCTAACTATTATATGAATTCGAATTTGAATAGTTGAACAATATGAAAAGTGATTAGTTTTTAAATATGAACCTGATGGTATGTTCAGACCTGTTTAGGACTAATTCAAACTACCCAAACTATTAACTCTGATCACTTTTCATCTAAATGGTTTATATATGGATTTAAATTAATAACTCCAAGTATTCAGTACCACATATGTTTTGAATTAGAAAAACATGAGAAATCTAAATATTCTATTCAAAATATTGTTTGGGCAATTTAAAAATTTCAAAATTATTAAATGCTAATAAATACCGTTTATTAAATAGTACATAACTTTAATTTCATAACTCCGAATTCGACAAATGATATGTCCAAATAGATCAGCGCGACGAGACCTCTCCAACCATGATATCCATGTTATCATTTCTATCATACATTTAGAGCAGTTTTATAATCAGTACTGTTTATACAAGGAAAACATGATAAATAAAATTGGGAACTAATTGTTTCTTATTAATAATGCCTCACGAATGCTATATCATCAATGTGCTATGCCCCTAATACCTTTTAGACATAGTTTGCATCATTAACTTTTCATGTCATGCATTATATCATGATCATGCCGATTCTTCCGCATTAGTTGTAATTGATGCATCGCTTGTTCCTTTTAGTGTTTTGCTTTTTTTCCGGATAGGACGATGAGATGTTGTGAGTTTTGACAAGTTGTTCGGTTATGAAACTTAGGCAATGTTTTACATGAGAGCATTCTCCCCCTTTCTACCTATCTTAGTTTTATACTATTTATTTCCTCCTGTTGATCTATTGCTGTCTGTGTTGCGATGCTCTAGTTTTCGTACCCATGATATCCCTTGCAACCATTATATTGCCTTAGACACCTCCTATTACCTGTCGTTTGGTAGATAGTCGGCCTTGAAAGTCATAGTTGCTTTCTCAGGTGTTGTTTCGATGTCGTCAAGTATCACAGTTGTTGGAGAAATGCCTCATCCTTTATGTTGGAGATGACCATGGGTTCAGTTACAGTTTAACAACTAATATTGAAAGTAGGTAAATAATGCAGAGGCACAGGTGGGAAATAGATTTTATTTGGTTTTTAATCGTCCACTTATGTCCCATAGGACCTCGAGTACTTGATACCTGTTCCTTGAATATTCACACTATCCGCATGTGGGACCATGAATCCTCTTAGCGAGAGCTTGAGTCATATCTTATTTCTTGGGGTCACAAAGTAGTTTGGGGCTTTGTTACTATCTTGTACTTATGCCATGTTTTACTGCTTTATTTACTATTGCGCGTGGAGCACATGTACTATTTAGGTAAGAGGAGTGTTTTCGCGGTATCGACAAGCCCAGTCACACTTCCGGGTTCCTAGTCCTTTACAACCATTGACGCAAACCTCACGTCCGTTCCGGAGCAGACCAACTTCGTAGCGGGTAGCTTAGTGGGGTGGCCCCCTGAAATATTATATGAATCTTGCGATTTCTTTGTCGTGATGCCTCGTTGGGTTTCATTTGGTTTTTCCGAGGTTGATCGTGCGTATGTTGCTATTAGTGCCCCCTGCAGGGTAAAAATTTCTCAAAGTCGTGTCCACGGTTATGGACGACCTGGAGCACAGTATCTCGATCATAGACAACTATAACTAAAATAGTGCTATAAATTTGACTTTAACATGCCTAGGAATCAGATTCACTACAACGGAATGAGCAAATAAACATGCCAACAACTGCTAGGTTTAGATTCCTCATGTTATTTGTATCTGACTAGTAAGTACTGCAACTACAACATAATGTTTAACTAAAACCGCCCATTGCTTATTACATCAGGATGACTCATGCTATCTATATCTGACTAGTAAATGTTGTAACTATAACAGAATGAATAAAACTGCCAACTGTGTGAGTTCCTCGGTGGACTTCCTTGTTTGGTCTCGAGGGGAAAATACCATGATGGGTATGTTTGGTGGTAGTATTAGGTTGGAATCGAATAGGTCTTTCTTATCCCTCTCTGATAGCCGACAGTTGTATCGAGTCTCTATAGGTTGTTTAGCGTATGATGTGCTGCCGTTTTAGCCCACCATACCTATGTAGGCGAGGACCGCCGAATTCTAAGACTCGCCGTCTACTGGCCTCAGTACTGACCGCTCTCTTTTTTCTTTGCCCTTTGCCGACACCCCTTTTGTTTAGGCAGGTTTTGAGATCGACGTCGTTAGTAGGGTTACCCTTCCAGCTTGGTCTGGGCAGGGTTATGGATTCCATTAGTTATTCTTTAGGGCTCTTAGCTCAATTTGTATCTTGTCTGTACTTGGACGCTGTATCGTTTTCTAGGCGAATTGAATCTTTGTACCGTATATCCGTATTCTTTACTCATGGAGTCATGTTGTATATTTGTTTCCGTGGGTTCCATCATGGACTATTGTGGAATGATATTACTTCGTTTCCACCACCATGAAAGTGCCTGGTGGGCACCTTTGAATCGTTTCTATGAGGGTTTGGCGGAGATCGCTAAAACTTGCATAGGGCCGATCCGAGGGTGTTACAGCTGGCCCCACACGTTAGCGGCTAAGCTAACCTGAAACAGTATGCGCTAATCTGGGCCACACGATTAGATCTCGATCGATGGCACCGCATCATCATCTCCATCGCACAACGCATGCGGGATTCAACCCTGGCTCTACGACGGGGGTCGTCGGGGGCTTACCAGGGCTCCAACTAGGTATGGTGGTGCAGGCGAATGAACTGGATGGCGACATCGGTTCGAATGGTGGTCGCGGAAGCTCCTGGGGCGGATCCTGGCACTGGCTCCTTTCCATCACTACGACGACGGGCTCCGGTGAAATTCCGGCGATGAAGTGCTCGCCTTGCTCCGGGGATGGGTCAGAGAGGTTGCTGGGTGAGAGAGGAGTGGAATGTGTGCATTTTGAGGCAGGGGTGGAGTCTATTTATACCCCAGTGAGGGGAGCATTGCGGCATGGCTCGGGCTCGTCAGCGACGTTGTTACAGGGTGGTATGGGCATGGCGGAGGGTGTAGGCCAACGCAGGGCTCCTTGGATATCGTCATGCACATAGTGGCATGGCGAGGCACGGTCTCCATCGTCCAGGGACGTCCATGCTCTACTCGGGTACCGCGGGTGTTCGTCTAGGCGTACGGTGGTTACGGGTCGCGCGGGGTCAAACGGGCATGTCTAGGAATTTGCTGGCGGCATGGCGAACGCATTGATGCAAGGGGAGAGCGAGGCGCGGCGTGGTTGCATGGGATTGCTCGGCGCTCTGGCGCGGTGCTCGGCATGGTCGGCAGGGAAATGGGCACATCCGCGCTGGCGTTTCCACGGGCTGGCGTTGGTTGAGGCATACATAGGCAGTTGCGGTGAGGTCATGGCTTGCTTCTAGACATCATGGGCGAGGACAACGAGGCTTGTAGTAGCGAGTCCATCTCGGGGTGGCATGGGTGAGCTCAGGTATGGTCGACACTAGTCAAATTGGCGAGTGAGAGAGGCTCGGCTGCACGTGCTGGTACTGGGGCGAGTAGCGGAGGCTGTGTGACGTACCAAGATGATCACAACAATCATCTAAATAGTGGGGAGTAGGTATTCCTGTACTGTGCCTGCTAAGTGTTTGATTAAATGTCCACAAGAGAAAAAGATCTGAATTTTCAAATTCCGTTTAGTGGGTTGATTGGTCATGTTCTTGGGAGTCTCTGGTTGCAAGGATTGGTCAAGTGGAGAAAGTTTGGATGGTTTTTGCCAAGTGGCCATCTTCATGCCTATGATATATTCAATTTTTAAAAGTCCCTCAAATGAATTTGAATTTGTTTCTGTAAGTTTTGAAAGCTCACTTGTGTTCATTGTTACTTGGTCTAGCAAGGTGAGAAAATAAATGGAATTGTTTCTGTTTGAAATCATTTACTAGAGATGCCCAAAGTGGGCTAGGTGTTAACGTTGGCAAAAATGACCATTAGGTCATATGCTTCACCATTTCATTTTCTTTTGATTTTATTTTGTTTGGATTTGACCTAGATGATATTGGTTTGGTCTTTAAACCAAACCTCATCATTTACAACAAACAAATCATGGCATATCAAGCATTCACCATCATTCATAAACACACACATGCATTTATAGCTTTAAAATTAAAAGCTTTTGTTAATCCTAATTTTAGTTGATTGGAAATTGATATATTCATTATAATATTTTTGAGATGTTAAAACCTTCCCCCCTTAAGTAGAATCTCATCCCGAGATTCAGGAAAAACTAGGAACTAAAGAGATTTGGAAACTCCATCCTCATGTAATCTTCTCGCTCCCAGGTGGATTCTTCTTCAGTACGGTTGCTCCACTAGATTTTGAGAAACTTGATACTCCTGGTCCGGGTGGTTCTGAAGGCTTCTTCCAAAATACGAATGGGTACTTCACGATAGGTTAAATCCTTATTGATATCCAAGGCTTTGTGATCGATGTTCTTGAAAACTTCGATCTTCTCCGGAACTTCTAAGCATTTTTGAAGTAACAAGATATGAAACACATTATGTACGGCTGACATCTCTTCAGGAACACTAAAAGGAATGTGGTTATTTTTGACCCTCCATATTGGTCACTAGATGGTCATTGTTCTTCATTTGTGACCTTCTTGTGACCAAAAACAGATGGTCGAAAGCTGAGAGTCACTGACAAACAATAAAGACCTTTTCTATGCATTGGTCATAGACTACTATGACCAATACAGATGGTCATTATTTCTATGACCAATTTTTTGGTCACTGGCCATATGGCATGTCCACTTAGGATCCGACGTGGCCAATCCTACATGGCAGATTTGTGACCAAACCAGATAGTCGTGGATTGAAATCAGCCCAGTCCACTTCAGCCGTCTAAATGGGATGAGCCTAATAATTTGGTTCATTTTGGCCTTCTTACTGTCCATTTTCGTTTGGGGCCTTGGCCTTTTGGGATCCCATTTTTCTTTTGGGCTCTGGCCTTTTAGCAGTCCATTTTGTTTGGGGCTCTGGTCCATTTTACTTTTGGGCTTCGGCCTCTTTATATTCCAATTAATTTAAATTTTCCGAATTCTGTCAAAATATTTTGTAAATATTTATTTGGGCCGCAACCTTTTCACAGCCCAAATTAGCACAATTCTTTGATCAAATAATATTTGGATTGCGGCCTTTTTACAATACAATGAAGTTTGGTCTGTTGCCTTTTCAAAGCCCAGATATCTGATCTAATATAAGCATAACACATATCATTCAAAGCCTAGTTATTTGATCGATCATTAGCACAACACATATAAACCAGAATCTTAGCACAACACATATCAAATAAGAGACGAGGTATTATTCTCAGTACATATCAAATAAGATCCCAGAAAAGTAGTACAAGTTCGCTTTTACCGCAGAATAACAAGTCCAAAAATAAACTAGTTCCCAGAACTAGTCCAACAAAGAACTAGTGAACTAGTCCAACAAAGAACTAGTTCCCAAAAATACTCCAAGACACATCACAATAGCAAAGTTTCTTCAGCCAAGAGCACTAAAATGACAAACAAGCAGTATAATCTGAGCAACTAGTTCCCAGGTGGTTTAGCTCCAAGCATGGCCATCAAACTAGCAAACCTCGCATCGTTTTCCTCCGACTTCTTGCTCAGTAGCTCGTACTCTTTGTCACGGGTAGGTTGGGTAGCTTTGACTTCTTCAGACTTCTTCCCGAGTGCTGCCAAATCCTCCCTCATTGCTTTTCCTTGTTGTTCCGACCTATGCAGCTGCCCCTGCAGGTCAATAACTTGTGCCGCTACAGCAGCCTCTGATCCCATGGTCCTGTTCCTAGCTGAGGCTGACTCCAGGCCAACATTCATCAGGAATGTGTTTGCAGGGCACTCCTTCCTAAGGACTTCAGCAACAACAGCAGTAGCAGACTTTTGTTCCCCGCCTTCTAGTACCGGCACAAGCATCCTATTCTCCATTACAGCCTAGCACAAGAGCACATTGAAGATCAATAATACATAATAAGAGAACTAGACGTTTGGGCATACTAGGAAGAATAGCAAAAACCAAACGAGTAATGGAACTACAAAGCAACTTACTATGGACTTTTTTACTGGCTCTGGAAAACCATCTATCTTGCTGTTGTGTGTGGCTTTGAAAAGGTCAATTGCAGATAGCTCCTCACCCTTGCGTTCCTCCCTCTAAAATGTTATTCAACAAGAATCAAACCATGAGCTTTCAATACAAAAGTTGCATTGGCCTGTAGAAAATCTAGTTTGTTCTTACAATAGCATGGACATGTGCAGTTTGCTCGGTTTTCCTTGTTCATCAGGCAAGTTTCCTGCAAATTAGTACTGTTTAGTGGGAGGCCAAAATGGTTTGGTTATTGTGTATGTACAACACACGATGATGCATATGGAAATAAAATGATGCTGCATATAGTTTGACAATAAAATGATGCTCCATATAGTTGGTTAATTAAGTTGCTGTACGTGCATGTGCTATTCTAGGAGAGAATAAAGAGAAGTCAAGTATGTGCCATTTGCCAAACCGAGCTACTGATGTGAATAGTTTAGTACATCTACAAAGCCGAGAAGTTGCCATTTCTAAAAATCATGTATAGCATGTCATGCACGAGAAAATAAACATCCAACCACATGGAAACAAGATGCCATAGATACATTTGATTAAGATAAATGAGCAAGTAAACAACAATACATCCATCAAAGCAAGAACATATAAACAGGTCCCGGGGCACATGCACAGGAATACGTTGTGTCTTGGGGTAGACCACATCTCAACCAGCCTTTGCCATTCATCATCCGGCATGCCTGGCACCGGAGACTTGATACTCACTTGATTTGCTAATACTTTTTCAAAATACTTATTTTTGATGTGGTGGCGTCTGTTTTTCGACCTTTTCTGCAGCATATCAATGCAGGTCGCCTTCACAACAAGTGAATCAGTGTCCAACTCAAAGTTTGCCTACCAAGATAGGATCACATGGCAGTTCTAATAACAGGAATATAAAAGCACATTTAGCTAGGAAACAAGATTGGTATCAGGAGCTTACAACAACTTTCCCAATATAGTCCTTCATCATGGTCTTGTCATTCTTATACTCTTTGAAATGTCGTAGAACTGGTGTATGGATTTTAGCAATGAGTCCACCCTCTGTTGCAAACTTTGTAGCCTTCAAAGGCCTCTCAGGGCGCTTCTTCCCTTCAGCAATCTCAATTATCACCTTTGTACCGAGACTTGGTCATCCTTTCTAGTCCATCACCTTTCCTCTTACACTTGAGAACCGCAACTGATGTGCCAGAATAGTATACGTACAAAGTCATGAATTATGATTCATTTAACCAAAATATTCACAAGATGCATACATGCATTGCTTACATCTAGAAAATGCAACGATACGAGAAAATAGTACAAGATGAACTTGCCTTCATCACCCATGGCATGCTCAGTTTCCTCAGCTTCAGGAAAGTCAGCATTCTTGTCAACAGAAGGTGCGAGAGGGATGAGGTCAATACGGACAGTGCTTTCTTCATCAATAGACAAAAACCTATCGTCCTGGCATAAAGATGTCTCCACAACCTGGTGCAGTTGGCTCTCCACAACAGCCTCCTTTGTTTTCCGCCTAGTCACTCTTGCAGCAGCAGGTTCAGCAGCTTCAAAAATTGTCTATGATGCTCCTGGAGCCATTGAGGTAGAAGCTTCTGGTCTTCTGGTATTCTTTTTAACAGCACACTTCTTCTTCCTAGAAACCTTCTTGGGCTTGTATAAACAGGAAGGAGAATGACATTAGTTAACAAGCAAAAATATTATGTGAGCACATAATGGAAGGAAAATAATGAAGCAACAAAGAAATCAAGTAACCCCAACCCAGCAAACAAAGTAAAATTTTGCACCTTAAAATTCTTCTCCACAACATTGTCATCGACCTCCTCTTCATCAATGACTGCATCATCTCGAGGATTGTAATCTGAGCTTTGGCCAGGTGTTATAGCCGATGCTGAGTCATCATTGGTAACTGCACTAACTGCTTGTCCATCATTGGAATTCCTAATCATCGACACTATTGCACCGATTCCAAGGGACTGGAATATGTTGTTGTTCCGCATCATTGTTCTAGCCCTAACCTTCTCGATTTCCGTGAGAGGCGCTTCTTTACATGTGTCGGAAAAAATACCATTATATGAATGGTTGAAATGCATGGATAAGCATTACAACACAAACAACCAAGGTTTGCTCTTAGTTTATATTTCCATTTATTTATAGTAGACTAACATGATTGCAAAGAATTAACTACCATATTACAACACAAACAACTAACATCTGCTCATAGTTTATATAACATGGTTGTTCATGTTATGTCAATGCACTTTAACTACCAGATGGCAAAGAAAACATGGATCGGAATTTTTAATGTTCCATATAAACACAGAAACATTTTCCATACAAACACAGAAACATTCATAGAAAAAATAACAGTGTAGGTGCATACCAACCAACTGTGTCTTCTTAGTCATCCTTGTCATGGATGAACTTGAGGTGGTTGGATGTTTGCTCATTAGTTTGATGATGACCTAATACCTTGCCAAAAATAATGGACAATAGTTAGCAGTGATAGATTAGATTGACAACTGGTAGCTTGTCATTGAACTACTTATCAGGCACAAACTTAACATGACAAATTATAGGAGCAGCAGGTAGCAGCAACAAACTAGCAGCAACAAAGTAACATGTATACATTTGCCTAAGAAGTAACTTGACTAGCAGAGGCAATTGTAGAAGATACACAACAACAACAATGGTAAAAGATGCAGAGCAGCACCAGCAACATAAGTTATACATCAGATAAGTTGACTAGTAGCAACATCAATTGTAAAAGATACACAGCAGCAACAATTGTAGAAGATACACATCAGTAGCAAACTAAGCTATACATTAGATAACTCACAACAGGAAACTATCAGCAACAAGTGTAAAAGATACAAATCTCCAATACAGCAACCCACCTCTTTATCTCACTGTTCCTCTTGGGTGCCGAGCTCCGCTTTGATCCTTTAAGTTGAGAATTCCAGTGAAGTATGCAAACATGTTAACATTAATACAAGAGGGAAATAGCTAAATATATAAGAAGGATGCATTAATATAATCTAGCAATCAAGTCTGGAAAGGCATTATTAACAGCTTCAACTTTGATTAGAAAAGTCATTACTAACATCCTGAACTCCATTGGTTCAACTTACACTCCAACAGGCAGGACATGTACCATACATAGCACAATATACACTTCAACTTTAATTAGAAAAGTCAATACAAGAATCATGCATACAAGCTAGACAGTAAGAAAATTTTGAGCCAAGAATCATGCATTACTACATATATGAAAGTCAGGATTGTTAGTAGGAATGTCAATGGCATAGCCCACTCTTTGAGCCAAGAATCATGCTGAATCAAACCCTAACCTAAAATGGGATAACAAGCAAACCCTAACCTAGAACGCCAAGACATGCCATCAGGATACTAACGCAAACCCTAACCTAGAACGCTAACCCTAGACAGGACCAAGAGACAGGCCATGAGCACTGAGAATGGATTGTTCCATGTGAGTAATCTATATGGTCTAGCAGTACCTGAACAACGAATCCTAACCTTAGAGAAACAAATCCTAATCTAGATGGTCTAGCAGGCCATGAGCAACGAACCCTAACCCTAGACAGGATGCAGAAGACCGCCTCCCTAACCCTAGAACGAGGGAAGGGGATACAACTCGCCTGACTATGTGGAACTTGGAGGAAGACCGCCTCCCTGCTTGTGGCCATCGTTCTCGTGAGCACCTGTCGCCATCGTCGGTCGCAGCTACCAGCACGTGCCTGCCGTCGTCGCGAGCGTGTGTGGTCGTGGCCGTCATCATCCTAGTGTGTCCGTCATCGCTTGCCTCTTGTCGCCGGTTGTTGCTCGCCTATTGTCGCTGGTCTCCGCTCGCCTCGTGGGGGTGGGTGGTGGGGTTCAGGGGTGCGGGTGGGGATGGATGGGAATGGGTGGGGATTAATCGGGATGGGCGGGGATAGCCGCCGGTGAGTGGGGATGGGTGTTGTTCCAAATTGCCCCTCGCCTTTTCTCTTTTTGTGGGGCGTTTGGGACTTTTTCTTTCAGAAGCTTGTGTATGAAATTTTTGGGCGCTCGTTTGGGATCGGAGAAGGCGTGAGATGATGGCGGGACATTGGTATTTTGGGAAATTGCTTCTTTTTTAGAACAATTTTGGGAAATTACTGGAGCATGGTTATGGGTTTATTAAGAGGGTTGAATGGGTTATTTTATTTCTCGTTTCATAGTTATAGTCTAATACATGCATTTGACATGGCACATAATGATTATTGAAAAAGTTTTCCACTTTATTGTGCGCAAAAACTTTTTATTTTTAGAGTGTTGGAACTGGTGTTTTTTGTGAACCAACTATCGGGAATGTGTTCTGAATTGGCATCGCCCCATTTTTTCAAAATATTAGGCCACATTCTACTTATATTTGAGTAGTTGTTTGCAACTCCAGCTTTTGTAGGCACTTCTCATTAAAATGATGAATTTCCCTTGATTCGGGAGAAAGCGGCTCAGATTTAAACTAGAGGTGCTTTGTATCTTGCTCGCTGGTTTTTCAAAAAATCATTTTTAGGTTTTCAACATGTGATTTCCTAGGGTATACACATTTAGATTTGCATGGTTTCATCCCTAGCTAAGAACGATAATGCCAGTCGTTTTTACCTTGTTTTGATAACGACATATAAGAGAGATAAAAAAATGAAAAAAAATATGAAACCTTCGCATCGCGCAATTCTCAACATCCCACAACACTTTTGCACATACCCTAGGTCCACATGCAAGTTTTCTTGGGATTCCGGTGCTCCGGCGGTCCTTTTCCAGCAAAACCCTAGTCTTTGGCCCGACGGTCTAGCCCCTAGCTTTCTCCGCACGAGGTTCCACAAGTGTAATTTTCTGTTTGTTTAAGTTTGTTTAGGTTATGTCTACATGGCAGAACAAGTTTGGGCCCAAGATTCCACTGGTATCCCTTTGTTAGACCCGTAGCGGGAGTCACCTTGATCTCACATGAAATGATAGAGCATGAAACTTGCACCGACGAGAGAAGGAAAACTTCCTCCTGCAATATTGTTCGCCATCCCAAGATGCACATTTGTGCATAATATATATGGGCACATTATCACAAACTATGTCGCGATTCTGGCCATATCATTGGTCGTTTGGCTTGAAAGTCATGAAACCTCGAACATGATAGGTCATTTTTGTGAAGGTTTTTTTGAGATGCAATCAATATACCATGTTTGATATCTTTCGTTGCAAATATGTCACATAATATTACACCACGCGAAGGATTTACATTGTTCGGTCCGTTTTGAATTTCGTATGCCCATTTCAAACTATGGTCGAAAGCACCAAGAACACCCGTCTGCGGGCCCCGGGAATGTCTACCCCCTAGATTTCTCTACACGAGGTACCAACAATGTACTTTTTTGTTTGTTAAGGTATGTTTAGTGTAGAAATACAAGGAAAACCATGTTTGGAACCTTGTAGCACATTCTAGCCCCTGGTATAGCCGTCGCGGGAGTTTCCCAACAAGACTTCGAGCACTAGGTGTTATCGCATGCGCGTGAATTTAAGATGGTGACACCCGGGAGCTAGCCATTGCATCTATGGAAAATCTACCACACTTTTTTACACATGGCATGGACACATGAATTTTTTGGTGGGATTCTAGCGCTCCGGCGGCCGTTTCCTATTGAAACCCTAGTCTACGGCGGCCTCGAGGATCTACCACCCTAGCTATCTCCGTACGAGGGTTGCCCAGTGTAATTTTTTGTTTGTTTAGGAATGTTTAGGCCATATCTGCATATAAAATCAAGGTTGGGCCCAATATTCCACCAGTTGCCCCATGTTGGAACCATCGCGAGAGTTTCCAAGCGACACATCCAACACTTCTCTAAGTGTTATCGCATGTGCCTGAATTGAAGACAGTGACACCCGGGAGCTAGACATTGCATATATGGACCGTCTACCACACTTGTGTACACATGGAATGGCCAAATTCATGTTTTGGTGGGATTCCGGCGCTCCGGCGGCCGTTTCCCATCGAAAACCTAGTCTACAGGGTCCCTAGGGATCTACCCCCTAGCTATCTCCGTACGAGGTTCCACCAATGTACTTTTGTGTTGGTTTATGTTTGTTAAGGTCACGTCTACATGGAAAACCAAGTTTGGGCCCAATATTCCACCGGTTTCCCTTAGTTAGACACGTAGCAGGAGTCACCTTGATCTCACATGAAATGATAGAGTGCGAAACTTGAACTGACGAGAAGTAAAACTTCCTCCTGCAACATTGTTCGCCATCCCAACATTGTTTGCCATCCTTTGGAGGAGGATGTGACAATCATCGCTTTCCAGTCCTTGGAGCTTGCAACCATCGAGGGACATGCATTTTGCTAGATTAGCGGCATACCCATCTGGAAATCTCACCGCTCTTATGAATTCACAGAATGCAATCTTTTTTTTTTGTCATTGTATACCATGCTTCTGGCATCTCAAATGACTCTCCACCTTCAACAGGCTGTAGATGCAAATATTTTATTATGCCCATGTCCTCCAAATCCAGCCTAGATTTAACTATGTATTTCGACTTCCCATCGATGTTCATAAATGTTCCAAGAAGATTGTCACATATGCTTTTTCAATGTGAATTACATCAAGGTTGTGCCTCAACTTGAGATCTGCCCAGTAAGGGAGGTCCCACAAAATATCCCTCCGATCCCAACATTGAACATCCTCACGCTTCCTTTTCTTTTGATGTTTTCCATGTCTCGCATCTTTCACATTGTGAAGCTGTTGCTCGAGCTCTTCTTTAGTGAACTCCGCCGGCTGGTCACAGGTTTCAGTTTTTCCATTGAACTCCTTGATTTTTCGCCAAGGATGGTGGCGAGGAAGAAAATGGCAGTCCCCGGTCCAACATATCTTGTTCCTTATTCTTTCCGAGCATGGCTCCTTGTCACAACACACACATGCTTGATAACCAGCCATAAGCCTCCCTGACAAAGTGTGCAATGCTGGGAAATCATGGATACACCATATTACCGCAGCACGGAGGTTGAACTTATCAGGACTTAGGGCATCATATGTACGGACACCCTTCCAGATCTTCTGAAGGTCTTCTACCAGGGGCTCCATAAAAACATAAAAATCCTTTCATGGAGAACTTGGACCCGGGATCAACAAAGACATCATGAAGTTGGACTGATCCATACATGCCGAAGGTGGAAGGTTGTACGGCACGACAAATACCAACCACATGCTATATTTCCGGCTAATTTCAAATGGATTAAAGCCATCCATGGCAAGGCCAAGTCTAATGTTCCTTGCATCAGCGACAAACTCCTTATGTTTATCATCAAAATCTTTCCATGCCTCTCCGTCAGCTGGATGGCTAAGTTCATTATCCACGGGTTGCCGTTTTAGCTTGTGCCATTGTACATCCTCCAACTGTTGCTTCGAAATGAACATCCTTTATAGTCTTGGAATTAAAGGAAAGTACCTCAACATCCGATATCTGCTTCCTTCCATCAGCATCTTTCCACCTAGAGGAATCACATTTTGGGCACCTGTCATGCTTGGCATACGTGCCCCGAAACAAGATACTGTTGTTTGGGCAGACATGTATTGATTCATAACCGATCCCCAATCTGCCAGTTATACCCAATGCTTCATCATAAGATTTGGGAATTTCCTTTTAGGATATTGGATGGTCAAGATAAGGAGTATTGCGTTAAAGGCAACATTGCTGATCCGGTAGAAGGACTTGACATGGAGTAACTTCAAGTTGAAGGAAAATCTGGACATTATCCCACCATCACTAGCTACGCGCTTTGCCTCCTCTATCAGCTAAGCATAGCTTGTATTCTCTCCAACTCCATGTGGTTCTGACTTGTACATATCCTTAAACAAATCAGGAATTCTATCATCCTCATTCCCATCTTCATTCCCATCCTCCTCCTCCAAACCATCATCCACTATCGGAACATCATGTTGTACAAAATCATCACCTTTAGCATCAACATGGTGTGCATCAGGTTGAGGTTCAGCTTCAGCTTGTAAAGGTTCTCCATGACAGATCCATCTATCATAAGTGTGTGCCATCGAATACATCAATAGATGAGCCTCTACATTTTCGAAAGTTTGTTTGTAACGGTTGATACAGCTACGATATGGGTAAATAACTTTAGCATCCTTAGAAACACTTCTTCGAACAAATTCCATAAACTCATCCACTCCCTTTATATGCTCATTGGAAAGCCTTGTAACTCCTTTTCTAATCAATCTTCTGTCCAAGAAAACTTACAAAGGGAGCACAAATCATGTACAAGAAAAACAACAGAATGTAACAGGGAGCACAACTATCTATGAAACTGAGGAACACCAAACATCTGACTGAAATCTTGCTACAAAGTAACAGGGAGCACAATTAGCTATCGAATTGAGGAACACCTACCTAAAATCTAGTTTATAACAAACAATTGCTATAGGGACACAAACTAAAGATCACCTGACTGAAAATATACAGAACATGAACTATCCATCCACAACCAAAAAGCCATATTTTTCCATGATAAAGAGGGGAGAGCAGAGGGGTGCATACCTGGAGGTGTCCGCCGACGGGGCGTCCTGTGGTTGGAGGTGTCCTCCAACGGGGAGTCTGGCAGCGGGAAGGATCTCGTCATCGAGCGAGCTTCCTCCTGCCGTGGCTGAGGGCGACAAAATCTAGTAGGCCCGCTCCGCCGCGCACTGGAAGCACCACTGCCCCTTGCTCCGTCGCGCGCGGGAAGCACCACCACCCCTTGCTCCGCCACGCGCCGTCAGCACCACTGCCCCTTGCTCCGCCGCGCACCAGCAGCACCACCGACCCCCGCCCTCTCCCCCGCCCCTGCTGGTCGCCTACACCGGGACACAGATTATTTTTCTGCTAATTCATGGCTCACACGCAGTGTTGTGTTAGAGGCAGTCAGATATAGATAAAGAGTGTTTATTTAGAAACGTTATGCACCTATATCAACAACACATATCCAGATCAGCGGTAGGGCACTAAAATAGACAGTGTTCGGTTGCGGGTTCGATTCCCCGCTGTAGTAATTTTTTGCCAATTACTATAATTCGTTGTAGCGGGTTAAAAGGCCGACGTAGGCCATTCGTCGGACGAAATAATGGGCCTAACATGTTAAAAGGCCGACGTGCAAAGTCTGGCAAGCAAGGTCAGCAGCAGATCCATTCGGTAGAGGCCCAACTTGTTAAAAGGATGAATATGACTCTGACGTGTCAGGTCCAAATGACACCTAAACACAACCACGTAGGCGTGACTGCTGATGTGGATACCCAGTCATTCAATGCATGTTACTTAAGGACGTTAACATATGGTCATATATGTTATGACCATTTAAATTGGTCCTAAACGGCTAAAGATAAGGTCGTGGAGCCTTGCTGTCTAAGTTATGACCAATTCATGAAAACACAATATGACCTTTCTTGCCAGATTGGTTGTAATTTTTCAGGCTTTGTACCCTTCCATATAGCTTAAGACCATTTGGTCTGAGATGGTCATAGATGTATGACCAAGTTATCCACGGTCACTAAGTGAAGGTCACTAGTTAACACATTTCTTGTAGTGGCAATTCTATCTGATAGGATACTTCTCCTCGGCGACTTAAAATCTTAAAGGGTCTGATATATCTGGGTGCAATCTTCCCTTTGAGTTGAAAACACTTCATTCCTTTCAAGGGTGATACTTTGAGATACAAAAAGTCTCTGATATTGAAGGTCAGGTCTCGACGTCTCTTGTCAGCGTAACTCTTCTATCTGGATTGAGCGGTCTTGAGGTGCTGACGGATCTTGTGAACCTTCTCTTCGGCTTCTCGTAGGATGTCTGGTCAGAATATCTGTCTCTCTCCTACTTGCGAGCAATTCAGGGGGTATGGCACTTCCTTCCATACAAAAACTCAACTGGGGCCATTTGCAAACTGGACTGATAACTATTGTTATATGAGAATTCTGCGAAAGATAGGCAGTCTTCCCATTTAGATCCATATTCTAGTACACAAGCTCTCAACGTATCTTCTAGTATCTGGTTTACTCTTTCCGTTTGTCCATCGGTCTGCGGGTGATAAGTTGTGCTGAAGTTCAGTTTGGTTCCTAATCCTTCTTGGACTTTCTTCCAAAACCTTGAGGTAAACTGGTTTCCTCGATATGACACAATTGTCTTGGGGGCTCCATGCGAACTGACTATTCTAGCAATATACAATTCTGCTAGCTTCGAGCTTTGATAAGTGGTCTTGAGAGGTATGAAATGAGCTACTTTGGACAGTCTATCTACTATGACCGAAATAGAATAACTTCCTCTACTAGATGTAGGAAATCCGGTGATGAAATCCGTTCCAACTAAATCCCATTTCCATTCTGGAATTTGCAATGGCTGCAACAGTCCTGCGGGTCGCTGGTGTTCTGCTTTGACTCTCTAACAGATATCACACTTGGCGATATAGCTTCCAACTTCTCTCTTTATCCCGTGCCACCAAAATTGCTCCATCAAATCTTCATACATCTTCGTTCCTCCTGGATGAATATAATAAAGAGTATCATGGGCTTCTTGCAAAATGACTTGCTTCAACTCTGAATCTGCTGGCACATAGATGCGTCCCTTATACCACAGAACTCCTTCTTCATCTTCCGTGAATCCGGGTACCTTCCCTGTACCGATACGATGCTTAATTCCATCAATACTGGCATTTCCTTTCTGAGCTTCCTTTATCTGATTTATCAAAGTGGGTTGAAGTTCAATACTGGCTAGGAATCCTTCACTAGCTAGTTCCATTCTGAAATTCTCCAACTCCTTATGCAAACTTGGATGATCTTTCTTAATCATGGTGTTTAATCTACAAGACAGTCTACTAAGAGCATCCGCTGCCACATTGGCCTTGCCGGGGTGGTAGTGAATGTCAAGGTCATAATCCTTGATTAACTCTATCCATTTCCTTTGTCTCATATTCAGCTCCTTCTGTGTGAAAATATACTTCAAACTCTTGTGATCTGAATAAATCTCACATTCGTTACCCATGAGGTAATGAGGCCATGTCTTCAAGGCTAACACTACGGCTGCCAATTCTAATTCATGGGTGGGATAATTCTGCTCATGTTGCTTCAGTTGTCTGGACAGATATGATATTAATTTTCCTTCATGCATCAACACACATCCGAGACCAATCTTGGATGCATCACAATATAAGTCAAAAGGGTTAGTGATATCCGGCATGATCAAAATTGGGGCTGAAATCAATATCTTCTTGAGCTCTTGAAATCTTGCTTCACATTTGTCCGTCCATTCAAACTTCTTGTCTTTCTTCAACAGCTGGGTCATCGGCCTTGCGATGCTTGAAAATCCTTCAACGAACTTGCAGTAATATCCCGCTAATCCAAGAAATGCGTGGACTTCGGTTTGAGTGGTTGGGGATTTCCATTCTTCAACATCCTTAATCTTGGCGGGGTCAAGGGCAACTCCTCCTGCCAACAAGATATGTCCTAGGAATCCTACTTCCTTTAACCAGAACTCACATTTGCTAAACTTGGCATACAACTGATTCTCTCTAAGGGTTTCAAGAATGGTTATTAGGTGCTACTCATGTTCCTCTTCTGACTTGGAATAGATCAGAATGTCATTGATAAAAGCAATGACAAACTTATCCAAGAAGTTCATCAAAATCTTATTCATGAGATTCATGAAATAAGCGAGGGCATTGGTTAATCCAAATGACATGAAATTTTACTCATACAATCCATATCGGGTAGAGAAGGCAGTCTTTGGGATATCCGTTGCGCGGATATTCAGTGGATGATAACCAGTTCTAGGATCAATCTTAGAAAATACTCTGGCACCAGTCAGCTGGTCAAACAAATCTTCTATCTTCGGCAGTGGGTATTGTTGGGGATATGCTATATGGGTATCCTCATAACATGTCTCCTATCCGGATAACCCGAGTGGCCCACAGTTGGTAGCATGGCCCATGGCCTGCTGGGCGGCCTAGTTAGATGGATCCAGAAGGGAGGCCCATGCCGGATAAAGGAAGTCTATGGTGGAGTCACCAGCGTACCGGAGCCTTGGAGTACAAGACACGCAAGACTAGTAATAGACGGTGTAGGACTCTGTAACCTGTCCGGCTAGGACTTTTCCCTCTAACCCTAGGACCTGGCGACTATATAAGTTGGGCCTATGGGAGCCTTTAGGACACAACTTCAGAGAATCTGAGACAACCTCGCATAGCGAACCTATCTCTGTAACTCGGCGTATTACCATTATAGTGATTTATAGCAGGAGTAGGATTCCGCCACCGTTGTGGGATCTAAACCTGGGTAAGCTGTGTTACCTCGTACCCGTCAACCGTCCGCCTTCACCTACATATCTAAACACGCACTATGAGGACCCCTCCATGGCGTACTTGTCGGCAATACCATGATAGTTGGCGCCCACCATGGGGCAAGATGCGCTTCAGGCTCTTCAGCGCGCGGGGACCAAGATCTTCGCGGGAATAGGCGAAACCGTAGCCATCGGTCATGTTCTCTTCTCTGGCAACGTTCCGATCGTCCCTCCCGACGAGTTCTGGATCCCGGCGAAGGCGAACCCTACGCGGTGTTCGATCGTTCCTACCGGAGACATCCACCTCTTCATTGGCGGAACCGACTCGGGCACTAGTTCCCTAGGAGTCGGAAGTGCATCAAGGCCCGCACGGACCGCCTACGGGCAGGATACGTTCGCGGAAGGATCGATGTCGGATCTCTCTTCGGAGTTGGAGGAGGAGTACACGCATGACGAGCTCCGACTCTGTGATTGACGCGCTCTACGCCGACTTTAGTGCAGACTGGGAGGAGATAGATTTCAGTCCAGAGGAACTAGACTCCACCATGCAGGAGATGGAGGAGGAGTACACGCGCGACGAGCAAGCCAACAATGCCATCACGTCTCGAGAGGTGTTCGTCACCATTGGGACAGTGATGGATGAAGATCAACCCGGACGAGCTCCGCCTACAGCGCTGGATAAGGGGAAGGGACCACCTGTTACTGACGACATTGATCGCGCAAAGGTCATGCCCCCTCCGCATAATCCAGTGCAGCAGCCGTAGGAACTCGGCACCGGCCCGAGCAACAACAACACCGCAAACTTGCCGCCTCCGGCATCTACTTCTGCGGCTACCCAAGTTAGTCCAGCTGATAGAGTGATGTACGGCAATCTGCTCGTTGAGCCACTGACCGTAGCTCATATCCGGAACATGACTCAACTTGACGAGAAGCGCCAGCAGCTGCTGGAGGAAGCGCAGGCCATCGCGAAGCAAGGCGCTAAGCTAGATCGAGATCTGGTCAACGCGCAGAAATCCATAGAAAAAGCTAGAGCGATGGAGGCCGAGTACAAGACTCTACTGCAGCAGCAGAAGGCCAAGAAAGCTCCGGCTCACGTCATCAACGATCCTGGTGTACGACGAAACCTAGGATGGGCTCCCCCGAAGCCAGCACAGGCCAAGCTATACATTGACAGTGAAGGCAAACAGGTGATGCCCACTCCACTGCTCAACCTCGCCATCACCAAGACCCTTCTGGAGCAGGATAGATCGCCCGAGGCAGTGGAATAGGTCTATGACCTAGTGGCCAAGGCGGAAAAACAGCAGGAAAAGGCCACCTCTGAGAGGCTTGAGTCTGACCCAGCGTTTTGCCAGTCTAGCCAGCATAAGCCGCCAAGGGACAGATCTCCTCTTGATGTCGGGTCCTAGACAGGTTCATCAGAATGAAGATGGAGGGATGCGCGCAACAGGAAGGATGCTATCCCCATATCCTCCGACCACGGAGAAAAGGCCCGACCTCGCCGCCCATCGCCACCGTCCCGATCCCCCCGATATCGCGAATACCCCAAGGCTCACCATCGTACGGATATGCCCCCGCCAAGGCAGTGCGGCATCGTCATCCGTGACAACGCGGAGCAGACCCGTCATGACGGAGAGCACAACCAGGGACATAATAGCAGGTCGCGCCATGACCCTCCGCGTCCGGCAAGCAATCGCTACAAGCGTGAGGCGTCGCAGGAGGGTAATAGCAAGAAGGGTAACCCACCGCCACCTCCGCCTCCGCCTCCGTCGCCACCTAGCAGTCACCATGGTGGAGGAGGCTTGCGTCGTTCACGCATCCCATCCCCTGTTGACAAGAAGAAGAGAAACCCGGAGCCATACGACACTCGTTCGCGGATTGATAAGATCCACGAGGCCCGGGAAGGACCATACCTGGGACCACGTTGCTTTGGACCAGTGATACGGTCCGCAACTTACCCCAAAGGTTTCCGGATTGACAAGACCATCAAGCCCTATGACGGCACTACCAAGCCAGCTACATGGTTATAGGATTACGGTAACGCGGTGGAGATCTCCGGGGGTAACCCCAACGTCGCCGTCAAGTACCTCCCATTGATGTTAGCGGGCACAACCCGTCAATGGATTGATGACTTGCCGGAGAAATCCATATGCAATTGGTTGGACATGCAAGAAGCGTTCACCAAGAACTTCGAGGGTAAGTACAAGCGTCCCTGCAATGTTGGCGATCTACAGCGGTGCGTGCAAGAGAAAGACGAGACATCTCGCGCCTACCTCTCCCGCTGGCTGGATATGAAGAATTCCTGCGCAGGAGTGCACACTCAGACCGCCATGGAAACCTTCATCGATGGATTGGAAAGGGGCACGTTTCTACGACATAAGCTAAAACGCTTGCAGGACAATCACCATCTTGACTTGAACCAGATGATTCAGTTGGCCAGTGAGTTCGCAGCTGCCGACGACGATGCTCGTGGCTACTTGCTGGCAACGGCCGTTCCAACTCAAGCACGGAGGAACAACAACACAAAGCGGAAAACCGCTCCAAAAGAAAAGCAAACTCTCGTCATGGTCGCCATGACCTTTGCAGGACGAGGTGATGGTGGACAACGTGGCCGAGGACGGGGAGCTGGTCGTGGGCAGCAACGAGGAAGTGAAACTACCTCGGCACCGCTCCGTGTTCCCCAAACCTACGAAGAGTACCACGATATGCCGTGCCTCGTACACCTCGATGTCAACGGCAAGGCCACCCATACCAATCGGCACTGCAAGTTTGTCAACAACCTCAAGGAAGACCCGGAGTCCAGCTACAAGCAAAGTCGGAATAACAGACCGCGAGGCAAGGGCAAGGGGAGAAGAAGGAGGAGGAGTCCAAGGATTCAAGTGACATGGATGAGGATTTTGACCCCAAGCACGCCGCCAAGAGCGACGACAAGAGCAAGAACCCCTTCATGAAGAAGGCGCCAGTCTACCACACTTTCCTTGGCACCCCGACCGTCCGACAACAGAAGACCTCTTTGAGGATACTGATGGCCACTCTACCCCCAGTTCCCCAATACCTGTGCTGGTCGGAAGTTCCAATTACTTGGGACAGGAAGGATCACCCAGACCTCATCCCTATGGAGAACCAATACGCCATGGTCATCAACCCCTTGATTGATGGCGTGGAGTTCACTAAATGTATGGTGGATAGTGGAAGCAGCATCAAAATCATGTACCTGGATACACTGCATAAGATGAACTTGACGGAGGCAAACCTAAGGCGGACCAACACCATCTTCCACGGCGTAGTTCCTGGTCGGGAGGCTCGGTCCCTTGGGTGCATCACACTTCAGGTTGCCTTGGGCGATGTTAATAATTACCGCCAACAGCGCATGACCTTTGAGGTGGTCCCCTTAAAGAGCGTCTACCACGTCATATTCGGCCGCGACATATTCCACACCTTCATGGCCAAGCCATGCTTCGTCTACAACAAACTCAAGATACCTGGACCAAACGGTGTCATCATCGTATCCGGAAGCTTTACCAAGGCAAGGAACTACGAGATTAATGAAGCAGCCTTCGCGGAAGCTGTCCTCTACATCGAAGAATTCAAAGAGATCCAGAGCAAGGTCGATGACTCAGAGATTCCCGCGTCGAAGAAGCAGATCTCCGACTTCGCTCCTGCATTCAAGGCCGCCATCGAGACCAAGACTGTGGAACTTGTGGTAGGCAATGCCTCTAAGACCACTGCCATTGGGACGAACCTGGATCCCAAATAGGAAAACACGCTCGTCGAGTTCCTCCATCAGAACAGGGACATCTTTGCCTGGCAACCTGCCGACATGAAAGGTGTACCTAGGGAACTTGCCGAGAACAACTTAAACATTGATCCAAAATGCAAACCAGTGAAACAACCTCTACGATGCTTCAGAGATGAGAAGACACGCGCCATTGGCAAAGAGATAGCTATGTTACTTAAGGCTAGATTTATCCAAGAAGTCCTTCACACCCGATGGGTGGCCAATCCTGTACTTGTCCCCAAAAAGGGAACCAAAGAATTAAGAATGTGTGTTGATTACACCGGCTTGAACAAAGCATTCCCCAAAGATCCGTTTGCTCTGCCTCGCATTGACCAAGTCATTGACTCAACCGCTAGATCAGAACTTTTGTGTTTTCTCGATGCATACTCAGGATACCACCAGATCAAGATGAGGAAGTCGGACCAATTGGCCACTTCGTTCACTACCCCATACGACACGTTTTGCTATGTTACGATGCCCTTTGGGCTGAAAAACGCAGGTGCTACGTACCAGCGGACAATGCAATGTTGCCTTCACGACCAAATTGGTCGGAACGTTCAGGCCTATGTGGACAATATAGCGGTGATGTCTAAAAAGTCAAATGACTTAATCTCCGACTTAAAAGAAACCTTTGATAATCTCCGGAAATACAACATGATGCTTAACCCTAAGATGTGCGTCTTCGGGGTTCCAGCCGGCAAATTGTTGGGCTTCATCATTTCCCAGTGTGGAATCGAGGTCAACCCGGAGAAAATCAAGGCCATCTTAAACATAAACCGTCTGACATGCCTAAAGGACATTCAACGGCTAACAGGTTGTGTTGCAGCCGTTAGTCGGTTCGTCAGTCGACTTGGAGAGAAGGCTCTGCCGCTATACAAGTTGCTGAAGGAGGCGGACAAATTCACATGGAAGGACGAAGCAGATGCATCATTGAAGCAGCTCAAGGAGACTCTTTCCTCAGCGCCCATCCTTGCAGCACCCGAGCCTGGAGAACCCATGTTACTATACATGGCAGCAGCCAACCGGGTAATCAGCATCGTCGTCGTGGTAGAGAGGAAGGAACCAGGCTATGAGCACGGAGTTCAACGACCAGTTTACTATGTGAGCGAGGTATTGACAGAGTCCAAGCATCATTTAAAACCCGCACTACCAGAAGATAGCTTATGGAGTATTCCTTGCTTCTCGGAAGCTGAGGCAGTATTTTCAGGAGCACCGAATCACAGTGGTGAGCAAGACTCCACAGTCCGACATTATCAAAAACAGCGACGCTATGGGAAGGGTCGCGAAGTGCGGCATTGAACTTGCCGCCTTCGAGATCACCTACAAGAGATGCGACGCTATCAAGTCACAAGCCTTGGCGGATTTTATCGCAGATTGGATGGAGATGCCGGATGCTACTCCGTTGCCGGAACCAGAGTATTGGGTGATGCACTTTGACAGATCAAAGCTGCTCAATGGCTCGGGGGCTGGTGTATTGCTACATTCACCAACAGGAGACAAGCTACACTACGTTCTGCAGATCCACTTCGAGGCTACGAACAACATGGCGGAGTATGAAGCACTCATTCACGGATAACGCATAGCCAAGGATATTGGCATCAAGCGCATAGTTTGCTGTGGAGATTCTGACTTGGTTGCCCAGTAGGTGGCTGGCACCTGGAATGCGCAGAACCCTATGATGGCGGCATATCGAGACGAAGTGGACGAGATAGCCAAGAGCTTCTTGGGCTACGAAGTCAAGTATGTACCTAGGGAGCAAAACAGGCGGCTGATCTGCTATCTAAGCTTGGATTAGGGCGCAAACGAATTTCGCCAGGAGTTTTCCTAGAGCATCTGCGAACACCATCCGTGAAGGGAGCCGACATCGACAACCCGGATAGAGTTGACTCTTTCGTCCACATGGTGGCAAAGGTCCCTCCGGCTTGGACAAAACCGTTCATGGAATATCTCGAACATGGAACTTTGCCCAACGACGAGGTCGAAAGACGTCAAATAGTACGGCGAGCAAAGGGTTATACCATAATCAATGGACAACTCTACAAAAGGAGCAGTACTGGTATATACCTTAAGTGTGTTTCCCAGCTAGAAGGTATCGAAATTCTACGCGAAATCCATCTCGGAGATTGCGGTCATCACGCCGCTCCTCGATCGTTGGTCGCGAAAGCCTTCCGGCAAGGATTCTACTGGATGCCGCGAAGGCGGACGCCGACAAGCTGGTTGAGACATGCATGGGGTGCCAGTATTATGCCCGGCAACCACATGTTCCTGCTGAAGAATTACGAACAATACCAATAACTTGGCCGCTCGCAGTCTAGAGGCTAGACATGGTGGGACTGTTACAGACGACACCATGTGGGTTTACGCATCTGCTAGTAGCAGTTGATAAATTCACTAAATGGATAGAAGCTAAACCCATTACAAAGATTTATGGGGCAACTGCCCTCAGGTTTGTCCGGGATCTAGTGGTGAGATTTGGTGTCCCACATAGCATTATCAGCGACAACGGCAGCAACTTGTCACTCAGAGAAGTGGAGGCTTATTGTTGGGAGAAGGGCATCCGACTTGACCTTGCATCTATGGCACATCCACAATCCAATGGTCAGGTTGAGCGAGCCAATGTATTAATTCTTCATGGAATCAAGCCACGTCTTGAGGCACCGCTACAGAGAGCAGCTGGAGCCTGGGCGGAAGAATTGCTATCTGTGTTGTGGAGTTTACAAACTACACCCAACAGATCCACCGGCTACACCCCTTATTTCATGGTATATGGAGCAGAAGCCATCCTACCTTCCGACATACTTCACGACGCACCAAGAGTCGCCGCCTACGACAAAGATGACGCTGAAGAATCCAGATGCCTAGATGTGGACCTTCTCGAGGAGGAGCGCGTTTTGGCATGCCAAAGATCCGCCATCTACCAGCAGAAGCTACGTAGCTATCATAGTCGCCGCGTTCGACATCGCTCGTTTAAAGAGGGGGATTTGGTGCTCCGACTTAAGAAGAAGAAGTCACACAAATTATCCCGGCCATGGGAAGGACCGTTCATCATAAGCAAGGCGCTACTCAATGGGTCTTATTACCTCGTTGACAATCGTGAACTGAAGGATAGACCCAACGAGGATCATAAGCGTAAGCGACGTGACCCAGATGATGACTACCCGGAGCTTGATTGGCCATGGAACATATCACAACTCCGTCCTTTTTACACTTAGCATTTTTTATCTAATTGTGTACCTTTTATATGATCAATGAAATAAAGCTCTCTGGTTCACTTATATTTCTGAGTCTTTTACCTCCTTTAGTGTTCATTTTTGGATCATATAAAACTTTTATGCACAAGCTTTGCGTTTGCACTTGTGAAGATTCCGCCTACGGGCGTTAGCTTAAGTTTTCTGGTCTACACTCTCTTTGTCATTTTTATGTGGATTCTGGAGTAGTGACTTTTGGCACTTATTGTTGGCGATTTTGTGCTTAGGTTATTGATGGTGCCATTGGGCATCATCACCTGAGCGCATGGTTCCGACTCACGAAAAGTCAAGCATAAGAACCAAAGTAATGGATAAGCCAGCACTTGCTTAAAAAATATATACATGCTAGAAACTAGTTCTTAAGTAGCAGGACATACATCATTGTTTTCCGCCTTAACTTAATACATAGTTTTTTCCGCATACGCATCAAAGATGAAACAAATAATACAAGTTGTTTTTCATTCCTTTGGTGCAGGCGACTTGGAAGCAGCGTCATCGGCAGCAGGATAATCACCCTCGATGTTGGCAGTGTGAAAAGACTCGGAGGAGCTTTGGTTGCCGCCATCAATGGTATTCATCGGCACGAAGACGTTGACATCGACTAACTTGGCAACTCTAGTGTCATAACCTGCGAGTGACGACAATATGGACACATGGTTTATCTCCTTGCCTTCGTCATCTACGTCGGGAATGCCAGAGGTTACCGTGTCGATGTCGGCATCCTCGTAATGTGCCTTTACCATGGACAACGCCATCCTTGCGCCGGCCGTGCACATGAAGCTTTCCAGCTTGTGATACGCTCGGGGGCTCGGCGCAGGATCTCCGAGAACTTCGCCATAGAGTCCGATGCCTTGATGTTGATCTGGAGGGGCTTGCAATCTCTTTGCCTTGCGCGATGGCGGTGTTGATGAAGTTGTCGGCAAGAACCATGCATTCCTTTGCCGGAGGAGGCGACCGGGTTAAACCCATAGGAGCTGCAAATTCCGACAAGGAGCACATGAGTTCAAAAATTCAGAGTATCTAGACTATAGAAATCCAAGATGGAGAATACTTACTGAAGATGCTAGCCTCAGCTTGCCAGAGGGTATCCGCCAAGGAGTCCCGTTCTTGTTGGAGGAGCTTGTACGCTTCAGGATGGCTTTGATTCTGCTCATCGGCACCTTTCTTCTGATCTCTTAAGATCGAGATCTCCTCCTTCAAGCGGTTCATCTCCTCGGTGGTGGAGTCCTGCAGGGCTTTCATTGATTCTTCATGCATCTTCAGCATGTCCTTCCTCTCCTGCTTAAGGATCTTGTCCTCGCTATCCAGCTCTTGAATGTGCTTGGATTGCTCGACAATGTCCTTAGCCTTGGCAATGGTTTCTGCAAGTCAGAGAAAGCAAAGTACACAGTGAGTACTCGGAGAATACACAAGTTTAAGTCAGAATACAAAAAAGAAAGGAAAAACAGACGCTTGCTCTTGATGATCTATTCCTTCAAGAAGTCAGTTTTACCCTTTTTGGCTTCCAAGTCTGCGCGCATCTTCTGGTACTTGTCGTTGGCCATGCCCCTCCGAGCATTCTCGTTCTATGGAAAAAAGAAAAAATAAACGTTGTTTGGTCTACTTGGAGCATCTAGCCGGAAAATTTCCACCTATACACTCGAGGGCTACAACGAGATTTTTTAACTTAGCAATATGCTTAGTCTTTCTTTAAGCATCTAGTCGGAACTAATTCAGTTTTCGATTAGAAGCTTGGGGGCTATAGTATAAAGTTTTTAACTCGGATATATGCTTAGCTTCTCTTTAAGCATCTAGTCGGAACTAATTCAGTTACAACTAGAGGCTTGGGGGCTACAGTATTGAAATTTATAACCACTGCGTATGCTACTCTTAAAGCATCTAGACGGAATAATTCATTCAAACTACATGCTTGGGGGCTACAGTGAGAATTTTTATACTTTAGTCACTCTTAGAGCATTCAGACGCAAAGACCTATGGTTTTACATCTAAATCCTCAGGGGCTATAGTGGGATACTCATATGAAATACAAAAGGCAAATTAAACTTACAAGTGCAATGATCTTGAGGTTGGTAGCACTCTCAGCCAGCAGCTTGCCAAAGGATGCATTGTTTCCTTGCAAGATCTCTGCTTGCCAGAGTAGCTCCTCTAGACCGCATGTCGGAGATGTCGGCGCCGCACCAGGAACCAGAGCAGTGTTACCCGGTGTAACTACCGGATAGACTATCTTTGGATATTCTATAGTTTTCTTGGGTGCGGGGGCATCGCCTACGACAGCAGTACCAGCTTCCACCACCGCCTTACCACTACCGATGGCATCCTTAGCCGGAGCTTCAGCCATTTGGTGTACGGCACTCTCCTGTGTCGCTTGCTCGCCGACAATAGCGAGCTCGGTAGAGGAACCTGAGTCCACTTCCATGGCAGAAGGGCCAGATGCTTCCTTAGCTTGTGAGCTTGTCGGAGCGGAGGAAGGCTTGACGGTAGGAGTGACAGGGGCGATGGAGGGAGATGCGTCACGATGCAGCATGTCCTTGATGGTTCTAGAAGCCCCCAATGTTTTGGAGGTCTTCTTCAAGTTGGTCGTGGATTTCTTCCTGAAACGTGGAAAATGCATAAGTATGGGAATAAGACAGACAAATAGACAATGTCGGAGAGAAAGAAGCTTACACAAGACGGGGTGCTTTGGCAAATGGGATCCTGGTAATCTTTCTTTTCTCTGCCTCCAGGGTGGCGGTAGTCTTTTTGGAGGCTCCACCCTCCGTCTTCTTCTTCTTGCCTCCGTCAGCAGCGTCAGAGGTGGAGCTCTTCCGCTTTTGCGCCAACAGAGCATCGTCGTCGGACACGACGGTGACTTCCTTCATCTTTGGATCATAGATTTGAGGAGCCATGCTGTCCTCATCTATGTCGCTAAGCTGTAAGGTGAAGAACCACCGTGTTAGATGAGATGATAATTGCTAGACGAGAGAACTGGAGTATATGTCATACATGGAAAATAAACAGTTACCTTTGGGCACTTGCTCTCTACGAACATGTCGTAGGTGATGGTGAAGCCACGCTTCTTGTCCTTCACCTTGACGATGTCCTTGAGATGGAGCTTGACGGAGTCGCTCGAGAAATTGTCCACGGAGATGCGGAGGCTATCCCTTCTATCGCTGGTATACTCGTGCATCAGCTTCGAGCGATGCTGCAGAGGCTGGATTCGCCTGATGAACCAGCACATGGCTAGGTCCAAACCGGTCAAACCCGTCTCTACGAACCACTCTATCCGCCTTATGGCGCGGGAAGCGTCGATGTCGGAGGGAAGGGAGGCCTGGGATCTCCATGTCGAAGTTTCGGCGATGGCTCCATCGATGAAGTCCGGGTATGTTACTTCTCGGCCGACCAGAGGGATATCTGGGCCATAGAAGTAAGTACGCTGCTAGTTATTGCAGGACTCGTGGCCGACGATGTCAGGGAACCGCCGGCCATGACAGATCTTGAAGCTAATGGTGCCACAATTTTTAAGTTCATCCTTGCTGGCCCCGGCTTTGCACTTGACGGTGAAGAAATACACAAAGAGATCTAGCCTAGGCCTAATCCCTAGGTAACCCTCGCAAAGCGCCGCGTAATTGCTAAGCGCTAGGATGCTGTTGGGAGAAAGGTTTTGGGGCTGTACTTGGTAGTGGTTCAAGACGGCAAGGAGGAAGTTAGAGATGGGCAGGGAGACGCCACGTACCAATTGTGCTTTGAGGTACACCTTTTCTCCTGCTTGGGGAGAAGGTCTGACCTCGCTGGCCGGTGCCGCCCGCAAGGCAAGCCCCTCCGTCGCGGGGAGGTAGCCCTCGATGATCAGCTCCTTGATGTCCGAACCACGCCAATCACCTTTGTGGGAGTCATTGTCCTCCTCCAGCTGTTCCAGCGCCGCTGGATTGTGGTCGCCGCCGGTGGTCTCGACCACCGCAGAGACGGGGATGACTAGGCCCTCTGGGGCACGACGATGGAGCTTGCCGGCTTCGCCGCGGCTTCGTCACGGCTTCGCCCGACGCCGCCATCGAGAGAGTAGAACTGCTGCTGGCCATTGCGAGTGTTTGGAGGTGACTGGAGAGATTGGAGTTAGGGTTTTTCGCAAGTTACGCGGAGAGCTTGAGAGGGCGCTCGCTGGAGGAAGAAGATGATGTGAGGAGAGAATGAGGTGAAAAGTAAAAATTCCACTGCAGTTACTATTTATGATCTTCAGCATCAAGATTCGTGCAGCCTGATCGGACGGTTGCCGCGTAGACGACGTGTGCGCGAACGTGCGCGGAAATTTCGCCACGTCCCAACCATCGCCGCCAACGGTTCGTATCGCCCGCGCGGGAAAAGTGGACATGATTACATCCTCTGCATGTGTGAGTTACGAGGCATCGCTGACCTATGTCTGCGTCACCCTAGCTATCATAGGCAGATGAGCCATCACATCAAAAGATTCCGTCATGGATGGATCCAGTCCGGCTATGGAAGACTACGATGGAAGATTCAGCAATTCTCTGGCTTACTAATTGAAGACGAAGAAAACCTTGCAGGGTTCTTTAGGAGGACTACAAGATGTTGCTTGACGATTTGCCGACATCCATCTAGACGGAGCATTCCACTTAAAGACGCAAGACGGCGCAAGATCTCGGAGTTCTCCGGGGGCTACTCTTGGGGATATACTATATGAGTATCCCCATAGCATGTCTCCTATCTGGATAACCTGGGTGGCCCACAGTTGGTAGCATGGCCCATGGCCTGCTGGGCGGCCCAGTTAGATGGATCCAGAAGGGAGGCCCATGCCGTATAAAGAAAGGCTATGGTGGAGTCACCAGCGTACCCGGAGCCTTGGAGTACAAGACACGCAAGAATAGTAATAGACGGTGTAGGACTCTATAACTGTCCGGCTAGGACTTTTCCCTGTAACCCTAGGACCTGGCGACTATATAAGTCGGGCCTATGGGAGCCTTTAGGACACAACTTCAGACAATCTGAGACAACCTCGCATAGCGAACCTATCTCTATAACTCGGTGTATTGCCATTATAGTGATTTATAGCAGGAGTAGGATTCCACCACCGTTGTGTGATCTGAACCTGGGTAAGCTGTGTTACCTCGTACCCGTCAACCGTCCGCCTTCCCCTACGTCTCTAAACACGCACTGTGAGGACCGCTCCATGGCATACTCATCGGCAATAACACGACAAGTACATGTTCTTGATGGTGACGCCATTCAGCTTCCGGTAATCCGTACACAAACGGGTGGCACCATCTTTCTTATCCACAAACAAAACAGGGGATCTCCATGGTGATGCACTTGGTTGTATTAGACCTCTCCCCAACATGTCATCAAGTTGCTTCTTGAGCTCCACTAATTCAGATGGGTTCATACTATAGGGTCTCTGAGGTATAGGTCCAGTTCCAGGAATTAGTTCGATTATAAACTCGATATCCTGATCTAAGGCTATACCGGGTAATTCATCTGGGAACACATTGGGGTATTCATAGACTACTCTAACTTGGTCTAGGGTTGGTTGGACTAAACTCTTGTTGCACTTGAATTGATGGGCGTCTGGCACGTCTCATCGATACTCTCTTGATGCTACTGGTCATGGTTATGGCTTTCTTGGCACAGTCTATTAATCCCTTATGTTTCGACATCCAATCAATCCCTAGTACTACTTCCAAACCTTTTGTTCCAAGTACTATTAAATTGGTATAAAAATCTATTCCATGTATTCTTATAGGTACGGCCTTGCAAATTTTAATAGCTTTGGTAGTTGACCCAGGTATTTGAACTATCATAACATGCTTCAAATTTGTTGGTTGAATCTTACTAGTGCATGCAAATTCTTCTGTAACAAACGAGTGCAATGCTGTAGAATCAAACAATACCCTTTCAAGTATCGAGTTAATAGAAAACATACCCAGCATGACATCTGGCGCTTCCTGGGCTTCTTCCGCATTCATGTGGAACAGACGACCGGTACAGTTGTGCGAGTTGCCTGGGGCAAACCTCTCTCTAGGCTGGACACGACACTGCTGTTGGGCAGGTGCAGTGGCATTGGGTGTTGCAGCAATCTTCTTGGGGCACTCATTGGAGTAGTGACCCTTAATTCCACATTCAAAGCAGGTTATCATTGACTTGTCCTTCCCGACAATAGGTACAACATTGCTTCCAGTCCTTGGGGCAGTATTGTTGTTGTTGTTGGTGGACCTTGGCGGTGCATGGTTGAAGTTATTGGGGTTGCCGGGGTTGTAGTGGTTGTGGCCTCCAGGCCTTAGGTTTCCTCCACCACGATTGAGAAAGTTCGGACAGGACATAGGTGGTTATTGTTACTTGGTGCAAATCCTACAGACGAGTTGGGCGGTACTTCGGGGTATGGTGTGGTCTAGGCTGGTGCATCATACGACGCTTGCGGTTCTCACTGGCTTGATTGATCTTCCCTTCCATCTGGATGGTAGAAGGAACATTGACTAACACTATCTGCATCTCATCATGCAGGCCATTCAGGAATATTTCCTTCTTCTTTGCTTCAGTGCTAATCTCATCGGGGGCATACCTATACAGAGACAGAAACATGTCATGGTATTCCACCATAGTCATTGTTCCCTGCTTCAACTTCGTGAATTCGTCCCTCATCTTCTTGATCAAACCTGGGGGCACATGAGTCCTGCTGAACTTGATCTTGAATTCCTCCCAAGTCACCATTTGTCCTCCGTTCATTATACGAGTGTTATTCCACCATGATCTTGCATAACCTTCCAGGTAGTGGGTGGCAAACAGTACTTTCTCCACAGCATCTACTACTGCAACTTCTAAGGTGTTCTCCACTGATTGCAGCCAGTCATCAGCATCTAAGGGCTCTTCAGATTTGCTAAACATAGGAGGATTGGTGTTTTGGAAGTTCTTGAGCTTAGATCCATGGTGATCCTGATTTCCATGGCCTTGGTTGTCATGTGCCATTTGGGCGATCTGCTGAAGAGTGGAGAGATTGTCTTGACGCTCGGTTCTACCGGCTTCTCGATCTGCCACTAGCATTTGTAGAATCTGAACCATCGGATCCTAGGATGAGTTGCTTCCACCGGGGTTGCCGCGAGTCATCTGAAGATTGAGGTAGATCATAAGACAAGAGGGAAATTTCTATGGCTTATGGGTATGGTTCAAAAGATTTAAAACTTGAGAGTGGATAAGGTTTGAAAACCAACAACTCTTTTTCATTCATTTTGAACACACATTCCAAACAACACATCACAACTACCAAGCAGATGGTTTTAAGAACCATTCTGTCATACTATGATACAGTGGGACCGGATACAAACTCACACCTATGACAGTGATCTAGTGATACTACTCATCATCGGAACTGGTAGGCTCTTCGTCATCCAGGAAATCACGGTCCTCCTCGTCAGTGTGGAACTCCATGTTGATGTCCTCAAGAAAGTAATCATCGTCACTCAGGTACAAAGTGATATCCGCACAAATATCTTTACCTTCGTCTTCCTTCTCCTCGAGATGAATCTTCTGGTCATGGATGGTTTCTTCAAGGGTGGCCACCTTGTAGCGGAGGCGAGCGATGATGCGGTCCTTCTTGTTACACCGGCGATGAAGTGGCTTGCGCTCTTTAGCTAGGATGGTGAGGGTCTGGTTCTTCTCGGTTTTAACAAGGTGCTTCTGGTTGGCGTAGGCACGAGCATTGTCCAACTTCTTCTGGTTCTCGTGGAGCATGAAGGCGAGGTGATCCACATGATGCTTCAGCTCCAGATGTCCTGGCATGGCCAAGGGCTGTCCCGTGGAGTCACGTCTTGCGTAGTGAGCGAAGCAGGTGCCAATGATCTGGTTAATTTTCTGCCCACATAGACAGGCAAGCCCCTCCTGCATGTCCCTAGCTAGTCCATCCAGCTAGTTATTCTCCCTCAAGCTGAAATGTATCTTCTCCGAGGTGGGTGGCTCCATCTTGCCTCTCAGATCGACAACGATCAACCACTTCAGTTCTCCTCCTGGATGGTTATTGAGCTGCACTCCAAAGAACTCCGGGTCCGGGCGTCCAAGAAAATCTGTGAGCTGACCTAAGTCCCTCTCAAAGATGAGTTCCCCCCGTTGCCAAGCTGGTAGAACTTACTGTACTTGACTTCCATCTATAAGAAATTAGGATGAGTAAGTTAGTGAGGTGATCAAGTGTGTCAAATTTTATGTAGGATTGCTAAAACTTTGAGGAACGTATGACTCTCTTTTGGAAAGAATATCAAGGATAAGAGTGAGAATAGGTTTTCATAAATACTCACTTTCTTTGTTTTCAAACTAAGTTTTTCAGACGTCCATTCTAACTAGGGTCTCCTATGGTCAGGATGGCTCTGATACCAACTTGTCAACACCCGGATTTTAAGTCCAGATGCCTGTTATACATTACAATCCCGGGATTACCATTTTTGCAAGACATAACAAAATTGATACCACAATACATCATCCATTACAAACCATAATAGTCTTACAAATAGTTGATCAGGTCTTCATACACATCAAAGAAGCGGAATAAACGTAGTAGAAACTCCATCTTCATTGTCACAGGCAATGCTGACGATGGGAGATGATCCTAGTTATCGTAGACATCCTGGTGTCCGTCTTCCGGATACTCCTCTTCATAGTCTGGCCATGGGAATAGCTAGGGACAAAGCCATGAGTACGTTTAAAGTACTCACAAACTATCACTAAAGTAAGTAAGACAATTCTAATAGGAATCCTAAGCTCTAGGTTTGTTTGCAATAAGCCAAGTTTATTTCAGAAGTACTTAGTAGTAAAGACCTAATTTAGTTATCTAGATTACTCAAGAGGGAACCTAGTTTCATGTCCACAAACCTGTTGTGGTAAAGTCAAGTCATAAGTCATTTTGAAAACATCTGACAACGGAACAGTATGGCCATCCAACTGTCCATGACCGCGGACGCGGCTATTTGAATAGTTTGACACTCTATAGAGGTAGTACACTTTCACCACAACATTCAATACATACGTCAGGGATAACCTTCAATCATCATACTTGGTATGCGGATAATCAATCCTAACCTTTCAATTACACACCCTAGTATAGGTGCCTCCCCTATGAGGTTTGCCTCCCAGCCATGGCCATCCGCCATCCCGGGAACTGCATAGGTGGACATTCATATTCACGAGGTAGCCTTAGCTCAACCTATTTCCGCGAGGGAACCCATACTAAGACACATAAACTTCCGGTTAAGCCCTACCCAACTCAGGTATTGTGGTTGTACGGTAAAGTTGGAGTGGTATCACATCCGAACCCAACCATCAGTTTTTATCAAAGTCAGGGAACATGCTTCATTCAATATCATCTTCAACTCATGGTGTTCCATAACACATGTCAAAATATTTCAATAGAATGACTCATCATCCCAAGGTTTTCATAATCATTTTCTCCAAGTGTTCCCATCTATAGTGATCAAGATTAGTTTAGCACTAGCATTTATGAATGAGGGTGTCACTATAGAGGGGTACTAATCAAGTATAACTACCTACACCTAGTTCTATGTTCTTGATGGCATATTTCCTATTACTCCACTAATCATCAATTAATTAACTATTTGAGCAACTTTGATAAAAGGAAGAAAAGATAAAGCTTGCAGGTAAAACTTGGGATTGGTATAATCAAGTTTGCAGCACACTAGCTTGCATAGTTTTAGCTTGCCTTGGTTGGTGCAGTTTTCGAAGTTCTCCTCGTCTTCGTCGTAGAACTCCTCTTCCTTGTACCCCGGGTTGATACTAACGTCTATAAATAAATACGAGGTACACAATCACTAAACAATACTTAACTACTTCTATTTAGCACACAAGAATCCACACTAGATGATCTAGCATCATCTCAATCACTAAAAGAAATATTGACATGGCCTTATTTATCTTATTTTTAGAAAAGCAATTTCTACTCATTGAAAAATACTTAAGATTTAATATTCTCCAATTATAAAATATGGGATCATGTTGACACATGTCATCACCACATATTCCATTACTTGGGAATGTGATTTAAAGTGGATGTCATAGATTACAAAGTTTAAAATTGATATTTTAAAAATATTAAAGTGACTAGAAATGACTATATAGCATTCTTTTAATACTAGTCCATGATTAATGCAAGTAAAACCAAATGCTTTTACATAATCAGATAGATCATGGCAAAAGTGATTTTTGAGAATTGGAATCAACTCAAAAGCATTTATGGTCGATTTTAGAAAAATGTTTGAAGTTGTAAAAGTCTCTTCCTTGTTACTTTTACTCTGGGTGATCTATAAATTCAAACTGTTTGAATCCAACGGGAGTGTTTAAAGATTTTCATTTCCTTTTTAACAAAATTGGAATCATGCAATTTGGTTCAGTGAATCTTCTTGAATTCAATTTCAAAGTCTCCTACAGAATAAGGTTTTGAATTAAAAGAAAAATCTCCATTTGAATTGTTGGGCGTGCGCGGGAACGATACCGGGCCGGCCCAACTACGCGGTGCGTGCACAGTGGGCTGCACTTGTGCTGGTGTAGCATCCCAATTGTCTAACAATTGCAATGATACTTGTCTAGCCTATTTATTGCTACTTCCTACATGTAATCCATTGCATCATCATTATATCATGTTCATGTCACCATGCCCCCTTGCATTTGAGACTCATATAAAACCCTTTTTTATTTGCTTTTTCCTTCATATGCATTTTTTTATTAATTGTATTTGCCTCTTGATATATTGTAGTTGGTTCTTCATATATTGCTTCATGCCTAAGATGAGTTGGGGGCATATCTATTACAATACCATTATCTACATTACCACCTTCCTTTGGTTCCATCCATCATCTCCACCATCTTAATTATATATGAGCCCATGTTCTTCTTCTCATATTTAAATCCTGCTCCTAAATAATTGAGAATGGTTCCCTCTACTGGCTACATGCTCCCATACAATGGCTATACTTGTTTTCACAATATGGTGTATGGTAGCATGCTTGCCACCTTTTTATACCATGTGAAGTAGTGAGCTCATCTCACATATGGTTTGTTGAATTAGGATCATGCGTTAATTATGGTGTGTCTAGATGATAATAATAGTGGCATCTATACACTAGCATATGCCACATCCTTATTCATGCATGTCCCATGCCAGGCTCGCCACCATCTTATTTCTATTTGAATTTATTTGGATTTCTTTGAGAGGAAGCTTGGATGATTGAATTCATACAAGTTGGCCCAATTTCAAATAAATCCCCATAGATCACCTTCTTGTCCATCTTGACTTCTTGGGTTTTAGTTGATCATGTGGTTTCTTATGGTAGCTTGTATAAATAAGCTTGGTTTGAAAATAAATAAAAACATCTAATAGAAAGAGAGAGAGGGAGGAAACCTTTCCACCAGCCCAGCCGAATTCCTATTTGTCCCTTCCTCCTGTACAAACTCCAGCCCACCTTATTCCTTTTCTACACCAAAGAAGACCCAGCAAGCCATATATCTGTTTAGAAGGAGCCCTCCTCTTCCTCCTCATCAAGTTGTACGGCAGCACATCTGTGCCCCCTCCTGTCGCTGTCCTCTGGATGGACGCTGGAGACGTGCGCCCAAGCCCTTCTTGATGATCCCCTGGAACCCTAGCCCTCCTAGCTGCGTCTCTCATCAACCGCCGCCACCCTCCGATCCTCGCTTCTCTCCAGCAAAAATCCCTAAGAGAAAACACCACCAAAGCCATGACCTAGAGCAACGGGGGTTTGTGGTCGCCTCCCCCTCATGTGTGATCGTGGCACTGAGGTCTTGTCTATGCCCTCACCATCCTCTGAAGCAGGAGAGTGGAGCTGGAGCTACAGGACAATGCCAAGGCCATCGTCGACGTCCACGTTCTCACCATGGCCGCCTCCCGTCTCTTCTTCCTCTCTAGAGTCGTCTGCATCTCCGAGCTCTAGCCCACGGTGATCTCCTTTGTCCAATGCGCCCCTTCCCTGACTTTTCTCAGCTACGTGCACGTCGATCCATCAATGCCAGATCACGTCTACCATGGCCATCAGCGAACCAAGACCTCGCTCGTGCCCGTGCAACTCCGCTGCTGCTTCTTGTTGTTGCACTGCCCTCGCGCACCTCTCTGTTGCTTTGTTCCTCCATGTTTTACGGAAGCCACATACCTCCTCTGATGCCTCACTTCATGTCCCATTAATCTCGGTTCATTCCTCTTTCCTACACACCTAACCCTGCCCCAATTGAAGCCCTGCAGCGCTCGCAAGCTGGCTCCCATGGTGGCTTCGCCGCGCTGCTTCTCTGTCGAGGTTCAGTTGCGAGCACACCTCCGTCAGGCTTGGTCTGTCAGTGGATTTCGTCCCAGTTCGTCGCCAGATCCCGTCCGCTAGAATCCTTATCCCGAAACTAATGCTGAACAAAAGTTGTAGACCTAGGTATCCTCTACAACTTTGATTTTTTCGGTGTCACTAAATTCCCAATGGATTGCTCTCCATAGTCATCCCAAAATCGATTCAGCTAGACCATTTTCGCGTTCGAGTTCAGTTTGTCAGACAACCTCCCTTTCAACTTTTGTAAAAAGGCCCCTGGAGTCCTTTGCTTCTCAGCCCGCACTCCCAGCGCTCCCGCATGTCAATCCCCCGTTGCCTCGGGAGCGAGTGGCCCTGCCAAGCCCCTAGGCCCACCTGTCGGTGTTTGAGTGTAAACTAGCCCGTGGTAACAAAAGTCTGCCAGTTTTCTGAAACCAATTCAAAACTGTTTTAAACAATCTGTTTACAATTTCAAACCTATCTAGCTATTATATGAATTCAAATTTGAAAAGTTGACCAATATGAAAAGTGATTAGTTTTTGAATATGAACCTGATGGTATGTTCAGACCTGTTTAGAACTAATTCAAACTACCCAAACTATTAACTCTGTCAGTTTTCATCTAAATGGTTTATATATTAATTTAAATTAATAACTCCAATTATTCAGTATCACATATGTTTTGAATCAGAAAACATGAGGAATCTGAATATATATTCAAAATATTGTTTGGGCAATTTAAAAATTTCGAAATTATTAAATGCTAATAAATACCGTTTATTATATATTATATAACTTTAATTCCGTAAGTCCGACTTCAACAAATGATATGTCTAAATCAATCAGCGCGACGAGACCTCTCCAACCATGATATCCATGTTTTCAATTGCATCGTGCATTAGGTGCAGTTTTATAATCAGTATTGTTTATGCAAGGAAAACATGATCAATAAAAATGAGAACTAATTGTTTCTTATTAATAATGCCTCACGAATGCTATATCATCAATGTTCTATGCTCCTAATACCTTTTCGACATAGTTTGCATCATTAACTTGCCATGTAATGAATCATATCATAATCATGCCGATTCTTCCGCATTAGTTGTAATTGCTGCATCGCTTGTTTCTTTTAGTGTTTTGCTTCTTTTCGGATAGGACGATGAGATGTTGTGAGCTTCGACAAGTTCTTCGGTTATGAAACTTAGGCAATGTTTTCCAGGCGAGCATTCTCCCCATTTATACCTATCTTACTTTTATAGTATTTATTTCCTCCTGTTGATCTATTGCTGTCTGTGTTGTGATGCTCTAGTTTTCGTACCCATGATATCTCTTGCAGCCGTTATATTGCCTTGGACACCTCCTGTTACCGGTTGTTTGGTAGATAGTCGGCCTTGTGAGTCGTAGTTTCCTGCTCAGGTGTTGTTTCGATGTCGTCAAGTACCACAATTGTTGGATAAATGCCTCATGCTTTATGTTGGAGATGACCATGGCTTCAATTACAGTTTAACAACTAATATTGAAAGTAGGTAAATAATGTAGAGGCACAGGTGGGCAATATATTTTTATTTGGTTTTTAACCGTCCACTTGTGTCCCGTATGACCCCGAGTACTTGATAGATGTTCCTTGAATATTCACACTATTCACATTTAGGACCATGAATCCGCTTAGCGAGAGCTTGAGTCATATCTTATTTCTTAGGGCCACAAAGTAGTTTGGGGCTTTATTACTATCCTATACTTATGCCATGCTTTACTTCTTTATTTACTATTTCGCGTGGAGCGCATGTACTGTTTAGGTAAGCGAAGTGTTTTCGCGGTATCGACAAGCCCAGTCTCACTTTCGGGTTCCCAGTCATTTATAGCCATTGACGCAAACCTCTGGGTCCGTTCCGGAGCTGCCCAACTTCGTAGCGGGTAGCTTAGTGGGGTGGCCCCCTAAAATATTATATGAATCTTGTGATTTATTTGTCATGATACCTCGTTGGGTTTTCATTTGGTTTTTCCGAGGTTGATCGTGTGTGTGTTGCTATTTGTGCCCCCTGCAGGGTATAACTTTCTGAAAGTCGTGTCCCCGGTTATGGACAACTTGGAGCACAGTATCTCTATCATAGACAACTATAACTAAAGTAGTGCTATAAATTTGACTTTAACATGCCTAATAATCATATTCAGTACAACGGAATGAGCAAACAAAAGTACCAACAACTGCTGGGTTTGGGATGCCTCATGTTATCTGTATCTGACTAGTTAGTATTGCAACTACAACAGAATGGTTAGCTAAAACTTTCCATTGCTTATTGCATCAGGATGACTCATGATATATATCTGACTAGTAAATGTTGTAACTATAATGGAATGAATAAAACTGCCAACTGTGTGAGTTCCTCGATGGACTTCCTCGTTTGGTCTCGAGGGGGAAATACCAGGATGGGTATGTTTGGTGGTATTATTAGGTTGGAATAGAATAGGTATTTCTTATCCCTCTCTAATAGCCGACAGTTGTATCGAGTCTCTATAGGTTGTTTAGTGTATGCTGCGCTGCCGCTTCAGTCCACCATAGTTATGTAGGCGAGGACCACCGAATTCTATGACTCGCCATGTACTGGCCTCAGTACTAACCACTCTCTTTTTTCTTTGCCCTTTGCCGGCACCCCTTTTGTTTAAGCAGGTTTTGAGATCGACGTCATTAGCAGGGTTACCCTTCCGAATTGGTCTAGGCAGGGTTATGGACGCCATTGGTTATTCTTCAGGGGTCTTAGCTCAATTTGCATCTTGTCCATACTCAGGATGCTGTATCGTTTTCAAGGTGAATTGAATCTTTGTACTGTTTATCCGTATTCTTGATTCATGGAGTCGTGTTGTATATTTGTTTCTGTTGGTTCCATCATGGACTATTGTGTAATGTTATTACTTCGTTTCCACCCGCATGAAAGTGCCTGGTGGGCACCTTTGCATCATTTATATGCGGGTTTGGCGGAGATCGCTAAAACTTGCATATGACAGATCCGAGGGTGTTACAGCTGGCCCCACGCGTTAGCGGCTGAGCTACCCTGAAATGGTATGCGCTAATCTGGGCCACACGATTAGAGCTTGATCTACGACTCCGTGTCATCGTCTCCATCACACAGCGTGCATGGGATTCAACCCTAGATCTATGACGGGGGTCGTCGGGGGCTTACCAGGGCTCCAACTAGGTACGGCGGTGCGGGTGAATGAACTGGAAGGCGACGGCGGTTCGAATGGTGGTCGCGGCAGCTCCTGGTGCGGTTCCTAGCGCTAGCTCCTTTCCATCAGTGCGGTGGCGGGCTCTGGTGAAATTCCAGCGATGCAGTGTTCGCCTTGCTCCGGGGATGGGTCAGAGAGGTTGCTGGGTGAGAGAGGAGTGGAATGGTGTGCGTTTTGAGGCAGGAGCGGGGTTTATTTATACCCCAGCGAGGGGAGCATTGTGGCATGGCTCGGGCTCATCAGCGACGTCGTTACAGGGTGCTATGCGCATGGCGGAGGGTGTAGGCCAACGCATGGCTCCTTGGCGATTGTCATGCGCAAAGTGGTATGGCGAGGCGCGGTCTCCATCGGTCAGATACGTCCATGCTATGCTCGGGTACCGCGGGTGTTCGTCATGGCGTACGGTGGTTACGGGTCGTGCGAGGTCAAACGGGCATGTTTTGGAGGTTGCTGGCGGCTTGGCGAACGCATTGATGCAAGGGAGAGCGAGGCGTGGAGTGGTTGCGTGGGATTGCTCGGTTCTCTGGCGCGGTGCTCAGCATGTTCAACAGAGAAATGGACACGGCCGCGCTGGCGTTTCCACGGGCTGGCGTTGATGAGGTCACGGCTAGCTTCTAGACAGCATGGGTGAGGGTGGTGAGGCTTGTAGCAGCGAGTCCACGTCGGGGTGGCATGTGCGAGCTTGGATACGGTCGGTACTATTCAAAAGTGCGAGTGAGAGAGGCTCAGCTGCACGGGCTGGTACTGGGGTGAGTGGGGGGCCAGTAGTGGAGGCTGTGTGAGGTACCAAGATGATCACAACAATCATCTAAACAGTGGGGAGTACGTTATTCTGTACTGTGCCTGCTAAGTGTTTGATTAAATGGCCACAAGAGAAAAAGAATTGAATTTTCAAATTCTGCTTTGTGTGTTGATTGGTCATGTGATTGGGAGTCTCTGGTTGCAAGGATTGGTCAAGTGGATAAAGTTTGGATGGTTTTTGACAAGTGGCCATCTTGATGCCTATGATAGATTCAATTTTTAAAAGTCCCTCAAATGAATTTGAATTTATTTTTGTAAGTTTGGAAAGCTCACTTGTGTTCATTGTTACTTGGTCGAGCAAGGTGAGAAAAGAAATGGAATTGTTTCTGTTTGAAATCATTTACTAGAGATGCCCAAAGTGGGCTAGGTGTTATCTTTGGCAAAAATGACCATTAGGTCATATGCTTCACCATTTGATTTTCTTTTGATTTTATTTGGTTTGGATTTGACCTAGATGATACTGGTTTGGTCTTTAAACCAAACCTCATCATTTACAACAAACAAATCATGGCATATCAAGCATTCACCATCATTCATAAAAACACACATGCATTTATAGTTTTAAAATTAAAAGCTTTTGTTAATCCTAATTTTAGTTGATTGGAAATGGATATCTTCATTATAATATTTTTGAGATGTTACAAACCTTCCCCCCTTAAACAGAATCTCATCCCGAGATTCAAGAAAACTAGGAACTAAAGAGATTGGAAACTTTGTCCTCATGTAATCTTCTTGCTCCCAGGTGGCTTCTTCTTCAGTATGGTTGCTCCACTGGATTTTGAGAAACTTGATACTCCTGGTCTGGGTGGTTCTGAAGGCTTCTTCCAAAATATGAATGGGTACTTCACGATAGGTTAAATCATTGTTGCTATCCACGACTCTGTCATCAATGTTCTTGAAAACTTCGATCTTCTCCGGAACTTTTAAGCATTTTCGAAGTAACGAGATATGAAACACATTATGTATGGCTGACATCTCTTTAGGAAAATCTATCTGATAGGATACTTCTCCTTGGTGACTTAAAATCTTAAAGGGTCTGATATATCTACGTGCAAGCTTCCCTTTGAGTTGAAAATGCTGCATTCCTTTCAAGGGTGATACTTTGAGATACACAAAGTCTACGATATTGAAGGTCAGGTCTCGACGTCTCTTGTAAGCATAACTCTTCTGTCTGGATTGAGCGGTCTTAAGGTGCTCACGGATCTTGTGAACCTTCTCTTCGGCTTCTCGTAGGATTTCTGGTCCGAATATCTGACTCTCCCCTACTTGCGACCAATTCAGGGGGGTATGGCACTTCCTTCCATACAAAAACTTAAATGGGGCCATTTGCAAACTGGCCTGATAACTATTGTTGTATGAGAATTCTACGAAAGGCAGGCAGTCTTCCCATTTAGATCCATATTCTGGTACACAGGCTCTCAGCATATCTTCTAGTATCTGGTTTACTCTTTCCGTTTGTCCGTCAGTCTGCGGGTGATAAGTTGTGCTGAAGTTTAGTTTGGTTCCTAATCCTTCTTGGACTTTCTTCCAAAACCTTGAGGTAAACTGGGTTCCTTGATCTTGGGGGTTCCGTGCATACTGAATATTCTAGCAATATACAACTCTGCTAGCTTCGAGCTTTGATAAATGGTCTTGATGGGTATGAAATGAGCTACTTTGGACAGTCTATCTACTATGACCAAAATAGAATCATTTCCTCTACGAGATGTAGGCAATTCGGTGATGAAATCCATTCCAACTAAATCCCATTTCCATTTTGGAATTTGCAATGGCTGCAACAGTCCTGCGGGTCGCTGGTGTTCCGCTTTGACTCTCTCACAGATATCACACTTGGCGATATAGCTTCCAACTTCTCTCTTTATCCCGTGCCACCAAAACTGCTCCTTCAAATCTTCATACATCTTTGTTCCTCCTGGATGAATAGAATAAAGAGTATCATGGGCTTCTTGCAAAATGACTTGCTTCAACTATGAATCTGCTGGCACATAGATGCGTCCCTTATACCACATAACTCCTTCTTCATCTTCCGTGAATCCTAGTACCTTACCTATATCGATACGGCGCTTAATTCCATCAATACTGGCATTTCCTTTCTGAGCGTCCTTTATCTGACTGATCAAAGTGGGTTGAAGTTCAATACTGGCTAGGAATCCTTCGCTAACTAGTTCCATTCTAAAATTCTCCAACTCCTTATGCAAACTTGGCTGATCTTTCTTAGTCATGGTGTTTAATGTACACGACAGTCTACTAAGAGCATCCGCTACCACATTGGCCTTGCCGGGGTGGTAGTGACTGTCAAGGTCATAATCCTTGATTAACTCTATCCATCTCCTTTGTCTCATATTCAGCTCCTTCTGGGTGAAAATATACTTCAAACTCTTGTGATCTGAATAAATCTCACAGCAGTTACACATGACGTAATGACACCATGTCTTCAAGGATAACACTACGATTGCTAATTATAAATCATGGGTGGGATAATTCTGCTCATGTTGCTTCAGTTGTCTGGACATATATGATATTACTTTGCATTCCTGCATCAACACATATCCGAGACCAATCTTGGATGGATCACAATATACGTCAAAAGGCTTAGTGATATCCGGCATGATCAAAATTGGGGCTAAAATCAATCTCTTCTTGAGATCTTGAAAACATTCTTCACATTTGTCCGTCCATTCAAACTTCTTGTCTTTCTTCAATAGTTGGGTCATCGGCCTTGCGATGCTTGAAAAGCCATCAACGAACTTGCAGTAATATCCGCTAATCCAAGAAATGCACGGACTTCGGTTTGAGTGGTTGGGGCTTTCCATTATTCAACATCCTTAATCTTGGCAGGGTCGACGGCAACTCCTCCTACCGAAAAGATACATACTAGGAATCCTACTTCCTTTAACCAGAACTCACATTTGCTAAACTTGGCATACAACTGATTGTCTCTTAGGGTTTCTAGGATGGTTCGTAGGTGCTTCTCATGTTCCTCTTCTGACTTGGAATAGATCAGAATGTCATCGATAAAAACAATGAAAAACTTATCCAAGAAGTTCATAAAAATGTTATTCATGAGATTCATGAAATAAGCGGAGGGCATTGGTTAATCCAAATGACATGAAATTGTACTCATACAATCCATATCGGGTAGTGAAGGCAGCCTTTGGGATATCTGTTGCACGGATCTTCAGTTGATCATAACTAGTTCTAAGATCAATCTTAGAAAATACTCTGGCACCAGTCAGCTGGTCAAACAAATCTTCAATCTTCGGCAGTGGGTACTTGTTCTTGATGGTGACGTCATTCAGCTTCCGGTAATCCATACACAAACGGGTGGAACCATCTTTCTTATCCACAAACAAAACAGGGGATCTCCATGGCGATGCACTTGGTTGTATCAGACCTCTCCCCAACATGTCATCAAGTTGCTTCTTGAGCTCCATTAATTCATCTAGGTTCATACTATAGGGTCTCTGAGCTATAGGTCCAGTTCCAGGAATTAGTTCGATGATAAACTCGATATCCCGATGTGGGGGTATACTGGGAAATTCATCTGGGAACACATCAGGGTATTCACAGACTACTCTGACTTGGTCTAGAATTGATGGGGAAACGTCTCAGACACATGCTCTACCGATACTCCGGTGCTACTGGTCTTGGTTATGGCTTTCTTGGCACAGTCTATTAATCCCTTATATTTCGACATCCAATTCATTCCTAGTACTTCTTCCAAACCTTTTGTCGTGGTGGTGGCACGGCAGATGCCATGGGTAGGCTAAAGTATGGGGCCAATGGATGCTATAGGGATCCGGGGAGGGAAGATGTAGTTATCTCTACACTCCAACAGCTAACATGCAGATCTTTATTTCTCTTCTTTGGGACTACAAGTGCTCCTCGAGATGTTTGCAGGAAGAAGAGAGCTACTACACGAGCCTTACGGCGTAGAATGAATCGATCCCTTCTCAGGAGCCTGCTTCTCCCCTTATAAAGGGGTGCCTTGGTTCCTCCTAGGGCTGACGTGGCAAGCATATTCGAGGAATATGCTTATCCCAAAATGGTAACTCGGCGACCCTCTTTCCGTGTCCCCCTTCTAACGATGGCAATGTTCCAGAGAGCCCAACCTGCGCGCCTCGGGCTCCATGACTGTCACCTCCGTGACCTTCTTCTGCCCTTCTGCTTCTCTGCTCCTTGTCCTTTGTGCTTGGATCTATTTAGATTCTCCCTAGATAGCGACTAGGGTTTGACTATAGGCACCTCCTTCTCCTGCAAGCTTCGTGTTACTCGGCCTTGTCTCGCATAACTCGGCTCGGCCTTCACCTGTATTCAAGTTAGTCAGACTTACTCGGCCGACTTAACTCATATGTCAGCCGGATAAGGTGTTTATCCTTCTGTAGCTGTCATGGCCTTGCTTAGCTCGGCCGACTCTTACATGACTCGGCCGACATAAACAGTAACTCGGCATATGACAAGGGAGACTCCTCTTGTCTTCCCCTATCTTGACCCTATCCGGGAGACTCCTCTTGGCTTAGAACCACAACGGGGCCCTCCGCTTCCAGGCCTTCCTCCACCGCTAGTTTCTCCTCCGTCGATTCCTCCGGCGAGCTCATGTCTAGTTCTGTTAGCGGAGCGCTCGTCGAAGACGACGACGTAGCGTCTGGTCCAGAGCGGGGCTCTTGGCAGGGCTCCTCCGTCACTCGTCGTGAGATTGAGTGGCTAATTAGGACACGTCGGATTCCTGCCAAGGTAAGCTGTCGTTTGCCCGGTAGTGAATCCTCTCCTGTACTCAACGAAGGCGAGTACATTGTTTTCATGTCCCACTTTGCTCGTGGGTTCGGTCTTCCCCTTAGCGATTTCGCTAGGGAATTTCTTGATTACTTCGGCCTCCAGCCGCATCACCTTCCGGCCAACGCTATCGCCTTCCTGTCTGCCTATATCTCGGCCTCTGAGGGGTACTTCGGCCTCTGGCCCTCTGTGTCCGTTTGGTCTAAATTCTTCCAGATCCGATCTAATGTCGTTCCGGAAAAATCTCTTCAACCCTCTGAGAAATCCCTTACCTAGTGTGGAGCTGCATCCATTACACCTCAAAGGAAATCCGAGTTCCCTCGTGTTGCTGGCCTCGAGTCTTGCAAGAAGTATAGATTGTTTTTCTATGTCAAAAACACTGGAAAAGAAGACAAGATTCGGCTCCCTTCCTTTTCCATTGGCCCCCCTTCCAAGAAGAACTAGAACTACAACCCCAGGAAGAGCCATGCTTTAGCCAAGGCATTCGAGATTCGGCTGAAGGAGTTGATCTGTGCCGGGCTCCGCGGTGAGGATCTGATGACCACGTTCGTCAGTAGCTGAATCTGCGCTTTCCAGCTTCGCTCGCACAATCTCTGTTACATGAGTGGTCCTCTCGATCCCAACCGAGTTTCGACGGTTGAGCTCGACGACTATCTTATTTAGAAGCGTATCCGAGCTATCTTTAAGACTGATATGCCGGAGGACTGGACATGGGGGCTGAGGCTGTTCACCCGCGGGAATCCCCCTCCTGAGGTAAATTTACGCATTTGTGTTTGTTTACTAATTGCGTTTGTGACTTCTTTTGCTAACTCCATTTTGTTTCTTTTATGGCAGAGGTTTGCGGAGCAAAGGATCGAGGATGCCGAGGTTCTGGCCCTTCTGTGGACCGCAGATCGCAACACCCCAGACAGCGGGGAACCTGACTCGGAGGAGTTTGTTCCTAAGTAGGACGTCGCTTCGGCTCGCGCCCGTGGCACGACCTCGGCCCATGGGGAGGAAGGTGACACGGACGACGTCCAAATTCTTGAGGTAGTCGCCGTGATGCCTATCTCTTATGCATTTCCGGCTTCTACTTTCCCAGCTAATCAGGCCGGTCAGGTGCATGACGCCGAGCCTCTCGCCTCTCAAGCTCCTGCTACCTCGAGGAAGCGCACTGCTTCGGCAGGTCCCTCCGAAGCTGCTCCCAAGAAACGAACGAATAAATCAGCCCATCACCTTCCGAAGCGTAAAACTATGCCCGGAGTTACTAGGTGAGTTTATTTTCATTTGTACTTCTTGTTTCTCTCTTTCTATCTTTTGATTCGACTTTTTGTGCTTTTGCAGAGCTCCTATCTCTGCCAAGCCAAGCGGTCCGAGTATGACGAGTCATACAACTCGGCTGCCTTCTCCTCCGCCTCCTGAAGATATTCGGGTTCCTAGTCCCTCTTGCGTTGACTCTCCTCCTGCGCCGACGCAGACATCACCTAGGCGAGATGTACCCACAGCTCCCATTGCTGACGCTGACATAACTCCGCCAGTAGATCATCCTATTGAACCTGTCGCCCCTGTTATGACCACCAGAGTGTCCCCCAAAATTCCTTTGACCACCACAGTTCCAGCTGCTACCCCAACTCCATCCGAGGATATCACCATCTCGGCGCCCTTGGAAACCATAGTTCCTCCTGCATCCAAGGATGCCACTCCTAGTGCCGAGGTTGCTGCCCCTGCCAAAACTTCTTCTAAGACTATGAAGGTTGTTTTCACCAAACCTTCAGCATCTCAGAAGGGGCCGGCGAGCTCCTCTCAGCCCAACATAGTTGATGCACTCCGCAAAGGGGCTTCCTCTGCTAAGCCCATTGTCGCCCCAGTCGCTGATACTCAGCTTACTCTCCATAAGAGTCCCGCGGCGGCAGTAGTTACCCAACGGGTCCGAGGTAAAGTGCTGACCCGTACTGAGAGTGGGAACAGCCTCGGCTCTCTGGTGGAATATGCCAACAACTGGAACGCCGCCGATCAGCTTGAGGGCAATCCGAGTAACCAGCCATTTCAGCTTTCCGACATCAGCAGTCGTTTGCATATGGCTGCTAAGATTGTTCTTGAAAGTGATAAGATGAACAAGGTAAGTGCTTCTGTTGATATTTTGTCTATTATTCAAATGATAGTATATACACAATAGTCCCCGAATCTTGCAACCGAATAACTTGTTGTTCGTTTGGAAGCTTTGTTAGGCTTCAAATGCGTTATTTGCTAAGTTAATTTCTTGTATACCTTGGATTGATCGTGGTTCATCCATATTTCGAATTAAGCGTTGCTTAATCCGGATCTATTTCGGCTTCGGTTATCCAGCCACCTAGATCCGAGTTAAGTTTTGCTTGATTCGGATCTGTCTTAGCTTTGAATATCCAGTCACCTAGATCTGAGTTAAGTTTTACTTGATTTGGATTTGTCTTAGCTTTGAATATCCAGCCACCTAGATCCGAGTTAAGTTTTACTTGATTCAGATCTGTCTTAGCTTTGAATATCTAGCCACCTAGATCCGAGTTAAGTTTTACTTGATTCGGATCTGTCTTAGCTTTGAATATCCAGCCACCTAGATCCGAGTTAAGTTTTACTTGATTCGGATCTGTCTTAGCTTTAAATATCCAGCTGTGTAATTCATTTTGGTACTTAGGTTGCCCATGATCGGCGGACAGCCGAATTTCAAAGGTTGCTCTTTGAACACAAGAAGTTGGAGGAGAAATATGAGAAAGTTCTCCCCGTGGTGAAGAAAACTGGTAATTTAATAAACCTTTGTATTGTTCCTTAAGTTCTTAATATTTTCGACTTGGTGTGCTAATTCATTCCTTGCTAGTGTGTAGCTAATATCAATAATCTTAATATTCGCCTTACCAAGAAGGTCAAAGCTCTGGAAGGTTAGTTATTCTTCTCGTCTATTGTTTTTCGTACGAGACTTACCCTGGGTTCCTTATAACTTTCTGGCTTTGGTATAGCCGAGTTACAAATACTTGCAGCGTCGCATCAAGAATGCATATCCATGCCTGATATGATGCTGCATTTTTTAGAACAAGCCGCCACTCATTCGACGCAGCTTAAAGAAAAGGATGATGAAATAACCCGGTTACATGCCGAGGTTGAGTCTCTCAAGCTCTCGCAGAAATCCGAATTGGAAAAGGTTGATCAAGAGTTCTCTGAAGAGAAAAATCGACTAAGCCTGCAACTGCAGAAAGACAAGGAACTCCTCGATGCTGCCGAGATGAAGAATCGGATGATGGGCGAGGAAATCACTCGCTTTGAGAAAAATAAGGCCGACTGGACCCAGGATCTCCAGAAAATGCTGAGTTATATTCATCGTAAGTTTTCGACTGTGACCGAGTTATCTTCTCCTCTTTCTTACTTTTAACTGATATATTTTCATTTCGTGTAGATCACTTTTCGGAAGCTAGACCCGTGAGCTCTAAGGCAGTGATTTCCGCTCGTCAGCGCCGAGGTGTTCCCGCAGATTCGAGTCTAGAATATTCAATGGAAGACTTTTGATTGTTGTCGGCGTTGCTATTGGACCAATGAAGATTATGGGCAGGGATATGGTGCAAGCAGCCATTCGGGCCTACCATGTTCTTTGGCCGAATACTTCTGGAACTCGTGATATTGACGAGGTCAAAATACTTGTGGAGAGATTAATGGCATCTCAGACCCAGTTAAATCTCTTGAGGGAATCCGCTGGGAGAGCTGGTGCTGATATGGCACTTACAGCTGTTCTATCTTGGTACAAAGATATCTCTCTCGACACCTTGATGAATTTGCACACTGGCTCTCGTTGGGTTGAGGATCCAGAATTCGTCACTCGCCGTCAAGCCCGTGCCTTCCAACTTGTTGAGTACGCTGACGTGCACAATTGGATTGAAGGGCCGAGTTTTCTTTCCAACCCAGCGGATGATATCGAAGTTGAAGATGCCTCTGATGATGATTCGGCCGATCAGGATGAGGCAGAGGGTGACTCGGACAACTCCCGTGACTCCAATGCAAGCTCGGATGAGGATGACGACGCGCGATCATCTTCTAAAGGGACTGGGCACTCTCAAGCTCAAGCTAATGTTTCTTATCAGCCGAGGCTTTCCCCTGAGGCTACTATTGCTGCTGTTGAAGGCGAAGTAACCTCGCCTGAGGCACCGCTTACCTCGGAGCGCCCAGTTCCTAAAAACACCCCTGCACAGGAGACCGAGGTCGTCCCGCCATCATCCGAGATAGCCATCCCCGACACCCCTGATCATGTTGCTGCCCCTTAAGGGTGCTCTGGTCATTTTCGTTGTTTAGGTTCAAAAAACCTCTTAAGTTATTTTCAGTCCCCGGTATGCCGGGCGTATGATGTCTGTGGAACAATTGTTCGGATTTTGGTATGGTGTGAACCTTTCACCGCTGAGGCATGGGTGACGTTAATTATTATTACTTTGTTTAAACAAGTTCTATTGCTTTATATCTTTGCTCTGGCGAACTTTGAGATTATATTTTTCCATGTGGCAGATCTTAGTTCGGCATTTATCTTGCCTGCCCTCAATAGCATAGTTGTGTTTTTCAATTTCTATCTGAAGTACCAAGCCCGAAGCCCATAACTGGTAAGGTGATACAATATGTTGCACCCCTTATCATACTTCGGTTTGCTGGGTTTGTTATTCCTTAGAAATCTTTGTTTGTTTTTGCTTTGCTTATTCCTCTACTTATTGGGACAAGTTCATACCATATCTTGCAAATTATGATCACCAATATTGGCGAGTCACTTAGTCTGTAGCTGAGCTATGGACCTCTTATGTGTCTGGCGACAAACAGTGGGTAATACAAGTTAGTCCCCGAGTTATCACTTGGGTTTTCGAGTTCTTGCGTGCGCTCCAAGAATTATCTTAGATCATGCGGCAGTCCCCGAGTTACACACTGTGTTGCCGAAATATAATTCACGGGTTAAGGCGCAGAATACTACGGGGTAGTCCCCGAGTTATCGCTCAAACTGCTGAAGTTTAATACATATTTTTAGAACAAAAAACAATCATGGGGCAGTCCCCGAGTCAATGCTCAGGGTATCGAGATTGTAATGCATAATCCGAAATAAGGGATAATACGACACAGTCTCTGAGTCACTGCTCGAGGTGCTGAAACTTAACATATAATTTAGGAATAATAAAGAACAAAGTACAGTCCCCGAGTCATTGTTCGAGGTGCCGAGGTTTAATACATAACTCAAAATAAGAAAAAACAAGTGCAGTCCCCGGGTCGCTGCTCAAGGGGCCGAGGTTCAATACATGCTTGATACTCCAATTGGATGCGTCATATTACGACGTACCACATATAGCTATGTTCCACGGTCTCTTTGATTCGTCACCTGCTTTGTTTGCCTTGTTCTTTTCTGGTGACTGTGCATCGATTAGGTAATATGCATCATTGTGCAATGCTTTACTCACAATGAATGGTACTTCCCATGGGGGTGATAGTTTGTGGATGCCGGCTGTGCGCTGCACTAGCCTAAGAACCAAATCTCCTTCCTTAAAAACTCTTGGATTGACTTTATTGTTGTGATATCATTGAAGGTTTTGCTGATAGATAGTTGATCTTGATAATCCCAATTCCCTGGCCTCCTTTAGCAAATCAACATCGTCTTGCCAAGCTACCTCATTTACCTCGGCAGTTGTGTACTGTGTCACTCGAGGTGAATCATGCATTATGTCGGCTGGAAGCACGGCTTCTGCCCCATATACCAAGAAAAATGGGGTATATCCTGTCGACCTGTTTGGTGTAGTCCTAAGGCTCCATAGTACTGCTGGTAGTTCCTCGATCCAGCATCCTGCCGACCTTTGCAGAGGTTCGACAAGCCGGGGTTTTATTCCGGACAATACTAGTCCATTTGATCTTTCTACCTACCCATTTGATGCTGGGTGAGCCACCGAGGCGAATCTAGCAAAAGCCCCTTCAGCAAAGTTTGTGCCATTGTCTGTAATAACACTATGTGGATAACCATATCTTAAGATAATATCTTTGAGAAATTTTACTGTTGTTGGTCCATCACATTTTTTTATCGGTTTACTTCGATCCACTTTGTGAACTTATCCACCATGACTAAAATGTGCGTCATTTCGCCTCGGGCTGGCTTGAATTGACCCACCATATCCAAGCACCATACAGAAAATGGCCAAGTAATTGGTATCATATTTAACTCGGACGATGGCATATGTATCTTGTTGGCATATCTCTGGCAACCATTACATTTTTCTACCAATTCTTTCGCCTCTTTCAACGCCGGCGGCCAATAAAATCCATGCCTGAATGCTTTGGCCACTAAATCTCTGGACGAGGCGTGATGCCCGCATTCTCCCTGATGTATATCTAGGAGTATTTCCTGGCCTTCTGCCGAGTCAACACATCTTTGCAGCACGCTCGTGACGCTTCTTTTATACAGCTCATTGTTTATGATTGTATAAGATTTTGCTCTTCTTCATCGCCTAGCGATGCACTCATTACTCGGCAAGATTGCGTCCTTAAGGAAGGAAAATATGGGTTGCGCCCATGCCGGCATGATCTTCTCTGAGATAATTTCACTATCTATTTCCATATTTTCTGCCGACATAACGCTTCGGATTTCTCTATATTCACTCGTGCGATTGCCGGGTTCACTTTCAGAAATTTTGGGTTGCATTCTTTGTCAATTTCCATTGGCATACTTCCTACTCTTGATTCTGTCGAGATATGAATGGACTCGGACTCTGGTGATGGTGTTATCGATGGTTTTCTCAGGTGCTCTAGGTCGATACCCGGGGGAATTGATTGCCTAGTTGATCCGAGTTTTGATAGCGTGTCTGCAGCGTCATTTTCTGCCCGAGGTATATGATGAAACTCACATCCATCAAAGTATCCACTGATTTTTTGCACATGGAATCTATATAGGGCCATATTCACATCTAATGCATCCCAATTGCCTGATACTTGCTGCACTACTAGATCTGAATCCCCGTAGCATAGGATCCGACGTATACCAATCTCTTTTGCCACCTTTAACCCATGGACGAGTGCTTCATACTCGGCTACATTGTTTGACGTGGCGAAATGTATTTGCAGCACATATTTCAGTTGATCTCTTTTCAGCGAAGTTAACACTATCCCTGCTCCCAAGCCATTTATCAGCTTGGATCCGTCAAAATGCATTGTCCAATAATTCGGATCTGGTAATGGTGGCTCATATTGTAGCTCGGCCCAATCTACAAAGAAGTCGGCCACCGCCTGAGATTTGAGTGCATCTCGCCTATCGAATTGCGGAGCATAAGGTGATAACTCGATTGCCCATTTTGCTATTCGGCCACTTGCATCTTTGTTGCTCAATATCTCGGCTATGGGCGCTTCACAAATCACTTTGATCGGATGTTCTTCAAAGTAATGTTTAAGTTTTTTCGCCGACATGTATACTCCATAGGCCATCTTCTGGTAGTGTGGGTAGTTTTGTTTTGAGGCCGATAGTACCTCGCTTAGGTAGTATACCGGCCTTTGTATTGACTTATCACCTTCATTCCGTTCCACGACAACCACTGCACTTACCACTCTGTTAGTGGAAGCTACATAAAGTAACATAGGCTCTTTTGATAGTGGAGAGGCCAGGATTGGTGCCGTGACCAACATCTTTTTTAATTCATGAAATGCGTTATCTGCTTGCGGTGTCCAAATAAACTTATCAGACTTTTTCATCAGTTGATACAAAGGTAATGCCTTTTCCCCCAGCCGACATACAAATCGACTGAGCGAGGCCAGGCAGCCCGTGAATTTTTGTACATCATTTAGACACCTCAGCAACTCCATTTTTTCAACTTCTCGTATTTTAGTTGGATTTGCCTCTATACCTCGGCTGAATATGAGAAAACCGAGTAATTTCCCAGCCGGCACACCGAAGGTACATTTTTCTGGGTTAAGCTTCATTCGGAACCTTCTCAGGTTTGCGAACGTCTGCTGAATATCATCCAGGAGTGTTTTGCCCTCTTTGGTTTTTATAACCACATCGTCTACATATACTTGTACATTTCTACCTATCTGGTCATGTAGACATTTTTGCATGCATCTTTGGTACGTTGCTCCTGCATTACGCAGGCCGAATGGCATGGTGCGATAGCAATAAGCCCCGTACGGGGTAATAAACGCAGTCTTTATTTGATCGGCCGGATTTAACGGTATCTGGTGGAAACCAGAATACGCGTCTACAAATGACAACAGCTCACAACCAGCGGTCGAATCAATGACTTGATCTATCCTAGGTAAAGGAAAAGGATCTTTGGGACATGCCTTATTTAGGTTCGTGTAATCAATACACATTCGCCATACGACGGCTACATTTGGGTCATCCTTTTTCTTTTCTACTAATATTGGATTTGTTAGCCAATCCGGATGAAGCACTTCCATGATGAACCCGGCCGCAAGGATCCGAGCTATCTCATCCCCTATTATTTTTCTCCTGTCTTCGGCGAAGCGGCGGAGAGGTTGCTTCACCGGCCTTGCTCCTGGCCTTACATGCAAAGAGTGCTCAGCCAACTCCCTCGGCACACCATGCGGGTCTTGAGTTGACCAGGCAAAGATATCCCGATTCTCACGGAGGAAGTTGGTGAGCTCGCCTTCCTATTTGGCATCTAGGACGGTACCAATCGTGATGGTGCGCTCTAGGAACTGCTCATCTATCTGGACCTTTTTTGTCTCCTTAGTCGGCTAGAAAGAAACACTTCCATGTGGTTTGGCTAATGCCGGCATATTCAGCTGTGCTGACTGAGCGAGGGCCGCTACCTCCTGAATCCTTCTTTTTTCTCTTGCAATCACCAATGACTCGGCCAGGTTTGATCCGGCCGAAGCACATTCCATCGACTTCCTGTAATCTCCTACTACTGTTATCACCCCTTGTGGTCCGGGTAATTTCATTTTCAAGTAAGTGATGTGGCAGCTGCTCATGAATTTGGCCAATGCCGGCCGTCCGAGTAAAGCATGATAGCAACTTTCTAGGTCCACCACTTCAAACTCCAAATTTTCCGCTCTGCAATTCTCCCTTGTGCCGAATAATACATCTACTCGGACTTTCTCAACGGGTTTGCATGAATGTCCTGGCACTATTCCATTGAATGTGGTTCTTGTGGATTGCAGCATATTCTGCGCTATTCTGAGTTTATGCATCATATCTTTGTACATGATATTGATACTACTCCCATTGTCAATGAGTACTTTTGAAAATTTCACATTAATGCTGGGCCCGACAAATGTCAGATCTAGTACGAGTGCGTACGACCCTGGATTCAGCATTATTTTCGGGTGATCCTTTATGCTCCAGGTTATTTCCTGGTCTGACCAAGGCACATATCTTAGTAACGTCGGCATAATAGCATTCACTTCCATATGTCGGCATTGTACACTTTGCCTGTCTTGCTGTTCTGTTGTGAACACGCAATATGATTGATGATGCTCCCTGTAGTCATCACGTCCATTATTTCCGGGGTTCGTCCTTCCATCCTGACCTTGATTTATCACCCGATGCACTTCATCTCTCTGGTCCGAGTTGGCATACCTTGGAGGAGGAGGGGGTAACATTAAATGTTGTGCATTTGCCCTAGTTAACTGCGGCTGCTGCTGCTGATGCACTTGATGAGAAGACGCTTGCATGCCCGCCGGGTTCCCCATTGCATTTTTCATCCAAGCACATTGCCGAGTTGTATGATTAGCCGGCTTGGCCGGATTTGGAGTATGGAACTTACACGGTTGATCCAACATGGACTCAAACGTGTATTTCGGCCTTTCCTACCACTGCTTCTTCTGTTCTGGTGTCCACTGTCTCTTCCCTTCGTTCCTTGGCGTCCACTGCTGAGGACCATTTTTCTGCCGCTGACTGTTTCCGTGACTCGGCTGATCTTGCACTACTGCTGCCACCTGATTGGATGCATATCTGTACTCCGGTCTTTCCTCTCTCATTCTACCTCTGAACTCGTTGTGCCTCGATGATCTGGCTGCATCTCTTTCATATTGATCCTGATGCTCTCGATGTTCTACCGACATCAGTTCTGGTTGTGTCGGATCCCCCAAAGCATATGAATCTGCTATCCTGATGGTTTCTGCCAAGGTGGTCGGCATATCTCTTTGCAACCTCTACCAAAAAACACTGGCGTATCAGTAGCCTTGAGCGAACCAAGATATTGCTTGAGATTCTATAACTCCTTCACATGAGTTTCTAAGGTTACACCACCGAGTCAAGAATTCTCTATCTGTCTCATTCGGCCTCTGCTTGCACATAGCAAGATGCTGTGGCCTATTTGGTCTTTTGTAAGTACTGGTGAAATTGCTGACAAACATCTCTTCGAAATCTAGCCAAGAGTTGATAATGCCTGCTGGCAGATTGTTTAGCCATACTCTGGCTGGTCCTTCCAGCATCTGCGGGACATATCTTACTTCCCATCGCAAGTTTCCACTAGCTATCTTTACTGCAGTAGCATAGTCAATCAACCAATCCTGTGGTTTGGTGCTCCCATTGTATGTTTTCGTTCCCCTTGCCAGCTGAAAGTTCGGCACTAGTGGCTCGCCCATGATCCGAGGTTCAAAACATGCCGGACCAGGCGGACCCTGCTCCTCTAACAACTCGGACCGGTACAACCTGTCCAGTTTTAATATTGCATCATTTGACGACAAGTTTCTGTAAATGATTCTTTCCTGTATTCCATAATGGTTATTTCCACCATGCCCTGCATACTCCATATCTGAGTAACCATCATTGTACCACTCGTTTGCCTGATTATGCTGAGCCGGTCTCACTTCTCGCTCTTGCCGAGGTTCATACCTCGGCTAAGGATTGGGCGGTGGGTCTCTCCTTCCTTCCGTCGAGTCATTGTTCTCATGATTTCCTCTTCCGAGGTCTCCATTACCTCGGCTTCCGTTGCCTTTGTTGGCACGACCGGGGTTTCTTTCGCCACTGTTACCTCGGCTCCCATTGCCTTTGTTCTCATTGACTTTTCCGGCTACTGCCGGATCATACGGAACAGTTTGCTTATTTCTTTTTCCTGAAGTTACTGCTCTATCTTTTTGCGTGTTGTTTCCGGGTGAGGATGCTGCTGCCACTGATAGGGCGGACGCTGCTCCAGCCGAATGAACCATACGCGAGGCTCCCGGTCTTGCCGGTCAGCCCTAAGCATTTCTTCATTTTGCTGGTTCGCAATGCGTACCAGCTCATTCACTCTTTCTTGTTGTTTCTGTCGGGCTTCGCTAGTTAATCCTTCTAACTCCAACGCAGCGGCATTTTCCGCCCTTAGGTTCTTTGCCGGGGTGCTATACCTCGGCAAGCCTAGATCAACTGAATTTGCCTTATGAGTCTCATGCTCTTTGTTGATATCATTCATGAGGTTTTTTCCTCTCAATCTTAATTCATCTACCCGCTCGGGGGCAACCTCTAGTTTATTTGCCTTGGCATACTCTCGCAGGGTCCTGTTCAAGGACTCCCGCAAGGCCGACACCTTTTTTGCCTCTACTAGTACTTTCTGCCTAGTCTCTTCTAATTCAGCATGAGCATTAGCCGGATCAAGTATCGGCGCTACAGGCATGGTCATATTATCTATAGTTGCCTGGAGAATATTTTCTGGTCTTTCCAGAGGTGGCCATCTTACCCTTGCTGCCTTCGGGGTTGTCTCCTGCACCTCGGCTGCCTTGGCTGCTGACGGATCTACCTCGGTGGGCTGTGGAGCTGCTTGCTTTGTGGTCACATGTCCTCCCGCTGCTGGTTCCTTGCTTGATCCGGCGCCTGCTGCTGTCGTCTATGCCCCGGCTGCGACCATCACCTCGACGCTGCCGATGGGGCGTGCTCCACGCGGACCGTTCGCAGCGCTGAAGGGAGGCTCTCCTACATCAATAACTCAGTGAGGATAAACGCAGGAGGTGTCGACGACGACATAGATCTGGTGCGTGCCCAAGTTGATGAAGACGCCGTTGCGCGCTGGAGCTTTCCTCCTGAAGCTGCCTGCGTTATCGCTGACATAGTCCCAGAGATCAAATCTCTGGACCAAGCCAGAGACAACACGCTCGCCGATGTGGATGAAGTTTCCCGTCCAGATCTTGACTCTAGCTAGCACCGCTGTTGGCCCCATGGTGGGCGCCAACTGTCATGGTGGTGGCACGGCAGATGCCATGGGTAGCCTAAAGTATGGGGATATGGATGCTAGAGGGATCCGGGGAGGGAAGATGTAGTTATCTCTACACTCAAACAGCTAACATGTAGATCTTTATTTCTCTTCTTTGGGACTACAGGTGCTCCTCGAGCTGTTTGCAGGAAGAAGAGAGCTACTACACGAGCCTTACGACGTAGAATGAATCGATCCCTTCTCAGGAGCCCGCTTCTCCCCTTATAAAGGGGTGCCTTGGTTCCTCCTAGGGCTGACGTGGCAAGCATATTCGAGGAATATGCTTGTCCCAATATGGTAACTCGGCGACCCTCTTTCCATGTCCCCCTTCTAACGACAGCAATGTTCCAGAGAGCCCCACCTGCGCGCCTTGGGCTCCATGACTGTCACCTCCGTGACCTTCTTCTGCCCTTATGCTGCTCTGCTCCTTGTCCTTTGTGCTTGGCTCTGTTTAGATTCTCCCTAGCTAGCGACTAGGGTTTGACTATAGGCACCTCCTTCTCCTGCAAGCTCCGTGTTACTCGGCCTTGTCTCGCATAACTCGGCTCGGCCTTCACCTGTATTCAAGTTAGTCAGACTTACTCGGGCGACTTAACTCATATGTCGGACGGATAAGGTGTTTATCCTTCTGTAGCTGTCATGGCCTTGCTTAGCTCGGCCGACTCTTACATGACTCGGCCGACATAAAGAGTAACTCGGCATATGACAAGGTAGACTCCTCCTGTCTTCCCCTGTCTTGACCCTATCCGGGGTCACCTCCCCAACACCTTTTGTTCCAAGAACTATTAAATTGGCATAAAAATATATTCCATGTATTCTGATAGGTACGGCCTTGCAAATTGTTTCTAGCTTTGGTAGTTGACCCAGGTATTTGAACTATCATAACATGCTCCAAATTTGTTGGTTGAATCTTACTAGTGCATGCAAATTCTTCTGTAACAAACAAGTGCGATGATCCAGAATCAAACAATACCCTTGCAAGTACTAAGTTAACAAAAAACATACCCAGCACGACATCTGGCGCTTCCTGGGCTTCTTCCACATTCATGTGGAGCAGACGGCCGGTACAGTTGTGTGGGTTGCCTGGGCAGGTGCAATGGCATTGAGTGCTGCAACAGGCTTCTTGGGTCACTCATTGGAGTAGTGACCCGTAACTCTACATTCAAAGAAGGTTATCATTGACTTGCCCTTCCCGACAATAGGTACAACATTGCTTCCAGTCCTTGGGGCAGTATTTTTCAAGTTATTGGTGTTGCCGGGTTTGTAGTGGTTGTGGCCTTCGGGCCTTGGGTTTCCTCCACCACGATTGGGAAAGTTCAGACGGGACATAGATGGCTATTGTTCCTTGGTGCAAATCCTGCAGACGAGTTGGGGCGGTACTTCGGGGTATGGTGTAGTCCAGGCTGGTGCATCATATGATGCTTGCGGTTCTCACTGGCTTGATTGATCTTTCCTTCCATCTGGATAGCAGAATCCACTAGAGCTTCTAGATCGTCAAAAGGAATATTGAGTAACACTGTCTGTAGCCCATCATGCAGGCCATTCAGGAATCTTTCCTTCTTCTTTGCTTTAGTGCCAATCTCATCGGGGGCATACCTGGATAGAGACAGAAATCTGTCACGGTATTCCACCACAGTCATTCTTCCCTGCTTCAACTCCGTGAATTCGTTCCTCATCCTCTTGATCAAACCTGGGGCACATGAGTCCTGCTGAACTTGATCTTGAATTCCTCCCAAGTCATCATTTGTCCTCTGTTCATTGTACGAGTGCTATTCCACCCTGATCTTGCATAACCTGCCAGGTAGTGGGTGGCAAACAATAATTTCTCCGCATCATCTACTCCTGCAACTTCTAAGTTGTTATCCATTGATTGCAGCCAGTCATTAGCATCTAAGGGCTCTTTAGATTTGCTAAACATAGGAGGATTGGTGTTTTGGAAGTTCTTGAGCTTAGATCCATGGTGATCCTGATTTCCATGGCCTTGGTTGTCATGTGCCATTTGGGCGATCTGCTGAAGAGTGGAGAGATTGTCTTGACGCTCGGTTCTACCGGCTTCTCGATCTGCCACTAGCATTTGTAGAATCTGAACCATCGGATCCTAGGATGAGTTGCTTCCACCGGGGTTGCCGCGAGTCATCTGAAGATTGAGGTAGATCATAAGACAAGAGGGAAATTTCTATGGCTTATGGGTATGGTTCAAAAGATTTAAAACTTGAGAGTGGATAAGGTTTGAAAACCAACAACTCTTTTTCATTCATTTTGAACACACATTCCAAACAACACATCACAACTACCAAGCAGATGGTTTTAAGAACCATTCTGTCATGCTACGATACAGTGGGACCGGATACAAGATCACACCTACGACGGTGATCTAGTGATACTACTCATCATCGGAACTGGTGGGATCTTCATCATCCAGGAAATTGCGGTCCTCCTCGTCAGTGTGGAACTCCATGTTGATGTCCTCAAGATAGTAATCATCATCACTGAGGTACGAAGTGATATCCCCACGAATATCTTTACCTTCATCTTCCTTCTCCTTGAGCTGAATCTTTTGGTCATGGATGGTTTCTTCAAGGGTTGCCACCTTCTAGCGGAGGCGAGCGATGATGCAATCCTTCTTGTTACGTTGGCGACCAAGTGACTTGCGCTCTTTAGCTAGGATGGCGAGGGTATGTGATACGTTGGAAACGTATCTATAATTTTTGATGCTCCATTCTTGTTTAGTATCTACTTTGATTTACTTGTCTACACTTTGAGGTGCTTTTTACATGTTTTCTGATACTAACCTATTAACAAGTTGCAACAGTGGCAGATGCCTGTATTCTGCTGTTTTTGGTTTCAGAAAAGTTAGTAAAGAAATATTCTCGGAATTGGACGGGACAAACTTCAAAGTCAATTACTTTCCGTGGGGAACAAGAAGTCCAGAGAAGAGCCGGAGGGGACGGCCAGGGTGGCAAGACCCACCCTAGGCGCAGGTGGGCCCCACCCCGTTCCTGGCTAGGGTTTGGCGCCCCTGGCCGCTGCCTCGGTCTCCCCCTTCGCCTATAAAAATCCCCCGATGCAGAAACCCTGGGTACCTGATCAAATCTCCACGAAACCGTCTATAGCCGCCACCACCATCGTCCCTAGATCGGAGGGGGGAAGATCTGAAGTTCTTCCCAGCACCCTGCCGGAGGGGAGATCATCCTGGAGGCCTTCTCTCCGGTATGATGCGTGAGTAGTTCCACCTTGGACTATGGGTCCATGTAGTAGCTAGATGGTTGTATCTCCTCCTTTGTGCTTTCATGTATAGATCTTGTGAGCTCCGTTCATGATCAAGATCTAATCTATTTGTAATCATGCATGTTGTGTTTGCGGGGATCTGATGTATATTGAGATTATTATGTTGGTTTGATTAATGTTTTTATCTTTATGATTCTATCATGTCTGTGTTGTTTGTGATCTTGCATGCTCTCTGTTGGTAGTAGCTATCTTGTCCAAGTAGTTGCTAGTGACTCCAAGAGGGGGTATTTATGCTTGATAGTGGGTTCATGCCTCTAGTTTCCAAGGGAAGTGACAGAAATCTCTTTGGTTGTAGATGTGCTGTTGCTACTAGGGAGAAAACGACGGTCTCTTGTTCATGGAACATGTGGACAGTTTACCTTACACACTTTGCTTAATGTAGTTGTCTATTGCTTGCAACTTAATACTAGAGGGGGTTCGGATGATAACCTGAAGGTGGACTTCTAGTCATAGATGCAGTTGGATGGCGGTCTATGTATCTTGTTGTATTTCCCAATCGAATATCATAGGATCTTTCTGACTAGTAATTGCATTGTTATGCCTTGCTCAGTTCCTGTCAATTGCCCTGCTGTAATTTACTTACCCTTCATACCATGTTGTTTATCTAAGCAGAGCACCTCTAGTGAACTATGGACCCCGGTCCAATCTTTACCATTGATACATCTTCCACTGTTACTTGTTACTTGCTGCAAACCATTACCTTCCACACCATATGTTTAATCCTTTGTTACAGCAAACCGGTGAGCTTGACAACCTCACTGATTCGTTGGGGCAAAGTCTTGAGTTTGTGTTGTGCAGGTCTCCGCGTTGCTTGCAACACCTGTGTGACGTTTCCTTCCTTGTTCTGGTTCGATAACCTCGGTCTCTACTGAGGGAAGACTTGCTGCTTTCTGCTTCACACCTTGCTCTTGGGGTTTCCAACGAAGTGCTCCACGTCAGCACTATCAACAAGTTTTATGGCGCTGTTGCCGGGGAGGCTAAGGACGTCTTCACTAGGGGAATCCTTCACTTCCTTTCTCTTTACTTTGTTTTTTGTTTGCTTTGTTTATTTTGTTTGGTTTTGTTTTCCTCTTTTCAAAAAACCCAAAAAAATTAGTCTAGTTTGGTTTGCTTGCTTTATTCAAAAACACAAAAAAATTAGTTCCTACTCTAGTTGGTGGTCTGTTATTGCCTTGCTTGGTCATGCTTTCTATCAATGGATGGTTTATTTGAAACTAGTTCTTATTGGCAAGGTGGGTTCATGGAAGAACAAAATTATTATTATAAGGAACACCGTTTGTCACAAAAGGGGAAACACTTATGGAAAAAATTGATAAGTTGAATACTATTGCTAGATACGTGTGCTCTACTTATAATGTTACTTATTGCTTTGATAAAGCTTGTTGCTGAAGGAGGTATAAACACCTACCATTTCAATGTGAGTATAATGATATTGTTACCATATCCTCTTATTTTAAAGGAAATTATGACTTTTATGATGTGGAACAAATTGAAGAATTTGTTGCTTTTAAGGGTGCATTTGAACTTGCTAGTTTGCTTTAAAATACTGATGATGCACCTTATGAACATGAGGTTTATGAGATACTTAAATTTTGCTTTGATAATTACAAGGAAGCAAATGGCTATATTCTTGAATATTTTAATATAAGCTTTCCACAAACAGAAGAGACTAATGCCTTGCAGGAGCCTATGGAAGAAGAATTGCTGAAACTGAAAGCTCATTAGATGAAAAAGAGGAGGAGAGTGATAGCCAAGAGGAGGAAGAATGGATCTAACCATGCCTACCTTCTAATGGGAGTAACTCTTTACCTCTTACATTTTTTGATTTTCCCCCATGCTTACCAAAAGAGGATGAATGTTATGTTCCTGTGGATCCTTTTGAAATATCTACTTTGGGTAAAACCTGTGAAGGTATTAATCCCACTATTTTTGAGCTTGATAGAAATTATGTGTTTGAAGGTCATGAAAAGCATGGTTTATGTGATAGTTATATTGTTGACTTTATTCATGAGGCTACTGAAAATTATTTTGTGAGAGGGAAACATGGTCTTATGTATCTCAACAATATTAAGTTCCCTCTCTCTATGTTGAAAATTTTGAAGTTGCACTTGTTTTCCTTTCCTATACTTGTTGCTTTGTTCTTTCATGACTTGTTCCTTTACAATATTCCTATGCATATGAAGTGGGTTAGACTCAAATGTGTTTTGAATTTGCTTCTTGATCCTCTCTTTTAATTCAACTCATAGTTCTTATGTGAGCATCTTCTCAAGCTATCAAGCCTAACTTAAAGGCGTTAAAGAAAAGTACTTGTTGGGAGATAACCCAAGAGTTTCCTTGAGTCTTGGAAGTTATTACTTCAGTAATGACCTCTCCTTATCCTTTTTGTTTGCTTTTTGTGCCAAGAATGACCTCTAATGAGAGGGAAGTAAGATTTGGGGAGTTGCTGTCCCAAAACAGATTTCTGTCCTCTACCAAAAAAATTAGTGAGGATTCTCTGTAACTCGGATTGATCTCAAAATTTACGAATAAATCCCCCAGTATGTTAGCTAACTTTAGTTAGTTCAACACTTTTTTATTTGAGCAACATAAGATGTTCTAAAAAATCGGTTACTACCTGCTGGTCTGTTTTAACAGATTTCTGCCATTATTTGCATTTGCTTCTTATTGATTCCTTTTTGAGTTCTCTTTAGGTGAATTGAGCTTTTTGAAGGAGTTGCTACAGTAGCTTGTGTTTTTAGTGAAAAGTCTTGCTATTTTAAAGCTTTGCCAGAGGTCTAATAGCTTTTGAATACACTAATGTTGCTATTAAAGATTGTGTGAAGTTTTGTATGAAGGAAAAATTTCAGGTGTAGAGAGAGAATGATGCAATGAGATGAAGAATGGACAAAAGCTCAAGCTTGGGGATGCCAACATAGTGTCACCTCAAGAAATATCCAAGAGGTACAAGCATCAAAGCTTGGGGATGCCCAAGACACCCCCTTCTTCATCAATAAAAAGCTCATGTCAGCACCATCAGTATGGTTCTTTGCGGTGACCCAGCATACCACTGCATGATGTAGTACACTATAGTCGTTGACATAACACCAATGAAACACCGTTCACTAGTATTACATCCCTCAGAGTGGTACAATAGAAACACAGCAGGTCCAAGACATGACCAAAGGTTATAACTCAACTCTTTACACAAGATCCAGAGAACACTCTAGGTTAAAGAGAGAGAAAGAAACTTCTTACAAAGAAGAATCAGAAATAAATAACTCAAAAACTATCATACTGTTAAGACTAGTATCTTAACTAATGGTCTGGCATTGCTACTATCGCAATACACTACAGAAATAGGTCCTATGGCTAGAGATTATATTCCTATCTAATCAGTAACTTCGTCTTCACTTGAGTTGGTGTATATGTTGACTTTCTTGACTTCATTGAAGAGATTTAGTTTTTGATGATGATTCCTAGAGCATAACTTGATGTAGATGTCGTCTTAATGGCTTCATAATCTAGCAAGGGTTAAGAAGATACGTTGAGTACGAGTGTACTCAGCAATTTCACTAGAAAAGGAGTGTTTGATGCACTATATCTATAGCCACAGACCATAGGTCATAGGAAATGCAAGTTTTCATAAACATTTCTTCAAAGGTTGCTTTTATTCTGAAAAGCTATGTCCGTCAGCCTTCACGGGTTTACCAGAACTTTCGTGGAGTTCCTTTCCCGCCGCGTTTGCAGCTCCTTCCCGGAACAGGGAGTAACAAGTTACAGTTCTTACACTCTGCAGAGGTGCGTTACTTTACCCATGAGAGATCTTAGCCTTGTTGCACAACCAAGACATGACCTTGTCCATACTTCCTTGGTATGGGGCCCAGTCTAAGATCCAAGCCAATCACTGTCCTTCTCCGCGACCCCGTATACCCTACGGATTGCACATCAGGCCTAGGATAAAACTTGTTTCCATTATCAGCCTAAGGTGTACAACCCTCATAGATACCAGAAGTCGTGGGACGTTGAGGGATCCCACCGATAACCTGCTAACCCTCTACAAGAGGAGTTGCAACAATGGACCAGTCATCCGTTGGCATGCGAGAGAGAGCCGATCCAGCTGACTTCTTTGTCCCATTCCAAATCTCATGGTTAACGCGTAATATATAGCGCAAGAATCACTGGCGACATTGGTGGTTAAGTCCTAGATAATATGTTCCTTCACCACCGGAACTTTCATAGTAGGTTATTACCTCATGGTAAATAACCTATAATCACATTATAATGAAAATAGTGTTTTCGGACGTTTTTCAAATGCAGGTGATGACAACACTAGTTTTGCAAAATACTTTACAAAAAATAATCAAAGGACATGAGCAAGTGTGAACTTGCCTTTTGTGATTCCAAGATTATTCACTCACGGTCTTCGAGATGACATAAGATCCAATATCTAAAATTTACATCATTGGTCCGGTAAGGACTAATGTTTAAAGAAGCAATATGCTTCTGTGCATAGGTAATGCTATGATTTTTGTAAAACTCCCAAACTGAAACCCCAATACTGTAAGTGAAGTGAATTTAGGTGATTCCTTTAAGAGTTGGTTCATCTTTCAATTCTTTTACTTCACATGAAATGCATTTATAGGAATTTTAAGTCTTGATATACAAGATATAAAAATAGAGTGTAATAGTAATCTAAGATTTAGATTAGTTGCTATTTGGTGATTATGATGGAAGTCTATGTATTGGATTATTAAGATTAGTTCCTATTTGGTGATTATGCTGGAAGTCTATGTATTGGATTATTAGGATTTCGGTTATTAACATTTGAAGAAAAGATTTATTTTCTAAGGTTTAAACAACCTTTATAGTTAATAGAACATGATCAATGCCTTTTGGTGATTGATTTATTAGTTTGGATTTGAGATGCTTTATGTCTTAATTGTAAGAGACCAAAGTTAACTATAAAAACATAAGTAGTTTATTAGACATGATGTTTATAAGCTTTGAGATTAAAGCTAACATTAAAAGGTTAAGTAAACTTAAGAGGTAATATGTTTTAATTATTCCCAAGTTTTAGATTTATGACAGGTATAACTAAGGTGTGGAATTATTCACTTTATATTTAAGTGAATGATTAGATTAAATTTGTTTTGCTATTATGAAGATAATAAGTATTTATTTAATGAAAGTATAATTAGATGATCTTCGTAATTTGTTAGAATTTGAAGTCATGTTAATAGTGGTTAAGATATAATGATTATTCACTATATTATATATATGAGTGATACCCAATGTTTATTTAAAAGGGTTTTAATATGATTTTTAAAAGAATATTTTAAAGTTAAGAGTTATACTTAAGTTTGATTATGAATTCAAGTTATGGTTTTGGAATTAGTACTTATACACTAATTTCTCAAGATTTTATAAGAATTGTGATTATTTATTACTTAAGAATTGTTTTTAAAGAATTTACAAAATAAGTAATAGATAAGGATTTATTATTTTAAAATATTAAAACTTTTCTAATAATATAATTAATTTTTTTCTAGTGTAATATATTTATTCAAGATCTTAAAAATGATTTTTATTTATTTTTAAGTATTATTTTTATGTTTATAAAATTCCATTAAAGATTAAATTTATTTAAATATTTACTTCAAATTTTATTTATAGAAGAGTTGAGTTAGTATTTTTATAAAATAGTGGATTTATTTTTATACACAAAAATGATTTTATTTATTTATTTTTAGGACATTTTCTTATATTGTTATAATTTATTGAGAATTCTAGTGACTTTAACCTTTAATGGTATTTTATTTAACTTAAACAATTAGTTTTATATTTTTCTTCGGTAGATAATATTTTTGTGAACATTTTGATATATTATATGTATTTTTAGGATTTTTTGTATTTTCTTGGACTCTTAGAATTTTGTAGGGTTATTTTGGGAAATTCTAATTGTTTTTCTTTTCTTATTTTTTTATCTTGGCCTATTAGTTGGCATGGGCCAACTTGGCCCAATTGGACCTGTCTCGGGTCATTCAGACCACGGTCCATCTCACCCCTCCCTCTTATCTTCTACACACACCCCTTCTTCCCTGCTCCTCCGCTTCTCAAGACACACCACCGCCGGTGCCTACCTGACCAACGCCGGCCAAATCCATGCCACTGGCTGCTGCCTTGTGCTGGCTCTGGCCTGCCGCCGCCTCCTCTTCCTTTCTCTCTTTGATTGGGTTCAGTCACGGCCTCGCGCGCGCCTGACCGAAACCCTAGTTGACATGACTCCAGGTCCTGATGTGGCTCCCGTGCTGGCGCCTTGGTGGTGAGGTTGATGTTGGTGAAGATGGGGTATGTCCTTGGGTTGGTGTAGCTTGGCGCAGGTCACAGGTTGCAGCTCGACGCAGGCTCATGTGTCGCTTATGCCGCTGTGCCGCGGTTGTTGCTACTACGACCACCCCGCCGGTCTGCTTCCTCTTCAAACACCAGCGAGGACCACGAGTAAGTGGGGAATCTCCTTTTCTTTTCTTCACTTGATTCCCCTCTAGATTTCTTTCTGTGATGATGGAATCATCCTAAGTAGCATCGATGCTCTGTTCTAGGGTTTGTGTGATAAGGATCTGTTCTCCTTTGGATTGCTCTCTACTAATTAGCAGATGAAACAAACATATGGGGTTGTGCAAGCTATCAGTCTAGTGATCTACTAAGTGGAGGATATTGTGTTGATGAAATATATTGGATAGCTTGTGACATTTATTGTTAGAAGTGAGGTTTGTGATTATGGTTATCCTATGGTCTAAAGTTTGGTGCAAGTATCTTGATTTCTTTACGGTCAAAATTTGAGAACATTGCATAAGAGGGTTGCTAGGGATGACTAGGAAACAATTTGATTATTGTGTCTGTATTCAGCCACCTAATTTGCTTGTCCTCATGTTGTGCTTTGCACTTGAGATTCTTGAGCTATGTGTTGACTATCAAATCAGCAGTAATTATCTTAAATATGATTCCTAGATAACTAAGCAAGGAAGATGATTAAAAAAATGATCTGAATTCATGTGGTGTCCTTTGCAGCTATATTTTACTTGTTTTCCTTATACTGTCCATATGACATACTACAGTGGAAATGATTTCTAGCAATTAAAGCTAGAGAAATGGTTTGGATTATTTAATAAGTGAGATTGTGATTTATTTAGAATGGACTTGAGTTTGTACTTAAGACATTTTGAATCTGCTAGGTACAGAGGTGCTACCCTATGGGAATATGCCCTGTAGCCTAGTAGCTGTGGTACATGCTTGTCTAGTAATAAACTAGAAAATGAACTGATGATGTTATATCATGCAAGGCATGATCTTGGACAGGTATGAATTGGAATATGGAAAGTAGATTCTCTTTATCTACTTAAATGCTTGATACCTGACTGAATGATTCCTAGATCAAATTATCTAGGAAAATGATTTAAATCATGCTCTAATTTATTGCAAGGATTCCTAGCTTGATTAGCTAGGAAGATGATATGAAGAACTTAATAAACCTTGCTGAGAGGTAAAGTAGAAGTATCATACTTCTCTATTTCTGTTGACAATATTCTAGATGGCTTCTGCCATTCTAGAAATCCTAGTGTGGTGCCTCCTTATGGAGTGTGCACACTAAAATTTCAGAGAGCATGATATGCTATTTATGTTATTGCCTTGGCTTATTAAGATTGTTTGCCTGATGGTTTAATGTTGGAAATTAAGATGGATTAGTTCCTTGCCTGTGATGCAAAGACTGAGGCCTTGATAGAAATAAGAACATATATTTACTTATTTTGGTGGCTTTCATTCTCTATGATGAGCTTTGCATAGCATCTCTATGCAAGCCTGAGAGAAAAGTCTCCATCCAATCCTCCTAGATAAACATCTAGTGGAAGGGTAGATGGATTTAGATGATTTGTAACATAGCCATTATTTATCTTGAATCTGATGGTGCAAGCTAATAAGAACAGGTGCTACATGATATAATTTATATTTTGGACTTGTACCTGTTGTTGGTGGCTTATTGGGGATCTTGATCTACTACTACTTTCCCTTCAGGTTCTGGTTGCATCTCCTCCTTAATCTTCTCCTGCTCTTCTTCTTGTGATACTAATCTGCTCCTCCTTGTGATGTTGCTGATCTTGATCTACTCCTCCTTGCTTCTGTCTTGGCATGTTTCCTGAACTCCTCTAGGTAACCATGATGCATGATGGTTATAGTTGTGTTGGATGATTATTGGGAAGTTGAAGTGTGTATGTGCAGATGTGGTGAAACTGGTGAAGTGCTTGGTGGTGCTACAGTTGGCTGCTACTTTTAGCTATCTGATACAGTCCTTGTTGTGTTGACAACACAACACTTGCATGTGTTGTGTGAGCTGTTGTCCAGTGGCCCCCCTCTGGTTCAAGTTTCTATGTCAGTGACTCCTCCTTGGAGATGAGATCAAGTAAAAGTGAGCTTTACTATTTGGCTGGATCCTCTTCTTTATCCATGGTGAACTTGCCTCTCTCCTTACTTGGTGAAATTTTCCCCTGCCTATGATGCATCAGTTCTTAGGCTAACATTCTGGATAAGAACAGATTTTTACATTGGCCCCCTTTTTTAATAATACTCAATGATGAGTCAAAAGATATCTTTTGTATGCCAAATCTGAGAGTAATAATAATATACTAACCCTTCTTTTATTCTTTATTGTTTTTTGTTATCTTTTATGTTGTTTTGCAGGAATCAAGAATCAGAAATATAAAGAGTGGATTTAGAAGATGAAGAAAAATGAAGATGGCTTTAGTTTTAAATTTTACTTTATTCTTTTGTAATTCACTTTTTATTTTGTGAAGTAATAAGCATTGTATAATTGTAATAAAGGAATTCTTTTTTATTTATTCATTCTTCTTTTGTAACGAAATATTGTATTATTTATTTTATTCAATAAAGTGTACTAGTTTTCTGTTTCTTTTTCTTTTATAATGCATTTGTGAAGACAATGTAATATTTATATATGCTTGTAATAAAGAATCCTTTTAGTTATTTATTTATGTAATTCATTTTCATATTTATTTGTTTTATATAATTTACTTTTATGTTTTTATTGTAATAACAATGAAACATTGTATTCTATAATTAAGTGTTCCATTATTCTTGGAACTAATTAAATATTTATATCTTACTTATAAATAAGAATTCCATTCTTATTTATTATTATAATTCATTTCATTCAATTTTTTTATTAATTAAGACTTGCAATTATTGTATCTTTTCATAAATAAGAGTTCACCTAGTATCTCTTATTACAATTTAATTTACAATTATTAATCCATTTCGAACTCTTTTTGTATTCAAATTCATCAATTAAATATTTGAATTTGAATTGCCTTCCCCTCAAACACAAAAGTACAATAGAGGTCATGTAGAAATCCATCGCACCTGTCCTTATGTTTCCATCCGAACAAGAGAGATATCGATCCCTCTACAGCTTCTTTAGTTTTGCGCGAAAATTCCCCGGATTTTCTGATGCATGAATGCAATGCACACACATGTGTCCTGCCTATTTTTAGCTGCTAATCCTTGGATGTTACATTCTTCTCGGTTGCAACAAGGTGCTTCTGGTTGGCGTAGGCATGGGCACTGTCCAACTCCTGGTTCTCGTGCAGCATGAAGGCGAGGTGATCCACATGATGCTTCATCTCCGGATGTCCTGGCATGGCCAAGGGCTGTCCTGTGGAGTCACATCTTCCGTAGTGAGCGAAGCGGGTGCCAATGATGTGGTTGATATTCTGCCCACACAGACGGGCAAGTGCCTCCTGCATGGCTCTAGCTAGTCCATCCAGCCAGTTGTTCTCCCTCAAGCTAAACGGTATCTTCTCCGACGTGGGTGGCTCCATCTTGCCTCTGAGATCGGCAATGATCAACCACTGGAGTTCTCCTCCTGGCTGATCATTGAGCTACGCTCCAAAGAACTCCGGGTGCGGGCTTCCAAGAAACTCCGCGAGCTGACCCAAGTCCCTCTCAAAGATGAGATCCCCTCCATTGCCAAGATGGTAGAACTTGCTGCACTTGACTTCCATCTATAAGCAATTAGGACGAGTTAGTTAGTGAGGTGATCAAGTGTGTCAAATTTTATGTAGGATTGCAAAAACATTGAGGAACGTATGACTCTCTTTTAGAAAGAATCTCAAGGATAAGAGTGACAATAGGTTTTCATAAATAATCACTATCTTTGTTTTGAAACTAAGTTTTTCAGACGTCCATTCTAACTAGGGTCTCCTATGGTCATGATGGCTCTAATACCAACTTGTCAACACCCGGATTTTTAAGTCGAGATGCATGTTATGCCATACATCGCAATCCCAGGATTACAATTTTTGCGAGACATAACAAAATTGATACCACAGTACATCATCCATTATAAACCATAATAGTCTTACAAATAGTTGATCACATGATCAAGTCTTAATACACATCAAAGCAGCGGAATAAACGTAGTAGAAACTCCATCTTCATTGTCACAGGCAATGCTGATGATGGGAGATGATCCTAGATATCGTAGACATCCTGCTGTCTGTCTTCTGGATACTCCTCTTCATAGTATGGCCATGGGAATAGCCATGAACAAAGCCATGAGTACGTTTAAAGTACTCGCAAACTATCACTAAAGTAAGTAAGACAATTCTAATAGAAATCCTAATTTCTAGGTTTGTTTGCAATAAGCCAAGTTTATTTCAGAAGTACTTAGTAGTAAAGACCTAATTTAGTTATCTAGATTAGTCAAAAGGGAACCTAGTTTCATGTCCACAACCCTGTTGTGGTAAAATAAAGTCATAAGTCATTTTGAAAACATCTGACAACGGAACAGTATGGCCATCCAACTGTCTGACTGCGCACACGGCTATTCGACTAGTTTGACACTCTGCAGAGGTAGTACACTTTCACTGCAACATTCGATACATCCGTCAGGGATAACCCTGAATCATCATACTTGGTATGCGGATAATCAATCCTAACCTTTCAATTACACACCCTAGTATAGGCACCTCCCCTATGAGTTTGGCCTCCCAGCCATGGCCATCCGCCATCCCGGGAACTGCATAGGTGGACATTCATATTCGCGAGGTAGCCTTAGCTCAACCTATTTCCGCGAGGGAACCCATACGAAGTGTCAACACCCAGATTTTTAATCCCAAATGCCTGTTATGCCATACATCGCAATCCTAGGATTACCATTTTTGCGAGACATAGCAGATTTGGATATCACAGTACATCATCCATTACAAACCATACATAAGGTCTTACAAATAAGGATCTCATGATCCAGTTCTTAATACAACTCAAGCAATGGAATACGTAAAGATAACGATAGCGTAGGCGAAGCTCCATCTTCGGGGTCATAGACAATGCTGACGATGGGAGATGATCCTAGTTGTCGTAACCTTCTTGCGGTCCATCATAGTATGTACTTCTCTTCATAGTCTGGCCACGGGAATAGCCAGGGATAAAGCCATGAGTACTCTTTAAGTACTCGCAAACTAATACTAACAGGTTAAGGGGGTTTTTGTAGTACGATACTAAGCTCTAGGGTTGTTTTGCAAAAAGGCAGATTTACCTCTACTAAGTTCAGAAGCAAAGAAAACTAGTGGAAAGTTTTATAACACCTAAGTGGGAACTTAAATTCATATCACAACTCTGTTGTGGTCAAGTCAAATTCACAATTCATTTCACAAGTCATTTTGAAAACATCTGACGGGGGAACAGTATGGCCACTCCAACTGTCCATAACCATGGACGCGGCTATTCGAATAGTTCGACACTCTGCAGAGATTGTACACTTTCACCACAACATTCGATACATCCGTCAGGAACAATCCTGAATTCACCATACTCAGTATGCGGATAATCAATCCTAACCTTTCAATTACACGCCCTAGTATAGGCACCTCTCCTGTGAGTTTGGCCTCCCAACCATGACCAACTGTCATCTTGGGTACTGCAGAGGTGGACAATCTTCACAAGGTAGCCTCAGCTCATACCTTGTCTGCGAGGGAACCCATACTAAGGTACATAAATTTCCAGTCAAGCCCTACCCAAATTTCGGGTATTGTGGTTGTACGGTTTAATTGGAATGGTATCGCATCTAGACAACCATCCGTTTTATAAAGGTCTAAGGCTCATGCCTCAACATTTTCATCAGCAAAATCATTTGGTGATCAAGAACACATGTCAAAACATTTCAGTAGAATGACTCATCATTCTAAGGTTTTCATAACCATTTTCACCAAGTATTCCCATCTAAAGTTGATCAAGTTTTATGCTTAGCACTAGCATCTACAAGTGGGGTAATGACTAAAGAGGGTTAGTAAATAAGTGGGGATTAGCTAAGTTCAATCTCATGCCTTAGGATGACATCAAGATTATCTAACTTAGGCCAAATTTTATGCTCTTTATGCTACCTCAGTTATCTTTCTAGAATCTACAAGTTACTATGTAAACTCTAAGAGAAAGCTTTGATAAAGAAAATAAAGTATTAAGCTTGCAAGTAAAACTAGGATTGGGTTATGAAGTGGGTATGATCACATATGCTTAAGGCATATAATTGTCATAGTAACAAGCAAGTAGTAGCTTGCATAAGTAGGGTATCTTGCAAGTGTGAACTTGCATAATTGCAAGTATAATCTTGCTAAGTTGCAAGGGTTAGCTTGCCTTGAGCAGAGCAGTGGTTGAAGTTCTCCTCGGCTTCTTCCTCGTAGTATCCTCCTTCCTCCTCGTATCCTTGGTCGGTACTAGCGTCTATAAATAAAAACGAGGTACACAATGACCAAACAATACTTAACTATTTCTAATCATCACACAAAAAGTCACACTAGATGATCTAGCATCATCACTATTATCACAAGGATTAAAGCACTTGTCTTATTTATTTTATTTGAGAAAAGTAATTTCTACTCATTAAAAAACTACTTAAGATTTAATATTCTCCAACTCAAACATGGGATCATGTTGACACATGTCATCACCACCTATTTTAGTACATGGGAATGTAATTTAAAGTGGTGTCACAATTTAATAAGGTTTAACCTTTTTATTTTAATTAGATAAAGTGACTAGAAATGCCTATATAGCATTCTTTTTATTATTTGAACATTATCTCTGCAAGTAAACCCATATGTTTTTATATATTATGAAAGGTATGATCAAATGTGATTTTTGAGAGTTGGAATCAACTCAAAAGCTCTTATGATTGAATTTTGAAAAATGTTAGAATACAGAAAAGCTTCTTCCTTGTTATTTTTACCATGGGTGATCTATAAATCTAAATTGTTTGAATCCAACGGGCTTGGATTAAGCTTTTCAGTACCTCTCTAACAAAATTAGTTTCATGCATTTTGGTTCAGTGAATCGAGCTGGGTTGATTTTTGAATCTAGGTACAGAACTATGTTTGAAATTAAATGCATAAAACTAAATTTGAATTGTTGGGTCGGGCAGGAAGGTTAACTGGGCCCACTCGCCTGGCCTGCCAGTGGCTGCCCAAGCGTCGGTGAGACGGGAGGCGAGCGATGCAGGCAACATGGACTGTGGGATCTAGTTCTAATCAAACGGCCCTGGTTCATCGTCCAGGCCGGGAAGCACCGAGATGAACCCTAAGCGCGGCGGTGGGGGGTCGGGAGGCTCACCGCTCTGTGAGGGTGACGGGGGCGAATGACGAAGTCGACGATGGCGGTTCTCCTGGTACCGGTAGCTTCTCCTGGGGTGGCTCCAATTGACGGCTCCCTTCTCCTCCAGCAGCGACGGGCTCTGGCCAAATTCTGGCGATGCGCTGCAAGCCTTGCTCCGGGAGTGAGGTGGGGTGGTTCTGAGGGAGAGTGGAGTGAACTGGTGTGAAGAAAACAAGCGGCGGAGGCCTTTATTTATAGTGGCTGAAGGAGACCGACGGGCACGGGCTGAGCTTGTCGTGGTCGACGGCACAGAGTGCTACTGGCATGGGCAACCGTAGGGGGTGGTGTTGTGCTCCCTGGCGAAGCTCAACGGCGTGGTGGCGAGGCGTGGGGCGGTGCTGATCGGTCAGAACGTGTCGATGCTCTGGGCGGTTCCGACGACAATTTTAATGGCACACATCATGCATGGTCCGCACAGCGGCGAACGGGCATGTCTGCGGGGTTTCTAGGACGGTGGTGATCACGCACGCACGCGGCGAGGGCGGCGTGCGGTCTGTGGGTGCTGGTCGCGGGTGGCGCAATGGCGCGCTCTCGGCTCGCACGCAGAGAGGTTTGGCATGGTCTTGTCGTGTGGTCCAGGGGCTGGCAGTGCTCGGGGCTGGGACAGGGAGTGGCGGTGGATGGTGGAGTGCCTGCTAGACATGCTTGCTAGGCTTGGTGCTGCTCCTAGCTTGCTGTCGACAATGGGGTGGCAAGGTGAGGCTCGACATGCTTGCCATTAATGGCATGGTCTGTTTTACAGTGATCTAGAGGGGTTAAACAAGTTAGATGATCTACTAAGGGTGTAGTGTGAGCTAGATAGGGAACAAGTTAGGCCAAAATTACTGCACACTATAGTGTTTGATGTTTGTTTGATTTGTATCTGCAAGGTGTTTGATGAAATGGCCGCAAGAACTTTGAATTTGAATTTTGGATTCAAACTTGGTGGGTTTGCTAGGCACATACTAGGGAGTGTCTGGTTAGTTGGATTAGTCAAGGGGCACTGGTTTGGTTGGGTTTTGAAAATGGGTGATCTTCAAATATGATAAAGATTCAATTTTGAAATGTGATTTGAATGAGGTTGCCAAATGTTTATGTAAGTTTGAAAGGTGGGCTTTGATTCACTTTTACTTGTTCTAGCAAGGGGTGAAAAGAATTGGGAAAGTTTCTGTTTGAAATCTTGGACTAGAAACACTCAAAGTTACCTAGTGAGCAAGATTGGCAAAAATGACTATTTGCTTTATTTGATTTGTTTTTGAATTTCTCTTGATTTGTTTCTGCAAGGAATGTTTTATATGATGTTATTTTCCTCTTTAAAGCATTTCTTGCTATTTAGGTTAATCACACAAGTTCATTCATGCTTTTATCAAATCATCTCATTCACACATGCATTCATATGATTTTAATTAATCAAAGTTTTTGTTAACCCAAATTTTAGTGATTTGAGTTTGATGATCCTTGTTTTATATTTTTGGGATGTTATACTAAGACACATAAACTTCCAGTTAAGCCCTAGCCAACTCTATGCTCTTGATGGCATCTTTCCTATTTCTCCACTAATCATCAATTAATTAACTATTTGAGCAACTTTGATAAAAGGAAGAAAAGATAAAGCTTGCAGGTAAAAATTGGGATTGGTATAATCAAGGTTGCAGCACACTAGCTTGCATAGTTTTAGCTTGCCTTGGTTGGTGCAGTTGTCAAAGTTCTCCTCATCTCCGTCGTAGAACTCCTCTTCCTCGTACCCCGGGTTGATACTAGTGTCTATAAATAAATACGAGGTACACAATCACCAAACAATACTTAACTACTTCTATTTAGCACACACGAATCCACACTAGATGATCTAGCATCATGTCAATCACTACAAGAAATATTGACATGGCCTTATTTATCTTATTTTTAGAAAAACAATTTCTACTCATTGAAAAATAGTTAAGATTTAATATTATCCAATTATGAAATATGGGATCATGTTGACACATGTCATCACCACACATTCCAATACTTGGAAATGTGATTTAAAGTGGATGGCATAGATTACAAAGTTTAAAATTGCTATTTTAAAAATATTAAAGTGACTAGAAATGACTATATATCATTCTTTTAATACTGGTCCATGATTAATGCATGTAAAACAAATGCTTTTACATAATCAGATATATCATGGCAAAAGTGATTTTTGAGAATTGGAGTCAACTCAAAAGCATTTACGGTCGATTTTAGAAAAATGTATGAAGTTGTAAAAGTATCTGCCTTGTTACTTTTACTCTGGGTGATCTATAAATTCAAACTGTTTGAATCCAACGGGAGTGTTTAGAGATTTTCATTTCCTTTCTATTGGAATCATGCAATTTGGTTCAGTGAATCTTCTTGAATTCAATTTCAAAGTCGCCTACAGAATAGGGTGTTGAATTGAAAGAAAAATCTCCATTTGAATTGATGGGCGTGCGAGGGAACGATACTGGGCCGACCTAACTACGTGGCGCGTGCATAGCGGGCTGCACTTGCGCTGGCCCCACGTGTCAGCGACTGAGCTAACCTGAAATGATATGCGCTAATCTGGGTCGCACGATTAGAGCTTGATCGACGGCTTTGCGTCGTCGTCTCCATCTCACAACGCGCATGGGATTGAACCCTAGATCTATGGTGGGGGTTGCCGGATGCTTACCAGGGCTCCAGCTACGTACTGCAGTGCGGACAAATGAACTGGATGGCGACGACGGTTCGAATGGTGGTCGCGGAAGCTCCTGGGGCGGCTCCTAGCGCTGGCTCCTTTCCATCACTGCGGCGGCGGGCTCTGGTGAAATTCCGGTGATGTAGTGCTTGCCTTGCTGCGGGGATGGGTCAGAGAGGTTGTTGGGTGACAGAGGAGTGGAATGGTGTGCGTTTTAAGGCAGGGGGCAGGGTCTATTTATACCTCAGCGAGGGGAGCATTATGGTATGGCTCGGGCTTGTCGGCGACATCGTTACAGGGTACTATGGGCATGGCGGAAGGTGTAGGCCGACGCAAGGCTCCTTGGCGATTGTCATGCGCACAGTGGCACAGCGAGGTGCGGTCTCCATCGGTCGGGGACGTCCATGCTCTGCTCGGGTACCACGGGAGTTCTTCACGGCATACGGTGGTTACGGGTCATGCGGGGTCAAACGGGCATGTCTGGGAGGTTGCTGGCAGCATGGCGAACGCATTGATGCAAGGGGAGAGCAAGGCGTGGCGTGGTTGCATGGTATTGCTCGGCGCTCTGGCGCGGTGCTCGGGATGGTCAGCAGAGAAATGGGCACGGCCACGCTGGTGTTTCCACGGGCTGGTGTTGGTCGAGGCGTACATAGGAAGTTGCGGTGAGGTCACGACTAGCTTCTAGACATCGTGGGCGAGGGCGGCGAGTCTTGTAGCAGCGAGTCCACGTCAGGGTAGCATGGGCGAGCTCAGGTATGGTCGGCACTAGTCAAATTGGCGAGTGAGAGAGGATTAGTTGCACGGTCTGGTACTGGGGTGAGTGGGGGCGAGTAGTGGAGGCTGTGTGAGGTACCAACATGATCACAACAATCACCTAAACAGTGGGGAGTAGGTAATCCTGTACTGTGCCTGCTAAGCGTTTGATTAAATGTCCGCAAGAGAAGAAGATTTGAAATTTCAAATTCTGTTTAGTGGTTTGATTGGTCATGTTCTTGGGAGTCTCTGGTTGCAAGGATTGGGTGCAAGGATTCAATTTTTAGAAGTCCCTCAAATGAATTTGAATTTGTTTCTGTAAGTTTTGAAAGCTCACTTGTGTTCATTGTTACTTGGTCTAGCAAGATGAAAAAAATGGAATTGTTTCTGTTTGAAATCATTTACTAGAGATGCCCAAAGTGGGCTAGGTGTTAACTTTGGCAAAAATGACCATTAGGTCATATGCTTCACCATTTGATTTTCTTTTGATTTGATTTGGTTTGTATTTGGCCTAGATGATATTGCTTTGGTCTTTAAACCAAACCTCATCATTTACAACAAACAAATCATGGCATATCAAGCATTGACCATCATTCATAAACACACACATGCATTTATATTTTTAAAATTAAAAGCTTTTGTAAATCCAATTTTAGTTGATTGGAAATTGATATCTTCATTATAATATTTTTTAGATGTTACAGTTACTTGTTTATGTCCGAGAATAATGGTTGTTTGATTTATATGAGTAATATCTTTTATGGTCATGCGCCTATGATAGATGGTCTACATGCATGTGTTCATAATATAGATGCTAAACATACATGTGTTCATAATATACATGTCTACATACATGTGAATCTCGATAGTAGTGATACACATGTTCATAATATAGATGGTAAACAATTGAAATTAAATGATAATTCTACATACATGTGGCACTGTCATGTTCATCATATTGGAGTGAAGCGTGTGAAGAAACTCCATTCCGATGGACTTATTGAATCACTTGAAAGATGCGAATCATGTCTGATGGGAAAAATGACTAAGACTCCATTTTTTTGGCATAATGGAGCGCGATATGGACTTATTGGAAATCATACATACCGTGTGTGTGGCCCGATGAGTGTGGCATTGCGCGGTGGTTATCGTTATGTTCTTACTCTCACGAATGACTTTTGTAGATATGGGTATATCTATTTCATAAAACCTTAGTCCGACACTTTCGAGAAGTTTAAGGAATTTCAAAGTGAAGTAGAGAGTCAACATAATAAGAAGATTAAATTTCTGCGATATGATCGTGGAGGTGAGTATCTAAGTTACAAGTTTGGCGAGCATTTAAAGAAATGAGTAATACTTTCACAATTGAGACTGTCGGGAACACATTGGTGTGTCCGAACATCGTAATCGAACTCTCTTAGATATGATTCCTTCTATGATGTCTCTTATAGATTTACCGTTATCATTTTGGGGTTATGCATTAGAAACAACTGCATTCACTTTAAATAGGGCACCATCTAAATCCGTTTAAATGACACCGTATGAATTATGGTTTGGGAAGAAACCTAAATTGTTGTTCCTTAAAGTTTGGGGTTGCGAAGCTTATGTAAAGAAGTTACAACCCGACAAGCTTGTACCTAAAGCAGAAAAATGCGTCTTCATAGGATACCCTAAAGAAACAATTGGGTATACCTTCTATCATAGATCCGAAGGCAAAGTTTTCGTTGCCAAGAATTGATCCTTTCTGGGAGAACGAGTTTCTCTTGAAAGAAGTGACTAGAAGGAAAGTAGAATTTGACGATGTTGTCGAACCTTCTCTCGGATTTGAGAGTAGCGCGGAGCCGGAATATGTTCTTGTGCCGCTTGCACCAATAAGAGAGGAAGCTAATGATAATGATCATGAAACTTCGAACGAAGTTACTACGGAACCTCGCAGGTCGACAAGGACTCGTACCACTACTAATTGGTATGATGCTGTTATGAATGTCATGTTGGTGGATAACACCAACGACCCTATGACGTATGAGGAAGCAATGATGAGCCCAGATTCCAAAAAATGGCATGAATCCATGAAATTTGAGATTGGATCCTTGTACGAAAACCAAGGGTGGATTTTGATGGACTTACCGGATGGCCGCAAGGCTGTTGAGAACAAATGGATTTTCAAGAAGAAAACAGATGCTGATGGTAATGTAATCGTATATAAAGCTCGTCTTCTCACAAAAGGGTTCCGATAAATTAAAGGACTTTACTACGATGAGACTTTATCACCGGTAGAGAAGCTAAAGTCTGCGAGGATTTTTTTAGCAATCGCTGCATATTACGATTATGAGATATGGTAGATGGATGTCAAAACGGGGTTCCTCAATGGCGACATTGATGAATAGTTGTATATGGTACAAACCAAAGGTTTTGTCGATCCTAAATATGCCAACAAGGTATGCAAACTTCAAAGGTCCATTTATGGATTGAAGCAAGCATCCCGGAGCTAGAATCAACGTTTTGATAAGGTGATCAAAAGATTTTGATTTATACAAACTTATGGAGAAGATTGTATTTACAAGAAAAGTGAGTGGGAGCTCTGTAGGATTCCTAGTACTATATGTAGATGACATATTGTTGATTGGGAATGATATAGAACTTATAAGTGTCAAAGACTATTTGAATAATAGTTTTTCAATGAAGGATCTTGGCGAAGCTGCATACATTTTAGGCATCAAGATTGATAGAGATAGAGAGAGAATGAACAAAACTACATGTTTGGACAAAGGTTCTAAAGAGGTTTGGAATGGAAGATAACAAGAAAGGGTTCTTTCCCATGTTTCCCAATACGTCCTTGAGTAAAAATCAAAGTCCAGCTACGACACAAGATAGAGAGAGAATGAACAAAACTCCCTATGCCTCAACCATAGGATCTATCATGTATGCCATGATATGTAAAAGACCAGATATTGTATATGCTATTAGTTTGACAAGAAGATATCAAAGAGATCCAGGAGTAGATCACTGGATAGCAGTCAAAAATATCCTAAAGTACTTAAGAAGGACTAACGATATGGTTCTTTCTTATGGAGGTGACGAAAAACTTGTTGTAAACGATTACACCGATGCTAGTTGGAACACAGATCTGGATGACTCTAAGTCGCAGTTTTTGAACGTATTTAGTTTGAATGGTGTAGCAGTGAGCTGGAGGAATGCTAAGCAAAGCTTTTTGGCAAGATCTTCAACTGAATCGGAATACATAACCGTTGGAGATATGCCCTAGAGGCAATAATAAAAGTGCTTATTATTATATCCTTGTGTTTATGATAAATGTTTACATTCATGCTATAATAGTATTAACCGGAAACATTAATACTTGTGTGATTTGTAAACTAAATTAGAGTTCTTGGTAAAGCCTCTTTATAATACTAGCTTGTTGGTTAATAGATGATCGTGGTTTCTCGATCATGAACATTGAGATGTTATTGACAATAATATCATATCATTAGGTGAATGGTATGATGGACATACTCCTATAGATAAGCGTAGCATAAAGATCAAGTCATTTCAATAGTTCATTTGCTATAAGATTTTTGATACATAGTAACCTAATTCCTCCGACCATGAGATCATGCTAATCACCATCACCGGAAGGATGCTTTGATGACATCAAACACCACTCAGTAACTAGGTGGCTATAAAGGTGGCATTGAGTGTTCGGAAAGTATGTGTTGAGGCACATGGATCAAGAGTGGGATTTGTCCATCCATATTATGGATAGATATACTCTGGGCCCTCTCGGTGGAATGTCATCCAATTAGCTTTCAAGCATGTGACTTGCTCAAAAGGGATCACATATCACGGTAACGAGAAAAGAGTACTTATCGGTAACAAGGTTGAACTAGGTATGCAGAGATACCGACGATCAAACCTCGGATGAGTAAACTATGGCGAGACAAAGGGAAATTAGTATCGTATGTAAGTGGTTCATTCAATCTCAAAGTAATCGTAGAAATATGTGGGAGCCATATGAATTTCCAGATTACTCTATTGGTTATTGATCAGAGAAGTGTCTCGATCATTTCTGCATAATTCACGAACAGTAGGGAGACACACTTAAGGATTCAATGTTGTTTAGTAGATATGGAATGTAAGTAGGGAGACCGAATGTTGTTCGGAGTCTCGGATGGGATCCGGGATATCACGAGGAGATCCGGTATGACCAGAGAATAAGATTTATATAAGGAAAATCTGATTCCGGAGTTCGGGAATGATTTCAATGTTTTCATTGGAGAGGTTCTAGAAGGGTCTAGAAGGTTCACCGGACCAGAAGGGGAATGGTTCATGAATGTGTCATGGTTAAGTGGAATGATTGGATCATGTCCAAGGTCACTTTGTTGGGAATTTGTGAGAGACAAATAAAGCTCTAAATTGAAAGTCAAAAGGGAGGTTTGAAAAGTCAAACTGGAACAATAGTTTCCTAGTGGAAGAAGGAAAGATTCCTTCCTTCTCTCCAACTTGGGTTTGGGGAAGGATTCAAACTCCCCTCTCCCAAGATGCCCTCCCTCTCATAAATAGAGGGGAGGGGCTGCCCCAAAGCACGACAACTAGCAATCCCCACCTCCAAGCCGCGCCGAAACCTCCCTAGCGCCGCCGCCATTTCTTGTCGCCGACACCACCTCCTCCTCTCCGGCCTTCTAAACCTAGATCGCCGGAAACCCTAGATCCACCATAACATGCTACGGCTTAGGCGAAGGCCTAAAGGATCTTTCCTCTACTTCTGACACCACGCCGCCGTGCTGCCGGAATCACGAGGAGAGAACTACAACCTCTGCTGCTTGCTGGAACAAGCGAGAGGAAGGTCTTCATCGAGTACCGAATGTGTGACCGACTGCGGAAGCACTGCCGGAACACAACACCGGAAGGATCGTCTACGCGATCTTGAGATTGACAAGTGTACGACTACATCACCCCCGATAATCTGCTCTCGTTAACCGCTTTGGAATCTTCGAGGGTGAGTGATCTAATCGACTCGTTTCTACAATCTAGTAGATAGATCTTGGCTTGTTTATGTGCATGCGGTAGAATTTTTTTGTTTTCCATGCAACGAACCCCTACAGTGGTATGAGAGCCAGGTTTATATGTAGATCTGTTGCACAAGTAGAACACAATGGTCACTGTGGGCGGTGGTGCTTTTGTTATCAATTGCTTTTTGTGTACTTTGCATCTTGCGGTATGATGGGATGAAGCGTCCCGGGCTAACCTTACATGACATCGTTCATGAGACTTGCTCCACGCTCAAGATGCAACTTGTATTGCATAAGTGGCTTTGCGGGTGCCTGTCTCTCCCATCATAGTATAGATTCAATTTACAACGGGCACTTGATAGTTCAAACATCAACGTTGTGTTTCTTGTTCGTAAGTTAGAACGACACTTATTGAAAGCCCCAAACCACATAAAACATGCAAAGAAAATTAGAGGCTTCTAACTTTGTTTTGCAGGGGTGTGCTATGATGTGATATGGCCATGATTGTGATTATATATATGATGTATGCAATGTTCCTTATTGTAAGTTGGCAACCGGCAGGAGCCATATGGCTATCTTTTTAATTCCCTTAAGACCTGCGTGTCTATTATTCAAAGTAGTTCTAATAGTTGATGCTGGTGGACGACAACCATGGAGCAGCGCCATTGACCTTGACGCAATGTCGGTGATGATGGAGATCATGTTCGTGCTTGAAGATGGAGATCGGAAGCACAAGAAGAAAGGCCATATCGTATCACATATTTTGAATTGCATGTGATGTTAATCCTTTTATGCATCTTGTATTGCTTAGTTCGCGACGGTAGCATTATAAGATGATCCCTCTCACAACAATTCAAGTTATAAAGTGTTCATCATTAGTAGGCACCGTTGTTAAAGCTCGTTGTTTCGAAGCACCATGTGATGATCGGGTGTGTTAGATTCTGCGAGTGTATACAACGGGAGTAAGCCAGATTTGCTCATGCGGAAGCTAAGGTTTGATCTTGACGAGCCTAGAATGTACAGACATGGTCTCGGAACACAGATCACCGAAAGGTAAAGCATGAGTCATATAGTAGATATGATGAACATGTTGATTGTTCGCCATTGAAGCTACATCAACTCTCGTAATGATCGGTTTTGATGTGGTGGATTTGGTTCGTGTGATCACTAAAAAAATGTGAGGGATATTGTTTTGAGTGGGAATTCACCTAGATTAATTTAACTATTAATTAGAACTCAATTTGTCATAAACTTAGTCTAAACTATTGCAAATATGTTGTAGATCAATGGTGGCCCCTACCATCAATTTTAATGCGTTCCTAGGGAAAGAAAAGTTGAAAAACAATGGAATCAAATTTGCGGATTGGCTCCGCAATTTAAGGATTGTCCTCAATGCTGGTAATTTGACCTATGTGCTGGATGCACCGCTGGGTGACCCACCTGCAGCTGATGCTACCGATGAAGTAAAGAATGTTTACCTCGCTAGGAAGACTCAGTACTCCACAATTCAGTGTGCTATCTTGTATGGTTTAGAATCGGAGCTTCAGAAAAGGTTTGAGAATTCAGACCCACATGATATTGTCCGTGAACTCAAACTGATATTTGAGACTCACGCGGCAGTTGAGAGCTATGAGGCTTCTGAAAAGTTCTTTAACTGCAAGATGGAAGAGGGCAGCTCCGTCAGTGAGCATGTGCTTAAGATGTCTGGTCACGCAAACAAACTCCAAAGCTTGGGTATAGTGATTCCTAATGCTTTGGGGATTTACCGTGTCCTCCAATCACTACCACCAAGTTACAAGAACTTTGTGATGAACTACAATATGCAAAGCATGAACAAGCAGTTGCCAGAACTCTTCTCCATGTTAAAATCTGTAGAAGTGGAGATCAAGAAAGATCACCAAGTGTTGATGGTCAATAAGACCACCAAATTCAAGAAAGGCAAGTCTAAGAAAAAGGGACACTTCAAGAAGGGTGGTAAGAAAGTTACCGCACCGACGAAGAAGACCAAGGCTGGACCTAAGCCTGATACTGAGTGCTTTTACTGCAAGGGAGAAGGTCACTGGAAGCGGAATTGCCCTAAGTACTTGGCGGATTTGAAGAACATCAACATCAAGAAGAAAAGTATATCCGATATACATGTTATTGATGTGTATCTCACTAGTAGTGGTAGTAGTGCCTGGGTATTTGATACTAGTTCAGTTGCTCATATTTGTAACCCGAAATAGGAACTGCAGAATAGACGGAAACTAGCAAAGAACAAGGTGACGATGCGTATTGGAAATGGATCATAGGTTGATGTGATCGCGGTCAGCACGCTACCTCTTCATCTACCATCGGGATTAGTTTTATACTTAAATAATTGTTATTTGGTGCCTGCGTTGAGCATGAACATTATCAGGATCATGTTTATTGCGAGACGGTTACTTGTTTAAGTCCGAGAATAATGGTTGTTCGATTTATATGAGTAATATGTTTTATGCACATGCACCTTTGATAGATGGTCTATTCTTGTTGAATCTCGATTGTAGTAATACATATATTAATAACATTGAAGCTAAACGTTTGAAATTGAGCGATAACTCGACCTATATGTGGCACTATCGTATTGGTCATATTGGAGTGAAGCGTATGAAGAAAATCCATTCTGATGGACTTCTTGAATCACTTGATTTCGAATTACTTGAAAGATGTGAAGCACGTCTGATGGGTAAAATGATTAAGACTCCATTTTCTGGTATGATGGAGCGAGCTACGGACTTATTGGAAATCATACATATCGATGTGTGTGTCCCAATGAGTGTATGAAAGAACATTTTATAATCCCTAGTATTTTGTGTGTTAGATAAGAATATCAAGGATTATTTAATGTGTGTTGAAGTGTTGCAGCTACCTATGAGAAAAAGGGAAAGGATTCTGATTTTGGGGGGCGGATAATCCGCCCCCACCAGGGGCAGATAATCCGCCCCTCCCTCTTCCCAAGTAGGCGCAAGCCCCAGAAGGGGGCGGAATTTTGGCCTGATTTTCCAGCCCCGCCGGATTATCCGCCCCTCAGGGGGGCCGAATAGTCCCCCCTGCTCATCGCCAAGGTGCAAGCCCCAGAGAGGGGGCGGAGTATTGGCCGGACTTTCCAGCCTGGCCGGATAATCCTCCCCTCAGGGGGGCCGAATTATCCGCCCCCCCAAGATCTTCACCAAGTTCTGCAGGCGCCCACCCTAGAGAGGGGGCGGAGTTTCCCCTGGAGAATCCGCCCTTGGGGCGGAGTTTTCCCAGGGGCGGATAATCCGCCCCAAGTGGGGGGCGGATAATCCGCCCCCAAAGTTGTGCAATGGCCAAATCTGGGGAGGGGGTATTTAAGCCAGCCTTCCCCCTCCTGCCAGAACTCTTGATTCATCTCGAAAAAGACCAGATCAGATCTGAAAGCTTCGTCTAAGAGTGCTCCACCTAGATCCACCCAAAGGCCCCATCCCTTGGGGAATCGAAGGAGGAGAACTCGATCTTCATCATCAGCAATCAAGCGCTTCATCTCCTCTCCATTCATTTGGAGAACCCCCAATCTAGTATTTCTTGCAAATACCTAGATCCTTGTTTTTGTTTATATTGATAAACCTTGTCCTTGTGGTAGCTTGTTGTCATCTCGGGAGCCCCCAATTCGGTTGTGGGTGTGTACCCCGATAGTGTTGTAAAAGGCACCGGTTCCCGCCTCGAAGGGATCCAATAGTGGAGAAGGTGGATCAGGCCTCTCGTAGCGACATCCATCGGAGAATAGGGTGAGGCCTATTGTGGCGTGGTGGTCTTAGAACCGCCCACCCCTCCAATGCAGATGTACTTCCCTTAACAAGGAAGGAACTGCGATAAAACAAATCCCTGTGTCTCCGCGTGCTCCACTATGGTTTCCTCGCGCCTCTTTTACGTGCTTAGTATTTAGGGCTACATATAGGGAAATTCTCGTAGTTGCATATCTAGAGAATTTACTTTCTGTCAAGCCTAAAATTGAAAAAGTATTAAAATTGGTTAGCACCTATTCACCCCCCCCTCTAGGTGCCCATAAGATCCATTTCAATTGGTATCAGAGCCTCGGCTCTTATTTCGGGCTTAACCGCCTAAGAGAAGTATGGGTTCCAAGGTAGATGGGAGTGATGCTCCAGAGGTAGTCACCATGAACGATCTCAAGGCATTGGAAACAACCTTGGTGAGTTCAGTGGAGGCTAAGATGGAAGAGATGCGTCAATTGATAATGCGTCTCTCCACATCCGCAGCATCACCCCCATCTAACTCTGAGGATACCACTCCGCAATCCAAGGAAACGGGTAAAACTATTTCCAAAGATAACGAAGTGGTTGGTGATGATACTAGCAAGAGCTCCTCCTCGAAAAAGGATAGCGGTAAGGATGGATACAATGAGGTTTCTCATGTGTATTCCCCTGATCCACCTATCCCTCACCCACATATACATAATAGGGGTGATCCACCCAAACTTTCTGCATCTACTTTCCCTCAATGGCAATTTTTTATGAAATCTCATGTGTGCAGTTCCTCCATAGAGTTGTGGAAGATCATCGAAAATGGTCTTCATGTTGGAAACCCCAACAATCTCACAAGAAGAGAAGTGGTCAATAGCCAACTCAACGCTACATCTCTACACATGATACAGCTTGGTGTGGGTGACAAAGACATGCCACACATTCAGCATCTTAGCACAACTAAAGAAGCTTGGGATGCCCTCACCGAGCTCTTCATCGGAAATGAAAGTATGAGAAGGAATAGATATGATGCATTGAGCAATGAAGCTGAAGGATTCTATATGCTGGATGGAGAAGACCACGAGGACATGTATAGGAGGCTCAAGGCAATAGCCACAACCTTCAGAAACCACGGTGCAACTCATGTTGATGATGCTTGGATCAAGCGCAAGTATGTCAGTGCTCTTATGCCATTTGAGCCCACAGATTTGAAAAGTCTCCAAGGTAGGCATAACTATCACCTCATGTCATCTAATGAGGTAATGCAAGAAATGGCCGCTTTCAAAGTGGCTGCCAAGAATGCCGAAGATGCTCGTGCTCGAGCTATGGGGATGCAAAAGGGGGTCAACATGGCCTTGAAGACTAGTGTGATTGATCATGATGAATATGTGGTAGAAGGTCTGGACTGTCCCGAGGATATAAAAAGTATCCACGGACAATACTTGGCTCTTTATGCAATAAACTTTTGGAAAGATCCAGCCAAGGCTAAAATCTAAACTAGATCGCAAGAGTGGAGCCTATGGAAGAAAATAAAATGGTCCCAAGCTGAGAACATGCTTCAATTGTGGTGACCGGCTGCACTTCGTAGCTGAGTGTCCATATCAAAGTAGGGAGGATAATGGAGGAAGACTCATTTTCAAGGACAAATCAAAAGCTCCACGTAAGAAACAGTTTGTAAAGAAGAATGCTCCTTTCAAGAAGCAACCAAAGATTGTTCTAGTGGCTCAAGAAGAATATTCATCGGGGAGTGAAGATGAGGACGAGGACGATAGCTCTCAAGAGGTGGCTGCTATAGCCACCACATCTACATCAACATCTCTCTTCGACTCTCTGAACGAAAACATCATCAACAAGAATGCTACTTGTCTCATGGCAAGAAGCTCCGAGGTAACTTCTTCTAACTCTTCTTTTCTCAAGGCTATGATAGACATGGATGATCCTACTAGTCTTAAGGTTAAAGAAGAGATTATTGCTTTGGATTATTTCTACACTAACTTGCAAGGTGAGCACAAAGTTCGTTTTGAAGCTCTTATGGATCAGCTGGCCCAAAACGAAGCACTCCTCGAAGAAAAGGGCATAATTGAAAGGGAGGATGCAATGGAAATTGCATCCCTAAAAAATGCTCTTGAAGAAGAAGAAGCTCGGGTCTCTCTTGAAGAGAGGCTTGAGTCTATGGAAGAGTCACATGAAGGAATTGTGACTAAACTTTTTAAGGAACGTGACAATGCTGTCACCAAAGCAAAGAAGTTAAAGAAGGAAAGGATTGACTTTGGGGCTGCTCATGATAGACTCTCCGAGGAATTGGAGAAACTTGACAATGCTCACAAGGCGTTGAAAAATGAGTTCTTTATTCTCAATGAGTCACATGATCATCTTCAAAGTCGATTGGCCAAATATGATACTCCTAGCTCGTCAAACTCAACATATAGTAACAAGGAAAATTCTAGTGTGGAAAAAGAAGTGATCAAGGAGATCACTACCAAGGACAAAGGTGTCCTTGATGAAGTCCTTGGCAAGCAAAGGTCAAATCATAGTAAAGAGGGATTTGGGTATGTCACCAAGTCCAAGAAGAAGAAAACCAAGAAGAACAAGACCAAGAATGTGCAATCAAAGATAAGCACCGCTGAGAAGAATGTCACAAAAGACAAGACTAATAATATTGGTTTTGCAGGGTCTCACAATCCGAATTATGAACTCTTTTGTGATGACTATGGTGATGTTTATGCTTATTATGTCGGTCCCTTTGATGAATATATTGCTTGGTCTATTTGGGTCCCAAAGACCCTTGTTACTAACATGAAAGGACCCATTGAAAAATGGGTACCTAAAACCAAGAAGTAATTTTCTTGCAGGGCTATGCTTCCGGTGAGTCCAAATGGGTGCTGGATAGTGGCTGCACTAGTCATATGACCGGAAGCAAGGAGATCATCACGGAGATGCGTCCAAATCATGATAATATCACAGTCTCCTATGGTGATAAGTCTAAATCTCAGGTATTGGGTCTTGGCAAGGTTGTGGTTGCCCACGATATCTCTCTCGTGGACATCATGCTTGTTGAGACCCTCGGTTACAACCTTCTTTCTATTTGTGCCCTTGGCAAGATGGGTTTTGCTATTTTTATCGATGAGAACTTTGGATACGTCGAAAAGGTTATGGTACTATTGTGGAGCAAGTCTCTAAAGGTCGCTTTCGTTGGATACGTCGAAAATGACCTGTATGTGGTGGACTTCTCGGGGAAAACCACTTCAGGCCCGATGTGTCTATTCGGAAAGGCCGACGTGGGATGGCTATGGCATCACCATTTAGCCCATGTCAACATGAGAACTTTGCAAAGTCTCCAGAAGGGTGGCCACATCCTTGGACTAAAAGACAATGTCTCTTTTGCCAAAGATCGTGTTTGCAGGGCTTGTGTAGAAGGAAAAATGCATGACTCTCCCCACAAGAGGAAGACTATTGTGTCATCAAAGAGGATCTTGGAATTACTTCATGTGGATTTATTTGGTCCTCCTTCTCATGCAAGTCTTGGTGGGAAGAAATATTGCTTGGTCATTGTCGATGATTACTCAAGATATACATGGGTCTATTTCTTCAAGCTGAAAAGTGAGACTCAACAAACAGTCATCGACTTTTCTAATGAAGTTCAACGTCAACACAATGTTCCTATCTTGGCAATTAGAAGTGACAACAGCTCCGAATTCAAGAACTATACTTTAAATGAGTTTCTTAGCGAAGAGGGGATTAGACATCAATATTCCGCTGCGTACACCCCTCAACAAAATGGTGTAGCCGAGAGGAAGAACCAGACTTTGATGGATATGGCAAGATCTATGCTAGCTGAATTCAAGTCTCCTTATAATTTTTGGGCTGAAGCCATATCCACTGCTAGTCACTCATCAAACCGGCTCTACCTTCGAAAGATTTTGGACAAGACTCCATATGAAATACTTACCGGTAACAAGCCCAACATCTCATACTTCAGGGTATTCGGGTGTAAGTGTTTCTTTCTTATTAAAGGTGTCCGTTTGTCAAAATTTGAGTCCAAGGCTTTAGAAGGTATTTTTGTTGGTTACGGTGTCGAATCCCACACTTATAGAGTCTACAACAAGCTCACTGGGATTGTTGTAGAATCTTGTAGTGTGGAGTTCGATGAAAATAACGGCTCCTTTGTAGGGCAAGTTGATGTTTGTGATGCAGATGTTGAAATACCCCAAGATGCCATAAGAAGAATGGGCATGGGATTTTTCCGCCCCATTGAGGAACCCCTTGTGGCGGATCGGGAAGGACAATGCTCCACACATGTGGAGCCCTCATCTACATAAGATCAACAACCTCCTACTGTTGGAGAAAATCCTGCATCAACACCGCAATCTGTTGAAGATCAACTGTCCCCTGGACAAGTTGGTAGTCCCAGGCCGGACTATCCGCCCCTCCAAGGGGCGGACAATCCGCCCCTGGCACTCCAACTCGTTCCAGAGGATCCGAAGGAGAAGTCAATAACTCTGAAGCTCCCAGGCCGGATTCTCCGACCCCCGAGGGCGGATTATCCGGCCCTGGGTCTCCAACTCCCGTCAGGCATTCTCAGGAAGATGGCTCTAGTACTTCACCTCCCAGGCCGGATAGTCCGGCCCTTCCAAGGGGCGGATTATCCGGGCCTGAATAAAATGTTCAGCAACAATCTTCTGGCGTAAACAGAGACCAAGATCAAGGGCAAGGTAGTAATCAAGACATGGATACAAATATTGAATCAACTCCTTCTAGAAACAATAAGTACATTGAGGCTCGTCGCAAGGCTCGTGCTGATCGGAACCTTGAACTAAGAGGTCACACTCTTGACAAGGTTGTTGATGATCTACGACGAAGGGTATCCACTAGAAGAGAACTTGCAAGCTTCTGTGATCATCAAGCTCACATTTCCATGGTTTAACCGAAGAAGGTTTTTCATGCTCTTGAAGACCCCGATTGGGTTGTTGCAATGCATGAAGAATTAAATAAATTCGAACGCAACAAAGTTTGGAAGCTCGTAGAAAAACCAAAGTATTGCCGTAATGTTATCGACACCAAGTAGATCTTCAAGAACAAACAGGATGAAAATGGCATTGTTGTGAGGAATAAAGCACGACTCGTGGCTCAAGGATTCTCTCGAGTGGAAGGAATTGATTTTGGCGAGACTTATGCTCCTGTGGCTCGTCTTGAGTCCATCCGTATCCTTCTTGCATATGCAGCCCATCATACTTTTAAATTACAACAAATGGATGTTAAGAGCGCTTTCCTTAATGGTCCTCTACATGAGTTAGTATACGTCAAGCAGCCCCCGGGGTTTGAGGACCCCAAATTCCCGAACCATGTCTACAAACTCGATAAGGCGCTCTATGGCCTTAAACAAGCCCCACGTGCGTGGTATGAGCACCTTAAAGAGCTTTTGCTAGACCATTGTTTCGAAGTTGGGCAAATCGATCCCACTCTTTTTACTAAGAAGGTTAATGGGGAGCTTTTTGTATGCCAACTTTATGTAGATGACATTATTTTTGGCTCTACTAACCAAGCTTTTAACGATGAATTTTCAAAGCTTGTGACTGGCAGGTTTGAGATGTCCATGATGGGTGAGCTGAGGTTCTTTCTTGGATTTGAGATCAAACAACTTAGAGAGGGAACCTTTATTAATCAAGCTAAGTACATCCAAGACATGCTCAAAAGGTTCAAGATGACGAATCTCAATGGCGTTGCTACCCCAATGCAAACAAAGTGTCATCTTGAGCTCAATCCCAAGGGTAAAGACGTGGATCAAATGGTATACCGATCCATGATCGGCTCTCTCCTTTACCTCTACGCATCTAGGCCCGATATCGTGTTAGTGTAGGAGTGTGTGGAAGGTACCAAGCCGCTCCTAAAGAAAGCCACTTAGTGGCGGTCAAGCGAATCTTCCGATATTTAGTTCATTCCCCAAATTTTGGGTTATGGTATCCCAAGGGTTCAAGTTTCTCTCTATGTGGTTACACTGATTCAGATTGGGCTGGTGACAAATATGATAGGAAATCAACCTCTGGTGCATGTCAATTCTTGGGCAGGTCTCTAGTGTGTTGGTCATCAAAGAAACAGAATTGTATTTCACTCTCAACCGCCGAAGCTGAATATGTTGCTGCTACAACTGCTTGTACCCAATTGTTATGGATGAGGCAAACTTTAAAGAAATATGGTGTCAATTGTGACAAAGTGCCTCTATTATGCGACAATGAAAGTTCTATCAAAATTCCTTACAATCCCGTGCAGCATACAAGAACAAAACATATAGATATTCGCAACCACTTTATTCGGGATCATGTTGCTCGTGGTGATATTGCTCTATGCTTTGTGAGCACGAAGAACCAACTTGCTGATATTTTCACGAAGCCTCTTGATGAAGCAAGATTTTGTTATTTGAGGAATGAGCTAAATATTATAGATTCAAGGAGCTTGGCTTGACTACCCTTGCACACTCACTTGATCTTATTCATGTATTTGGTTTAGATGTGGGCATAGACATAGGGGGAGTGTGGTCCTAATTGATTGGGCCAACCCTCCCCCCATAATGTCGAAAGCAAGTAAAATCATTTCCCTTAATATCATTTTGTGATATGTGGGTCATCGATGAGCATTGGTTTTGAACTCAAGATACATCTTCGCGGTGTCATGCCATGTTCTCCAACATGGTGGCTTCGGCCCCCGCCCTCTTCCTCGAGAAGAGTTGGTTTTTCATGGGTCTCGTTGGATTTTCTTGCATATCTCATGTTCTTATGGAAAACACACTCAAATTTGGCTTTTGATTGATTTGATTCTTGCAAATTTGGGTGTGTAGTACCATCTCAGTTTGATGCTCTCAACCCAAGCCTTTCTCTCCCTCCTTGAACCATCTATTCTTGCACACAAGTCCTCTAAAACACCATCGAGAGGTTTGCTAGGTTGCTCTAGCCTGATTCTCAGATTTTTGCAATTCGGGGCGGATTATCCGCCTGGTAATCAGCCCCTTATAGGCTGGGTCGGGGAGGGCAGGCTCAAACAGAGCAGCCAGTCCTCCCCCAACCCTACCTCTGCTCCCCAGCCGCCGCCGGAGCATCCGCCTCTCCTGGAGTCGATTCGACCACCGGATTCTCCGGGCTCTCCTTGGATCTTCTTCACCTTGAATCTGGGTATCTTCTCCTCCACGATTTTCCTCCAATGAGTGAGGGTAACTCCCTCATATCTATCCTTTTGTATGGGATGTATTTTATTTGGTGGAAATCTCGTTGTAGAAGGTTCTTGGTGTTGTTCCTTACATGCTAGAAATAGTAGACTTGCAACCCTAGTACCCGATCTTTTTTGCCATGTTAGATCTGAGCCAATCCAGAAATTTTCTGCGGGGGGCGGATTATCCGCCCCTGCCAGGGCCGGATAATCCGGCCTGGAGAGTAAAATCTGGTCTGTTTTGGTTCTGCTTCTGCAAATACACATCATTGGTTATGGGGTTGCATTGCTACTCTTTCTCCGTGTTTTTCTCCTGGACTTGTGTGTATGCTTATCTCCATGCTATCCCTCTAATGCTTTTCACAGATGGTTCCAAGCCGACCAAGACCTTCGTCCGTCGTTCCCGTGCCCGTTATCTCAAGCCCACTGCAGACAGGAAGTTCATTGACGAGACCGAGGTCAGCCGAGCAGCAAGAGAGGCTGAACGGATGGCAGAGGCAAGTAAGAAAACTAAGAGGACCGCATCTCGCAAGGGCAAACAGTCTCATCCCAATTACAAGGCTATGGACAGTCTTCAGTATGCCACCATTGCCAGACTAATTATTATGATGAGGCTGACAGTGATGGTCCCCCCGAGGACTCTATGTTTTGGAATGCCCACTTTCGGGATATTCATGATGATGTTTATGCTACTCTCAAGCTTCTCCCCATGCGTCCCATCAATTTGACTGAGGCTCAATCCAAGACAAGGCTCATTAAGGCACTAGATGTGACCAACAAGATGGGGCTGCACCACCTCATGACTATCCAATGCAACTATGATTCCTCTGTGGTGCGGCAGTTCTTCTCAACTTTGGTGATTTGCGGTGATGAGCGCCGCACTATGAAGTGGATGACAGGGACCACCATGATTCAGTCGGACTTTCGCACCTTTGGGCAGGTTCTTGGTTATGCATTCCATGGCCGTGACACTCCTTCGGGCCACCATATCATTTCTCCTCTGAAGCCATCCAAGGATACTGCACTTGCTCCTTGCCTTTCCTCTGATGGGGTTGCTGGTACTTTTGCTGGTCTATCTCCCTTGTATGCAGCCCTTGTTGGCATATTTAGGGACTGCATCGCTCCTAGTGGTGGCAACAATGACAGGATCCATGGCCACCTGGTTCCACTTCTTGCCTTTGCTCACGAGTGTGCCACTAACTCTGGATCAGCCATAGGTTATAAACTGGATGTCATGGACTATATTTATCATGAGATGACGGATGCTATGATCAACAGGCTCTCTATTCCCTATGCTCCGTTCATAATGATGCTCGTCAAGCATATTTTGCCACATGAGGATTTTGGTACTGCTCTGGATGGAATTCACAAGCCCAAGAAAATCTACAACAAGGCTTAGAAGACCCATCACCCTTCCACTGCCCCGGAGTCCTTCATGCGTGATGCTCGGGCTAGTGGTCATCGTTCCACGGTGTCCCCAATGGCACGCGAGGTTAAGCAGCTTACTTGGTTCCAGCGGAACATTCTTTGCATGGGCATTGACACTCACAAGGGCCAATATGAGGCGTACCGCAGGGATCATGAGAGGGATCACACGCAGCATATTATTCTCCACCATGTCTCAAAGCATCGCCATCCACCTCCTCCCACTGCTCCGGATCCGTATGCTCAGTGGAACACCTCAGGGATCAACTATGGCGAGCTCGAGAGTTGCCTCTTTCCTCCTCTACCGAGGGCACCCACTCCTCCAGCTGATGACGATGATGATGAGTATGATGAAGAGGAAGGGGACGGGAATGACTACGACGAGGATGAGGAGGAGTGATCTCCAGGGGCGTTAGCATCGCTCTTCTTACTTTTTGGCGTTTCGATGCCAAAGGGGGAGAAGTAGTTTTATTAGGTCTCGTGGATTTGCAAGGGTTGGGCACAAGCTTTTCGATTTTTAGTCGTTTTTATTTGCTTTCTTGTGCCTTTTCTAGCGTGAACTCATTTGCTATTTGTGTTTGTTTATGTAAGACTATGTCGTACTCCACTATGTTGGGTACTATGTTTGGTACTCATGGAATTCTGGATTTATCTATTATGGACCTCATGGAATTCTAGAATTATGGAGCATATTTGATGGCATATGGATTCATGGGATTATCTATGTATGCTTTGGCTATATTCTCATCCCGGTGGTATGACCTTGTTTCCCAAACCACCTTGTTTCAATTATCTTGGTTATGGAAGTAGTGTTCTCTCTAGTGTGTGTATTTGTATTCAAATGCAAATCTTAAATATGCACACATCTAGGGGGAGCGTCTTTCATTATTTAAGATGGCATTTGCCGGTTTTATTGCAAATCCTAATATTGTCATCTAACACCAAAAAGGGGGAGATTGAAAGAACATTTTATAATCCCTAGTGTTTTGTGTGTTAGATAACAATATCAAGGATTATTTAATGTGTGTTGAAGTGTTGCAGCTACCTATGAGAAAAAGGGAAAGGATTCTGTTTTTGGGGGGCGGATAATCCGCCCCTCCCTCTTCCCAAGTAGGCGCAAGCCCTAGAAGGGGGCGGAATTTTGGCCGGATTTTCCGGCTCCGCCGGATAATCCGCCCCTCAGGGGGGCCGGATAGTCCGCCCCCCTACTCATCGCCAAGGCGCAAGCCCCAGAGAGGAGGCGGAGTATTGGCCGGACTTTCCGGCCTGGCTGGATAATCCACCCCTCAGGGGGCCGGATTATCCGCCCCCCCCCCCAAGATCTTCACCAAGTTCTGCAGGCGCCCACCCCAGAGAGGGGGCGGAGTTTCCCCCGGAGAATCCGCCCCTGGGGCGGAGTTTTCCCAGGGGGCGGATAATCCACCCCAAGTGGGGGGGCGGATAATCCGCCCCAAAAGTTGTGCAACGGCTAGATCTGGGGAGGGGGTATTTAAGCCAGCCTTCCCCCTCCTGCCAGAACTCTTGATTCATCTCGAAAAAGACCAGATCAGATCTGAAAGCTTCATCCAAGAGTGCTCCACCTAGATCCACCCAAAGGCCCCATCCCTTGGGGAATCGAAGGAGGAGAACTCGATCTTCATCATCAGCAATCAAGTGCTTCATCTCCTCTCCATTCATTTGGAGAACCCCCGATCTAGTATTTCTTGCAAATACCTAGATCCTTGTTTTTGTTTATATTGATAAACCTTGTTCTTGTGGCAGCTTGTTGTCATCTCGGGAGCCCCCAATTCGGTTGTGGGTGTGTGCCCCGATAGTGTTGTAAAAGGCACCGGTTCCCGCCTCGAAGGGTGTGTGCTCCACTACGCTTTCCTCGCTCCTCTTTTACGTTCTTAGTAGTTAGGGTTACATATAGGGAAATTCTCGTAGTTGCATACCTAGAGAATTTACTTTGTGTCAAGCCTAAAATTGAAAAGGTATTAAAAATTGGTTAGCACCTATTCACCCCCCCTCTAGGTGCCCATACGATCCATTTCAGTGTAGCATCGTGCGGTGGTTATCGTTATGTTCTTACCTTCACGGATGATTTGAGTAGATATGGGTATATCTATTTCATGAAACATAAGTCCGAAACTTTCAAGAAGTTTAAGGAATTTCAAAGTGAAGTAGAGAATCAACATAACAACAAGATTAAATTTCTACGATCTGATCGTGGAGGTAAGTATCTAAGTTACGAGTTTCGCGAACATTTGAAGAAATGCGGAATACTTTCACAATTGACACCGCCAGGAACACCACAACGTAATGGTGTGTCCGAACATTGTAATCAAACTCTCTTAGACATGGTTCATTCTATGATGTCACTTACAGATTTACCGCTATCGTTTTGGGGTTATGCATTAGAAATAGCCGCATTCACTTTAAATAGGGCATCATCTAAATGCGTTGAAACGACACCATATGAATTGTGGTTTGGGAAGAAACCTAAATTGTCGTTCCTTAAAGTTTGGGGTCACGAAGCTTATGTAAAGAAGTTACAGCCTGACAAGCTTGAACCCAAAGCGGAAAATGTGTCTTCATAGGATACCCGAAGGAAACTATTGGGTATACCTTCTATCATAGATCCAAGTGAAAAATCTTCGTTGCCAAGAATGGATCCTTTCTAGAGAAGGAGTTTCTCTCGAAAGAAGTGACTGGAAGGAAAGTAGAAGTCGACGAGGTTGTTGAACCTTCTCTCGGAATTCAGAGTAGCGCATCACCGTAAGTAGTTCATGTGGCACCTACACCAATAAGAGAGGAAGCTAATGATGTTGATCATGAAACTTCGGTTGAAGTCACTACAGAACCTTGCAGGTCAACAAGAACTTGTACCACTCCTGATTGGTATGATCCCGTTATGAGTGTCATGTTGGTGGACAACACCGATGACCCTACAAAATATGAGGAAGCGATGATGAGCCCAGATTCCAATAATTGGCAAGAAGCCATGAAATCCGATATTGGATCCATGTACAAAAACCAAGGATGGATTTTGTTGTACTTACCGGATGGCCGGAAGGCTGTCGAGAACATATGGATTTTCAAGAAGAAAACAGATGCTGATGGTAATGTTACTATCTATAAAGCTTGACTTGTCGCAAAAGGGTTTCGACAAATTCAAGGAGTTGACTACGATGAGACTTTCTCACCGGTAGTGAAGCTAAAGTCCGTGAGGATTTTATTAGCAATCGCTGCATATTATGATTATGAGATATGGCAGATGGATGTCAAAACGGCGTTCCTCAATGGAGACATTGATGAAGAGTTGTATATGGTACAACCCAAAGGTTTTGTCGATCCTAAAGAAGCTAACAAGGTATGCAAACTTCAACGGTCCATTTATGGATTGAAGCAAGAATCCCGAAGTTGGAATCAACGTTTTGATAAGGTGATCAAAAGTTTTGGTTTTATGCAAACTGATGGAGAAGCTTGTATATGTACATTGAAAGTGAGTGGGAGCTCTGTAGCATTCTTAATACTATATGTACATGACATATTGTTGATATGGAATGATGTAGACCTTCTTAATAGTGTCAAGGATTATTTGAATAATAGATTTTCAATGAAAGATCTTGGCAAAGCAGCTTACATATTAGGCATAAAGACTTATAGAGATAGATCGAGACGCCTAATATCATTGTGACAGAGTACATATTTGTACAAAGTTCTAAAGAGGTTTGGAATGAAAGATAGCAAGAAAGGGTTCTTGCCCATGTTGCCCAATACGACCTTGAGTAAAACTCAAAGTCCCGCAACGGCAGAAGATAGAGAAAGAATGAGTAAAACTCCCTATGCCTCAACCATAGGATCTCTTATGTATGTCATGCTATGTACTAGACCCGACATTGCATATGTTGTTAGTTTGACTAGCAGATATCAAAGTGATCTAGGAGTGGATCATTGGATAGCGGTCAAAAACATCCTTAAGTACTTGAGAAGAACTAAGGATATGGTTCTTTCTTATGGAGGTGATGAATAGCTCGTTTTTAATGGTTACACCGATGCTAGTTAGAACACCGATCTGGATGATTCTAAATCTCAATCTGGATACGTATTTTCTTTGAATGGTGCAGCAGTTAGCTGGAGGAGTGCAAAGAAAAGAGTTGTGGCGAGATCTTCAATTGAATCGGAATACATAGCTGCTTCGGAGGCTTCACAAGAGGTGATATGGATGAAGGAGTTCATTACAGAGCTCGGTGTGGTTCCAAGTGCGCTGGACCCAATGTCTATCTATTGTGATAACATGGGCGCCATAGACAATGCGCAAGAACCAAGGTCACACAAGAAGCTGAAGCATATCAAGCTGCATTTTCACGCTATTCGAGATCATGTCCAAGATGGTGACATAAAGATTTGCAAAGTACACATATATCTAAATGTGGTGGATTCATTGACTAAACCTCTCCCGAGGGAAAAACATGACTAGCACTAAGCCGCCATGGGTGTTCGGTATATTACCATGTAATCAAGATTAGTTGACTCTAGTGCAAGTGGGAGACTATTGGAGATATGCCCTAGAGGCAATAATAAAAGTGGTTATTATTATATCTTTGTGTTTATGATAAATGTTTACATTCATGCTATAATAGTATTAACCGGAAACATTAATACTTGTGTAAACTAAATTAGAGTCCCTGTTAAGCCTCTTTATAATAATACTTATTGGTTAATAGATGATCGTGGTTTCTCGATCATGAGCATTGACATGTTATTCACTACAAGATCATATCATTACGAGAATGGTATGATGGACATACTCCTATAGATAAGCGTAGCATAAAGATCAAGTCATTTCAATAGTTCATTTGTTATAAGCTTTCTGATACATAGTAACCTAATTCCTTCGACCATGAGATCATGCTAATCACCATCACCGGAAGGATGCTTTAATGACATCAAACACCACACCGTAACTGGGTGGCTATAAAGGTGGCATTGAGTGTTCGGAAAGTATGTGTTGAGGCACATGGATCAAGAGTGGGATTTGTCCATCCATATGATGGATAGATATACTATGGTCCCTCTCGGTGGAATGTCATCCAATTAGCTTGCAAGGATGTGACTGGCTCACAAGGTATCACATATTACGGGAACAAGAAAAGAGTACTTATCGGTAACAAGGTTGAACTAGGTATGCAGAGATACCTATGATCAAACCTCGGATGAGTAAACTATCGCGAGACAAAGGGAAATTGGTATCGTATGTAAGTGGTTCATTCGATCCAAATTAATCGTAGAAATATGTGGGAGCCATATGAATTTCCAGATTCCTCTATTGGTTATTGATCGGAGAAGTGTCTCGATCATGTCCGCATAATTCATGAACCGTAGGGAGACACACTTAAGGATTCGATGTTGTTTAGTAGATATGGAATGTAAGTAGGGAGACCAAATGTTGTTCGGAGTCTCGGATGGGATCCGGGATGTCACGAGGAGATCTGGTATGGTCCGTATAATAAGATTCATATCAGGAAAATCCGATTCCGGAGTTCGGGAATGATTTCGATGTTTTCATCGGAGAGGTTCTAGAAGGGTCTAGAAGGTTCACCGAACCGGAAAGGGAATGGTTCATGAATGTGTCATGGTTAAGTGGAATGATTGGATCATGTCCTAGGTCACTTGTTTGGGCATTTGCAAGACAGAAATAAAACTCTAAATTGAAAGTCAAAAGGGAGGTTTGAAAAGTCAAACTGGAACAATAGTTTCCTAGTGGAAGAAGGAACGAGTCCTTCCTTCTCTCCAACTTGGGTTTGGGCAAGAATTCAAACTCCCCTCTCCCAAGCTGCCCTCCCTCTCATAAATAGAGGGGAGGGTCTTCCCCATAGCACCACAACCAGACCTCCCCACCTCCAAGCCGCGTCGCCGCCCTTGCACCACCGCCGCCACCGCTTGCCGCCAGCCACCGCGCTGCCGCCTCCTCGTGCCGCCGCCGGCCCGTCACTGTCGCCCTATCCACCACCGACACCACCTCCTCCTCTCTGGCCTTCTAAACCTAGATCGCCGGAAACCCTAGATCCACCATAACTTGCTCCGGCTTAGGCGAAGCCCTGCAGGATCTTCCGTCTACTTCCGACACCACGCCGTCGTGCTGCCGGAATCGCGAGGAGATAACTACAACCTCCACTGCTTACAGGAACAAGGGAGAGGAAGGTATTCATAGAGTACCGAACGTGTGACCGACTGCGGAAGCACCGCCGGAATGCAGTGCCGGAAGGATCGTCTACGTGATCTTGAGATCGGCAAGTGCACGACTACATCACCCACTATAATATGCTCTCGTTAACCGCTTTGGAATCTTCGAGGGTGAGTGATCTAATCGACTCGTTGCTACAATCTAGTAGATAGATCTTGGCTTGTTTGTGTGCATGCGATAGAATTTTTTGTTTTCCATGCTACGAACCCCTACAATAGCTGCTTCGGAGGCTTCATAAGAGGCGATATGGAGAAGGAGTTCATTACGGAGCTTGGTGTGGTTCCTAGTGCATTGGACCTAATGGCCATCTACCATGACAACATGGGTGCCATAGCCAATGCACAGGGGCCAACGTCACACAAGAAGCTAAAGCATATCAAGCTATGTTTCCATGCTATTCGCGAGCATGTCCAAGATGGTGACATAAAGATTTGCAAAGTACACACATATCTGAATGTGGCAGATCCGTTGACTAAACCTCTCCCTAGGGCAAAACATGACCAACACCAGAACGCCATGGGTGTTAGGTACATCACAATGTAATCTAGATTATTGACTCTAGTGCAAGTGGGAGACTGTTGGAGATATGCCCAAGAGGCAATAATAAAATTGTTATTATTATATCTTTGTGTTTGTGATAAATGTTTACATCCCATGCTATAATTGTGTTAACCAGAAACATTAATACTTGTGTGTCTTGTAAACATAAAATAAGTCCCTAGTAAACCTCTTGTTGAACTAGCTTGTTGATTAATAGCTGATCATGGTTTCCTGATCATGGACATTAGATGTTATTAATAACAAGATCATGTCATTAGGAGAATGATATGATGGACACACTCATATAGTAAGCGTAGCATAAGATCAAGTCATTTAGAGTTTGTTTTCTACAAAGCTTTCAAATACAGAGTAACGTAATCCTTCGACCATGAGATCATGTTAATCACCATTACCGGATGAATGATTTGATGACATCAAACACCACTTCCGTAACTGGATGGTTATAAAGGTGGCATTAGGTATTCTGAAAATATGTGTTGAGGCACATGGATCAAGAGTGAGATTTGTCCATCCATATGATGGATAGATATACGTTGGGCCCTCTCGGTGGAATGTCATCCAATTGGCTTGAAAGCATGTGACTATGTCACAAGGGATGTCATATCATGGAACGATTAAAGAGTATTTATCGGTAACAAGGTTGAACTAGGTATAGAGATACCAACGATCAAACCTTGGATAAGTAAAGTATCACGCGACAAAGGGAATCGATATCGTATGTAAATAGTTTATTCGATCACAATGTAATCATAGAAATATGTGGGAGCCATAATGGATTTCTAGATTCCTCTAATGGTTATTGATTAGAGAGGTGTCTCGATCATGTCTACATAGTTCATGAACCTTAGGGAGACACACTTAAGGATTCGATGTTGTCTAGTAGATATGGAATATGAGTTGGAGACCAAATGTTGTTCGGAGTCTCGGTTTGGATCCAGGACATCACGAGGAGATCCAGAATGGTCTGGAGAATAAGATTCATATAAGAAAAGTTAATTTCCGGGGTTCAGAAATGTTTTCGATAGTTTGATCAAAAGATTATATAATGTTCTAGAAGGTCCACCACCCTGGGGGAGGGGTACTTGGAATGTGCCATACCAATGTGGAATGGTTGCATCATACCCTAGGACACTTGGCTGGGCAATAGGAAGATAGAAATTAAAATCTAGTTTGATTAGATCAAACAATTGTTTGAAAAAGTCAAATCCTAAATTGAAATTCAAAACCTAGTGGAGGGAGGAGAGGAAACCTAGAGGGGAGAGGTTTCCCTCTCCCTCCCCAATCAGCTGGACAAGAGGGAGTTGGGGGAGGACTCGGCCTCCCCTTTCTGGCTTCCCCTACCCATATAAGGAGGGAAGGGGTGCCCCACCCCTCCACCCCAAAAACCCTAGGCCTCCGCCGCCTTGCCCCAAGCCGCTGTCGCCCTAGCCCTCCAAGTTGCCGCCTACACCCCAAGCCATCGGCGCCTCCTCCCCTCGGTGTCTATGCCCTAGCCATAGAGGCACTCTCTCCTCCACCATACCTGCTTCGGCTTAGGCGAAGACCTATAGGATCTATTCCTCTACCACCACACTGTCATGCTACTGGAATCGCGAGGAGATCTACAACCTCTGTTGTCTTCTACACAAGGGAGAGGAAGGTCTTCATCGAGTACCGAACGTGTGACTGATTGCGGAAGCGCTTCCGGAACATGGCGCCAGAAGGATCGTCTATGCAATATTGAGATTGACAAGTGATTGACTATATCAACCATGAGATCCGAATCTCGTTAAACACTTTGGATCTACGAGGGTTAGTACTCTACAAACTCATTGCAGTGATCTCATAGATTAGATCTTAGATTTTGTGTGTTCCCATGATAGAATTTTTTTGTTTCCATGTTGCAAACCCTGTAGAGTGTGCTGGCAATGGAGAAGAAATGTGGTGACCATACTGTGTCGTCGTCGGCCCGCACCTCGGCACACATTTCACCGAACAGGTTGACTGGCATCGTCATTGTCGCGACAGAGATGGACCGCCATTTCTTCGACGCCTCTAGGGTTGCGTCTGTAGTGGTTAGAGTGCGGTTCAGGTTGATGGAGGGCTCTCCTGCCTCCGATGACGCCGTGCAGTGAAAGACGAGGAGAGCAGGGCATTCCTAGCTTGGCCTCCAAGCAAGGTCGTGTGCGGCCCTGGCGTCCTTGGCCGAGCTGGTGGCCGGCCAGTAGGTGTGCAAGTGACGGAGCTGGTAGACGACGTGCCGGGAAGAGCGATGATGCCATCGAAACAGACGGTGCCCCCGAAAGCGGCGGTCATCGCCTCCTTCTTGATCATGTGGACGACGTGTTTGGCAGCACTCACTGCCAGCTCGTTGGCGTCGACCATGTTCTGGTTTGCCTGGAAGCACTTGTTCTCATCCCGGCGCTCCTTCTCGAGCCTGATAGTGACGGCTCGAGCTCTCGCCGCTACCTGCCGGTCAGTGCGCTTCCCCGACTCAACTTTCCGCTCCGCCAGTGTCATGTCCTTGGCGAGCATCTTTGTCCGGCCATGCTTTTTGGTGGAGGGAACATCGGAGAGCGCGACATCAGCCATGGCAGAGGGACCCATCGTCTTCCCTTTCGCTCCCGCCAGTAAAATTTTTAGAGAGATTTTTAGGAGGGAGAAGTGGTGTGGTTTCTGTGCCACTGGCGGGAGGGACCGCCAACGATAAATGGAGGATGCGTGAGGAGAAGCGCGCTGTCTGGGTCGACCCAACCGAGGCCCAGATTTGGTGCATGGATGGGTCGGTCCGCGCGCGTTTGTCCGGATGGCTCGCCGTGCTGGGTCTCCGCGTACCTGGCACCAGTCCACTCGGTCAAGTTCAGAAACGCATGGACCGGATGGGTCAGCCCGATGGAGATTCCCTGAGCATCCTCATCAGCCGTGTCCTCTTTCTTTTTTCTCAAATTCACAAATGTCGTATAATCGGTTAATTCCAAAAAAAACGCCTCTAGACTTTCTGAAATAAATTGTGCTAACATAGCAAATGCGAATTTGCCGGAACTCGCTTGAGACTTTCATCGTGAAACCATAAAACGGGTGTTAAAAATCTACTACTGTAGCAAACCTGATGTAGCCCGTCCGTACATCTACACCACCAAGTGCTCCAAGTGAACCTATAACCCACGTTCGAGTCAAACTTCTCCATGACAAGGTCAATTTGCTCCTCTCATCATGTGACTTTGATACCCCTTAAATGGCTTGCTACTTCATGCCTCTACGTTATGCATCCTCAGGTACGAAGCCCAACACGGTCAGCAAGCTATGAAGCAAGAAGCAACTAAAGAGATCCTAGAGACTCTGGCCCCAAAACCCAAGAGTCTCAGGAGTGCGCACCTCAGATTCTCTGGCCCCTGGACTTCGGCTGAAATACCAGAAGCTCCAGATGCAACCCCGGAGTCCACCCTGAAGACTACCTGGATTCTCCGGCCACCTCGGAGACTACCTCGAAGTCTCCGGTCCAAGTGAATAGGCATGTGAGTCAACAGCTGGGTCTAGCCCATGTAACACTCCCAATTCGACCATACTTTACCTTTTATCCCCAAACTACACTTATTTATGTGGTTGGCCAATATATAGCCTCACCCCTCCACTGTAAATCCTAAACTTGATATTATAACTAGAAGAAAACCCCACATCGAGTAATCTATCTAGTTTGGTCTCACTCTCCTTTGCAAGGAGGCCATAATATCCCCACCTCTTTGAATTTTTCCTAGTTTGCATCCAAGTTGTACATGACCTTTACATCAAGTTAGCTCTTGTGAAGTTGTCAAGATCTCACCAAGTTTCTTGTCCTCACTCTGTCGGTTCGAGAGATATACTTGCCCAACCCCGATCCTTTGGATTGAATTGGATTGGTAGCCAACAACATGAGCCATCGACCATGTATCATTTTTGTTATTTGAATGAGTTCTTCACTGTGTTCTTTGTGCATGTGTTGGTTGTGTTCATATCCTTTCCCTCTTCCTCGAATTCACTATGAAATCCTTGCGATCGTTAAAGATCGGTCCAACCCAAAGGGTCACCCCTAACATATTGGTATCAAGAGCCTCGTTCATCACGAATTTCTCCCCAATTTTTTCTTATCTCCATCATACATTCGAAAATTACCTCAAAAGTAGCCCAAGATACCCTTCAGATTGATCTATCGATTTTGTGTGTTTTAAGTGGTTTCAATCCATAGGATTGTGTCTTGGGTCTTTGTCTAGCTTCTCCTCAATTTTCTCAGCCCTATTTGGTCGAAATTTGTTGGATTTATGGTTTGGAGGCGAGATTTTCCGCTCAAGAACACGAGCTCGTCGCATAGAAGGCCCAACACTAAAGTCTTTGTCCCAAAGCACAGGAGTCTCCGGCCTCCCAGAGTCTTCGGACCCCGAACCCCGGAGTATCTAGCCCACTACTCCCAGTTTTTTATCTTTTCCATTTGACTAACTTTCCTTTGTTGTTTGTGTTTTGTGTGTGTGTAAAAACCCGTCAGCAAGCTTCCGCAACATCATATACACTCTTCGACACCACAAAACTCAAGCATTTCCCGCACCACCGGCTGCAAGATCATCATCACCAACTAAGGTATAACTTGCATCACCTTGTCAACCCAATATCTTGCTTTGTGTGTACCCACCCCATCGAGAGTGGCTCCTTCTGTATTTGTTTAAGCATTGTGCACTTTGTTGTTGGATAGTGAGAGTGTGAGAGCAAAAGCAAAGAGACTTGGTAGCATAAATTGAAAGGAAAAAATGAAAAAATGAAAAAGAAAAAGAAAAAGAAAAAAATAAAAGATACATAGTATCCCATAGCATAGATAGAGTACCAAGCTTGTAAGCAAGAGAAATAAGAGTGCCCAAGGAAAGTGCACAAATCCGTTGCTAAATTTCTCTTTGCAAACAAGCCATCGTCTCTCCTTGCATTGGCACAACGACCGAGCATATTCTTTGATAGGACCTTTTGTGCTCATTTTCCATAGTCGTGCTAATCCCTTTTTCTCCATGTGTGTGCGTTAGTATAGGTTTTCGTACCTTTTGTGTACTTTTTCCTTTGATTTGATTCTTTTGGATTTTATAAACTTTGTACAACATCATTTTCTTTTGGTCGTTCCATTTAGTTTGTCCACCTTTCTAACTTACCACCATAAACCTTTTTGAGAGTCTTGGTTGTTTTTAGTGTGAGGTTTATTTGCGCTTTCACTTTGCAAGTCATTGGTTTTCAAGTGTGGATAATTTTCCAATTCAATCCTTCAAGTTGAGGTAAAAGGCTAACCACCTCCATATATTACTCTTCCATATACAATCCTTTCTTTGGTGCATCATGGATAGGACCGGTGAGAATATTCAACCTCCACTACAAGACGGTGATGAAGAATGACCGTACATGACGATATCTAGCCACTTCATCATTCGAGAAGAACTTCATGGTCGTTGCAATGCTCTCCAGACATGTCAATATGAACAATTTGGAGAAAATCAAGCCAAGTTCAAGAGGATGGATGCTTGCTTCGATGGCCTCGACAATCGCATGAATGCTATGCATCATAACTTCTCACACCAAAATGAAGCTTTCCAATGCTCTATGGACAAGATTGCGTGCATCACAAGGCCACGCTATCTCTCATCAAGTTCATCAAGACAACACTCTAGTGGAACAAGTTAGTCACGGCATAGTTCTCCGCATCGACATGATCATCGTGCAAGTGCTCCAAGGAACCATGAGGACCCTTTCATCGAACATGAGAGCTCATCGCAACATGTGGCTTCTCCACGGCACGCCGTAATGTCGACTACGGTGGTGATTCCTCATCAAGGCCTCGCTCAAGGCGTGAAGGAAACCGTCATCAACAAAGTGCGCTCGTGATCCAAGACGAACCTCAAGTGCAACATAAACATGATGCACAACTGCAAGACCTTCACTCGACTACAAGTGATGACTCCAACTTGGACTAAGCACGCTGTCGATGTGAAGAACTTGAAGGCCCACCAAGACGTCATTGACGACATGACCCTCCAAGCCGACACCATGGTACAAATGTGGAACAATGGCGCCAACAACACCATGAGCATCACCATAGAAATGGCGAGAAATGATAACCTCGTCAACAACCTAGGCATGAACTTCAAGCACCTCCTCAACAACCACCACCATGCCAAGAGGCTCCAGACCACCAATATCGACAAGAGGACCAAGTTCCTCCACCTCCAAATGCGGCACAACCACCACCACAACAACAACATCAATCCCCTCATCAACCGCGACCACAACAAAATCATCATCAAGTAAGTCAAGGTGACCGTGACCTGGATGATGATCCTCATGATAGATCAGATGATTAAAATCACCACCACCATCGTCACCAACATGTACACCATCATCATCATGACCGCCAAGATGATGAAACCTTTAGAAAGCTCAATTTCATGATTCCTAAGTTTACCGATTCCAATGATCCTGAAGAGTACTTGTCATGGGCACTCAAAGCTGACAAGATATTTCGTGCATAATTATAGTAATGAGAAGATGGTGGGTATGCTATCCCTTGAGTTCAATGATTATGCAACCTTTGGTGTGAACAAGTTCAAGTTGCCCGTCGAGCAATAAGGGAACCTCCCATCAATAAGTGGAAAGCAATGAAGGCTCGCATGCACTCCCACTTTGTTCCGTATCACTACACCCGAGACCTCTTCAACAAGCTTCAAGAGCTAAACCAAGGAACGAAGAGTGTGGAAGTTACTTCAAGGAAATGGAGCTTCACATGAGCTGTGCTAACATAGAAGAACGATATGATCAAAACATGGCCCGTTTCCTAATGGTCTTGAATCATCCTATCAAGTGCATCGCAGATTTCCAAGCCTACCACAACATGGTTGAACTTGTACACAATGCAATCAAGGCCAAGCGTCAAGTTCAAGAGGATATCAAGTATAACAAGCCGAAGACCGTCTTTACCTACAAGTCCTCTTCATCCATTCCTACAATAAATTTCAAAGGAAGCACTCCAAGTAGTTCCAAGCCTCCTTTCAAGTCAAAGGCTACACAAGCAAACCGCCCCCAAGTGGCAAGCAAACAACGGATGACTCCACAATACCTCAAGTGGAATGTTACAAGTGTGGAGGCAAAGGACACAAGTCATTCCAATGTGGCAATACCAAAGTCTTGTTCGTACATGAAAATGGAGAAGAATACTTGAATGAAGAAGAGTTTGAAGCGAGAGTTAAAGAAGCACTTGCGAGACAACATGTTGAGAATGATGATCAAGATATTCTCGTGTGTGCACATGATACAAGTAATTTTCTTGTTGCCACAAGAGTCCTAACTACACAAGCCCAAGAGCACGAAGATCAATGTTGCAACATCTTCCAAACTCATGAAGAAATCAATGGAAATCCATCAAAGTCATCATTAATGGAGGGAGTTGTCATAATCTTGCAAGCACGGAACTATTGAGAAACTCAACCTCTCCCTTCGTCCACACAAGCATCCCTACCATGTGCAATGGTTGAGCGACAATGGATCCTTCAAGACCAAGCATACGATCTCAGTTAGGTTCTCCACTGTACCATACAAATACACGGTTGAATGCGACGTCGTCCCAATTACCGTTTGTCACATGTTGCTCGGGAGACCATGGAAGTTCGACAAGGACGCTCTCCATGATGGCCGCACGAATATGTATAACTTCAAGTGGCTTGGTAAAATGTGTGCTTTGCAAGCAATGACTCTTATCCAAATAATTGCAGACCATACATAGGGTTTAGCAAGGGCACAATCCATAACACCATCTAGTGAGATGAGTGGTGAGTGAGAGAACTACCAAAAGGAAAGTGAGAGTCACAATCCAAATTCGAGTGCTAAAAACAAGAGAGTTCTCCTTGCCACCAAAAGTGAGATGATAGAAGTGAGGGAAAATCCATCCATCTCCTTACCGCATGAACCCAGAGGAGATGAAGGATATCGAACGACAAATCGACCACCTCATTTCCAAAGGTTTGATCCAAGAGAGCTTAAGCCCTAGTGCAGTACTTGTGATTCTACTCCCAAAAACGGATGATACATTGCGATTATGCATGGGTAGTTTGAAGGGTTTGCAACATATAAAATGTAGGACTATTGGCAAAAGGGGTACCACGTCCCGTCAAGTTGCTGGGCCCGCACGCTACACTCTTCTAGCTCCTCGCGAGGCGCCTGACCCTCCAGAGGGGGGAAAGGACAGCGAATGTAGATGGACAACAAGATCGGCCTCGCTGAGATCCAGAGACTCCTTGGTGAGGCACCGCCTAAGGGCATGACAGTAACTCCGCCACCCCTCGCAAGACGATAATCCAACGGCAGGTCCAAGCGGTGACTGGTGTCCCTCAGAAAAGTAAGATGCTTCTTGCCCACTTCGGTGCTAAAGAAAGGATGCTAACGCCACGGCGTCGCAGAGCCTGACATTACCACTTTGGTGCAAGAATACCTGGGGTGACGAGCTAGCGCAGGAGGGACTTCATAGGTGACCTCGGTGGTGATCTAGAACCCACGTGAAGCTAGAGAAAGTTTGGATCTCCTTATATGGGAATGTGGTGACCCTTCCCGCCCAATATTTGGAGGGCAGAGGCCCGACATCGCTATAAAAGGGGAGGCACCCTACCTTAGAACAGTCTAATCCTAGAGATCTCAAACCCTAGACATTGATCCACCATTGTACCCTAGCGAAGCATGCGAGCAATAGAAAAAATCAGGAGTAGGGGCTTTACCTCATCACGAGGGTCCCGAACCTGAGTAAAAAAACCTCACATGTCCACTCTCTGTCATGTTGCCACACCATCGTTGTTGCCATGGTAGAGAAACTTAGAACACGTGTTCAGCCCCCTCACGGACTCAGGGCTCATTGGACCCCTTGTCCCTTCACGGGACATATTATCTAACATTTGGCACGTCGGGTAGGGGGTTGAGGCGTGATTTTGAGAACTCCAGCCAACTGCAACATCATGGTCGCACACTTCGATGCTCGCTACAGTTGTACCCGGTATGGAAGCACGAGAGAGGGTCGAGGCTCGCACCACGTCGCCTCCCTAACTTCAGCACCCTCTAGAGACACTAGGGTCTCCTCCCCACTTCCTCGCACGGGGCTGCACAAGGAAAACTCTTCCTCTGGCACTTCATTGCCGCTGGGGTGTCACCCCATGCTCACTCTAGAGGCTGTCCACCCCATGGTGAAGGATCTCCTCCGCTACTCGCCCGCCAAGACTACGCAGGAGGAATGTTGGGAATGTGTCTCGGTGCTCGTGGATGTCACATGGGACAACCCCGCGACGCTAGGAGCTCAGGCAGGCGAGGTGGCCCACGGAGAACCTCCCTTCCCCTCTCACCATGAGGGCCGGGGGCTCCATGGACAAGCGACCTCCGGCCGATGCACGGCCATGCGGAGCTCAGGCTAGGCACAAATCACTCGCTCGACGGAAGACGCAGGGGTAACCTTGGCACGCCGCCGAGGCCGCAAGTCCCTCATCACCCAAGATGTCACGATCGTGGGTTGCCAGAACTGAGCGGTACTCGCCAGAGGCATCGAGACCCGCATGACCAGTTGTCCCGCGCTCGCCGAACACCTCCGGCGGGTGGTGTGGCCACCCAAGTTCAAGCCGGATATGCCACCGCGTTACTATGGCACCACCTGTCTCATGGAGTTCTTACATATCTACATGAAAGGAAGCAAGGCGGTAGGCGGGGACGACTGTGTCGTATCTAACCGTTGACCCATGGGGCTCTAGGCCATGGCACGCGCCTGGTTGCTAAACCTCCCAGAGGGATCTGTCGACTCGTGGTTTGATCTCTGCAACCTCTTCATTGTCAAGTTTGGGGAAGCGAACATGCATCCCTACATGTACAAAGACTTGTAGCAGATATGCCAGAAGCACAGCGAGACCCTGCGCAAGTACCTACAACGCTTTGATCAGTGCCTCGTCAGGGTTCACGGGGTCACATACACCAAGTTTATTTCCGCCTTCGCCGAAGGCATCACAGATGGCAAGATGCTCAGCAAAATCGGTCACCGGGGAGAGAACCTATTGACCATAGCCGAGCTCTTTGCAATGGCAGACAGGTGCGCGAAGGAGGAAGCTAGAAGCTTGTTCAACCATGATGAGAACGAGCCAGTAGCAACCCTCCCCAAAGACACGGATAGGGCCTCCGAAGATCACGCGACAAGAGCCGAGGGAAGGCGCCCCCTGGGGAAGGCCATAGATGGAGCAGCCAGTCTTCATCTGTATTGTGCCTTCCACCAAAGGCGAGGCCATGACACAGACGAGTGTATGATACTCTAGGAAGTGAGGGAGGAGTACGATGATTGGAGGAAGCGTGAATGCGGTAGCCATCACGACAACCTGGAGGGAAGCACTGCGAGAAGGGGCAGATGGATGACTCGCTGCCCCCGGGGCACGAATTAGTAACCTAGGAGAAGGGGAGTGAACCTCAGCCGGTAGGGTGCCGGTAGCTCTGTAAAAACCCCGACGCCCAATAGCGGAGCCCAATCGCTGGCCACCACTGAGGTGTCCAGAGCCAAGGCCATCCTCACGCCAGTCGAGTATGAGCGTCACACTACGAGGTAAACCCTCCTAAGGTAACTTCCAGCCTAACCCTATTCCTTCGCAAGATGGTTTTTTGGCCCCATAGGGGCATGGTTGCATGGGGAAGGGGAAATAATCAAGAGCTGCCAACGATTTATTTTTGCCTCTTCACGAATTGATTCAATATGCTTAAGATTTCCTTTCTTCCCACATACTCGCCACATTCTCGTATATCCATCATGCGAGAGGGGGCTAGGATGGTGTTTATCACTAAACCACTCCTGTCAACATCAAGATCTAAAGTGTCAAACTCTAAACTTGCGTACTAGATCCGGTGATAAGTCACCTCACCCATGATTCCCGGTGCTTCAAACCCTTGCATAATGCATAACAGAACTATTCAGCATGTGAGACACTACCTGTTTGGAGCGCATTCGTCGCTGAGCAGGGGCGCTAGAATGTGTTTTTCCCATGGTCGCCTCTTTGAGGGACCTGTAGTACAAGCACGGGCCCTATGGGTCTCCTCCTTGAGGGACTCATAGGGCGGCTGATACTTTTGATCCGGATTATGAATGTAATATAGTTCTTTTTCCCTAGTAGCCCTAGGTTTATTGAATCCTTGGGAATCAAAAAAGCAAAGTGAAGTTACTTTAATGGACCTTCAAGAGTTTTATAATTCCTTTTGTGTTTTCACCGGACCAAGAGTTTGCGATCTTTTTGTTGTTGTTGACGATGGAGAGAGAGGGCCTAGGGCTTTCAGTTTCAATAGTAGCCGTGCAAAACATCTGATGGGAATAAAAGGTAATAATAAACTATGCATGTAATTGTTAGAGCAAGATAATTATATGTGGGCAGTTCGTCCATAATTTCTATTGCCTCCTCAACCTCTTATAGCCATAACCTACTAGTCTCAGCCATAGAAGAAAGAGAACTAATGATATGCATAGTGATGTCACCATTAATCCCAAGTAAATCCGTCACATACACCCATACTACTCCTTCTGTCACTGGGGTTCCCAACTTGCATATCAGTCATCACTCACACTCCCTATACCTGAATCAATCCTTGGGGTCTTGGGTACCTGACAAGTCCTTAGATTGAGTCAAGAGAGGGTACAATAATCATCATGTCATACAAACTAATACAAGATCCCATCTATGATAAATAACATGCACAAAAGCTACATGGCTAGGCCAAAGACCTTAGCCCAAGGAGAATTACTCACACATAGAGATAAAATCAACAATCATAAACATTGTAATAGAGATCATAAGATTGATAGCAAATAGTCTTACAATGTCGCCAATTGGAGAAGAGATCTACTATTACAAGTGGTGGAATATGGCTATGGTGGTGGAGAAGGGTTTGGAGATTAGATCTAGATCCATTCCTCCGGCGTGGTGGCTTCTGGTGGTAGGGAGAGTTATGGTTGAAAAGAGAGAGGTTTTCTTGTCGCCCGAAGCTTCTTTATATAGGGGTCCCTTCACGAAAGTTGTTCTGTTTGACCTAATGAAGTCGATGGCAACTATATGGCCGAAATTTCATTCCCGCCGTATAGTTGGTCATTAAGGCCTGTGGATCCACTATACGGCTCCTGGTTTCTTTGAAGTGTTGGAAATCACATTCTTTGACTTTAATGTTGTGATTCCCATCATTATATGTCTTTATTTGCACAAGGAAAAATAGCATGAAAGGATTGCATACCCCTTTGATCATTAGGCATTAGTGGCAGGGTTTAGAGAGATATTTCATCCAAAGTATGAATAATATCCAGTTTAAATGTGAGTGGAGATGTCTATATTTCATAGCCATCAACCTCCCCAAGATTAAACTTGATCGTCCTCGAGCAAGAAAACCAAAATCAAAAAGGAACTCAGCATTTAAACTGAAATAACGAGATGATGATCTTACTCATGATTAGTAGTCTCATGTTTCCTCCGCTTTGTTAATCTGGAAAACTTCAGTATAGATAGAGTAAAATGGCAAGCATATCATACGGGTTTCATGAATCCTTATAGCGCAGCAAAATTATTGTAAGAATGGATGATTCATATGATGTAAGACCTCACCTTTATAAAGGTAAAGGTCCTTGTGTTTGCAATGCAAGTCCCTGGATCAAATGCTAGCATCCACAGATTAAGATGAAGTACACAGATACAAAGGTCTTTATTACATCGTCATTCCAGAGATAAACATAGTATTTTACAACCCCATAGCCAAAGGCTAATACAATAGTTCATAACATAAGTAAATAAAGCAAAGTCTTCATCTTCATGTGCCACAGGCAAACATGTTGAGTGTAGACTCATAACCCTAACCCTCATCAGAGTAACCTGTAACATCATAAGTTACAGCCATAGTGGGTCAATATATTGGAATAGTATTGGCAAGTGATACCATAGTAGAATAATAGCTTCTAGCTTCTATATGAATTTGGCTAAGTGTAGCTTAGGCTTGCTTTTCTCAAAATAGGTTTTTCCTATCAGTCGAAAACACTAAGTTTTTGTTTGATGAATATCACCCAAGGAGCCACCAATAGACATTGGTGAACCTTTACCCTTGTTCAACCACAAGTATTTAACTTAGAAATTGCGATGAGGAGATCCTTGATAGCTTTAATGTCTTGATGCTCAAATTGTCCGTTGCCGGGGACATGGATAAGTACTTAGATTTTTACTTCTCGAGAGGTGGTTCACTTTCCCCACAAGACTCGACATGCATAGAGACGAGATCTTTCAAAAGCCTTCCCTTAGACCAATTGGACGCGTTCCAACCTATCACCCTACTACCATCTGTCCATCTGGCTAAGTTATGGCAACCTATATGATCAAGGCAGAGCCCATATGCCATGTGGTTACACTAGAAGCTTCTAAACACTAAGTATCTCAAATATCTTTGTTCATGGGAGGATTACCACAAGTATGATACACAAGGTAGACCATAGACATGGGCCTTGTGTAACCACTCAACATAACCCAAATATAGCATTCCACCCAAGCGATTCATTCACTTAGTTGTTTCATTAATTAAAAACATAAGTCAAAGACTTAACAAAATTTCCATAGCATGTATATAATCCACCCTTGTTTTCTACTAGCTAGGCTAAGAATGGTAATATAACAAGTATCTTAACTTATAGAAAATTCTACCAAGACTACAACTACTAGGATTTCCCATAGCATAGAATATAGATACTTAGCAAAAATTTCGTGCAAGCCCTATATAAAATATCACTAGTGCACAGTCAAAATAATGGTACAAATACATGAAGCATGACTTGCCTTGGTAGTTGGGGGAGTAGCAACAATCCTCACAATTACAATCACCACTAGCACCAAAATCTACACATAAAATGATAGCACCGAATTTACATTCAAATAATCAAGCAAAAATATATGAATGCATGCAAATGCCATGTGATGAAAAACAGTATTCAACACAAAACCAACTAAATATAGTATAAATAAACTTGAATTTGTTTAAAAATCATTTTCCAAATAATTTATATGGCCAAAATAAGACTATAATTGTCTCTGCATAAAAACCCATTTTACAGAAACAAAATACAGAACTAAGAACGTAGTAGTGTTGGATTTATTTTTGTGAATCCATTGATATATTATTTGCATTTTTTGGATAAACAGAACAAAAGTTATGAATTTTACAAGTTTGAATCTCTAATAGATTTAAAAACATATTTTAAATCTAATTCTCAAACACGTGGACGCTTCTGATTGGTCCGTACTGCTTCGCGCGGATCGGCCAACATGGAGTGTTGGATCTAAGTCAGATCCAGTGGCCCATATCTAAGGATACCGTTTCGCGCTGGATCTAATCTTAGCCCTACGATTTAGATCTAACAACACTAGCTCAAACGACCATAGCCTGGCGGCGGCTGCGCGGCGGCGGCGCTCTGCCAGTGAGGTTCCGGTGGCTACAGAGGGGGTTGGGGGCTGTGGTTTGGCTTACCAGTGTCGCAAGGTTGCGAGGAAGCTCAATGTGTCGTCGGCGTGGATGGGGGCGTGTTGTGGTGGCCGTGAGACCTCGTCGGAGTTGCGGGCAGCGTCAGGTTCGTTCGGAAGGCGACGGAGGCGACGTTCCCAGCCTCCCTAAGGAAAACAAACAAAATCAGCATGTGAGCGAGGACAAGGCGGTCATCCTCGTTTGATCTAGAGGTTGGGGGTGGTCACACGCTACCAGAATTCCTCGCCGGAGACGAGCGTGGCATTGGGTGCTTGCGGTGGTGGACGAATCCGATGACCTAGGTCATGAGCGGACAAACCAAGCGTATGACATGAAGCACACAAGCAAGGGGAGAACGACAGTAGGCAAAAAAGGGAAAGGGGCGGCCAGAGTTAGCCGGAATAGCTCACTGGAGCGGGTCAGGCAGCGGCGCTGCATTGCGAAATAGCGGCAGCCTGGTGGCGGAGAGGGTGTGCTGAGTGAGGGAAAAGGCTCGTGATGGGTAGGAGCTTATATAGGCAGATGCTCGGCAAGAAACGCTCGTGGAATCAAAGGCATTTATGCCACGCCATCAACGGCAACAACGGCAGTGGCGACGTCGTCTGTGGGCGTGATTTGGGGAAGACGATGACATGGCGTGCGGGTCCAGCGCGTTAGTGACTGCGGGTAGGGCTGCGCGCGTGAGAGAGGGGGAAGAGGGGGACATGGCCGGGTGGGCTTAGTGGGCTGCTTCTTCTGCTGGGATGAATAGGTGGCGCCGGCCTTTTTCCAATTCCTTTCTCTTTTTCTATTTCTAATTTGATTTTCAGAAAACAAAATCAAACCAAAACCAAATGGTTTTGAGTTCAAATTAATTCTAGATTTTTGTAGTGCATGCCTTGCATTCATTTGTGTATAAAACACTACTGATCACTCAAATGCACCTTGATACTTTGAAAAATAAAATAAACCATGCCTTATTTGCATATAGATAATAGGCATAAAATGGTTTTTATTTGGTATTTTGTTTGGAAAATTTTGTGCAAACCAAGAATGCTATGAAAGCATGAATGATATGCAAACTTTTACAAATCATGATTTTTTGGGATGTTACAAATCTAACCCCCTTAAGATGAATCTCGCCCTCGAGATTCGGATTGGCTAGCAAATAGGTGTGGGTGGTCTTTCTGAAGGTCATCTTCTCTTTCCCAAGTTGCTTCCTCTTCGGAATGATGGTTCCACTGAACTTTACAGAATTTGATAGTCTTGGTTCGAGTAACTCTTTCTGCAGTCTCAAGAATCTTGATAGGTTTATCCTCATAGGTGAGATCACTCTCCAACTGAACCTCTTCCAAAGGTATAGTATCCTTCAAAGAAGTTTCTTCCATCTCCGGATGGCATTTCTTCAACTGACTTACGTGCAACACATTATGAACAGCAAACAGTGATTCGGGTAACTCAATCTCGTAAGCCACTTCTCCTTTGCGACTTAAGATTTTGAATGGTCCAATATATCTTGGAGACAACTTTCCTTTGATTCCAAATCTCTTCACACCACGGAGTGGTGAGACTCTAAGATAGGCTCTATCACCCGCCTCACAGGTGACCTCTCTACGCTTTGAATCCACGTAGCTTTTTTGTCGGGACTGTGCTATCTTTAATATGTCCCTTACTAATCTGACTTTTTTGTCGGGACTGTGCTATCCGAATAATTTTTTTTCCTACACCACTCCATAGCTATGGCGTAGTACACTTCCTTCCATAGAGAAATTCAAATGGCACCATCTCTATGCTGGCTTGATAGCAGTTATTGTAAGAGAATTCTGCCCTCAACATATCCTCTAGAATCTGATTGATTCTTTCTGTATGTCCATCGGTTTGGGGGTGAAAAGTTGTGCTGAACTCCAATCTCGTTCCCAATGATTCATGCAATTGTCGCCAAAAATGCGAAGTGAATTTAGTTCCTCTATCAGACACAATACTCTTGTGTAATACATGCAAACATATAATCCTATTCATATAGATTTTGGCTAACTTAGCACTTGTATAAGTGGTCTTTACGGGTATGAAATGAGCCACCTTAGTTAGGCGATCTACAACAACCCAGATAGAATCATATCCTGATCTAGTCCTTGGCAGTCTGGTGATGAAATCCATTCCAATCTTGTCCCACTTCCAATCAGGAATAGGTAGTGGTTGCAGTAATCCTGCCGGTTTCTGATGTTCCGCTTTCACTCGACTACACACGTCACACAATGCAATATGTTCTGTGATGTCCCTCTTGAGATTATTCCACAAGAATATTTCCTTCACGTCCATGTACATTTTGGTGTTACCCGGATGAATCGAATATGGTGAGTTGTGTGCTTCTTGCAAAATAAGTTTCCGAAGTTCCGGATCTTGCGGAATACAAATACGTTTTCCATACCATAAAGTACCTTGTTCGTCTTCATGGAAACCTTTAGCTTTCCCCTTTTCATTATTACTTTGATCTCATCAATTTCCTTGTCCATCTTTTGGGCTTCCTTGATCCTGTCCAACAATGTGGGTTGAACATCCAATGACATGAGATGTCCTTCCGGCACTATCTCCAATCTGAGATCTTTGAATTGGGCACCAGATCATCTGGCAACTCTCCCTTAGTAAGGCCATTCAAATAAACCTTACGGCTTAAAGCATCCGCTACAACATTTGCTTTACCGGGATGGTATTGCAAACTCAAGTCATAGTCCTTGATGAGCTTAAGCCATCTTCTTTGTCTCATATTGATTTCTTTCTGAGTGAAGATATACTTCAAACTTTTGTGATCTATGAACACTTCACATTGTTTTTCCAAAAGTCAATGAGAAACTCTACATCTCTATCAGGTGGAATTCTAGGCAATTCCTCTCTCACCAGGTCTCATTGTTTTTCACATTGTCTCATATTGATTTCTTTTCTGAGTGAAGATACACTTCACACTTACTAAACTTGGCATACAACTTGTGCTCCCTGAGCTTATCAAGTATCAAACATAAATTCTCTTCTTGGCTCTTGGAGTCGATCAAAATGTCGTCGATGAATACGACAACAAACTTGTCAAGAAAATCCATGAACACTTTGTTCATCTTATTCATGAAATAGGCTGGTGCATTTGTCAAACCAAATGGCATCACGGTGTACTCATACAAACCATACCTAGTGGTCAAAGCAGTCTTAGGTATGTCTTGCTCTCTAATCTTTAGCTGAAAATAGCCTGATCGGAGATCAATCTTTGAGAACACTCGGGCTCCTTCTAGCTGATCAAACAGATCGTTGATTCTAGGCAAAGGATATTTGTTCTTGATAGTCACCTCATTGAGTGAACGGTAATCTATGCACAACCTTTGACTTCTATCTTTCTTTTCAACAAACAGAACTGGTGCACCCCAAGACAAATAACTTGGGTGAATAAATCCTTTCTGCAACTATTCTCCAAGTTGTTTCTTGAGTTCTTTCAACTCATCAACTGACATCTTGTAGGGTCTCTTTGCTATTGGTCCAGATCCTGGCAGCAAGTCAGTGAGAAACTCTACATCTCTATCAGGTGGAATTCTAGGCAATTCCTCTAGAAACACATCCGGGTACTCTCTCACAATTCGCACACTGTCTATGCTAACCCCCTTAAGAGAATTTAGCTTACTCCCTTTAGATTCAAAGTTGGACTTGAACCTAATATGTTTCTTATCTGGGGTAGTGAGTGTGACAGTACGATTGGCACAATCTAGTACTCCTTCATACTTAGTCATCCAATCCATGCCCAGAATAACATCCAATCCTTGGGAATCTAAGATTATCAGACTAACTGGAAACTTATACTTCCCAAATTCTATCACTAGATCACGACATCCAAGGTTCACTATCATCTCTCCACCAGGAGAGCTTACTTTTATAGGAAACCCAATAATTTCAGTTGGAAGTACATTTTTATCAACAAATGCTCTTGATATGAATGAATGTGATGCACCAGTATCAAAAAGAACAAGTGCTGGAAAAGAATTGAGCTTGAACTTACCAGCCACAGCATCAGACTCTTCATATATTTCTTCCACATTAATGTGGTTCACTTGTCCCTTCTGGAAGGGTTTGGGCTTGTTGGTTCCCTCAACTTTCTTTTCTGGGCATTCATTTGCATAATGCCCCATCTTCTTACACTTGAAACACTCAACCTGACGGAGATCTTTCTTTACAGGCTCACTCCCATTACCACTTCCACTGTGGTGGATCTTGTGTCCCTTGTGGTTCTTGTACTTGTCACTATCATGAATGCGATGGTGCTTGTTGTCATGGTGACGGTTGTGGTTGTGGTTGTGGTGGAAGTTATACTTTCCATGCTTGTGGAATCCAGAACTTCCACTATCATCATTATGGGAACGCTTGTGAGACGAACCCAAGCTGTGCTTATCAAAGTTATGCTTCCTCTTCCTGCCCTCAACCCGTTTCATCTTGTTTTCCAAGATGGTGGCCTTGTCACAAAGTGATTGATATGTTGGGACATAGGCAACAGATAGCTGCAGGTTCAACTCATCATTAAGTCCCTCAAGGAACTTCTCCTTCCTTTTGGCATATGTATCAACCTCATCCAGTGCATAGCGTGCCAGATTGTTGAACTCCTCAATGTACTCAGCCACACTGCCGTGACGCTGTTTCAGATTGTGGTACTCCTTCTTCAAGTTCATCACTCCAGATGAGATGTGAGTTGTACGGAAACCATCCTCAAAAATATCCCAAGTCACATCCTCAAGGGGAGTGGTGATCTGAAAGTTATCCCACTAGGTTGCTGCTGGTCCTTCGAGCAGATGTGCTGCAAACCTGACTTTTTCCTCGTCGGTGCAGCCAACAGTGACTAAGTCCTTGTTCACTGAACGTAACCAGTCATTTGCCACCATTGGGTCAGCGGTTCCCAAGAACTTTGCAGCCTCAGTCTCAGAAATCTGGTGAGCATGTCAATACTGGAGGATTGTTCTGATTGTTGTTGTTATTATTGTTATTGTTATTGTTATTGTTGTTGTTATTGTTTTTCTGATTTTGATTTTGCATGAACTGAGTCATCATCTATATCAGTTGAGCTTGAGCAGTCATCAACTGCTGCATCTCGGGAGTGACGTTATTGTTGTTGTTTTGGTTGGTATTGGCACAACGGGGAGGCATCTGTGGTTTCAATAAGGATAAGAATGACATACCCATAGATGCAATGCACAATACATCAAAATAGCAACAAACACTAATAACAAACACAATAAGGATAAAATATAGAGTTTGAACAATGTAAACAACAAGTTTTAGGAAAAGTAAACACACAATAGCAAGGCATCCACATGTTGGATGGTCATTGCGAATCAAGGTAGGATAAATAAAAGATAGTCGAGTAGTCTACACTACTCCTCCATGTTTATCTCCACGTCAAAAAGTGTGAGACCGGCTGTCTCCATGGCTATCTTGTACTCTTCGACACTAGTGTTCAAGGCCTCGACCTTCACACAGAGAGCTCTCTTATGTGAGCGTAGCCTCTCAATCACTCCCTGCTGCGTCTCGAGATCGAAGTCCTTGGCCTCTATCTCGGCCTTCATGTCCTTGCTCTTCTTGTTTCTGTCTTGGACTCTCTTCTCCTGATTCTTGAACTTCTTCTCCTGGCTCTCAAATCTGGCCTCCATCTCCTTGACGATCTCGTCTTGCTCCGCAAAGATCTTGTCCTTCTCCCTCAACTAAACCTGGAGCTTGTCATTGCTAAGCATGACGTTGGTCCTATTAGTGTCGAGGTGTCTAATAAGGCCCTCGAGGTCCTGGAGGTACAGACGAACTAGCTCTATCGTCTCTCTAGTCTCGCCCTCAAACACCAATGCCTCTCCCTCCTTGTCACGTCTCCTGAACAGGTGGAAGTAGAGGCCTCTAAGCTCGGTGGAGTGGCATCCACAGAGGCGTCCGAGTAGCTCCTGCATGACTACATCTAGGCCCTTGTCCTTGTCATCGTGAATGAGCTTGAAGGAAATCTCCTTCATGAGTGGCTCCACCTAGCGTCCCGACTGTGAGACTCTAAATCCCCAAAGGTCCTTCCTCTTGAACTTGGTGAGCTGGAGTGCCTTGATACTAGGAAGTGGGAGGTTGAGCACACTAGTAAACTACACGATGCGTGAACAAAAACGAGTTCCATTGAACTCCTCGGCAGTGCTGATCACAAAGCTAAGCATCTAACATAAGATAGAAAAATATTAGAACAACACAAGTAGAAGAAACAAGACAGTAGAATGAAAGAAAAATCATACATCATCCATAAATCATACAAGTCATGGTATACAAAATCTACCACAAACTAAGTTTCAACATAACTTAGACAATTTTTGTGAAAATACGACAAGTGTGGTGGTCCAACTAACGGAGTACGTTACAAATCTCATTCATATGCTAAGTCTATGATATCCTCCCTTAGACGTTTTATGGCATTCTCTAAGTCTTGTGTATACTTCTTCTCCTCTTCAAGATCATTTTTAGTGTTGATCATTATACACTTGAGTCTTTCACCAAGCTCCTTGCTAGCATTCCAAGCTGCATTTCTTGCAGAGTCAAAGAATGTTGTATACATTTCAGAGTTGGTGCCCATGTAGAATCCCGACTCTTTGTGGTTGTCTTCCTTGTTTTTATAGAAGTGAAGTTGCACCCACCAATATTCTTCTCCTTCATCCATAACTGGAAATCCTTTGTATACGGCCTCACCATGTATTCCCAAGATAACCATAAGGGTTTTGAGTGCTTTGGGAAACTCCTTCTCACATTCTAAAGTCATGGTCATGAGTGGTCCCTTCTTGATGGCTTCCTTGATGGTGGCCATCTACAAATTGAGGTGATAAAGAAGATTAGAAAGGTTTACGAGAAGAAAAAGACAAGTGTGGAATTTCGCAAAGAGTTGCATTTTTTCCTTAGTGGTTTTCTTAGTCTAATCCAACCTAGGGTCATAGTCCTACAGGAAACACAGTTCTCTGATACCATCTGTGACACCTCACCTTTATAAAGGAAAATGTCCCTGTGTTTGCAATGCTAGTCCCTGGATCAAATGCTAGCATCCACAGTTTAAGATGAAGTACACAGATAGAAAGGTCTTTATTACATCGTCATTCCAGAGATAAACATAATCTTTTACAACCCGATAGCCAAAGGCTAGTACAAGAGTTCATAACATAAGTAAATAAAGAAAAGTCTTCATCCTCATGTTCCACAGGTAAACATGTTGAGTGTAGACTCATAACCCTAATCCTCATCAGAGTAACCTGCAACATCATAAGTTACATCCACGGTGGGTCAATACATTGGAATAGTATTGGCAAGTGATACCATAGTAGAATAATAGCTTCTAGCTTCTATATGAATTTGGCTAAGTGTAGCTTAGGCTTGCTTTGCTCAAAATAGGTTTTTCCTATCAGTCGAAAACACTAAGTTTTTGTTTGATGAAAATCACCCAAGGAACCACCAATAGACATTGGTGAACCTTTACCCTTGTTCAACCACGAGTTTTTAACTTAGAAATTGCGATGAGGAGATCCTTGATAGCTTCAATGTCTTGATGCTCAAATTGTCCGTTGCCGGGGACATGGCTAAGTACTTAGATTTTTCCTTCTCGAGAGGTGGTGCACTTTCCCACAAGACTCGACATGCATTGAGACGAGATCTTTCAGAAGCCTTCCCTTAGACCAAATTGACGTGTTCCAACCTATCACCCTACTACCATCTGTCCATCTGGCTAAGTTATTGCAACCTATATGATCAAGGAAGATCCCATATGCCATGTGGTTCCACTAGAAGCTTCTAAACACTAAGTATCTCAAATCCCTTTGTTCCTGGGTGGCTTTCCACAAGTGTGATACACAAGGTAGACCATATACATGGGCCTTGTGTAACCACTCAACATAACCCAAACATACCATTCCACCCAGGTGATTCATTCACTTAGTTGTTTTATTAAGTAAAAACATAAGTCAAAGACTTAACAAAATTTCCATAGCATGTATATAATCCACCCTTGTTTTCTACTAGCTAGGCTAAGCATGGTAATATAACAAGTATCTTAACTTATAGAAAATTCTACCAAGACTACAACTACTAGGATTTCCCATAGCATAGCATATAGATAATTAGCAAAATTTCATGCAAGCCCTATACAAAATATCACTAGTGCATAGTCAAAATAATGGTACAAATACATGAAGCACCACTTGCCTTGGTAGTTGGGGGAGTAGCAACAATCCTCACAATTACAATCACCACTAGCACCAAAATCTACACATAAAATGATAGCACCAAATTTACATTCAAAATAATCAAGCAAAAATATATGAATGCATGCAAATGCCATGTGATGATTTTTCTTAACTAAACAAGACAAGTCAAACAATACTGAAAACAAAAACAACTAAATATAGTCTAAATAAACTTGAATTTGTTTAAAAATCATTTTCTAAATAATTTATATGGCCAAAATAAGCCTATAATTGTCTCTGCGTAAAACCCATTTTTATAGATCAAAATACAAAACGAATCCCACAGTAGTGTAGGATTTATTTTTGTGAATACATTGATATATTATTTGCATTTTTTGGATAAACAGAACAAAAGTTATAAATTTTACAAGTTTGAATCTCTAATAGATTTAAAAACAGATTTTAAATCTAATTCTCAGACACGTGGACGCTTCTGATTGGTCCATACCGCTTCGCGCGGATCGGCCAACGCGGAGCGTTGGATCTAAGTCAGATCCAGTGGCCCAGGTCTAAGGATACCGTTTCACGCTGGATCTAATCTTAGCCCTACGATTTAGATTCGACGACGCTAGCTCAAACGACCATAGCCTGGCGGCGCTGGAGGCGGATGCGCGGCGGAGGTGCTCTGCCAGTGAGGTTCCGGCGGCTATAGAGGGGGTTGGGGGGCTGTGGTTTGGCTTACCAGCATCACAAGGTTTCGAGGAAGCTCAACGTGTCGTCGGCGTGGACAGGGGCGTGCTGTGTTGGCTGGGAGACCTCGTCGGAGTTGCGGGCAGCGTCGGGTTCGTGCGGACGGCGACGGAGGCAACGTTACTAGCCTCCCTAAGGCAAACAAACAACATCAGCATGTGCGCGAGGACAAGACGGTCATCGTCGTTTTATCTAGAGGTTGGGGATGGTCACACCTTACCGGAATTCCTCGCCGGAGACGAACGTGGCGTCGGGTGCTTGCGGTGGTGGATGAATCCGATGACCTAGGTCATAAGCAGAACAACCAAGCGTATGAGATGAAGCACACAAGCAAGGGGAGAACGACAGTAGGCAATAGAGGGCAAGGGGCGGCCAGAGTTAGCCGGAATAGCTCACCGGAGCGGGTCGGGCAGCGGCGTTGCAATGCGAAATACCGGCAGCCTGGTGGCGGAGAGGGTGTGCTAAGTGAGGGAAAAGGCTTGTGATGGGGAGGGGCTTATGTAGGCAGATGCTCGGTGATAAACACTCGTGGAATCAAGGGAATTTATGCCGCGCCATCAACGGCGACAACGGCAGCGACGACATGGTCTGCGGGCGTGATTTGGGGAAGACTCTGACGTGGTGTGCGGGTCGAGCGCGTCAGTGACTACGGGTAGGGCTGCGCACGCGAGAGAGGGGGAAGAGGGGGAGATGGCCGGGTGGGCTTAGTGGGCTGCTTCTGCTGCTAGGCTGAATAGGTGGCGCCGACCCTTTTCCAATTCCTTTCTCTTTTTCTATTTCTAATTTAATTTTCGGAAAACAAAATCAAATGGTTTTGAGTTGAAATCAATTCTAGATTTTTGTAGTGCAGGCCATGCATTAATTTGTGTATAAAACACTACTGATCACTCAAATGGACCTTTATACTTTGAAAAATAAAATAAACCATGCCTTATTTTCATATAGATAATAGGCATAAAATGGTTTTTATTTGGTATTTTGTTTGGAAAATTTTGTGCAAACCAAGAATGTTATGAATGATATGCAAACTTTTACAAATCATGATTTTTTTGGGATGTTACATATGCGTAAACTTTATTCCATGTCACGTAATCAACTCATAAGCTTGCTTTTGAACAATAAAGTATAATTATGTAAAATTGAGAATGTGAGAGTTCGTCATGAAAAGCATATACACTAAAGTATCTCAATTCTACCACCTAAATAAATCAAGACTTTTCAAGCACTACATTTCCATTCATTGTCCTTCAAGAATTCCAGTTCTTAAGTAATTGAGAGAATGCCAAAAAATTTCATTAGGTTATCGGGCTGTGATGGACACTCGTGGCATCACTAAGTTTTTTTTCCTTTTTCATAATGATTACTCATATCAGCCAGAGGAGTGATTCCATCATGTTTACAGCTACCTGAGAGTGCCAAGAATCTTACCCATTATAGCATTGCTGCTACAAATGTTTAATCAACTCATAGCCGAAATCTAGGAGTTTCCTCCATGAAGATCGTTCGTAGGCTAGCGGAGTTGTTGGCATCCCATGAAGTTTGACACACATAATCTATATCATTCTTATGATTCATAGGTCAAATTTTGGCATGCTCATAAAAACCGCTAAACATTAATTCAATTGAACAAATCCTTTCAAAGAGAGCTATCAGGTCAATCATTATTTTCTGTGGTGTTGAGTGTCTCTAGGAATAAGATTTCAAGACTAAACACTACAACACCCAAGCCTTCAATTGTGAGACTTTTTCTTATTTCAATTGTTTTAGAAAATTTTAGGCAAGACTTGGTTAAATACAAGAGCTGGAACAAAACATACCCATGCAAAAAAAATTACTACAATATATAGACTCACTCCACCGATATAACATCTTAACATTTACTACTAACTAGCATGGGTTTCTCAAACTTCAAAAGTGGGGAGTCATAAGGCATACCTCTCATGTTTGGTTCCACTTCTCTCTTTCCTTTTGATTTGTTTCTTGGAAACACGAAGTCAATCACTCTCCTGCAAATACATGAGAACCTCGAGGAAAAAAGAAAACAAAGAGGGAAAATAAAGATAAACAGAGAAATATTTTTGTGGTTTTTGAGAAGGGGAATTTAAAAGAATAGAAAATCGGTGGCAAAGCTTGGTTTGAAAATCTCAAAAACAAAATAAAATAACTAAATTTGAAGTGTTGGGGAACCAACACGAGTGCTTATAAACTCAAATAAAAAGCATAACCTTGAAAATAAAATAAAGTGAATGAACGCCAAATAAAAATAGATATAAAACCTCCCCAATCTTAGGCTTTTGCAAGCCCTTCAAATCATTGAGGTGGGGGGAAAAGTTGTAACTCCAGTCCGCAAATTGAGTTGATAAGTTACTTGTTGTTTCTCGGAGGTTCAGGGCGAGATTATGCATCCCCTCCATAGTCCCTCCAAGTTCTTGGAAGTCTTGATATGTAGCGAACCATTTCGGTTGCTGCTCCTCTTGATAGGGAACTTATTTCTCCTCCTCTTGGTCCTCATCCTCATCCGAAATCTCCACCTCGGGTTGGTGTTGCTCAACCTGCAAGTCATAAAGCACGCGTCCTTCCTCGATAGAGAAAAGACCATTAGGTAGAGGAGGGGGGTAGAGACGCCCAGCTCCAGCAATATGCAGGTAATAAACACCACCTCTCCTAGTGAGCATTCCACAAGCCTTTAAAGTAGAGAAACCAACATGATGCTCACCTAGCACTGGCTGCAACTCACCTAGGTCAATGCCCAGGGCATTGACAAGCACGATGATGACGCCTGCACATGTGATTGGTCCTTGGCTTTGGGAGGATTGGTACTCCAAGTAGTGCACAAGAATTGCGCCCAAGTGGAGTGACAAGTTGTTGTTGAAAGCAGCTTTTGTGAGGACTAATATTTCATCCTCATTGAGTCTTGTAAACTCATTGCGCGCCTGCAAGGTGTTAGTAATAACATAGAACAAATAGCGAATAGCAGGATGTTTAATAGTTTTCCCTTTGCTGACTCTAGAATTGAAGCTTATTCTATTATAGTAGAGTTCTAGGGAAGGTCCTATGCCAGTAAAATATGCGTGTAGAGCATTAGGATCATTGTTGGGTAAACGAAAACAATTGCACCATTCATCAAGTGATAATGAATAATTGTTGTTCATAAGTCGGAAAGAAATTCTATCCTCTCCATGCCATGTTTTAACGGTGCTTTTCAAAGAACTTAAAAATTCAATAGTTAACTGGCAATAGGTAGGTGCATCCTGAAATACAATGTTTTGCAGGCCAACCCTATTGCAAAGTAAATTGAAGTCATCAGAAATACCGAGTTGGTTCAATATGACGGGACAAGCCCACTTGGTTGCCTTCACTTCTCGGTTTTTGATCATGTCGAAACAATCACGGTGGGAGTCATTCCTGAATTGAATCCCCATGTGTTCCTGAGCTGCAACCCGAGAAGAACTAGTGGAGGCAAGAGCATACGTTTGGCTCCTTGTGTTCATATTCTAAAAATAAATAAGAAAGACAAGAATAAAACTTTTTGATCCAACAATAATAAGCATCAGATATTCCTCATCATAGCACACTAAAGAATCTCCTCAACATAATAATCTAGGCAAGATAATCATGGCAACTAGTTCAAAATAAGTCTCACCCTAGATTGATAATGACAATAGATCAGAGATGAATTTGCAAAAAGTAATTGGATGATCGAAGGAGAAACATACCATAGATCACTTGTGTGCGAGGAAGTCGAACGAAATTGAGTAAGGGTGAAGATCCCTTGAGGTTTTGAGAGAGTTTGGAGGTAGAAGAGAAAAAAAGGATTGAAGTTTTGGTGTTTTGGGTACCTTCTCGTGCGCTTATGTGGTCGGACGCAACCTTACGGTCACAACTATACGGCCAGAACAATTTGTTCCCACCGTATAGTTGGTCTGACGACAAAAATTAGGGTTTTTCTAGGGTTTATTTCCTGGCGGCTGTAACTATATGGCCAGAACTATACGGCCAGACCAAAATGGTCCTGCTGTATAGTTGGTCGTTAAACCTTCTGTATATGGAGAAGAAAAATTATTGATGGATCAAATAACTATACTGCCGGAACTATGCGGCTGGAATTTTTATTCCTGTCGTATAGTTAGTCGTTAAAGATACTGTATACATCAAAAAAATTCTATTTACTTTTAAGACTAAAACTTAGTGAAAAACCATGTTTTGATAGAAAAATGACAGACTAAATTGTCGACCAACAATGTCATGTATAAAACAGGAATTTTTAGCACCATTGAATCTCTCCTTCTCACTAGAGTTTTCTAGCACTCTTTATTCAACATAAAACTTAAACTAAAACTTAAAAACATTACTCAAACCTTTATTTCACATGGGTTGCCTCCCATGCAGCGCTCTTTTATGGTCAATAGCTTGACCTTGATGTTGATCACTTAGGCCAGATGAGTGGGACACCCACTCCAAAATAGTTGGCCTTCAAAGTGATGGCCTCCTTCTCACATTGCTTGGCTTTCTTTTTCCTAGGAAAATGAATAACAAAAGGATCCCACAATTGGAGCTTCATGTTCCCTTCATGCAAATTAGGCCAGGAAATTGGAGCTTCATGTTTCCTTCATGCAGATTAATCAAGTCTTAATAGTTCTTAAGAAAGGACATCCTAATATGATAGGAGCAGTAGCATCTTTAGGCATGTCAACAATAAAAAAATCAATAAGAGCAGGAAAACCTTTAATGTATACTAAGGTATTCTCTTTAATTCCTAGTGCTTGTTTGTAGGTAGAATTTGCTAGATGCAATTTTAACTCAGTGATTTCAAAAGAGCCAAGATTTAACTTATTAAAAAGACTCTTTGGAATTGTTGAAACACTTGCACCTACATCACAAAGTGCAGCTATTTCCTTAGTCCCAATTTTAATCTTAATAGTAGGCTCAAATATATTATCAAGCTTAACATGTAATTTCTCAGCAATTTTCTTACATTCGTCCTCAAGCTCACATAGCTTTATTGCTACCTAATTAACGTAGTGTTGATACCTGGCTTCCTCATTTCCTTCACTTACCGGAATCTTGATATTGATCCTTTTTACAAGATCTTCAACTGTGTAATTTGGTGAAGTAGCATTGCTATATTCAAGTTCTTCAGGCTCCTCCCTTTGGATTCTTATCATCTTCAGGTCTTCTACTAGATTGGGCTTAGCTTTACCTGCAAATTTAGCTAGAATGAGAGTTTGACTCTCGGTTATCTTACCTCATCGTGCCTCAAAAATCATTGTTCTTTATTGGAGGGCCTGCAAATCATTCCTCAAACTAAAAGCTTGGTTAGATAATTTACCAAGCATAGCATCATGGTTCTCCATTATTTTAACTAGGATATTCTTTTTCTCATTTTGTGAGTCCATAAAAGATTTAAGAGTTTCTTGGAGACTACTATTACTTGATGCCACATTATTATTAGAGTTACCTGCAGGACTAGAATAGTGTTTCTGAAAATTTGGATTATAATTCTTCTTCCAGGAAGGGTTATAATCATTACGAGCTATGAAGTCTATTTCTTCAATAGTTGGTTCGGGAGTAGCTATTATCTGGGTTCCTTACCTTTTAAGGATAATATGAGCTCATCCAACTTAGCATCGAGTTCTTCATTTTCTTGAGGTGTGAGTTCACCTTCTTCGTGTTTGATCTTTCTACATGCTATTGGGCATGGTTGTCTTGCATATTGTCTAGCAGCTGCTTTGCTTCGGTAATTTGTTTACCCATAAATGTTCCTCCAACTGCATTATCAAGCATAGACTTAGATACATGGTTAAGAGAATTATAAAATAAATGGAGAATTAACCAATCTTCCATCCCATGACTGGGACAGTTTCTCATGCATTCTTTCATTCTCTCCCATGCAAGCGCTAGCGGCTCACGCTATTCCTGTCTAAAACCAGTAATATTAGATCTTAGTTGCATAGTCTTTGCAGGTGGAAAGAATTTAGTCATAAATAAAGAAGTACATTCCACTCATGATGCAATAGTATTTCTAGGCAAAGATAACAACCATTATTTTGCTCTTCCTCTAAGAGAGAAAGGAAATAAGCGCAACTTGATCGCGTCAGGGTCAACATCTTTAATGCGCATCATATCATATATTTCAGTAAAATTATTTAAGTGCATACCTGCATCTTCAATAGGAGAGCCTCCAAATTGATTATGTTGAACCAAACTTAAATAGTCGGGCTTAATTTCATGATCTTCAACAGTAATTGTTGGCTAAATAATAGGAGTACGTAAATAATCATTGTTGGGAGTTGCAAACTATCCAAGCTTCTTTTTAGCTATATTTCCTATGTCTTTGGATTTTCTTAAACAAATACTAATGATGGTAAAAACAAGAATTAATAGACTAACTATTTTTTTGGTTTTTCAAATAAAGACTGAAAGCAAACTAACAGAATTTAAAAGAAGAATTAAAACTAGCAAGGTTCCTACTAACCTCACCAGGGTAGCTATTGCTTCCCCGATAACGGGGCCAGAAATAAGGTTGATACCTTCGATCCATATTACGGATGTAGTATAGTTCTTTTTCCCTAGTAGACATAGGTTCATCGAATCCTCGGGAAGTAGAAAGCAAAGTGAAGTTACTTTAACAGACCTTCAGGAGTTTTAGAATTCCTTTTGTGTTTTCACCGGACAAAGAGTTTGTGGTCGTTTTGATTTTGTTGACGATGTAGAGAGAGAGGGCCTGGGGCTTTCAGTTTCACTAGTAGCTGTGCAAAACATCTGATGGAAATAAAAGATAATAATAAAGTATGCATGTAATTTTAAGAGCAAGATAATTATATGTGGGCAGTGCATCCATAATTGCTATTGCCTCTGCAACCGCTTATAGCAATAACCTACTAATCTCATCCATAGAATAAAGAGAACTAATGATATGCATAGTGATGTCACCGTTAATCCCAAGTAAATCCCTCACATACAACCGTACTACCCCTTCTATCACTGGGGTTCCCAACCTACAGATCATTCATCACTCACACTTCCTATACCTGGATCAATCCTTGGGGTCTTGGGTACCTGACAAGTCCTTAGATTGTGGCAAGAGAGGGTACAGTAATCATCATGTTATACAAACTAATACGTGATCCCATCTATGATAAATAACATGTACAAAAAGCTACATGGCTAGGTAGAAGCCCTTAGCCCAATGATAATTACTCACACATAGACATAAAATCAACAATCATAAACATTGTAATATAGATCATAAGATTGATAGCAAATAGTCTTACATTGTCGCTAATTGGAGAAGAGATCTACTATTACAAGTGGTGGAATATGGCTATGGTGGTGGAGAAGGGTTTGGAGATTAGATCTAGATCCATTCCTCCGGCGTGGTTGCTTCTGGTGGTAGGGATAGTTGTGGTTAAAAAGAGAGACATCGATAGAGGTTTTCTCGTTGCCCGAACCCTCTTTATATAGGGGCCCCTTCACGAAAGTTGTTCTGTTTGACCTAACGGAGTCGATGGCAACTATATGGCTGGAACTATACGGCTGGAATTTTATTCCCACCGTATAGTTGGTCGTTAAGCCTTATGGATCCACTTCACGGGTCCTGGTTTCTTTGACTTATTAGAAATCTCGTATCTTTGAATTTAATGTTGTGATTCCCATCATTATACATCATTATCTGCGCAGGGAAAAATAGAAAGAAAGGATTGCATACCCCATTGATCATTAGGCATTAGTGGTAGCATTTAGAGAGATATTTCATCAAAAGTATGAATAATATCTAGTTTAAATGTGAGTGGATATGGCTATATTTCACAGCCATTAGCGGCTCATGAGGGTATTCCCCTCCAGCGGCCCAACCCATGTAATGCCTACGGATCCCTCCACAAGGGGCCAATTGGGGATACATTAGCCCTATGGTCTCCTCCACGAGGAACTTACGAGGCAGCTCGTGAGGGTATCCCCTCTAGTGGCCCAATCCATGTTAGACCTACGACCCCTCTCCGAGAAGCCAAAAGGATAAGCATCAACCCTACGGCCTCCTCTACGGGGGGCCTATAGGGTGAGTCTTACACGTACACACCTACAACTGTCTCCCCGAGAAGCCAACAAGACAGGTACGGGCCCTACGGTCCCCCGCACGAGGGATCTATGGGGCGAAACATGCAAAACCTGCGGTCATCTCCTTGAGGGGCATGTCAGGAAGCAGAAGTCCCATGCTCCGCCTCCACGAGGAAAGTATGTGATGACCCACAGAGAGCTCACTTTCTCAAGCGGCCCCAAAAACGTGTTATGGCTACAACCCACTTCAAGAGGCCAGTCAGGGGGCGCGAAGGCTCTGAGAAACCGCATGCGAAGGGATTACACAGCGCCTCGCGAGGCTCATTGCCAAATTTTCTATCAAAGTCCGACAAACAGATTACATCATTATGAGGCTCCCTCCAATGGATCTAAGAGGGACAAACAACTCCCTGGGTTCGCTAAGTACTGTGTTCAACGTGCAAAGGAAGACGCCCAGGGCGACGGAGGCCTCCTAGGGCCAGAGGCTCCAAAACACTACCTTTAGCGGGCCCTTCATCGCCCACCTCGGTGCTAGGCGTGTCAGCCCCAAGGTTATCGTCTTCACTTCCACCTGCTTGGTCGCCAGCGATGTCGTCGGGCTTATCCTCTTCAGTTCGAATAAACAAGTCATCCATGCGCTCCTCTATGAGCTGTTGGAAGCGGACAATCTCTCTTGTGGGAGTCCCATAAGGATGCCTCACCTGCCTCAGGATCTCTATATAAGGAAAGTTGGCATCGTGCTAGTAAAGGTTAGATAAGACCTGGGTTGCAGTGACCCGTAGCATCCTCTCAACCTCATCCAGGTGGTATCCCTGGTAGAGCATGGCTCTCCCCTCCAGCGCTGTTGTGATTCAGGTGAAGAGCGCCAGGAAGGCGCCCTCCTCATCGGCATCTACGAGAGGCCTAGTGTGGAAGTTTGTCATCCAGAACTCCCGAAGGGTGTCGACTGCATTCTTGGAAAGCGCCCGATACATCTTGCACAACTCCTTCTTGAGCACGCGGAGATCTAGCTCCTCCTGATAGCGCTGAGCCTACCATTTTAGAAGGGCTCGGTGGGCCACTTGCAACTCCTGCAGGGCGTCTAGGTCGATGTCAGCTTGGGCCAAGCGCTCCTCCACCTTGTGTTGGGAGGCGTCCATGTCATCCTTCTTCGCTCGAAAGCGCTGCTCCTGGGTGTTGGACTTAGCCAGATACTCCTCTCGAAGGGCCTTGCAGCGCACCGCGAGCTCCCCATAGTTGGACGCCTGCATCTTCTGCCGCTCCTCGACCAGATTTTTGTTGCAGCGGCGGATACAGTCATCAATCCTGGCACTTCGGATCTCGACATCAAGCTCACGCTCCTTGATCTTCTCGTGAGTGGTATCCAGTTGTGCCTCCAGCGCCTCCAGGCCACTCCTCTCTAGGATAGCTTCATCCTCTCGGAGACGAACCACCTCTTCATGGCGTGCTACGTCCAGCTCCCTCTGGGCGACCCTCTGGTGATCCTCCTCGACTTCCTGCTTAGAGAAGGAAATCAGACAGTCACGTACCGAGAGATCTTGGGCTAGGCGATGGAGGTCCCCCGTAGAGGGCATGTCCCCTCCGGAGGACTGGATCAACGCTGGTCAGGGATTGGAATCCTCGCAGCTTCACGACATTCTTCTTCAGGAACCTCTGCGGCCTATGGAGCCCTCATTCCCCTGTGCTACTCCCACAACCCCAACGCTACATCAAGGACGGTCCACTCTTGGTGGAGGTGATGCCACGCTCCTGCCAGTCGACGCTCTTCAGCAGCGATATCCGCGGGGAATTGGTCGAGCCTGACGCGCATGGCCCCAACGACTGCATGAAGATGTACAGCTCTCCTGAGAGAGGCGTAATCAAGCGCCGCCAAGGTGAGTGTACTCGAGGGGCCTGGGGGATCCCCTTGGGAGGATCTTCTCCAGCGCCATGATTAGGAGACATAGTCGCTCCCTGGGTGCCCATAGGGTCTTCCGATAAAGAAGCCCCCACGCTGTCACCAGTCATGGCAGAGACGAACGAGTTCTCAAGCAAAGACTCATCGCCCTCGTCCTCTTTAACCTGGATGGGTGGAAACAGGGGCAGTGTAGGGCTCTCGGTGCATGTACGGACCCTCATGACGAGCGAGAGCATGGTCCCAGCCTCGGGACTGGGGGCTACGCGTGCTGGAGGGGCCCCCGCCGTATCCAGGGGCTAGAGGGAGCCCCCTCGGTGGCTCCTGATGAGAGGCGCCCCTTGGCGAAGAGGGGTGCAGGACGCCACCAGTGAATTCCCCAGCCCTTCAGACATTGATCCCTGGGCCTTCTTCCTCCTCTTCTTCTCGTCCCTGCGACCAAAAGAGGCCAGGTGACGAGACACAGAGGGGAGTAGAGAAGGGAAATAGGCTATGAAGGAAGCAGCTCACCTCTTGCTTGCGTGGCCGGCCCGGGACTAGTTCCCGCTCTTCAGGCCAGGCGGGAGGAAAGTGCTCCCCTAGCCTAGCACGGTCGGCTTCCTAGCGAAGCGCCCCATGGCGGTAGCACTGACAGACATACGCATATCGCGCGCCGAGTGTCCATCACCACTGCTGATGTCGCAAGTTTCAGCACCGGAGGGGTCCTTCGAGGAAGATACACTGTTAATCATCCTCCTATCAGACAGGCCACAAGGCCTCGGCCCCCGCACCGCAGCACGTCCTCATCATCCAGCCTCGCTCGCGCGATGTAATGCCCATAAAATTTTCTAAAATAAAAATTGCTTGCTACTTTTTCGCATCATGCATTTTTTCTCTTAATATTTTTGCAAAAAGCCTATTTTATTTTCTAATTATCCTCTCCTTTATTTGAATTAAAACCCCTGTCTTTTCGGATCTTTTATTTATCTAAAAACTATTTATAAAAACTATTCTAAAAATAAAACGTTTTTAGGGGAGGCAACCGGCAAAACCCAAAAGCCTAGCGAGCCACCTACCACCCCAAACCCTAACCTAATCCTAACCCTAGACCACCCACACACGACGCCCTGTTGCAGCACATGGCCACACACGCAACACAACCGCACACAGGAATCACACACGCACGCAGTGCACGACCCACCCAGCAAACACACACATATACACACGGTGGACGCAACACACCTAATCTAGCAAAACACACCCAGCATCCCACACCATCGCACCCCAACACACGCACACGTCTCACACACGCAATCGCACGCACACACGGTCCACCTTGCCTTGCTCGCGATCCACTCGTCCTCACGACCGAGCGGCACCGCCACCAGCGACTCTCCTCGGCGCTGCTGCGCGCCCTTCTCTGCTGATTCCCTTCTCTGGCCGCCTGCACCACGTTCGTGAGCTCCAACGCCGCTGCCGCCTCTCTGCTTGCCACCCTGCCCGTTCCTCCCGTTGATCCCGTGGTGCGCCACCTCTCTCCTCCGGTAGAGAACTGCCGCTTTACTCTCTGTTCTCCGTCGCTCTGTCCTTCTTGCCGCCAGGAGCCGCCCATCCTCTGGCCTTTTACCCCGCACTAGCCTAGCGCATCTTTGAAATGCCGCCCGCGTTAATGAGAGATCACTTGCCTGTCCCGCTCTCCGAGCCGCCGCATGCAGGCACCAGTGCAAGGGCACGAGAATCGGTGCCCGGCCCAGCCGTTCTGCTTCCACTGCACTGCGTTGACACGTATGTGCAACCAGCAGGTTAGCAGCTCCACCTTCCGTGACTTGGATACACTCTAGTGTCCAGCTGCCCGTCAACTGTTCAACAGAATTCCTACAATAGTTTTGGTCTCGGGATATTTTATTCGGTGTCACATGTTGTATGTCAAGATCGTCAGTGCCTCTGATCCATCCAGAGGTTGTTCAAGTGCTACTTCACCTAATTCCTCTATGTTCTGAAGAAGACGGATTGAACCGAAGATCTGGCTTCCACTTGTTCTACGATGACGCCTACTTCCGCTACCTCAACCATAATATGAAGACCGTCTCCACCCCCTCCGATCCAAACCATGTGAACCCGAAACCCTTGCCCTATTTTATAAATTTACATTTAAAATTTGTGCATATTAAATTATTCATGCTTCGCAAACATATTTATTTGTTTGGAAGTATTTTGTCGATTTAATTAATAATTAAATATGGAGTAATTATGCGGGATGCCTTTGACATATTCCAGACTCCATTTTTTTAAGGGTAAAACAGTAGGGTAAAGCACCCCACTGCAATTTTTATATATCATAGAGAGTTACAAAAAAAGTATTTACAAGTTCAGGCCACCTCAAAAGAGGGATAACATTCTAAGCAGCTATCTCCTATCTAAATTATTCTCAATCCAATCTTTGAGGCCATGATAATTCGTTTTCTTAATTTTATACAGGACCCATCTTAATTCCTGGGCGACAATAGCCCTCCATTCCTCAAGCGAAGCATGCTTGTTGTTGAAGATTTCATTGTTTCTGCACATCCATATGCCCCAAGCTCCTAACATAATAATTTCTATTGCAAAAGGGACTTTAAGATCTTTTTTAATACTGGCTAAAGCTTCAAAAAGATTTTGATCAGCCACTTGGACATGTGAGATTTCAGCCCAGCAAGCTCTTGCAAAAGGACAGTCTCAAAATAAGTGTAGTATGGTTTCTTCACTGATGCAGCCATGAAACACACATTCATAAGAAGCCAGAGTAAAACATTTCCTTTTCAGAAGGTTTCTTGTGTTTAGCCTATCAAGAAGCAAGAGCCAGAAGAAGAATTTGTTCTTTTGTTGACAAGAGGACTTCCACAACCAGGAGAAATGTGGCTGTACAGGTTGGTAACCAGATAAAGAATAATAAGCCTTTTGGACTAAAAAATTACTGCCCCAAATGTAACTCCAGTTGTCAGCTTCCCCCTGCATGCCAATACTAAGAATTTGCTCAAGGTTTTGATATTCCTAGTAAGCTTGCTGTGACAGAGGGAGAAAAAATGATCTTGAATATTATCTGTCTGTAGAAACTCATTGACAGAGATGTGTGGGTTTTTTGCATAGGAAAGAAGATGAGGAAGCTTATGCTGCAGACATCCATCATTCCACATATCAGACCAGAGAAGGGTGGATTTTCCATCGCCCACCGAGCACTTTGCAATTCCTTTAAATATGTCAATCAATTTCAGATGAGCTTTCCACCAAAAGGATCCCTCCAGACTTCTTCCAGGAAGTTTACCATTACAGTAATAAGTGTTCCAGATAAGGTGAACCCATGGGATATCCTTGTGATTGTAAAATTTATCCAAATTCTTCAAAAGAAGTGCAGAGTTTTGAACATTAAGGTCAAGCATCCCCAATCCCCCATGGTTCTTGGGTCGACAAACTTTCTTCCATGCAACAAGAGCTTGACCCCTAGCTTGAACATCAGAAGTTTTCTTTCTCCACAGGCATTGTCTCATATACTTAATCAACTGATCTTTAATAGTGACAGGAAGATCAAAACAACTCATGTAATATATGGGAAGGGAAGATAAAACAGATTTAATTAACTGTAGTTTCCCCCCATAATTAATAAAATCAGCAATCCCACACAACCTTCTCTCAACTCTCTGAACAATAGGCAGGAAATGTTCCACTTCAGGCTTATTAATGCTTAAAGGCAGTCCAAGGTAGGTGAATGGCAATGAGCCAGGGAGGCAAGATAGAGTATTGGCAAAGTGCTCAAGCCTCACAGAGTCCATGTTAATTGGCATCATACTAGATTTAGCATAATTAACTTTGAGTCCAGTGGAGAGTGCAAAAGTATGAAGAAGAGCCTTGAGGCACAATAGTTGTTCAGAGTCAGCCTTAAGGATTAATAAAGTGTCATCGGCATACTGCACCACAGGGAAATCAGGACAGAACACACCTTCAATGGGAAGGGAAAGAAGACCAAAATTCATTGCTTTATTGAGGATGCTTTGGAGAAGATCAGCAGCCAGGACAAACAGGAGAGGAGATAAAGGATCACCTTGTCTTACTCCTCTTCTGCAATAATTTTTTTTCCCAAGCACTCCATTTAATAGAACAGAGGAGGAAGCTGAACCAAAGATTAACTGAATCCAAGAAATTCATTTATCACCAAAACCTTTGGCTTTGAGGATATTGATAATTGTAGAGTGCTCAATTCTATCAAAAGCCTTTTCAAAGTCAAGCTTAAGAATTAAAATTTCTTCTTTGGACTTGTGGCATTGGTCAAGGAATTCAAATGCCCAACCTAAAAAATCTTGAATAGACCTTTGTTTGAGGAAACCATATTGATTCTTGTGGACAAGTTTAAGGATGAACTTCTGCAGTCTATTAGCCAGAATTTTGGTTATAATCTTGAAAACACTGTTAAGCAGAAAAATAGGCCTAAAATCAGCAGGTGTCAGAGGAGCTTCAGTTTTTGGAATGAGGGTGATAAAAGAGGCATTAATGCTTTCCAAGGAAGTTTGCCCCTCATAAAAATCCTCAAGGAGTTGTTTCACATCATCCTTAATAATAGGCCAACATTGTTTCATGAATTCATTGTTAAAACCATCAGGGCCAGGGGATTTATCATTTGGAAGTTCTTTAATTACATCTTCAATCTCCTCATTAGAGAAAGGTTTTTCCAAAGCATCCTTTTCCTCTTGCCTTAAGCAATCCCATGTAGAGAAACGATGCCATATTTTACATTGTTAATTCAACATTTCAATTGCGGTGTAGATAAACAACTTGAACCATAATATTTAATTATCGGGATTCCAATTCCGCATAATATTGCTAAGATATGTCGTATCTTAACATGTCATGCATCATAAACATGTCGGATTCTCTTCCATAGTATTAAATATGTACTCGGTGTTTCTTGATAGTGCTTTGCTTCTTTTTGGATAGGCCGTTGAGTTGATGCAAGATATGACGAGCCTTCGGTTGATCTTAACAGGCGAGCATTCTACTCTTATATCTATCTTGCCTTTATAGTCTTTACTTCCTCCTTTGTCTATTGCTATCCTTATTATCGACGCTTTAGTACCATTCTCTTTATTACCTAAGATAATATATTGCCTTGGTTATCCTACTGCCTTGTTTGAGTAGCTAGCTTTGCCTTGCGTATTGTAGGCATGCTTAGTACCGCTCTCCTACAGGTGAACCGTAATACATGAATATGGTCGATACCATAATTTAAATTGGTGATGTTGGTTATGGTTATGGTTATGGTTTCACCGAACGATAAGTCTCCGACAGGGACCACCTTTGGGAAATGCTTGAGTCAACCTAGGAACCGTTCGTTCTATGATACTAGTTCTAAGTTGATCATGCTAACCAAACGTGGTGCCTATGCGATCCCCCTCAACTACCGGCGCTATTCTTATATCTAGAGGGTTACAAAATTTGTTTTCTATTTGGTGCATATGCATAATATGTCTTCGGACATGGTGACTATGTTATGTCTTCTGACATGGTGATGATATGATTTTTGTGGACATCCCGGGCATGCATACATGAAAGCGGTACATGCCAGCGGTTTCAAGGGAGCTCTACAAGTTATCTTCTAGTGGCCGTTCAATATAGTAGAAGCAGACGTTGTGCCTCCCATGATAATCGTCGTACCTCTTGGTTGGGTCAACACAGTAGGTGATGCCTCTGGATATGCGCGTAGTTATGTGACAGTTTTTGTTGTCAGATTCAGAAGGCACATGTAATATGTTGTCTGAAGGGCTAAACATGTTTTTGGGTACAGTAGTGCACCCCTGCATTGTAAATCTATTCGAGAAGCCGTGTGTCCACAGTTATGGACACCTCAGGAGTAGAATGTCATGATCATAGACGACACCAATAATGATTTGCCTCTAATAATATGACTAGTAACTAGCCTTATCAACTAAACAACTGGATAATTAAAATTGCGACGTGTGTGTGTTCTGCAGGAGTATTTCCTCGACTGGTCTTCGAAGTGGAAAACTTTGGATGGATTATGTTTGGTGTTATATCATAGTTATCATATAGCGCTCTCTTATCTCTGTGGGGACCCAGATTAATCCTCCGAGAATCCATGTTATGCATATCACCACGATCCCATGATTAGTCTATCGTGGCACATATCCGACAAGTATCAAAGTAAACATTCATTACTTAAGTGGATACAAGTCATACCTTAATGCCATTATGGCTACAACAATCATCATCAACAAAACTCTAGTAAAGCATCGAGTCGAGCCATGCCTTAACCTATAGGCAGCTGACTGGAAAAACATCCTATCTCGCATAGTCATCAATTTCACCTTCTTCTTTACTTTCTTCTCGGATCTGACCAAGTTAATAGGAAAGGACAATGCCAGTGAGTACTTTGAATGTACTCGCAAACCACCTTAAGAGGATAATAATAAATGATATTAAATATGGATGTGGTAGTAGAAGGGCTCCATGAGAGGTTCTTTTATAAAATAGTTTCTCTTGTAGATATAGCATCTTTATATCTTTGTTGAAAACTTTTGAAAAATATTTTAAAAGTGTGTTTGAAAAGTTTTAGAAAACACTAGGATTGGGTCACCCATTTGTTCCTCCTTTCGACCATCTCATGACCAAACTCCTTTCTTTCCCTTCTGACCATCTCAGGGTTAAAAAATTTCTAGAACCTTTTCTTTTCCGAAATCTTTTTTGAAAACAAAACCAACACCTCTCTATAGCAACCTTTCCAACCGTCCATGACCACGGACACAACTATTTGAATAGATTTACACGCTACAGAGGTTGTACACTTTACCCATAATAAACGGGTACCCTGCCCTGATCCACACTGATCGTGGGTCGAGTAACCGATCAAGACTCTCCGGATGCCCCTCTAGTATAAGCGTCTGCCTATGAGACATTCATAGTAAACGCGTGTCTGCCTGCCGATAGTTCGTTTCTTCTCCTGGTTGATGCTTCACATGGACCGTTACTGGAGAAGACCCACCCTCCAGGGATCGCAATCCCCTGTAGTAGTTGTGAGGCAACCTATACTAGATCAAACAAATATCAAGTCCATCCTTGTTCCATACCAGGGTAAATGTGGTTGCTGAAAAGGATACAGATGCCGCCTAGAGGGAGGGGTGAATAGGCGGTTTAAAACTTTTATGAGATGGGCTTAACAAAGGCGGAATAAAACTAGCGTTTACTTTGTCAAGCACAAAACCTATATAAACCACGGTTCACCTATGTGCACCAACAACTTATGCTAAGCAAAACAGGCAACTATGTGATAGATAGATATAAGAAATCAAGCACGAAGGCTATCACAAAGTAAAGTGCATAAGTAAATAGCTCGGGTATAGAGATAACCGAGGCACGCGGATATGATGATTTATTACCGAGTTCCTCCCATAAAGAGAGTACGTCTCGTTGGAGAGGGGGTGGTATCAAACCACCTACGCCACAAAAGGCCTCCCTTATTCTCCGGTGAATCTCACCCCAATGGGATCGATCCACACTTCCACTATCGATGCACTTGTCGGTGGCAACCGGAACCTCTCACAAGGTTGGGGCACTTCTCCACAACTTAATCGGAGGCTCCCAACAAACGCCACCAAGGCCACAACCTGCAACACCAACAAACCGTCTAGGGTTCCAAGAACCCAAGAGTAAAAAACTTCTCAACTTTCACTCACCAAATCCTCCAAGGAGAACTCAAACATATGCACCAAATGCAATGGCAAGAACACAGGAAGTGCTCAAGTCCTTCTCTCCCAAATTCCACAAAAGCTACAAAAGCTAGTGGGAGAATAAGAGAGGAAGAACACACGAGGAAATCCACAAAAGAAACCCCAAGATCTAGATCCCAATATGTTTCCCTCACATAGAGGAGAGATGCATTGGTGGAGTTGTAGATCTAGATCTCCCCTTTCAAATCCCCCAAAAAGATTCAAGAAATATGGGAGGGATTGAGAGTATTTGCAAGCTCTTGAAGGTCAAAACAATGGAGGAGAGAGAGAATACAAGAAACCGGCCTAAGGAGGAAGAAGGGGTCTATTTATACCCCTCCCCAACGAAATATGACCGTTTGGGACCTTCCAAGCTGGATAATCCGCCCCTCCCCCGGTTATTCCGGGTTCTCCGAGCCAAAAAAATGGCTAAGGACTTCGTGGCGCAACCCTCAGTATAGGGGCGGATATTTGGGGCGGATAATCCGCCCCCATTACTGGGAGCCACGCCTCAAAGTCCTTAGCCGTTTTCCAAAAGTTGGGCCGGATAATCCGCCCCCCTGAAAACTGGCAGGAACAGCAAAACTGAAACCATCGTAACTTTTTCATTCGGACTCCGATTTTGATGATCTTGGGCTCGTTTCGAAGATAGTAACGATCTATACAAGATCATGTAGGGAACCATAATATTCCAGCAATGGAGGATAGAACCAAATGATGAAAGGTTTAACCTATCTATAAAAGACAAACTGGTAAAACCTCCAATATCGAAAACACAATAGAGAATGCATATGAAATCCGTTTTCGATGAACTTAAGCTTGTCATAGAGATTGACACAATATCTAAATCCTATCATGGATAAGAACCAATAAATATGATGCCAAGTATGCAAAGGTTTGAGCTCTCACCGAGGGATATGACCAAGTTACTCACTTGAGAGCCCCTCTTGATAGTACGGGTATCTATACTATAAACCGGTCTCTCCAACTAACACCACGAGACCAGTTAGAAAGAAACCCTATCAACATCAAACCTTTGCCTTGTATATTCCACACCTTAGGATGGAGCACCTTTCTTGATTGCACTAGCTTGGTGAAGATGCTCCCCCATACTCCACTATGGAAGAGCCTCTCTTTTAGGCATATCTTCACATATCCATGATCGCCATAAGGATGGCACGATACACTTGAGATCATCTTATGAAACATTGATCAACACTTGATCTTCTTCACTTTATTCTTATTCCAACCTTGGAACCACCATATGGTTCAAGCATTGTCTATGGACAAATCCTACAAGTAAAACTCAATGCAAACATAAGTCCATAAAACATTGTCATTAATTACCAAAACCACACATGGGGGCACACATGTTCTCTCAATCTCCCCCATTTTGGTAATTGATGACAATCCTTTGAGAGGGTTTATATAATCAACTTAACGAATAAAAAATGGTTACGCCAACATCAAATACTACACAAGTATGTGATGTTGGTATAACCGCCCATAATATATAGAGCAAGGTCCCCCACAATATATGCGTGTGTGATGAACCATTACCGTTGGTGGAGTTTCCTCTATATATTCAACATGCAAAGCAACAACAAATATGCAAGAGCATGAGAGGCAAATTCTTAAGAACAAACTTCCCTTAAACCCTCCAAAACATCTCCCCCATTGGCATCGATTGCCAAAATGGGTGAATAGTTCTAGACGACCAATATAGTAATAATTCCTCCAAAGGTGTGTCTTCGCACATATACAATGATGAATACTTGGGAGGGAGTAAAACTATATCAAGGATCCGAAGATTGCCAAAGGAATAAAATAAAAGACGCAAGCAATCACAAGATCCGACAAACCAATTTGAAAACAACAAATGAGTCCAAATGGAAACTACAAGATATTATGATATGAGCAAAAGAGTGTTTTAAATAACAAAAATAGAGAAGCTCTCCAATATTTGTGCACAATTTTAAAATAAATGCATTGGAATACATAATGCACAAATATGGAATCCTTGTTCCCCCATAAGAATTTAAAACACAACACATGAAAGATCAAATAAATTCTTAAATAAAATTGAGAAGCTCCCCAAGATTTGTGCATACTTTAAAATTGGTGTATTTCAATACAAAAATTCAAAAATATGGAATCCTCACTCCCCATAAACATTTAAGGCACAATAAATGGGACAGAAGATAAATGAGCATTATTAAATGAATTAGATGAGCTCCCAAAAGATAATGCACCAATTATGATAATTGCATTTCGGAACAAGGTGCATAATCATGGAATCCTCACTCATCCAAGTTCATTGAACAATAAAAGGCATGAGAGAACAAATGAGTGCCCAAAGATGCAAACAATAGGAGCACACACCCATAGGCAATTAAATTTGGAAGCCACCAAAGAATCAAAAGGAATAGAAAGGTGGTCTCCAAGGATTAAAAATCAACTAACATTATCTTCACATATGTGTGTATGTTTATAAATGGATAACATCACAAAGACATATGCCCATAACAAAACAAGCACACACAAGGAAGATATACAATAAATCACATAAAAGGACAAAACCAACTCCCAGAAAGAGTAAGGTTCCAACAAGTAAACCAAACTCTCCAAACTTTTCCTGATGGCAAAAAATACCAAAACAAATAGATCAAACTTCCAAGCACATAAAAAACGGTATGGATCAAACAAGGAAGCATAAAAAGATTGTTCTAGATAATATAGGAGAGCTCACCCATAAGTAGTACATTATATAGAATTTTCTTTTGAATGAAAAATGCACACAAATGGGATCATCACTACTACCTACAATAAGAAAAACACAAGAGGATATCAATAAAATAAGAAGATCCAAAATAAGCAAGGAAGGCTTGGGAGACAACACAAAACATTTTCTTGGCCAAAGATAGGATAAAATTAAACAAAGGCCAAAGTGAATATGATCAATAAATTCTACCATAAATTAAGTACTCATTGTCCAAGGACAAGAAATATTGGGAATAATTTTCCCAAGGTAGCTTGCATGGATATCCAAGATCATAGTCACAACAAGAAGCATATAACAAAATATAAGAATTAAGCATGATACTTCGAACAAGATTCTTGGTAGCTTCCAATAGTCACACAATCACTAGTGATTAGATTAACTTGAAGCAAATGGTTTCCATGATGATATAGAGATCTAAATATGAGGAAACACATACCAAGAAACACTCTCATATACAAGATCCAAAATATTATCAATAAATGCATTCAAGCAAATTGGAACTTGTATGAGCAAATGTGTCACATAGCCGCTAGATAATTATCCATATCAATTCTAAGTGACACAACCTCGAATATTCACATTTTTTAGGATTGTAATATGCACTAAGCATATGACTCCCCCATAATGTGATACTACCATAAAACCAACACGAGGCAACGGATCCAAATAGATATAATTAATGGACATTATAGAACATAAATTTCTCATGTACACACATTTTTAGGATTGTGGAATGCCCAAGCATAACACTCCCCCAAAATGGGATAGTCCATTAATCTATCACAAGAGCCAAATAAGATATCAAATATAACCAAGAAAGGCTCAAACATAAGAAACACACATACATGGTGTGCCACCTAATCATACACAAAAATATGCTTGATTCCTCAAGATAATTAAGTGGAAATCACAACATGTACAAGAGCATGGAAGATACAAAACCCACACATGCACAAGGGGGCGAGTAACTTTCAATGTAAAGAGTTTAGCATATGTTACCGCAAGGAGGAACATTGATATATAATAGAATCATGATAATCCAAATGGTTTGGCTTGACAATAATAATTGATGAAGATCCCTCAATTCTTCATAATGTAGCCAAGTCTCCAATGCCCTCCACAACACACCTATTGATCAAGTTTTGGCTTGTTGGTACCCAACGAAGTTGGGTCCTAAGAAGTTAGTCACAATAGGCTTGGCAACCCAAATGGTTCTTTTCTTGAACCCACATTGAGCACCAACAAATTTGGCAAACACATTGCCAAACTCATCCTTACAAAGGGAATAAGAATCATCAATAATGATAGGGTTGGATGAGGATATACCAATAGTGCATGAGGAAGAAATGTGCCCCTTCTCACGGCATATGTAGCAAGTTCTTCTCTTGCCATCTTTCTTCTTAGGTGAAGCCACAAATCGTGGAAGAGGTCGAGTAGTCCTCTTAGGAAGAGGCCCGTCAATGACTTGAGGTGGGGTTTGAGGCCGCTTCCCTTGTTGCTTCACACTAAGAGGTTTTTTCTTCAATGGGCAAGATCTAACATGGTGACCTTCTTCCTTGCACTTGAACCAAACAATGTTTGTCGGATTCTTGACTTGAACTTGGCCATTTTTCTTGTTTCCCTTATGCTTGAACTTGATAGTGGACTTGTTCTTGACATTGGAGTTGAATCCAAGCCCACTCTTGTCATTGGGAGATTTTTGCATACTCAAGATTTTGTTGAGTGCGGCCTTCCCTTGATGACCCTTTTTCAAGTCATTCTTCAAAGAAGTGACTTGATCCTTGAGCTCTTTGATTTCCTCTACATGGTTAGTTTCAACAAAAGTACTAGAGGAAGTATATGCTACATTGTTAGAGCAAAAAGGCACGGAATGTAATTCATCACGAGATATAGCATGGTTGTGAGAGGATGAATTACAAGGACTAGCACATGGCAATATAACATTTGGAGTAGATATAGTGCTAATGTCCACATGAGGCCCACTAGATGTTACCTTTGACACGATGGCCTCATGAGCTAACTTTAGCCTACCATGGGAGAGTAGAAGATCCTCATGCGAGCTTGAGAGCTTAACATGAATTTCTTCTAATTTCCCATAGTTGCTAGTTAGCAAATCAAGTTGAGCCTTTAGCTCAACATTCTCCTTCAAAATAGATGCTTCACAAGAAATAGAGTTAGTAACACAAGCATCATCATTATTAGCAAGAGGTGAGGGCAACTTGGCAAGCTCTTTTGAATATGAAGCTTTAAGTTGCTCATGCGACTCGGTGAGTTTGATGAGCTCCCTCTTAATGACCCGAGAGCCACTTTCGAGGTGCGTAAAATCCTCAACAAGTTTAGCATGAGCAACTTCAAGTTAATCATTTTTAATCTTGAAGGAGTTTGCCACCGCAAGTTCTCTATCATGGTATTCCTTTACTCTAGATAATTCTAGAGTAAAAGTCTCCTCAAGAGATTCTTTGGTGGTTTGTTCTTCTTCAAGGGAGTCCTTTAGTTGAGCAATTTCATTAGCATACTCACGCTCAAGCGCAAACTTTTGATCAATTATGTTTTCTTGCTCCTCAATTTTTGCTTCTAACTTATCAATATGTTCTTTGCTCTTAATATCAAAGTCCAAGATTTCAACAAAGTTAGAGCAAGCAATATTATTCTTAACAAGGGCACGATAAACAATCTCACCCTTTTCATATAAATCATCAATATCAAGCTCTTCTTCCACATTATCCACATACTCCTCATTACAAGAGGTAATGGGTTCCAAAGTAGGAGTTACCTTTGAATCGCTAGCCATAAGGCATAGGTGGGTACCGGAAGAAGGTGAAGATGAGATTGCATTTATGGCTTCATTCAAAACCTTGTCTTGGCCCATAGAATCTTTGGTTTCCTCTACATTGTTAGCAACACAAGCACTAGAGGAAATAGAAGCATTTTTATCATGGCAACAAGAAAACACAAGCATATCATCATGATATTTATTCAAGTCATTTCTACATGATATGCAAGGACTATTAACACAAGCATGTAAGAAGTTTGTAGTGCTAGAAGTGTTAAAGTCCAAAGATAGATCATTGCAACTAGATAGAAATGATGGATTATAAATAGTAAGCACACTATCCAAATTGTAATTTCTATCACCACTCACCATATCATTACCTTGTGAAAAATCACATGTTGGTGAAGTGGTAAAAGATGAGAACTCATCTTGACCGGAAGTGGTAGCAACACAATCATCCTCAACAATATTGGACACAACATATTTATCTTGAAGTTTTCTCCATAACCCATGAGCGCTCCAAAAAGGAATGATTGAAGAGGTAACTACATAGCTCAAAGCATTAACAAGCACATTAGAAGCTTGAGCATCGAGATATAAGTTTTTCTCATCCTCACAAGATAGATTTTTGAAATCCATAGGAGGAGAAAAACCTATATCTACAATACGCTCCAAATTTGGGTCCATGTCCTGAAAATGAATAAGCATACGAGTTTTCCATATATCATAATTTATGCCATCAAATAAGAACATGTCATTGTGCACTAATCCCCTAGCCGACATCTTTACTCTCAAGGCGGTGAAGCCTAAAATGAGAGACCGGGCTCTGATACCAATTGAAAAGGATACAAATGCCGCCTAGAGGGAGGGGTGAATAGGCGGTTTAAAACATTTACGAGATGGGCTTAACAAAGGCGGAATAAAACTAGCGTTTACTTTGTCAAGCACAAAACCTATATAAACCACGGTTCACCTATGTGCACCAACAACTTATGCTAAGCAAAACAGGCAACTATGTGATAGCTAGATATAAGAAATCAAGCACGAAGGCTATCACAAAGTAAAGTGCATAAGTAAATAGCTCGGGTATAGAGATAACCGAGGCACGCGGATACGATGATTTATTACCGAGTTCCTCCCATAAAGAGAGTACGTCTCGTTGGAGAGGGGGTGGTATCAAACCACCTATGCCACAAAAGGCCTCCCTTATTCTCCGGTGAATGTCACCCCAATGGGATCGATCCACACTTCCACTATCGGTGCACTTGTCGGTGGCAACCGGAACCTCTCACAAGGTTGGGGCACTTCTCCACAACTTAATCGGAGGCTCCCAACAAACGCCACCAAGGCCACAACCTGCAACACCAACAAACCATCTAGGGTTCCAAGAACCCAAGAGTAAAAAACTTCTCAACTTTCACTCACCAAATCCTCCAAGGAGAACTCAAACATATGCACCAAATGCAATGGCAAGAACACATGAAGTGCTCAAGTCCTTCTCTCCCAAATTCCACAAAAGCTACAAAAGTTAGTGGGAGAATAAGAGAGGAAGAACACACGAGGAAATCCACAAAAGAAACCCCAAGATCTAGATCCCAATATGTTCCCCTCACATAGAGGAGAGATGCATTGGTGGAGTTGTAGATCTAGATCTCCCCTTTCAAATCCCCCAAAAAGATTCAAGAAATATGGGAGGGATTGAGAGTATTTGCAAGCTCTTGAAGGTCAAAACAATGGAGGAGAGAGAGAATACAAGCAACCGGCCTAAGGAGGAAGAAGGGGTCTATTTATACCCCTCCCCAACGAAATATGACCGTTTGGGACCTTCCAGGCCGGATAATCCGCCCCTCCCCCGGATATTCCGGGTTCCCCGGGCCAAAAAATGGCTAAGGACTTCGCGGCGCGACCCTCAGTATAGGGGCGGATATTTGGGGCGGATAATCCGCCCCCATTACTGGGAGCCACGCCTCAAAGTCCTTAGCCGTTTTCCAAAAGTTGGGCCGGATAATCCGCCCCCATGGCCGGATAATCCGCCCCCCTAAAAACTGGCAGGAACAGCAAAACTGAAACCATCGTAACTTTTTCATTCGAACTCCGATTTTGATGATCTTAGGCTCGTTTCGAAGATAGTAACGATCTATACAAGATCATGTAGGGAACCATAATATTCTAGCAATGGAGGATAGAACCAAATGATGAAAGGTTTAACCTATCTATAAAAGACAAACCGGTAAAACCTCCAATATCGAAAACACAATAGAGAATGCATATGAAATCCGTTTTCGATGAACTTAAGCTTGTCATAGAGATTGACACAATATATAAATCCTCTCATGGATAAGAACCAAATAAGAACCAATAAATATGATGCCAAGTATGCAAAGGTTTGAGCTCTCACCGAGGGATATGATCAAGTTACTCACTTGAGAGCCCCTCTTGATAGTACGGGTATCTATACTATAAACCGGTCTCTCCAACTAACACCACGAGACCAGTTAGAAAGAAACCCTATCAACATCAAACCTTTGCCTTGTATATTCCACACCTTAGGATGGAGCACCTTTCTTGATTGCACTAGCTTGGTGAAGATGCTCCCCCATACTCCACTATGGAAGAGCCTCTCTTTTAGGCATATATTCACATATCCATGATCGCCATAAGGTTGGCACGATACACTTGAGATCATCTTATGAAACATTGATCAACACTTGATCTTCTTCACTTTATTCTTATTCCAACCTTGGAACCACCATATGGTTCAAGCATTGTCTATGGACAAATCCTACAAGTAAAACTCAATGCAAACATAAGTCCATAAAACATTGTCATTAATTACCAAAACCACACATGGGGGCACACATGTTCTTTCAATCTCCCCAATTTTGGTAATTGATGACAATCCTTTGAGAGGGTTTATATAATCAACTTAACGAATAAAAAATGGTTACGCCAACATCAAATACTACACAAGTATGTGATGTTGGTATGCCCATAATATATAGAGCAAGCTCCCCCACAATATATGCGTGTGTGATGAACCATTACCGTTGGTGGAGTTTCCTCTATATATTCAACATGCAAAGCAACAAAAAAGATGCAAGAGCATGAGAGGCAAATTCTTAAGAACAAACTTCCCTTAAACCCTCCAAAACATCTCCCCCATTGGCATCGATTGCCAAAATGGGTGAATAGTTCTAGATGACCAATATAGTAATAATTCCTACAAAGGTGTGTCTTCGCACATATACAATGATGAATACTTGGGAGGGAGTAAAACTATATCAAGGATCCGAAGATTGCCAAAGGAATAAAATAAAAGACGCAAGCAATCACAAGATCCGACAAACCAATTTGAAAACAACAAATGAGTCCAAATGGAAACTACAAGATATTATGATATGAGTAAAAGAGTGTTTTAAATAACAAAAATAGAGAAGCTCTCCAATATTTCTGCACAATTTTAAAATAAATGCATTGGAATACATAATGCACAAATATGGAATCCTTGTTCCCCCATAAGAATTTAAAACACAACACATGAAAGATCAAATAAATTCTTAAATAAAATTGAGAAGCTCCCCAAGATTTGTGCATACTTTAAAATTGGTGTATTTCAATACAAAAATTCACAAATATGGAATCCTCACTCCCCATAAACATTTAAGGCACAATAAATGAGACAGAAGATAAATGAGCATTATTAAATGAATTAGATGAGCTCCCAAAAGATAATGCACCAATTATGATAATTGCATTTTGGAACAAGGTGCATAATCATGGAATCCTCACTCATCCAAGTTCATTGAACAATAAAAGGCATGAGAGAACAAATGAGTGCCCAAAGATGTAAACAATAGGAGCACACACCCATAGGCAATTAAATTTGGAAGCCACCAAAGAATCAAAAGGAATAGAAAGGTGGTCTCCAAGGATTAAAAATCAACTAACATTATCTTCACATATGTGTGTATGTTTCTAAATGGATAACATCACAAAGACATATGCCCATAACAAAACAAGCACACACAAGGAAGATATACAATAAATCACATAAAAGGACAAAACCAACTCCCAGAAAGAGTAAGGTTCCAACAAGTAAACCAAACTCTCCAAACTTTTCCTGATGGCAAAAAATACCAAAAAGAATAGATCAAACTTCCAAGCACATAAAAACCGGTATGGATCAAACAAGGAAGCATAAAAAGATTGTTCTAGATAATATAGGAGAGCTCACCCATAAGTAGTACATTATATAGAATTTTCTTTTGAATGAAAAATGCACACAAATGGGATCATCACTACTACCTACAATAAGAAAAACACAAGAGGATATCAATAAAATAAGAAGATCCAAAAGAAGCAAGGAAGGCTTGGGAGACAACACAAAACATTTTCTTGGCCAAAGATAGGATAAAATTAAACAAAGGCCATTGTGAATATGATCAATAAATTCTACCATAAATTAAGTACTCATTGTCCAAGGACAAGAAATATTGGGAATAATTTTCCCAAGGTATCTTGCATGGATATCCAAGATCATAGTCACAACAAGAAGCATATAACAAAATATAAGAATTAAGCATGATACTTCGAACAAGATTCTTGGTAGCTTCCAATAGTCACACAATCACTAGTGATTAGATTAACTTGAAGCAAATGGTTTCCATGATGATATAGAGATCTAAATATGAGGAAACACATACCAAGAAACACTCTCATATACAAGATCCAAAAATATTATCAATAAATGCATTCAAGCAAATTGGAACTTGTATGAGCAAATGTGTCACATAGCCGCTAGATAATTATCCATATCAATTCTAAGTGACACAACCTCGAATATTCACATTTTTTAGGATTGTAATATGCACTAAGCATATGACTCCCCCATAATTTTATACTACCATAAAACCAACACGAGACAACGGATCCAAATAGATATAATTAATGGACATTATAGAACTTAAATTTCTCATGTACACACATTTTTAGGATTGTGGAATGCCCAAGCATAACACTCCCCCAAAATGGGATAGTCCATTAATCTATCACAAGAGCCAAATAAGATACCAAATATAACCAAGAAAGGCTCAAACATAAGAAACACACATACATGGTGTGCCACCTAATCATACACAAAAATATGCTTGATTTCTCAAGATAATTAAGTGGAAATCACAACATGTACAAGAGCATGGAAGATACAAAACCCACACATGCACAAGGGGGCGAGTAACTTTCAATGTAAAGAGTTTAGCATATGTTACCGCAAGGAGGAACATTGATATATAATAGAATCATGATAATCCAAATGGTTTGGCTTGACAATAATAATTGATGAAGATCCCTCAATTCTTCATAATGTAGCCAAGTCTCCAATGCCCTCCACAACACACCTATTGATCAAGTTTCGGCTTGTTGGTACCCAACGAAGTTGGGTCCTAAGAAGTTAGTCACAATAGGCTTGGCAACCCAAATGGTTCTTTTCTTGAACCCACATTGAGCACCAACAAATTTGGCAAACACATTGCCAACCTCATCCTTACAAAGGGAATAAGAATCATCAATAATGATAGGGTTGGATGAGGATATACCAATAGTGCATGAGGAAGAAATGTGCCCCTTCTCACGGCATATGTAGCAAGTTCTTCCCTTGCCATCTTTCTTCTTAGGTGAAGCCACAACTCGTGGAAGAGGTCGAGTAGTCCTCTTAGGAAGAGGCCCGTCAATGACTTGAGGTGGGGTTTGAGGCCGCTTCCCTTGTTGCTTCACACTAAGAGGTTTTTTCTTCAATGGGCAAGATCTAACATGGTGACCTTCTTCCTTGCACTTGAACCAAACAATGTTGGCCGGATTCTTGACTTGAACTTGGCCATTTTTCTTGTTTCCCTTATGCTTGAACTTGATAGTGGACTTGTTCTTGACATTGGAGTTGAATCCAAGCCCACTCTTGTCATTGGGAGATTTTTGCATACTCAAGATTTTGTTGAGTGCGGCCTTCCCTTGATGACCCTTTTTCAAGTCATTCTTCAAAGAAGTGACTTGATCCTTGAGCTCTTTGATTTCCTCTACATGGTTAGTTTCAACAAAAGTACTAGAGGAAGTATATGCTACATTGTTGGAACCACCATATGGTTCAAGCATTGTCTATGGACAAATCCTACAAGTAAAACTCAATGCAAACATAAGTCCATAAAACATTGTCATTAATTACCAAAACCACACATGGGGGCACACATGTTCTTTAAGTTGCACGGGTTAATTGTTCTAGCAAACGGCAAGGAACCGGGTGCGTTTTCGTAAACATTTTCTCCTTCACTTTAGCCTCATTTATAAAATCAAAACCTTTTTATTTCTCAAACATCGCTTGGTGAGTTAAACCTTACCAAGGTTTTCTCATAAAACATTTTTGTAAATTTTTTTCCGGGTTCTTCCTATCCTATAGTTTTTCTTTGGCTAAAATAGGGTCTTAGGGATATAAAGGAATACTCACATTCAATTCACTCATTGGTAGGATGGTCTCTTGTTTGCAAACCTAAACTTTGAGGGGGCCTTGGTGTACTAGATCTAGAACTTCAGAACAAGGCTCTACTTTTAAAACAGTTTCATAAATTTTACTACAAAGAGGATATGTAGTGGATAAAATTAATTTGGTCCTTGTACTCTCCGGATAAACCTCCACATGCGCAATCTTGTAGAGGATTGTTTTGGTCGCGTGATCTTTTTAGTCTCATAGATACCTATAGAAGCATCACTTCTTGCGTTCCTGGTTCAAGTACAACAGTCCTTTTTTGGAAAGATTTTTGGCTCGGACAAGATCTCCTGTGTGATAAATTTCCAAGATTTCATTCATATTCCCTAGAGGAAGATGTTTTGGTGGCCAACTGCCTTCAAACACAAGACCCGCATACCCTGTTTGCATTTCCCATTTCTAGTCAGGCCCATCATGAGCTTACTCAGCTGCTAGATCTGACTCATGCGTGTGTGATGGTCCCATCTGAGCTAGACAGAAGGAAATTTGTGTAAGGTTCTAATGTTTACACGTTAATTTTTTTTACAAATTCATGTTCGATGTTGTACCTGAAGATGTCACTCTCTTTGCTGTTTTGAAATCCAAGTGTCTACCAAAACTTAGAGTCTTTGCTTCGCTTCTTCTACGTGACCGTTTGAACACAAAAGATCTTATGAAGAGGAAGAATTGGCATGTAGATGGAGGGTCATTTTGTGTACTCTATGAGGAACATGAGCAAGAGACGTGGGATCATCTTTTTTTTCACTGCTCGTTTGGGGCTGCCTATTGGGATAAGGTTGTCATTCATTGGGATTACTCATTGGACGTCTCCGAACGTTTTATGCACGCTAAGGCGATCTTCTCTAGACCGTGCTTTATGGAGATTGTGGTGTGTGCTGCGTGGAATATATGTAAGGAACGAAATGACTTCATCTTCGAAGCCAAAGCCCACGCCTTTGCTTGTTTGAAAGTTTGTTTTCAAAGTGATCTACTTCTCCATCAATATAGGGTTAAAACCTCCATAGTGCAACCTCTTTTAGACTAGGTTTTGGCTAACTTTGCTTAGATCCCACTACATGTTTCCTTTACACCAGTTCCTACCACCTGATGTAACATCCATGTACTTTTTCTTCAGCCTTTTTCTTGTGCCATGTTATTATATAAATGAAAATCACACCGTAGGGGTTCTCCCCTATGGTCCACCAGTCAAAAAATGGGGTCTCCAAGGAAGGGTGGTATTATACACGACATACCTTACTAGGTACGGGTGGGTACCATCAAGGGGTTGTACCTAGTGATACTAAGTGGTAATGGTTTGGAGGAGCCAAGCCTTCCCACATATAAAACATAATAGAGTAAAACAATGAAATTTGCATAAATAAGTAGATAAAACATGCATAAGTAAAATAGTAGGACAAGGGCTTATGAGTAAGAAGGTGACTTTCCTGTGATCAGCAGTATTTAAATATTTCCCTGGACTTCCTATGATAATACCATAATAATAAGATTACCCTTTTCTTGTCGTCATTAACATAATCGCAACTATCGCCGTCGGGGATTACACATGCAAGAAAGAAAGTCCACATTCAATACAAGGCATAAAGATACTAAAACAATACAACAATCAAGTAAACAAGACAACAAACATTTTAGTAGGTTTTGAGTGCTAGGTTTTGGAAACATTGGGAAAGCTCTAGTTATGTTTCTAGAGTTGCCTTTATGAATTAGTTGTCAAAAAGCCCTATGAAAGGGGTTTTGAACCAAGGATTAGGTCTGTATGATATCAATGCACAAATATGATATCATCAGATAGGTACTTAAATAACAAAGCTACAGAAATTGGTTTCACTATTTTAGCACTTTCCTTTAATTAATTATGAATGTTCTAGTGAAAATAACTCTAGTTTTAGAGAATAAATCACTAGAAATTTTCTGTAGCTCAAATAAATAGTTCCTCACAGGTTATTGTAGAAATTGAAGTTTATGGTTTTTGGGAGTTGGAATCACTACAAGATAATTAATAGAATGCCCTTGGGAAATTCCCGAAGATAGTTCTAAACACATTTTGTCTTTTTCACTTGATTTATTCTATAGAAGATTTTGATGTGAAACCAATGGCACATGGTAGGTATATCAAATACCTTTCTGTATAAATGGGAATCACCATTTTAGGAGTTCAATAACCTTTACTATGATTTAATGAGTGAAACCACACTATATAGAAGTGTTTAATTCCCTAGAAATCATTACAAGCTCAATAATTCTAGATCTCCTGGGGTTTGGTAGGTCTTTTAGTACCACATGTAGGAGAGTTGGAATCAACTAAATATAAATTGTAGATTTACCTAGGGAAATTTGTAGAGTTAATAATGAATTGTTTTTGTTATTTTTATTGCAGTAAAACTGTTGTTCCACTTGGCATGAGGACAAGGCCAACAGAGGGGTACTGCCAATGCCTTCCAAAGGAAATTGGATTCAAACTATTTGGATAGGTATAAATAATTGGGTGATTTATTTATTTCCAAGGATAAATTTTAGTATAGAAATTACTAGAGAATCGTGGTAAATGATTTTGGACTAGGGTTGGTTATGTATGTTAGGAAAAACATACAGGGATGGGTACAAAATTTGATCTCGGCAAAATAGTTATTTTTATATTTTTAGTTTGATTTAAAATGATAATCCCAAAATGAGATCTGGAATAGATAATTAAAAAGGAAAGGGAATAGAGATCTAGGCCAGATCCTGAACGAGATTGGGACATGGAGTAAATTCGGCCCACCCGACGTCTTAGCGCACGGCGGGAGAGGTTTGAAACGCTGACCGACAGGGCCCACTATCAGTGCCTACAACGACCGAAGCGGTATTGCCTGCTGCTAGTCGTCGATTAGGTGATGATGAACGGTCACCCGTCATCATCCTTCTCAGAATCACAGGGATGTAGCAGAAACTCTAGCATGGGACAGAGGTGGGCAGAGGGGCTTACCAGGAGCTCGCGGGCGCCAGGATCTAGCGGAGATGAAGCGGGGCACCAAGGCGACTTCGAAGATGGGCGGGAGCCGAGGTTTGGCGATGGGAGGTGTCGCATGCCTCAACACAGGCGGAACTTGATTTGGTGCTCGTCGGAGACACTTCCTAGGCGGCTGCATGTCGTGTCTAAAGGGCTCGGTCGGGTGCGGTGGTCCGGGGATTGCGCGAGTACTACATGCAATGGACTTGGGGCTCCAGAGCTTCGGGTTCATGAGAGCAGCTCCAGTTCGGTCATGAGCTCGCATGGCGGCTTCCAGTGTTCCTGTGGCAAAGAGGGCGACACAGGGGTATTTTAGAGGGAGGGGGGCCACACGGAAGAGGAAAGAGAAGGCAAAGATGGCCCAGATTCACAATGACCTTGCTCGAACAAGAACAGACCCGAGATAAGGAGTTCTTCGTATCTCGGGGAGAGTAGAGCAAGGGGAGGAGGTGGAGCGTGTGGAGGGGTAGTGGGTTGTCTAGAGAGGTGATACGTCATAAACGTATCTATAATTTTTGATGCTCCATGATTGTTTTGTACCAACTTCCTTATGTTTTATCTACACTTTGAGGAATTTTTATACATTTTCTGGAACTAACCTATTGCCAAGATGCCACAGTGCTAGTTGCCTGTTTTCTGCAGTTTTGGTTTCAGAAAAGCTAGTAATGAAATATTCTCAGAATTGGAGGAAACAAAAGCCGAAGTGCCTATTTTTCAGATGCAACACGGAGCCCGAAGGAGAGACGAAGGGGAGCCACGAGGCGGCCACACCATAGGGTGGCACGGGACCACCCTAGGCCCCGCCAGCCCATGGTGTGGGCCCCTCGAGGCTCCACCAACCTTGCCCTTTCACCTATATATACGTCTTCCTGAGACGTAAATCCTACGCGGATCAGAAGTCTCTGTTCTGGCACTCTACCGGGACGGGGAATTGCCCCCGGATCCATCTCCATCGACTCCACCGCCATCTCCATCGCCGTTGCTGACTCCCATGATGAGGAGGGAGTAGTTCTACCTTGAGGCTAAGGGCTCTACCAGTAGCTATGTGTTCATATCTCTCTCTCTCTCTCTCTCTCTCTCTCTCCCTCCCTCCGGCTCTGCTTCGTGGTTCCGTGTTGCTCCGGGAAAAATAATGACTTTGGCTTTTGTCCCGTCCAATTCCGAGAATATTTATTTTCTGACTTTCTGGAACCAAAAACAAAAGAAAACATGCAACTGGTACTGGACAACTTGTTAATAGGTTAGTTCCAGAAAAGATATAAAAACACCTCAAAGTGTAGACAAAGCAAAGCAAAGTAGACATAAAACAAGCATGGAGCATCAAAAATTATAGATACGTTTCCGACGAATCAATCATCCCCAAGCTTAACTCCTACTCTTCCTCGAGTAGGTAAGTGATAAAATAATAATTTTTGAGGTGACATGCACCATCAAAACCAAGATCAAACCATTTGCAAGCATTGAAAGTTGGGATCAAAGAACTCTAAACATGTGCATGAAAGGTGGAGTTCTAACAATAGGACATAGTAACTATGCATGCAACATGAAAGGCTACAAACAAAGATCGTGAATAACAATGCATTGAAAGACTTTTGTTTGTTTCACATATAGAAAACATAGCATAGTGGAAATCAGCTTGTCCCTCATAGAGTAGCAAATAGATGCATAGGACACCTTCAAAGTTCACAAGGGGTGACTAGAAACAAATAGCACAAGAACAAGTAATATCACAATATGCATCAATCAATAAGCTTTGGAACAGTGCACATAGAATGACAACTATGCTCTCTTAATGGTGCCTAAAGGTAGAAGGTGGAGACTCACGTAATGATGGAAGAAAGGCATTTCATAAAGGAAGTAGGGATTTCAAGTTTCGAAAAGAGCTTCCAAAAATTAGGGTACTTGTTAGCTTTCATCCCTCATTGCCCCTATCATAAGCATCTTGAAGTGATTAAGGTTAAAGTGAACAAAGATGGAGTATATGCTTGATGAAGTATAAGTTGGCAATCTCAAGTCCCTTGAATACGACATAATGGTTCAATCATATACAACGTTCTCTCTCTCTCTCTCCCTCCCTCCGGCTCTGCTTCATGGTTCCGTGTTGCTCCGGGAAAAATAATGACTTTGGCTTTTGTCCCGTCCAATTTCGAGAATATTGATTTTCTGCCTTTCTGGAACCAAAAACAGAAGAAACATGCAACTGGCACTGGGCAACTTGTTAATAGGTTAGTTCCAGAAAAGATATAAAAACACCTCAAAGTGTAGACAAAGCAAAGCAAAGTAGACATAAAACAAGCATGGAGCATCAAAAATTATAGATACGTTTCCGACGAATCAATCATCCCCAAGCTTAACTCCTACTCTTCCTCGAGTAGGTAAGTGATAAAATAATAATTTTTGAGGTGACATGCACCATCAAAACCAAGATCAAACCATTTGCAAGCATTGAAAGTTGGGATCAAAGAACTCTAAACATGTGCATGAAAGGTGGAGTTCTAACAATAGGACATAGTAACTATGCATGCAACATGAAAGGCTACAAACAAAGATCGTGAATAACAATGCATTGAAAGACTTTTGTTTGTTTCACATATAGAAAACATAGCATAGTGGAAATCAGCTTGTCCCTCATAGAGTAGCAAATAGATGCATAGGACACCTTCAAAGTTCACAAGGGGTGACTAGAAACAAATAGCACAAGAACAAGTAATATCACAATATGCATCAATCAATAAGCTTTGGAACAGTGCACATAGAATGACAACTATGCTCTCTTAATGGTGCCTAAAGGTAGAAGGTGGAGACTCACGTAATGATGGAAGAAAGGCATTTCATAAAGGAAGTAGGGATTTCAAGTTTCGAAAAGAGCTTCCAAAAATTAGGGTACTTGTTAGCTTTCATCCCTCATTGCCCCTATCATAAGCATCTTGAAGTGATTAAGGTTAAAGTGAACAAAGATGGAGTATATGCTTGATGAAGTATAAGTTGGCAATCTCAAGTCCCTTGAATACGACATAATGGTTCAATCATATACAACGTTCTCTCTCTCTCTCTCCCTCCCTCCGGCTCTGCTTCATGGTTCCGTGTTGCTCCGGGAAAAATAATGACTTTGGCTTTTGTCCCGTCCAATTTCGAGAATATTGATTTTCTGCCTTTCTGGAACCAAAAACAGAAGAAACATGCAACTGGCACTGGGCAACTTGTTAATAGGTTAGTTCTAGAAAAGATATAAAAACACCTCAAAGTGTAGACAAAGCAAAGCAAAGTAGACATAAAACAAGCATGGAGCATCAAAAATTATAGATACGTTTCCGACGAATCAATCATCCCCAAGCTTAACTCCTACTCTTCCTCGAGTAGGTAAGTGATAAAATAATAATTTTTGAGGTGACATGCACCATCAAAACCAAGATCAAACCATTTGCAAGCATTGAAAGTTGGGATCAAAGAACTCTAAACATGTGCATGAAAGGTGGAGTTCTAACAATAGGACATAGTAACTATGCATGCAACATGAAAGGCTACAAACAAAGATCGTGAATAACAATGCATTGAAAGACTTTTGTTTGTTTCACATATAGAAAACATAGCATAGTGGAAATCAGCTTGTCCCTCATATAGTAGCAAATAGATGCATAGGACACCTTCAAAGTTCACAAGGGTGACTAGAAACAAATAGCACAAGAACAAGTAATATCACAATATGCATCAATCAATAAGATTTGGAACAGTGCACATAGAATGACAAGTATGCTATCTTAATGGTGTCTAAAGGTAGAAGGTGGAGGCTCGAGTAATGGTGGAAGAAAGGCATTTCATAAAGGAAGAAGGGATTTCAAGTTTCAAAAAGAGCTTCCAAAAATTAGGGTACTTGTTAGCTTTCATCCCTCATTGCCCCTATCATAAGCATCTTGAAGTGATTAAGGTTAAAGTGAACAAAGATGGAGTATATGCTTGATGAAGTATAAGTTGGCAATCTCAAGTCCCTTGAATACGAGGGCCACACATCATGCTACTCAACTCTAGTCACCTGTAAGTTCTTGTCATTGTAAGTATTTGCATATCATAGAGAACCGCCAATGGGGTACCCCTTTCACATGGTACAACAGCTTTCCCATAACCAAAATGACAAGGCAAGCAGACAATGAGCATCTCAGCAATCTTCTTATTTACCATGGGAATATGGTGCTTTTTTCTCTCTTTCCTCTTTTATCAATGTGTCTCTCTTTTTTTATGAGAAGAGTGCTTCATAGATGTCACTATGGTGATGCTACAAGTTTCCACCATGATAAGGCATGGCTTAGGCTAGCGGCCCAGGCGTTTCTCTAACACAGAATACAAACTCCATGGACTTACAAGTTCCCTCTTTATTTCACAACGGTGACATCTATAAACAAAAGAGCATGATATCAACTTAGTACAAAGTACAAGTGCAATGTTGAAAACGTTCCCCGTGACAACACGGTTCTGCTAATTCCAACGTATAAGTGCAATCATATACAACATAGATGACACAATGGTTCAATTTTATTATGGGCAAAGAATATAAAGTGTGCCATCAAGTTTGTGAGGGCTTTAATCACTAAGTTTTCAAATAACAAAATAGTTTTTAATTGGAAGATAGCTGAAAACAAGAATATACTTGGAATGGTGTAACACACCATGCATAGGAGTTTATAGTGGACACTTTGGAATAACTTGGTTTCTTGGGAGTTGGAAGCATGAGTAGAGCTTACTCATACAAGTGGAGGATAGCAAAAGACTGGGAGCAACCAACTAACAGAGCAATAATGCCCATAATCATGTAGAGCGACAAAACATTACTAATCAAAGCATAAAGTGGTACTACAAGTCAAGTACTAAATGATCAAAGAGGCTGTGGTGACTTGTTCATAGTCATAACATGGTGTGAGCATGTGCCAAGTAAACCCAAACAAAGCATCAAATGAGAATACCACAATACTATGCTTTTGTATGCTAAAACAACGCATGATTCTTTCAAGGCACATTAATCAATCCTAATTTTTTGGAAAAAGTCATGCTATAGAAATAATCACTAAGAATAAGGTCAAAACAAGATTTAGCATGACATGATAAAGTCTAAGCCACGGTCAAAGCAAGCTCCCTTTTGTACCACTTAAGCATGAAGCTTTCTACTCTCTTCCAACACCAAACAACTTATTTGAAACAACTCACAAATATAATAATCAATAAAGATCAGTGATCTTGTCTCACAAATCCACAAAGAAGAACTAAAAATTTCTAAGCTGAAAGCATAAGAAAACTAAGGCTGAACGCAGTGCTAGCAAAAGTGAATACTCACAAAACAATAAGAGTGAAAACTAGAGTATTCTAGGCAATGGAAACAGAGTGTGTCTGTCTCCAAAAGAAGTGTGGTGTAACCAACAAACTTACTCAAGCAAACTAAGCAAACAAAAACCAAAAAAGAAAACTAAGACGCTCCAAGAACAACACAACAGTGCATGAAACAATAAAAATGAAGTGTCTAGAAAGACCTGAGATTTTTATTGATGAAGAAGGGGATGCCTTGGGCATCCCCAAGCTTTGACTCTTGTACCTCTTGAATATTTCTTGGGGTGACACCGGGGTGGCATCCACAAGCTTGAGCTTTTGTCCATTCTTCATCTCATTACATCATTCTCTCTCTACACCTGAAATTTTCCTTCATACAAAACTTCACACAATCTTCATTACCAACATCAGTGTATTCAAAATATATTAGACCTCTGGCAAAGCTTTGAAAAAACAAGGCTTTTCACTAAAAACACAAGCTACTGTAGTAACTCCTTCAAAAATCTCAAATCCCCAAAAGAGAACTCAAAAAGGAATCAATAAGAAGCAAATGCAAATAATGGTAGAAATCTGTCAAAATAGACCAGAAGGTCGAAACCGATTTGTTAGAACATCTTTTGTTGCTCAAATAAACAAGTATTGAACTAACGAAAGTTATCTAACATACTGGGGGATTTATTCATATATTTTGAGCTCAATCCGAGTTACAGAGACTCCTCACAAATTTTTATGGTGGAGGACAGAAATCTGTTTTGGGACAGCAACTCCCCAAATATTACTTCCCTCTGATTAGAGGTCATTCTTGGCACAAAACGCAAATAAAAAAGGATAAGGAGAGGTCATTACTGAAGTAATAACTTCCAATACTCAAGGAAACTCTTGGGTTATCGCCCAACAAGTACTTTTCTTCAACGCCTTTAAGTTAGGCATGGAAGTTTGAGAAGATGCTCACATAAGAAATATGAATTTATTTAAAAGAGAGCATCAAGAAGCAAATTCAAAGAACATTTATGTCTAACCGACTTCCTATGCATAGTAATCTTGTAAAGAAACAAGTCATGAAAGCACAAAGCAACAAGCATAGGAAAGCAAAACAAATGCAACTTCAAAATTTTCAACATAAAGAGGGGAAACTTAATATTCTTAAGATGCATAAAACCATGTTTCCCTCTCTCATAATAACTTTCAGTAGAAACATGAACAAAATTAACAATATAACTATCACAAGAAACATTCTTATCATGATCCACGTGCATCAAATGATTATTACTCTCCACATAAGAATAGCCATTCTTATTAATTGCAGTGAGAGCAAATTCAACAAAATAGCTATCTTCCCAAGTGTGTTCATTTGGAAACATATCATCATTGGAAGGAACATGGATAGCACTAATAGAACAACAATTATTAATATTATCATTTTTAGAATTGGTGCCAAAGAGATTTTCAATATCAAAAGTAGTGTGCTTTTCCCAATCATGATCAGTAATATAGGTAACAGACATAGGAACATCATCTAGTTTAGACTCATCAGCAAAAACTATGATAGGAGCAACATGCTTAGGGGAAGTTACCATTTCCTCTCTCCTTCTACTCCTCCTCTTCTTCTTCTTTTTCTTCTTCTTCTTCTTCTTCTTCTTCTTCTTCTTCTTCTTCTTCTCCTCTTTAGGAGGGAGAGGCTTGAAAGGAAGCTTCTCCACATACCCTGGTTTATTGTTAGAGATAATAGAAGAAACTTTGGAGGATTCCTCCTTTTCATTAATAAGAACAAAACTCATATCAGTCCTGTCATATTTTCGTAAAATATCATCTTTTATAATATTTTGTCTGTAAGTATTCGCGTGGAAATTATCAACACAATAAAGATGACACCCATGCAGGACGCAATTCATACCAAAAGCACTCGTGTATACCAAATAAGTTTTTCTTGATAACTCTTCACACCCCCAAAACAATGTAAATTCATCATGTTGATTATAAGTGATCGCGTTATCATAATACAAGATTGCAGTACTCACTGGATTAGAAATGTCATTAGTACGGCCTGAGCATTGAAAATTGAAATGACCCACTTCATAGTAGAGTTCACAAATAAAAGGATAGAGGGCACAAATCTTTTTACAAAGATCATTTAGAGCCTTATACCACTTTTTGGTTTTTTCATTCCAGTGTGTGATACAATATTCTTCTATTTGATTCTTCTAACAAGGTCTATGCATACCACAAAAATTAACATGCTTATAAGAAATAGTACTTTCAGAAGTTTGAGCATGTTTATTGCAATCATTAATAACATTTTCATTTTCCATGCAAGTGTCTTTAAAAGGTTCATGATACATGTCCCACTTTTATTTAGGAGCATTAAAATGGGAAGCAAAATCTCTATAATACTTAACAAGAATTTGAGGATCAATAACATATCTAGCACTAAGCTCTTGAAAATTAGCAGTTTCAGCGAAAGACTTAATGCAATCATACTCATAGTTTATACCTGGGTTTTTACCTTTGTCGTTATCCAAACCTTCGGTATTGCTTTGAATTGTTTCAAGAAGATCCCACTTAGCCTTGACCTCCTTACTTGTGACGGATCCCTCTAAACAGGTATCCAGATAGTCCTTGTAATGTCCTGAAATCCTTGCATAAAAATTATTGATAACAACATTACTGGGGAGCTCATGAATGGGAAATTTGAGAATTAGTGACTTCAATATCCCCCAAGCTTGGGAAATACTTTCTCCCTCATGAGGATGAAAATTATAAATATAATCCATATCTTTATGAATTTCATGAGGAGGATAAAATTTAGAATAAAAGAGAGATTCAAGTTCCTTCCACTCCAAATGATGAGGATCATCTAGTAGCTCATACCACTCCCTTGCTTTGTCCCTAAGTGATAAGGGGAATAGCTTCCTCTTAACTCGGTCCATTGAAATACCTGCACACTTGAACAACTTGCATAATTCATGTATAAAGAGTAAATGATCACTAGGATGGACAGTTCCATCTTCAAAATAGCAGTTATTCATAACACGTTCAACAATGTCAGTAGGTATTTTAAAAGGGACACTTTTAGTATGTGGATTTAAAATATCACAAGTATCATTAGAATTACCACATATGGGAGATAAAGTTTCATAAGAGCAAATTTTCTTCCCTAAAGCTGGGGAACTGAAAAGATTTTTTCATAAAAACTAGCTTCCCCAAGCTTAGACGTTTCCATACCATTAGTAACAATGGTGTTCAAAAAATTCATACTAATAACATTGCTATTAGCATGCAAAGAATGTTCCATAGGTTTTTTAATTTTCTTTTCAAACCACTCAAGTTCTAACTTAGGAAAAATACTAAAAAGCTCTCTAATTTTGTTGTTGTTTTCCATTAAGCCTAACTAGTGAAAACAAGAAACAAAAAGACAAAACTTCAGAATCTAAAGGAAATAACTTCGAGCACTCACACCTAAGGATGTGAGTACCTTTACTATACCTCCCGGCGCAGCGCCAAAAAAGAGCTTGATGTCTACGCACTTCTATTCTTGTAGACAGTTGTTGGGCCTCCAAGTGTAGAGGTTTGTAGAACAGCAGCAAGTTTCCCTTAAGTGGATTACCCAAGTTTTATCCAACTCAGGGAGGAAGTGGTCAAAAGGTATTCCCTCTCAAGCAATCCTACAATCAAGATACAAGAAGTCTCTTGTGTCCCCAACACACCCAATACACTTGTCAGGTGTATAGGTGCACTAGTTCGGCGAAGAGAAAGTGAAATACAAGTGATAACAGTGCTAGAAAATAGCTTGACGGTGAGGTAAAGACTAAAGCATGCAAACATGCAACAGATCTAGATGCAAACGGTGTTTCAATGTTTAGAAACAAGGCGTATGGATCATACTTTCACTAGTGAACACTCTGTCATATAAATATCCTCTCTTCATGATACTACTCTTAACTACTCTATGGTTAGACACTCTAATCCATGGTAGGGCTATAATAGCAGTCGTCAAAGTCCGCCTTCCCCAATCTAGATAACCCCACAATGTCACCTTGAGCACTAGATGGTTCCAACAAACACCACAATTTCATAGAGACATCCAACTCCAAATATAACTCATAACAAATATTCAATCTAGCCAAAGTGCCACACACGGTATGCACGCTGTCACTTTCACACACGTGGGGAAAATCATAGATCTATTAAATCACAAAGAGTATTTATGTAGACTCAAACCTAAGTTCCACCATGGCGTGCACGCTGTCAGTTTCACACAGATGGGGAGAACAGAGATCTATTGAAGCACTTGAGTAGCATGGTAGATCTACTAGATTACAAAGCTCATGACCACAACAAGACCATGCATAGAGAGAGAGAGATGAACACATAGCTACCGATAGAGCCCTTAGCCTCGAGAAAGTACTACTCCCTTTTCATCATAGGAATCAGCAACGGTGATGAAGATGGCGATGGAGATCGATGGCGATGGCTCCAGGGGCCCTTACCCGTCCCGGCAGGGTGTCGGAACAGAGACTTTTTGTCCCCCGAATCTCCCCTTCGGTGGCGGCGGTGCTACAGAGGTTTTCGTGGAATTCTTCTGGATGCCCTAGGGTTTTTGGGTCGGAGGCTTCTAGCGAGGTTTAATCTCGTCAATGCCCATTGTTATGATCTTGGGTTTTGGAGAAGATGGGGATGATGGAGATCGCGGAACGGTTAGCAAACAAGCAACACGGGGACACGAGGTTTACCCAGGTTCAGGCCCCCGGATGGAAAACCCTACTCCTACTTGTCTGCTCTTGATTACGGCGGAACCGAAAGTTACAGGGGTGCGCAAATGCAATCTGGCGTGAAGGTGTGTATGCAGTGGTATGCGAGGTGCCCTCCTCGCCGTGCCCTCCTTGCCTTTATATAGAGGTAGGCAGGTCCCGGGAACAGATCGAGTCGGTTACAGGTTTAGGGTTTTCCCCTTTGAATATTCTATCTAATCTAGTCTTGCTCTCCAAGGATCCGAAGATGTCATGGGCTTGGGCCACCCGAAAATCTTCATGGACCGTGTATATTCTCGTGGGACTTCCTTGGGCTGGACCAGGTATGCTAAGGTCGTGTACCCGTGGGGTATAACCATGTCAGTAGCCCCTGAGTGTTCAGTCGAATCGTAGATTCGGCTCAGGACTCTTCAATCTTTCGGGTGCAGCTGTTTTCTGTTCGCTAGAGAATGATCTTAGTGTGTAGGGATTGTTGATGCATGTGCCTGACTCTCCCGACGGATCAGGGCCAATTAACTATCTTAGGACAAAACAACACGATCTTCTTCAGATTCGATTCCCTCGACTCGAACACGGAACGAATGATGGCGTAATTCAACTCAGGCCGTTGAGGACTTACAGGAGTAGAATTCCAGTAATTTTCGAATGATGTACCCAACGCGTCCGTCAGGATTTTCATCGCACCTGCTGGCACGGATTTTACTAGCAGAGCGCAGTCGTGTGCGTTGCTAGGCCATCAGATGGTATCTGTAGGTGTTATCTTTGCATCGCAGACGCAACATCCGAAATTTTATCACCACGGAGGTGTTTCGGGTGGCCAAGCAAGATGTTTACTCACTTAGCGTTGGCTGGGACAGAGTTGCCGAAAAGTTTTTGCATGCTGATCCGAAGGATCGCAGTCGAATAATTCATAGGGTAAGCGACTAGTGCTCCCTATGGGAGTAGCCTCTGAGTGTCTGTTTGAGTCGTAGACTCGAGCAGAGACTTTAATTTAGTCGTTGTTGACTTTAGGTCCGTAGGACACAAATTTTTCGGATGCTTGAATCTATCCTCCCTATGGGAGTATCCCCCGAGTCCGTAGTGGAGTCGTAGACTCGACGTAGGACTCAAAGAATAGTTCAGCGGTGTAGTACCTTAGTCATACTTCGGGTGCGCAGCCAGCACTCCTGATAGGAGTAGCCCCCGAGTAGTTACTCGAATCGTAGATTCGAGTGAGTACTTTAGCTGTGTAGTCGAAGATTTGTAACCGTTGCTACTATAGCTTTGATGACGTCAGCGCTGACGATCGGTGACCTCAAGCATCTGTGGCGCCAGAGGTGACGTGACTTGGCGAGCGTGGGTCCCACCTTTTGACTTTGAATTGACTGGTCACACGCGACGCGGAGATAATTACGGCGTCGCCTCGGTTTTCGTGCGTAGTGGACGGCGTGCGAGCGACGGTTCGCTGCTGTGCTGACACGTGGACGGTTGGATTTTGATGCTAGCTCTAGGGATTCCCGATGAACGGTCCTTGTTTATCTTCTTCGTCCTTATAATCCGTGGGGAAAATTTTGTTTGTTTTCACTGCAGCCATTCTCGTTTCACTGCTTCCACGTTCTTGAGCTTTTCTTGCTGCGCGCTGGAAGTTCTTCGATCCTTCCCATCTTCTATTTTGCGCTCACGCTGCCTCCGTCATCGTACTACAATGGGGAAGCCGAAGAAGGCTTCCACTGTAGTGGGCACCAGCGCTGCTGCCGGCGGCAAGAAGGGTACCGCCGCCACTCGCGTCACCGACGGTGGCTGGCGGCGGTCGGAGACACGCGAGGGCGACCTGCGCAAGCTTCGTGAGCGGGTTCTAATCCCGCAGGACAAGGAGGCCGTCAAGATTCCCAGCGACGAGGTAATTCCCCATCCACCCGCTGGGTTTCAGGTCACGTTTGTTGCTTTTGTCCTTCGGGGCCTCTCTCTCCCAGTCCACGATTTTCTCCGTGGATTGCTTTTCTTCTATGGCATCCAACTCCATCATCTTTCATCAAATTCATTTCTCCACATCGCCTGGTTCATCACCTTCTGCGGGTGCTGGCTCAGTATCGAGCCGCACTTTGGCCTTTTCTAGAAGCTCTATTTCGTGAAGAGGCAATCTGGCCCGGGCGGAGTTTATCTGATCGGCGGCTATATCATTTCCATAATATCCAATTTTCTCTTTTTCTATGTCCGAGTCCGTCCAATACTGGCGGAGGCGGTGGTTTTAGATCCGCGACTCCACAGTGGACGGGCAAAATTTTGGCCTTGTTCCTTTCGACTCCACCCAGATAATCCAGCCGAAGAGGTCCTGGAAGAACCATATCTTGGATGGCAAGGTGGCGGAGATAGAGGAGCTCTATCGTCGGGTGGAAGACCTCTAGGTGATTCCGGATAAGGAGGTGAACAGTGTGGATATTATCAGCACCTTCCTCAAATGTCGGGTGCAGCCGCTCCAGGCTAGGGCGCACCTGATGTTCCTTTATTCTAGCCACCATGATCCGACTAGGGTTTCGACTGAGGAGCTCTCTAGGGGGGATCTCGACAGAATCCTTTGGTCGCTACTGAAGTTCAAAGCTGAGGAGGACCTTCCGGGGAAGTCGCTGAACCCTCCGTTCACCGCCTCTCGTCTGGTCCGGCAGGTGTAGATCTGGGGCGTGCGCGTAGCGCTATTTCAGAGTTTGTTTTTCTTGTACTTTCTTGTTCTTAAAGTTTGCTTTATCTATGCAGGAATTCAAGGTACCGGGCATGGTGCCTCTACTACCCGAACATTTTCCGGATGCGCCGGACAATGAGGTAGTGGACTCCATGTCTGAGCTTCCCTCGGCGCGGTCACCGGCTGAAGAGACCTTTCAGTCGAGCGAGGAGCAGACTCGAAAGAGGACACAAAGCTCGAGCGAGTCGTCGGATGCTTCGACTCCACCGACGCCTAGGAACCCGCCATGCCTTGTGTGTCACAGTGGAGGTGATGGTGGCTCTTCCTCTCATATTCTGGCCATGCCTGTGTGGGCTGTAGCGTCGCAGCCACCAGCGAAACGGAAGAAGGAAGAGAAGAAGGGTAAGAGGGCCTTGCCTGTCTTCAACTTGAGCGATATGGACTCGTGAGTACCTTCGGTTGCCTTTTGATATCTTTCATTGTTGCTTGCTTGTATTTGGCTGGTGTTTTCTTTTGTAGCCACTCCTCTGATGGCTCGTTTAGCAATGGCACTCAGGAGATGGTGGGGGAGTCGAAGATTACGCCTCCTCCTTCTCAGACGGTGGCCGACTCTGGGGGCATTGCTCCGAACCCCTCTTCACAAGAGGCTCGGGTGATCATCTCCCAGAAGACTACAGCCAGACCTTCGGAGTCTCCGTCTGATCATGTAAGTGCTTTCGTTCTTGCCGTGGGGGGAGCCCCCGAGTGCTTTTCGTATGATCTGCTGATCATGGCTTCGGTTTTATGCGTGTTTCGGGGGGATCCCCCGAGCGCTTTTCGTATGCTTGATTTGTTTTGCTCGTTTCTTGGGCGCAGCCCCCGATCCCTTTTCCTGATAAGTTGCTTCTTCTCGCAGCCTTTTGTGCAAGGCGTCAACCAGCTGGTGAAGCAGCATCTGGCATTGGAGGCCAGACTCCAGCGGCTTCAAGGTACATCTGTAACTAGGTCTTGTACTTCTTCGTCTGCTTGCTAGCTTATAAAACTCACACATGTTCTTGTTGCTTTTTGCAGATGAGAATAATACAGCCCTCCGCGAGCTTGATACTCTCAAAAAGAGCCTCGGGAGAGCGAAGAAAAAGGCCGAGGACGCCGTTGGCGCTAAGGAACGCCTCGAGCAGGAGCTAGCCGACGCAGCTGTGGCCAAGGAGCGCCTGCAGCAAGAGGCCACAGACCGCGAGGAGCAGCTCACCACCACTACGGCCTCGCGCGAGAAGGAGGTAGCTGACAAGCTGATGGATGCTGCGAAGGCTATTTCGGGTGAGTAGTTTCGTCTGTTACTTGTTCCTTTTCGGCTTCCTTGTCTGTCTAGTTTTGTTTGATTCTCACTTTGCCTTTTCCGTTTATCTAGATGTCGCTGGCATTGAGTTTGACCGCAGTGTTCTGGAGCACGGAAGTGCTTTGGATGATGCTAGCCAAGGCCAAGGAGGTTCTCGGGCGCTTTTATAAGGAGGTCGTCCCCAAGGGCGTCGCCCTCGAGGATGTCGACTTGTTGGCGGATGCGCTGTCAGCCGAGGCGCCTGTGGCATACAAGTGCAAGCAGAAAGGCATCGTCGCGTCCATGGGGCCGGCAATGGCCATGGCGTCTGGAGCGGAGATGGATCTTCATCAGGTCACCTCCCAGATGCCAACGGCTCCCGATGGATCCGAGGTAGCCTTTTCCCTCTATGCTGCCTGCTGTAAACGCTATGGGCCGAAGCTGATTGACCTGCTGGCGGAGTACGCGGTGAGGCAGCAGGGGGATGCCAAGAGCAGGCAATCTGGCTCTGAGGCCACTCATGATGCAGCTGCTTAGGCCTTGTAGTTGTAGGATAGCTTTCGTCTACTTTTGTTGTAATATATTTATGAACACTCCTTGTACCATGCAGTGGCTTTTGTTGTATATAATGAATCTCCGAGCTGTTTGCCCATTCGTGTGTTTGTTCATATCCTTGCTTCTTTTCCTCTAGGGACCTTCGGGTGATGATCCCGTCGATACTTTGTCTGCGCCGCAGCTGCGGCCGTCCTTGGATGATGCGTCATAGCTTGTATTTCTTCGTGACCGCGTCCGTAGTATAGAGAAGGAGTTGCTTGGCATCCGAGGCCACGTGGATGTTTGGAAGTCGAAGGCGGAGCGAGGCACTGCCAGAGAGGAGTATCTGATGGGGGAGTTGCGGCGTTTGGCCGAACAGCTTCAGTGTAAGTTTCTTCGAGCTGCTGCTTATTTTTGGATGCGCATGTTGTCTTGTCATCTTACTTTGTAGGTGCTGCAGGTGCTAACCTTGTTCCTAGGGAGGAAAAGGAGCGCGTTGATGCTCGGATCAATTGCTTGACACAACAAGATATGGAAGCTGGTGGCTTTTTCTGGATGGACCGCGATCATGCCATGGTCCTTGTGACTGTGCAGGATCGTGTTCACCAGGTGTCGCGGGTGCCGCGGCAAGCAAAGACTTCCTTGGCGTCAATTATGTACGTAATGTTTCCCCATGGATGAGGCGCCATCGACTCTCTGGGGCTTGCTGCCGAAGTTTCGAGATGTGTATCATGTCAGGGAGCTGGTGTGGCATCAGTTGGTTGCGGGGGTGAAGGCTGCGCTTTCCCTCGTTCGGCTGCATCTCCCTGATGTAGATATTGCTACTTTTGTGGCTGGGCCGCCTCTTCGGCCAGATGGTGGCATGTGGGACATGCGTCCTCATTATGCGGCTGTAAGGCAGTATGCCGAACAAGTTGTAGATCTCTTTGAGCATCGTGCGCAGGTGATTCTTCAGAATAGGTAGGACCTGTAAAAAAGATAGATGTAAAATTTGTATGTATTTGACTGGGCGTGTTATGCCCCTTGCTGTAAAGGTCGATTGTTTTGCATCACGTGGTGCTTTTTTGTATGCATGCCCTTTTCGTTAGCCTGTCGTGATCAGCTACTCGGGTGTACACGCGTTATCCTCGGCCGACGAAGTCGTGAGGTGAGGGGAGCCCCCGAGTGTGTTGTAACATGAAGAAAATGCGAATAAGAGATAAATTTTTGGGGCGAGATTCATATCGTAATGAGGAGCTACATTGTTCGGCTGAGTAGCCTTGGCTGAATAGCCTTATTGAAAGTAAAGGGAGGGGGTAGCTAGGGGTAGAAGCGTCGCAGTTGTGCGACGTTCCATGGGTTGGAGTATGCGACTCCAGACTCCAAGTGCTTGAGGCGATAGGCACCACCTGGGATGACTTCGGTGAGGACGTAGGGTCCTTCCCAGGGTGACTCAAGCTTCTTCGGTCGCTCTTGCTTGAGTCGTAAGACTAGGTCTCCTTCGACGAAGGACCTTGGGCACAGCCGACGCCTGTGATAGTTGTGGAGGCTCTGTTGATAGGCTGCCGATCGAGCCGCGGCTATGTCGTGTGCCTCGTCGAGTGTGTCGACGGTGTCTTCGAGTGCGACCGTCGATTCGGCTTTGCTGTAGGCGATCACCCGTGGGGCTTTATGGCGTACTTCTGCAGGCAACACGGCTTCGGATCCGTGCACCATGAAGAAAGGCGTGTAGCCGGTTGAGCTATTTGGCGTTGTGCGCAGGATCCAAAGGACGGAGGGTATCTCTTCTGGCCAGGCTCCATCAAGTCGCTGAAGTGGGCTCATCAGGCGTTTCTTGATGCCGCCGCCACCGAGGCCGTTGGTCTTTTTGACCTGCCCGTTCGTTTGCGGGTGCGCCACTGAGGCGTATGTTATGTTGATCCCGAGGCCTTCACAGAAGTCCTGGAATTCTTTGGAGATGAAGTTCCACCCGTTGTCGGTGATGATGCTGTGCGGTACGCCGAACCTATAGACTATGGATTTGAAGAATTTCATGGCCGTTTTACCCTTTTGATTAGTAACAGGCATGGCCTCGATCCATTTGGTGAATTTGTTGACTAGGACCAGGAGGTAGACGTGGCCTCCTTTCGAGGACTTGGGAAGTTTGCCGATCATGTCGAGGCCCCATTGGGCGAAGGGCCAGGCCAAGGGTATGGGCCTGAGCTCCGATCCTGGTGCGTGCGGTTTATCTGCGAACCTCTGGCACCCGTTGCATCTTTGGACGATGTCCTTGGCATCGTTCATGGCCGTTGGCCAGTAGAACCCAGCTCGTAGAGATTTGGCGACAAGGGCGCGGCTGCCTGCATGATGGCCGCAGATGCCCTCATGGATGTCTGTGAGAATAGTTTTGCCGGCACTGATGGTGACGCACCTTTGGAGTACACCCGAAATGCTGCGCTTGTATAGCTCGCCATTGATGATGGTGAAGGCCTTGGACCGGCGATATATGCGCCGGGCATCTGTCGGGTCATCAGGCAGTTCCCTGTCTATCAGGTATCGAAGGTATGGTTGTGTCCATGTTTCTTAGACTCCCATGACCTGCATAATGTTGACCACTGCGACCTCTATGTCATGTTTTTCTGGTCCTTCCTGTCCTTCGGGTAGCCGCAGCCCCTGAGTGTTCTGCTTCTTCGGGTGATCCCTTGGGGAATTTCCTTTTGATCGATGGCACGCAGATCTGTTCGAGGAACACACCTGGTGGCACCCGCGTGCAGGTGGAGCCGATGTTGGCGAGTCTATCGGCCTCTTCGTTGCTTTCTCTTCCAACATGCCAAAGCTCGCAGCCGTCAAAGTCTCCTTCGAGTGAGTTGTAGAGTGCGCGGTACGCAATCATGTTGGCAGCATGCGCATCGCACTCTTTCATCGTCTGCTGGATGACGAGATTTGAGTCGCCGTAGATGACGAGGCACGTTGCGCCGCAGATCTTGGCCATCCTCATGCCATGGATGAGGGCCTTGTATTAGGATTCGTAATTGGAAGCTCAAAATTTCATCCGGAGGACGTACTTCATCTTGTCTCCCTGCGGGGATGTTAGTATGCCCCCGACTCCTGCTCCTGCCTCATGCTTGGAGCCGTCGAAGTGCATCGTCCATGATTGTGTCATGTCCGGGGTATCCGACAGCTGCAGTTCCATCCAGTGGATGAGGAAGTCTGGAAGGACCTGGGACTTGATCGCATGGCGCTTCTCATAGACTATGCCTAGAGGTGACAACTCGATGCCCCATAGGGCCACACGTCCTGTGGCCTCCAGGTTGTTCAGGATGCTGTTCAGGGGTGCCTCGTTGACGACCAATACCTGATGCTCCTGGAAGTAGTGGCTCAGCCGACGAGCCGTCATGAACATGCCGTAGGCGAGTTTCTCGTAGTGAGGATACCTCTGCTTTGTCGGCGTCAATACCTTGCTAAGGTAGTAGATTGGGCGTTGGACCCCATGGGCCTTGCCATCTTCACATCGCTTGACAACAAGCACGGTGCTTACCACCTGATGTGTAGCTGCTATGTATAGCAGTAGAGGTTTGCGCTCCTTTGGCATGACCAAGACGGGCGAGGTGGAGAGCAGCCGCTTCAGATCTTCGAATGCGTTGTCCGCTTTGGGCGTCCACTCGAATTTGTCTGCCTTGCGTAGCAGCTGATAGAAAGGCAGCGCTTTTTCACCCATGCGACTGATGAACCTGCTCAATGCCGCGATTCTCCTAGCGAGCTGCTGGACGCCTTTGAGGTTCTTCAACTTTTCCATGGCCATTATGGCTTCGATTTTCTTCGGGTTCGCCTCGATCCCTCGCTGGGAGATGAAGTAGCCGAGCAGTTGGCCAGATGGGACGCCAAAGGCGCACTTTTCTGGGTTTAGCTTGATCTTGTATCGATCAAGGTTATCGAACGTATCGCGGAGATCGTCGATCAATGTCTTGGCGTCCCTTGTTTTGATTACTATGTCATCGACATAGACTTGTATGTTGCGGCCGATCTGGTTCTTCAGTCATGCCTACATGCACCGTTGGTACATGGCACCTGCGTTCTTCAGCCCGAAGGGCATTGTGTTGTAGCAGAACACTCCGAATGGCGTGATGAACGCCGTCTTTTCCTGATCTTCGACCTTCAGCCGAATCTGATTATAGCCTGAGTAGGCATCAAGGAAGGAGAGTTTCTCGCATCCTGCAGTTGAATCGATGATATGATCGATCCGAGGGAGAGGGAAGTGATCCTTCGGGCAGTGCTTGTCCAGTGATGTGAAGTCCACGCACATCCGCAGGATGTCCGTGTCCTTTTTGGGGACCATCACGGTGTTGACCAGCCACTCGCTCTCCTTGATCTCTCTGATGAAGTTAGCGTCGAGCAGTCTGTTGACTTCGACTCCGATGGCTTCATCCTGTGGCTCGGACAGTCGTTAGATGGACTGTTTGACGGTCTTGGCTTTTGGAAATACGTTAAGTGCATGCTCGGCGAATTACCTGGGAACTCCTGGCATGTCCGCAGGACACCAGGCGAAGATTTCTCAGCGCTCACGGAGGAATTCGATGAGCGCGCTTTCCTATGCGGGGCTGAGGTCGTTGGCGATCAGCACCGTCTTGGAGGCGTCCGTCGGGTGGACCTGCACCTTCTTTGTGTTGACTGTGGAGTCGAAGGGCATGTCAGGTGCGTTCTGCCTTGAGACTATGGGTGCCTCGTTGTCTGTCACCTCTCGGAGAATTATGAGCTCCTCCTGCATGCCGAGTAACTGGGAGATTTTGTTGAAGTCCCTGTCGCATTGATCCGATCGGGTGAAGCTTCCTTGGACCATGATGACGCCCCTAGGTCCTGGCATCTTGAGTAGCAGGTACACGTAGTGCGGTACTGCCAGGAACCGTCAGAATGCCACGCGCCCGAGGATGGCGTGGTATTGTGATGGCCAGTCCATCACTTCGAACTCGACTCGCTCGCACCGAAAGTTATCGGGCTTGCCGAAGATGATGTCGAGCCATATCTTTCCTAGGGGGAATATGCCCTTCCCTGGAACGATGCTGTGGAACATTGTCGGATTGTTCCAGGCAGCACAGCGGGATCCGCATTGCTGCTAAGGTGCTAGCAAACATCAGATTGATGTCGCTGCCGCCGTCCATGAAGACGCGGCTCATATCGAACCCTCCGATCTACGCCTCGAGCACCAGGGCAGCTTGACTTGGGCGAGGGATCTGGCGGGGGTGATCCGAACGGCTGAACGTGATGCAAGACTCCGAACCGCTGAGGTACTCAGGGATGGCGGGTGGAGCGGTCACAGCCAAACTGACCTGACGGGTGATTTTCTTTTGCACCCTGTTTGTTGGGCGCCCTTTTTGGATCATCAGTGACCCTTTCGGCACGGGATACCCGTTTCCACCGTTGTTTTGCGCAGGTGCGATTGGGTGGAGGATCTCCGTGGGCGATGTCACCTGGTGCGGGTGCATTCCCATACCCAGGGTTCGGGGCTTGCTGCCTCATTTGGGACATGCTCTCGCTAAGTTTCTAGAACTCGCGGCAGTCTTTGAGCATGTGGCTTGCCTTCTTTTTACCATCCTGCTTGTCGATGTAGAAGTGGATGGTGCATGCGCCCGACAACTTGTCGTATGCTGAGGGTCCGTCATCGCGGCCGCGGCGTTGCCATGACTACGCTGGGTGTCCTCCATCGCGGAAGTTGTTTCCACGGTATCGGCCGCTGCTGCGATTGCTTTCGCTGTGGCGGTCGACGTAGCCAGCCGCGACCATGTCGGGTCCGTCGCGGTCGTCGTAGACACGCAATCTTCGCTTGCTACGGCGTTCACGTCAACGGCCGTAGTCATCTTACTCCTCCGAGTGTGCTTGGTGGACGGAGTCCTCACCATCTGCCCACCTGTTAGCGATGTCCATGAGGTGGTCGAGTGTCTTGGGCTTGACGCGCCCAAGTTCTTCCTTGAAGTCTTGACGTTTTACGCCGTCCTTTAAGGCGTCGATTGCTCTCTCCTCAGAGATGTGCACCGCGGAGTTCTTGGTGTTGGACTAGCATAGTATATACGAGCGAATGGATTCACCCGTTCGCTGGGTACAGGCCCTCAGCTCTTCGATCGAGACTAGCCTCTTGTTGGTGCCCTTGAAGTTTCGGATGAAACTGTATGCCAGTTCCTCCTAGATTCGGATGGATCCCGAGGATAGGCTTCTGAGCCAGATCCAGGTTGCGCCTGTCAGCTGCAGCTGAAGGCATTGCAGGGCAGTGTTTTTGTTTCCATCGTGTAGCTTGACGGATGACAGGTGGTCACTGAGCCACGCCTAGGGTCCTGCGTTCCATCAAACTTCGGAGTGTCCAAAGGAAGGTTGAAGTTCCACGGCATCCGCGTCCGTTGAACGGATCTGCTGAAGCATCGAGCTCCTCAGAGTTCTCCCTCGTCATCGTCCTCTTCAGATTTGGACGAGCATACGTGCTTGGCGCGTGCCTTGTCGATCTTGAGTTGGGTGAGCTCTCTTCGAGCATCATAGTCGCGGCTGCGATGCCGTGAGCTCTTGTGCCGTCGAGGTAGGTCATGTTCTTCCTCGTCCGATGAGGGTGTGGGACTGCGGTTGAATCTAACCACAACCTTCTTCTTCGACTCCTCAAGGACTTCTCCGTGGAGCGCAGCTCCAACGAGTCCAAGTCCGGCTAATGCGGAGTTGTGCATGGCCCTCTTCGGGTCCCCCACCGGAGGTGGATGGGACGCGAGGTATGTGGTGGCTGCCATGATCGCAGCTTGCGACGTCTTCGGGATGACGTTGCCGTTGGCATCCATCTCCATGAAGGATGTGTTGAGTGTTCGGGTCACCTCACGACGCGCGGGGGGGTCCATGTTCTCTACGCGAGAACGGTGCTTGTTGTCATGGTTGCCGTGCGAGCTGGAGCCGCCGACGGCAGAGAGCACAGCTCGTCGTGCGCTGGACTCCGAGGCTGCTTGTTTGCGTTTGTCAAGCACCTCTTGCATCTTCACCTACTTTTTGTGCTCTTCGATGAGGAGCAGGTGGTATGCCATCAGTAGGTCATGTGAGGCACCCACAGGCAGGATCTTGTTTCCCGCCATGGCTTCGCGTGCTTGGTTCCATCCCTCCTCGCTGAGGTGGATTACCCGATTGGCATCGGTTTCGTCCCCGTTGGGCGGGGGGGATTGGTCCCTCCTGTTTTCGCCATTTCTACCCTATGGGTTGGGTGGCAGGTTGGATTGGTGCTGATCCACGTCGCTCTGGATGACCACGGCGCATTGGTAGAGTGCATAGGTCGGATCGCTGCTGCCGCAACTTTCGAATCCGGAACCGTAGGTCCCTTCATCTGATGGCAGATCGCACAGATCTGAGTTGCAGCTGCTGCTGTCATAGGACTCATCTGTCGATGGTGATGTCCGTAGCACGGGATGCGGAGCCCACGAGGCGGGCGTGATTGATGGCAGGGGCACCCGCTCTGCAAGGCGGAGAGTGCCGGTCTACCCCACCTGGAAGCAGAAGCTCCCGAACAGGATCTCGAGCCCATCGCCAATGGGCTCGAAGTCCTTCAGAGTGGCTGGCGAGTGGGCGGCGAAGTCGAAAGTGCCGAAGAGGAGATGTCTCTCCGTCGCCGAAGAGTTGTAGATCTCTTTGGTTGGGACCGTCACGATCGCACAATCAGCGCCCCCAGTTCGCATAGACGGCACCAATTGACGAGGTTTAATCTCGCTAATGCCCATCGTTATGAGCTTGGGTTTTGGAGAAGATGGGGATGCTGGAGATTGCGGAACGGTTAGCAAACAAGCAACACGGGGACACGAGGTTTACCCAGGTTCAGGCCCCCGGAGGGAAGACCCTACTCCTGCTTGTCTACTCTTGATTACGGGGGAACCGAAAGTTACAGGGGTGCGCAGATGCAATCTGGCGTGGAGGTGTGTATGCGGTGGTATGCGAGGTGTCCTCCTCGTTGTTTCCTCCTAGCCTTTATATAGAGGTAAGCAGGTCCCGGGCACAGATCGAGTCGGTTATAGGTTTAGGGTTTGCCCCTTTGAATATTCTATCTAATCTAGTCTTCCTCTCCAAGGATCCGAAGATGTCATGGGCTTGGGCCACCCGAAAGTCTTCATGGGCCGTGTATATTCTCGTGGGTCTTCCTTGGGCTGGACCAGGTATGCTAAGGTCGTGTACCCGTGGGGTATAACCATGTCAGCTTCTTATAGGCGCAGGAATCAAGGTCGGTGAGGGTCCAAGGGCCCCACACCCCCTGAGGGGCCTCCAGGGCTTGCTCGCTCCTAGGGGGTTTCGGCCTCCTTGTGGCCCCCCTCCGGCTCTGCTTCATGGTTCCGTGTTGCTCCGGGAAAAATAACAACTTTGGCTTTTGTCCCGTCCAATTCCGAGAATATTGATTTTCTGCCTTTCTGGAACCAAAAACAGAAGAAAACAGGCAACTGGCATTGTGGAAACTTGTTAATAGGTTAGTTCCAGAAAAGATATAAAAACACCTCAAAGTGCAGACAAAGCAAAGCAAAGTAGATATAAAGCAGGCATGGAGCATAAAAAATGATAGATACGTTTCCGAGCGTATTAGTTGTATTTGAATTTTTGGCCAAACCTTTTAAACTAACCTCATACCCTTTATATTATTCTTGCCTTGGACCTAGTCCAACCACCCTCCAAACCCCATCATTTTGATGTAACCTTCCACCGTGAGGTTCATCTACACATGCATGTGTGCATGCATGTGACCTCTATCCTCTCTTTGCTTCTTTTGGCAAAAGGCATCCACACCACTTGTCTACCCACCCTCCTTCTCTTCTTTATTCCAAACCAAGAAAATGCCTAGCCCCAACACCCGCTCCTCCCTGGTCCCCCTCTCTTTCCCCTTCAAGCAAAGAACAAGAGAGAGAGACCTACCCGTGGGCACCACCTCCCTCTCTTTCTTTTGCAAGCAAACCACCCATGTGCCTCTCTCCCTTATCTGCTGATCATACCCCACCCCACGCACCATACACCACAACCAAATCGAGATCTGCTCAGGAACCACGCCTTCCTTCTTCCTCTCCTTGGCCATGGCCATCTCCATGCCGCTCTAAAACCCTACCTCGTCCATGTTCTCTCCTGGGTGTTCTGGAGATTCCCTAGGAAAACCTGGAGCACCAGCGCGATGCCCTGCTTCCCCTTCTTCCAACTGTATAAGCATCCCAGCCGGAGATCGCCGGGGTTGACGCCTCGCTGCCACGGACGCCATGTACACGAAGCTGCTGTGGCCTCTGCCTCCCTCACGATCCCCTGCATTCCTCGCTCCATCGACCATGTCGACAAGTTCTTGGTGAGCCCCTCGATCTCCCAGACAACTTCCTCCTCCTTCTAGTTCACTGTGTCACCGTAGCCCGCCGTCGAGCATCCTCCGTGCAAGCCGCCGTAGGCACCGCCAGCACCGCGCACAAGCAGCCCGCGTATCGTTGCAGCTACAGCAGGAGTCAGTAGCAGCAGTCGCTGCCGGAAACCTATCTGTTCCTCTCTGTTTTACCGGCTCCCTAGTCACCCTCTGGCGATACTTGCTGAACAAATATTGTAGGACTATGTTTCCTCTACATCTTTAGTTTTCGTAGCCTTGCGAAATTCTCAGTGGATTTGTCGCTTTATTCTCCCGAAGTCGAGCTCAGCTGGCTATTTTCGCAACACAGGTTCAGTCTGTATCAGGTTTTTCAAGCACGCATCAGGTTTTAGCCACATTTAAAAAAAGAGAAAAAATAAACAAAATCTGGCCATTATCGTCATGACCACCCAATCAGCCCAGTAGTTTTTGTCCTCGTTTCAATATGGGCCAAGCCAGCAAGTTCCTGTCGGCCCTTTTTCTTTCTGCAGAAAATGGCTAATAGTAAATAAAAATGAGCTAATACATATCTTTTAATTGGTAATCCCAAAAATAATAAATAATATATGTTTTTGAATCAGAAAAATGTGAGGAATATCTTTATGCTATTTATAATATCTATCATTTGAACAATCTAAATTTCGAAATAATTTAATTGTTAATAAATACCTTTTCTTAATAAATTTATAACATTAAATCCGTAAATCTGAATTTGGTAAATAATATGTCCAAATCGATCAGCGCGAGACCTCTCCAACCATGATATTCATGTTATCATTTGCATCATGCATTAATAGCAATTTTATAATTAGTATGGTTTATGCAAGGAAACATGATAAATAAAATTGGGAACTAATTTTATCTTATTAATAATGCCTCACGAATGCTATATCATCAATGTGCTATGCCCCTAATACCTTTTCGACATATTTTGCATCATTAACTTGCCATGTCATGCATCATATCATGATCATTCCAATTCTTTCGCATTAGTTGTAATTGCTGCATCGCTTGTTCCTTTTAGTGTTTTGCTTCTTCCCGGATAGGACGATGAGATGTTGTGAGTTTCGACAAGTTCTTTGGTTATGAAACTTCGGCAATGTTTTTCAGGCGAGCATTCTCCCCCTTTCTACCTATCTTACTTTTATAGTCTTTACTTGCTCCTGTTGATCTATTGCTATGTGTGTTGTGATGCTCTAGTTTTCGTACCCGTGAAAGCGCTTGCACCCTATATATTGCCTTGGACACCTCCTATTACCTGTGTGTTTGGTAGATAGTCGGCCTTGCATATCGTAGTCGTTTGCTCAGGTGCTGCTGTTAGTCGTCAAGCACCACCGATGATGGAATGTCGCCATATGCTTAATGTTGGAGGTGATCATGGCTTTAATTACAGTTTAATAACTAAAATTGAAAGTAGGTAAATAATGCAGAGGCACCGGTGGGCAATAGATGTTATTTGGTTTTTAACCATCCACTTGTGTCCCGTAGGACCTCGAGTACTTGATACCTGTTATTTGAATATTCGCACTATCCGCATGTGGGACCATGAATCCCCTTAGCATGAGCTTGAGTCATATCTTATTTCTTGGGGCCACAAAGTAGTTTGCGGCTTTACTATTATCCTGTACTTATGCCATGCTTTACTGCTTTATTTACTATTGCGCGTGGAGCGCCTGTACTGTTTTGGATCGCGGCACGATTACACGGTATTGACAAGCCTAGTCATACTTTCGGGTTCCCAGTCGTTTACAGCTGTTCTCGCAAACCTCTGGGTCCGTCACGGAGCCGGCCAACTTCGTAGCGGGTATTATATGAATTTTGCGATTTTTTTGTTGTGATGCCTCGTTGGGTTTTCATTTGGTTTTTCTGAGGTTGATCGTGCGTGTGTTGCTATTTGTGCCACCTGCAGGGTAAAACTTTCTGAAAGACGTGTCCACAGTTATGGACGACTTGGAGCACAATATCTCGATCATAGACAACTGTAACTAAAGTAGTGCTACAAATTTGACTTTGAAATGACTAGTAATTAGCTTCACTACTACGGAATGGCTAAATAAAAGTACCAACAACTGTTGGGTTTTGGGATATCTCATGCTATTTGTATCTGACTAGTAAGTATCGCAACTACAACGGAATGGTTAACTAAAAGTGCCCACTGCTTATTATTTCAGGATGACTCATGCTATCTATATCTGACTAATAATTTCCGCAACTATAATGGAATGAATAAAACTGCCAAGTATGTGAGTTCCTTGGTTTGACTTCCTCATTTGGTTTCAAGGTGGGAAATTCCAGGATGGGTATGTTTGGTGTTAGACTCAGGTTGGATCCGAATAGATCTTTCTTATCCCTATCTGATAGCCGACAGTTGTATCGAGTCTTTGTAGTTTGTTTAGTGCATGATGCGCTGCCGCTTCAGTCCACCATACCTATGTAGGCGAGGACCGCCGAATTCTACGACTCGCCATGTACTGGCCTCGGTACTGACCGCTCTCTTTTTCCTTTTCCCTTTTTCGGCACCCCTTTTGTTTTAGCAGGTTTTGAGATCGACGTCGTTAGCGGGGTTACCCTTTCGGCTTGGCCTGGGCAGGGTTATGGATGCCATTGGTTATTCTTCAGGGATCTTAGCCCCATTTGCATCTTGTCCATAGTCGGATGTTGTATCATTTTCAAGGTGATTTGGACCTTTGTACTGCATATCTATATTCTTGTCTCCTAGAGCCGTTGTTGTATAAATCTGTTTTGTGGGTTCCATCGTGGACTATTGTGTAATGATATTACTTCGTTTTCCACCCGCACACAAGTGCCTGGTGGGCACCTTTGAATCGTTTCTATGCGGGTTTGGCGGGAATCGCTAAAACTTGCATAGGGTCGATTCTGAGGGTGTTACAAAATTGACGTGAACTTCATTAGAAATAATAATTTTAGCAACAATGCCTATAGGAATAATTTTGGTAATAATAATTACAGGCCATATCCTCCTAATAATGGTAATTCTTATGGAAATTCCTACAACAGCAATAGAAGTGCACCCTCTGAACTTGAAGTCATGCTTAAGGATTTTATTAGTAAACAAACCGCCTTCAATAAAACTGTAGACGAAAAGCTTTCGAATGCTAAAAAAAATATTTTATCTTTGTCTGAAGCACAATCTTCTTTGATTAATAAAATGGCCGCTAAACCTGAAACTATGGAAAATCCCCTTGCTGCTACTAATGCCATACAAGTTAGAATTGATGAAAATGTTAGAATGTTAGCTGAATTGCATACTAGGTGGGAAAGAGAAGATGAAATTGCTAGAAATATTAGTATGACTAAAATTTGTACTATTACCACCACCAGCAATGTTGATGCTTGCAAACCACATGAAATCCCCATTCCTTTTGCAACAATGCCTAAACCCAATGGAACCTTTTCCAATAAAAATACTGACTTTTTTCGAAATATGGGAAACAATAGTTGTACTACCTTGGATGCTAATTTTGATTTTGATCTTCATGGTTGCGATGTTTCTGAAGTAATTATGTTCTTATAAAAGCTTGCTAGAAGTCCTAATGCTAGTTCTATGAATATGGCTTTTACAAAACACATTACAAATGCTCTCATGAAAAATAAAGAAGAAAAATTGAAACATAAAGCTTTTATTCCTAGGAAACTAGAAGATGGTTGGGACCCATCATTAATATGAAAGTGAATGATTTTAATCTCAAAGATTTATGTGATCTTGGTTCTTGTGTCTCTATTATCTTGAATTGAAACTAAACCCAAAGGCTTACTATCTTGAATACACTAATGTTGCTAATGAAGATTGTGTGAAGTTTTGTAGGAAAGAAATTTTCAAGTGTAGGGAGAGAATGATGTGATGAGATGAAGTATGGACAAAAGCTCAAGCTTGGGGATGCCACCCGTGTCACCCCAAGAAATATTCAAGACGTACAAGCGTCAAAGCTTGGGGATGCCCAAGGCATCCCCTTCTTCATCAATAAAATCTTAGGTCTTCTTTCAAGACACTTCATTTTTATTGCTTCATGCACTATATGTTGTTCTTGGAGCGTCTTTGTTTTCTTTTTTAGTTTTATTTTATTTGCTTTGCTGAAATAAATTAGTTGGACACCCGCATTCTTATTTTGGATTAGTTACACCTAGTTCTTCATTGCCTAGAACACTTTAGTTTTCATTCTTATTGTTCTGTTAGTGTTCTCTTTTGCTAGCTCTGTGCTTAGTTTTAGTTTTCTTATGCCTTCTGCTTAGTGCTTTTTAGTTCTTCTTTGTGAATTGGTGATACAAGCTCACTGGTATTTATAGATAATTATCTTTGTGAGTTGTTTCAAGAAAGTCGATTGGTGTTGGAAGAGAGTAGGAAGTTTCATGCTTATAGTGGTACTAAAAGAAGCTTGTTTTGACTGTGTCTTAGACTTTATCATGTCATGTTAGATGTTTCTTTGACTATATGCTTAGTAATTATTGTTGTAGCATGACTTGTTTCAAACAATTGAGATTGCTTAATGTGCCATGAAATAATCATGCGTTGTTTTAGCATACAAAAGAATAATATTGTGGTATTCTCCTTTGATGCTTTATTTGGGTTGACTTGGCACATGCTTACACCATGTTAAGACTATGAACCAGTCACCTTAGCCTCTATGATCATTTAGTTTTTGACTTGTGATATCACTTTATGATTTAATTAATAATGTTTTGTCGCTTTGCATGATTATGGCTATTATTGCTCTCTTAGTTGGTCGCTCCTAGTCTTTTGCTAGCCTCCACTTGTACTGAGTATGAGCTCTACTCGTGCATCCAGCTCCCAAGAAACCAAGTTATTCCAAAGAGTCCACTATAAATTCCTATTCATGGTGTGTTACACCATTCCAAGTAAATTCATGTGTTTATCTATCTTTCAAATTAAACTTGTTATGTTAAAATTAGTGAATTAAGATCTCACAAACTTGATGGCACACTTTATTTCCTTACACTTAATAAACTTGAACCATTGTGGCGATCTATGCTGCTTATATACTTGAAAATTATAAGTTGGGAGTTAGCAGAACCATGCTGTCATGGGGAACGCTTTCAACACTTGTACATATCTATCTAGTTGATATCATGATCTTTTGTTTATGGATGTTGCCGGTGTGAAATAAAAGGGGAGCTTGTAAGTCCATGGAGTATTGTATATTTGTTAGAGAAATGCCTGGGCGGCTAGCCTAAGCCATGTTGAATCATGGTGGAAACTTGTAGCATAAACATAGTGAGCAATCTATGAAGCATCTTCAAAAAAAATATAGAGAAAAAAGAGAAAAAAAGCACCATACTCATGTGAAATAAAAAGATCGCTGAGATGCTCATTGTCTGTTGCCTTGTCATTTTGATATGGGATAGCTCGTGTGTCATGGGGCAAGGGATACCCCGTTGGAGGTTCTCTATGATACACATATACTTACAATGACAAGAACTTTCTTGTGACTAAAGTTGAGTAGCATGAGGAACGACCCTCGTACTCAAGGGACATGAGATTTTCAACTTATGATCTGTCAAGCATATACCTTATATTTGTCTCACTTTAACCTTAATCACTTCAAGATGCTTATGATAGGGGAAATTAGAGCTCAAAGCTAATAAGTACCATAATTTTTGGAAGCTTTTTATGAATCTTGAAATTCCTATTTCCCTATGTGAAGGGCCTTTCTTTTTTACTTTTATGTTGAGTCTCCATATTCTATCTTTATGCACCAATTAAGAGAGCATATTTGTCATTCTTAGTTCAATGTGCATTGTCCCAAAACTTATTGATTGATTCATAACTTTGATATTGCTTTGTAACGTCCTAGATTATTTATTAGGATGTTACTAGAAGCATGCATCATCCTTGCACCATTGCATCATACAAAATTAAAGTTACATAAAAAACCCTACCACCAAACCCTAACAAAAACCCTAATAAAAACTCCTCTATTTGAGGAAGAAGGAGGTTACCTTGCTTGGCCTTCCTAAAAAGCTTTGCAAAAATAATATTTTCTGGTTCTATGATGACCACCTTATTATTACAAAAATTTAGAAACTAGTTTCACTAATTTTGGGCTTGTTATGCAAAAGTTATTAAAGTTTTTGTAAAACAGATAAATGGTAAAAGAAAAGGAATAACAAAAAAAACTAACTAACCTAAGCGGGCCAGCTAGGCCAGCCCGCGACCTATCTACCGCCGCGCCTGGCAGCAAGCGCCGCACAGCGTGTTGGCCGGCCTATTTCGCCCAGCCCACTCTCAGCCCGCGAGGCGGGCGGACGCTGACGCCGGGGCCCCACCGCGTCGTCGTCCTCCTGGAGACTGCGACGAACACAACTCCCCGCCACGGACGAGTCGGGATAAGCTCAAATCCCAACGGATTGGGCCGGCCCCTACCCCAAGTCTCTGGACTATAAAAATCCGCCCCCTCTCGTCATTCTCCCCGCGAAAACCCTAGCTAAATACTCGCCGAACCGCTGCCAATTTCTCGCCATTGCCGCGCTCGGGAAGGTCAAGGTTCCGACGATCCGCGTCACCCCAGACCCTCCTTCTCCATTGGTTATCTTAACGTTCTTCACCGTTCCTCTCTAACCCTTTTCCACATTCTGCAAAGCACTAGAACGCCCACGATTTCTCGCTGACGCATCACCGGAGTTTGCGGAGACCAGCGGAGCATTGCGGCTGGACGAGGAAGGGAAGGTTGAAGCTGATCTCGCGAACGGGAACGCGAAGCCACCGGAGCGCCGCCGAGCACCACCGTCTGACAGCGCCGCCGCCGTCTGCCGTTTCTCGCCATCGTCACCACCACGGTATGTCGCCATCTTTTTCCCCGTCCGCTGGATCGACGATCAACGTCCTATATTAGATGGTTCAGGCGAAGGGGTATTAGCAAGTAGTGCTACGCCGCGTGGCATGTCCACGTCAGCGTGTCCCGTTAGTGCGCGTCGCCTACCTAGGCCAATCCGGAGCTGCCACATGTCACAGATATGTTAAGATTAGTTTAAAATAGGCAGAATTGATTAAATCTTGCGAAATTCATAGAAATTCAACCACTTGGTTAAAAATTGCGTATGATATACCGTTGGGTTCACAAAATTGTGTAGAACACAGATCTGATTTATTTTAGTGAGTTTGCAGTAGTATTTTCTGTGTAGGATTTAATCTCTAGTTTGGAGTATTTAATTCATAGAAAATAATTAGAACTCCATTTTAGTTGATTCATCTTGCGTTGGATTTGTTTTTACAATGCCTACTGACTAAAATTATAAAATCTTGCTTAGGATCTTTAGATCTGTTTCGGGGCTGATTAGATGGTTGGATCTCCTTATGAGCATACAAATTAACATAAATATCCAAATTGATTAAAATCTGTGGGAAATTAATACTAACAACATCCCAAACACATTAGCAACCCAAGAAGGATACCTTGGACAAATTAGAATACAATCTTGCATATTACCATGTTACATGCATGCATATTATTTTTGTGGCATTATTTTGTGCAAGTTATGATTAGATCTATGTTTGTGTTTCGTTAGATTGTTCGGAGTGCACCAAAGAGTACTATTGTGTAGAGTGCTGCTAGGATCAAGGCAAATTACACCACTTGTTCATATTTTTGTCCTGGATGTATTATATGCATGTGATCCTCAAAATTCTGTAGTATGCATGTGTAGGATGTTCTAGTAGAATTTTCTTAGTGTTTTTTGCAAGTGCGATGATTTTTGTAGAATGCCATGAGTAGATCTATACTTAGGATTTTTCCCTTCCTAATAGCTTCCCCTATTTTGCTAAGTACTACTTGCTATGATATATATATAAAGTACCGTTGGGGGGTTCGAAAGACAATGAATTTTTCTAAGTATAAAGGCTCTCTTGAGCAATCTTTACTTCTCAAATCCACTTCAAAATAAAACTAAGTTTTCTTCTGGGCAGAATGGTTGTCGGCGCAACGAGTGAGATTTTGGTGGAGGACGGCCGCCCAGGAATCAAAGAAGTCTGCCATGTTTCAAAATTCAGAAGCTTCCAGTGCAACCAAAATACATATGAGCTCTGTCTTGGCCTAGGACTTAGTGGGAAACCTCACTTGGGTACCAACATTTGGAGGTTCTTGGCACGGTTCGATCCCAAAGGTAGGGGGGCTACTGAGGGAAAGCCTCGCCATGGTCTTGTCTATAAAAGGACTTGATCGTGGATTGTGGGTAAAGTGCACAAACTCTCGAGAGTATTGTAATCTGATCGATCAGCCGTGTTCACGGAAATAGAACAACATTGAGCATCTGAAGGATGGAGCCTCTGAAGGATATTTCTCTCTCTCTTTCAAAACTTAAAGTTTTCTAAAAACCCAAGGCGTTATTGGGTGGTTTTTGGGAACTTGGTTAGTTATATCCAAGTGTTAGGTCGTTTGGACACTTGGTGAGTAATATCCTCGTGTGCCATTCCACCATATATTAGTTAAGCAAATGTTTACAAAGTAGGGAAATTCTCTCTCCTTTTCCACACTTAAGAAAATCCGCTTTGAGCAAATGAACTCCACGACCTAAACTAGCCTTGCATGTAGAGTTAGTCTTTTTCTTTCCTTGGTGTAATTTGCCAATACATTCAAAGTATTGACCCAACTTGTTGGTTGCACGTCTTATGTGCAAAATCCAAAGATTGAAAGGTGCGTAGGGATCACGAGTCTACACTCAACAAGCCTGGCGCGTTGATGGACTCAAGCTGATTTATGTTTCCGTTGTTATCTGAGCTAGCTTAATGCTAAGAAAATTTGTAATAATTTCATACTCTGGATTCCTCGTGTAATAATGACTTTTTGTTTTACATGATATTCATCGACTGTGAATGATAGCTATTGATCCAGGGACTAGCATGTAAATCACAGGGACTTAGGATCTTTATTGATCCAAGGTCACAACAGATGGTATCAGAGCACATCGTTGCCTATAGGACGTGACCCTAGGAATGGAACCACCTTTAACTTATGTGCCATACTTTTCTTCGAAGTTATTTTCACTCACTTCTAGTACCTACTTTTCCTCTACTTGTTTAAGTATCTATTATTCATTCCTCTAACTTAAAGATGACGAGCTTCTTATATGACACCATCGCGGACATAGAGCCCCTTCGCTTTGGTGGATTCCTCATGGACCTCCTCACACGTTTCGAACTTCCCTTGGCAACAATCTAGGGAAGCCCAATGAAGAAACTCCACAAGGACGACTCCTAGGGAGTCAAAGTCATCTAGCCAGGACGATATCGAGGCGAGCGCCCGGAGGAGGACATAGCAATCCACATCATTAGCGACTCCAAGGAGAAGTCCCTTATCATCAGCTTGCAGCAGCTCATTGGTCGCCTATGTGGACGCCATCGAGACTATCTCCAAGGACACTGCGGCAGCCTTTTTGGAAGGCGTGATGAGGAAGAAGTTCCCATGGAGTTTACCTTTGAAGAAAGGGCTTCTACCAAGCGCCTAAGGATGCAATATCAAGACTTGGAGTGCCACATCCATGACCTTGAAAAGGATAGCTCCCTCGAGATGCTAAGGAACGATGAGCTATGCGCTCTCATCAAGGAGGAGGAAATAATCAAGCATTAGGAGGAGGCAATGAAGGCCCAAGAGATGAAGTTCCAAGACCAAGAGAATAAGTTCGCTAACCAAGAGAAGAGGGTGATAAATAAAAACAAGATGATTAGGGAACTCAAGAAGGAAATCAAGGAAATTGATGTGAAGACCGAGGGACTTTGCAAGATAATCAATGACATGCGTGCTTTCAAGAGGGACTTGCCAAATCAACTTGAAGTTGCAAAGAAGTCTAGCTTAGTGGAAGAACTGCAGGGCGAGAAGGAGGGACTTCAGGAGCAGCTAGAAGCCACTACAAAGAAGCTGCAAGATGAAATAAAGGACCTCCAAGTCACCAAGGAGATGGAGCTACTCGTTCGAGGGCGAGGAATAGGAAGGCGTGGAAGATGTGTAGTAGTTGGACCACCTTTAAATTTTATAGATGAACGTTATTCACGATTGTAATAAATACCAAAACATGTTTGGTTTATTTAAACTTGGATGATTTCTGTGTTATACTTGTGTATTGTGTACCTTGTGTGTTTTCATAAGGATAGGAGTTTACTACTTAGTCTTTATGTCTATTTCTTAACTTGTTTCTCAAACCCCACAGATGCCGCCAAGACGTGCGAACACCGAAATCCCTCCAGAAATTGCACAACTTTTGGAGACTCAGAACCAACTGATCCAATTGCTCACTCAGAACATGCAAAACAACAACAACAACACTCCACCCCTGCCGCCCCCACCTCCACCACCACCTCAACAGGATCGCTTGACTCGGTTTTTGAGGTTGAACCCACCTACCTTCACTAGCAGTGCTGAACCAATCATTGCAGATGACTGGCATCGCATAATTAACAAGAAGTTAGACACCGTGCAAGCTGTCAGAGCCGATAGGGTGCGTTATGCCGCGCACCAACTTGAAGGACCTGCTGCAGAATGGTGGGATAACTACCAAGTCACCCACTTGGATATTGATGCTATCACTTGGAATCAGTTCGAGATAGCTTTCCGCACTCATCATGTGGCTGCGGGTGTCATGACTCTGAAAAGGCGCGAGTTTCACGACTTACACCAGCTGCACTGTTCTGTCACCGAGTATGGTGAGATTTTCAACAAGCTAGCCCATTATGCACCCGATGATGTTTCCACTAATGCCAAGAGGTAAGAAGAATTCTTAAGAGGGCTCAATGATGAGATATCTATCCAGCTTGTGGCTCAGAAGTTTGACAACTTTCAGGAGCTCTTGGACAGAGCCATTGTGGTTGAATCCAAGAACAAAAGCATAGAAAACCGCAAGAGAAAGTCTAACCCTCACAAGCACTTTGTTCCGTACCAGAAGAAGCGCACTTCATCACCACCACCTTATAACAGTAATGGCCACAACCATAATGGTCATCACCATGGCGGTCACAAACACAATGGGCATAAGCACCGCAATGGGAATGGCAGCAATGGAAAGTATCTCAGTGAGGTGACATGCTTTAAGTGCAACAAGACAGGGCACTATGCAACTACTTGCCCCAAGAAAAAAGAATGGCAATGGACACAACCATGGTAATGGAAGTGGGAAAAAGCCAAAACCGTTTGTCAAAGCCACAGTGAATCATGTCTCCATGGAGGATTCTTGTGACACACCGTACTCCGTGATTGGTAAGTTCAAGATCAATTCCATTCCCGCAGTTGTTCCTTTTGATACTGGTGCATCACATTCATTCATATCAAGGGTATTTGTGGATAGAGGCCAGATACCTACGGAGACTATAAATTCTCCCCTAAGGGTAAGTTCTCCTGGAGGATAAATAGTGGAAAACTCCGGTTGCCGGGGGTTAGAACTAAGGATTAGGACACACATCTTTCCCACAAGTCTAGTAGTTCTGGAGTCACAAGGATTAGACATAATCTTGGGTATGAATTGGATGACCGAATATGAGGGATTCATAGATTGTGCCAGAAGGACGGTCACACTCACAACACTGGAAGGGAAAAGGATTTGTATCAAGTCAAATTTTGCACTTAAAGAAATTATGGTGAACTCTCTTAAGGAGGTTAGCTTGGAGGATGTACCCATTGTGAAGTAGTACCCAGATGTCTTCCAGAGGAATTACCAGGGATGCCTCCCGACCGTGATATTGAGTTTCTCATTGACTTGATGCCAGGCACATGGCCGATAGCCAAGAGACCATACAAGATGGATGTGGACGAGTTGAAGGAACTCAAGAAACATCTTAGGGAACAATTGGACAAGGGATTCATACAACCCAGCGTGTCATCTTGGGGAGCGCCTGTCCTATTCGTGGAAAAGAAGGATAAAACCAAGAGGCTAGTTGTGGACTACCGCTCGTTGAATGAAGTGATGATCAAGAAGAAGTACCCTCTGCCTAACATCAATGACCTGTTTGATCAGTTAAAGGGAGCCAGTGTATTCTCAAAGATCGATCTGCGACCAGGTAACTTTCAGCTAAAGATTCAAGAACAGGATGTGCCCAAAACATCCTTCACCACAAGATATGGGTTGTATGAGTACACCGTGATGTCGTTTGGTCTAACCAATGCCCCGGCGTACTTCATGACCATGATGAACAAGGTGTTCATGGAATATTTGGACAAGTTTATCATGGTATTCATAGATGATATACTTATATACTCCAAGGATGAGAAGGAACATGAGAGGCATCTGCGCCTAATTATGGAGAAGCTAAGGGAACACAAGTTGTATGCCAAATTCAGCAAATGCGAGTTATGCTTAAAAGAAGTGGGCTTCCTTGGTCATGTTGTGTCGGCAAAAGGAGTTGTCGTAGACCCTAGTAAGGTAGCTTCCGTAACTGAATGGGAGTCACCCAAGAATGTGGGAGATATTAGGAGTTTCTTGGGCCTCGCATGATATTACCGGAGGTTCATTGAAAACTTTTCCAAAATAGCAAAACCCATGACAGAACTGTTGAAGAAGGAAGAAATTCCTATGGATCGAGGCATGTGAAGCAAGCTTTCAAGAGTTAAACAAACGCCTCGTAACGGCACCAGTTCTGTGTTTGCCTGATATCCAAAAGGATTTCCAAGTCTATTGTGATTCTTGTCGGCAAGGACTTGGAAGTGTACTGATGCAAGATGGGAAGGCAGTATCCTATGCCTCTCAACAACTTAAGAACCACGAACACAACTACCCCACACATGATTTGGAACTTGTGTATGTGGTACATGCACTCAAGGTATGGAGACACTACCTCATGGGCAAACATTGTGATGTGTTCATGGACCATAAGAGCTGGAAGTACATCTTCACCCAAAAAGAGTTGAATATGAGGCAAATAATATGGCTTGAACTGATTAAGGATTATGACTTGGATTTACAGTACCACCCCGAAAAGAATGTAGTAGCTGATGCCTTAAATCGTAAAGTTTATGTGAATGGACTTACCGCGGGGGAACTCCCAAAGGAATTATGCAAGCAATTTAAGGATCTCAAGCTAGAAATAGTTCCGAAAGGACACACAACGACTATGGAAATAGTGCCTACTCTTCAAGAGAGAATCAGGGAGGCACAAAAGGGAGATAAAGAGTTGGAGGAAATAAGAGTCAAAATAAGTGAAGGGAAGGCAAAAGATTTCCGTCTGGACGAACAAGGAACCCTTTGGTATGGAAATCGTTTGTGTATTCCCAATGACTCCGATATCAGAAAGTTGATTTTATAAGAGGCTCACGATTATCCATACTCAATTCATCTGGGTAACACAAAAATGTACATGGATGTGAAGGATAGGTTCTGGTGGAACAATTTAAAAAGAGAAATTGCTGAATATATTTCCCTGTGTGACGTATGCAATAGGGTTAAGGCCGAGCATCAGAAACCGGCCGGACTGCTGCAACCACTACCTATACCCAACTGGAAATGGGACAAGGTAGGCATGGACTTTATCACGGGATTGCCTCCGACTCGTTCAGGATTTGATTCCATCTGGGTAGTGGTGGACCACTTTACCAAAGTGGCTCACTTTATCCCCGTAAAGACCACATACACAAGTGCTAAGCTTGCAAAGATATATATGTCAAGAATTGTAAGTATGCATGGTGTTCCCAAGGGAATTGTGTTAGATAGAGGCACCCAGTTCACTTCAAAGTTTTGGTGACAGCTACATGAGTCTCTCGAAACTAGACTAAAATTTAGTACTGCTTTCCACCCTCAAACAGATGGACAAAGGGAAAGGGTTAACCAGATTCTAGGGGATATGTTGAGAGCTTGCGCACTAGACTATGGGTCTAGTTGGGATGATAACTTGCCGTATGCAGAGTTCTCGTACAACAACAGTTACCAAACAAGTATCAAAATGGCTCCGTTCGAAGTTCTATATGGCAGGAAATTTAGGACTCCACTGTTATGGAGTGGAGTGGGAGAACGTAGCCTGTTTGGACCTGAGTTGATCAAGGATGCCGAGGAAAAGGTACGACAGATCCAAGACAGGCTAAAGGTAGCCCAATCCTGACAAAAGAGTTATGCTGATTCCAAGCGCAGAGATGTGAATTATAAAATACGGGACCGTGCGTACCTCCGAGTTTCACCACTACGAGGAGTTAAGAGGTTTGGAATAAAGGGTAAGTTAGCCCCACTATTCATAGGACCATATAAGGTTCTGTCCCGTAGAGGAGAAGTAGATTATCAGCTGGAGTTACCAGACAGGCTGACTGGTCATGATGTGTTTCATGTGTCCCAACTAAAGAAGTGCCACCCAAAAATGGCCGAAACACCGCTAAGAGATACAGTTCCCCTAGATGAGGTTCAATTGGAAAATGATCTTACTTATGAGGAAAAGCCCATCAAAATATTGGAAACATCCGAAAGGGTTACCCGTACCAAGACTATCAGATTCGGCAAAGTTTAATGGAACCACCATTCCGAGGAAGAAGCCACGTGGGAATGTGAAGAAGGTTTGAGGGCGGAACACCGACACCTATTTGCTAGCCAACCCGAATCTCGGGGACGAAATTCTTCTTAAGGGGGGTAGGTTTGTAACATCCCAGATTTTTTATTAGGATGTTACTAGAAGCATGCATCATCCTTGCACCATTGCATCATACAAAATTAAAGTACATCAAAAACCCTACCACCAAACCCTAACAAAAACCCTAATAAAAACTCCTCTATTTGAGCAAGAAGGGGGTTACCTTGCTTGGCCTTCCTAAAAAGCTTTGTAAAAATAATATTTTTTGGTTCTATGGTGACCACCTTATTATTACAAAAATTTAGAAACTAGTGTCACTAATTTGGGGCTTGTTATGCAAAAGTTATTAAAGTTTTGGTAAAACAGAAAAAAGGTAAAAGAAAAGGAATAACAAAAAAACTAACTAACCTAAGCAGTCCAGCTAGGCCAGCCATGACCTATCAGCAAGGCCAAGACAGCGTGGGCCAGTTTCCCTAGCCTCTCTCAGCCCATGGCGCGATGATCTTGACACCAGGGCCCCATCGCATCGTCGTCCTCCTGGAGACCGCGGCGAACACAACTCGGCCGCCCCTTCCCCAAGTCTCTAGACTATAAAAAGACGACCCCTCTCATCATTTTCCCCCTCGAAAACCCTAACTAAATATTCGCCGAACCGCTGTTGATTTCTCGCCATTGCCGCCCTCGGGAAGGTCAAGGTTCCTATGATTTGCGTGACCCCAGACACTCCTTATCCGTTGGTTGTCTTCCCGTGCTTCGTTGTTCCTCTCTAACCCTTTTCCCCTTCTGCAGAGCACTAGAACGCCCATGATTTCTCGCCGATGCATCATCGGAGTTCGTGGAGACCAGTGGAGCATTGCGGCTGGACGAGGAAGGGAAGGTTGAAGCAGATCTCACGAACGGGACCGCGAGGAGGAGCCGCGCGCTGTCGTCTACTCCACTGCCTCGAGAAGCCACTGGAGCGCCGCCGAGCACCACCATGCAGCGCCGTCGTTTGCCCTTTCTCGCCATTTACACCACCACGGTAAGTCGCCGTCTTTTCCCCCGTCCGCTGGATCAAAGATCAACGACCTAGATTAGATGGTTCAGGCGAAGGGGTATTAGCGAGTAGCGCTACGCCGCGTGGCCTTTCCGCGTCAGCGCGCCGCATCAGCGCGCGTCGCCTAGCTGGGCCAATCCAGAGCTGCCACCTATCACAGATCTGTTAAGATTAGTTTTAAATAAGCATAATTGATTAAATCTTGCGAAATTCATAGAAATTCAACCACTTGGCCAAAAAATGCGTATGATATACCGTTGGGTTCAAAAAATTATGTAGAACACAGATCTGATTTATTTTAGTGAGTTTGCAGTAGTATTTTGTATGTAGGATTTAATCTCTAGTTTGGAGTATTTTATTCATAGAAAAATAATTAGAACTCCATTTTAGTTGATTCCTGTTGCGTTGTCTTTGTTTTTACAATGCCTACTGACTAAAATTATAAAATCTTGCTTAGGATCTTTAGATCTGTTTCAGGGCTGATTAGATGGTTGGATCTCCTTATCAGCATACAAATTAAAATAAATATCCAAATTGATTAAAATCTATGGGAAATTAATACTAACAATATACCCAACACATTAGCAACCCAAGAAGGATACCTTGGTCAAATTAGAATAAAATCTTGCATATTACCATGTTACATGCATGCCTATTATTTCTGTGGCATTATTTTGTGCAAGTTGCGATTAGATCTATGTTTGTGTTTTGTTAGATTGTTCGGAGTGTGCCGAGGAGTACTATTGTGTAGAGTGATTCTCGGATCAAGGCAAGTTACACCACTTGTTCATATTTTTGTCCCAGATTTATTCTATGCATGTGATCCTCAAAATTCTGTACTATGCATGTGTAGGATTATTCTAGTAGAATTTTCTTAGTGTTTTTTGCAAGTACGATGATTTTTGTATTATGCCATGAGTAGCTCTGTACTTAGGATTTTCCCTTCCTAATAGGTTCCCCTGTTTTTGCTAAGTACTGCTTGTTATGCTATATATATAAAGTACCGTTGGGGGGGTTCGAAAGACAATGATTTTTTCTAAGTATAAAGGCTCTCTTGAGCAATATTTACTTCTCAAATCCACTTCAAAATAAAACTAAGTTTTCTTCTGGGCGGAATGGTTGTCGGGGCAACGAGTGAGATTTTGGTGGCGGACGGACGCCCAGGAATCAAAGAAGTCTGCCATGTTTTAGAATTCAGAAGCTTCTAGTGCAACCACAATACATATGGGCTCTTTCTTGGCCCAGTACTTAGTGGGAAACCTCACCTGGGTACCAACATTTGGAGGTTCTTGGCACGGTTGGATACAGAAGGTAGGGGGGCTACTAAGGGAAAGCCTCGCCATGGTCTTGTCTATAAAAGGACTTGATCGTGGATTGTGGTTAAAGTGCACAAGCTCTCGAGAGTATTGTAATCTGATCGATCAGCCGTGTTCACATAAACAGAACAACATTGAGCATCTGAAGGATGGAGCTTCTGAAGGATCTTTCTCTCTCTCTTTCAAAACTTAAAGTTTTCTAAAAACCCAAGGCGTGAGTTTTGGGAACTTGGTAAGTAATATCTAAGTGTTAGGTCGTTTGGACACTTGGTGAGTACTATCCTCGTGTGCCATTCGACCATATATTACTTAAGCAAATGTTTACAAAGTAGGGAAATTCTCTCTCCTTTTCCATACTTAAGAAAATCAGCTTTGAGCAAATGAACTCCATGGCCTAAACTAGCCTTGCATGTAGAGTTAGTCTTTTTCTTTCCTTGGTGTAATTTTCCAATACATTCAAAGTATTAACCCAACTTGTTGGCTGCACGTCTTATGTGCGGAATCTGAAGATTGAAAGGTGTGTAGGGATCACGAGTCTACACTCAACAAGCCTGGGGCGTTGATGGACTCAAGCTGCTTTATGTTTCCGCTGTTATTGGAGCTAGCTTAATGCTAAGAAAATTTCTAATAATTTCATACTCTGGATTCCTCGTGTAATAATGACTTTGTGTTTTACATGATATTCATCGACTATGAGTGCTAGCTATTGATCTAGAGACTAGCATGTAAATCACAGGTACTTAGGATCTTTATTGATCCAAGGTCACAACATGCTTGTTCTTAAATTATTTGTATCTAGTCACCCTTATGAACTTTGAAGGTGTCCTATGCATTTATTTTTTTATATTCCACGAGGGACAAGCTGAATACCACTCATGCTATGTTTTATATATCTGAAACAAACAAATGTCTTTCAATGCATTGTTATTCATGATCTTTTGTTTATATTACCTTTCATGTTATAACATAGTTGTTATGTCTTATTGTTAGAAATATATCTTTCATGCTTATGCTTAGAGTACTTTAATCCTAGCTATCAATGCTTTACAATACCTTGATCAAGATTGTGATAGTGTATGTCACCTAAATAATTATTGTTTTTATCACTTACCTACTCGTGGACAAGTAGGAGTTAAGCTTGGGGATGCTTGATACGTCGTAAACGTATCTATAATTTTTTATGATCCATGCTTGTTTTGTATCAACTATCTTATGTTATGTCTACACTTTGAGGCATTTTTATACATTTTCTGGAACTAACCTATTGACAAGATGACACAGTGCCAATTGCCTGTTTTCTGCTAATTTTGGTTTCAGAAAATCTAGTAAAGAAATATTCTCGGAATTGGACGGAACAAAAGCCAAGGTCAATATTTTACCCGACACCACACGATGATCGAAGGGGAGATGAAGAGGAGCCACGAGGAGGCCACACCATAGGATGGCGCAAGCCCACCCTAGGGCGTGCCAGCCTATGGTGTGGGCCCCTCGGGCGTCCATCGACCTTGCCCCTTCGCCTATATAAACACCTCGAGGCAGAAACCCTAAGGACCCTATCAGAAATCCACGAAAAAGTCTGTAGCCTCCGCCATCTCCATCCCTAGATCGGGGGGATCTGAAGATCTTCCCGGCACCCAGCCGGAGGGGAGAGGTCATCCCGAATGCCTTCTTCATCACCATGCCAGCCTCCGGAGTGATGTGTGAGTAGTTCATCCTTGGACTATGGGTCCATACAATATCTAGATGGTTGTTTCTCCTCCTTTGTGCTATCATGTTTAGATCTTGTGAGCTCCGTTCATGATCAAGGTCATCTATTTCTAATCCTACGTGTTGTGTTTGCGGGGATCCGATGGATATTGAGATACTATGTTAAATTGATTATTGATTCTATCATGTCTATGTTATTTGTGATCTTGCATGCTCTCAGTTGCTAGTAGATACTTTGGCCGAGTAGATGCTTGTAACTCCAAGATGGAGTATTTATGCTCGACAGTAGGTTCATGCCTCTAGTAATCTGGGAAGTGTCAGAAATATGTAAGGTTGTAGATGTGCTGTTGCTACTAGGAATAATCTGGGAAGTGTCAAAATATCTAGGTTGTAGATGTGCTGTTGCTACTAGGGAGAAAACAACAATCCTTTGTACAAGGGGAATTGTATTGTTTACTTTACACACTTTGCTTAATGCAATTATTTGTTGCTTGCAACTTAATACTGGAAGGGGTTCGGATGATAACCTGAAGGTGGATTATTAGTCATAGATGCAGTTGCATTACGGTCTATGTATCATGTTGTATTGCCCAAACAAATCTCATAGAGATCAAGATGTCTAGTATATTCATTGTTATGCATTCTCAATCTGTCAATTGCCCTGCTGTAATTTGTTCATCCAACATGTTATTTATCTTATGGAGAACACCTCTAGTGAAGTGTGGACCCTAGTCCATTCCTTTCCATTGATATACCATCTACTGTTTACCATTTACTTTCTGCAATTACTATCTTCCACACTATACGTTTAATCCTTTGTTTTCAGCAAAACCGGTGAGATTGACAACCTCACTGTAAGTTGGGGCAAAGTATTGTGGTTGTGTTGTGCAAGTTCCAAGTTGCTAGCAACACCTTGGAGTTGTTTCCTTTCTCCTACTAGTTCGATAACCTTGGTTTCATCACTGAGGGAAACTTGCTGGTGTGCTCATCATACCTTTTTCTTGGGGTTCCCAACGAGCTCTACATATTTGAGCCATCACGAAGCACCAGGCTACAAAAGATTATTAAGTGTAAAACACAGATCAAAGCATTAAGTGGTGATGTTGTTGTGATCCCGAATGGGTCGCTAAGCGAAGACCATACAACCCTTTCTGTCACTGGGTTTCCTATGAGATCCCTGCTGGTCAAGTATCTTACCTCAAGCATTGATCGATCTCGGGGGTCTTGGGTACCTACAAGTCCAAATATCGAGGCAAGAGACAAAGAAAAAAATGATACAAATCCCTCTTACAAACCAATACACAATTCTCCCATAGATTAGGTGAACATAATCGCTGCAAGGTTTCTTGATGGCTCCAATATATGCCATGTTCCACCATGTTCAAACATTGTTTTTAGTCAAGCAATTGACAATAAACTCTCAATCGTTGCCACTAATGACTAATAATTGTAAAGATATGCAAAACCTTGCTTTGAATTACACCGAGCAGGAAATCACGGGTTTTAATGCGAAATCAGGAGTCATAATGAAGGATTTTGTAACATCCCAATTTCATCAACCCTGATTTTTGTCCAAAAGGAAAAAATAAGGGGGAACAAAAACTTTTTCCTAGTAAGTGTTGCAATGTTTGTTGATTGCTTTCTTGTTCTTATGCAACTGATTGTGTATCATATGATATACTCCTTACCTCAACACTAGTTGACAAAAACTATTTTACAAAATAGATGTCTTGGCTCACCTTTCATATTCTCAAATGATCTGACAATTCAAACTTGCTCCAAGAAGACTTTGACACAAAAAATGTTTTACTAGTTTCTATTACCAAAACTATGGAGGCCTATATATAATCTCCTTATGTTTTGAAGACAGAGCATTCAACTACTCCTTATCTATAGGTTTTGCAAAAGCTTTACTAAAACCTTTCATTTGCAATCTTGGTAGAAATACCAATAGGAACTCATCTTACTTCAAAGTAGAACCTATTCAAAATACCCATGCCTACCTCAATCTAGACTTGATGGTAACCACGGCAGTACCTGCTTGTTTAGCACGATGAATTTCCTTGATCTGCTGTATGATGAATTGCCTTGATACGCTGTTTGATGAATTGCCTTGATCTGCTGTCTAATGAATTGCCTTGTTTGCTTAGGAACTAGAGAGAGATAATCTAGTAGCTCATCCTTTAGGATCCAAACAGTAGTAGATATCACCAATCTTAAATCAAGCATCCAAATCTGGATCATCCTAAGTCACTCAAGTGACCCTCAAATCAAATCAACCAGATCAATCCTGAGCTAATCCTTTGAATTAGCATCAAACTCAACAAGGACCAACTACAAGCATGAAATATTATCTACACAAGATATCCTCCAAGATCATCCACTTGATGATAATATTGGACCCTTGCATACTCTCCAAATACTTCCCTCCTTCATAAAAGTCCAAATCCACCAATCTGCCAAAATTGGCCAAGTCTAAAATCCTTAACTAGATTCAACCTTTGGAGTTCCCCCTACTCCAATCAGTGTGCATTCTTTAGAATGTATTTGAACCACATGTAGTACATCACCAATACTACCAAATCCCACTCTTGACCTTGGCTAAGCCCTTCTTATACCTGCTCATCCTTTATGGTTTTGTAGACAAGAAAATAATCTTTTATCTTATCATCTGGCCTACTTTGGCAGAAGCTCACATCCATATGCTACCTCCCCTTGACCAAATATTTGCATGGTTATGATATACTAACCATGGTCCATTAATACACCCTTCACTTGTTTCAATTGGAGCCTTGTGCTTCTTAAACCCACATGGTTTATGAGGCTTCATGATGCATCTATTATGGTAGCCCTTTTTTTCAACAAAGTTTGCCATCACCTCTAAACCACCTGAAATACAACCAAGTCAAACTCTTGCTGCCATTGTAATCTATATAACTTCTTCTAACTAATCCACCTATTCCTTGTATCATGGTGAGCTCTTAGCTCACTAATCCAACCTTGTTTAGATGGTATGAAAATATTAATGTCGTAGATCCTCTAATCCTTGTTCTCTTCTAATATCCATCTTGTTTTGCAAAACCCAAGGTTTCCAATGATGGATAATTCAAGTTCACATCATCCAACTTGGATAAAACCATTGGCCAAATATTTTCCATAATTATCTGAGACCTAAAACTATTTAATTTTCCTCCTTTGAAAAATCTTCAAAACCTTTCCTATAAAGGGAAGTTTGTTTTTCTCCAAACTACTTTGCCTACTCAAGGCACAACTGATGCCTATATATCATATCCAATTTTCACCACCTCAAAAATAAATATTTTGAGATCCCTTATCATTTCTTTTTGCTCCTTTTTTTAAATGACAAAAAAAAGAATAATAACTTAAAAATACTTTCCCTTCCAAATAAATTCTGAGAAAATTCCATAATGTGTGATATGGTATTTAGGACCATCTCAGACCAAAAAAAAACCTTTCCAGGTTTAAAAATATCAATTGATCTTCTATAACCCATTTCTGCACTTTTTGAATAAATGATTTCAAATGTACCTTAAATCCTCTGAAAAATCTCAAATAAATTCCAGGGAAGTATCTTTACCATGTCCATCTACCAGTACTATCTTGCCACCATGAGAAAGTAAAAATTAGAAACTTCATTTGTAACCATCTTGATAATAAAATATGCAAACCAAGCATTTTCAAATTTATAAAACCCACCAAGCCTCCTCTAACTTGGTCATCAAACTTCCACAACACACCACCCTTAATCCTGGTCAGCACTGTAGCCCTAGTACTGTAGCATGTCCCCTCTTCTTGTCCTTAGTGCTTGTATGTGAGAAAAATAACCCACAAGGCCATATCTTGTCCCTCCTTCATTTAAGGTTGTTGCCACCTCTCCTCTCTGTGACACCCTCGGGATCATGGTTAGACAAATCCCAGACCTCCGTCTAACATAAGCCTAACCTAGAGCTAGAGGATATCTAGTGAGAGAATCGGTAACACAACAGTGACCCTACAACACAAAAATTATTACAGCAAGCTCATAACTGAGCGAAGAACCAAATTATTACACGCAGAGGTCACTTACCACCAACATCAAACAATAGAAGGCAAATTATACTATTAAGTATAGAAAACTTAACAAATGGCCTAAGAGGCCTAAAGCATAACGATGATGTCCAATCCATAGATTCTAGGCTGCCGAATGGGAAACCCAAGCTACTCATCGATGTTGATGCCATAAGAACTCATCTTCCATGGTAACACTTACTCTGCTGCAAAAGTTTCAATGAAGCAAGGGTGATTACGGGGTGTACTTAGCAAGACTTATGGTTGGTGGAGTTATTTTGCATAAAGCTGGCTTTATTTGTAAAAGAAGAGGGATAAGAAGCTCGAATAATCAGAATACTTTAAAAGGGGATAAGAGAGCGGTATCTCTATCTTTGATCATCTTTTGATATCCATCGAATCATTATCAGCTAAACCTACCAACTACGATCACCCCTCGATCCCCGAGGAAGCATCCTTTAGCATACATTACTTTATTTGCCAAGTTTTACGATGAGGTTCAAGTTCTCTATGATCTTAGAATCCGTTCCCAAGTTGTCCATAACCGTGGACACGGCTTTTATAAAAGATTAGTACCCTATAGGAGTGTACAACTTTACCCACATGTACCAACTGATTCTTAGTGCCAGTTAACATTAGCCCTCTTTCTTGGAAGGATGACAGAGAGTGGTTGACCATGACCTTTACCTTGCTTTCACCAAGACCACGAGTTACACACTAAGGAGATGTCGCCGTAACGGGTCAAGTCCTGAAGCCGGTCCCTAGAGATGTGAACAGGGTTTGAGATTATGGAGGTCGGGCCTCTCCCATTCCCTGCCACGCTTACATACACGTATGAATGCACCTCCTTCACCTCCTTCGAGAAGTACCAGATTGAATATGTCGAATGGAACGCCCGAACTATGTGACTCATGGAATCTACTAGGAAAGTTAGTTGGTCGAGGGGGTTTCTAGGCCCCCGTGTGGTTGTACGCTCGTCTTGGTTCAAGAGGCAAGAACTCAGATCCTAGTGGTGGCAAGTTTGGGACTTCAAAAACCACAACCTACCGTGGCCTCCCATACAATCCTTAACATGTTTAACTTTCATCTCTGATCATACCACGCCATCCTGTCATACTAAGTTCATTCGCAGCTCTGATTCATCAACCGGATGGACCAGCAGTAACAACTAAGCTCGGCTAAGCAAAACAGATATATATAGCTCTAGAGAAGCTCATATCCCAAACCCTAGTTATGCTAGGAGAAGTGGATCAGGGAATATAGGCTACAAAGGAAACATGCATCATATTGGATTACTCTATCTATCAATAAAAGACTTTGGAAACGTATGCACATGGCAAGAATGAAATACTTTGAAATCATAGGGTTGTATCATGTGTGGGGCTATGCTTTCCTTTGCCTGTTGATACCCAATAAGAATACCTTCGGACACTTGGTACTTGACTTGATTACAGTTAGCTACAAGAAATGTTTCCTTCCGCAACAGCTGGACCCGTCGGTCATCATAGAAGGCGCGTCTTCCGTGAGGAAAATCTCGGCTCAACCGTGGCCGATGCAGAACTTTTTTTTTCTAGTTTCGCGCCCCTCTACTATGACGAAACCGTTAAAAACATGGAGGAATCTCGACGGGCGCGTGATAGAAGTAAGATTTCCGCTTCCTCGCGAGATGTTGACTTGCCGAAGTATTTTTTTTGCATGTGGGTCCTGGACGTCAATGACTCTAGTGGACCAAACTTTTTGGTCGTGTCTCCCTGATTTGATCTCGATAATGTTGTTCTAAGACTCTTTAGTTTATTCAGGCTGCTGGGTCTTGCATGTCTGCCTCACATTAGAAGAATCGTGTGTATGATGGAATTTTTTCTTCCCTATTCCGAACTTGATAGCATCGCTCGATGCATATGCTGTTTAATCAGGCTGCTGGGTCCCAGGTGTTATCCTCACACTAGAAGAAACATGTGCATGATGGATTTTTTTCTTCGCTCATGCCTCCCTGATATGAACTCGATAACGTTCCTCGATCTATCTGCCATTAATCACGATGTTGGGTCCCACAAAGCCAGCCTCCCATTGCAAGAATCGTGTGTATGATGAAATTTTTTCCTTCGCTCCCGCTACCATGTTTCGAACTTGATTGCGCTAACGTTTAATCATGCATCTGGGCCCACATGTCATCCTCTCATTAGAAGCAATGTGTGTATGATAGATTTTTTACCCTCGATCGTGCTACCCTATTCCGAACTTGATAACGCTGCCCGATGCATAATCACGCAGCTGGGACCCATGTGTCATACTCTCATTAGAAGAAACGTGTGTTTGATGGAATTTTTGCCCTCAGTCGCGCCTTCGTGTTAACTTGATAGTGTTGCTCGCTATATCATCCATTTATTCAGGCTGGTGGGTCCCATATGTCAGCATCTCATTAGAAGAATCATGTGTATATGATTGAATTTTTTCCTTCTATAGTGCCACCCTGTTCCTAACTAGATAACGTTGCTCGACGAATCTGTCGTTTGGTCACACTGCTGGGTCCCACATGTCAGCATCTCATTAGAAGAAACGTGTGCATGTAGGACTTTTTTTCTCGCTCGCGCCTACCTTATTCGAACTTGGCAACGTTGCTCGATGCAGCACCTATATAAGGTCTCTCTGGTGGGTCCCACCAGTCAGCCTCTCCGTAAATGAAACATGCTATGGTGGACTTTTTTCGGCCACCTCCGTTGTTCTGACTTTGGTTCATATATGGGTCTCAGATGTCAGCAACCTCTGTGCAGGAAACGTGTCTCTGCCGGGTCCTAGATGTCAGCCTCTATTTGAAAGAAATGTGTGTATGTTAGACTGTTTTTTCGAGTTGAGTCCGCAATTATGACCTAGGAAACATTGGTGGATTTTTTAGGGGAAACATATCTATGATGCAGCAGCAGTTTACCTAGGCCCCATATGTCAGCCTTATAGAGTACAAAAAATGTTAATCTACACTTCGATGCTGGGTCCCACATGTCAGCCTTTTATGTATAGGAAACGTGTCTATGCTGGGTCCCACATGTCAGCCTTCTCTGTATAGGAAACATGTCTATGCTGGGTCCCACATGTCAGCCACTATTTGAATTAAACGTGTCCATGTTGGGTCACACATGTGAGCCTCTATTTGAATTAAATTTGTGTATATATGTTGGACTGTTTTTTCAGGTTGAGTCCGCCATCCTAACCTTGCCAACATCGCTAGATGTAGAACCAGTTTATCTAGGTCCCAGATGTCAGCCTGAGAGTATAAAAAGTAACTCTATATTAACACAAATTACCTAGGATTCTCACATGTTAGCCTTCTATATACATGAAACATGTCTATGCTGGGTCCCATATGTTAGGCTTCTTTGTGCAGGAAACGTGTTTATGATGGGTCCCACATGTCAGCCACTATTTGAAGTAGACGTGTCCATGTTGGATCCCACATGTCAACCTTTATTTGAATTAAACAATTGTATATATGTTGGACTGTTCTTTCGGGTCGAGTCCATATCCTGACCTTGGCCACATTGCTAGATGCAGCAACAGTTTATCTGGGTCCCAGATGTCAGCGTGAGAGTACAAAAAAGTAACTCTATATTAACAAAAATTCCTAGGATTCGAACTCGAGACCTCACCACCGGTTGACTGGGTACCTTGCCACTATGATAGAAATAGCTAATTGAACAGAATCATTAAGCTTTGCTATTATAACTTAGTGACTTGTCTCCTTAAAAAGACTTTTTTTTGACCATTTTTATCTACCAAAAAATAATAAGGCGATGCTCCTAGCAGCTAAACTAAAAACTGCACGCGATGTAAAATAAATCTATAGGTAGAGTTTTTTTAAATATTGATAGGTGGGGGGCAATGTCCAAAAGGCCGAATTAGAAAGAGTTTGACAATTCTACATGGGCTACTCTACATGGGCTATACTCCATAGGCTGTTCTCCATGGGCTCGTTTGCCAAATTTCCCTAGGCTGTGGTCAGTAGTCCCCTTACCCCTAAAATGCCGAATTAAAATGTTCTAGGCTAAAGAGGGGCCGAATGAGCTAGATTTCTTCTCCTAGTATATAAAAATTGCATTTTGCTATGGCTCGGCCGGATTCGAAACAAAGACCTCAGAGAGGGAGGGAAAGAAATCAATAATTCTTTTTGGCAGATGTTTATATAAACTCTACAGTGCAGAATAAGATAGAAAAATTATTGATAGATTCGTAGTTCATATTCGGCAGCACTTGACCAATTCAGCAGCATTTCAAAGTGAGCGATTCAACAATATAGATACTGAAATACAATAGTAGTATGGAGAGAACCAGTTCTTGTTTCAGCTCTTAAAACTTTGTCACCCGATGAGTTTGTCCTTTTGTCCAAATACACTCGACCATTGGAGCATGCAAAACTAACAATAAAGTCTGCTTCGAATACCTTATCCTCACATCAAATGCCTGTGCAACCCCCGTATGCAACCCAAAATGCCCAAGCCTCATCTAGATTGTGACAAGGCCATATTTTAGAACAAAAACAAGACTATGTACTGCCCTTGATTTAAACAAGTACCAGTACATCAATATTAGTTCCACAAAATGCTTTAGTAATAGAAAGGATAGAACAATTGAGAGATTCAATAGATTTCCTACTTGAAATTCAATAGCAGTACAAAGAGAATCGGTTCTTGTTCCACCCCAAAAAACATTTGTGCACGATCAATTTGCCCTATTATTTGAACATACTCGATCATTGGAGCAAGCAAAACTGACGATCAAGTCTGCTTCAGTGTGAATACCTCCTCCTTACGTCAATGCCTATGTGACCCCTATATGCAACCTAAAATGCCCAAGATGCATCTAGATAATTGTTACAATGCTAAGTTTCAAAATAAAAGCAAGGCAATCTGCTGCACTTCATCTAATCAAGTACTCCAATTACATCATATATAGTTGTCAAAATATTTTTCTATTAGTAACGTCAGAACATTTGACAGATTCAGCAGTACAGAATAAGACCGAAAAATATCGAAAGATTGCCAGTTCATATTCAGTAGCACTTGACAGATTCAATAACATCAAAAACTGACCGATTAGCAGTACATAGACAATAACCATAAGAATTGATAGATTCAGCAAGTACCGATTCAAAAGGAAGCGAGACCATATTCTGCACTAAATAGGTCAATCTGAACAAGTACCAGTACATGGTTATTGCTGCAAAATAGATTAGGAGAGGAAGAACTCCATACAAAATACTCAAAACTACCTTAAGCCATGAACTACTGTTCTTACTAGCATTTGAAAGATTCAGAAGTATAGAATAAAAAATAAAAATATCGATAGATTCCCAGTTCATAATCAGCCGCACTTAACATGTTTAGTATCATTTCAAAAAAATTCCAATTCAGCAATATAGACACTGAAATTCAATAGCAGTACAGAGATAATCAGTTCTTGATTCAGTTTGCCCTTTTCTCTGAACACACTCCATTATTGGAGCATGCAAAACTGACGATCAAGACTGCTTTTCTGTGCATACCTCGTTCTTACATTAATGCCAGTGTGACCAACATATATGCCACCCAAAATTCCGAAGCCTCATCTATATTGTGACAAGGCCATATTTCAAAATAAAAGCAAGACCGTCCATCTACTTCCCTTGATCTAAACATGTACCAGTACATCAGTACTAGTTCTACAAAATACTTTAGTAATAAAAATGATAGAACATTTGACAGATTCACTAGCATTTGAAATATTCGGTGGTACAGAATAAAACAGAAAAATATCAACAGATTCCCACTACATAATCGGTGGCACTTGATAGATTCAACAACATTTCAAAGTGACCGATTTAGCAGTACGAATAATGACTAAAAGAATTTACAGATTTAATAATGCAGACATTGAAATTCAATAGATGTAGCAAGGCCATAATTCAAATGGAAAGAGAGACCATATTGTGTCCATGTTGTTCCAGAAGAAGAGCAAGACCATCTACTGCACTTGATCTAAACAAGTACCAGTACATCACTATTAGTTCTAAAAATAACTTTAGTAATAGCAATAGAACATTGGATAGATTCACTAGCATTTGAAAGATTCAGCAGTACATAATAAGAAAGAAAAATGTTTACAGATTCCTGGTTCATATCCATCAGCACTTGACAGACTGATCGGCATTTCAAAGTGACCAATTCGGTTTGTCCTTTTCTCGGAACACTTGATTGTTTGAGCAAGCAAAACTGACGATCAAGTCTAATTTTGTGTGCATACCTCCTTCTGACATCAATGCCTGTGTGTGTGACCTCCATAGGCAACTAAAAATGCCCAACTATCGTCTAGATTATGAGTTTATGACAATTCCAAGTTACAAAAGAAAAGCAAGATCATCTGGACTTGATCTAAACAAGTACAAGTACATTAGTATTACTTCTATAAAATACTTTAGTAATATCAATGAAAGAACAAAGGCAAAGAAGTACCATCTCCTGCCATTGATCTAAAAAAGTATCAGTATATAGTACAAAATACTCCGAAATACAAGACCTAGTACTATACTAGTACTACTTTGCAGCCAAAATAGTTCAATAGGGCCGATACCAACTAAACTATCCTATTACATAATATTATGAGTATTTACGGTATCTAGGTTCCAATCCTGGGCATTGACGAAGCCCGGGATGAACCATAATGGAGTCTCCGGAGATTTTCATACAATGTTGATTGAGAAACCAACAACTGCTTCTTTACTATTTAGACTGAAGCAACATATTTAAGGAAACGACGTATATCCAAGTCCTATTGCTTGGTGGGAGGTGTAGACACAGTTGCTTCTCGTCATATATGTTGGGGCAACATCTACACCGCCTACTACTGTAACATCCCTAAAATCATGTTTTCAAAGCTTTGCATATCATCCATGCATTCATGATCATTTTAGGATCATTTTCAAAGTTTTGCAAAAATAGAAGCATTTGTATGCATGTTATTTTATGTAAGCAAAGCATTGATCCAATGCTACTCTCTAGTGAGAGAATATTTGTTTTAAACCAACGTTGTTTGTTCATAGGATTGTTTGATAAATTCCAATGCTTGGACAAGGATTTCAAAACAAGGAAACAAATTCAAACCATTTCTTTGTCTTTATTAAACAATGGGTAAAAAACCTTTTTATTTTAAAATCCCAAAGTACTAAATTATTTTAAAGTGCACAACATTGTTCTGCAACCAAATGTGTACAATTTTCACTTGATAAAAAATCCAGAAAAGGTTTGAACTCAAACACATTTGAATTCATTTGAATTTGGTTCCTGGAAATTCAAATAGAAAAAGAAAAAGAATAAAGAAATGGAAAAAGGCCGGCGCTACTAAACTAGCCCAGAACCAGATCCATCCCAAAAGCCCACCCAGGCCACTCCCCCGCTGCTTCTTCTCTCACCCGCACCGAACCAACCCAACCAGTCGTTGACTAGTGGCCCCTCTCCACGTCACCGTCTTCTTCCCCAGAATCACGCGCGTAGTCACTGCTCTGCCGTTACCTCGCCGCAGTCAAAACCCCGCTTAATTCCCATTGATTCAGGGAGTAATCCTCGACCCGCTCCTGGCTACTTAATCCCCTCTCCACCACGACCAATTCCCCCACCCCCCCCACACACAGCCCCCTCTCTTCGCCACCAGGCTGCCCAGATTTCACCAGACACTGCCGCGGTACCGACGAACTCCGGCAGCAAATTCTGGTGAGCTCTCTGCGCCCCTTGACTCCTAACTTAGCCAGTACAGCCACTGCATCCTTGTGCATCGTTTGACGTCACTAATGTGTGCTAGGACAACCCCGAGCCTCGGCAACTTCGACGACTGAGCGAACCCGACGAAGCACTCAACTCCGGCGAGTAAATATGGTTAGTCCCGAGTGCGCCTTGCCCTCTCTTTGATACTCACATGACCAGTGTCACTCCCCACATCTAACGCACCGCCTACTTCTCTCTGGCATGATCTACAACGTCGGCAACATCGACAAACAGCCGTGCCTGACGACAGGCTCCACTCTGACGAGGAATCCCCACCGTGTCCGTGCGCCCCTTGACAAGCCACTACCACGTTGAGCTCCAGCACGCCTCTGCGAGTCTGCTAGGCCCTTCCACTGACCCCAGCCCCCTCTGTATCCGCTGGAACATCTCTGACAGAGCTGCGCTGCCGCGCCGCCATCGCTAGCGCCGCCCATCTGTGGCCGTTTGATCGTTAGCCGTCAGATCCAGATCCAACGCATACGATAGATCACTTACGCGAAGGGGTGCGTGTTAGATCTGGCCGTGCATTTTCATATATCCTGTGGCTCTCGTTGATCGATCCAGCCGAAGCGGTATTAGCCAATCAGACACTGCCGCGTGGCCTGTTCTTTGTTTTAAAAATCTGAATTAGTTCTATTAGTGATTCACACTTGTAAAATTCATAACTTTTGATCCACACGTTCAAATTTTACAAATTTTATATCATTAGAATCAGAAGTAAGAATGCTATCTGTTTATGCAATGTGTTTAATGTTTTGCTTCTGTAAAATTGATTATTTTTGCAGAGACATTCTTAGGCTTATTTTGAGTATAGAAATGATTTGAAAAATGATTTAAAGATCAAACAAAGTTTATTTAGTGTGTCTTGGACTTGTTTAAGATTCAGTACTGTATACTTGTCTTGTTTGGTGTAGAAAAGAACCACATGGTATTTGCATGCATTCATATATTTTTGTTTGTATATTTTGTTATGTGATTTTGGTGCCATTATTTTATGTGTAGATTTTGGTATAATAGTGATTGTGGTTGTGAAGATTGTTGCTACTCCCCAAACTACCAAGGAAAGTGGTGCTTCATGTTTCTTCCCAATATTTTACCTATGCACTAGAAATATTTTTTATAGGACTTGCATGATTATTTTGCTCAATATCTATATGCTATGCTTGGGAAATCCTAGTAGTTGTAGAAATGGTAGAATTTCCTATAAGTTTGGATACTTGATATGCTATGCTTTGGAATTATGTTTTGCTTAATAAAACAACTAAGTGAATGAAACACCTGGGTGAAATGGAAAGATTGGTTTGTGTTGAGTGGTTAAACAATCCCATTTCTATGGCTTACCTTGTGTATCACACTTGTGGAAAGCCACCCAGAAACAAAGGGATTTGAGATGCCAAATGTTAAGAAGCTTCTAGTGCAGCCACATGGCATTATGGGCTCTGCCTGGATCACATAGGTTGCAATAACTTAGCCATTTGGAAAGTTGGTGGTAGTGGGATGATAGGTTTGGAGCGCGTCCATTTGGTCTAAGGGAAGGATTCTGAAAGGTCCCGTCTTGGTGAAAATCAAGTCTTTGTGGGGAAAGTGCACAACCTCTACAGATGGAAGAATCTAAGTACTTAGCCATGTCCTTGGTATTGGACAACTTAAGCATCAAGACATGGAAGCTATCAAGAATCTCCTCATCCCAATTTTCTAAGTAAAACTTGTTGTTGAACAAGGGTGAAGGTTCACCAATTTCTATTGGTGGTTCCTTGGGAAAGTTTTGACAAAGTAAAACTTAGTGTTTTCAACTAATAGGTAAAACCTATTTTGAGCAAAGCAAGCCTAAGCTACACTTAGCAAAATTCATATAGTATCTAGATGTTAATATTCTACTATGGTATCACTTGCCAATACTATTAAAATGTATTGACCCACTGTGGCTGTAACTTGTGATGTTGCAGGATATTCTGATGATGATTAGGGGTTATGAGTCTACACTCAACATGCTTGCCTGTGGCACATAAAGATGAAGATTTATTTATATTGTTATGGTTGAACTCTTGTATTAGGCCTATGGACATGGAGTTGTAAAAGACTATGTTTGTCTCTGGAATGATATGTAATAATGACCTTTGTTTCTGTGTACTTCATCTTAAACTGTGGATGCTAGCATTGATCCAGGGACTAGCATTGCAATCACAGCGATCCTTACATTTAAAAGGGAGGGATCTTACAGATGGTATCAGAGCACTGTGTTGCCTGTAGGATTATAACCCTAGGATTGGAATAGAAACCACTAAGGAAAAATTTCAACACTTTGAAAATTTTCTACACTTGTCTTTTCTTCTCGTAAACTCTTCTAATCTTCTTTCTCATCTCTATTTGTAGATGAACTCCATCAACGAAGCCGTAAGGAAGGGACCCCTCATGACCATGACCTTGGAGTGTGAGACTAAATTTCCAAAAGCCCTCAAGAACCTCATGGTTACCATGGGGATACATGGTGCAGTTGTGTACAAAGGTTTACCTGTGATGGATGAAGGAGAGGAGTATTGGTGGGTGCAACTTCAGTTGTACAAAAACAAGGAGGACAACCACAAAGAATCAGGATTTTGCATGGTTACCAACTCAGTGATGCACACCACATTCTTTGACTCTGCAAGGGATGCAGCTTGGAAGGCCATCAAAGAACTTGGTGATAGGCTCAAGTGCAGAATGCTTAACACCCAAAATGACCTTAGAGCAGAAAACAAACATACCCAAGAGTTGGAGACTACCAACCAACAACTAAGGGAAGACATCATAGACTTGATTTGGGAATCTTGTGAACAAGATAGACAGATGGCTACTAAGGATGCTTTGATAGCCATTTTGTCTAGTGACTGAGAGTTGTAACATACTTTGTTAGTTGGACCACCACACTTATTTTTTTTATTTCCAAAAATGTTGTCTAAGTTATGTTGAACCTTGGATGCTTGTAGTGGATTTATGTATGCCATGACTTGTGTGTTTGATTGCCAATGATATGCCTGCGATGCTTTGTCTTGTGGTTATCTCTATTTATGTTGATTCTAACTTTTTCTATCTTATAAAATAGATGCCTAATGTTACTATCAGCACGGCTGAAGAGTTCAAGGGAACTTGTTTTGGCACTCATCTTATTGAGCTCACTAGTATGCTCAACCTTCCGCTCCCTAGCATCATGATGCTTCCCCTCACCAAGTTTGAGAGGAAGGATCTTTGGGGCTTCAAGATTAATCAGCCAGGACGCCAGACTGAGCCTGCCACGGAGGCAATTATCTTCAAGTTTATGCATGACGATAGGGAGAGAGGCCTAGAGGTAGTCATGCAGGACTTACTCGGGCGTCTGTTAGGGAGGCACTCTCGGGAGATTAGAGGTACTCACTTTCACGCCTTCGGGAGACGCGACGAGGATGGTGAGGCTATTGAGTTTGAGGATGCTGCTAGAGAGACGGCAGAGCCGATTCGTCTGTACCTTCAGGACCTAGAGGTTCTACTTAGGCACCTAGATACTGATAGGACCAACGTCATGCTTAGAAATGACGAGCTCCAGGTGCAGCTTCATGTGAAGGACAAGCTCTTCGCGGAGCAAGACAAGATAGTCAAAGAAATGGAGGCCAAATTTGAGAGCCAGGACAGGAAGTTCAAAAGCCAAGAAAAGAGAGTCCAAGACAGAAACAAAAGGATTTGAGATATGATTGCGGAACTAGAGGCCAAGGACTTCGAGCTCGAGCATCACCAGGGTGTGATTGAGAGACTTCGTTCATAGAAGAGGGCTCTCAAAGCCAAGGTAGAGGCCTTGACTACCAATGTCGAGGAATACAAGATCGCTATGGAGAATGCAAGTCTTACACTTTTTGATGAGGAGGTTAACGCAGAGGAGTAGTGATGACTACTCATTTATCTATCTTTTACCATGCTTACAATTATTGAATCGCAATGACCATCCAACATGTGGATGGCTTGTTATTGGTGTGTTTGCTTTTCAAACTTGTTGTTTATGTCGTTGAACTTTATGTTATTTTGATGCTTGTTTAGTGATTGTCTATGTGATGTATTGTGCATAATAAGCATCTATGGGTATCTCATTGTTATCCTTATTTGAAAACCACAGATGCCTCCTCGACGTGCTAACCCCAACCCGAACAACAAGAATGTCACCCCCGAGATGCAGCAGCTGATGACAGCACAGACACAACTAATGCATATGATGACTACTTTCATGCAGAATCAGAATAACAACAACAACAACAATAACAATAACAACAACAACAACAAAAATCAGAACAATCCACCAGGATTTGACATGCTCACCAGATTCTTAAGACTGAGTCCTGTAAAGTTCTCAGGAACTACTGACCCCATGGTGGCCAATGATTGGCTACGTGCAGTGAACAAGGATTTGGTTACTGTCGGCTGTACCGACAAGGAGAAAGTCAGGTTTGCAGCACACTTGTTGGAAGGACCAGCAGCTACTTGGTGGGATAACTTCCAAATCACCACTCTCATTGAGGATGTGACATGGGCTATCTTTGAAGATGGTTTATGTACAGCTCACATCTCATTCAGAGTGATGAGTTTGAAGAAGAAGGAGTTCCATAATCTGAAGCAGCGCCACCGCAGTGTGGCTGAATATATTGAGGAGTTCAACAATCTGGCGCGTTATGCACCGGATGAAGTTGACACTGATGCCAAGAGGAAAGAGAAGTTCCTCGAGGGACTAAACGATGAACTGAATCTGCAATTATCTGTGCCCTATGTCCCCACCTACCAATCCCTTTGTGACAAGGCTACCATCTTGGAGAACAAGATGAAGGAGGTTGAAAGCAGAAAGAGGAAGCACAGCTCTGACACGCACAACTCGGGATCGTCTCACAAGCATTCCCATTATGATGATAGTGGGACTTCTGGATCCCACAAGCATGGAAAGTACAACAGCCACCACAACCACAACCATCATCATGACAATAAGCATCACCGTAGTCATGACAATGACAAGTACAAGAACCACAAGGGTGGATACAAGAGCCACCACAATGGAAGTGGAAGTGGTAGTGGAAGCCAGCCTGTCAAGAAGGATCTTAGTTGGGTTGAATGCTTCAAGTGTAAGAAGATGGGGCATTATGCAAATGAATGCCCATAAAAGAAAGTTGAAGGACCCAACAAGCCCAACCCTTTCCAGAAGGGACAGGTGAACCACATCAATGTGGAAGAGATTTATGAGGAGTCCGATGCTGTGGCTGGTAAGTTCAAACTCAATTCTATTCCAGCACTTGTTCTTTTTGATACTGGTGCATCACATTCATTCATATCAAAAGCATTTGTTGATAGAAATGGGTTTCCAACTGAAAACATTGGGTGTCCAATAAAATTAAGTTCTCCCGGTGGAGATATGATAGTAAGTCTTGGGTGCCGTGATCTAGTGATAGAGTTTGGAAACCATAAGTTTCCAGTGAGTCTGATAATCCTAGATTCCCAAGGACTAATGTAATTTTGGGAATGGACTGGATGACCAAGTATGAAGGAGTACTAGATTGTGCCAATCGTACTGTCGCACTCACAACCCCGGAAAAGAAAAGAATAAGATTCAAGTCCAACTTTGAATCAAAAGGGAGTAAGTTAAATTCTCTTAAGGGGGTTAGCATAGATAGTGTACCAATTGTGAGAGAATATCCGGATGTGTTTCTGGAAGAATTGCCGGGAATGCCACAAGATAGGGATGTGAAATTTCTGATTGATTTGCTACCAGGATCAGGACCAATAGCAAAGAGACCGTACAAGATGTCAGTTGATGAGTTGAAAGAACTCAAGAAACAACTTGGAGAACAATTATAGAAAGGGTTTATTCAACCAAGTTCTTCATCCTGGGGAGCACCAGTCTTATTTGTGGAAAGAAAGATAGAAGTCAAAGGTTATGCATAGATTATCGTTAACTTCATGAGGTGACTATCAAGAACAAATATCCTTTGCCTAGAATCAATGATTTGTTTGATCAGCTAGAAGGAGCCTGTGTGTTCTCAAAGATTGATCTCCGGTCAGGTTATTTTCAGCTTAAGATAAGGGAACAAGACATACCTAAGACAGCCTTCACCACTAGGTATGGACTGTATGAGTACACCGTGATGCCATTTGGTTTGACCAATGCACCATCTTATTTCATGAATATGATGAATAAGGTGTTCATGGAGTTCCTTGACAAGTTTGTTGTCGTTTTCATCGATGACATTTTGATCTACTCCAAAAGCAAAGAAGAGCATGAAGAACATTTTCGTTTGATACTTGAGAAGCTTAGAGAGCATAAGCTGTATGCCAAATTCAGCAAGTGTGAATTCTGGTTGAATGAAGTTGGATTTCTTGGACACGTTGTGTCAGGAGATGGTGTAGCAGTTGATCCCGCAAAAGTGTCAGCTGTAACTGAATGGGAATCTCCTAGTCAGTAAAGGAAGTTCGTAGTTTCCTTGGCTTGGCAGGATACTACAGAAGATTCATTGAGAATTTCTCCAAGGTATCTAAGCCAATGAAGGAATTACTAAAGAAAGACAAGAAATTTGCTTGGTCTGAAGGATGTGAACTCAGTTTTCAAGAATTGAACAAGAGACTAGTGATAGCACCAGTCTTGTGTCTGCCAGATTTGGAGAAAGATTTCCAAGTGTATTGTGATGCATCTCATCATGGATTAGGTGCAGTTCTAATGCAAGAAGGGAAAGTTGTGGCTTATGCCTTGAGACAACTCAAAACTCATGAAGTAAATTACCCTACTCATGATTTAGAGTTAGCCTCTGTGGTCCATGCACTCAAAACATGGAGACATTATCTTTTGGGAAAGCGATGTGAAGTGTTCACAGATCACAAAAGTTTGAAGTATATCTTCACCCAGAAAGAAATCTACATGAGACCAAGAATATGGTTAGAACTCATCAAGGACTATGACTTAAGTTTGCAATACCACCCCGGTAAAGCAAATGTTGTAGCTGATGCACTAAGCCGTAAGGTATTTGTGAATGGCCTTACTAAGGGAGAGTTACCAGATGATCTGTGTGCCCAATTTAAGAACCTTAGATTGGAGATTGTGCCTGAGGGACATCTCATGTCATTGGATGTTCAACCCACATTGTTGGACAAGATCAAAGAAGCCCAAAACACAGACAAGGAAATTAAAGAGATTAAGGAAAATATTGGGAAGGGAAAAGCCAAAGGATTCCATGAAGACGAACAAGGTACTTTATGGTATGGAAAACGTATCTGTGTTCCGCAAGATCCGGAGCTTCGGAAACTGATATTACAGGAAGCACACAACTCACCATATTCCATTCATCCTGGTAACACCAAAATGTACATGGATATGAAGGAAAGATTTTGGTGGAATAATCTCAAGAAGGACATCGCCGAACATATTGCTTTGTGTGATGTATGTAGTAGAGTGAAAGCGGAACATCAAAAACCAGCAGGATTGCTACAACCACTACCTATTCCTGATTGGAAGTGGGACAAGATTGGCATGGATTTCATCACCGGATTGCCAAGGACCAGGTCAGGGTATGACTCCATTTGGGTAGTAGTGGATCGCCTCACTAAAGTGGCTCATTTCATACCCGTGAAGACAACTTATACAAGTGCCAAGTTAGCCAAGATCTACATGAGTAGGATTGTATGCCTGCATGGAGTACCCAAGAGTACTGTGTCTGATAGGGGAACTCATTTCACTTCTCATTTTTGGAGGAAACTACATGAGTCATTGGGAACGAGATTGGAATTCAACACTGCTTTTCATCCTCAGACTGATGGACAAATAGAAAGGACCAACTAGATTCTAGAAGATATGTTGAGAGCATGTGCCCTAGACTATGGAGCCAGTTGGGATGAAAGTCTGCCTTACGCAGAATTCTCTTACAATAACAACTATCAAGCCAGTATTAAGATGGCACCATTTGAGTTTCTCTACGGGAGAAAGTGTACCACCCCATTACTATGGAATGGTGTGGGAGAAATAAATTTGTTTGGACCAGAACTAATCAAAGAGGTTGAAGAGAAAGTCAAGCTTGTAAAGGACAGATTGAAGATAGCACAGTCCCGACAGAAGAGCTACGCAGATCCTAAGCATAGAGAAGTCACCTATGAAGTGGGTGATAGAGCTTATCTTAGAGTGTCACCACTTCGTGGAGTGAGGAGGTTTGGAGTCAAAGGAAAATTGGCCCCAAGATATGTTGGACCATTCAAAATTTTAAGTCGTAAAGGAGAAGTAGCTTATGAAATTGAATTGCTAGAATCTTTGTCTGTAGTTCACAATGTGTTTCATGTGAGTCAGCTAAATAAATGCCATCCAGAGATGGAAGGGACTTCCTTGAAGGATACTATACCTTTGGAGGAGGTTCAATTGGAAAGTGATCTCACTTATGAAGAAAAACCCATCAAGATTCTTGAAACTGCAGAAAGAGTTACTCGGACCAAGACTATCAAATTCTACAAAGTTCAGTGGAACCATCAATCCGAAGAAGAAGCAAAATGGGAAAGAGAAGATGATCTTCGGAAAGACCACCCTCACCTATTTGCTAGCCAATCCGAATCTCGAGGGCGAGATTCACCTTAAGGGGGTTAGATTTGTAACATCCCGAAAATCATGTTTTCAAAGCTTTGCATATCATCCATGCATTCATGATCATTTTAGGATCATTTTCAAAGTTTTGCAAAAAGAGAAGCATTTGTATGCATGTTATTTTATGTAAGCAAAGCATTGATCCAATGCTACTCTCTAGTGAGAGAATATTTGTTTTAAACCAATGTTGTTTGTTCATAGGATTGTTTGATAAATTCCAAAGCATGGACAAGGATTTCAAAACAAGGAAACAAATTCAAACCATTTCATTGTATTTATTAAATCATGGGTAAAAACCTTGTTTATTTTAAAATCCCAAAGTACTAAATTATTTTAAAGTGCACAACATTGTTCCACAACCAAATGTGTACAATTTTCACTTTATAAAAAATCCAGAAAAGGTTTGAACTCAAATACATTTGAATTCATTTGAATTTGGTTCCTGGAAATTCAAACAGAAAAAGAAAAAGAATAAAGAAATGGAAAAAGGCCGGCGCTACTAAACTAGCCCAGAACCAGATCCAGCCCAAAAGCCCACCCAGGCCACTCCCCCTCTGCTTCTTCTCTCACCCGCACTGAACCAACCCAACCAGTCGCTGACTAGTGGCCCCTCTCCACGTCACCGTCTTCTTCCCCAGAATCACGTGCGCAGTCACTGCTCCGCCGTTACCTCGCCGCAGTTAAACCCCGCTTAATTCCCATTGATTCAGGGAGTAATCCTCGCCCCGCTCCTGGATACTTAATCCCCTCTCCTCCACGGCCAATTACCCCCACACAGCCCCCTCTCTTCGCCACCAGGCTGCCCAGATTTCACCAGACACTGCCGCGGTACCGACGAACTCCGGCAGCAAATTCCGGTGAGCTCTCTGCGCCCCTTGACTCCTAACTTCGCCATTACAGCCACTGCATCCTTGCGCATCGTTTGACATCACTGCTGTGTGCTAGGACAACCCCGAGCGTCGGCAACGTCGACGACTGAGCGAACCCGACGAAGCACTCAACTCCGGCGAGTAAATCTGGTTAGTCCCGAGCGCGCCTTGCCCTCTCTTTGATACTCACATGACCAGTGTCACTCCCCGCATCTAACAGACCGCCTACTTCTCTCTGGCATGATCTACAACGTCGGCAACATCGACGAACAGCCGTGCCCGACGACAGGCTCCACTCCGACGAGGAATCCCCACCGTGTCTGTGCGCCCCTTGACAAGCCACTGCCACGTTGAGCTCCAGCATGCCTCTACGAGTCTGGTAGGCCCTTCCACTGACCCCAGCTCCCTTTGTAGCCGCCGGAACATCTCTGATAGAGCTGCGCTGCCGCGCCGCCGTCGCTAGCGCCGCCCATCTGTGGTCACTTGATTGTTAGCCGTCAGATCCAGACCCAACGCATACGATAGATCACTTACGCGAAGGGGTGCGTGTTAGATCTGGCCGTGCATTTTCGTTTATATTCTGTGGCTCTCGTTGATCGATCCAGCCGAAGCGGTATCAGCCAATCAGACGCTGCCGCGTGGCCTGTTCTTTGTTTTAAAAATCTGAATTAGATCTATAAGTGGTTCAAACTTGTAAAATTCATAACTTTTGATCCACACGTTCAAATTTTACAAATTTTATATCATTAGAATCAGAAGTAAGAATGCTATCTGTTTATGCAACGTGTTTAATGTTTTGCTTCTGTAAAATTGATTATTTTTGCAGAGACATTCTTAGGCTTATTTTGAGTATAGAAATGATTTGAAAAATGATTTAAGATCAAACAAAGTTTATTTAGTGTGTCTTGGACTTGTTTAAGATTCACTACTGTATACTTGTCTTACTTGGTGTAGAAAAGAACCACATGGTATTTGCATGCATTCATATATTTTTGTTTGTATATTTTTTATGTGATTTTGGTGCCATTATTTTATGTGTAGATTTTGGTGCTAATAGTGATTGTGGTTGTGAAGATTGTTGCTACTCCCCAAACTACCAAGGCAAGTGGTGCTTCATGTTTCTTCCCAATATTTTACCTATGCACTAGAAATATTTTTTATAGGACTTGCATGATTATTTTGCTAAGTATCTATATGCTATGCTTCGGAAATCCTAGTAGTTGTATAAATGGTAGAATTTCCTCTAAGTTTGGATACTTTATATTGCCATGCTTAGCCTAGCTAGTCGCAACCAAGGGTGGATTATATAATCATGCTATGAGAAATATTTCTAAGTCTTTGGACTTATGTTTTGCTTAATAAAACAACTAAGTGAATGAAACACCTGGTGGAATGGAAAGATTGGTTTGTGTTGAGTGGTTACACAAGGCCCATTTATATGGCTTACCTTGTGTATCACACTTGTGGAAAGCCACCCAGGAACAAAGGGATTTGAGATGCCAAATGTTAAGAAGCTTCTAGTGCAGCCACATGGCATTATGGGTTCTGCCTGGATCACATAGGTTGCAATAACTTAGCCATTTGGGCAGTTGGTGGTAGTGGGATGATAGGTCTGGAGCGCGTCCATTTGGTCTAAGGGAAGGCTTCTGAAATGTCCTATCTTGGTGAAAATCAAGTCTTGTGGGGAAAGTGCACAACCTCTGCAGATGGAAGAATCTAAGTACTTAGCCATGTCCTTGGTATTGGACAACTTGAGCATCAAGACATGGAAGCTATCAAGAATCTCCTCATCCCAATTTCCTAAGTAAAACTTGTGGTTGAACAAGGGTGAAGGTTCACCAATTTCTATTGGTGGTTCCTTGGGAAAGTTTTGACAAAGAAAAACTTAGTGTTTTCAACTAATAGGTAAAACCTATTTTGAGCAAAGCAAGCCTAAGCTACACTTTGCCAAATTCATATAGTATCTAGATGTTAATATTCTACTAAGGTATCACTTGCCAATACTATTCAAATGTATTGACCCACTGTGGCTGTAACTTGTGATGTTGCAGGATATTCTGATGATGATTAGGGGTTATGAGTCTACACTCAACATGCTTGCCTATGGCACATAAAGATGAAGACTTATTTATATTGTTATGGTTGAACTCTTGTATTAGTCCTATGGCCATGGAGTTGTAAAAGACTATGTTTGTCTCTGGAATGATATGTAATAATGACCTTTGTTTCTGTGTACTTCATCTTAAACTGTGGATGCTAGCATTGATCCAGGGACTAGCATTGCAATCACAGGGATCCTTACCTTTAAAAGGGAGGGATCTTACAACTACAATGTTAATCGGATGGTTCAATCCAAGGAAAAGGGAATATGCTCCCAGGTCAGCGATCGGTATCGATGGCTTAGGTCGAAACAAGTAGCAGTGTCCTTTGAGTACACCTTGCATCCAAACCCATTAGCATAGGCGACCGCAGCGATCAACACTATGATTAGCAACGGGATTTCCATGGACATAATAAGTACCGCCATAAAACTCCTCATCAGTTATGCCCTTAATATGGATAAGAAGAAGGCAAGATTCTTCTATAGATATTGCTAAGAACCATAAAATAGGTTCATACTCCTCATCATATATGTCATCAAGTTTTCCTTCCCCAAGATGCGCTCTAGGTGGTGCTGGGAGAAGAATAGGACCTTGAAAAAGAAATGACGGCCAAATCAGCCAAAACTAGTTTACAACCATAAAAACTGAAACTAGTGATTACAACAGGTATGGATCAAACTTACCAAAATACAGATGATTTCAGACATAAACACTGCCACTATTGGTGGCTACAAACACTAGACCCTTGTGGATTACTGCATCGCTGTATCTAAAAAAGTATTGGAACTGGTTCTCAAGAACTGTCCATGTATACTCATCACCATCAAGGGTAGCAATTGAGTAGTCAAAGATAATGACACAAGAGAAATCTAAATAATCCACAGTAGTTGTGGGAGCTCAGAAAATATCAATCTTCCGGAGGATAATGGTGCGATCATTATGCATGAATGTAAACAGATCGTTGGTGGGTACAATCTCATGGAATTCTGGGAGAGGAACGCGTTGATGAGTATACACATTGATAAGATCCCACTTAAACTCGCACCCAACAGTGTTGATCCAATCTCCATTGGCACCTACCCACTGTTTACCCATACAATTCAGGAACACATCGTCAGAGGAAAACTTGTCCAGCGGCGTCAACTTGCATGTCGTGCCCTTGCCCTCTTAAGTACTCATTACATTCCCATGGTTTCTTAGTCGGGTTAGAATGAAGAACACATGGGAGGCCAAACGGCTAAGAAGCATGTAAAGTTGCACTATATTTTGCTGAGTCAATAAGATGTTTGGACAAACCGGCAAGGCTCGCGGTGGTGTCACGTCGCATATCGTTATGAGTTCTTCAAGCGGTCCTTCGGTAAAAACCTCCTGGAACAGCTCAGAAACATCACTGTCCTTTCTTGGTCCTACCATCGCAAGGTAGATGCTAGAAGTTGGGACGTGTTGAATACAAGAGCAATTTACCAAGCGAATTATCCATAATAAACGCTAGGTAAAACATGATTAGAATAATAGGCAATATACTAATCATGTGAAATAGCGAATACATATTAAGGCATATAACTAAATAAACTGGAAGGCGTAAAACTTTAGATGCGATCAGAACAAGATTGAGAAAGAAAGTATACATGGCAGTAGCAGCAGAGGAACCGCCGGCGTTGGAACCGTCGTTGCCATGTCGCCGAGGAAGAGGGTGCTGATATCAGGGAAGAATTCCTCGTCGGGGAAGACATCGCCGCAGTCGCTATTCGTGAGGGAGTCCGTGACGAAGCCAGTAGTCGCGCCGATAGTGCTCCCCAAAAACCTTATCGCCCTTCTCCCGTACAGGACTCGAAGTAGCGGGGTCTCGGAGGCCTACTGTCCCGGATCGCGGTGCACGCCGCAAGACGGGATGGGGAAGATCTAAGTAGCATAGTGCTCTAGAACTGGAGGCGCAAAGGATGTGTGGTAGTGTGTCTGAGAGGAGGCGCGACCTCTCTCTTATATAGGCATAGAGGGGAAGGCAGACATGCTGCACAGAAGATGAAACGAACGGACATAAGTTGAAGCGAACATGCGGCATCCCACCGGACAGCCTCCACTCAGTTCGTATTTATTTAGCTCGTATTAAAAGTTCACTCGAGCAAAACTTTCCAGCTTCTGTACGACTGTTCATATACCATTCATGCGTGGCAAAATAAAGCTCGGCTCGGCGAGATTCCCTCAACCCGCGGCGCGCGTCGTGACGTGACGAGGCGAGGCATGGCCTGGCGAGGCGAGCGAGGAGGAGGAGGAGCGCGCGTGCATATGTCTTCTCTTCTCAAGCTCGTACAAGTGGTGGAAGAGTTCACCTTATAAGCTGGTCCAACTTCCACTCAACTAGCAATGTGGGACTAAACATTTGTCCCAGCTCTTGCCTTGCATGAATGAGCCAAATGGGCCTCTAGGATTTTAGAAATTTATTGGCATATAATAAATGGGCTGGGCCTATTTAGGAAAAAATTCCAACAATCCCCCACCAGATCCCAGAGGCACATGAAGTTTGCCTTTGGTTCTAAAACATTGTTTATATACTGGTACTGTAGTGGAGACTGTTAAGTTGAACTTCCACCTAGAGATTTATGTTATACTAGGCTGCAACTTGTACAGTGGACTATGCCTTGAACTACAAGTTTGCTGCGAACCTAGCTTCACAAAAAGTCTTGACCGATACTAGGCTACCGTGGGACTTCCCCGCGGGTGGAGCGTATATGTCATACTCCATGACCTTTCATGAGTTTATTAGAGAGCACCCTACTCTCATAGACTATGACGTTTTAACAGTCAGACTCATATAGGTGTGTTCTTCAAAAGATGTTCTGCAGGACAACATCTTTGCTTAGGATAAGCCACTTAGAACATATTAAGATAATAAATCAACCTGCCATGCAGAATAGGTAAGTATTGCATCTTTACGGAGTGGTGATTATTAAGTAGGGATACTTTCCTCTCAGCTAACCAACAAATTGTCTCCCAATTCTAATTCACGGGATCTCGATCACATAGAGTGGTTTACCACTATGGAAAGCTCAAATCGTGGGTCTCATACCCATCTCCTTCGATGCATTTTCTATCACGTTGCGTGATAGACACTTTGTGAAGGGATCTGCCAAGTTTTTAGTTGTTTGGATATAATCCAATGCAATAACTCCGGAGTTTCTCATTTTCCTGGCAGATTTCAGTCTCCTTTTCACATGTCTTGATGACTTCATATTATCCTTAGAACTATTTACCTTGAAAATCATAGTTTGATTATCGCAGTTCATAAGGATTGCGGGTATTGATTTTTCAACCACAGGCAAGTTCATCAAGAGTTCATGAAGCCACTCTGCTTCAACAGTGGTTGTGTCTAATGCTCTGAGTTCTTCTTCCATAGTTGACCTCGTTAAGATGGTCTGCTTGCATGACTTCCAAGAAACAGCGCCACCAACAAGTGTGAACACATATACACTCGTGGCCTTTATCTTGTCAGCATCAGATTTCCAATTTGAATCACTATAACCCTCTAGTGCCCTCGGATACCCGGTATAGTGAATGCCATAGCTCGCAATGACTTTTAGATAGCGCATGACTCTCTCAAGAGCATGCCAGTGATCATCTCCTGGATTTGAAACAAATCAACTGAGTTTGCTTACAACAAATGCGATGTCAGGCCTCGTGGCACTAGCTAAATACATAAGCGAGCCAATAATTTGAGAGTATCTAAGTTGGTCTCTAGCATTTCCTCGATTCTTTCGAAGCATCACACTAGGATCATACGGTGTAGTAGAAAACTTGACGTTGCTATACCCAAAACGACTCAAGACCTTTTCCACATAGTGGGACTGAAGCAATGTAATCCCACCGTCATCATCTCTCAATAGCTTGATGTTAAGGATGACATCAGCTACTCCCAGATCCTTCATCTCAAAGGAATGAGATAAGAAATCTTTGACCTCCTTAATTGCATTAAGGCTGGTTCCGAAAATCAGTATGTCATCAACATACAAACAAAGGATGACTCCCTCACCCCACCATGGCGATGGTACACACATTTATCAGCTTCATTTACCACAAAGCCTGCAGCTGTTAAAGTTCTTTTGAACTTCTCATGCCATTTCTTAGGGGCTTGTTTTAGGCCATATAAAGACTTCAACAACTTGCACACCTTTCCTTCTTGACCATTTACCACAAAACCATCTGGCTGATCCATGTAAATTTCCTCATCCAACTCTCCATTAAGGAAAGCTGTCTTAACGTCCATTTGATGAACGAGAAGATCATGAGAGGCAGCCAATAAGAGTAATACTCGAATGGTGGTCAATCTGGCAACAAGTGAGTAAGTGTCAAAGAAGTCTTCACCTTATTTTTGAGTATATCCCTTGGCCACAAGCAGTGCCTTGTACTTCTCAATAGGACCATCAGGTCTAAGCTTTTTCTTAAACACCCACTTGCATCCTACAGGTTTACACCCATAAGGGCGATCAGTGATCTCCCATGTTCCATTAGCTAAGATGGAATTCATCTCACTATGGACGGGTTCCTTCTAGTAGTCAGCATCAGGAGATGCATATGCTTCTGAAATGGAAGTGGGAGTGTCATCCACAAGGTACACAATGAAATCATCACCAAAATACTTTGTAGCCCTTTGTCTCTTGCTCCTTTTAGGAATTTCATTATCATCCTCCTTATGACTTTCAGAGTGTTCAATTGGAATGGTAGGTTCAGAGAATGTAGCAAATTCCTGATTCGATGAACTTGGTATCTCCGGATTTGATGAGTTAGGTTTATCCTTCATTGGAAAGATATCCTCAAAGAAAGTTGCATCAGTCGACTCCATGATTGGACCGACATGAATACCAGGCACTTCATATTTTACTATCAAGAATCTATATCCAATGCTATGAAAAGCATAGCCCAGAAAAACACAATCAATGGTTTTTGGTCCAAGCTGGCGCTTCTTGGGGATTGGTACATTAACCTTTGCCAAACAACCCCAAGTACGTAAGTAAGAGATTTCTAATCTTTTCTTCTCCCATTCTTTGAATGGAGTAATTTCTTTGTTCTTTGTGGGAAATAGGTTTAGGACATGACACGCGGTCAATAGTGCCTCCCCCAACTATTCCTTAGAGAGACCCGATGTGTCTAACATGGCATTAACCAAATCTGTTAGAGTACGGTTCTTTCTTTCGGCTACTCCATTTGACTGGGGTGAGTAGGGAGGCGTCCTCTCATGAATTATGCCATGTTCCGCACATAATAAATCAAACTCGTTGGAAAAATACTCTCCACCACGATCAGACCTAAGCCTCTTAATCTTTTGATCTAGTTGATTTTCTACCTCAGCTTTATAGATTTTGAAGAAACTCAAATCCTCATCTTTTGATTTCAGAAGATACACATGACAATATCTCGTAGAGTCATCGATCAAAGTCACGAAATATTTCTTTCCACCTTTTGTCAACACACCATTCATCTCACAAAGATCAGAATGTATGAGCTCTAGTGGTGTTAAATTTCTCACTTCTGTAGTCGTGTGTGACTTGCGAGGTTGTTTAGCTTGCACGCAGACTTGGCACTTCGATCCCTTAACAGTTGTGAAATCAGGGATTAAATTCATTTTGGCTAGCCACGTCATACAACCAAAATTAATATGACAAAGACGAGAGTGCCAGACATTTGATTTAAAATTCGTGTAAATATGATTAACAACTTTATTACAAATGTCTGACAGAGATAAGCGGAACAAGCCTCCGCACTCATAGCCTTTACCAACAAAGGTTCCATACTTTGAAATTACAAATTTATTGGACTCAAATACAATCTTGTAGCCATCTCGACACAGAAGAGATCCGCTAACAAGATTTTTATTTATTGAGGGAACATGATGCACGTTCTTCAGGTACACGGTCTTTCCCAAAGTGAACATCAGATCGAACGTACCAACACCATGAACAGAAGCATGCGAGCTATTCCCCATCAGCACGGTTTGAGTCCCTCTAACCTGATATGAAGAAAACATGGAAATATTAGAACAAACATATACATTAGCGCCCGTGTCAATCCACCAATCAGGAGAATGACATAATGAAAGAACAGTAGGTAATATACCATACCCAACATCTTTCATCTCAACGTCGCCCATGACAACATTAGCAGTCTTGCTGCCCTTCCCATGCTGGCGCTTGTTAAAGCGGTTGGGACAAGCAGGAGCCCAATGATCAGGATCACCGCACACATAACAAACACCATTCCTCTTATCAGTCTTCTTCTTGAAGCTGGTAGACTGTGAGTCCTTGTTCTTTCCATCAAACTTTTCTTTGCCATCAAACTTTCCTTTGTTCTTGAAATTATGAGGCTGGAACTTCCTTTTTTGTACCAGATTGGTATTAGAACCTCCCTCGGTACCTCGAGCACGTGTGTCTTTTTCTCTCGCCTTCTCTTCCACATCAAGAGTCCCAATGAGATCCGTCACGGAGAACTCTTGTCTCTTGTGCTTCAGAGAAGTAGCAAAATTCCTCCATGACTGGGGAAGTTTGGAATAATGCCTTCGGCAAAAAACTTGTCCGGTAACACACAAGTGAAGTGCTCAAGCTCCCTGGTAAGTGACTGTATCTCATGAGCCTGCTTCACAATGGGGCGGTCATCAACCATCTTATAGTCATAGAATTGTTCCATGACATACAGTTCACTGCCAGCATCGGAGACTCCAAATTTTCTCTAGAGCACATCCCACATATCCTTGCCATTGCTAAATGACAAATATGAATCAACAATATTGTCGCCAAGATTGCTGATCAAGGCAGCCTTGAAAGTGGTATCAAGTTTTTGGAACGCCTCTTCCCAAGCGGGATTAAGTTCTCCCTCAGGTGCGCCATAGACGGCGTTATAGCAGCTCATGGTCTAAAACCAGAGCCCATCTCTCGCACGCCATCGTTTGTAATTGACACCTTCGAACACAGGTGGCTTCATAGAAGCAACAAAGCCACTTGGGGCAAATTGCCTAAAATAAGGTTTTTGGATTGTTGAATAAAAGAGCAATTTACCAAGCGAATTATCCATAATAAATGCTAGATAAAACATGATTAGAATAATAAGAACTATACTAATCATGTGAAATAGCAAATACATATTAAGGCATATAACCAAACAAACTTCAAGGCATAAAACTTTAGATGCGATCAGAACAAGATTGAGAAACAAAGTATACACGGCAGTAGCATCAGAGGAACCGCTGGTGTTGGAACCGTCGTTAGCCATGTCATCGAGGAAGAGGGTGATGATGTCGGGGAAGAAGTCCTCGCCGAGGAAGACGTCGCCGTAGTCGCTATCCGTGAGGGAGTCCGTGACGAAGCCACTAGTCGTGCCGATTGTGCTCCCCAAAAACCATAGCGCCCTTCTCCTGTACAGGACTCGAAGCAGCGGGGTCTCGGAGGCCTACTGTCTCGGCTCGTGGTGCACGCCGCAAGACGGGATGGGGAAGATCTTAGTAACGTAGTGCTCTGGAACTGGAGGCGCAAAGGATGTGTGGCAGTGTGTCTGAGAGGAGGTGCGACCTCTCTCTTATATAGGCACAGAGGGGAAGGCAGACAGGCTGCACAGAAGATGAAACGAACGGACAGAAGTTGAAGCGAATAGGCGGCAACCCACCGGACAGCCTCCACTGTCGTATTTATTTATCTCATATTAAAAGTCCACTCGAGCAAAACTTTTCAGCTTCTGCACGACTGTTCAGATACCATTCATGCGTGGCAAAATAAAGCTCGGCTCAGCGAGATTCCCACAACCCGCTGTGCGCGCGCGCGTCGTGACGTGACGAGGCGAGGCATGGCGTGGCGAGGCGAGCGAGGAGGAGGAGGAGCGTGCGTGTATATGTCTTCTCTTCTCAAGCTCATACAAGTGGTGGAAGAGCTCACCTTATAAGCTGGTCCAACTTCCACTCAACTAGCAATGTGGGACTAAACATTTGTCCTAGCTCTTGCCTTGCATGAATGGGCCAAATGGGTCTCTAGGATTTCAGGAATTTATTGGCATATAATAAATGGTCTGGGCCTATTTAGGCAAAAATTTCAACAGGACGATGGCTTGATTTGGTTTTCTGAAAAGAGGGAAGATCGATGGTGGCAGGCGGGACAGGAAGAAGTACAAACACTCTCATACTGTCCGGTGGATAGATTGTAAAGCGTCATGGTGCAGGAGCAGAACAGCGGCACTTGGCATAGAGGTAGGGGAATGGGGAACTTGGGATAGAGAGTAGTATAGGGAGGTTGAATAAAATGATTAAAACGACCACATTCTCCTCTTCTCTAGTTCCCTTAAGATTAGTACGAATGCAGAGGTAGCTGCAGGAATAACTCTTGTGTAATTTCTGGTCAAATTTTTAGGTCCTTGATGTCAAATTTACTCTCACCGCTCGTGTAAAATTTTAATCTAAAGGTGTTAAAATTTAAATGAATTTAACCTTAGTTGTCAATGAGTATGAACATTCTTGGATTTCAAGCCGAAAGACCAAGGTCATGGTCATATCTACATCATACTTTATGTGGATGATCCATAGGGCCGGACTATCGAGCAACTCTACTTGTTAAGGCTCTCACTCTTTAAGGCTCAGATAATTCAATTCGTTAAGGATACGAGCAAAAAGTAAAGCCTGGATCGTGTCGTACTCATTGACAACTAGTAAAATTCTAACTTGAAAATACATGGTAAAATCAAAATGAAATTAAGCTTAGTTGTCAATGAGTATGAATGTTCTTGGATTTCAAGGTGAACGACCAGGGACATGGCCATATCTACATCATACTTTATGTTGATGATCCTATATCCAAGGATTTGCATGCCGACAAATCTGGCCATATTTTGAAAACTCTCGAAGAGGAAGTAGTATGAAGAGTATGGCTCGATCATCTGCTCTCTCGAGGATGCGAACCTGACTGTTTTCCTTGCTTGATTATTTTAGGGTCCTTTGTGCTGAATGTATGGACATCAATGTAATTTTCCTATTTTTAGGTCCTTAGTTTAAAATGTACTCATGTCACCCGTGTAAAATGTTAACCTAAAAGTAAGTGGTAAAATCTAAATGAATTTAAGCATAGTTGTCAATGAGTATGAACATCCTTAAATTTCAAGACAAATTACCAAGGTCATGGCAATATCTACACCATACTTTATATCAATGATCCTATGTCCAAGAATTTTCATGCTGACAAATTTGGCCATATTTTGGAAACAATCAAAGAGGTAATATTTAGAAGAGTATGGATCGATCAGCTGGTCTCGCGAGAAGGAGCCAAACCCGAATATTTTCGTTGCTTAACTAATTTAGGGTCCTTTGTGCTAAAATGTATGGACCTTGATGTAATTTTCCTCTTTTAGCTCCTTTATATAGGATGTACTCCCACCATCCTTGTAAAATTCTAACCTGAAAGTATGTGGTAAAGTAAAAAAGAATTTAAGTTTAGTTGTCAATGAGTATGAACATTCTTGGATTTCAAGCCGAACGACTAGGGCCATGGCCATATATAATGTTGATGATCCCATATCCAAGAATCTGCATGCTCACAAATTTGGCAATATTTTGAAAACAATCTAAAAGGTAGTAGTCTCAAAGAGTATGGCTTAATCAACTACTCTCCCGAGAAGGATCTAAACCCGATTGTTTTACTTGCTTAATTATTTTAGGGCTTTGTGCTAAATGTATGGACCTTGATATAATTTTTCTATTTTTTAGGTCCTTGATGTAAAATATACTCCCATCGCACGTATAAAATTTTAACCTAAAAGTAAGGAGTAAAATTTAATGAATTTAAACTTAGTTTTGACTGAGTATGTATGAACATTCTTAGATTTCAAGCCGAACGACCAAGGTAATAGCCATATCTACATCATAATTTATATTAATGATCACATGTCTAAGAATATTCATGTCAAAAAATTTGTCCATATTTTGAAAACAATCAAAAAAGAAGTAGTATTTAGAAGAGTATGGCTCGATCGGCTGGTCTCTCAAGGTAGGACAGAAACCGACTATTTTTCTCCCTTAATTATTTTAGGGTCCTTTGTGCTACATGTATGGACCTTGATGTAATTTTCCCTCTTTTGGGTCCTTGGCATAAATCGTACTCCTACCGCCCGTGTGAAGTTCTAACCTGAAAGTATGTGGTAAGATCTAATCGAATTTACACTTAGTTGTCAACGGGTATGATCATTATTGGATTTCAACCCGGACACCAAGGTCATGGCCATATCTACAGAATACTTTATATTGATGATCCGATGTACAAGAATTTGCAAGCCGACAAATTTGGCCATTTTTGAAAACAATCAAAGAGGAAGTAGTATGAAGAGTATGGCTCAATCAGCTGCTCTCTCGAGAAAGATCTGAACCCGATTGTTTTCCTTTCTTAATTATTTTAGGGTCCTTTGTGCTAAAATGTATGGACCTTGATGTAATTTTCCTCTTTTAGCTCCTTTATATAGGATGTACTCCCACCATCCTTGTAAAATTCTAACCTGAAAGTATGTGGTAAAGTAAAAAAGAATTTAAGTTTAGTTGTCAATGAGTATGAACATTCTTGGATTTCAAGCCGAACGACTAGGGCCATGGCCATATATAATGTTGATGATCCCATATCCAAGAATCTGCATGCTCACAAATTTGGCAATATTTTGAAAACAATCTAAAAGGTAGTAGTCTCAAAGAGTATGGCTCAATCAACTACTCTCCCGAGAAGGATCTAAACCCGATTGTTTTACTTGCTTAATTATTTTAGGGCTTTGTGCTAAATGTATGGACCTTGATATAATTTTTCTATTTTTTAGGTCCTTGATGTAAAATATACTCCCATTGCACGTATAAAATTTTAACCTAAAAGTAAGGAGTAAAATTTAATGAATTTAAACTTAGTTTTGACTGAGTATGTATGAACATTCTTAGATTTCAAGCCGAACGACCAAGGTAATAGCCATATCTACATCATAATTTATATTAATGATCACATGTCTAAGAATATTCATGTCAAAAAATTTGTCCATATTTTGAAAACAATCAAAAAAGAAGTAGTATTTAGAAGAGTATGGCTCGATCGGCTGGTCTCTCAAGGTAGGACAGAAACCGACTATTTTTCTCCCTTAATTATTTTAGGGTCCTTTGTGCTACATGTATGGACCTTGATGTAATTTTCCCTCTTTTGGGTCCTTGGCATAAATCGTACTCCTACCGCCCGTGTGAAGTTCTAACCTGAAAGTATGTGGTAAGATCTAATCGAATTTATGCTTAGTTGTCAACGGGTATGATCATTATTGGATTTCAACCCGGACACCAAGGTCATGGCCATATCTACAGAATACTTTATATTGATGATCCGATGTACAAGAATTTGCAAGCCGACAAATTTGGCCATATTTTGAAAACAATCAAAGAGGAAGTAGTATGAAGAGTATGGCTCAATCAGCTGCTCTCTCGAGAAAGATCTGAACCCGATTGTTTTCCTTTCTTAATTATTTTAGGGTCCTTTGTGCTAAGTGTATGGACCTCAAATTAATTTTCCTATTTTTTAGGTCCTTGATGTAAAATATACTCCCACCGCCCGTGTAAAATTTTAGCCTAAAAGTAAGTGGAAAAATCTTAATGAATTTCAGCTTAGTTGGCATAAAGTATGAATATTCTTTGATTTCAAGCCGAATGACCAAGGTCATGGCCATATCTACATCATACTTTACATTCATGATCCCATGTACAAGAATTTTCATGCGGAAAAATTTGTCCATATTTTGAAAACAATCAAAGAGGAAGTAGTGTTTAGAAGAATATGGCTCGATCAGCTAGTCTCTTGAAGAGCTGAACTCGACTGTTTTCCTTGCTTAATTATTTTAGGGTCCTTGGTGAAAAATGTATAGACATCGATGTAATTTTCCCTCTTTTTAGGTCCTTGTTATAAAACATACTCCCACCGCCCTTGTAAAATTCTAACTTGAAAGTACGTGGTAAGATCTAAACGAATGTAAACTTAGTTGTCAACGAGTCTGAACATTCTTGGATTTCAAGCCGAACGACCAAGGTCAGGGCAATATCTACATCGTACTTTATGTTGATGATCCCATATCCAAGAATTTGCATGCCGACAAATCTGGCTATATTTTAAAAACAATCGAAGAGGAAGTGGTATGAAGAGTGTGGCTCGATCGGCTGCTCTCTCAAGAAGGAGCCGAACCCAATTGTTTTCCTTGCTTAAATATTATAGGGTCCTTTATGCTAAATGTATGGACCTCGATGTAATTTTCCATTTTTAGGTACTTGATGTAAAATGTACTCCCACTGCCCGTGTAAAATTTCAACCTAAAAGTAAGTCTCAACATCTAAATGAATTTAAGCTTAGTTGTCAATGAGTATGAACATTCTTGGACTGCAAGCCGAGCGACCAAGGTCGTGGCCATATTTACATCATATTTTATGATGATGATCCCATATGCAAGAATTTGCATGCCAACAAATTTGGCCATATTTTGAAAATAATCAAGGAGAAAGTAGTATGAAGAGTATGACTTGATCAGCTGCTCTCTCGAGAAGGAGCCGAACCCGGTTGTTTTCCTTGGATTAATTATTTTAGGGCTTGTTTGATTCATAGGGTAGGAAAAATGTAGGGATAGGAAAAATGAAGGATTGGTGTGGGATGCCCCATTGAATCCTACGGGAATGAAAACCATGGAAATTGGCATAAGAGGGTGTTTGATGGCAAAGGAAAGCCACAGGAATTTGATTGAAGTTTGAGCTTTCAAACAAGTAGCCTTACTCACAAGCTAGCCATGGGAATTTTTTTCCAAGAGCTTAGACCTAATGGATTTTTTCCTACGAAATAGACTAGGCAAAGTTCCATAGGAAATAATCCCACGGGTTCTATTCCTACAAATCAAACGATGGTGGTAGGAAAAAATCCATACGAACTCAATCCTATGAGAATCCTATGAAGATCCTACAAATCAAACAAGCCTTAGGGTCCTTTGTGCTAAATGTATGTAACTCGGTATAATTTTATCCTTTTTAAGGTCCTTGATGTAAAATGTACTCACACCATCCATGTAAATTTTAACCTAAAAGTAAGTTGTCGTAAAATCTTGTCATGGTAAACAATATTGCCACTAGGAGTTTCCCCTGTTGAAAAAAAGAGAGCGAGAAGGGACCGAGAGGCGAGAGCATAGAGGAGGTAGCCCGAGAGCAGCTAAGAGGAGGATTTGAAGGCAATGCAATGTCAGAGCAAAGCTGATGGGTTCCTGACAAGAGGTATGGTGGGTAGTACACTAGTACTAGTATAGTTCATGACCTTTACTATATATGCCGCAAAAAAATTATGTTTTCTCCCTCCTTCACTACCTCATCACCATCCACACACCCCGGCCAGCTGATCTCTTCCTCGTCCACAACGTGGCACTACGCATGTGCGTCGACCAGCTTCGTGTCAGCGGTCTGTGTCTGTGTCTGGCATGTTCATTAGCTCAGTTGGTGCGAACCATATTGGGCCTTGTCTGGAGTAGTAGAGTAGCAATTCAAATTTCCCCGTTTTCCAAATTTTCACTTCCTTCCCAAACATCCGGGGGGAAGGATATTCAAGGGTGTGTTCGGTTGATGTCACGAAATGGAATGGTTCCACACTCGAGAGTCGTTCTAGTGTTTAGTTGAGAAATGGAATGGAACGAGGTGGTTCCTCAAAAGGCAATATTCTCTCTAGATCAAAAACCCACCTATTCCTCTAAATTGGTGGAATCTTCCCATTTCTCTGTGCTAAAGCCACCCAAACCTTCTCACTCTTGCTACACTTTTGTCATCCTTTTTGCTAAATGCACCCAAACATAGAATGGAACCATTTCATTCTAGTTTTTTGGTCCAACCGAACATAGGATGGAACCATTACATTACACATTTTTGGTCTAACCAAACATAAGAACGGAACCAACCCATTCCACTAGAATGCAACCATGACATTCCATTCCACTTTGTTCCTGAACCGAACACACCCCAAAAGATCGCCATTCGTAGTACTAGTACTAGTAATCTAGTAGTACACTACTTAAAGTGGTGGACAAGGGGTGTGTTGATACTACCGTACATCCCATCGCATTGGATTTTTATGCACACCATATGATCTTTTTTTATTTTTGTGGGGGACACCACTATGATCTGGCTAGCCTTCCTACTCCCAACTACTCCACCTCCATTCATTCCATTTCACACCCTATGAAGAGGAAGCACCAAGAACGCCCCAGCAAGCTAATTCGAAAGTGAGGATCCCTCATTTTTTCGCGAAGCAAAAGTAGAACTCCCTCCTTCCCAAAATATTTAAGCCGATTGGCCAATATTATGTAAAATTTGAAATACTAGTAAGTGGTAGATTGCTCTTAAAGTTCTACAGCTATCTTTTGATTGTACCCACCAGGCAATTAATGTACTGAAAACCTACAAGATTTTTGAAAGATTCGATTTCTTGCTAAGCATTCGCATGTTGACAACCACGAGTCTTCACAACTTTTGAAAAAAATAAATATGCCGATGATCCCATATCCTATAATTTGCATGTCGACAAAATCTGGCCATATTTTGAAAACAGTTGAGAGAGTAAATAGCATGAAGAGAATGGCTCGATAAGCTGCTCTCTCGAGAATGAGCAGAATGTTTTCCTTGATTAATTATTTTAGGGTCCTCTATGCTAAATGTATGGAACTCGATATAATTTTCCTTATTTTTAGGTCCTTGATGAAAAATATACTCCCACCGCCCGTGTAAAATTATAACCTAAAAGTAAGTGGTAAATCTATGCGAATTTAAGCTTAGTTGTTAATATGTATGAACATTCTTGGATTTCAAGACGAACGACCAAGGTCATGGCCATATCTACATCACACTTTGTGTCATGATCCCATATCCAAGAATTCTCATGCCGACAAATGTGGCCATGTTTTGAAAACAACCGAGAGATGAAATAGCATGAAGAGCATGGCTCGGCCGGCTGGTCTCTCGAGAATGATCTGAACCCGACTATTTTCCCTGATTAATTATTTTATGTCCCTTTGTGTTAAATATATGGACCTCAATGTAATTCCCCTTTTTAGGTCCTTGATTAAAATGTACTCCCACGGACCGTGTAAAATTCTAACCTAAAAGTAAGTGGTAAAATCTAAACATATTTAAGTTTAGTTGTTGATGAGTATGAACATTCTTGTATTTCAAGCCGAATGACCAAGGTCATGGCCATATCTACATCGCACTTTAGGTTGATGATACCATATCCAAGATTTTGCATGGCATCAAATTTGGCCATATCTTTAAAATAATCGAAGAGGAAGTGGCATGAAGAGTGTGGTTCGATTAGCTGCTCTCTCGAGAAGGAGCCGAACCCGACTATTTTCCTTGCGTAATTACTCTAGGGCCCTCTATGATAAGACTATGGACCATGATGTAATTTTGGTTCTTTTTAGGTCTTTGAAAAAAATGTACTCCCACCGCGCCTGTAAAATTTAACCTAAAAGTAAGTGGTAAGATCTAAACGAATTAAAGCTTAGTTGTCAATGCGTATGGACATTCTTGGATTTCAAGCCGAACGACCAAGGTCATGTCCATATCTACATCTTACTTTTTATTGATGATCCCATGTCCAAGAATTTGCATGCCCGCAAATCTAGCCATATTTTGAAAAGAATCAAAGAGTAAGTAGCATGAAGAGCTAGTATGCCTCGATCAGTTGATCTCTTGAGAAGGATCCAAACCTGATTGTTTTCCTTGCTTAGTTGTTTTAGGGTCCTTTGTGCTAAATGTATGGACATCAATGTAGTTTTCCTTTTTCTGGGTCCTTGATGTAAAATGTACTCCCATTGCACGTGTAGAATTTTAATGTAAAAGTAAGTGGTAAAATATAAACAAATTTAAGCTTAGTTGTTAATAAGTGTGAACATTCTTGGATTTCAAGAAGAACGACCAAGGTCATGGCCGTATCTACATAATACCTTACATTACTGATCCCATATCCAAGAATTTGTAGGCCGAAAAATCTGGCTATAGTTTGAAAACAACTGAAGAGGATGTACGATGAAAAGTATGCCTCGATCAACTGGTCTCTCGAGAAGAAGGATCTGAACTAGACTATTTTCCTTGCTTAATTATTTTAGGGACCTTTGTTCTAAATGTATGGACATCGACGTAATTTTACCTTTTTAGGTCCTCTATGTAAAATGCACTCCCACCGCACGTGTAAAATTGCAACCTAAAAGTAAGTGGTAAGATCTAAACGAATTTAAGATTAGTTGTCAATGAGTATGAACATTCTTGGATTTTAATCCGAACGTCCAAGGTATGGACATATCTACATCATACTTTATATTGATGATCCCAATATCCAAGAATTTGCATGCCAACAAATATGGCCATATTTTTTTGACCTCAAGGGAGGCAAAAGCCCCACAACATTTATTAATAACCAACCAAAACAAAAGTCTTACAAAAGGAAAAAGTAGGAAAAAAATGTGGCACCCCAGATTTATGGTCCGAGAATACCCGTTATGCATATAATTCATGTTCCCATGATCAGTGAGTCGTGATCATAACCGACCAGTATCTTTACAACCCATATAGTAACGAGTATAGACTTACAAAGTGGCCATTATGGCGAATACAACAAAAATAGCGGAAGTCTTCAATGCGCAGAGCCCATGCCTTAACCTATAGGCAACTGACTGGGAAGACGGTTTAGCTCGCATAGACGTCAGCACCTTCGTTCATTCATACCATCTGCAATCTGGCCAAGTAAATAGCCAAGGACAATGCCGGTGAGTAATTTGAATGTACTCGCAAACCACCGAGACAAGGTAACAAAGATAATGCATATCGGGCTGTGGCGAGATAGCTCTACACTATAGTTGCTTTGGAAAGACCTAACATTGGCATCTCTATATCTTTGTTGAACAAGAGAGTTTTTAGAAAATATACCTCCTTTTTGAAAATCCGGACATCTCCACATCCTTGTTAAAAAGGTTTTAAAACAGTTTTGTTGTAAAGCCCTTTTTAAACGTCTTCGACCATCACTGGTCAAAACCAAACTCGTTATTATCTTTCCTCGTGAACAAGTCACATCCTTTATTTCATCTCAACTTATCCGAAGGGTCCTCCTAGCACTTGCCATTCCAACCGTCCTTGACCATGGACACGGCTATTCGAATAGATTAGACTCTGCAGAGTTGGTGCACTTTACCCACAAGAATCAATACATCCGCCGGGATAAAACCACGGCCTGCTACACACGGTATACAGGGGCTCGGATAATCAAACTTACGTTTTTCATTTGTCCATCCCTAGCAATGGCAGCTTTTCCTTTTGGGTTGTTCTCTCCGGTACGAGTATGGGATACGACGACCCTGGTCCTTCCTCCCGTACTGACCCCTATCTCTAGACCAAAGTCTGGAAGATAGCAATAGTGACAATCTTCCATCCGTACTACCTAAAAGCATACCGTCCGTGAGAGACCCAATTGTTGCACGAGTGCCTTGTCCTACAGACAACCCGGATTTCAGGGGATTTCTCCCCTTTAGCGAGTACGAGCAGACCCGGCTAAGGATCACAAACTACGAGCTAAGCCCCAGCGTCTAGGGTAATGTGGTTACACGGATAAAATTGTTCCGGACATTGGCTTAGAACATCCCTTCTCTTTCTCTTGCTTGCCTTTCTCTTCATCCACCTCCTATCTTCTTTTATTTAAACTTCCACTCGGAAATGATGCCTATTTCCAAGGGTTTTATTTTGAAAACTTTTTAGTAGGGTAAGAACCCAAAAATAGTTTTATCTTTGAAAGTCCGTGGGTTCCAAGAGGAAGATGCTAATCATCTTAGCCTCAGTCTAAAGGGGTAAACATAGGTGCCAAAATGGTAGGTGTCCTAATGGACACTCATCCATAACTTGGAGGATCCAAGTTACTCACGCACTTTTATTTGAAACAAACTATGCCTGTGATCATGCAATTTATAAACGAGATATAAAACAGTTGATAAATATAAGTAGGTTAATATAGGAGTTCAGGAATGGTGGCCTGCCTATGACCAGCGAGATGTCCCTTGACTATGTTGGATGACCAAAATACCAATAATACAATAATAAGATAACCCCGATGCTTCCTTCTTCTTGGTGTCACACAATTGCAACTATCGCCGTTATCGAGAATACATGCAAGAAAATAGTACACCAATCAATACAAGGCATACAAGCAACAAACCATACAGGAATTAAAGTATCACTACATGATAATCATCAGTGGGATGTTGGAGGATTGATGTGATTGGATTGGAAGAAGATTTGGAGGCACTAGGGAAAAGATGCCTTTGGATTTAGAGTCTAAGAACTACCTAAGGGAGGTTATTTTAACCAAGGGCTTGATCTGTATGATAACATTGTGTAAAAATGATACCATCAGATAGGTATTGATAAAATGAAGCCAACAAAAGTGGTTTCACTATTTTATCAATTTCCTAGGGTTTATAATGGGTTTATAGTGATTAAAGCTCTAGTTTGAGGAAATAATTCTCTAGAACTTCTCTGGAGTTCCTAAAATTATTTCCTTGGTTGATTGGGTGTTATTTGATGGAATGAATCCAAAGGAGTTGGAATCACCTCAAAACAATTACTAGAATGCCCTTGAGAAATTCCCAAACACAGTACTAGATGGGATTTGTCTTTTTCATCAGATTTATTTTACAGAAGCTTTTTAAGTGATTCCAAGGACACATTCTAGGTACTGAGAGTACCTTTATGTAGAAATTGTAATCAACCTTTTTGGGTTAACAGAGCTACTGTAATGTTTTTATTAGTGAATAAACTATGCACAGAATAGTTCAATTCACCACAGTTCAACAGAGGCTCATAAAAATATGGTCTGCTGGAATTTGGAAATATGGTTATGTGTGTTTACTGGGAGTAGGATTTGGGTCAAAACCTGATGTGGTTTGACCTAGGGAAATTGCTAAAGTCAAAAAAGGACTAGTTTTTTTATTTTTGTTGTGGGCAATCCAAGAAGCAAAAGAAGGTGGGGCTAGTGGGACATGGAAGGTATGGTTTATACCTTCCAGAAACAGTTGGATTTACTCCATTTGGATATACCAAACTTTCTAGGTGAAATAATTAGTGTTCTAGACCGATCTGGGGAGAATATTTATCATTTTTAATATAAACAACATTTTGGTCCAGGTCTGGGTGTGCCTGTTAGAGAATACACCCAGGTACTTGGAAAAATTTGGACCTGAATATTTGGTGGCGATTTACATTTTGTTTGAATTTAAAGTGACTGGATAGATATAGATCTGAATATCAGAAAAGAAAAGAGAAGAGCTGGCGGTCAACGGGCCAGATCCAGAGAGGAGTGGGCTGCAGAGGGCTCCAGGCCGACCCGGGGCTGCTGGAGGCGGGGGTCCGAGACCTAGTGGGGCCTTCCCTGGGGTGAAGGGGTATGAGGTAGGGGTGGCCGTTGGATTGAGGAGGATCGGACGGCCAGGCTCCGTCTCCTTCCTTCGACAGGAGCGTGGGGAGGAAACCCGATATAGGGTCGGGGGAGGCCAGGGAGCTCACCTAGGGCGTCGAGGGGGGCCGGGGAGGTGTTGTGCGATGCGGTAGTCGACGGCGAGCCTAGAGAGGGGCGGCAAGCTCGGGATAGACGCCAGGGTGATCGCACGAGAGGATCCCGACGGCGCTGACTCGGGGGCTAGCCGGCGATGCTCCGGAGGCCGCATGCATGGAGGAAAAGAGAGCACCATTAGCACCAGAAGAGTGAGGGGAAGGCGGGGGTGTGACATGCAGAGGAGGAGGAGCTCAGAGATGAGGGCCTTGCTCGATTTCATGGGGGAGGCCGAGAGCTTGCTCTCCTTATTCCTTCGGGTTATACAGGGGTGGGGAGAGGGAGAGGGGCTCTGGGGGAGTAAGTGGAGAGGAGAGGGGGAAAATGAGGGCAAGGGGGAGAGCTGTACTGGCCTGTGGCCTTATAAACCAAGCTAGATGGGTCCATGGTGCACTAGGTGCATGGGGGAGCTTAGGAGAGGGGTGCTGGCCAACCATTGGGCAAGGGAGGCGGTGGGGAGGTGAGAGAGAGTGTCCTGGTGGTGCTAGGGGATAGAGAGGGGGTGGGGTGTTGTAGTAAGAAAAGGAGTGGCTAGACAAGACATTGCATGTGTCTCCCTCTTAATTAACCATGGGGGACAAGGGGTGTGGGGCATGCTACAGTGCTGGTCGACCAGGGGAGAGTGATGATGCTGCGGTGTAGTACTTGACAAGCTTTGGTGGTGTTTGGAGTTGGTTTGAATCAAGTTTGCTTGATTTGCAAATTGTTGATCATTTTGAGGCTTGTGAAGAAAGTTGCAAAAGTTGCGTTGAGCAGAGTGGGGAAATGGTACTGGTAGGTGGTATAGGTCAAATAATATCTCCATGATTTAAATGGGATTTTTCTGAAGATTATAATCCCATTTAAATGCACTTCTTCAAAAAGTGCAGAAATAGATTATGGAAGCTAAGATGATATTGTTACATTGGACAAGCTTGGTTTTTGATGTGATATGGTCCTAAATACCATAACACACTTTGGAGAATTTTATTGGGATTTATTGAGGTGGAAAAGTATTTATGGGGGAATTATTTCTTGTTTCTACCATTAAAAAAGGGCAAAAACAAATCATAAAGAATCTCAAAAATATTTATTTTTGAGTTTGAAAGATGGGATATGAAATATAGGCATAAAATGGGCCTTGAGTTGGCAAGGTGATTTGGAGAAAAGCAAACTTGCCATTGAAGACAAGGTTGTGGAGAATTTGGTAAATAAAGGAAATAAAATAGTTTAACAATCCAAATAATTGTGGGAATTATTTGGGGATCCTGATATCCAAGGTAGATGATGTAAACTTGATGTAGGCATCAAGGTCAACCTTGGTTTTGAAGAAAAAAAGGTCTGAAAAGGATGGTAACTAGATAAGTGAGGATCTAGGGTTTAGTTATCCTGATGCCATCTAAACAGGATTGGATTAGGGAGCTCAGAGTTCACCTTGGTACAAGGGGTATATGGATGGATATTCCATGTCATGTAGATGATCATGGAAGCAAGAGTTGGGCTTGGTTGCATTTGAGGTGGTTTTGCAGTGATGGCAAACTTTGTTGAAAATAAGGTTGCCATAGCTGATACATCAGGTAGCCTCCTAAACCATGTGGGTTTAAGAAGCGCAAGGCTCTAATGGAAGCAAGTGAAGTGGGGGTTGATAGGCCATGATAAGTATAACCATTAATGTTTTCCAAATTCAAACTTCCAACATGAAAGTCATTTGCCAGACAGTAAAAATCATTTTTAATAATATGCCAACACCTCTTCACAAAAAGCCCATTAAAACCGTCAGGCCCCGATGCTCTATCCGAAAGCATAGCCACAATCACATCATCCATTTCCTTTATGCTAAAAGGTTTAGTCAAATCATCTAAATCCTCAACCCTAGACATGAGTTGAGCCAAATCATACTGCATCAAAATACCATCTGAACGGCCCATTTTGTCTTTGTACCTAGCCCATAAAAGTCCCTCCATTGACTCATGATCAGAGTACTCCACTCCACTATCATATCGAAGCACTGAAATGTTGTTTCTGCGAAAATGCTCAGTAGCCATAGCGTGTAATTTTTTTGTGTTATCTTCCCCTACTGTATCCAATAAATTGTGCAACAATTACGCCAATAGTTGCACTCAAGCAAGCAGCAAACCATCCAAGTGGACTTTGACAATCTTCGTAAAATTGAATTCAGCCCAAAAAAGGGGCATGTTCTCTTCTAGAGTGTCAAAGTAAAAAATAACAACATTGCACCTCTGAATGAGCAACTTCAGTTTAGACAAATTGGTCTTCCACTTCATGAAATCAAACCGAAGAGTTTTGAGCTTATCAACTAAAATAGCTGAACTCTATCGTTTGCTAGATTGCTTTTGCCAAGAATCATTGACACAAGCAGAGAAACCTAGGAGATCCACCCAAAAATTCTCAAACCTGAATAACTACACTTTTGGAATATTGGTTTCAATGTTCACAATGCAGGGAACATGATCTGAACCAGTCTTTGCCAAAAGAAGCACAAGAGAATTAGGGAAAACGGTTATCCAATTTGAACTTGTAAAAAACCAGTCCAATTTCTCAAGCAAAGGCACTGACTGCATGTTAGACCAAGTGAAAGATCGTCCCTTAAGAAGCAATTCAAGCAGTCCAAGATGTCCGACAATATCATTGAAAAGAAACATCTCGTTAACATTTCCCCCAGGCCTATTTTCTATTGTCTGGTGATCTAATGAAGTTAAAATCCCCAACCAAAAGCCAATTCTCATCCGCTGGAATCTAGAAATTATATAACTAAGACACAAACTCATCTCTTTCTTGACCAAAACAGGGACCATAAACACAGACCAACCGCCAATTATCCTGATTATGGACAGAAGTGAAATTAACCACAACTCCAAACCTCTTAGTTTGCATCAGTACACCAGAAAAGACTGCTGAATTCCACAGAATTATAATGCCTCCAGATGCACCAACAGAGGGGGCATAAGCAAAATTGTCAAACCTTTTAGGACAGAATTTTATAATTAAGCTCCAGTGAAACAATACACATTTTGTTTCTTGCAAACAAATGACATCACATTCACTTTCATTGATTTTATTGAAAACTTCTTTCTGCCTAATTTCGGAATTGAAACCACGCACATTCCAACAAAGCACACGCCACTTCCTTTTAGTTATTCTAAACATTAAAACCATATTGACTGACATCACCTCTCCTGAGACATAGTACCAGGAATAAATCCAACTGACCATAAAAGACAAACTGACTCATAACATAGACTGAGATAACACCCTGACGATCAATCCAAACCATCTCTAACATAACAGAAAACACACATAATTCCTGAAGTGACAGAAAATGATAGAGGCCATTTATATGGTGAGGCCGAGTCACCCAACCAGAGTGCTTACACATCATCGCCAAGTTTATCTTCACCCTTGTTCATAGGATCAGCTTCAAGCTTCTCCCTTGTGAGACTTTCTAGAGCAATACCAAGCTACTCACCAACCTCTTGCATAACCCTGATTGGCGTCTCCGAAATAGGCTTATCACCAACACTTTTTTCATCATCCTTATCTTGCTCCTGGACTCCATCAACTTCATCATCCTCTTGCTGAAGAATCCACATCTTAGCACGGCTACGGTTTTTAGGTCGCACTCGCACATCTGATAGTGATTTCGGACGAGAGCCATTGCCAAGCAAAGAACTCCTTGTCAAACAGCGTTCAGCAGTTTGAACAATCTGTTTTTTCCTACGTGGAGTATGCTTCTAAGCTTCATAGTCAGGCATATGAACAAAACAAAGATCCTCACCTACTGAATATTCTGGCGCGACCAGAGAGGAACCTTTATCCAACTACGTGCATCTGACAGTAGGCCGATTCCTTTCGCTCGACAGTTTATTGGACATTCTCCATTCCATATCAAAAACCTATGCCCAAGGTAAGAAAGCATCTGACCATGTCCTCTTCAAGGAGATTAACTGAAACAGTGAGGTCTACAAAGCTAAAGGCAAACGCTTGGAAAAAATCGTAGGCAACATGCCATCAAACAGTCTTTTCCACATCATATCAGGAGGAAGAACAGGCCCAAAAGCCTGCCGCATATGTCCCACATTAAGAAAATCAAAGAAGAACGGTCCTTGTCCAACCTGATTAGCAGGGCCCATTGGACCCAAATCCAAAGCGATCTCCGGTTGTCCATGATTCTGACCATTTTCAGAAGATGCAGCCTGAATCAAATCGTCAACCACAAGGGACTCCTCAGAATCCATATCTTCCTGAACATCATGCATGTTATCAGGCTGTGCACCGTACCGATGAAATTTTTTCCCATCCCGAGCCTCCTGAAAACAATCAAAGAGGAATTAGTATTTAGAAGAGTATGCCTCGATCAGCTGCTCTCTCGAGAAGGAGATGAACCCGACTGTTTTCCTTGCTTAATATTTTTAGGGCCCTTTGTGCTAAATGTATGGAACCTCGATGTAATTTTCCCTTTTTTAGGTCCCTAATGTAAAATATACTCCCACCACTCGGGTAAAATTTTAACCTAAAAGTAAGTGGTAAAATCTAAATGAATTGAAGCTTAGTTGTCAATGAGTATGCACAGTCTTGGATTCGAAGCCGAATGACCAAGTTCATGGCCATATCTACATCATATACATTATATAGATGATACCATATGCAAGAATTTGCATGCCTCGATGTAATTTTCTCCCTTTTAGGTCCTTGGTGTAAAGAGTACTCCTACCACCGGTTTAAATTTCTAGCCTAAAAGTAAGTGGTGGTAAAATATTGTCATGGTAAACAATATTGCCACTTGGAGTTTCCCCTATTGAAAAAAAACTAGGAGGGAGAAGGGACCAAGAGCGTAGAGGAGGCAGCACGGGAGGAGAGAAGAAGAGGATTTGAAGGCAGTGTGATGTTAGAGCAAAGCTACGATGAGTTCCTGACACAAGGTACACATACATTGAGTAGTAACTAGTAAATTTCAGGGGGGAAGGATAGTCAAAAGATCGCCATGCGTTGCACTAGTACTACTTAAAGTGGTGGACAAGGGGTGTCCCATTGCATTTGATGCACACCATTATGATATTTTATTTTTATTTTTGTGGGTGACACCACTGTGATCTGGCCAGCCTTCCTACCCCAAACTACTCCACCTCGATTCGTTCCACCCTAGGAAGAGGAAGCACCAGGAAGACCTGCAGCAAGTTGGTTTGAAAGTGAGGAGTGATGTTTTTCTCGCGAAGCAAGTAGTAGTACTCCCTCCATCCTATATAATTTAAGCTGATTTGCCAATATTATGTAAAATTTGAAATACGAGTAAGTGGTAGATTGCTCTTAAAGTTCTATAGTTATCTTTTGATGGTAGTCACCAATGAGATTTTTGAAAGATTCGATTTCTTGCTAAGCATTTGCATGTTGTCAATCACTAGTCTTCATAAATTTTGAAAAAATAAATCTTCTTGGCAATATGGCCTGTATTGTATGAACATTCGGCTTCAAGCCGAACAACATGGGTGAATATACGGCCATATATGTACATAATACTTTATGGAAATGTTCTAATGTTTGGAAGATGGATGCATCTTGGCATGGTGAACCATAATGCTACCAATAATGGGAGTTTCCAACTTTTAGGAAAAAATATTTTTGTATTTTCATTGTAAAAACAATGTGTTTCCTTTAAATTAAAGCAAGTACGAAGAATATGGCTCAGAATACCACAAGCCCATTTCCGAGACAATGTTTGGACCATGTTTCCCTTACGTTTACACCAAGTTTAACAAGTTCTTAAGCTTTCCAGCTAAGTTAGCCCATTTAAACGAATTTAAGCTCTATTCTCAATGTTAGGTGAAATTTTAAACTAAAAGTATGTGGTACATTAATCTCAAAGTTCTATAAATAAAATATCTTTTGATGGTAGTACCCACCAAGCATTCAATATATCGAAAGCCATGGAGATTCTTATTAAAATATTTTACATCTTGCTAATAATTTTCATGTAAAAATTTATGTCCTTGTTTGGAAAGCAATCAAACATCATACTTTGTGTTGATGATCCCATATCCAAGAATTTTCATGACGACAAATGTGGCCATGTTTTGAAAATAACCAAGAAATGAAATAGCATGAAGAGCATGGAATGATCGGCTGGTCTCTCGAGAATGATCCGAACCTGACTGTTTTCCTTACTTAATTATTTTAGCGCCCATTGTGTTAGATATATGGACCCCAATGTAATTCCCCTTTTTAGGTCCTTGATTAAAATATACTCCCACGACCCGTGTAAAATTCTAACCTAAAAGTAACTGGTAAAAATCTAAACAAATTTAAGCTTAGTTGTCAATGAGTATGAACATTCTTAGATTTCAAGCCAAACAACCAAGGCCATGACCATATCCACATATCACTTTGTGTTGATGATCCCAAATCCAATATTTTGCATGGCGTCAAATCTGGCCATATCTTCCAAACAATCGAGGAGGAAGTGGCATGAAGAGTATGGTTCGATGAGATGCTCTCTCGAGAAGGAGCCGAACCCGACTATTTTCCTTGCTTAATTACTCTAGGGCCCTCTGTGCTAAGTGTATGGACCTTGATGTAATTTTGGTTCTTTTTAGGTCTTTGAAGAAAAATGTACTGCCACCGTGCATGTAAAATTTAACCTAAAAGTAAGTGGTAAGATCTAAACGAATTTAAGCTTAGTTGTCAACGGGTATAGACATTCTTGCATTTCAACCTGAACGACCAAAGTCATGGCCATATCTAGATCTTACTTTATGTTGATGATCCCATGTCCAATAATTTGTATGCCCGCAAATCTAGCCATATCTTGAAAATCAAAGAGGAAGTAGCATGAAGAGCTAGTATGCCTTGATCAGTTGCTCTCTCGAGAAGGAGCCGAACTTGATTGTTTTCCTTGCTTAGTTGTTTTAGGGTCCTTTGTGCCAAATATATGGATCTCAATGTAATTTTCCTTTTTCTAGGTCCTTGATGTAAAATGTACTCCCGCTGCACGTGTAGAATTTTAACCTGAATGTAAGTGGTAAGATCTAAACGAATTTAAGATTAATTGTCAATGAGTGTAAATATTCTTGGATTTCAAGCAGAACGACCAAGGTCATGGCCATATCTACATCATACTTTACATTGATTATCCCATACCCAAGTATTCATAGGACGATAAATCTGGCCATAGTTTGAGAACAATTGAAGAGGAAGTAGCATGAAGAGTACGTCTCGATCGGCTGGTCTCTCGAGAAGAAGGATATGAACCCGACCGATTTCCTTGCTTAATTATTTTAGGGCCCTTTATGCTAAATATATGGACATCGATGTAAATTTTCCTTTTTAGGTCCTCTATGTAAAATGCACTCCCACCGCACGTGTGAAATTGCAACCTAAAAGTAAGTGGTAAGATCTAAACGAATTTAAGCTTAGTTTTCAATGAGTATGAACATTCTTGGATTTCAATCCGAACGACCAAGGTCATGACCATATCTACATCATACTTGATATTTATGATCCCAATATCCAAGAATTTGCATGCCGAGAAATATGGACATATTTTGAAAACAATCGAAGAGGAAGTAGTATTTAGAAGAGTATGCCTCGATCATCCGTTCTCTCGAGAAGGAGCCGAACCCGACTATTTTCCTTGCTTAATTATTTTAGGGCCCTTTGTGCTAAATGTATAGAACCTTGATGTAATTTTGATTTTTTAGGTCCCTAATGGAAAATGTACTCCCACCGCACGGGTAAAATTCTAACCTAAAAGTAAGTGGTAAAATCTAAATGAATTTAAGCTTAGTTGTCAATGATTATGCACACTCTTGGATTTGAAGCCGAACGACCAAGTTCATGGCCATATCTACATCATATACATTATATTGATGATCCCATATCCAAGAATTTGCATGCCTTGATGTAATTTTAGGCTCCTTTTTGCTAGATGTATGGACCTCGATGTATTTTTTCTCCTTTTTAGGTCCTTGGTGTAAAAGGTACTCCTACCACTGGTTTAAAATTCTAAATGAAGTTAAGCTTAGTTGTCAATGAGTATGCACATTCTTGGATTTGAAGCCGAACGACCGAGGTCATGGCCATATCTACATCATATACATTATATAGATGATCCCATATCCAAGAATTTGCATGCCTCGATGTAATTTTAGGGTCCTTTGTGCTAGATCTATGTACCTCGATGTAATTTTTCTCCCTTTTAGGTCCTTGGTGTAAAAAGTACTCCTACAACTGGTTTAAAATTCTAACCTGACAGTAAGTGGTGGTAAAATCTTGTCATGGTAAACAATATTTCCACTTGGAGTTTCCCCCTATTGAAAAAAACTAGGAGGGAGAAGGGACCAAGAGCATAGAGGAGGCAGCGCGAGAGGAGCGAAGAGGAGGATTTGAAGGAAGTGCGATGTTAGAGCAAAGCTATGACGAGTTCCTGAAACGAGGTACACGTATATTGAGTAGTAACTAGTAAATTTCACAGGGGGGAAGGATAGTAAAAAGATCGCCATGTGCAGTACTAGTACTACTTAACGTGGTGGACAAGGGGTGTCCCATTACATTGGATGCATACCATTTTGAAATTTTATTTTTATTTTTGCGGGGGATACCACTATGATCTGGCCAGCATTCCTACCCTCAACTACTCCACCTCCATTCATTCCATCCTAGGAATAGGAAGCACTAGGTAGACCCACAGCAAGCTGGTTCGAAAGCGAGGAGTGATTTTTTTCTCGCGAAGCAAGTAGTAGTACTCCCTCCATCCTATAGAATTTAAGCCGATTTGCCAATATTATGTAAAACTTGAAATATGAGTAAGTGGTTGATTTCTCTAATAGTTCTACAGTTATCTTGACGATAGCCACCAACAAGATTTTTGAAAGATTTGATTACTTTTTAACCATTTGCATGTTGACAATCACTAGTATTCACAACTTTTTAAAAAATAAATCTTCTTGGCAATACGGCCTATATTGTATGAACATTCTTAGGCTTCAAGTCGAACAACATGGGTGAATATATGTCCATAATAATTTATGGAAATGTTCTGATGTTTGGAAGATGGGTGCATCTTGGCATGGTGAACCATAATGCTGCCAATAATGGGAGTTGCCAACTTTTAGGAAAAAACATTTTTGTATTTTCATTATAAAAAGAATGTGTTTTCCTTTAAATTAAAGCAAGTACGAAGAATATGGCTCAGAATACCACAAGCCCATTTCCGAGACAAAGTTTGGACCATGTTTCCCTTACGTTTACACCAAATTTAACAAGTTCTTAAGCTTCCTAGCTAAGTTCGCCCATTTAAACGAATTTAAGCTCTATTCTCATTGTTAGGTGAAATTTTAAACTAGAAGTATGTGGTAGATTGCTCTCAAAGTTCTACAAATAAAATATCTTTTGACGGTTGTACCCACCAAGCATTCAATATATCAAAAACCATGGAGGTTCTTATTGAAATATTTCACATCTTGCTAATAGTTTGCATGTAAAAATTTCTTTCCTTGTTTGGAAAGAAATCAAACATCATACTTTGTGTTGATGACCCCATATCCTAGAATTTGCATGCCAACAAATGTGGCCATGTTTTTAAAACAACCGAGAGATGAAGTACATGATGAGCATGGCTCGATCGGCTGGTCTCTCGAGAATGATCTGAACCCGACTGTTTTCCTTGCTTAATTATTTTAGGGCCCTTTGTGTTAGATATATGGACCTCCATGTAATTCCCCCTTTTTAGGTCCATTATTGAAATGTACTCCCATGGCATGTGTAAAATTCTAACCTAAAAGTAAGTGGTAACATCTAAACGAATTTAAGCTTAGTTGTCGATGAGTATGAACATTCTTGGATTTCAATCCGAACGACCAAGGCCATGGCCATGTCTACATCGCACTTTGTGTTGATGATCCCATATCTAAGATTTTGCATGTCGTCAAATCTGTCCATATCTTGAAAACAATCGAAGAGGAAGTGGCATGAAGAGTATGGTTCGATGAGATGCTCTCTTGAGAAGGAGCCAAACCCGACTGTTTTCCTTGCTTAATTTCTCTAGGGCCCTCTATGATAAGTGTATGGACCTCGATTAATTTTGTTTATTTTTAGGTCTTTGAAGAAAATGTACTCCCACCGCGCGTGTCAAATTTAACCTAAAAGTTAGTGGTAAGATCTAAACGAATTTAAGCTTAGTTGTCAGCGACTATGGGCAATCTTTTATTTCAAGCCAAACAAATAAGGTCATGCCCATATCTACATCTTAATTTGTGTTGATGATCCCATATCCATGAATTTGCATGCCGACAAATCTAGGCATATTTTGAAAACAATCAGACTGGAAGTAGCATGAAGAGCTAGTATGCCTTGATCAGTTTCTCTCTCGATAAGGAGTCGAGACTGATTGTTTTCCTTTCTTAGTTGTTTTAGTGTCCTTTGTTATAAATGTATGGACCTCACTGTAATTTTCCTTTTTAGGTCCTTTATGTAAAATGTACTCCCACTGCATGTGTAGAATTTTAACCTAAAAGTAAGTGGTAAAATCTAAACAAATTTAAGATTAGTTGTCAATGAGTGTGAACATTCTTGGATTTCAAGCATAATGACCAAGGTCATGGCCATATCTACATAATACCTTACATTACTGATCCCACATCCAAGAATTTGTAGGCCTAAAAATCTGGCCATAGTTTGAAAAAAACTAAAGAGGAAGTAGCATGAAGAGTATGCCTCGATCGACTGGTCTCTCGAGAAGAAGGATTTGAACCCTACTGTTTTCCTTGCTTAATTATTCTAGGTTCCTTTGTGCAAAATGTATGGACCTCAATGTAATTTTCCTATATTTAGGCCCTTGATGTAAAATGTACTCCCACCACACGTGTAAAATTTCACCTAAAAGTAAGTGGTAAGATCTAAACGAATTTAAGATTCGTTGTCAACGAGTATGAACATTCTTGGATTTCAAGCTGAACGACCAAGGTCATGGCCGTATCTACATCATACTTTATTCTAATGATCCCATATCCAAGAATTTGGATGCCAACAAATTTGGACGTATTTTGAAAACAACCGAAGAGGAAGTAGCATGAAGAGTATGCCTCGATCGGTTGCTCTCTCGAGAAGGATCCGAACCCAACTGTTTTCCCTGCTTAATTATTTTAGGACCCTTTGTGTTAAATATATGGACCTCGATGCAATTTTCCCTTTTTAGGTCCTTGATGTAAAATGTACTCCCACCGCACAAGTAAATTTTAACCTAAAAGTAAGTGGTAAATATAAATGAATTTAAGCTTAGTTGTCAATGAGTATGAACATACTTGGATTTGAAGTCAAACAACCAAGGTCATGGCCATATCTATATCATACTTTATATTGATGATCCCAATATCCAAGAATTTGCATGTCGATAAATATGGCCATATTTTGAAAATAATCAAAGAGGAAGTATTATTAAGAAGAGTATGCTTGGATCAGCTGCTCTCTCGAGAAGGAGCCGTACCCGACTGTTTTCCTTGCTTAATTATTTTAGGTCCCTTTGTTGTAAATATATGGAACCTCGATGTAATTTTCCCCTTTTTAGGTCCTTGATGTAAAATGTATTCCCACCGCACTAGTAAAATTTTAACATAAAAGTAAGTGGTAAAATCTAAACGGACTTAAGATTAGTGGTCAATGAGTATGCACATTCCTGGATTTGAAGCCGAGCAACCAAGGTCATGGCCATATCTACATCAAATACATTATATTTATGATCCCATATCCAAGAATTTGCATGCCAACAAATATGGCCATATTTTGAAAACAATCGAAGAGGATGTAGTATGAAGAGCATCGCTCGATCTGGTCTCTCGAGAAGGAGTCGAATCGACTATTTTCCTTCCTTAATTATGTTAGAGTCCTTTGTGATAAATGTATGGACCTCGATGTAATTTTCCCTATTTTTAGGTCCTTGGCTTAAAAAGCACTCGCATCGCCCGTGTAAAATTCTAACCTAAAAGTAAGCGGTAGGATCTAAATGAGTTTAAGCTTAGTTGTCAAAAAGTATGAGCATTCTTGGATTTCAAGACGAACGAACAAGTTCATTGCCATATCTACATCATACATTATGTTGATGATCCCATATCGAAGAATTTGCGTGCCGACAAATGTGGCCATATTTTGAAAACAATCGAAGAGGAAGTGGTATGAAGAGTATGACTCGATCAGCTGCTCTCTCTAGAAGGACACGAACCTGAATGTTTTCATTTCTTAATTATTTTAGGGTCCTTTGTGCTACATGTATGGAACTCGATGTAATTTTCCTTCTTTTTAGGTCCTTGATGAAAAATGTACTCCCACTGCCCGTGTAAAATTTTAACCTAAAAGTAGGTGGTAAAATCGAAACGAATTTAAGCTTAGTTTTCCATGAGTATGAACATTATTAGTTTTGAAGCCGAATGAGCAAGTACAGATCAACTCCAAATTGAGCTAATGGCTCCCACCCACCCCTCCCCGCCACCGTGACACCCTCCTCCTGTGATCTCCCATCTCCGGCCATCTAAATCCAAATCTAATCCGTGCAATCAATCCCCACCACCCCAAAACCCATACGCCAACCATAATGACACCATCTACAATATCCTTCCCTCTAGATATTGATTTTGGTTTGGCTTTTTGAAAAAAAGTTGTCAACTTGTTATCCACCCATGTTCACCCGATCTTTGCTGAATTGGGTTTCTCACTTGTGGTTTCTTTCGGCAATGCCAAGTTTGATCTATCATTTGCTAATGTTGGTGTGGCACTCTCGGCATGTTTGGGTGCAGATTGGGACAAACTCTGAATTTCTCCCTTGCAGGGTCAAGTTTTCCTCTTTGATGTTTGTTCCAAGGCAATCAGACTCATGATCATTAAGACAAGATCATATATATCTCGGGCTTTCACATGATACTTTGATTTATGGATCAATGGTGGGCCTAATTGGGAACATGAAGTTAATTTCTGGTTTGAGGAAGAAGAGCGACAATGGACTCTTGTTCAACACAAAACCAAAAAGAGGTCTTCTGGCTCAAACTATGGATCATATAATCAACAAGGTACTATGTCAACCCCCTTTTGTACTTAATCAAAATCCTCTATCTGGTGCAAATCTTGTTCCTATTGGCCCTATAAATTCATTTTCTGTTGTAGTACGATCGATCAACGGTACTCAAATTCAAAATCCTGCTCCTACACATTATCGTGTTTCTCGGTATGAGATCCTAAATTCAGGGGTCGAACAACATGACCAATCCAACACATATGTTAGACTCTCACCTGAACGGCCAAATAAACCGGGTTTAAATTTTTATAGAAACATCATTAAGCCATTTAAATACACATGTTGCTTGGCGGATAATGATCATTTACGTTCGGACTGCCGCAATCGTGCCCATTGCCGTAAATGCTACAACTATGGGCACATCTCCCGATCTTATCTATCATTGACAACAAAAAAAACTTTTTTACCAGAGAATATCTCGCAATACCGTTCCACCTACCTCTGTCGTCTAGGATTCTCCAGAACAACCTGCATACACATCTCTGCTGCCACAATCCTCGCTGCCACCTCCATCTCATATCCTATTGTGCTCGTTGGAAGCGGCAATGGCGAACTACCCTGTTGATCCCGCACCCCATGTCCCCCCGCGGCATGACGGCCATCCCACCTGGACCTCTATGCACCCAACGCAGCTACGTGTTCCTTGGAGGGGACACACCTATCTATGAAGATGACTGGGCGATCGCCACCCTCACTCCTAACCTTGATGTTGTTGATTTCATCGGTTTAGTTGCAATAATCGGTGAGTTTCTCCATGGATTGGGCCTACAAGTTCATAGTACTTCTAAGAGTGCCATGGGTACTGCTCTGTTTTGCTTTGCTATTGTCACCGATATAGATGCTGCAGTTGGGGTAGTCCATACCAGATAGGTGATAGTGTTCTGAGGATTGTGGTATAAATCATCATGCTATTGTTTTCACACATGACATTTGGTGCATGCTAGTTAACTACCCACAGCAGCTTTGGAATCCTTAATCTGTCATGAAAACATTTATCCTATTTGGTAGATTTCTTGTCTAGAATAAAGATCTGTCAAACAGAGTTAGAATTTTATGACCCACAAGTATAGGGGTTGTATCGTAGTACTTTCGATAAATAGGATTGTCAATCCCAACGAGGAGCAGAAGGTGCTGAACAGTGGTATGGAGCAGGAAATCCCTGTGAATACTTAGCAAAAGGATTTTTAGTGGTTTTCTGACAAGGAAACAAAGCAAAGAGAAAGTAACAGAAGTAACGAACAAACGGAGCAAGTGGCCCAATCTTTTCTTAGCAAAGGACAAGCCGGTGGAAATACTTATAAGGACCAAACGTTCTCGAGGACACATGGGAATTCTGTCAAGTGCTTTCTCTTCAAATAGATGAGTACTCTTCGCTGGTGTTTGTAAGTGTTGTGTGGATGAACCTGTGCTAGCATACTGCCCTTCCTAGGACTAATACATTCTTGTGATTAAACCCCATTCAAACATTTGTAACTACAGGAAAGTAATTAAGATATAAATCTAACCACAGCCTTAAACTCTGAGATCCTACGCTCACTTGTGCAAAGGTGTCCTAACGGGGGTTCAGGTTTCTGTCACTCCGACAACCCCACGATTAGTATCCAAATACACAATTCATTCCCCTAGGCCCATAAATGGTGAAGTGTCATGTAGTCGACGTTCACATGACACCACTAGAAGAATAGCACCACAACTTAAATACTAAACCATTGAATAATAACTCATCACAGATTCACTACTAACAACATGACTTCTCCCATGTCGTCAAGAACTAAACGAACTACTCACAAGACATCATATGGATCAAGATCAAAGATGATATGATAATGGATAACAATATGAACATAAACAATATGTTGGAGATATGCCCTAGAGGCAATAATAAATGTAGTTATTATTATATCTTTGTGTTTATGATAAATGTTTACATTCATGCTATAATAGTATTAACAAGGAAACATTGATACTTGTGTGATTTGTAAACTTAATTTGAAGTCCCTGGTAAAAGCCTCTATCTAATACTAGCTTGTTGGTTAATAAGATGATTGTGGTTTCCCTATCATGAACATTGAGATGTTATTAACAACAAGATCATATCGTTAGGAGAATGATATGATGGACATACTCCTATAGATAAGCGTAGCATAAAGATCAAGTCATTTTAATAGTTCAATTGCTATATGCTTTCTGATACATAGTAATCTAATTTCTTCGACCATGAGATCATGCATATCACCTTTACTGGATGGATGCTTTGATGACATCAAACACCACACCATAACTGGGTGGTTATAAAGATGGCATTGAGTGTTTGGAAAGTATTGGTTGAAACACATGGATCAAGAATGGGATTTGTCCATCCATATGACGGATAGATATACTCTGGGCCCTCTCGGTGAAATGTCATCCAATTAGCTTGCAAGCATGTGACTGGCTCACAAGGGATCACATATCACGGGAACGAGAAAAGAGTACTTATCAGTAACGAGGTTGAACTAGGTATGCAGAGATACCGACGATCATAACCTCGGATAAGTAAACTATCGTGAGACAAAGGGAAATTGATATCATATGTAAGTGGTTCATTCGATCGCAAAGTAATCTTAGAAATATGTGGGAGCCATATGAATTTCCAGATTCCTCTATTGGTTATTGTTCGGAGAAGTGTCTCGATCATGTCCGCATAATTCACGAACTGTAGGGAGACACACTTAAGGATTCGACGTTGTTTGAGTAGTTATGGAATAATGAGAAAGAGACCGAATGTTGTTCGGAGTCCCGAATGGGATCCGGGATATCACGAGGAGATCCGAAATGGTCCGGAGAATAAGATTCATATAAGGAAAGTCCCGTTTCGGAGTTGGGGAATGGTTCCAGTGTTTTCATCGGGAATGTTCTAGAAGGTTCCGGAATGTCCGGCACTCCGGGGGGGAAGGGTACATGAATGTGTTATATCAAGTTGATATGATTGCATCATGTACTCGGTGTCATCGCTGATCAAAATAGAGGGTTTATTCAAATCCTAGTTTGAAAAGTCAAACGGCTAGTTTGAAAGTCAAACGGCAGTTTTTGGAAAGAGGAGGAGGAGTGGGAAACCGAGTTGGGGAGTTCCTCCTCCAACCGGGCCACCACCCAGCGAGTTGGGGAGGGACTCCTCTCCTCCCCTTGGCCGGCCCCTCCACCTATATAAGGAGGGGCAGGGCTCCCTCCTAGAGACACACAAGATCCTCTCCTCCAAACCCTAGCCCCAAGCCGCCGCCGCCTCCATAGCCGCCGCCGGCCCTAGGGCAAACCCTAGCCGGCGTCTAGCTAATCCCTAGCCGCCGTCTTGCCCCCTCCTTGGTGTGTCTAAACCCTAGAACACCGAGGGACTCTCTCATACTCCACCATACTCTCTCCGGCTTAAGGCGAAGCCCTGCGAGATCTCCCCTCTACTTCCGGTACCACGCCGTTGTGCTGCCGGAATCGCGAGGAGAGTGCTACAACCTCCGCTGCCTGCTGGAACAAGGGAGAGGAAGGTCTTCGTCGAGTACCGAACATGTGACCGACTGTGGGAGCACTGCCGGAACGCAGCGCCGGAAGGATCGTCTACGCGATCTTGAGATCGGAAAGAGTACGACTACATCACCCACGAGAATCCGCTCTCGTTAAACACTTTGGAATCTTCGAGGGTGAGTTATTCTATCGACTCGTTGCTACAATCTAGTAGATAGATCTTGGCTTGTTTGTTTGTATGCGGTAGAATTTTTTTGTTTTCCATGCTACGAAACCCAACACAATAATCCAATGGTTCCACTCACAAGCATCAACTACAATAGTAATCAACACCGGGAAAGTTCCCCCTAAGAACTAAAGCAATATCCAACACAATTGTTACAGCGGGACGGAGTGGTGGTGATGGTGCTGGTGGAGATGATGGTGTGGATGATGATGATGATTATGATCCCGATGAATCCTAGCTTGATGACGGTGTTGATGGCGACGATCTCCCCTCTCCGGGAAGGAATTCCCCCGGCAGAAATCTATCTGCCGGAGAGATCTTTCTCTCTTGGTATTTTCCGCCCCTAGAGGCGGCGGAAATCTATCTGTGGTTGATCCCCTAGTGTAAGGGTTACAAAGGGAAGATATAGTCAAAGGGGCGGAGTCGGAGGCCTGGCGGGTGGGCCACACCTGCCCTAGGCGCAGGGTAAGGTGGGCCCGCGCCTAGGGGGTGTGGGCCCCCGAGTGTCATGGTATTGTCGACGAGTACGCCATGGAGGGGTCCTCACAATGCGTGCTTAGAGACGTGGGGGAAGGAGGACGTTTGACGGGTACGAGGTAACACAGCTTACATAGGTTCAGATCCCACAACGGTGGCGGAATCCTACTCCTGCTATAAATCACTATAAGGGCAAATACGCCGAGTTACAGGGATTGGTTCGCTGTGCGAGGTTGTATGAATCGATGCCCTAAAGTCTCCCATAGGTCCGTCTTATATAGTCGCCAGGTCCTAGGGTTACAGGAAAAAGTCCTAGCCAGACAGGTTACAGAGTCCTACACCGTCTATTACTAGTCTTGTGTATCTTGCACTCCAAGGATCCGGGTACGTCGGTGAGTCCAACCGTAGCCTTCCTTTATCCGGCATGGGCCTCCCTTCTGGATCCATCTAACTGGGCCGCCCAGTAGGCCATGGTCCATGCTACCAATTGTGGGCCACCCGGGTTATCCGGATAGGAGACATGCTATGAGGATACCCATATAGCATATCCCCAACAGTAGCCCCCGGAGAACTCCGAGATCTTGCTCCGTCTTGCCTCTTCACGCTGAATGCTCCGTCTAGATGGATGTCGGCAAATCGTCCAGTAATATATTGTAGTCCTCCCAAAGAACCCTACAAGGTTTTCTCCGTCTTGAATATGTAAGTCGGTGAAATGCCGAATCTTCCATCGTACTCCTTCGTAGCCATACTGGATCCGTCCATGCCAGAATCTTCTGATGTGACGACTCATCTGCCTATGTTAGCTAGGGCGACGTAGACGTAGGTCAGCGACGCCTCGTAACTCACACATGCAGAGAACACAATCATGTGCGATTTTCCCGCGCGAGCGATACGAACTGTTGGTGGCGACGGTTGGGACGTGGCGAAATTTCCGCGCACGTTCGCGCACACGTCATCTACGTGGCAACCGTTTGGTCAAGCTGCACGAATCTTGATGCTGGAGATCATAAATAGTAACTGCGGTGGAATTTTTAATTTTCACCTCATTCTCTCCTCGCATCATCTTCTTCCTCCAGCGCGTGCCTCCTCGAGCTCTCCGCGCAAACTCGCGAAAAACCCTTGCCCCAATTTTTGCCAGTCACCTCCAAACTCACTCCATGGCTAGCAGCAGCACTACCCCTTCCATGGCGGCGTCGAGCGAAGCCGCGGCGAAGCCGGCGAGCTCCGTCGTCGTGCCTCCAGAGGGTTTGGTCATCCCTGTCTCGGCGGTGGTTGAGTCCACCGGCGGCGACCATAACCCAGCAGCGCTGGAGCCACTGGAGGAGGAGCTCGACTCCCACAAGGGTGATTGGCGCGGTTCGGACATCACGAACCGCGATATCCAGGAGCTGATCACCGAGGGCTACCTCCCTGTGACGGAGGACCTCGCCTGGCGGGCGGCGCCGGCCGGCAAGGTGACACCTTCTCCCCAAGCCGGAGAAAAAGTGTACCTCAAAGCCCAACTGGTACACGGCGTCTCCCTTCCCATCTCCAACTTCTTCCTTTCCGTCTTAAACCACTATAGAGTCCAGCCCCAGAACCTCTCTCCCAATAGCATCCTAGCGCTCAGCAATTACACGGCGCTTTGTGAGGGTTCCCTAGGGATTAAGCCTAGGCTAGATCTCTTCGTGTATTTATTCACCGTCAAGCGTGAAGCCGGAGCCAGTAAGGACGAACTTAGGAATTGCGGCACCATAAGCTTCAAGATCCGTCCTGGCCGGCGGTTCCCCGGCATCGTCGGCCACGAGTCCTACAAAAACTGGCAGCGTACTTACTTCTACGGCCCAGATATCCCTCTGGCCGGCCGAGAAGTAACGTACCCGGACTTTGTCGATGGAGCTGCCGCTGAAGCCTCGTCATGGAGATCCCAGGCCTCCCTTCCCTCCAACCTCGATGCTTCCCGCGCCATAAGGCGGATATAATGGTTCGTAGAGACGGGTTTGAACGGCTTGGACCTAGCCATGTGCTGGTTCATCAGGCGAATCCAACCTCTGCAACACCGCGCGAAGCTCATGCACGAGTATACCGGCGATAGAAGGGATAGACTCCACATCTCCGTGGACAATTTCTCGAGTGACTCCGTGAAGCTCCGCCTCAAGGACATCGTCAAGGTGAAGGACAAGAAGCATGGCTTTACTATCACCTACGACATGTTTGTAGACGGTAAGTGCCAAAGGTAGTTATTTATTTTCCGTGTATGACATATACTCCAGTTTTTCCGTCTAGCAAATGTCATCTCGTCTAACATGGTGGTTCTTCACCTTACATCTTAGCGACATATATGAGGACAGCATGGCTCCTCAAATCTATGATCCAAAGATGAAGGAAGTCACCGTCGTGTCCGACGACGATGCTCCATTGGCGCGAAAGCGGAAGAGCTCCAACTCTGACGCTGCCGATAGAGGCAAGAAGAAGAAGACGGAGGCTGGAGCCTCCAAGAAGACTACCGCCTCCCTGGAGGCGGAGAAGAGAAAAGTTACCGGGATCCCCTTTGCCAAAGCACCCCCACTTGTGTAAGCTTCTTTCTCTCCTACATTGTCTATTTATCTGTCTTGCTCCTGTACTTATGCATTTTGCAAGTTTCAGGAAGAAAGCCACGACCAGCTTGAAGAAGACCTCCAAAACATTGGGGGCTTCTAGAACCATTAAGGAAATGCTGCATCGCGACGCATCTCCCGCCATCGCCCCTGCCACTCCCTCCGTCAAGCCCTCGTCTGCCCCGACAAGCTCACAAGCTAAGGAGGCCTCTGTCCCTTCCGCCATGGAAGTGTACTCAGGTGCCTCTACCGAGGTCGCTGTTGTTGGCGAGCAGGCAACGCAGGAGAGTGCTGCCCACCAAATGCTGAAGCTCTGTCTAAGGATGCCATCGGTGGCGGTAAGGTGGTGGTGGAAGCTGGTACTTCTGCCGTAGGCGGCGCCCCCGCACCCAAGAAAACCATAGAGTATCCGAAGATAGTCTATCTGGTGCTTACACCGGGTAGCACTGCTCTGGTTCCAGGTGCAGCGCCGACATCTCCGACGTGCGGTCTAGAGGAGCTCCTCCGACAAGGAGAAATCTTGCAAGGAAACAGCGTATCCTTTGGCAAGCTGCTGGCCGAGAGCGCTACAAACCTCAAGATCATTGCACTTGTAAGTTTTATTTTCCTTTTGCATTTCATATGAGTATCCCACTGTAGCCCCCGAGGATGTAGACAGAAAACCATAGGTTTTTGCGTCTAGATGCTCTAAGAGTGACTAAGCTAGAAAACTTCTCACTGTAGCCCCGAAGCATATAGGTGGAATGAATTATTCCGACTAGATGCTTTAAGAGTAGCATACGCAGTGTTTATAAATTTCAATACTGTAGCCCCCAAGCCTTTAGTTGTAACTGAATTAGTTCCGACTAGATGCTTAAAGAAAAGCTAAGAATATATCCGAGTTAAAAACTTTATACTGTAGCCCCCAAGGTTCTAATTGAGAACTAAAATAGTTCCGACTAGATGCTTAAAAAAAAGCTAAGCATATTGCTAAGTCAAAAACTCTTGCTATAGCCTCGAGCGTCTAGGTGGAAATTTTTCGGCTAGATGCTCCAAGCAGATCAAACAACGTTTAACTTTTTCCCTTTTTCCATAGAACGAGAAAGCTCGGAGGGGCATGGCCAACGACAAGTACCAGAAGATGCATGCAGACTTGGAAGGTAAAAAGGGTAAAACTGCCTTCTTGAAGGAACAAATCACCAAGAGCAAGCGTCTGCTTTCTTTTCGCATTCCGACTTGGTTTTGTGCCCATATTATCCGAGTACTCACTGTGTACTTTGCTTTCTCCGACTTGCTGAAACCATTCCCAAGGCTAAGGACATTGTCGAGCAATCCAAGAACATTCAAGAGCTGGATAGCGAGAACAAGATCCTTAAACAAGAGAGGAAAGACATGCTGAAGATGCACGAGGAATCCATGAAAGTCATGCAGGACTCCCCCACCGAGGAAATCAATCGCTTGAAGGAGGAGATCTTGATCTTAAGAGATCAGAAGAAAGCTATCGATGAGCAGAATCAACGCCATCATGAGGTGTATAAGCTCCTACAACAAGAGAAATAATCCTTGGCGGACACCCTCTGGCAAGCTGAGGCCAGTATCTTCAATACGTTTTCTCCGTCTTGGATTTCTCTAGTCTAGATACTCTGAATTTTTGAACTCATGTGCTCCTTGTCGGAATTTGCAGCTCCTATTGGTTTAACCCGGTCACCTCCTCCAGCCAAGGAATGCATGGTTCTTGCCGGCAACTTCATCAACACCGCCATCACGCAAGACAAAGAGATCGCCAAGCCCCTCCAAATTAACATCAAGGCGTTGGAATCAATGGCGAAGTACTCGGAGATTCTGCGCCAAGCCCCCGAGCGTATCACAAGCTGGAAAGCTTCATGTGCACGGGCTGGTGCAAGGATGGCACTGTCCATGGTTAAGGCACACTATGAAGATGCTGACATCGACACAGTAACCTCTGGCATACCCGACATAGATGACGATGGCAAATAGATTAACCATGAATCTATCTTGTCGTCACTCGCGGGTTATGACACTAGAGTTGCCGACTTGGTCGACGTCAACGTCTTCCTGCCGATGAACACCATCGATGGCGGCAACCAAAGCTCCTCCGAGTCTCTTTGCACCGCCGACTTCGAGGGTGGATCTCCTGCTGCTGATGACGCTGCTTCTAAGTTGCATGTGCCAAAGGAATGAAAAACAACTTGTAATATTTGTTTCACGTTTGATGCGTATGCGGAAAAAACTATGTATTTAACTTAAGGCGAAAAACAATGTTGTATGTCCTGCTACTTAAGAACCAGTTTCCAGCATGTATATATTTTTTAAGCAAGTGATGGCTTATCCATTACTTTGGTTCTTATGCTTGACTTTTCGTGAGTCGGAAGACTCGTTGTCGGAACCATGTGCTCAGGTGATGATGCCCAATGGCACCGTCAATAACCCAAGCACAAAATCACCGACAATGAGTGCCAAAAGTCACTACTCTAGAATCCACATAAAAACGACAAAGAATGTGTAGACCAGAAAACTTAAGCTAACGCCCGTAGGCGGAATTTTCACAAGTGCAATCGCAAAGCTTGTGCATAAAGGTTTTACATGATCCAAAAATGAACACTAAAGGAGGTAAAAGACTCAGAAATATGAGTGAACCAGAGAGATTTATTTCATTGATCATATAAGAGGTACACAAAAAAATACTAAGTGTAAAAAGGACATAGTCGTGTTATGTTCCATGGACGATCAAGCTCAGGGTAGTCATCACCCGGGTCACGTCGCTTACGCTTATGATCCTCGTTGGGTCTATCGTTCAATTCACGATTGTCAACGAGGTAGTAAGACCCATTGAGCAGCGCCTTGCTTATGATGAATGGTCCTTCCCATGGCGGGGATAATTTGTGTGACTTCTTCTGCTTAAGTCGGAGCACCAAATCCCCCTCTTTAAACGAGCGATGCCGAATGCGGAGACTGTGGTAGCTGCGTAGCAATTCTTCCGCCCAGGCTCCACCTGCTCTATGTAGCGGTGCCTCAAGACGTGGCTTGATTCCCTGCAGAATTAATCCATTGTCTTTCTCAACCTGACCATTGGATTGTGGATGTGCCACCGATACAAGGTCAAGTCGGATGCCCTTCCAACAATAAGCTTCCACTTCTCAGAGTGACAAGTTGTTGCTGTTGTCGGTGATAATGCTATGTGGGAGACCAAATCTCACCACTAGATCCTGGACAAACCTGAGGGCAGTTGCCCCATCAAGCTTTCTAATGGGTTTAGCTTCTATCCATTTTGTGAATTTATCAACTGCCACTAGCAGATGCGTAAACCCACATGGTGCCGTCTGTAACGGTCCCACCATGTCTAGCCCCCAGACTGCAAACGGCCAAGTTATTGGTATTGTTCGCAATTCTTCAGTAGGAACATGTGGTTGTCGAGCATAATACTGGCATCCCATGCATGTTTCAACCAGCTTGTCGGCGTCCGCCTTCGCGATCAGCCAGTAGAATCCTTGCCGGAAGGCTTTCGCAAACAACGATCGAGGAGCGGCATGATGCCCGCAATCTCCGAGATGGATTTCTAGCTGGGAAACACACTTTAGGTATACACCAGTAGTGCTCCTTTTGTAGAGTTGCCCATTGATTATGGTATAACCCTTTGCTCGTCGTACTATTTTCCATCTTTCGACCTCGTCGTCGGGCAAAGTTCCATGTTCAAGATATTCCATGAACGGTTTTGTCCAAGCCGGAGGAACCTTTGTCACCATGTTGACGAAAGAATCAGCTCTATTCGAGTTGTCGATGTCGGCTCCCTTCACGGATGGTGTGCGCAGATGCTCTAGGAAAACTCCTGGCGGAATTCGTTTGTGCCCTGATCCAAGCTTAGATAGCAGATCATCCGCCTCGTTTTGCTCCCTAGGTACATACTTGACTTCGTAGCCCAAGAAGCTCTTGGCTATCTCGTCCACTTCATCTCGATATGCCGCCATCATAGGGTTCCGTGCATTCCAGGTGACAGCCACCTGCTAGGCAACCAAGTCGGAATCTCCACCGCAAACTATGCGCTTGATGCCAATATCCTTGGCTACACGTAGTCTGTGAATGATTGCTTCATACTCTGCCATGTTGTTTGTAGCCTCGAAGTGGATCTGCAGAACGTAGTGTAGCTTGTCTCCTGTTGGTGACTATAGCAATACACCACCCCCCCGAGCCGTTGAGCAGCTTTGACCCATCAAAGTGCATCACCCAGTACTCTGGTTCCGGCAACGGAGTAACATCTAGCATCTCTGTCCCAAGGCTTGTGACTTGATAGCGTCGCGTATTTTGTAAGTGATCTCGAAGGCGGCAAGTTCAATGCCCCACTTCGTGACCCTTCTCGTGGCGTCACTGTTGTTGATAATGTCGGACAGTGGGGTCTTGCTCACCACTGTGATTGGGTGCTCCTGAAAGTAGTGCCTCAGCTTCCAAGAAGCAAGGAATACTCCATAAGCTATCTTCTGGTAGTGCGGGTAACGCTGCTTGGACTCTGTCAAGACCTCGCTCACATAGTAAACTGGTCGTTGAACTCCGTGCTCATAGCCTGGTTCCTTCTGCTCTACCACGAAGACAATGCTCATTACCCAGTTGGTTGCCGCCATGTAGATTAATAGGGGCTCGCCAGGCTCGGGCGTTGCAAGGATGGGCGCTGAGGAAAGAATCTCCTTGAGCTGCTTCAATGCTGCATCTGCTTCGTCCGTCCACGTGAATTTGTCCGCCTACTTCAGCAACTTGTACAACGGCAGAACCTTCTCTCCAAGTCGGCTGACGAACCGACTAACTGCTGCAACACAACTTGTTAGTCGTTGAATGTCCTTTCGGCATGTCGGACGGTTTATGTTTAAGATGGCCTTGATTTTCTCCGGGTTGACCTCGATTCTGTGCTGGGAAACGATGAAACCCAACAATTTGCCGGCTGGAACCCCGAAGACGCACTTCATAGGGTTAAGTATCATGCTGTATTTCTGGAGATTATCAAAGGTTTCTTTCAAGTCGGAGATTAAGTCATTTGACTTTTTAGACATCACCGCGATATCGTCCACATAGGCGTGAACATTCCGAACAATTTGGTCGTGCAGGCAACGTTGCATTGTCCGCTGGTACGTAGCACCTGCGTTTTTCAGCCCAAAGGGCATCGTAACATAGCAAAACATGTCGTATGGGGTAGTGAATGAAGTGGCCAATTGGTCCGACTTCCTCATCTTGATCTGGTGGTATCATGATTATGCATTGAGAAAACACAAAAGTTTCGAGCCAGCCGTCGAGTCAATGACTTGGTCAATGCGAGGCAAAGCAAACGGATCTTTGGGACATGCTTTGTTCAAGCCGGTGCAATCAACGCACATTCTTAATTCATTGGTTCCCTTTTTGGGGACAAGTACAGGATTGGCCACCCATTGGGTGTGAAGGACTTCTCGGATAAATCTAGCCTTAAGTAACCTAGCTATCTCTTTGCCAATGGCGCGTCTCTTCTCATCTCCAAAGCGCCATAGAGGTTGTTTCACTGGTTTGGATTTTGGATCAATGTTTAAGCTGTGCTCGGCAAGTTCCCTATGTACACCTTTCATGTCGGCATTTTGCCAGGCAAAGATGTCCTTGTTCTCACAGAGGAACTCGACAAGCGCGCTTTCCTATTTGGGATCCAGGTTCATCCCAATGGCAGTGACCTTGGAGGAATCGCCTACCACAAGTTCCACCGGCTTGGTCTCGATGGCGGCCTTGAACGCAGGAGCGGAGTTAGAGATCTGTTTCTTCGACGCGGGCATCTCTGAGTCATTGACCTTTCTCTGGATCTCTTTGAATTCTTCGCTGTAGAGGACAGCTTCCGCAATGGCTGCTTCATTGATCTCGCAGTCCCTTGCCTTCGTAAAGCTTCCGGATAGGGTGATGACACCGTTTGGTTTGGGTATCTTGAGTTTGTTGTAGACGAAGCATGGCTTGGCCATGAACATGTGGAATATGTCGCGGCCAAATATGACATGGTACACGCTTTTGAAGGGGACCACCTCGAAGGTCATGCGCTCTTGGCGGTAATTATTAACATCGCCAAAGGCAACCTGAAGTGTAATGCACCCAAGGGACCGAGCCTCCCGACCTGGAACTACGCCATGAAAGATGGTGTTGGTCCGACTTAGGTTTGCCTCCGTCAAGTTCACCTTCTGCAGTGTATCCAGGTACATGATGTTGATGCTGCTTCCACTATCCACCATACACTTAGTGAACTCCACGCCGTCAATCAAGGGGTTGATGACCATGGCGTACTGGTTCTCCGTAGGGATAAGGTCTGGGTGGTCCGTCTTGTCCCAAGTAATTGGAACCTCCGACCAACGCAGGTACTGGGGAACTGGGGGCAGAGTAGCCATCAGGATCCTTAGAGGTCTTCTGTTGTCGGACGGTGGGGGTGCCAAGGAAAGTGTGGTAGACCGGCGCCTTCTTCACGAAGGGGTTCTTGCCCTTGTCGTCGCTCTTGGCGGCGTTCTTGGGGTCAACATCCTCGTCCATGTCACTTGAATCCTTGGACTCCTCATCCTTCTTGTTCCACTTGCCCTTGCCTCGCGGTCTGTTCTTCCGACTTTGCTTGTAGCCGGACTCCGGGTCTTCCTTGAGGTTGTTGACGAACTTGCAGTGTCGATTGGTATGGGTGGCCTTACCGTTGACATTGAGGTGTACGAGGCACGGCATATCGCGGTACTCCTCGTAGATTTGGGGAACACGGAGCGGCGCTGAGGTAGTTTCACTTCCTCATTGCTGCCCACGACCAGCTCCCCTTCCTCGACCACGTTGTCCGCCATCACCTCGTCCTGCAAAAGTCATAGCAACCATGTCGGTAGATTGCTTTTCTTCTGGAGCGGTTTTCCGCTTTGTACTGTTCTTCCTCGGAGCTTGAGTTGGAACGACCGTTGCCGGCAAGGAGCCGCGAGCATCGTCGTCGGCAGCTGCAAACTCACTAGCCAATTGAATAATATGGTTCAAGTCAAGCTCGTGATTGTCCTGCAAGCGCTTCAGCTTATGTCGGAGCAACATTCCCCTTTCCAACCCATCGATGAAGGCGGCCATGGCAGTCTGAGCGTGCACTCCTGCGCAGGAATTCTTCATGTCCAGCCAGCGGGAGAGGTAGGCGTGAGATGTCTCGTCTTTCTCTTGCACGCACCGCTGTAGATCGCCAATAGTGCAGGGACGCTTGTATGTACCCTCAAAGTTCTTGGTGAACGCTTCTTGCATGTCCAACCAATTGCAGATGGATTTAACCGGCAAGTCGTCGATCCATTGATGGGTCGTGCCTGCCAACATTAATAGGAGGTACTTGACGGTGATGTTGGGGTTGCCTCCGACAATCTCCACCGCATTGCCATAGTCCTGCAACCATGTGGCTGGCTTGGCGGTGCCGTCATAGGGCTTGATGGTCTTGTCAATCCGGAAACCCTTTGGGTAAGTTGCGGACCGTATTGTAGGTCCAAAGCAACATGGTCCCAGGTATGGTCCTTCCCGGGCCTCGTGGATCTTATCGATCTGCGAACGTGCGTCGTATGGCTCTGGGTTCTTCTTCTTCTTGTCAACAGGGGATGGGCTGTGTGAACGACGCGGGCCTCCTCCGCCATGGTTACTGCTAGGTGGTGACGGAGGCGGAGGTGGCGGTGGGTTATCCTTCTTGCTGTTACCCTCCTGCGATGCCTCGCGCCTGTCACGATTGCTTGTCGGACGCGGAGGGTCATGGCGCGATCTGCTCTTGTGTCCTTGGTTGCGCTCTCCGTCATGACGGGTCTGCTCCATGTTGTCACGGATGACGATGTCGCACTGCTTTGGCGGGGACATATCCGTATGATGGTGAGCCTTGGGATCTTCGCGATGTCGGGGGGGGGGGGGTATCCGGCCGGTGGCGATGGGCGACGAGGTCGGGCCTTTTTCTCCATTGTCGGAGGATATGGGGATAGCATCCTTCCTATTGCGCGCATCCCTCCGTCTTTTTTCTGATGAACCCGTCTGGGACCCGACATCAAGAGGAGATCGGTCCCTTGGCGGCTTATACTGGCTAGACTGGCAAAGTGCTGGGTCGGACTCAAGCCTCTAAGAGGTGGCCTTTTCCTGCTGCTTCACCGCCTTGGCCCCTAGGTCATAGACCTGTTCCACTTCCTCGGGCGATCTATCCTGCTCCACAAGGGTCTTGGCAACGGCGAGGTAAGGAGTGGGGTGGGCATCACCTGTTTGCCCTCACTATCAATGTATGGCTTGGCCTGTGCCGGCTTCGAGGGAGCCCATCCTAGGTTTCACCATACACCAGGATCGTTGATGACGCAGGCCGGAGCTTTCTTGGCCTTCTGCTACTGTAGGAGAGTCTTGTATTCGGCCTCCATTGCTCTAGCTTTCTCTATGGACTTCTCCGTGTTGACCAGATCTTGATCTAGCTTAGCGTCTTGCTCCGCGATGGCCTGCGCTTCCTCCAGCAGCTGCTGGCGCTTCTCATCAAGCTGAGTCACGTTCCGGATATGAGCTACGGTTAGTGGCTCAACGAGGAGATTGCCGTACATCACTCTATCAGCTGGAGTAACTTGGGCAGCAGCAGACGTAGATGCCGGAGGTGGCAATTTTGCGGTGTTGTTGTTGCTTGGGCCGGTGCCGAGTTCCCGCGGCTGTTGCGCTGGGTTAGGCGGAGGAGGCATGACCTTCGCGCGATCATCGTCAGCAGCAATAAGTGGCCCTTCCCCTTTTCCAGTGCTGTAGGCGGAGCTCGTCCGGGTTGATCTTCATCCATCACTATCCCAATGGTGACGAACACCTCTCGAGGTGTGACGGCGTTGTTTGCTTACCCGTCGCGCATGTACTCCTCATCCATCTCCTCCATGGCGGAGTCTAGTTCCTCTGGACTGAAATCTATCTCCTCTGAATCTGCACTGAAGTCAGCATAAAGCGCGTCAATAACAGAGTCGGAGGGTGCCAGGACTTCTTCGATGACGGGCGGTGGAGGCGCAACTGCAGCAACGATGACCCGAGGTGGTGGCCCAGCTGCGATGATGGCGGCCGGAGGCGGTGGTGGTGGTGGCTGAATCGGAGGAGCTCAGTCAATGAGCACAAGCTCTGTCTGATCTGCCGCTTCGTCCTCCACGAAGTTGTTGGGTGTTCACCATGCCTTCGAAGGTAAGGCGGTCTGACGCCTCCTGCCGTCTTAGAGAATGTCGGAGAAGTGTGCCATGGTCTAGTCCTTCCACAAAGTGATACATAGCATCATCATTGGGGTAGTGGGCCAGATCGGCTCGTACACGGAGCCACCTGGCCAGGTAATCGCGGGGTTTTCGCCCTCTACCTAAATGCAACGCGCCAGATCGAAGATGGTAACCACGCCGACGAACTTGGATCTTCGCTGTCGACGCGCAGCGAAGCGGCGGACTTGCAGCGATCTTCCACCTTTATATCCTGCACAGGGGCGGTTTGGGTGGGCCTTGAGTTTTTCCGATCTTTGGCGGCAAACCCCGAAGAGAGATCCGACATCGATCCTTCCGCGAACGTATCCTGCCCGTAGGCGGTCCGTGTGGGCCCTGATGCTCCTCTGACTTCCAGGGAACTAGTGCCCGAGTCGGTTTCGCCAATGAAAAGGTGGATGTCTCCGATAGGAACGATCGAACACCACATAGGGTTCGTCTTCACCGGGATCTAGAACAAGTCGGGAGGGACGATCGGAACATTGCCGGAGAAGAGAATGCGACCGATGGCCACGGTTTCTCCGATTCCCGCAAAGATCTTGGTCCTCGCCCGCTGAAGAGCATGAAGCGCCTCTTGCCCCATTGTGGGTGCCAACTGTCGTGGTATTCCCGACGAGTACACCATGGAGGGGTCCTCACAGTTCGTGTTCAGAGACGTGGGGGAAGGCGTACAGTTTACAGGTACGAGGTAGCACAGCTTACCCAGGTTCAGATCCCACAACGGTGGCGGAATCCTACTCCTGCTATAAATCACTATAAGGGCAAATACGTCGAGTTACAAGGATTGGTTCGCTGTGCGAGGTTGTATGAATCTATGCCCTAAAGGCTCCCATAGGCCCGACTTATATAGTCGCCAGGTCCCAGGGTTACAGGGAAAAGTCCTAGCCGGACAGGTTACAGAGTCCTACACCGTCTATTACTAGTCTTGTGTATCTTGCACTCCAAGGCTCCGAGTACGTCGGTGACTCCAACCGTAGCCTTCCTTTATCCGGAATGGGCCTGCCTTCTGGATCCATCTAACTGGGCCGCCCAGCAGGCCATGGGCCATGCTACCAAATGTGGGCCACCCGGGTTATCCGGATAGGAGACATGCTATGAGGATACCCATATAGCATATCCCCAACACCGAGGCCCATCTCCGTCCCTCCTTCTAGCTTCCTTCGTCTTCTGATAAAATAATATGTTTCCATATTTTTTTTGTATTTTTCTGATCTTCGCAAAATTGCACCGAAACTCCTTATTTTCCATCAGAATTCAGACTCCGACAGTCCATCCTCCAGGAATCATCCAACATGCATAAACAGATGACAAGACATAAGTAATACCTCATAATAAGACAAATATCAATGAATAGAGGTAAATTATGATATAGAAAGGTGATGCAAATTGGGCGTATCAACTCCCCCAAGCCTAGACTTCGCTTTTCCCTAAGCGAAAACTGAGCTCAGTAAACATGTCCACGGGTATGTAGTGAAGTGTCGATAAAAGAATATGAACAAGAAGCATCACACTTACCATTGCACAACTCATAGAAGAAAGTAACTCACCATTATATAACTTAGCTTGCAACCAAGTACAGCAGTCACAATAGAGATACATAAAGATAAATCATAATTGGAATTGGCAAACTTGTTCTTGGTCAGAGAACACCTGGCAAACAGTTTCACAAAAGCTTTTTGTAGAAGTTTTAAAACAGGAACACTCTTTGCTCAAAAAGGTTTTTCACAAGTTAAGGCTTTCAAAGTAATACTCAATAGATAAGAGTTTTGTGCAAAAAAGGAAGATAAGGAACATGATTGAATAAATCACCGTATGAATGCTTGAAACACAACAACTCAAAAGCTTGCTGGAGATAGAGAGGAAGTAGGTTTACTGACTCAACTGGTAACTTGGAGGAAGGTCCCTTCTTAGAGGGTAGCAGGGATTACAAGTCATAAAGAGCTTTCAAAATATTATGGTACTTACTAGCTTTGAGCTCTCTTCGCCCCTATCATAAGCATCTTGAGATGATTAAGGTTAAAGTGAACAAAGATGGAGTATATGCTTGACAAAATATAAGTTGGCAATCTCATGTCCCTTGAATATGAGGTCCACTCCTCATGCATACTCAACTTTGGGCCCAGGTAAGTTCTTATCATTGTAAGTATTTGAATATCATTGAGAACCACCAATGGGGTACCGTTTGCACATGGTACAGGAGCTTTCCCATAACCAAAATGACAAAGCAAGCAGACAATGAGTATCTCAGCAATCTTTTTATTTACTATGTGCATAGCTTTTTATTGAGGATTCTTCATAGATGACTCACTATGGTGATGCTGCAAGTTTCCACCATGATTAAGCATGGCTTAGGCTAGCGGCCCAGGCGTTTCTCTAACACAAGATACAAACTCCATGGACTTACAAGTTCCCTCTTTATTTCACACTGTTGACATCCATAGAAAAAAGAGCACGATATCAACTATGCAAAGTGTACAAGTTCAATGTTGAAAATGTTCCCCGTGATAGCACGGTTCTACTAATTCCAATGTATAGATGCAAGCATATACAACTTCGATGTTCACAATGGTTCAAGTCTATTAGGGGAAAGTAAATAAGGTGTGCCGTCAAGTTCGTGAGAGCTTTACTAACTAGTTTTCTCATAACAAAATACTTTTTAATTCGAAAGGTAGATGAAGCTTGAGAATTTGCTTAGAATAGCAAAAGCTACTAGGTAGACATTGTTGGGGATATTCTATATGGGTATCCTCATAGCATGTCTCCTATCCGGATAACCCGGGTGGCCCACAGTTGGTAGCATGGCCCATGGCCTGCTGGGCGGCCCAGTTAGATGGATCCATAAGGGAGGCCCATGCTGGATAAAGGAAGGCTACGGTTGGAGTCACCGACGTACCCAGAGCCTTGGAGTGCAAGATACACAAGACTAGTAATAGACGGTGTAGGACTCTGTAACCTGTCCGGCTAGGACTTTTCCCTGTAACCCTAGGACCTGGCAACTATATAAGTTGGGCCTATGGGATCCTTTAGGGCACAATCTCAGACGTTCATAGACAACTTCAGACAACCTCGCACAGCGAACCTATCTCTGTAACTCGGCGTATTGACCTTATTGTGATTTATAGCAGGAGTAGGATTCTGCAACCGTTGTGGGATCTGAACCTGGGTAAGCTGTGTTACCTCGTACCCGTCAACCGTCCTCCATCCCCCACGTCTCTAAACACGCACTATGAGGACCCCTCCATGGCGTACTCGTCGGCAATACCACGATAGTTGGCGCCCACGGTGGGGCAAGAGGCACTTCAGGATCTTCAGCGGGCGGGGACCAAGGTCTTCGCGGAAATCGGCAAAACCGTAGCCATCGGTCGCGTTCTCTTCTCCGGCAACGTTCTGATCGTCCCTCCTGACGAGTTCTGGATCCCAGCGAGGACGAACCCTATGCGATGCTCGATCGTTACTATCGGAGACATCCACCTCTTCATCATCGAAACCGACTCGGGCACTAGTTCCCTGGGAGTCGGAGGAGCATCAAGGCCCGCACGGACCGCCTACGGGCAGGATACGTTCGCAGAAGGATCGATGTGGGACCTCTCTTTGGAGTTTGCCGGCAAAGATCGGAAAAGTTCAAGGCCCACACAAACCGCCCTTGTGCAGGATATAAAGGTGGAAGATCACTGCAAGTCCACTGGCTTTGCCCGTGCGTCTGGACAGCAGAGATCCAAGTTCGTCGGCATGGTTACCATCTTCGATCTGGCGTGTTGTGTTCAGAGAGAGGGCGAAAACCCCCGCGACTACCTTGCCAGGTAGCTCCGTATACGAGCCGATCTGGCCCACTACCCCGATGATAATGCTATATATCACTTCGTGGAAGGACTGGACCATGGCACGCTTCTCCGGCATTCTCTAAGACGGCAGCAGGCGTCAGGACGCCTTACCCTCGAAGGCATGGTGAGCACCGTCAACAACTACGCGGAGGCTGACGCGGCAGCCCAAACAGCGCTTGCGCTCATCGACGATGATCCTCCGATTCAGCCACCGCCACCATCGCCTCCGGCCGCCATCGTCACAGTTGTGCTGCCACCTCCAGTCATCGTCGCTGCTATTGCACCTCCACTGCCCGTCATCGAGGAAGTCCTGGCACCCTCCGACTCTGCTATTGACGCGCTTTATGCTGACTTCAGTGCAGATACATAGGAGATAGATTTCAGTCCAGAAGAGCTAGACTCCGCCATGCAGGAGATGGAGGAGGAGTACACGTGCGACGAGCAAGCCAACAATGCCGTCACGTCTTGAGGGGTGTTCGTCACCATTGGTATGGCGGTGGATGAAGATCAACCCGGACGAGCTCCGCCTACAGCGCAGGAGAAGGGGAAGGGGCCACTTATTGATGGTGGCAATGATCGCGCAAAGGTCATGCCTCCTCTGCCTAACCCAGTGCAGCATCCATAAGAACTCGGCACCGGCCCGAGCAACAACAACACCGCAAACTTGCCACCTCTGGCATCTACGTCTGCAGTGGCCCTTGTTACACCAGCTGATAGAGTGATGTACGGCAATCTCCTCGTTGAACCACTGACCGTAGCTCATATCCGGAACATGACTCAGCTTGACGAGAAGCTCAAGCAACTGCTAGAGGAAGCGCAGGCCATCTCGGAGCAAGGCGCTAAGCTAGATCGAGATCTGGTTAACACGCATAAGTCCATAGAGAAAGCTAGAGCAATGGAGGTCGAGTACAAAACTTTGCTGCAACAGCAGAAGGCCAAGAAAGCTCCGGCTCGAGTCATCAACGATCCTGGTGTACGGAGAAACCTAGGATGGGCTCCCTCGAAGCTGGCACATGCCAAGAATACATTGACATTGAAGGCAAGCAAGTGATGCCCACCCCACTCCTTTACCTCGCCGTCGCCAAGACCCTTCTAGAGCAGGATAGATCGCCCGAGGCAGTGGAACAGGTCTATGACCTAGTGGCCAAGGTGGTGAAGCAGCAGGAAAAGGCCACCTCTCAAAGGCTTGAGTCCGACCCAGCACTCCGCCAGTCTAGCCAGTATAAGCCGCCAAGGGACAAATCTCCTCTTGATGTCGGGTCCCAGATAGGTTCATCAGAACGAAGATGGAGGGATGCGTGCAACAGGAAGGATGCTATCCCCATATACTCCGACCATGGAGAAAAGGCCCGACCTCGTCGCCGATCGCCACGCACCGGTCCCCCCAACATCACGAAGATCACAAGGCTCACCATCGTACGGATATGCCCCCACCAAAGCAGTGCGGCATCGTCATCCGTGACAACGTAGAGCAGACCCGTCATGACGGAGAGCGCAACCAAGGACGTAGGAGCAGGTCACGCCATGACCCTCCGCGCCCGACAAGCAATCGTGACAACCTTGACAAGCAGCCCATCCCCTGTTGACAACAAGAAGAACCCGAAGCCATACGATGCACGTTCGCGGATCGATAAGATCCACGAGGCTCGGGAAGGACCATACATGGGACCACATTGCTTTGGACCTGCAATACGTTCCACAACTTACCCCAAAGGTTTCCGAATTGACAAGACCATCAAGCCCTATGACGGCACCGCCAAGCCAGCCACATGGTTGCAGGACTATGGCAACGCGGTGGAGATTGTCGGAGGCAACCCCAACGTCGCCGTCAAGTACCTCCTGTTAATGTTGGCGGGCATGGCCCGTCAATGGATCGACGACTTGCCGGAGAAATGCATCTACAATTGGCTGGACATGCAACAAGCGTTCACCAAGAACTTTGAGGGTACATACAAGCGTCCCTGCACTGTTGGCGATCTACAGCGATGCATGCAAGAGAAAGACGAGACATCTCGTGCCTACCTCTCCCGCTAGCTGGACATGAAGAATTCCTGCGCAGGAGTGCACGCTCAGACCGCCATGGCCGCCTTCATCGATGGGTTGGAAAGGGGCACGTTGCTCCGACATAAGCTGAAGCACTTGCAGGACAATCACCAGCTTGGTTTGAATTAGATGATCCAGTTGGCCAGTGAGTTCATAGCTGCCGACGACGATGCTCGTGGCTCTTTGCCGGCAACGACCGTTCCAACTCAAGCTCGGCGGAATAGAAGTACAAAGCGGAAAACCGCTCTAGAAGAAAAGCAATCTACCGACATGGTCGCTATGACTTTTGCAGGACGAGGTGATGGCGGACAACGTGGCCGAGGAAGGGGAGCTAGTCGTGGGCAACAACGAGGAAGTGAAACTACCTCGGCGCCGCTCCGCGTTCCCCAAACCTACGAGGAGTACCGCGATATGTCGTGCCTCGTACACCTCGACGTCAACAGCAAGGCCACCCATACCAATAGACACTGCAAGTTCCTCAACGACCTCGTGGAAGACCCGGAGTCCGGCTACAAGCAAAGTAGGAAGATCAGACCGCGAGGCAAGGGAAAGGGGAAGAAAAAGGAGGAGTCCAAGGATTCAAGTGACATGGACGAGGACGTTGAAGCACGCCTCCAAGAGAGACGACAAGGGAAAGAACCCCTTCGTGAAGAAGGTGCCAGTCTACCACACTTTCCTTGGCACCCCCACCGTCCGACAACAGAAGACCTCCCCTGAGGATACTGATGGCTACTCTCCCCCCAGTTCCCCAGTACCTGCGCTGGTCGGAGGTTCCAATTACTTGGGACAGGACGGACCACCCAGACCTTATCCCTACAGAGAACCAATACGCCATGGTCATCTACCCCTTGATTGACGGCGTGGAGTTCACCAAGTGTATGGTGGATAGTGGAAGCAGCATCAACATCATGTACATGGATACACTTCAGAAGATGAACTTGACGGAGGCAAACCTAAGGCGGACCAACACCATCTTCCACGGCGTAGTTCCTGGTCGGGAGGCTCGGTCCCTTGGGTGCATTACACTTCAGGTTGCCTTTGGCGATGTTAATAATTACCGCCAAGAGCGCATGAACTTCGAGGTGGTCCCCTTCAAGAGCGTGTACCATGTCATATTTGGCCGCGACATATTCCACACGTTCATGGCCAAGCCATGCTTCGTCTACAACAAACTCAAGATACCCGGACCAAATGGTGTCATCACCTTATCCGGAAGCTTTACGAAGGCAAGGGACTGCGAGATCAATGAAGAAGACGTTGCGGAAGCTATCCTCTACAGCGAAGAATTCAAAGAGATCCAGAGCAAGGTCGATGACTCAGAGATGCCCGCGTCGAAGAAACAGATCTCCGACTCCGCTCCTGCGTTCAAGGCTGCCATCGAGACCAAGCCGGTGGAACTTGTGCTAGGCGATGCCTCCAAGGTCACCGCCATTGGGACAAACCTGGATCCCAAATAGGAAAGCGCGCTCGTCGAGTTCCTCCGTGAGAATAGGGACATCTTTGCCTGGCAACCTTTCGACATGAAAGGTGTACCTAGGGAACTTGCCGAGCACAACTTAAACATTGATCCAAAATCCAAACCAGTGGAACAACCTCTACGACGCTTTGGGGGTGAGAAGAGACGCGCCATTGGCAAAGAGATAGCTAGGTTACTTAAGGCTAGATTTATCCGACAAGTCCTTCACACCCAATGGGTGGCCAATCCTGTACTTGTCCCCAAAAAGGGAACCAATGAATTAAGAATGTGCGTTGATTACCGCGGCTTGAACAAAGCATGTCCCAAAGATCCGTTTGCTTTGCCTCGCATTGACCAAGTCATTGACTCGACGGCTGGCTCGGAACTTTTGTGTTTTCTCGATGCATACTCAGGATACCACCAGATCAAGATGAGGCAGTCGGACCAATTGGCCACTTCGTTCACTACCCCATACGACACAGTTTGCTATGTTACGATGCCCTTTGGACTGAAAAATGCAGGTGCTACGTACCAGCGGACAATGCAATGTTTCCTTCATGACCAAATTGGTTGGAACGTTCACGCTTATGTGGACGATATCGCGGTGATGTCTAAAAAGTCAAACGACTTAATCTTCGACTTAAAAGAAACCTTTGATAATCTCCGGAAATACAACATGATGCTTAACCCTAAGAAGTGCATCTTCGGGGTTCCAGCCGGTAAATTGTTGGGTTTCATCGTTTCCCAACGCGGAATCGAGGTTAACCCGGAGAAAATCAAGGCCATCTTGAACATAATCCATCCGACATGCCTAAAGGACATTCAACGACTAATAGGTTGTGTTGCAGCAGTTAGTCGGTTCGTTAGCCGACTTGGAGAGAAGGCTCTGCCGCTATACAAGTTGCTGAAGAAGGCGGACAAATTCACATGGACGGACGAAGCAGATGCAGCATTGAAGCAGCTCAAGGAGATTCTTTCCTCAACGCCTATCCTTGCAGCACCCGAGACTGGAGAACCCCTGTTAATCTACCTGGCGGCAACCAACCAGGTAATCAGCATCGTCGTCGTGGTAGAGCGGAAGGAACCAGGCTATGAGCACGGAGTTCAACGACCAGTTTACTATGTGAGCGAGGTCTTGACGGAGTCCAAGCAGCGTTACCCACACTACTAGAAGATAGCTTATGGAGTATTCCTTGCTTGTCGGAAGCTAAGGCATTACTTTCAGGAGCACCCAATCATAGTGGTGAGCAAGACTCCACTGTCCGACATAATCAACAATAGCGATGCTACAGGAAGGGTCACAAAGTGGGGCATTGAACTTGCCGCCTTCGAGATCACCTACAAGAGACGCGACGCTATCAAGTCACAAGCCTTGGAGGATTTTGTTGTAGATTGGACGGACATGCCAGACGCTACTCCATTGCCAGAACCAGAGTACTGGGTGATGCACTTTGACAGATCAAAGCGCCGGCTGGTGTACTGCTACAGTCACCAACAGGAGACAAGCTACACTACGTTCTACGGATCCACTTCGAGGTGACAAACAACATGGCGGAGTATGAAGCACTCATTCACGGACTACGTGTAGCCAAGGATATTGGCATCAAGCGCATAGTTTGCTGTGGAGATTCCGACTTGGTTGCCCAGCAGGTGGCTGGCACCTGGAATGCGCGGAACCCTATGATGGCGGCATATCGAGACGAAGTGGACGAGATAGCCAAGAGATTCTTGGGCTACAAAGTCAAGTATGTACCTAGGGAGCAAAATGAGGCAGCTGATCTGTTGTCTAATCTTGGATCAGGGCGCAAACAAATTCCGCTAGGAGTTTTCCTAGAGAATCTGCGCACACCATCCATGAAGGGAGCCGACATCGACAATCCGAACAGAGTTGACTCTTTCGTCAACATGGTGACCAAGGTCCCTCCGGCTTGGACAAAACCGTTCATGGAATATCTCGAACACAGAACTTTGCCTGACGACGAGGTCGAAAGACGGCAAATAGTACCACGAGCAAAGGGTTATACCATAATCAATGGGCAACTCTACAAAAGGAGCACTACTGGTGTATACCTAAAGTGTGTTTCCCAGATAGAAGGTATGGAAATCCTACGCGAAATACATCTCGGAGATTGCGGGCATCACGCCGCTCCCCGATCGTTGGTCGCGAAAGCCTCTCGGCAAGGATTCTCGGTCGATCACTGGCGGACGCCGACAAGCTGGTTGAGACATGCATGGGATGCCATTATTATGCCCGACAACCACATGTTCCTGCTGAAAAATTGCGAACAATACCAATAACTTGGCCATTTGCAGTCTGGGGGCTAGACATGGTGGGACCGTTACAGACGGCAACTTGTGGGTTTACGCATCTGCTTGTAGCAGTTGATAAATTCACTAAATGGACAAAAGCTAAACCCATTAGAAAGCTTGATGGGGCAACTGCCCTCAGGTTTGTCCTGGATCTAGTGGTGAGATTTGGTCTCCCACATAGCATTATCACCGACAATGGCAGCAATTTGTCACTCGAAGAAGTGGAGGCTTATTGTTGGGAGAAAGGAATCCGACTTGACCTTGCATCTGTGGCACACCCACAATCCAATGGTCAGGTTGAGCGAGCCAATGGATTAATTCTGCAGGGAATCAAGCCACATCTTGAGGCACCGCTACATAGAGCAGCTGGAGCCTGGGCGGAAGAATTGCCATCTGTGCTGTGGAGTTTACGAACTACACCCAACAGATCCATCGGCTACACCCCTTATTTCAGGGTATATGGAGCAGAATCCATCCTGCCTTCCGACATACTTCACGATGCACCAAGAGTTGCCGCCTACGACGAAGATGACGCTGAAGAATCCAGACGACTAGATGTGGACCTTCTCGAGGAGGAGCGCATTTTGGAATGCCCAAGATCCGCCATCTACCAGCAGAAGCTACGCAGCTACCATAGTCGCCGCGTTAGGCATTGCTCATTTAAAGAGGGGGATTTGGTGCTCCGACTTAAGCAGAAGAAGTCACACAAATTATCCCCGCCATGGGAAGGAACGTTCATCATAAACAAGGAGCTACTCAATGGGTCTTACTACCTCGTTGACAATCGTGAACTAAAGGATAGACCCAACGAGGATCATAAGCATAAGATACGTGACCCGGATGATGACTACCCGGAGCTTGATTGGCCATGAAACATAGCACAACTACGTCCTTTTTACACTTAGCATTTTTTCTCTAATTGTGTACCTCTTATATGATCAATGAAATAAATCTCTCTGGTTCACTCATATTTCTGAGTCTTTTACCTCCTTTATTGTTCATTTTTGGATCATGTAAAAACCTTTATGCATAAGATTTGCGATTGCACTTGTGAAAATTCCGCCTACGGGCGTTAGCTTAAGTTTTCTGGTCTACACATTCTTTGTCGTTTTTATGTGGATTCTGGAGTAGTGACTTTTGGCACTTATTGGCGGTGATTTTGTGCTTAGGTTATTGACGGTGCCATTGGGCATCATCACCTGAGCGCATGGTTCCGACAACGAGTCTTCGGACTCACGAAAATTCAAGCATAAGAACCAATGTAATGGATAAGCCGGCACTTGCTTAAACATATATACATGCTGGAAACTAGTTCTTGAGTAGCAGGAAATAACAACCATTGTTTTCCGCCTTAAGTTACATCAATAAGTTTTTTCCGCACATGCACCAAAGATGAAACAAATAATACAAAGTTGTTCTTCATTCCTTTGGCGCAGGAGACTTAGATGCAGCGTCATCACCAGCAGGAGAGCCACCTTCGAAGTCGGCGGTCTGAAGAGACTCGGAGGAGCTTTGGTTGCCCCCATCGATGGTGTTCATCGGAAAGAAGACGTTGATATGGACCAAGTCGACAACTCTGGTATCATAGCCCGCGAGCAACGACAAGATGGATTCATGGTTAATCTCTTTGCCATCGTCGTCTGCCTCGGGAATGCCAGAGGTCACCGTGTCGATGTCGGCATCTTCATAGTATGCCTTCACCATTGACAGCGCCATCCTTGCGCCAGCCCGTGCACATGAAGCCTTCAAGCTTGTGATACGCTCGGGGGCTCGGCGCAGAATCTCCGAGTACTTCACCATGGAGTCCGATGCCTTGATATTTATCTGGAGGGGCTTGGCAATCTCCTTAGCTTGTGTGATGGCGGTGTTGATGAAGTTGCCGGCTAGAACCATGCATTCCTTGGCTGGAGGTGGCGATCGGGTTAAACCCATAGGAGCTGCAAATTCCGACAAGGAACACATGAGTTCAACAATTCAGAGTACCCAGACTACAGAAATCCAAGACAGAGAAAACTTACTGAAGATGCTGGCCTCAGCTTGCCAGAGGGTCTCCGCCAAGGATTCTTTCTCTTGTTGGAGGAGCTTATACGCCTCACTATGGCGTTGATTTTGCTCATCGGCAGCTTTCTTCTGACCTCTTAAGATAGAGATCTCCTCCTTCAAGCGATTGATTTCCTCAGTGGCGAAGTCCTACAGGACCTTCATTGACTCCTCATGCATTTTCAACATGTCCTTCCTCTCCTGCTTAAGAATTTTGTTCTCGCTATTGTAGCACCCCGGGTAAAACCACTACTAGAAAATTGTCTGCATTTACCTTTGTGCATCATCATGTCATCAGCATGCATCTATTTTCCTAAAAACTATTTTACAAAGCCTATCTTTGTTTTCTAAATACTCCCCTCTAGACTTCAAACATAAACCCTTGGTCCGCCCGGATCATTTATTTGTCTAAAACTATTTATAAAAAATATTTAAAAACTAAATAAAAATATAAATTATTTTAGTGGGGGAGGCCGCCACCGGCCAGGCCCAAAAGGCCCAACCGGCAGCCACCTACTACCCCAAACCCTAAAATCTACCTAACCCTAAAATCCAACACCCCACCTAACCAAACCCTCCAACCCACTCCCGCCGCCGCCACCCTCTCTCACCCGCTCGTCCCGTACACACACATAGCACACACGCACACGCTCCCACACCTGACCACACACGCACTCACGCTGTGTACACACCCCAGACCCAACCCGTTTCAAACCAACACACCACGACTCCACGGCACGAGCCCACCACTCCCGATCGGGATCCCCACCTAACCTCGCTCTCATATCATCTCTTACCACCCGCTACTGTTCCTTCGAGAATCAGCCGCCGCTGCTTCCCTCCTCGCACCCCCGCCGCTGAAGTTCCGCCGACCCCGCCTCTGGCTGGCCCCGCCTGCAACCTCCTCCGTCCTTCAAGCCAGCCGCCGCCCCCCCTGGCCATGGCGCCGCCTGCCGTCTCCGATCCCGCGCGGCTCCGGCCGCTCTGCGTCGAGCTCATCCTCGAGCCGCCGTCGCCCTCGGCCCCTTCCTCCCGCTCAGGTCATCGCCCCGCAGGCCCTGCCGCAGCGCGTCGCTGCTGCTCTGCCTCTCCGTTTCATCGGCCGCAGACGCGGTCGTCCTTTCCTCAGTCGCCATCCGCTGACGCCAGCCACCTCCCTGTTTCCAGCGCGCCCAAAAGCCTTACCTTCTCCTGCAGGTCGCCGAGGTTACTGTTTTCCAACCGCTGTCGTGGGCGCCCTCCGCTTGTCTTCGGACTCTTTCGCCTCTCATCTGTAGTACCGACCCGGTCGGCTCGATGTTGTTGTATATGACTCGCTAGTCTCTTCAAGCCTTGTTTCTGCCCGTGTTGTGTTGTCCTGATGCTTCTTTTGGTGCTCAACGTTTGCCCCTGGTGCTCCACTTCAGGCGGTGAACTTTGACGTGTTGATGTTGAACCTGTTCTGCGAATATGTGGCTGCTGGTGCTCAAGCAGAGGCCAAGATCACTGATGCCCGATCCAAGTGCGTCACTGTCAAACAAAGAGGGATCCGGCATGTGTCCATCACGGACGACAAGATCTTCGACACGACACCCGAAAACGGCGATGTCCACCCCCAAGATCTTCTTCATGGAACCGATGGTCGTGAACCTGAGCCCGGTGTCCGAAGACCGATCCCGATCCCGCCGAGACCGAACCCGAACCCCTCTGACCCCAAGATCTTCGATCCACCAATGTGCGACCCCTATCCGACACCCTATATTTTATAATATATGAGACATTATGACTTGTTGTATATAAATTATTCATGTCGCATATATATATTATGTGGTTTGGGGCATTATGCGATTCACCTAATAATTAAATATGGATGCCATATGCGGGTTTTTCTAGCCTAATATTGAACCTATTTAAATTTGTGTAGCGAACCGGTCATATGTTTTGCCTTGTTAAGACAACATTTAAATTGCGGGGTATCTAAATAACTTGAACCATATAATTAATTGTCGGGGCCCCGGTTCTGCTTAATATGACCTAATTGCATCGCACCTTTGCCATGTCATACATCATACATGCATCATGCCGATCTTCTGCCATAATATTAAATAGTGCATCCGGTGTTTGTGCTAGTGCTTTGCTTCTTCACGGGTTAGACCTTTGACAATGTTTCCAGGCGAGCATTCTCCCTCTTTCTACCTATTTTACATTTATAGTCTTTATTTCCTCCTGTTGATCTATTGCTATCTGTGTTGCGATGCTATAGAATCCCTAACCCATTATACTTCCCTGCAGCCCTTATATTGCCATGGACACATCCTATTACCTGTTGTTTGGTAGATAGTCGTCCTTGCGAGTCGTAGTTGCTTGCCCAGGTGATATGTCGCATCGTCGATGTCCCACAGTTGTTGGAGTAATGCCTCTTGCTTAATGTTGGAAATGATCATGGCTTTAATTATCGTTTAACAACTAAAACTGAAGTAGGTAAATAATGCAGAGGCATAGGTGGGCAATAGATGTTTTTTGGTTTTTAACCGTCCACTTGTGTCCCGTAGGACCCCGAGTACTTGATACCTGTTCTTTGAATATTCGCACTATCCGCATGTGGGACCATGAATCCCCCTAACCCTAGCTTGAGTCATATTTAATTCCTTGGGGCCACAAGTAGTTTGGGGCTTTATTACTATCATGTACTTATGCCATGCTTTACTGCTTTATTTACGATTGCGCGTGGAGCGCCTGTACTGTTTAGGTAAGTGGAATGTTTCCGCGGTATCGACAAGCCCAGTCACACTTTCGGGTTCCTAGTCATTTACAGCCATTGTCACAAACCTCTGGGTCCGTCTCGGAGCCGGCCAACTTCATCGCGGGTAGCTTAGTGGGGTGGCCCCCTGAAATCAAATATGAATCTTGCGAATGTTCTGTCGTGATGCCTCGTTGGGTTTTCATTTGGTTTTTCTTGAGGTTGATCGTGCGTGTGTTGCTATTTGTGCCCCCCTGCAGGGTAAAACTTTCTGAAAGCCGTGTCCATGGTTATGGACGACTTGGAGCACAGTATCTCGATCATAGACAACTATAACTAAAGTAGTGCTATAAATTTGACTTTATAATGACTAGTAATCAGCTTCACTATAATGGAATGGCTAAATAAAAGTGCCAACAATTGCTGGTTTGGGTTGTCACCTGTTACCATTGTATCTGACTAGTAAGTATTGCAACTACAACGGAATGGCTAAATAAAAGTACCAACAACTGCTGGGTTTTGGGATGCCTCATTCTATATGTATCTGACTAGTAAGTACTACAACTACAACCGAATGGTTAACTAAAACTGCCCATCGCTTATTATATCAGGATGACTCATGCTATCTATATCTGACTGGTAACTGCCGTAACTATAACAGAATGAATAAAACTGCCAACTGTGTGATTCCTCGGTTGACTTCCTCATTTGGTCTCGAGGGGTAAATACCAGGATGGGTATGCTTGGTGATAGTTTCAGGTTGGGTCTGAATAGGTCTTTCTTATCCCTATCTGATAGTCGCCAGTTGTATTGAGTCTCTATAGCTTCTTTAGTGCATGCTGCGCTGCTTCCTCAGTCCACCATACCTATGTAGGTGAGGACCGCCGAATTCTAGTCTCGCCGTGTACTGGCATCAGTACTGACCGCTCTCTTTTTCCTTTTCCCTTTGTCGGCACCCCTTTTGTTTAAGCAGGTTTTGAGATCGACGTCGTTAGAAGGGTTACCCTTCCGGCTTGGCCTAGGCAGGGTTATGGACGCCATTGGTTATTCTTCAGGGCTCTTAGCCTAATTTGCATCTTGTCCATACTCGGACGTTGTATCATTTTTCAAGGTGATTTGGATCTTTGTACTATATATTGTATTCTCGACTCGATGAGTCAATGTTGTATATATCTGTTTTGTGGGTTCCATCGTGGACTAATGTGTAATGATATTACTTCGTTTTCCACCCGCACGGAAGTGTCTGGTGGGCACCTTTGAATCATTTCTATGCGGGTTTGGTGGGAATCGCTAAAACTTGCATAGGGCTGATTCTGAGGGTGTTACAGCTATCCAGCTCTTGAATGTGCTTGGATTGCTCGACAATATTCTTGGCCTTGGCAATGGTTTCTGCAAGTCAGAGAAAGCAAAGTACACAATGACTACTCGGAGAATATGGGCAAAAAACCAAGTCGGAATGCGAAAAAGAAAACAGACGCTTGCTCTTGGTGATCTGTTCCTCCAAGAAGGCAGTTTTACCCTTTTCAGCTTCCAAATCTGCGTGCATCTTCTGGTACTTGTCATTGGCCATGCCCTCCGAGCACTCTCGTTCTGTGGAAAAAAGGTCAAAGTTAAAACATTGTTTGGTCTGCTTGGAGCATCTAGCCGGAAATTTTCCACCTAGACCTCGGGGGGCTACAGCGGGAATTTTTGACTTAGCATTATGCTTAGCTTTTCTTTAAGCATCTAGTCGGAACTATTTCAGTTTTCGATTAGAAGCTTGGGGGATACAGTATAAAGTTTTTTAACTCGGATATATGCTTAGCTTTTCTTTAAGCATATAGTCAGAACTAATTCAGTTAGAACTAGAAGCTTGGGGGCTACAGTATTGAAATTTATAAACACTGCGTATGATACTCAGAAAAGCATCTAGTCGGAATAATTCATTCCACCTACATGATGCTTGGGGGCTAGAGTGAGAAGTTTTCTAACTTAGTCACTCTTAGAGCATATAGATGCAAAACCTATGGTTTTCCGTCTACATCCTCGGGGGCTATAGTGGGATACTCATATGAAATGCAAAAGGAAAATAAAACTTACAAGTGCAATGATCTTGAGTTTTGTAGCACTCTCGTCCAGCAGCTTGCCAAAGGATTCGCTGTTTCCTTGCAAGATTTCTTCTTGTCGGCGGAGCTCCTCTAGACCGCATGTCAGAGATGTCGGTGCCACACCAGGGACCAGAGCAGTGCTCCCCGGTGTAAGTACCGGGTAGACTATCTTTGGATAGGCTATGGTTTTATTGGGTGCAGAAGTACTTGCTTCCACCATCGCCTTACCGCCATCGATGGCATCCTTAGCCGGAGCTTCAGCCATTCGGTGGGAAGCACTCTCCTGCATCGCCTGCTCGCCGACAACAGTAAGCTCGGTAGAGGCACCTGAGTCCACTTCCATGGCGGAAGGGCCAGATGCCTCCTTAGCTTGTGAGCTTGTCAGGGCAGACGAAGGCTGGACGGAGGGAGTGGCAGGGGCGATGGAGGGAGATGCATCGCGATGCAGCATGTCCTTAATATTTCTAGAAGCCCCTGATGTTTTGGAGGTCTTCTTCAGGCTGGTCGTGGATTTCTTCCTAAAACATGCAAAATTCATAAGTATAGGAACAAGACAGATAATTAGACAATGTCGGAAAGAAAGAAGCTTACACAAGTGGGGGTTCTTTGGCAAAGGGGATCCCGGTAACTTTTCTCTTCTCCGCCTCCAGGGTGGCGGTAGTCTTCTTGGAGGCTCCACCCTCCGTCTTCTTCTTCTTGCCTCCGTCGGCAGCGTCAAAGGTGGAGCTCTTCCGCTTTCGCGCCAACGGAGCATCGTCGTCGGACAAGACGGTGACTTCCTTCATCTTTGGATCATAGATTTGAGGAGCCATGCTGCCCTCATCTATGTCGCTAAGCTGTTAAGTGAGAAGTCACCATGTTAGATGAGATGACATTTGCAAGACGGAAGAACTGGAGTATATGTCATACACGGAAAATAAATAACTACCTTTGGGCACTTGCCGTCTACGAACATGTCGTAGGTGATGGTGAAGCCATGCTTCTTGTACTTCACCTTGATGATGTCCTTAAGGCGGAGCTTGACGGAGTCGCTCGAGAAGTTGTCCACGAAGATGCGGAGGCTATCCCTTCTATCGCTGGTATACTCGTGCATGAGCTTCGCGCGGTGCTGCAAAGGTTGGATTCGCCTGATGAACCAGCACATGGCGAGGTCCAAGCCGGTCAAACCCGTCTCCACGAACCATTCTATACGCCTTATGGCGCGGGAAGCATCGAGGTCGGAGGGAAGGGAGGCCTGGGATCTCCATGACGAGGCTTCAGCGGCGGCTCCGTCAATGAAGTCCGGGTACGTTACTTGTCGGCCAGCCAGAGGGATATCTGGGCCATAGAAGTACGTCCACTGGCAATTTTTGCAGGACCCGTGGCTGACGATGTCGGGGAACCACCGGCCAGGTCGGATCTTTAAGCTTATGGTGCTGCAATTCCTAAGTTCTTCCTTACTAGCTCCGGCTTCACGCTTGACGGCGAGGAAGTACACGAAGAGGTCTAGCCTAGGCTTTATCCCTAAGTAACCCTCGCAGAGCGCCGCGTAGTTGCTAAGCGCTAAGATACTATTGGGAGAAAGATTTTGGGGCTGGACTCTGTAGTGGTTCAAGACGGAGAGGAAGAAGTTGGAGATGGGCAGGGAGACGCCGCATACCAGTTGGGATTTGAGGTACACTTTTTCTCCTGCTTGGGGAGAAGGTGTCACCTTGCCGGCCGGCGCCGCCCGCCAGACGAGCCCCTCCGTCGCAGGGAGGTAGCCCTCGGTGATCAGCTCCTGGATATCACGGTTGGTGATATCTGAGCCACGCCAGTCCCCCTTGTCACTACAAGAAATGTGTTGATTTATGACCATTTGTCAGTGACCCTAGATGAAATCGTCATACATCTATGACGATTTTACACAAAATCGTCGTAAACCATCTAGAGAGGCCAAAACCCTACATAATTATGACGATTTAGACAAAAATCGTCATAACTTTCTTATACAAAATCGTCATGACACGGGCGTAAAAACATAGGACCTTATTTGTAAAGATCATGACGATTTTATATCGTCGTAACTTTTAATTCGCGAAATGTTTAAATGACGTAGCAGCCACATCACCTGTTGCATCTATGTGTCATCTTATGTGTCAAATATTCCTCAATTATGTGGACCAACAACATGACACAGTGAACGAATCATGGGGATCGAACTCGCGATGCACGGGCTTCCTAGAGTAGGTATGAAGCTGGCAACCACAAGTACACGAGCATCTACGTATTAAACCCAGCACCCCGCGAACTCACTGGCGAATGATGGAACCAGCTAACCACATGGAACTTCGTGTTATACTCCCGCACACAGCCTTCTTAACTTTAAAACGGTATGTTGGGAATGCGCCTTCCTCCTATTCTCCTCCCTTTTCTTCTTTCAATATATGTTCAGCCAATCAGAATGCAAGAAGGAGACTACCATGGATCACCCCACAGAATCAGATCGCATCCATCCACAATACTCCATCCAACGGTGATATCTCTCTCACCCACCGAAAAAATCGGAGCGAACTTAGCGCGGGCTGCCGAATTGACCTTGACGCTGGAGGTTTCGATTTTGGGCCGCGGGAGACCAAAACTTGGACTAGGTCAGGCCGCATCCAACCAACCACACCGACCCCACTCACGGAGAGACTCACCCCATCGCACAGACTTCCTCCCTCGTCTCCTCGTGCACCGCCTCCGCCAACATCCAATCCTCCTCCTTCCCCGCCGCCACACCGGCGGCCACCCCAGTCCTCCAGCGCCCGCGACCACCTTCGACTCACCCGCGACCCATCTCCCCTCACGAGATTTCTCCCCTATGCCCGAAGATAGACCCGATGAAACCCTATCCTAGATCCTGGTTGTCCAATGAGCAGCAGGACGTGGGCGTCGCTCGACATCGGTGAAGGAGGGGACGGCGGGCGGTGCCAGCGAAGGAGAGGCGGGGTACCAACTCCATCCTAGAACCTCTCCTCCCATCCAATGGTAGACGCGACCTCCTTCTCCACACTCGTGAGCTCCCTCCTCCTCCTCCTCCCCATTCAATCTTCTTGTAGCCTCCTGACATTTGTAACCCTCCTCCTGACCATCTTCTTGCAAGCCATGGAGAGCCTGGCGGTGGCGCAAAGGGCTGCGCTCCTGGTCTCCAGGTCCACCTCGCTGCTCCTCTCCCTCCGCGTCGTGTCCCCGGTCGTCTCCGCCTCCGGAGGGCCCCACAGCCGTGTGCACCTCGTCACCTCCGCCAATGCTGAACCCTATGTAAAGTTGGCCTTATCTGTACTCTAGTAGAATAATTATAATGATGAAGGTGGATTGTCGGATGTGAAAATTCCACGCCCATTTCTGCGTCCTAGTTGTACCAGTTGTAGTTTCCATGAATTTGTTTTCTAGAATTATTCATGAGAAGAATCGAGTCATCCACTGGATTTTCTTCCGTGAATATAATTGCACAATTAGATTTTTCAGCACATACTTCTTTCTAATAACTGTTAGGCTAGCTTATGTGAGTGTTAAGATGCAGGGAATCATAATGTTAGTTTGTCACGAGTTCAGTTGGTGTTCATCACTGGCAGTCTAAGTAAACGGATATCCTAGCTATAAGAGTTATAGTATTCATGAAAAAGTTTCACGGAAATATTCTTGAGAAAAAAATAAGCCACTCACTGAAACTTTTCTGTGAATAACATCACAAATTGAGGTTTTTCATCACATGATTTCTTCTAATGACATTTTTGTCAAGTTTAGGGAGTATAGATTCAGAGGTGAGTATGGCATGTGGTAATGTTAGTTATTTTAGTTCATTAGATTCAGTTGATGTTTGTCGCCGGCGGTCTAAGGAAATAGATATGTAGTTCTCTGTTACTATGTATTTCTGATGTGCAAAAATGGATTTTGCATTGGTGTGTGTTGCTTTTATTGAACCTTTTAATGGTACAGATGCAGTCCTTTCATGCACTGCTGCCATGCATATTTGTCACTCACTTGCTAGATATCTATTCTATTTTTTACATTTCTTAAAACATGTATATATATAGCTTGATATTGGAAATAATTGTCTCCACTTTACACTTTCATGTAAACACTACCAAGTACAACTGTTCCTACATAGTGGAGTCCCGCACGGATCCGGCGTCTCCGACCTCGGTATCCACACGGAGGAGCAGCGGCAGTGCCAGACCCGTCCGTTGTTGCTGCTATTCTGGCTTGGACTGGAGGGCGTCCAGGTACATGCATCTCCGTCGGCAGGTGCGTCTGCGTCTGCTTCTCCATCTTCCTATTTCACTAGTGCTCTTTGTGTTGCTTGCTGTAGATGATACTTAGTGATTATGTACTGGTTCTTTCTTATCTTCTTGCGAATTGGGCAGTATAATTTTGATGCGAAACTACATAGCTCTAGCTGTGACAAGACAGTAGTATATATCTTGTGGCATCACATACCCATAATACATAGAGTTTAGTCCTTCCACTTACACATGGCTTACATTCATGCTTGCTGCCCCATTAATTTCAGTAAATTATGTCATGGTAATATGTTGTTTTCCTTTCTAATGTCTTCCTCACTTACATGTGGCTTATATTTCACTTTGGCGCCCCACCTCGCACACAGACCCAACGAATTTGACTTTTGGCTGACCAAAATTTGGGTCCAACAGGCGCGACCGTGCGAGACAACCCCAAACCAGCGACCAACTCCCAATATGTCAGCCAAACCCAATGAGACCGAACCCTAAGCTCCTAGCGCCACATTCCCTCCTCCAAGAAGATCTTCGCCGTTTAGGTGTCTTTGTTTACCAAGACTAATGAATTTATCTATTTTGTGAATCAATGTTATGGTAGGAAATCAACACTTGATGTCTGACATTTTCCTCGCCATCAAATTTAATTAATCATCTCACCACACACACCAAAGTTCCTGTTCATGTAGTACACAATCATAAACAGATACTATTGTATGTTTAGTAATACTACTAACCAAAGGTAGGTTTCTTAGTTTATTTTTTTAGTTGAGATAATTTCCTCCACATAAAAATATTCTATATCATATAGAATAATGAGGTGTTCTGCATCTAAATATTCATGGGTACCAGTATATTATGTGATTTTCCCCTAAAACAAACTCTTATATGTCTTACTTTGGAACGATTTTTATTTCTGAACAATGTACATTCTTTGTGTACAGACATAGTGTGGAGGTCGCTTGGAGCCCTAGCCTCAACCCATAGCGTGGATAGTACAGACATGAGGAGCTCGACATGGGTCTAGCGTCTGTGACCTAGTTTAGGCTGGCGGATTCAATGCAAATGCGGCACAAGTTGATGGTACACGGAGGAGCAGTGGCAGCGCTTGATCTGTCCTTGGATGGGAAGATGGTAGCATATTCCGTCTTCGTTCTTTGCGATTGCGTATACTATAGAAAAAGTTTTATTCGTGATACATAAATTGTCTATTTTTCTTCACTACTGCTAGCTCGTAGGTTTATTGTTGTTTATAGCTTTGACCTTCTATCTGAACAATATGTAAAGGGAGATAGTCCATTTCATTATTAGTGTTCTGTAGAGAACTTCTGTAGTCAACAAAGTGATCAGCCAACTTCTACTGAAGCATTGTATCATAAATACTATCAGTAGTTAAATGTTAGGAGTATATAAATGGTATGCCTGTAAATACTAGGCTTCCAGCTCACTGCATGCTCTCAGCTAATTGTTGATTTTTTGGTGCTGAATGTTTTACTTCGTCAGCAATTCTATCTCATGCGCTAAGTCTATTGCATTCACACATGTACTTGCTACGCTACTTGTAAGTTTTAATTTTCTCTAGTATCATGTTGCTGCAGGGTGCAGGTTGTTGATGATAAGAGGGGCCACAGTGACATGGCATACACATTAGGGTCAACACCTACGACCCCAAGACAGGCCACCTTCTTGACCTGGAATAGCAAGTAAACCCTCCCGTGTGACGGTCTTCTCTCTGGTAATTGCTTATAGTGGCGGTCTTCTCTCTGGTAACCTCGTATAGACCTCCTATTTCCCCTCTACCATCTTGAATGGACTAAAATCTGGTGTGTTCGTAATTTTTAAGGCATTGCCAGTCTTTCATTCCAATGTCAACTGGATTGTCTTGACGTCAAGTTTATTCTTCTAAGACACTTACTTGATCTCTTAGTCTGCACTGCTATTGATTGATTGTTGCTAGATTGGTGTAAGGCCATATGTACACATAACATTCAATCTAAGGAAAACTTTTAGGGTTGTATTAACATTTGATGATATAATTTAGTTTCTTTCAAGTTTCAAGCAATTGCCGACAAGTTGTTTTAAGAGCAAACATGTTTTTGCTGTAGTAGATCCTTGTTGAATTGTGCCACGTAGTGTATATCTGTGATTTTATCTAGATTCTACTACATTTTACAATTGTACTTTATTTAACACATTGTACTTGTAAATTGTGCTTTGAGCATCTGTTATTACTAGTATACCATCTCACCATAGAGTTGAATCGAGTACTGATGATTGTGGTCAAGAGGAAATAACTTGTATAATTTGTGCAGATGCTTGGTGAAAGCTTTCTATCCACTTGTCTCTTCAAATCATGGTATCATCAGTCATGAGATGCTACTAATATCTATTTCGAGTTGCTCATGCAGTTTTTTATTCATAACTGATGATCATGCAGGAGCGCATAATGGTACACCGACAAGCACCTGCAACATCCCTGGAGTACGCCGCCAGCCTAAAGGTAATAGGAATGCTCAACTATTGATTGTGTGAAAAACAAATTAGTAATGGTTACATGTGTGGCTTTGATGTTATGTCTATGGTTTTGTTCCTGCCGATGCCTAATGATCTTATTGGAGATTTGGACTATGTCTTTGTTGTGATAGTCTGCTTACACTAATGCAGCTTTTCACATGGCATTTGATTTTCTATTTTATTTATTCACTTGATGCATGGTTGGTAGTATTAAGATATTAAGACAGATCTGGTTCTTGATTGCATTTTTATCATTTCCCATATTTTCATGTGCGTGCAGTTTTTAATAAGTAGCGAGAAAAAACATGATATGAAGTACAAGATGTATGTCTCGAGTTTCTGTAATTAGCGAGAAACAACATGATGTGAAGCATTTCCCAGCTTTTGAGCTGAGAAAAGTTCTCTAGTGAATCTTTATTATTGAAATCACCATCTTGGAGTTCAATACTCAAGTAGTGCTTTATATATAATCACAGGTTCCATCAGGTGCCTAAATTTGACAAGGAAAACGAAGTTGCTGCGGATACCTGCCGGTTGCAATGAGTGTAGGAGGAAGCCCCCACCTAGACCTGCTTCATGCTACGGCCGTCTTTTTGCGTCCTTCCAAGGTACTAGAAACTGTCTCATGTTATCAAGAAATCCACAAATATACTTGTTTCTTGTCTTTGCAAACCAAACTTGAAGCGTATTAGTTCTTATCTACTCCGTATTATCTACTACTGTTGTTGTATGACAAACCCTGGAGAAAAATCATATTTGTGATGTAGTTTCTGTAACTTGGCATTTCTATATTGCTTGTTTATCTTGTACAATCATTCATTGTGATGTAACATACATTTGTTGTTGTTTGTGCAAGTTTTGATGAGCTTTCCCTTATTTATAGGCTATAGTATTGTTGTAAGCTATAGTATAATTGTAGGCTATAGTATCATCTAGCTGCTTGTAGATTTGTGTTTGTTTTGTTTCCTGCTATTTTATGTTATTGTTAAAAGATATTGCTTTAATTCTGACTTGATAGTCATAACCATAATTTCTTGCTTTTTTACAGGAGCACCATTTTGGTAGGAGAAAATCCTGGATGTGCACTTGGTGATCATGGAGCTAGTGGTGTCGAGAATGGTAGCACCATTTTGGTAGGAGATAATCCTGGAGCTTGGACGTGGTGTATTTCTTGGTTAACTTATTGTTGCCTAGCATATGTTGCAATTGGTGCTATTTGCTAATAAGTTAATGTAAATACTGAATTGTAATCTTGGATGTGCATTTATGAGCCTGCTATTTGCTGATAAATTATCTTGCATGTCGTGTATCTTATGAAAATGGTGTATTTTATTAATGTATTTGCAAACTCTCGTGTATTTTCTCGATTTATTGCATGGCTGAAGCAATTCCAGAAATGAAAATGCAAATTCTAGTTAAAAAAATAGCAGAAATCTGGACTGGATGAAATGTATTTGGGCTCTAAAAAGGCTATGGCCCAAAATATATTGTAACAAATCTGAAAATAAATAAGTGTACCGTAAGAAGGCAAGGCCCAAAAGTGACAAACCTAAAAAGGCCAAGGCCTAGCAAATAAAAGGCTAGAATTATTGGGCCAGCCCATTTAGATCACTAAAATGGACTGGGCTGATTTTGATTTAAGACGATTTCATTTCGTCACAATTTTTCCATGTAGGATCGGCCACGTAGGATCTGAGCTGGCCTGGCTAGATGGTCCATGGCGATATTGGATCGTCATAGACGTTATGACGATTCAATATCGTCATAGACGGTTATAACGATTTTACCAAAAAAGTCGTTATAGTTCATTTGCGATGCCCAGCTTTCGACGATCTCAAAATCGTTATAGAATCGTCATAAATAGACTACTATGACGATTCTATGACGAAAATTGAGGGTCATATATAGCCAGATTCCTTGTAGTGTGTGTGAATCCAGCTCCTCCTCTAACGGCTCCAGCGCCACCAGATTGTGGTTGCCGCTGGTGGACTCAATCACCGCCAAGGCGGGGATGACCAAGCCCTCTGGGGGCACGACGATAGAGCTCGCCGGCTTCGCCGCAGCTTCCCTCGATGCTGCCATGGAAGGAGAGGTGCTTATGCTGGCCATGGAGAGAGGTTGGAGGTGACTGGTGCAGATTGAGGCTAGGGTTTTTCGCGAGTTTTGCGCGGAGAGCTCGAGGAGGCGCGCGCTGGAGGAAGAAGACAACGCGAGGAGAAAATGAGGTAAAAGGTAGAAATTCCACCACGGTTACTATTTATCATCTCCAGCGTAAAGATTCGTGCAGCTTGATCGGACTGTTGCCGCGTAGACGACGTGTTCGTGAACGTGCGCGGAAATTTCGCCACGTCTCCAACCGTCGCCGCCAACGGTTCGTATCGCTCGCGCGGGAAAATCGGACATGATTGCGCTCTCTACATGTGTGAGTTACGAGGCGTCGCCAACCTAAGCCTACGTCGTCCTGGCTAACATAGGCAGATGAGCCGTCACATCAGAAGATTCTGGCATGGATGGATCCAGTCCGGCTACGGAAGAGTACGATGGAAGATTCAGCATTTCTCCGACTTACGTGTTGAAGACGGAGAAAACCTTGTAGGGTTCTTTGGGAGGACTACAAGATGTTGCTTGATGATTTGCCGACATCCATCTAGACGGAGCATTCCATACGAAGAGGCAATATTGCGCAAGATCTCGGAGTTCTCCGGGGCCTACTGTTGGGGATATGCTATATGGGTATCCTCATAGCATGTCTCCTATCCGGATAACCCGGGTGGCCCACAGTTGGTAGCATGGCCCATGGCCTGCTGGGCGGCCCAGTTAGATGGATCCAGAAGGGAGGCCCATGCCAGATAAAGGAAGGCTACGGTTGGAGTCACCGACGTACCCAGAGCCTTGGAGTGCAAGATACACAAGACTAGTAATCGACGGTGTAGGACTCTGTAACCTGTCCGGCTAGGACTTTTCCCTGTAACCCTAGGACCTAGCGACTATATAAGTCGGACCTATGAGAGCCTTTAGGGAACAATCTCAGACGTTCATAGACAACTTCAGACAACCTCGCATAGCGAACCTATCTCTGTAACTCAGCGTATTGCCCTTATAGTGATTTATAGCAGGAGTAGGATTCCGCCACCGTTCTGGGATCTGAACCTGGGTAAGCTATGTTACCTCGTACCCGTCAACCATCCGCCTTCCCCCACGTCTCTAAACACACACTATGAGGACCCCTCCATGGCGTACTTGTCGTCAATACCACGATAGATATGGTGGACACAAGTGGCAAAAGTTTTGGGTTCAAAGGATTTTGGAAAAACGAGAAGTATGCCTTCTCAAAACAGGTTTTTGGCTAGCAAGGTTGGGTAGCAAGCAAGAGAGTTGAAAGAAACAAGCAAGCATACAAGTAATAAAGCCAAACATGTAATCTTCCTTGAAGAAACAAAAGAATCTTAAATAAAGAATACTAAGCTTATGAGCCAACAAGAAAGAAAACCAATAATACCAAATACATGTAAGCTTTTTCTTTCTTTATTTTTATTTCAAACTAAACCAATGACCAGAACTCGGTATGCCAAAACCAATTTAGATACACTTGATGATCCCAAAGTGGTGCCCATACTGATCAACAAGATCCATCATATAATAGTGATTCCAAACTAAAAATAAGAAGTGCAAAAAGTAAAAGATGAGACTTCCCATTAATATTGCAATAAAGGCACTCACACCAAGGGATACAAAGATAATCAACTAAAGGAGAGATACTTACACATGAAAACCAAACAACAAAATAACTTCTCTACCACAAATATGAATCCACTAAAAAGGTAAACGATAGAAGATAATGGTGGTCATACCGCGGCACTCCCCCAAGCTTGGAACAAGCCAAGGGGATGCCAAACCTGATGATGAATTACTCCTTCGGTGGTGGTGGTGTTCTATTGTCATCATGAAACTTCCAAGGCAATGGTTCTCCATCCAAAAAGGATGTCCTTGTCTCTGCAATCCTGAAACTAGGAGCAGAGCTTATGGGATCAAATCTAGCCTCATACTCACAGTTTTGATTCTGTATGTCAAAGAGCTGTGCTTGCAATTGATTGGTGGTATGACGGAGTGAGAAGATCTCTTCTCGGAGCTCAGCAACTTCTCCCTCGTCCTTGGTGATGAGTTCTGAACTTATCTTGTGAATAACATCCACTTCATGTTCTGCCATCTTCTTGTACCTGAGACTTCTTGTTCTAGCGCTTCCATCCTGTCTTCCAGACTGCCTTCTCTCTTAGGGCCTTGAACTTCTTTCATATGTACCTTCCCCTCTTTGAGGATCAACTCTTTGGGATGAATCCTCAACTCATACATGTACGGGTTGAGGACGTCCGCAGAGGAATCCTCCGTGGGTGATCCAGAGGAAGACATTGAGGCTCCAAATCTGAGAATTTTCCTGACAGAAACAGATCGAAACGAAAACACGACGAGAACACGATGCAAGAACCTCGGGGAACCCGGGGAGTTATATATTACGAAGATTCAATGCATAAGGAAGGTTTTGACACGGAAATGAGGCGGAGTCGGAGCTCGGGGGTGGAACACCCCCTCAAAAGTGCCAGTTGGGCCGTCTGGGTGGGTTTGTCCACCCCGGGCTCCGTTTCCCCTTCATTTTCGTCTCGTAACTTCCCTTATGTATTAAAAACATCAAAAATATAAAAATATTGGGGTTTCACGAACCTTCTGTTTTCATCACTTTTACCTATTCAAGGACGAACTCTGCAGTTTATGGTGTTTGGCTTCTGATAAATTCTTCTAGAGTTATCATTTGAATAACATTAACATCTTCGTTATAAGAATCTCTAGAAATATAATGTTTTAGTCTTTAACCATTCACCACCTATGTTGTGTAATCCTTTAGAGAAGAAATTTTGATGGGACATGAACGGTACACTTCCTTGATAACAAAAGGTCCTTCCCATTTGGACAGTAGTTTCTCTGCAAAAAATCTGAGACGAGACCTATACAAAAGAACTTTCTCACCAACATGGAACTCCCTTTTGAGAATTCTCCTATCATGCCATCTTTTTATTTTTTCCTTAAAGAGCCTCACATTTTCATAAGCTTCACCTCTCCACTCATCTAGATTACTTAAGTCGAGCAGTCTTTTCTCACCAGCAAGTCTAAAGTCTCTATTCAACTCTTTCACTGCCCAATAAGCTTTGTGTTTTAATTCTAAAGGCAAGTGACAAGCTTTCCCATAGACCATTTTGTAAGGAGACATCCCCATAGGATTTTTATAAGCAGTTCTATAAGCCCACAAAGCGTCATTCAACTTTTTAGCCCAATTTTTCCTAGATCTATTAACAGTCTTCTACAAGATAGATTTGATTTCCCTATTGGAAAGTTCTACTTGCCCACTAGTTTGGGGGTCATAAGCTGGAGCTATTATGTGATTTACATCATACTCAGCGGGAGTTTTTCTAAAAAACCCATGAATAAAATGAGAGCCTCCATCAGTCATGAGATATCTAGGCACACCGAACCTAGGAAAAATGACATCTTTAAGCATTTTCAAAGAGGTTTTACCATCATCACTGTTTGTTGGTATGGCTTCTACCCACTTTGTAGCATAATCAACATCAACAAGAATATGAGTATACCATTTTGAAGGAGGAAAAGGCCCCATAAAGTCAAATCCCCAACAATGAAAAGGTTCAATAACAAGGGAATAATTCATAGGCATTTCATTGCGTCTAGAGATGTTACCTACTCGTTGGCATTCATCACATGATAAGACAAACTTCCTTGCATATTTAAAAAGGGTAGGCCAATAAAATCAAGATTGTAAAACCTTTTGTGCAGTCCTATCCCCAGCATGATGTCCTCCATAAGCACTGCCATGACATTTTTTCAATATCTCTTGTTGTTCAAATTCTGGAACACATCTTCGCATAATGCCATCTACTCCTTCTTTATATAATTGTGGGTCATCCCAAAAGTAATGCCTTGGATCATAAAAGAATTTCCTTCTCTGCTGGGCAGTAAAGGTTGGAGGCAAATACTTGGAAACAACAAAGTTAGCATAATCAGCATACCAAGGACTCTCATGTGGACTTACCCTTATTGCATCTAAATGTTCATTTGGAAAACTATCATTAACAGGCAAAGGGTCAAAAGAAATGTTTTCCAAACAAGATAAATTATTAGCAACAGGATTATCAGCACCTTTCCTATCCACAATATGCAGATCAAACTCTTGCAAAAGCAACACCCACCTTATAAGCCTAGGTTTAGCGTCCTTCTTCGTCATAAGGTATTTAATAGCTGCATGATCAGTATGAATGTAACCTTGGCATCAACAATATAAGGTCTAAACTTATCACAAGAAAAGATTACAGCTAAGAACTCCTTTTCAGTAGTAGCATAATTCTTTTGAGCAGCATCCAGAGTCTTGCTAGCATAATGAATGACATTTAACTTCTTGTCAACATGTTGTCCAAGGACAGCACCCATAGCAAAATCACTAGCATCACACATAATTTCAGAAGGTAAAATCCAATCAGGTGGTTGGACTATAGGAGTAGTTGTCAAAGATTTCTTCAAAGTTTCAAAAGCTTCCTTACAATCATCATCAAAAACAAAAGGTACATATTTTTGAAGAAGATTAGTAAGGGGCTTTAAAATTTTGGAGAAATCTTTAATAAACCTCCTATAGAAACCAGCAGGACCAAGGATACTACAAATACCTTTGATATCCCTGGGACAAGGCATCTTCTCAATTGCTTCAATTTTCGCTCTGTCAACTTCAATGCCTCTTTCGGAGATCTTGTGTCCAAAAACAATCCCTTCATTAACCATGAAATGGCATTTCTCCTAGTTAAGAACAAGGTTGGTTTCTTCACATCTCTGCAAAACTTTATCAAGGTTGTGCAAACAGTTATGAAATGAAGTTCCATAGACGGAAAAATCGTCCATGAAAACCTCCACAATTTCTTCACAAAAACCATGAAAGATAGCAGACATACATCTCTGAAAGGTAGCAGGAGCATTACATAAACCAAAAGGCATACGCCTATAAGCATAAGTACCATAAGGACAAGTGAAAGTGGTTTTCTCTTGGTCCTGTGCTTTCACAGCAATTTGAGAAAACCCAGAATAACCATCAAGAAAGAAAAATTGAGTCTTTTTGGACAACCTCTCAAGCATCTGATCAATAAAGGGCAAAGGATAATGATCTTTCTTAGTAACTTTATTAATCTTTCTAAAATAAATGAACATTCTATACCCAACCACTACTCTTTGGGGTATAAGCTCATTATCGTCATTAGGCACAACAGTTATCCCCCATTTCTTGGGAACACAATGAACAGGGCTAAGCCATTTACTATCAGTAATAGGATAAATAATACCAGCATCAAGGAGTTTTAATACCTCATTTCTTATCACATCCTTCATCTTAGGATTTAGACGACGTTGATGCTCAACAACTGGTTTTGCATCAGGCTCTATATTAATAGCATGCTTACATATAGTAGGAGAAATCCCCTTTAAATCATCAAGAGTATAGCCCATAGATCCTCGGTGTTTCTTCAATATCTCCAATAACCTTTCTTCTTCCTTTACTGGAAGTTTAGAACTAATAATAACATGATATATCTTCTTGTCATCAAGATAAGCATATTTAATATCATGAGGTAAAGGTTTTAATTCGAAAAAAGGGTCCCCTTTAGGTGGAAGTGTGGTACCCAAATATTCCACAGGTAAATTATGCTTAAGTAACTCAGGCTGACCAAGGAAAGCCTCATCAATCTTATTTATTTCCTTCATGAAGGCATCACTTTCATGATGTTCCATGAACTGCTGCAAGGCATTGTTAGGAGCAAGAGAAATAGCAGAAAGTTGTTCAACCCTGAACAGGCAGTTCATTTTCATAAGGAGTTTTGGCAAATTTGGAAAAATTAAACTCATAAGACTCCTCAACGAACTTAGTCAAAAAAAATTCCTTCCTACAATCTATGATGCCCCACAAGTGTTCAGAAAGGGTCTACCAAAGATAATAGGATAGGTTTTACTAGCTTCCTTACCAAGTACTAGAAAATCAGCAGGATATTTAATCTTACCACAAAGGACCTCCACATCTCTTACAATGCCAATGGGGCAAACTTGCTCTCTATTAGCAAGGTGAATGACCACATCAATTTCCTCAAGCTCACAAGGACCAATCTCATGCATAATTTACCTATAAAGCTCATAAGGAATAGCACTAGAACTAGCACCAATATCACATAAACCATAATAGCTATGACTACCAATTTTAACAGAAAGCACAGGGACACTAGCTTTTATAACTATCTTAGGATGAGAAAAAATATTAGTAGCGTCTTTACAGAAGACAATATGCTCATCCTCTATATTTCTAGTGACAAGATCTTTCATAATAGCTACCACAGGCTCAATATCAATAAGCTCATCGGACCCTATAGTTTTTTTTGCACTTTTGCTAACCACATTAGCCATAATATAATGTTCCCTTACCTTGGAGGGAAAAGGGATCTTCTCAACATAAGGTTCAGGCAAAATAGGATCAACAGTACAAACCTCTACACTGGCAGGAATATGGGTAACAATGTCTTTATAAGGAGCATGGTACTTGTCCCACTCTTTCTTGGGAATCTCAATATAAGAGGCAAAAGCATTAAAACATTTCGCAAGAACTTGAGCATCAATACCAAACTCATTGCTAATATCACGGAAGCTATCAGTTCTCATAAAGGATTTAATGCATTCATAATCATAGTTTATACCTGAATTTCTTCCTTTCTCATTCTCCCAAGCTTCAGTGTTCTCTTGAATATGGTCAAGAAGGTCCCATTTAGCTTCTTCCTTCATACGTGTGAATGATCCAGCACAAGAAGCATCTAGTAAATATTTATCATGAAGAGAAAGCCTAGCATAAAAGTTATTGAGTATAATATTGTTAGGGAGTTCATGAATAGGACATTTAAGCATTAGTAACTTCAATCTCCCCCAAGCTTGAGCTTTACTCTCTCCATCAAGAGGCCAAAAGTTGTATATAAGATTTCTATCCTTATGAATCTCACTGGGAGGATAAAATTTAGAGTAAAAGAGAGATGCCATCTCCTCCCATTCCATGGATTGTCCATTCTTCAGCAGCTTATACCATTCTTCAGCTCTCCCTTTCAAGGATATGGAGAGTAACTTCTTCTTCACATGTTCAGTTGTGATACCTGCACACTTAAACAACCCGCATAATTTATGGATAAAAATCAAGTGATTACCAGGATGGATAGTTCCATCCCCAAAATAATAATTATCCATAACACGATTAACAATACTTGTAGGTATCTTAAAAGGATCTATCTCAATAGGAGGTGGTTCATCTACTACCCTAGCAGTGGTAGTAGTTTTCCCAAACAGAAAACCAAGTGGGTTATCCATATTGGAAACAAAGTAACAAGTAGTAACAAAAGCAATACTCACATTAAAAGTTTCCCTTACCAGTTCCACTCTTCAATAGCGCTTCACTCCCCGGCAACGGCGCCAAAAAATAGTCTTGATGACCCACAAGTATAGGGGGTGTATCATAGTACTTTTGATAAATAGGAGTGTCGATCCCAACAAGGAGCAGAAGGTGCTCAACAGTGGTATGGAGCAGGAAATCCCTGTGAATACTTAGAAAATGGATTTTTAGTGGTTTTCTGATAGGGAAACAAAGCAAATAGCAAGTAACAGAAGTAACGAACAAACGGAGCAAGTGGCCCAATACTTTCTTAGCAAAGGACAAACCGCTGGAAATACTTATAAGGACCAAAAGTTCTCGAGGACACATGGGAATTCTGTCAAGTGCTTTTGCTTCAAATAACTGAGTACTCTTCGCTGGTGTTTTTAAGTGTTGTGTGGGTGAACCTGTGCGAACATACTGCCCTTCCTAGGACTAATACATACTTGTGATTAAACCCCCTGCAAACATCTGTAACTACAGGAAAGTAATTAAGATATAAATCTAACCACAGCCTTAAACTCTGAGATCCTACGCTCCCTTGTGCAAAGGTGTCCTAACGGGGGTTCAGGTTTATGTCACTCTGGAAACCCCACGATTAGTAGACAAATACACAATGCATTCCCCTAGGCCCATAAATGGTGAAGTGTCATGTAGTCGACATTTGCATTACACCACTAGAAGAATAGCACCACAACTTAAATACTAAACCATTGAATAATAACTCATCACAGATTCACTACTAACAACATGACTTCTCCCACGTCCTCAAGAACTAAATGAAATACTTACAAGACATCATATGGATCAAGATCAAATTTGATATGATAATGGATAACAATCTAAACATAAACAATAATCCAATGGTTCCACTCACAAGCATCAACTACAATAGTATTCAACACTGGGAAAGTTTCCCCTAAGAACTAAAGCAATATCCAACACAATTGTTATAGCAGCACGGAGTGGTGGTGATGGTGCTGGTGGATACGATGGTGTGGATGATGATTATGATGATGATCTTGATGAATCCTAGCTTGATGACGGTATTCATGGCGACGATATCCCCTCTCCGGGAAGGAATTCCCCTGGCAGAAATCTGTATGCCGGAGAGATCTTTCTCTCTCGGTGTTAGGGTTCCGAAGGGAAGATATAGGCGAAGGGGCGCAGTCGGAGGCCGGGCAGGTGGGCCACACCTGCCCTAGGAATGAGGTTAGGTGGGACCACGCCTAGGGGGTGTGGGCCCCCTGAGGCCCATCTCCATCCCTCCTTCTGGCTTCCTTCGTCTTCTGATAAAATACTATGTTTCCATATTTTGCTGGTATTTTTCTGATCTTCGCGAAATTGTGCCGAAACGCCTTCTTTTCCATCAGAATCTAGACTGCGGCAGTCCATCCTCCGGGAATCATCCAACATGCATAAACAGATGAAAATCCATAAGTAATACCCCATAATAATACAACTATCAATGAATAGAGGTAAATTATGATATAGAAAGGTGATGCAAATTGGGCGTAACAGAATTCTGTTCAAATTTCATGCTTATGACATTGATACACTTCCCCTTAGTGTGGTGGTGGGAAAGAATGTTTCTGATGATGGCAATGGAGATTCATGGACATGCCCCATGATTCTTCTATCCACTACTATGCTTGGTGGTATAGCTGGAGATGAAGATCCTCTACCACCCAATGGTGGAAACCCACACCCACTGCCCATTATCCACCAGCGTTTCTGGCATGATGCTCAGCATGACCACATGATGGAGGAGAATGTTGCAGACAATGAAAATGTTGCACCTGTACATGCTGCTGTGGGCAATGCAGCACCTGCTGCAAATGCACAGAATGATGTTGTTGTGAACCTGGAACCTATCACTCCCCCTCTTCAACCTGAGATCCCTGAGATTCAGAATGTGCCAGTTATTGACCAGGACCCCATTGCCAACTTGTCCAATCTACTTATTAACTTGATGGGAGAGGAAGATGGGAATTTTCCCAATATTGCTGGCAGTACCATCACTGGAGCTTCTAACCAGATGAGTGAGGTTGAGAACAATGGTATCAACACTGTTAAATAGACTCTGGAGATCAACACTGTCCCTGCCAATCAACAGAGTAATCCACAAATGGAGGTGAATGGTGCTTCACAGATGGTTGATATCAGCAATGCTACAGGCAATGGGGTAGGTCATAGCTTCATACCTGTACCTACTGACAGATCAGACAGTGTGACTATCATTCCTAAGCCAGACAATCAAAGAGGAAGAAACCTGAACCTATCTTAGTCAAATATGTCAGGAGGAGCTGCAGAATTGCTAGTCTAAATGCAGGATTCAAGAATAAGGCCAGTGCTAATGAACATGCCTCCAATTCTCAGGTTACTCCTATGAATTTGTCTGGACACTTTGAAGCCATTGTGGTGGACAATGACAGAGCACCCCCACCTATTCTACCTGTAGACACCATTCAGGCCGTTGGCACCAGCTTCTGTAAGATTCCTCCTGGGGAGGTCTCTTCTGCCAATCTAAACTATGACAGTTCTAATGATAGTATGTAATCACACTAGCCTTGTGCCCAAGAGCAGGGACAGTAGCTGTTCTATTATCCTAGGCTTTTATTCCTGCTTTATTTCTATCAATGTCTTATGTCAGACATCATATCTTTATCATCATAAGTATCTGTTGTGTTCAGTACAAAACTATTGCCTCATCTTATTTGGGATGTAATATGAACACTATTATGTAGTTTTGTTATGTCATTTGTTTTGAGTCACTATCGGATTGCCTTTATATACTCCTTTGATATCTTCCAGAGATGTATGTTTCCAGTTATTTGGTCCCAACTATGCAATCTTTGTATGCATCCCAGTAGATGCTGCCACAACATGCCTCATTTCTCATGTCATGCCATCTTTGATATACAGTACCCGTATATTCACCTCACTGCTCATATCGAAGTTTCCAATGAGTAGACAAAATTGGAACTTTCGAGGTATTAACTCACAGGAGAGGTGAGATGATCTTGCTAATAAAATGAATCAAAGCAACTGCAACATCCTGTGTATTCAGGAGACTAAGAGGGGAATTTTTTACATCCACTATATCAAGAAGTTCTATCCTAGGAGATTAGGACAATTTATATATCAACCCTCCATAGGTAATGTAACATCCCTGAAATCATGTTTCAAAACTCATGCATATCATCCATGCATCCATGATCATTTAGGGTTCCATTTCAAAACCATTCCAAAAGCAGGAGCATCTGATGCTCATTATTTTATGTAAGTATGCTATAGCCTTATTGCTACCTTCTAATGAGAAAGGTACTTAATTTGATTAGTAATGTTTTAAGTTCTAACTTGAGAGTGGTTTCTAAAGTTGGGTCAAGGTTTCAAAACAAAATTATGATTTATAAACCAATCCTTACTATTTATAAATACTTAAATAAAGCTTGTCTAAATTCCTTTTCCAAACCATTTTTGTTTTTGCCTCAAGTTTGAACAGTTGTGTTACATCTCCTAGGAGACAAGGATCAGCAATCTCTTGTTTGGAGAAGGTTTCATTTAAAACAGATTTGAATTGAGCTTTCAAAATTCAAACCAGAAATCCATTCAGAAAAGGAAAAAGATTAAAAGAGAAAAAAATAAAACAGATCAACCAATCTAGCCCTACCTAGCCTAGCAAACCATTCTGGCCCAGCAAGAGCCCACCCGGGAACCCCTCTGCCTCTGTTATTTTTCACCCATGCGCTCACCCACAGAGTCACTGATGCAGGGACCCCACCTCCTCTCTTTTTCTCTTGCTGACAACAGCAGCCCACGCGTCAGTCATCGTCTCCACCCTCAGCGACCAGTTCCTCCCCTAATTCCTCTGGCCGTTTCCTATTTCATTCGCGGATTCAATTCCCGTTGAATGCTCAAGTAAATTTCTCCCACGACCACGCCTACTTAAGCGCCATGCTTCCCTTCTCCTTTTTCCCCAAACCTCACCCCACCGGAGCCACCAGGCTGCTCAGAATATCCTCGGGACACCCCTCTGCTCTGACGAGCTTGTCGTCGAATTCCGGTAAGCCCCGCATTCCCCTCTACCTATGGTTCAGACTAGCTGATTCTGCATCCTCGTACGCACCTACTGACACCCTCTGCTTTCTCGCGCATGCTCCAGAAGCTCGACTCCGACCTCGCCTACTCGCCGTAGCCGTCTGCCCCATCTCCGGCAAGCAATAGCCGTCGTCCCCGTAAGTCCCTTGCTCCCTGGTGAGTTTACCCACACTCCCCGAATAAGCGCGCACCTCACTGACGTGTTTCCCTGCTCGCTTGCGTCCCAGGTGCTCACCTTCGACAAGAACCGTGCGTGACCGACGACAACAACCTCTCCAGCGAGGAATCCACGAAGACCTCGTGCGCCCCCTGTCCCACCTCGACTACCTTGAGAACCAGCACTTCACGGCGAACCCGGTGAGCAATTTTTCCCTCTCCCTTTCTTCCTGTTTTCAGCAGAACGCCCTTGTCCGAGCGCGTCGCCGCCTGTCGCCGCCGCTAGCGCCGCCAGTTTAAGGTTAGCTGCTTAGGGCCGTTAGATCTTGATCCACTGGACGCGATAGATTCAATCACCGAAGCGGTATGGAAGCATCTACATCGTGAGGTCTAAATGAGATCCTGTGGTCTGTGTTAGCCGATCCAACCGAAACGGTATGGACCAATAGGAAGCAGCCACGTGGCCTATCTGTTTAATAAAAACCAGGAATTAGATCTATTAGATGTTTAAACTTGAATAATTCATAACTTTTGATTCCCACGTCCAATTTTGGAAAATTTTATATCATTGGAATCAGGAGAGAAAATCATTTCCATTTATGCAATGTGTTTAATGTTTTGCCTCTGTTAAAATGGTTGTTTTTGCAGAAACATTTATAGGCATAATTTGAGTATAGTAATTATTTGGAAAATGTTTTGTTATTCAAATAAAGTTTATTTGGCTTGTCTTGTACTTGTTTATGATTCAGTACAGTGCACTTGTCTTGTTTGGTGTAGAAAATCATCACATGGCATATTGCATACATTCATGTATTTTTGCTTGTATTAATTGTGTATGTGATTTTGTGCCATTATTTTATGTGTAGATTTTGGTGCAAATAGTGATTGTGATTGTGAGGAGTGTAGCTACTCTCCAAACTACCAAGGCAATTGGTGCTTCATGATTTATTCCTATGTTTTTCAGCTATGCATTAGAAATATTTTGCTAGACTTGCATGGATATTTTTGATCTATATGCTATGCTTGGGAAATCCTAGTAGTTGTAGAATTTCTAGAAATATTTCTAAGTCTTATCAATGCCATGCTTAGCCTGGCTAGTAGAAACCAAGGGTGGTTATATATTCATGCTAAGAGAAAATATTTCTAAGTCTTTGGACTTGAGTTTTGTTTAATAAAACAACTAAGTGAATGAAACACCTGGGTGGAATTGAAGGAATGGTTTATGTTGAGTGGTTACACATGGCCCATTTCTATGGTTTATCTTGTGTATCACACTTGTGGAAAGCCACCCAGGAACAAAGGGATTTGAGATGCCATATGTTAAGAAGCTTCTAGTGCAGCCACTTGGCAATATGGGCTCTGCCTGGATCACATAGGTTGCAATAACTTAGCCATTTGGACAGTTGGTGGTAGTGGGATGATAGGTTGGAACGCGTCCATTTGGTCTAAGGGAAGGCTTCTGAAAGGTCCTGTCTTGGTGAAAATCAAGTCTTGTGGGCAAAGTGCACAACCTCTGCAGACGGAAGAATCTAAGTACTTAGCCATGTCCCTGGTATTGGACAACTTGAGCATCAAGACATGGAAGCTATCAAAATCTCCTCATACCAATTTCTAAGTAAAAACTTGTGGTTGAACAAGGGTGAAGGTACACCAATTTCTATTGGTGCTTCCTCGGGGAAGGTTTTGTCAAAGAAAAACTTAGTGTTTTCAACCAATAGGTAAAACCTATTTTGAGCAAAGCAAGCCTAAGCTACACTTGGCCAAAAATGCATATAGTATCTAGTCTACCAATATTCTACTAAGGTATCACTTGCCAATACTATTCCAATGTATTGACCCACTGTGGCTGTAACTTGTGATGTTGCAGGTTATTCTGATGGTGATTAGGGGTTATGAGTCTACACTCAACATGCTTGCCTGTGGCACATGAAGATGAAGACTTATTTATCTTATTATATATTTGAACTCTTGTATTAGGCCTGTGGCCATGGAGTTTGTAAAAGACTATGTTTGTCTCTGGAATGATATGTAATAATGACATTTGTTTTTGTGTACTTCATCTTAAACTGTGGATGCTAGCATTGATCCAGGGACTAGCATTGCAATCACAGGTATCCTTACCTTTATAAAGGGAGGGATCTTACAGATGGTATCAGAGCACTGTGTTGCTTGTAGGATTATGACCCTAGGATTTTAAACCACTAAGGAAAAAATTTCAACAAATTCCACACTTGTCTTTTCTTCTCGTAAACTTTTCTAATCTTCTTTCTCATCTCTATTTGTAGATGAACTCCATCAACGAAGCCGTGAGAAAGGGACCACTCATGACTATGACTTTGGAATGTGAGACAGAATTTCCCAAGGCTCTCAAGGACCTCATGGTTGCCATGGGAATACATGGTGCAAATTGTGTACAAAGGTTTTCCTGTGATGGATGAAGGAGTTGAATACTGGTGGGTGCAACTTCACTTGTATAAAAACAAGGAAGACAACCACAAGGAGTCAGGATTCTGCATGGTCACCAACTCAGTGATGCACACTACATTCTTTGATTCAGCAAGGGATGCATCTTGGAAGGCCATCAAAGAACTTGGTGATAGAATCAAGTGCAGAATGCTCAACACCCAGAATGACCTTAGGGAAGAAAAGAAGCATACCCAAGAGTTAGAGGCTACCAACCAAAGTTTAAGGAAGGACATCATAGACTTAGCAATGGAGTCATGTGATCTAGATAGACAGATTGCCTCTAGGGATGCCCTGTTAGCCAACTTGGCAAGTGAGATGGAATTGTAACGTACTTCGTTAGTTGGACCACCACACTTTTCATTTTATTTCCCAAATGTTGTTTAAAATAAGTTGAACCTTGGTTGTTTGTAATGGATCCATGTATGCCATGACTTGTGTGTTTTGATTTCCAAAGATATGCATGTGATTCCTTGTCTTGTGATTTATCTTAAATTGTGTTGATTCTAACTTTTTCTATCTTATTAAATAGATGCCTAATGTTACTATCAGCACAGCTGAAGAGTTCAAGGGAACTCGTTTTGGCACTCGTATTATTGAGCTCACTAGTTTGCTCAATCTCCCACTTCCTACCATCATGATGCTTCCCCTCACCAAGTTTGAGAGGAAAGACCTTAGGGGCTTCAAGGTTAATCAGCCAGGACGCCAGACTGAGCCTACCACGGAGGCAATCATCTTCAAGCTCATGCATGATGACAAGGAGAGAGGCCTAGAGGTAGTCATGCAGGATTTTCTTGGACGCTTACTAGGGAGATACTCTCGAGAGATTAGAGGTACTCACTTCCACGCCTTCGGTAGACGTGATGAGGATGGTGAGGCCATTGACTTCGAGGATGCTTCGAGAGAGACGGCAGAGCCGATTCGTCTATACCTCCAGGACTTAGAGGTTCTTATTAGGCACCTAGATACTGATAGGACCAACGTCATGCTCAGCAATGACGAACTCCAGGTGCAACTTCGTGAGAAGGACAAGCTCTTCGCGGAGCAAGATGAGATAGTCAAAGAAATGGAGGCCAAGTTTGAGAGTTAGGATAGAAGTTCAAGAGTCAAGAGAAGAGAGTCCAAGATAGGAAAAAAAGGATTCGAGACATGACTGCAGAACTAGAGGCCAAGGACTTCAAGCTCGAGCATCAGCAAGGTGTGCTAGAGAGGCTTTGTGCACAGAAGAGGGCTCTCAAAGCCAAAGTAGAGACCTTAACCACCAATGTCGAGGAATACAAGACCGCTATGGAGAATGCAGGTCTTACACTTGTTGATGAGGAGGTTGATGCAGAGGAGTAGTGACGACTACTCATTTATCATTTAGTTACCATGCTTTTGATTATTGAGTTGCAATGACCATCCAACATGTGGATGGCTTGCTATTGGTGTGTTTACTTTTTCAAAAACTTGTTGTCTGTGTTGATGAACTTTTTACTACTATGATGCATGATTGTGGTTTGTTATGTGATGTATTGTGCATGTTAGCATCTATGGGTATCTCATTCTTATCCTTACTGAAAACCACAGATGCCTCCCCGACGTGCCAATCCCAACCCCAACAACAACAACATCACCCCTGAGATGCAGCAAATGATGACAGCTCAGACTTAGCTGATGCAAATGATGACTACTTTCATCCAGAATCAGAACAACAACAACAACAACAATAACAACAAAAACAACAACAACAACAACAACAATCAGAACAACCCACCGGGTTTTGACATGCTTACCAGGTTCTTAAGACTGAGGCCAGCAAAGTTCTCAGGAACCACTAATCCTATGGTGGCCATTGATTGGCTACGCTCTGTAAACAAGGACTTGGTAACTGTTGGCTGTACTGATGAAGAGAAGGTCAGATTTGGAGCACACTTGTTAGAAGGACCAACAACCACTTGGTGGGATAACTTCCAGATCACCACTCCCATTGAGGATGTGACATGGGCTATCTTTGAAGATGGTTTCCGTACTGCTCACATCTCATCCGGAGTGATGATTTTTAAGAAGAGAGAGTTCCATAACTTGAAGCAGCGCCACCGCAGCGTGGCTGAATATATTGAGGAGTTCAACAATCTGGCACGATATGCACCGGATGAAGTTGACACTGATGCTAAGAGGAAGGAGAAGTTCCTTGAAGGATTGAATGATGAATTGAACCTGCAGTTAGCTGTGGCCTATGTTCCCACATACTAGTCTCTTTGTGACAAGGCTGCTATTCTGGAGAGCAAGATGAAACAAGTTGAAAGCAGGAAGAGAAAGCACTCTGACAAGCACAGCTCGGGATCGTCTCACAAGCGTTCCCATTATGATGGCAGTGGAAATTCTGGATCCCACAAGCATGGAAAATACAGCAAGAACCACAACCACAAACGTCACCATGACAACAAGCACCATCGTAGACATGACAATGACAAGTACAAGAATCACAAGAGTGGGTACAAGAACCACCACAATGGAAGTGGAAGTGGTAGTGGAAGCCAGCCTGCCAAGAAGGATCTTAGTCAGGTTGAATGTTTCAAGTGCAAGAAGATGGGGCATTATGCAAATGAATGCCCAGAAAAGAAAGTTGAAGGACCCAACAAGCCCAACCCTTTTCAAAAGGGACAAGTGAACCACATCAATGTGGAGGAAATCTATGAGGAACCTGATGCTGTTGCTGGTAAGTTCAAACTCAATTCTGTTCCATCATTTGTTCTCTTTGATACTGGTGCATCTCATTCATTCATATCAAGAGCATTTGTTGAAAGAAATGAACTACCGGTAGAAACTATTGGGTGTCCTATAAAAGTAAGTTCTCCTGGCGAAGAAATGATAGTGAATTCAGGATGTCATGATCTAGTCATAGAGTTTGGGAAGTATAAGTTTCCCGTTAACCTGATAATCCTAAACTCCCAAGGATTGGATGTCATTTTGGGAATGGACTGGATGACTAAGCACAAGGGAGTATTAGATTGTGCCAACCATACTGTCTCGCTCACAACTCCAGAAAACAAAAGGATTAGATTCAAAACCAACTTTGAATCGAAAAGGAGTAAGCTAAATTCTCTTAAGGGGGTTAGCATGGACAATGTGCCAATTGTGAGTGAATATCCGGATGTGTTTCCAGAATCATTGCCGGGAATGCCACCAGATAGAGATGTAGAGTTTCTCATTGATTTGCTACCAGGATCTGGACCCATAGCAAAAAGACCGTACAAGATGTCAGTTGATGAGTTGAAAGAACTCAAGAAATAGCTTGGAGAACAGTTGCAGAAAGGATTTATTCAACCAAGTTCTTCATCTTGGGGAGCACCAGTTTTGTTTGTGGAAAAGAAAGATAGAAGTCAAAGGTTATGCATAGATTATCGCTCACTCAATGAGGTGACTATCAAGAACAAATACCCTTTGCCTAGAATCAATGACTTGTTTGATCAGTTAGAAGGAGCTCGTGTGTTCTCAAAGATTGATCTCCGGTCAAGTTAATTCTAGATCAAGATAAGGGAACAAGACATACCTAAGACAGCTTTCACCACAAGGTATGGATTGTATGAGTATACCGTGATGCCTTTTGGTTTGACCAATGCACCAGCTTATTTCATGAACATGATGAACAAAGTGTTCATGGAGTTCCTTGATAAGTTTGTTGTCGTTTTCATCGATGACATTTTGATCTACTCAAAGAGCAAAGAAGAGCATGAAGGACATCTACGTTTGATACTTGAAAAGCTTAGAGAGCATAAGCTGTATGCCAAATTCAGCAAGTGTGAATTTTGGTTAAATGAAGTTGGTTTTCTTGGACACATTGTGTCAGGAGATGGTGTAGCAGTTGATCCTGCTAAAGTTTCAGCTGTAACTGAATGGGAATCTCCTAAGTCAGTGAAACAGGTTCGTAGTTTCCTTGGCTTGGCAGGATACTACAGAAGATTTATCAAGAATTTTTCCAAGGTAGCTAAGCCTATGACAGAGTTACTAAAGAAAGACAAGAAATTTGCTTGGTCTGAAGGCTGTGAACTTAGTATTCAAGAATTGAAGAAGAGACTAGTGACAGCACCAGTCTTATGTTTGCCAGATTTGGAAAAAGATTAGGAAAAAGACTAGTGTATTGTGATGCATCTCATCATGGATTAGGTGCAGTACTTATGCAAGAAGGGAAAGTTTTGGCTTATGCCTCGAGACAACTCAAAACTCATGAGGTGAATTACCCTACTCATGATTTAGAGTTAGCCTCTGTTGTCCATGCACTTAAAACATGGAGACACTATCTTTTGGGAAAACGATGTGAAGTGTTCAGAGATCACAAAAGTTTGAAGTATATCTTCACCCAGAAAGAAATTAACATGAGACAAAGAAGATGGCTAGAACTCACCAAGGACTATGACTTGAGTTTGCAATACCACCCCGGTAAAGCAAATGTTGTAGCGGATGCTCTAAGCCGTAAATTTTTTGTGAATGGCCTTACTAAGGGAGAATTGCCAGATGATCTGTATGCCCAATTTAGAGATCTCATATTGGAGATTGTGCCTAAAGGACATCTCATGCCATTGGATGTTCAACCCACTTTGTTGGACAAAATCAAAGAAGCCCAAAAGACAGATAAGGAAATTGAAGAGATTAAGGAAAAGATTGGCAAGGGAAAAGCCAAAGGATTCCATGACGATGAACAGGGTACTTTATGGTATGGAAAACGTATTTGTGTTCCACAAGACCTAGAGCTTCCGAAACTGATTTTACAAGAAGCCCACAACTCACCATATTCCATTCATCCGGGTAACACCAAAATGTACATGGATATGAAGGAAAGATTTTGGTGGATTAACCTCAAGAAGTACATCGCCGAACATATTGCTTTGTGTGATGTGTGTAGTAGAGTGAAAGCGGAACATCAGAAACTAGCAGGGTTGTTACAACCACTACCTATTCCTGATTGGAAGTGGGACAAGATTGGCATGGATTTCATCACCGGATTGCCAAGGACCAGGTCAGGATATGATTCTATTTGGGTAATAGTGGATCGCGTAACTAAAGTGGCTCATTTCATACCCGTGAAGACAACCTACACAAGTGCTAAGTTAGCCAAGATCTATATGAGCAGAATTGTATGTCTACATGGAGTACCCAAGAGTATTATGTCTGATAGGGGAACTCAATTCACTTCTCATTTTTGGAGGAAACTACATGAGTCATTGGGAACGATGTTGGAATTCAGCACTGCTTTTTACCCTCAAACTGATGGACAAACAGAAAGGACCAATCAGATTCTTGAAGATATGTTGAGAGCATGTGCTCTAGACTATGGAGCCAGTTGGGATGAAAGTCTGCCTTACGCATAATTCTCTTACAATAACAGCTATCAAGCCAGTATTGAGATGGCACCATTTGAGTTTCTCTATGGGAGAAAGTGTACCACCCCATTGCTATGGAATGGTGTGGGAGAAAGAAGTTTGTTCGGACCAGAACTAATCAAAGAGGCTGAAGAGAAAGTCAAGCTAGTTAAGGACAGATTAAAGATAGCACAGTCCAGACAGAAAAGCTACGCAGATCCTAAGCGTAGAGAGGTCACCTATGAAGTGGGTGATAGAGCTTATGTTAGAGTGTCACCACTTCGTGGAGTGAAGAGATTTGGAGTCAAAGGAAAATTGGCCCCAAGATATGTTGGACCATTCAAGATTCTGAGTCGTAAAGGAGAAGTAGCTTATGAGATTGAATTGCCAGAATCATTGTCTGCTGTTCACAATGTGTTTCATGTGAGTCAGCTTAAGAAATGCCATCCCGAAATGGAAGAGACTTCTTTGAAGGATACTATACCTTTGTAAGAGGTCCAATTGGAAAAAGTGATCTCACTTATGAGGCGAAACCTATCAAGATTCTTGAGACTGCAGAAAGAGTTACTCGGACCAAGACTATCAAATTCTGCAAAGTTCAATGGAACCATCATTCCGAAGAAGAAGCAACATGGGAAAGAGAAGATGACCTTCGGAAAGACCACCCTCACCTATTTGCTAGCCAACCCGAATCTCGAGGGCGAGATTCACCTTAAGGGGGTTAGATTTGTAACATCCCTAAAATCATGTTTCAAAACTCATGCATATCATCCATGCATCCATGATCATTTAGGGTTCCATTTCAAAACCATTCCAAAAGCAGGAGCATCTGATGCTCATTATTTTATGTAAGTATGCTATAGCCTTATTGCTACCTTCTAATGAGAAAGGTACTTAATTTGATCAGTAATGTTTTAAGTTCAAACTTCAGAGTGGTTTCTAAAGTTGGGTCAAGGTTTCAAAACAAAATTATGATTTATAAACCAATCCTTACTATTTATAAATACTTAAATAAAGCTTGTCTAAATTCCTTTTCCAAACCCTTTTTGTTTTTCCCTCAAGTTTGAACAGTTGTGTTACATCTCCTAGGAGACAAGGATCAGCAAGCTCTTATTTGGAGAAGGTTTCATTTAAAACAGATTTGAATTGAGCTTTCAAAATTCAAACCAGAAATCCATTCAGAAAAGGAAAAAGATTAAAAGAGAGAAAATAAAACAGATCAACCAATCTAGCCCTACCCAGCCCAGCAAACCATTCTGGCCTAGCAAGAGCCCACCCGGGAATCCCTCTGCCTCTGTTCTTTTTCACCCACGTGCTCACCCACAGAGTCACTTACCCAGGGACCCCACCTCCTCTCTTTTTCTCTCGCTGACAACAGCGTCCCACACGTCAGTCATCGTCTCCACCCTCAGCGGCCAGTTCCTCCCCTAATTCCTCCGGCCATTTCCTGTTTGATTCGCGGATTCAATTCCCGTTGAATGCTCGAGTAAATTCCGCCCACGACCACGCCTACTTAAGCGCCATGCTTCCCTTCTCTTTTTCCCCCAAACCTCACCCCACCGGAGCCACCAGGCTGCTCAGAATCTCCTCGGGACACCCCTCTACTCCAACGAGCTCGTCATCGAATTCCGGTAAGCCCCGCATTCCCCTATGCCTATGGTTCATACTAGATGATTTTGCATCCTCGTACGCACCTACTGACACCCTCCGCTTGCTCGTGCATGCTCCAAAATCTCGACTCCGACCTCGCCTACTCGCCGTAGCCGTCTGCACCATCTCCGGCAAGCAATAGCCGTCGTCCCCGTAAGTCCCTTGCTCCCTGGTGAGTTTACCCACACTGCCCGAACACGCGCGCACCTCACTGACGCGTTGCCCTACTCGCTTGCGTCCCAGGTGCTCACCACCGACAAGAACCGTGTGTGACCGACGACAACAACCTCTTCGGCGAGGAATCCACGAAGACCTCGTGCGCCCCCTATCCCACCTCGACTACCTTGAGAACCAGCACTTCACGGCGAACCCGGTGAGAAATTTTTCCCTCTCCCTTGCTTCCTGTTTTCACCGGAACGCCCTTGTTCGAGCGCGCCGCCGCATGTCGTCGCCGCTAGCGCCGCCAGTTTAAGGTTAGCTGCTTAGGGCCGTTAGATCTTGATCCACTGGACGCGATAGATTCAATCACCGAAGCGGTATGGAAGCATCTGAACCGTGAGATCTAAATGAGATCCTGTGGTCTGTGTTAGCCGATCCAACCGAAATGGTATGGACCAATAGGAAGCAGCCACGTGGCCTGTCTGTTTAATAAAAACCAGGAATTAGATCTATTAGATGTTTAAACTTAAATAATTCACAACTTTTGATTCCCACGTCCAATTTTGGCAAATTTTATATCATTGGAATTAGGAGAGAAAATCCTTTCCATTTATGCAATGTGTTTAATGTTTTGCCTCTGTTAAAATGGTTGTTTTTGCAGAAACATTTATAGGCATAATTTGAGTATAGTAATTATTTGGAAAATGTTTTGTTATTCAATTAAAGTTTATTTGGCTTGTCTTGTACTTGTTTATGATTCAGTATAGTGCACTTGTCTTGTTTGGTGTAGAAAATCATCACATGGCATATTGCATACATTCATGTATTTTTGATTGTATTAATTGTGTATGTGATATTGTGCCATTATTTTATGTGTAGATTTTGGTGCAAATAGTGATTGTGATTGTGAGGAGTGTAGGTACTCTCCAAACTACCAAGGAAAGTGGTGCTTCATGATTTATTCCTATGTTTTTCAACTATGCATTAGAAATATTTTGCTAGACTTGCATGGATATTTTTTATCTATATGCTATGCTTGGGAAATCCTAGTAGTTGTAGAATTGCTAGAAATATTTCTAAGTCTTATCAATGCCATGCTTAGCCTAGCTAGTAGCAACCAAGGGTGGTTATATATTCATGCTAAGAGAAAATATTTCTATGTCTTTGGACTTGAGTTTTGTTTAATAAAACAACTAAGTGAATGAAACATCTGGGTGGAATGGAAGGAATGGTTTATGTTGAGTGGTTACACAAAGCCCATTTCTATGGTTTACCTTGTGTATCACACTTATGGAAAGCCACCCAGGAACAAAGGGATTTGAGATGCCATATGTTAAGAAGCTTCTAGTGCAGCCACTTGGCAATATGGGTTCTGCCTGGATCACATAGGTTGCAATAACTTAGCCATTTGGACAGTTGGTGGTAGTGGGATGATAGTTTGGAACGCGTCCATTTGGTCTAAGGGAAGGCTTCTGAAAGGTCCTGTCTTGGTGAAAATCAAGTCTTGTGGGGAAAGTGCACAACCTCTCCAGATGGAAGAATCTAAGTACTTAGCCATGTCCCTGGTATTGGACAACTTGAGCATCAAGACATGGAAGCTATCAAGAATCTCCTCATCCCAATTTCTAAGTAAAAACTTGTGGTTGAACAAGGGTGAAGGTACACCAATTTCTATTGGTGTTTCCTTGGGGAAAGTTTTGTCAAAGAAAAACTTAGTGTTTTCAACTAATAGGTAAAACCTATTTTGAGCAAAGCAAGCCTAAGCTACACTTGGCCAAAAATGCATATAGTATCTAGTCTGCCAATATTCTACTAAGGTATCACTTGCCAATACCATTCCAATGTATTGACCCACTGTGGCTGTAACTTGTGATGTTGCAGGTTATTCTGATGGTGATTAGGGGTTATGAGTCTACACTCAACATGCTTGCCTGTGGCACATGAAGATGAAGACTTATTTATCTTATTATATATTTGAACTCTTGTATTAGGCCTGTGGCCATGGAGTTTGTAAAAGACTATGTTTGTCTCTGGAAGGATATGTAATAATGACCTTTGTTTCTGTGTACTTCATCTTAAACTGTGGATGCTAGCATTGATCGAGGGACTAGCATTGCAATCACAGGGATCCTTACCTTTATAAAGGGAGGGATCTTATAGGTAATTCTGTAGGTTTGATCACTATCTGGAATGGTAATATGTTCAATGGCAACATGGTCAACCAATCTGCTTTCCACCTCCCTGTTAAGCTGATTTGCAATTTCACAAGTGAGGAGATATACCTTACCAATATATATGCACCATGCACAAATGAATGCAAGGCTGGATTTATTCACTGGTTTATGAACATTGACTCATCATCCTATAAGCTGTGGATCATCATGGGAGATTTTAATATGATCAGAAGCTCAGAGGATAGGAACAGAGCAGGGGGTAATATACCTAATATTCATACTTTCAATTCCATCATCCAAGAACATGATCTGGAGGAGATTCCTTTGAAAGGCAGATCATTTACCTAGTCCAATATGTAGCAACAACCTCTTCTTGAGAAACTTGACTAGATCTTCACATCTCATGAGTGGACTACAACATTCCCTAACACATTGGAAACTCCTATGGCTAGATTAGGATCTGACCATGTTCCCATACTGATTCAAATAAGCACTGATATACCAAAATCACAACTCTTTAGATTTGAAGATTACTAGTTAGAATTTGAGGAAATATCTGATATTGTTCAAAACAATTGGATTAACAAAGGAATGTACAAAAATGATGCACATGACCTGGCTGCTAGATTCAAAAATATGATACATGCTATCAAAAATTGGAGCAAAACTCTCTCAAACCTCAACACTATCATTGGCAATTGCAATTTTGTCCTATCACTCTTGGATGGGCTAGAGGAACAGAGGACATTGTCAATGCCTGAGATGAATTTCAGGAAAATTCTTAAGTCACATTTATACAAACTACTTGAGGCGAAAAGAAGGTATTGGAGGAAAAGAGCCAATATCAGATGGGCATAACTTGGCAATGAAAACACCAAATTCTTCCCCTCCATTGCTACCAGAAATTACAAAAACAATTATATTGCAGTTTTATTTGATGAACAGGACAATGAAGTCACTGACCATGATCACAAAGCTGAACTTTTATGGACTGCTTTTAGAGACAGATTAGGGAAAACTACAGAAACTGAGATGATGTTTGACTTGCAGAGCCTCATTACCCCACATGATCTATCATCACTGGAAGAGCCATTCACCACTTTGGAAATTGATGATATAATCAAACATATGGCAAATGACAGATCACCTTGCCCTGATGGATTTAATGGTTACTTCATAAAGAAATTTTGGAACATCATCAAATTTCAGTTCTATAACCTATGTAACAGATACTACAATGGGGACCTGGATATTCAAAGCATTAATGTTGCACACATTGCACTGATCCCCAAAATATCAAATCCTATGAAACCTTCTAATTACAGGCCTATCTCCCTAGTCAGCATGGCACTCAAGGTTCTGACAAAGCTAATCTCCAACAGAATTCAGAATATAACTATTCCCATTGTCAGCAAGAACCAATATGGTTTTATCATATCTATAACAATACAGGATTGTTTGGCTTGGGCATTTGAATATCTACATATTGGTCATAAATCCAAGAAAGAGATCATTATATTAAATCTTGACTTTGAGAAAGCATTTGACATGATTGAATATAGAACTATCATCACAATGCTCAGGCACTTTGGATTTGGGGACAAAATCATTGGCTGGATCAACAAGATTCTCACTAGTGCAAATACTTCAGTCATCCTCAATGGAGTACCTGGTAAGAATATTATATGCAAAAGAGGTGTCAGGCAGGGTGATCCACTCTCACCTCTGTTATTTGTTGCCACTGTTGAATTACTGAAAATCATTATTAACAATGCATGGGAAAAATGAGATATCACTCCATGTTGATCAGTCATATGGTCAAAATTACCCTATTCCTTAGTATGTAGATGACACACTTCTAATATTGCCAGCTGATCAGGACCAACTCAATTGTCTGATGAAACTACACTACTCCCATATTGATCATGTGAACAAATCCACCAGAACCTTTCTTTGGCATGGCAAGCACATTGAAAAAAAAGGAAATGTCTAGTGGCATGGGACAAAGTTTGTTTATTTATAAAGGCAGGTGGATTGGGTATTCTAAACTTGAGACAACACAACAAGGTCAGGATGATCAAAAATCTATATAAATTCTTCAACTGTCTGGACATCCCTTGGGTTAATCTCATTTGGCAGGCATATTACCAAAATGGCACACTTCTAGATTGCAATTCTAGCAAGGGGTATTTCTGGTGGAGGAACTGCCACTCTTTCCTACTGGATTTCAAGAATATGACCTCTATAACACCTGGTAAGGGAGACAGTACCTTGCTTTGGCATGACAAATGGTATGACACTGCATTATATAAAAAGTTCCCTGAACTCTTCTCCTTTGCCAAAAAGCGAAAGATCAGTACCCATGAAGCCAACCAACTTCGCCTTGAGGATGAGATGTTGGATATGTTCTACCTGTAATTATCTCTCATTGCAGAAAATCAAATGAACTGTTTATCTATCATCCTAGAGGCAAACACTAATGATTTGGATAAGGACAAATGGGCATTCCCATGGGGTGGTGACAGATTTTCAACAAAAAAGGTATATGACTACCTTATAAAACCTCCAGATGCTCCAAAACCATTTGAGTGGATTTGGAAATCACCATGTCTCCCCAAGCACAAATTCTTCTTTTGGCTTCTCTTAAATGTTTGACTCAACACTAGAGATCTGCTAATGAGGAAAAAAATCCATATGGAAGACGACACTTGTTTCCTATGTGAGGAAAGTTCTCGAGAATCTATAGATCACTTATTCTTCAGGTGTGACTTTAGCCAAAACTTCTGCTGGAAGCTTGGGGAAGAATGGAACACAGATCTCCCTATTATGAATATGATCCAGGATGCCCATAACAGATCATCGAATCAGTTTTTCAATATCACTATGATGGCAGTATGTTGGAGCCTATGGAATCACATGAATGACATAATTTTTGAACGACAGCATCGGAGTATGGATTCTTGTTATAGTATATTAAAAATGTCAGTAACTGATATTAGACACAAAATCAAACCTAGATTACTTCAAGGCATGCAGGCCTGGCTAGACACCTTATAATTTTCTATTCATGCATCCCTTGTACATTCCCACTCTCTTATATATATATGAAAATGACACAGTGGGGGACTTTCCCCACTATCTTTGGGTCAAAAAAAGACAAATGAGCATGGTCATGGCCATATCTACATCATACTATATATTGATGTACCAATATCCAAGAATTTGCATGCCAACAAATTTGGCTATATTTTGAAAATAATCAAAGAGGAAGTAGTAATATGAAGAGTATGGCTCTCTCGAGTCAGAGCCGGACCCAAATGTTTTCCTTTCTTAATTTTAGGGTACTTTATGCTAAATGATTGGACCTCAATGTATTTTTCACTTTTTTAGGTCCTTGATGTATAATGTACTTCCACCGCTCATGTAAATTTGTAACCTAAAAGTAAATGTTAAAGTCAAAACGAATTTATGTTTAGTTCCTACTCCATAGGAGTATTAGGGTGAAGACAGTATGAGCGCAAAGGTTCCGATTTATGTTTCGTTGGGACAAAAACATGGAACAGAATGGCTGGATTTTTACTCATAATTAAATTTTTTGTCCAAAACTGAGTAGCAACAGCTAAACATAGATCATCTTGTATCAAAATCAGAATACACATAAGCCAAATCAGATGAATGATGACCCACAAGTGTAGGGGATCGCAACAGTCTTCGCGGGTAGTATTAACCAATTTATTGATTCGGCACAAGGGGAGCCAAAGAATACTTGCAAGCCTTAACAACTGAGTTGTCAGTTCAGCTGCACCTGGAAATAGTTCTTGCTCATAGAAGTTTATCAGTAGCAATAGTTTGGTAGTAGCAACAGCAGCAGTGGAACAAGATAAATAGTAACAGTAACGGTAACAGTAGGATTCAAGTGCGCTAGGCATAGGGATGGATGGACGGGCGTTGCATGGATGAGTCTAAACATGTAACTTCAAGACCTAGGGCATTGCAGATAAATAATAACAAGCATCCAAGTACTAAACAATCCTAGGCATGTGCTCCAAATATAGTCATACGTGCTCGTAATGAGAACTTGCACAACATCTTCTGTCTAGCCATCCCGTGGCAGCGGGCCTCTAGGGAACTACTGGCAATTAAGGTGCTCCTTTTAATAGAGCACCGGAGCAAAGCATTAACACTCCATGAACACATGTGATCCTCACACCACAACCATCCCCTCCGGTTGTCCCAATTATTGTCACTTTGGGGCCTTTGGATCTGGACAATGATATGTGTACACAACTTGCAGATAAGATCACAAACAATACTATCATAATGATTCAATAATAAGTTCAGATATGAGATCATGGCACTTGGGCCCTAGTGACAAGCATTAAGCACAACAAGTTGCAACAAAGTCAAATAGCACTAATAGAGATACTAGGCACTATGCCCTAACAGGTCTTATTCGATTACATGATAGAACTCATCGAATCCCTACCACCCCCAAACCTACAGCGGGGGATTACTCACTCATGGATGAGGGAAACATCGGTGGTTGATGGAGATGCGTTGGTGATGACGATGGCGATGATCCTCCAAATTCCCCGTCCCGACAGGGTGACAGAACGAAGTTTCTAGATCCGAATCTTGGTTTCTGGTGGCGGCGGCAGAGGAAGGTCGAGGGCGTGCCTGGGGAGGCTGCACCCCCTCTAGGCGCGGGGACGGGTGGGCCTGCGCCTGGGGTGGGTGTGGGCCCCCCCAGGCTCCTTCTCCGTCTCGTCTTCTGGCTCCGTGGATCTTCTGGTGAAAAATAATTTTTGGCATATTTTCCGTGATTTTTCATGATAGTTGTTTTTTTGCACAAAAGCAAGACACCAAGGTAATTCTGCTGAAAACAGCGTCAGTCTGTGTTAGTTGAATCCAAATCAATAAGTTTAGAGGAGAAACAATAGCAAAGTGTTCGAGAAAGTAGATATGCTTTGGACGTATCAACTCCCCCCAAGCTTAGCTTATTGCTTGTCCTCAAGCAATTCAGTTGAAAACTGAGTGTGATAAAAGAACTTTCACGAACACTTTGCTTCATATGATGTAAATATTCTTAGCACAGGAGTAGATGATTAGACAATTCATAATAAATGGTATGCAACTAAGTCTACTCAATAGTCATTGCAAGCTATGAAGAGAAACCAACTCAATAATAATAAGTAGCATGAAACATAAACATAAGCAACATTGCAATGCTCATAGTAAGGTATGATAGAGTGGTATCTCTCTTGCCTTTGTTTGAAGAGCGCAATATAAATGCCAAGGCACCTCTGAAGTTCAAGTGAAGACTAGAGATAAAGATATCAGAGATACAAGCATCAAAGTCATGACATAATTAACCAAGTTTTGAAACAAACACAAGAATGCCAACTATGCTCTCAAGAAGGTGATCATAGAATAAGTGGTGACTCAACAAAGTTGTGAAAATAGTTTTGGAGAGTTTGAAAGGCTTCCAAATGATGAAAGGAAGGTACTCATTGTCTTTGAGCTCTCATTGTCCCTATCATAGGCATCTTTATGTGGTTAACGTGAAAGTGAGGTCCACTCTGAATCATATGCTTGACAGACCATAGACTAGAAATCCCAAGTCCCTTGAGTAAGAGGGTCACTTCACATGCTACTCAAATTTGGTTACCTGTAAGCTCTTGTCATTGTAAATACATGCATATCATAGAGAACCGCCAACAGGGTACCCCTTGCACATGGTACAGGAGCTTTCCCATAACCAAAATGACAAGGCAAGCAGACAATGAGCATCTCAGCAATCTTTTTATTTACCATATGCATAGCTTTTTATTGAGGATGCTTCATAGATGCTCATTATGGTGATGCTGCAAGTTTCCACCATGATTAGGCATGGCTTAGGCTAGCGGCCCAGGCGTTTCTCTGACACAATGTATAAACTCCAAGAACTCACAAGCTCCCTGTTATTTTACATCGTCGACATCCGTAAACAAAAGAGTAAAGTATCAACTAGATAAGATATCCAAAAAGTGTTGAAAGCGTTCCCTGTGACAGCACGGTTCTGCTGACTCCCAACATATAATTAGCAAGCATATAACTTTCATGGACTAGTCACAATGGTTCAGGATTATAAAGTGCAACGAATAAAGTGTGCCATCAACTTTGTGAGAGCTTTAGTAACTAACTTCCTCAAAACAGAAAAACATTTTATTTTGGAAGAAAACATGGCATATAGAATACGCACTGAAGTAGCAAATGATGCTGATAGGTAGGTATGGTGGACACTATTGGCAATATTGGTTTTGGGGAGTTGGGAGCACAGGTAGAGCATATACTCAGTGCAAGTGAAGGCTAGCTATAGAGAGGGAGCAACAAACGAGAGAGCAATAGCTGTCATAATCATGCTTGCAATAAAATAGGACTAATTATGGCATGAAAGTGATACAAGACCTCTGATTAGTCATATGCATGCGTGAGCATGTGCCAAGTCGATTCACATGAACAGTCATAGGAGGATACCACAATGTCATACCAAATTATGAATAAAAAAATGCAAGCAAACATTCATATGACATGTTACAAAATATTAGCAAGCTGGAGCTAATCATAGACAACCAAGAACTACTAAGCATCGATAATAGCATACACCTTACACAAACATGCTAAGCATGCTCACAATGATGAGTATATGTACAAAAATGAAACAAATAGAGTTGGTTACCAGCCTCTTACCACACCTCGAGTTGTCTTAATCATCATTATTGCCCTTCACTTGTGTGAATTAAATAATAACATGAAACCAAAATCCACTAAGGACGGCTGAACCCTGCAAAGAACTCAGAAAACCAAAGAAGAACAACAAATATTTTTGGTGTTTTTGATTTTTTGAAACAAGCAAATAAATAAAAACAAACAAAGCAAAAGAAAACCAAAAACAAAAACTAATACTCTCCAAGAACAACATAACTGTGAATGAAACAATAAAAGTGTCTAGAAAGACCTTAGATTTTTATTGATGAAGAAGGGGACACCTTGGGCACCCCCAATCTTTAACGCTTGTACCTCTTGAATAATTCTTGGGGTGACACAAAGTGTCTCCCCCCAAGCTTGAGCTTTTGTCCATTCTTCATCTCATTACATCATCCTCTCTCTACACCTAAAAATTTTCCTTCATACAAAACTTCACACAATCTTCATTAGCAACATTAGTTTATTCAAAAGATAATAGACCTTCGGGTTTAGCTTTGTAACAGAAAAACTTTTCACTAAAAACACAAGATACTGTAGCAACTCCTTCAAAATTCTCAAATCCCGAAAAAGAACCCGAAAGGGAATCAATAAGAAGCAAATGCAAATAATGGCAGAAATCTGTCAAAACAGACCAGCAGGTAGAAACCGATTTTTTAGAAGACCTTCTGTTTCTCAAATCAACAAGTGTTAAACTAACAAAAGTTAGCTAACATACTATGGGATTTATTCATACATTTTCAGCTCAATCGGACTTACAGATACTCCTCACAAATTTTTATGGTAGAGGGCAGAAATCTGTTTCGGGACAGCAACTCCCCAAATCTTACTTCCCTCTCATTATAGGTCATTCTTGGCACAAAAATAAAACAAAAAGGATAAGGAGAGGTCATTACTGAAGTAATAACTTCCAAGACTCAAGGAAACTTTTGGGTTATCTCCCAACAATTACTTTTCTTTAACGCCTTTAAGTTAGGCACGACGAAGAGCAAAGACTGGAAAGGAGAAAAATAAAAGTGAGAAAGTATAACCACAGTGAAATCATTATTTTGTTCATTAAAATTCCTTTTGTTAACAAGGTTGATCAAGTCTTGTTACCAAAAAAAATTATATGAATTTTTTTTTGCATTCCACGAGGTGATTATGTTACATCATACTTGATAGACAGTATGCTCCAACCTCTTGTGGAATGGGACAATATATTTCTCCAACCTTGATGCTTTCAATATTTTCAATGGAATTCAGGCAATAGCTCTTAGCAACCTTCATGGGGAAATAGATAGTATGCTCTTTGTCATTAATATTTAATGTTACTTTCCCTTGATTACAATTAATGACAGCACCTGCAGTATTAAGAAAAGGTCTCCAAAGAATAATAGACATATTATCATCTTCAGGCATTTCAAGCAAAACAAAATCAGTTAAAACCATGAAATTATGCGCAACTTGAACAGGAACATCCTCACATATACCAACAGGAATAGTAGTTGACTTATCAGCCATTTGGAAAGATATATCAGTTGGTATCAATTTTCCTAGCTGGAGCCTCTTATAGAGAGAAAAAGGCATAACACTAACTCCAGCTCCCAAATCACATAAAGTAGTTCTAACATAATTGTTCTTAATAGAGCAAGGAATAGTTGGTATACCTGGATCACCAAGTTTCTTTGGAACCTTACCATTGAAGGAGTAATTAGCAAGCAAAGTAGAAATCTCCTCATTAGGAATCTTCCTTTTATTAGAGACAATATCCTTCATATACTTTGAATAAGGAAGAAACTTAATAGCATCAGTCAAAGGAATTTGCAAAAATAAAGGTTTCATCCACTCACAAAACTTGTTGTAGTGTTCTTACTTCTTTGACTTGTGTTTCTTACTAGGAAAAGGCATAGGTTTCTACACCCAAGGTTCTCTCTATTTACCATGTTTATTAGCAATAAAATCTTCCTTTGTGTACCTAGTGTTCTTAGTGTGCTTCTCAGGTTCTTCCTCACCTTCCTCCTTATGAGGAGACTCATTTTTTCATTACCACTCTCAGTTTCAGCATCAGAGACACATATACTATTAGGATCTACAGCAGGTTGAAGTGGTTCCTCAACTATCTTATGTTCGTTTTTCTTCCTCTTACGAGGACTACCACTATCTTCACCTTGTTGAGAATCCTGCTCAATTCTTTTAGGGTGTCCTTCTAGATATAAAGGATCTTGAGTAGCTGCACCACTCCTAGTTCTAATTCCATAAGCATTTTTATCTCCTGAAGCATTAACTAACATATCCTCTTGTACCTTAGCAAGTTGATCAAGTAGGGTTTGAACCATTTGAAAGTGTTTACAAAGCATTTTAATATCATTAGAAGTTCTTTCCACAATATCTTTCAACTCATGGATAGCTCTAGAGTTTTCCAATAAATGATCCTGAACTTGTTTATTAAAATACCCTTGTTTAACAATAAATGTGTCAAGTTACTCTAAATATTGATCAGGAGGCTTACCATAAGGAATATCCCCTTCATCAAAGTGATGGAGAGAGTGTACCTCAATAGTAGATGAGTGGGGAATTGGCTTACATAATTCTTCTATAGGAGGTAGATTCTTCACATCTTCAGCTCTAATATGTTTCTCCTTTAGACACTTCTTATCTTCCTTCATCACTTCATCATTTAATGCAATAACTCCCGTCTTCTTTGGTGTTGGTGTTGGAACTGTTTCAGGAGTAACTGGTTTAGGAACAATAGTCTCAGGTGTATTTAGCTCAGTTGAAGTCCAATCATCATAATTCTTGCTTATCTTAGCCATTATTTTTTCAGCATCTATAGGAGTTCTTTTCCTGAAAACACAATCAGCAAAGCTATCTAGGTATGTCCTACAATCATCAGTTAGTCCATTATAATGAATATCAAGAAGCTCATTCTTAGGTAATGGACATCCAGGATGTGCATGAATCAAGGCAACAACCTTGTCCATGACTCAGGCAATTTCTCTTTTTCTCCCTGTTTAAAATCAAAAGGCTCTCCAAAGCAGCATGTCTAGCACTAGGAGGAAAATATTTCTAAAAGAAAGAAACAATCAAGCAATCAGGGTTATCAATGGAACCAGGAGGTAATCTATTAAACCAAGCCCTAGCTTCTCCTTTTAGTGAAAAAGGGAAGATCTTAGTAACAAAGTACTTGCGCATCTTAAAATCACCAGAGAATAAAGCACTCATAGTAGGAAGCTCATTCATATGAGCCATAGCACTCTTATTTTCAGTCCCACAGAAAGGTTCTTTCTCAAAAATATCTAAATAAGATAAATCAAGAGAGAAATCATAATCTTTATCTTTTATATCTATGGGAGAAGTGGCAAACTTAGGATCAGAGGACAACTTAGGCATAATAGTACGTCTAGCAAGGAGACTCTTAATAGCACTAGTACCATGTGTGTTTCGGCACTCTTCAACAAAATCATTAGTGAACTCAATGTAACCATCATTAATATCATAACTCTCACTAGACTCAGGTGAGCTAACAAGTGTAACAGTGTCTTCACTAGGAGTTTCAGTATTTCCTAGACTAGCCATAGTAGCATCTAGAAAAGTACCTAATGAACCACTCGCATCAAGCACAGTAGAAGTAACATCATGAGTATCAAAAGCAGTTTCAGACTCAGTAGTAGTAGCAGTGTGTGTAGAATGAGTATGTGGTGGTGGTGTGACAAGCTTACTTATAACAAACGCTGAATCAAGAGCAGCAGAGGTGTTTAGGACTGTACCTCTTCTTGTAGTGGATGGTAAAATAGGGAACTTTCCATCATGAGACTTCCCCATGATGAAAGGAGTATCAGTGAACAATAATAGATCCAAGTGAACTTAAAAATAAAGCTATGCTCCCGGCAACGGCGCCAGAAAATAGTCTTGATGACCCACAAGTATAGGGGATCGCAACTGTCTTCATGGGTAGTATTACCCAATTTATTGATTCGACACAAGGGGAGCCAAATAATACTTGCAAGATTAAACAACTGAGTTGTCAGTTCAGCTGCACCTAGAAATAGTTCTTGCTCACAGAAGTTTATCAGTAGCAACAGTTTGGTAGTAGCAACAACAAAGCAACAACAGCAGTAGAACAATAGCAATAGTTGGTCCCTTCACACAGGAAGCATGTAACTTGAGAGGTGGGGCATTCTTCAGATGGGTGTCTTTCTTCACAATAGGGGCACTGATCACGATGCTCCTTGGTGGTATGTCCTATTTCTCCACATATCGTGCAAGCTGAATGTTTTGGGACATCACCCTCTTGGGTTTTGGGTATACGAGTGACGAGACGAGATTGTAGTAGAACCACTTTAAATTCTTCCCAAGATATCATCCCTTGATGATCATTAATGGTGTGTTGCATCTCCCACCAGGTTGCAGCCTCGTCCTTTAGGAATTGGGTGGCATAATGGACCATTCTATTGGCTTCAATGTTGGTATTCTTCATTCTTTCTTCAACCTGGTGCATCCACTTCTTTGAATCGGCGTGGCTCTTACGCTTGGTGAAGTTGAGTTCCTTGTCCTCCTTATTAATATGGTCCATCTGTCGAGTTGACCAAGGTTTAGAGTAGGAACGAATGGAGTATGGAAGAAGAAGAATAACCCGTACAAGCAATTTTATTTAGAAAGTAGGTTTTCATTAGCTAAGGTAATAAACCATACAAGATAGCAAACAATTTTTCGCATCTATATTTAGCGAAATCTTATTCGGGTTTGGTTCCTAATAGGTCACTTGGAAACTTCAGGCTTCGAGTCTTCAAAAGTCTTCGTGCTCTTGATAGTCTTCATGTTCTTCATAATCTTCAATCTTACGAGTTCTTTAGTTAATAACATTGACTTAAGGCCTTCGAAGTCTTTGGTGCTTGTAGCCTTGAAGTGTTCAATCTCGTAGCTTCAGTCTTGGAACATCTTTCATGGAGGTCTTCAAGTCCCGACTTAATCGAAACATTGAGATGATCTTCTTTGAAAAGGTAATCTTGAGAAAAGTTTCTTCTTGAAGTGTGTAGTGGTCATTTTCTAATGTTGAAAAGAAGAGACTTAAGAAATTTTAAAACCCCAAAGGTAGATGATGAGATGTCAACACCCAAATTTTTAATCCCAGATGCCTATTATTCCATACATCGCAATCCCAGGATTACCATTTTTGCGAGACATAACAGAATTGGATACCATAGTACATCATCCATTACAACGGTACATAAGTTCTTACACAAATAGGGATCTCATGATCCAGTTCTTAATACAACTTCAAGCAGCGGAATACATAATAATAACGGTAGCGTAGGAGAAGCTCTATCTTCGAGGTCATAGGCAATGCTGACGATGGGAGATGATCCTAGTTGTCGTAACCTCCCTGGGGTCCATCCTCCAGGTACTACTCTTCATAGTCTAGCCATGGGAATAACCAGGGACAAAGCCATGAGTACTCTTTAAGTACTCGCAAACTAATACTAACAGGTAAAGGGGTTTTTTGGATAATAGGACACTAGGCTCTAGGGTTGTTTTGCAAAATCCAGATTTATCTCTACTAAGTTCCAAAGCTAGTCACAATTTTATAACTCTTAAGTGGGATCTTGTAACTCATGTCACAACTCTGTTGTGGTCAAGTCAAAGTCTCAATTCATTTCACAAGTCATTTTGAAAAGTCTGATGGGGGAACAGTATGGCCACTCCAACTGTCCATAACCGCGGACGCGGCTATTCGAATAGTTTGACACTCTGCAGAGATTGTACACTTTCACCACAACATTTGATACATCCATCTGGAACAAATCCTGAATTCACCATACTCAGTATGCGGATAATCAATCCTAACCTTTCAATTACACGCCCTAGTATAAGCACCTCTCCTGTGAGTTTGGCCTCCCAACCATGACCAACTGTCATCTTGGGTCTTTGCAGTGGACAATCTTCACAAGGTAGCCTTAGCTCAGACCTTGGCTGTGAGGGAACTAATACTAAGGTATATAAGTTTCCAATCAAGCCCTACCCAATCTTCGGGTATTGTGGTTGTATGATAAAATTGGAATGGTATTGCATCCAGACAATCATCAGTTTTATAGAAGGCTAAGGCTCATGCCTCAACATTTTCATCACCAAAATCATCAAGTGTTCGGAAACACATGTACAAAACATTTCAATAGAATGATCCATCATTCCAAGGTTTTCATAACCATTTTCACCAAGTATTCCCATCTAAAGTTGATCAAGTTTTATGCTTAGCACTAGCATCTACAAGTGGGGGTAGTACTAATGAGGGGTGGTAAACTAGTGGAGTTTCAACTAAGTACAACCTTATATCTTAGGATGATATCAAGGTTTCTAACTTAGGCCAAATTTTATGCTCTTTATGCAACCTTCAGATAACTTTCTAGTATCTACCAAACTCTTAAGCAAACTCTAAGTAAGAGCTTTGATAAAGAAATAAAGTAAGAAGCTTGCAAGTAAAACTAGGATTGGTTTATCAAGTGGATATGATCACATATGCTTAAGGAATATAGTAGGCATAGTAACAAGTAGTGGTTTGCATAGGTATAGTCTCAGCTTGCACATTCAACTAGTAGTATTAGGCTTGCATCAGTGTCAATATAAGCTTGCTAAATTGCAAGTGTTAGCTTGCAAGGTTACTATCTTGCCTTGTGCAGAGCAGTGGTTCAAGTCCTCCTCGGCTTCTTCTTCGTAGTATCCTCCTTCCTCCTCGTATCGTTGGTCGGTACTAGCGTCGGGGTGCTGGCGAGGGTCGGCGAGGCGGGCGAACGACGAAGTCGACAACGACGAATCTCCTAGTACCGGTGGCTTCTCCTGGGGCGGCTCCAATCGCTGGCTCCCTTCTTCTCCAGAGGCGTCAGGCTCCGGTGAAATTCCGGCAGGGTGGTGCTCGCCTTGCTCTGAGAACGGTGTGGCACAATCAGTGAGGAGAGTGGAGTGAGATGGTGTGAAGAAATCGAGTGGGGGTGGCCTCTATTTATAGTCGAGAGAGGGGACCGACGGGGCGCACGGTGAGCTTGTTGGGGGCAATGGTACAGGCGGCTATCGGCATGGGCGAAGGTAGGGGACGGTGCGGTGTCTCCTGGCGATGCTTAACGACATGGTTTTGAGGCGTGGGGCGGTGCGGTTTGGTCTGGAACATGCGTCGCTCTGCCTTGGCGGCGTCTTCGGCGGCGGTGGGTCGTCCGCAGGGCGCGTGACGGGATGTCTGGCGGTCTCCTGGGTCGATGGGGATTGTGTATGCACGCGGCGAGGGCGGCGCGCGGTCTGTGGGCTTCGGTCGAGGGTGGTGCTCTGGCGCACGCTCGGCATGGTCTCTGGCGGTCTAGGCGCGGTCTGTGCGTGTGGTCCAGGGCTTGGCAATGCTCGCGGCTGGGACAGTGAGTGGCGGTGGACGGTGGGCTGCCTCCCAGACATGCTGGCTAGGCTTTCTGCTTCTCCTAGCTTGCTGTTGACTATGGGGTGGCAAGGGTGTGCTCGGCTATTCACCATTGATGGCAATGGCAAGCTCATAGTGGTGCTAGTGCTTGGTTAATCTTGCTAGATGATCTACTGAGCTAGTTCTGAGCTAAATGGGGAACCAGTTAGGCAAGAATCACTGCTCACAATAGTGTTTGATGTTTGTTTGATTTGTGTCTGCAACCTGTTTGATGAAATGGCCGCATGAAATTAAGTTTTGAATTTTGAAATGATTTTTGGTGGGTTTGCTAGATTGGTGCTGGTGAGTCTGCAGATGCTTGGGTTTTGAAAGTTGAGCTTGTTTGAGTGGTTTTTGAAAAAGTGGGATCTTCCCATATGATAAAGATTCAATTTTGAATTGTCATTTAAACTATGTATTTGAAAGTTTTTGGATGATCACAAAGTGGGCCTTGATACTTTGTTATGAGTACATTCAAGGGGTGCAAAGATCCAGAAAAGTTTCTGTTAGGTTTTGAAAGTTTGAGACAGCCAAAGTAGGCATGAGAGTTAAATTGGTCAAACTGACCATTCCTTTTATATATTTGTTTTGATTTACTTGTCTTTAGGAAAAGGGTGGGAAATGTTTTAGATGATGTTTATTTCACCTAAGAAACATTTTACAAGCAATGAAACAATCAAACAAGGTGGTTTAAAAGAATTTCAAAATCAATGCATACACATATGCATGCATTCATAATTTTAATTAGAAAAGTTTTTGTTAACCCTAATTTTGAGGATTAGAGTTTGATGATCCAAGGTTAGTATTTTTGGGATGTTACAAACCTTCCCCCATTAAACAAAATCTTGTCCTGAGATTTGAAAAAGGACGAAAAGATTACCTAGGATTTGAAGAGATCGGGAAACTCCGTCCTGATGTGATCTTCGCGCTCCCAGGTAGCTTCCTCTTCTGTGTGATTGCTCCACTGAATCTTGAGAAACTTGATGCTTCGGGTTCAGGTAGTTCGAAAAGCTTCTTCCAAAATGTGGATGGGTACTTCGGGATAGGTCAGGTCATCGTTGATCTCTATGGTCTGATGGTCGATATTTTTGAACGCTTCGGTCTTCTCGGGGACTTCGAGACACTTGCGAAGTAATGAGATATGGAACACATTATGCATGGCTGACATCTCTTCAGGTAGCTCCAATTGATACGACACTTCTCCTCGACGGTTCAGAATTTGGAAAGGTCCGATATATCTGGGGGCTAACTTTCCTTTGAGTTGGAAACGTTGCATTCCCTTCAATGGCGACACTTTCAGATAAACAAAATCTCCTATGTTGAAGGCGAGGTATCGACGTCTCTTGTCGGCTTAACTCTTACATGCGGGTAGGCGGTCTTGAGGTGCTCACGAATCTTGTGAACCTTCTCTTCTGCTTCTCGTAGGATGTCGGGTCCAAAAATCTGACTCTCTCCTACTTCCGACTAGTTCAAAGGGGTGCGACACTTTCTTCCGTACATGAATTCAAATGGGGCCATTTGCAAACTGGCTTGGTAACCGTTGTTGTAGGAAAATTCTGCAAACGGCAGACAGTCTTCCAACTTGGATCCATATTCTAACACACAGGCTCTCAGCATATCTTCGAGTATTTGATTTACTCGCTCCGTTTGTCCATCGGTCTGAGGGTGATACGCCGTACTGAAATCTAGGCGGGTTCCTAAACCTTCTTGAACTTTCTTCCAGAATCTCGAGGTAAACTGAGTTCCTTGATCCGATACTATGTTCTTAGGGACTCCGTGCAAACTGACGATTCTAGCGATGTACAACTTCGCTAGTTTCGAACTCTGATAAGTGGTTTTGTCGGGCAAGAAATGGGCAACTTTGGACAATCTGTCCACTATGACCCAGATAGAGTCATTTCCCCTATTAGAAGTAGGCAGTCCAGTGATAAAGTCCATTCCTACAGAATCCCATTTCCATTCCGGAATTTGCAATGGTTGCAACAATCCGGTGGATCTTTGATGTCCTGCCTTGACTCGCTAACATATATCACACTTGGCGATATAGCTTCCGATTTCTCTCTTCATCTTATGCCACCAAAATTGCTCTTTTAAATCTTGATACATCTTAGTTCCTCCGGGATGGATAGAATAAAGAGTATCATGAGCCACCTTCAAGATACCTTCTTTCAACTCAGAATCTGATGGTACACAAAGGCGTCCTTTGTACCACAAAACTCCTTCTTCGTCTTCGGTGAATCCGGGTACTTTCCCTGTACCGATACGACGCTTGATTCCGTCTATACTAGCATTTTCCTTCTGCGCCTATGTAATCTGACTGATCAAAGTGGGCTGGAGGTCTATGCTAGCCAGAAATCCTTCACTTACTAATTCCATCCGAAAATCTTCCATCTCTTTGTGCAGACTTGGTTGCTCCTTCAAAATCATGGAGTTCAAGCGGCACGGCAATCTGCTAAGGGCATCGGCTACCACATTGGCTTTAACAGGGTGATAGTGAATGTCCAGATCGTAATCCTTGATTAGCTCAATCCATCTTCTCTGCCTCATATTCAGCTGCTTCTAAGTGAATATATACTTTAGGATCTTGTGATCCGAATAAATCTCACAACGGTTTCCCATCAGGTAATGTCTCCATGTCTTCAGGGCTAGATCTACGGCTGCGAGTTCGAGGTCATGGGTTGGGTAATTTTGCTCATGTTGCTTCAATTGTCGGGATAGATAAGATATAACGTTGCCTTCTTGCATTAGCACACATCCGAGACCAATCTTGGATGCGTCACAATACACATCGAAGGGCTTCGTGATATCTGGCATGATCAAGATTGGGGCTGAAATCAATCTCCTTTTGAGTTCTTGAAAACTCGCTTCACATTTGTCGGTCCAGTCAAACTTCTTGTCCTTCTTCAGCAATTGGGTCACGGGTCTGGCGATACTCGAGAATCCTTCTATGAATTTGCGGTAATATCCTGCCAATCCGAGAAAAGCACGAACTTGGGTTTGAGTGGTTGGGGCTTGCCAATCTTCTACATCTTTTACTTTGGCAGGGTCAACGGCAATTCCTCCGGCTGATACAATGTGACCGAGGAATCCTACCTCCTGTAACCAGAATTCACATTTGCTGAACTTTGCATACAACTGATGCTCTCTAAGGGTTCCAAGAATGGTCCTTAGGTGTAGCTCATGTTCTTCTTCTAATTTGGAATAAATCAGAATGTCATCGATGAAAACAACGACAAACTTATCTAGGAAGTCCATAAAAATCTTATTCATGAGGTTCATGAAATAAGCGGGGGCATTGGTTAATCCAAAAGACATGACCGTATACTCATACAATCCATATCTGGTGGTAAAGGCAGTCTTTGGAATGTCCTCCGCACGAATCTTGAGTTGATGATAGCCAGTTCTAAGATCAATCTTAGAAAACACTTTGGCACCGGTCAACTGATCAAACAAATCTTCTATCTTGGGCAAGGGGTACTTGTTCTTGATGGTGACATCATTCATCTTCCGATAATCCGTACACAAACGGTTACCTCCATCCTTCTTGTCCACAAACAAGGCAGGTGATCTCCAAGGTGACGCACTTGGTTGAATCAATCCAATTTCCAACATGGAATCCAGTTGCTTCTTCAGTTCTGCTAGTTCCGACGGGTTCATACTATAGGGTCTATGGGCTATGGGTCCAGTTCCGGGGATTAGTTCAAAGAAAAACTCGATATCCCGATCTGGGGGCATACCGGGCAAAACATCTAGAAATACATCGGGGCATTCACAGACTATCCGAACATGGTCAATGGTAGGTTGGGCTATACTCTTGTTGCACTTGAATTGGCGAGGTAAGGTTTCAGATATATGTTCGACTGATATTCCGGCTGTACTGGTCATGGTTATGGCTTTCTTGGCACAGTCAATCAATCCTTTATGTTCGGACATCCAATCCATTCCTAGTACTACTTCCAAACCTTTAGTTCCGAGTACTATCAGATTAGCATAAAAATCTATGCCATGGATTCGGATAGGGACGGCTTTGCAAATTTTCCTAGCCTTGGTGGTTGATCCGGGAATTTGAACAATCATAACATGCTTCAGTTTGGTTGGTTGAATTTTACTAGTGCATGCAAATTCTTCGGTGACAAATGAATGCGATGCACCAGAATCAAACAACACTCTTGCAAGTACTGAATTAACAGAAAACATACCCAGCACGACGTCTGGCGCTTCCTGAGCTTCTTCAGCATGCATGATAAAAAGACGGCCATTGCGGTTGAGTGAATTCCCTGGGGAAAATCTTCTCCCTGGCTGAACACGACGTTGTTGCCGAGCTGGGGCATTGGCATTGGGGGCTGTAGCATTCTTCTTGTTGGGACACTCGTTGGAATAGTGGCCTTTATTTCCACAGTCATAACAAGTCACTTGCGACTTGTCCTTGGCTGCGACAGGCACAACATTGCTTCCAGTCCTCGGGCCAGTGTTGGTGTTGGCGGTAGCATTGTTGGTGTTGAACTTGGGTGGGGCACGGGTGAAATTGCTAGAGTTGCCGGGGTTGTTGTGATTTCCTCCGGGTCTAGGGTTTCCACGATTGGGATAGGTCGGACGGTTCATCGGGGGTCTGTTGGTTCTTGGGGCAAATCCTGGAGATGGGTTGGGGCGATACTTTGGGGTCTGATGGGGTCCTGGCTTATGCATCATGCGACGCTTGCGGTTCTCATTGGCTTGGTTGATCTTTCCATCCATCTGGATGGCAGAGTCGACAAGGGCTTCAATATCCACAAAGGGGATATTGACTAACACTGTCTGCATCTTATCATGCAGACCATTCAGGAACCTCTCTTTCTTCTTGGCTTCCGTTTCTATCTCGTCCGGGGCATACCTAGCTAATGACAAAAATTTGTCACGGTATTCCACTACAGTCATCCTTCCTTGCTTCAGCTCTCTGAACTCGTCTCTCATTCTCTTGATCAAACCCGGTGTCACATGGGTTCTGCTAAACTTGACCTTGAATTCCTCCCAGGTCATCATCTGGCCTCCGGTCATTGCGCGAACACTGTTCCACCATGCCCTGGCATCTCTGGCTAGATAATGGGTGGCAAACAAAACTTTCTCGTTGTCTTCCACTCCGGCTACTTCTAAGTTATTTTCCATGGTTTGCAGCCAATCATCGGCGTCTAGGGGTTCTTCGGACTTAGTGAAAACAGGTGGGTTGGTATTCTGGAAATTCTTGAGCTTAGATCCATGGTTGTCCTGATTTCCGTGGCGTTGGTTGTTGTGGGCTAGTTGGGCTATCTGCTGCAGAGTGGTTAGGTTGGCTTGACGTTCCGCTCTTTCAGCTTCACGGTCAGAAGTCAACATTTGCAGTATCTGCAACATCGGGTCCGAGGCTGAACCACTTCCTCCACATGGCATCTGAAGATTTAGATAGATCATGAGAAAAGAGGGAAATTTCTAAGGTTTCGGGGACTTTGAAAAGTTTTAAAGGTTTGACTCAGATTTCCTAGCAACTTGCTTTTTCATTCATTCATTCATAGCACACAGTACAACACACACCACAACAAAAAAAACAGATGGTTTTAAGAACCATTCTGGAAACTACGATACAGTGGGACCGAATACTACTCACTACGCTAGTGCTCAAGTTCTACTACTCCTCGGAGTCTGTGGCTTCATCATCTTCATCATCATCGATGAAGGCGAAATCATCCTCATCGATGAAGAAATCCATGGCCTGATCCTCCAGAAAATCATCGTCATCACTGAGATAGGAGTAAGGGTCTCCACGAAGATCCTCTCCGGCATTCTCCCTTTCCTCCAACTGCATGTCTCTCTCGTGGATGGTCTCTTCCAAAGATGAGATACGATGGCGAAGACGGGCAATGATGCGCTCCTTCTTGTCGAGCTGACAGCGGCGACACTTGCGATCCTTTGCTAGCATGGCGATGGTCTGATCCTTCTTCTTGATGATGGCGGACTTGTGGTTGGAGTAGTCACGGCAGTTGTCCAACTCCTGCTGACGATCGTACATCATGAAGCTAAGGTGGTCCAATTGAGTCTTCATCTCTGGGTGGTATGGGGCTTCCAGGGGTTGTCCATTTGCATCACGCCTTGGGCAAAACTCAAAGCGAGTACCATTGATCTGATTGATGCTCTGCCCACACAGACGGGAAAGAGCTTCCTGCATTGCTCTGGCAAGTCCATCGAGCCAGTTGTTTTCCCTCAAGGTAAACTGAATTCCCTCCAAAGTGGGAGGTTCAATCTTTCCTTGGAGACTTGCAACAATTAGCCACTGCAGATCTTCTCCTCCTTGATCATTGAGCTGAGCTCCGAAGAACTCGGGGTGCGGATGCTCCAGAAGTTCTGAAAGCTGGTCCAAATCCCTCTCAAAGATAAGGTCTCCTCCATTCCCCAACTGATAAAACTTGCTGTACTTCACGTCCATCTATAAGAATGGAGGATGAGTAGATTAGCAGGGTGATCAAGTGTGTCAAAATTATATGTATTTTGCAAGAGTTTTTGAGGAACATGAATTTTTATGAAAGAATAAAAGGGATAAGAATGAGAATAAGTTTTTGTAAATATTTTTTTTCTTTGGTTTTGAAACTAAGTTTTTGGTTCAAACGTCCAGTCTAACTAGGGTCTCCTATGGTCAGGATGGCTCTGATACCAACTTGTCAACACCCGGATTTTTAATCCCAGATGCCTGTTAAGCCATACATCGCAACCCCAGGATTACCATTTTTGCGAGACATAATAGAATTGGATACCATAGTACATCACCCATTACAACGGTACATAAGTTCTTACACAAATAGGGATCTCATGATCCAGTTCTTAATACAACTTCAAGCAGCGGAATACGTAATAATAACGGTAGCGTAGGCGAAGCTCCATCTTCGGGGTCACAGGCAATGCTGACGATGGGAGATGATCCTAGTTGTCGTAACCTCCCTGGGGTACATCCTCCAGGTACTCCTCTTCATAGTCTGGCCATGGGAATAGCCAGGGACAAAGCCATGAGTACTCTTTAAGTACTCGCAAACTAATACTAACAGGTAAAGGGTTTTTTTTGGATAATAGGACACTAGGCTCTAGGGTTGTTTTGCAAAAGCCAAATTTATCTCTACTAAGTTCCAAAGCTAGTCACAATTTTATAACTCTTAAGTGGGATCTTGTAACTCATGTCACAACTCTGTTGTGGTCAAGTCAAAGGCTCAATTCATTTCACAAGTCATTTTGAAAAGTCTGACGGGGGAACAGTATGGCCACTCAATCGTCCATAATCATGAACGCTATTCGAATAGTTTGACACTCTGCGAGATTGTACACTTTCACCACAACATTTGATACATCCGTCAGAACAAATCCTGAATTCACCATACTCGATGTCGGATAATCAATCCTAACCTTTCAATTACACGCCCTAGTATAAGCACCTCTCCTGTGAGTTTGGCCTCCCAACCATGACCAACTGTCATCTTGGGTACTGCACAGGTGGACAATCTTCACAAGGTAGCCTTAGCTCAGACCTTGGCCATGAGGGAACTAATACTAAGGTATATAAGTTTCCAGTCAAGCCCTACCCAATCTTCGGGTATTGTGGTTGTACGATAAAATTGGAATGGTATCGCATCCAGACAACCATCAGTTTTATAGAAGGCTAAGGCTCATGCCTCAACATTTTCATCACCAAAATCATCAAGTGTTCAGAAACACATGTCCAAAACATTTCAATAGAATGATCCATCATTCCAAGGTTTTCATAACCATTTTCACCAAGTATTCCCATCTAAAGTTGATCAAGTTTTATGCTTAGAACTAGCATCTACAAGTGGGGGTAGTACTAATGAGGGGTGGTAAACTAGTGGAGTTTCAACTAAGTACAACCTTATATCTTAGGATGATATCAAGGTTTCTAACTTAGGCCAAATTTTATTCTCTTTATGCAACCTTCAGATAACTTTCTAGTATCTACCAAACTCTTAAGCAAACTCTAAGTAAGAGCTTTGATAAAGAAATAAAGTAAGAAGCTTGCAAGTAAAACTAGGATTGGTTTATCAAGTGGATATGATCACATATGCTTAAGGAATATAGTAGGCATAGTAACAAGTAGTGGTTTGCATAGGTATAGTCTCAGCTTGCACATTCAACTAGTAGTATTAGGCTCGCATCAGTGTCAATATAAGCTTGCTAAATTGCAAGTGTTAGCTTGCAAGGTTACTATCTTGCCTTGTGCAGAGCAGTGGTTCAAGTCCTCCTCGGCTTCTTCTTCGTAGTATCCTCCTTCCTCCTCGTATCCTTGGTCGGTACTAGCGTCAGGGTGCTGGCGAGGGTCGGCGAGGCGGGCGAACGACAAAGTCGATGACGGCGAATCTCCTGGTACCGGTGGCTTCTCCTGGGGCGGCTCCAATCGCTGGCTCCCTTCTTCTCCAAAGGCGGCGGGCTCCGGTGAAATTCCGGCGAGGTGGTGCTCGCCTTGCTCTGAGAACGGTGTGGCACGATCAGTGAGGAGAGGGGAGTGAGATGGTGTGAAGAAATCGAGCGGGGGTGGCCTCTATTTATAGTCGAGAGAGGGGACCGACGGGGCGCGCGGTGAGCTCGTCGGGGGCAATGGTACAGGCGGCTATCGGCATGGGCGAAGATAGGGGATGGTGCGGTGTCTCCTGGTGATGCTCAACGACATGGTTTTGAGACGTGGGGCGGTGCGGTTTGGTCTGGAACATGCGACGCTCTGCGCGGCAGAGGCGGCGTCTTCGACGGCGAGCGGTGGCTGTGCGTCACGGGGCGGCGAACGGGGATGTCTGGCGGTCTCCTGGGTCGGTGGGGATTGTGTATGCACGCGGCGAGGGCGGCACGTGGTCTGTGGGCTTCGGTCGAGGGTGGTGCTCTGGTGCACGCTCGGCATGGTCTCTGGCGGTCTGGGCGCGGTCTGTGCGTGTGGTCCAGGGCTTGGCAATGCTCGCGGCTGGGACGATGGCGGCGGTGAATGATGGTGCCTCCCAGACATGCTGGCTAGGCTTGTTGCTGCTCCTAGCTTGCTGTCGACTATGGGGTGGCAAGGGTGTGCTCGGCTGTTCACCATTGATGGCAATGGTAAGCTCACGGTGGTGCTAGTGCTTGGTTAATCTTTCTAGATGATCTACTGAGCTGGTTGTGAGCCAAATGGGGAACCAGTTAGGCAAGAATCACTGCTCACAATAGTGTTTGATGTTTGTTTGATTTGTGTCTGCAACCTGTTTGATGAAATGGATGCATGAAATTAAGTTTTGAATTTTGAAATGATTTTTGGTGGGTTTGCTAGATTGGTGCTGGTGAGTCTGCAGATGCTTGGGTTTTGAAAGTTGATCTTGTTTGAGTGGTTTTTGAAAAAGTGGGATCTTCCTATATAATAAAGATTCAATTTTGAATTGTTATTTAAACTATGTATTTGAAAGTTTCTGGATGATCAAAAAGTGGGCCTTGATACTTTGTTATGAGTACATTCAAGGGGTGCAAAGATCCAGAAAAGTTTCTGTTAGGTTTTGAAAGTTTGAGACAGCCAAAGTAGGCATGAGAGTTAAATTGGTCAAACTGACCATTCCTTTTATATATTTGTTTTGATTTACTTGTCTTTAGGAAAAGGGTGGTAAATGTTTTAGATGATGTTTATTTCACCTAAGAAACATTTTACAAGCAATGAAACAATCAAACAAGGTGGTTTAAAAGAATTTCAAAATCAATGCATACATATATGCATGCATTCATAATTTTAATTAGAAAAGTTTTTGTTAACCCTAATTTTGAGGATTAGAGTTTGATGATCCAAGTTTAGTATTTTTGGGATGTTACATGAGAAGTATGAGAGTTTTCTGAAATAACTTAGAAAATATTGTCCTAAGGTTTTTCCATGTCTAGGGTCACGATCTACATTTAACTTATGCTTTGATACCATCTGTAGCGACTTCGGATCGGTAAGGATACTAAGTCCCTGTGATTAACATGCTAGTCCCTGGATCAATAGCTAGCACTCACAGTCGATGAAATATCATGTAAAACACAAGTCTTTATTAAATGAATCGAATAATCCAGAGTTTACATTATTACAACAAAATCGAAAAATATACAACATGAGTCCCATCAATGCCACAGGCAGTTTGAGTGAAGACCCGTGATCCTAGCGCACCTTTCAACGATCTCCAAAATTCTACACATGAAACGTGCAGCCAACAAGTTGGGTCAATACTTTGAATGTATTGGCAAATTACACCAAGAAAGGAAAGACTAACTCTACATGCAAGGCTAGTTTAGGCTTCGGAGTTCATTTGCATAAAGCTAATTTTCACTAAGTATGGAGAAAAAAGAAGAAGAGAGAGTTTTACCCTACTTTGTAAACATTTGCTTAGATAAAATAGGGTCGAATGGCACATGAGGATATTACTCACCAAGTGTCCAAACAACCAAACACTTGGATATTACGCACCAAGTGACACTTGGATATTACGCACCAAGTTCCCAAAATCCCACCCATTGGCGATATTACGCATGCCATGGGGTTTCAAAACTTTGTTTTAGAAAATAGAGAGGAAGATCCTTCAGAGGCTCCATCCTTCAGATGCTCAATGTTGTTCTGTTTCCGTGAACACGGCTGATCGATCAGATTGTAATACTCTCGAGAGTTTGTGCACTTTACCCAAAATCCATGATCAAGTCCTTTTACAGACAAGACCATGGCGAGGCTTTCCCTTAGTAGCCCCTCTACCTTCTGGATCCAACCGTGCCAATAACCTCCAAATGTTGGTACCCAGGTGAGGTTTCCCACTAAGTACTAGGCCAAGACAGAGCCCATATGTATTGTGGTTGCACTGGAAGCTTCTGAATTCTGAAACATGGCAGACTTCTTTGATTCCTGGGCGGCCGTCCTCCACCAAAATCTCACTCGTTGTCCTGACAACCATTCCGCCCAGAAGAAAAATTAGTTTTAGTTTGAATTGGATTTGAGAAGAAAAGTTTGCTCTAGAGAGGCTTTATACTTAGAAAAATTCTTTGTCTTTCGAACCCCCCAACGGTACTTTGTATATATAGCATAGCAAGCAATTCTTAGCAAAACAGGGGTAACCTATTAGGAGGGTAAATCCTAAGTATAGAGCTGCTCAGGGCATACTACAAAATCATCGCACTTGTAAAATAATACTAAGGAAAAATTCTACTAGAACATCCTACACATGCATACTACAGAATTTTGAAGATCACATGAATAGAATCAAAACTGGGACATTATATGAACAAGAGGTGTAACTTGCCGTATGTTAATGATATGTCTGACGATTGAATTCCTTCACAGCGATCGCACTCTCCGAACAATCTAACGCGAGAACAAAGTAGCTCCAATCAAACAATTGCGAACATAGCAAACACAACAATAATGATCACAAATATGCAAATATTAGTAACTACATAGTTATTTCAGCTAATAGTAGATTACAATGGTCTCAAGGATAGAGTATGTTACAAGGATCAATTTTCCAAAAGAACCACCTAAACATGACCTACGGGCATCAAGTTACGGTTAACCGATGGTTCAAATTTGAATTTGAATTCAAATAGATTTATAATAATAAATGTTGTAAATTATGGATCTATTGGATTTATAATTTTGTTTTGAACCCAACGCAAAAATAATTAACTAAAACAAAGGTGTAGATCAAAAGATAATAGAACCTCGAATTTGATTGAACTAATATACGTATAGTGCACATCCGTACTTATCTTATGTCGTATGTCGTGTGAGAGAGAAAAATAAAATATGGGTCAGGCTTCAGGCTAATCTGATCCAATCCGAACCAAAATAAAACTGATCTAATAAAAAAAAGGACATACCAGCATGTAAGACACAGGTATGAAGAAGACGACCGCGACGATCGGCCGGACGGACGTGGACACGGTGTTCTTGCTCTATCTTGGAAACTCGCTCGAAGACGTGTGGTGGTTGATGGAGAACTCGGGTACGTCCTCGTTGGCCAAGGATCCAGTGGCAGCTTGTTCTGAACCGATAGGCGCGGCTCCGATGATGCTCCGACGTGGTCGGGTGGTGAAGGTTGGCGGTGTTCCGGTGGTCTTCGGCAAAGGCGGAGACGTGGACAAGATGCGGCAGTCAGCTACCATCCTCCTCGTGTCTTCGGCGTCACGGTTCTTCTTCCGAAACAGCGCTGACATGCGGATGGAGCGGTGTGGCATCGGCGAGCTTCGGCGGCTCCGGCGGTGCGCTGCAGAGGGCAAAACGAGATTGAGACTATGCGATAAAACGTGGGGAAAAGAAAACAGAGAAGAAAAGAAGGTGCGACGGGTCCTAGTACTTCAACTTCGAGTTCGGCAGTTGTAAAATTCTGGCGAGATCTGTTTAGCTATGTACAACCTTCACCTTGATCTATTTGTGGAAAAATCGAACGGAGAAGAGGAGGAGGTATTTATCGGAAGTTTTGGCTTGGAGGAGGGTCAAAGAATTCGACCGAATTGAAGAGATATAGCCGGGATATTTCTGGCTAGAACGAACTTGTATTCTTCCTAGACTCCTGTCGATAACTCCTGTTGATATGGGGAAGATGACATGTTGGCCCAGTTGTCAGCCATGGAAAAAAAACAGGAAGAGATTGGCGAACTGCATGTTTTGATTGGGCCGTCGTGGTGCATGCAAAGTTTGGCATGTGTTCCATGCATGCAAGTCGCTCTTTTATTATTTTTTTTATTTGAAGAATATATTTCTGTACTAGCTAGCACAGGTGCAAGTTTATCAAAATTTCTTCAGCCCGAACACGTACGCTTTGTTCAAGTCGATTTTGTCAGCTCCATTCTAGCTATCTAGATGCGTAAACAAAGTAAGAAAGAGTTTCTTCTTTGATTACTCCACGAATATTATATAAGAAAATTTTGACATGGTATTATGAAGAAGTCATTTTATCTTCTCTCACTGGTTTTCTTTGAATTGAAAATTATTTACAAAATTCCTAGAATCCAAATAACATCAATTAGAATATCTTCCAACGTGTTTCTTATATTCGGAAATGTCATATTATTTCCTCTCTTGCGAAAATGAAACAAGTGTTTAGAAAAATGTAGGTATTTCAAAAAAAAATCAAAATAAACACGAAGGAAATACAAGAGTATTTTCTTAGATATGTTTAACAATTTCCCAGCCAATTGGATAGTCATGTTAATCCACTCTTTTCAATGGGATTTATGAACATTTTTAAATAAGTCCTTGGAAATTTTATTTCTTTCAAAATTTTCAACAAAATCAAACAGTTCAATCAACTTATTAGTTTATTTATTTTGACATTCCAAAATAAGAAAAATTTGGGATGTTACACTACTGCACTAGAATCCTACTGTTACCGTTACTGTTACTATTGCTCCTGTTTCACCGTTGTTGTTGTTGTTGCTTTGATGTTGCTTCTACAAACTGTTCCTACTGATAAACTTCTGTGAGCAAGAACTATTTCCAGGTGCAGCTAAACTGACAACTCAGTTGTTAAGGCTTGCAAGTATTCTTTGGCTCTCCTTGTGTCGAATCAATAAATTGGGTAATGCTACCCGTGAAGACTGTTTCGATCCCCTATACTTGTGGGTCATCAAGACTATGTTCTGGCGCCTTTGCCGGGGAGCATAGCTTTATTTGTAACTTCAGTTGGATCTATTATTTTTTACTACTACTCCTTTCATCATGGGGAAGTCTCGTGATGGAAAGTTTCCTATTTTACCATCCACTACAAGACGAGGTATTGTCCTAAACACCTTTGCTGCTCTTGATTCACCGTCTGTTATAACTAAGATTGTCACACCACCACCACATACACATGCTACACACACTACTACTGCTGCTGAGTCTAAAACTTCTTTTGATGATCATGATGTTACCTCTACTGTGCTTGATGCGAGTGGTTCATTAGGTCCTTTTCTAGATGCTACTATGGATAGTCTAGGAAATACCGAAACTCCTAGTGAAGACACCGTTATACCTGTTAGCACACCTGAGGCTAGTGAGAGTTATGATATTAATGATGGTTACATTGAGTTCACTGGTGATTTTTTTGAAGAGTGCCGAAACACACATGGTACTAGATCTATTAAGAGTCTCCTTGCTAGGCGTACTATCATGCCTAAGTTGTCCTCTGATCCTAAGTTTGACACTTCTCCCATAGATATTAAAGATAAAGATTATGTTTTTTCTCTTGATTTATCTTATTTAGATATTATTGAGAAAGAACCTTTTTGTGGGACTGAAAATGAGAGTGTTGTGGCTCATATGAATGAGATTTATACTATGAGTGCTTTGTTCTCTGATGATTTTAAGATGCACAAGTACTTTGTTGCTAAGATCTTCTCTTTTTCACTAAAAGGAGAAGCTAGGGCTTGGTATAATAGATTACGTCATGGTTCCATTGATAGCCCTGATAGCTTGATCGCTTCTTTCTTCCAGAAATATTTTCCTCCCAGTGCTAGACATGCTGCTTTGCAGAGACTTTTTGATTTTAAACAGGGAGAAGAAGAGAATTTGCCTGAGTCATGGACAAGGTTCTGTGCCTTGATTCATGCACATCCTGGATGTCCATTGCCTAAGAATGCGCTTCTTGATATTTATTATAATGGACTAACTGATGATTCTAGGACCTACCTAGATAGCTTTGCTGATTATGTTTTCAGGAAAAGGACTCCTACAGATGCTGAGGAATTAATGACTAAAATAAGAAAGAATTATGATGACTGGACTTCAACTGAGTTGAATGCACCTGAGCCTATTACTCTTGAACCAGTTCCAGCACCAACAATAAAAAAGAGGGGAGTTATGGCATTAAATGATGAAGTGATTAAGGAAGCTAAGAAGTGTCTAAAGGAGAAAGGTATTAGAGCTAAAGATGTGAAGAATCTACCTCCTATAGAAGAATTATGTAACCCAATTCCCCATTCATCTACCATTGAGGTACACTCTCTCCAACACTTTGAACCAGTTCCAGCACCAACTTGATATTTTTATTGTAAAACAAGGTCATTTTAATAAACAAGTTCAAAATCATTTATTGGAAAACTCTAGGGCTGTCCATGAGTTGAAAGTTATTGTGGAAAGAACTTCTAATGATATTAAAATTCTTTGTAAACACTTTCAAATGGTTCAAACCCTACTTGATCAACTTGCTAAGGTGCAAAAGGATATGCTAGTTAATGTTGTATGAGATAAACATGCTTATGGAATTAGAACTAGGAGTGGTATAGCTACTCAAGACCCTTTATATCCTGAAGGTCACCCTAAAAGAATAGAGCAGGATTCCCAACAAGGTGAAGATAGTGGTAGTCCTCGTAGGAGAAAGAAAAATAAACATAAAGTAGTTGAGGAATCACTTGAACCTGTTGTAGATCCTAATAGTATGTTTGTATCTGATGCTGAAACTGAGAGTGGTAATAATAATGAATCTCCTGATAAGGAGTAAGGTGAGGAAGAACCTGAGAAGCACACTAAGAACACTAGGTACACAAAGGAAGATTTTATTGCTAATAAACATGATAAAGAGAGAGAACCTTGGGTGAAGAAACCTATGCCTTTTCCAGGTAAGAAACACAAGTCAAAGGAGGAGGAACACTACAACAAGTTTTGTCAGTGGATGAAACCTTTATTCTTGCAAATTCCTTTGACTAATGCTATTAAGTTGCCTCCTTATTCAAAGTATATGAAGGATATTGTCTCTAATAAAAGAAGATTCCTAATGAGAAGATTTCTACTTTGCTTGCTAATTACTGCTTCAATGGTAAGTTCCAAAGAAACTTGGTGATCCAGGTATACCAACTATTCCTTTATCCATTAAGAATAATTATGTTAGAACTGCTTTATGTGATTTGGGAGCTGGAGTTAGTGTTATGCCTTTTTCTCTCTACAAGAGACTCCAGCTAGAAAAGTTGATACCAACTGATATATCTTTACAAATGGCTGATAAGTTAACTACTATTCCTGTTGGTATATGTGAGGATGTTCAGTTGCTCATAATTGCATGGTTTTAACTGATTTTGTTGTGCCTGAAATGCCTGAAGATGATAATATGTCTATTATTATCGGGAGACCTTTTCTTAATACTGCAGGTGTTGTCATCAATTGCAATCAAGGAAAAGTAACATTCAATATTAATGACAAAGAGAACACTGTCTATTTCCCCAAGAAGGTTGTTAAGAGCTATTGCCTGAATTCCATTTAAAATATTGAGAGCATCAAGGTTAGAGAAATATATTGTCCCATTCCACAAGAAAAATTTGAAACTATTATGATTGGGACCATAGCTATCAAGTTTGAGGTAACATAATCACCTTGTGGAATGCAAAGTAATGTTTCATATAAGATTGTTTTGGTAACAAGACTTGATCAACCTTGTTAACAAAAGGATTTTAATGAACAAAATAATGTTTCCACTATGGTTATACTTGCTTTGTTTTACTTTTCTCCTTCCTAGTATTTTCTTTAGCTTTAGTTTTGCTAGTTGTTTGCTTGTTTAAGTTTCTTAGAGCTCCTGTAGTTTGGCTTTTGGTTTGCTTTTGCTTCTTCTGAAAAAACTGTTTCTACGAGAAAATCAATTTTCATACCCTAAAAATTGGCCAAAAATAAAGTTTCCCGAAAAATCCTAGAAAATTCAAAATAAATTTTTCCTTGAAAAAAGAGGCAGAGTGGCACCTGAGGTGACCCAGGGGGCCACCACACCCCTGGTAGGCGTGGCCTACCAGGTGGCGACGCCTGGGGGGTCTGGCCCACCTAGGGCCCTCCAGGTTGCCTCCTCAAAGCCACCTTCTTTCTCTCTCCCAAAAACAACAGGAAACTTGCTCAAGCTCGAGTTCTTGCTTTTCTTGCTCGCAATTTTTGTTCTCCTTGTTCATCCCGTCTCAAGTGCTGATTTTTGGAGGGATTGCTCCTTGGTATGTGCCACCTCCACTTGTCCAATTAGATTTGTGATTGGTAAATTATAATTTGAGTATTTTGCTGCTATAGGTGATAGGTTATTTGAGATTGCATGCTTGTTCTATGCTTAGAAACATTGTTTTGATGCATGTGTAGTCCTCTAGCAAGTTCCTATAGTAGTTGCTCACCATTTATCAACTTAGAAATCACTTGGTTTGATGGTTGTTTAAAATTTCAGAAAAGTGAAGTCATGGACCACCACACATTTGGTGACATATTTGAGAGTGATGCACCTAGAAGGGCAAGGCTTCCAAGGTCATATACCATTACTAGACCCTCATACAATGAGGATCTCATCACTCCGCGATTTGGTGACGAGGGAGATTAAGGGGATGCGCACCCCTCCACCTTTCCTTGCCAAACTTTCTTGTAAGCTGCTGGGATTCTTAACGATTTTATGACTTTGGTGCAGAGGGCTGGACTAACAAGTTACATGCAGGATGAGAGTGCACAATATGCTTTTCTTACTAAAACATTTCTGGAGAGTTTCTCCTTTACTAACAGCATGTTCAAGCCTTCTGTGTCTTTCAAAATTTATGGCAGGGCTCATTCTATGACTTTGAAGAAATTTTGCAAGGCCCTGGGACTTGGTATAGCTAGATCATCAAAGAAGATTCAAGCTCTACCCACTAATTTGTTGGAGCTTTACCGAGGAATAACCAATGATGATGACCGTAGAGCTCATCGAGGGAAAATAAAGAACATTCAACTTCCAGCCATCAGGTATTTTGCCTACTATCTTGCCACCAGTGTTCTTGGTAGGGAGAACACTAGTAATATTTCCAACTATCAATTGGCCTTCTTAGCTGCTGCACTCAACAATGAGGATAAGTATAATCTTGGTTCTCTCATTGCTCATCGTCTAGCTGCTAGGGGACCCATTTATGGGGGAATTATTGCTACTCGTATTGCTGCTGCCTTGGACATTGTTGTTGATCCACATCATACAGTTTTGGCTCCTTAGAGGCTTGATCTTGCCGCCATGAAGGCGCACCACTTTGTCACCACTAGCTATACTCTTGAGAACTTGGTTTATAGAATGTTGTTTACTGACGGGGAAGAGAGAGAGATCCCTCTGCCCCAAACCACTTTGTTCAGTATTTCTCAGGGACCTTGGTAACGCTCGAAGGCGGAGATGGAGGATAACGTGTGTTCTCTTAACTTCCATGGGCACTATCAGGAGGAAGCACCATCATACGACCCCCCTGCGTATTACACAGGGGAGACCTCGAGCTCGTACCAGGACGAGGGAGCTTCAGCGACATACTACGGAGGTGCATCTACTTGGGCACCATGGGATTGAGCCCCACTTAGGCCAAAAGCCTAAGCTTGGGGGAGGTATACCGACATCACACTCATATATATATCATGTTCGGTTGGTTCTTTGTATATCCAATGTTTTTGCTTTCTTTTTGGTTTTGTTGCTTCTTTCTAAAAACCCAAAAATACCAAAAATATTTTTGTTGTTTCTCTTGGTTTGTTTCTTTGTTTCTTTGCTTTGGTTTGCCTTAAAAGAAAAAACCAAAAAAGATTTTGCTTTGTTTTTGTTTGGTTTTTCTTTGTTTGCTTGTTTCTAAAAAATCTAAAACACCAAAAATATTTGTTGTTCTTCTTTGGTTTTGTGAGTTCTTGGCAGAGTTCAGCCGTCCTCAGTGAATTTTGGTCTCATGTTTATTATTCAAGTCACACAAGTGAAGGGAAATAATGAAGATTAAGATAACTCGAGGTGTGTCAAGAGGCTGGTAACGAACTCTATTTGTTTCATTTTTGTACATATACTCATCATTGTGAGCATGCTTAGCCTGTTTGTGTAAGGTGTATGTCATTATGGATGCTTAGTAGTACTTGCTTGTCTATGATTAGCTCCAACTTGTTAATAGTTTGTAGCATGTCATATGAATGTTTGCTTGTATTGTTTTTTCATACTTTGGTATGCCATTGGGGTATCCTCCTCTGACTGTTCATGTGAATCGACTTGGTACATGCTCACGCATGCATATGACTAATCAATAGTCAGTACGCCTCGATGATGTATTTTGCCTCAGAGTTCTTGTTTCACTTTGATGCCATAATTAGTCCTATTTTGTTGCAAGCATTATTATGATAGCTATTGCTCTCTCGTTTGTCGCTCCCTCTCTATTGCTAGCCTTCACTTGCACTAAGTTTGTGCTCTACCTATGCTTCCAACTCCCCGAACCAATATTGCCAGCTGTGTCCACCATACCTACCTATTAGCATCATTTGCTATTTTAGTGCATATTCCATATTCCGTGATTTCTTCCAAAATAAAATGTTTGTCTATTTTGAGAAAGTTAGTTAGTAAAGCTCTCACGAACTTGATGGCACACTTTATTCCGTGCGCTTAATAATCTTGAACCATTGTGACTAGTCCATGAAAGTTATATGATTGCTTATTATATGCTGGGAGTCAGCAGAACTGTGTTGTCACGGGGAACGCTTTCAACACCTGTTGGATATCTCATCCAGTTGATATTTTGCTCTTTTTCTTACGGATGTCGACGATGTGAAATAAAAGGGGAGGTTGTGAGTTCATGGAGTTTATACATTGTGTTAGAGAAACGCCTGGGCCGCTAGCCTAAGCCATGCTTAATCATGGTGGAAACTTGCAGCATCACCATGATGAGCGTCTATGAAGCGTCCTCAATAAAAAGCTATGCATATGGTAAATAAAAAGATTGCTAAGATGCTTATTGTCTGCTTGCCTTGTCATTTTGGTATGGGAAAGCTCATATACCATGTGCAAGGGGTACCTCGTTGGCGGTTCTCGATGATATGCATGTATTTACAATGACAAGAACTTTTAGGTGCCCAAAGTTGAGTAGCGTGCAGAGCGACCCTCGTACTCAAGGGACTTGGGATTTCCAGTCTATGGTCTGTCAAGCATATGATTCAGAGTGGACCTCACTTTCACCTTAACCACATAAATATGCCTATGATAGGGGCAATGAGAGTTCAAAGCTAATGAGTACCTTCCTTTCAGCATTGGGAATCCTTTCAAACCTTCACAAAACCGTTTTCACAACCTTCTTGAGTCACCACTTATTCTATGAGCACCTTCTTGAGAGCATAGTTGTCATTTTTGTGTTTGTTCCAAAACTTGGTTAATTATGTCTTAACTTTGATGCTTGTATCTTTGATGCCTTTACTTCTAGTCTTCATGTGAACTTTAGAGGTGCCTTGGCATTTATATTGTGCTCTACAAACAAAGGCAAGCGAGATACCACTCTATCATAACTTATTATGAGCATTGCAATGTTGCTTATGTTTATGTTTCATGCTACTTATTATTATTGAGTTGGTTTCTCTTCATAGCTTGCAATGACTATTGAGTAGACTTAGTTGCATACTTCTTATTATGAACTGTCTAAGCATCTACTCCTGTGATGAGAATATATACATCATATGAAGCAAAGTTTTCGTGAAAGTTCTTTTATTGCACTCAGTTTTCAACTGAATTGCTTGAGGACAAGCAATAAGCTAAGCTTTGGGGGAGTTGATACGTCCAAAACGTATCTACTTTATCGAACACTTTGCTATTGTTTCTCCTCTAAACTTGTGTGATTTGGATACAGCTAACACGGACTGACGTTGTTTTCAGCAGAATTACCTTGGTGTCTTGTTTTTGTGTACAAAATCAACTATCAGGAAAAATCCTGGAAAATATGCCAAAAACTATTTTTCACCAGAAGATCCACGGAGCCAGAAGAGGGGACGGAGAGGAGGCCTGGGGGGCCCACACCCACCCTAGGTGCGGGTCCACCTGACCCCGCGCTTGGAGGGGGTGCAGCCTCCCCAGGCACCTCCTCAGCCTCCCCAGGGGGGGTCGATAGTTTTCCAGAAAGAGTTCCGCTCTGCCGCCACCACCAAAAGCCAAGATTTGGATCTAGAAACTCCTTTCTGGCACGCTGCCGGGACGGGGTATTTGGAGAGGATCATCACCATCGTCATCACCAACGCATCTCCATCAACCACCGATTTTTCCCTCATCCATGAGAGAGTAATCTCCCGCTGTAGGCTAGGGTATGGTAGGGATTGTATGAGTTATATCATGTAATCGAATAAGATTTGTTAGGGCATAGTGCCTAGTATCTCTATTAGTGTTATTTGACTTTGTTGCAACTTGTTGTGCTTAATGCTTGTCACTAGGGCCCGAGTGCCATGATCTCAGTTGTGAACTTATTATTGAATCATTATGATAGTATTGTTTGTGATCTTATCTGCAAGTTGTGTACACATATCATTGTCTGTATCCAAAGGCCCCAAAGTGACAATAATTGGGACAACCGGAGGGGATGGCTGTGGTGTGAGGATCACATGTGTTCACAGAGTGTTAATGCTTGTCTCCGGTGCTCTATTAAAAGGAGCACCTTAATTGCCAGTAGTTCCCTAGAGGCTCCGCTGCCACGGGCTGGCTGGACAGAAGATGTTGTGCAAGTTCGCATTGCAAGCACGTATGACTATATTTGGAGCACATGCCTAGGATTGTTTAGTACTTGGATGTTTGTTATTATTTATCTGCAATGCCCCAGATCTTGAATTTACATGTTTAGACTCGTCCATGCAACGCCCATCGATCCATCCCTATGCCTACCACACTTGAATCCTACTATTACCGTCACTTTTACTATTGCTCTTGTTTCACCGTTGTTGTTGCTTTGCTGTTGCTACTACAAACTATTGCTACTGATAAACTTGTGTGAGCAAGACTATTTCCAGGTGTAGCTGAACTGACAACTCAGTTGTTAAGGCTTGCAAGTATTCTTTGGCTCCCCTTGTGTCGAATCAATAAATTGGGTAATACTACTCGTGAAGACTGTTGCGATCCCCTATACTTGTGGGTCATCACAAAGCATTAACACTGTGTGAACACATGTGATCCTAACACCACAGCCATCCCCTCCGGTTGTCCCAATTATTGTCACTTTGGGACTTTGGATCTGGACAATGATATGTGTACACAACTTGCAGATAAGATCACAAACAATACTATCATAATGATTCAATAATAAATTCAGATCTAAGATCATGGCACTTGGGACCTAGTGACAAGCATTAAGCACAACAAGTTGCAACAAAGACAAATAGCACTAATAGAGATACTAGGGACCATGCCCTAACAGGTCTTATTCGATTACATGATAGAACTCATCCAAGCCCTACCACCCCCAAGCCTATAGCGGTGTATTACTCACTCATGGATGAGGGAAACATCGGTGGTTGATGGAGATGCATTGGTGATGACGATGGCGACGATCCTCTCCAAATCCCCCGTCCCAGCAGGTTGCTATAATGGAATTTCTCGATCCGAATCTTGGTTTCTGGTGGTGGTGGCGGAGCAGAACTCTTTATAAAAAACTATCGAGCTCCCCGCGGTTTTTAGGTCGAAAGGCAACTTATAGGCGCATAGGGAGGTGAGGGGTGCACTGGGTGTTGCACCCCAGTGTGACGATGGTGGGCCCGTGCCTGGGGTGGGTGTGGGCCCCCCAGGCTCCTTCTCTGTCTCGTCTTCTAGCTCCGTGGATCTTCTGGTGAAAAATAATTTTTGGCATATTTTTTGGGATTTTTCCTGATAGTTGATTTTCTACACAAAAACAAGACACCAAGGTAATTCTGCTGAAAACAGCGTCAGTCTGTGTTAGTTGCATCCAAATCACACAAGTTTAGAGGAGAAACAATAGCGAAGTGTTCGAGAAATTAGATACGTTTTGGACGTATAAATGAATTGAGATATAACTCACATCAATTGAGGCAAAATCCGATGGATAGCTAGTCCAAAATCAAAATACACTGTATCTAGAAAAATCCACGTCAATTAATTTGGATCAGAGGGAGTAGCAGGAACCGCCCATGTGTGCTTGTGCCGCCGCCCGCGTTCCTGGTGCGCCTCTGTGTGTGCCTGCTTGAGCCGCTCGCATGCAAGCGCCCACGTGCCTGCTGCACCTCCTTGCGTGCTTGCCGCGGCCGCCTATGGTTAGTGAGGCATTTTATTTCCTTTGATAACCCTCGTTAGCTAAGTTTCATCGGTTATAATCTCAAAAGAAACTTCATTCAACCATTAACATAACAGCACGAGTTTACATATATAGGACTTGCTGCTGAACTAGGGAAGGTCCGGCGCCTCCTAGCACCTAGTCCCGCACCGCCAGCGGTAGCTCATTAGAAACCGACATCAACGACAATTTCAGCGCTGTCGCCGGCTTCTGACCCGGCGGCACCTTCGGATAAGCCGAAGGCACCTCCTGAGCCATCGGTAGCTCCAGGATGACCCTGTGGATGAAGTTGTCATTGTTGGGGAACTAGTCCCAGTAGTTAGTGAAGATGTTGGCACCGGTCAACACCACCATCTCACAGCCACAATGGAATGCCTGGTCATAGAGGAGACGAGCGTCCCTGAAGTTGACAAACTTGACCATCAACGTCCCACCGTCTGGATTGTCGTGGAGGCCATACATACGATACTTGCGACAACCGTAGCCGACATCAAGGAAGGAGCACGCCAGCTGGAATGGTGTTATCCGTGGGGAGAAGGCCCAAATGCATAGGGTATTGTCCTCCTGTGCGGCTACATCGATGTCTTTCCACTCCGGTATGGCGGGCGGCAGCCGGAAGGTGGCCATGGATGACTGACAGGGACAGAGACGGTTGCTGGAAGCTGGGGACTGGAGATGCTTTGGTGCTCTAGGATCATGGGGAAGGAGGGAGAATAAATAAGAAGGAGGTGATCTAAGATTAATGTGGCAGATTAGCCGAACCGAGGGGGCAAACAATGTCGTTGCTGAAACCGATGCGTGTGGCAAATGTCGATGACGAAGACTAGGGTAAGCCGATGGGACGGAACGCTGCCTCTACTTCTCGCACTCGATGAGCACAGTCATAATTTTGGGGTTCCTCCGAGGCGACCCGCCTCATCATCCGCCCTCCACTAGCCATGGAACGGCTTGACATGCACTACATGGCACAACTTCTCCATGCTTCTACAATCTTCATGCTTAAAATATTCCAACTTACATTTTTTCATGCACTTCATCAGGACCTGGACAACATTCCTATATTTTACTCTTATATACTCATTTTATTCCATTTCTCACCATGCACCTAGGAAGCAACGGCCGCATTCACATGGACCCGGTGTAGGTTGGGCTCACAAGTCCATTCTTTTTTTACTCATTTGCCAACCTCCGCATTGCCCAATCCGTACACCATCATCCCGAAAAAGAAAACAAACTCATCCTCTCGCCACCGCCTCCTCTCACCACTGATTCCCATCCCCATAGTCGTCATCTCTAACACTGCACAGATCAATCTGCCTATCACCGCAAGGCCGACTGCGACCCAGAACAGCGAGGTATGATCTTAATATATCCCTTGTATAGAAAACATTCGCAGTTCCTCTTGTTTGTATTGATTTCATTTTCTGTCTCTAAACCGATTTTGCGAATCTCTTTCATTCCCCTCTATTTTGTTCCTAGTCTTTTAAATGTGCATAAATTCAAATATATTGCGATTGATGTACTCTTTCGAATTGAATCCTTGACAAAACATGTTGTTTGCTGCTGGGGATATCATTTTGTTACTTGAACTTGTTATAATTCATGCATTTTAGGGCTATAATAAGTATCTTGTGATGCCATTTATATGTTCCGATTCCAAGCAAGGTAGAAGGTCATGGATAGTTCCAGCGATGATGAGATCTGCTACACTGACTTTTATGTAACAGATAGTGATGAGGAAGAACTTGAGGCTATAAGGGGTAAAGTTTTACTTGAATTGTGAAATTAATTAGACTATGCAGCAATATACTCCTCTCTAAGATTGATTTTTCTTTCATGTAGTTCCTTGTTATGAGCGGAAATATTGGTTCGAAAGTTACATTGTTTACGATAATAATGTGCGTTTATCATAAAGAAGGTGGGATTTTCTCGAGAATAAAGTCTCCCAGATCAAACCTGATATACCTTTCTATGTTTGCGAGCTCACCGCTTCTTCACTCGGAGAGGGAGGGGGAAGGATGGTAAGTAGCCGTCTGATTCAAAAGATTTTCCTAAGAAATTTGTAGGACTAAATCTATATATAGGAAATTTTACCAAGATGGTTGTTACATTTGTAGGATTGATTCCCATAGGAATTGTTTCTAAGGATTCCTTTGCACTAGATTTCGTAGGAAATCAAACATCCACTCACACCTCCTTTTCAGAATCCTTTGTTTGTCCTACTACGATCAGAGTCAAACAAACTTAGGTTTAGATGAATTCCCGTAGGATTGGAGTGGGCCTAACATCGCAATCCTACATTTATTTTCTCTATCATACTTTGAATCAAGCAGGCATATTTTTTACTATTTGACCAGTCAACAAACCCTAAACTTCGGATAACTATTTTCTGCTGGTTTCAGTTCTTCTCACTGGATTTCAGTCATAACGTCTTGAAGAATCATCTGCGAGAAGAAAGAAATCTGCGTGAAGAAAGAAATCGGTGTGTGACCAATGAGTTGTTCAAAGGTTATCATGAAGTCATGATTACCAAGGGCGATGACAGGCATGTGGTGATCACTACTCCTAGGAGCTGGCGATATGTTGTCAGGAACGCAGATCTCTTAGAACGCGAAATGGCTATCTTCTGGTTCAAGGAACACCCACATGGATTTCGTCTCAACCTGTTCAGCGGTATCCCGGTTAATTGGAGGTTGAGATATGAAATTCATCGAACTTGTATTATTCCTATGTGACCAGGAGGCATTCTAGGAACCATGAAGGTTCCTGAAAAACTACTATACTTATATTAGCCACTATTGCTCCTAGATGGAACTATGGAACTGAGCAACTACTAGTACTCCTATTTGTATTAGTACTTGGCTTTTGGTGCCTAGTCAATCTCGTACTGCTAGCAAGGCGAGCAAAGGCTACTTCCACCGCAAATATGCCTTGTTTCAAAAATAAAGGGCTCCTCCACCCAAAATTATGTCTCGTCGGTGTCTTTCGGGAGAGAAAGGCCACCTGGACGAAGGAGAACATTCTCCCTCTATCCTCTTCAATGCATCATTGCCTGCTCTGCTCAACTCTGCATTCGGTGTCTCTATGCCTTTTATTAATGGCACTTGTTCAGGTGGGAAGCATCGCAGCTTCCACACAATTTTCATCTCTTCCTTCCCATGTAAGCTTCCACACAATGGAGTACAACCGTGTAGGCTCAACAGTGCAGAGAAAGTTGGGGCCCGTCCTGGTCTAGCCCAACTTTCCTTCTGTTTGCCTCGTGCTTCCACCAAAAATGAGCTCTGGCTAGATATTTTCCTTCTCTCCCATAAAGATAAGGCCTCAAAATATACTACTACCAAGGTCCCTAGGACAGGAAGAAAGCAATTAGGTAGAGCTTCATTGATTATCAGTGGTGGTATAAAAAGAAGGGAACGGCTCGAGGCCAGATCAGAGAGTCTACATTTCCCCTCCCAAATCGCAATGCTTGGAACGCTTACTCTGTAGATGGAAGCCACCGTGCTCAACTGTTCCTCCTGCTCCCATCCCCTCAAGCCCCGGCGGGTCTATAAGGTTGCTCCCATTCTCCCTCACAAATACATTGATTTTTATTTTGTCGGTTCGTCCGTGCAACTATCTAATTTTTCGAACTTCCATTTCTCCAGTGCATGGATATTCATCTAATCTGCCACAGCTGCGTCCACAAAATCAGCTCCTAGCGTTAGTGCGAGTACCCTAGCAGCAGATTCACCCACGAGCCCGCCATCGACGTCATCCTATCAGCGCTTAGGGTCGAGTGCGCCCACAAAGGCTACGGGAGATTGCTGCTACTACCACGAGCACGAAATCACGTGCCGGCACCCCCTGCACTTGCACGAATACTGGCTATGACTTCGCCGCCCGACGCCAGCGCTCGTCGCCCACATTGAAGCGGTCCACTCGATCCAAGTGCACAATATCCAGTATGCCACCAACAAAGCGTTCTAGGAGTTGGTACCACTGGCGGGCGAGGCGTCCAGCCGGCTCATCCTCGTTTGGGAGCATGATGGCACCGTGTTCATCCTGACGATTTAAACGCTAGACAGGATGGTCCTTAGCCCGACAAAGAAGATGAAGACAGAAGCTAGGGGACGAGAATTCACGGTCTCCCTCGTGTCTGTGGTATGCGTTAGGCCTGCATTGTCCAACTCGCCGGTGTATAGGGTGAGGATGTGGGCGGAATGCCCGCCAGTGCTCTCCTAGCCTCACGGCAGGAGGATGACTGACACCATGACTATGGATCTCGAGGAGTCGAGCTCCACTAAGCCAGGCGAAATCACGATCGAGGACCTTATGTCTTACCTGTCGGCATTGCCGCATGATCTTCTCGGTCCTGCTATGGCAAAGGAGCTTCGTATCTTCATTCGCGTCGACTTTTAGTGGCCATGTAACCTGCTGTTAATTGGTTTAGCTGCAGAAAGATCATTGGCATACGAGGAAGGGTGGATTTTGGAGTATTAATAAGTTGTATGGAGTATGTAGTTAATTAGTGGTAGTACGGTAGTGGAGTAGTAGTAGCTATAGTTTGGCTGGAAGAAATCATATCCTTTCCGTAGTAGGGATGGTGGTTTTTTGCTAGTAGTAGTAGAAGGTATGTATGTTTATACTTGACATACATTCGGGCAATCATCAAAAGTTCATCTTGCTATTCTACTGCTATTGTTTGTTTGTATGAGCCTTTCCTCTTGTACTCCAGTTCACACTACTACTAGTCCTTCGGAAGTATAATAAATGGAATTACTCAAAGAAAGTTTGTACCACGAATTAAAAGAAACTACTGCGATTCCTTGCAGTGTGGTGGCGTGCTACAACGCCTAAACTTGCACTCCTAGCACTCTATAGTGAAATTAAAAGAAATTGTTGTGATTCCTTGCATCTAATTCTTAGCTCCACCCCTTGCATGATGTATTACTACTCCTGCACTCCTATTGTAGTATATATACTACATGCATTAACTTGTACGGAGTATCATGCAAGGATACATCGAAACACAAATATAGTACTTGTATGTATCACATGGTGTACCATTTTGAATCTTCTTATTTGGACTACTTGCGCTTGCCCTTGCCCTTCTTGTTTAGTTTTTTATTTTTGTTGAACATTTCGAGAGTTTGTTGACCCCTCTCAAAGTTCATTCTCCGCCTGTATACCTCGTAGGTCGCGTAGGCGTCGAGGCTTGCATGCTGGATTTGCTCTTCGGTCAGTGGCATGTTGTCCCACTACTTGTGGTCCACAACCTTCTTCGTCTCCTTAATGACATTGTAACGGCTGTCTATGAGGGCCACAACATAGTCAGCCAAACAATCCTTCTCATTCGTGGAGTCGGCAGGCTTCCACCTCTTCTGGATGTCCACGAAGTTCGTCAATGGCACTAGAGAACGGTTGAGCCTAATACTGTTGTTTCCGATATCAACGCCGGCAAAGGAAATGTTAGGGTCTGCGAGGAACTATGATAGCTTGGAGCATGGCTTGTCGGCCTGGCAGATCTGGTAGACCAAAAAATCCGTGCCCACACACAGCCGGACGACGGCAGCCTTCTGCGTCGATGATTTCTCATTGGTGTACTCGATGTCGAGGCCAAAAATCTTTTCATCCGCTTCCTCTAGGAGCGGTTGGATTTTCTCGATGTAATCATTCACCGCCGATATTCTTTGGTATACACCACCCATAGTATGGTGGTGTTGTGCGGGTCCAAGAAGGAGTACATCTTGTCGAATGGCAGCGCCATGGACGATGATTGGTGGCTTCTTTTGTTTTGCAGAGGTTCGGCTGGGTGAGGAAAATGACATAAAATGAATGGCATCGAGAAGAAAAAAAGGAACCACTAGGAATATTGGGAGATGCATGCATGCATGAGCGGTTGTGGAAACAATGGGTATGCAGTTTCCTAGGCCCCGCCCACGTACTCCTATGGAATATTTACGGATCAGTTTTAGGGACGCAGTTTACTTTACATTTTTTGTATGGAAGCAATAGTACTCTCTCTATTTACACTTAGATTGCATTCTGCTCAAAACACATCTTATCTTACCACCTAGTATGATTTTATATAAAAAATGATATGTCATACTTCTATTAACTGATTCTCACACGTGTGCAAGGCATGTGTAACTTACTAGAGAAGCATCACATCGCACTCTTCAATGCATAATGTGTCTACTGTATAAAATACTAGTACATAAAAAATACTAGTAGTATGTACCTACTAACATATGCATACTTCAAGTTAACACTCTTACCAGCCTTAGGCCTTTCATGACAACAATGGGAGTCTCTAAGCATAGTATCATAGGCTAACTAAGTAACTATAGTTACCGATGATGAGTACTCAGGTACTACTAGTACATTAGCTAGACTAGTATTCTTGCACGCAGGTATAGACAAAAACAATTTCTAATAGCCCAATCACATACATGCATGTAAGAGATATTAATCCACTAGCGAGTGTAATGACAGAGTGTTACTAGTTCATGTTAGTACTACCTTTATAGTGGGTAAAATGTGTGTACGTAATTATGAAGGGGCCTTGAGAGGCAATAATAAAGTGTTTATTATGTATATTCCAAGTATATCATAGATTTTTATTTTGTATGCTATAATTGTATTAATACAGAAAGGTTAATACATATGTGTTTAATAAACAAACAGAAAGTTCCTAGTTATGCCTCTCTCATAAACTAACTCGTTGATTAACAAGATGATCAAGGTTTCCTGATCATGGACATTGGATGTTGTTAATAACGAGGTCACAACATTAGTGTAATGGTGTGATGAACATTCATCCAAAGTATAGCATTACAATCAAAGTCATTGAGATTATATTGCTATAAAAACATACGAAGTGATCCTAATCCTTAGACCATGAGATCATGTCAATCACTAACACCGGAAGAGTATCTTGATAACATCAAACATCACACCGTAACAGGGTGATTATAAAGATGGGTTCAGTAGTACTAAAGTGTTATGTTGAGGCCCATGGATCGAGAGTGTAATTTTTTCATCCCGATGACGGATAGATATGCTCTGGGTCCTCTTGGTGATATCACATTGGTTAGCTTGCAAGCAAGTGATTTGATCACTAGAATGTTATATCACGGGAACAAGAAAAGAGTACATGTTAGTAAGGAGATCAAACTAGGTATGGAGATACCGATGATCGAATATCGGACATGTAATATATCGCGAAACAAAGGGATTAAGATACTAGCGTAAAAGGTTCTGACAATCACAAGAAAGTCATCGTTGAATGTGTGGGAGTCAGTATGGGTCTCCAGATCCTTCTTCTGATTATTGATCGGAGAGGGGTCTCAATCATGTCCACATTATTCGCGAACCGTAGTTTGACACACTTAATAGACACCGACATCCATTTTGAGCAAAAGTTTCATGCCGGAAAGAATAACAAGCGCAGCAATTTATTTCACTAGATACCGAAACAGGTTTTTGGGTGAAATTGCAGAAAGTGTTTTTGCATGTGAAATGAAATACTAGCAAGGGTTTATATGTGAATATTTGTCATTAAAGTAATTGACAAAATTCTGAATAGTTTTATTTAATGAGAGTTTGCATTAAATTTGGTGGAAATTTAATGGGAATTTGAGCTGGTTTTTGAGTGGAGGGAATTGAAAGGGATTTTTGTGAGTGGAATGTCCACCCACATGAATGAGGGGTGGGAAAGGGGGCAGCCCCATGCGCCGTCCACCCCCTTGGGGTTCCCCCCCTCCTATAAAAGGAGCCCCCTTCCTCACTTCTCACTCACACCTCCTCGTGAAGGATCTCTCTCCCCCTCTATTATTTATCCCCCATGGTCTCGGACTAGCGAGATACATGTTCCCGGTGGCTATTCGGCAAGAAAGAGTTGTGCTTCTGCTGCATCGCTGGAGTGAGGAGGCGGAGATTTCTCAGTGCCTCGGATATGTGTGCGAGCACGGATGCGCTGCTAAGTTGCGGTGCTAAGGACTTCCTCTCGATCTTGAGATTGGCAAGAGATCGTCTACATCAACCACGAGTTTAACTCGTTAAGCTTTGTCGGTCTTCAAGGGTATGTTCTCTACGGATATACATCCGCCCGTTGTTTGTATCTAGTAGATAGATCTTGGTACATAATTGTTCCCATCGTAGGAATTTTTTTGTTTTCTATGCTGCGAACCCTACAGTGGTATCAGAGCCAGGTTTATGCGTAGATGCTTTACACGGGTAGTACACATATGAGTATGTGGGCGATGATGATTATGTTATTGCTTCTTGGTTGTACTTTGGATATTGGTGGCATAGTGGGATGAAGCGGCCCGGACAAACTTTACATGTCCTCGCACATGAGACCTATTCCACGCTTGACATGCAACTAGTTTTGCATAAGTGGCTAGTGGATGTCTATTTCTCCTACTATAGTCAATATCTAATTTGCAACGAGTTGTCAACAATTTGGTTATCCTTGTTGTGGTTCATGTTTGTAGGTAAGAACGGTTCTATAGACCTTGGCCTTACACATAGAGGTATGATAGTGATCATACCACGATACACATGATGGATATCAAGTGTGTGAACCATATCATTTCACTTATAGACATGTGATGTTTGATTGCATCTTATATTGCTTGTTTGGCGTTTTATTAGCATAATAAGATGATACCTCATTTAAATATCAAGATAAGAATGTGTTCTTCCTTAAGTATGCACCGATTATGTTTCGTCGCTCCAAGACATCACGTGATGATCGTGTTTTCTTGGATCCACGACCATATTTCGGGTGTAAGACAGTTACACACGCGAATACTAAGGTTAGCGAGCCTAGCATGTACAGACATGGCCTCGGAACACGGACCGAAAGGTTAAGCATGAGTCATATGGTAGATATGATGCCCATTTGATGCTCGCCTTTGAAGCTACACTGACTCACGTGATGATCGGACTTGGTGTAGTGGATTTGGTTCATGTAATCACCAAAAAGGCACGAGGGATGTCGTTTTTGAGTGGGAGTTCATTCTTAATGTGGATTAGTTGAACTCAATCTATCATAAACTTAGTCTAAGCTTTACAAATTATGTTGTAGATGGCACCACCTGCTTTTAATTTCAATGTGTTCATGGAGAAAGAGAAACTTGCAATGAACGCTAGCAACTTTATCGAATGGGCCATGAATTTGAGGATTCTCCTCTCTGCTGCACAAAAGCAATATGTGCTAGAAGCACCGCTAGGCCCCCCACCGTTCAATGATTCCCCTGACAAGGAGAAGAATGTCTATCAGACTCGTCAGGAGGACCACAACTTAGTTCATTGCGGCATATTGTATGGGATAGAGCTAGAACTTCGAAAGCGTTTTGAAAAGGGCAATGCATTTGATACAATGGGTGAGTTGAAAATGATTTTCGACACACATGTTGCTGTAGAGAGCTACAATGCTTTAGAAAAGTTCTTTAGCTGCATGATGGGAGAGCACAGATCCATAAGTGAGCATGTACTCAAGATGTCGGGTTACACTGATAAGCCTGTGTCCTTGGGAATATCGATTCCCATTGACTTAGGCATCCATCGTGTTCTTCATTCTCTGCCACCTAGCTATAAGAGATTCATGATGAACTATAATATGCAAGGCATGAAGAAGTATCTCCCCGAGCTTCTGTCAATGCTTAAAACTGCAGAAGTGGAGATCAAGAAAGAACATCAAGTGTTGATGATCAATAAGACCACTGATTTTAGGAAAGACAAGAAGGGAAAACGGAAGGGAAGTAAGGGTGGAAAGCCAGTTTCCGTGCCTGAAAAGAAACCCCGAGTTGGACCGAAGTCTGATACTGAGTGCTATTATTGTAAGGGGACTGGCCACTGGAAGCACAACTGCCCCAAGTATTTGGCAGACAAGAAGGCCGACAAGGCAAACAAAGGTATATATGATATACATGTTATTGATGTGTACTTTACTAGTACTCGCAGTAGCACCTGGGTATTTGATACCGGTTCAGTTGTTAATATTTGTAACTCGAATCAGGGGATGCAGAACAAGCGACCGCTAGCAAGGGGTGAGGTCAAGATGTGTGTCGGCAATGAGTGTTGATGTGATCGCCGTCGGAACGCTACCTCTACACTTACCGTCGGGATTAGTAATAAACTTGAATAATTGTTATCTGGTGCTAGCACTGAGCATGAACATTGTATCTGGATCGTGTTTGATGCGAAGTGGTTATTCATTTAAATCCGAGAACAATGGTTGTTCTATTTATATGAATGAAATCTTTTATGGTCATGCACCGATGATGAATGGTTTATTTCTGTTGGATCTCGATAATAGTGTTACACATATTCATAATGTTGATGCTAAAAGGATTAAACTTAATGATGATATATCCGCATATATGTGGCACTATCGTCTAGGTCATATTGGCGTTAAACGCATGAGGAAGATCCATTCGGATGGACTTTTGGAATCACTTGATTTTGAATCATTTGATACATGTGAGCCATGCCTTATGGGCAAGATGACTAGAACGATGTTTTCCGGTTCAATGGAACGGGCGATAGATTTATTGGAAATCATACATTCTGATGTATGTGGTCCAATGAGCGTGTCGTCGTGAGGTGGATATCGTTATTTTGTTACTTTCACGGATGATTTGAGTAGATACGGTTATATCTACTTGATGAAACACAAGTCTGAAACCTTTGAAAAGTTCAAGGTATTTCAGAGTGAAGTGGAAAATCATCATAATAGAAAGATCAAATTTCTATGGTCCGACCATGGAGGTGAGTATCTAAGTTACGAGTTTAGCACTCATATTAAAGAGTGTGGAATTGTTTCACAACTCACACCTGCCGGAACACCACAGCGAAATGGTGTGTTGGAACATTGTAATCGTACTTTATTGGATATGGTTCGATCTATGATGTCTCTGACGGCCTTGCCACTGTCATTTTGGGGTTATGCACTAGAAACTGCTGCATTCACTTTAAATCGGGCACCATCTAAATCTGTTGAAAAGACACCGTATGAATTCTGGTTTGGAAACAAACCTAAGCTATCATTTCTTAAAGTTTGGGGAAGAGATGTTTATGTGAAGAAACTTCAACCGGATAAACTCAAACCCAAAGCAGAAAATGCGTCTTCATAGGATACCCTAAGGAAAAGATTGGGTAATCCTTCTATCATAGATCTGAGGGCAAGGTTTTTGTTGCCAAGAATGGATCGTTTTTGGAGAAAGAGTTTCTCGCGAAAGGTGTGAGTAGTCGGAAGGTAGAACTCGAAGAGGTTGTTGAACCTTCTCTTCAAAGTATGGCGAGTAGCCCAGCGCCAGAAGTCGTTCTGTAGTTGGCTTCACCGATTGAAGAGGGAACTAATGATAATGATCATGAAACTCCAAAAGAGAGTACTACCGAACCTCGCAGGTCTAGCAGGACGTGTGCAGCTCCCGAGCTGTATGGAAACCCTGTTATGAATTTCATGGTTGATGAAATTGATGACCCTGCGACGTATGAAAAAGCGATGATGAGACCGGATTCCAACAAATGGTTAGAAGCCATGAAATCCGAGATGAAATCCATGTACGAAAACCAAGTTTGGAACTTGGTGGACTTACCTCACGACCGAAAGGCTGTGGAGAATAAATGGATTTTCAAAAGGAAAACTGATGTTGATGGTAATGTGACCATCTATAAAGCTTGACTTGTCGCAAAGGGTTTTGACAAATTCAAGGAGTTGACTACGATGAGACATTCTCTCCCGTAGCGATGCTAAAGTCGGTTAGGATTATGTTAGCAATTGCTGCATATTTCGATTATGAGATATGGCAGATCGCTGTCAAAACCACGTTCCTTAATGGTAATGTTGAAGAAGAGTTGTATATGATACAACCAAAGGGTTTTGTCGATCCTAAGGATGCTAACAAGGTGTGCAAGCTTCAGCGGTCCATCTATGGACTGAAGCAAGCATCACGGAGTTGGAATCTCCGCTTTGATGAGCTGATCAAAGAGTTTGGAATTGTCCAAACTTATGGAGAGGCTTGTATTTACAAGAAAGTGAGTGGGAGCAATATGGCATTTCTGATATTATATGTGGATGACATATTATTGATTAGAAATGATATAGATCTTTTAAATAGTGCTAAAAGTTATCTAAACAGCAAATTTTCAATGAAGGACCTAGGTGAAGAGTCATACATATTAGGCATAAAGATCTATAGAGATAGATCTAGGCGCCTAATAGGGCTATCGCAAAGTACATACCTTGATAAGATTTTAAAGAAGTTTAAAATGGACGGAAGTAAGAAGGGGTTCTTACCTATGTTGCAAGGCAAGATATTGAGTAAGACTCAAAGTCCGGATACAGCGTAAGAAAGAGAGATAATGGACAAAGTCCCCTATGCTTCAGCCATAGGATCTATAATGTACGCCATGCTATGTACAAGACCGGATGTGGCACATGCTATTAGTTTGACTAGTAGGTACCAATCGGATCCAGCTTCGGAAGACTAGATAGCGGTCAAGAATATCCTTAAGTACTTGCGAAGAACTAAGGATATGTTTCTTGTGTACGGAGGTGAAGAAGAGCTCGTCGCTAAGTGTTATGTCGAAGCAAGCTTTGACACCGATCCGGATGACTCAAAGTCTCAATATAGATACGTATTTCTCATGAATGACGGAGCGGTTAGTTGGAGGAGTTCCAAACAACCAACGGTGGCGGGATCAACAACGGAGGCCGAATATGTTGCTGCTTTAGAAACGGCTCAGGAAGCGGTTTGGATGAAGGAGTTCATATCCGAACTAGGTGTGGTTGCGAGTGCGTTGGACCCAATGGTGATCTATTGTGACAATAATGGTGCCATAGCCAATGCCAAAGAACCAAGGTCTCACAAGAATTCCAAGCATATTAAGCGCCAGTTTCACTCCATCCGCTAACATGTCAAGGATGGAGATATAAAGATTTGTAAAGTACACACGGATCTCAATGTAGCAGATCTGTTGACTAAAACTCTCCCTAGAGCAAAACATGATCAACACCAGAACTCCATGGGTGTTAGATTCATCACTATGTAACTAGATTATTGTCTCTAGTGCAAGTGGGAGACTGAAGGGAATATGCCCTGAGAGGCAATAATAAAGTGTTTATTATGTATATTCCAAGTATATGATAGATGTTTCTTTTTCATGCTATAATTGTATTAATATGGAAACGTTAATACATGTCTGTTTAATAAATAAACATAAAGTTGCTAGTTATGCCTCTCTCATAAACTAGCTTGTTGATTAACAAGATGATCAAGGTTTCCTGATCATGGACATTGGATGTTGTTAATAACGAGGTCACAACATTAGTGTAATGGTGTGATGAACAATCATCCAAAGTATAGCATTACGATCAAAGTCATTGAGTTTATATTGCTATAACAACATACGAAGTGATCCTAATCCTTAGACCATGAGATCATGTCAATCACTAACACCGGAAGAGTATCTTGATAACATCAAACGTCACACCGTAACAGGGTGATTATAAAGATGGGTTTAGTACTACTAAAGTGTTATGTTGAGGCCCATGGATCGAGAGTGGAATTTGTTCATCCGATGAGGGATAGATATGCTCTGGGCCCTCTCGGTGATATCACATTGGTTAGCTTGCAAGCAAGTGCTTTGATCTCTAGAATGTTATAACATGGGAACGAGAAAAGAGTACATGTTAGTAATGAGATCAAACTAGGTATGGAGATACCGATGATCGAATCTCGGACATGTAATATATCGCGAAACAAAGGGATTAAGATACTAGCATAAAAGGTTCTGATGATCACAAGAAAGCATCGTTGAATGTGTGGGAGTTAGTATGGGTCTCCAGATCCTGCTTCTGATTATTGATCGGAGAGGGGTCTCGATCATGTCCACATTATTCGCGAATCATAGGGTGACACACTTAAGAGACACCAACATCCATTTGGAGCAAAAGTTTCATGCCGGAAAGAATAACAAGCGCAGGAATTTATTTCACTACATACCAAAACAGGTTTTCGGTTGAAATTGCATAAAGTTTTTTTGCATGTGAAATGAAATACTAGCAAGGGGTTATATGTGAATGTCTGTCATTAAAGTAATTGACAAAATTCTGAATAAATAAAAGGAGTTTTATTTAATGATAGTTTGCATTAAATTTGGTGGAAATTTAATGGGAACTTGAGTGGGTTTTTGAGTGGAGGGAATTGAAAGGGATTTTTGTGAGTGGAGTGTCCACCCACATGAATGAGGAGAGGTCAAGGGGAAGCCCCCATGCACCGGCCACCCCCTTGGGGTTCCCCCCTCTCCTATAAAAGGAGCCCCCATCCTCACTTCTCACTCAGAACTCCTCGTGAAGGATCTCTCTCCCGCTCTAGTATTTATCCTCCATGGTCTCGGACTAGCGAGATACATGTTCCTGGTGGCTATTCGGCAAGAAAGAGTTGTGCTTCCACTGCATCGCTGGAGCGAGGAGGCAAAGGTTGCTTGGTGCCTCAGAAGTGTGTGCGAGAACGGATGCGTCGCTAAGTTGCGGTGCTAAGGACTTCCTCTCGATCTTGAGATCGGCAAGAGATCGTCTACATCAACCACGAGTTTACCTCGTTAAGCTTTGTCAATCTTCAAGGGTATGTTATCTACGGATATACATCTGCCCGTTGTTTGTATCTAGTTGATAGATCTTGGTAAATAGTTGTTACCATCGTAGGAAAATTTTTGTTTTCTATGTTGTGAACCCTACAAATTAAGCCGAAGGCAGAGATCCTATTTGTGCAAAAATGAGTCCGGAAATACTATGTTCCTATAAAGGATAGAACATTACAGTAAACTAGTATTTTTTAGTCCTTGGAGTAGGTTATTATTTTTCTATATCTTTTTTACTGTATAGACAAATTCAAAATCAGAGAGCTAAAAATTCTCCCGCCACACATCCATTGAAATATTTCTAGTGGGCACGCACCAAGTTTTAGCCGTAGGAAATTCCTTTTCTACCCCTCACAATGGCCTAACTACAAATGTCGGGGCATGGGTATCTTTCGTAATTTTTCTCCCCCGGTCCCCACAGCTCTGAAGCTTGGTAGTCCACCTTCCACCGACACCATTTACCCCATAGCACTACAAAAAACCATAACCCCTATCTCAACTCCGGCTCCTGCACCACCGCGCCGGAGCATTCGGCCATGCTTCGTCGGCCTACACGCCACCCAACCCCCTATCTCACCTCTAGCTCCTGCACCACCACACCGGAAGATCCCCACACCAGTTTGTTGGCCTACTCTCCACCCAACCCCGTATATCACCTCCAGCTCCTGCACCACCGCACTGGAACATCCCCGCCGTAGCCCGCCCTACATGCCACCCAACCCCCTATCTCACCTGCAGCTCCTGAACCACCGCATCAAAACATCCCTGTTGCACCTTTCTAGTCCACATGCCACACCAAACCCCCTATCCCACCTCTGTCTTCTGCACCGCCGCACTTCGTCGACCTGCACACCATACCTCGTGATACCACATACTCCTCAACAGTCTACCGGATCAACCGACGTCCTCCTTACCGAACCTAGTTCGTTGAATCCCTCGTCCACAACACCTGACCTGCTTCACCTACACCGGTGTGCGCTGCATTAGATCTGCTTCACGGACTCAACGGTCCACTACACCAGATCCACTTCACCGATGCTCTTTAGCAGAGCCTCGAGTCCATCATAGGTAGTAACATATCTGCTCCACCGATGATGCCATGAACTACACTGAATCTCCTCCAGCGTCCATATTATCAAGCAAGTGAGACCCATCAACAACCTCCACAGATATGCTTCACCGACGCCGCCGTGATCTATCTGCTTTAGAGAGAGTCATCACTACCGGGCAGACTCGGTGTCCTTGATGTGACCCGCAAAGATGTCATGTATGTGTAGACGATGTTGTGACCTAGGTAAACCATATGTGCTTGTTCATTTCAATATTGTAGGTGTCAGCCTACGATAGTGAACTGCATTTCCATATTGGTGGTAAATTCCTACCTAAATACTATCAACAACCAGATTTTTAATCCCAGGATTACCATTTTTGCGAGACATAACAGATTGGTACCATAGTTCATCATCCATTACAAACCATAATAGTCTTACAAATAGTTGATCTCATGATCAAGTCTGATTTCAATCAAAGCAGCGGAATAATAATAGTAGTAGCATGGTTGGGGCTCCATCTTCAAGGTTAGAGGCAATTCTAATGATGGGAGATGATCCTAGTTATCATAACCGTCCTGCTGTCCATCCTACTCGTAGTCTCCTTCATAGTCTGGCCATGGGAATAGCCAGGGACAAAGCCATGAGTACTTTGAAGTAATCGCAAACTTTCACTAAGGCAGTAAGGCCATTCTAATAGGAATCTTAAGCTCTAGGTTTGTTTCCCACAAGCCAATTTTATTTCAACCAGTATCTAGTAATAAAAATCTAACTTTAGTTGTCTAAGTTGCTTAGGTGGGAACCTAGCTTCATCTCCACAACTTTTGGGGTCAAGTCAAAGTCATCATTCAAGTCACGGGTCATTTTGGAAAACATCTGACAATGGAATAGTATGGCCATCCAATTGTCCATAACCGCGGACATGCCTATTCGAATAGTTTGACACTCTATAGAGGTGGTACACTTTCACCACAACATTCGATACATCTATCAGGAACAATCCTGAATCATCATACTTGGTATGTAGATAATCAATCCTAACCTTTCAATTACACACCCTAGTATAGGCACCTCCCCTATGAGTATGGCCTCCTAACCATGTAACACCCAAAAATATGGAAAAATGATTATCAAATTCCAATCACCAAAATTAGGGTTAACAAAAAACTTTTGTTAAATAAATCAATATGAATGCATGTGTGTTTGTGATGATTGTATGAATGCATGAATGGACTTGTGTGATTGTTCTAAATAGCAAGGAATGGTTTAAAGATGAAAACAACATCATCTAAATCATTTCCAAGCAGAAACAAATCAAGAGAAAATCAAAAACAAAACAAATAAACCAAATGGTCATTTTTGCCAATCTTGCCCACTAGGTCACTTTGAGTGTTTATTGTCCAATATTTCAAGAAGAAACTTTTCCATTTCTTTTCACCCCTTGCTAGACCAAGTAAAAGTGAATCAAAGCCCACCTTTCAAACTTACAGAAACATTTGGAAATTTGATTCAAATGATAATTCAAAATTGAATCTAGTTCATATGGGAAGATCACCCAATTCTCAAAAACCAACCAAACCAATTCCACTTGACCTTTCCAACTAACCAGAGACTCCCTAGTATGTAACTAGCACACCCACAAAGTTTGATTCAAAAATTCAAATTTAAATCTCTTTCGGCCATTTCATCAAACACCTTGCAAACATCAAACCAACAAACATCAAACACTATTAGGAGTAGTGATTTTGGCCTAACTTGTTCCCTCTCTGGTTCACAGCTAGCTATTAGTAGATCATCTAGCCCATTTAACAAGCTTTAGCATCATTGTGAGCTTGCCATAGCCATCAATGGTGACCATGCCGAGCTCACCTTGCCAACCACTATCGACAAGCTAGGAGCAACACCAAGCCTAGCCACCATGTCTAGCAGGCACACCACCGTTCACCGCCACCCCCTATCCAAGCCTCGAGCACTACCAGCCCCTGGACCACACAGCCTGAGCGTGCCTAGCCTCTCTGCGAGTGTGCCAAGAGCGTGCAAGAGAACCACCCGCGACACACGCCCACGGACCACGCTCCGCCCTCACCGCGTGCAAGCAGGATCGCCACCACCCCAGGAACACCCAGACACGCCCATTCGCCGTCGTGCGACCCATATCACCTGTGCACTATTAAAACTTCCATCGGAACCGCCCAGAGCGTCGACGTGATCCGACCATCTCGCACCGCCCCACGCCGCATAGCCATGCCATTGAACTTCACCAGGGAACACAGCACCATCCCCTACCTTTGCACATGCCCGTAGCTTGATGTAACAACGACACCAACGAGCTCCACCCGTGCCCTTCGGTCCCCTTATGGCACTATAAATAGAGGCCACCCCCGCTTGATTTCTTCACAGCATCTCACTCCCCTCTCTCTCAGAAGCACCCCACCTCACTCCCGGAGCAAGGCGAGTAGAACATCACCGGAATTTGGCCGGAGTCTGCCGTGGAGGAGGAAGAAAGGAGCCAGCGATTGGAGCCGCCCCAGGAGAAGCCGCCGGTACCAGGAGGTTTGTCGTTGTCGACTTCGTCGTTCGCCCCCATGACGACCATCGCCTGAGACCCGGTGAGCCCCCGTAGACCCCCACTGGCCATGCTAGGCTTCTGTCTCGCCGGCGCTGCCCGACGTGGACGATGAACCACAGCCGTAGGATTAGAGTTTGATCGCACGGCCTAGATCGGCCCATACCGCTTCGCACCCCCCTGTCTCACTGACTGCTGGGGTCATTCACTTAAAACCACCCGCGTGTGTGCTGTGCACCGTGGGCCAGCCCAGTTAACATCCCGCGCGACCCCGAAATTCAAATTTAGTTTATTATTTTAGTTTAAAACTTAGTTCTGTACCTAGATTCAAAAATCAACCCAGCTCGACTCACTGAACCAAATTGCATGAAACCAATTTTTTTAGATAGGTACTGGAATTCTTAATCCAAGCCCGTTGGATTCAAACCAATTGGATTTGTAGATCATCTATAGTAAAAATATCAAGGCAGAAGCTTTTCTGCATTCAATTTTTTTTCAAAATTCAACCACAAAAGCTTTTGAGTTGATTCCAACTCTCAAAAATCACATTTAACTAGACCTTTCAGAATATATAAAAATATATAGGTTTACTTGCGGAAATAATGATCAAGTAATAAAAGAATGCCTCATAGGCCACTCTAGTCACTTTAATTAATTAAAATAAAAATATTAAACCTTATTAAATTGTGACACAACTTTAAATCACATTCCCATGTACTGAAATATGTGGTGATGACATGTGTCAACATGATCCCATGTTTTAGTTGGAGAATATTAAACTCAAGTAGTTTTTCAATGAGTAGAAATTACTTTTCTAAAATAAAAGGAAATAAAACTATTGCCTTAATCTTTGTGATGTTTGTGATGATCCTAGATCATCTAGTGAAAACCTTGGTGTGATAAATAGAAGTAGTTAAGTATTGTTTGGTGATTGTGTACCTCGTATTTATTTATAGACGCTAGTACCGACCAAGGATACGAGGAGGAAGGAGCATACTACGAGGAAGAAGCCGAGGAGAACTTGAACCACTGCTCTGCACAAGACAAGCTAACACTTTCAACTCAGCAAGATTATACTACTATCTTAACAAGATAAACCATGCAAGTTCTACTTGCAAGCTTATACCCACTTGAGGATACCAAATCCTAGTTTTATTTGCAAGCTTAGTATTTTAGTTCTTTATCAAAGCTTCTTAGTTTGGTTTACTTAGTGACTTGTAGATATTAGAAAGATATATGAAAGTAGCATAAAGAGTATAAAACTTGGCCTAAGTTATATAATCTTGATGTCATCCTGAGGCATGAGATTGAACTTCGATAAGGTACACTTGTTTACCACCCCTCATTAGTATTTACCCCCACCTGTAGATGCTAGTGTGAAGCATAAAAACTTGATCACTTTAGATGGGAATACTTGGTGAAAATGGTTATGAAAACCTTAGAACGATGAGTCATTCTACTGAAATGTTTTGCCATGTGTTCTTGAACACCTGATGATTTTGATGATGAAAATGTTAAGGCGTGAGACTTAGCCCTTTATAAAACAGATGGTTGTCTGGATGCGACACCATTCCAATTTTACCGTACAACCACAATACCCAAAATTTGTGTAGGGCATGACTAGAAATTTATATACCTTAGTATGGGTTCCCTTGCGGCCAAGGTTTGAGCTGAGGCTACCTTGTGAAGATTGTCCACATGTGCAGTTCCCAAGATGACAGTTGGTCATGGTTGGTGTAACATCCCAATTTCAGCAATCCTGATTAAATGTCCAGAAGGCAAAAATCAGGGGGAACAAAAAAAATTCTTGCAAATATGTGCTTACTTGTTTGCTTGTGCTCAAGCAACTGCTTGTGTATTAGTGGTATACTCCTTATCTCAACCCTAGTTACAAAAACTATTTTTATAAAAGAGATGTCTTGGCTCATCTTTCATATTCTCAAATGTTCTGGCATTTCAAAAACCTGAGCCAAGATGACTTTGACACAACGAAATACTTTACTAGCTTCTTTTAACAAAACTATGGAGACATATATATACTCTCCTTATGTTTTCAAGACAGAACCTTCAACTACCCTTATCTCTAGTTTTCCAAAACCCTACTAAAACCTTTTCATCTCAATCTTGGTATAGATACCAAGATAGTACTTATCTTCAAAGCAAAACCCTCTTTCAACCATAATCAACATTTTTATTTAACTAGAAATGCTTTTATTCAAAGATTTATTCCTTAGAATCACGAAATATACTTTTAAATCTACAAGTTGGTTTTTATGGTCAGTAGGTTCAAAATAAACCATCTACAAAAGATTTTACCTAAAAATCATTTTTAGAATAAATTTTATACACAAAATAAGCCTACATATGTTTCTGCAAAAACAACCAATTTTACAGAAGCAAGTTACTAAAAAAAGGGCATGGTTGTAAAGTATTCTTTTTCTTGATTCCAATGATATAAAATTTGCAAAATTTGGACGTGTAGATTTAAAGTTATGAATTTTACAAATCTAACATCTAATAGAAATGTTTCTATCTATTTAAAACAAAACTATGCCATGCGTCGCTTTCTTACTGGTGCGTACCGGTTCGCACGGATCGATCATTGTGGTGTGTTGGACTTAACTAAAATTGCACGGTCCAGATCTAGCATATCCCTTCGCTTAAGTGGATCTAACGTGTCCATCAGATTAACATCTAACGGCCTGAAATGTTTTGACCAAACTCGCAGCTAGGCAAAGCGTCTTGTGGCCAGAAGGAGGGTTCCGGCGAATCTAGGAAGCGCGGGAAAGGAAGAGGGTTCTCATAGTGTTCTCAGGGTCATAGTGAAGCTCAAGGTGGTCTCCGTTACTCGAGGGGCGCATGGTGACGACGGAAATTGCTCGCCGGAGCTGCACTTCTTCTCGGGCACGGTCAGTCGTTGTCGGAGGCGGGTATCTGGGATGCAAGAGAGCAAGGAAACATGTCAGGAGGGTGTGCAAGATTGCAGAGGTTGAGAAGGAACTCACCATAGGGAAAGGGGCACACGGATTCGACGACAGTAGCTCGCCGGAGCTGATGCAGACGGCGGTGGTACTCAGATGAAGACGAAGGCGAGGTTGTGGGGCACGTTCAGGCTAGTGGGAGGTACTAGAAGAAACGCACGGTGATGGTGAACAAGCTCATAGCATCCAGGGGGAAAGGAAAGGTAAGGGCTGGCCGGAATTGCCACAGTGGCTCGTCGGAGCAAAGGGGGTTGAGAGCAGCAATTGGAGCAGCCTGGTGGCATTCGTGCGCAGGCAAGTGGGGGAAAAGGGGGAGGGGAGCGAGGCGATTAAGAGGTCAAGGTCATGGGGAGGATTGATGGCGGCAGTAACGTGAATTGAAGAAGTCTTCAATGGCCAGTAACAGCGAGGAGAGATTTGGGGGCGGGTTCAGCGGGTTGAAGATGACGATGCGCTGGTGTGTGGGTCCGTTTCGTTAGTGAGGTGAGGGGTACAGGCGCGGGTGAGAAATATTTCTACAGGGAGAGAGCTGGGTTTCCCGGGTGGGCTGTACTGGGCCAGATTGGGACAGGTTCTGGGCTGGGGTTTCTGGGCTGTTCCTTTCCCTTTTTTATTTCTATTTCTTTTTTTCTTTTTCCATTTTGATTTTCTGTTTTGAATTGAAACTATCATTTGAATTCAGATTTCTTTTTCAAATATTTTCCAAATATTTAGTATGTTTCTATAATGTTTTAAATATGTATTTAAAGACCATTTTAGAATAATTATTTTATTCGCATATGGTTTGTTATTTATTTTAAATAGACATTTTGTCTTATTAAATAGGATTTTTAAATATGGTTCTAATCCATATTATTTTTTCAAATGATTTAACATTCTGTTTTAATTTCAAATGTTTATCAAACCTTTTTCAATTGGTTTTATTTATTCATTAGTGCAAATAATTCACTTTGAATTATTTAAAATATTTTAATATGATTTATTAATCATTTAAATTGGGCATTTGTCTTTATAAAATCAAATATGGTCTTAATCCCATATAAATTTTATTCAAATAATTCTTTGATTCCATTTAAGTTAATTAAGTAACTTTTATTCCACTTGGGCAAATTCCAATTTATTATTTTCTCATGATTTAATTAATCATTTATATTAGGAATTTTGTCTTCATTTAAATATAATTTAGAATATGGTTTAATCCCATATACTTTTATTTGAATATTCTTTATTCCTTTGTTTTATTTGGATTATCTTTATTCCATTTGCTTGTGGTTTTAATTCAAGTTCCAATTTGTCTTCCAAATAATTTTCTTGGGATTTATTATTTATTTACACAATTTCTCTTTACTTAAATAAAATTGAATCTGGTTCAAAGCTCATATAGTTTTATTTAAGTAATATTTTATTTCTTTTTATTATTCAATAACTTTCTTTTATTTATGAATTTGGCCAAGATTTATTTTGGCTTTTAAATATTCCTCATTTATTTTCTTTCTTTATCTTAGAAAATCCATATCTTTTTATTTATAGATCCAAAATTGGTGATTCCAATTTGTATAATTTTATTTAATATTTGTTTATCCTTTTAAATCCTTTTAGGATTATTTTGATCATAATTTGGTATGGATTTTAGATAGGATCTTTATTAGCTTTGGAAATTATTTCCTTTTATATTATTAAATTCATAAGTTTTTATCTATGGCCCCAAATTAGATGAAATCAATTTCTATGGTTTCATAATATTTTTTTTATCATTTTTGATCATTTATAAATGTTTATTGCTGAATTTTATGTGGATCAAATCCATAGTCTTAGGGAGATCTTGGAAATGATTTCTTCCATTAGGGTTTTTAGGGTTTTGGTTTAACTTTTCCAAGTGTTTTAAATTTCAAGATACATTCATTGATGAATGCATTCCACTTCATTGAAATTTGTTGGATTCCATTTTATTCAAATTTGTTCAAGAAGGGTTTTGATATTTCCATTTAGAAACAAAAAGTTTCTTTTCACCCTAAATTTCAACAATTATTTATTTTGTTTAGTTATTTTTCACATTTCAAAATTTGGAAAATTTTGGGATGTGACAAAGACAATGTGCTACCACAGGTTCAATATTTAATTTCTTACCAGGATCAATAGTTTTCATTGTACCTTTGTTATTTGCACTAATAATCATAGAATACTCCTTTACCTTAGTTGGGAAAGGTATTTTCTCAACATGAGGTTCAGGAACAACATGATTAGTAGTACAAACTTGAGTACTTATAACTAGAACATGATTAACAACATCTTTATAAGGAGCATGGTACTTATTCCACTTCTTTTTGGGAATTTCTATGTAAGAGGCAAAAGCCTTAAAATAGTTGGCAATACTTTGGGAATCAAGACCAAACTCATTACTAATATCACGGAAGTTATCAGTTCCCGTAAAAGATTTAATGCATTTATAATCATAGTTTATACCTGACTTTCTTCCTTTGTAATTCTCCCAAGCTTCAGTGTTCTCTTGAATACGGTCTAGAAGATCCCATTTAGCTTCTTACTTCATACGTGTGAATGATCTAGCACAAGAAGCATCTAGTAAATCTTTATCATGAAGAGAAAGCCTAGCATAAAAGTTATTGAGAATAATATTGTTAGGGAGTTCATGAATAGGACATTTGAGCATTAGTAACTTCAGTCTCCCCCAAGCTTGAGTTGTACTCTCTCCATCAAGAGGCCAAAAGTTATATATAAGATTTCTATCCTTATGAATCTCACTGGGTGGATAAAATTTAGAGTAAAAGAGAGATGCCATCTCCTCCCATTCCATGGATTGTCCATTCTTCAGCAGCTTATACCATTCTTTAGCTCTCCCTTTCAAGGATATGGAGAGTAACTTCTTCTTCACCTATTTAGTTGTGATACATTCACACTTAAACAACCCGCATAATTCATGGATAAAAAGCAAGTGATCACCGGGATGGACAGTTCCATCCCCAAAATAATAATTATCCATAACACGATTAACAATACTTGTAGGTATTTTAAAAGGATCTATCTCAACAGGAGGTGGTTCATCTACTACCCTAGCAGTGGTAGTAGATTTCCCAAACAGGAAACCAAGTGGGTTATCCATATTGGAAACATTGCAACAAGTAGTAACAAAAGCAATACTTACAGTAAAAGTTTCCCTTACCAGTTCCACTCTTCAATAGCGCTTCACTCCCCGGCAACGGCGCCCGAAAATAGTCTTGATGAACCACAAGTATAGGGGGTGTATCGTAGTACTTTCGATAAATAGGAGTGTCAATACCAACGAGGAGTAGAAGGTGCTAAACAGTCGTATGGAGCAGGAAATCCCTATGAATACTTAGCAAATGGATTTTTACTGGTTTTCTGACAAGGCAACAAAACAAGGAGCAAGTAACAAAGGTAACGAACAAACGGAGCAAGTGGCCCAATCCTTTCTTAGCAAAGTAAAAGCCGGTGGAAATACTTATAAGGACCAAACGTTCTCGAGGACACATGGGAATTATGTCAAGTGCTTGCACTTCAAATAGCTGAGTACTCTTCTCTAGTGTTGTAAGTGTTGTGTGGGTGAACCTGTGCTAACATACCGCCCTTCCTAGGACTAATACATACTTGTGATTAAACCCCCTACAAACATCCGTAACTACATGAAAGTAATTAAGATATAAATCTAACCACAGCCTTAAACTCTGAGATCCTATGCTCCCTTGTCCAAATGTGTCCTAACGGGGGTTCAGGTTTCTTTCACTCCGGCAACACCACAATTAGTATCCAAATACACAATGCATTCCCCTAGGCCCATAAATGGTGAAGTATCATGTAGTCGATGTTCACATGACACCACTAGAAGAATAGCACCACAACTTAAAGAGTAAACCATTGAATAATAACTCATCACAAATTCACTACTAACAACATGACTTCTCCCATGTCCTCAAGAACTAAATGAACTAATCACAAGACATCATATGGATCAAGATCAAAGTTGATATGATAATAGATAACAATCTGAACATAGACAATAATCCAATGGTTCCACTCACAAACATCAACTACAATAGTAATAAACACTGGGAAAGTTTCCCCTAAGAACTAAAGCAATATCCAACACAATTGTTACAGCGGGGCAGAGTGGTGGTGATGGTGCTGGTGGAGATGATGGTGTGGATGATGATGATAATGATGATCCCGATGAAGCCTAGCTTTATGACAGTGTTGATGGCGATGGTCTCCCCTCTTTGGGAAGGAATTCCCCCGGCAGAAATCTGTCTGTCGGAGAGATCTTTCTCTCTCGGTGTTTTCCGCCCCCTAGAGGCGGCAGAAATCTATCTGTGGTCGCCCCCCGAGCCATAGGGTTTCATAGGGAAGATATCGGCGAAGGGGTGGAGTTGGAGGCCGGGCAGGTGGGCCCACGCCTAGGGGGTGTGGGCCCCCTGAGGCCCCTCTTCGTCCCTCTTCTGGCTTACTTCATCTTATGGTAAAATAATATGTTTCCATATTTTTCTGGTATTTTTATGTTCTTTGCGAAATTGCACCGAAACGCCTTCTTTTCCATCAGAATCCAGAATCCGGCAGTCCATCCTCCAGGAATCATCCAACATGCAAAAACAGATGAAAAGAGGTAAATTATGATATAGAAAGGTGATGCAAATTGGGCGTATCAACTTCCATGATGAACCCGACTGCAAGGTGGTGGGCGATCTCATTTCCAATGACCTTTCTCTTGACCTCCGTGAAGCAGCGGAGGGGCTGCCTAACCGGTTTGGCATCTAGCCGCACATGAAGTGAGTGCTCGGCGAACTCCCTCCGCAAACCCGGCATGTATTTGGGAGACCATGTGAAGATGTCCCAATTCTCAAGGAGGAAGTCGACGAGCGCACTTTCCTATTTGCTATCCAAGCCGGCAACGCTGGTGACGCAGTTGGATGGATCAGCCGGGTGGAGCAGGATCTACCTCGTCTCCTTGGACGGCTGAAACTCCTTGTCTCCACTCGGCTTCATTCCACTCGGTAGTTCCTACTAAAGCATTGCCACATTTTGCATGATCTCGCACTTCTCCTCGAAGATGAGGAGGGACTCGGCTATGTTTGCACCCTCCGACGCGCATGCCATTGAACGCTTGTAGCAGCCGGACACGATTATTACACCATTCAGCCCCGGCAACTTCATCTTGAGGTATGCGTAGTGGGGGACTACCATGAACTTTGCAAGGGCGGGGTGCCCAAGGAGAGCATGGTAGGGGCTAGCTAGGTTCACCACCTCGAACCAAATCGTCTCGCGCCAGAAGTTCTCCTCCGAGCTGAATGACATCTAGCCGGATTTTTCCCAATGGGACACACTGGGGTCCGGGCAGGACGCCATGGAACACGGTGCTCGAGGGTTGCAGGTCACTCTCCTGGATGCCCAGCTTATCCATGTAGGAATGGTAGAGCAGGTTGAGGCCACTACCACCGTCCACCAGCACACGCGAGAAGCGACAAGTGCGCTCGTTGGAGATGAGCATTGGGTCTAGCACCATCGTGGAACCCCCAAGATGTGGGAGCAGCTCCGGATGATCTTCCCGGCTACACATTATGGGAGTCCCGGACCAGTTCAGGTACTGGTGGACTGGAGGGATGACATCGTTCACCTCCACAGCACGCTGCATTTGGATGCAACTGTCATTAGGATCGGCCTCGAAGATGTGGTAGTTCTCGTGCTGCTGCGGCTAGGCTCCATTGTTGTTGTTGTTGTTGTTCCTGGATGCCCTAGCCGATGGTGGAGGTCCACCGGGAGGGGGTGAGGGAAGAGGGGCAAGACGCCCTGCTTCCGAATTTGCCGGGTCCAACTGCCTTGTCGGGTGGTGTGGGTAGTCGGCTTGAAGGCGCCATTGTGGTACTTGCACGACCCGTCAAACATCTACTCGAAGGTGAACTTGGCCTTCTGCCTCTTGTATTCTCCAGTCGATACGCCTTGCACCACATTGACTTGCATCTGGTGGTAGAGAGGACCATGCTACTCAGCCGAGTGTTTGCCCTGGTAGCGGTTGTCGTTGTTGGGCCTCCTAGACAATCTGATGTCCCCACCTTGACCACCTTGTCTTTCGTGGGCTAGCTCGATGAGAACTGGCCAGCCTTCAGCATTCACCCAGAGGGGCTTCTTCATTGCCGCATCAACGGTGGCATACTAGTTAGCGATGATCATCAGCTCCTTCATGCTCTTGGGCTCATCACATAGCAGACGGTGGTGCAGCATCGTGCCATTTACACCCTTCGATGAAGAAACCCATTGCTTGGTTCTCCACCACCCCTTTGCAGGAGTTGCGCATCTCAGTCCAGTGGGTGAGATACTCGCGATCTGACTTGCGATCTCCATGTATGCACAGAGACAGATCACGAGGTCGACCCGGACTCTTGTAGGTGCCGTTGAAGTTCCAGATGAAGACCTTCTCGAAGTTGGGCCAAGCGTTGATGCTCTTGGGCGTGAGGCTGTTGAGCTAGGTTCTGGCCGAACCGGTCAACATGAGAGTCACGTAGCGTACCGCCACGCGCTTATTTCCATGGGAGATTCCGACTTCCATGGCATAGTTGGTCAGCCAATCCTCGGACTTCATGCTGCTGTCGTACTTCGTGGTGTCCTGGGGCAGAGAGAACTTGCCAAGAAACAGTTCGCGTCGGATACGTGGCCCGAAGCAAACCGGTCCAGTTGTGTCTTCCTTCTCCGTAATGCTAGCTTGGGCCAGGAGGTTGATTCTATTGCGCGCGTCTGGCTCGACCGGATTGGCATGCCCACCCGGCCAAAGAGGCGGGATGGTGGGGGAGGAGGTGGGTGGCCTGGTCCCGTCGGATGCACTAGCTCTAGCGCGGGAGCTTCGCTGGTTGCGCCTTGCTCGTTGAAGGGCTGGCTATTGCCGGAATGATGAGGCCTAGAGCGAGGTTGGCCACGTGAAGGAGAGGAGGAGTGCTCGGTCTGACGAGGTCCTCCCCGGATCCCTCTAGCCAGATGATTCCCTCTGGAACCTGTGGCCTCCTCGTGCGTGATCCGGACGTCATCAGCCTGCTCGTCCGCAACCCGCAAGAGGTGCTACACCCACTGATCTTTCCAGGATCTATTCTCACAATCTAGGTGAGGCAATTCTTCTGCGATGTCTCTCGCCTCCCATAATTTCTTGATCACGGTGTCGTATACTAGCGACAGGAAGAAAAGGGGTAGGTCTGGCTCAACATCTGTCTCGAAATGGTCTCCAAGTTCTCCCTTGCGACACTGCATGATCCCACACCGGCTAGGCTCGAGGCTAACCAGGGTGAGGCCATGGGCGAGGTGATACTCGCGCTTCCATCTGAAACTGGGTCGAGGCCAGCTTCTGGTCCTGCTGGAGTAGATGCTCCCGAGCCGCCTCTATCATTGTGGCCACTTGATCCAAATCATCGCCAGGATCCATCGGTATGAGGAGCTTCTTGATGGCTTGTTCCACCACGCCTTTCTCCGATCGAGGCGTTAAAGTGCCGACTCCATCCCCGTGCGCTTGAGGGCGGTCCGATGGTTGTGGCTCGACCCAGCTATCATCGCTTCCACGCCGTAGGCATGACCAGCGTGTCGCCGACTGAGGGCAGTGGCTCGACAAAGGAGACAATTTTCTGAGGGAAACACTATGGCACGGTGGCAACGTAGACGGGCAGGTCGCCGAACAACAAGACGGTGCCGTCCGTTGGGAAAGTGGATCCGGCGAAGCACGAGGTGTTGTAGGTGACGCATTCGAACTGGCCCAAGGTGAGCACGAGGCCGGAAGCCACGCGCTCGCCGGCAGAGGTACGGGGTCCCGTGCATTATGTGACTCCGGTCGTCGCCATCTCCTGCCCCATGATGGGCGCCAACTGTCATTGCTATGGAAACTGCAACACCTGAGAAAGTTAGATAGAGAGTGGGAGCAAGCAGTAAGGCGAGCAATGGCATCTACAAACCGGTGTGGTGAGACACAAGAAGTACCCAGGTTCAGGGCCCTCGAGGTGAGGTAAAGCCCCTAATCCTGCCAATCTGACTATCTGGAAGATACGATGGACTACAAGTGCTCCTGGAGTTGTATTGTGGTGTTCTAGCTAGCAAGAGTCCAACCCTTGCAATCGATGCCACGCTGCCCCTTATATAGGGCTGGGGCAGCATGGGCAACTGTATGGTCGGATGGCGGGTCACATAGGCGGGCCTAGAAAACTATTCCGGTACAGTGAATTACCTTCCTGATGTCTTCTTCAGTGCCCCCCCTAGCCGGCACATAAACAGTGGAGGCCGCCCCGGCCGACAGGGACGGCGGCTCATGTTCCAGCCCGACACGGGTACGGCCCGCTATCTCTGGCGTCTGTGCCATTGGTTGCTACCTTTTGGTCTTGTCGTTGTCTGCTAGGGGCGGCATGCTACCGTGTTCCCGTCACCCTAGTACCTTCGTTTTCTCGGGTCACCATGTCCGACTGGTATGATCTAGTCAGATAGGCATCTTGGTGATGTCTTTTCATCTGGCTGGTTGGTTTGCCATTTTGTACTGTGTATGTCCTTCTCTCTAGCCTGTCTTTGAGTTTTTACATCTGGATATTATCAGTCTGCTTGTAGTTACATTGCCCTTTTATCTTATCCAGCTAGCCTACCCGGGGGTGATCCCCCTGACAGGTCGAGGGCCTTAGTGTCCTTGCGCCTTGCATCCGGGCCCATGCATTCGATACATGAGCGCCTCTTGTGGGCTTCGTGGGCTCTGTTGTCCATAGAGGAGGATCCGACGATGCAGGAAAGTGTGGATCTCCTCGCACTCGACTCGTCGGTTGCCTCCTTGCGCTGTTCTAGTTGCGCGTTTACCACCATCTGGTGGTGAAATTCTTTCACCAGGAGCCAATGGTAAGCCATCAACATATCGCGAAATGTATCGTCTGGCAAGGGGTTACCCATGAGGGTTTCCCTAACTCTCTCCTATCCAGCCTCGTTCAGATGGATCTGAGGACGCCCAGGTTCACCACCGTTGGCGGCATTGGGGTTCGGAGGGGCGTTCCCTTGGGATTCCGAGGGTTAACCCCATTTCTGGCATTGAGATTTTGCGGATCAGTCCCATTTGTTGGAGATATGCCCAAGAGGCAATAATAAAGAGATTATTAATATTATATCTTTGTTTTTATGATAGATGTTTATATCCCATGCTATAATTGTACTAACTGGAAACATTAATACTTGTCTGTTTTTGTAAACATAAAAAGAGTCCCTAGTAAGCATCTTATTAAGCTAGCTTATTTATTATTAGATGATCATGGTTTCATGATCATGGACATTAGATGTTATTAATAACAAGGTTATATCATTAGGAGAATTATGTGATGGACACACACCCATAGTAAGCATAGCATAAGATCAAGTCATCAAGTTTGTTTGCCAAAATCTTTCAGATACATAGTAACCTAATCCTTCGACCATGAGATCATGTTAATCACCATTACCAGATGAGTACTTTGATGACATTAAACACCACTTTCGTAACTGGGTTGTTATAAAGGTGGCATTAGGTATTCAGAAAGTATGTTTTGAAGCGCATGGATAGAGAGTGGTATTTGTCCATCCATATGACAGATAGATATACTCTCGGCCCTCTCGGTGGAATGTCATCCAATTGGCTTGCAAGCATGTGACTAGGTCACAAGGGATGTCATATCACGGAACGAGTAAAGAGTACTTATCGGTAACGAGGTTGAACTAGGTATAGAGATACCGACGATCAACCCTCAAATAAGTATAGTATCGCATGACAAAGGGATTTTGTATCATATGTAAATGGTTCATTCGATCACAATTACATCATAGAAATATGTGGGAGCCATATGAATTTTCAGATTCCTCTATTGGTTATTGATCGTAGAAGTGTCTCGATCATGTATGCATAGTTCACGAACCGTAGGGAGACACACTTAAGGATTCGATGTTATTTAGTAGATATGGAATATGAGTTGGAGACTAGATGTTGTTCGGAGTCTCAGATTGGATCCATGACATGACGAGGAGATCTGGAATGGTCCAGAGAATAACATTCATATAAGGAAAGTCCAATTCCGGGGTTCGGAAATATTTTTGGTGTTTTAACCAAAAGCTTCTAGAAGGTTCTAGAAGGTCCACCACCCCAGAAGGGGGGCACATGGATTCTCCATACCCAAGTGGGGGTGGTGGAATCAAGTTCTAGGCCAAGTCATCCAAGACTAGGAAGTGGGAATCAAACTCTAGTTTGAATATTCAAAGTCTAGTTTGAAAAGTCAAATCCCAATTTGAAAAGTCAAAGTCCTTGTGGAGGAAGGAAAGGAAACCTAGAAGGGAGAGGTTTCCCTATCCCTCCCCAACCCACCCCTCCACCTAAAAAACGCTAGGCCTCTGCCACTTGCCCCAAGCCGCCGCCTCCTCTCCTTGGCGCCTACGCCCTAGCAGCCGACGCCCTCTCTCCTCCACCATACCTGCTCCGGCTTAGGAGAAACCCTGCAGGATCTACTCCTCCACCTCCACCATCATGCTGCTGGAATCGCGAGGAGATCTACAACCTCTGCTGCCTGCTAGAACAAGGGAGAGGAAGGTCTTCATCGAGTACCGAACGTGTGACCTATTGCAAAAGTGCTGCTAGAACATGGCGCTGGAAGGATCGTCTACACGATCTTAAGATCGGCAAGTGAACTACTACATCAACGACGAGAATCCTATCTCGTTAAATGCTTTGGATCTTCCCTAGTAAGCCTCTTGTTGAGCTATCTTGTTTATTATTAGATGATCATGGTTTCCCGATCATGAAGATTGGATGTTATTAATTACAAGGTCATATCATTAGGAGAATGATGTGATGGATACTCACCCATATTAAGCATAGCATAAGATCAATTCGTTAAGTTTGTTTGCTACAAGCTTTCAGATACATAGTAACCTAATCCTTCGACCATGAGATCATGTTAACCACCGTAACTAGATGAGTACTTCGATGACATTAAAACCACTTCCGTAAGTGGGTTGTTGTAAAGGTGGAATTAGGTATTTTGAAAGTATGTGTTGAAGCGCATGGATCAAGAGTGGGATTTGTCCATCCATATGACAGATAGATATACTCTGGGACCTCTCGGTGGAATGTCATCCAATTGTCTTGCAAGCATGTGACTAGGTCACAAGGGATGTCATATCACGGAATGAGTAAAGAGTACTTATCGGTAACTAGGATGAACTAGGTATAGAGATATCGATGATCAAACCTCGAATAAGTAAAGTATCGCGCAACAAAGGGAATCGGTATCGTATGTAAATGGTTCATTCGATCGCTAAGTCGTCATTGAAATATGTGGGAGCCATTATGGATTTCGAGATCCCTCTATTGGTTATTGACCGGAGAGGTGTCTCGATCATCTCTGCATAGTTTGCGAATGGTAGGGACACACACTTAAGGAATCGATGTTTTTTAAGTAGATATGGAATATGAGTTGGAGACTGAATGTTGTTCGAAGTCTCGGATTGGATCCAATACATCACGAGGAGATCTAGAATGGTCCAGAGAATAAGTTTCATATAAGGAAAGTGGTTTTTCGGGGTTCGGAAAAGTTTGGGTGTTCTGACCGGAAGCTTCTAGAATGTTCTTGAAGGACCACTAGTGGGTCCGCCACCCCGGGAGGGGTCACTTGGGAAGCGGCATGCCCTATGGGCTGGCCGCACCAAGCCCTAAGGGAAAACCGGTCATCACTAGGAAATTAGGGTCAAACCCTAGTTTGAAAAGTCAAATCCTAGTTTGAAAAGTCAAATCCTAATTTGGGAAGGAAATGGAAAACTTGAAGGGCAAGTTCCAAACTCTCCCCTTGGCCGAGTTGGGGGGAACTCAACTTCGGCTAGGAATCCCTTGGCTTCCACCCCCCCTCTATATAAATAGGGGTGGAGGTGCACCGCCCAAGCCCCAAGTCCCTTGCCCCTATAAACCCTAAGAGCCACCTAACCCTGGACTCCTCCTTCCTCCCTCTTCCATCACCCTACTCCTGCTTAGGCGAATCCCTGCAGGGATTTCTCCTCCACCACCATCACCACACTGTTGTTTTGTTGGAATTCTGAGGGGATATACTACCTATGCTGCCCTGCTGGAACCAGGAGAGGAAGGTATTCATCGACTCCGTACGTGTGACCGACTGTGGAAGACTGCCGGAATGAGGCGCTTTAAGGATCATCTACATGATCTTGAGACCGGCAAGTGATTGACTACATCAACCACGAGAATCTGATCTCGTTAAATGCTTTGGATCTACAAGGGTTAGCTCTCTTCAAACTCGTTGCACCGATCTCGTGGATTATATCTTGGCTTTGCCATAGAGTAGATCTTGGTTTTATGTCTTCTTACGATAGAAATTTTTTCGTTTCCATGCAATGAACCCTATAGTGGTATCAGAGCCTAATATATGCATAGATCTATTGCACCAGTATAACATAATGGTTTTGTGGGCGTTGATGCTTTTTTGTCGCTTTATTTTTGTGTACTTTGCATCTTGCGGGATGGTGGGATGAAGTGGCCCGGGCTAACCTTACATGTCGTCGCACATGATACTTGCTCCATGCTCAACGTGAAACTTGTATTACATGAGTGGCTTTGCGGGTGTCTGTCTCTCCCACCATAGTTAAGATTCAATTTACAATGGGCACTTGACAACACTTGTATCAGCATTTTGGTTCATGTTCGTAGGTAAGAGAGTTTCTTATTCGAAAGCCCCAAGCCATGTAAAACATGCAAAGAAAATTAGAGGCGTCTAACTTGTTTTTGCAGGGGCATGTGATGTGATATGGCCATGATGTGATTGTGATTATATTTGATGCATGTAATTATCCTTATTGTAAGTTGGCAACCGGTAGGAGCCTAATGGTTATCTTTAAATTTGTTAAGACATGCGTGTCTATTCATAGTGTAATAGCTTTATTCCAAGTAGTTTAAATAGTTGCTGTTAGTGATGGAAAACCATGAAGCGGCGCCACGGACCTTGACGCAATGCTGGTGATGATGGAGATCATGTACGTCCTTTGGAGATGGAGATCAAAGGCACAAGAATAAAGGCCATATCATATCACATATTATGAATTGCATTTGATGTTAATCCGTTTTATGAATCTTGTATTGCTTAGATCGCAACAGTAGCACTATAAGATGATCCCTCTCACTAAATATCAAGTAATAAAGTATTCGTCCTTAGTAGGCACCGTTGCTAATACTCGTTGTTTTGAAGCATCTCGTGATGATTGGGTGTGATAGATTCTATATGTGCATACAACGGGTGCAATCCAGATTTTCACATGCAGATACTAAGGTTAATCTTGACGAGCCTAGCATGTACAGATATGGTCTCCGAACACGGAATACCGAAAGGTAAAGCATGAGTAATATGGATGATATGATGAACATGTTGATTGTTCGCCTTTGAAGCTACATATTCTCTCATGAAGATCCGACTTGGTGTAGTGGATTTGGTTTGTGTAATCACGAAACTCGAGGGATATTGTCTTGAGTGGGAGTTCAAAAGTAATATGATTAAAGTTGAACAAAATTTAACATAAATTTAATCAAAATGAATTTGCATAATTGTTGTAGTCATTGGCATCCATTCATCACCTTACGCTTTGTTATAATTGCGATAATAGAACTAAAGAATTCTGGATAGTCACTTTATGAACTGGTATCAAATTGTTTTGAGTGTCAATCTAAAGTATAAAATTCCTACTTCAAACTTTCAGCACACTCTGTTTACCCCATTAAGTTCAATAATTAGTATTAAATCAAGAGTAATAGTTCTAGTGTTAGTATATAAGTATCATGTTAGCCTCCATGATCCTTGATATTCAAAAGGTTGATTTAGTATCAAGGTTATCTAGGAGTTGAAAGAATTTTTTTAAACACCATTATGTGTGGAAAATATTGTGATATCTAAAACAATGTTTTGGCTGCAACATGATATAGTACAATTTGGAAAAATATATATTCTCATATTTCATGAGAATTTGCAAAGGTTGGTGATGCTAGTAGTCCTAATCCTCCAAAAGGGTTTTTGGAAAGAACATTGTACTCGCGATTCGCCTTCATAAGCTATGGTAGCTTGATCATGAAAGTTATCATGATAAGGATGAATAGAAGGTGTAGGTAAAATGTTTACTACACTAAAATATTACTAAAGAATGGATTTTGAAAGAATTCCAAACATTTGATGATGGTGATCTAATTCTAAGTGCAAGTCCAAAGGTATTAGTATTTGACTATACACGCTTTGGACTATGTGTCATGCATATGGAGCCAGTTGATAGATTCTTTTAAAGGAAAAGGAAATGCTGAAAGAGAATCTTTGAAATATTTGGCGGAAAGATAAAAGGTTGGAAATGTCCAACTTGGATATATAGATGATATACATGTTATGGCTCTATTATTTTCTTGTTAAACAATGTGGTTCTTGGGTATTGGATACCGAATTAGTTGGTGTGGAATGTCATGCAAGACAATGTAATTAATGAACTGCAATGGCCTAAGTAACCAGTAAGATAATATGTGATGATGTTCATTGAGAACAAACAAAGTGTTTTTGTGTTTCTCGTTGACATCAAAGCTTACCTTCAAGATTTGTTTCAATAATTTTTATTTTGATCAGGTATTATAAGAACAAAAGGTTGTTCAAAATAATTACTGTATTCCATATAAGATAGATGATTGAAAAATCTAGTTGGAGAAATAACATCCATAAAACTAAATGCTAAAAATTTAGCAAGACAAATGATTGAAATATCACTTATGAAGTGACATCGTCATTTAAATTATGTTGGAAAGAAAACATGAAGAAAATGCATGCTGATGGAATTTTGGAGTCTTTTGATTTTGATCAAATGAATCTTATGAGACTTTCCTAGAGATAATTAAAACTTCGTTCAAAGTCCGAAGAAGAACGAACGACTAACTTATTGGAATTTGTACATATTTATGTATGTAGTCCATTATGTGTAGTCGTGAGCGATGGATTTCAACTTCATATGCTTTCTCCAGAAATTTGGGTGAATATATGTGTATATTTAGTTAATGATGATGAAGTGTGAAATATTTGAGAATGTTCAAAGACTTTCAAGATGAAGTGGACAATCATTATAACAAGAAAATAAAGAATTTATGGTTGGATCATAAAGGAAGATATTTGAGTTACAAGTTTAGCATAACACCCAAGATTTGAGGAATCGTTCCATGGATTTGCATTTCCCGAAGCACCATAGTAGTGTGGAGCGTTCGATATATGTAATGAAACCTTGTTTGACATGGTAAGATCAAAGGTGTAAGTTATAAAACTTCCATTGTATTTTAAATATTAAAAGCTTTAGTGACTACCACTTTTACACTAAAAATAACACCATCATGATCTATTGAAATGACACCATATAAGTTATGGTCTGGGATAAAACCCAAGTTGTCCTTTCTTATATTTTGGTATGCTAGGCATAAGTAAAATGTTTACAACCAAAGCCGGATGAGCATGTATTTGTATGTTATTTCGAATAACCATTGGGTATTCCTCCATAACACCAAAGACAAAACTGTTTATCGCTTAGAACGTTAAGTTTCTTTAGAAGGATTTTTCATGAAAAGTTAAGTGGGGGGACAATAGAACTTTGATAAGGTTATTGAACTTTATCTATATGTGCGGAGTTACATAGCGCCGGAAAGTGTCCCGGAGGAATCAACAGTGCTCATGGATCACGTGCCTCAAAGGTTGTGGTCACGGAGGTCTAAATTCCTATTGAAACCATGTAGGTAGGTTAAAACAATCAAATACTAGGATTTGAGAGTAAATCATTGTTGTTTGACAATGATGAATCAATTGTATGCAAAGAAGTTATGATGGGCCCTAACTCTATCAAATGGCTTGAAGCCATAAAATCCATGATAGTTCCATACACGAGAAAACATGTTTTTTGAACTTGGAAGACCCTCTGGAAAGGTGTAAAATGTTACAGTAGTATTTGGATCTATAAAGAAATAGACATGGATGTTTCACATCTATGAAATAGTCAACATGTTGGGAAAGTGTTTTATGACAATGTTCAAGGATTTGACTATAACAAGATTTGATCTTTCATAGCGATATTTAGTCTAGACAGCTTAATGTAGGAACCACTACATATAATTTTGGTACATGGTAGTTGAAGAAAGAAAAGAAAGTTCTTCTAATAGAGTGGTTACCTAGGACATGTAGATGACACGATCCAAAGGGTTTTGTTAATTCAAAGGATGCTTAAAACGTATGCAAACTTCAATGGTTGAAGTAAGCATCATGGAGTTAGAATCTTCACCGTGATGAAACTGTTAAAAGAGTTTAATTTCATCAAAGACAATGAAGATGCTTGCATTTGCAAGAAATTAAGTGGGATCTCTAAGACATATTTCGAATAAATTATATGAGAGATATATTGTTGATTGGAAATGATGTATCTTTTATTGACACAGGTTAAGAATTTCATTTCGATGAAAGACTTAGGTAAAACCCGAATATTAGGAATCAATGTCTATATGGATAGATTGAGACGCTAATATGGTTGTACCAGAAGTACACATATGAGATATTAAATGAGTTCAATATGGAACCTACAAGAAAGGTACTTGTCCCATAGAAATGACTGAATCAAGATTCAAGTGTATTAACACTTAGTAAGTGAGATGAGATCTAACTGTTTTTGACACTTGATGAATGAAATCAGAAGAATATTTTGATCAATCATACTATGATATGTACACATCAATATATGTCCTATGCTCTAAATGTTATGAGCATATACCGGAATGACTCATAAGATGATCACTGGATGATAGTAAGGATATTCTTATGATCTTTGGAAGAACTAAGAATATGTTATTTATGTAGAGGTGACAAATATATGGATAGTTCATTCTAACGTGTTACATTGATACTAGTTCTATCATCAGATACAAATTAAGTTTATCTCAATTTAAACTATGGGTGACACAATGTAATGGAAAGGAAGTTCCATAATGGATTTGGATGAGTTCCAAAGTTAAGACATTGTGAAATATACTACAACAAAAGGCTAAGTATATGATTGCTATTGTAGCAGCAAAAGAGGGCATTTGTGACAAGTAGTTTGTTATCAAACTAGGCGTGGTTCACAGCGGGCTAGTTCTATGAAGATATTCTATACGACAATTGTATTGACATGGTTTAACCCCAAGAAACTAAAGGTCTCACCAAAGGGCCAAATTTATACAATGCCTTCTCATTGGAGAATAAGTGATGCGTAGAGACGCAAAGACATGCAAGTACACACAGACCTAGAATTGTCAGATCTGAAGATTATATTTACCACTAGCAATCGTGTATATATAACACCAGAAAGCCATAGGTGTTGAATGCACAAAGTTTTTCCAAACTAGATTATTGACACTAGTGCAAGTGGGAGACTGTTGGAGATATGCCCAAGAGGCAATAATAAAGAGGTTATTATTACATCTTTGTGTTTATGATAAATGTTTACATCCCATGCTATAATTGTATTAACCGGAAACATTAATACTTGTGTGTTTTGTAAACATAAAAGAGTCCCTAGTAAGCCTCTTGTTAAGCTAGCTTGATGATTAATAGATGATCATGGTTTCCTGATCATGGACATTGGATGTTATTAATAACAAGGTCATATCATTAGGAGAATGATGTGATAGACACAAACCCATAGTAAGCATAGCATAAGATCAAGTAATTAAGTTCGTTTTCTACAAGCTTTCAGATACATAGTAACCTAATCCTTCGACCATGAGATCATGTTAATCACCGTCACCGGATGAGTACTTTGATGACATCAGACACCACTTTCATAACTAGGTGGTTACAAAGGTGGCACTAGATATTCTAAAAGTATGTGTTGAAGCGCATGGATCAAGAGTGGGATTTGTCCATCTATATGATGAATAGATATACTCTAGGCCATCTCGGTGGAATGTCATCTAATTGGCTTGCAAGCATGTGACTTGATCACAAGGGATGTCATATCATGGAACAAGTAAAGAGTACTTATCAGTAACGAGGTTGAACTAGGTTTAGAGATACCGACGATCGAACCTCGAATAAGTAAACTATCACACAACAAAGGGAATCAGTATCGTATGTAAATGGTTCATTCGATCACGAAGTCATCGGTGAAATATGTGGGAGCCATTATGGATTTCCATATCCCTCTATTGGTTATTGATCGGATAGGTGTCTCAATCATGTCTTCATAGTTCACAAACCATATTGAGACACACTAAGGAATCGATGTTGTTTAAGTAGATATGGAATATGAGTTGGGGACCGAATCTTGTCCGGAGTCTCGGATTGGATCCAGAACATCACGAGGAGATCCGGAATGGTCCGGAGAATAATATTCATATAAGGAAAGTGGTTTTCCGGGGTTTGGAAAAGTTTCGGTGTTTTGACCGGAAGCTTGTAGAATGTTTTGGAAGGACCACCAGTGGGTCCACCACCTCGGGAGGGGTCACTTGGGCTATGGCATGCCCTAGGGGATAGCCGCAACAAGCCCTAAGGGCAAACCAACTAGCACTAGGAAATTGGGGTCAGACCCTAGTTTGAAAAGTCAAATCCTAGTTTGGAAAGGAAAGGGAAAACTTGAAGGGCAAGTTCCCAACTCTCCCCTTGGCCGAGTTGGGGGAACTCAACTTGGGCTGGGAACCCCTTGGCTGCCACCCCCTCTCTATAAAGAGGGGTGGAGGCGCATCACTTAAGCCCCAAGTCCCTTGCCCCTATAAACCCTAGGCGCCACCTAACCCTGGGTGCCTCCCTCCTCCCTCCTCCATCACCCTGCTCCGGCTTAGGCGAAGCCCTACAGGGATTTCTCCTCCACCACCACCACATTGTCGTTCTATTGGGATTCCGAGGGGATCTACTACCTCCGCTGACCTGCTGGAACCAGGAGAGGAACGTCTTCATCGACTCTGTACGTGTGACCGACTATGGAAGCGCTACCGGAACACGGCGCCGGAAGGATCGTCTCCACGATCATGAGATCGGCAAGTGATCGAATACATCAACCACGAGAATCTGATCTCGTTAAACGCTTTGGATCTATAAGGGTTAGTTCTATTTAATCTCGTGGACTAGATCTTGGCTTTGCCATAGAGTGGATCTTGGTTTTATGTGTCCTTGCGATAGAATTTTTTTGATTTCCATGAAACAAACCCGACGCCATTGCCATTGTTGTTTTCCTCGCCATTGATGACAATGGTGCACATGTAGCGGTGGGGGAGATCGCTGCTCCCATAGGTTTCTGATACAGATCCATAGGCCTCATCGCCTAACAGGGGATCGAGTAGATCGGAGTCGCAACTTCTATTGATATCCGAAGTGTAGGACGGCATGTATGCGTTGTGTGCACTCAACATGCCAATCGGGGGTGTCCACGGGGCAGGTGCCACTGCTAGCAGAATCACCTACTCTGGGAGGCGAAGCGTTCCGATCTTGCCAACATAGAAGCATAGGCTCCCAAGCATCATGTCGACTCTGTCTCATATGAAATCGAAGGCCGTGCATGTTGCCGGCGAGTGGATGGTGAAGTCGATGGTGCCAAAGAGGAGATGATTCTCCTTTACCGAGGAGTCGAAGATCGCGGTGATGGAGCCATCAAGATCGCGACATTAGCTCTCCCTTTTCCCACAGATGGCGCCAATTGACGAGGGTTTGACTCGTCAATGCCCATTGTTATGGACATGGGTTTTAGAGAAGAGGGTGCGCTAGAGATCAGGAACGGCTAACAAAAAAGCAACACGGGACAAAAAATTTATCCAGGTTCGGGCCCTCGAAGGGAAACCTTACTCCTGCTTGTCTGTTCTTGATTATCGATGGAACAAAAGAGTTACAGGGGTGCACAGATTAGATCTGGCAGGTGAGTATGCTAGGGTTGAGATTGTCCTCCTTTCCATTCCCTCCTAGCCTTTATATGGGGAGGACAGGTCTCGTGATTAGGTCAAGTCGGTTACAGATTAGGGTTTTATCCTTTAACTTTCTATCTACATATAGCCGCATCCTCCAAGGAACCGCCTCCTTCATGGGCCTGGGCCATCCGAATCCTTCCTGGGCTTCGTCATTAGGTGTGGATCATCACGTTGTCTTCTACCAGGCCGGACCGGATACGCTAATGTTGGGAACCCGTAGGGCATACCCATGTCAGTATGATTGATCAAAACATTCATGTGATTTTACTCACCAACTATGAAAACACCTAAATCTTGTTTCACTCACCAAGTGTTAATATACTTGTATCTTGATTCAAACTTTTCATGCGATAAGAACCTTTCTCGTCATTTTCATATTGACCTCATTCAATATCTCATTTATGTACATTTGGCACAACCATATTAGCGTTTCAATCTATCCATATAGACATTGATTCCTAATATTTGGGTTTTTGCCTAAGTCTTTCGTCGAAATCTAATTTTATTGAAATTCTTAACCTATATAAATATCTCATTCAATATCTCAAATATGTACATTTGGCACACCATATGAGTGTCTCAACCTATCCATATAGACATTGATTCCCAATATTCAGGTTTTTGCCAAAGTCTTTCATCGAAATCTTATTTAAATGAAATTCTTAACCTGTATCAATAAAACATACATCATTTCAAATCAGCAAGATGTCTTCTACATAATGTATTAGAAATAGGTCTCAGTGCTCCCACTTAATTTGTTGCACATGCAAGCATCTTCATTGTCTCTGATGAAATTAAACCGTTTAACAGTTTCATTATGATGAAGATTCCAACTCCGTGATGCTTACTTCAAAAATTGAAGCTCGCATGCCCTTTTAGCATCCTTTCCGGAGGGTCTTCCGAATTCAAAAACTTGATTTCTCGTGTATGGAAACCAATGGATTTTATGACTTCTAGTCATTTGATGGAGTCATGGCCCATCATCTCTTCTTTGCATACATTCGATTCATCATTGTAAAACAATAACGATTTATTCTTGATGAGTCCAAAATTGGAGCATTTTTACTAGTTGTTTTGCATCAACATAGTAGGGTTTTTAGTATTTTACCATGTTTGCACGCACCTTTTGTCCTTGTTTCAGCAAGATCCCTATATACCAAGTATATTATGAACATATCAATTAAGACTATCATATTACACTGTGATATGATAATTTTAAGTGATAAAATTCATTTTATTGATTTATCTTCACACCTAGAGGAATTGCTTGCGCCCAGGAGGTTCCAGGCCACGTAATGAGCACTGGTACGGGAGGAGCCCGCCCGTACCGTCCACTCGTACGACCCTGCATTGTGACCACCTCGTCAAATACTTCCGCCTTGCAAAGAAGGATCACAGATCCGACATTCACAGAATCCTCCAGCCATGAAAAACCACACCAGAAAGGGATCTAAAGGAGGAACCTGGAGAAGGGAAAATACTTTCTGCTGCACGGATCATCGGAGGACAACGCCTCATCCCCTACATCGACAACCGCTCCATCACCTCACCATATCTACCCCATCTTCAATTTATTAGATCTTGTTGTAATTCCAGATTCAATTGTGGTTTGCACTAGATTCATTCCATTACCTTTATCCATCAATTTGATTATAATGTTGTTGTTGATTGATTCCATGTTTGAGTAGCCCCTTCGTTCTTCGGGGTATGGAGAAACCCTAGCATTATTATAAAATGAAATAAAGATGATATATTACTTGTGTCTATGATCCATTGATCTATGATGTGTGTTTGATCTTTATCTTTAGATGGTATGGTAGTCGGCCACATATCATTTGCCTTCGGGACTAAAGACGAGGCCCTTTGGACCTGTTTAGAAGTTTGCCTGAAGCTATTGTGACTAGATGCATGGCTAGCAACCTACACGATCGAAGGGGGAACAAAGAGATATTCACTAAGCTAATTATGATATCCACGGGGAGACCCTTAATTGTGGTGGTTTATATGGGTGACTGCTCTCATACGTCGTAGTGGTTATCTTGAGATGTCCTCATTCTTGGCTCAACAAAGAGGCTTCCTACGAGCCCTATAGTAAACATCTTATTACAGAACTCTCTCCACACATATCATGACATAAGAAATAGGTTATCCTAATTATAATTAATTACAACATTCTAGTGGTGTATCCTACATACCCTAGAACGTCTTAGCCCTATTGAGTTCAACCACCATTCCAAATGCTCTTGTTACTTGATTTATTTTTACTCGTTTTATTTACTTTCTTGCATCTAAATAAAAACATTCCAAACACCGTTTACTTTAAATCAATGGAATCTTACAAGTATCCTTTGGTAGATAGTTACAAGGGGCATAAAGACAGTAACCAAATAGCTCTCTGTGGGTTCTGTAGCACCCGAGTGAAACCACTACTAGAAAACCGCTTATTGTTGTGCATCATCATGACGACATGCACATATCATCATGCCACATTACATTTGAGCATCCTCATGATTGCATTCAAAAGTATTTGCCAAAAACTATTTTACAAACAGCTCTCCTTGTTTTCCAAATAATCCCTCTTGATTTTAAATATAAAACATTGGTCATGTCGGATCTTTATTTTGTCTAAAACATATTTATAAATATTTTATTTTAAATAAAATAAAATAAATAAATATTAAAACCTATTTTATAAAAGTTTTACCGGGAAACGCAGTCCAGCCCGTAAGCCAGACCAACTACCACCCGATGGGCCCGGCCAAAATCAGGCTAGACCAAACAAACTAACCTAAACCATAACCAGCCCCACCTAGCTACCCAACCACCACACCACCCCAACCTCCCTATCAACGCACGCAAGCACGCACGCCTCACATCCAATCACCCCACTCCCACCCTAACACAATGCACACACCCGAACCAGTCAAAACCACGCTGCAACACACACACGACACATGCCTGTACGTCATTCCCCGGCCCCACACTCTCCTAATGTGACCCCTACCCGTGGGACCACCATGATCCAACGGCCACACCACGCGATAGCCCGCGCGCCCGCTCCGTGTCGACCCCACGTTTTCTCGACCCATGCAGGCCCCACCCCGTCCATCTTCACCGCTCACTCATGTTCCTCTCCTGTCCCCAATCCTCAGTCTCCCGACACCACCCGAACTCCGATGCCGTGCAAGTCTTTCCTAGCTTCGCATCAGCGGCCGCCCCACCTCCTTTCACCGGCTGCCGCCAGGGCGCCCCATCTCGTGTTCCCCCGCCCCTTCGATCACTCCTTGCCATCGTCGCCCTTCCCCCGCCCACCAAGATCTAACGCCCTCCCGTCGGCCGCTGCTGCATCCCCTCCTCACCGCCCTCACCCGCGAGCCCCTTCGGCCGACAGCACCTCTACCCCAAGCTGCGCCGCCTCCTCGCGTGGAGCCGTCGATCGTGTCTTCCTCCGTCGTACCGTGCGAGCACGCTCGCCACGAACTCGGCCGCCTCTGACAGGAACGCGAGAAACCATCTCGTGCCTCCTCCCTACGTGAGCGTTGCCGCCGCCGGCGTCCTGTTCGCATCCCCAAGCACTAGACTCGACCGCGAACTCTTGCAGGTGCACGCCCATGCCCATCTCTATGTTTGAGGGTGCCATTTTGGTCTCCTTGTGTTGCAACGCCAGGACGCATCTCGTGAAGCTTCCTTGTCGCCACCAATATGTGAAGATGTACCCCAGGATTTTGAGAACTCCGTCAAGTAATTCAATTTCCCCCTCGGATGAGACAAGATGTCCTTCCAGGCCTGAGTTCTCCTTGGAATAGCAAGATCGTCCTCCCCGGAACCGAAGAACGAACCTCGCTTTTTCCTTCCTCCTCGCTGATCCTGATCCGAAGCCCCGAAACTGAACCCCATCGACCTCTCTGAACCCCAAGATCGTCGATCCGATGTGTCACCCTGTCCGAGATCCCTATATTTTTTTAATATATGAAATTGTGACTTGTTGCATATAAATTGATCCTACTGCATATATTTTGTATGGTTTGGAGAATTTTAGCCGATTCACCTCATAATTAATTATGAAGACGATATGTAGGCTTTTTTATTCTTATATTGTCTTTGTTTAAATTTGTGTAGCGAACCGTCATGTTTTGCCTTGTTAAGCCAAAACTTAAAGTGTGGGGTATCTAAACAATATGAACCATCTAATTAATTGTTAGGACCCCAGTTTCGCGTAATATTTCCTAATTGCATCACATCTTTGTCATGTCATGTATCATACATGCATCATGCCCGATCTTCTGTCGTAGTATTAAATAGTGCATCCGGTGTTTCTTTTAGTGCATTGATTATTCATGGATTAGGCCGATGAGTTGATGCGAGTGTCGAGCTGATCTTCAGTTGAAATTTCGATAGTGTATTCCAGGCAAGTATTCTCCCCCTTTCTACCTATTTTTCATTTATAGTCTTTACTTTCTCTTGTTGATCTATTGCTATTTGTGGTGTGATGCTCTAGTTTCTGTATCATTGATATTCCCTGTAGCCTTTATATTGTCTTGGACACCTCCTACTATTTATTGTTTGCTAGATAGTCGGCCTTGCGATTCGTAGTCGCTTGCTCAGGTGTTTCTTCATATTGTCGATGTTTCACCAATGTTGGGGTTGGCACATGCTTAATGGTAGAGATGATCATGGATTTAATTGCAGTTGAATAATTAATATTGAAAGGAGATAATAATGTAGAGACACATGTGGTTAATAGTTGAGATCTGGTAATTATCCCGCCCCTGTCCACCTAGAACACGAGTTCTTGAAACCGGTTCCTAGACTGAGCGCGCTAACCACATGTGGGGTGTATGGGAACCCCTATCGGCTTAGTATCTCATTTCAAAGTACGGTTCTAGAGGCCACAAAACTAGTTTGGGATTTCTGTGTTATCTACTGTACTTATGCCATATATGAGATGTTTATTACTGGTTGCTCGATGAGCATTTTTTACTGTTGCGTAGGTGGGGCACTCTGTCACAGGAAAATATTTTCTATGGCCTCTGCTCGCGTGACAAGTTCACGCAACCACAGTGTCCGTATGAGAAGGATTAGCTATATGTCGTATTGGTAGCTCTTTTGGGTGCCCCCATGTACTTGCTTTGGGTTTGGGAAAGCATCCTGTCCTAGGCCCCACTGACATACCGATGGGTGTATGTTAATTTATCTGGCAACAAGGGTCGTAAGTGCGTGTGGAAACTTTGGTACATCCCTGCAGGGTTAAATTTTTTCGAAAATCCGTGTCCGTGAATATGGATGACTTGGAGCACAGTATCTCGATCATAGAAAACTACAACTAAAGTTTACTCTTATGATTTGACTTGTATCTAATATGACTAGTAAGTTGGATATCCACCATGGAAACAATGAATAAAATTGCCAACCATGTGAGTTTCCTCGGCAGGACTTCCTCGTTTGGTCTTGAGGGGGGAATATCAGGAAGGGTATGTTTGGTGGTAGAATCAGGTTGGTTTCGAATAGGTCTTTCTTACCTCTCTTTGATAGCCGACAGTTGTATCGAGTCTCTATAGGTGAGAGCCACCAAATTCTAAGTCTCGCCGTGTACTGGCCTCAGTACTGACCGATCTATTTTTCCTTTGTCCTTTGTCGGCACCCCTTTTGTTTAGCAGGTTTGAGATTGATGTTGTTAGTAGGGCTACCCTTCCGGCTTGGCCTGGGCGGGGTTATGGATGCCATTGGTTATCCTTCAAGGCTCTTAGCCTAATTTGCATCTTGTTCGTACACGGATATTGTATCGTTTTCAATGTGATTTGGATCTTTGCACTATATATCTATATTATTGACTCATGAAATTGTGTTGTATATATATCTGTTTTGTGGGTTCCATAGACGACTATTATGTAATGATATTACTTCATTTTCCAACTACACGCAAGTGCCTAGTGGGCACCTTTAAATAGTTTCTATGCGGATTTGGCAGGAATCGCTAAAACTTGCATATGGCTGATCTGAGGGTGTTACAGGTTCGATACTCTTATTTTGAAACTAGCTACAATTGATCTGTGCGCTTGCAGTTATCAAGCTATTTTCTGGCGCCATTGTCAGGGAGCTAAGAGATATTGGTCTTTGTTCTTAGTTGCTAATTCTAATAATTGTTTTATTAAAGTTGTTTACTAGTTTCAGGTAAACACCATGGGCAATTACATACATATCATTCAGCTGGAAGTTGTAAAGAATTCCGGTCCACCCATGCATGTTATTTAATATCCAATAAGCCGAACAGGTATGATATTAACCCCATGCTTTTGGATATTTTGCATGCTAAAAAATTTATAGGAGACATGTGGGACTTTTCGTCTGAATATATTTTACAAGGATGAGTCTAAATCTTCTCTTTTTATTCAAACCCTTATTGATGAAGCCCGTTCTTGGTATATTCAAAGTCCTAATTAGATCACTAACTCCTGGGAGAGGCTAGCCTCTTCTCTTAGTTGAATTCTTTTCGAGGACAAAAACTCTTGGAGCTAGACGTATAATCACTAATTTTAAAGGAAGACCCGAAGAAAGCTTGCATGAAGGATACACACGGTTTAGGGGACTGCTTGACTGTTGCCCCCACCATAACTGCCCGCCTTGGTTGGTGATACATACTTTTTACGCAGGTTTGAGAACCCATAACAGAAATGACCTAGACTCCTTTACTAATGGGTCATTTACTGAATTTAGTGTTGAAAGATCTTGTAATTTTCTAGATACAATGCATAGGATAGAATGAAGCTGTGCTAAATGAAGGAAATCCTATAGATTACAATTGTCTAAAAAACTTTCTAGCTTTAGAAAAGTAGAAAATATCCTTTGAAATTTTAACCTTGATCCTCGTATGATTATCCAAATCGTTAAAACCTATGTTGAGCATTTGCAGGTTCCAAAGGAGTGGTAATGCTATACACAACCTGGTAAGGTAAAAAACCCCTAAAGCTGGCCTCGAAAACAAATACTTGTAGATGCAAAAAAAGTTGATAGCAGAGGATGAAACTATTTCTCACCAAAAGTATAGAAAATAAGAGTGATGGAAAGAAAAGGATAGGTAAGCTAACCAGGAATCTGGGTACCATCAAGAGAAACATAGGCATAGTAAAATAGCTTCTAGAACCTGAGATATCTAAAGAAGAGGTGATAATTGTAAGTAGAGAATCTTCTGATATAATTAGAGGAAAGACTGATGGTAAGAATAAAAGCCAACAAAAAATCCCATTTGTTTAGGAGAAGTTACTTATGTTGGGTTCTGTGATTTAAACTCTTCTGTAACATTATTCCTTACATTATCTATGAGGAGTTAAAGTGCCATCTTGATGAACCATACTGTAACACCATCGGATCATCCCTATGCAAGTTTTAGCGTTTCCCGCCAAACCCGCATAGAACTGATTCAAAGGTGGAAAACAAAGTAATATCATTAGACAATAGTCCATGATGTAACCCATAGACATATACATACAAAAGTGACTCAAAGAGTCAAGAATACAGATATACACTACAAAGATCCAAATCAACTTAAAAATGATACAACATCCGACTATGGCAAGATGCAAATGGGGCTAAGAGACCTAAAGAATAACCAATGGCGTTCATAACCCTGCCCAGGCCAAGACGGTAGGGTAACCCTGCTAACGACGTCGATCTCAAAACCTGCTCAAATAAAAGGGGTGCCGACAAAGGTCAACAGAAAAAGAGAGAGGTCAGTACTGAGGCCAGTACACGGCGAGCCTTATAATTCGGCGGTCCTCGCCTACATAGGTATGGTGGACTGAAGCGACACCGCAGCATGCACTAAATAATCTATAGAGACTCAAGGAAACTGTCGGCTATCAGAAAGAGATGAGAAAGACCTATTCGGAACCACCCTAATACTACCACCAATCATACCCATCCTGGTATTTCCCCCTCGAGACCAAACGAGGAAGTCATGCCGAGGAAACTCACTCGGTTGGCAGTTTTATCCATTCATTCCATGGTGATTATCCAACTTACTAGTCATATCAGATACAAGTCATATTATAACAGTAAACTTTAGTTATAGTTGTCTATGATCGAGAACTGTGCTCCAAGTCGTCCATAACCACGGACATGACTTTTTGAAAAGATTTAACCCTGCAGGGGTGCACCAAAGTTTCCACACGCACCTACACCCTTGTTTTTAGATCAGGTAGGTACAAGATCATAAAACATAAACCCAACAGTATGTCGACGGGGTTTCAGACACGACGTTTCCCAGACCCAAAGCAAGCACATGGGGGACACCCCACTAAGTACCCATAACAAAGTCGTCCGGTCTCCGAGATGGACCCAGGGTTTGTGTCGACGGCTATAAACGACTATGAACCCAAAAGTGTGATTGGGCTTGTCGATACAGCGAAAACGTATCACGTAGTTCCTAAACAGTACAGGCACTCCATGCGCAATAGTAAAAAAAGTAAAGCATGGCATAAGTATAAGATAGTAATAAATCCACAAACTAGTTTGTGGCTCCCAGTATAGTACTTTGAAATCAGGTACTAAATCGATGGGGGTGGCCACACACCCCACCTATGGTTAGCACGCTCGATCTCGGAATAGGTGTCAAGAACTCGGGTCCTAGGTGGACACAAGTGGGCAGTTAAAAAACAAATATTTTCTATTACCCACTCGTGCCTCTATATTATTTACCTACTTTCAATATTAGTTATTAAATGGTAATTAAAGCCATGATCATCTCCACCATTAAGCATGTGCTAACCACCCAACAACGATGGAACATCAACGATACAAAGTAGCACCTGAGCAAGCAACTACGACTCGCCTGGCCGACTGTCTATCAATCAACAGGCAATAGGAGGTTTCCAAGGCAATATAGAGACTGCAAGGAATATAAATTATGAACGGAAACTAAAGCATCGCAATCCGGATAGCAATAGATCAACAGGAGTAAGTATAGATAGGTAGAAAAGGGGAGAATGCTCAGATGAAAACATTGCCAAATGTTCATCCGAAGATCGGGTCGACTCTCACATCAAATCATCGGCCTAATCTGTGAAGAAGCAAAGCACTAGAAGAAATATGGGATGCACTATTTAATAATATGGCAGAAGATCGGGCATGATGCATGTATGTTGCATGACATGGAAAAGGTCCGATGCAATTCGGCAGTATTAAGCAGAACCGGGGTCCCGATAATTAGTTGGGACGTTTATGTTGTCTAGATACCCCGCAATTTAATGTTGTATTAACAAGGAAAAATTATATCATCGGTTCGCTACACAAATTTAAACGGGACCAATATAAGACTAGAAAATCCCGTATATGGTCTCCATGTTTAATTTAGGTGAGTTGTCAAAATAGCCCCAAACACCCGCAAAATGCATGCAAGATATGTTCAATTAATATGCAACAAGTATATGTCATATATATTACAAAAATAGGAGTCTCAAGAATAGGGTCACACATTAGGGTCTGAAGATCTTGGGTTCAGGGGTTCGGCACGGCACTGGGATCAGTCTTCTATCTAGGATCGGGCTTCAAATCCTTGGATCGGGTTCTTCGTTTTCTGTGTGACCGATCATGGCGTTCGGGAATCTTCGGGCAATGGAAATAAGATCCTAAGGGGACATGGAGTTCACTCTTGAAGGCCACCGGGTTCATCTCCATGCGTTAGTCTTGGCGGCGCACGGGCTATGGGTATTCAGGAAGTCAGAGCATGCTGGTACATCTCCTAGAAGATCTTGTCAAAATTGGTGTGTGGTCTTCGAGAGGTAACACTCTTCGGGTTCACAAACAGAGGATGACGTAGCCGAGGTAGATCAACACCCGATGGACAAGACATGGTGAATCACAGGCTTCACAAAACGCGAAACAGATAAATACAACTGGACTAGCAAGCACACAAGCACACAAGAACACATGCAGAAGCGGCCGAGGACAAAAAAAGAGAGACGTCCATGACGGTGCTCGGTCGAGGCCAAAGGCGGGCCCGTGGTCGAGGTGCTTGCGCGGTCAGTAGGGGCCGAGGAGGCGGCAGACAGCAGTGCAGGCGGAGCCAACCGACGACCGCCGGAGTAGGACATGAAGCGTCGGTGGCTCGGGGAGGCAGAGAGGTAGCCACGGTCGACTGGAGGCGCGGACGATGTCGACTATAGAGGCGAGGGCCGGTAGGGAGGATGGAGGAAGGTGGTGGGCAAAGGCGCTCGCGGGGTCGCGATCAGGGACGCGCGGGGCCTAAGGGAACGAGCAAAGCAGAGGAGGGCGACGTGGAGGGCGCTCCCGGCGGGATGGGTGGTGCCATAAGGAGGAGCTGCGAGGCTTGGTTCAGGGACGACAGTGGCCGGCCATGGAGCAGGAGTCGGAGGAGGTGGCGACTAGCTCCAGGTCGGAGGATGGTGCAGGCAGACGGAGGCAATGACGCTAGGAACGGGTGTCGCGTCTCGCTAAGAGGAGGGCGGCGAAGGCGAGGTATGCGGAGCTGGTCGCGTCGGGGACATGGTCCAGAGGCGCGACCGGGCTCCTGCAGAGGAGCTCGAGAGGGGCGGCGAGGAGATGGCCAGGCACAGGGCGGCGACGGTAGGCGCTAGGTGCATTACGAGAGGAAGGTGGGGTTGCAAGGAGAGAGGAGAGATCACAGGGTGGGGCCGGGTTCGTGTGAGTGTCGCGGGATCCGGGGGAGCGTGCGAGAAACACTGTCAAGGAAGAGTGGGGTCGAGGTGTGTTAGCGGTTTGACTTGGGCAGGTGACATGCGGGACTAGGAGGTGAGGCCAGAGAGCATCAGTAGCGGGGATCCTATGCGGGTGGGGGCTGCGTGCTTGGCGTGTAGTGGCCGGCGACGAGGTGGAGGGATGTGGGGTGTCGGTTAGGTAGGAAGAGGTGGGGGTTAGGCTTAGGGTAGGTTGGACTAGTTTTAGGGTTTGGAGGTGGACGGCTGGGCTTTTGGGCCGGGCTGGTTGCCTCCTAAAAATAATACAATTTTTTTGTTATTATAAAATACTTATGTAAATTATTTTTAGACTAACAAAATATCCAGAAGGCCCTGAGTTTGTATTTGAATAAAGAGGGATATTTATAGAAAACAAAATATGAGAAAATATTTTTGGCAAATAGATGCATGATGATGCACAAATTATGAATGATAGTCAATTTTCTGGTAGTGGTTTTACCCAGGGTGCTACAATTCGACACCACTAACAATGGATCTCACCCTCGAGATCCGCCTCATGGTACGGGGAAGAAGGTCGACGATCTTAATCTTCTCGCTTCATGCAGATCCTCGTGAAACCACTAACAATGGTTCTTTCTCCATCTTGAAATTGGTGACACCACCAACAAGGGGTCGTTGCTCGCGTTCGTCGAGAGAACACTCTGGATAAACAAAGATGAAGGTAGATGTATCAAAAGAGTAAGGCCACCTCTAACTTCCACAGAAGGAATGTAATTGCATCGATCCTCCATTCAATGTACAAGAGCGAATGATAAGTGTAGTCAGATGGTGATCAGTCCATCGTGCACCCAAAGCATTAATCTCCACATTAATAGGGGAATTATGCAACAAACTCTTAGAATTCGGACTGAAGATCTCGACAATTGATGTTTAAAAACAAAGGAGCAACACATGTTCTTCATTGGATCTGGTCCAGATGAAGTCATCGTGTTGAAAAACCCCAGAATATACACAGAAAAAATTTAGTGAATTTTGGTCCACTGAAAGGTACAACAGACGAAAGATTCATCAGGTAGCATCAAGGCCGAATGTCGAAGAACCGTTACAAAAAGGACAAAAGCGAAACCCTGAAGGTACAACGGAAATGCAACCACAAGAATTCCTAGACTCAAAGAAAAGGTAAGTGAGTAGATTCAAAACACGCGAAGGTAAGAGGAGAAGAGTATAGAGGTAAGGAGTAAAAGAAGACCTAATCAGATCTATCCAACCGATTTGGCAAAATAGTTTTGACACTCTATATTGTCTGTTAGCTAGGTTATCGTACAGGCTGGACCAGTGGGGCATCATAACTGCTGAGCTCTCATACCACTCTGTAACACCCTCGTATCGTCCCTATGCAAGTTTTATCGATTCCCGCCAAAACCGCATAGAAACGATTCAAAGATACCCACCAGGCACTTGCGTGTGGGTGGAAAACAAAGTAATATCATTACACAATAGTCCACGATGGAACCCACAGATAGATACATACAACAGTGACTCAAAGACTCAAGAATACATATATACAATACAAAGATTCAAATCACCTTGAAAAAGATACAACATCTGACTACGGACAATATGAAAATGGGTGTAAGAGCCCTGAAGAATAACCAATGGCGTCCATAACCCTGCCCAGGCCAAGCCGGAAGGGTAACCCTACTAACGACGTTGATCTCAAAACCTTCTCAAACAAAAGGGGTGCCGACAAAGGGCAAATAAAAAAGAGAGCAGTCAGTACTGAGGCCAGTACACGGCGAGTCTTATAATTCGGTGGTCCTTGCCTACATAGGTATGGTGGAATGAAGAGGCAGCACAACATGCACTAAACAACCTATAGAGACTCAAGGAAACTATCGACTATCAGAAAGATATGAGAAAGACCTATTCGAAACCAACCTAATACTACCACCAATCATACCCATCCTTGTATTTCCCCCTCGAGACAAAAAGGAAGTCATGCCGAGGAAGCTCACCCGGTTGGCAATTTATCCATTCATTCCATGGTGGTTATCCAACTTACTAATCATATCAGATACAAGTTATATTATAACAGTAAACTTTAGTTATAGTTGTCTATGATCGAGAACTATGCTCCAAGTCGTCCATAACCACAGACACATCTTTTCGAAAAGATTTACCCTGTAGGGGTGCACCAAAGTTTCCACACGCACCTACACACTTGTTGGCAGATCATCTAGGTACAAGATCATAAAACATACACCAAATGGTATGTCGACGGGGTTTCAGACACGACGTTTCCTAGACCCAATGCAAGCACATGGGGGCGACCCCACTAAGCTACCCATAACAAAGTTGGCCTATCTTTGAGACGGACCCAGAGTTTGTGTCGACGACTGTAAACGTCTGGGAACCCGAAAGCGTGACTAGGTTTTTGTATACAGCGAAAAGGTATCACAGAGTTCTTAGACAGTATAGGTGCTCCATGCACAATATTAAATAAAGCAATAAAGCATGGCATAAGTATAGGATAGTAATAAAGCCCCAAACTAGTTTGTGGCACCCAGTACAGTACATTGAAATCGGGTACTATATCGATGGGGGTGCCCACACACCCCACCTGTGGTTAGCGCGCTCGATATCGGAATATGTGTCAATAACTCGGGTCCTAGGTGGACACAAGTGGGCGGTTAAAAACCAAATATTGTATATTACCCACCGGTGCCTCTGTATTATTTACCTACTTTCAATATTAGTTATTAAACGGTAATTAAAGCCATGATCATCTCCACCATTAAGCATGTGCCAACCACCCAACAACGATGGAACGTCGACGATGTGAAGCACCACCTGAGCAAGCAACTATGACTCGCAAGGCCGGCAGTCTATCCATCAATAGGCAATAGGAGGTGTCTAAGGCAATATAGAGGCTACAAGGAATATAAATGGTGCACAGAAACTAAAGCATCGCAATCTAGATAGCAATATATCAACATGAGGAAGTAAAAACTATAAAAATGAAATAGGTAGAAAGGGGGAGAATGCTTTCCTAAAAACATTGCCGAAGGTTCATGCAAAGATCGGGTCGACTCTTGCATCAACTCATCGGCCTAATCTCTGAATAAGCAATACACTAGAAGAAACATCGGATGCACTATTTAATACTATGGCAAAAGATCGGGCATGATGCATGACATGGCAAAGGTTCAATGCAATTAGGCAGTATTAAGCGGAACTGGGGTCCGGATAATTAGTTGGGTGGTTTATGTTGTCTAGATACCCCGCAATTTAATGTTGTATTAAGAAGGAACAATTATATCATCGGTTCGCTACACAAATTTAAATAGGGAAAATATAAGACTAGAAAAGCCCGTATATGGTCTCCATATTTAATTTAGGTGAGTTGTCGAAATAGCGCCAAACACCCACAATATGCATGCAAGACATGTTCAATTAATATGCAACTTATATGACATATATTATAAAAATAGGGGTCTCGAGAAGAGGGTCACACATTAGGGTCCGAAGATCTTGGGTTCAGGGGTTCGGTGTCGGGATCAGTCTTCTATCTGTGATCGGGTTTCGGATCCATGGATCGGGGTCTTCGGTTTCCATGTGGCCGATCTTGGCGTTCGGTAATCTTCGGGCCACATAAATTGGATCCTTGAAGGGGTCATGGGGTTCACTATTGAAGGCCATCGGGTTCATCTCCAAGCGTCAGTCTTGCCGACGCACGGGCTCGGCGTATTCAGGAAGCGGGAGCAGGCTGGTACATCTCCTCGAAGATCTTGTCGAAATTGGTGTGTGGTCTTCGAGAGGTAACACTCTCCGGGTTCACAAACGGAGGCCGACGTAGCCGAGGTAGATCAACACCTGATGGCCAAGACATGGTGAATCACAGGATTCACAAAACGTGAAACAGATAAACGTAACTGTACTAGAAAGAACACAAGCACACATGCAGCAGTGGTCGAGGAAAAAAACAGGGAGACATCCACGAAGGCGCTCGGTCAAGGTCAAAGGCAGGCCCATGGTCGAGGTTCTTGCGCGGTTAGCAGCGGCCAAGGAGGCGGCAGACGGCGGCGGAGGCGGAGCTAGCAGACGGCGGCTGGAGTAGGACATGAAGCGCCGGTGGCTCGGGGCGACAGAGAGGTAGCCACCGCCGGCTGGAGGCGCGAACGGCGCCAACTGCCAAGGCGAGGGGAGGCAGGGAGGCTAGAGGCAGGTGGCAGGTAGAGGCACTCGCGGGGTCGCGATCGGGGACGTGCGGGGCCCAAGGTAATGAGGAGAGCGGAGGAGGGCGAGGTGTAGGGCACTCGCGGCGGGATGGGTGGTGCCATAGGGAGCAGCTGCGAGGCTCAGTACGGGGATGGCGGTGGCTGGCCTTGGTATAGGAGGCGGAGGAGGTGGCGGTCGGCTCCTGGTCGGACAATGGTGTAGGCCGATGGAGGCGGGGACGTTGGGGGCGGGCACCATGTCTCACCAAGAGGAGGGTGGCGAAGGCTAGGTAGGTGGAGCTGGTTGCATCGGGGACGAGGTCCAGAGGCGGGGTCGAGCTCTGGAAGATGAGCTCGACAGGGGTGGTGAGGAGATGGCCAGGAAGAGGGAAGCGACGGTAGGTGCTGGGTGCATGACGAGAGGAAGCGGGGTCGCGAGGAGAGAGGAGAGATCACAGGGTGGGGCTGGATTCTCGTGAGTGCCACGGGATCAGGGGAGCGTGCGAGAAACACGGTCAAGGGAGAGAGCGGTCAAGGTGTGTGGGCAGTTTGACTCGGGTAGGTGACATGCGGGACTAGGAGGTGAGGCCCAGAGAGCATCGGTAGCAGGGATCCCGTGCGGGTGGGAGCTGTGTTCTTGGCGTGTAGTGGTCGGCGACGGGGTAGAGTGATGTGGGGTGTGGGTTAGGTAGGAAGGGGTGGGGATTAGGGCTAGGCTAGGTTGGACTAGTTTTATGGTTTGGAGGTGGCCGGCTAGGCTTTGGGCCTAGCTGGTTGCCTTCCAAAAATAATACAAAAATTTGTTGTTATTATTAAATACTTATGTAAATTATTTTTAGACAAACAAAATATCTAGGAAGGACCTGGATTTTATATTTTAATAAAGAGGGATATTTATAGAAAACAAAATACGGTTTTTGGAAAATAGTTTTGGCAAATAGATGCATCATGATGTCATGATGATGCACAAACTAGGAATAATAGGTGATTTTCTGGTAGTGGTTTTACGTGGGGTGCTACACAGACCTTGAATCATTGAAAGATACCTTTATTCTTTCAGACAGAACACTGCAACAGACTCATTGTATTCTTCGTGACACTTGCATATCTGTAGGAGCATTTGTGTAACTGGTTGATTTCGATATTATCAATATTCCTCTAAATCCCCCATGTCCAGTAATTTTTGGTAATCATTTTTATAGCTCAGGAATGCTAATATTGATAACAAGAAACAAGCTTGTCTTTACAGATTGGAGAAGAAGTCCGAGAAGTTAATTGTAGCCAATTCACAAAATTCCCATATGATAAGAAGATTGAAGTCAAAGAAGATAAGACTATTGAAGAATTCATGGCAATATATTTCAGTGCTCCACAATCTGAGTTGGAGAGGATCTTGACAAATAATGATTCAGTCCTGATCGACTCTACAAAAGAAGAATTGGATAAAATCCTCAATGCAGCATCAAAATTGAGAACCTCCTTAGAAATGAGTTTCAAGAGCTAGAAAGAATTGGAGATGAGGATCCACTGCCTCTTGTTTTGAAACCTTTCCCTCCAGGGCTTAGGTATGAATTCTTAGACAAGGAAGGTAAATTCCCTATGATTCTGGATGATAACCTCTATCCCAAAGAAAATAAGAAACTATTAGGAGTACTTGTCAGACAGTGTGAAGCCTTTGGATACACTCTCAGTGACATTAAAGGGATACATCATTCAATAGTTATGTATAAAATACCTTTGGTCAATGATGCTAAAACTTTTGTTGACACTGAAAAAATCGAATCCTAAAATGAAAGAAGTAGTAAGGAAGGAGGTAATACGCATATTAGACAACAATATTATCTCCGATAGTAAATGGGTAAGTCCAACTCATTGTATATCCCGAGAAGGTTGCATAACCATAGTTAATAACGACAAAGATGAGTTAATTCCTGCTAGAACAATAGTAGAATATAAGATGTTTATAGATTTTAGAAAATTAAACAAAGAAACTATAAAAAGTCACAATCAAATACCCCTCATGGATAACATCTTGGAAAGGATGTCTGGCAACTTTAATTTTTGCTTTCTTGATGGTTATTCTTGCTATTCTCAAATTTCTATTCAGCCCCAAGACCAAGAGAAGACTACCTTTACTTTCCCTTATGTAAATTATGCTTATAGGCTTATGAATTTTGGTTTATGTAATGCAACTATTCAAGATTGTGGTTTGAAGATATTTGACAGTTTTGTAGAAATCTCTATGGAAGTTCTCATGAACAACTTTGTTGTGTATGGAACTAGTTTTGAAAAATTTCTTTATAAACTTAACATAGTTTTGAAGCATTGTAGAAAAACCAAGCTAGTCCTCAATTGGGAGCACTACCGATATATTGTAAGAGAAGGTATAGGTTTGGGCCATAAAGTTTCTAAAAAGGGGATTGAGGTTGATGATGCTAACCTTATTACTTTAGAAAGGTTGCCAATACCTAAAGATGTAGAAGGGCTTAGAAATTTTCTTGGACATGCGGGGTTTCTACAAGCGCTTTATTAAGGTTTTGCTAGAATAGCTGGTCCTTTAACCTATCTCCGAGATAAGGACACTATTTTCACATTTGATAGGAATTGCATTGATTCCTTTGAACAATTCAAAAAGGCGCTAGTTTCCGCACCAGTTGTTCAACCACCAAATCGGGGTGAGCCATTTGAGATTGTGTGTGATTCTAGTGTCTATGCTATAGGGGCCGTTTTATGAGAAAGGGATGGGCTAAATCTAAACGTCATCAAGTATGCTAGTTGAACCCTTAATGAAGACCAAATAAATTATGCAGCAACTAAAAAGGAATTTTTAGCTATAGCTTTTGCTTGTATTATCAATTCAAAGGTAATAGTTCATACCGATCATTAGGCTTTAAGACATCTCTTAGCTAAGAAGGATGCGAAACCCCGTCTAATTAAATGGGTCTTGTTACTACAATAATATGACTTGCAAATAGTTGATAGGAGAGGTAAGGATAATCCTGTTGTCGACCATTTATCACGTATGGAGGGTATTATGGAGGATCCAACTCCTATTAACGAATCTATGTCAGGTGAGTACCTTGCCACGTTAGATAAACATGATCCTTGGTTCGCAGATTATGCTAATTTCCTTGTGGGTAAGTTTCTACCAAAAGGAATGAATTACCATCAAAGAAAAAATTCTTTAATGATTTAAAGCACTACTTTGGGGGCGATCCTTACTTATATAAGCATGGGTTTGATGGGATAATTAGAAAATGCGTGCCTGATCACGAGATGAAAGCTATTCTTAAGGCCTGCCATGATAGTCCGTATGGTGGACATCACGCTGGTGACCGTACATCAGCCACAGTCTTATAGTCAGGATTTTACTAGCCAACATTAATCAAAGATGCTCATGATTATGTTAGAAATTGTGATGTTTGCCAATGCATGAGTAACATAGGAAAAAGGAAAGAAATGTCTATGAAATATAACCTGGTAATAGAAATTTTTGATGTTTGGGGGATGGACTTCATGGGACATTTTGTCCCCTCTAATGGTTATACTCATATTCTTGTTATTGTTGATGATGTCACCAAGTGGGTGGAAGCTAAAACCACCTCTCATGCAGATGTGGCTATGTCTATCAAGATAATTAAAGACATTATCTTTCCTAGGTTTGGAGTCCCCCTGATTTTTGATTACTAATGGTGGAACTCATTTTATGAAAGGTACTTTCAGGAATATACTTAAAAAATATGGATTTGATCATCGTGTAGCCTCACCATATCACCCACAAACCAGTGGGCAAGTGGAGCTGTCCAACCAGGAAATTAAAGTCATACTCCAGAAGACGATGAATAAGTCAAGAAAAGATTGGTCTAAGAAGCCCAATGATGCATTACGGGCGTATCGCACCGCGTTCAAGAATCCAATGGCAATGACACCATATAAGATGGTATACGATAAAGGTTGTCATCTCTCGCTAGAATTAGAACATAAGGCTCATTGTGCTATTAAAACTATGAATTTTGATTTTAAAACTGCAGGAGAAAAACGTCTCTTAGATATTCATGTTTTGGATGAACTCAGAAATGAGGCTTATGAAAATGTAAGAATATTAAAGGAAAAGGTAAAAAATGGCATGATAGGAAATTAGAAAATAAGAAATTTAAATCTGGAGATAAGGTCTTACTCTACAACTCTAGGCTTAAGATTTTTGCAGGAAAGCTCAAATCCAAGTGGGAAGGACCTTATGAAGTAGAAGAGGCAAACCCCTTAGGGGCGATAATATTGAAAACACTACTCTTTCTTCCTCATCATGGATTGTTAATAGGAAACATTTGAAATACTATAGAGTTGGGGAAGTCAACGCGATGGAGACAATTTCCTTAATTATGGCTGAGGAATACATCAAACAAAGTAAGTTAACAAGATCTTAGTCGTTTTATTTTTGCATTCCTAGAAACTTTTTCGGTTCGCTTGTTGTGTTCTTTGCTTTCTTCTTATTTTTTTGATTTTTCTGAGATAGTTTTCAACCTGGTACGGGCGGCCCGTATGGGCTGACGCGCCCGTACCAGTGGTCGTTATACGCTCAACGTACCACTCTCTTTTCTCCTCATTTTTCCAAGGATCGGTACGGCGGGGCGGTACAGACGCACGCGAACATACTAGTAGTCGTTATGATGCCAGTACTCCTGGATGTTTCTGGGGTTATGCTATGACCGCGCCATACGGGCGCACTCATCTGCATGGCAGGTCTTTATGTTCCCTGTGTTCGCTTTTTCACCCGATCTACTATTACTTTTGTCTAAAAAAGCGAACTTATAGTCGGTGAGGTGCCGATATGGGTGCGCCGTACATACGGGGCCCGCCCGTACTTCTATGCGCGATCGACTTCAGACCCTTTTATTTAGGATTTTCTTTTTCATTTTTGATTTCACCTCCTTTTCATTACTTCCTTTGCCTTCACCTTTTAGATCTAGGGTTTATCTTTCTCAGTCTTTTGCTATGGCATCTTAGATCTCATTCGATTGTTCAAGAGCTATGCATCCTTTTCATATCAAGAAGATTCAGACCAAACCTGTTGCTCAAGAAAAGGTAAGGGAGATCTAGGGGGATTCTTCGTATTCCTCAACTAGAGAATCTACTCAAGTGTTTCCACTCCCTAAGTGGGAGGACATGTTTCCACGCAAGTTGGAGATGCTCCGGCACATGGAACAAAGGAGTAACCATGAAGAACTCCCACTGAATCCTTATAGGTCTAACCTTTGTGGATTTTCTCTCAAATCTTCTCCCAAACCTTCTTCTGAGAAAGAGTAAAAACGGGATAAGATTAGAGAAAAGATCGAGAACCTTGAAAATATTTCTGAAGACTGTGTTGAAACTATTGGAGAAAGAGTTGACTCCTACTGGTTGATGGAAAAAATCGAAAATGGGGTCGATTACATCGATGGTAGATTCCTAGTCTTGACCAAGATTATTATGGAGATGGCCGATGACAGGAAGTCTTTAAGAAAAATAAATAAGGAACAACATGCTCTGTAAGACCCCACCTTTATAAAGGTAAAGGTCCCTGTGATTGCAATGCTAGTCCCTGGATCAAATGCTAGTATCCACAGTTTAAGATGAAGTACAGAGAAACAAAGGTCATTATTACATCGTCATTCAAGAGATAACATAGTCTTTTACAACTCCATAGCCATAGGCTAGTACAAGAGTTTAACTTAACAATATAAATAAAAGTCTTCATCTTCATGTGCCACAGGCAAGCATGTTGAGTGTAGACTCATAACCCTAATCCTTATCAGAGTAACCTGCAACATCACAAGTTACAGCCACAGTGGGTCAATACATTGGAATAGTATTGGCAAGTGATACCTTAGTAGAATAATAGTTTCTAGCTTCTACATGAATTTGGCTAAGTGTAGCTTAGTCTTGCTTAGCTCAAAATAGGTTTTACCTATCAGTTCAAAATACTAAGTTTTTGTTTGGCAAAAACTCCCAAGGAACCACCAATAGACATTGGTGAGCCTTTACCCTTGTTCAACCACAAGTTTTTAACTTAGAAATTTGGATGGGGAGATTCTTGATAGCTTCCATGTCTTTATGCTCAAATTGTCCATTGCCGGGGACACGGCTAAGTACTTAGATTCTTCCTTCTCGAGAGGTGGTGCAATTTCCCCACAAGACTCGACATGCATCAAGACAGGACCTTTTAGAAGCCTTCCCTTAGACCAAAATGGATGCGTTCCCAAACCTATCATCCCTACCACCAACTGTCCATTTGGCTAAGTTATTGCAACCTATATGATCCAGGAAGAGCCCATAATGCCATGTGGCTACACTAGAAGCTTCTTAACATATGGCATATCAAATCCCTTTGTTCCTGGGTGGCTTTCCACAAGTGTGATACACAAGGTAGACCATAGATATGGGTCTTGTGTAACCAATCAACATAACCCAAACATACCATTCCACCCAGGTGTTTCATTCACTTAGTTGTTTTATTAAGCAAAACACAAGTCAAAGACTTAGCAATATTTTCTATAGCATGTATATATTCCACCCTTGGTTGCTACTAGCTAGGCTAAGCATGGCAATAGCAAGTATCTTAACTTAGAGAAAATACTAACAATTCTACAACTACTAGGATTTCCCAAGCATAGCATATAGATACTTAGCAAAAATCATCATGCAAGCCCCATACAAAATACCACTAATCCATAGCTAAAAATATTGGGACAAAAATATGAAGCACCACTTGCCTTGGGAGTTGGGGGAGTAACAACAATCCTCACAGTCACAATCACCACTAGCACCAAAATCTACACATAAAATGATAGCACCAAATTCATATTTCAAATAATCAAACAAAAATACATGAATGCATGCAAATACCATGTTATGATTTTTCTAAACTAAACAAGACAAGTAAAACAGTACTGAACATTAAACTAAACAATTACATACTAAATAAACTTAATTTGGCTTTTAAAACATTTTCTAAATAATTTTTATATCCAAAATAGGCCCTCAAATGTCTCTGCATAAAACTCCATTTTAACAGAGGCAATTTACAAAACCAAGCCTATAGATGTGTAGGATTTATTTTTGTGATTCCATTGATATCTTATTTGCATTTTTTTGGATAAACAGAACAAAAGTTATTGAATTTACAAGATTAATCATCTAATTAAATCAAATCTAAATTTTAAATCGAAAACCCTGACACGCGGCAGCTTCTGATTGGCCTATACCGCTTCGTGCGGATCACGCTCACGGGTCGCTGGATCTAAGTTAGATTGCACGGTCCAGATCTGACCGTACCCCTTCACTCTCTCTTCTAATCCTAGCCGCTGGACCGAGATCCAGCGAATCTGATCTCTCTGCCACGAACGGGCGGCGTGAATGGCGAGTTGCGGCGGCGATGGCTCTGCCGGTGATGCTACGGCGATGCTAGGGGGTAAGAGGGGTGGTTTAGGGGGTTACCAGGGTTGCGGTGGCGAGGCGAAGCTCAACGTGGTTGTGGACGAGGTGGATCGCACGAACACAGACGCAATCGCTCGCCGGAGTGAAGCTTGGCGTCAGCTGCTCACGGTCGTCGATGGAGGCGACGCTCTGGTGCGAAATAAAACAAACGGCGAATGTTAGGAGAGGCGCAAGGCGATAGCGAACAAGGTCGCGTGATCCAGAGAGCGAGGCGCGCATGAGGCTTACCGCAATCTGTCGTCGGAGTTCGCCGGGACAGCGGTGATGCAAAGAGAAAAGCGAGCAGCCTAGCGGCGTTCGGAGGAAATTGAGTGGGGCGAAATGGAGCGGAGACCGTGGGGTTTAAGTAGCATGCTCGGGGACGAGAATCATGCTCTGATTTACTCAGAATCAATCGCGAATTCAAAGAGGGAAACGGCAACGGCGAGCGGGTCTGCGGTGCGTGATTGAAGACGACGACGTCGACGTGGCAGTGGGGTCCACCAGTCAGTGGGTGGGTGTGCGCGTTGGCGGTGAGAAACAGAGAGGAGAGGGGAACCCGGGTGGGCTGGCTTTTGGGCCTTTTCTGCTGTTCGGCTGGAATGGTGGCGTCGACCCTTTTCTATTTCTTTTCTCCTTTTCTATTTCTTATTTGATTTTCTGAAATCATTTTCAAATGCTATTCAAATGAGTTTGAATTCAAACTTCCTCTGGATTTTTGTAAAATAAGTCAAGCATATATTTGTGTATAAAACATTGCTGTTTGATCATAAACACTTTGGTCCATTAAAAATATAATTAAAACCATGCCTTAATTAAATATTTATAATAGGCATATAAATAGTTTTAAATTTAGATTCTTGTTTTGAAACTTTGAACAAGCTTTGAAATCAACATTCGAACCTTTTCTAGTTGAAACAAAGTATTCTCATGATTTAAAATGGAAATGGAGCCTTTGCCTTTCTTACATAAAATAATAGGCAAACAATTGGCTTCTGTTTTGCAATCTTGTTTGAAATTAATTTAAAATGCATGAGGATGCATGAATGATGTGCAAACTTTATAAACTATGATTTTTGGGATGTTACAAATCTAACCCCCTTAAAGTGAATCTCGCCCTCGAGATTCGGATTGGCTAGCAAATAGGCGAGGGTGGTCTTTCCGAAGATCATCTTCTCTTTCCCAAGTTGCTTCCTCTTCAGAATGGTGGTTCCACTAAACTTTGCAAAACTTGATGGTCTTATTCCAAGTAACTCTTTCTGCAGTCTCAAGAATCTTGATAGGCTTTTCTTCATAGGTGAGATCACTTTCCAATTGGACCTCTTCCAAAGGTATAGTATCCTTCAAAGAAGTCTCTTCCATCTCTGGATGGCATTTCTTTAGCTGACTTACGTGAAATACATTGTGAAAGGCAGACAATGATTCAGGAAATTCAATCTCATATGCTACTTCTCCTTTACGGCTCAGAATCTTGAATGGTCCAACATATCTTGGTGCCAATTTTCCTTTGACTCCAAATCTCTTCACTCCACGAAGTGGTGATATTCTAAGATAAGCTCTATCACCCACCTCATAGGTGACTTCTCTACGCTTTGGATCTGCGTAGCTCTTTTGTCGGGACTGTGCTATCTTCAATTTGTCCTTTACCAACTTGACTTTCTCTTCTGCTTCCTTGATTAGTTCTGGCCTGAACAAGTTTCTTTCTCCAACACCATTCCATAGCAATGGTGTAGTACACTTTCTCTCATAGAGAAATTCAAATGGTGCCATCTCAATACTGGCTTGATAGCTATTGTTGTAAGAGAATTCTGCGTAAGGCAGACTTGCATCCCAACTAGATCCATAATCTATGGCACATGCCCTCAACATATCCTCTAAAATCTGGTTGGTCCTTTCTGTCTGTCCATTGGTCTGGGAATGAAAAGCAGTGCTAAATTCCAATCTCGTTCCCAGTGACTCATGCAGTTTCCTCCAAAAATGGGAAGTGAATTGAGTTCCCCTATCAGACACAATACTCTTGGGTACTCGATGCAGGCACACAATCCTATTCATATAAATCTTGGCTAACTTAGCACTTGTATAGGTTGTCTTCACGGGTATGAAATGACCCACTTTTGTTAGGTGATCTACCACAACCCAAATAGAATCATATCCTGATCTAGTCCTTGGCAGTCCGGTGATAAAATCCATGCCAATCTTGTCCCACTTCCAATCAGGAATAGTTAGTGGTTGTAACAAACCTGCTGGTTTCTGATGTTCCGCTTTCACTCTACTACATACATCACACAAAGCAATATGTTCGGCGATGTCCTTCTTGAGATTATTCCACCAAAATATTTCCTTCACATCCATGTACATTTTGGTATTACTCGGATGAATGGAATACGGTGAGTTGTGTGCTTCTTGTAAAATCAGTTTCCGAAGCTCCGGATATTGCGGAATGCAGATATGTTTTCCATACCATAAAGTACCCTGTTCATCTTCATGGAATCCTTTGGCTTTCCCTTTGCTAATTTTTTCCTTAATCTCTTCAATTTCCTTGTCCAACTTTTGGGCTTCCTTTATCCTGTCCAACAATGTGGGTTGAACATCCAATGACATGATATGTCCTTTAGGCACTATCTCCAATCTGAGATCTTTGAATTGTGCACACAGATCATCTGGCAATTCTCCCTTAGTAAGGCCATTCACATAAACCTTACGACTTAGTGCATCCGCTACAACATTTTCTTTATCGGGGTGGTATTGCAAACTCAAGTCATAGTCCTTGATGAGTTGTAGCCATCTTCTTTGTCTCATGTTGATTTATTTATGAGTGAAGATATACTTCAAGCTTTTGTGATCTGTGAACACTTCGCAACGCTTTTCCCAAAAGATAATGTCTCCATGTTTTGAGTGCATGGACAACAGAGTCTAACTCTAAATCATGGGTAGGATAATTCACTTCATGAGTTTTGAGTTGTCTCGAGGCATAAGCGACAACTTTCCCTTCTTGCATCAAAACTGCACCTAATCCTTGGTGAGATGCATCACAATGAACTTGGAAATCCTTCTCCAAATCTGGCAGACATAAGACTGGTGCTGTCACTAGTCTCTTCTTCAACTCTTGGAAACTGAGTTCACATCCTTCCGTCTAATCAAATTTCTTGTCTTTCTTAAGTAAACCGTCATTGGCTTAGCTACCTTTGAGAAATTATCAATGAATCTTCTATAGTATCCTGCCAAGCCAAGGAAACTATGAAATTCTTTCACCAACTTAGGAGATTCCCACTCAGTTACAACTAGAACTTTTGCGGGATCAACTACTACACCATCTCCTTACACAATATGACCAAGAAATCTGACTTCATTCAGCCAGAATTCACACTTGCTGAATTTGGCATACATCTTATGGTCTCTAAGCTTCTCAAGTATCAATCGCAAATGTTTTTCATGCTCTTCATTGCTCTTGGAATAGATCAAAATGTCATCAATGAAAACGACAACGAATTTGTCAAGAAATTCCATGAACACCTTGTTCATCATATTCATGAAGTAGGCCGGTGCATTTGTCAATCCAAATGGCATCACGGTGTACTCATACAATCCATACCTAGTGGTGAAAGCAGTCTTAGGTATGTCTTGTTCTCTTATCTTTAGCTGAAAGTAGCCTGATCGAAGATCAATCTTTGAGAACACACGGGCTCCTTCTAACTGATCAATCAAATCATTGATTCCGGGCAAAGGATACTTCTTTTTGATAGTCACCTCGTTGAGTGATCGGTAATCTATGCCTAGCCTTTGACTTCTATCTTTCTTTTCAACAAACAAGACTGGTGCTCCCCAAGATGAAGAACTTGGTTGAATAAATCCTTTCCGCAACTGTTCTCCAAGTTGTTTCTTGAGTTCTTTCAACTCATCAACTGACATCTTGTAAGGTCTCTTTGCTATTGGTCCTGATCCTGGCAGCAAGTCAATCAGAAACTCAACATCCCTATCTGGGGGCATCCCAGGCAATTCCTCCGGATACTCTCTCACAATTAGCACATTGTCTATGCTAACCCCCTTAAGAGAATTTAGCTTACTCCCTTTTGATTCAAAATTGGACTTGAATCTAATCCGTTTCTTATCCGGGGCTGTGAGTGTGACAGTACGATTGGCACAATCTAGTACTCCTTCGTACTTAGTCATCCAATCCATTCCCAAAATAACATCCAATCCTTGGGAATCTAGAATTATCAAACTAACGGGAAACTTATACCTCCCAAATTCTATCACTAGGTCATGACATCCCGAGTTCACTATCATTTCTCCACCAGGAGAACTTACTTTTATAGGACACACAATATTTTCAACTGTAAGTCCATTTCTATCAAAAAATGCTCTTGATATGAATGAATGCGATGCGCCAGTATCAAAAAGAACAAGTGCTGGAATAGAATTGAGTTTGAACTTACCAGCCACAGCATCATATTCTTCGTATATTTCTTCCACATTGATGTGGTTCACTTGTCCATTTTGGAAGGGATTGGGCTTGTTGGCACCTTCAACTTTCTTTTCTAGGCACTCATTAGCATAGTGCCCCATATTCTTACACTTGAAGCATTCAACCTGACTGAGATCTTTCTTTACAGGTTGACTTCCACTTCCACCTCCACCGGGGTGGCTCTTGTTTCCACTCTTGTGGTTCTTATACTTGTCATTATCATGACTGCGGTGATGCTTGTTGTCATGATGATAGTTGTGGTTGTGGTGGTTGTTGTACTTCCCATGTTTGTGGGATCCAGAACTCCCACTATCTTCATGATGGGAACGCTTGTGAGACGATCCCGAGCTGTGCTTATCAAAGCTATGCTTCCTCTTTCTTCTCTCAACCTGTTTCATCTTGTTTTCCAAGATGGTAGCCTTGTCACACAGTGATTGGTAGGTTGGGACATAGGAAACCGACAGCTGCAGGTTTAACTCATCATTAAGTCCTTCGAGGTATTTTTCCTTCCTCTTGGCATCTGTATCAACTTCATCCGGTGCATAACGCGCCAGATTGTTGAATTCCTCAATGTACTCAGCCACACTGCGGTGACGCTGTTTCAGATTGTGGAACTCCTTTTTCTTCAAATTCATCACTCCGGATGAGATGTGAGCTATACGAAATCCATCCTTAAAGATAGCCCATGTCACATCTTCAATGGGAGTGGTGATCTGAAAGTTGTCCCACCAGGTTGCTGCTGGCCCTTCAAGCAGATGTGCTGCGAACCTGACCTTTTCCTCGTCGATGCAGCCAACAGTCACCAAGTCCTTGTTCACTGAACGTAACCAGTCATTGGCTATCATTGGATCAGTGGTTCTCGAGAACTTGGCAGGCCTTAGTCTCAAAAATCTGGTGAGCATGTCAAATCCCAGAGGATTATTCCGATTGTTGTTGTTGTTGTTGTTGTTGTTGTTGTTGCTGCTGCTCCTGCTGCTCCTGCTGCTCCTGTTGTTGTTGTTGTTGCTCCTGTTGCTCCTGTTGCTGTTGTTGTTGTTGTTGTTGTTGTTGTTGTGGTTCTGCATGAACTGTGTCATCATATGCATCAGTTGATCTTGTGCTGTCATCAACTGCTACATCTCGGGAGTGACGTTGTTGTTGTGGTTTTGGTTGGGGTTGTCACGTCGAGGAGGCATATGTGGTTTTAATAAGGATAAGAATGAGATACCCATAGATGCTTAACATGAACAATACATCACATAGAACAATCACAATATTCAAACACACCATAGGACCAATAACATAGAGTTTGAACGACATAAACAACAAGTTTTGAAAATGCAAACACACCATAGCAAGCCATCCACATGTTGGATGGTCATTGCGACTCAATAATCAAAGTACGGTAGATGAAAGATAATCGAGTAGTCTACACTACTCCTCCGCATCAATCTCCACATCAACAAGGGTAAGACCCGCATTCTCCATGGCGGTCTTATACTCATCAAAACTAGTGGTCAAGGACTCAATCTTGGCCCTAAGAGTCCTCTTCTGTGAGCAAAGCCTCTCGATCACTCCCTGCTGGTGCTCAAGGTCGAAGTCCTTGTCCTCTAACTCTTCCTCCATCTCTCGGATCTTCTTGTTCCTATCTTGGACTCTTTTCTCCTGGCTCTTAAACTTCTTGTCCTGGCTTTCAAATTTGGCCTCCATTTCCTTGACGATCTCGTCTTGCTCCGCAAGAGCTTGTTCTTCTCTCGTAGATGAACCTAGAGCTCGTCATTGCTAAGCATGACATTGGTCCTATCAGTATCAAGGTGTCTAATAAGACCCTCTAGGTCCTAAAGGTACAGACGAATCGGCTCCATCGTCTCTCTAGTAGCATCATCGTACTCTATAGCCTCACCCTCCTCGTTGTGTCTCCCAAAGGGGTGAAGGTAAAGACCTCTAAGCTCGGTGGAGTGCCTCCCTACCAGGCGTCCAAGTAACTCCTGCATGACTACATCTAGGCCTCTCTCCTTGTCATCATGCATCAGCTTGAAAGTGATAGCCTCCGTGTGTGGCTCTGCCTGGCGTCCTAGATGTGTGACTCTGAAGCCCCATAGGTCCTTCCTCTCAAACTTGGTGAGCTGAAGTGTCGTGATGCTAGGAAGTGGAAGGTTGGGCACACTAGTGATCTCAATGAGACGAGTACCAAAACGAGTTCCCTTGAACTCCTCGGCCGTGCTGATAACAATGTTAGGCATCTATTTTATAAGATAGAGAAGAGTTAGAACCAATACAAGTAGAGAAAGTTCACAAGACAAAACATCAGAAGCACATCTTTTAGAAATAAACACACAAGTCATGGCATACACAAATCCATTACAAACATCAAAGGTTCAACATAACTTAGAAAAAATTTTGGAAGTAAAAACGATACGTGTGGTGGTCCAACTAACGTAGTATGTTACAATTTTCACTCACTAGACAAACTATCTATCAGGGCATCCTTAGTGGCCATCTGTCTATCTTGTTCACAAGACTCCCATATTAAGTCTATGATGTCTCCCCTTAGTTGTTGGTTGGTAGTCTCTAATTCTTGGGTATGCTTTTTTTCTTCCCTAAGGTCATTTTGAGTGTTGAGCATTCTGCACTTGAGTCTATCACCAAGATCCTAGATGGCATTCCATGTTGCATTTCTTGTAGAGTCAAAGAATGTTGTGTGCATTTCAGAGTTGGTGACCATGCAAAATCCTTACTCCTTGTGGTTGTCTTCCTTGTTTTTGTACAAGTGAAGTTGCACCCACCAATACTCTTCTCCTTCATCCATCACATGGAATCCCTTGTACACAGCTGCACCATGTATCCCCATGGTAACCATAAGGTTCTTGAGTGCTTTGGGAAATTCAGTCTCACATCCAAGGTCATGGTCATGAGTGGTCCGTTCCTCACGGCTTCGTTGATGGATTTCATCTAAAAATAGAGATGAGAAATAAGATTAGAAAAGTTTACGAGAAGAAAAAGACAAGTGTGGAAATTTTTCAAAGTGTTGAAATTTTTTCCGTAGTGGTTTCTGAGTCTAATGCAACCTAGGGTCATAATCCTACAGGCAACACACTGCTCTGATACCATCTATAAGACCCCACCTTTATAAAGGTAAAGGTCCCTGTGATTGCAATGCTAGTCCCTGGATCAAATGCTAGTATCCACAGTTTAAGATGAAGTACACAGAAACAAAGGTCATTATTACATCGTCATTCAAGAGATAACATAGTCTTTTACAACTCCATAGCCATAGGCTAGTACAAGAGTTTAACTTAACAATATAAATAAAAGTCTTCATCTTCATGTGCCACAGGCAAGCATGTTGAGTGTAGACTCATAACTCTAATGCTCATCAGAGTAACCTGCAACATAACAAGTTACAGCCACAGTATGTCAATACATTGGAATAGTATTGGCAAGTGATACCTTAGTAGAATAATAGTTTCTAGCTTCTACATGAATTTGGCTAAGTGTAGCTTAGGCTTTCTTTGCTCAAAATAGTTTTTACCTATCAGTTGAAAATACTAAGTTTTTGTTTGGCAAAAACTCCCAAGGAACCACCAATAGACATTGGTGAACCTTTACCCTTGTTCAACCACAAGTTTTTAACTTAGAAATTGGGATGAGGAGATTCTTGATAGCTTCCATGTCTTGATGCTCAAATTGTCCATTGCCGGGGACACGGCTAAATACTTAGATTCTTCCTTCTCGAGAGGTGTTGCACTTTCCCCACAAGACTTGACATGCATTGAGACATGACCTTTTAGAAGCCTTCCCTTAGACCAAAATGGACGCGTTCCCAAACCTATCACCCCCTACCACCAACTGTCCATTTGGCTAAGTTATTGCAACCTATATGATCCGGGCAGAGCCCATAATGCCATGTGGCTGCACTAGAAGCTTCTTAACATATGGCATCTCAAATCCCTTTGTTCCTGGGTGGCTTTCCACAAGTGTGATACACAAGGTAGACCATAGATATGGGCCTTGTGTAACCACTCAACTTAACCCAAACATACCATTCCACCCAGGTGTTTCATTCACTTAGTTGTTTTATTAAGCAAAACACAAGTCAAAGACTTAGAAATATTTTCCATAGCATGTATATATTCCACCCTTGGTTTATACTAGCTAGGCTAAGCATGGAAATAACAAGTATCTTAACATAGAGAAAATACTAACAATTCTACAACAACTATGATTTCCCCAGCATAGCATATAGATACTTAGCAAAAATCATCATGCAAGCCCTATACAAAATACCACTAATGCGTAGTTAAAAATATTGGGACAAAAATATGAAGCACCACTTGCCTTGGTAGTTGGGGGAGTAACAGCAATCCTCACAGTCACAATCACCACTAGCACCAAAATCTACACATAAAATGATAGCACCAAATTCATATTTCAAATAATCAAACAAAAATACATGAATGCATGCAAATGCCATGTGATGATTTTTCTAAACTAAACAAGACAAGTAAAATAGTACTGAACATTAAACTAAACAATTACACACTAAATAAACTTAATTTGGCTTTTAAAATTTTCTAAATAATTTTTATATCCAAAATAGGCCCTCAAATGTCTCTGCATAAAACTCCATTTTAATAGAGGCAATTTACAAAACCAAGCCTACATATGTGTAGGATTTATTTTTGTGATTCCATTGATATCTTATTCGCATTTTTTGGATAAACAGAACAAAAGTTATTGAATTTACAAGTTTAATCATCTAATTAAATCAAATCTAAATTTTAAATCGAAAACCCTGACATGCGGCAGCGTCTGATTGGCCCGTACCGCTTCGTACGGATCACGCTCGCAGGCCGTTGGATGCGCATAGTCCAGATCTAACCGTACCCCTTCACTCTCTCTTGTAATCCGAGCCGCTGGATCTAGATCCAGCGGATCTGATCTCTCTACCATGAACGGGCGGCGCGAATGGTGACTTGCGGCGGCGATGGCTCTGTCGGCGATGCTAGGGGGTAAGAGGGGTGGTTTAGGGGGTTACCAGGGTTGCGGTGGCGAGGCGAAGCTCAACGTGGTTGTGCACGAGGCTGGGGCGCACGAACACAAACACAATCGCTCGCCGGAGTGAAGCTTGGCGTCGGGTGCTCACGGTTGTCGACGGAGGCGACACTATGGTGCGAAATAAAACAAACGGTGAACGTTAGGACAAGCGCAAGGCAATAGCGAACAAGGTCGCGTGAGCCAGAGAGCAAGGCACACACGAGGCTTACCGCAATTGGTCGCCAGAGTTCGTCGGGACAGCGGCTATGCGAAGAGAAAAGCGAGCAGCCTGGCGGCGTTCAGAAGACATTGAGTGGAGGGAAATGGAGCGGAGGCCGTTGGGTTTAAGTAGCAGGCTCCGGGACGAGAATCACGCTCTGATTTACTCGGAATCAATCGCGAATTCAAAGAGGGAAATAGCAACGGCGAGCAGGTCTGCGGCGCGTGATTGAAGACGACGACGTCGACGTGGCAGTGGGGTCCACCAGTCAGTGGGTGGGTGCGCGCGTTGGCGGTGAGAAACTGGCACATCCCAAAATTTTCCAAATTTTGAAATGTGAAAAATAAATAAACAAAATAAATAATTGTTGAAATTTAGGGTGAAAAGAAACTTTTTGATTCCAAATGGAAACTTAAAAACCCATCTTGAACAAACTTTGAATAAAGTTTGAATCCAACTAAATTCAAACCAAGTGAAATGCATTTAAACACTTGGAAAAAAAATAAACCAAAACTCTAAAACCCTAATGGAAGAAGATTAAGATAAAATAAATAAATTTCCAAAGCTAATGAAGCTCCTATTTAAATCCATACCAAATTATGAGCAAGTAATCCTAAAAGGATTTAAAAGGATAAACAAATATTAAATAAAAATTATACAAATTGGAATCACCATTTTTGGATCTTTAAATAAAAAGATATGGATTTTATAAAGCAAAGGAAGAAATGAATAAACAAGGACTATTTTAAAAAGCCAAATTAACCTTGGCCAAACAAATGAATTGAAATATTTTTGTATAATAGAAAGAATAAAGGATTGTTTAAATAAAACCATAAGGATTTATTAATATCCAATTTTATTTAAGTAAAGACATTTCCCAATTTAAATATAAATCATATTAAAGTATTTTAAATAATAATTCAAAGTGAAATTATTTTGAATAAATAAAACCTACTGAAAAAAGTTTGGTAAAAATTTAAAATTCAAATAGAGTTTGAAAACATATTTAAATCTTATTTTGAAATAAAGACAAATGTCTATTTATAAATATATAATAGACCCTAAAAGAATAAAAGAAATATTCTAAAATGGACTTTAGAATATGTTAATAAACAGTATTGAAATATACCCAAGGTTTAGAAAAGATTTGAAATTCAAATGGTTGTTTGATTTGTTTAAACAAATTCAAAACTGAATAAAAGAAACAGGGAATAAGAAAAATAAACAGAACAAAAAAAAATGGAAGCAGCCAAACTAGCCCAGCAAGCCGAGTCTAGCCCAGCACCAGCCAACTCCCTCTCTCCCCGCGAGAAAACGATTCACACCTGTGAACTTACCCGCACAGTCGATGACGTCTGGACCACACAACTCCTCTCTCTCTCTCGCTGACCAGCCAACCCCACCCGGCAGACCTTCTTCCCCACCCGCCGCAGTGACCACGCCCTCTCCCCCAGCCGTTTCTGCCGCCGTTTTCTCCGATTAAATTCGCGTTAACGACGCCATTAAACCGTCCTCTAACCATGCTCCCTTAAACACCCACGACCCCTCTCCATTTCCCCTCGCTCACCCCTCCCTCTCAGCCACAGGGCTGCCTCGATTTCGCACTTGAGCACTCTCTGCTCCGACGAGCTCTCCGAGCGATTCCGGCCGCTCCTCGCCGCCCCTTGCCTCCCAGTCCCCGCGAGCGCGTTCCCCATCACCCCCTGAACCTCCAGTAGCCTTGGCTTGCCTGCGCACGTCTCAGACGCTCGACAACGATGACACCTCCTCGCCACCGCCGTCTGCTCCAACTTCGACGACCTCTACTGGTAACATCCGGCCGCGCCTCCCTTTCTCATTGAGACTCCTGTACTCCACACTCTCCCGTGCACCTAAAAACACCGTTTGCTTGCTGTGGCATGGCCTGCAGCCTCGTCTCCGTCGATGATAGAGCGTGTCCGACGCCAGGTACATCTCCGGCGAGCGATTAAGATCAACTCCGTGCGCCCCCTGCCCTGAGACGACAACGTTGAGCATCAGCACGTCAAGGCGAACCCGGTGAGCCCCTTCCCTTTCTATCTTGCTTCCTGGTTGCACCAGAACGCCGCTGATAGAGCGCCGCTGCCGCGCGTTCGTCGCCAGCGCCGCCAGCTAGTTGTCTTTGCGCTGTGAGCCGCTGGATGCAAATCCTGTGGTTGTGTTTAATCCACTTAAGCGAACTGACATGGAATCATCTGAGCCGTGCGATGTAACTTAGATCTAACTCACCGCGTAGGTCGATCCGTGCGAACCGTTATTGTCCAGTAACAAGCAAACACGTGGCCACCCTTTTAAATTGAAAACAGAAACTTGTCTATTTAGTGCTTGATTTTGTAAATTGCATAACTTTAAATCTACACATCCAAATTTTGCAAATTTTATATCAATGGAATCAGAAAAACAAACTCTATCCAACCATGCACTTTGTTTAATGAATTGCTTCTGGAAACTTAGTTGTTTTTGCAGAAACTTGTGTAGGTATATTTTGAATATAAAAATTATTATAGCAATATTTTGATGGTAAAATCTTTGGCAAATGGATTGTTTTGAACCTACTGACCACAGAAACCAACTTATGGATTTAAAATTGTATTTTGTGAAGTTAAAGAATAAATCTTTGAATTAAAGCATTTCTAGTTAAATGAAAATACGGTTTATGTGTTAAAAATGCTTTTTGAGTAAAACCTTTGGAAAATGATTTGATTTAAACTCTCTGACCTTAAACACCAAGTTTTAGGATTTAAAAATATATTTGATGAACCCTATAAATTATTACTTTGCTAAAAAGCATTTTTAACAACATAAGATATTGATTTGGTATAAAAATGGTTTATAGGTAAAACCTGTTGCAAATGGTTTCAATATTAAACACTTCACCATAAAACACTAACATTTGTGTTTAAAAAATGTATTTGTCAAACACTAGAAGATATTACATTGGTTTGAACCATTTCTAGCAAAACAAAAATGACTTAAAATGGCCATTTTCACTAACTTGATATCAAATGGTTTTGCCACATTTATAAATGACCTTGTCACTTTTATAAATGACCAAAAGATATTTTATGATGTTTATAACCTATAGAAAAACCACTTTTCCAAAATAAAACAATCTTTGGCATGCTTGCATGCATTTTTTTTGTTTTTATTATTCTATGTGATGATTGCTTGAATGGTAGATTGAATATTTGCTTGCTTGATTGAATTGTAGTGCAATTTGAAGAGTGTGACTATTACAAGATCAAGGAGTGAACTTATAATTCTCTACCAAAAAGGCAAGTGATGCTTCATACTTTTGTCCCATTATTTTCACTATGCATTAGTGATATTTCTAAGTAGGACTTGCATGAAATTTTGCTAAGTATAAACTATGCGATGGGAAATCCTAGTAGAAAAGAAGGGTGGATTATATTCATGCTATGGAATATTTCTAAGTCAATGACTTGTGTTTTGTTTAATAAAACAAGTAAGTGAATGAATCACCTAGGTGGAAAGGGACTTGCTTGGTGGTTTTTGGTTGAGTGGTTACACAAGGCCCATTTCTATGGTTTACCTTGTGTATCTCACTTGTGGATTGCCACCCAGGAACAAAGAGATTTGAGATGTCAAATGTTGAGAAGCTTCAAGTGCAGCCACTTGGCATTATGGGCTCTGCCTGGATCATATAGGGTGCAATAACTTAGCCAAATGGACAATTGGTGGTATGGGATGATAGGTTGGAGCGCGTCCATTCTGGTCTAAGGGAAGGCTTCTGAAAGATCTTGTCTTGGTGAAACCAAGTCTTGTGGGGAAAGTGCACCACCTCCGCAGAGTATAAAATCTAAGTACTTAGCCATGTCCCTGGCAAAGGAAAATTTGAGCATCAAGACATGGAAGCTATCAAGAATCTCCTCATCCCAATTTCTAAGTTAAAAACTTGTGGTTGAACAAGGGTGAAGGTTCACCAATTTCTATTGGTGGTTCCTTGGGTGATTTTGTCAAACAAAACTTAGTGTTTTCAAATGATAAGGAAAAATTATTTTGAGCAAAGCAAGCCTAAGCCCCACCTAGCCAAATGCATATAGGTGATAGACTCCACTATACTACCATAGTATCACTTGCCAATACAATTCAAATGTATTGACCCTTGTGGCTGTAACTTATTATGTTGCAGGTTTGTTTGATGTTAGTGAAGTGTGTTGATTAGGATTACAAGTCTACAACCAACATGATTGCCTGTGGCACTTTGAAGATGAAGGACTCCATGCTATAGTTATTCCTGCTGCATTGTAATGAGATAGCCAAATGAGCTATGTAAGATGTAATCAATTATTTTATTCCTAGTTATAAAGTTGTATTATGACAAAAGAAGGTGCTTAAACAAGGTTCGACAATATAGGATATATAAACAGAGCAGATGTAGATAAATCAACTAATATAGGATATATATAGTATGGTACTTAAACAAGGTTCGACAATTAGGCTGCTCAGCAGCAGCAGTGGACAAGTTCAACACAGACAACAAAACAAAAGAAGTTGCTTTACAGCAACATTAGGAGCGCCTCCGCCTCCTCCCTCTTGCACTTCCTCCACTTCTTGCCGCCCAGTCCCTTGACCTTGGGCGCCTTAGGCTTGATCGAGGGCATGCGACCCTCCTCGATGGCAACCTTCTGTAGGTTGCGGAGGTGAAAACCGAGCGCCTGGTGCTTGGCTCTGAAGGCGTGGACGTTCTTTGACAGGCCGTAGGTCTTCATGTCCTCGACATACCTCACGAGGGAGTTGAAGTTGGTGGCAAGGCTCCTGGTGCAGAAGGGGAACCTATAGACGTTGCTGGCGAAGAAGTTGTTGTACTGACCGGACTTTAGCTTCCTCAGCACCTGACGAGTCTTGGTGTCCGTGGACTCGTCGTCGCTGCAGACATCACTGCTATCTACCTGTTGGAAAAACAGTAGAGTGCAATAAGGCCATGATTGAGATACCTTGATTATCTAGATTGATTACTTGCATAAATTAACCAATTGAGATCCTCTGATTATTCCCCAATCCCCAAATCTCTAACCAAATTGAATACCGATCCTAGCTACAGATCGGTGCTAGTACTAACTAGGGAATTCATTGAAATACGACATCTAATACAAGAGGATTAGCTACTGTAAAAATACCTAGCATCCAACGATTCAAAATACGAACATCTGATCCCTAATAACACAAGATCTGGCATCCAACGATGGGAATGGGGGAAGAACAAGGAAGGGGAGAAAACCCTAGTTACCTCTGACCATGGGTCGGCTAATATGGTATCGTAGGGGTTTTCCGGCCTGATGTAATCATTCTCCTCATAGGGGTCCCAACCGTGCGGTATCCACCGGAGACCGGTGGGGGCCTCCTGTAACGCCCCCGAATTGGGTCTATGCAGATCTCAGCATATCCCGCCAAAATCCGCATAGAAGCGATTCAAAGACGCCCACCAGACACTTTCCTGTGGGTGGGATTTGAATACAAGTAGTTACATCACAGTAGTTTACAACAGAGTCCACAAGAACTTATATATACAACAACGACTCAACGAGTCAAGAGTACAAACGGTACAATACGAAGATACAACTCAACAAGAAAGCAAGGTAGTATCTGAGTACGGACAAGATCCAAATGGGACTAAGAGTCCCGAAGAATAACCAAGCGGTGTCCAACCCTGCCCAGTCCAAGCCGGAAGGGTAAACTTGCTAACGTCGTCAATCACATACCTGTCAAGCCAAAAGGTTGCCGACAAAGGGCAACGGAAAACAGAAAGAGAGCGGTCAGTACTAAGGCCAGTACACGGCGAGACTAGAATTCGGCGGTCCTCGCCTACATAGGTATGGTGAGCTCAGCGTCGGCAAAGCTTGCACTATATAACTTATAGAGACACGCTACAACTTCGGCTATTAGAGCGAGATAAGCGAGCGCTATGCGGTAACAATAATACAACACCAAACATAACCCATCCAAAGATTTCCCCCTCGAAGACCAGTCGAGGAAGTCCCCTTGCAGAACGCACATGGTGGTAATTTTAGTTAAGTAGGTGTTTAGTTGATAAGGCTAATTACTAGTCAAATTATTAAAGAGGCAAATCATTAGTGGCGTTGTCTATGATCATGACAGTGTACTCCTGAGGCGTCCATAACCGTGGACACACGGCTTCTCGAAAAGATTTACCCTGCAGGGGTGCACTACTGTACCCAAAACGCATGCTCAACCCATCAGGCAACATATCAGGCGTGCCATCCGAATCTCACAACAAGAACTGTCCCCCTTATCTACGCACATATCCAGAGGCATCACCTACTGTGTTTTACCCACACAAGAGATACAACTGATTCTCCAGGTGGGACAGTGTTTGAGTCTACGGCCGGGCGATGATCGGAAGATAACTTGTAGAGCTCCATCCCACCTCCGACACGATATCCCGATTTTATGCAATGCAAGCCATGGCAATCCACCAAAACATCAAGTCCGAAGACATATCAACTCACCCATGTCCGAGGACATATTATGCGTATGCACCAAATGGAAAACCAATTTCGTAACCCTTTGGATATACGAATAGCACCGGTAGTTGAGGGGGGGGATCCCAGAGGCCCCCACGTTTGGTTAGCGTGATCAACTCAGAACTGGTATCTTAGAACGAACGGGTCCTAGGTCGGCTCAAGCAGTTCCCAAATGTGGTCCCTGCCGGGGCCTTATCATTAGGTGAAACCATAACCAACATCACCAATTTAATTATGTTATCACCATCAATATCCCAGTATCATGTTCCACCTATATGAGAGCGGTACTAAGCATGCCTACGACTCGCAAGGATAAAGCTAGCTAATCAAACAAGGCAATAGGATAACCAAGGCAATATAGTGGAGCAGGTAAATAAAGGGGCAGTACTAAAGCATCGACAATAAGGGTAGCAAAAGATCAAAAGAAGGAAGTAAAGACTATAAATGCAAAAATAGGTAGAAGGGGGAGAATGCTCACCTGGAAATATTGTCGAAGGTTCACCCGAAGATCGGGTCGACACTCGCATCAACTCATCGGCCTAGTCCGCGAAGAAGCAAAACACTAGAAGAGGCAACAGATGCAATATTTAATACTAGGGCGAAAGATCCGGCATGATTATGACATGATGCATGGCATGCCAATATGTGGCCTAACTTAGCAATATTAAGCAGAATCAGGATTCCAACATTTAATTAGTAGGTTCAAGTTATTTAACTACCCCACAAATTAAATGTTGTATTATCAAGGCAAAGCATGGCACCGATGAACTATACAATTTAAATGGGTTCGAGATAAGACAAGATTATCCCGCATATAGCCTCCATATTTAATTATTAGGTGAATCGATAAAATACCCCCAAACAAATAAATATGTATGCGAGCATGAATGATTTAATATGCAACAAGTTTAATATGGAAATTTATAAAATAGGGGCTCGAATAGAGATCACACATTTGGCATTCGGAAACGAGGGTCTTGGGGTTCAACGGGGGATCGGTCTTCGGGCAACGGCCTTCGGACTCCGTGAAGGCGAACTCGAGGTGTTTGGATCCATGAGGAAGATCTTGCCGCACCGGGGTTCATTCTTCGAATCCGGGATGGTCTTCACACTGAAAGCTTTGTTTTAGGGTTCCTCTCGATCACCGGGCGGCGGCGACGGTCTTCTCAATATTGACGTGGTCGCAAGTACATCTTCAGCATGAGCAGGGATGGTGCAGATCTTGAGCCGAGATGACCTTAGCCATGGGGCTTACATTACCGCAACACTTGTCAATGCGAGCCAAGACACCGAAAAATCATAGTCTAGCGGCATCACCAGCAGAACACGGTAAACCTAAGAAATGATTCACCATCATAACCACTGTGAACATCATGGATAGAGACATGGGGTTCGGTGGTAGTAATAGGTGCCACGACGAGGCCGGGATGGAGGAAGGCCAGGACGACGAGGACAGGTAGAGGTGGTCGATGACGGGCACAGGGATGGAGATGCGAGCATCGGGGAAGGGCGACGGCCTGGAGCAGAGGCGAGGATGACATGGTGGCGACCACGTCACTGAGCGACCTTGCAGGGGCGGCGGGCTCAACAGGCTCGCACGGGCGCGGTCGCGCTGGAGGAGGCCGAGGAGAGGAGGGAGCATCCGTCGGCTGCTGGACAACAGCAAGGAGGGAGGCGTGCACGGCGACGGCAACACGCCTGCAGGGAGGGCATGGCGGTGAGGTAGGTGGCGTGCGGCAACGGGCAAGGTGGACCAGCGGCGGTTGGCGGCTCGAAGCAGGGGCGGTCTCGGCGGTGCAGAGAGACGAAGGGGCGGCACACCATGGAATCGAGGGGAGGGGAGGTGGCCGCTCAGAGGGGATCCGCGATGGACGAGCTTGGCATGGCCGGAGCGGAGCTTGCGGGACGGAGGAAGGTCGGGGTAGGCGGCACTGGAGGCGGTTGGCGGCGGGGTCCTGATGGAGAGGATAGGATAGAGTGGAGAGAGAGGAGGCGAGGGGTGGACGCAGTCGCGATGCTGGCTGCCTCAGGATCACGTGTGGTGGGCCAGGAAGGGGGGTGGGGTTGTTGGTTGACCGAAGGAAGTGTGCAAGGTGGACGGGAGTCATGTCGGGCGGGTGTTCTAGCGCGTGTGTGGTGTTGCGTGTGTTGGACCTGGGGTGCGTGGGACATGACCGAGTGTGCGTGGTGGGTCTGTGCGTGTGTGTGTGTCTGCCGCTGAGAGAGGGGTGGTGGCGGCAGGGGTCGGAGGAAAAAGGGTAGGATTTCTAGGGTTTGGTCTAGTCTAGAATTTGAGGTGAAAGAAAAAGGGAAAGGATTATTTATCTAGTCCAAAATAGACTAGATGGACCTAGTTTTAGGCTAAAACTTAGACGGGCCTTTAGCCTAGTTTTATTTTTAGTCAAATAAGAAAAATCATCTATGGTCACGTATCAGACCGAAAATATTATTTTGTTTTAGTTTGAAAATAATAAAAGAGAAACGGATTTAATAAAACCGTAGAATATTTTAGTAAAACAAAAATAGGTTTTTACCAAAATAGTTTGTGGTCAAATTGGCGAACAAAATATGCATGATGATGTCATGATGATGCACAAAATCAAATAACAATCAATTTTAGTTCGGAATATTTTCCGGGGAATTACAACTCGACACTACTAACAAGGGATCTCATCCCGAGATCCAAGCAGAGGCACCGGGGGAGAGAGGTTAGATGTGCGGATCTTCTTGCATCCGATTGATAGTCGCGACACCACTAACAAGAATTCTTTCTCCGTCTTGAAATCATTGACACCACCAACAAGTGTTGTTGCTCACCTTCTTTGGAAGAACACTCCGGAGAGGCAAAGGCGGAAGTAGAGGTATCAAAGATAAAGCCACCTTTAACTTCCATGGAAGGAGTAAAAGTCACATGGATCCACCCGTCAATGTACAAGGGCAAATGATAAGAGTAGTGGTATGGTAGCTACTCCATCCCGCACCCAAAGCATTACTCTGTACATGAATAGAAGGATCTGCAAATAGACTCTCGAAATTTAGACTGAAGATCTTGACTTTCGGTATTAACAAAAAATCAGGTAGATGATGTCATCACAGAAGTTACAGGACACCAGGAAAACATTTGAAGAGGGATCAAATAGAATGAAATCCAGATGTAGGTCCACCGTTTCAAAAGGAGTAAAAGCAGAACCCTAACGGTACGACGAAAGACCCAACCACGAGAATCCTAGACTTGAAGAAGGTAAGAGACCGGATTGAAACACGCAAAGATAAGAGGAGAAGGAATAGAGATAAGGAGTTAAATCAGAGCTACTCAGATATATCCAACACATTTGTAGCACAATAGTTTTAACACTAGACAATGTCCGTTGGCAAGGTTAACCTACAAGCTGGACCAGTGGGGTATCGTAAACCTTTGCTCTGATACCACTAGTAACGCCCCCGAATCGGGTCTATGCAGATCTCAGCATATCCCGCCAAAATCCGCATAGAAGCGACTCAAAGACGCCCACCAGACAATTTCGTGTGGGTGGGATTTGAATACAAGTAGTTACATCACAGTAGTTTACAACAGAGTCCATAAGAACTTATACATACAACAACGACTCAACGAGTCAAGAGTACAAAAGGTACAATACGAAGATACAACTCAACAAGAAAGCAAGGTAGTATCTGAGTACGGACAAGATCCAAATGGGACTAAGAGTCCCGAAGAATAACCAAGCGGTGTTCAACACTGCCCAGGCCAAGACAGAAGGGTAACCTTGCTAACGTTGTCAATCACATACCTGTCAAGCCAAAAGGGTGCCGACAAAGGGCAACGGAAAACAGAAAGAGAGCGGTCAGTACCGAGGCCAGTACACGGCGAGACTAGAATTCGGCGGTCCTCGCCAACATAGGTATGGTGGGCTCAGCGACGGCAAAGCTTGCGCTATCTAACTTATAGAGACACGCTACAACTTCGGCTATTAGAGCGAGATAAGAGAGCGCTATGCGGTAATAATAATACAACACCAAACATAACCCATCCGAAGATTTCCCCCTCGAAGACCAGTCGAGGAAGTCCCCTTGCGGAACGCACACGGTGGCAATTTTAGTTAAGCAGGTGTTTAGTTGATAAGGCTAATTACTAGTCAAATTATTAAAGAGGCAAATCATTAATGGAGTTGTCTATGATCATGACACTGTACTCCTGAGGCGTCCATAACCGTGGACACACGGCTTCTCGAAAAGATTTACCCTGCAGGGGTGCACTACTGTACCCAAAACGCATGCTCAACCCATCAGGCAACATATCACGCGTGCCATCCGAATCTCACAACAAGAATTGTCCCTTAACTATGAACATCTGATCCCTAATAACACATGATCTGGCATCCAACGATGGGAATGGGGGAAGAACAAGGAAGGGGAGAAAACCCTAGTTACCTCTGACCATTGGTCGGCTAATATGGTATCGTAGGGGTTTTCCGGCCTGATGTAATCATTCTCCTCATAGGGGTCCCAATCGTGCGGTATCCACCGGAGACCGGTGGGGGCCTCCTCGCTGGTGGCTACAGTGGAAGCAGGGATAGAGGTCTGGATGGGGACGACAGCTACCTTCGATGCCTCGATGGGGGCCTGTTCAGGGACGGGGGCCTCTTTGCCGGCGGCTACGGCGAAAGCGGGGATGGGGGTCTGGATGGGGATGGCGGTTGCCTTTGATGCATCGACGGGGGCCTGTACTATGACGGGTCCTCCTCGCCGGCGGCCTTGGAGGCGACAATGGCCACTGCACCGTTCTTCTCCATCGCCGGCGTGGTTGGGGTTTTCTTGGGTGTTTGCAGAAGGTGATGGGACAGTGCAGATGGTTGCGTGAGTGAGTAAGCGAGTGATGAATGAGAGTGAAGAGGCCTCTATAAAGGTGAAGGGAGGAGACATTTCGTTGCACCATCATGCACCGTGTAACCGCATACGCTACTGCACCGTGCACGTCCACATGCGTCCGCTACCGCCCCGTGCACCTCGACACGCATACCGTGCATCACGTTTCCCCCTCGTGTTTAACCTTGGCCACTTAGTTGTGCTCAGTTATACCCTCGAGTGTAAAACTGGCAGTTTGGTTGTACTCAGTTTTTCCCTCCAGTAATAACATTGTCGTGTGCAATATACTCACTTTTAGCCTCTAGTGGCTAGTCAACAGAGAGTCAACGAATGGGTTCTAGCTAGCTAATTGAGTCATTTTATGCACAACAAACTTAAAAAGATCAAAACATAGTGGCATATACCTAGGGAGTCTAATTATGTGACCTGCCACCATAAGAAATGTATATAAATCAAGTTTTAACCTAAATCACCACTTATCAAATCACCTACTATGTATGAAGGTTCATGGCTTTCTACTCAAGCCTCTTCCCAAAACGTCCCTACCCAAAACATAATTTGTCTGAATGAGGCAATAATTGTCAAACTGATATATATATATATATGAATTTCAAATAGTTTGATGTATGCCAAGATGTATTTTATTGTATAAAAGAAGCATTTTCCATTTTTTAAATCTCTTTATGTTTTCTATTTGAACCCCTTTGTCAGTTTTACCCTTGGTTTTTAAGTTCTACTCAGTTTTGCCCTTGGTTTTTAAGTTCTACTCGGTTTTCCCCTCTCTCTTAGTCACAAACTCTCACACCTATGCTCATCTTGCCTGCTACACTCTGATTGGTCGAGACAGTTGTCACGCAGATCGTACCCACCAACTGTTGATCCTTAGATTGATCCTCTGTGATCTAGCGGACATGATAACCCCTGTATCTATCAGGGGGCACACTCTATCGAAACAAAATAACGAGTTTGCCACCGATACTTTAACTCCATAAACAAATGATTTTGAATAAATTTGAAGGGGAAGTGTTCAAAGGTGTATAATTTTTTTGCATTATATTTCACTCCATGAAAATGATAAATTATTAGGATTTTATTAGCACAACATTATCATGTCCTAAGTGCGATTTCAAAGAGTTCAACGGTGTATAATTTTTGCCATATGCAAGTTTATGCATTACATTCTATGAAAATGTTAATCTCTCAAGATTTTCATAGCACATCATTATCATGTATTAAGTGCGATTTCACAGTGTTCAAAGGTTTATAATTTTCGTATACGCAAGTTTAGTGATCACTTTTCATGCTCTAAAAATGGTAAATTCTCAAGGTTTTCGTAGGACGCCATTATTTCAAAGTGTTCAAGAGTTGTGTCAATTATAAACACTCATTTATATTAAGAGTTGTATAATTTTTTCAATTTGAAAGTGTTCAAGAGTTGTGCCAATTATAAACACTCTTCTACATTAATATTTGAATAATTTTTAATTTGAAAGTGTTCAAGAGTTGTGTCAATTATAAACACTCTTTTATATTAAGAGTTGTATAATTTTTTTCAATTTGAAAGTGTTCAAGAGTTGTGTCAATTATAAACACTCTTTTACATTAAGAGTTGTATAATTTTTTTAATTTGAAAGTGTTCAAGACTTGTGTCAATTATAAAAATTCTTTTACATTAAGAGTTGTATAATTTTTTTAATTAGAAAGTGTTCAAGAGTTGTGTCAATTATAAATACTCTTTTACATTGAGAGTTGTATAATTTTTTAAATTTGAAAGTGTTCAAGAGTTTTGTCAATTATAAACACTATTTTACATTAAGATCTATATATATTTTTTAATTTGAAAGTGTTCAAGAGTTGTGCCAATTATAAACACTCTTTTACATTACGAGTTGTATAATTTTTTAATTTGAAAGTGTTCAAGAGTTGTGTCAATTATAAACACTCTTTTACATTAAGAGTTATATAATTGTTTAATTTGAAGGTGCTCAAGAATTGTGTCAAATATAAACACTCCTGTACATTAAGAGTTGTTTAATTTTTTAAATTTGAAAGTGTTTAAGAGTTGTGTCAATTATAAACACTCTTGTACATTAAGAGTTGTATAATTTTTTTAATTTGAAAGTGTTCAAGAGTCGTGCCATTTTTCTTATTTATTATACATCCATATCCCTATTTTTTAATTAGAAACACTCTTTCACTTGATGGCAGCTGATACATTAACTCGATAAACCAATTAAATCATCGGAATGTGTCACCGGCCGCATTCTCCACAGCAAACGCCCCCATCTAATCAGAATACTTTGGTGTGAGACCTAACCTTCTCTGCGCATGGTTGCCATTGTCATCCTTCATACAGGTCAACGGGACGGCACCATACTGCGGCCAGGACGAACGGCAGGACAAAGTGAAGCTCGACAAAGGGCCGCCGTCATCGGAGAAGGGCCCCATCGCCGGAGAAGAAGAAGAAATGGGAGGCAACGACATGGGCACGGGCGCGGGGCTGGCTCATGTGGATAAGCTATGGGTCTGACACTCACGTGTATAAGCTATGGGTCCCATGCTGATCTGGATAAGTGGAGAGAGCTGTCCACTATGGGAACCAACTTAACGCAGCCCCATCTGTGAGCATGTAGCGGCAAGGGTCCACTACGGGACCTGACAAACCGTAGCCCCGCTTGTTAGCATGTAACAGCAGGGGTCCACTACGGACCCAAATGAATGTGGCCCCACTTGTCAGCATGTATCGGCAAGGCTGACGGACAACAAGTTTCAGACCGTGCGAGAGTTTGATAATAGGAGATGAGCAAAAGTGAGGAAAAGATAAATGGCTGGGGAAAAGTGAGTACAACTAAGGAATCAAGGGAACAAAAATAGAAATCCCATTTAATTATGAGGTGAATCAGCATAATGCACCCAAACCACAACATCTATGTGAGTATGAATGATTGTTCTGCAACAAGTACATATCATGTATTATAAAAATAAAGGGAGGGTCTCGGATAGGGTCACACATTGGGTATGGGCGATCTTGGGTTCGGAGGGGTTCGGTCTTCGGACGCCGGTATCGGTCTTCAGATACGGGCCTTCGGATCAGTGGATTAGGGTCTTCGGATGTTCATGAAGGAGATCTTGTGGTTTGTGCTTTTAGGGTTCGTGTTCACTTGCATTGCGTCGGTGAAGATCTTGAATCAACATCGATGACTTTGTGTTGGTTTGTCTATGAGGAGATCTTGTGACACTAATCACAACATTGGGACATATCTTGTGAATCCATGTGCCATCTCTGTTACAACAGCCCATCAACAAGAAGGGCACGGGGAAGAGGCACCAAAGACAGAACAAACAAAAGAAGTATGTCCCATGTGGACACCGACTCGAACACCTTGCGGGCAGGGCACGCGCGGGGTTCGTCTCGAGGCGGCAGGGCACACACGGGATGGCAGCAAGGTGAAATGGCGGCAAAAGGAGGCGCACGGCCGCAGAGATAAAGGAGGGAGCTCTAGCGAAGGGGCTTCTAGGAGAAGATAAGGCGGCGGTTGACATGGTTATACCCTGCGGGTACACAACATTGGCATACCTAGTCCAGCCCAAGGAAGGCCCACGACAAGATACACGGCCTGTGGAGATTTCGGGTGGCCCAAGCCCATGGAGCCTTCAGATCCTTGAAGAACAAGACTAGAGTAGATAGAATTTCAAAGGGGACAAACCCTAATCTGTAACCGACTCGACCTGCACCTGGGACCTGCCTATCTATATAAAGGATAGGAGGGCACAACGAGGAGGGCTTCAACTCACCTCATACGCACCTCACGCCAGATCGCATCTGCGCACCCCTGTAACCTTCGGTTCCACCGTAATCAAGAGCATACAAGCAGGAGTAGGGTTTTCCCACCGGGGGCCTGAACCTGGGTAAATCTTGTGTCCCCGTGTTGCTTGTCTATTAACCGTTCCGTGATCTCCAGCATCCCCATCTTCTCCAAAACCCAAGTCTATAACAATGGGCATTGACGAGATCGAACCTCGTCAGCGGTCAGGGCGCCGTATCAGGGAGAGGGCGGCGCTGGCAGACGAGGCGAGCTCGAGCAAAGGCAGGGGCATAGACGATCGATTGCGATGACAGAGGCGGAGAAGCTCTATGGGTAGGGAGGCAGAGGACGGGCAGCAGCCGGATGTTGCTGGAGACGCAGATGCAGGGCGAGCTCGGCGAGGAAGAGACGAGGGAGCGCCAGTGAGGGGGAAACCCAGTGGGAGCGCAGGAGAGGCCGACGACCAGGGACGGGCACCTGGGAAGGAAGCAAGGCAGGGGAAGGCGATGCAGAGGCGGCATCGGGTGGAGCAGGAAGACGTGAGAGGAGCGGGGCCTGGCAAGGAACGGGTCAAGGTGGGGGTGGGATGGTCGTGTCGGGGTGGTCGTGGTGGGGCCAGGAGAGTCCGTGGGTCGCGTGTGAGGAGCGGTGGTGAGTGGGTTGGGTCGGTGTCGGGTCTAGGGTGTGTGATAGGGTGGATTCGGTTGGGTGGTTCATGACCACACATGTGGTGTGTGTGTTGCGTGCGTTTAGGTGTGTTGTGGCTGCTCGCACAAGGTGAGTGCGGCAGCGGCTGCGGGTGGGGTTGTGGGGGGACGACAGGGATAGATAGGGTTAGGTTTGGGTAGGTAGTCTAGGGTTAGGGTTTTATCTAGGTAGTAGGCTGCTGCTAGCTGGGCCTTTGGGCCTGGCCGGTGGTGGCCTTCCTAGGTAAAAATATTTTAATTATTTTATTTTAGTTTTAAAAATTCCTTTGTTAATAGTTTTAGACAAATAAAGGATCCGGGCGGACCGAGGGTTTTGATTTGAAATAAAGAGAGGAATAATTAGGAAACAAAAATAGGACTTTTGGCAAAATAGTTTTAGGCGAATAGATGCATGATGATGTCATGATGATGCACAAAGCAAATACACAACAATTTTCTAGTAGTGCTTTTACCCAAGGTGCTACAATTTGACACCACTAACAATGTGTTGGGAATATGCCCTAGAGGCAATCATGTATGATGATATTTCCCACTGTATTCATAAATATATTAAGTTGTCCTTGTATAAACATCTGATGCGTATCATTGAATATGTTATTCGGTTGTGAAACTATATATTCATGTTGTTTATACTAAATATCCTTGGCCATCGAGGTTATGATGGACACACAACTTAGACCAATGTGAAAGTCGGCTGATGACTCAGTTCCACGTGTCATGGGCATGGATATTCTATTCTGACTTACACAGATTCGGCTAAAGAGTTTAGTGAGTCGGATTGACCCATATTGAGGTACAACGAATAAGTTGTCATTTGTATATCTCAATCAATGTAATCCTTAGACCTGAGGTTGTTGCACAGTCCGAGTTGATGATCACCGAATTAGGTTCTGTCAAATGCTGATCCGTAACTGGGCAGTTATAAAGGCAGAGTTCGGGTCGACTGAGAATCAAGCTGCGTGATGTGAATAACCAAGATGGGATTTCCCCCTCCACTTGGAGAGATATTCTCTGGGCCCTCTCAGATGATATGATTCGGAAAGCATGGCCATGCACGACTCGGTTAAGTGTTAACCAAGGCGATCGACTAAGAGTTAGTTGGATGAATCACTTATCTCGGATCGAGAAGAGAGTCAGACTATTTAAGGGATGAAAAATATTCTCCTATAGTCTGATAAGGTATATCGTGAGGCAAAAGGGACTCGAACATAAGTCGCATTGGAAAGGCATGTCATCATGACTCTTTGGTACTTGGGAGTCGGCACGTTCTGCTAGGATCCGCTAAGGACTGATCGATTAAGAGTCAGACTCCACTCGTGTCGAAGTAGCCATGAGCCTGCGGGGTCACACAGACTTAAGAGCGGGAGCAAGTTTGGATTAGATCTAAACCAAAAATCTGGTTGGGTTGGACCTGAGCCAAATTTGGACTGATTCAGTGAGTCAGACTCACGATGACTAATATTATATCGACTTTAGTGAATGGGCCACAAGTGAGTGGAGCCCACGTTCACTCCCTCTATATAGTGGGGCATGGAAACCCAGAAGGGTTGATTGGTTAGGTTATTCCATGCGTTGGAAAACCTAGCTCCACAGCAGTCCAGCCGTCGGTGCTCCTCCTTGTACGTGTGGATACCAGCAGAGGTGCTGTACGATCAGCACCAGGACAATCGTGATCGAATCGAATCTTGAGGACTGCATTGCATTCAACTGACGCGCTTCATCAGTAATCCAAAACTATGCGTCTAGTGGTAATCCTCGTGGCCTTCTACCTCAGCTAGATCTTGGGATCACCATGTTAGAGGAAAAAGTTTTGTTTTATCTCTGCGTGGCCCAACAGTGGTATCAGAGCGATAGATCCTGGTTTTAGGCTCGATATCTCGCATATGTTATATGTGGTTGGCTGTAGATTGGATCTATGTGCTGTTTTGGTGGTCGATCTATGAGATAGATCAGTTTTGTACGATGTTGATTGGATCAGCTGTACTCGGGGAATGCTAGATCTGATTTCCGTGATCATACTGCTGAGGTCGTGGAACGACATACCCCTACCAATCGGTTTCCGCCATCGAGGTAGACTGTGACACGTAAATCCAGATGTGGTGATCGAAAATCAAAGGAGTTTGATCAAGTCGGAATGATGGTAGGAATCCATGTTCGTAATGTAGATCCCCTCCTTCTATCCGGCTAGCGGGACCGCTGGCTTCGCCCTGTAGTAGGACCTTAGATGTCGTTGCGAGTTTCACAATGCCGGTAGATAGAGTATCTATGCATAACTTGTTTTTGCAGAAAGTTGTGAATGGTGTATGGTTCATGTGCATGTGATGTATGTGTATAATCCATACGTGATCTGCGAATCACGGTTTTGTCAGCCGACTGGACCCTAGGTGCTATCATTTTATTGTATAATGACTTGCGTGTCAGATTCTCTATGTAATTTACTTTACCAAGCTAGTGTAGCTGTTTGGAGAATCCGGATGACATGCAAGTCGATGTACATGTCGGCGACATAGAGTAAGACGACAAGTGACAAAAGTTGGCACGAGTCTGATTACAGGCTTTGTGGAGATGGAGATTGCCATGAAGAGAGCCATACCATTTCACATTATAATTTCTTTGATATGTCTCTGTTTTACCTCTATTAGATAGTCGGTAAAATTTTAATCGGTCAAAGAATGTCTAGTCAGTTTTCTCGCCAGTGTTTGCACCATCACAAGTCGGACATTTTTGGTAGTGGGCTTATAAAACTGAGGTGCTCCCAATTCTTTCCGACTAGGTCGGTTCAAGTCGTACTCTTATAGAGGAAACACTCGGTAAGCTAGACGGGTCTATCACAATGGTTGTGGGACTCAGGAAAAAGTCGGACGGGAGTCGGGGCATGTGATGCCACCCGACCAACAGGAGGTATGAGATACGATTGGCAAAGAGTTGTGTACCTGGATCACTTGGTGGATAGCAGTGATGCTAAAGCTCACTAGCTGACTTGCTTATCTAGGATCCTGAACCACTAAGTAACCATTGGAGGGGTGTTGGTTCTAGTGGGAGCAAAATATTAAAGTGTTTAATATGCTTGCTCTTTTATGAATACTTGTCACTCTCAGATATCCGGCTTTGCTTTGAGAACCATTCTTGAGAAAGATAAACTGAAAGACACTAATTTTACCAACTGGTATCGAAAGCTAAGAATTGTTCTCAAACAAGAATAAAGGACCATGTCCTAGACAACCCACTTCCAAATGAGCTGAATGAGAATGCAACTGTCGCTGCCACCAATGCCTACCGTCGGGCTAAGGACGAGTCCACGTATATTAGTTGTCTTATGCTTTCTCACATGAAACCAGACTTGCAGAAGTAGTTCAAGAATGTTGAGGCCTACGATATGATCGAAAGCCTCAAAAGTATGTTCCAGGCTTAGGCCAAGACTTAGAGGTATCAAGTCTCTCAGGATTTGCTGAGTTGCAAGCTTAAGGATGGTGATCCACTGAGTCCGCATGTGATCAAGATGGTTGGTTTCATGCAGTCTCTGGAGAGGCTTGGCTACCCCATTAGCGAAGAGTTCACTACGATATAATTCTAAACTCTCTTCCTAGTGTGTATGTTCAGTTCATTTCGAACTACCACATGCATGGTATGGATAAGAATCTATCCACACCCGGATTTTTAATCCCAGATGCTTGTTATGCCATACATCGCAATCCCAGGATTGCCATTTTTGCGAGACATAACAGATTGGTACCATAGTTAATCATCCATTACAAACCATAAAGGTCTTACAAATAGTTGATCTCATGATCAAGTTTGATTACAATCAAAGCAGCAGAATAATAATAATAGTAGTAGCGTGGTCGGGGCTCCATCTTCAGGGTCACATGCAATGCTGACGATGGGAGATGATCCTAGTTATCATAAGCGTCCTGCTGTCCATCCCCCTCGTAGTCTCCTTCATAGTCTGGCCATGGGAATATCCAGGGACAAATCCATGAGTACTTTGAAGTACTCGCAAACTTTCACTAATGCAGTAAGGCTATTCTAATAGGAATCTTAAGCTCTAGGTTTGTTTGCCAGAATCCAATTTTATTTCAACCAGTACCTAGTAATAAAACCTAACTTTAGTTGTCTAAGTTACTGAGGTGGGAACCTAGATTCATCTCCACAACTTGTGGGGTCAAGTCAAAGTCATCATTCAAGTCATAGGTCATTTTGGAAAACATCTTACAACGGAACAGTATGGCCATCCAACTGTCCATAACCGTGGACGCGGATATTCGAATAGTTTGACACTCCGCAAAGGTGGTACACTTTCACCACAACATTCGATATATCCATCAGGAACAATCCTGAATCATCATACTTGGTTTGTGGATAATCAATCCTAACCTTACAATTACACACCCTAGTATAGGCACCTCCTCTATGAGTTTGTCCTCCCGACCATGACCATCTGTCATCTTGGGCACTGCATAGGTAGACAGTCACATTCACAAGGTAGCCTCAGCTCACCTCGTTTTGCGAGGGAACCCATACTAAGACATATAAACTTCCAGTCAAGCCCTACCCAAATTCGGTTATTGTGGTTATACGGTAAACGTTGGAATGGTATCGCATCTGAGCCCAACCATCAGTTTTTATCAAAGTCAAGTCACAAACTTCCTTCACCATCATATTCAAGTCATTGTGTCCATAACACATGTGAAAACATTTCAATAGAATGACTCATCATTCCAAAGTTTTCATAATCATTTGTTCCCATCTAGTGATAAAGTTTATTTTAGCACTAGCATCTATCAAAAAGGGGTTGTGTGTCACTAGTTGTAGGGTACTAAGCTGGTGTATCAAACTTCATCAATATCCAATCTCTTGAGGACACTTTCATAATCTTCCACTAATCATCCAATTAATTATCTACTGGAAATAACTTTGTAAAAGTAAAGCTTGCAAATAAAACTGGGATTTGGTATAAAAAGAGCTATCACAAAGGCTTGAAAGTGGGCCTTGCATAGAATAGCATGCATAATGTAGCTTGCATGGTTTAGCTTAGCTTGCCTTGGTTGGTAAGGTGGTCGAAGTTCTCTTCCTCGTCTTCGTCTTCGTAGAATTCCTCCTCGTGGTAGCCCGGATTGATACTAGCGTCTATAAATATATTGGAGGTACAGAATCACCAAACAATACTTAACTAGTTCTATTTATCACACAAGGGTCAGACTAGTAGCATCATCCCTATCATTACAAGAAAAGGGGTGATAAGATTTTATTTATCTTAGTTTTAGAAAATTAATTTCTACTCATTGAAAAGTTACTTAAGATTTAATATTCTCCAAATTAAAATATGGGATCATATTGGCACATGTCATCACCACATATTCTAATACTTTAGAATGTGATTTAAATTAGCTATCCTAAATTATAAAGCTTAACACTATTATTTACTAATATTTAAGTGGCTAAAAGTGACTAGAAAGTCATTCTTTAATTTTGGTCTAGGACTACTGTATGTAAGTTTGTAGATTTTTACATATTTAGAAAGGTCTTGTCAAATGTGATTTTTGAGAGTTGGAATCAACTCAAAATCACTTATGTTTGATTTTAGAAAAATGTTTGAAGTTGCAAACACTACTGGCTTGTTCTTTTTACCAAGGGTGATCCATACTTTGAAACTGTTTGAATCCAACGAGATTGATTAGATATTTTCATCTACTTTCGAACAAAATTGGATTCATTCAATTTGGTGCAGTGAATCTCTCTGAATTGATTTTTAAAGTCCACTACAGAACGGGATTTTCAAATAAAAGATAAAACTAAGTTTGAATTGATGGGTTGTGCGCGGGAACGCTAATGGGCTGGCCCAACTACACAATGCACGCACAGCTGGCTGCTCCAGGGCTGGTCCTACTTGTTAGTGGCTCATCTAACGCGAAGCGGTATCAGTGAGTCTAGCCTTACGATTAGAGCGCGATCAATGGCTGAGCGTCGTCGTCTCCGTCATAGGGCATGAGCGGTTCAGAACCCTCGCGCTATGGCAGGGGTCGTTGGGGGCTTAGCAGGGCTCCAGCTAGGTGCAGCGATGGGGCGAACGAACGAGTCGACGACGGCAGTTCGAACAGTGGTCACGGCAGCTCCTGGGGTGGCTCCTAGCTTCGGCTCCTTCCTTCCTCTGCAGCGGCGAACTCCGGTGAAGTTCCGATGAAGTGGAGCTCGCCTTGCTCCAGGGTTGGTTTAGAGAGGTTCCTGGTGAGAGAGGAGTGGAATGGTGTGCCATTTGGGGTCGGGGGTGGTCTCTATTTATACTGTAGAGAAGGGGGCATGACGGCATGGATTAGGCTCGCCGGTGACGTAGTTACAGTGAGCTACATGCATGGCCACAGGCATAGGTCGACGTGGTACTTCAGGGCGAATGTCATACGCACAGTGGCACGGTGAGGCACGGTCTAAATCTTTGGGGTATCTCCTTGCTCTATGACTGTACCGGTGGCATTCGTCATGGCGTACGGTGGTCACTGCGATTGCACGGTCAAATGATCATGTCTGGGAGCTTGCTGGAGTCATGGCGGACATAGTGGCGCAAGGTGAGGGCAAGGCGTGGCGTGTGTGTGCAGGATTGCTCGGCGCTCTGGCGCGGCGACCGGCAAGGTTCGTTGTTAAATGGGCATGGCTTTGTTGGTGTTGTCTCGAGTTGTCTTTGTTCGGGGCGTGCACAGGCAGAGGCGGTGACGTCAGGGCTACCTCCTAGACATCATGGGTGAGGGCAGCGCGGTCTGTGGCATCGTGTCCATGTCAGGATGGCAAGGTGAGCTCGGTTACCACTTTGCACGGGTCAAACAGCGAATGAGATGAGCTCAGTTGCGCAAGCTTGTACTAGGTGAGTTAAGTGCACGGCATGTGAGCTCGGTGAGGTCACAATGGTGAGCAAAGGATTGATCAAAACAGTATATAGTTGGTAGATTTGTACCGTGATCATCAAGTGTTCGATCAAATGGCTGCATGAACTAAATCATCCTCAAATTCAGTGATGGTTTGCTATGTGGTCATGGTTTGAGTGGTTTTCCAAAAATAGCTATCTTGATACATAAGATATATTCAAATTTGAATTGCCTCTCAAAAGAGTTTGAAAATGTTTCTGCCAAGTTGGAATGCTCCCTTGAGTTCAGTGTCACTAGGTCTAGCAAGGGGAGAAAAAAATGGTAAAGTTTCTGTTGGAGATTAGTTGCTAGAGATGTTCAAAGTGAGCTAGTGGTTAACTTGGGCAGAAATGACCATTAGGTCTTAGGCTTATTATTTTAATTTTCTTTTGTTTTGATCTGGTTTGATAGTGACCTAGATGATATGGTTTTGATCTTTAAACCATTTCTCATCATTTACAACAATCGTACATGACATTGCAAGAATTCATACACACAAGCATTAAGATTTGAATTTAATTAATGAAAGCTTTTGTTAACCATAATCTTGATTAATTAGGGAATGATCCTCATTAATATTTTTGGGGTGTTACAGAAGCTCACTGAATTGCACGGGATGCTCAAGTAGGCAGAGGCAAATCTCAAAAAGGGCGCCAGTCAAGTGTTGATGGTGCAGAATAAGGCTAAGTTCAAGAAGAGTTCATGGAATAAGAAGAAGGCTAAGTTCAAGAAGAGTTCTTGGACTAAGAAGAAGGCTAAATCGGGAGGAAAGCAGGCTCAGGACCCGGTCCCAAGCGCTTCCTCGGGGACGAAGCCATCACCTTTAGCCGGATCCACTTGCTTCTACTGCAAGGCGGATGGCCACTGGAAGAGGAACTGCAGCAAGTATTTGGCCAACAAATCCAAGAGTGGAGGTCTAAATTCCGAATCAGGTACACTTGTTTGCAATGTTATAGACATTTATCTTGCTGATGCACCTAATATTTCTTGGGTATATGATATCAGATCAGTTATTCACATCTGCAACTCATTGCAGGGACTTGTAAGAACTAGGAGTGCAGCAAGAGGTGAGGTTCATATTCGAGTCAGAAACAAAGCGGGATTCTTTGCATTGGAAGTCGGCACGATGCAACTTCATTTACCGTTCAGATTCGTTATGGAACTGAATAATTGTTATTATGTTCTAGTGCTCAGTCGAAACATTATTTCTGCTTCATGTTTAATGAGGCAAGGGTATGAGTCGAATATTAAGAATAATGGTTGTTCTTTATATTTGAATGATATGTTTCACGGCTTTGCACCCGTCTAGGACGGGTTATTTATTTTGAATCTTGATGGCGAGTCGGTTTATAACATAAATGTTAAAAGGCTGAAACCAAATGATCTGAATATGACTTACTTTTGGCACTGTCGGCTTGGTCATATAAGTTGGAAACGCATGAAGAAGCTCCATGATTATGGACTCCTAACTTCGTTCGACTTGGAGTCATTCGAGACATGCGAATCTTGCCTACTCGGCAAAATGACCAAGAAACCTTTTGCAAATAGTTGCGAAAGGGCATCCAACTTGTCGGGACTAGTACATAGTGATGTATGTGGACCAATGGGCACGACAGCCAGGGGTGGTTATGAGTACTTCATTACCTTCACTGATTATTTGTGTCGGTATGGATATATCCACTTGATGAAACATAAGTCAGAAGCCTTTGAAAAGTTCATATAATTCTAGAATGAAGTACAAAATCAACTCGTCAAGAAGATAAAGTTTCTTCGGTCGGACTGAGGAGGCGAGTACATGAGCCATGATTTTGATGACCATCTTAAAATTTGTGGAATAGTTCCTCAACTTACTCCACCGGGAACACCGCAGAGGAACGATGTCTCGGAAAGGCGGAACCAGACCTTGTTGGACATGGTATGATCAATGATGAGTCGAACAGATCTGCCTTTATCATTTTGGGGTTATTGTCTCAAAACAGCGGCGTTCACACTAAACAGATTACCATCAAAATTGTTAGATAAGACACCGCATGAGATATGAAGAGGCAAAAAGCCGAGTTTGTGTTTTCTTAAGATTTCGGGTTGTGAAGCATTTGTCAAGCGACTTCAGTCAGACAAGCTTACAGCCAAGTCGAGTAAGTGTATTTTCATGGGGTATCCGAGGGAAATCTTGGGTTACAACTTCTACAACTGAGAAGAGGGTAAAGTGTTTTTCGCTCGGAACGGTGTCTTCCTTAAGAAAGAGTTTATCAGTCAGGGAGTAAGTGGGAGAACGGTGCAGCTCGAAGAAATTCAAGAGGAACCGTCTAGTAGCGAGTCGGCAAAAATCTTGGAGGTTGAGCCGGTCGTGGTAGCTGAGCCGACAGCGGCACCTGTACTACGAAGATTGGCAAGATTATGAAATGTTCGTGATGTGTTACTGTTAGACAGTGATGAGTTGGCAACTTATTCGAATGCGTTGGTGGTATTTGATTCTGATTCATGGCTTGGAGCCATGAGATCCGAGTTAAAGTCCATGGATGAAAATCAAGTTTGGAACTTGGTTGATCTACCAGGCGGTGCAAGACCCGTCGAGTGCAAATGGGTCTTTAAGAAGAAAACTTTTATGGATGGAAATTTTTCCATCTATAAAGCACGCCTTGTCGCGAAGGGGTTCCGAAAAGTTCAAGGAGTTGATTACGATGAGACTTTCTCGCCCGTAGCGATGCTTAAATCTGTTCGGATCATGTTAGCTATAGCGTCCTATTTCGACTATGAGATATGGCAGATGGATGTTAAACCGGATTTCCTTAATATAAATTTAACCGAGGACGTGTATATGATACAGCCCGAGGGTTTTGTTGATCCGGCTAATGCTGACAAGGTTTTCAAACTCCAGAAATCCATTTATGGGTTGAAGCAAGCATCTCGGAGTTGGAATATTCTCTTTGATAAGCTAGTCAAATCGTTTGGCTTCATCAAGAGTGATCATGATTCTTGTTTATACAAGAAGTTTAGTGGGAGCAAATTAAACTTTCTAATATTATATGTGGATGACATATTATTGATTGAAATGATGTCTAGATATTTCAAGAAACCAATGAATCATTGGAAAGGACTTTCTCAATGAAAGACTTGGGTGAGGCAACATATATTCTCGGAATCTGGATCTATAGAATAGATCAAGAAGGCTCATTGGATTGAGTCAGAGTACTTATTTGGACAAAGTGTTGAAGAAGTTCAACATGGAATCGTCTAAGAAGGGGTTCTTACCAATGTACCATGGTGTAAAACTTAGCAAGACTCAGTGTCCTTCGACGACTGATGACCGCAGTCGGAAGAGTGAGATTTCGTATGATTATATAGTCGGATCCATCATGTATACCATGATTTGTACTATGCCGGATGTTTCCTATGCTCTAAGTGTTGTGAGCAGATACCAGGCTGATCCTGGAGAAATCCACTAGACAACGGCTAAAAATATCCTAAAGTACTTGAGAAGGACTAAGGATATGTTTTTGGTTTATGAAGGTGAAGATGAACTCAGTGTAAAGGGTTACACGGATGCGAGTTATCTTACCGACTCGGATGATTCTCGTTCCCAACGGAGGGGCTGTGAGCTGGAAGAGTTCCAAGCAAGAGACCGTGTATGCATCTACAACAGAGGCTAAGTATATTGCCGCCTCAGAGGCAGCAAAGGAAGCTGTTTGGATGAGGAATTTCCTCATGGATATTTGTGTGGTTCAGGGCTCGTCCAATCCATTAGACGTGTATTGTGACAACAATGGTGTTATTGCACAAGCCAAGGAACCTAGACAACACCATAATAACAAGCACATACTCATGCGGTACCACCTGATTCGCCAGTTCGTGGATCAGGGTGATATCAAGTTATGCAAGATACACACAGATGCAAATATTGTGGATATGTTGACAAAGCCTATACCACAGCCAAAGCATGAGGTGCACCTGAGAGCTATGGGCATTAGATGCCTAGACATGTGATGTCAAAATATTGACTCTAGTGTAAGTGGGAGACTATTGGGAATATGCCCTAGAGGCAATCATGTATGATGATATTTCCCATTGTATTCATAAAGATATTAAGTTGTCCTTGTATAAACATCTGACGTGTATCATTGAATATGTGATTCGGTTGTGGAACTATACATTCATGTTGTTTGTACTAAATATCCTTGGTCATCGAGGTTGTGATGGACACACAACTTAGACCAATGTGAAAGTCGGTTGATGACTCGGTTCCACTTTTCATGGGCATGGAGATTCTATTCCAACTTACACAGATTCAGCTAAAGAGTTTAGCGAGTTGGATTGACCCATTGAGGTACACTGAACAAGTTGTCATTTGTATATCTCAATCAATGTAATCCTTAGACTTGAGGTTGTTGCACAGTCCGAGTTAAAGATCACCGACTTAGGTTCTGTCAAACGCTGATCTGGAACTGGGCAGTTATAAAGGCAGAGTTTGGGTCGACTGATCAAGCTGCGTGATGTGAATAACCAAGATGGGATTTTTTCCCTCCACTTGGAGAGATATTCTCTGAGCTAAAGAGTTTAGTGAGTCGGATTGACCCATATTGAGGTACAACGAATAAGTTGTCATTTGTATATCTCAATCAATGTAATCCTTAGACCTGAGGTTGTTGCACAGTCCGAGTTGATGATCACCGAATTAGGTTCTGTCAAATGCTGATCCGTAACTGGGCAGTTATAAAGGCAGAGTTCGGGTCGACTGAGAATCAAGCTGCGTGATGTGAATAACCAAGATGGGATTTCCCCTCCACTTGGAGAGATATTCTCTGGGCCCTCTCGGATGATATGATTTGGAAAGTATGGCCATACACGACTCGGTTAAGTGTTAACTGAGGCGATCGACTAAGAGTTAGTCGGATGAATCGTGAGGCGATCGACTAAGAGAGTCAGACTGAGGCGATCGACTAAGAGAGTCAGACTATTTAAGGTATGACAAATATTCGTCTATAGTCTTGCAAGGTATATCGTGAGGCAAAAGGGACTTAGACGTAAGTCGCATTGGAAAGGCATGTCTTCATGAATCTTTGTTACTTGGGAGTTGGCACGTTCTGCTAGGAGCCTCTACCGACTAATCGATTGGGAGTCGGACTCCAATCGTGTCCAAGTAGCCATGAGCCTGCAGGTTCACACACTTAAGAGCGAAAGCAAGTTCAGATTAGATCTGAACCAGAAATCTGGTTGGGTTGGACCCGAGCCGGATTTGGACTGAGTCAGTGAGTCGGACTCATGGTGACTAATATTATATCGGCTTTAGTGAATGGGCCACAAGTGACTAGAGCCCACGTTGACTCCCTATATATAGTGGAGCGCAGAAACCCAGGAAGGTTGATTGGTTAGGTCATTCCATGCATTGGAAAACCGAGATCCACAGCAGTCTAGCCGTCGTATCGAACCTAGCAGTTCGCCTCCGGTGCTCTGAAGGGGTACGGGTAGGATACACTAGCGCAAATCAAAAAAATTCTACCACATAAACCAGGATTACTGTTGTAATAGATCACGGGATTACCACTTGACGTGCAGTTGTGGAACTTGATGAAGCGTGTCGAGGTAGTGTAGATGTTCAACGTCTCCTCCTCTTCCTCGTCCTGCGAGCATCTCCCCTTTGCGCGGCTTGTCCAAGTGCTACAGATGCATCACCTCCGAGGTATCCACAAGTACAGGGTGGAAGCGTCAGAATCCGGACTGCTAGGTCCGTGCGTGCAACACAGGCGTGAGGAGTGGCGACTAGGTGGAATGGTGTAATCCTGGTCAGCTCTCCCCACCCTCTCTTATATAGGCGTCCCTAGTGGACTTCTACATTAGCAGCCCATTAGTAGCCTAAGCATGGTTTAATTCAGATCTAATCCTTATTAGGCTTCCAGCCCCTTAAGTGTGTGACCCTATAGGTTCATATAAGTATAGACATGACACAAATACACTTATTCTGTCAATAGTTGGTAGCGGCCTCTAGCAAGACGTGCCAACTCCTAAACGCATACAAAGATCATATCGGACGAACCATCAAAAGGTTTAGTACATGTCTTTCCCTTTGCCTCATGATATTTGGTCTAGCTCCAAGCCGACCTCCCTTTCTCGATACTGTGATTCGGAATCACTTTACTAGGTTAACTCTTAACCATATGTAGCACGACCATGCTATTTTGGAACTGATCCCTCGAGGGGCCCAGAGATATCTCTCTCAAGTAGAGAGGGCAAATCCCATCTTGATTGACCATGCCTTGCAGCATGCTTCAGGACAAACCTGAAAGCTACCTTTATAACTACCCAGTTATGGAGTAGCGTTTGATAGCCCCAAAGTAGGTCGATCCACATATCAAGTACATGCGATAATCTCAGGCCTAAGGACAAAACATACACGATGTGTAGAGAGAGCTGCAAGTCTAATTGCCAGTCTCAAGTTGGGTCAGCCCAACCCCATGTTCATAAAATTGTCCACATCATTGGTTTGACATCTCCATGTCCATGACTTGCGAAACATATTCATCAACCAATCGATGTGCTAGTCTAATATTCACGTGTGTCCTCACATGAACTTCGACTAGGGACAACTATTAGATAACCATACAAGTATAGAGTTTCACAAACAATTCACATAATTGCCAATCAATACAAGTTGCCTGATATGGATATTCAAGGAACATTACAATAAATCATGGAAACATAATAAATATAATTATCTCTATGATTGCCTCTATGGCATATTTCCTTCAGTCTCCCACTTGCAATAGAGAAAATCTAGATTGCATATAATACCTATTTCTCTTGCGTGCTCCTCATGCGCAGGCTGCGGGAGTGACTTTGTAAAAGGATCAACAACATTTGAGTCTGTATGTATTTTGCATATCATGACACTACCATCCTCAACGAACTCTCGAATCTGATGGTAACGCATGCGAATATGTTTGTTCTTCTGGTGTTGTCTAGGCTCCTTGGCTTGTGCAATAGAACCATTATTGTCACAATAAACGTCCACGGGATTGGACGCGTCCTGAACCACACCAAGAGCGATCAGGAAATTCCTAATCCAAACAGCTTCCTTTGCAGCCTTCGAGGCAGCAATATATTCAGCTTCTGTTGAAGAGGAGGCCACGGTATCTTGCTTGGAACTTTTCCAACTCACAACACCACCATTCATGAAAAACACATAACCAGATTGCGATCTGGAGTCATCTGAGTCATTAAGGTAACTCGCATTTTTGTAACCCCTTACACTGAGTTCACCCTCACCTCTATAAACTAGGAACACATCCTTAGTCATTCTCAAGTACTGAAGGATATTCTTTACCGCTGTCTAGTGATCTTCACCTAGATCAGCCTGGTATCTGCTCGTAACACTTAGATCATAGGAAACATCTGGGCGAGTACATATCATTGCATACATGATGGATCCAATAGCCGAAGCATATGGAACCCTGCTCATGCGCTCACGCTCATCAGTAGTCGAAGGACACTGAGTCTTGCTGAGTTTAATGCCGTGAGACATGGGCAAGAACCCCTTCTTAGCATCTTCCATGCTGAACCGTTTCAACACTTTGTCAATGTATGTACTCTGGCTTAGTCCAATTAGCCTCCTTGATCTATCTCTATAGATCTTGATTCCCAGAATATATGCCGCTTCTCCTAAGTCCTTCATCACAATGAGGTCTTAGCAGACTCGATCATAGGAATGTCATTTCCATTTAGTAATATGTCATCTACATATAAGATTAGAAATACAAGAGCTCTCCCACATTCCTTCTTGTAAACACAAGGTTCTTGTTCGTTTTTTATGAAGCCAAATTCCTTTACAACTTCAATAAATCAAATGTTCTAACTCCGAGATGCTTGCTTCATCCCATAAATGGACTTTATAAGTTTTCATACCTTTCCAGCATTGTTTGGATCGACAAAACCTTCTGGTTGCTTCATATATACGTCCTCAGTTAGGATTCCATTTAGGAAAGCCGTCTTGACATTCATCTACCATATTTCATAGTCAAAATGTGCAGTAATGGCTAGAATAATCCGTATAGATTTAAGCATCTCTACGGGCGAGAATGCCTTATGGATCTGAATATTTCCATCCATATCAATCTTCTTGAACTTGTTGAAAACCTTTTGCAACATGTCGAGCTTTATGGATCTGAATATTTCCATCCATATCAATCTTCTTCTTATAGATCCATTTTCACTCGATGGCTTTAAAACCATCAGGAAGGTCAACCAAGTTCCAAACTTGATTGTCTCCCATGGATTCTATCTCGGATCTCATGGCAATCAGCCATTTCTCAGAGTCTAGGTCCACCATCGCTTCTGGATAGGTCGCAGGCTAATCATTGTCTAACAATAATAATTCCCGCGTTTCGCGGAGCCTCGCTAACCTTCGTGGTTGTGGTGCTTTTATTGCCACGGGTTCCTCAACTTGTTCTGCTATAATAGCATCACTCGTAGAAGCATCCCCGACTGGCTCATCTTGAACTTCTTCAAGTCGCACCGACCTTCCACTCGTTCCCTTTGTGAGAAACTCTTTCTCTAGGAAAACACCGCTACGAGCGACAAACACTTTGCCCTCTTCTCGGTTGTAGAAGTAATACCCTAAGGTTTCCCTTGGATATCCCACGAAAATGCACTTATCCGATTTGGGTGTTAGCTACTCCGACTGAAGTCTCTTGACAAATGCATCACAACCCCAAATCTTTAGAAAAGACAAACTAGGATTCTTTCCAGTCCACATCTCATATGGTGTCTTAACTACGGATTTAGATGGTACCCTATTAAGTGTGAAAGCTGCCGTTTCTAGAGCATATCCCCAAAATGATAATAGTAAATCCGACTGGCTCATCATCGATCGAACCATGTCCAACAAAGTTCGATTGTGCCATTCGGAGACCCCATTTCTTTTAGGCGTTCCGGGCGGCGTGAGCTGTGGAACAATTCCGCAACCCTTAAGATGACTGCTAAATTCGTGACTCAAATATTCACCTCCATGATCAAATCGCAAGGCCTTTATTTTCTTGCCACGTTGATTCTCTACCTCACTCTAAAACTCCTTGAACTTTTCAAAAGTTTTAGACTTATTCTTCATTAAGTAGACATAACCATATCTACTGAAATCAACAGTGAAAGTAATGAAGTAGTGATATCATCCTCTAGCTGTCGTACTCATTGTCACATACATCAGTATGTATGAGTTCCAACAAGTATGTCGCTCTCTCGGGTAAACTCGAAAAAGGATACTTGGACATCTTTCCAAGTAAATAAGCCTGACATGTCTCGTATGATTCAAAATCAAACGAATTTAGAAGACCATCACCATGGAGCTTCTTCATGCGCTTTTCACTTATAAGCCCCAAACGACAATGCCATAAATAGTTAGGACTCAAATCATTAGGCCGAAGCCTTTTAGCACTAACATTGTAAACAGATGCATCATCAAGATTTAAAATAAATAACCCATTCACAATGAGAGCATCAGCCATAAACATATCATTCTTAGAGATTACACAACCATTGTTCATACTCCCAAATGAGTATCCATCCCTCATCAAACATGAAGGTGATAAAATGTTTTGACCCATACTTGGAATGTAATAACAATTATTCAACTCCATAATAAATCCTGGCGGAAGGTGAAGTTGCATGACACCGACGAACAATGCAGCAGCCCTTGCTTTATTTCCGACGCGAAAATCCACTTCCCCTTTCTACACTACTCTAGTCCATATTAGCCCTTGCATCGAATTGCAAATATGAGCAACCGATTCGGTATCAAATACCCAAGAGTTAACATAGGAATCGGCGAGAAGAATGTCCACAACATTTACAACAAGCGTACCTGAGTGGGAAGTACTCTTACTTCCACTCTTCTTCAAAGTAGCCTGGTAGTTGCTGCAGTTTGTCTTCCAGTTGCCATGTTCATGATAAAAGAAGCACTCAGTGTCATCTGCAGGTCCAGCCTTTTGCTTGGGTGGAGGCTTAGGGATCGTATCCTTAGCCTTGCACTTCTTCTTCGACCAAGAAGTACCCTTTTTCTTAAAGCTAGGCTTGTTCTGCACAACCATCACATGGCTATGCCCTGCACATTTCTTCATGTCACTTTCTGTTGTTTTTAGCATCCCACATAACTCATTAAGGCCCTTCTCCACCCCATGCATATGGTAGTTTGAAATGAACTGCCCATAGCTAGATGGAAGAGACACCAAAATGAAATCAGTAGCCAACTCTTGGCCTAGTGGAAAACCACGATTTTCCAAAGTCTGGCTGTAACCAACCATTTTGATCACATGGGGGCCTACACCTGCTCCCTCTGCCAGCTTGCATTCCACAAAGGACTTGGCGACATTGTACCTCTCAGTCCTTGCCTGAGTCTAGAACATGTCCCTAAGCGCAACGATCATATCGTATGCTTCCTGATCCTCAAACTTCTTTTGGAGTTCAGGTTCCATGCATGCAAGCATAAGGCAGGTAACCTCAAGAGAATCATCACATGATCTCTTGTAGGAATTCTTGAGGGTAGTAGATGCATTATCAGCAGGTTGATCGGGGATTGTGGTATCCAGAATAGTTTCCTTTTTATCATACCTAAGAACAATTCTCATGTTATGGACCCAGTCCGAATAGTTTGTTCCATTAAGTTTATCTTCGTCAAGAATCGAATGCAAAGAAAAAGGTGATGCAGTGTTCGGTGCCATTGATCTACAACAGAAAACATGCAAAATACTAAGCCATGTAACCATGAAAGAGTAAAACATATTAAACAATTTAATAGCATATACTCCCACTTAAATAAATATCCCTCTATTGATACTAAGTGATTCAAGATCCACAATTAACAAGTCGACTATTGAGCTTTAGAATCACTTCTAGAAGACAAGGTAAATCGGTAAGCAACACTTGCTAATCATATCACATATGACTCTTGTTGTTGGGTCACATCTCTATGTCAAAACTAGGTGCCCAACCTTTATACCCCAAGGTCCTTAACTGTTAAGATGACCTTATCAAGCTCACCAACCCTTATGCGTGTAGGTATCTGATACAAACCCATCCAGCCAAGGAAAACCGCGGTACCCTAATTTCATAGGCCCACCAATGATTGTACAGGGAATAGGATGGTGCAAGGTTTGGTTGGGAGGGCATCGTATAACTTAAAATTTGTGAGGGATCGTTCTACTTCTATCATCTAAGCATGCATAACAGTAAAACGCATAAGAATAGCATTCACATAGTTGTGACACAGTATGGCCCATTTTCTCATGGTGATCTCTATCTCCATAGAACCTATCCACCATGATGATCTCCATCTTCATGTTCCATGCGAGCCATCCTCCAAGTGATGAGTCCTCCAAGAACTAATACAAGCTATTACCCCTAACAGCTAGTAATGAAAATTACATAGTATTGGGATCATCACAAGTTGGCATGCAGGCCATTACAATAATTAACAACACATATAGCTCCAGCCGTGTTGCCCTACTCACGACACGCAGATCATGATAAATTTTATACATGCATCACGTACATATATGGGCCATATTGATCACACACATCCTGCAAAAACAAGTTATGCATAGAATCGCATTCTACCGGATCATGTGAAATCGCAGCACCTAGTTACCTTAACGAGATATAAAAGGGGCTATGATAAAGGGGGGTCTAGGGGTCTCCCCCTGCGGGGTTCGAAGGGGCAGCGCCCCTCGCGGTATTTGATCGGAAAATCTATACAATTTTATTTAAGGATTTTGATCGGCAAATCAAATTTACCATAAACCGACTGTTATTCCGTTTCAATCAAACTCCTTTGATCACGGTACATCGATTTTAGATCTAGGTTCCGATTCGATCAATCATGTTGATCTTCGCGTGATTCAATAGGATTTATGTGTCACTGTCTACCCTGATGGAGGAAACCAACCGGTAGGGGTAAGTCCTTTGACGACCTCAGAATCACGATCATGGAAAGCAAGATCAAAGATCAATCCTAAACCACTGCAATACAAACGATCACATCATTCATATCAATCGGCATATCACCATATGCAAAAATGCCGAACCTATAACTGAACAACATCGGCTCTGATACCACTAAAGGGATACAGGTAGGATACACTAGCGCAAATCAAAAAATTCTACCATGTAAACTAGGATTATTGTTGTCATAGATCACGGGATTACCACTAGGCGCGGAGTTGCGGAACTTGATGAAGCGCGTCGAGGTAGTGTAGATGTTCTACGTCTCCTCCTCTTCATTGCCCCGCGAGCAGCTCCCCTTTGTGCGGCTCGTCCAAGTGCTACAGATGCAGCACCTCCGAGGTATCCACACGTACAGGGTGGAAGCGTCAGACGCTGAACTGCTAGATCCGCGCGTGCAACACAGGCATGAGGAGTGGCAGCTAGGTGGAATGGTCTAACCCTGGTAAGCTCGCCCTGCCCTCTCTTATATAGGCGTCCCTAGTGGGATTTTACATTATTAGCCCATTAGTAGCCTAAGCCTTGTCTAATTCGGATCTAATTCTCATTTGGCTTCCAGCCCCTTAAGTGTGGTGACCCTATAGGTTCATATACGTATAGACATGACACGGATACACTTATTCTGTCAATAGTTGGTAGCGGCCTCTAGCAAGACGTGTCAACTCCTAAACGCCTACAAAGATCATATCAGACGAACCATCATAAGGTTTAGTACATGTATTTCCCTTTGCCTCACGATATTTGGTCTAGCTCCAAGATGAGCTCCCTTCCTCGATACTGTGAGTCGGACTCCCTTTACTAGGTTAACTCTTAACCATATGTAGCACGAGCATGCATTTCTGGATTCGATCACTCGAGGGGCCCAGAGATATCTCTCTCAAGTAGAGAGGGGCAAATACCATCTTGATTGACCATGCCTTGCAGCATGCTTCAGGACAAACCCGAAAGCTACCTTTATAACTACCCAGTTAGGGAGTAGCATTTGATAGCCCCAAAGTAGGTCGATCCACATATCAAGTACATGCGACAATCTCAGTTCCAAGGACAAAATGTACACGATGTGAAGAGAGTGCTGCAAGTCTAATTGCCAGTCTCAAGTTGGGTCAGTCCAACCCCATGTTTATAAAATGTTTCCACATCATTGGTTTGACATCTCCATGTCTATTACTTGCGAAACGCAGTCATCAACCAATCGATGTGCTAGTCTAATATTCACGTGTGTCCTCACATGAACTCTAACTAGGGACATCTATTAGATAACCATACAAGTATAGAGTTTCACAAACAATACACATAATTGCCAATCAATACAAGTTGCCTGATATGGATATTCAAGGAACATTACAATAACTCATTGATACATAAGAAATTTAATCATCTCTATGATTGCCTCTAGGGCATATTTCCTTCATGCTCCTCCTTGTACGTGTGGATACCAGCAGACATGCTGTACGATCAGCACTAGGACGATTGTGATCGTATCGAATCTTGAGGACTGCACTGCATTCAACTGACGCGCTTCATCAGTAATCCACAACTACGCATCTAATGGTAATCCTCATGGCCTTCTACCTCAGCTAGATCCTGGGATCACCATGTTAGAGGAAAAAGTTTTGTTTTATCTCTGCGTGGCCCAACACAATGGATCTCGCCCTCGAGATCTTCCTCATGGTACAGGGAAGAAGGCCGATAGTCTAAATCTTCTCGCTTCATGTAGATCTTCGTGACACCACTAACAAGGATTCTTTCTCCATATCAAAATCGGCGACACCACCAACAAGGGTCGTTCCTCACGTTCGTTGAGAGAACACTCCGGATAAATAAAAGACGAAGGTAAAGGTCTCAAAATGGTAATGCCACCTCTAACTTCCATGGAAGGAGTATAATTGTATCGATCCACCATTCAATTTACAAGAGCGAATGATAAGAGTAGTCGGATGCTGATCAGTCCATCACGCTCCCAAAGCATTACTCTGCACATGAATAGGATAATTATGCAACCAACTCGTAGAATTTAGACTGAAGATCTTGACAAGAAAGGTTCAGAAAAAAATGATGCATGCTCTTCTTCAGATATGGTGCAGATAGGTCATCGTGTTGAAGAACACCGAAAGATACAAAGAAAATTTTTAGTGAATTTTTGGTCCACTGAAAGTTACAATAGAGGAAAATTCCTCAGATAGGATGAAGACCGGATGTAGAAACACCGTTACAAGGAGGAAGCGAAACCCTGAAGGTACGACGAAAACCCAACCACGAGAATTCTTGGACTCGAAGAAAAGGTAAGAGGGTAGATTCAAAACACGCAGATGTAAGAGGAGAATAGAAGAGGGGTAAGGAGTAAAAGCATACCTAATCCAATCTATCCATCTGATTTTTTCAAAATAATTTTGACACTCTACATTGTCCGTTAGCTAGGTTATCCTAAAGGATAGACCAGTGAGGTATCGCAACTGCTGAGCTCTGATACCATTCTATAACACCCTCAGATCGTCCCTATGCAAGTTTTAGCGATTCCCGCTAGACCCGCATCGAAATGATTCAAAGGTGCCCAAGAGGAACTTTCGTGCGGGTGGAATACAAAGTAATATCATTACACATTAGTCCATGATGGAACCCACAGAACAGATATATACAAAAGCGACTCCATGAGCCAATAATACAGATATACAATACAAAGATCCAAATCACCTTGAAAGCGATACACCTCCGAGTACGAATAAGTTACAAATTGGGCTAAGAGCCCTAAAGAATAACCAATGGAGTCCATAACCCTGCCCAGGCCAGCCGGAAGGGTAACCTTGCTAACAACTTCGATCTCAAAACCTACTTAAACAAAAGGGGTGCCTGCAAAGGGCAAAGGAAAAAGAGAGCGGTCAGTACTAAGGCCAGTACATGGCGAGTCTTAGAATTTGGTGGTCCTCGCCTACATAGGTATGGTGTACTGAAGCGGCAACAGAACATGCACTAAATAACCAATAGTGACTCGAATAACTAGCGGCTATCAGAAAGGGGTAAGAAAGACCTATTCAGATCCAAACTGATTCTAACACCAAACATACCCATCCTAGTATTCCCCTTCGAGACCAAATGAAGAAGTCATACCGAGGAAACTCATACAGTTGGCAATTTTATTCATTCCAATTCCGTTATAGTTGCATCACTTACTAGTCAGATATAGATAGTGTGAGTCATCCTGATATAATAAGTAGTGGGAACTTTTAGTTAGCCATTCCGTTGTAGTTGCGATACTTACTAGTCAGATATATAGCACGGGGCATCCCAATTCTAGTAGTTGTTGGTACTTTTATTTCGCCATTCCGTTGTATTGAAGATGATTACTAGTAATTCCAAAGTCAAATTTATAGCACTACTTTAGTTATAGTTGACTATGATCGAGATACTCTACTCCAAGTCGTCCATAACCGCGGACACGACTTTCAGAAAGATTTACCCTGCAGGGGGTACAAATAGCAACACACGCACAATCAACCTTGGAAACCCAAATGAAAACCCAACGAGGCATCACGACAAAGCAATCACAAGATTCATATAATATTTTAGGGGGTCACCCCACTAAGCTACCCGCTATGAAGTTGCATGGCTCAGAGACGGACCCAGAGGTTTGTGAAGACGGTTGTAAACGTCTGGGAAACCGAAAGTATGACTAGGCTAGTCGATACAGCAAAAACATGGAATGGGGTTCGAAAATAGTACAGTAGTAAACGCTCCTCAAGCAACAGTAGTAAGTAAATCAGTAACATAGAATCAATACAGGATAGTAATAAAGCCCCAAACTACTTTGTGGCCCCAAGAAATAAGATATGACTCAAGATCTGGCTAAGGGGATTCATGGTCCCACATGCGGATAGTGCGATAGTCAAGGAACATGTATCAAGTACTCGGGGTCCTATATGACACTATTGAGCGGTTAAAAACCAAATGACATCTATTGCCCACCGATGCCTCTGCATTAGTTATAACTATTCCCAACATTTTAATATTAAGTTGTAATTTAAGTCATCATCATCTCCAACATAAAGCATATGGCGACATTCCAACAACTGTGGTACTTGACGACATCGAACAACACCTGAGCAAGCACTATGACTCGCAAAGCCAACTATCTACCAAACAACATGTAATAGGAGGCGTCCATGAAAATATAGGCTGCAAGTGATATAAAATGGTACGAAACCTAAATCATCGCAACACATATAGCAATAGTTCAACATGAGGAAGTTAAGACTAGAAATGTATAATAGGTAGAAGGGGAGGATGCTCACCTGAAAACATTGCCGAAGGTTCATCTGAAGATCAAGTCAACACTCGCATCAACTCATTGGCCCAATCCATGAAGAAGCACCGGATGGACTATTTAATACTATGACAGAAGATTGGGCATGATGCATGACATGACAAAGATGCGATGCAACTAGGGAATATTAATTTGAACCGGGGTCCCGACAATTAATTAGATGGTTCATCTTGTTTAGATACCATGCATTTTAAATTTTGGCTTAACAAGGCAAAACATGGCAATTCACTACACAAATTTAAATGGAGCCAATATAAGACTAGAAAAGCCACATCTGGTCTCCATGTTTAATTATGAGGTGAATCGGCATAATGCACCCAACCCACAATATGTATGTGAGTATGAATGATTGTTAAGCAACAAGTACATATCATGTATTATAAAAATAAAGGGGGGTCTCGGATAGGGTCACACATTGGGTATCGGCGATCTTGGGGTTCAGAGGGGTTAGGTCTTCAGACACCGGGATCGGTATTCGGATACGGGGCTTCGGATATGTGGATTAGGGTCTTTGGATGTTCATGAAAGAGATCTTGTGGTTTGGGCTTCAAGGGTCCGTGTTCACTGGCATTGCGTTGGTGAAGATCTTGAATCAGCATCGAAGACTTCATGTTGGTTTGTCTATGAGGAGATATTGTGACACTAATCACAACATCGGGACAGATCTTGTGAAGCCATGGGCCATCTCTTTTACAACGGCCCATCAACAAGACTGGCACGAGGCAGAGGCACCGAAGACAGAACAAACAAGAGAGGCATGTCCCATGTGGACATCGACTCGAAAACCTTGTAGGCAGGGCGCGCGCGGGGTTCGTGTCGAGGTGACAGGGTGCACGCGGGGTGGCAGCAAGGTGAAATGGCAGCAGGAGGAGGCGCACGGCTGGAGAGAGTTAGGAGGGAGCTCTGGGGGCAGGCTTCCAAGAGAAGATACGGCGGCGGTTAGGGCGTCGTAGTAGGGAGAGGGCGGCACTGGCGGACGAGGCGGGTTCAAGTGGAGGCAGGGGCGTAGGAGGTCGCTTGTGACGACAGAGGCGGAGAATCTCCACGGGCGGGGAGGCAGAGGCCGGGCGGCGACCGGACACTGCTGGAGACACAGATACGGGGCGAGCTCGGCGAGGAAGAGACGACGGAGCTCCGGTGAGGGGGAAACCCGGTGGGCGCGTAGTAGAGGCCCACGATTGGGCACAGGCACCTGGGAAGGAAGCGAGGCGGGGGGAAGGGGACGTAGAGGCAGCGTCGGGTGGAGGAAAAAGATGTGAGAGGAGCGGGGCTTGGCGAGGAATGGGCCAAGGCAGGGGTGGGACGGTCTCGTCAGGGTGGTCGTGGTGGATCCAGGAGAGGTCGTGGGTCGCGTGTGAGGTGTGGTGGTGAGTGGGTTGGTTCGGTGTCGGGTCTGGGGTGTGTGACAGGGTGGGTTCAGTTGGGTGGTTCGTGACCGCACGTGTGCTGCGTGTGATACGTGCGTTTAGGTGTGCTGCGGCTTCGCGCACAAGGTGAGTGTGGCGGCGGCTGTGGGTGGGGATGTAGGGGGAGGGCTGGGAAATCTAGGGTTAGGGTTGGGTAGGTAGTCTAGGGTTAGGGTTTTTATCTGGGTAGTAGGCTACTACCATCCGGTCCTTTGGGCCTGGCCGGTGGCGGCCTCCCCAGGTAAAAATAGTTTAATTATTTTATTTTAGTTTTAAAAATTCCTTTGTAAATAGTTTTAGGCAAATAAATGGTCCGGGCGGACTGAGTGTTTTGATTTGAAATAAAGAGAGGAATAATTAGAAAACAAAAATAGGACTTTTAGCAAAATAGTTTTCAGAGAATATATGCATGATGATGTAATGATGATGCACAAAGAAAATACACAACAATTTTTGAACTGGTCATGGACACCTGTGACCAATATATATGGTTCTAGAGTCCATGACCAAATTTTTTGGTCAGGAAATCTATCATGTTCATGTAAGATCCTACGTGGTTGATCCTACGTGGAAAATCTATGACCAAACCAAATGGTCCTAAATAAAAATCAGCCTAAACTAGTTTAACCGTCTACATGGGCCAAGCCCAACAATTTAGCCTTTTGTTTTTTGGTTCGTGGCCTTTTAAATATGCATTTCTTTTTGAGCCTAGGCCTTTTTACGATCATTTCATTTGGGGCTTTGGTGTCTTTATTGCCCGTTTTACTTTTGGGTTTCTTCCCTTTTTATGGTCGATTATTTAATCAGTTTTGTTCTATGATTTTTCCTAAGTACAGTGTTTCAGCCCAACAATGTCTGGATCAAAGCCATTTTAATGTAGAGTTAATATTAGGTACAGAACTTGTGAAAGAGTAATAAACACCCAAAATCATCCCTACTATACTTCAAATAAAATAATATAGTTTACACAACATTCAAACAGTCTAAAATCCAACATTTGAACTCAACCATCACATTACTCCATTACACAACCAGTACATCATGAAGATTAAATAATAATACTATCACACAACAAGACAGCTAGATCATCACATGTACATCTGAACAAAAGGAGCAAGCCATCATCTATCAAAAGGAGCTAGGAACCGTGTCATTTGCCCAAACAATGTATACTCCTGCAAATTTAAATATCACAATCTTAAAATGCTTCGACTTCCACTGTTCCTAGGTAAAATACTAGAAATAAAACAAGGGCATTGGTTGGACAAGCATTGGTGTTATTTTGTTGGACAAGCATTACATTTTGTTATTGACTAGAGATCAAAAATAAGAAGCAGACATTCAATAGCATGTAGAATGTTAAAATAAAAGGAGATCAATATGCAATAAGTGAAGAACAGAATACACAACAATTCGCACATTGAAAAATAAGTAGATAATAGAATTCACATGTTAAACATTAAGAGTTGTTCAACAAAATTATCATAATATGCATGATTAAAGAGTAGAGTGTTACACTATTGTATCCGCTACAAACGGCTAAGACTAAATACTTTATTTAAGCATAATGGATAGTAGAAGTTTTAGCATAATGGACTAGGTTTTAAGAAAGTAAAAACTAGATGACATAAGATCATACTTCATATATATATATAACCGAGACTAATAGTGAAAATAAGAGCTTGAATCATTATAATTACCAAAACACACAAGTTCTTCAATATATATAACTAAGACTAATAAATACTTAGGAAAACGAGCTAATAAGTTTTACATAGGGAAGAACCCTAACCCTTGTCTAGGGAAATGTACCTTACTATTGAAGATTTAGATGTCATAGTCGCCGATCTTGCCAAAAGATAGGTAGACATGGTTGATGCGGAGCTTGTCGTAGGTGGCCTGGTCGAACAACACCTCGTTGTTCACCTTCTCCTTTTTCTTCACTTAATCCACTTCTGCAAGGACAACGAAATGCATTAGAACACAGACACAAGGGTCACATCAAACAAACAGAGAGAGGAGCAGGGGCAGTAATCGACCTTCTTCTGCTTGCTGCCTTGGGATTTGTCAGGCACATCACTCTGTTAGAGAATTAATATAAACTCATCAGCAATAACGAACTATTTGGAATTGAGTTAACAAATAAAAGCATCCCCAAGTCCGGTAGGTGGAAACAGAATCACATGTATTGGACATATGCCATTAATCAAAAAACACTATTTGTAGCCCCTGCATATTGATAGGTATTATAACATGCATATCCGTTCTAAATTTTAAGTATCTCCTTCTTTCCTAAATTTCCTAAACTAGAGTACCAAGGGAGAATTACACGTGCCATATAAAAATCTTGTTACAAAAGATGACAAGAGTTTAGTTCTTTCACTCAATTTGTACCAATTGACAAGGATAAATTACTCTTGTTGTAGAAGCCAAGAACAAACAAACGAAATACAGTACATGGAAACTAAAGGAAGAGTATGAACAAACAAGACATAATTTTTTAAATTCCCCATGAGATGATGTTATGGTCGGGCTCCAGTATACACGGAAGATGCCCAATTAGGGGCTTAGCCCAAGTTATCTAGGGTTTAGAGGAGTTGTCCTCCTATATAAATGCATGTGCCCCTTTGATTATAATCAGAAAATAAACATATTCTGTTGTCCTCTCCCTCAAGAGACAGGAGCCCAAACCCTAGCCACCACCTCCTCCCTCTCACAGCGACGGTGCCCAGCCACCGGCGTCTGCGCCTCTAGCCTCACCGACCTCACTTCCACCCCTATAATCTATGCCCGAGACCTGGTAGAACCGTAGCCTCTACCAATTTGGTATCAGATTGCTCTGGTTCGATGAGTTCTTCCGGCCTCCCCACCACCGCTCTCGCCTCCACCACTAGGAAAAGGGCAATAGGTAATCCAAACATCCGTGGCTCACGTGGTTGAAGTGCCCCACGGATAAAACAGGCGTGGCTCACCTGTGGACAGTGCCCTACTAGTAACTACAAAAACCGTGGCGCACATGGTGATAGTGCGCCACAGATATGTGTGGGCCAGGGCCCTGCTGGCCGCATGATAGATACCCGTAGCGCACATAGGGTAGGTGCGCTACAGTTGTTAGGGTTAACCGTGGCGCACATGGAGGGGGTGCGCTACGCCTAAGCAAAGGCCCCTTTGTTCTGTAAATGGGCAGACACATCCGTGGCGCACTCTTGCATGTGCGCCATAGTTGTGATTATTCCCTGTGGCGCACTAGGGCCACGTGCGCCACGGATGTGTCGACCATTTTTTTTGGCAGTTCCACTTTATGCACATGTGATCATCTACCACCCACACTTCACTTTCCCCTCCTTCCTCCTTAGATCTAGTCGGGATCCTTCTCCTTCCCACCTTAATTTCTTCACTCATTCACCATTTTTAGCATGTAGAACTTGCCTTGGATGTTACATACATAATAGAGGAAGCTCTCTAGTCTCGCGCGCACCTCCTTTCCATCTTCTCTCGCGATCGGTCTCTCATCTCGGTAAGTTGTCCATGTAAGGATGTGTTCATGCGTATGGATGATATGCTCATATGTATGTAGATGATCAATGCTCATGTGTGTATGGAGAGGATTGACGCTCATGCATGGATGTGTATTATGGAGAGGATCTATGCTCATGTGTGTATATGGAGAGGATCGAGATGCTCATGCATGTGTGTATGGACATGATATGTTCATGTGTATGGATCGGTCTCTCCCTCTCTTGTTTTTGTGTGTGAATGAGTTGCCATTTGTTTTTCCAAAATGTTGATTCATTTCCATTTTGGCAAGACTTTGGCATTTCGCAAAGGTCCTTATTTTAGGATAGGTCATGCCGAAATTTTATATCGACCATTGCATGCATGCATTGATTATGTGGTTCTAATAGACTTCTAATTGTACTGTGTATACCGTGCAGGCAAAAATGGTCCTCATAATGAGCGAAGGCATTGTGGATAGATTTTTGAAATGTGCGACGGCCGACATGTAACGAAATAACAAGACGGAGATAACATGTCCGTGCAGAAGATGCAAACTCAACTGGTTGATCGACCCAGATTCCGGGAATCTGCAGGCGCACCTACTCCGCCATGGTTTCATGGATGGATACACTCGTTGGATAAGCGATGACGAAGACGATGGAGACGGTGAAGGTGGGAAACATGACGATGATCATCACAGCGAGGACATGCGAGTTGATGAAGAGTCTCCTAGAGATGGTGAAGGTGCGGAAGCAGACCGGGATGATGATGATCTAGATGCCGGAGGAGCAGATGATGATGGAACAACATCAGGCTGGGTGCAGGAACCTTATGTTCAAGAGCTGCTTCTCAAGCAGAGGAGTAACGCCAGGGAAGACTCTAGAGAGAAATCCAAGCTTGCGCAACTTGAGAAAGACGCGGTTACTCCATTATATGAAAGATGCAGACCCGATGATACCCGGTTGAATGTAACGCTCAAGGCTATGGAGATGAAGGCAAAACAAAAATTGAGCGACACAAGCTTCGACGATATGATGGCATTCTGGAACGATCGTCTCCTGGAGGGGAACACATGTCCAACTAGTATCGAGGACGCCAAGAAAATCGTCTGTCCTCTCGATCTACCGCACATTAGATACCACGTATACATCAACGATTGCATCATTTATCGAGGCGAGGATACGGAGAAAACAACATGTCCAGTGTGCGGCGTCAGTCGATACAAGAAAGAGAAGAAAGCACCTCAAAAAGTGGTATGGTACTTTCCTATCACTCCTCGTCTGCAGCGCTATTTCATGGACCCTAAGGAAGCGAAGCTCATGCGATGGCATGCGGAAAGGAAGAAGCCAGGAGATGACGATGACCCCGAAAAGGACGAGCTGCTGACGCACCCTTTAGATGCTAGCCAGTGGAAAGCATTGGACCTCGAATTCCCAGAGTTCGGTAGAGATTCGAGGAACATTAGTCTTGGTGTGATCACCGATGGACTCAATCCGTTTGGTAGCCAGAGCAGCACGCACAACACTTGGCCCGTGTTTGTATGGATGTACAACCTCCCTCCATTGCCCTGCATGAAGAAGAAGTACATACAAATGAGTATGCTAATTCAAGGTCCAAAACAACCTGGTACCGACATCAATCTGTATGTCGGGCTGTTGAAAGAGGAGCTAGCCACGTTATGGGAATCTGGAGCCAATACTTACGACGCCGTCGCACAAGATTACTTCACTATGAGAGCAGCGTTGGTCACTACGGTGCAAGACTATCCAGGTTGCGGGTATATCTCAGGGCATGTTATCCAAGGATTCTCCACAGTCGTTAGGTGCATGGATAACACAAGCTATCTCCAACTAGAGAATGATCCAGGGTCTTCGAAAACCGTGTTCATGGCGCACCGGAGGTGGCTCGGCAAGAATGATCCATGGAGAAAACGTGGAGACCTATTCGATGGCAAATCCGAGACCGGAGGAATCCCAGAGCATAGGAGCAGCGAAGAAGTGGAAGAATTGCTGAAAAACTGGAAAGATTGTCCTAAGCCTGGAAAGAAGCAAAAGAGGCAGCAAGACAAGCCGCTGATGAAGGTATCGAAAACAAGGTCTGTTTTCTGGGAGTTGCCATACTGGAAGTTTCTCCGCATGCCTCATAGCCTTGAAATCATGCATATCACAAAAAATGTGTGCGAGAGTCTGGTCGCCAACATAATCAACATTCTAGATAGGACGAAAGATGGTCCAAAAGCAAGGTACGACCTGATATTCATGGGTATCCGGAAGGAGCTTCACGGAGGATGCACTACTCCTGATGATCAGGATGATGACAATGATCATGAGTCGAAGACGACACAAGGTCGTCGAAAGGGTAAAAATTTCAAGAAGAATGGATATTACTGCCCTCCTTCTTGCTTCACTAAGCCAGGATGAGATCAAACAGTTTTTCAAGTGCCTTCTAGGAGTCAAATTTCCTTACAGCTACGCGTGCAAGATAAGCAGATACCTAGACGAGGCGAAACAGAGGTTCAGTGGCATGAAGTCTCACGACTGTGACATGCTAAGGACGCAGGTACTTCCGGTTGCACTAAGAGGGATAATGGACGAGCACGTCCATGAAATGTTATTTGGCCTCTGCAAGTTTTTCGACGTCATCTCTAGGAAGTCGATTGGCGTGAATCAGCTCGGGAGGCTACAGGAGGAGATCGTGGTGATACTATGCGAGCTTGAGGTCTACTTCTCGCCCGCATTCTTCGACATTATGGTGCATCTGCTGGTCCATGTCGTGGAGGACATCGTCCAACTCGGCCCGATATTCCTCCGCAGCATGATGCCGTTCGAAAGGATGAACGGACACATCAAAGGATACATTCGCAACAGGTCCCCTCCAGATGGAAGCATAGCCAAGGGCTTTCTGGCCGAAGTGTGCATCTCTTTCTGCATGAATTATATAGACATCGAGAACCCTGCCGGTATTCCCGTCAACAGGCACCTTGGCAAGCTCGACGGATCTGGTCACCAAGAGGGTCGTCGCGTACTGCATGTAGACTTTGATTTTCGACACGCAGACTTTGATCGAGCAAACCTCGTCACGCTGTAGTATTTTCGATCCTTGGGTACAGAAGCACAAAAGGTTAATCGAGAAGAAGTACAATGACCGGGGCATACAGAGGACGCATGGGAGAAATAATCAAAGAGCACAACTCAGATTTCACACGTTGGTTTAGGCAGACGCTCCTTGATAATCCCCATGATCACATTCTTCTGACACGGAAAAGATCATATTCACCTTTTCGTAGGGACCCATGCAAAACCTGGTGACCTATCAGGCGTATGATATCAACGGCTACACATTCTAGACGGAGGAAAAGGACAACAAGTGTGATTATCAGAACTCAGGCGTAACGTCGGAATTCTACACCGATGACAACGTGAATGAAAGATTCTAAGGAAGGATGAGGAGATCTGGTAGCTCGACTACTATGGAGAAAAGGTGCCGATGTTCCGTGTTAGATGGGCAAAGAGCGTCGAAAGAGAAGACCGGTATTTCACAACCATGGTGATACCCGAAGCAGCCAAATCCAAGGCCGCCGGTGTGAACGTGGCCGCGAAAAATGAACCGTGGGTACTGGCTACCAAAGTGGACCAATGTTTTTTCATTACCGACCCGACAAATCCTAGCCGTGTTATCGTGAGGAGAGGAAAAAGAAACATCATCGAAATGGATGGAGTCGCCAACGAGCAAGACTTCGACCAGTACGGCGATCCAAAGATTGAAGATGACAACGACTACGATAGAGAAACATACATCACAAGAAGAAAAAGGACAACTCTACCAAAAAAAGTAGCCCGTTCGAAAGAAGAAACATTAAAGTGCCGGGGCCAAATTATTCAACCACGACAAAGAAGGGAAAAATATTGTAAAACTCTAGCTCAAAAAATATTGTAAACGCGTGGTCGAAAAAGATTGTAATATTCATGGACAAATTATTATGAAATTTAGTTATACTTTGAATCATATGTGTACCACTTTTATGACACATATTATCATTTTTTGGCATTTTTGGAATATTTAAAAGTATTTTAAAAACAAAAAAAAACTTTTATGGCATATATCACTACTTTTGGGATTTTTTGGAACATTTAAAAGTAACCGCGCCACGCCCGCCTCTCATCCCCAAGTCCGAGCCCCGCTGCCGTGCTCTTGATCCACCACCACACTCTCGATCCGCCGCCACTCTAGGAGGAGTACATGGAGGAGGAGGAGCCCGAGCCCTGCCAGCCGCCGCCACTCGAGGAGGAGGCCGTGGAGGAGGAGGCCCGTGCGCGTCCGAGGAGGAGGAGTCCGTGGAGGATCCCACTATCGTCCGCCAGCCGCTCTAGGAGGAGGACATGGAGGAGGAGGAGGAGCCCGAGCCCTGCCAGCCGCCGCCGCTCGAGGAGGAGGCCCGTGGACGTCCGAGGAGGAGGAGTCCGTGGAGGAGCCCGCCGTTGTCCGCCAGCCCTCATCATCCTCATCTCAGAGGTGAGCGCCGCCCCTCACCTCTCTCCTTCTCTCCCTCTCTCCTTGAGCAATGGTTAGGGTTAGGCTGCCTCTGCAATGGTTAGGGTTCACAAGATTTAGCTTTAGCACATGATGGTTCAATTGATGACTCTGAAAGCTCCAGAACACTGGAATTGACATTTTGTTTGTATATAAATGGTACATGTATATAAATGGTGCATCTATTTGTGTGTAATTTTATGTATTTTGTTTGTATATATATGTACATTATATTGTAATGGTGCATTATATCCTAATATGTACATTATATCCTAATGGTGACGTTGGAGCGGCCGCCCACCCGACTGTGCGATGTATATATATATTGTTGTAGGGTTTATCCCTAGCGCCGCCAGCCGCACGCATCCCCACACACCCGACCATGCGATGTATATATATTGTTGTAGGGTTTGGCCCTAGCGCCGCCAGCTGCACGCATCACTGCACACCAACCGTGCGATGTATATATATTGTTGTAGGGTTTGGCCCTAGCGCCGCCAGCCGCACGCATCCCCGCACACCCGACCATGCGATGTATATATATTGTTGTAGGGTTTGGCCCTAACGCCGCCAGCCGCACGCATCTCCGCACACCCCCACGCATCCCCGCTCTCGCCCTAGCGCCGCCAGCCGCCGTCCTAGCACACCTCTTAAATATTGTCAATAGCATTATAACCAAGCGTTGTTAATAAACTTTCATGACAAGTTAATTAGAAGAACTAAATGTACCCTCTCATATGAATCCGGGGTTTCTCCGAATTAGGGTTTGGAATGACCAAGCATGTATTAGGGTTACATTTGAATACTTTTAACCTGTCATATCATCATCCTTTCTCGAGCATTTCAATAGATGTATTACTGATATTTGTGTGATAATATTATTGTTTCATAAACTATGGATCCACTCAGTAGAAACCTTGAAGAGGTAGAAATAATGGAGAACATGATCCACGAGGACACCTCACAATATCTGAACTTGGAGGGACATGATGATAGCTCAAGTAGTCATGGAGAAGATGACGACTTTGGTGAACGCACTTTAGTGATTACAAAGTCTGTTGAGGTATATGCATGGATTAAGCCTCTGCTGACTTGCACCGATTGATTTGTATATATATGTACATGTATTAATTAACGCTTCTTTCTTCTTTTAGCCCCTGGATCTACCATCCAGCAACAATCTTCTTCTAGGAAAAAGAGCAAGCAAGGCGCGAGCCATCGGTAGAAAGATCGTGCAAAGTTCACGATCGAAGAAGTCCATGTTGATGGCATGCCGATGGCGCACAAGAATGCCGAAGACAAATTTATACGTTAGGCTGGAGTTCTTGTTAGGGACCAAATCCCAATCATAATTGAATATTGGAATAAGCCAAAGAAGGGCAACGGTACCTTTATCGATGAAAGATCCAAAGAAACACTTTGGACTTTGCTGTTGGTAAATTTCACCCTATCGCCAGAGGAGGATGAAAATAAACTTGTTATAAAGGAAAGGTCAAAGAGTGGACTCTAAATAAGATGGCTGACGCTTTCCGCAACTGGAAGACAAAATTGAACAAATTTTTCAAAGCTCGCGAGACTCCAGATTTCGAAGACGCATATTATGCAAAGATAAGACCTCACTGGCCCGAATTTGTGGCATACAAGGAAGGTGGTATAGCTACAAAGAGGTCAGAAACCAATACGCTAAATGCCCAGAAGAAGGAATATCACCAGAGGACGGGGTTAGGTGGCTACATATCTTAGAGGCCTAAGTGGGAGGAAGCTGAGAAGGCCCTGCGCTAGAGAGATCACACCCCAGACACATGGGTGGGACCTACATGCAAAGACTTGGTTCTACGGAATCAAGGCAAGGTTGGACCTAGAAACGGGATTGTGTATCTTCCCAACAATTCTTGCCAAACCCGTCATTGAACTCATCACGGCATACGAGGAAACAGCCGCTAGGACCTTCCATCCCGACAGAGAGAATGACCAGCTGACACGTGCCATCGGTAAAAAAGAACATCCTGGACTTGCACGAGGCACAGGGGGTATGACGTGGAAGGATGGGTTTGACGAGTGGGGCGACTCTTACATATGGCGCGATAGAAAGGAAAAAGAGCATACAGACCAGATGACACAGATAGAACATGCACTTGTGGCGCTCCAGGCGCAAGTGAATGAACAAAAGAGCCAGCAAGCTACCGGCCCATTTCAGCGGCACGAAGAGACTGCATTGGAAGTCGCCGCTGCATCAAGCTGAAAAGCAGCATGGCTTCCACGGAGAACATGCAGCCCATGCTTAAAATGGCGGGTCCTCGATACCCCGTGGATGAGATCATGGAGAGCGAACACGCTGAGCTGCATGTGAGATTAATGGGCTTATCCATTAAGGTGGTGGTCGGCTATGCCTTACCTCCTGTAGCTGGTGGAACTTACCACTGCCGACCGATTCCAGATGGCTATGCTATTGTCGGGGTGGATGAGGTTGTGAAGGAATATGAGGAAGCATAGCTTAACCATGCTACAGGTGAAGGGGAAACTCAACTCAATTTTGAAGTGAAAACAACCATTCTTTGGAAGAATGAACACATCGTGCTTCCAAACTGGAGGCCACCGGCACCCCCGCCGTCTCCGCAGCGTCAGCAGTCTGAGCCGCCTCAGCCGTCTCCGAGTCATCAGAATACTCCCCTGTCGTCTCCGACGCTTCAGCCATCTCCTGTGCGTCAGCCATCTCCTGCGCGTTAGCCATCTTCGGCGCGCCATCCATCTCCTGCGTGTCAGCCATCTCGAGCGCTTCAGCCATCTCCTGCGCGTCAGCGTAAGCGGAAGAGCACTGCCATGAAGAGCATCACTAGCACTGCCACGAAGAAATCCGCAGGAAACCGTATGCCAAAGAGTTCAAGAAACTATGTCCCGCAGCCTTCCGCCAAGCCATTGTCGGTATTACCGTGGAATCGCAACGATGAGGAGACCAAGAGGATCTCGGAAGAAGAGGTCAAGAAATTCTTTGCACCTAGACGAGCCGAGCCAAAGGAGAAACTAGATCCGACGATGGTGGAGAAGTTTTACAATAATCTTTTGAAACCTGAAACCCCACTTGTGCCAGACTACGAGCGCCAGATTATGAAGGGGAATGCAAGGCGGAGGGAGTCTGAAAGTAGCAGTCGTGCGGCACCCTAGAAAATAGTTCCCATGATCGGAGAGCAGGAAAACCAATCATGCGCCCCACTCCAAGTGTTCGACACACGGATAGCTCCTCCTGTAAATGATTACGAGGCAGATCTACAAAGAAAGGCCAATGAGATGGGGATGACTTACATTGCATACTTGAACATCATGGGAGACAAGTTGCCCAAAGGTGATGTCAACCCAATACAACCATGGAAGTATGGGAATAATATCGTCAAGAAAGAGGAGCTCAAGAATCTACCAACAAAGACGCGAAGATTGCATAAGTGGTACCTTGATATCTGCAAGACGAGAAAGGAAGTATGGATCACGGCGCATATAAGAGATCAGATTTTCTTGTGCGGAGACGACGAGATCACCTTCAACATTCAAGACATGCATTTTCTATTCAATAAGAAGGAACTCGACAAAGCTGCCATCAGCCTTTATTGTGTGTAAGTACTATTTCTGTAATTTCTATCTCATCTCATTCAATTCATTAATTGCATGTATATATATGCTCACCATATATGTATATACTATTATAAAGGAAAAAGGTTATGGAATGCATTAAAGGAGGCCCTTTTGACATTGGGTTCGTTGACACAAATAGAGTTCATGAAGAAGTGGTAAAACACAAACCCGGCCAAACCGAAGATTTCTTGCTAACGTATGTACTGAGACAACAAACCAAAAGGGAAATACTATTGCCTTACAACTTCTCGTGAGTGTTACCATCTCTTCTACAAATTCTGTTTCGGCTTACTCGATGTTAAGTGTAACTGATGATGAGTTATGCTTGCGTAGGTTCCACTTTATTCTGCTAGTCATTCAAGTTGACTCAGGAAAAGTCCTTGTCATGGGCTCGTTATGAAAAGACCAAGAGCTATGGGCGGACTTTAAAGAGATGCTCCAGAGGTAATTTCAATCATATTATCGCAATAGATCGGCAACTTTCGTAAAAACAAGTAATTAATTACTCCTTTATCCAATTTTTTTGCCGGACAGGGTTTGGAAAAGGTTCACGGGCAGGGCCGTGGGTGAATGGTCAGAAGAACTAAAATTTGTAGACCAAAATGTAAGTAATACTAGCCAGCTAGGTCTGCGTATCTCTTTGATTCTGCTTCCAAATCCATTATATCATGCTTTATTGATTATTATTTTTATTGAACTTTCTATTCTCATAAAGTGCACGCATCAGGGACCCGGCAATAACTTATGTGGATACTATGTTTGCGAGTTCATTCGCAACACGATATGTGCGACGGGTCAAGCCACACTAGAACAACTTAGAGTAAGTAAACCAAGTACACAACATTATTTTATTACCATTAGTTGTGTTGAGTTTTATTCTTATATATTTAGATCGAACGGATGCGGGACCAACTCCTACCATTTGACCCGCATACGCATGGCGGAGAACTCTTTAGATATCCACCAAAATGAACAATGTTTGTGTATAATAATAGTTTCTTAATTATTCATGTACTCGTATGTACCGACGATGTATGTGTATACCTCTCCCGATTGATTCCCCCTCCCCCTCCCCGTCCCTGCCGCGACGCAGAAATCCGCCCAGAATGGGGCGGCGGTAGAACTCTGCCCCGGCAGAGATTTGTGTCGTTTTCCTGCCGTGGCAGAACTCTGCCGCGGCAGAGATTTATGCCGTTATCCTTCCGCGGCAGAGAACCTTTAACATTGGTTCGTGTTACGAACCGGTGTTAAAGGGGGGCTGAGAGCTGCGGCAGCCCCACGTGCGCCACCCTTTAACAACGGTTCGTATAAGAACCGATGTTAAAGGGGGGGGGTCTAACACCAAACCCCCAACAGCAGTTCTGAAACCGCTGTTAGAGGGTCTCCTGAACCGCTGTTAGAGGGTATGTTGTGTACTAGTGCACTACTGTAAAACGTGGGTTTCTTCCTTTAGAGGCCTTGAACCCATAAACACTATGAATTTAGGGGCCTTCCTTTGAAATATTACATAAGATAAGAGTCAGATGCATCTAAGTGTTATGCTTCAGATTACCATATATTACATCTGCCTAAAATTGCGTGCCCTATTCAAACAATCTTTCAGAAAACACTTATATGGAACTATAGGTCTTACTTAAAAAGGAATTTAATGAATATTGACAATATAATTACACATATACTAAATAACATAGTCATTCGTTCCTCCCAACATGCACATTTCACAATAATTACACATATAATACTTCTAGAGCATTAAAAGCATGGGTAGCGGAGCAGATCGAAGAGGACGAGGAGTTGGAGGGGAGAAGAAGGACCTGCGTAAGGGCGGGAGGCGAGGTAGTCGGAGTTGATGGGCAACTGCGGCAGAGATGTGGCCTGACATGGGATTGAGGACGCGCGGAAGGAGGGCGGTGTTGGATCTCGAGGCCACCTGTGCGAGGGGCCTGGCAGCAGCGAAGGATGCGGTTGTCGTCTCCTTTGTCCCTCCATCCCTTGCCAGAACTTGCAGCCACCGACGCCAAGGAGTCAGTGTCCTGCAGATCTTTCACTGTCCACCACGTGCGGGGATGCTGGTAGGCAAGCTCGACGGAGCGACGTGCATCGTCCTAGCGATGCATGTGCGTGTCGGTGACAAAGCCAGCCGTGGCCACCATGGATCCTGCACATCTCGTCATTGTCGACACCATCCTGGGGGCGAGCTAGGGCTAGGGTTAGCGAGGCGGAGGTGTTTGAGGATAGGGTTAGCGAGCAGGCGGAAGGACATCCAGGTGCCGGAATGGAAGTGGGTGCGGCGGGATGTCCAGGTGCATGAACGGCAGTGGGGTGCAGTGGGATCGAGTGATTTCTGGGGTAAGGTGGAGCTGGAGATCTGGAGAGACCAAGAGAGGAGGCAGGGTCTCGTGCATGAAGGGAGAGGAAGAATGCTAGGGTTTGGGGGCGTGGTCGGAGTGGATGATCCCTCTCGATCGCCTACGATTTTACCAAACTACCAATGTCCACTTCTACGATGCAAGACTGAGATTGCAGGCCGTTTTGGTCAATTCACATCCAAACTTTGGGGGGACTGGAGGCTGGAGAAACTTCCGTTGTAACTTTGGGAATTCGATGGAGGCCATCTGAACGGTTGAGATCTGCTTCATTGGGTTGATCCATGGGTAGCCCTATTCTCTCTTCTGATTGGCTGGCTCTTCTAAAATTGGCATAACTAATTCAAAAAATTCATAAAATGGGAAACCTTCACGTGGTGTTATATTATGTGATATAGTTGTAAATAAAAATACCAAACTTGGTATATTGAAAATATTTGAAAAAAACCTTCACTTAAATGATGTATCATGTTCGAGGTTTCATGGCTTTTAGGTCAAACGACCAATATTATGGCCTGAATCGCGGCAAAGTTTGCGATAATGTGTCTATATTGTGCATGCATGTGCATCTTGATATGGTGACCAATGTTGCAGGATTAAGTTTTCCTTTTCGTTGCACAGAAAAGCCATTTTGTATTTTCCTAGTGCCAAAAATGGGGCGTTTTGTGAAGCAACCAGTAAAGGGATAATTAAAAATGGTACAACCCTATTTTTCAAAAAGATTAGACCAAATTATATGGACAATGTCCCAACTAGGATATCTCAAACCTTTCTGTCCACCCCTGGTGAAAAACACAAATTCGTGCCGAATCAGTAGGAAGTGGGTCCGATTTGAACTACATGTACATGATCTAATGCTCATGAATATTAGGAAAAATCATTTTTAGCTTCACAATATGCTATTTTATCAGAGATCAAATGAAAGTTGAGCAAGAATCGACCCGTAGAAAAATCAATGTCAAACCTCTATTGTCAAAACCATGATTTAAAATCTCTATTTACACATATTAAGGTTTTATATGAAAATAATATTTTTTTAATTTTCCGAGAAAGTAAAATTGTTCCAAAATGTCCTAAAAAAATTCTCTTAATTTTTTGCAATTACTCTGAATTTTGTTTAACTAAATTTTTATTTATGATAAAAAAGATACATAAGAATTCAAAAAAAAGAAAGAAAGGTTAACGTGTCCCGCCTGGCGAACCTGCCAGTAAAACAACGAGGTTAACAAGGCCGATAGCTGCCAGGCTGTCGTCGGCCTGAGCCGAGCCTAGAGAGTAGCCCGAGAAGTCGTAGGGTTAATAAGGCTGATAGTTCGTTAAGTAGTTGCGGTACTCTCCTCTATACATGATGACTTCGGTGGCCCGGTGGTAGACCGTGTTGCGGAGGACCTGAATCCCTGAGATCCTTAGTTCTCGACCCCCTGCCAATGGATTTTTTGTCTAATTATTTAGTTTCGACATTAGTTTCAAACTTTTAGTTTTGGTAGGAGTATAATTGGTAGTCAGTAAACATGTGAAATTCAACATGGCAAGCAGGCCCCTCATGTTAGTTGGTAGGATTATAATTGTTAGTCAATAGGTCAAAGCTATATAGACATGACATGTTACCGTTTATTGACACATGGATATACCACATATGCAGACATGTCCGAAAAACTTGACACATGGATGCGACACCTAGATCAGCCTGCTAAGGTGGTCATCGGTCTTTGTTAAGTTATCATGAATAGCACCCACGACCATTTAAATTGGTCGTAGTCACCCAAAAATAAGGTCATGGACCTACGATGTCTATGTTATGACCAACTGGTGTAAGCAAGATATGAAATTCCTCACAAAAATGGTCGTAGTTTATTAGGGGTTGTACCCTGCTAAATGGCCTACAACCAGTTGGTTCAAAATGGTTATATATCTATGACCAAAAAACTCAAGGTCGTTAGAGTCAACACATTTCTTGTAGTGCTTGTTCATAAGCCACCATGTTGCTCGGGGACGAGCAAGACTCTAGCTTGGGGGAGTTGATAAGTTCAAAATTGGAGCATTTTTACTTGTTTTTTTTTGCATATGTAGAGTAGGATTTTTAGTATTTTATGGCATTGGCACTCACCTTTTGTCCTTGTTTCAGAAGGATCCCAATTTACTAAGTATATTATGAACATATCAATTGAGACTATCATATTACACTATGATATTTTTAAGTGATAAAAGTTATTTTATTGATTTATCTTTTCACCTGGAGGAATTGCTTGCACCCAGGAGGTTCTAGGATGCATAATGAGCACTGGTATGGGCAAATCCCGCCCGTACAGTCCGCATGTACGACCCTGCATCATGACTGCCTCATCAAATACTTCCACCCCGCGAAGACAGATCATAGATCCGACATTCATGGAAACCTCCAACCACAAAAACCGCACCAGAAAGGTTACTGGAGGAGGAACTTGGAGAAAGGAAAATCCTTGCTGCTACTTAGATCATCGGAGGACAACGCATCATCCCCTACATCATCAACCACTCCATTACCATCACCATCTCTACCCCCATCTTCCATTCATTAGATCTTGTTGTAATTCCAGATTCAATTGTGGTTTGCACTAGATTCATTACATTACTTTTATCCATCCATTTGATTATGATGATGTTGTTGAATGCTTCCATGTGTGAGTAGTTACCTTCGTTCATGGTGAGATGGATAAAAACTAGCATTATTACGAAATGAAATAAAGATGATCTATTAGTTGTGTTTATGATTCATTGATCTATGATGTGTGTTTGATCTCTACCTTTAGATGGTATGTGTAGTCGGTCACATATCATTTGCCTTCGGGCCTAAAGACGAGGCCCTTTGGACGTGTTTGGAAGTGAGCCGGAAGCTGTTGTGACTAGAATCGTGGCTAGCAACCTGCACGGTCGAAGGGGGACAAAGAGATATTCACTAAGCTAATTACGATATCCACGGGGACACCCTTAATTGCGGTGGTCTATATGGGTGACTTCTCTCAGACATCGCGATGGTTATTTAGAGATGACCTCATTATTGGCTCAACAAAGTGGATTCCTACGATCCATGTAGTGAACATCTTATTATAGAACTGTCTCCACACATATCATAACATAAGAAATAGGTTATCCTAATTATGATTAATTACAACATTATAGTGGTGTATCCTACATCTACGAGAATGTCTGAGCCCTATTGAGTTCAACCACCATTCTAAACATTGTTTCTACTTGCTTTCTTTTTACTCATTTTATTTACTGTCTTGCATCCAAACAAAAACTTTCAAACACCCTTTACTTGAAATCAAAGGCAGCTTATCCTTTGGTAGATAGTGACGAGGGGCATAAAGACCCTAACCAACTAGGTCTCTGTGGGTTCGATACTCTTATTTTGAAACTAGCTACAATTGATATGTGCACTTGAAGTCATCAATTCTTCAAATCTTACTATTTGATTGTTACCCGACCTACACGATTCAATAGGAACTCAAATCTCAGATATCAAAACCTTTGTAACCACGGGAAATATCCGCATTGTGGTCTCCTCTAGGACACTTTTTGGCACTGCGCTACTTAGCACATGTTTCTTAGGTTCATCAAAAATCAAAGATCTGTTATACTCCCACTTAACTTTTCGCGAAAAATATCTTCTCAAGAAACTTGACGTTCCAAGCTACAAACTCTTTTGTCCTTGGTGTTATGGAGAAATAGCCAACAAATTCTTTGGGATAACCTAGATACACATGCTTATCCGACTTTGGTTGTAAACATTTTACTTATGCCTACCATACCAAAATTTAAGAAAATACAAGGTTTTATCCCAAAGCCATAACTCATATGGTGTCATTTCAATGGATCATGATAGCACTCTTTTCAATGTAAAAGTAGTAGTATATAAAGTTTAATCTTCAAAACATAATGGCAGTTTTATAAACGACACCTTTGATCTTGCCATGTCAAACAAGGTTTGATTATATTTCCTCAAACACTTACCATGCATTTTAATGGAACAATTCCTCAAAATCTTAGGTGTTTGCTAAAATTTGTAAATCAAATATCTTCCTTTATGATCCAATCATAAATTATTTATTTTCTTGTTATAATGATTTTCCTCTTCATCTTGAAAGTCTTTAAACATTTTTCCAATATTTCATACTTCTTCCTCCTTAGGTAAATATACACATGTATCTACTCAAATTTTGGAGAAAGTATATAAAGTTGAAATCCATCGCTCAAAACAACACATAATGGTCTATATACATCAACATGCATGATGTCCAATATGTTAGTCGTTCGTTTTTATTTGGCCTTTGAACTAAGTTTTAATTATCACCAGGAAAGTCTCACAAGCATCAATTGATCAAAATCAAAGAATCCAAAAATCCATTAATATGGAGTTTCCTCATGCTTTCTTTCCACTATAATTCAATATAATTCATTTTTTCTACATGTTTTTTATGGTTCAAAAAATATATATAATTCAAACAGATATGTCACTCATAAGTGATATTTTAATCATTCGGCTTGCGACATTTTAGAATAAGTGTTATGGATGTGATTTCTCCAATTAGACTTGTAAGAGTTCATCCATCTTCTATGGTATATCGTAATTATTAGAATATCCATTATTCTCATAATATCAAAACAAAATTACAATTGTTAAAACAAATCTTTAAGGTTAGGTTAGTTTTCAATGATAAACACAAAAACACTTTATTTGTTTCCAATGAACATCATCCCATATTCTTTTACTAGATACTCGGGCCATTGAAGTTCATGAATTGTGTTGTCCTATGTGACACTTCACACTAACCAATACGGTATTCAATACCTAAGTATCACATTGTTTAACAAGCTAAGTTACACCGAAAACATGTATATCATCTATATACCTAAGCTGGACATTTCCAATCTTTTTCTATTTCTGCCAAATATTTCTGTATTCTCTTTTAGCATTTTCTTTCCTTTTTAGAAGAATCTATCAACACATAGTCAAAAGTATGTTAGTCAAATACTAATACCCTTGGTCTTGCACTTTGAAGTGCATCACCATCATCAAATGTTTGGCGTTCTTTAAAAATCCATTCTTTAGTAATCTTTTAGTGTAGTAAACATTTTACCTAGATGCTCTATTCATCCGTATAATGACAACTTTCATGACCAAGCTATTATAGCTTATAAAGCTGAATCGCGAGTATAATGTTAGTTCCAAAAACATTTTTGGGAGATTAGGACGCCTAGCATCTCCAACCTTCACAAATTCTCATACAATATGAGAACATGAATTTTACTAAATTATACTCTATCATATTACAACCAAACATTGTTTCAGATATCACCATTGATTTAATACTACTTATTAAACTTCATGGATTAAATGGAGTTTGCTGAAAGTTTGCAATAGGACTTTTAAACTTTACATTGACATTCAAAACAATACGATACATGTTCGTAAAGTAAATATCTAGAATTCTATAGTTCTATTATCTGAATTGTAACTAAGAACAAGGTAGTAAAACGTATGCTAGTGACTATAACAAACTATGAAAGTTCACTTTGATTAAATTTATGATAAACCGAGTTCAACTTTAATCATATTACTACTTGAACTCCCACTCAAAAACAACATCCTTAAGTCATTTTGGTGATTACATGAACTAAATTCACTACACCAAGACCGACCATCACGTGAATTGGTGTAGCTGCAAAGGATATCCTCTATATGGTCATCATATCTACTATAAGAATAATGCTTTACCTTTTAATTCGTGTTCCAGGGCCATGTATGTACATGCTAGGCTCTCCAAGTAAGAACCTTAGTACCCACGTGTGTAAAATTGTCTTACACCAGTTGTATGTGAACATAGAGTCTATCACAACGTGGTGTATCAAAACTATGAAGTTTCTTAACAATGCATACTAAAGGAAGAACACATTTTTATCTTGATCTTCAAATGAGGGATCATCTTATAATGCTACTAAAGCTCCATACAAGCAAAATAAGATGCAAACAAACAACATATGCAAAAAATGATATGATATGGCTCTTGCACTTGATCACTATCTTGTGCATCATGGTATAATCTTTATCATTCCCATATGTGTAAGGCCACGGTCTATGGAACTTACACTTTGGTATGTTATAGTTTCCAAGAGTGTCAAACCATACATCAAATCATAACATTACCATATCATAACACTTGCCCAACAACAACTAAACTAGACGCTTCTAATTTATCCTTTGCATATTTTACGTGGTTTAGGGCTTTCAAAGATAGAACCGTTCTTACCTACAAACATGGAACCGCAACAATGATAATAAAATTATGAGCAACCCGTTGTAAATTAGATATTAACTATAGTAGGAGAGACAGACACCCGCTAGCCACTTATGCAAAACTAGTTATATGTCAAGCATGGAACATGTCTCATGTGCGAGGACATGTAAAGTTAGTTCGGGTCGCTTCATCCCACTATGCCACTAATATCCAAATTACACAAGAGGGTGCAATAATATTATCATAATCTCCCACATACTCATATGTGTTCTACCCGTAAAAGTATCTACGCATAGATCCGTATTTGATACCACTATTGGGTTCAGAACATAAAAAACAATAATTTTCCCATGATATGAACAACTAAGCACCAAGATCTATCTATCTAGACACAAGCAACGGGTTAATGTACATCCATAGAGAACTTACCCTAGAATACAGACATAGCGTTATGAGATTGGTTCTCCTGGATGACGTAGTCGTACACTTGCCGATCTCAAGATCGTGATGAAGTCCAGCAGGTCCAGCACCAGTAAATCCAGCACCACAAACCAGCATCGCATCCGTGATCGCACACACATCCATCACCCCAACAACCTCCTTCCCTCGCTCTAGCATAGTAGCGTAAGAATCAGATCCTTCGAGAGAAACCACCGAGAACATGTACTTCGATGATCTGAAGCCATAGGGAATTTACTAGAGGGAGAGAGAGATCCTTCACGAGGACGTGTGAGAGTGGAGGAGGAGGAGGTGCTCCTTATATAGGTAAGGGGGAATCCCCCAAGGGTCCATGCGCATGGCATGGTGGTTCCCCCACCTCTCCCTCCATAATGGTGAGTGGAGCTCCCACTCACATAAACACACCTACACTCACATGTCCACTTAGATGCATTAATTTTCCACCAAAATTAATGTATCTCTCATTTAATAAAACTATTTTATTTATTTTATTCAGAATTTTCTTAATTATTTTAGTTAAAAAACATTCACATAAAACCCCCTACAACATTTCGATATCACATGTAGAATCAATTACAGCAATTTCACTCGAAACAATTCTAGTGTCCATCGAAATAATTCAAGCACTATCAAAACCATTCTCTAGTATAATATCTACCCAATTGGTTTTGGTATACATTAAGTGTGTCACCCTATGATTCAAGAATAATGAAGACATGATCGAGACCCGTCTTTGATCAATAATCAGTAGCGGGACCTGGAGATCCATACTGACTCCCACACATTCAACAATGACTTAGTGATCGTGAGAACCTTTGAAGTTGTAACTAAATCCCTTTATCTCATGATATATTACATGTCCGAGATTCGATCATAAGTATTCCCATACCTAGTTTAATCTCGTTACCGACAAGTACTCTTTTCTTGTTCTCGTGATATAACATTCTAGTGATCTTATCACTTGCTTGCAAGCTATGTCAATGTGATAACACCGAGAGGACCCAAAGTATATCTCTCTATCATGGGATGAACAAATCCCACTCTTGATCCATGAGCCTCTACATAACACTTTTGGAGTAGCTGAACCCACCTTTATTGTCATCCTGATACAGTGTGATGTTATCAAGTTACTCTTCTGGTGTTAGTGATTGATATGATCTCATGGTCTAATGATTAGGGTTACTTTGTAGTACTTATTATAGCAATCTAAACATAATGAATTTGATCATATTACTATACTTGAGGTGAGTGTTCATCACATCATTCCACCAATGTTGTGATCCCATTATTAACAACATCCAATGTCCATGATTAGGAAAACTTTGATCAACTTCTTAATCAACGAGCTAATTTAACCGAGAGGCATAAGTAAGAACTCTTATCTGTTTATTAACCACACATGTATTAATGTTTTTAATTAACACAATTATAGAATGAGAAATAAACATTTAACATAAACAAGGAATAAGATAATAACCACTTTATTATTGCCTCTCGGGCATATTCTCTTTAGTCTCCCACTTGCACTAGATTCGTTAATCTAGTTTGAAAAACTTGCGCATTTAACACCTATGGATTTATAGTGTTGTATATATGCATTTTCTAGTGGTAAACATAATATTTGGATCTGAAAATTTCAGGTCCATGTGCATTTGCATGTCTTTGCATCTCTACACATCACTCATTCTCTAATGAAATGGAATTGTATAAATTTAGTCCTTTGGTGAGACATTTAGTTCCTTGGGGTTAAATCATGTCGATACTATTGTTGTATAATATATCTTCATAGTGTTAGCCTGCTGTGAACCACACCTAGTTTTATAACAAAATATTTGATACAAATGCCCTCCTTTGCTGCTACAATAGCAGTCAAATACTTAGCCTTTTGTTGTAGTATCCATCACAATGTCTTAACTTTGGAACTCATCCAAATCCATCATGGAATTTCCTTTCCATTATATTATGAAACCCATAGTCTAAATTGAGATAAACTTAATCTTGTGACAAAACTTGTCATGGGAATGGCCTTAGCAGTCGCTACCAGGGGTAGCGATTAAGTCTAAGTAGGGAAGAGCGAGTCTCCATCCGTGAATCAAGATTGAGGGCAAGACAAGGGTTTACCCAGGTTTGGCCCTACTTAGGGTAAAGACCTACTTGATCGTGTTCATGGAGAGTGAGATTACAGGGTGCGCGAACTCGGCATATGGGCAGCAAGTCGCGAGGATGGGGTATCTAATAGTTCGTGAGTACAATGGGAATCCTAGGGAGGTTTATATAGGGGTACCTTGCTAGGGTTTTACAAGATCTCAATCGAATCAGTAAGGGTTTCGGGATTTTGACCTAATCCGATTGGGCCTTGCTACGGTATTGGGCCTTCACGTCCAGTCACCGGTCTTCATCAGGGCCTTTATTATAGTCGCCGTCACGACATGCCCAGTCGACATTGTCCTAGGCCAGTCGTTCCCTGCCTCGGTGGATACCTCGATTGTCATATCCCCATCAGTAGTTCCCGAGTGCGTCAGGGGTTTGATGTAGGAGTCAACTTGGCAGTCAAAGTAGGCGAGTCCAGGTGGATGCCTAGTCAAATCGGTGACAAACTCCTCCAATGAAGGTAGAAGTGTCTGAACTTCAATCGCATCTTTGGAGAATCATTTTCCTTCGACTCGCCTCGCTCAATCAATTGGAATGAGCGAGTGGTATAAGAAAGTGCCAATTTGGCTGATGTTTGACAATTTGGTGCTGTCAAACTAGCTGTTAGTTAATATTTAACAGTAACCTTGGTGAATTTACCGCGAAGCAAAGGCATAACTCCGTAGTCATCGGACGACATCTTTATATAACAACACCTGCAAGAATAAACCATTGTTTGGGATATACTTTCCAGGTATACCAACGGGTTAGACTTTTGTTTCACGGGCGGCCCAGTCAGAGAAAGAGGAGGAACCAGTTCCAGCTATGACAAGGCCTAGAAGAGTTGCCGACTTAGGCATGTAGTATTACTTGTAGTCCAAGCTGTACATACTTACCGACTCTATAACATAGCCGGATAGGTCTCTCCTGTAACCCTAGGCCCCAGTGACTATATAAACCGGCCCTATGGGAGCCTTTAGGGCACAACTTAATACACAACCACAACCAACTCGCACAGGAAAACCTCTCTTGTAATCTGGTTGTAACATCCGGCTTACGCCGATATATTACTGGGTTGCTAGCAGGAGTAGGATACGATCACCGCAGTCGGATATGAACCTAGGTAAATTTGTGCTCACCTCTCCTGGAACATCCGACGTCTCACTTCCCATCCTTTCAATGCCACTAGGACCCCTATGGAGTACTTGTCAATAATCCGACGACAGTTGGCTCCAATCGTGGGGCAGGTGACCTTTGGAGCATCGTTCCAGGCGAAATCTGCGTGTGCAGGAATCGGCAAAACAATCGCCATGGGTCGCATGGTCTATGCTAGTGTTGCCCCTCTCATCATTCTTGACGAGACCTGGATTCCGGCTTCGATACCCGTGATTACCTACACGATCATGTCCATCGGCAAGATCGATATCTATCTTGATTTCGTTGAACCCGCCCAACCCATCCTTGAGGTGATGACCATGGCGGAAGAAAAGTCTGGATCTACTTTGTCCATAGAGGCGGAAGAGTTCAAGGTCCCGGAGAAGATCAAACCCACCCAGCCCACTCCTGTAGTGGAAGAAGAGGTGGAAGAAAAATCTGGATCTGATCTCCTTGATGAGATCGGATACGTAGATGAGGAATCTATCCGCTACGGCTCTGTTCTACCAGACGTCATAGCAGAAAAACTACCCATGAAGCATAGGATAAAGGAGATGATGAAGCACCCCTACATTGATTACGAAGCAATCGCCGACATCAAGGAGAACTTTGAGATGGAGGAGGCGAAACCCAGCTGTGCCACTACTTCAAGAACGTGAATAAGAAGTAGCATTGTTTCATGTACCATATAAGCACTGGATCCGACTCTGTCGATGCTGGAGCTGGTAGCGATTCGGTCCTAGACGCAATCGAAGAAAACACCAACTCACCTTGCTCCCCTCAGGAGTCAATCACGTCGCAGGAACTTCGAGACTTCGACAAAGAGATGGAGGAGTATGGACAAGAGTACATCAACAAGAAAACGCAAGGTGGGCCAAAAAATCCTCTCAGCCCATATGATGGCATGGATGAAAGCTACACCTTGCAGGATGATATGGATACCGGAGATTCCTCCGAGGTCCACAAGCCAACCATGACGGAAAGTACGGACGGAAGTTTATCCCCTGGTACCGGACCAAAAACCATATTTGCCACTGGTACGCACGTGAAGGCTACTGGGCGGTCAAAGAAGAAGAACAAAAATCCGACACCGGAAGAGCCGGACGTCGAGGAAACCAACGAAGAAAAAGTTGATAAAGAGATCGAGATGGAGAATCAGGATGGAGATCCGATTAATACCACCCCGATCGACCCTCCTGTGGATGGACACGTTGTCACCAAGGATGCACGTGAAATTTACGGAGATTCTCTCACGATTCCAATCCCAACGGCTTCGGATCTTACACCGAAGGAGCTGGAGAAAAGGGCCGAGGACCTAGAAAAGCATCGTCTGTTTCTACTTGAAGAGGCTGCACACATCGTTGAGATGAGACAACAGTTAGACAGTGATCCTGCCAAATATCAGTCAGATTTCAAGCAACATCCAAACAAGACAAGGGGAGGTCCGTCTCTTGTTAATAAGAATCCGGATATCCACAAAGATCTATTCGACGGAAAAGATGGAGAGAAGATCCGAGTCTACAACACGCCGTTCGAAAATGCTGCTGCAGCTCGAGCCATCCTCGCCAACAATCCGTCTCTGCAGCAGGTCTAGCAGTGCGTCGTGTTGCTGCACAAAGGATTTAAGTTGCAGAAAACGGACGCGTCATTTAGTGGCAAGCTGGCCTCAAAATCCGAGTTTTGCCACCCTGGCGCTGACCAAAGAGCTGACGTAAGGCTTCGCAGGAATACGACTCAACGCTACCGTCCTCGTAGAGAAGAAGAGTATTCAAGAACCGGCTCAAATGGCCACTCTCGCAGGCCGGAACGTGAATGGGCAAAAGTTATTCCCGCCGCGTCCGAAGACGCCATCAGGCAATGGTTCCTCATAAGGACCATCTTCGGCACAACAACCGCTATAGAGAAGACCTGGAAACACGTCGCCAGCGAGAAGAGCATGATCGGCTACAGATGCCACCACCGAGCCGTCCAGCTGGCAACGCCGGACGAAGAGATGATCCGGATCGTCCTGAATCAAGTAGGGACGGTGCCCGAAGAAACAGGCATCGGAGTCAGCATAACGAGGCTCCACCGCCACCACCATGTAACCCAGCTGGAAATAATCCACCAAGGCCACCATTGCCTCCTAGCAGCGACCATGAAGGATCCAGACGCAGCCATGGAAGCCGCAGGGGTGGAGGCGGCAATGGTGAGAGGAGAAGCAGAAATCCGAATCCACCGCACAGAAGCCGCGAGCCTCCAAGGCGCAGATCTCTCTTGCCAAACGACGCTCGCCATCGTATTGAATCAAACATAGAAGCGCGGTGTTAGAAGGAAGAAGACGTGTATGTGGGACCCAAGTGCTTTGGACCACGCATACGTTAGACCAAATTTCCGGTTGACTTTGGTATTGCCAAACACATTCAGCCCTACGACGGCGCAGCTTGGCCAGATACCTGGCTCCAGGATTTCTTCCATGCCTGCTGCATCTCCAAAGGAGGAAACAACCTGGTTGCAGTCCGATATCTCCCGCTCATGCTAAGGAAGACGGATCGATCATGGCTCAATGAACTGCTAGAGAATTCAATTCACAACTGGTATGATATGCAAAGTGCATTCTTTTCGAACTTAGAGGGAACATACAGAAGGCCCTACACAGTCGGAGACTTGTAGCGTTGCACCCAAAGACTCGGAGAAACCTGCCGGGATTACCTCGGATGCTGGATTGACACAAAAAACTCCCGCAAAGGAGTAAACGAGCAAACTGCGATAGAAGCTTTTATTGCAAGACTTCCAGTCGGACTTTTACGTCACAGACTGAAGCTTGACCACGTCACATATTTGGAAAAAATGATAGAAACAACAAGCAAATATGATGACGCCGATGATGATTCAGAAGAGCTGCTAAATATTCTGGCTAATCCCAATGTGGCCAAATAGCCAAAACAAACTCAGAAGCGCAAGAACACCTCGGACTAAAAGTCGGCTCTAGACAACACAGCTGTCAATGCAACGTTCGGATCTGGAGGACGAGGAGGGTACGGAGGCGTCCAGAGTAGAGGACGTGGAACTTCTCGAATCTAGGGCAGAGGAGATCAGCAACCCGGAAGAACCTATACCTGGAATGATATTGCCAATAATCCCTCTGTCCACCACTTGGATAGTAATGGAGGATATACCCACACAAATCCCGAGTGTCATTTCAACGACGACATATTAAAGACGAATCCACTGGCTACAGAGCCAAGCGACAAAAAGGAAAGAAAAATTCCGAGAAATGAAAGGAGCCCAAGGAAGATTCCGACATGGAAGAAGCGGAAGCCGCTGCAGAGCTCAAGTCGGATGGAAAGAAAACTTATCCGACTAAGAAAGACGTATACGTCTTCTTCCTTGGATCCCAACCCGCTAAGGAAAAAAGGCGGTTCTTCTTGAGTTTAATTCCACGGTTCCGGCTGTTCCACAGTTCCTAGATTGGTTAGAGGTAAATATCACCTTTGATCGTTCAGATCACCCGAGGAAAACACATCGTTGGGGAAAGTACCCTCTGGTCTTCAATCCTCTTATTGATGGCTATGAGTTCTCTAAAACACTCATGGATGGTGGAAGAAGCATTAACATCCTCTACATCGAGACGCTCCAGCGCATGAAGCTGCACGAGATCCAGCTGAGTTACAACAGTGTAACTTTCCATGGCATTGTACTGGGGAGACAGGCGGATTCTCTAGGTGAGATTACTCTAGACGTGACATTCGGATCCTGAGACAATTATCGGACCGAACCACTCTCTTTTGAGGTGTTACCGTTCAAAACTGATTACCACGCCATCTTCGGACGTCCGGCTTACTGGGCATTCATGGCTCGTCCCTGCTACATTTACAACGTGATCAAACTTCTAGGTCCAAAGGGCGTAATCATCGTATGGGGAAATCCGAGGAAGGCGCGAGAGTGCGACGAAGGATCTGCTGCCTTCGCCGAAGCCGTGCTGCATGCCCAGGAGTACCAGGAGATCAAGAAGACCATCAATCCATCCAAGATGCCCGCTACGAAAAACGAGGTGTTGAAGCCAAGCTTGCAGTTCAAGGCGTCGGAAGATACGAAGAAAATGTCGCTGAAGGAAGATGATGCCTCCATGACGACGAACATAGGGGTAGGCTTAGGCCACGAATAGGAAAGCGTGCTCGTCGAGTTCCTCAAAGCTAATAATGATATTTTCACATGGCAGCCATCTAACATGACTGGAGTACCTAGGGAACTTGCCGAGCACTCTCTTAATGTGTACCCTGACGCTAAACCCGTCAAACAGTCCATGACGGTTTGGTGATGAAAAGCGCAAAGTAATAGCCAAGGAATTAGCCTGACTAGAATTAGCGGATTTTATAATAGAGGTCATCCATACAGATTGTGTGGCAAATCCTTTACTCGTCCCTAAAAAGGATACCAATGATTTAAGGATGTGTGTTGATTATACCGCTTTGAACAAGGCATTTCCCAAAAGATCTGTTTCCCTTGCCAAGAATCGATCAAGTTATCGACTCAACGGCAAGGTCAGAATTACTCTATTTTCTCGACGCATATTCTGGATATCACCAAATACCGACGAAAAAGTCGGATCATAAGACGTATTTCTTCACACCTTTTGGAACCTTCTGCTACAAAACTATGCCTTTCGAATTAAAGAACGCAGGACCAACATATCAACGTACTATGCAACATTGTCTCAATGATCAAATCGGACGCAACATCCATGTATATGTAGACGACATAGCAGTTATGTACAAAAAGAAGGAAACTTTAATTTCCGACTTGGATGAAACATTTTCTAGGCTACGAAAATTCAATATGATGCTAAATCTGAAGAAGTATATCTTTGAATTCCAGTCGGAAAATTGTTAGGTTTCATCATCTTTGAGCGAGGCATAGAGGTGAACCGAGACAAAATCAAGGCTATCTTAAATATTACCAGGCCGACTCGCCTGAAGGACGTATAACGTCTCACTGGTTGCATTGTAGCAGTGAGACGATTCGCCAGCCGGCTCGGCGAACGAGCCGCACCTTTGTACAAGCTCTCAAAGAAAACCGACAAATTTGTCTAGACTCAGGAAGCCGAAACTGCCCTGCAAAGTTTGAAAGATCTGCTTTCGAACCCACCAGTTCTCACAATGCCAGAACCTTAGGAACCTATGTTACTCTACATTGCAGCGACCAACAAGGTCATAAGTGTGGTAACAGTAGTTGAGCGCGAGGAAGAAGGCCATGAGCATAAGGTGCAGCGGCCTACTTATTACCTGAGTGAGGTCCTGACAGAATCAAAACAACGGTATCCACATCACCAAATCTAGCCTATGGAGTGTTATTTGCATCTAGAAAGCTACGCCACTAGTTTCAAGAGAACAAGATCACAGTGGTGAGCACTGCTCCCTGCAAGATATAATCAATAACTGCGACGCCACATGACGTGTCTCTATGTGGGGAATAGAGCTTGCAGCTTTCAACACTGAGTACAAACCACGTACAATAATCAAGTCCCAAATACTTGCTGACTTTGTTGTTTATTGGACAGAAACAACAGAAAACACAGGCCCTCCAGACTCGGAATTTTGGAGCCTTCACTTTGACGGATCAAAATCACGAGGAGGCTTGGAGGCTGGCGTGGTGCTCAAATCGCCCCAAGGAGATAAACTATTCTATGTGTTGCAAATACACTTCACGACAACCAATAATATTGCCGAGTATAAAGCACTGCTGCATGGAATACGCATGGCCAAAAACATTGGCATATCAAGACTCATATGTTATGGAGACTCGGATTTAGTTTCTCAGCAAGTATCCGATATCTGCAACGCAAACAAGCACATGCCATCATAGAGAGCTGTTGTGGATGAACTATCTAAATCGTTCAAGGGTTTTTAGGTTCAACACATCCCTCGAGCAGAAAATAAGGAAGCAGATGCTCTATCAAGGAAAGGCTCTGCGCGGAAACAAGTACCGGATGGTCCCCTCCATAGTCGGAGTTGATGAGGACTATCCAAAGAAATCCGACTCACCTTTAATAGCAGTTCTGGCTGTAATTCCCAGCTGGACAAAACCCTATCTGGATTTCCTGATAGACGGAAAATTGCCCGAAGACGAAGTCTTGAGCCGGCAGATTATCCGACGAGCAAAATCCTACACTATAATAAATGATGAGAACTATAAACGAAGTGTTTCTGGCGTGTTTCAGCGATGTATTTCTTTGGAAGAAGGAGCAGAAATCTTAAGAGAAATCCATGAAGGCGAGTGTGGTCATCATGCTGCAGCCAGATCCTTAGTGGCAAAAGCTTTTGGACATGGATTCTTTTAGCTTACAGCTAAGCTAGATGCCGATAAACTGGTCAAAACCTGCAAAAACTGCCAAAAGTACGCTCATCAGGCATATGTTCCGGCTGAACAACTGCGAGCAATCCCTATTACATGGCCACTTGCAGTCTGGGGGCTTGATATGGTAGGGCCGTTTCGCACGGCAAAATGCAGATTTACTCACCTCCTAGTAATGGTAGATAAATTTACAAAATGGAGTGAGGCTAAATCCATAACAAGTTGCGATGGAGCCACAACCAAAAAGTTTGTCAAGGACGTAATCATCCGATTCGGATATCCGCACAGTATAATTACTGAAAATGTGATAAATTTTTCCATGTCTGAACTTGCCGAATTCTGCGAAGAACAAGGGATCCGACTCGATATTGCATCATTCGCACATCCACAAGATAATGGAAAAGTCAAAAGAACTAATGGCCTTATTTTACAAGGAATCCGACCTCGCCTCGAGGCACCGCTTCGTCGGGCCGCGGGGGTTTGGGCGGAAGAATTACCGTCTATGATATGGATCTTACGTACTCCTAACAGGTCAACCGATTATACTCATTTCTTCTTGGTCTATGGTGCAGAAGCAGTTCTTCCAAGTGATCTGATTCATCAGGCTCCACAATTCAAAGCATATATCGAAGAAGCTGCAGAAGTTTCTTGACAAGATGATCTCGATATAATCAAAGAAGTACGCGTCGTTGCTGAGCAGAGATCTACAGCCTCTCAGCAGAAGTTGCGCAAGTATCATAGTCAGAGAGTGTAAAATCATTCTTTAAGAAAATGCGATTTGGTTCTCCGACTTGTGCAAAAGAGAAAGCACAAACTTTCCCCAATTTGGGAAGGTCCTTTTATGGTTAGCAGATTTCTGCATAATGGGTCATATTATTTAACCGACATGAGACCAGTCAAGAAAAGACCTGATACTCGGAAGAGAAAGAGAGCTGGTGGCAGCACAGACCCGGATGAAATAGACCGTCCATAAAATATTGCATAGCTACGTCCCTTCTATTCTTAGTTATATTTCCTTGTAATCATATATGTACATGTTCAAAGTGAAATAAAGTGTTGGTTTCCTCATATGTTATCTTTGAGAAGTTTTTTGCCATCCTATTTCCAAAAGAGCATGTCATTTTTTCAAAAATCCCAGAATGCTTGAAAGTACTTTATGCTCTTGTTCGTTCTGGTTACGATTTTTGAATATCTAAAAATGTTACCTTAGGGTACAAAGTTTAATTTATTGTTTATACTTTGGTTTTTTACCTGATTGCTTAGACGCATGCATTTTCCGAGTAATGAGTTATTGGTACTAGAAGCCGGCTTTTCTTCCGAGTTTAAATTGGTTTAGCAATTGCGCTCCGTTGCTCGGCAAAGTTTCCATGCTAAAGGTTGCCAGCCCATGAAAGGGACGAGGCAGAGAGCCAGATAAAACGACAAGTATAGGCATAAAAATACCAAGTGCTTTAGAAATGTTCAAGCACATGCATAAAAAATATATAAGCAAAAGTGCCACGATAGTAAAAGCATCAGGGTTTACAAGACCGACACAAAATAAAAACATTGTTTTCATCATTACATTTCCATGAGTTCAGAATAATGCATAAATATTATCTATGCTGCAGAATTAGGCGGTGGTGATGAAGCAGGTGCAGCATTGGAGTCAATAGCATGGTCGCCCTCAATCTCAGACTCGGAAGCATTGCTGGCTTCTGGCTCTTGGGGCGAGGGAGGCGCGGCGACGGATTCGAAGAATGGCGTCGTATAGTTGGTCATCTCCGCCACACGACAAGCATAACCTGCACAAGACTCTTGGATGGCCTTGATGTCTTGTGGGTTACCCTCATCATCATCCTCGGCAATGCCCTTGGTGACGTGCCAGATTTTCATCTCGCTGTGGTGGCTCATCACCATGGTCAGAGCTGTCTGAGCAGCAGTCCGATCATAGGAGATCTTCTAGTCTTCGATAAGCTTCGGAATCTCCTTGACCTTGTCCCTCGCCTCGTGCACTGACATTGCATGCAAGTCAAAAAGCTTGACGGACTCGCCAACCTCTTCTAGAGTTTGGCGGAAGTCGTACAAGATATCTCTGACGAGCTTAATGCGCTTGAGGCGAGGTTCAGAGGTAGGAGAGTTGGGAAGATTCAGGGGGGCTACGAAAGAACCAAAAAGTAAAAATTCAGCTGAAAAGAAAGTCGAAAAATCAACAACAAAAGAAAAGATTCGGAAATCTTACCTAGCACAGAGTGATTCCATTGAGGATGCTCCTTGCGGAGGATGTTTAGTTCACTGGTTGTGGCCTGGGCAAGATCCCTCTAAATATCTAAGTCCTTCTTGAGATCAGCTAGTTCTTTGTCTCGCAGGGCTAGGAGCTTCTCGAGCCTCACGGTCTCGTGATTGCTTGACTCCAGGATGACAGCTATGGATTAATACGATTCTAAAGTTAGCTTCTCCCGGAGCTCAGCATTCTCTATCTCCAAGACCTTTAAGTTCTCGGCTTGCTCCACCATCTTGCTGGACTGGCACAACAGTTCTGCAAAGACAAAATATTAGTCGGAGAAAACAAAGTTTGACTATGACAAAAAAACATAACTAACAAAGAAGAAGTCAAAAAAGTTTACCTTCTGCTTCATCTTTCTCAACCTTCAACTTTGAATTCTCAAAGCGCAAAGCCTTGATTTCTTTGCGCTTATTGCTAATATTCTTGAGAAAATCCTGGTTGGAAGATGCAATTTTCTGTAAATTTAGAGACGGAATACCGTCAGACGGCTACTAAGTCTTGAGCTGCAAATTTAGCGAAGTAAAATTACAGCATGAGCCTTGGGGGCTACACTACATCGTTCTTTTGCAACCTAAAAGCATCAAATCGGATCCAACGATGTTTATCCGACTTTATGATGGGGGGCTAGAGGATATGACCATAAATGGAAATAAGAATCAGAAACTTACAATGTGTTCCAGGTGCATCTTTTCAAATCCGATCTTGGTGCTGTGAAACACCTTCTCGGTAAGGATAAGGGAAGGAACATCCGTTGCTAGAAGCTCGCCAGATGCCACATTAGCGTCCTGGACCAAAATTTGGTCCAGGAGACTAACCAGCTTGACATCCTCCTCCTCTTGGCTCGCTGCCTCTAGAGTCAAGGTTTGCTTCTCAAGACTGGATTGAGCCAGTCTGAGGATCTCTTCCTTCTCTTTCCTATTCAGGCCAGAGATAGCGGAGCCGGACATTTTATCCATTGTTCCTATAGATATTACCATGGGATCATTACCCTTGACGGGTTCACCCTTGTTAGTTGCCTGGTCATCAACGGTGACCAGGGCTTTCGAGACATTGCCAGCATCAGGAGAGGCGGAAGCTCCCTGTGCTGATGGAGTATTGAATGGAGTCGATGGCGGCACAGCAGGAGAAATGACAAGCTTTTGCAGACGCATCTGCTTGCCCAGCTTGGTCTTGCTCTTCAAAACTGAATTAGCTCTAGAACACGAATATCCTAAATATCAGGTGTGCTCTGGAAAGAAATAAAGGTACAAAAGTACTGAAAATTAAAGATAGGGTGCTTGCTTTTTAACTACTGGTAATACTTGGTTACCAGCAGCAACAACAACTTATTTTGTTGGACAAGCATTGGTGTTATTTTGTTGGACAAGCATTAGTCATTTTGTTATTGACTAGAGATCAAAAAGAAGAAGCAGACATCCAATAGCATCTAGCATGTTAAAATGAAAGGAGATCAATATGCAATAAGTGAAGAACAGAATACACAACAATTCCAGTATTGAAAAATAAGTAGATAATAGAATTCACATGTTAAACGTTAAGAGTTTGTTCAACAAAATTATCATAATTCACATGTTAAACGTTAAGTGTTACACTATTGTATCCGCTACAAACTGCTAAGACTAAATACTTTATTTAAGCATAATGTATAGCAGAAGTTTAAGCATAATGGACTAGGTTTAAAGAAAGTAAAAACTAGATGACATAAGATCATACTTCATATATATATAACTGAGACTAATAGTTAAAACAAGAACTTGAATCATTATAATTACCAAAATACACAAGTTCTTAAATATATATAACTAAGACTAATAAATACTTAGGAAAACGAGCTAATAAGTTTTACACAGCGAAGAACCCTAACCCTTCTCCAGGGAAATGTACCTTACTATTGAAGATTTAGATGTCACAGTCGCCGATCTTGCCAAAAGATAGGTAGACATGGTCGATGCGGAGCTTGTCGTAGGTGGCCTGGTCGAACAACACCGCGTTGTTCACCTTCTCCTTTTCTTCATTTGATCCACTTCTGCAAGGACAATAAAATGCATTAGCACACAGATACAAGGGTCGCATAAAAAAACAAAGAGAGGAGCAGGGCAGTAATCGACCTTCTTCTGCTTGCCGCCTTGGGATTTGTCAGGCACATCACTCTGTTAGAGAATTAATATAAACTAATCAGCAATAACAAACTATTTGGAATTGAATTAACAAACAAAAGCATCCCCAAGTCCGACAGCTGGAAACAGAATCACACGTATTGGACATATGCCATTAATTAAAAAACACTATTTGTAGCCCCTGCATACTGATAGGTATTATAACATGCATCCGTTCTAAATTTTAAGTAATAATAATTGATCTCCTTATTTCCTAAATGTCCTAAACCATAGTACCAAGGGAGAATTACACGTGCCATATAAAAACCTTGTTACAAAGATGACAAGAGTTTAGTTCTTTCACTCAATTTGTACCAATTGACAAGGATAGATTACTCTTGTTGTAGAAGCAAAGAACAAACAAAGGAAATACACTACATGGAAACTGAAGGAAATACACTACATATTATGTTGTCCTCTCACTCAAGAGACGGGAGCCCAAAACCTAGCCGCCACCTCCTCCCTCTCGCAGCGGCGGCGCCCCTACAATCTACGCCCGAGACCTGGTAGAACCGTAGCCTCTACCAATTTGGTATCAGATTGCTATGGTTCGATGAGTTCTTATGGCCTTCCAACCACCGATGTCGCCTCCACCGGCGCGGCCACCGCCACCTCACAGCAGCCGCCTCCACCGTCCACCACGGGTCCGCCCACCTCGGGCATCACGGCCCTGGCAGCCGACGCGGGCCCCGTCATCTCTCCGGCGGAGATGTCGTCGGTGATCCGCGACCTCACCCTGGTGGTCTCGAACCTATGGACCTTCCTCCAGACTCCCTACACGCCACCGCCGCCACCACCCCCATCAACGGCGCCCTTCGTGCCACCACCACCGTCCATCGTCGCGCCCCAGGGAATCCCGATCACCCAGATTAGTTTCCTGTCGTCACCGTCCCCGCTACCGACGTGGATCGACACGCCGACCTACATGTTGGTGCCGCAACAACCGACGGTACTGCGGCCGCACACCACCACCTTCGGCGGGTATACTGACCCACCCACCGGGATCTCCATGGTGCCGTAGGACTCTCCTCCCGCCGCGACGGGTCGCCACAAGAGCACCTACACGGCCTCGCCGCACGTGCAACAGCCGCCTAGCTTCACCAAGTTGGAGTTCGCCACCTATGACGGAACCATCGACTTCCTGAACTGGCTCAATCAGTGCGACTAGTTTTTCTGGGGGCAACGGACCATGGCGTCCGACCGCACATGGATCGCCTCCTAACACCTCTATGGCGCCGCACAAACATGGTACTACGCCCTCGAGCAGGACGAGGGTGGGATGCCTCCGTGGGAGCGCTTTCGCGACCTGCGCCTCCTCCGGTTCGGCCCACACATACGTGGGAGCCGGCTGGCCGAGCTCGGTCGCCTCCCCTTCACCACCTCGGTGCAGGACTTCGCCGATCGCTTCCAGATGTTGGCATGCCATCCGCCTAGCGTCACAGCTCGCCAGTGTGCCGAGCTCTTCGACATCGGCCTTCCTGACCACATCCACGTCGACATCGAGATGTGCGACCCCCAGGACCTGCGGATGGCCATGTACTACGCGCGCGTGTACTAGCAGCGTGCCAACGCCATGCAGCAGGCGTTTCCAGGACGCGGCACGTGTCCCCCGACCCGCCCCGCACCGGCGGCCGCCACCCCGACGCGCCCCACCCTGCCGGCCTCTAGTGCAGTCGCCCCCGCGCCGACGCGTACCTTCCAGCGCTTGACGTCAGCCGAGCAGCTCGAGCGGCCAAGCAAGGGCCTGTACTTCAACTTCGATGAGCCGTATGCGTCGGGTCATACGTTCGCCCGCCTGTTCTACTTGGAGACCATCGATGATGCGGAGGTGGAGGCCCTCACCATGGAGCTCGATGCCACCAAACTCTCCGAGGCCGGCGTCACGACCTACGGGCCGGTCGATGTGACCGCCTTCGTCGTCTCCCTTCATGCCATGGCAAGCATCAAGACGGCAAAGACGATGCTGCTTCCGGTGACGATCAACGGGGAGCGTCTCACCGCGCTCGTCGACACGGGCTCGACACACAACTTCCTGTCCAGGGACGCCATTGCCGCCTCGCACTTTAGCCGGCGGTCGCAGAAAAGTTCAGCATCACCTTCGCCAACGGGGACCACCTTACTTGCCATGGCGTGGCGGGTAGGTTCCTATCCTCATCGGCGACGAGCGATTATCCATAAACTGCATCGGCATCCACCTGGGCTGCTAAGACTTCATGCTCGGCGTCGATTTCCTGTCCACACTAGGCCCTATCCTTTGGGACCTCGACAGGCTGTCCCTCATCTTCTGGCGCGTGGGGGGCCATCGCGTTCAGTGGACGGGCATCGGCGGCTCCGGTGCCGCGACCCTGCAACTTTAGTTGATGGCGGCCGCAGTTGACGAGGCGCATCTGCTCCTGGCCGACCTCCTGCAGCAGCACAACGACATCTTCGACAAGCCACAGAGCCTCCCACCCGCGCGGCCCTGTGACCACCGCATCCACCTACTGCCGGACACGACACCTGTCGCCGTGCACCCGTACCGGTAACCCCAGCTGCAGAAGGACGAGCTCGAGCGCCAGGTGGCGGTCATGCTCGCGCAAGGCATCATCCGGATATCGACATCGCCGCTATCCGCCCCGGTTCTCCTTGTGCCAAGACCGACGGCACATGGCGCTTCTGCATCGACTACCCGTGCCCTCAACGCCATGACGTCCAAGGACAAGTTCCCTATCCCCATCGTGGATGAGCTCTTGAACGAGCTACACGGAGCGTGCTTCTTCACCAAGCTCGACCTGCGCTCGGGCTATCATCAGGTGTGCATGCACCCGGACGACATCGAGAAGACGGTGCTCCATACTAACCATGGCCACTTCGAGTTCCTGGTGTTGTCGTTCGGCCTCTCCAACGCGCCGGCAAAATTCAATGAACGACGTGCTAAGCCATACTTACGCCGCTTTGTGCTTGTTTTCTTTGATGACATTCTTATCTATAGTTCATCCTAGGCAGAGCACCTGCAGCACGTGGCCATCATCTTCAACGAGCTTCGAGCGCATCATCTACACCTCAAGCGCTCGAAGTGCTCGTTCGGCACGACCTCTGTAGCGTACCTGGGGGACATCATCTCGGCGGAAGGTGTCGCGATGGACTCGGATAAGGTCGCCGCCGTCGCCGCGTGGCCGACCCCGCGGTCCCCGTGGGCTCTCCGCGGCTTCTTGGGCCTCGCCGGCTACTACCGGAAGTACATCCGGGACTTCAGCCTCATCGTCGTGCCACTGACGTGCCTCCTTCTCCGCGACGACTACAGAATTCGAATCTCTGCAATGGGCGCTCACGACGGGACCCGTCCTCTAGATGTCGGACTTCGACATGCCGTTCATGGTGGACTGCGATGCCTCTGGCATCAGTTTCGGCGTCGTCCTCCACTAGGGTAAAGGGCCGCTGGCCTTCTTCAGCCACCCCTTCGCCGCTCACCATGACAAGCTCGCGGCATACGAGCGCGAGCTTATCAGGCTGGTCCAGGCAGTGCGCCACTGGCGACCTTATCTTTGGGGCCGGTCATTCCGTGTGCGTACAGACTACTAAATCCTCAACTTCTTGCTGGACCAGCGCCCTTCCACTGTCCCGCAGCACCAGTGGATCAGCTAGCTCTTCGGCTTCGACTTCACCATCGAGTACCGCCTCGGCCGTCTCAACACGGTCGTCGACGCCTTGTCCCGCCGTGACACTGAGGATGTCACAGACGACGTTGCCACGGCGGGCGCCGTTCTGTGCATCCGCTTTGGGCCGTCTTCGCCTTCATCGACGACATCCGCCGGGCAACTTCAACTGCCGCGGACGCACAGGCGCTCCGCGGGCACCTTGACGCCACCGAGATGGGGGCACCCTGGCGCCTGGACGATGGGCAGCTTATACACGGGCACCGCCTCTTCGTGCCCGACCACGATGACCTATGGCACCAGGTCTTGTCCCTGGCACACTCTGCAGGACACGAGGGCGTGCAGAAGACCCTCCATCGCCTCCGTGCTGATTTCTACATCCCCGGTGATGGTGCGCTGGTCCGTGACTGGGTGCGGTCATGTGTGATATTCCAGCGGAACAAGACGGAGACGATGCAACCTGCGGGTATGCTACAACCGCTGGACGTACCCTCCCAGGTGTGGGCTGTGTGGGCTGATATCTCCATGGCCTTCATCGAGGGCCTTCCCAAGGTGGGCGGCAAATCCGTTATCCTCACGGTGGTTGACTGCTTCTCCAAGTACGCGCACTTCATCGCCCTCGGCCACCCCTATACAGCCGCGTCCGTGGTGCAGGCCTTCTTCGACGGCATCGTCCGCCTCCATGGGTTTCCTTCGTCCACCGTCAGCGACCGTGATCCTGTGTTCACGGGTCACGTGTGGCGGGATCTCTTTCGGCTGGCGGGCGTGAAGCTCCGTATGAGCACGGCGTTTCACCCTCAGACGGATGGCCAGTCCGAGGTGGTCAACAAGGTGCTCGCCATGTATATGCGCTGTGTTACGAGTGATCGTCCACGAGCTTGGGTGCACTGGTTGGCATGGACGGAGTACTGGTACAACACATCCTATCAATCCGCCTTGCATGCCACACCTTTTGAGGTGGTCTACGGGCGCCCACCTCCGGCGATGCTTCCTTATGAGCCTGGCACGGCTCGGTCCGAGACGGCGGGCGAGTTACTTTGCACCCGCGACGAGATCCTGACTGAGGCGCGCTGGCGTCTTCTCCAAGTACAGCAGCTGGCCAGGTAGTACTATGATTATCATCATCGTGAGGCGGAGTTCGGGGTGGACGATTGGGTATGGATGCGCCTCCTTCACAGGACCACGTAGTCCCTGGACCCGCGCTCCAAACGCAAATTGGGACCTCGCTACGCCGGTCCCTTTCGTGTGTTGGAGCGTGTTGGCAAACTTGCATACCGCCTTGAACTGCTAGCTGGGTCTCGCCTCCATGATGTCTTACATGTTGGCTTACTGAAGGCCTACCGCGGGGACCCTCCTGCAGCGCCACCGCCCCTTCCTCCTACTTCGGATGGCCGACTTCTGCCAGCTCCCGCGAAGGTGGCGAAGGTGATGCAAGCGCAGCAGCGTCGCGGCGTGTGGCATGTCTTGGTGCAGTGGGCCGGCCTGCCCGAGGAGGAAGCAACTTGGGAGTAGCTCGACGATTTCCGCCAGCAGTTTCTAGATGTTTAGCTCGAGGATGAGCTGTTTGAGAAGGCGAGGAGAGATGTTATGGTCGGGCTCTAGTATACACGAAAGAGGCCCAATTAGGGGCTTAGCCCAAGTTATCTAGGGTTTAGAGGAGCTTCCCTCCTATATATAAATGCATGTACCCCTTTGATTATTATCAGACAATAAACATATTCTGTTATCGTCTCCCTCAGGAGACGGGAGCCCAAACCCAAGCCGCCACCTCCTCCTTCTCGCAGCGACGGCGCCCAGCCACTGACGTCTGCGCCTCCAGTCTCACCGCCCTCACTTCCACCCCTATACTCTACACCCGAGACCTGGTAGAACCGTAGCCTCTACCAGATGACCAGCAACATCTAGCAGCTTGATAGCTTTTGTACTTCAATGCAATGCAACTCCAAAAGCTAATCATTGACCCAATTCAGGAAGCCATTTACCATTCATAGTTTGCAGTTATAAATGGTTCGCATCGAAATAAAATAGCTATTGCTAGTAGAAACTACATGACAGTGTACAGAGATAGCATGACAAATTTCAGCGTGCATTTAACTCAAAGTGAACTAGTAACTGCTATTTTTGAAGATGGACTTGGGGATAGTAAGCAAACATCTGAAGCAGGTAGCGGCTTCAACAACCTGTAGAGCCACATCAACATGGTGTTAGGAAAAAATAGAACATGTAAGGTACTTGAACTTTAAAGGTAACATGCCATCTGTACAGGACCTAGCAAAGTAGCAAGAAATAGCTAAATCAGAAGAAAACATGTGGAAAATACATATTTCCTAACACCATGTCTTCTAAGAAATATGACTCCATTTTCTATCATCAAAGAACAAAAATATCCCAGTGGTCTAAAGTTTTCACATTGTATGCTGAGCACATCATCATCATCACAGCAAGTCATGGTCCTATATTCTATTCTAATATCCAAACAGCCAAAAAGATCAACTAGCTAGCGGAGCGAACCAGACTGCAAAGTAGAAAAGCAGAGTGTTCTTACCGACAGATCCGTAGGCTAGAGGATATTTATTTCAAACATAGGCTAGGGGATATTTATTTCAAACATCTAGAACTAGTACATTTCTATCTAGGCACTAGAACTAACACATGTTAGAAGGCTAAAGCATCAGTTCCAGCGAGGCTTATTATGAAATGAGAATAGAGCATTAGGTTTGATGTCTAAAGCAGTACGATAGAGAAATTTCTATGAATCATATGATATCACTACTCTAAAACGTGGGTTTGTTCCTTTAGAGGCCTTGATCCCATAAACACAGTGAATTTAGGGGCCTTCCATTCAAATATTACATAAGATAAGAGTCAGCTGTATCTAAGTGTTATACTTCAGATTACCATATATTACATCTGCATAAAATTGAGTGCCCTATTCAAACAATCTTTCAGAAAACACTTTATGGAACTATAGGTCTTACTTAAAAAGGAATTTAATGAATATTGACAATATAATTACACATATACTAAATAACCTAGTCATTTGTTCCTCCCAACATGCACATTTCACAATGATTACACATATACTACTGCTAGAGCATTAAAAGCCTGGGTAGCGGAGCAGATCGAAGATGTGGCCTGACGTGGGATTGAGGACGCGTGGAATTACGGCGGTGCTGGATCTCGAGGCCACCTGCGCGAGGGGCCTAACAGCGTTGAAGGAAGCGGCCGTCGTCTCCTTTGTCCCTCCATCCCTTGCCTGATCTTGTAGCCACCGACGCCAAGGAGTCAGTGTCCTGCATATCTTTCACTGTCCACCACGTGCGGGGATGCTGGCAGGCAAGCTCGACGGAGCGATGCATGTGCGTGTCGGTGACTAAGACAACCGTGGCCACCATGGATCCTGCACATCTCGTCATTGTCGACACCATCCTGGGGGGAAGCTAGGGCTAGGGTTAGCGAGGAGGAGGTGTCTAAAGCTAGGGTTAGCGAGCAGGCGGCAGGACATCCAGGTGCCGGAATGCAAGTGGGTGCGACGGGATGTCCAGGTGCATGAACGGCAGTAGGGTGCGGTGGGATCGAGTGATTTCTAGGGTAAGGTGGAGCTGGAGATCTGGAGAGACCAAGAGAGGAGGCGGGGTATCACGCAAGAAGGGAGAGGAATAATGCTAGGGTTTGGCGGCGTGGTCGGCATGGATGTTCCCTCTCGATCGCGTGCGATTTTACCAAACTACCCATGTCCACTTCTACGGTGCAAGACTAAGAATTGTAGGCCGTTTTGGTCAATTCAGACCCAAACTTTGGGGGGACCGGAGGCTGGAGAAACTTGCGCTATAACTTTGGGGAATTGGATGGAGGACATCTGAACGGTTGAGATCTGCTTCATTGGGTTGATCCATGGGTAGCCCTATTCTCTCTTCTAATTGGCTGGCTCTTCTAAAATTAGCATAACTAATTCAAAAAATTCAGAAAATGGGAAACCTTTACGTGGTGTCATATTATGTGACATAGTTGTAAGGAAAAATATCAAACTTGGTATATTGCAAATATCTCAAAAAAACCATCATTTAAATGACCTATCATGTTAGAGGTTTTATGGCTTTTAGGTCAAACGACCAATCTTATGACCTGAATCGCGGCATAGTTTGTGATAATATGCCCATATTGTGGATGCATGTGCATCTTGATATGGTGACCAATGTTGTAGGATTAAGTTTTCCTTTTTGTTGCACAGAAAAACCATTTTCCATTTTCCGAGTGCCAAAAATGGTTCGTTTTGTGAAGCAACCACCAAAGGGCTAATTCAAAATGGTACAACCCTATTTTTCAAAAATATTAGACCATATTACATGAAAAATGTCCCAACCGGGATATCTCAAACATTTCTGTTCACCCCTGTTGAAAAACAAAAATTCGTGCCGAATCAGTAGGAAGTGAGTCTGATTTGAACTACATGTACATGATCTAATGCTCATGAATATTTGGAAATATCATTTTTAGCTTCATAATATGATATTTTATCAGAGATCAAATGAAAGTTGAGCAAGAATCAACCCATAGCAAAAAATCAATGTCAAAACCATGATTTAAAATCTCTATTTACACATATTAAGGTTTTATATGAAAATAATATTCTTTTAGTTTTCCGTGAAAGTAAAAGTGTTCCAAAATGTCTAAAGAAAATCTTTTTAATTTTTGCAATTACACTGAATTTTGTTTGAATAAATTTATAATTATGATAAAAAGATACAAAAGAATTCATAAAAAAGAATGAAAGTTGAACGTGGCCCGCCCGAAGAACCTGACAGGAAAACAACGGGGTTAACAAGGCCGATAGCTGCGAGGCTGCCGTTGGCCTAAGCCGAGCCTAGAGAGTAGCCAAGAAGTCGTAGGGTTAATAAGGGTGATAGTCCGTTAAGTAGTTGCATTACTCTCCTCTATACATGATGACTTCGGTGGCCCGGTGGTAGACCGTGTCACAGAGGACATGAAGCCCTGAGATCCTCAGTTCTCGACCCCCTGCCAATGGTTTTTTGTCTAATTATTTTGTTTCGGCATCAGTTTCAAACTTTTAGTTTTCGTAGGAGTATAATTGGTAGTCAGTAAACATGTCAAAGCCAACATGGCAAGCATGACCCACATGTTAGTTGGTAGGATTATAATTGTTAGTCAATAGATCAAATCTATATAGGCATGACATGTAAGCGTTTATTGACACATGGATATACCACATATGCAGACACGTCAGAAAAACTTGACACATGGATGCGACACCTAGATCAACCTGCTAAGGTGGTCGTCGGTCTTTTTTAAGTTATCATGAATAGCACCCACGACCATTTAAATTGGTAGTAGTCACCCAAAAATAAGGTTATGGACCTACGATGTCTATGTTATGACCAACTGGTGTAAGCAAGATATGACCTTCCTCATAAAAAGGTCGTAGTTTATCAGGGGTTGTACCCTCCCAAACGGCCTACGACCAGTTGGTTCGAAATGGTTATAGATCTATGACCAAAAAACTCAATGTCGTTAGAGTCAACACATTTCTTGTAGTTCTTGTTCATAAGCCACCATCTTACGTGGGGACGAGCAAGAGTCTAGCTTGGAGGAGTTGATGAGTTCAAAATTAGAGCATTTTTACTTGTTGTTTTTGCATACATAGAGTAGGATTTTTAGTATTTTATGGCGTTTGCACTCACCTTTTGTCCTTGTCTCAGAAGGATCCCAATTTACTAAGTATAATATGAACATATCAATTGAGACTATTATATTACACTATGATATTTTTAAGTGATAAAAGTCATTCTATTGATTTATCTTTGCACCTGGAGAAATTACTTGCACCCAAGAGGTTCTAGGACGCATAATGAGCACTGGTATAGGCAGATCTCGCCCGTACAGTCTGCATGTACGACCCTGCATCATGACTGCCTCATCAAATACTTCAACCTTACGAAGACGGATCATAGATCCGACATTAATGGAAACCTCCAACCACGAAAAATCGCACCAGAAAGGTTATTGAAGGAGGAACTTGGAGAAGGGAAAATCCTTGCTGCTGCATAGATCATCGGAGGACAACACATCATCCCCTACATCATCAACCGCTCCATTACCAACACCATCTATATCCCCATCTTCCATTTATTAGATCTTGTTGTCATTCCAGATTCAATTTTGGTTTGCACTAGATTCATTACGTTACCTTTATCCATCCATTTGATTATGATGATGTTGTTGATTGCTTCCATGTGTGAGTAGTTCCCTTCGTCCATGGTGAGATGGATAAAACCTAGCATTATTACGAAATGAAATAAAGATGATCAATTAGTTGTGTTTATTATCCATTGATCTATGATGTGTCTTTGATCTCTACCTTTAGATGGTATGTGTAGTCGGCCACATTTGCCTTCGGGCCTAAATACGAGGCCCTTTGGACCTGTTTGGAAGTGAGCCCGAAGCTGTTGTGACTAGAATCGCGGCTAGCAACCTGCATGGTCGAAGGGGGAAAAAGATATTCACTAAGCTAATTACGATATCCATGGGGACACCCTTAATTGCGGTGGTCTATATGGGTGACTGCTCTCAGACATCGCGGTGGTTATTTAGAGATGACCTCATTATTGGCTCAACAAAGTGGTTTCCTACGAGCCATGTAGTGAACATCTTATTATGGAACTGTCTCCACATATATCATAACATAAGAAATAGGTTAGCCAAATTATATTTAATTACAACATGCTAGTGGTGTATCCTACATCCCCGAGAACGTCTAAGACCTATTGAGTTCAACCACCATTCCAAACGTTTTTTACTTGCTTTCTTTTTACTCATTTTATTTACTTTCTTGCATTCAAACAAAAACCTTTTAAACATCCTTTACTTGAAATCAAAGGCATCTTACAAGTATCCTTTGGTAGATAGTGACGAGGGGCATAAAGAGCATAACCAACTAGGTCTCTATGGGTTCGATACTCTTATTTTGAAACTATCTACAATTGATATGTGTATTTGAAGTCATCTATTCTTCAAATCTTACTATTTGATTGTTACCCGACCTACACGGTTCAATAGGAACTCAAATATCAGAGATCACAACCTTTGTAACCACGAGAACTATCCGCATTGTGTTCGCCTCTAGGACACTTTTTGGCACTGCGCTACTTAGCACATGTTTCTTAGGTTCATCAACAAAATCAAAGTTCTATTATACTCCCACTTAACTTTTCGCGAAAAATCTCTTCTCAAGAAACTTGACGTTCCAAGTTACAAATTCTTTCGTCCTTGGTGTTATGGAGCAATAGCCAACAAATTATTTGGGTAACCTAGAAACACATGCTTATCCGACTTTGGTTCTAAACATTTTACTTATGCCTACCATACCAAAATTTAAGAAAATATAAGGGTTTTATCCCAAAGCCATAACTCATATGGTGTCATTTCAATGGATCATGATAGCACTCTTTTCAATGTTAAAGTAGTAGTCTATAAACTTTAATCTTCAAAACATAATGGCAGTTTTATAAATGACACCTTTTGATCTTGCCATGTCAAACAAGGTTTGATTATATTTCCTCAAACACTTACCATGCAAATTAATGGAACGATTCCTCAAATCTTAGGTGTTTGTTAATTTTTTTAACTCAAATATCTTATTTTATGATCCAATCATAAATTATTTATTTTCTTGTTATAATGATTTTCCTATTCATCTTGAAATTCTTTAAACATTTTTCTAATATTTCATACTTCTTCCTCCTTACGTAAATATACACATGTATCTAATCAAATTTCAGAGGAAGTATATGAAGTTAAAATCCATCGCTGACAACTACACATAATGGTCTATATACATCAACATGCATGATGCCCAATAGGTTAGTCGTTCGTTTTTATTTGGCCTTTGAACTAAGTTTTAATTATCTCTAGGAAAGTCTCACAAGCATCAATTGATCAAAATCAAAGAATCCAAAAATCCATTAATATGGAGTTTCTTCATGTTTTCTTTCCACTATAATTCAATATAATTCATTTTTTCTACATGTTTTTTATGGTCCAAAGAATATATATATATAATTCAAACAGAGATGTCACTCGTAAGTGATATTTTTATCATTCGTCTTGCGACATTTTAGAATTAGTGTTATGGATGTGATTTCTCCAATTAGACTTGTAAGAGTTCATCCATCTTCTATGGTATATCATAATTATTAGCATATCCATTATTCTCATAATATCAAAACAAAATTACAATTGTTAAAACAAATCTTCAAGGCTAGGTTAGTTGTCAATGATAAACACAAAAACACTTTATTTGTTTCCAATGAACACCATCCCATATTCTTTTGCTAGATACTTAGGCCATTGTAGTTCATGAATTGTGTTGTCTTATGTGAGACTTCACACCAACCAATACGGTATTCAATACCTAAGTACCACACTATTTAACAAGCAAAGTATACACCGACAACATGTATATCATCTATATACCTAAGCTGGACATTTCCAATCCTTTTCTATTTCTGCCAAAAAAAATTTATTCTCTTTTAGCATTTCCTTTCCTTTTAGAAGAATCTGTCAACATCAATAGTAGCGCCATACACATGACACATAGTCCAAATCATGTTCGTCAAATAATAATACCCTTGGTCTTGCACTTTGAAGTGTATCACCATCATCAAATGTTTGGTGTTCTTTCAAAATCCATTCTTTAGTAATCTTTTAGTGTAGTAAATATTTTACCTACATGCTTTATTCATCCTTATAATGACAACTTTCGTGACCAAGCTATTATAGCTTATAAAGGTGAATCGCGAGTATAATGTTAGTTCCAAAAACATTTTTGGGAGATTAGGACGCCTAGCATCTCCAACCTTCACAAATTCTCATACAATAAGAGAACATGAATTTTACTAAATTATACTCTATCATATTGGAACCAAACATTATTTCAGATATCACCATTGATTTAATACTACTTATGAAACTTCATGGATTAAATGAAGTTTGCTGAAAGTTTGCAATAGGACTTTTAAACTTTACATTGACATTCAAAACAATACGATACATGTTCGTAAAGTAAATATCTAGAATTCTATAGTTCTATTATCTGAATTATAACTAAGCACAAGGTAGTAAAACGTATGCCAGTTACTACAAAAAACTATGAAAATTCACTTAGATTAAATTTATGATAAACCGAGTTCAACTTTAATCATATTACTACTTGAACTCCCACTAAAAAACAACATCCCTTAAGTCATTTTGGTGATTACATGAACTAAATTCACTACACCAAGACCGATCATAACGTGAATTGGTGCAGCATCAAAGGAGATCCTCTATATGGTCATCATATCTACTATAAAAGTCATGTTTTACCTTTTAGTTCGTGTTCCAAGGCCATGTTTGTACATGGTAGGCTCTCCAAGTAAGAACCTTAGTACCCGCGTGTGTAAAACTGTCTTACACCCGTTGTATGTGAACGTAGAGTCTATCACAATGTGGTGTATCGAAACGACGAACTTTCTTAACGATGCATACTAAAGGAAGAACACATTTTTATCTTGATCTTTAAATGAGGGATCATCTTATAATTCTACTAAAACTCCATACAAGCAAAATAAGATGCAAACAAACAACATATGCAAAAAAATGATATGATATGGCTCTTGCACTTGATCACTATCATGTGCATCGTGGTATGATCTTTATCATTCTCATATGTGTAAGGCCACGGTCTATGGAACTTACACTTTGGTATGTTATAGTTTCCAAGAGTGTCAAACCATACATCAAATCATAACATTACCATATCATAACACTTGCCCAACAACAACTAAACTAGACGCTTCTAATTTATCCTTTGCATATTTTACGTGGTTTAGGGCTTTCAAAGATAGAACCGTTCTTACCTACAAACATGGAACCGCAACAATGATAATAAAATTATGAGCAACCCGTTGTAAATTAGATATTAACTATAGTAGGAGAGACAGACACCCGCTAGCCACTTATGCAAAACTAGTTATATGTCAAGCATGGAACATGTCTCATGTGCGAGGACATGTAAAGTTAGTTCGGGTCGCTTCATCCCACTATGCCACTAATATCCAAATTACACAAGAGGGTGCAATAATATTATCATAATCTCCCACATACTCATATGTGTTCTACCCGTAAAAGTATCTACGCATAGATCCGTATTTGATACCACTATTGGGTTCAGAACATAAAAAACAATAATTTTCCCATGATATGAACAACTAAGCACCAAGATCTATCTATCTAGACACAAGCAACGGGTTAATGTACATCCATAGAGAACTTACCCTAGAATACAGACATAGCGTTATGAGATTGGTTCTCCTGGATGACGTAGTCGTACACTTGCCGATCTCAAGATCGTGATGAAGTCTAGCAGGTCCCGCACCAGCAAATCCAGCACCACAAACTAGCATCGCATCCGTGATCGCACACACATCCAGCACCCCAACAACCTCCTTCCCTCGCTCTAGCAAAGTAGCGTAAGAATCAGATCCTTCGAGAGAAACCACCGAGAACATGTACTTCGATGATCTAAAGCCATAGGGAATTTACTAGAGGGAGAGAGAGAGAGTGGAGGAGGAGGAGGTTCTCCTTATATAGGTAAGGGGGAATCCCCCAAGGGTCCATGCGCATGGCATGGTGGTTCCCCCACCTCTCCCTCCATAATGGTGAGTGGAGCTCCCACTCACATAAACACACCTCCACTCACATGTCCACTTAGATGCATTAATTTTCCACCAAAATTAATGTATCTCTCATTTAATTCAACTATTTTATTTATTTTATTCAGAATTTTGTTAATTATTTTAGTTAATAAACATTCACATAAACCCCCTGCAACATTTCGATATCACATGTAGAATCAATTTTAGCAATTTCACTCGAAATAGTTCCGGTGTCCATTGAAATAATTCAAGCACTATCAAAACCATTCTCTAGTATAATATTTGCCCAATTGGTTTTTTTATACCTTAAGTGTGTCACCCTATGGTTCAAGAATAATTCAGACATGATAGAGACACCTCTCCGATCAATAATCAGTAGCGGGACCTGGAGATCCATACTGACTCCCACACATTCAACAATGACTTAGTGATCGTGAGAACCTTTGAAGTTGTAACTAAATCCCTTTATCTCACGATATATTACATGTTTGATATTCGATCATAAGTATTCCCATACCTAGTTTAATCTCGTTACCGACAAGTACTCTTTTCTTGTTCTCGTGATATAACATTCTAGTGATCTTAGCACTTTCTTGCAAGCTATGTCAATGTGATATCACCGAGAGGACCCTGAGTATATCTCTCTATCATGGGATGGAAAATCCCACTCTTGATCCATGAGCCTCTACATAACACTTTTGGAGTAGCTGAACCCACCTTTATTGTCATCCTGATACAGTGTCATGTTTGATGTTGTCAAGTTACTCTTCTGGTCTTAGTGATTGATATGATCTCATGGTCTAAAGATTAGGGTTACTTTGTAGTACTTATTATAGCAATGTAAACATAATGAGTTTGATCGTATTACTATACTTGAGGTGATTGTTCATCACATAATTCCACCAATGTTGTGATCCCGTTATTAACAACATCCAATGTCCATGATCAGGAAAACTTTGATCAACTTGTTAATCAACGAGCTAATTTAACTGAGAGGCATAACTAAGAACTCTTATTTGTTTATTAACCACACATGTATTAACGTTTTTAATTAACAAAATTGAAGAATGAGAAATAAACATTTATCATAAACAAGGAATAAGATAATAACCACTTTATTATTGCCTCTCGGGCATATTCTTTTTAGTCTTCCACTTGCACTAGATTCGTTTATCTAGTTTAAAAAACTTGCGTATTTAACACCTATGGCTTTCTAGTGTTGTATATACACGTTTTCTAGTGGTAAACATAATATTTGGATCTAAAAATTTCAGGTCCATGTGTATTTGCATGTCTTTCCATCTCTACACATCACTCATTCTCTAATGAGATGGAATTGTATAAATTTAGTCCTTTGGTGAGACATTTAGTTCCTTGGGGTTAAATCATGTCGATACTATTGTCGTACAATATATCTTCATAGTGTTAGCCTGCTGTGAACCACACCTAGTTTTATAACAAAATAATTGACACAAATGCCCTCCTTTGCTACTACAATAGCAGTCAAATACTTAGCCTTTTGTTGTAGTATCCATCACAATGTCTTAACTTTGGAACTCATCCAAATCCATCATGGAAATTCCTTTCCATTATATTATGAAACCCATATTCTAAATTGAGATAAACTTAATCTTGTGACAAAACTTGTCATGGGAATGCCCATAGCAGTCACTACCAGGGGCAGCGATTGAGTATAAGTAGGGAAAGAGCGAGTCTCCATCCACGGATCAAGATTGAGGGCAAGACAAGGGTTTACCCAGGTTTGTCCCTACTTAGGGTAAAGATATACTTGATCGTGTTCATGGAGAGTGAGATTACAGGGTGCGCGGACTCGGCATATGGGAAGCGAGTCGCGAGGATGGGGTATCTAATAGCTCGTGAGTACAATGGGAATCCTAGGGAGCTTTATATAGGGGTACCTTGCTAGGGTTTTACAAGATCTCAATCGAATCAGTAAGTGTTTCGGGAGTTTGACCTAATCCGACTGGGCCTTGCTATGGTATTAGGCCTTTGTGTCCAGTCACCAGTCTTCATCAGGGCCTTTATTATAGTCGCCGTCAAGCCAGGCCTAGTCGACATTGTCCTAGGCCAGTAGTTCCCTGCCTCGATGGATAGCTCGATTGTCATATCCCCATCAGTAGTTCCCGAGTGCGTCAGGGGTTTGACGTAGGAGTCAACTTGCTAGTCAAAGTAGGCGAGTCCAGGTGGATGCCCAGTCGAATCGGTGACAAACTCCTCCAATGAAGGTAGAAGCGTCTGAACTTCAATCACATCTTTGGAGAATCATTTTCCTTCAAGTCTCCTCGCTCAATCAATTGGAATGAGCGAATGGTATAAGAAAGTGGCCAATTTGGCTGATGTTTGATCGTTTGGCGCTGTCACACTAGTTGTTAGTTAATATTTAATGGTAACCTTGGTGAATTTACCGGGAAGCAACGGCTAACTCTATAGTCATCGGACGACATCTTTATATAACAACACCTGCAACAATCAACCATTGTTTGGGATATACTTTCCAGGTATACCCGCTGGACTCGCTGACCAGGGTGGCCCACCAACGGGTTAGAGCTTTGCTTCACGGGCGACCCAGTCATAGAAAGAGGAGGAGCCAGTTCCGGCAACGACAAAGCCCAGAAGAGTTACCGATTTAGGCCTGTAGTATTACTTGTAGTCCAAGCTGTACATAGTTACCGACTCTATAACGTAGCCGGATAGGTATCTCCTGTAACCCTAGGCCCCGGTGACTGTATAAACCGGACCTATGGAAGCCTTTAGGGAACAACTCAATACACAACCACAACCAACTCACACAGGCGAACCTCTCTCGTAATCTGCTGTAACATCTGGCTTATGCCGATATATTATTGGGTTGCTAGTAGGAGTAGGATCTAATCACCGCAGTCGGATCTGAACCTGGGTAAAGTTGTGCTCACCGCTCCTGGAACATCCGACGTCTCACTTCCCATCCTTTCAACGCCACTAGGACCCCCTATGGCGTACTTGTCGACAATCCGACGAGAGTTGGCGCCCATCATGGGGCAGGTGACCTTTGGAGCATCGTTCCAGCCGAAATCTGTGTGTGCAAGAATCGGCAAAACAATCGCCATGGGTCGCATGGTCTATGCTAGTGATGTCCCTCTCGTCATTCTCGACGAGACCTGGATTCCATCTTCAATACCCGTGATGACCTACACGATCAAGTCCATCGGCGAGATCGATATCTATCTCGGTTTCACTGAACCCCGCCAACCCACCCTTGAGGTGATGACCATGGCGGAAGAAAAATCCGGATCTACTTTGTCCGCAGAGGCGGAAGAGTTCAAGGTCCCGGATAAGATCAAACCCGCCCAGCCTACTCCTGTAGTGGAAGAAGAGGTGGAAGAAAAATCCGGATCTGATCCCCCTGATGAGGAATATATCCGCTACGGCTCCATTCTACCAGACGTCATAGCAGAAAAACTACCCTTGAAGTGTAGGGTTCGCAGCATAGAAAACAAAAAATTTCCTATGATGGGAACAACTATGTACCAAGATCTATCTCCTAGATACAAACAACGGGCAGATGTATATCCGTAGAGAACATACCCTTGAAGACCGACAAAGTTTAACGAGTTAAACTCGTGGTTGATGTAGACGATCTCTTGCCGATCTCAAGATCGAGAGGAAGTCTTAGCGCCGCAAATCAGCAACGCATCCGTGCTCGCACACACGTCCGAGGCACCGACCAACCTATGCCTCCTCGCTCCAGCGATGTAGCGGAAGCACAACTCTTTCTTGCCGAATAGCCACCGGGAACATGTATCTCGCTAGTCCGAGACCATGGGGGAGAAATTCTAGAGGGGGAGAGAGAAACTTCACGAGGAGGTGTGAGTGAGAAGTGAGGAGGGGGTGCCTTTTATAGGAGAGGGGGGACCCCAAGGGGGTGGCCGGCGCATGGGGCTGCCCCCTTGCCCTCCCCTCATTCATGTGGGTGGACACTCCACTCACAAAAATCCTTTCAATTCCCTCCACTCAAAATTGCTATTAAATTTCCACCAAATTTAATGGAAACTCTCATTAAATAAAACTACTTTTATTTATTCAGAATTTTGTCAATTACTTTAATGACAAACATTCACATATAACCCCTTGATAGAATTCCATTTCACATGCAAAGATACTTTCTGCAATTTCACCCGAAAACCTGTTTCGGTATCTAGTGAAATAAATTCATGCGCTTGTTATTCTTTCCGGCATGAAACTTTTGCTCAAATTGGATGTCGGTGTCTCTTAAGTGTGTCACCCTACGGTTCGCGAATAATGTGGACATGATCGAGACCCCTCTTGGATCAATAATCAGAAGCAGGATCTAGAGACCCATACAGACTCCCACACATTCAACGATGACTTTCTTATGATCGTCGGAACCTTTTACGCTAGTATATTAATCCCTTTGTTTCACGATATATTACATGTCCGAGATTTGATCATCGGTATCTCCATAGCTAGTTTAATCTCATTACTGACATGCACTATTTTCTCGTTCCTATGATATAACATTCTAGTGATCAAATCACTTGCTTGCAAGCTAACCAATGTGATATCACTAAGAGGGCCCAGAGTATATCTATCCATCATCGGGATGAACAAATTTCACTCTCGATCGATGGGCCTGAATATAAAACTTTATTAGTTCTGAACCCATCTTTATAATCACCCTGTTACGGTGTGACGTTTGATGTTATCAAGAAACTCTTCTGGTGTTAGTGATTGGCATGATCTCATGGTCTAAGGATTAGGATCACTTCGTAAGTTGTTATAGCAATATAAACTCAATGACTTTGATCGTAATGCTATACTTCGGATGAATGTTCATAACACCATTACACTAATGTTGTGATCTCCTTATTAACAACATCCAATGTCACATCCCAAAATTTTCCAAATTTTGATATGTGAAAACATTAAATAAACAAAATAAAACTTTGTTGAAATTTAGGGTGAGAAGAAACTTTTTGATTCCAATTGGGAAACATCCAAAACCTATTTTGATCAAATAAAATCCTAAAGGGATTTAAAAAGATAAATAAATAATAAAGTCAAAATATTTGGAATCACTATTTTTTGGATCTTTTAATAAAAAGATTTGGTTTTCAAAAGAAAAGGTAGAATTATAAATAAGGATTATTTTATAGAGCCAAATTAAGTCTTGGCCAAGGTTTTGAAATAAAATGTCCTATTTGATAAAAAGAGTAAAGGTTTATTTAAATAAAATAATGAGGATTTATTAATACCCAATTTTATTTAATTAAAGGTTTTTCCCATTTTAAATAAACACTAAAACTTATTAATTTATTTTAAATAAGTTTTCCAAGTATTTTATATTTTCAAATAAAACCTACTGAAATGATTTTGGTTTTATTTATTTTCAAATGGAGATTTTAGTAAATCAAATCCTATTTGAATTAATAACTAAGGACTATTTTATTTAATTATTAAATAGATCCTAAAAGAATAAAAGTATTATTTTATTTGGACTTTGGTTTGTGTTGTTGAACAGAACTAAAAATTATACAAACTTTGGCAAAGGTTTGAATTCATTTGATGTTTGAATTGTTTGTTTGATAATCAAAACAGAAAATCAAATAGAAAAAGAAAAAGCTTACAGAATAAAAAACAAGTAAAACAAAACAGCCCAACCCATCTGGCCCAACGGCCCAGCTCTAGCCCAAATAAACCCCCCACGCGCGAATCGTTTTTACTTACACGCGCACCCGCGAGGTCACTGAACGCCAGGCCCCACTCCTATTTTCTCCACCTCGCTGATAGCACGGCCCCACACTCCTGTTCATCGTCTCCCCCACGACCGTTCTTCCCCTGCCATTGCTGCCGATTGAATGCGGCGTTGAATTCGCGTAAATGACCGCGTTAATCCTGCCTGCGACCACGCTCGTTAAACCGCCCATTCCTCCTCGCCATTTCCCCTCAAACAGCTCCTCCTCTCTGCCACCAGGTTGCCCCGAATTAGCTTTGCACCGCCGCTGCTCCGACGATGTCTCTGAGCGATTCCGGCCACACCCCGCCACTCCTCACTTCCCTCTGCACGCTAGCACATTCCCCACCTCCTGGCGCATCTGCCCGTGTGCTCCATTCACTCGCGCGTGATCCGAAACGTCGACTTCGACTTCACCTGAGCACCGCCGCGACTGTCCTTCTCCGGCGACCTCTCCCTGGTAAGCCTCGACCGCCCTAGCACCCCCTGTTGTTGCTCACAACATCCCCAGATCAGCCCGCGTCTAACTATGCCCCTACTTTGCCTCGGCGCGACTTGCAGCCTCATTCCCGACGACACCTGAGCCCGCCCGATGCCGCCACCGACTCTGCGCGAGGAATTGCCGCCGTCCCTGTGCGCCCCTCGTCAAACCAACAGCACGTTGAGCTTCGTCACCGCCTTGCGAGCATGGTGAGCCCTCTCCCCCTCTCCCTAGCTTCCTGTAACGCCAGCTCCACCGCGAGCAAGCGTGCTCCGCCGTCTGCCGTCGCGCAGCACCGCCACTATTTGGTCACATGGATTTGCACCGTTAGATTTCAATCCGACGCGTAGGAACAAATCACTTAACGAAGGGGTATGAGCTCATCTGAGCCACTAGATCTAACATAGATCCTACGGTTCGCAAAGGCCGATCCACCCGAAGCGGTACCAACCAATTAGGTTGCGCCACGTGTACAGAGTTTTGTTTAAAAACAAAATATGATTCAGATTGTTATGCAAACTTGTAAAAATCATAACTTAAAATCTACACGTCCAAATTTTGCAAATTTTATATCAATGGAATCAGAAGAACATGTACTTTGAAACCATGCAATTTGTTTAATGTTTTGCTTCTGGAAAATTGGTTGAATTTGCAGAAACATGTGTAGGCTTATTTTGAATATAAAAATTGTTCTAGATAAAATTTTAATGTGAAATCTTTGCAAAATGGTTTGTTGTGAACCTACTGACCTTAGGAACCAACTCATGGATTTAAAAATGATTTTTTTGAAATTTAGGAATAAATACTTGAATTAGCTAATTTCTAGACAAATAAAAATATTGATTTTGATATGGAATTGATTTTGGAATGAAACCTTTGGGAAAGGATTTGATTCAAACCTTATGACCCTAAACACCAAGTTTTGTAAATTAACAACTTATTTGATGAACAATATAAAATTGTTGCTTTGCTAAAAGCATTTTTCAACCACATAAAATAATGAAATGATTTAAAAATGGTTTATAGATAAAACCTTTTGCAAATGGTTTTACCACTTTAGTAAATGACCACTTTGAACCTTATAATGTTTAGAGCCTAGTAGAAACCACCTTTGCAAATAAAACTATCTTTTGCATGCTTGCATGCATGACTTTGTTTCTATTATTTTATGTGTGATGAATTGTTTGAATATTGGTTGGAATGCTAGTTGAATCTATGTTTGCTTGATTGATTTGTAGTGAAGTTAGAAGAGTGTGATATTAGCAAGATCAAGAAGTGAACCAACATTCTCTACCAAAAAGGCAAGTGACACTATCATCCAAGTCCTACTATTTTCATTACACTTAGTGGATTTTTGTAACATGCATGAAAAGGATTTCTATATTTTTATGCTATGATAATCCTAATAGGATACCCTTATATATTCCTTAGTGAAAACAATGTAGTTGTAATATGCTTATCCCTGCTATATATATTAGGATGGGATACATGTTATGAATATATGAAGAGTTAAAAAGATATATGTTTTATATAATAAAACAAGTACTCAATGAACCACCTAGGTGGACAAGGATACTCAAGGTTTTGGACAAGGTGGCAACAAAAAGAACCATGTTTATATGGCCATCTCTTTTTGTATGTGCACTAGAAGAAAACCACCCAGGGACTTAGAGATTGAACATGTTTCTCGTACAGTGGCTTCCATGTACAGCCACATGCTAAATGGGCCCTGGCTTAGTCAACTACATAGTGGAAGACCCATGCATTGGCATCTTCAGGTTAACTAGACTTGTGCTAGGGAACTTGAAACCCTACATTGGTGCCTGGTAGACAAGCTAGCATTGTGTATTGGGAGGACTTCTATGGAAAGACTTTGTCACATTCTCAATCTGCCAGTACTCCATCTTGGTGAGTACTTATCCAGCGGCCACTGGTGGCATCAAGATGAGATTGTGTCATGTGGGTAAAGTGTACAACTTCTGTAGAAGATCAAAATTCTAAGTACTTAGCCGTGTCCCCGGTTATGGACAATACTGAGCAACTAAGGCCTGAAGCTATGGAAGATCTCGACATTCCAATTTCTCAAAGTTAAAAACTTGAGGGTGACAACAAGGGATTTGAAGCACTTGGAGATTTCCAAGAAGTTCAAAAAGATTTGACAAAGATAAAAAACTATTTTGAAAAGATAGGATAAAACTATATTGCTTTCTGCAAATGAGCCTAAACCCTACTTAGCCAAATATGCATGTAATGATAGGATCCACTTATTTCTACATAGTAGTGAAACTTGCCAATACAATTCAAATGTATTGACCCTTGTGGCTGCAACTTATTATGTTGCAGGTTTGTTTGATATTAGTGAAGTTTAAAGATTAGGATTACAAGTCTACAACCAACATGTCTGCCAGTGGCACTTTGAAGATGAAGGACCCCATTCTATTGTTATATTCTGCAGCATTGTAATGAGATAGCCAAATGAGCTATGTACGATGTAATAAGTTATTTTATTCCTGGTTATAATGTTGTATTATGACCTTTGTTTCTTGATATTACATCTTAACTGTGGATGCTAGCTATTGATCCAGGGACTAGCATTGTAAACACAGGGATCTCTACCTTATTAAAGGTTGGGAACCTTACAGATGGTATCAGAGCACTATGTTGCATGTAGGATTGTAACCCTAGGATTGGACAAACCCCTTAGAAAAATAGGAGTTGTTTTTGTTCCAAAAACTTATTTACAAACAATCTTGTAAACTCTTTCCTCAACCATTTTGGTTTTGATTCTACATCTCTCCTATTTCAAACTTGATGGACAAAACCTACCCCATGGCCAAAGACTTCACCATGATCTAAGAACATCTTCAACTCTAATGGCTTCAACATCTTCAACTCTAATGACTTCAACATCTTCAACATTTTCACCAAGGACTTCAACCTTGGATATCACTAAGGACTACAAGTGAGAATCAAGAGACATTAGATTGCCCACCAAAGATATTGATATCAAGTTAGTGTATGAATCATATTGACCTATGAGGTATGATTATACTAAGTTTTATATTTCAAGAAAACTTGTTGTTTCCTTCAACTCATGAGTTAAGCTCACAAGTTGTTAAGTGGATAGTTTCTTGTTGATTGTTTGATTGTTTGATTGTTTGATTGAACTTGGTTGTTTTTGAGTTGTGTGTAAAAACTTCTTAAAAACCTATCCACCAATACTTATCCCTATCAAACCAACAGATGCCTCCTCGTCGTGCCAACCCCAACCAAAACAACAACATCACCCCTGAGATGCAGCAGATGATGGCAGCTCGAGACACGATTGATCTGATGCAACAGATGACCACATATATACAGAATCAGAACAACAACAACAACAACAACAATCAGAATAATCCTCCAGCACTTGACATGCTCACGAAGTTTCTGAAACTTAGGCCTGCAAGGTTCTCTGGAACAACTGACCCAATGGTAGCTGATGATTGGTTACGTTCAGTGAACAAAGACTTAGTGACTGTTGGCTGCACCGATGAAGAAAAAGTAAGGTTTGCAGCATTTCTACTTGAAGCACCAGCAACAACATGGTGGGACAACTTTCAGATCACCACTCCCTTGGAAGATGTAACTTGGGCTATTTTCGAGGATGGATTCAGAACAACCCACATCTCACCTAGAGTAATGTACTTGAAGAAAAAGGAATTTCACAATCTAAAACAACGTCACCTCAGTGTGGCTGAGTATATTGAAGAATTCAACAATCTGGCACGCTATGCACCAGATGAAGTTGATACAGATACTAAGAGAAAAGAAAAATTTCTTGAAGGAATTAATGATGAGTTGAACCTGCAGCTAGCTGTTGCCTATGTCCCAACTTATCAATCACTCTATGACAAAGCCACAATATTGGAAAACAAGATGAATCAAGTGGAGAACAGGAAGAGGAAGCATAAACTCAAGAATCACTCAGGATCATCAAAGAAAAAGCATTCATTCAAAAGGAGCAATGAAGATTCTGAACCACATCAGTATTACCACAACAACAATGGAAGTGATAATAATGGAAATGATACTAACAATGGAGATGACCTTGGACAGAATCAACAAGACACTTTCAGGAAGAAAGATATTAGCCAGTTGCAATGCTATAATTGTAAGGAACTTGGACACTATGCATCAAACTGTCCTGAAAAGAAAAAGAACAAGGATGCTAGAAGAGCCAATGGAAATGACTCCAATGTGACCCAGAAAGGACATGTGAACCACATTGACATGGATGGAAACTTTGAAGAGATAGAAGAAGTGGATGTCAGAAACTAGTTAACTCAGTTGAGTCAAATAAGGATTCTTTGTCAGGATATAAAGTGTTGAACCCATAGTCAAGTGAACCATCAATGTAACCCTATGAGACTTTATTTTTAAGGGTGGTAGTACCCTAGTTGCCTTGAAGCCAACTTGTAACCTTTAGCCTTCCCAAATCTCGGGACGAGATTTATTTTAAGGGTGGTAGCCTGTCACATCCCAAAATTTTCCAAATTTTGAAATGTGAAAAAAATAAATAAACAAAATAAAACTTTGTTGAAATTTAGGGTGAGAAGAAACTTTTTGATTCCAATTGGGAAACATCCAAAACCTATTTTGATCAAATAAAATCCTAAAGGGATTTAAAAAGATAAATAAATAATAAAGTCAAAATATTTGGAATCACTATTTTTGGATCTTTTAATAAAAAGATTTGGTTTCCAAAAGAAAAGGTAGAATTATAAATAAGGATTATTTTATAGAGCCAAATTAAATCTTGGCCAAGCTTTTGAAATAAAATATTCCTATTTGATAAAAAGAGTAAAGGTTTATTTAAATAAAATAATGAGGATTTATTAATACCCAATTTTATTTAAGTAAAGGCTTTTCCCATTTTTTAAATAAACACTAAAACTTATTAATTTATTTTAAATAAGTTTTCCAAGTATTTTATATTTTCAAATAAAACCTACTGAAATGATTTTGGTTTTATTTATTTTCAAATGGAGATTTTAGTAAATCAAATCCTATTTGAATTAATAACTAAGGATTATTTTATTTAATTATTAAATAGATCCTAAAAGAATAAAAGTATTATTTTATTTGGACTTTGGTTTGTGTTGTTGAACATAACTAAACATTATACAAACTTTGGCAAAGGTTTGAATTCATTTGATGTTTGAATTGTTTGTTTGATAATCAAAACAGAAAATCAAATAGAAAAAGAAAAAGCTTACAGAATAAAAAAAAAGTAAAACAAAACAGCCCAACCCATCTGGCCCAACAGCCCAGCTCCAGCCCAACTAAACCCCCCACGCGCGAATCGTTTTTCACTTACACGCGCACCCGCGAGGTCACTGAACGCCAGGCCCCACTCCTATTTTCTCCACCTCGCTGACAGCACGGCCCCACACTCCCGTTCATCGTCTCCCCCACGATCGTTCTTCCCCTGCCATTGCTGCCGATTGAATGTGGCATTGAATTCGCGTAAATGACCGCGTTAATCCTGCCTGCGACCACGCTCGTTAAACTGCCCATTCCTCCTCGCCATTTCCCCTCAAACAGCTCCTCCTCTCTACCACCAGGCTGCCCCGAATTAGCTTTGCACCGTCGCTGCTCCGACGACGTCTCCGAGCGATTCCGGCCACACCCTGCCACCCCTCACCTCCGTCTACACGCTAGCACATTCCCCACCTCCTGGCGCATCTGCTCGTGTGCTCCATTCACTCGCGCGCGCTCCAAAACGTCGACTTCGACTTCACCTAAGCACCGCCGCGACTGTCCTTCTCCGGCGACCTCTCCCTGGTAAGCCTCGACCGCCCCAGCACCCCCTGTTGATGCTCACAACATCCCCAGATCAGCCCGTGTCTAACTATGCCCCTACTTTTCCTCGGCGCGACTTGCAGCCTCATTCCCGACAACACCTGAGCGTGCCCGACGCCGCCACCGACTTCGGCGAGGAATTGCCGCCGTCCCTATGCGCCCCTCGTCAAACCAACAGCACGTTGAGCTTCGTCACCGCCTTGCGAGCACGGTGAGCCCTCTCCCTCTCCCGGCTCCACATGAGCAAGCGTGCTCCGCCGTCTGCCGCCGCGCAGCGCCGCCACTATTTGGTCACATGGATTTGCACCGTTAGATTTCAATCCGACGTGTAGGAACAAATCACTTAACGAAGGGGCATGAGCCCATCTGAGCCACTAGATCTAACGTAGATCCTACGGTTCGCAAAGGCCGATCCACCCGAAGCGGTACCAACCAATTAGGTTGCGCCACGTGTACAGAGTTTTGTTTAAAAACAGAATATGAATCAGATTGTTATGCAAACTTGTAAAAATCATAATTTAAAATCTACACGTCCAAATTTTGCAAATTTTATGTCAATGGAATCACCAGAACATGTACTTTGCAACCATGCACTTTGTTTAATGTTTTGCTTCTGGAAAATTGGTTGAATTTGCAGAAACATGTGTAGGCTTATTTCGAATATAAAAATTGTGCTAAATCTTTGCAAAATGGTTTGTTGTGAACCTACTGACCTTAGGAACCAACTCATTTATTTAAAAATGAATTTGGTGAAATTTAGGAATAAATAATTGAATTAGCTCATTTCTAGACAAATAAAAATATTGATTTTGATATGGAATTGATTTTGGAATGAAACCTTTGGGAAAGGATTTGATCCAAACCTTATGACCCTAAACACCAAGTTTTGTAAATTAACAACTTATTTGATGAACAATATAAAATTATTGCTTTGCTAAAAGCATTTTTCAACCACATAAAATAATGAAATGACTTAAAAATGGTTTATAGATAAAACCTTTTGCAAATGGTTTTACCACTTTAGTAAATGACCACTTTGAACCTTATAATGTTTAGAGCCTAGTAGAAACCACCTTTGCAAATAAAACTATCTTTTGCATGCTTGCATGCATGACTTTGTTTCTATTATTTTATGTGTGATGAATTGTTTGAATATTGGTTGGAATGCTAGTTGAATCTATGTTTGCTTGATTGATTTGTAGTGAAGTTAGAAGAGTGTGATATTAGCAAGATCAAGAAGTGAACCAACATTCTCTACCAAAAAGGCAAGTGACACTATCATCCAAGTCCTACTATTTTCATTACACTTAGTGGATTTTTGTAACATGCATGAAAAGGATTTCTATATTTTTATGCTATGCTAATCCTAATAGGATACCCTTATATATTCCTTAGTGAAAACAATGTAGTCGTAGTATGCTTTTCCCTGCTATATATATTGGGATGGGATACATGTTATGAATATATGAAGAGTTAAAAAGATATATGTTTTATATAATAAAACAAGTACTCAATGAACCACCTAGGTGGACAAGGATACTCAAGGTTTTGGACAAGGTGGCAACAAAAAGAACCATGTTTATATGGCCATCTCTTTTTGTATGTGCACTAGAAGAAAACCACCCAGGGACTTAGAGATTGAACATGTTTCTCGTACAGTGGCTTCCATGTACAGCCACATGCTAAATGGGCTCTGGCTTAGTCAACTACATAGTGGAAGACCCATGCATTGGCATCTTCAGGTTAACTAGACTTGTGCTAGGGAAATTGAAACCCTACATTGGTGCCTGGTAGACAAGCTAGCATTGTGTATTGGGAGGACTTCTATGGAAAGACTTTGTCACATTCTCAATCTGCCAGTACTCCAACTTGGTGAGTACTTATCCAGCGGCCACTGGTGGCATCAAGATGAGATTGTGTCATGTGGGTAAAGTGTACAACTTCTACAGAAGATCAAAATTCCAAGTACTTAGCCGTGTCCCCGGTTATGGACAATACTGAGCAACTAAGGCCTGAAGCTATGGAAGATCTCGACATTCCAATTTCTCAAAGTTAAAAACTTGAGGGTGACAACAAGGGATTTGAAGCACTTGGATATTTCCAAGAAGTTCAAAAATATTTGACAAAGATCAAAAACTATTTTGAAAAGATAGGATAAAACTATATTGCTTTCTGCAAATGATCCTAAACCCTACTTAGCCAAATATGCATGTAATGATAGGATCCACTTATTTCTACATAGTAGTGAAACTTGCCAATACAATTCAAATGTATTGACCCTTGTGGCTGCAACTTATTATGTTGCAGGTTTGTTTGATATTAGTGAAGTTTAAAGATTAGGATTACAAGTCTACTACCAACATGTTTGCCTGTGGCACTTTGAAGATGAAGTACCCCATGCTATTGTTATATTCTGCTGCATTGTAATGAGATAGCCAAATGAGCTATGTAAGATGTAATAAGTTATTTTATTCCTGGTTATAAAGTTGTATTATGACCTTTGTTTCTTGATATTACATCTCAACTGTGGATGCTAGCTATTGATTCAGGGACTAGCATTGTAAACACAGGGATCTCTACCTTATTAAAGGTTGGGAACCTTACAGCCAATGTCCATGATCAGGAAACCTTGATCATCTTGTTAATCAACGAGCTAGTTTATGAGAGAGGCATAACTAGGAAGTTTCTGTTTGTTTATTAAACACACATGTATTAACGTTTCTGTATGAATACAAATATAGCATGCAAAATAAACATCTATCATATACTTGGAATACACATAATAAACACTTTATTATTGCCTCTCAGGGCATATTCCCTTTAGTCTCCCACTTGCACTAGAGACAATAATCTAGTTACATAGTGATGAATCTAACACCCATGGAGTTCTGGTGTTGATCATGTTTTGCTCTAGGGAGAGTTTTAGTCAATGGACCTGCTACATTGAGATCTGTGTGTACTTTACAAATCTTTATATCCCCATCCTTGACATGCTCGCTGATGGAGTGAAATCGGCGCTTAATATGCTTTGAATTCTTGTGAGACCTTGGTTCTTTGGCATTGGAAATGGCACCATTGTTGTCACAATAGATCACCATTGGGTCCAACGTTCTCGCAACCACACCTAGTTCGGATATGAACTCCTTCATCCGAACCGCTTCTTGGGACGCTTCCGAAGCAGCAACATATTCGGCCTCCGTTGTTGAACCCGCCACCACAGGTTGTTTGGAACTCCTCCAACTAACCGCTCCGCCATTCATGAGAAATACGTATCCGGATTGAGACTTAGAGTCATCCGGATTGGTGTCAAAGCTTGCGTCAACATAACACTTAGCGACGAGCTCTTCTTCACCTCCGTACACAAGAAACATATCCTTAGTTATTCGCAAGTACTTAAGGATATTCTTGACCGCTATCTAGTGTTCCGAACCTGGATCCGATTGGTACCTACTAGTCAAACTAATAGCATGTGCCACATCTGGTCTTGTACATAGCATGGCGTACATTATAGAGCCTATGGCTGAAGCATAGGGGACTCTGTCCATTATCTCTCTTTCTTCTGACGTAGCCGGAGTTTGAGTCTTACTCAATGTCTTGCCTTGCAACATAGGTAAGAACCCCTTCTTACTTCCTTCCATTTTAAACTTCTTTAAAATCTTATCAAGGTATGTACTTTGTGATAGCCCTATTAGGCGCCTAGTATCTCTATAGATCTTTATGCCTACTATGTATGACACTTCACCTAGGTCGTTCATTGAAAATTTGCTGTTTAGATAACTTTTAACACTGTTTAAAAGATCTATATCATTTCCGATCAATAATATGTCATCCACATATAATATCAGAAATGCCACATTTCCCCCACTCAATTTCTTGTAAATACAAGCTTCTCCATAAGTTTGGACAAATCCAAACTCTTTGATCACCTCATCAAAGCGGAGATTCCAACTTTGTGATGCTTGCTTCAATCCATAGATGGACCACTGAAGCTTGCACACCTTGTTAGCATCCTTAGAATCGACAAAACCCTTTGGTTGTATCACATACAACTCTTCTTCAATATTACCATTGAGAAACGCGGTTTTCAAATCCATCTGCCACATGTCATAATCAAAATATGCAGCAATTGCTAACATAATCCTAACTGACTTTAGCATCGCTACGGGAGAGAATGTCTCGTCATAGTCAACTCCTTGAATTTGTCGAAACCCCTTTGTGACAAGTCAAGCTTTATAGATGGTCACATTACCATCAGCATCAGTTTTCCTTTTGAAAATCCATTTATTCTCCATGGCCTTTCGGTCGTGAGGTAAGTCCACCAAGTTCCAAACTTGATTTTCATACATGGATTCCATCTCGAATTTCATGGCTTCTAACCATTTGTTTGAATCCGAGCTCATCATTGCTTCTTCATACGTCGTAGGGTCCTCAATTTCATCAACCATGAAATTCATAACAGGGTTTCCGCACAGCTCGGGAGCTGCACGCGTCCTGCTAGACCTACGAGGTTCGATAATACTCTCTTTTGGAGTTTCGTGATCATTAGCATTAGTTCCTTCTTCAACTGGTGAAGCCAACTCCGGAACGACTTCTGGCGCTGTGCTACTCGCCATACTTTGAAGAGAAGGTTCAATAACCACTTCGAGTTCTACCTTCAGACTACTCACACCTTTCTTGAGAAACTCTTTCTCTAGAAAGGATCCATTCTTGCCCTCGGATCTGTGATAGAAGGAATACACAATTGTTTCCTTAGGGTATCCTATGAAGAAGCATTTTTCCTCTTTGGGTTCGAGTTTACCCGGTTGAAGTTTCTTCACATAAACATCTCATCCCCAAACTTTAAGAAATGACAAATTAGGTTTGTTTCCAAACCACAATTCATACGATGTCTTTTCAACGGATTTAGATGGTGCCCGATTTAAAGTGAATGCAGCATTTTCTAGTGCATAACCCCAAAATGACAATGGCAAGTCCGTCAGAGACATCATAGATCGAACCATATCCAATAAAGTACGATTACGACATTCCGACACACCATTTCGCTGTGGTGTTCCGGCAGGGGTGAGTTGTGAAACAATTCCACACTCTTTCATGTGAGTGCTAAACTCGTAACTTAGATACTCACCTCCACGGTCGGACCGTAGAAATTTGATCTTTCTATTACGATGATTTTCCACTTCATTCTGAAATTCCTTGAAATTTTCAAAGGTTTCAGACTTGTGTTTCATCAAGTAGATATAACCGTATCTACTCAAATCATTTGTGAAAGTAACAAAATAACGATATCGACCTCGCGCCGACACACTCATTGGACCACATACATCAGAATGTATGATTTCCAATAAATCTGTCGCACGTTCCATTGAACCGGAAAACGACGTTCTAGTCATCTTGCCCATAAGGCATGGCTCACATGTATCAAATGATTCAAAATCAAGTGATTCCAAAAGTTCATCCGAATGGAGCTTCTTCATGCGTTTAACACCCATATGACCTAGACGGCAGTGCCACATATATGCGGATATATCATCATTAAGTTTAATCCTTTTAGCATCAACATTGTGAATATGTGTAACACTATTATCGAGATCCAATAGAAATAAACCGTTCATCATCGGTGCATAACCATAAAAGATTTCATTCATATAGATAGAACAACCATTGTTCTCGGATTTAAATGACTAACCACTTCTCATCAAACACGATCCAGATACAATGTTCATGCTCAGTGCTGGCACCAGATAACAATTATTCAAGTTTATTACTAATCCCGACGGCAAGTGGAGAGGTAGCGTTCCGACGGTGATCACATCAACGCTTGATCCATTGCCGACATGCATCTTGACCTCACCCCTTGCTAGCGGTCGCTTGTTCCGCAGCCCCTGATTTGAGTTACAAATATTAGCAATTGAACCGGTATCAAATACCCAAGTGCTACTGCGAGCACTAGTCAAGTACACATCAATAACATGTATATCATATATACCTTTGTTTGCCTTGCCGGCCTTCTTGTCTGCCAAATACTTGGGGAAGTTGTGCTTCCAGTGGCCAGTCCCATTACAATAGTAGCACTCGGTATCAGACTTAGGTCCAACTCAGGGTTTCTTTTCAGGCACGGCAACTGACTTGCCACCCTTTGATGTGGACATCCCTTCTATTGATACAAGCGTTGTACCTACAGCAACACACATACAAGGACCCATCACAAGATCTCGTGCCAAACAACTTAACTATCAGGTACTTTCGTTTCTTGGAACTATTCCTCACATACATGAGAATATGATGCTGCCTAAATCAGATGTATTTCTTACTCTTAGGAATGATGGACCAAGCATGGATGAGAGGGACAAGCATTGGAGCATGGCCATGCATGGAGATGGCAGCAAGCATGTGATGATCCAAGAGAAGGCCACGGATGAAGATTTCAGAACTTTGAGGCCACCATAATAAAGAAAGAAGGCTTGGATGAAATATTCAAGATCAATACTTCACGAATTCATCCATAGCTTAATATGGTGCTGCGACACCTTTATTTTGGGCCAGGCCCATGTAATTTTCGCAGGATTTTAATTAGCCACTTTTTAGACTCCGTATTTGAGGGGAAAAGGACTTCTAGGGTTGGATTCGGCCACCACTTCCATGGCTGGCCGAAACACCACCTTTTCGTCCTTAAATACTCCCCATAGCCATCACCCTAGACTCGGATTTTGTTTAGACATTAAGTTAGACATCATAGCAACTTCGCCAAGGCTCGAGCGTCGCAGAGGCCTCTTGTACTTCACATCTATACAGGATCCCACCTTTTCAATAAAGCTTTCCTCTTAATCCGCAATATCTTGATTGCAATATTGGTTCTTACTTGTTCTCGATTTCAGGTAGGAATTAAGACCCTCGCTGGTCAGGCTGATCGTGTTCCCGCAGGATCGGTAACCTCCAGGAGATTGGCCTAGCGATTGCATTGGCGCTCGTGCTCGCCCGTGTAGTCGGATCGTCAAGCCCGAACTACACCAAATCGATTATCATCATCTCATCGAAAGATCGGACACCTTTTCCCTATCAAGTGGTATCAGATTTCAGGTTGCTCGGTGAGATTTTACTGTTTTCGTAGATTAGATCTGTTTTTACCTATAACCCACGAAAAAGCCAAAAACACAGTTAGAGTTTAGATCCATCCCATAACCACTCTACGCCTCGCATTATCTTCTCAGTTTTTGCATTGTTGAATTTGTGTCTACATCGTCGCGTCGAGTTGCTGGTCTTAGTCTCTCGTCCCTAAGAGTTTCGAGTTCTGATCATAGTAGTCACCGCCACACTCGCCGATCACCGCCACCATATTCCGCCGCCATATACCCAGCCACCATAAACCCTAATACTCCTCCACCGCCTTCCTACCGCGACACAGATCCGATCAGTTTTCCTGCCGCGGTACGAGTCCGAGTAGAGTTATTGTTTCCTAGTTATTTCTTTTTACTTTCCTTCTTTGTTGTTTCCGTGTTAAGCTAAAGTCCATGTCGAGCTAAGAGTCCGGTTGTAAGTCCAAAAGGAGAGCAAAAAAAAATTCTGGCTATACTGTTTTTCGACCCTGGGGATCACTTTTCTCCATCGGCCGTTATAGCAATATTTTTTTGGCGTCTGCGCACTTTCCGGAGCAAAATAAAAATTTCGAATTTTTTTTTGGGGCTAACCTATTTTTAGACCCCGTAGATCAGTTCTAGACACTCGCCATCATAGTGATTTTCCACCTCTCGGTTCGCTTTTCAGGGTGCCATATCATCATACATTGCTTGTTGTGTCGTGTCGTGACATCGTTGGTGATCTAGGCTCGCGTCTCTAGTACGGTCTAGCCTAGGACCAGCACAGTACCGTCATTGAGCATTCTTTCAACTTTTGCATTGCTGTTTTGATAATTGCTAACCCCCTTTGCTAAGCCTTCCCAGAGCTCCACAGATATTCTCCACGTGCGGTGTCTCGACTCCTGGTAATCGCTTGGCTCAATCTCTGGACCCACTGATCCTCGCGGTTGCACATCGCCTTTTCCTGCTGTTTGGTAAGAACTTGTAAGAGCTTCGTATATTGCTTGACGGATTACGCGTGACTTCCACCATCTTTCCGTAGTATATACCTGTGCTTTTTAAAGGACTAACCATGACAGATACTTCGCGGAACCCTGCCACAATGACGAACGAAGAACTACATGCCCACTTCTCCGAGCTCTTGGTCAGTCGCGCTGAAGACGTGGATACACGCCTAGGGGAGTTTGACACCAAGCTCACCAACGCCGTGGACAAGATCGATGGACTCGAGAAATCCTTCAACGCCAAGCTTGACGCTCGGTTCAAGGAGATCTTGAACAGATTGCCCGCACCCGCACCCGTACCTGGCGCACGGCGCATTCCGATCACGGGTCGGACTGCTGGTTCGGCTGCCGCCGCACCCCAGGCGGCTACCGCTGCGGCTGACGCACCTCAGACTTCCGCCGCGGCTGCTGCTGCGACATTGGGGACAGACGACGGGTACTACTACGACCCTGATGACGACGATCTGTTTGACGAGGAGGTTGAACAACCTCCACAGGTACCTGCTGGCCGTCCCCGACATTACTACCGCAACGCTCGACCACCGGTACGTGATGATGATCATGTTGCAAAGCTTAAATTAAATATTCCATCTTTTGAGGGTAAATCTAATCCTGATGCATAACTTACATGGGAGATGAAAGTAGAACAACATTTTGCATTCTTAAAATATCCTGAGAATATGCGTGTTAGTGCTGCTACATGTGAATTTACTAAATTTGCTTCCCTTTGGTGGTCTGAGTATTGTCGTTTAAATCCTACTACTATTCCTAGTACTTGGACTGCTTTAAAAACTGCTATGCGTGTTCGTTTTGTACCTCCCACTTATCAACGTGATTTACTAAAGAATCTGACACGTTTAGAGCAAGGGAAAAATTCTGTAGAAGAGTATTATCAGGAATTACAAATGGGGATGGTTCGGTGTGGTCTTGTTGAATCTAATGAACAAATGCTTGCACGTTTCTTTGGTGGATTAAACAAGGACATTCAGCACATATTAGATTATAAGGAATATAATTCTATCACTCGTTTGTTTCATCTTGCTTGCAAAGCTGAACGCGAAGTGCAGGATCGCCAACCACCATGGAGGAGGACTAATAATTCTGCAGGTCACACATCCACTTGGACATCCCGATAATCAGCGCCTCCTCGTTATTCGCCACCACCTACTACCACATCCAAGGCCACCACAAGATTTCCAGCTGCTCCTCCACCATCATCCAATGCTCCTGCTCGTAGTGCATCTTCTATGGCTTCCACGGGTAAGACAAAGGATATACAATGCCGCAAGTGCTGGGGTTTTGGTCATATTGAGAGACAGTGCACAACACAACGTGTGATGATGGTGCGGGAGGATGGTCAATACGATTCACCGAGTGACTTTGATGAAGATACATTAGCCCTTATTTCTGCTCGTGATGGAGACAATTCTGATGCTGATGAAGAGACAGAGGTAATGGGAGCTGACGTTGCTGATCAATACAAGAGCTTAATTACACAACGTGTGTTGAGTGTGCAATTGAGAAAATATGAGCAAGATCAACGCCACAACCTGTTCCAGACACGTGGTGTTGTCAAGGAAAGAGCTATACGGATCATCATTGATGGAGGGAGTTGTAATAATCTGGCTAGTGTTGACATGGTAGAGAAGCTTGCGCTTCCAACAAGACAATGCCCACGTTCGTATTACGTTCAATGGTTTGAGAGTTCTCGCAAGATCAAGGTAACAAGAACGGTACGCGTGCATTTTACTATTGGTACATATTCTGATTTTGTTGATTGTGATGTTGTACCTATGCAAGCTTGTTCTTTGTTACTTGGTAGACCATGGCAATTTGATAGAGAATATGTTCATAATGGCAAAACTAATCACTATTCTCTTATGCATGATGGAAAGAAAATTGGTCTAAAACCTATGATTCCCGAACAGATTTTAAAAGATGATCTTGCTAGAGCTAGTGGAGCTAAAACTGAGGAGAAAAATAAAAGTGAGAATCAGATTGTTGCTGTAGATTTTATACCACCAAAGAACACTAAATCTGATTCTACACATGCTACTGAAATTCGTTTGAAGAGTCCATGTATGCTTGCAAATAAAATTGATATTGCTGAACTAGATGTAAACAATACTCAATGTTATGCAATTGTCTGCAAAGAGGTTTTGTTTTCATTTGAGGATATGCCTCCTTCTTTGCCACCCGCTATTGCTAACCTTTTGAAGGAATATGAGGACGTCTTTCCCGCCGAGCTGCCACCAGGACTACCTCCTATTAGAGGAATTGAGCACCAAATTGATCTAATTCCTGGTGCCACGTTGCCCAACCGCGCGCCATATAGAACCAATCCAGAGGAGATAAAGGAGATACAACGCCAAATTCAGGAACTACTCGACAGAGATCATATTCGTGAGTCCCTTAGCCCCTGTGCTGTTCCTATTATTTTGGTACCTAAGAAAGATGGTTCTTCGCGCATGTGTATTGATTGTAGAGCTATCAATAATATTACTATTCGATATCGTCATCCTATTCCACGTTTAGATAACATGCTTGATGAATTGAGTGGCTCTACCATGTTTTCTAAAGTTGATTTGCGTAGTGGTTACCACCAGATTCGTATGAAATTAGGAGATGAATGGAAAACAACATTTAAAACTAAGTTCGGTTTATATGAGTGGTTAGTAATGCCGTTTGGTTTAACTAATGCACCTAGCACTTTCATGAGATTAATGAACAAAGTTTTACGTGCTTTCATTGGACGTTTTGTGGTAGTCTACTTTGATGATATTCTGATTTATAGCAAATCTTTAGAGGATCATTTGGACCATTTACGTGTTGTTTTCAATGCTTTACGTGATGCACGTTTGTTTTGTAACCTTGAGAAGTGCACCTTTTGCACCAATCGAGTTGCGTTTCTTGGCTATGTTGTTACATCACAGGGTATTGAAGTGGATCCAGCCAAGATTGAAGCTATTGAGAATTGGCTGCAGCCCAAGACGGTCACACAAGTAAGGAGTTTTCTTGGCCTCGCTGGGTTTTATAGGCGCTTTGTCAAAGACTTTGGATCAATTACTGCGCCGCTGAATGAGCTTACCAAGAAGGATGTGCCCTTTGTTTGGGGCGATGCACAACAACAGGCCTTCGTCATATTGAAAGATAAGCTAACACATGCTCCCTTACTCCAACTTCCTGATTTTACTAAGACTTTTGAGCTTTAATGTGATGCTAGTGGAATTGGTTTGGGAGGGGTGTTATTACAAGAGGGAAAACCTGTTGCATATTTTAGTGAGAAATTGAGTGGGGCTAGTCTGAACTATTCTACTTATGATAAAGAATTATATGCGTTGGTTCGAACATTAGAAACTTGGCAACATTATCTATGGCCTAAAGAATTTGTTATTCATTCTGATCATGAATCTTTGAAGCATATTCATAGTCAAGCTAAGTTGAATTGTCGTCAGGCAAAGTGGGTTGAATTTATTGAGTCTTTTCCTTATGTTATCAAACACAAAAAGGGTAAAGATAATATTATTGCTGATGCTTTGTCACGCCGTTATACTTTGTTATCTCAACTTGACTTCAAAATATTTGGATTAGAAACTATTAAGGAACAATATGTGCATGATGCTGAATTTAAAGATGTGTTGCAGAATTGTAGAGATGGTAGAACATGGAACAAGTTCGTCTTCAATGATGGATTTGTGTTCCGTGCTAACAAACTATGCATTCCGGATAGTTACATTGGTCTTTTGTTTATTCTGAGGCGCATGGAGGAGGATTGATGGGACACTTTGGTGTCAAGAAAGCGGAGGGTGTTCTTGCTTTTACTTATTTTGTACGTGTCGTCGAGATGTTGAGAGATTTGTGGCAAGCTGCACTACTTGTCAAAAAGCTATGTCTCACCTTAATCCACATGGTTTATATATGCCTCTTCCTGTTCCTAGTGTTCCTTGGGAGGATATTTCTATGGACTTTGTTTTGGGATTGCCACGAACACAGAAGGGGAGGGATAGTATTTTTGTTGTTGTGGATCGGTTTTCTAAGATGGCACACTTTATTCCTTGTCATAAAATGGATGATGCTGTGCATATTACTGATTTGTTCTTTCGTGAAATTGTTCGTTTGCATGGTGTGCCAAATACTATTGTCTCCAATCGTGATACTAAATTTCTTAGCCACTTTTGGAGATGTTTATGGGCTAAGTTGGGGACTAAATTGCTGTTTAGTACTACATGTCATCCCCAAACTGATGGTCAAACTGAAGTAGTAAATAGAACTTTGTCTACTATGTTGCGGGCTGTTTTAAAGAAGAACTTAAAATTGTGGGAAGAGTGTTTACCTCATATAGAATTTGCTTATAATCGTTCGATGCATTCTACCACAAAGATGTGCCCATTTGAGATTGTGTATGGTTTTGTTCCTCGTGCACCTATTGATTTATTGCCTTTACCTTCTTCGGTGCAACATAATTTGGATGCTACACAACGCGCTGAAATGATATTAAACTTGCATAAGACGACTAAAGATAACATTGAACACATGAATGCTAAGTATAAACTTGCTGGGGATAAAGGGAGAAATCATGTTGTGTTTGATGTCGGTGATCTTGTTTGGTTACATTTGCATAAAGATCGTTTTCCTAATTTACGCAAGTCTAAGTTAATGCCGCGTGCTGCTGGTCCCTTTAAGGTGTTAGAGAAAATAAATGATAATGCATATAAACTTGAGTTGCCTGCAGACTTTGGTACGGTTAGTCCTACGTTTAACATTGCAGATTTGAAGCCTTACTTTGGTGAGGAAGATGAGATTGCGTCGAGGACGACTTCAATTCAAGAAGGGGAGCATGATGTGGACATCCCTTCTATTGATACAACCGTTGTACCTACAGCAACACACATACAAGGACCCATCACAAGATCTCGTGCCAAACAACTTAACTATCAGGTACTTTCGTTTCTTGGAACTATTCCTCACATACATGAGAATATGATGCTGCCTAAATCAGATGTATTTCTTACTCTTAGGAATGATGGACCAAGCATGGATGAGAGGGACAAGCATTGGAGCATGGCCATGCATGGAGATGGAAGCAAGCATGTGATGATCCAAGAGAAGGCCACAGATGAAGATTTCAGAACTTTGAGGACACCATAATAAAGAAAGAAGGCTTGGATGAAATATTCAAGATCAATACTTCACGAATTTGTCCATAGCTTAATATGGTGTTGCGACACCTTTATTTTGGGCCAGGCCCATGTAATTTTTGCAGGATTTTAATTAGCCACTTTTTAGAGTCCGTATTTGAGGGGAAAAGGACTTCTAGGGTTGGATTCGGCCACCACTTCCATGGCTGGCCGAAACACCATATTTTCGTCCTTAAATACTCCCCATAGCCATCACCCTAGACTCGGATTTTGTTTAGACATTAAGTTAGCCATCATAGCAACTTCGCCAAGGCTCGAGCATCGCAGAGGCCTCTTGTACTTCGCACCTATACATGATCCCACCTTTTCAATAAAGCTTTCCTCTTAATCCGCAATATCTTGATTGCAATATTGGTTCTTACTTTTTCTTGATTTCAGGTAGGAATTAATACCCTCGCTGGTCAGGCTGATCGTGTTCCCGCAGGATCGGTAACCTCCAGGAGATTGGCCTAGCGATTGCATTGGCGCTCGTGCTCGCACGTGTAGTCGGATCGTCAAGCCCGAACTCCACCAAATCGATTATCATCATCTCATTGAAAGATCGGACACCTTTGCCCTATCACCCTTACTTCCCTTCAGTTTTCCCTTCTTTTCTTTCTTGAAACCAGTGTTCTTATTGATCATCAACACTTGATGTTCCTTTTTGACCTCCACTTCTGCAGTTTTAAGCATTGACAGAAGCTCGGGGAGAGACTTCTTCATGCCTTGCATATTATAGTTCATCACAAATCTCTTATAGCTAGGTGGCAGAGACTGCAGAACACGATGGATGCCTAAGTCAATGGGAATCGATATTCCCAAGGACACAAGCTTATCGGCGTAACCCGACATCTTGAGTACATGCTCACTTACGGAGCTGTGCTCTTCCATCATGCATCTAAAGAACTTTTCTGAAGCATTGTAGCTCTCTACAGCAGCATGTGTGTCGAAAATCATTTTCAACTCACCCATTGTATCAAATGCATTACCGTTTTCGTAACGCTTTCGAAGTTCTGCCTCTAGCCCATACAATATGCCACAATGAACTAAGTTGTGGTCCTCCTGACGAGTCTGATAGACATTCTTCTCCTTGTCAGGGGCATCATAAAAAGGTGGGGACCTAGTGGCGCTTCTAGCACATATTGCTTTTGTGCAACAGAGAGGAGAATCCTCAAATTCATGGCCCATTCGGTAAATTTGCTACCGTTCGTTGCAAGTTTCTCTTTCTCCATGAACACATTGAAATTAAAAGCAGGTGATGCCATCTACAACCGAATTTGTAAAGTTTATAATAAGTTTATGATAGATTGAGTTCAACTAATCCACATTACGAATGAACTCCCACTCAAAAACGACATCCCTCATGCCTTTTTGGTGATTACATGAACCAAATCCACTACACCAAGTCAGATCATCACGTGAGTCGGTGCAGCTTCAAAGGCGAGCATCAAATGGGCATAATATTTACTATATGACTCCTGCTTAACCTTTCGGTCTGTGTTTTGAGGCCATGTCTATACATGCTAGGCTCGCCAAGTTAGAATCTTAGTATTCGCGTGTGTAACTGTCTTACATGCTAGGCTCGCCAAGAACACCCGATCATCACGTGATTTCTTAGAGCGACGAAAACATAATCGGTGCATACTAAAGGAAGGACATATTCTTATCTTGATATTTAAATGAGGTATCATCTTATTATGCTAATAAAACACCAAACAAGCAATATAAGATGCTATCAAACATCATATGTTTACAAGTGAAATGATATGGTTACCGCATATGATATCTATCATGTGCATCGTGGTATGATTACTATCATACCTTTATGTGTAAGGCCAAGGTCTATGGAACTTACACGTTATATGTGCTGTAAGAGTATCATCTCATACTTCTACTTACAACATCACCATATCATAACACTAGCCCATCAACAATCTAAACTAGACACCTCTAATTTATCCATTGGAAGTTTTATGTGGCTTAGGGCTTTCAAAGATAGAACCGTTCTTACCTACGAACATGAACCACAACGAGGATAACCAAATTGTTGACAACTCGTTGCAAAATAGATATTGACTATAGTAGGAGAGACAGACACCCGCTAGCCACTTATGCAAACTAGTTGCATGTCAAGCGTGGAACATGTCTCATGTGCGAGGACATGTAAAGTTTGTCCGGGCCGCTTCATCCCACTATGCCACCAATATACAAAATTACAACTAAGAAGCAACATCATGATCATCATCGCCCACATACTCATATGTGTACTACCCGTGTAAAGCATCTATGCATAGATTCGGCTCTGATATCACTGTAGGGTTTGTAGCATAGAAAACAAAAAAATTCCTACGATGGGAACAACTATGTACCAAGATCTATCTACTAGATACAAACAACGGGCGGATGTATATCCGTAGAGAACATACCCTTGAAGACCGACAAAGCTTAACGAGTTAAACTCGTGGTTGATGTAGACGATCTCTTGCCGATCTCAAGATCGAGAGGAAGTCCTAGCGCCGCAAATCAGCAGCGCCTCCGTGCTCGCACACACGTCCGAGGCACCGAGAAACCTCCGCCTCCTCGCTCCAGCGATGCAGCGGAAGCACAACTCTTTCTTGCCGAATAGCCACCGGGAACATGTATCTCGCTAGTCCGAGACCGTGGGGGATAAATTCTAGAAGGGGAGAGAGATCCTTCATGAGGAGGTGTGAGTGAGAAGTGAGGAGGGGGTGCCATAGGATAGGGGGGAACCCCAAGGGGGTGGCCGGCGCATGGGTCTGCCCCCTTTCCCTCCCCTCATTCATGTGGGTGGACACTCCACTCACAAAAATCCTTTCAATTCCCTCCACTCAAAATCCCACTCAAAATTGCTATTAAACTTCCACCAAATTTAATGCAAACTCTCATTAAATAAAACTCCTTTTATTTATTCATAATTTTGTAAATTACTTTAATGACAAACATTCACATATAACCCCTTGCTAGAATTCCATTTCACATGCAAAAACACTTTCTGCAATTTCACCCGAAAACCTGGTTCGGTATCTAGTGAAATAAATTCTTGCGCTTGCTATTCTTTCCGGCATGAAACTTTTGCTCCAATTGGATGTCGGTGTCTCTTAAGTGTGTCACCCTACGGTTCGCGAATAATGTGGACATGATCGAGACCCCTCTCGGATCAATAATCAGAAGCGGGATCTAGAGACCCATACTGACTCCCACACATTCAACGATGACTTTCTTGTGATCGTCGGAACCTTTTACACTAGTATCTTAATCCCTTTGTTTCATGATATATTACATGTCCGAGATTCGATCATCGGTATCTCCATACCTAGTGTTGGGGATATGCTATATGGGTATCCTCATAGCATGTCTCCTATCCGGATAACCCGGGTGGCCCACAGTTGGTAGCATGGCCCATGGCCTGCTGGGCGGCCCAGTTAGATGGATCCAGTAGGGAGGCCCATGCCGGATAAAGGAAGGCTACGGTGGAGTCATCAGCATACCCGGAGCCTTTGGAGTACAAGACACACAAGAATAGTAATATACGGTGTAGGACTCTGTAACCTGTCCGGCTAGGACTTTTCCCTGTAACCCTAGGACCTGGCGACTATATAAGTCGGGCCTATGGGAGCCTTTAGGGCACGACCAAGTAGCAATTAGCATACACCTCGCACAGCGAACCTATCTCTGTAACTCGGTGTATTGCCATTATAGTGATTTACAGCAGGAGTAGGATTCCACCACCGTTGTGGGATCTGAACCTGGGTGAGCTGTGTTACCTTGTACCCGTCAACCATCCTCCTTCCCCCACGTCTCTCAACATGCACTATGAGGACCCCTCCATGACATACTCATCGGCAATACCACGACAGTTGGTGCCCACCGTGGGGCAAAATGCGCTATAGGCTCTTCAACGGGTGAGGTCCAAGATCTTCGCAGGAATCGGCAAAACCGTAGCCATCGATCACATTCTCTTCTCCGGAAACGTTCTGATAGTCCCTCCTGACGAGTTCTGGATCCCGGCGAAGACAAACCCTACACGGTGTTCGATCGGTCCTATCGGAGACATCCACCTCTTCATTGGCGAAACCGACTCGGGCACTAGTTCCCTGGGAGTCGAAGGAGGATCAAGGCCCGCACGGACCGCCTATGGGCAGGATACGTTCGTGGAAGGATCAATGTCGGATTTATCTTTGAAGTTTGCCGACAAAGATCGGAAAAACTCAAGGCCCACCCAAACCGCCCTTGTGCAGGATATAACGGTGGAAGATCGCTACAAGTCCGCCGGCTTTGCCCGTGCGTCTGGACAACAGAGATCCATGTTCGTCAGCGTGGTTACCATCTTTGATCTGGCGCGTTGTGTTCAGAGAGAGGGCGAGAACCCCCGCGTCTACCTAGCCAGGTGGCTCCGTATACGAGCCGATCTGGCCCCCTACCCCAATGATGATGCTATGTATCACTTTATGGAAGGACTGGACCATGGCATGCTCATCCGGCATTCTCTAAGACGGCAGAAGGAGTCGGGACGCCTTACCTTCGAAGGCATGGTGAACACCGTCAACAACTACGCGGAGGCCGAAGCGGCAGCTCAGACAGCACTTGCGCTCATTGACGGAGCCCCTCCGATTTAGCCACCGCTACCACCGCCTCCAGCCGCCATCGCTGCAGTCGCGCCGCCACCTCCAGTCATCGCCGCTGCTGTTGCACCTCCACCGCCCGTCATCGAGGAAGTCCTGGCACCCTCCGACTCTGTGATTGACGCGCTATACGCCGACTTCAGTGCAGATTCATAGGAGATAGATTTCAGTCCTGAGGAACTAGACTTCGCCATGCAGGAGATGGAGGAGGAGTACACGCGCGACGAGCAAGCCAACAACATCGTCACATCTCGAGAGGTGTTCGTCACTATTGGGACGGTGATGGAAGAAGATCAACCCGGACGAGCTCCACCTACAGCGCTGGACAAGGGGAAGGGACCACATGTTGCTGCCGATGATGATCGTGCAAAGGTCATGCCCCCTCCACCTAACCCAGTGCAATAGCCGCAGGAACTCGGCACCGGCCCGAGCAACAACAACACCGCAAACTTGCCGCCTCCAGCATCTACGCCTGCTGCTGCCCAAGTTACTCCAGCTGATAGAGTGATGTACGGCAATCTCCTCGTTGAGCCACTGACCATAGCTCATATCCGAAACGTGACCTAGCTTGACGAGAAGCGCCCGGCTGGAAGCGCAGCCATCGCGAACAGGCGCTAAGCTAGATCGAGATCTGGTCAACACGCAGAAATCCATAGAGAAAGCCAGAGCAACGTAGGCCGAGTACAAGACTCTGCTACAGCAGCAGAAGGCCAAGAAAGCTCCGGCTCGCCTCATCAACGATCCTGGTGTACGGCGAAACCTAGGATGGGCTCCCCCGAAGCCGGCACAAGCCAATCCATACATTGACAGTGAAGGCAGACAGGTGATGCCCACTCCACTCCTCAACCTCATCATCACCAAGACCCTTCTAGAGCAGGATAGATCGCCCGAGGCAGTGGACCAGGTCTATGACCTAGTGGCCAAGGTGGTAAAGCAAAAGCAAAAGGCCACCTCTTAGAGGCTTGAGTCTGACCCAGCGTTTTGCCAGTCTAGCCAGCATAAGCCGCCAAGGGACAGATCTCCTCTTGATGTCGGGTCTCAGACGGGTTCATCAGAATGAATACGGAGGGATGCGCGCAACAGGAAGGATGCTATCCCCATATCATCCGACCACGGAGAAAAGGCCCGACCTCGTCGCCCATCGCCACTGCCCCGATCCCCCCGACATCGCGAAGACCCCAGGCTCACCATCGTACGGATATGCCCCTGCCAAGGCAGAGCGGCATCGTTATCCGCGACAACACGGAGCAGACCCGTCATGATGGAGAGCGCAACCGAGGACACAAGAGCAGGTCGCGCCATGACCCTCCACGTTCCGCAAGCAATCGCGACAAGCGTGAGGCGCCGCAGGAGGGTAATAGCAAGAAGGCTAACCCACCACCACCTCCGCCTCTGTTGCCACCTAGCAGTCACCATGGCGGAGGAGGCCTGCGTCATTCACGCATCCCATCCCCTGTTGACAAGAAGAGGAAAAACCCGGAGCCGTACGACGCACGTTCGCGGATCGATAAGATCCACGAGGCCCGGGAAGGACCATACCTGGGACCACGTTGCTTTGGACCTGCGATACGGTCCGCAACTTACCCCAAAGGTTTCCGGATTGACAAGACCATCAAACCCTATGACGGCACTGCTAAGCTAGCTATATGGTTGCAGGATTACGGCAACGCGGTTGAGATTGCTGGGGGTAACCCCAACATTGCCGTCAAGTACCTCCCACTGATGTTGGCAGGCACAACCCGTCAATGGATTGATGACTTGCCGGAGAAATCCATCTGCAATTGGTTGGACATGCAAGAGGCGTTCACTAAGAACTTCGATGGTACGTACAAACGTCCCTACACTGTTGGCGATCTACAGCGGTGCGTGCAAGAGAAAGACGAGACATCTCGCGCCTACCTCACCCGCTGGCTGGATATGAATAATTCCTGCGCAGGAGTGCACACTCAGACCGCCATGGCCGCCTTCATCGATGGGTTGGAAAGGGGCACATTGCTCCGACATAAGATGAAGCGCTTGTAGGACAATCACCAGCTTGACTTGAACCAGATGATTCAGTTGGCTAGTGAGTTCGCAGCTGCCGACGATGATGCTCGCGGCTCTCTGCCGGCAATGGCCGTTCCAACTCAAGCTCAGAGGAACAACAGTACAAAGCGGAAAACCACTCCAGAAGAAAAGCAATTTCCCGACATGGTTTCCATGACCTTTGCAGGACGAGGTGATGGCGGACAACGTGGCCGAGGACGGGGAGCTGGTCGTGGGAAGCAATGAGGAAGTGAAACTACCTCGACACCGCTCCGTGTTCCCTAAACCTACGAAGAGTACCGCGATATTCCGTGCCTCGTACACCTCGATGCCAACGGCAAGGCCACCCATACCAATCGACAATGCAAGTTCGTCAACGACCTCAAGGAAGACCCGGAGTCCAGCTACAGGCAAAGTCGGAAGAATAGACCGCGAGGTAAGGGCAAGGGGAAGAAGAAGGAGGAGGAGTCCAAGGATTCAAGTGACATGGACGAGGATGTTGACCCCAAGCATGCTGCCAAGAGCGACGACAAAGGCAAGAACTCCTTTGTGAAGAAGGCACTAGTCTACCACACTTTCCTTGGCACCCCCACCGTCCGACAACAGAAGACCTCTATGAGGATACTGATGGCCAATCTACCCCCAGTTCCCTAGTACCTGCGCTGGTCGGAGGTTCCAATTACTTGGGATGGGAAGGATCACCCAGACCTCATCCCTACGGAGAACCAATACGCCATAGTCATCAACCCCTTGATTGACGGCGTGAAGTTCACCAAGTGTATGGTGGATAGTGGAAGTAGCATCAACATCATGTACCTGGATACACTACAGAAGATGAACTTGAAGGAGGCAAACCTAAGACGGACCAACACCATCTTCCACGGCGTAGTTCCTGGTCGGGAGGCTCGGTCGCTTGGGTGCATCACAGTTCAGGTTGCCTTTGGCGATGTTAATAATTACTGCCAAGAGCGCATGACCTTTGAGGTGGTCCCCTTCAAGAGCATGTACCACGTCATATTCGGCCGCGACATATTCCACACCTTCATGGCCAAGCCATGCTTCGTCTACAACAAACTCAAGATACCCGGACCAAACGGTGTCATCACCGTATCCGGAAGCTTTACCAAGGCAAGGGACTGCGAGATTAATGAAGCATCCTTCATGGAAGTTGTCCTCTACAGCGAAGAATTCAAAGAGATCCAGAGCAAGGTCGATGACTCAGAGATGTTCGCATCGAAGAAACAAATTTCCGACTCTGCTCCTGCATTCAAGGCCACCTTCGAGACCAAGCCGGTGGAACTTGTGGTAGGCGATGCCTCCAAGACCACCGCCATTGGGACGAAACTGGATCCCAAATAGGAAAGCGTGCTCGTCGAGTTCCTCCGTGAGAATAGTGACATCTTTGCCTAGCAACCTGCCGACATGAAAGGTGTACCTAGGGAACTTGCCGAGCACAGCTTAAACATTGATCCAAAATACAAACTGGTGAAGCAACCTCTACGATGCTTTGGAGATGAGAAGAGACACGCCATAGGCAAAGAGATAGCTAGGTTACTTAAGGCTAGTTTTATCCGAGAAGTCCTTCACACCCAATGGGTGGCCAATCCTGTACTTGTCCCCAAAAAGGGAACCAAAGAATTAAGAATGTGCCTTGATTACACCGGCTTGAATAAGGCATGCCCCAAAGATCCGTTTGCTTTGCCTCGCATTGACCAAGTCATTGACTCAACGGCTGGATCGGAACTTTTGTGTTTTCTCGATGCATACTGTCGGACCAATTAGCCACTTCGTTCACTACCCCATACGGCACGTTTTGCTATGTTAAGATGCCCTTTGGGATGAAAAATGCAGGTGCTACGTACCAGCGGACAATGCAATGTTGCCTTCACGACCAAATTGGTCGGAACATTCACGCCTATGTGGACGATATCGTGGTGATGTCTAAAAATTCAAAAGACTTAATCTTCGACTTAAAAGAAACCTTTGATAATCTCCAGAAATACAACATGATGCTTAACCCTAAGAAGTGCGTCTTCGGGGTTTCAGCCGGCAAATTGTTGGGCTTCATCATTTCCCAGCGTGGAATCAAGGTCAACCTAGAGAAAATCAAGGACATATTAAACATAAACCGTCCGACATGCCTAAAGGACATTCAACGACTAACAGGTTGTGTTGCAGCAATTAGTCGGTTCGTCAGCTGACTTGGAGAGAAGGCTCTGCCGCTATACAAGTTGCTGAAGAAGGCGGACAAATTTATGTGGATGGACGAAGCAGATGCAGCATTGAAGCAGCTCAAGGAGATTCTTTCCTCAACGCCCATCCTTTCAGCACCCGAGCCTAGAGAGACCATGTTAATCTACATGGCGGCAACCAACCAGGTAATCAGCATCGTCGTCGTGGTAGAGCGGAAGGAACCAGTCTATGAGCACGGAGTTTAACGACCAGTTTACTACGTGAGCGAGGTCTTGACGGACTCCAAGCAGCGTTACCCGCACTACCAGAAGATAGCTTATGGAGTATTCCTTTCTTCTCGGAAGCTGAGGCATTACTTTCAAGAGCACCCAATCACAGTGGTGAGAAAGACTCCACTATCCGGCATTATCAACAACAGCGACGCTATGGGAAGGGTCGTGAAGTGGGCAATTGAACTTGCCACCTTCGAGATCACCTACAAGAGACGCGATGCTATCAAGTCACAAGCCTTGGCGGATTTTATCGCAAATTGGACAAAGATGCCAGATGCTACTCCGTTGTTGGAACCAAAGTACTGGGTGATGCACTTTGACGGATCAAAGCTGCTCAACGGCTCGGGGGCTGGTGTATTGCTACAGTCACCAACTGGCGACAAGCTACAGTATGTTCTGCAGATCCACTTCGAGGCTACGAACAACATGGCGGAGTATGAAGCACTCATTCACAGATTATGCATAGCCAAGGATATTGGCATCAAGCACATAGTTTGCTGTGGAGACTCTGACTTGGTTGCCCAACAGGTGGCTGGCACCTGGAATGCGCGGAACCCTATGATGGCGGCATATCGAGACGAAGTGGACGAGATAGCCAAGAGCTTCTTGGGCTACGAAGTCAAGTATGTACCTAGGGAGCAAAACGAGGGGGCTGATCTGCTATCTAAGCTTGGATCAGGGTGCAAACAAATTCCGCCAGGAGTTTTCCTAGAGCATCTACGAGCACCATCCGTGAAGGGAGCCGACATCGACAACTCGGATAGAGCTGACTCTTTCATCCACATGGTGGCAAAGGTACCTCCAGCTTGGACAAAACCGTTCATGGAATATCTCGAACACGGAACTTTGCCCGACGACGAGGTCGAAAGACGACAAATAGTACGACGAGCAAAGGGTTATACCATAATCAATGGACAACTCTACAAAAGGAGCACTACTGGTGTATACCTTAAGTGTGTTCCCAGCTAGAAGGTATTGAAATCCTACGCGAAATCCATCTCGGAGATTTCGGGCATCACGCCGCCCCCCAATCGTTGGTCGCGAAAGCCTTCCGGCAAGGATTCTACTGGCTGACCGCAAGGCGGACGCCGACAAGCTGGTTGAGACATGCATGGGATGCCAATATTATGCCCGGCAACCACATGTTCCTGCTGAAGAATTGCGAACAATACCAATAACTTGGCCGTTTGCAGTCTGGGGGCTAGACATGGTGGGACCATTACAAACGGTACCATGTGGGCTTACACATATGCTAGTAGTAGTTGATAAATTAACTAAATGGATAGAAGCTAAACCCATTAGAAAGCTTGATGGGGCAACTGCCCTCAGGTTTGTCCGGGATCTAGTGGTGAGATTTGGTCTCCCACATAGCATTATCACCAACAACGGCAGCAACTTGTCACTCGGAGAAGTGGATGCTTATTGTTGGGAGAAGGGCATCCGAATTGACCTTGCATCTATGGCACATCCACAATCCAATGGTCAGGTTGAGCGAGCTAATGGATTAATTCTGCAGGGAATCAAGCCACGTCTTGAGGCACCGCTACATAGAGCAGAGGGATCCTGGGCGGAAGAATTGCCTTCTGTGTTGTGGAGTTTATGAACTACAACCAACATATCCACCGACCACACCCCTTATTTCATGGTATATGGAGCAAAAGCCATCCTACCTTCCGACATACTTCACGATGCACCAAGAGTCGCCGCCTATAACGAAGATGACACTGAAGAATCCAGACGCCTAGATGTGGACCTTCTCGAGGAGGAGCGCGTTTTGGCATGCCAAAGATCCGTCATCTACCAGCAGAAGCTACGCAGCTACCATAGTCGCCGCGTTCGGCATCGCTCTTTTAAAGAGGGGGATTTGGTGCTCCGACTTAAGCAGAGTAAGTGACACAAATTATCCCCGCCATGGGAAGGACCGTTCATCATAAGCAAGGCGCTACTCAATGGGTCATACTACCTCGTTAAGAATCGTGAACTGAAGGATAGACCCAACGAGGATCATAAGCGTAAGCGACGTGACCCGGATGATGACTACCCGGAGCTTGATCGACCATGGAGTATAGCACAACTACGTCCTTTTTACACTTAGCATTTTTATCTAATTGTGTACCTCTTATATGATCATTGAAATAAAGCTCTCTGGTTTACTCATATTTCTGAGTCTTTTACCTCCTTTAGTGTTCAGTTTTGGATCATATAAAACCTTTATGCACAAGTTTTGCGATTACACTTGTGAAAATTCCGCCTACGGGCGCTAGCTTAAGTTTTCTGGTCTACACGTTCTTTGTCGTTTTTATATGGATTCTGGAGTAGTGACTTTTGGCACTTATTGTCGACGATTTTATGCTTAGGTTATTAACGGTGCCATTGGGAATCATCACCTAAGTGCATGGTTCCGACAACGAGTCTTCCGACTCACGAAAAGTCAAGCATAAGAACCAAAGTAATGAATAAGCCAGCACTTGCTTAAAAAATATATACATGCTGGAACTAGTTCTTAAGTAGCAGGGCATACATCATTGTTTTCATCCTTAAGTTAATACATAGTTTTTTCCGCATACGCATCACAAAGGAAATAAATATTACAAATTTTTTTTCATTCCTTTGGCGTAGGCGACTTGGAAGCAGCGTCATCGGCATCAGGAGAGTCACCCTCAAAGTCGGCAGTGTGAAGGGACTCAGAGGAGCTTTGGTTGCCGCCATCGATGGTATTCATCGGCACGAAGACGTTGATATCGACTTACTCGGCAACTCTGGTGTCATAACCCGCGAGTGACGACAAGATGGACTCATGGTTTATCTCCTTGCCATCGTCATCTACATCGGGAATGCTAGAGGTTACCGTGTCGATGTCGGCATTCTCGTAATGTGCCTTAACCATGGACAGCGCCATCCTTGCACCGGCCCGTGCACATGAAGCTTTCCAGCTTGTGATACGCTCGAGGGCTCGGCGCAGGATCTCCGAGAACTTTGCCACAGAGTCCGATGCCTTGATGTTGATCTCGAGGGTCTTGGCAATCTCTTTGTCCTGCACGATGGCGGTGTTGATGAAGTTGCCGGCAAGAACCATGTATTCTTTGCTGGAGGAGGCGACCGGGTTAAACTCATAGGAGCTGCAAATTCCGACAAAGAGCACATGAGTTCAAATATTCAAAGTATCCAGCTTATAGAAATCCAAGACGGAGAATCACTTATTGAAGATGCTGGCCTTAGCTTGCCAGAGAGTATCCGCCATGGAGTCCCGTTCTTGTCGGAGGAGTTTGTACGCTTCATGATGGCGTTGATTTTGCTCATCAGCAGCTCTCTTCTGCTCTTTCAAGATAGCCATTTCCTCCTTCAAGCGGTTCATCTCAGTGGTGGCGGAGTCCTACAAGGCTTTCATTGATTCCTCATGCATTTTCAACATGTCCTTCCTCTCCTGCTTAAGGATCTTGTTCTCGCTATCCAGCTCTTGAATGTGCTTGGATTGCTCGACAATGTCCTTAGCCTTGGCAATGGTTTCTGCAAGTCGGAGAAAGCAAAGTACACAGTGAGTACTCGGATAATACACAAGTTTACATCGGAATACGAAAAAGAAAGGAAAAACAGACGCTTTCTCTTGATGATCTGTTCCTTCAAGAAGGCAGTTTTACCCTTTTCGGCTTCCAAGTCAGCACGCATATTCTGGTACTTGTCGATGGCCATGCCCCTCCAAGCATTCTCGTTTTGTGGAAAAAAGAAAAGTTAAATGTTGTTTGGTCTACTTGGAGCATCTAGCCGGAAAATTTCCACCTAGACGCTTGGGGGCTACAGCGAGAGTTTTTAACTTAGCAATATGCTTAGTCTTTCTTTAAGCATCTAGTCGGAACTAATTCAGATTTCGATTAGAAGCTTGGGGGCTACAGTATAAAGTTTTTAACTGGGATGTATGCTTAGCTTTTCTTTAAGCATCTAGTTGGAACTAATTCAGTTACAACTAGAGGCTTGGGGGCTACAGAATTGAAATTTATAAACACTGCGTATGCTACTCTTAAAGCATCTAGTCGGAATAATTCATTCCACCTATATGCTTGGGGCTACAGTGAGAAGTTTTCTAGCTTAGTCACTCTTGGAGTATCTAGACGCAAAGACCTATGGTTTTTCGTCTACATCCTTGGGGGCTATAGTGGGATATTCATATGAAAAGCAAAAGGCAAATAAAACTTACAAGTGCAATGATCTTGAGGTTGGTAGCACTCTCATCCAGCAGCTTGCCAAAGGATACACTGTTTCCTTGCAAGATCTCTTCTTGCCGGAGAAGCTCCTCTAGACCGCACGTCGGAGATGTCGACGCCGCACCAGGAACCAGAGCAGTGCTACCCGGTGTAAGTACCGGATAGACTATCTTCGAATACTCTATGGTTTTCTTGGGTGCAGGGGCGCCGCCTTCGGCAGAAGTACCACCTTCCACCACCGCCTTACCGCAACCGATGGCATCCTTAGCCGGAGCTTCAGCCATTTGGTGTGCGGCACTTTCCTACATCGCCTGTTCGCCGGCAACAGCAAGCTCGGTAGAGGCACCTGAGTCCACTTCCATGGTAGAAGGGCCAGCGGCTTCCTTGGTTTAAGAGCTTGTCGGAGCGGACGAGGGCTTGACGATGGGAGTGACAGGGGCGATGGTGGGAGATGCGTCATGATGCAGCATGTCCTTGATGGTTCTAGAAGCCCCCGATGTTTTGGAGGTCTTCTTCAAGCTGGTCGTGGCTTTCTTCCTGAAACATGCAAAATGAATAAGTACAGGAATAAGACAGCTAAATAGACAATGTCGAAGAGAAAGAAGCTTACACAAGAGGGGTGCTTGGCAAAGGGGATCCCTGTAGTCTTTTTTTTCTCCGCCTCCAGGGCGTCGGTAGTCTTTTTGGAGGCTCCACCCTCCGTCTTCTTCTTCTTGCCTCTGTAGCGTCATAGGTGGAGCTCTTCTGCTTTCGCGACAACGGGACATCGTCGTCGGACATGACCGTGACTTCCATCATCTTTGGATCATAGATTTGGACCGTGACTTCCTTCATCTAACACGATGACTTCTCACTTAATGGCTTAGTGTTCTCTACATGTGTGAGTTACGAGGCGTTGCTGACCTACTTCTACGTCGCCCTAGCTGACATAGGCAGATGAACCATCACATCCGAAGATTCCGGCATGGACGGATCCAGTCCGGCTACAGGAGAGTACGATGGAAGATGTAACACCACGGTTCTGAAAATCCCTGGATCGGTTCATTGGCCCACAATAGAATAAGATGAATAACATAGCAAAATATCCGTGTATCATGAATAATGAAGATCCAGAGTACCATTATTACAATAAAAGCTTAGCTCAAGGCTAGCTCAAATTATTCAGGTAGCAACATAAATAAAGCAAATCCTCCATTCTTCAAATTGCCCACAAGTGAACAAGTGCCGAGTGGAGTACCGTGGCCTATATCGATTACTCGGAATCGGAATATCCTGCAACATGAAACGTAGCAGCCCCGAAGGGTCAATACATAGAATGTATGGCAAGTAGAGATAGTAAGGGAGACAATAGTGCTAACATCTACATGCATATTTGGCAAGTGGAGCTGTGGCTAGCTTGCATTTGCAAATACCTTTGTCCTACTTTCATAAACAGTTTTTGATTTTCTTTTAAAAGATCCCAATTAAGTTAACCCAACAATGTTAAAGCAATTATGAAATTAGAATGAGCGAGAAACATGTCATGGAATCAATATCAAGCAACTCAGATGTCCATAACCGGGGACACGGCTAATTGATTAGATTACACACCCTACAGGGGTTAGTACACTTTACCCATGTGACTTGGCCAGCCCAGCTCGTACCATCACTCTAATTTTGGGTGATGATAAGGAGAAGTCCAAGAAGAGACCGTTCGGGAAGTAGCCCCCCAATCCCGACGCGCACCGGTCCAACCTACCAAAATTCTACATCTCTGGATACGCGGGTTCGAGTTACCACAACCTACTAAGTCCAACCAACCGTCCATTCGCACATGGTTGTACAAGTAAGCTACAAAATAAAGAAGCCAATCATTTTCTCTTGATACCTGGGTGCCTTTCCGCAATGATACCACCAAAAATTATCAATCCCATCACACCCAGGAGATTCATTGATTAAGTTGTTTTAGTTTTCGCAAACCAACACATTTAGAAACAACTTTTAGTGATATAACCCAGCCCTCGTCCATCATAGCATGGCTAAGCACATCTACCAACGGTGGTTCATCTACAAGGAAAGCCCTACCACATAATAGGACATAGCATAGCGATAGTATCATCCTACACATGCATCTACAAAATACACGACAATGCATTGAAAATAGTAGGACAATATCATGAACAAGGTAGCATCTACTTGCCTTGGTTGTAGCGGTCGGAAGAACAATCCACACATGAGCAAGCGTTGCACTCGTCAAATCTACACGATACAATTGCAATCATAAACAAACCATCCACAAGCATATGCAAACAAAGATGATGCAAGATGCATGCATGACAATTGGATTGATGCTACAACAACATCACAATATCTTATTCAGTAAGGCTACTGAATGCATGCATGGAAAATATTTTTAGCGCAAGGAAAACTAGTATGCAATTTATAATGCCCAATAATAGAGCTGGAACCCAAATAATTCACTACTGTTAACATACTGTTTGTAAAATCTTGGTAAAATTCTACTGTGTAGGCATTGCTAATTAGGAACAATACCAATTGGAATTTCTCAAAAAGGAATTATATAACTCCCTGAGTAATTAAAATACTGCAGAAAGCCATTAAATAGGTTCTGCAAAATTTGTTACTGTAAGCCTAACCTTTTAATTCACTTTGATATTCCCCTTGTTCTACTGATTCCAGGGACATATTATTTGCAATTTTTGGAGTTACAGATCTTTTTCTACGAATTAATTACTCTAAAAAGGACATTAAATCATTTAATTATTCTGGACAAAATCTTGATGTAAAAGTGTAAAACAAAGGTACATCAAGATTCTACACGACTTACTGAATCTACACATATTTTATTTGCAATTTTTGGCCCAGTAGATTATTTTCTACGAATTTTACAAATTTTACCTAAAATCTGTCAATTATATCTATTTAGGAAATACCCTGTCAAACTTTGACTATTGACTGGCTGATGTGGCGCTGACGTGGCGGTGGACTGGCTGTTGACCAGTCAACTGCCCAGGATGACTAGTCCAACCCCGATCTGAGCCGTTGGATCAAGAATCGAATCGAGGGAGGGTGGCGGCGAAGCTCACTGGCGGAGGCGCGAGCCTTCCGGCGTGAGGCGGCTGTGTCAGGTCGTCGGGGTCGAAGGCGTCGACGCGGAAGGGGAGGCGGCTGGCGCGCGGGGTGGTCGGCGGTGGCTTCGGTCTCGGGCGGCGGCGGGCTTGGTCCCGGGCAGCGCTCCGGTGGTCCCTGCGGGAAGAGAGGAGGGAGGAGGGAGTCAGCGGGGCGGCGGCGAGCTTCGGGGGTGGCGTGCGAGGTGAGGGGGAGGCGCGAGCGGCGGCGGCGGTGCCTTACCGCGGCAATGGAGGCGGCGGCAATGACGAAGCTCCGGCGAGCAATTGCTCGTCGGTGGCGGCGCGAGAGAGGGCGAAAATTGGGGGGTTTGGAAGAGGGGCTCGAGGAGATCGATATAGGCAAGAAAAATCAACGAAATTGGTTAGAAATCGGTCCGATTCCGGAGGAATTGGAGTTGACAGGGAGTTGGAGAAGAACACGTCCTGATAGGTGGGCCCCACGCGGAGGTGACTGGCGGCGGCTGACGGGCGGGTCCCGCTCATCAGCGGGCTGGCGGCTGGTGGGCGGGGGTTACACTATCTGCCTGCATTGCTTGGCCAGCATGAGCTCTTTGGCTGGCTGGCCTTCTCCTTTTGTTTTTTTAATCTTTTCTTCTCTATTTCTGTTTTAGTTTTTCCATCGTAACTTCTTCATACGAACTCCGAATCAAGTGATTCTTGTCTCTAAAGTTTTGTAAAAACTAGAGGGTCATCATAGGATCATTTGTATCAACACCACTAGCTTCCAAAAAGGGTGGAAATACAAACCTAGTATGATCCCTTGTAGGAGCATTTTAGCAATTCAAACTAGGGCTTTGAAAGTAGTGTTTTGCTAGAATCAATTCAAATCGAAATATTGCATGGATGATTATGATGCAATGACATGAATGATATGCATAACCAAATCTAAAATTTGGGATGTGACAGAATATTCAACCATTCTCCGGCTTACTAGTTGAAGACGGAGGAAATCTTGCAGGGTTCTTTGGGAGGACTACAAGATATTGCTTGACGATTTGCCGACATCCATCTAGACGGAGCATTCCACGTGAAGAGGCAAGATGGTGCAAGATCTCCGAGTTCTCCGAGGGCTACTGTTGGGGATATGCTATATGGGTATCCTCATAGCATGTCTCCTATCCGGATAACCCGGGTGGCCCACAATTGGTATCATGGACCATGGCCTGCTGGGCGGCCTAGTTAGATGGATCCAGAAGGGAGGCCCATGCCGGATCAAGGAAGGCTACGGTGGAGTCATCAGCGTACCCAGAGCCTTGGAGTAAAAGACACGCAAGACTAGTAATAGACGGTGTAGGACTCTGTAACCTGTCCGGCTAGGACTTTTCCCTGTAACCCTAGGACCTGGCGACTATATAAGTCGGGCCTATGGGAGACTTTAGGGAACGACCAAGTAGAGATTAGCATACACCTCACACCGCGAACCTATCTTTGTAACTCAGCGTATTGCCATTATAGTGATTTATAGAAGGAGTAGGATTCCGCCACCGTTGTGGAATCTAAACCTTGGTAAGCTATGTTACCTCGTACCCGTCAACCGTCCTCCTTCCCCCATGACTCTAAATACGCCCTGTGATGACCCCTCCATGGCGTACTCGTCAGCAATACCACGACACCTGGTTTGATCTTGTTACTGACATGCACTCTTTTCTCGTTCCCGTGATATAACATTCTAGTGATCAAATCACTTGCTTGCAAGCTAACCAATGTGATATTACCAAGAGGGCCCAAAGTATATCTATCCGTCATCGGGATGAACAAATTCCACTCTCGATCCATGGACGTCAACATAACACTTTATTAGTTCTGAACCCATCTTTATAATCACCCTGTTACGTTGTGACGTTTTATGTTATCAAGAAACTCTTCCGGTGGTAGTGATTGACATGATCTCATGGTCTAAGGATTAGGATCACTTTGTAAGTTGTTATATGAATATAAACTAAATGACTTTGATCTTAATTCTATACTTCGGATGAATGTTCATCACACCATTACACTAATGTTGTGATCTCGTTATTAACAACATCCAATGTCCATGATCAGGAAACCTTGATCATCTTGTTAATCAACGAGCTAGTTTATGAGAGAGGCATAACTAGGAACTTTCTGTTTGTTTATTAAACACACATGTATTAATGTTTCCGTATTAATACAATTATAGCATGCAAAATAAACATCTATCATATACTTGGAATACACATAATAAAGACTTTATTATTGCCTCTCAGGGCATATTCCCTTCATGAAGCACAGGATACAGGAGATGATGAAGCGCCCCTACATCGATTACAAAGCAATCACCGACATCAAGGAGAACTTTGAGATGGAGGAGGCAGAAACCCAGCTGTGCCACTACTTCAAGAACATGAACAAGAAGAAGCACAATTTCATGTACCATATAAGCACTGGATCCGACTCTGTCGATGCTGGAGCTGGTAGAGATTCGGTCCTAGACGCAATCAAAGAAAACGCCACCTCACCTGGCTCCCCTCAGGAGTCAATCACGTCGTAGGAACTTCGAGACTTCGACAAAGAGATGGAGGAGTATGAACAAGAGAACATCTCCAAGAAAACGCAAGGTGAGCCAAAAAATCCTCCCAGTCCATATGATAGCATGGATGAAAGCTACACCTTGCAGGATGATATGGATACTAGAGATTCCTCCGAGTTCCACTAGCCAACCATGACGGAAAGTACCGACGGAAGTTTATCCCCCAATACTGGACCAAAAACCGTCTTTGCCACTGGTACAAACGTTAAGGCTACTGGGTGGTCAGAGAAGAAGAAGAAGACCAAAAATCTGACACCGGCAGAGCCGGACATCGAGGAAACCAACGAAGAAAAGTTGATGAAGAGATCGATATGGAGAATCAGGATGGAGATCCGATTAATACCACCCCGATTGACCCTCCTGTGGATGGACACATTGTCACCAAGGGTGCAAGTGAAATTTACGCAGATTCTCTCACGATTCCAATCCCAACAGCTTCAGATCATACACCGGAGGCGCTGGAGAAAAGGGTTGAGGACCAGAAAAAGCATCATTTGTTTCTACTCGAAGAGGCTGCACGCATCGTCGAGATGATACAACAGTTAGACAGTGATCCTGCCAAATATCAGTCAGATTTCAAGCGACATCCAAACAAGACAAGGGGAGGTCCGTTTTTTGCTAATAAGAATCCGGATATCCACAAAGATCTATTCGACAGAAAAGATGGAGAGAAGATCCGAGTCTACAACACGCCATTGGAAAACGCTGCTGCAGCTCGAGCCATCCTCGCCAACAATCCATCTCCGCAGCAGGTCCAGCAGTGCGTCGCGTTGCTGGACAAAGGATTAAAGTAGCAGAAAATGGCACTGACCAAAGCGCTGACGTAAGGCTTCGCAGGGATACGACTCAACACTACCGTCCTCGTGGAGAAGAAGAGAATTCAAGAACCAGCTCAAACGGCCACTCTCGCGGGCCGACACATGATTGGGCAAGAGTTATTCCGGCCGCGCTCGAAGACGCCATCAGGACAATGGTTCCTCATCAGGACCATCGTCGGCAAAACAACCGCTATAGAGAAGACCCAGAAACACGTCGCCATCGAGAAGAGCAAGATCGGCTATGGATGCCACCACTGAGCCGTCCGGCAGGCAACGCCGGATGAAGAGATGATCCGGATCGTCCTGAATCAAGTAGGGACGATGCCCGAAGATACAGGCATCGGAGTAAGCATAACGAGGCTCCACCGCCACCATCGCGTAACCCAGCCGGAAATAATCCACCAGGGCCACCATCGCCTCCTAGCACCGACCATGAAGGATCCAGACGCAGCCATGGAAGCCGCAGGGGTAGAGGCGGCAATGGTGAGAAGAGAAGCAGAAATCCGAGTCCACCGGGCAGAAGCCGTGCGCCTCCAAGGCGCAGATCTCTCTCGCCAAACGACGCTCGCCGTCACATTGAATCAAACATAGAAGTGCGACGGTCTAAGGAAGAAGACGCGTATGTGGGACCCAAGTGCTTTGGACCACGCATACGTCAGACCAAATTTCCAGTTGACTTTGGTATTGCCAAACACATTCAGCCCTACGTTGGCACAGCTCGGCCAGATACTGGCTCCAGGATTTCTTCCAGGCCCGCTGCATCGCCAAAGGAGGAAACATCCTGGTTGCAGTCTGATATCTTCCGCTCATGCTGAGGAAGACGGCTCGATCATGGCTCAATAAACTGGCAGAGAATTCAATTCACAACTGGTATGATATGCAAAGTGCATTCTTTACAAACTTTGAGGGAACATACAGAAGGCCCTGCACAGTCGGAGACTTGCAGCGTTGCACCCAAAGACCAGGAGAAACTGTCGGGATTACCTCGGACGCTGGATTAACACAAAAAACTCCTGCGAAGGAGTAAACGAGCAAACTGCGATAGAAGCTTTTATTGCAGGACTTCCAGTCGGACTTTTACGTCACAGACTGAAGCGTGACCACGTCACAGATTTGGAAAAAAATGATAAAAACGGCAAGCAAGTATGCTAACGCCGATGATGATTCAGAAGGGCTGCTAAATATTCTGGCCAATCCCAATGCGGCCAAATAGTCAAAACAAACTCAGAATCGCAAGAACACCTCGGACGAAAAGTCGGCTCCGGACAACACAGCTGTCAATGCAACGTTTGGATCTGGAGGACGAGGAGGGCGCGAAGGCGGCCGGGGTAGAGGCCGTGGAACTTCCCAAATCCTGGGCATAGGAGATCAGCAACCCGGAAGAACCTATACCTGGGCCGACATTGCCAATAATCCCTATGTCCACCACATGGATAGTAACGGAGGATCTACCCACACAAATGCCGACTGTTGTTTCAACGACGACATCAAGAAAGACGAATCTGCTGGCTACAGAGCCAAGAGACGAAAAGGAAAGAAAAATTCTGAGAAAGGAAAGGAGCCCAAGGAAGATTCCGACATGGAAGAAGCAGAAGACACTGTAGAGCTCAAGTCGGATGGAAAGAAAACTTTTCCGACTAAGAAAGACTCATACGTCTGCTTCCTTGGATCCCAACCTGCTAAGGACAAAAAGGCGGTTCTTCGTGAGCTAGTACACCACATCAATACATTCCCTACCAACGTGTGTTGGGAAAAGTAACTATATGTGCCAGACGGTTGGTTGGGAAATCTTCTATCGGATTGTTGGTTGGCAATATCTCGATCCATCAACCGATTATCGGTCGGGATGTAAAATAGTATAGCGTCTAACTACCGGTCCGTAATGTGATGATAGCTGTCAGACCGTTGGTCGGCAAACAAAGTCGATCGACTTAGCGTGGCCAACTAGGCTGGCCTTGCACGCGTGTCTGAAAATCTTCGGCGCCAAAATTTCCATGCGGCCCGCGAATCTTTTGCTCCTTTTTGCCCCTAGGCGCGCCTCCTTATCCTCTCGGCGTGTACCTAAAAAAATGGAGAAAAAAATAAAATAGATATATGCGTCTCTAGATCTCGCTCTGCCTCCTCGCCTAGATATAGATCCGCCGCTTCGCTTGATCTTGTACCGGTGCCCTCTCTCTGACCGGCAGCCGCCCTTAACTTCCAGTGAGGATGCGTCCCTCAGATCGTTCGGATCTGCCTCTCCACCAACGCCCCCGCTCGATGCCCTCCCGTGCTCATCAGCTGCTTCTCCATCGCCGTTCGCACACCGCATGTCACCTGCGTGCTCATGCTCGATCTTTCTCCTCCCTCCAGGACGTATTCGGCCGCCGGCGGCGGCGCGTGGTCCAGTGAGGCTGCGCCCCCACCCCACTCGTCCTTCCTCCTCCTCACAACCACCTCCAAACCACTCTGCCGTTTTTCCATCTATGTCGTATTGGATTTTCACCCCAAACTGGTGAGTTATAATGCCTTTTATTTACGTACCGATTTCAGTTCATATACTCTTCTAAATCTGTCTCGCAAAATCAATGTAATGGTTTTTGTTCGGTTCAAGAAAAACCAGCTATGAGTTAGTGTGCCAAGAGTACATGATTGGTGTACTCACATATGGTACAAATTTTGAATGATTTCTTTGCAAGCATCTGACCAGCACTCTCTTCTATATCATCCATCTCCGTTGCTCCTATCCTTTCTTCTTGTTGAAGATTTTCCTATCCTTAGGTGCTGCTAGTTCAATTTCTAAAGAGTGAGGTGAGGCTAGCTTTTCTTACTTCAATAGTGTGCTGTAAGTTCCGGTTAAAATAAATGCTATGGTCGGCTAGACCAACATTTAAATTGCAATTACATGCAACAGAAAGAGGTTTAGATGGTACACAATTTTACTTGCTGCACCTGATAGAGTACTCTTGTGTGAGTATATTATATTGGAAAATTTCTGGTGCATTCCCATGTACGGTATGGTTATAGGCTGCATGCTCATACTTACTTTGAAAGTCAGATCGACAGCTTCTCACGAATATGTGTTACTACTTAATTACAATTATGTTTATATATCGATGCACAGAGGCTGAATACTACACCAGCTAATTAATTATACAAATAATACTTGGTAGGCTTTGCTGGTCCTGAAGTGCTTGTTTGGTAATTAATATATTTCCTTTGATGTAGCTTCACTTCCGCACCTTGATTAAGCGAGATGTTTGTAATGTTTCTCTTTTCTTGCATGCACAGTGGATAGTGCGGTGCCGTTACTATACACTATGAAGATTCAGTTTGATGTTTACTTGCTTAGTTGATTTAGCATAGTATGTCGTATATGATTGCATGTTCCTTTGGAATACTTAATATACTATCTAGGAATAATTTACATGCAGTACTCTCTGCACTTTATTTTGGACATTAAATATTACTCTTGCCTCTTCTATTCAGTGGTTTTATTAGGAAAGTGCCTCTGCTAATATTTTCTTGTCAAACACCAACCAGGTTTGAATGATCAAATTATTTAGAGGACTTGAGATTTTACTTTGCAAGACAAAGAAAGTTATATACTTTGTTTTCCTACTTTCAACATACAAAGAGAATTTATATTCTATTCCTAGGATTAATGTGACTTTGGATAGAATTGTGTCAGTCTTAATTTAATCATGGACGAGATTGTCGTAGTGTTTGGTTCTTCGTATATCTTTTAGGATTCTATATATATATTCTAAGCTGAACCTAATTGAACTGTCGCTGACAAAGCAGGTGAGGTGATGGCCTGGATGAAATGAGCAAGGAAGAAATATCGATGGTAAAGAAAACTAGGACACCAAATTTGTCCACACTCACTTGTGTCACATGTTAGCAGTTTGCCATGGTCAAGCAACTTGGAAGCACATCGAAAATGTCTTCCTCCACTTAGTTTGTATTGTTTAATATGTGATGCTGTCATGATAATTTTGCTAGATGAAGCCCCACAAGCCAGGGGCTTATTCTTCATCCCTTCGCTAAGGTATTTCAGTCACTCAGCTATAGAAGATTTTTTGTATTCCATGGCAGCTTCCAGATGCCTCCTAGAAGTAGTGGTAGTTGTTTTTTTGTCTAATATTATCTCCATTATTTTTATAAATAACACACTAGAGAGAAAGTTTTGTTTGTCGTAAGTTTTGATCTACAGTTCCGAGACCAACCATATTATATCTACACAACCAAGTGACTAACCTAGCTCGCACGACTAACTTTGGCTTTGTTAAAAAGAACATAATCTCATTAACCAGAAATCATGTGTGCCTTGCGATGCATGAGCACTTCTCTCCATAGAATCTGTGAAACTTGAACATGGGAGTGTCTCGCGTACTACGTGATCATGTTTTTCCATTATTATTTTTGAGTAGTCATTGGTGTTCAACTGTTAGTATTTCTATACATGGGTAAAAATAGCATTAATTAATAATTATGCCTCATGCATGCAATAAGTCTGTTTACATGTTGTTTGGCAGAATTGGAAAGTTAAACTCGGGGAAGATAATGATGGCCAAGAAGGCGATGACGAATAGATCCATGTTCAGAGGAGAGTCGAGGTTCTGAAGTCACATGATGTTAAGTTTCTAACAATCGTGGTGCTGCAATGGTGAGCATTCGGCTACTATTAGGTTTCTTTAGTTTTTTCCCCTATATTAAACATGTCAGATATAAGGCAAATTTTGTAGTAGGTTCTAACTACTTAATTGCAAGAGATGCACTTGCAATATATTTTTCCGATGAGTTTATTTTGGTGTTCTGGGTCGATTTATCAAAATACATACATGTAAGCTACAGATTGCTGGTTACGTTTTTGCGGTATATAGAGATATAGTGAGCAGTATATATCAATACATGATTTGTTGGTTTCATGTACAAGTAGTTTCCAGTAGTGATCAACATAGCAGCTAGTGTGCAAAGATATTTTCCTAAACCAACTTAATAATGCTTATCTTATTTTTTTGTAGGTTTACTGAAAACTATTGTCATATACATTATACGTATGCATGTCAATACCTGCAATCTATAGCTTACTTACCGCAGCTATTTTTCCCTTTGATTCACTATCAGCATCCTTGCCCATATGTTAGTTGCTTTGTCATTTTTATTATTTTTCACTCTTGTGCATCATTATAATAGATGATCTATTTGTGATGAATTAGCATTGTCGAGCAAAAAAATCTCATATGTTTGTATGTGTTTGTGTAGGTGTCCCCTTGAGAGCATGAATTATCATGCAAAGCTTATGTCACAATCTACCAAGTAGCTGGCTTGTTTAATGGAGTTCATTCTGTCTCATTGGATATAATTTTTGTTACCATTTTGTAAACCTGATTATGTGGATTATGTGGTAACCAGTTAAGAATAGATGAATAGTAATACTGTAAGAATTAGTGCATGTGATTTCGGAGGATATGCATGTATACCTGTGTGAAATGTGCATTTGGCTGATTTGTAGCTGTTGAATAACTAAATTATGTGAATGCGAACACTGAAGCAAGGATTTGTTGCTGAAACTTTGTCGGCAATTAGTATCTTGGTCAATGCTATTGAAAAGTTGGTCAACAAAAGAAACACCGACTAACCATTATAAGGGAAAGGTTCATGGCAATGCCAACAGAAAATTGGTCGCCAAAACAAGTACCATCGGACTATTGGTCGGGAAACAAATGTCAGTCGAGAAAGGAATGTATGTCGGCAATTAATATGTTCGTCCGGAAAGTTTCCAAACTAATGTCTGACTATCGGTCGGCAAAGATTTGTTGGTTGGGAAAGACTTTTGCCGACCGGACTTACGGTGACAGACAAAGTTGGTCGGCAAAACCCTTTCCCGACCGACTTTCTTTTGGTGAAAGCAGTTTTCGCAACCAATTATGTTGTTGCTGATTTTGTGTTGTGGTATAGTGAGATCAATGCTACGGTTCCGGCTGTTCCACAGTTCCTAGATTGGTCAGAGGTAACTATCACCTTTGATCGTTCAGATCACCCGAGGAAAACACATCGTCAGGGAAAGTACCCTCTGGTCGTCAATCCTCTTATTGATGGCTATGAGTTCTCTAAAACACTCATGGATGGTGGAAGCAGCATTAACATCCTCTACATCGAGATGCTCCACCGCATGAAGCTGCATGAGAGCCAGTTGAGTTACAGCAGTGTAACTTTCCATGGCATTGTACCAGGGAGACAGGCGGATTCTCTGGGTGAGATTACTCTGGACGTGACATTCGGAACCCAAGACAATTATCGGACCGAGCCACTCTCTTTTGAGGTGGTACCGTTCAAAACTTCTTACCACGCCATCTTCGGACGTCCAGCTTACTTTGTGTTCATGGCTCGTCTCTACTACATTTACAACATGATCAAACTTCCAGGTCCAAAGGGCGTAATCATTGTACGGGGAAATCCGAGGAAGGCGCGAGAGTGCGACGAAGGATCTGCTGCCTTCGCCTAAGCCGTGCTGCACTCCCATGAGTACTAGGAGATCAAGAAGACCATCAATCCATCTGAGATGCCTGCTACGAAAAACGAGGTGTTGAAGCCAAGCTTGCAATTCAAGGCGTCAGAAAAGACGAAGAAAATGTCACTGAAGGAAGATGATCCCTCCAAGACGACAAACATAGGGGTAGGCTTAGGCCACGCATAGGAAAGCGTGCACGTAGAGTTCATCAAAGCTAATAGTGATATCTTGGCATGGCAGCCATTTGATATGACTGGAGTACCTAGGGAACTTACCAAGCACTCTCTTAATGTGTACCCTGACACTAATCCCATCAAACAGTCCTTACGACGGTTTGGTGATGAAAAGCGCAAAGCAATAGCCAAGGAGCCCGACTAGAATTAGCGAATTTTATAACATAGGTCATCCATACAGATTGGATGGAAAATCCTGTACTTGTCCCTAAAAAGTACACCAATGATTTAAGGATGTGTGTTGATTATACCGCTTTGAATAAGGCATGCCCACAAGATCCGTTTACCTTGCCAAGAATCGATCAAGTTATCGACTCAACAGAAGGGTCGGAATTACTTTGTTTGCTCGACGCATATTCCGGATATCACCAAATACCGATGAAAAAGTCGGATCATAAGACATCTTTCGTCACTCCTTTTGGAACCTTCTGCTACAAAACTATGCCTTTCGTCTGAAAGAACGCGGGAGCAACATATCAGCATACTATGCAACATTGTCTCAACGACCAAATCGGACGCAACGTCCATGTATACATAGACGACATAGCAGTTATGTCCAAAAAGAAGGAAACTTTAATTTCTGACTTGGATGAAACATTTGCTAGTCTACGAAAATTCAATATGATGCTAAATCTGAAGAAGTATTTCTTTGGAATTCTAGCCGGAAAATTGTTAGGTTTCGTCGTCTCTGAGCGAGGCATAGAGGTGAACTGAGACAAAATCAAGGCTATCTTAAATATTACCAGGCCGACTCGCCTGAAGGATGTATAACGTCTCACTGGTTGCATTGCAGCAGTGAGTCAATTCTTTAGCCGGCTCGGCGAACACCTTTGTACAAGCTCTTGAAAAAAACCGACAAATTTGTCTAGACTCAGGAAGCTAAAACTGCCCTGTAGAGTTTGAAAGATCTACTTTCAAACCCACCAGTTCTCGCAGTGCCAGAACCTCAAGAACCTATGTTACTCTACATTGCAGCGACCAACAAGGTCATAAATGTGGTAACAGTAGTTAGCGCGAGGAAGACGGCCATGATCATAAAGTGCAGCGGCCAACTTATTATCAGAGTGAGGTCCTGATAGAATCAAAACAATGGTATCCACATCACCAAAAGCTAGCCTATGGAGTGTTTGATACGTCCAAAACATATCTACTTTCTCGAACACGTTGCTATTGTTTCTTCTCTAAACTTGTGTGATTTGGATACAACTAACACGGACTGACGCTATTTTCAGCAGAATTACCTTGGTGTCTTGTTTTTGTGCAGAAAATGAACTATCAGGAAAAATCCCGGAAAATATGCCAAAAACTATTTCTCACCAGAAGATCCACGGATCCAGAAAGGGAGACACAGAGGAGGCCTAGGGGGCCCAGACCCACGCCAGGCGCGGGCCCACTGACCCCACGCCTGGGGGAGGTCTGGCCATCCCACGCAGCTCCTTGGCCTCCCTCCTCGCCTATAAGTTGCCTTCTGACCTAAAAACAGAGGGGGGTTCGATAGTTTTCCAGAAAGAGTTCCGCTCCGCCGCCGCCACCAGAAACCAAGATTCGGATCCAGGAACTCCGTTCTGGCACCCTGCCGGGATGGGGAATTTGGAGAGGATCATCGCCATTGTCATCACCAACACATCTCCATCAACCACCGATGTTTCCCTCATCCTTGAGTGAGTAATCCCCCGCTGTAGGCTTGGGGATGGTAGGGATTGGATGAGTTCTATCATGTAATCGAATAAGATCTGTTAGGGCATAGTGTCTAGTATCTCTATTAGTGCTATTTGACTTTGTTGCAACTTGTTGTGCTTAATGCTTGTCACTAGGGCCCGAGTGCCATGATATTAGATCTGAACATATTATTGAATCAATATGATAATATTGTTTGTGATCTTATCTGCAAGTTGTGTACACATATAATTGTCCGGATCCAAAGGCCCAAAGTGAAAATAATTGGGACAACCAGAGGGGATGGCTGTGGTGTGAGGATCACATGTGTTCACGGAGTGTTAATGCTTTGCTCCAGTGCTCTATTAAAAGGAGCACCTTAATTGCCAGTAGTCCCTAGAGGCCCCGCTGCCACGGGATGGCTGGACAAAAGATGTTGTACAAGTTCTCATTGCGAGCATGTATGACTATATTTGGAGCACATGCCTAGGATTGTTTAGTACTTGGATGCTTATTATTATTTATCTGCAATGCCTTAGTTCTTTTAAGTTACATGTTTAGACTCGTCCATGCAACGCCCATCCATCCATCCCTATGCCTACCGCACTCGAATCCTAATGTTACAGTTACTGTTACTATTGCTCATGTTTCACTGTTGCTGTTACTGCTGTTGTTGCTTTGCTGTTGCTACTACAAATTGTTGCTACTGATAAACTTCTGTGAGCAAGAACTATTTCCAGGTGTAGCTGAACTGACAACTCAGTTGTTAAGGCTTGCAAGTATTCTTTGGATCCCCTTGTGTCGAATCAATAAATTGGGTAATACTACCACGAAGACTGTTGCGATCCCCTATACTTGTGGGTCATCAAGACTATTTTCTGGCGTCGTTGCTGGGGAGCATAGCTTTATTTGTAAGTTCACTAGGATCTACTATTGTTCATTGCTACTCCTTTCATCATGGGGAAGTCTCGTGATGGAAAGTTCCCTATTTTACCATCCACTACAAGAAGAGGTACAGTCCTAAACACCTAAGTTGCTCTTGATTCACCGTCTGTTATAAGTAAGCTTGTTACACCACCACCACATACTCATGCTACAAACACTGCTACTACTGCTCAATGTGGAACTGCTTTTGATACTCATGATGTTACTTCGACTATGCTTGATGCGAGTGGTTCACTAGGTCCTTTTCTAGAATCTACTATGGCTAGTCTAGGAAATACCGAAACTCCTAGTGAATACACTGTTACACCTGTTATCTCACCTAAGGCTAGTGAGAGTTATGATATTAATGATGGTTACAGTGAGCTCACTGATGAATTTGTTGAAGAGTGCCGAAACACAGATGGTACTAATGCTATGAAGAGTCTTCTTGCTAGACGTACTATTATGCCTAAGTTGTCCTATGATCCTAAGTTTGCCACTTCTACCATAGATATTAAGGATAAAGATTATGATTTCTCTCCTGATTTGACTTATTTAGATATTGTTGAGAAAGAACCTTTTTGTGGGACTGAAAATGAGTGATGTGGCTCATATGAATGAGCTTTCTACTATGAGTGCTTTGTTCTCTGATGATTTTAAGATGTGTAAGTACTTTGTTGCTAAGATCTTCCATTTTTCACTAAAAGGAGAAGCTAGGGCTTGGTTTAATAGATTACCTCCTGGTTCCATTGATAGCCCTGATTGCTTGATTGCTTCTTTATTCCATAAATATTTTCCTCCTAGTGCTAGACATGCTGCTTTGTAGAGACTTTTTGATTTTAAACAGGGAGAAGAAGAGAAATTGCCTGAGTCATGGAAAAGATTTTGTTCCTTGATTCATGCACATCCTGGATGTCCATTACCTAAGAATGATCTTCTTGATATTTATTATAATGAACTAACTGATGATTCTAGGACCTACCTAAATAGCTTTGCTGATTGTGTTTTCAGAAAAAGGACTCCTACAGATGCTGAAGAATTAATGGCTAAGATAAGCAAGAATTATGATGATTGGACTTCAACTGAGCTAAATACACCTGAGCCTATTTCTCCTGAACCAGTTATTGCATTAAATGATGATGTGATGAAGGAAGTTAAGAAGTGTCTAAAGGAGAAAGGTATTAGAGCTGAAGATGTGAAGAATCTACCTCCTATAGAAGAATTATGTAAGCCAATTCCCCACTCATCTACTATTGAAGTACACTCTCTCCAACACTTTGATGAAGGTGATATTCCTTATGGCAAGTCTCATGATCAATGTTTAGAGGAACTTGACATTTTTATTGTCAAACAAGGTCATTTTAATAAACAAGTTCAGGATCTTTTATTAGAAAACTCTAGAGCTATCCACGAGTTGAAAGATATTATGGAGAGAACTTCTAATGATATTAAAATGCTTTGTAAACACTTTCAAATGGTTCAAACTCAATTTGATCAACTTGCTAATGTGCAAAAGGATATGCTAGTTGATGCTTCAGGACATGAACATGCTTATGGAATTAGAACTAGGAGTGGTGCAGCTACTCAAGATCCTTTATATCCTGAAGGACACCCAAAAAGAATAGAGCAAGATTCCCAACAAGGTGAGGATAGTGGTAGTCCTAGTAAGAAAAAGAAAAAGAAACATAAGATAGTTGAGGAACCACTTGAACCTGTTGTAGATCCTAGTAGTATATTTGTCTCTGATGCTGAAACTGGGAGTGTTAATAATAATGAGTCTCTCGATAAGGAGGAAGGTGAGGAAGAACCTGAGAAGCACACTAAGAACACTAGGTACACTAAGGAAGATTTTATTGCTAATAAACATGGCAAAGAGAGAGAACCTTGGGTGCAGAAACCTATGCCTTTTCTAGGTAAGAAACACAAGTCAAAGGAGGAAGAACACTACAACAAGTTTTGTGAGTGGATGAAACCTTTATTCTTGCAAATTCCTTTGACTGATGCTATTAAGTTGCCTCCTTATTCAAAGTATATGAAGGATATTGTCTCTAATAAAAGGAAGATTCCTAATGAGGAGATTTCTACTTTTCTTGCTAATTATTCCTTCAATGGTAAGGTTACAAAGAAACTTGGTGATCCAGGTATGCCAACTATTCCTTGATCCATTAAGAATAATTATGTTAGAACTTCTTTATGTGATTTGGGAGCTGGAGTTAGTGTTATGCCTTTTTCTCTCTATAAGAGACTCCAGCTAGAAAAGTTGATACCAACTGATATATCTTTGCAAATGGCTGATAATTCAACTACTATTCCTGTTTGTATATGTGAGGATGTTCATGTTCAAGTTGCTCATAATTGCATGGTTCTAACTGATTTTGTTGTGCTTGAAATGCCTGAAGATGATAATATGTCTATTATTCTTGGGAGACCTTTTCTTAAAGTTGCAGGTGCTGTCTTCAATTGTAATCAAGGAAAAGTAACATTCAATATTAATGACAAAGAGCACACTATCTATTTCCCCAAGAAGGTTGTTAAGAGCTATTGCCTGAATTCCATTGAAAATATCGAAGGCATCAAGGTTGGAGAAATATATTGTCCCATTCCACAAGAAAATTTTGAAACTATTATAATTGGGACCATTGCTATAAAGTATGAGGTAGCATAATCACCTTGTGGAATTCAAAGTTTTGTTCCATATAAGATTGTTTTGGTAACAATACTTGATCAACCTTGTTAACAAAAGGATTTTAATGAACAAAACAATGTTTCCACTTTGGTTATACTTGCTTTCTTTTTCCTTTCTCCTTCCTAGTATTTGCTTTAGATTTAGTTTTGTTAGTTGTTTGCTTGTTTGGTTTTATTAGCGCTACTGTAGTTTGGCTTTTGGTTTGCTTTTGCTTCTTCTGAAAAAAACTGTTTCTGCGAGAAAATCAATTTTCATACCCTGAAAATTGGCCAAAAATAAAGTTTCCCAAAAAATCCAAGAAAATTCAAAATAAATTTTTCCTCGAAAAAGGGGCAGAGTGGCACCTGAGATGACCTAGGGGGCAACCCCTAGGACCCACACCCATGGTAGGCACGGCCTACCCAGGGGTGGCGCCTAGGGGGGGTCTAGCCCACCTAGGCCCCTCCAGGCTGCCTCCTCAAAGCCACCTTCTTTCTCTCTCCCGAAAAACACCGGAAAACTTTCTAAAGCTCGAGTTCTTGCTGTGCTTGCTCGCGAGTTTCGATCTCCTAGTTCAACCCATCTAAAGTGCTGATTTTTGGAGGGATTGCTCCTTGGTATGGGCCTCCTCCACTTGTCCAATTAGATTTGTGATTGCTAGATTGTATTTTGAGTATTTTGCTACTGTAGGTGACATGTTGTTTGAGCTTGCATGCTTGTTCTGTGCTTAGAAACTTTGTTTTGATGCATGTGTAGTCCTCTAGCAAGTTCCTATAGTAGTTGCTCATCATTTATCAACTTAGAAATAACTAGGTTTGATGGTTGTCTAAAAATTTCAGCAAAGAAGATGAGTGCTTATCCACTGAATCAATATGACTTGATGGTGCATGAGCCAATGAAGGTTCATTGTGAGGAGGCAGTTTTTCCTTCCATATATCCATGCCATGAATTTATGAGAGTTGCGGGGATCCTCCAAGATTTCCAAACTTTGGTTACAAATGCAGGGTTGGAGCACTTTGTTGAAGGTGAACCAATCCAATATGTTAAGCTAACCATGGCTTTTGTGCAGTACTTCCGGTTCACTTGGTCTTCTTCTAATCCCATGGTCCATTACAAAATATATAATATACCTGTCGACCTGTCTTTTGCTAATTTCTGTGCAGCAATTAGAGTACCTCAGTGGGGATCTTGTGAGAAGATCAAGGAGAGGCCCAAGTCACTTGTTGATTTGTATGCTAGATTTTCCAAGGTTTCGACTTCTCAAAGGAAAGTGGTAAAATTCGGAACATCCAGCTCCTAGCTATTAGATACTTTGCCTATTTCATTACCAAGTGTGTTCTGGCTAGAAAGACTGCTAGAAAGTTGTCTTCTTTTGATCTAGATTTTATTGCAGCTGCTCTAAATAGGAATAGTTCTTATAGTTTGGGTGCTTTGATAGCTCACCGTCTCACCACTAACCGTGAGAAGGGTGGAATTTGTGGAGGTCTCATTGCTTCTAGGTTGCTAGCTTTCCATGGTTTAGAGCCTCATTATTCAGATTTTCAGTTTCCCATAGAGAGGCTTGATATTGAATCCATGATTCAGCATGGTTTTGTTTCTTTGGGAGCTAATGTGATAAGTTTGCCATATGAACTATCTTTTGCCCAGCAAGGTCGGAGAAAGGGTAGAAGTGAGAAAATAGTTTATTTGCTTGCACCTATTTTGTTTAACTTTGATAACTGGCAAGGATGGTCACTTACGAAGGAGGAGCTTGACTCTTATGTGGGGGAACTCTCCCAGCAAGAGTAGAATGTTGAAGAGGATGCCGAAGACAATTCGGTTCAACCCTCCAACTTGGGAGAGTCTTCATACCAACAGCCCTCATTTGATTGGGGTGTGTCTTCTTCTTCATCGCAGGTGCCTGACTATGATAATTCCTATGATGACCCACCAGCATGGGGTTACTATCCGCGTTATTGAGCCCCACTTAGGCCAAAAGCCTAAGCTTGGGGGGAGGTACACCGAAATCACACTCATATATATATCATGTTCGGTCGGTTCTTTGTATATCCATTGTTTCGCTTTCTTTTTGGTTTTTGTTGCTTTTTTCTAAAACCCAAAAATACCAAAAATATTTTCGTTGTTTCTCTTGGTTTGTTTCTTTGTTTCTTTGCTTTGGTTTGACTTAAAATAAAATTCCAAAAAGATTTTCCTTTGTTTGGTTTGCTTTGTTTTTGTTTGGTTTTTCTTTGTTTGCTTGTTTCTAAAAAACCGAAAACACCAAAAATATTTTTTGTTCTTCTTTGGTTTTGTGAGTTCTTTGCAGGGTTCAGCCGTCCTCTCTGGTTTGGTTTCATTTTAATTATTCAAGTCACACAAGTGAAGGGCAATAATGAAGATTAAGACAACTCGAGGTGTGGTAAGAGGCTGGTAACAAACACTATTTCTTTCATTTTTGTACATATACTCATAATTGTGAGCATGCTTAGCCTGTTTGTGTTAGGTTTATGTCATTATGGATGCTTAGTAGTTCTTGCTTGTCTATGACTAGCTCCAGCTTGTTAATAGTTTGTAGCATGTCATATGAATGTTTGCTTGCATTGTTTTATTCATACTTTGGTATGATATTGTGGTATCCTCCTCTGGCTGTGCATGTGAATCGACTTGGCACATGCTCACGCATGCATATGACTAATCAATAGTCAGTAAGCTTCGATGATTTATTTTGCCTCAGAGTTCTTGTATCACTTTCATGCCATAATTATTCCTGTTTTGTTGCAAGCATGATTATGACAGTTATTGCTCTCTCATTTGTCGCTCCCTCTCTATTGCTAGCCTTCACTTGCACTGAATACATGATTTACCTGTGCTTCCAACTCCCCAAAACCAATATTGCCAGCTGTGTCCACCATACCTACCTATTGGCATCATTTTCTATTTCAGTGCATATTTCATATGTTGTGTTTTCTTCCAAAATAAAATATTTGTCTATTTTGAGAAAGTTAGTTAGTAAAGCTCTCACGAACTTAATGGCACACTTTATTCCTTGCGCTTAATAATTCTGAACCATTGTTTCTAGTCCATGAAATTTATATGCTTTCTTATTATATAATAGGAGTCAGTAGAACCGTGCTGTCACAGGGAACGCTTTCAACACCTGTTGGATATCTCATCTAGTTGATACTTTGCTCTTTTGTTTACGGATGTCGACGATGTGAAATAAAAGGGGAAGCTGTTAGTTCCTGGAGTTTATACATTGTGTTAGAGAAACGCCTGGGCCGCTAGCCTAAGCAATGCTTAATCATGGTGGAAACTTGAAGCATCACTATAATGAGCATCTATGAAGCATCCTCAATAAAAAATCTATGCATATGGTAAATAAAAAGATTGCTGAGATGCTGATTGTCTGCTTGCCTTGTCATTTTGGTTATGGGAAAGCTCCTGTACCATGTGCAAGGGTACCCCGTTGGCGGTTCTCGATGATATGCATGTATTTACAATGACAAGAACTTTTAGGTGACCAAAGTTGAGTAGCATGCGGAGCGACCCTCGTACTCAAGGGACTTGGGATTTCCAGTCTATGGTCTGTCAAGCATATGGTTCAGAGTGGACCTCACTTTCACCTTAACCACATGAAGATGCCTGTGATAGGGGCAATGAGAGCTCAAATCTAATGAATACCTTCCTTTCAGCATTGGGGATCCTTTCAAACCTTCACAAAACTGTTTTCAAAATTTTGTTGAGTCACCACTTATTCTATGAGCACCTTCTTGAGAGCATAGTTGTCATTCTTGTGTTTGTTCCAAAACTTGGTTAACTATGTCATGACTTTGATGCTTGTATCTCTGAAATATTTATCTCTAGTCTTCATATGAACTTCAGAGGTGCCTCAGCATTTATATTGTGCTCTTCAAATAAACGCAAGAGAGATACCACTCTATCATACCTTATTATGAGCATTGCAATGTTGCTTATGTTTATGTTCCATGCTACTTATTATTATTGAGTTGGTTTCTTTTCATAGCTTGCAATGACTATTGAGTAGACTTAGTTGCATACTTCTTATTATGAATTGTCTAAGCATCTACTCCTGTGCTGAGAATATTTACACCATATGAAGCAAAGTGTTCGTGAAAATTCTTTTATCGCACTCAGTTTTCAACTGAATTGCTTGAGGACAAGCAATAAGCTAAGCTTGGGGGAGTTGATACGTATAAAACGTATCTACTTTCTCGAACACTTTGCTATTGTTTCTTATCTAAACTTGTGTGATTTGGATACAACTAACACGGACTGACGCTGTTTTTAGCAGAATTACTTTGGTGTCTTATTTTTGTGCAGAAAAATGAACTATCAGGAAAAATCCCAGAAAATATGCCAAAAACTATTTCTCGCCAGAATATCCACGGAGCTATAAAGGGAGACAGAGGGGAGGCCTGGGGGCCCAGACCCACCCCAGGCACGGGCCCACTGACCCCGTGCCTGGGGGAGGTCTGGCCACCCCAGGCAGCTCCTCGGCCTCCCTCCGATCCTATAAGTTGCCTTCTGACCTAAAAACAGAGGGGGTTCGATAGTTTTCTAGAAAGAGTTCCGCTCCACCACCGCCACCAGAAACCAAGATTCGGATCCAGGAACTCCGTTCGGGCACCCTGCCGGGATGAGGAATTTGGAGAGGATCATCGCCATCGTCATCACCAACTCATCTCCATCAACCACCAATGTTTCCCTCATCCATGAGTGAGTAATCCCCCGCTGTAGGCTTGGGGATGGTAGGGATTGGATGAGTTCTATTATGTAATCGAATAAGATATGTTAGGGCATAGTTCCCTGTATCTCTATTAGTGCTATTTGACTTTGTTGCAACATGTTGTGCTTAATGCCCGAGTGCCATGATCTCAGATCTGAACTTATTATTGAATCATTATCATAGTATTGTTTGTGATCTTATCTGCAATTTGTGTACACATATCATTGCCCGGATCCAAAGGCCCCAAAGTGACAATAATTGGGACAACCGGAGGGGATGGATATGGTGTGAGGATCACATGTGTTCACAGAGTGTTAATGCTTTGCTCCGGTTCTCTATTAAAAGGAGCACCTTAATTGCTAGTAGTTCCCTAGAGGCCCCGCTGCCACGGGCTGGCTGGACAAAAGATGTTGTGCAAGTTCTCATTACGAGCACGTATGACTATATTTGGAGTACATTCCTAGGATTGTTTATTACTTGGATGCTTATTATTATTATTTATCTGCAATGCCCTAGTTATTTGAAGTTACATGTTTAGACTCGTCCATGCAACGCCCATCCATCCCTATGCCTACCACACTCGAATCCTACTTTTACCGTTACTGTTACTATTGCTCCTGTTTCACTATTGCTATTACTGCTGCTGTTGCTTTGCTGTTGCTACTACAAACTATTGCTACTGATAAACTTCTGTGAGCAAGAACTATTTCCAGGTGCAGCTGAACTGAAAACTCAGTTGTTAAGGCTTGCATGTATTCTTTGGCTCCCCTTGTGTCGAATCAAAAAATTAGGTAATACTACCCGTGAAGACTATTTCAATCCCCTATACTTGTGGGTCATCAGTGTTCTTTGCATCCAGAAGGCTACACCACTATTTTCAAGAGCACAAGTTCATAGTGGTGAGCACTGCTCCCCTGAGAGATATAATCAATAACCGCGATGCCACAGGACGTGTCGCAAAGTGGGGAATAGAGCTAGCAGCTTTCGATATTAAGTACAAACCACGTACAGCAATCAAGTCCCAAATACTTGCCGAATTTGTTGTTGATTTGACAGAAACGGCAGAAAACACAAGCCCTCTAGACTCGGAATTTTGGACCCTTCAATTTGACGGATCAAAAGCACGAGGAGGCTCGGGGGCTAGCATGGTGCTCAAATCACCCCAAGGAGATAAGTTATTCTATGTGTTGCAAATACACTTCACGACAACCAATAATATTGCCGTGTATGAAGCACTGCTGCATGGAATACGCAATGGACAAAAACATTGGCATATCAAGACTCATGTGTTATGGAGACTCGGATTTAGTGTCTCAGCAAGTATCCGATATCTGCAACACAAACAAGCACATGGCAGCATAGAAATCTGTTGTGAATGAACTATCTAAATCGTTCGAGGGTTTTTAGGTTCAACACATCCCTCGAGCAGAAAATGAGGACGCAGATGCTCTATCAAGGAAAGGCTCTGCGTGGAAACAAGTACCGGATGGAGCTTTTTTAGAGCATTTAAGGGACCCCTCCATAGTCGGAGTTGATGAGGACTATCTGACGAAATCCGAATCACCTTTAATAGCAGTTCTGGCTGTAATTCCCAGATGGACAAAACCCTATATGGATTTCCTGATAGACGGAAAATTGCCCGAATACGAAGTCTTGAGCTAGCAGATTGTCCGACGAGCAAAAGCCTACACTATAATAAATGATGAGCTCTACAAACAGAGTGTTTCTGGCGTGTTTCAATGATGTACTTCTGCGGAAGAAGGAGTAGAAATATTAAGAGAAATCCACGAAGGCGTGTGTGGTCATCATGCTGCAGCCAGATCCTTAGTGGCAAAAGCTTTTCGACACGGATTCTTTTGGCTTACAGCTAAGGACGATGCCGATAAACTGGTCAAACATGCAAAGGCTGCCAAAAGTACGCTCACCAGGCACATGTTCCGACTGAACAACTGCGAACAATCCCTATTACATGACCATTTGCAGTCTGGGGGCTTGATATGGTAGGGCCGTTTCGCACGGCAAAATGTGGATTTACTCACCACTAGTAATGGTGAATAAATTTACAAAATGGAGTGAGGCTAAATCCATAACAAGTTGCGATGGAGCCACAACCAGAAAGTTCGTCGAGGACGTAATCATCCGATTCGGATATCCGCACAGTATAATTACTAACAATGGGAGCAATTTTTCCATGGCCGAACTTGCCGAATTCTGCGAAGAACAAGGGATCCGGCTCGATACTGCATCAGTCGCACATCCAAAAGCTAATGGAAAAGTCAAAAGAACTAATTGCCTTATTTTACAAGGAATCCGACCTCGCCTCGAGGCACCACTTCGTCGGGCCGCGGGGGCTTGGGCGAAAGAATTACTGTCTGTGATATGGATCTTACGTACAACTCCTAACAGGTCAACCGTCTATACCCCTTTCTTCCTGGTTTATGGTGCAGAAGAAGTTCTTCCAAGTGATCTGATTCATCAGGCTCCACGAGTCAAAGCGTATATCGAAGAAGATGCAGAAGTTTCTCAACAAGATGATCTCGATATAATCGAAGAAGTATGCGTCGTTGCTGAGCAGAGATCTACAGCTTATCAGCAGAAGTTACACAAGTATCATAGTCAGAGAGTGCAAAATCGTTCTTTCAGAAAAGGCGATTTGGTTCTCCGACTTGTGCAAAAGTGAAAGCACAAACTTTCCCTAATTTGGGAATGACCTTTTATGGTTAGCGTAGTTCTGCATAATGGGTCATATTATTTAACCGACATGAGACCAGTCAAGGAAAGACCTGACACTCGGAACAGAAAGAGAGCTGGTGGCAGCACAGACCCGGATGAAATAGACCGTCCATGGAATATTGCACAGCTACGTCCCTTCTATACTTAGTTATATTTCCTTGTAATCATATATGTGCATGTTCAAAGTGAAATAAAGTGTTGGTTTCCTCATATGTTATCTTTGAGAAGTTTTTTGCCATCTTATTTCCAAAAGAGCATGTCATTTTTTCAAAAATCCCATAATGCTTGAAAGTACTTTATGCTCTTGTTCGTTCTGGTTACGATTTTTGAATATCTAAAAATGTTACCTTAGGGTACAAAGTTTAATTTATTTTTTATACTTTGGTTTTTTATATGATTGCTTAGACGCGGGCATTTTCCGAGTAATGAGTTGTTGGTACTGGAAGCCGGCTTTTTTTCCGAGTTTAAACTGGTTTAGCAATTGTGCTCCGTTGCTCGGCAAAGTTTCCGCACTAAAGGTTGGCCGGCTCATGAAAGGGACGAGACAGAGAGCATGATAAAACGACAAGTATAGGCATAAAAATACCAAGTGCTTTAGAAATTTTCAAGCACATGCATAAAAAATATATAAGAAAACGTGCTACGATAGTAAAAGCATCAGTTTTTACAAGATCGGCACAAAATAAAAACATTATTTTCATCATTACATTGCCATGAGTTCAGAATAATGCATAAATATTATCTATGCTGCAGAATCAAGCGGTGGTGATGAAGCAGGTGGAGCACTGGAGTCAACAGCATGGTCGCCCTCAATCTCAGACTCGGAGGCATTGCTGGCTTCTGGCTCTTGGGGCTAGGGAGGCGCGGTGACGGATTCAAAGAATGGCTTCGTATAGTTGGTCATGTCCGCCACACGACAAGCATAACCTGAACAAGACTCTTGGATGGCCTTGATGTCTTGCGTGTTACCCTCATCATCCTCCTCAGCAATGCCCTTAGTGACGTGCCCGATTTCCATCTCGCTGTGGTGGCTCATCACCATGGTCAGAGCTATCTGAGCAGCAGTCCGAGCATAGGAGATCTTCCAGTCTTTGATAAGCTTAGGAATCCCCTTGACCTTGTCCGTCACCTCGTGCACTGACCTTTCGAGCAAGTCGGAAAGCTTGACAGACTCGCCATCCTCTTCTAGAGTTTGGCGGAAGTCGTACAAGATATCTCTGACGATCTTAATGCGCTCGAGGCGAGGTTCGGAGGTAGGAGAGTCGGGAAGATTCAGGGGGGCTGGGAAAGAACCAAAAAGTCAAAATTCAGCTGAAAAGAAAGTCGAAAAATCAACAACAAAAGAAAAATATTCGGAAATCTTACCTAGCACAGAGTGATTACATTGAGCATGCTCCTTGCGGAGGATGTTTAGTTCACTGGCTATGGCCTAGACAAGATCCCTCTAAATATTGAAGTCCTTCTTGAGATCAGCTAGTTCTTTTTCTCAGAGGGCTAGGAGCTTCTCGAGCCTCACGGTCTCGTGATTGCTTGACTCCAGGACGACAGCTACGGATTTCTCCGATTCTAAAGTTAGCATTCTCTATCTTCGAGACCTTGAAGTTCTCGGCTTGCTCCACCATCTTGCTGGACTGGCACAACAGTTCTGCAAAGACAAAATATTAGTTGGACAAAACAAAGTTTGACTATGACAAAAAAACATAACTGACAAAGAAGAAGTCGGAAAAGTTTACCTTCTGCTTCATTTTTCTCCACCTTCAACTTTGAATTCTCAAAGCGCAAAGCCTTGATTTCTTTGCGCTTATTGCTAATATTCTTGAGAAATTCCTGGTTGGAAGATTCAATTATATGTAAGTTTAGAGACGGAATACCGTCACACGGCTACTAAGACTCGAGCTGTCAATTTAGCTAAGTAAAATTACAGCACGAACCTTAGGGGCTACACTACATGTTCTTTTGCAACCTAAAAGCATCAAATCGGATCCAACGATGTTTATCCGACTTTATGCTTTGTGGCTAGAGGATATGATAATAAATGCAAATAAGAATCGGAAACTTACAATGTGTTCCAGGTGCATATTTTCAAATCCGAGCTTGGTGCTGTGAAACACCTTCTCGGTAAGGGTAAGGGAAGGAACATCCGTCGCTGGAAGCTCGCCAGATGCGACTTTAGTGTCCTGGACCAAAATTTGGTCCAGGAGGCTAACCAGCTTGACGTCCTCCTCCTCTTGGCTCGCTGCCTCTGGAGTCAAGGTTTGCTTCTCAAGACTAGATTGACCCAGTCCGAGGATCTCTTCCTTCTCTTTCATATTTAGGCCAAAGACAGCGGAGCTGGCCATTTTATCCATTGTTCCTATAGATATTACCATGTGATCATTACCCTTGACGGGTTCACCCTTGTTAGTTGCCTGGTCATCAACGGTGACCAGGGCTTTCGAGACATTGCCAGCATTAGGAGAGGCGTAAGTTCCCTATGCTGATGGAGTGCTAGATGGAGTCGATGGCGGCATAGCAGGGGAAATAACAAGCTTTTGCATACGCATCTGCTTGCCCGGCTTGTCTTGATCTTCAGAACTGAATTAGCTCTAGAACATGAAAATACCTAAATATTAGGTGTGCTCTGGAAATAAATAAAGGTACAAAACTACTGAAAATTAAAGATAGGGTGCTTACTTTTTAACTACTGGTAACACTTGGTTACCACCAGCAACAACAACTTCTTTCGCCTTGCGCTTGTTGGAGGCGGGGGCGGCAACTTCCTGCACCTCATCATCCTCCGTCTCCTCCGGATCATCTAAAGCATAGTCCTCTAGTGGAGCTAGCTCAGACTCGGAGAGTTTGTCGAGCTAACAATGTCGAAAAGCATCGATGAAACTAGAGTCGGAGAAAGAACAGAAAAGAACGATGAACCGCAAAAGTAGAGTCGAAATATTTACCGGAGTCAGAGGACGGTTGGTCGTATACATCTTCATGGAAACTTCCGGAACTTCTCATTCCACTCTTTCCTTGAACAAATTTTGCATAAGGGTCTTGTAGTCCTTCGCCGCAATCCGGCTCGAACTGACCCGCATCTTGTCCTTCTTGTCACTCGTGATATGGTGCATGAGGCGATCCCCATGGTGCTGGAGAGGCTGAATCCAACACTCCAGCCAGCAGTGGATCAAGTCAGATCCACGGAGGCCCTCATGCTTCATCAGAAACTCAATCTGCCTTTTGGCGAGGATCAAGATATCCGACATCTCCGGCGCCTCCGTGTCCCATGAATTATGGTGGGGAGCGGCGCCGTCGATGAACGCCGTAAGACCTTCCGCCTTTCCAGGAGCCGGAATATCCTTGTGATAAAAGAAATTTCTGGCCTAGCGTTTAACAGATTCACTAGCATTAATCCTAGGATAAACTCAGTTTCTCCTTAGGACTAAGCTAAGAGTGTCGGTGATGTAAAGCACACTGGCGCTGATGGAACTATTCCGAGTACCATAATAGTACCGGAAAAGAGTGAGACTTGGCCTAATGCCAAGAAACCCCTAGCACAAAGCTGCATGAGTGCTAAGCTCAATTAGAGAGTTGGGAGGAAGGTTATGGAGTTGCACACAGTAGTAGTTGAGGACCTCGACGAGGAAGTCCGACAGTGGTAAGCTGAGGCCGCGGTCGACGTGTGTGTCGAACAACACCCTCTTACCATCACACGGGGCGGGCACGGCATGCCCTGAGGCGCTCCGCCACGCACCGGCGATGATGAATCCTTCGTCCTCCATGACTTGTAGTTCCGCGTTATCCATGGCACTGGGGATCCAGAGGCCCCGCTTCTTCCTCTCTTCCGCCACTGACGAACCCGCCGCCGCTCTTGAGGTCGAGGCAGATACCATGGATCTTGGAGGAAAAAGGACTGGTGGGGGAAGGAGAGATTTTTTCTCACGGTGCATAGATGGGAACTGGTGCAGAGCACTCGAGGAGTACGAGGAGGAAATGAATGAATCGATGGAGAGGTTAATCTGAGGGAAAAGGTTTTCTCCCCTCTTTATTTGTCTTTGCGTCAAGATTCGTGCATTAACACGCGCGATTAGCGCCACGCGTATAGGAGAGGGGGAGTTAGCTTCCTCGCGACTCTTCCGCCCCCTCGATTTTTATGCAGGCATTGAAACGGCATTCTGTTCCGTAAGTAATGGACCCACCAACGGTCGTGCTGATGGAAATCCTGTCAGTGACAAGACCTGGTCTAAAAAGTTGTTAGTCCACACGCCGCTGAAAAATTCGGCTTATGTTTCAAACCAAGTAGGGAAAAGACTAAGGTCAGAGCAAAATATATCCGACTCGATTGACTGGGAATCCTACATTACTGAACAAAGTTTTCGGGAACCCTTTAGATTCTCAAGACGAAGAAACCATCAAGCTAGACAATTTATCCGACTTTGGATCTTGGAGACTTCTGGGGGCTACTATTGGGGATATACTTTCTAGGTATACCCATAGGACTCGCTGACCAGGTTGGCCCACCAATGGGTTATAACTTTGCTTCACGGGCGGCCCAGTCAGAGAAAGGGGAGGAGCCAGTTCCGTCTACGACAAGGCCCAGAAGAGTTACCGACTTAGGCCTGTACATAGTTACCGACTCTGTAACATAGCCGGATAGGTATCTCTTGTAACCCTAGGCCCCGGTGACTATATAAAGCAGCCCTATGGAAGCCTTTAGGGTACAACTCAATACACAACCACAACCAACTCGCACAAGCGAACCTCTCTTGTAATCCGCTATAACATCCGACTTACGCTGATATATTACTGGGTTGCTAACAGGAGTAGGATTCGATCACCGCAGTCGGATCTGAACCTTGCTAAAATTGTGCTCACCGCTCCTGGAACATCTGATGTCTCACACCCCATCCTTTCAATGCCACTAGGACCCCCTATGGCATACTTTTCGACAATCCGACGACAACCATGCTGAAGCAAAACATTCGTCCACTCTTTGAAGAAGTGCACAATATCTTCGGCATGGCGAGCCACCACAACATAACGCGGGAACATGTCCCACGACATACCATCCAGAGGGACAGGCGGTCCCGCCGCTATCTCCGCCAAGTCCACTCCCGACGGTGCAGCCGAAACATGGCCAGCGCCGCCTTTGCACCCACAACAAGCTATTGGTGCACAAGATCCTTCACCGCATCCACGCTTCGAAACTTCCCTAATAGGCCTAGAAACTGGATGGAGACGCATCCAGGGGAAACATGGAAGCCCAGATGGATGCGAGTGACAACCTTGCGTGTTTCAAAACCTGGATCACCTAATGGACACGGTCCTACACTGTTGCGACTATTGTTGCTCAATCGCGTTCCATCCAGAAGAATCCTCCATCCTCCAACTCCTATTGGGTGAGGCAGTTGAGCCGGATAGCAACGCGCTCTTTCTCTTACTACGGAAGAAGATTGAAAACTGCAAAAGATCAACAGCTCAGAAGCCACAAATAACAGACACGGCCACAAAAACAAGTAAAAGGTACCCGGCTGGCACTTACACTAAAGCTGCTCGCCAATCTGCCGAAACTCTTCGAGGACATACTTCTCTCTTGCAACAACCCACTCCGTTTTGGACTTCCAAACATGTGCACGGCCATGGATGACAAGGACGTCCCTCTACAAGCTTCTGATGCGGTCATGTAGCAAGGGTAACTACGACGCTTCATTTGTTGCCAGCTGGGTAACAGCCAAAGGAACCGATGAAGTCGCCAGATCAACGTTCGAAGGTCCCTAATACATGCACAAATGACAAAGTATAAGGACAAAAAAAGAACCATAAGTAATAGAAGGCGAAGGCATATATTCACATATGGAACCACTACATGGTAACCCGCAAATCAACAAGTTTAAAATATTACATGAACCACAGCAAAAGCATGACAATCCTACGTGGGAAACTAAGCAGCAGACGAGCTTCAAGGATGCGTCGCATCTGAAGCAGCCCCAGGATTCTTGGCCAGCGTTGCAGCCACCTTTTTTCGTAATTACAGGCAAGGGTCGTAGCGCTTGCAGTGTGAAGAAAAGGGGGCGAAGGCTGCTGCAACGCCATCCATATTGATTGGCATCATGGAGGTGGCTTGATTCAGGTCCAGCTATGCGCCTGTCGCCAACACCATCTTTAGACCAAGGGTAGCACCTGCACCTTTATGCGTCTTCTTATACTCTACAGGTGCATCTCCCGCCAGGGCCTCCACCACAGAATCGACATCGTTAAGGGACACACCATTCGGGAAGATCTCCTGACAGAAGAGGCCAATGAGACCTTTAGCCTTGGCCAAAGTATCTACGGTGGAGATGCAACAGTCTTCGACCGTGGAAACTGCATCTGCGAGAGGGTCCCCATGGTCCAGGACTGAGCGATCAAATGGAACGCCTGTGGCATCTACAGATGCGTCAAATTAGGCTCAGATCGCAGTGAGGAAAAATGCTTGGATGGAAATACTCGAGAAAATTTGAATGACTTACCAGACAATGCTTTCGCAGCAACCATCATCTGCTCCCTCATCGCCTTCTCCCGCAAGGCACCGTTAGTCGCAAGCTTCTCCTCGCACTCCTTGGCTTCTTGCTTGAAGTGCTCGAGGGTCTCCACAACATCTTTTGCTTTGGTCTCCGTCTGGCTTCGAATCTTTCTGGGTGACTCTAACTTGCGAAGAGCCTTGTTGTTTTCATCTACAAGAACCACAAGAAGAAAAGTAAAAAGACAAAGATCCAGAACATGCACCCGAAGAACAAAAACAACAAAATACGTACCCTAGAGATTTTGAAAGCTTTCCTCCAAGGAAAGGTACTACTGCCCGAGGCGCCGCAGGTCACGCATGAAGGGCTACAAAAAGAAAGTGACCGTTAGAGGAATAAAGGGCTCAGGGGCTCGCCCACAGCAATCAAGTAACACTTACATGACCACCCTAAGACTTCGAAGGTGGATCCTGTGTCTTTTGAGTAACAACTGCATGAGACCTCGGCTTGGAGGATCTCGATGCGCCATCATCGGAGTTTGCCGCTATCTTCGGGGAGGGTTCCGTAGCTTTGGCGCTCACCACCTTCGACTCCATGGCCATCTCTTCAGTTTCATCCTTCAGGGATTCAACTGAAGAAGACCTCCTGGCATAGCATAGCAGAAGAATCATATAAGGCATCAAGCAGGGCAAACACAAAGTAGTCAAAATACATAAGCGGTCAGATACTTACAAGGGAATGTTGGAAAGGTTCAGGAACAATGTCGTTTTCTTCATCTTCTTGGCCATTGGCTGAGGTGACACAGCCCGGATGGGAACGGGGAAATGGGGGAGGTGGCACCTCCACCCGCAGCATGCTACTGCAAGAAGCCGAGCCCTTTCGGCATTGGCAGCGTCGTGGCATTAGAAGTTTCACTTCGGGCTGTCTCACGAGAATTCCCGTCGCTAGCATCGGGGGTTCCTCCTCCGCCAGCGACTGAGCGGTAGGGACCATGGATTCTGACCCCACGTCCCCGCCATCTGGCGCAACTTCAAACTCCTCAGGGAGGGGAGGCATCATATTCTCCACCTTAAGTTCCTACGGAACACCAAAAACGCAAGTCACAACAAAGTACAATGGACTCAAACAAAAGCGCATTGCACGCAAATAAAGAATTCACATGAGGAACTTTGTTCTTCGTGTTGAAAGGTGTAGTTGACGACTCCGCCAGAAGCTCGTCGTTGGCCTTGAAGCATAGCAGAGGTCGAAGAGCCCTGTCGAGATTGGATGAGGGCAATTCCTCATCGGACACTCTTGTTGGGTCGTTGGCATCGGTGTACAGGAACATCGGGTACGCCCTCGCTTGGAGCGGTGCAGTCGATGCTTGAGAAAGGTTTGGATGATGTCGATGCCGAAGACCTCCTTGACTCGCACCAACTAGAGATCCTCCACCCGCTTGTATAACTTCTTGACCACTTCGGTTTCACCTGCAGGAATGTCGTTTGACGACGAACGCTTCCAGGTGATCACCTTGTAGGTGTCGAAGGGAGCCAACCCGTAATGCTGGCCATCCATCTTGGAGTCTCGAATGTAGAACCACTTGTTCCTCCATCCTTGGATGGATTCGTAGAGGTGGAAGGAGAAGTACTGCTGGTTTGGGCGGATGGATATTCCACACCCGCCCAGATAATACACCATGCCTCCATGACCAAACTGCCTCTTCAAGGAATAAAGTGTCTTGAAGAGACCAAAGTGTGGCTCGATTCTGATCCAGCACTCGCACAGTGTGATGAAGCACGCTATGTGCAAAAGAGATTTGGGAGACAACTAGTGAAGTTGAAGCCCATCGAGAAAAAGGATCCCACGAAGAAATTCGTGGGCAGGAAGCGAAAGACCGCGGATGAGAAAAGCATAGAACATTACCCAAAAGCCTTCGGTTGGATCCGGGATTACCTCCATCCAACTTGGGGAGTTTGGTGTCACCATTCTCCTATGGAATCAAATGCACCTCACGTAGGCAGCACAGATCCACCTCCCTCATCTTCGACCGTCGCCAGCCACCACTGGTGATGCGACCGGCGGTGGTAGTCTTCTTGGCAGTGGCGGCCACAGAAGCTTTCTTAGGCTTTCCCATCTTACCGGCGTAGCACGCTGCATGGTGAGGACGGAGGAAAGAGGACAGAAAGATACGAAGAACATCCAGTGCAGAAGAAAGCACGAGCTTTGGAAATGGCAAAGATAGAATTAGCAAAGGCAGTGCGAATGACGAAGTGGAGAATTACCATAGCTCCTAGCGGTATAAAAGGGTTGAAGACGATGACGCAGAACCGTTGATTTGCTAAACCTAACACGTGTCAGCCATCGCATTGTACACATGGTGGGTACCGCCCCGAACCGTCGCGAGAACACCGTCCGCTACGCGCGGAGATAGAGGCCACGCAGTAACTTTCACAAAAATTACGCGTGACTATTTAAATCCTAGTCAGAAAGTGGGACCCATGATCGTCTAGTCCCATCGTCTCTGCTGCCATAGACGGTTGAGCTCACCAAGCGTCAACTATGACGTTAACAACTTGCAAAAGCAAAGGCTAGCAACGGCTCTAATCTTTCGACTCAAGACAAAAGTACTTACTCGAGTCTGCGACTCAACCAACTACTCGGGGGCTACTCCTATGAGGTGTGCTGGTCGTGCACATGAAAATTTGGCAAGGTCCCTTGGTCAGTCGAAGAAATTCACATGGCTTCGATTCCGCCTTTGAGTCTGTGACTCCATTACGGACTCGAGGATTACTCCCGTAGGGAGGACTGGTCGCGTACCATATGAATCAATTGATTGAGATCCTTCACGATTACAATAAAACATAACTTACAAAATAATCAACAACTATTCCCAAAATAATGCTAAGAGAGATAACATCTTCTTAGTCACCCGAAACGCCTCCACGGCGATAAATTTTTGAATGATGTGTCTATAACGCAAAGATAATACCTACAGATACAATATGATGGCCTAGCAACGCACCCGACTGTGTTCTGCTAGTAATAATCCATGTCAGCAGGCACGATGAAAAATCCTGATGGATGTGTTGGGTACATGACTTAAAAACACTAGAATTTGACTCCTATAATACCTCCGCGGCCTGAGTCGAATTACACAAGCAATTTTCTAGATTCGAGTCCGGGGACTCGAGTTTGAGTAGATAGCATTGTTTTTCCCAAAGGAAGTTAACTGACCCTGATCTGTCGGGAGAGTTAGGCACGCGTATCAACTATCCCTATGAACCAGCACACTAACACAAAACTTGTTCGGATGAAAATCACTCGAAATACTTAAGATTCTCTAGTAGAATCTGCAATTCGACTAAACACTCGGGGGTTACTGACATGGGTATGCCCTACGGGTGCCTGATGTTTGCCTACCCGGTCTGGCCTGGCAGAAACCCATGCAATTATCCACTCCTGATGAGCAAAGCCCATGAAGGATTCGGGTGACCCAGGGCCATGAAGGATGTGACTCCTTGAGGACCACAACTAGCTTTAGATAGAAATTCAAAGGGTAAAACCCTAATCTGTAACTGACTCGACCTACCCCGAGATTTTGCCTCCCCATATAAAGGCCAGGAGGGAACGACGAGGAGGATCTCACCGCATAACCTTACACACACTCGCCAGATACAATCTGTGCACCCTTGTAACCTTCGACATTGAAATCAACAAAGAGCACAAAAGCAGGTGTAGAGTTTTCCCTTCGAAGGCCTGAACCTAGGTAAACCTTGTGTCCCTATGTTGCTTGTCTGTTAGCCGTTTCGCAATCTCCAGCGTCCCCTCCTTCTCCAAAACCCAAGTCCATACCAATGGGCATTGATGAGTAGAACCCTCGTCAATGGGGAAAGTGACAATGTGATTGTAGTGTTTCCAGTGACATATATGATCAGAGTTGTTCGAGAACAACAATGATGGATAGACCCAAACATGAGATATCATGAAACGCATCGTCAATATAGTTATCGGATTAATCTCACAAGGAGTTGTATTGCCTTTACTAGAAATCGTTAGAGCATGATACACATATGAACTTGGGTACAATATGGACGTGGTAAGATCTCCAAACGTTGCTCCTAAAGGAGTAATTATAAAGTTGATACTTGTTCGTACCGGATGGTTCGCCAATCATTCACATGGTGTGCTTGTGGGAATTGATACTCCTGACAATGGAGAGATACACTCTAGGACCTCTCATGTACTATGATGTTCTTCATCATCTGGCCGGACACGTGATATATTTTTGAACATAGGAACATTGATAGTATGGGATGAGTAAAGAGTACATGTCAGGAAACAAGAATAACCTAGTGTTTCATCTCAGGCAATGTAAAGTATCGACGAATGAATACGATATGTATCAGACTCAATACTACGGTTCACACAATAAAGAACTTGGTGTTATTTTCATGGGTTGCTACTTGTATCAAGAGACTGATAGTAATCATTGTTACGGAATGAGTTCCGGAAATTTCCACAAGTATTCGAACCTACCATTTCACAACTTAAGAAGTTTTCGGCATTTTAGAATGTGAGTTCGAATGAGATACTTGGATGAAGTAATCCTGAAAGGATGTTTCAGAGTGTCTTGGAATATTCCGGAGGTGTCCATGATATCACCGAGAGTGGATGGAATAGTTCCAAACATTGAAATAGGATGCTAGAAATATTTTAGGAAGGCTTCAAATTAATTTGGAGGTGGGCCGAAGGGCCGCATGTGCCCACAAGGCCCACACGCGTGTTGGGAGGGAACCCTGGCCGATTTGGCCAGGGCCTCCACTAGGCCGGCTGGTGGAGGAGGCGGGGAGGGTGAGGCGGTAGAGGAGGAGGAGTCCTCACCAGTCTCAAACTCCCCCCTGAAGTTGGTTTAGGTGTGGAGAGAAAGAAGGACTTTGTATTATATACGGCCTCCCTCATTCCTACTCTCTCTCTCTCAATTTTTTTTGAGGGTGAAAAGGTAGGGTAAAGAACCCCACTGCAATTTTTATAAATCATAGGGAGTTACAAGTAAATATTTACATGTCTCAAGCCACCTCAAAGGAGGGATAACACTATGAGCAACTATCTCCTATCTAAATTATTGCTAATCCAATCTTTGAGGCCCTGGTAATTCTTTTTCTTAATTCTACACAGGACCCATCTTAATTCCTGAGAAACAATAGCCCTCCATTCTTCAAGGGAAGCATGTTTGTTGTTGAAGATTTCATTGTTTCTGCACATCCATATGCCCCAAGCTCCTAGAACAATAATTTCCATTGCAAAAGGGACTTTTAGGCCTTTTTTAATACTGGCCAAAGCTTCGAAAAGATTGTGATCAAAATCTTGGACAGGAAAAATTTCAGCCCAGCATGCTTTTGCAAAAGGACAGCCCCAAAATAAGTGTAGAATAGTTTCCTCACTTGTGCAACCATGAAACACACAGTCATAAGAGTCTAGAGCAAATCTTTTCCATTTTAGAAGTTTCCTGGTATTTAGCCTATCAAGGAGTAAAAGCCAGAAGAAGAACTTATCTCTCTCTCTCAATTGGTGGGAGACGGAAAGGAGGAGTCTTTGTAGGATACGAATCCTAGTCCTACTCTCCTCTATGGAGGAGGGAATCTTCCAATATATTCAGGGGATAGGGCAAGGGAAAAGAAAACACAAGTCCACGAGGATCCCGCCCACCGCCGCCACCGCACTGCCGCGCCATCACCGCCGCCGCCTCGAACTCCGGTCTTATTCCTCTTCCTCGTGTCATCATCTTCACCAATTCCCAGAGAAATTCATCTTCTACCCCGTCTAGTTCCAATCTAGACGAACGACGGAGTGCTGCCGGATCTTCATTGACACGTTCCCGCTTCGTCCACGAGTTCTTATTGTCACCTCGATGTGGTGCCATTCTCGTTCCACGTGTGGTTACCAGTGGATGTGAGACACTTGGAGCTAGTTCTTTGGATCCATCCGCAGGATAATACATCTCATGGCGACTCTCTAAGGCTTGTTGTGGGGATCTATGCACGATCTACCTCGTCATCAGCAAACTTATGCTAGTTCGATCTCCGTAGCACTTTACCTAACACTTACCCAACCCCGATCCTTTGGATTTAGCTGGATTGATAGGCAACAAGGTGAGCCATTGTCCATGTATCATGTTTGCGCTTTGATGAGTTCTTCGCCATGTTCTTCGTGCATTTGTTGTCCTGTTCATCTCCTCTCCATCTTCCTCGAATTTACCATGAAATCCTTGAGATCATGAAATATCAGGGCAACCCAAGGGGTTACCCCTAACAAAACTCAACATCATCATAGACCTCATCGGATATCTCGCAGCAATACGTTTAAACTATTTAAAAAACAACATAATTTGTGTAAAAAAATTATACTCACTACCATCCAAATTAATGGCCTCCGATTTTGTCAAGATTCAGATGTATCTAGTCATATTTTAGTGCTAGATACATCTGTATCTAAAAAATTTTAGGCCATTAATTTGGATTAGAGGGAGTAGCAAAATCTGACACCGCATGTAACATTGCTAGAGTTTTCGCAACATCACCGACGGCCACATGTAGCAAACCCAACGCCCGCTTGTAGCACAAATGCCAGCCGCATGTAGCAAAAAGCGACGCCTGTCGTTGGCCACATGTAGAACCACTGTCCCCATGTAACTAACCTCGAAGCCATGCATAACAACGCCATAGTACACATGTAGCAAATCCCTTGGCGTCTCGCAGCACATCGGCCCTCGTCTCTCCACATGGCACGAAGGAGCTTGGTAAGGGCATGAAGGCTTCAGGGTGGAGGCGAAGAAGCGAGTGTCCTCCCCGCATAGAACTGAGGAGGAAGGTTTAGCTGGTGCGATCCAACAAGGAAGCAAGATGGGGCTGACACGTCATCAGAGGTATGGGAGGAGATGACTGCCAGTGGCTATGGCGACATGAAGACATAGTGGCCTGTTAGTGCGGTTGTAGGGATGAGGCGGCAAAGTGGAGAGGAACATGTGTTGGCAGAGAAGATGTGGATCTAGAGTTATGCTAGAGGTCGCACTCATGATTTGGTGTGTTAGGTAGCATGACACACACTCGGGGATCGATGTGTCCTATCCTCTAGATAAAGTCAATCATTCCCTTTTTTTGAGTTAATAACATCTCGGATACACAAAATTGTCTTGGATGTGCATTTTCATACACAAAAGTCTAAGTTCTAGTGCAGGGTACACAAACTTCTGTTACAGATTACTACATTCCCAAGCATCCTATGGTTCCCACACGTCCATGCCACGTGGACAATGGTCTCGTGCTAGCGCTTGGAAATATTGCGGAAACCCTCCTAAGTCCTTAATCTCTCGTTTTCTTAGCTACTTCCTTTGTTTCATAATATAAGATGGTTTATCTTTGTGAAAGGAGTGTATTAGACCTCATTTAGGCCTCGTTTACTTCTCTGGTTTTTACCGGGATCGGAGTGGAATTTCCTGGCCTATCCCACGATCCCGAAAAATCTCGAATAGCCTGTTTACCTCTCTAGTTTTATCCCGGTCCATCTCGGAACTTCCATGCCCAGCCTGCTACCACCTCGTGTATTCTCACATGCGAGTTATACCTCGTGTGTCATCGAGGAAGGAAGCCGGCTCCTGTGTGTCGAGGTAAGAAGTAGCGGCAGTGACCAGAGGCAGTGGCATGGACGCTGGCCTGGGGATGCCTTGTTCTGGCTACGGAGGCAACTTATCTCCGGTGATTTACCATGCCATCCCGTCCCCTCCTCCTCCCCTAGGGTTACCATGTCATCTCGTCCCCTCCCCTCCCCTCCACCTCCCCTCCCCATTTTCTGATCGGCCAAGCTCCGGTGAGTTACCATGCCATCCGGTCCCTCCCTCTCCATTGAGTTACAATGCCATCTCGTCCCCTCCCCCTTCCCCTCTTCTAGCCGTCCAAGCTCGCGTGTGTTAGAGTATGTAATACTGCATGTGTACGGTGTACGGAGTAGTACTCTGAAGTACACGTACCTCCTTTGTATGGCATCACAGGGGGCTCTTCCCTGCCTATATAACACGCAACCAATGGCCCGAGAGGGAACACATCGTTCCACCAATTAGAGTATGTAATACTGCACGTGTACGGTGTACGGAGTAGTACTCTGTGTAGGGTTTCGTAGCATGGAAAACAAAAAAATTCTACGGCATACAAACAAACAAGCCAAGATCTATCTACTAGATTGTAGCAACGAGTCGATGGAATAACTCACCCTCGAAGATTCCAAAGTGTTTAACGAGAGCGGATTCTCGTGGGTGATGTAGTCGTACTCTTCCCGATCTCAAGATCGCGTAGACGATCCTTCCGGCGCTGCGTTCCGGCAGCGCTCCCGCAGTCGGTCACACGTTCGGTACTCGATGAAGACCTTCCTCTCCCTTGTTCCAGCAAGCAGCGGAGGTTGTAGCACTCTCCTCGCGATTCCGGCAGCACAACGGCGTGGTACCGGAAGTAGAGGGGAGATCTCGCAGGGCTTCGCCTTAAGTCGGAGCGAGTATGGTGGTGTATGAGAGAGTCCCTCGATGATCTAGGGTTTAGACACGCCGAGGAGGGAGCTTGGCCGGCGGCTAGGGTTGCTAGGCAGCAGCGGCGGCTTGCCCTAGGGCGGCGGCAGCAGGTGGCGGCGCCGGCGGCTTAGGGTTTGGAGGCGGGGATCTTGTGTGTCTTGGAGGGGAGCCCTGCCCCTCCTTGTATAGGTGGAGGGGCCGGCCGGCCAAGGGGAGGGGAGTCCCTCCCCAACTCGGCTTGGAGGTGGGCCGGCGGTGGAAGAGGGACTCCTCCCCAACTCGGTTTCCTCCTCTTTCTCCACTTCCCAAAAATAGCCGTTTGACTTTCAAACTTGGCGTTTGACTTTTCAAACTAGGATTTGAATAAACCCTCTATTTTGTTCAGCGATGACACCGAGTACATGATGCAATCATACCAACTTGATATAACACATTCATGTACCCTTCCCCTCCGGAGTGCCGGACATTCCGGAACCTTCTAGAACATCCCCGATGAAAACGCCGGAACCATTCCCCAACTCCGAAATGGGACTTTCCTTATATGAATCTTATTCTCCGGACCATTCCGGATCTCCTCGTGATATCCCGGATCTCATCCGAGACTCCGAACAACATTCGATCTCTTTCTCATCATTCCATAACTACTCAAACAACGTCTAATCCTTAAGTGTGTCTCCCTACGGTTCGTGAATTATGCGGACATGATCGAGACACTTCTCCGAACAATAACCAATAGAGGAATCTGGAAATTCATATGGCTCCCACATATTTCTACGATTACTTTGCGACCGAATGAACCAATACTTTCCGAACACTCAATGCCACCTTTATAGCCACCCAGTTACGGTGTGGTGTTTGATGTCATCAAAGCATCCATCCGGTAAAGGTGATATGCATGATCTCATGGTCGAAGGGATTAGGTTACTATGTATCAGAAAGCATATAGCAATTGAACTATTAAAATGACTTGATCTTTATGCTATGCTTATCTATAGGAGTATGTCCACCATATCATTCTCCTAACGATATGATCTTGTTGTTAATAACATCTCAATGTTCATGATAGGTAAACCACAATCATTCATTAACCAACAAGCTAGTATTATAAAGAGGCTTTACTAGGGACTTCATATTAAGTTTACAAATCACACAAGTATTAATGTTTCCTTGTTAATACTATTATAGCATGAATGTAAACATTTATCATAAACACAAAGATATAATAATAACCATATTTATTATTGCCTCTAGGGCATATCTCCAACAGTCTCCCACTTGCACTAGAGTCATCTAATCTAGATTACATGGTAATATACCGAACACCCATGGCAGTTTGGTGCTGGTCATGTTTTGCCCTCGGGAGAGGTTTAGTCAACGGATCCGCCACATTCAGATATGTGTGTACTTTGCAAATCTTTATGTCCCCATCTTGGACATGTTCTCAAATAGCGTGAAAATGTAGCTTGATATGCTTCAGCTTCTTGTGTGACCTTGGTTCTTGCGCATTGGCTATGGCGCCCATGTTATCACAGTAGATAGACATTGGGTCCAGCGCACTAGGAACCACACCCAACTCTATAATGAACTCTTTCATCCATATCGCTTCTTGTGAAGCCTTCGAAGCAGCCATGTATTCCGATTCAGTTGAAGATCTCACCACAACGCTTTGCTTTGCACTCCTCCAGCTAACTGCTGCACCATTCAAAGTAAATACGTATCCAGATTGTGATTTAAAATCATCCGGATTGGTGTTCCAACTAGCATCGGTGTAACCATTAACAACGAGCTGTTCATCACCTCCATAAGAAAGAACCATATCCTTAGTTCTTCTTAAGTACTTAAGGATGTTTTTGACCTATGTCCAATGATCCACTCCTGGATCACTTTGATATCTACTAGTTAAACTAACAACATATGCAATGTCGGGTCTAGTACATAGAATGGCGTACATTAGAGATCCTATGGCTGAGGCATAGGGAGTCTTACTCATCCTTTCTCTATCTTCTGCCGTTGTCGGACTTTGAGTTTTACTCAAGGTCGTATTGGGCAACATGGGCAAGAACCCTTTCTTGCTATCTTCCATTCCAAACCTCTTTAGAACTTTGTCCAAATATCTACTTTGTGACAATGATATTAGGCGTCTCGATCTATCTCTATAAATCTTTATGCCCAATATGTAAGCTGCTTCGCTAAGATCCTTCATTGAAAAACTATTATTCAAATATTCCTTGACACTATTAAGAAGGTCTACATCATTCCCAATCAACAATATGTCATCTACATATAGTATTAAGAATTCCACAGAGCTCCCACTCACTTTCTTGTAAATACAAGCTTCTCCATAAGTTTGTATAAAACCAAAACTTTTGATAACCTTATCAAAACGTTGATTCCAACTTCGGGATGCTTGCTTCAATCCATAGATGGACCGTTGAAGTTTGCATACCTTGTTAGCATCTTCAGGATCGACAAAACCTTTGGGTTGCATCATATACAACTCTTCATCAATGTCTCCATTGAGGAATGCTGTTTTGACATCCATCTGCCATATCTCATAATCATAATATGCAGCGATTGCTAACATAATCCTCACAGATTTTAGCTTCGCTACAGGTGAGAAAGTCTCATCGTAGTCAACTCCTTGAATTTGTCGAAACCCCTTTGCGACAAGTCGAGCTTTATAGACAGTAACATTACCATCAGCATCTGTTTTCTTCTTGAAAATCCATTTGTTCTCGACAGCCTTCCGGCCATCCGGTAAGTCCACCAAAGTCCATACTTGGTTTTCGTACATGGATCCAATCTCGGATTTCATGGCTTCTTGCCATTTATTTGAATCTGGGCTTATCATCGCTTCCTCATATGTCGCAGGGTCATCGGTGTTATCCACCAACATGACACTCATAACGGGATCATACCAATCTGGAGTGGTACGAGTTCTCGTTGACCTACGAGGCTCTGTAGCAACTTCAACCGAAGTTTCATGATCATCATTAGCTTCCTCTCTTATTGGTGCAGGAACCACAGGAACTTCTTCCGGTGTTGCGCTACTCGCAATTTCGAGAGAAGGTTCGACAACCTCGTCGAGTTCTACTTTCCTTCCAGTCACTTCTTTCGAGAGAAATTCCTTCTCTAGAAAGGATCCATTCTTAACCGAATATTTTGCCTTCGGATCTATGATAGAAGGTATACCCAATAGTTTCCTTCGGGTATCCTATGAAGACGCATTTTTCCGCTTTGGGTTCAAGCTTGTCCGGCTGTAACTTCTTTACATAGGCTTCGCACCCCCAAACTTTAAGGAACGATAATCTAGGTTTCTTCCCAAACCATAATTCATACGGTGTCGTTTCAACGGACTTAGATGGTGCCCTATTTAAAGTGAATGCGGCTGTTTCTAATGCATAACCCCAAAATGACAGCGGTAAATCTGTAAGTGACATCATAGAACGAACCATATCTAAGAGAGTTCGATTACGACGTTCGGACACACCATTACGCTGTGGTGTTCCCGGCGGTGTCAATTGTGAAAGTATTCCGCATTTCTTCAAATGCTCGCCAAACTCGTAACTTAGATATTCACCTCCACGATCAGAACGTAGAAATTTAATCTTCTTGTTACGTTGATTCTCTACCTCACTTTGAAATTCCTTAAACTTCTCGAAAGTTTCGAACTTATGTTTCATGAAATAGATATACCCATATCTACTCAAGTCATCCGTGAAGGTAAGAACATAACGATAACCACATGATGCTACACTCATTGGACCACACACATCGGTATGTATGATTTCCAATAAGTCCGTAGCTCGCTCCATTATACCAAAAATGGAGTCTTAGTCATTTTACCCATCGACATGCTTCGCATCTTTCAAGTGATTCAAATCAAGTGATTCAAGAAGTCCATCGAATGGAGTTTCTTCATACGCTTCACTCCAATGTGACCAAGATGATTGCCACATAGGTCGAGTTATCGCTGATTTCAAACGTTTAGCCTCAATGTTATTAATATGTGTATTTCCACTATCGAGATTCAATAAGAATAGACCATCTATCAAAGGTGCATGTGCATAAAACATATTACTCATATAAATCGAACAACCATTATTCTCGGTCTTAAACAAGTAACTGTCTCGCAATAAACAAGATCCCGATATAATGTTCATGCTTAACGCAGGCACCAAATAACAATTATTTAAGTATAAAACTAATCCTGATGGTAGATGAAGGGGTAGCCTGCCGACCGCGATCACATCAACCTTTGATCCGTTTCCCACGCGCATCGTCACCTCGTTCTTCGCTAGCTTCCGTTTATTCTGCAGCACCTGTTTCGAGTTACAAATATGAGCAACCGAACCAGTATCAAATACCCAGGCACTACTATGAGGACTAGTGACATACACATCAATAACATGTATATCGGATATACCTTTCTTCTTGATGTTGTCGTTCTTCAAATCCGCCATGTACTTTGGGCAATTCCGCTTCCAGTGACCTTCTCCCTTGCAGTAAAAGCACTCAGTATCAGGCTTAGGTCCAGCCTTGGTCTTCTTCGTCGTCGGCGTGGTAACTTTCTTACCACCCTTCTTGAAGTGTCCCTTTTGCTTAGACTTGCCTTTCTTGAATTTGGTGGTCTTATTGACCAACAACACTTGGTGCTCTTTCTTGATCTCCACTTCTTCAGATTTCAACATAGCAAAGAGTTTTGGCAACGTCTTGTTCATGTTCTGCATGTTGTAGTTCGTCACAAAGTTCTTGTAACTTGGTGGTAGTGATTGGAGGACACGGTAAATCCCCAAAGCATTAGGAATCACTATACCCAAGCTTTGAAGTTTGTTTGCGTGCCCAGACATCTTAAGCACATGCTCACTTGTGAGCTGCCCTCTTCCATCTTGCAGTTAAAGAACTTTTCAGAAGCCTCATAGCTTTCAATTGCCGCATGAGTCTCAAAGATCAATTTGAGATCCTCGACAATATCATATGGGTCTGAATTGTCAAACCTTTTCTGAAGCTCCGATTCTAAACCATACAAGATAGCACACTGAACTGTGGAGTACTGAGTCTTCCGAGTGAGGTAAACATTCTTTACTTCATCGGCAGCATCAGCTGCAGGTGGGTCACCCAGCGGTGCATCCAGCACATAGGTCAAATTACCAGCTGTGAGGACAATCCTCAAATTGCGAAACCAATCCGCGAAGTTGCTTCCATTGTTTTTCAACTTTTCTTTCTCTAGGAACGCATTAAAATTGATGGTAGGGGCTGCCATTGATCTACAACATATTTGCAATAGTTTAGACTAAGTTTATGACAAATTGAGTTCAAATTAATAATAAAATTAATCTAGGTGAACTCCCACTCAAAACAACATCCCTCACATTGTTTTAGTGATCACACGAACCAAATCCACCACATCAACACCGATCATCACGAGAGTTGATATAGTTTCAATGGCGCACAATCGACATGTTCATCATATTTACTATATGATTCATGCTTTACCTTTCGGTGATCCGTGTTCCGAGACCATGTCTGTACATGCTAGGCTCGTCAAGACCAAACCTTAGTTTCCGCATGAGCAAATCTGGCTTGCTCACGTTGTATGCACTTGCAGAATCTAACACACCCGATCATCACGTGGTGCTTCGAAACAACAAGCTTTAGCAACGGTGCTAACTAAGGGTGAACACTTTATGACTTGAAATTCATGTGCATGAGGGATCATCTTATAATGCTACCGTCGTCTACTAAGCAATACAAGATGCATAAAGGATTAACATCACATGCAATTCATAATATGTGATATGATATGACCTTTCTTCTATGTGCTTCCGATCTCCATCTCCAAGCACGAACATGATCTCCATCATCACCGGCATTGCATCAAGGTCAATGACGCTTCTCCATGGTTGTCGTCCACTGGATTCAACTATTACAACTACTTTAAATAGACACGCGGGTCTTAACATAAATTAAAGACAACCATATGGCTCCTGCCGGTTGCCAACTTACAATAAGGAACATTGCATACATCAAATATAATCACAATCATGGCCATATCACATCACAGCACACCCCTGCAAAACAAAGTTAGACGCCTCTACTTTCTTTGCATATTTTACGTGGTTTGGGGATTTCAATAAGTGTCGTTCTAACTTACGAACAAGAACCACAACATTGATACTAGCACTGTTAATCACCCATTGTAAATTGAATCTTAACTATGCTAGGAGAAACAGGCACCCGCAAAGCAACTTATGCAATACAAGTTGCATGTCAAGCGTGGAGCAAGTCTCATGAACGATGTCATGTAAGGTTAGCCCGGGCCGCTTCATCCCAACATCCCGCAAGATGCAAAGTACACAAGAAGCAATCGACAATAATAGCATCAACGCCCACAATGACCATTGTGTTCTACTCGTGCAACAGATCTACATATAGACACGGCTCTGATAGCACTGTACGGTTTCGTAGCATGGAAAACAAAAAATTTCTACCGCATACAAACAAACAAGCCAAGATCTATCTACTAGATTGTAGCAACGAGTCGATGGAATAACTCACCCTCGAAGATTTCAAAGTGTTTAACGAGAGCGGATTCTCGTGGGTGATGTAGTCGTACTCTTCCCGATCTCAAGATCGCGTAGACGATCCTTCCCAAGCGCTGCGTTCGAGCGCTCCCATGTCGGTCACATCGTTCGTTTTCGACGAAGACCTTCCTCTCCCTTGTTCCAGCAGGCAGCGGAGGTTGTAGCATTCTCCTCGCGATTCCGGCAGCACAACGGCGTGGTACCGGAAGTAGAGGGGAGATCTTGCAGGGCTTTGCCTTAAGCCGGAGCGAGTATGGTGGTGTATGAGAGAGTCCCTCGATGATCTAGGGTTTAGACACGTTGAGGAGGGAGCTTGGCCCGTGGCTAGGGTTGCTAGGCGGTGGCGGCGGCTTGCCCTAGGGCGGCGGCGGCAGCAGGTGGCGGCGCCGGTGGCTTAGGGTTTGGAGGCGGGGATCTTGTGTGTCTTGGAGGGGAGCCCTGCCCCTCCTTATATAGGTGGAGGGGCCGGCCGGCCAAGGGGAGGGGAGTCCCTCCCCAACTCGGCTTGGAGGTGGGCCGGCGGTGGAAGAGGGACTCCTCCCCAACTCGGTTTCCTCCTCTTTCTCCACTTCCCAAAAATAGCCGTTTGACTTTCAAACTTGGCGTTTGACTTTTCAAACTAGGATTTGAATAAACCCTCTATTTTGTTCAGCGATGACACCTAGTACATGATGCAATCATACCAACTTGATATAACACATTCATGTACCCTTCCCCTCCGGAGTGCTGGACATTCCGGAACCTTCTAGAACATTCCCGATGAAAACACCGGAACCATTCCCCAACTCCGAAACGGGACTTTCCGTATATGAATCTTATTCTCCGGACCATTCCGGATCTCCTCGTGATATCCCGGATCTCATCCGAGACTCCGAACAACATTCGATCTCTTTCTCATCATTCCATAACTACTCAAACAACGTCAAATCCTTAAGTGTGTCTCCCTACGGTTCGTGAATTATGCGGACATGATCGAGACACTTCTCCGAACAATAACCAATAGAGGAATCTGGAAATTCATATGTCTCCCACATATTTCTACGATTACTTTGCGATCGAATGAACCACTTACATATGATACCAATTTCCCTTTGTCTCACGATAGTTTACTTATCCGAGGTTATGATCGCAGCTTATCTCGCATACCTAGTTCAACCTCGTTACTGATAAGTACTCTTTTCTCGTTCCCGTGATATGTGATCCCTTGTGAGCCAGTCACATGCTTGCAAGCTAATTGGATGACATTTCACCGAGAGGGCCCAGAGTATATCTATCCGTCATATGGATGGACAAATCCCACTCTTGATCCATGTGTTTCAACCAATACTTTCCGAACACTCAATGCCACCTTTATAGCCACCCAGTTACGGTGTGGTGTTTGATGTCATCAAAGCATCCATCCGGTAAAGGTAATAAGCATGATCTCATGGTCGAAGGAATTAGGTTACTATGTATCAGAAAGCATATAGCAATTGAACTATTAAAATGACTTGATCTTTATGCTATGCTTATCTATAGGAGTATGTCCACTATATCATTCTCCTAACGATACGATCTTGTTGTTAATAACATCTCAATGTTCATGACAGGCAAACCACAATCATTCATTAACCAACAAGCTAGTATTATAAAGAGGCTTTACTAGGGACTTCATATTAAGTTTACAAATCACACAAGTATTAATGTTTCCTTGTTAATACTATTATAGCATGAATGTAAACATTTATCATAAACACAAAGATATAATAATAACCATATTTATTATTGCCTCTAGGGCATATCTCCAACACTCTGACCATATCCGTACCTCCTTTGTATGGCCACGCAAGGCACCCTTCCTTGCCTATATAACACGCAACCGATGGCCCGAGAGGGCGTTGTTCCCTGCCTATATAACATGCAACTGATGGCCTGATAGGGTACACATCGTTCCACCAAAATCAACATGGTATTAGAGCGGGCCTCTTCCCTCTAGCTGCCAAAAAACCTAAGCCTAAGTCGCTGCCATAGCTCTGCCTCCGCCTCCGCCACATCTGTCGTCATGGCCCATAAACACAACCACGACACTGCCGCCACAGCTCATCCCTACATCCATCTCCTACGACCCAAAACCAGGCCAAAACAAAAACCCTAGTCGTCGCCGCCGTAGATCGTTCCTGTCGCCATCGCCCACAACCACGTCAAGCCAAAAACAAACAGTCGCCACCGCTGCTCTGATACCTCCGCAGACAAGTACTTCTCCAAGATGAAGTGCATCGCCTCCAAGCTTGCTGCTGCAGGAAATCCCTTGATGATGGTGAACTGGTCTACTACGTCCTCCGCGGTCTCGACATCCACTACAACAACCTCCGCACCGCCATCAATGCCAACCCAGGTAAAACACTTGATGATCTCCTTGGTCAAGTTCACGCGTTCGACCATCTCCACAATATCGACGACCCCGACTTCACCTCCTCTGCCAATGTGGATCACCGCGATTGGCACCCCCGTCAGGAGGACGCACGCCCCCGCCAGGATGACCGTCTTCCATGTTAGGACGAGTGGCCATGCTACAATGATCGTCACGGCCGCTAGGATGAGGGCCCCACTACAACCACCATCACCCCCAGGACAACCACGACTACCGCGGAGGCCAGGATGACCGCGGATGCCAGGACTATCATGGCAGAACTATTCATGATTGTCCATGTTGCTATGATGATGATCGCCTCTGCTAGGATGATGGTGGTCGGCATCGTGACCGCCATCCCACCCCCTACGTCGACACCACCTTCCAGATATGCTTTATTCATGGGCATCCTTCCCGTGATTATTGGTGGCGCTACGACGATGACCGTGGCAATGGAGATCACGGCAACAAGGGTGCCAACTTTGCCGCTAACGACGTTGACACCAACTTGTATTATGACATTGGTGCCACCGACCACATCATAGGGGAGCTGAACAAGCTCAACACACACGACACCTACAATGGTCAACATCGTGTGCGCACAGCTGAAGGCACAACTATGCACATTAGTCATATTGGTCATTCAATGTTACGCACCCCTCATAATTCATTCAACCTCAACTGCATACTACATGTTCCTAGTGCTTCCAAAAATCTGTTATATGTTCATCGATGTACTCTTGATAATATATTTATTGAGTTTCATCCTTTATTCTTTTTTATGAAGGATCGAGAAACATGAGGAATCCTGTTTAGAGGACCTTTCTATGGATGCCTCTATCCCTTGTTGCCCACATCTTATGAGCCCTCCAATCAAGCCTTCATCACAATAAAGCCATCTTCTCCAGGTGGCATCATTGTCTAGGACATCCATATTCGTTTGTCGTTCAGCAGGTTCTTAGAAGAAATAAAATATCTTACACTCTAGAAACTACTCCCTATGTGACTCTTGCCAGTTAGCTAAGAGCCACCAACTGCCATATCCCATCTCCACCAGTACATCCACTGTTCCTTTGGAACAAGTTTTTTCTAATGTATGGGGCCTGCACCTCTTTCTGTTGGGAAACATCCATATTATGTTAGATTTTATTGATTATTTGAGAAAATTCACTTGGATTTATTTTCTCAAAAAGCGTTCTGATGTTTATTAAGCCTTTCTCAATTACCAGCAGTATGTTGAGCGTAAGTTTGATAGGAAATTGTTACTATGCCAACTGATTGGGGGTGAGTATGAGAAAATCAATTCCTTTTTCCAAAAATCTAGTATTACACATCATGTTTCATGCCCACATGATCACCAACAAAATGGCTCTGCTGAATAAAAACACCGTCATATAGTTGAAGTGGGTCTTGTCTTGCTTGCCAATGCCTCTTAAATATTGGGATGAAGATTTTCTCACTGCAACCTTTCTCATAAATTTTCTCCCTAGCAAGGTTATTAATCTTGAATCTCCAACTGACATCTTCTTCATGTTGCCCCCCACTATGATGCTCTTTGCATGTTTGGTTGTGCCTGTTCGCCTAACCTTTGTCCATATAACACACGCGATCTTGCTTTTCGTTCTACACAATGTGGCTTCATTGGATATAGCCCCATGCATAAAGGTGTTAAGTGTCTTGATGTCTCTACATGACGTATCTATATATCTCGTGATGTTGTATTTGATGAGAATGTTTTCCCTTTCCAAGCTTTACATCCTAACGTCGGTGCCCTCCTCAAACAACCAATCTTACTCCTTCCTACACATACTACTCATGAGGGTGGACATAATATTGATGAACATATGCCTACTATTGTTCCCATTACTGTTCCTCTCTATGATGATCCACAAGAAAATACAGCTACTGGTGAAAATTTCACCCAAAACTAAGCTCCTTTGACGCCACAATCATCATCTGAAGTTCATATGGAAGAAGACAGTAGCACAAACTTCGAGAAGGATTCTAGGACATTCCCCTGCCCCTGGTAGAGATACCGAGGAGGATGTTGTCCCCTCCTCGTACACTGCGCTGACCGATAGCCCGCGCGTCGCGTCACCCCCCGCTGGCTCGATAGCGCCCCCTCGTGCTCCTCCGGCGCTCTCTGTGGCTGCCACGTCGCAGCCCGCTAGCAACCCTGCCACGTCGCCCCCTACTGCTCCGACAGCGCATGGTTCCCCACGCCAATCTAACGATGCCACGTCGCCACCCACCAGTGCGCACGTGCGCACCTCCTCTGTGGCCGCGAACGGATCTTCTGTGGCGCAATCTGGTGCGTCCGCTGCTGCACCTCCTGCGTCGCATCCTGGGATCCGTACACGCATACAAAAAGGTATACGTCACCCAAAAAATATACCGATGGAAGTATACGCTATGGTATGCTTGCTTCTACAGGAGAACCTCAATCTTCCTGCTGCTCTTAATGATCCTCACTGGCACGCTTCTATGAAAGATGAGTATGATGATCTTATGGACAACAAGACTTGGACTCTTGTTCCGTCCAACAGAAACAAAAATTTGATTGACTGTAAATGGGTTTATCGCATAAAACGACGTGCTGATGGTACTATTGATCGATACAAGGTACGGTTAGTTGTCAAAGGATTCAAGTAGAGGTATGGCATTGACTATGAAAATACGTTCAGTCTAGTTGTAAAAATTTCTACTATCAGAATTGTTCTCTCTATTTCTATCTCTCGTGGTTAGAGTCTTTGGCATCTAGATGTTAAGAACACGTTCCTTCGTGGTGTTCTGGAATAGGAAGTATATATGAAAAAGCCACCCGGTTTTGAACATCCTGATGCTCCTCATCATGTTTGCAGGTACACTCATATGATAAAGCCTTCTATGGATTAAAACAAGATCCACGTGCATGGTACACTCATTTGAGTACAAAACTTCGGTATCTTAGTTTTCTTCCATCCAAAGCTGATACCTCCTTATTTCTCTATGATAAATCTGGTGTGACTATTTTTTGTCTAGATCTATGTTGATAACATTATTGTAACTAGTTCTTCAAATGATGCTATCTCAGTGCTACTAAAAGACTATAATGTTCACTTTTCTATCAAAGACTTGGGAGATCTTCATTACTTTCTTGGTATTGAAGTGAAAAGGACATCAGGTGGTTTGCTCCTCACACAAGAAAAATATGCTCGTGATATTCTTGCCAAAGTCGGCATGCTTGATTACAAGGCTCCCCCCACACCGCTGTAGCCGTCTGATCCTCTCTCTCTTAATGAAGGTGACCCAGTCAGCGCTGAGGACAATTCTTAGTATAGAAGTATTGTTGGTTCTCTATAGTATCTCACACTTACTCGCCCAGACCTATCTTTGTTTGTTAATAAGGTTTGTTAATACCTTCATTCTCCTACTACTGCTTACTGGATAACTGCTAAATGTGTTCTTTGTTATGTTAAAGATACATCACAGATAGGTATAACCTTCAGATCATCATCACCTACACTCCTTAGGGCCTTTTCAGATGTAGATTGAGCCGGTTGTCTTGAATATAGGCGCTCCACAGGAGGATTTCCTACTTTTATAGTTCCAAACTTGGTCTCTTGGAGTGCTCACAAACAGGCCACTATGTCTCGTTCCAGCATCGAGGCTGAGTACAAAGCCTTGGATTATTCCATTACAGAACTCATATGGGTTAAAGCACTACTTACAAAACTCGGTGTTCATCTTCGTCAGAAGCCCTGCTTATGGTGTGATAATTTGGGTGCTACTTTTCTGTCAGCTAATCCAGTTTTTCATGCTCGTACCAAGAATATTGAGATAGATTATCATTTTGTTCGTGAACGTGTTGCCAAAAACCATCCTGATATCAAGTTCATCTCCAACAAGGATCAGATTGCTAACAGGTTCACAAAGGCTCTTCCTGTTAAAGGTTCAGATTAGTTTAAGCGTAATCTAAATCTCTCCCAAGCTTTCGATTAAGGGGTGAATGTTAGATTATGTAATATTGCACGTGTATGGTGTACGGATTAGTACTCCGACTGTACACATACCTCCTTTGTATGGCCACGCAGGAGGTTCTTCCCTGCCTATATAATACGCAACCGATGGCCCGAGAGGGCACACATCATTCCACCAAAATCAACGTGATCTAGGATTTAATGGAACAACACGAGATCCCAAGGCCAATATATTTCTGGTGCATGTAGTTCTGTTGTTAGTCACATAATAAATTCCTTCAATTTTTCTGGTGTTGAATATAGAAGTAACATGGTAGGGTCGGCTAGACTGGAAGTGGCGAAGGACCTTATCATCGAAGTTTAGTAGTAATGTGCATGGTATCGGTACAATATATCATCCAAATATAGTAGTACTAATCGTCATCCTACTTTTCCATATACCACGGCTATTTGGTAGTAGTAATAGTATAGTACCATTATCATGTATATCATCCGATTGTTATACTACTACTCCATGTATTGTTTGAAGAATGAAAATGTTGCGATTTTATAGCAGTTTCTTGCCCATATTAGTACAATGAGCTACATGAAGTATAGTGCACACTGTCATTTGCTAGTGCTATCGCCCCGCTCCTATCCAATGTGTAGTGTAGCTAGCTAGCTTGAATGGTGTGAAAACGGCTACCATCAAGTCTAGTTTCATCTCATTGAGGTTAGTCGCCCCGCTGCTATTTCTCTAGCTAACCTCATGTTGTTGTTTCCCTGGATCCGAGTGGGGAAGTTCCTAGTCTAGATAGCATCATGTCGTTGTTTCCCTGGATCCGAGTGGAGAAGTTCCTACTCTAGCTTTCTGGTAGTTTTATTCTTGTTTCATGTTTCTGTCGTTGTCTATATCTATCAATGAATGTACATGTGGCTTGTGTTAACATCATCTCGGAGAGCGTTCAATATAATTCTTAGTTGAAACCCATGAAAGGAAATTGGTTACTCATGAATGCCTCTACTTACTTGTTCATTGTGTTGGTGTTCCATCTTGTTGTGAAGTTCCTGAATAATTTCAGTCTCAACGGAATGTGTCTGTAACATCCCAAAAATACGAAACTTGGATCAATCAAACTCTAATCTTCAAAATTAGGGTTAACAAAAACTTTTCTAAATAAAATATGAAAGCATACATGTGTGTATGCATTCCAATTTGGATTATTTTGAATTGCCTTGTTTGTGTGTTTCTTTGCTTGAAAAATGATTCTTAGGTGAAATAAACATCATCTAAACAATCCCTACACTTTTCCCAAAGACAAATAAATCAAAACAAACAAAATGAGTGAATGGTCATTTTGACCAATTTAACTCCCATGCCTACTTTGGCTGTCTCAAACTTTCAAAACTTAACAGAAACTTGTTTGGATCTTTACACCCCTTGATAGTACTCATAACAAAGTATCAAGGCCCACTTTGTGATCATCCAGAAACATTTAAATGCATAGTTTACATGATAGTTTAAAATTGAATCTTTATCATATGGGAAGATCCACCTTTTTCAAAAACCACTCAAACAAGCTCAACTTTCAAAACCCATGCATCTGCAGACTCACCAGCACCAACCTAGCACACACACCAAAAATATTTTCAAAATTCAAAACTTGAGTTCATGCGGCCATTTCATCAAACACCTTGCAGATACAAATCAAATAAAATCTAAACACTATTTGGAGCAGTGATTTGAGTCTAAATTGTTCCCTCTCTAGACACCACTAGCCTTAGTAGATCATCTAACAACCTAAACTAATCTCTAGCACTACTGTAAGCTAGCCATTGTCATCAATGGTGAGCAGGCCGAGTGCACCCTTGCCACCCACATGTCGACAGCGAGCTAGGAGAAGCACCAAGCCTAGCCAACATGTCTGGGAGCAAGCTAACACCCCACCGCCACTCCCTGTCCAGCGCTCGAACCTTGCCAGCCCCTGGACCACACGCACAGACCATGCCAAGCTCGCCAGCAACCATGCCGAGAGCGCGCCCCGTGCGCCACGCTCGACAGACGCCCACAGACCGCGCGCCGCCCTCGCCGCGTGCATACGTGATCACCACCGTCCCAGCAACCCCGCAGACACGCTCGTTCGCCGCCGCGCGGACCACGCACGCTGTGCGCCATAAAAACTTCCGTCGGGCACGCGCAGAGCACCGCCGCGTTCCGACCAATCCGCACCGCCCCACGCCTCGCCACCACGTCGTTGAGCTTCGCCAGGGAGCACAGCACCGCCCCCTACCGTCGCCCACGCCGATAGCCCTCTGTGCCGTCGACCACGACGAGCTCACCTTGCGCCCGTCGGTCCCCTCTTGCCACTATAAATAGAGGCCACCCCCAGCCGAATTGAGCACACCATCTCACTCCCCTGTCCTCACTGATCGTTCCACCCCATTCCCTGAGCAAGGCGAGCAGCGCATCGCCGGAAGTTCAACGGAGCCCGCCGCTGCTGGAGAAGAAGGGTACCAGGAGGTTCGCCGTCGTCGACTTCGTCGTTCGCCCGCCTCGCCGACCCTCGCCTGAGCCCCGGTGAGCCCCCGACGACCCCCACCTGCCGCGTTAGGGTTCTGTCTCGCCGGCGCTGCCCGACGTGGACGATGAACCAGGGCCGTTAGATTAGAACAAGATCCCACGGCTCACATTGCCCCGTACCGCTTCGCACCCCCTCGTCTCACTGACGCGTGGGGACAGCAACTTAACCAGCCCGCGTAAGCGCTGTGCTTAGCAGGCCGGCCCAATATCGTTTCCCACGCAGCCCAGTTGTTTGAATTTAACTTTTTCCATTTAAGTTCAAACCTAGTTCTGTACCCATTTTCAAAAATCAACCCAGCTTGATTCTGTGAACCATATTATATGAAACCAATTTTTTTAGAAAGGTCTGGAAATGCTGAATCCAAGCCCGTTGGATTCAAATCATTTGAATCTATAGATCAACCTTGGTAAAAATAACAAGGCAGAACCTTTTCTGCATTCAAACATTTTTTAAATTTAAACCATAATAGCTTTTGAGTTGATTCCAACTCTCAAAAATCACATTTGATCATACCTTTCAGAATATATTAAAACATTTGGGATTACTTACAGAAATAATGTTCAAGTAATAAAAGAATGCCACATAGGCATTTCTAATCACTTTATTTAAGTAAAATAAAAGGTTAAACCTTATTAAACTGTGACACCACTTTAAATCACATTCCCATGGACTAAAATATGTGGTGATGATATGTGTCAACATGATCCTATGTTTAGTTTGGAGAATATTAAATCTTAAGTAGTTTTTCAATGAGTAGAAATTACTTTTCTAAAAATAAAAGGAATTAAACCAAGCTTTAATCTTGTAATGTTAGTGATGATGCTAGATCATCTATAGGACCCTTTTGTGTGATGATTGAAAATATTTAAGTATTGTTTGATGATTGTGTACCTCGTATTTATTTATAGACGCTAGTACCGACCAAGGATACGAGGAAGAAGGAGGATACTATGAAGAAGAAGCCGAGGAGAACTTGAACCACTGCTCTGCACAAGACAAGCCAATACTTGCAAGCTATTAAGTTAGCAAGCTTATACTGATACTTGTGCAAGCTAACACTTGCAAGATACTATACCTATGCAAGCAAATACTTGCTTGTTACCATGCCAACTATATGCCTTAAGCATATATGATCATAACCACTTGATAAACCAATCATAGTTTTACTTACAAGCTTTATACTTTATTTCTTTATCAAAGCTAGTACTTAGAGTTTACTTAAGTGAATTGTAGATACTAGAAAGATAATTGAAGGTTGCATAAAGAGCATCAAACTTGGCCTAAGCTAGATAATATTTATGTCATCCTAAGGCATGAGATTGAACTTAGTTAAACTCCACTAGTTACCACCCCTCATTAGTACTTACCCCCACTTGTAGATGCTAGTGCTAAGCATAAAACCTGATCAACTTAGTTGGGAATACTTGGTGGAAAAATGGTTATGAAATCCTTGGAATGATGGATCATTCTATTGAAATGTTTTGGACATGTGTTTCCGAACACCAGATGATTTATGGTGATGAAAATGTTGAGGCATGAGCCTTAGCCCTTTATAAAACTGATGGTTGTTTGGATGCGATACCATTCCAATTTTACCGTACAACAACAATACCCGAGAATTGGGTAGGGCTTGACTGGAAACTTATATACCTTAGTATTGGTTCCCTCACGGCCAAGGTCTAAGCTGAGGCTACCTTGTGAAGATTTTCCACCTGTGCGGTACCCAAGATGACAGTTGGTCATGGTTGGGAGGCCAAACTCACAGGAGAGGTGCTTATACTAGGGCATGTAATTGAAATGTTAGGATTGATTTTCCGCATACTGAGTATGGTGAATTCAGGATTTGTTCCTGACGGATGTATCGAATGTTGTGGTGAAAGTGTACAATCTCTGCAGAGTGTCAAACTATTCGAATAGCCGCGTCCGAGGTTATGGACAGTTGGAGTGGCCATACTGTTCTCCCGTCAGATGTTTTCAAATTGACTTGTGAAATGAGTTGAGACTTTGACTTGACCACAACAGAGTTGTGATATGAAATACAAGTTCCCGCTTAGGTGTTATAAAACTTCAACTAGCATTCGTTGCTTCTAAACTTAGTAGATGTAAATCTTTATTTTTGCAAAACAACCCTAGAGCTTAGTGTCCTACTACAAAAAAACCCTTCACTTGTTAGTATTAGTTTGCGAGTACTTAAAGAGTACTCATGGCTTTGTCCCTGGCTATTCCCGTGGCCAGACTATGAAGAGGAGTACCTGGAGGATGGACCCCAGGAAGGTTACGACAACTAGGATCATCTCCCATCGTCAGCATTGCCTATGACCCCAAAGATGGAGCTTCGCCTACGTTACCGTTATTATCACGTTATTCCGCTGCTTGAATTGTATTAAGAACTGGATCATGAGATCCTTATTTGTGTATGACCTTATGTATGGTTTGTAATGGATGATGTATTGTGGTATCCAATTCTGTTATGTCTCGCAAAAATGGTAATCCTGGGATTATGATGTATGGCATAACAGGCATCTGGGATTAAAAATCCGAGTGTTGACAGTGTCTCTTGGGATTTATACATCACCTGAATCTCAAACAGTTGACAGGAAAATATTGCCTATAATGATTTGTCTTTCTGGGTCTGATTCCCACTTGTAATCTGTATTTTCTCAATATCCTATTCGGTGCCTAGATGCAGGTTGTAATATTGCCTGTAATTACAATATATTTCTAATTAGGTTCTTAAGATGTTTGTGTCATGTTGTGCTTGTTTCTATTGGCTCGGCATGAATGGGTTTTTCAGTATGGTAGTTGTATCTTGCAATGTCAATCATAGTTGAATTTGTGCTTAATATGTAGATGATATATAGAATGGAGAATATGTAGATGATATATATCAAGAATTCCTAAAATTCATTTAAAATTGCAGCCTGCATTTTATTTATTTATTATCTCTATTGATTTGAAAATAATACTACTAATTTTTCGTGTCTACCTATCTAACTACTGGATATGAACATGTCGTGCCCCTGAGTTTTGTGTTAAATGTTCTAAATGACAGTTTTTTGCTAAATGTTCTAAATGCCAGCTTTAGGCTGAACTTGCCATGCTATTTTTGGAATGGGCATAAAAATTTTATTCTTAGCCACAATATCATTGTAGAAATAATGAGGAAATTGTTTCAGCTCTGGTCCGTAGAGCATATATTTAAACATGTTCGTGAAGTGTATGTTGAGATGTTAATGGATATGCAAAGATTCGATTTTTTTCTTGAGTGACTTGTAAATTCACATGTTGTAGGTGTAAAGTTCTTTTTATTACTGATGTCGACGCACTTCTATTCTTGTAGACAGTTGTTGGGCCTCCGAGTGCAGAGGTTTGTAGAATAGCAACAACTTTCCCTTAAGTGGATTACCCAAGGTTTATCGAACTCAGGGAGGAAGTGGTCAAAGATATCCCCTCTCAAACAACCCTGAAATCAAGATATAAAAAGTCTCTTGTGTCCCCAACACACCCAATATAGGTGGACTAGTTCGGCGATGAGATAGTGAAACACAAGTGGTAACGGTGCCCGAAAAGAGCTTGATGGTGAGGTAAAGACTAAAGTCAACAGGAAGGAATCAAGCAAACATGCAACAGATCTAGATACAAACGGTGTTTCAATGTTTAGAAATAAGGCCTAGGGATCATATTTTCACTATTGAACACTCTCTCATATAAATATCCTCTCTTCATGATACTACTCTTAACTACTCACCGGTTGGACACTCTAATCATTGGTAGGGCTATAACAGCACTCCTCAAAGTCCGCCTTCCCCACACTGTCACCTTGAGCGCTAGATGGTTCCAACAAACTGTTGGAATTATGCCCTAGAGGAAATAATAAAGATGTTATTATTATAAGTCTTGTTCATGATAAAGTTTATATTCCATGCTAGAATTATATTAAGCGGAAACTTTAATACTTGTGTGGTTTGTGAACAACACCGTGTCCCTAGTATGCCTCTATGGACTAGCTCGTTGATTAATGATGGTTAAGGTTTCCTAACCATAGACATGAGTTGTCGATTAATAATGAGATCATATCATTGGGAGAATGATATGATGGATGATTCAAACTAAGCGGAGCAATTAGATCGTGTCATCGTGTTCATCTTTGCGAAGCTTTTCTTATGTCAAATATTGTATTCCTTAGACCATGAGATAATACAACTCCCTGGTATCGGAAGAAAGCTTTGAGGTCATCAAACGTCATCCTATGAGAGGGTGATCATAAAGGTGTCTCTCAGGTGATCGGAAAGTACCTGTTGGGTTGTATGTATCGATATGGGATTTTGTAACACCCTCGAAATTGGCCCTATGAAAGTTTTAGCGCTTCCTGCCAAACCCGCATAGAAACGATTCAAAGGTGCCCACCAGGCACTTGCGTGCGGGTGGAAAATGAAATAATAGCATTACACAATATTCCACGATGGAACCCACAGAACAGATATATACAACAATGACTCCATGAGTCAAGAATACAGATACACAATACAAAGATCCAAATCACATTTAAAATGATACAGCGTCCGAGTACGGACAAGATGCAAATTGAGCTAAGAGCCCTGAAGAATAACCAATGGCGTCCATAACCCTGCCCAGGCCAAGCCGAAAGGGTAACCCTGCTAACGACGTCGATCTCAAAACCTGCTTAAACAAAAAGGGGTGCCGACAAAGGGCAAAGGAAAAGAGAGCGGTCAAGATCACGAGGCCAAAGCGAGACTAGAATTCGGCAGTCCTTGCCTACAAAGGTATGGTGGACTGAAGCAGCAGCGCAGCATGCACTAAACAATCTATAGAGAATCGATATAACTGTCGGCTATTAGAGAGGGATAAGAAAGACCTATTCGGAACCAACCTGATACTACCACCAAACATACCCATCCTGGGATTTCCCCCTCGAGACCAAACGAGGAAGTCACCCGAGGAACTCACACAGTTGGCAGTTTTATTTATTCAGTTATCGTTGCAGCAATTACTAGCCAGGTATAGATAGTCATCCTGATATAATAAGCAGTGGGCACTTTTTCTTAACCATTCCGTTGTAGTTACAACACTTATTAGTCAGATACAATTAGCATGAGATATCCCAAACCCATCAGTTGTTGGTACTTTTATTTATCCATTCCGTTGTAGTGAAGCTGATTACTAGTCATATCAGATACAAGTCAAATTATAACAGTAAACGTTAGTTATAGTTGTCTATGATCGAGAACTGTGCTCCAAGTCGTCCATAACCGCGGACACGGCTTCTCGAAAAGATTTAACCTAGGGTGCACCAAAGTTTCCACACGCACCTACACCCTTGTTGTCAAATCAGGTAGGTACAAGATCACAAAACATACACCCAACGGTATGTCGACGGGTTTCGGACACGACGTTTCCCAGACCAAAAGCAAGCACATGGGGACCACCCCACTAAGCTACCCGTAACGAAGTCGGCCGGTCTCCGAGATGGACCCAGGGTTTGTGACGACGGCTGTAAACGACTGGGAACCCGAAAGTGTGATTGGGCTTGTCGATACCGCGAAAACGTGGCACGGGGTTCCAAAACAGTACAAGCACTCCACACGCAATAGTAAATAAAGCAGTAAATCATGGCATAAGTACAGGATAGTAATAAAGCCCCAAACTACTTTGTGGCTCCCGGTACAGTACTTTGAAATCAGGTACTAATCGATGGGGTGCCCACACACCCCACCTGTGGTTAGCGCGCTCGATCTCGGAACAAGTGTCAAGAACTCGGGGTCCTACGGGACACCAGTGAGCGGTTAAAAATCAAATATTGTCTATTACCCACCGGTTCCTCTACATTTACCTACTTTCAATTTTAGTTATTAAACGGTAATTAAAGTTATAATCATCTCCAACATTAAACATAAGGCATTACTCCTACAACTGTGGAACATCGACGACGCGACGCAACACCTGCGCAAGCAACTACGACTCGCAAGGCTGACTATCTACCAAACAACAGGTTATAGGATGTGGCCAAGGCAATTTAATGGCTGCAAGGGATATCATGGGTACGAAAACTAGAGCATCACATCACAGATAGCAATAGATCAACAGGAGGAAATAAAGACTATAAAAATAAGATAGGTAGAAAGGGGGAGAATGCTCGCCTGAAAACATTGCCGAAGGTTCATCCGAAGATCGGGTCGACACTCGCATCAACTCATCGGCCTAGCCCGTGAAGAAGCAAAGCACTAGAAGAAACACCGGATGCACTATTTAATACTACGGCAGAAGATCGGACATGATGCATGTATGATGTATGGCATGGCAAGGATGCGATGCAATTAGACCATATTAAGAAAAACCGGGGTTCGGACAATTAATTAATAGGTTCTTATTGTTTAGCTACCCCGCAATTTAAATGTTGTATTAACATGTCAAATAATGGCACCGGTTCTCTACACAAATTTAAATGGGGCCAATATTAGACTAGAATCGCCCGTATATGGCCTCCATATTTAATTATGAGATGAATCGGCAAAAGGCCCCCTAACACATTATATATATGAAAGCATGACAATTTAGTTATGCAACAAGATATATATCATTTAATAAAATAGGGCTTCGATAAAAAGGGTCACACATCTCGGTTCGACGATCTTGGGGGTTCCAGGGTTCGGGCTTTGGATCCGGGGTCTCGGCCATCGGATCTGGGTCGGGGATCTTCGGGTCCGTGACGACATCACCGGTGCTCCGTGACGAAGGCATCGGGGTTTCCATGACAAAGATCTTGTAGAGGGTTCGTCTAGAGCCACCGGGTACAGTACGGTCTTTGGAGCATGCGGGTTCTTGACGTGGTTCATCGGGCTCGGAGAACTTGCGAAGACGGAGATCTTGCGAAGACGGGCTTGTGTTCCACCATGCACCAGAGCAAAATTGAAGACTTCCTCTTCAACGGGCTTTGAAACCGCTACAGGGCCTATTGAACATCTGCAGTAGCCAGCATGAATGCTTATTACCAGTGGCAGTCACAACAACTGCAACACGAGGAGCACCCTCAGGAGCATACACAAGCAGGGTAGGTGACCGCACGGGCTCGCGGGATCGAGGAAGCTGGCCGCAGTCGCGTGTGGCTTGCAGGGGCGTTGCAGGCAGAAGGAGGCGGGGTCGCTGGCCCGGCGGCCGGACACGAACGCGGACGAGGAGGACGTGCAGGATGCGCAGCTGTAGCGGCCACGAGCGTGGCGGCGGTGAGTCACAAGGCGAGGCGAGGAGGACCGAGGGTAACGCGGGGAGGTGGGGATGAGGCTGCCGCGGGGGGCTTCGAGGCGACGGAGGCGGGCAGAGCCTACTCCCAGGTCAGAGGTGGGTCGACGACTTGACGTGGGATGGAGGAAGGCCAGCGCGAGGAGGAGGTCGCCCGTGGCGGCGGCGCACTGGGGAGGAGACGACCAGGACAGGGTGAAGCAGGGACGGCCGTGGCGTGGCCGGAGATGTAGAGGAGGGTGCTGGTTGCAGGGGCAGCGTGGAAGGGAGGCAAGAGGCATTTGGGGCGAGAGGAGCTTGGGGAGACGACCTCGGCGGTGCGCGCTAGGAGAGGAAGGCGACGGCGATGCAGAGAGGGCGAGCGGGAGGAGGGTCGCGGGGTAGGCGCGATGGGGAGGGAGCGGAGCTCCAGGCAGCGGCGGCGCTTGGGATAGAGAAGAGAGAGGCGGGGTGGCAGCGGGGATTGAGAAGCAGGGATGGGGGAGTCGTGCGGGAGGTTCCAGGGATCGTGTCGGGGTGGGGCCCGCAAGGGGTGCGCGGTTGACCAGCTCGAGGGTTGGGATTTGCGCGAGGTGGGGCGACGTGGTGGCCAGGGGAGCACTCGGTGGTGGGATGTGTGTGTGTACAGGGAGGGTGGCGGCGGCTGGAGTGGGTTAGAGGGTTTGGTTAGGTGGGGTGTTAGATTTTTAGGGTTAGGTAGTTTTTAGGGTTTGGGGTAGTAGGTGGCTACCGGTCGGGCCTTTTGGGCCTGGCCGGTGGCGGCCTCCCCCACTAAAATAATTTAGATTTTTATTTAGTTTTTTAAATATTCTTTTATAAATAGTTTTAGACAAATAAAGGATCCGAGCGGACCGAGGGTTTATGTTTGAAGTCGAGAGGGGAGTATTTAGAAAACAAAGATAGGCTTTGTAAAATTGTTTTTTTAGGCAAATAGATGCATGCTGATGACATGATGATGCACAGATAAAGACATGCGATTTTCTAGTAGTGGGTTTACCCGGGGTGCTACAGATTTGTCCCTCCCAAGTCGGAGAGATATACTTCGGGCCCACTCGGTAATCGATATCAACACCGCTTGCAAGCATGTGTTTAAGGAGTTAATCACAAAGTGATATCGGATTACGGAACGAGTAAAGTACTTGTTGTGAACGAGATTGAACTAGGTATGACGGTACCGATGATCAAATCTTGGGCAAGTAAAATATCGCGAGACGAAGGGAATATATATATAGGATTGATTGAATCCTGGCATCGTGGTTCATCCGATATGATCATTGATGACTGTGTGGGAGTCAATATGGGTTTCCAGACCCCGCTGTTGATTATTGATATAAGATCATGTCTGCATATTCTCGAACCCAAAGGGTCACACACTTAACGTGTCTTGATGATAGGATAGATTGGATAATTGGTTTATGAGTTTTTGTTCGGAGTCTCGGATGAGATCCAGGACGTCACGAGAGGTTCCGGAATAGTCCGGAGAATAAGATTCATATAAGGCAATGCAGTTTTTGGAGTTCGGAATTGTTTCGGGTTAATCGGTATTGTACCGAAAGCTTCTAGAACCTTCCGGAGTTGGACCAACGTGGCCCCACCTGCCGGTAGGGGGCATGGGCCTATGAGGGAGTTCCCTGGCCGCATTGGGCCAGGGGCACAAGGCCCCATAGGGCCCAGCCGGCCAAACACCTAGGAAACCCTAGGGGAGCTTCCAGAAGGGAGGGGGGAAACTTGCCCCCCACTCCTCCCTCCTTGGCCGCCGGCCTAGGGCTTGGGGGAGGGGCTAGGGCTGGCCGTCCACCCCTCTATATAAAGAGGGCTGGGGGCGCACCCCTCCTCAACCCTAGCCGCCCTGCTGCCCCTCCTCTCTCTCTCCCTCCCGACTGCGTGTAGGCGAAGCCCTGCTGCAGAAACTCTCCACCGCTTGCACCGCGTCGTCGCGTTGTAGATCCAATCCATCTCTCCACCCCACTTTCTGGACCGAGGAAGGAGGATACGTCGAGGTGCTGCACGTGTGCATCTCTCGGAGGCATCGCCACTTGCGGTGTTAGATCAGATCGGATCGCGAGGAGGAGAAGCCAGTACGACTACATCACCCATGTTCCGTCGAACGTTCCGCTCTGCGAATCTTCAAGGGTATGAAGATCTCATCTATTTCCCCTTGTTGTTTGCATCTTGTAGATCAGATCTTGGCTTTCCCGTTCGCATCCGTAGAAATTTTTTGATTTACTATGTTGCGAAACCCTTTCAGTGGTATCAGAGCTAGATCTATGCGTAGATGTGTTTCACGAGTAGAACGCAACATGATTGTTGCGGGCGTTGATGTTTTATGTTGCAAGCCTCTTGTTTGTGTACTTCTTATGACGCGGGATAGTGAGATCGAAGCGGTCCAGGCCAACTTTACGCGACGTCGTTCGCGAGACCAGCTCCGCACTTGACGTGTGGCTTGTTCCACACATGCGGCTGGTGGATGCCAGTTTCTCTCACTGTAGTTGTCATGGGATTTACACCGGAGTTTGGCAACCATAATATCACCGTCGTGGCTTTCCATAGGTAAGAATCGTTCTTAGCTTGCTACTCCCATAAGCCACGTAAAACATGCAACAACAAAGTAGAGGCGTCTAACTTGTTTTTGCAGGGAGTGTTTTCTGTGATATGGTATGGCCCAAGATGTGATGTGTATGTTGTATGCAATGATCATGTTTTGTAATGTTTCACGACTTGCATGTCGATGAGTACACAACCGGCAGGAGCCATATGGTTGTCTTTATAATTGTGTATGACTTGTGTGTCAACTTCTTATACGCCATGTAATATCTTTACTTTATCGCTAAGTAGTTAGCAATAGTTGTAGTTGCTGTTCGTGGTGAAGGCAATCACGGTGGAGTGATGGAGATCATGCCGGCACGCACAAGATGGAGATCATTGCGCGAAGATTGGCTATACCATGTCACAAAAAGTTATATGCATGTGATGTTTATCCTTTTATGTATCTTATTATGCTTAGATCGCGACGGTAGCATTATAAGATGATTCCTCACTTAAAGATCAAGATAAAACTGTGTTCTCCCCATGTATGCACTGTTGCGAAAGTTCGTCGTGTTCAAGCATCACGTGATGATCGGGTACTATAAAATCTACGTTCACATACAACGGGTGCAAGCCAGTTTTGCACACGCGGAAATACTTGGGTTTGACTTGACTAGCCTATCATGTACAGACATGGCCTCAGAACACATGAACCGAAAGGTTAAGCATGAGTCATATGAATGATATGATCGACACTTTGTTTTCCACCATTGAAACCACATCTCTTCTCGTAAAGATCGGATTAGGTGTGGTGAATTTGGATCATGTTCACTAAACAACTCGAGGGATGTTGAATTTAGTGGGAGTTCATCTAGTAATTTGATTAAGTTGAACTAGTTATCATGAACATAGTCTAATTTGTACTTGCAAATATTGTAGATCAAATGGCTAAGTCCAACTTCAACTTCAACGTTTTTGCTGAGAAAGAAAAGCTTAGAAACAATGGGTCTAACTTCACCAATTGGTTCCGCAATCTGAGAATCATTCTCGCTGGCGGACTAAAGGACTATGTCCTTGAGGATGCGCTGGGTGACGCCCCTGCTGTAGATGGGCCGGCTGATGAGAAAGCTGTTTATCAGTCGTGCAAAGATGATTATGGTGTGATTAAGAGCACCATGTTGTTTGCCATGGAATCGGACCTTCAAAATCGTTTTGAAGATTATCCCGGGCCCTTTGAGATTCTTGAGGAGCTGAAAACTATGTTTTAGACTCAGGCCCGTTCTGAGAGATATGATATCTCTGAGAAATTCTTTAACTGCAAGATGGAGGAAGGGAGTTCCGTTAGTGAGCATGCCATAAAGATGTCGGGCTACACTCAACGCCTTGAGCAACTGGACTGCAAGATTCCAGAGGAGCTCAAGATTGACAAGGTTCTGCAATCACTCCCTCCCAGCTACAAGAGTTTTGTAGTGACTCATAATCAGATTGGTTCCACTGATACGATCACCGAGATCTTCGCTAAGCTGAAAACTGCGGAGGTGCACATCAAAAAGTACAATCATGTGTTGATGGTCAACAAGCCCCCCAGCTTTAAGAAAGGTAAGGGTGCAAAGAAGCCCTGCAAGAAAGGCAGCGGCAAGCGCGTTGCCCCTGCTGAGAAGAAGCTCAAGTCTGGACCTAAGCCGGACACTGAGTGCTTCTATTGCAAGGACAAGGGTCACTGGAAGCGCAACTGTCCGAAGTACTTAGCGGACAAGAAGGCTGGCACCATCAAAGGTATATTTCATATACATGTTATTGATGTTTTCCTTACTAGCCCTCGTTGTAGTGCCTCGGTATTTGATACTGGTTCAGTTGCTAATATTTGTAACTCGAAACAGGATCTACGGAATAGACGGCGGCTTGCGAGGGATGAGGTGACGATGCGCGTTGGCAACGGATCAAGAGTTGATGTGATGGCCGTCGGCACGCTCTCCTTAGTTTTACCTTCGGGATTAGTTTTAAACCTCAATAAGTGTTATTATGTGCCTGCGTTGAGCATGAACATCATATCTGGATCGTGCTTATTGCAAGACGGTTATTCATTTAAATCTGAGAATAATGGTTGTTCTATTTATATGAGTAACATATTTTATGGTCATGCACCTGCTGTGAATGGTTTATTTCTTCTGAATCTCGAAAGGGATGAAACACACATCCATAACATTGAGGCTAAGAGATGCAAGGTAGATAGTGATAATACTACTTATTTGTGGTAATCGCCGTCTAGGTCATATTGGTGTAAAGCGCATGAAGAAACTCCATTCTGATGGACTTTTGGAGTCTCTTGATTTTGAATCATTTGACACATGCGAACCATGCCTCATGGGCAAGATGATCAAAACCCCGTTCTCCGGAATGATGGAGCGAGCAACGGACTTGTTGGAAATCATACATACCAATGTATGCGGACCGATGAGTGTTTCGACGCGCGGTGGATATCGCTATTTTCTCACTTTTACCGATGACTTAAGTAGATATGGGTATATCTATTTGATGAAACATAAATCTGAAACATTTGAAAAGTCCAAGGAATTTCAGAATGAAGTGGAGAACCATCGTAACAGAAAAATTAAGTTTCTACGATCCTATGGTGGAGGTGAATATTTGAGTTATGATTTTCTCACGCATCTTAAAGCAAGTGAAATCATTTCGCAACTCACGCCACCCGGAACACCACAGCGCAATGGTGTGTTCGAACGCCAAAATCGAACTCTATTAGATATGGTCCGATCAATGATGTCTCTTACTAATTTGCCGTTATCATTTTGGGGTTATGCATTAGAAACCGCTGCAGTTACTTTAAATAGGGCACCATCTATATCCATTGAGACGACACCGTATGAACTGTGGTTTGGTGCTAAACCTAAATTGTTGTTTCTTAAAGTTTGGGGATGCGAAGCTTACGTCAAGAAGTTGATGCCGGACAAGCTCGAACCCAAAGCGGAGAAATGCGTCTTCATAGGATACCATAAGGAAACTATTGGGTATACCTTCTATCACACAACCGAAGGCAAAGTGTTTGTCGCAAAGAACGTATCTTTTCTTGAGAAGGAGTTTCTCTCGAAAGAAGTGAGTGGGAGGAAAGTAGAGCTAGACGAGGTTGTTGAACCTTCTCTTGAATTGGAGAGTAACGCAGCACCTGAAATTGTTCTAGTGTCGTCTGCACCAACAAGAGAGGAAGCTAATGACGAGGATCATGAAACTTAGAACGATGCTACTACTGAACTTCGCAGGTCGGCAAGGTCACGTGCCACTCCTGAATGGTACGGCAACCCTGTCTTAACCGTCTTGTTGTTAGACAACAGTGAACCTGCGAACTATGAGGAAGCAATGATGAGCCCAGACTCTGAGAAATGGCTAGAGGCCATGAAATCCGAATTGGGATCCATGAGCAAAAACCAAGTATGGACTTTGGTGGACCCTCCTAGCGACCGAAAGGCCATTGAGTGCAAATGGATTTTCAAGAAGAAAACGGACGCGGATGGTAATGTTACCGTCTATAAAGCACGACTTGTCGCGAAAGGTTTTCGACAAGTTCAAGGTGTTGACTACGATGAGACCTTCTCTCCCGTAGCGATGTTTAAGTCCATTCGGATTTTATTAGCAATTGCTGCGTTTCATGATTATGAAATATGGCAGATGGATGTCAAGACTGCGTTCCTCAATGGCAACATTGATGAAGAGTTGTATATGATGCAACCCGAAGGTTTTGTCGATCCTAAGGATGCTGATAAAGTATGCAAACTTCAGCATTCCATTTATGGACTGAAGCAAGCATCTCGGAGTTGGAACCTTCGTTTTGATAAAGTGATCAAGAGCTTTGGATTTGTTCCAAATTGCTACGAAGCTTGTATCTACAAGAAAGTGAGTGGGAGCTTAGTGACATTTCTGGTACTATATGTGGATGACATATTGATTATTGGAAATGACATTGACATGCTTAACGATGTGAAGAGTTATTTGAACAAATTTTTTTCAATGAAAGACCTAGGGGAAGTTGCTTATATATTGGGCATCAAAATATATAGAGATAGACAAAGACGCCTAATAGCTTTAAGCCAGAGTACATACCTATACAAAGTTCTGAAAAGGTTCAGAATGGATAAGGCAAAGAAAGGTTCAGTGCCTATGTTGTCAGGTAAGATATTGAGCAAGGCTCAGTGTCCAAGTATGTTAAATGATAGAGAAGCTATGAGCAAAGTGCCTTATGCCTCGGCCATAGCTTCTATCATGTATGCCATGCTGTGTACTCGACCGGATGTATCCAATGCTCTTAGTTTGACGAGCAGATACCAAAGTGATCCAGGAGTGGAACACTGGACAGCCGTGAAGAACATCCTAAAGTACCTAAATAGGACTAAAGAAATGTTCTTAGTCTATGGAGGTGATGAATAGCTCGTCGTAAAGGGTTACGTCGATGCTAGTTTCGACACCGACAAGGATGATTCTAAATCTCAGACAGGATACACTTATATTTTGAATGGAGGAGCTGTGAGCTGGAGAAGCTGCAAGCAAAGCATGATCGCGGGATCTATAGTAGAAGCGGAATACATGGCTGCTGCAGAAGCGTCAAGTGAAGGAGTTTGGATCAGGAACTTCATCACTGAGCTTGGCGTGGTTCCAAGTGCCTTGGACCCACTGGAGATATTGTGTGACAACACTGGCGCCATAGCACTCGCTAAGGAACCAAGATATCATCCAAATACCAAGCATATCAACCGCAAGTTTCATATAATCCGAGATTATATAGCAGATGGATATCTGAAGATTAGCAAAGTACATAAAGATCTGAATGTCGCAGATCCATTGACTAAACCTCTTCCACGTGCAAAACATGATCAGCACCTTAGTGCCATGGGTGTTAGATTGTTGCCAGATGTAAACTAGATTATTGACTCTAGTGCAAGTGGGAGACTGTTGGAATTATGCCCTAGAGGAAATAATAAAGATGTTATTATTATAATTCTTATTCATGATAAAGTTTATATTCCATGCTAGAATTGTATTAAGCGGAAACTTTAATACTTGTGTGGTTTGTGAACAACACCGTGTCCCTAGTATGCCTCTATGGACTAGCTCATTGATTAATGACGGTTAAGGTTTCCTAACCATAGACATGATTTGTCGATTAATAATGAGATCATATCATTGGGAGAATGATATGATGGACAAACCCAAACTAAACGGAGCAATTAGATCATGTCATCGTGTTCATCTTTGTGAAGCTTTTCTTATGTCAAATATTGTATTCCTTAGACCATGAGATAATACAACTCCCTGGTATCGGAAGAAAGCTTTGAGGTCATCAAACGTCATCCTATAAGAGGGTGATCATAAAGGTGTCTCTCAGGTGATCGGAAAGTACCTGTTGGGTTGTATGTATCGAGATGGGATTTGTCCCTCCCAAGTCGGAGAGATATACTTCGGGCCCACTCGGTAATCGATATCAACACCGCTTGCAAGAATGTGGTTAAGGAGTTAATCACAAAGTGATATCAGATTACGGAACGAGTAAAGTACTTGGTGTGAACGAGATTGAACTAGGTATGATGGTACCGATGATCAAATCTCGGGCAAGTAAAATATCGCGAGACAAAGGGAATATATATATGGGATTGATTGAATCCTGGCATCGTGGTTCATCCGATATGATCATCGATGACTGTGTGGGAGTCAATATGGGTTTCTAGACCCCGCTGTTGATTATTGATATAAGATCATGTCTGCATATTCTCAAACCCGAAGGGTCACACACTTAACGTGTTTCGACGCTAGGATAGATTGGATAATTGGTTTATGAGTTTTTGTTCGGAGTCTCGGATGAGATCCAGGACGTCACGAGAGGTTCCGGAATGGTCCAGAGAATAAGATTCATATAAGGCAATGCAGTTTTTGGAGTTCGGAATTGTTTCGGGTTAATCGGTATTGTACCGGAAGCTTCTAGGTCCTTCCGGAGGGGGACCAACGTGGCCCCACCTGCCGGGAGGGGGCATGAGCCTATGAGGGAGTGCCCTGGCCGCATTGGGCTAGGGGCACAAGGCCCCATAGGGCCCAGCCGGCCAAACACCTAGGAAACCCTAGGGGAGCTTCTAGAAGGGAGGGGGAAACTTGCCCCCCACTCCTCCCTCCTTGGCCGCCGGCCTAGGGCTTGGGGGAGGGGCTAGGGCTGGCCGCCCACCCCTCTATATAGAGGGATGGGGGCGCACCCCTCCTCAACCCTAGCCGCCCTGCTGCCCCTCCTCTCTCTCCCTCCCGACTGCGTGTAGGCGAAGCCCTGCTGCAGAAACTCTCCACCGCTTGCACCGCGCCGTCACGTTGTAGATCCAATCCATCTCTCCACCCCACTTGCTGGACCGAGGAAGGAGGAGACGTCGAGGTGCTGCACGTGTGCATCTCTCGGAGGCATCGCCACTTGCGGTGTTAGATCGGATCGGATCGCGAGGAGGAGAAGCGAGTACGACTACATCACCCACGTTCCGTCAAATGTTCCGCTGTGCGAATCTTCAAGGGTATGAAGATCTCATCTATTTCCCCTCGTTGTTTGCATCTTCTAGATCAGATCTTGGCTTTCCCGTTCGCATCCGTAGAATTTTTTTGATTTACTATGTTGCGAAACCCTTTCACAAACACCACAATTTCATAAAGACATCCAACTCCAAATATAGCTAATAACAAATGTTCAATCTTGCCAAAGTGCCACACACAATATGCACGCTGTCACTTTCACACACGTGGGTAAAAGCATAGATCTATTAATGCACAAAGAGTATTTATGTAGGCTCAAACCTTAGTGCCACCATGGCGTGCACACTGTCACTTTCACACACATGGGGAGAGCAGAGATCTAATGATGCACTTGAGTAGCAAGGTAGATCTACTTGATTACAAAGCTCATGACCATAAGATCATGCATATAAAGAGAGATGAACACATAGCTACCGGTAGAGCCCTTAGACTCGAAGGAGAACTACTCCCTCCTCATCATGCGAATCAGCAACGGTGATGGAGATGGTGGTGGAGATCGATGGAGATGGCTCTGGGGGCACTTCCCCATCCCGGCAGGGTGCCGGAACAGAGACTTATGTCTCCCTAATATCCTCTTCGGTGGCGGCGGCGCTACAGAGGTTTTCGTGGATTTCTTTCAGATTGTCTAGGGTTTTTGGGTCGGAGGCTTCTTATAGGCGCAGGAATCAAGGTTGGTGGGGGGTCCAGGGGGCCCACACCCCCTATGGGCGCCTCTAGGTCTTTCCCGCGCCTAGGGGGTGCGGCCACCCTGTGGCCCCCCTCCGGCTCTGTTTCGTGGTTCCATGTTGCTCCTGGAAAAATAATCACTTTGGCTTTTGTCCCGTCCAATTCCAAAAATATTGATTTTCTACCTTTCTGGAACCAAAAACAGAAGAAAATAGGCAACTCGCACTGTGGCATCTTGTCAATAGGTTAGTTCCAGAAAGTGTATAAAAATACCTCAAAGTGTATACAAAACATAAGACAAATGATACAAAACAATCATGGTGCATAAAAAATTATAGACACGTTTCCGACGTATCAAGCATCCCTAAGCTTAACTCCTGCTCGTCCTAGAGTAGATAAGTGATAAAAAGAATAATTTTTTTAGGTAACATGCACCATCAAAACCAAGATCAAACCATTTGCAAGAATTGAAAGCTGGGATCAAAGAACTCTAAACATGTACATGAAAGATGGAGTTGTAACAATAAGAAAAAGTAACTATGCATGCAACATGAAAGGCTACAAACAAAGATCATGAATAACATGCATTGAAAAACGTTTGTTTGTTTCACATACATAGCATAGTGGCAATCAACTTGTCCCTCATAGAGTAGCAAATAGATGCATAGGACACCTTCAAAGTTCACAAGGGTGACTAGAAACAAATAGCACAAGAACAAGTAATATCACAATATGCATCAATCAATAAGCTGTGGGACACTGCACACAGAATGGCAACTATGCTCTCTTAATGGTGCCTAAAGTTAGAAGGTGGAGACTCAATAATAGTGGAAGAAAGGCCTTTTATAAAGGAAGCGGGGATTTCAAGTTTCAAAAAGAGCTTCCAAAAATTATGGTACTTGTTAGATTTCAGCCCTCATTGCCCCTATCATAAGCATCTTGAAGTGATTAAGGTTAAATTGAACAAAGATGGAGTATATGCTTGACGAAGTATAAGTTGGCAATCTCAAGTACCTTGAATACGAGGGTCACATCTCATGCTACTCAACTTTAGTCACCTGTAAGTTCTTGTCGTTTTAATTATTTGCATATCACAGAGAACCGCCAATGGGGTACCCCTTGCACATGGTACATGAGCTTTCCTATAACCAAAATGACAAGGCAAGCAGACAATGAGCATCTCAGCAATCTTCTTATTTACCATGGGAATATGGTGCTTTTTTCTCTCTTTCCTCTTTTCTCAATGTGTCTCTCTTTTTTTATAAGAAGAATGCTTCATAGATGTCACTATGGTGATGCTGCAAGTTTCCACCATGATTACGCATGGCTGAGGCTAGCGTCCCAGGCGTTTCTCTAACAAAGAATACAAACTCCATGGACATACAAGTTCCCTCTTTATTTCACACAGGTGACATACATAGACAAAATAGCATGATATCAATTGAGTATAAAGTACAAGTGCAATTTTGAAAACGTTCCCCATGACAGCACAGTTCCGCTAATTCCATCATATAAGAACAAGCATATACAACATAGATGACACAATGGTTCAAGTTTATTAGGGGTAAAGAATATAAAGTATGCAATCAAGTTTGTGAGGGCTTTAATCACTAAGTTTTCACATAACAAAATAATTTTTAATTGGAAGATAGCTGAAAACAAGAATATACTTGGGATGGTGTAACACACCATGCATAGGAATTTATAGTGGACACTTTGGAATAACTTGGTTTCTTGGGAGTTGGAAGAATGAGTAGAGCTTACTCATACAAGTGGAGGCTAGCAAAAGACTGGGAGCAACCAACTAAGAGAGCAACAATGGCCATAATCATGTAGAGCAACAAAGCATTACTAATCAAAGCATAGAGTGGTACTACAAGTCAAGGACTAGATGATCATAGAGGCTATGGTGACTTGTCATAGTCATAACATGGTGTGAGCATGTGCCAAGTCAACCCAAACAAAGCATCAAAGGAGAATACCGCAATACTATGCTTTTGTCTGCTAAAACAACGCATGATTCCTTCAAGGCACATTAAGCAATCCTAATTGTTTGGAACAAGTCATGCTACATCAATAATCACTAAGTATAGGGTCAAAACAAGATCTAGCATGACATGATAAATTCTAAGCCATAGTCAAAACAAGCTCCATTTTGTACCACTATAAGCATGCAACTTTCTACTCTTTTCCAATACCAAACAACTTATTTGAAACAACTCACAAAGATAATAATCAATAAAGATCAGTGAGATTGTCTCACAAATCCACAAAGAAGAACTAAAAAGTTCTAAGATGAAAGCACAAGAAAACTAAGGCTGAACGCAGTGCTAGCAAAAGTGAACACTCATAAAACAATAAGAGTGAAAACTAGAGTGTTCTAGGCAATGTAAACATAGTGTCTCTCTCTCTCCAAAAGAAGTGTGGTGTAACCTACCAACTTACTCAAGCAAACTAAGCAAATGAAAACCAAAAACGAAAACTAAGATGCTCCAAGAACAACACAACAATGCATGAAACAATAAAAAAGAAGTGTCTAGACAGACCTGAGCTTTTTATTGATGAAGAAGGGGATGCCTTGGGCATCCCCAATCTTTGACGCTTGTACCTATTGGATATTTCTTGGGGTGACACCATGGTGGAATCCCCAAGCTTGAGCTTTTGTCCATTCTTCATCTCATTACATCATTCTTTCTCTACACCTGAAATTTTTCCTTCATACAAAACTTCACACAATCTTCATTAGCAACATTAATGTATTCAAAAGATAATATACCTTTAGGAAAAGCTTTGGAAGAGCAAGATTTTTCACTAAAAACACAAGCTACTATATTAAGTCCTTCAAAAAGCTCAATTCCCCAAAAGATAACTCAAAAGGGAATCAATAAGAAGCAAATGCAAATAATGGCAGAAATCTGTCAAAACAGACCAGCAAGTAGAAACCGATTTTTTCGAAGACCTTCTGTTGCTCAAATAAAAAAATGTTGAACAAACTAAAGTTATCTAACGTATTGGGGGATTTATTTGTAAATTTTCAGCTCAATCCGACTTACAGAGACTCCTCACGAAATTTTGTGGTGGAGGACATAAATCTGTTTCGGGATAACAACTCTCCAAATCTTACTTCCCTCTCATTAGAGGTCATTCTTGGCACAAAAAAACAAAAAGGATAATGAGAGGTCATTACTGTAGTAATGACTTCCAAGACTCAAGAAACTCTTGGGTTATCTCCCAACAAGTACTTTTCTTTAACGCTTTTAAGTTAGGCTTGATAGTTTGAGAAGATACTCACATAAGAAATATGAATTGAAGTAAAAGAGAGCATCAAGAAGAAAATTTAAAACACATTTAATTCTAACCAACTTCCTATGCATAGGAACCTTATAAAGAAACAAGTCATGAAAGCACAAAGCAATAAGCATAGGAAAGCAAAACAAGTGCAACTTCAAGACTTTCAACATAAAGAGGGGAAACTTAAGCAATAGAATAGCTATCTTCCAAAGCTGGGGGACTAAAAAGATCATTTTCATCAAAACTAGCTTCCCCAAAATTAGACTTTTCCATAGCATTAGCAATAATGGTGTCCAAAGAGTTCATACTAATAACATTGCGATTAGCATGCAAATAAAGTTCCATAGGTTTTTAAATTTTCTCTTCAAACACTTCATGTCCTAACTCAAGATAAATACTATAGAGCTCTCTAATATTTTTGTTGTTTTACATTAAGCCTAACTAGTTGAAACAAGATACAAGAATACAAAATTGCAGAATCTAAAGGAAATACCTTCGAGCACTCACACTAGAGGATGTGAGTTCCTTTTACCTTACCTCCCCGACAACAGCGCCAGAAAAGAGCTTGATGTCTACGCACTTCTATTCTTGAAGACCGTTGTTGGGCCTCCAAGTGTAGAGGTTTGTAGAACAGCAGCAAGTTTCCCTTAAGTGGATTACCCAAGGTTTATCTAACTCAGGGAGGAAGTGGTCAAAGGAATTCCCTCTCAAGCAACCCTACAATCAAGATACAAGAAGTCTCTTGTGTCCCCAACACACCCAATATAGGTGCACTAGTTCGACGAAGAGATAGTGAAACACAAGTGGTAATGGTGCCAGAAAAAGCTTGACGGTGAGGTAAAGACTAAAGGCAACAAGAAGGAAGCAAGCAAACATGCAACAGATCTAGAGGCAAACAGTGTTTCAATGTTTAGAAACATGGCCTAGTGATCATACCTTCACTAGTGAACACTCTCTCATATAAATATCCTCTCTTCATGATACTACTCTTAACTACTCTCCGGTTGGACACTCTAATCATCGGTAGGGCCATAGCAGCACTTCTCAAAGTCCGCCTTCCCCAATCTAGATAACCCCACACTGTCACCTTGAGCGCTAGATAGTTCCAACAAACACCACAATTTCATAGAGACATCCAACTCCAAATATAACTCATAACAAATATTCAATCTAGCCAAAGTGCCACACACGGTATGCATGCTGTCACTTTCACATACATGGGGAATAGCATAGATGTATTAAACAACAAAGAGTATTTATGTAGACTCAAACCTAAGTGCCACCATGGCGTGCACGTTGTCACTTTCACACACATGGGGAGAGCAGAGATCTAATGAAACACTTGACTATCAAGGTAGATCTACTTGATTACAAATCTCATGATCACAATATCATGCATAGAGAGAGATGAGTACATAGCTACCGGTAGAGCCCTTAGCCTCGAAGGAGAACTACTCCCTCCTCATCATGGGAATCAGCAACGGTGATGGAGATGGTGGTGGAGATCGATGGAGATGGCTCCAGGGGCACTTCCCTGTCCCAGCAGGGTGCCGGAACAGAGGCTTTCTGTCCCCCGAATCTCCCCTTCTGTGGCGGCGGTGCTACAGAGGTTTTTGTGGATTTCTTCCGGATTTTCTAGAGTTTTTGGGTCGGAGGCTTCTTATAGGCGCAGGAATCAAGGTCGGTGGGGGTACAAGGGGCCTACTCCCCCTGTGGGTGCCTCTAGGGCTTACCCGCGCCTAGGGGGTGCGGCCACCCTATGGCCCCCCTCTGGCTCTGCTTCGTGGTTCCGTGTTTCTCCGAGAAAATAATGACTTTGGCTTTTGTCCCGTCCAATTCCGAGAATATTGATTTTCCGCCTTTCTGGAACCAAAAACAGAACAAAACAGGCAGCTGGGACTGTGGCATCTTGTCAATAGGTTAGTTCCAGAAAGTGTATAAAAATACCTCAAAGTGTAGACAAAACATAAGACAAATGATACCAAACAAGCATGGAGCATAAAAATTATAGATACGTTTCCGACGTATCAATCACTTGATCTCAATTATCTCCCATCCCCTCCCATCCCAAAAATTCAGAGTGAACATGCGAGGGATTGAGATGTGAGGGGAAATGTGGGGAAATGATGGGAAATTTGGGGATTGGGTGAAATGGAGGGATTCACCAAATCCCCTCCAATCCCAAAACCCCTAGGGGATGAAAATACATTAGAAGTAAACAAGCCCTTACTGTGTAGATTCACTCCGAATCTATACGCTACAAAATGTCTAGATACACTCCTGTCACAAGGCTAAAACATGAAACAAAGTCGCAATCCCCAATTTCATTCGAACGAATCTCTAGCTTCGACGGTGATGACTAGCTACTAGCCGATGGCGAGGGCGAGGTAGCAGCGACCATGTTCCCACAACTGTCACAGGCTCCCTCCAGCCGCCATTCCTGCACACCCGTCCCAAGCTCACCACCAAATATCTTCCCCATGCGGCAATGGAAAGAGGAGGGGGCTAGGTGGATCATTGCCGCATATCCTTCCTTTGGCCACCACCAGAGTTTTTTGCACCTATTCCTCAGAACAACCTACTACCACACGAGTTCACCTACCCGACGCTGACTTTCTCGCGGTTCTTCCTGCCAGCACCACCAACTCGTCCGTTGGTCCTCTACTACCTCCTAAATCATCACTGGCCTGCCTCCTGACTCTGCACCAACATGCCCTCTGTTTCTTCAGGTGCTACAGGGAGCTTAGGTTCTGTAGGTTCAATTCCACGAACACTTGCAGCAATTGTGGTTAAAAATCAAGAAGTTCAAGGTTTCCCTCATAGCACAGTCCGGGCAGGTAACCTGTAGTTCATGTACCACAAGAATCATGTTAGAATTTGGTTATGGGCTTTAGCCCATGGCCCAATACAAATTCTGAAATTCTCAAGGCCCATTCTTGTTTAGCAAGGGGTGGAACCAAAGTTTAGTCCCACCTTGCTAGTTTAGAGGGAGTTGCACCAATATATATAGTGGAGTGTTCTACTACCTCCTAAAAGTGAGAGAAATGGAGTGGCCTACACGCGTGCTCCTCCTACTCCACCGCTTGATAGTAGGCCTTCGGAACTACTACCTCTCGTGAACCTGTACGAGTGAGGGCGATCAGGTTTTTGAGGAGCACTTCTACACGACTACTGACAAGAACACGTAGACCGACCACACCTTACCCGACGAGGACTTCTTCCCGGACATTAGCAGCCTCTACATCGATGACATGGTGATGACACTGATGTCAATGCGAACCTCAACGCAAACAAGAATCGTCCTATAGCACCGTATGCAATCTTCTCCTATCTACTTTAGTCTTTGTTATAGTTTCTTGTACTAGCTTTTGGAATAGCTGTGATCTGTTTATCTTTGTTAGATGTGATATGTTCGTCTATTCTACTAGTATGCATGATAAGGTTAATTCCTGCTATTATAGTCATGCTTTATTATTGGTTATTTCAGATTAAACATTATGGTAATTTTCTTATATTCTCAACATTCCAAAAACCTGATTATAGGAAACTAAATTCAACTGGTTTAGCCGTGGCTACATGATACATCGTAAATGTATCTATAATTTTTGATCCTCCATGCTTATTTTATATCATTTGTCTTATTTTTTGTCTACACTTTGAGGTATTTTTATACACTTTCTGGAGCTAACCTATTGACAAGATGCCATTGTGCCAGTTGCTTCTTTTTTTGCTGTTTTTGGTTTCAGAAAATCTAAAAAAGGAATATTCCCGGAATTGGACGGGACAAAAGCCAAAGTTACTATTTTTCCCGGAGCAATACGGAAACGCGAAGCAGAGACGGAGTATGGCACCAGGGTGGCCACACCCTAGGGTGCCGCGGGCCAGCCTTGGTGTGGGCCCCCTGTCCCTCCACTGACCTTGCCCTTCCGCCTATATAAATCCCCCGATGAGAAAACCCTAGAGGAATCAGCATATATCCACAAAAAGTTCCACAACGCCACCGCCACCAAAGGGGAGATTCGGGGGACAGAAATCTCTGTTCCGACACCCTGTCGGGACGGGGAACTGCCCCCGGAGCCATCTCCATCGATCTCCACCACAATCTCCATCACTGTTTCTGATTCCCATAATGAGGAGGGAGTAGTTCTTACTCGAGGCTAAGGGCTCTACCGGTATCTATGTGTTCATCTCTCTCTCTATGAGTGATCATATTGTGATTATGCGCTTTATAATCAAGTAGATCTACTCTGCTACTCAAGTTCTTTAATAGATCTCTGCTATCCCCACTCGTGTGAAAGTGACAGCGTGCACACCATGTGGCACTTAGGTTAGAGATTACATAAATACTTTTCATGAGTTATATTTGGAGTTGGATGTCTTTATGAAATTGTGGTGTTTGAAGGAACCATCTAGCGCTCAAGGTGACAGTGTGGGGTTATCTAGATGGGGATTGCAAACTTTAAGGAGTGATTTTGTAGCCCTACCGTGGATTAGAGTTATCCAACCGGAGAGTAGTTCAGAGTAGTTTCATGAAGACAAGATATTTATAAGAGAGTGTCCACTAGTGAAAGTATGATCCCTAGGCCTTGTTTCTAAGCATTGAAACACAATTTGCAACTAGATCTGTTACATGTTTGCTTGCTGCCTTCTTTATTTCAGATTGACTTTAGTCTCTTCCTTCCAACAAGCTCTTTTCTGGCACCGTTGTCTTATAATCATCCATACTACTTGTATTTTACTATCTATTCGCCGAACTAGTGCACCTATACACCTGACAAGTGTATTGGGTGTGTTGGGGACACACGAGACTTCTTGTATTTTGATTGCAGGGTTGCTTGAGAGGGATACCTTTGACCACTTCCTCCCTGAGATCAATAAACCTTGGGTAATCGACATAAGGGAAACTTGGTGCTATTCTACAAATATATGCACTTGGAGGCCCAACAACTATCTACAAGAATAGAAGTGCGTAGACATCAAGCTATTTTCTGGCGCCGTTGCAGGGGAGGTAAGGTAAAAGGTACTCACATCCTCCGGTGTGAGTGCCCGAAGTTATTTCCTTTAGGTTCTGCAATTTTGTATTTTTGTTTATTGTTTTCACTAGTTAGGATTAATGGAAAACAACAAAAAATTAACAGAGCTTTATAGTATTTTTCTTGAGTTAGGACATGAAGTGTTTGAAGCAAAAAATAAAAAACCTATGGAACTTTATTTTCATGCTAATAGCAATGTTATTAGTATGAATTTTTTGAACACTATTGTTGCTAATGCTATGGAAACGTATAAGCTTGAGAAAGCTAGTTTTTATGAAAATGATCTTTTTAGTCCCCCAGCTTTGAAAGATAGCTATTCTATTGCTTATGATGATACCAAACCTCCAATATCACTACTAGGAAAACACCTTTTTGTGGCGCACCTAAAAATGCCATCTGTGACGCACTAGCAGTGTGCCACTAGCCTCGCGTTGCGGCTATCTTCTAGCCGTGGCGGTTGTGTCGATATAGGCATGGTGCACATGCCAGTGCGCCATAGAAAGTAGTCCAGGTGCACTACGGAAAGTATCTTCTGTGGCGCACGTTGCAGTGCGCCACTAACCTGCGCAGGTGCGCTTTAGATATTGTGCGCCACAGAAGCTGTGCCATGTGCTCCACGGGTGTTTTTTTTTAATTTCAGAGCCAGATGATATACAATATAGATTATATACAATATTACAGGAAGATATACACATACAAATATAAGATATACAGTTATATAAATACACAATTTGAAAAACAAGATTGAAATAAATACATATAGATAAGTCCCATACATGAATACATAAGTTATACATTGTTTCGATCAAGTTACAAAGTAGTTGGTGACATGCGAATACATGTGTCTCGAACAAGTTAGAGCTCGGAAGCTCGTCTAGACATCTAAACTAGCTGGAAACAAGCACGGGATAAACAACCAAAGACGATAAGCATCACCGCGACGAAGGTGTAGGTATTCATCCGGTTCCTCGTCCTAACTCCCGCTAGATAGCGCGTGTATCTAGCTTTGTACCCTTTGTAGCTATTGTAGCTATTGCCGCTGAAACGGTGCACCTGTCTCCGGCAGTCTTCCCAATCATCGTAGACTCCGGGAACCCGTCCCTTGTACACGACGTACCACGTCATCTACAAGTTGACAATAATAATTAACCGGTGATTGAAAAAAACATGTATAATTAAAGTCACATATGAAGATACACATATATAAAGTAATCCTAAATCAAAAAGACCAAACTCAAAAAGCACATGCCTCATGTATAACTAGGTCGTTGGACACAGAAATATCCTACGATGGAACTGTCAGCCATGTAGGATGCACAACACCTGGACCTGTGCATATCACAAGGCTGACAATCCCGTCGTAGCACGTTCATATATATAGTGTGTCACGACATTTTAATTATCGGCATTATTCTCGAAAAAGACCAAAGTAACTCAAAAAGAATGCCTCATATATAACTAGCTAGGTCGTTGGACATAGGAATATGCTATGATGGAACCGTAAGCCAAGTAGGATGCACAACATCTGGACTTGTGCATAACACAAGGCTTACAATCCCATCACAGTATATTCACATATATAGTGTTCAATGACATTTCAATCATCGGCATTATTCTCAAAAATACCAAAGTAACTCATAAAGAATGCCTCATATATATATATACATAGGTCGTTGGACACAAGAATATGCTACGATGGAATTGTGAGCCAAGTAGGATGCACAACACTTGGACTTGTGCATATCACAAGACTCACAATCCCGTCGTAGCACATTCACATATATATTGTGTCACGACATTTCAATCATTGGCATTATTCTCAAAAAATACCAAAGTAAATCAAAAAGAATGCCTCATATATATACATAGGTCGTTGGACACATGAATATGATACAAAGGAACCGTGATCCAAGGAGGATGCACAAGACCTGGACTTTTGCATATCACAAGGCTCATAATCCCGTCGTAGCACATTCACATATATAGTGTGCCACGATATTTCAATCATCGGCATTATTCTTGAAAAAAGACTAATAAAGTAAGGAAAAAAGAAGGACCAAAGTGATCAAAGGACCAAAGAGTAAGCAAAAAAACCAAGCGTTGATTGATATATAATAATAAAAAGAAAAAGAAGTAAGCGATGATTCATAAACCTAATAAGATAAGTAGTAGCATGTACACTTGTCCACACACACACAAAGGTCATCTATAGTTTGGAACTACAACTAGGCCAATATCAAGCCTTCTGGCTCGGCTTAGGGAACAGGATGATGCCTTGTCTCGTCATGAACTTCCTATAGTCACCCTGTATCTCTAGGCGATCTTCTATGTCACGGTTATTCAGGATATTTCCTTCGTAGAAGATCCCTTCCGAAGTCATGACATCACGAAAGATGATTGCCCCAAACTGCTGCTGGATGCGATACATCTCTTGCCTAATATCTGAATCAGTGATCTTAGCCTTGGCTTCGGCCCACTGTTTGAGATGATCTGGCAGCGTAGAATTCTGCTGGTCTAGTAGGAACGCCCTCATGTGATGCAGTGGGTAGTAGGCTTCCTTCTTACTGCTTTCTGGCTGCTTCATGTAGGGGAACTCCGTTACATGGTTGAAGACGTGCCTACCTAACTTTCGTACGCACGAAGGTGGTGCCTTCCTTTGAGGAATAGCCAGTGAGAGCATCATCCAGAACTTCCTTGATCTTGTCATCATTTTTCTTCTTTTCTAGACTCCCCGAGTCGAAATACGTGGCATGCGAATGATTCGGCGATAAGGAGATGAGTGTGCAATGTTCATCTCTGCTCAAAAAATTCAAATGGAATGCGTTGGAAAAACAATGATGATAATCTAATAAAGCCAATCGATGGTGGCGAGTGAATAACGACTTACTCGGGAAAGTAAGGCACGAGAATGTATTCCTTTGTCTTGTTCGCCACAAAGATTCTTTTTAGGTATGAGGCCACGATACGTCATTTAGCGGCGCTTCCCAAGTAGCCGTCACGCTTGTAGTAGGGGTCCACTATAGCTATGCCCAATGTGTTCTCTCTAATGATCTGCATGGCCAGGCTGAGAGAAAACAGGCGGACCATGGTATAGTGTAGCGGGTATAGGTGGAACATATTGAACATGTCGTCAAACCGCAGGAAGAAAATATCCACAGGGGCATTGTCGACGAAGCCCAAGCCTGGTTGCACCTTAACCACAAATACCGGGTGCGAGGGATCTTTCTCTGCCAGAAGGTGTCTCTCTGTCATCAGCACACCGTCATGCATACTCTGTAGTTCTGAACTGGCGAGCCTCCGCAAATTCTTAGGTAGCATGGGCTCACCCGCCACATGAATCCTCCACATAATACCCTCGGGCCTCGGTGGCCCGTACCGAAACCTGATCGGATTCGCAGTTGACGCCACCGGCTGGCTCGAGCTGCTAGATTTTCTTTTCCTACCCTTTTTTTTCCTTTTGGAGAGCGGGCAGACACAACAATCTGAGCACTGGCCACCCTATGTAGTGTGGCAGGGCTTAGAATAAAGGGCCGGTTGGTTTTATCAGTTGGCTCTGTAAAGGAGCAAGCTGGAGGCGTCTCCTGAGAACCAAACAGACGCTTGGTGATAGTGGGTTTCTCTGTGAGGCCACCAGCTAGGTCTTCGTTGTTAAACTGAGTGTTGAAGAAGTGATCATTCCAGTCTTCGTTGTCCTCGGCCGGATCCTGCGCCATGTGCATATCATCAACATGATCATCCGATCCACCGCGTGGAGGTGACAATGAGGGCGGTAAGGGGGCCTTGCCACCGCTTGTCGCTGGCACGACAGGCAGTGATGTTGTCTGTGGCATGATGGCCCCTGCCATCCCCAAATGGATCATGCTCTTTGGCCATTGCAATAATAAGCCGAAGCAACTTCTAATGATAGCCGGATCTTCTTAATCCGCTCCTGGGGATGAATGGGAGGTTTCAGGTCATCGCAGCCCCTTAGCACCGGACTAATTTTAACCCTGTGCACGCTATCTGGCATCGGCCTTGAGTGGAACGTGCGCTGCAATGGTTGAACGATGGTACCCTTGGCAACATCCCTCAGCTCGTTGTTCATGTAGCATAAGAGAGTGCAAGGAACATCCGTCTGCAGAAAACATGTACGGCATCGTCAGAGATGCCATAAGAGTAATAGATGGCGTGAAAGGCGATAAAGCAATTTGTTTACCGTGATGGCGTCGAGATCGGCTAATGTCGAGGCACCGCATACGACGACGGGCGTGCAAGAGACGAAGGGGATGCTTGATGGCACGGTGCTGGCCACCGGTGTATTCTACCTACCGGGTGCTTGGAGCTTCGGTGCCGCCGTGACGATGGCAGGAGGTTCACCAACATGTCCGGCGCCGCTGTGATGGCAGGGGGAGTCACCAACACTTCCGGCGCCGCGGTGCTAGAGGGCGGAGTCACAAACACATAGTTCGCCTGATTCGTCGGCGCCGTGTTGTTCGAGTGGCTGTTGACCATGCTTGGAATTGGGCACGGCCCTTGTCGACCACCCGCACTCAAGTTCTCTATTGACTCCACCAAGGTAGGAAGGAAGGACGTGAGGGTGATTGCCAGGTTGTCTTGGACGATCTGTGGGATCCGCGCCACTTGTTCCTTAAGTTCTTGAACCTCGCGGTTTTCCTCCTCGCTCATTCCCGATGGCGCCACACACGTCCTCGGTGGTGGACCAAAATGATCCACCCAATTCTTACCCCCAAGGCTGGCCAGACGGCCAGCCAACAATGCCTTCTTCGTAACCGGCTCTATTTTCTTGGCCCGGTTCATCACCCTGTTAAAAGGGTTATCCCACCGGGTGGCCGCCGTCGACCCCTGGGATGAGGAACCCCGGGATCCATGACTAGTAACAATTTCCTCCTCCTACAGAAGAAGTAACAGTGAACTGTTTAGAAACCAGACTTCATCGATTAGATTGCAATCGAGTTGATCTGCGGTAATTAGATTACTTACCACAATTTCCTCGAATTCCTTCACCGCATGATCCGCGGTGAGTTGTTTGGTTTTTGGGTCCACATGGTAACGGGCCCTGATGAAGTTTCAAACCTGCCCGGGTTCGAATTTAACAAAGGGGTTTTCTATCCCCTTAGATCTATACTCTTCGTCCTCCGTATTCCATTTGGCCTCCGCGGTTCTGTATCCACCAGATCCGAGATTGTGATGACCTATATTCATCGCCTGCAGCACCTTTCCCCGATTACTATTGGCCAGGGCTCTTTCAGATTCACACCTCTCCTTGAACTCCTGGAACTGATCTTCGGTGATCAGCGGGTCAATCTTCTGGATCTCCTCGAGACTTTTGCCTTCTTTATAGATCTTCTTCTTTATCCGGGTTCTCCAGCTGGCCAGGGTGGTGCTCATCTTTGTGAGGGCGGATTTGTTTACTTCGTTCCCATGATATTTTGTGTTCCGATACTCAGCAGGGAACTTGTATCTTGCGTGCATCTTCTCGAAGAGGAGTGTGCGCAAGTGGCCATTATCTTTATGCCAGAGATTCTCGATGTTGATCGAGATGGTTGTCCGGGTGATCGCTGCCACTTTCCCACCGTATCCTCTGACGACAAGGTCGGGCTCCAAAGGAACCCCTGTTGGGCTCACTTCGGTAATTTCCTCCCTGACGGTGCCGACCGTGTTCGGGCGCCGTTCCTTCTGCTTCTTCTTCGTAGGAGGAGGATTGCTACCACTCCTTGTGCCCTCGCCGCCATCAGTGGTTTCATCATCCTCCATTCCTTCAGCTTATCCCTCCGTGTCTTCCATCTCATCATTCTCGCTCTCCTAAGGATGGTATTCTTCATCGTCTTCTAGTCGCTGGGCCGCCTCCCCTAATGTCAATTGTTTATTCGGAGGCCTGAGTTCTCCTTCAGCACTGATGCGCTTAGAACATCCAGCCTCGTTGTTGTCACACATCTTTGCACTAATAAAAAACAAATAATTGGTTAAATGCATGGAAAAATACGACATGGCCTTTGCTAATTTTCTTAAACTAGGAGTGCCCGATTTCTGCCAAAACGGAAGTTAATCAACATTCTGGCAAAAATCAGGACTCATTTCATACAAGAACCTGCATACACGACATAATAAACTCCTTCATACAAGCACAAGCACAATTAGCAAAGAATAAGCACCTGTCATTATATGACAGCAAGAAAATATGACATCAAGTATGGTCGTTATATGACAGCAAGCAAATAAGCACTTGTCATTATATAATATACATGCAGATTATAGCATTCAACTCTAGGAGCATTTCATCACCAGGAGCATTCAACACCAGGAGCATTTCATCACTACGAGCATTTCATCACTAAAGAAAATAAGAAAATAAGCAAGTTTTAACCATGTATTTTCATCACCAGGAGCATTTCATCACTAAAACCATCACTAGGATATTTGGTTCAGCATATATTCATTTTATATATTCACACATTTGGTTCAGCACATATTAATTTTATATATTCACTGCAACATATTGCTTGCAGTAGTATATACACATATATTCATTTGGATACAGTATATACACATTACCAGGATCAGTACTAAAACCATACAGCATAACTAGGATTTCAGCAGGAGCATTTCATCAGTATATACACATTGTTTGAGCTATATATGTGTGGATCCAATTCAACACTAAAACCATCACCATAACTAAGATTTCAGTAGGAGCATTTCAGATCATATATCTCCTGATCTAAAACCTAGCCACAAATCATAACCAGGAGGTCACAAACTAGGATCATATTGCTCTCTGTTTGCTAAAAAAATCAAGCCTAAACCTACAAGCTCTCTGTTTGCTAAAAATCAAGAACTACAAGCCTAAACCTACAAGTTTTAGAGTAAAATCATATTGCTGCATCTTCATATCTCAATTAAGTGATACTGAGTATGTACCATCACTAACTACACAGTGGCAAAAATCATATCTAAACCTACAAAGTGGCAAAAATCTCAATGCATCTTCATATCTAAACCTACACAGTAGCAATCTAAACCTACACCCTACACAGTAACTACACAGTGGCAAAAATCATATCTAAATCATATCTAAACCTACACAGTGGCAAAAATCGAAGTATACCCGACTTTAGCATTTCACATTATGAAGGAAAGTGAAAATGTTGTAATCACACCATCTTCAAATGGTACAAATTTTGGTATTTAGCAGGAATTAATGTTCACACAAAATATCAGATATGGAAATGATAATCCTCTGGTCTACCAAATTTCATAAACAGGTAGTCAAACATATGGTGCATGACATAATGGTTGGTGTGTATATTCACCTCTGCAGTGACTAACATAAGAACACTTCTGGTGATGGAATCAATGTCGTCAACAGAAGAGCCTCACCTTTGGATGAAAATGATAAAAGGAAAAATAATGGTTCATCTCTTTCATGGCAATAAAAGTTTCAGAGCTCCAGTAACCAACTAAAAACATTTCTACCTCCTATAAATGAAACAAAAATTCTGACTCCGCTAGGGACATTTCTACACATTACACACCATGCAATTCAGCTAGATGCAGCTTCCAAAACAAAATAATCATAACTAGGCTACAATGATTCTTATTAACTCGTACTAATTCTGGTGAAAATAGAACTACAGGTAGGTGAAAGCTGTATATAACAATTCCAGGTCGATTTGTCCATGGTGGATACTAAAAGAGTTCATTAGAATTTGTGCTACCTAGTAGCAACATATATTTCTTGTGTTGCAACTTCCAAATTTGTTTGTCATAGTTATCTGTAACCTAAATTCCCGCTATGGCATCATGTGTCATGTGTGCTCCATTTTTTAACAACAAAAACAGAATGTACACTACTCTATTATGAAATCATGAACATGACTATTCCAACTAGAAGCAACAGTAGAATAAGCCATTCAGACAGTTAAACTAACAGATAAGAAAACATCTCGACTACAAACGATAGATTAAGAACTACTGAGCGCAATCAAAGGGACACCCTCGTTTTGTGGAGAGGGGAGAGAGGGAGAGAGGGAAGAAGGCTCACCTCTGAGACGAGGACGACGACGAGCACGTGAACGAGGCGGTGGCCTCCTCCTCCTCAGCCTCGAGCGGCGGCGTCCTCCTCCTCCTCGAGCGGCGGCGACCTCCTCCTCCACGGATTGGCAGCGACGCGAGCCTCCTCCTCCTCGAGCGGCACGGGCCTCCTCCTCCTCCACGGATCGGCAGCGGCGCGGGCCTCCTCCTCCTCCACGGTCTCATCCTCGAGTGGCGGCTGGTGGCAGGGCTGGCGGCGGCTGGTGGCAGGGTTGGTGGCAGGGCTGGCGGCGGCGACGAGGGGGATCGATCAGCTGACTGGGAGAGAGATGGGGATGAGTGAGATAGGGGATGAGATGCGATATTGGTGACGTGGATAAAACCAGATAGGCATACGCACTATAACAAGAGTCCAACGCTCCTTCTAGAAACAACACTTGCCCATCCCACTGGTTTTTCCCATTCCTCTATTCTAAACTTGTGAGCACCCAGGTTCGAATCTTGGTGCCCCACTTTTTTATTTTTATTTTAAAAATACTTTTAAATGTTCCAACAAATGCCCAAAAGTGGTGATATATGCCATACAAGTTTTGTTTTTTTTTTAAATAATTTTAAATATTCCAAAAATGCCCAAAAGTTATAATATATGTTATAAAAGTGGTACAAATGTGATTCAAAGTATAACTAAATTTCATAATAATTTGTCCATGAATATTACAATCTTTTTCGACCACGCGTTTTACAATATTTTTTGAGCTAGCGTTTTACAATATTTTTTTCCTTCTTTGTCGCGGTTGAATAATTTAGCCCCGACACTTTAATGTTTCTTCTTTCGAACGGGCTACCTTTTTGGGTAGGGTTGTCCTTTTTCTTCTTGTGATGTATGTTGGTGCATCGTAGTCGTCGTCATCTTCAATCTTTGGATCGCCGTACTGAACCTCTGCTTCGCCTCATCTAGGTATCTGCTTATCTTGCCCGCGTAGCCGTAAGGAAATTTGACTCCTAGAAGGCACTTGAAAAACTGTTTGATCTCATACTGGCTTAGAGTGAAGCAAGAAGGAGGGCGGTAATATTTGTTCTTCTGGAACTTTTTACCCTTCCGACGACCTTGTGTCGTCTCCGACTCATGATCATCATCATCTTCCTGATCATCAGGAGTAGTGCGTCCTCCGTGAAGCTCCTTCCGGATACCCATGAATATCAGGTCGTGCCTTGCTTTCGGACCATCTTTCGTCCTATCTGGCATGTTGATTATGGTGGCGACTAGACTCTCGCACACGTTTTTCGTGATATGCATGATGTCAAGGCTATGAGGCGTGCGGAGAAACTACCAGTATGGCAACTCCTAGAAAACAGACCTTGTTTTCCATACCTTCATCAATGGCTTGTCTTGCTGCCTCTTTCGCTTCTTTCCAGGCTTAGGACAATCTTTCCAGTTTTCAGCAACTCTTCCACTTCTTCGCTGCTCCTCTGCTCTGGGATTCCTCGGGTCTCGGATTTTCCATCGAACAGGTCTCCACGTTTTCTCCATGGATAATTCTTGCCGAGCCACCTCCGGTGCGCCATGAACACGGTTTTCGAAGACCCTGGATCTTTCTCTAGTTGGAGATAGCTTGTGTTATCCATGCACCTAACGCATGCGCAGAATCCTTGGATAACCTGCCCCGAGATATACACGCAACCTGGATATTCTTGCACCGTAGTGACCAACGCGGCTCTCATAGTGAAATAATCTTGTGCGACGGCGTCGTAAGTATTGGCTTCATATTCCCATAACGTGGCTAGCTCCTCTTTCAACAGCCCAAGATACAGATTGATGTCGATACCAGGTTGTTTTGGCCCTTGAATTAGCATACTCATTTGTATGTACTTCTTCTTCATGCACAACCATGGAGGGAGGTTGTACATCCGTACAAACATGGGCCAAGTGTTGTGCGTGCTGCTCTGGCTACCGAACGGATTGAGTCCATCGGTGCTCGTACCAAACCTGATGTTCCTCGAATCTCCATAGAATTCTAGGAATTCAAGGTCCAATGCTTTCCACTGGCTAGCATCTGAAGGGTGCGTCAACAGCTCATCCTTTTTGGGGTCATCGTCATCTCCTGGCTTCTTCCTTTCCGCATGCCATCGCATGAGCTTCGCTTCCTTAGGGTCCACAAAATAGTGCTGTAGACGAGGAGTGATAGGAAAGTACCATAACACTTTTCGAGGTGCTTTCTTCCCTTTCTTGTATCGACTCATACCGCACACCGGACATGTGGTTTTCTCCGTGTCCTCGCCCCGATAAATGATGCAATCGTTGATGCATACGTGATATCTAACGTGCGGTAGATCGAGAGGACAGACGATTTTATTGGCGTCCTCGATACTAGTTGGACACGTGTTCCCCTCCGGTAGACGATCGTTCCAGAATGCCATCATATCGTCGAAGCTTGCGTCGCTCAATTTGTGTTTTGCCTTCATCTCCATAGCCTTGAGCGTTACATTCATATCCATTGCCGATATGAGAGACCGATCGCGAGAAGATGGAAAGGAGAGGTGCGTGCGAGACCGGAGAAGGAGATGAGAGACCGGAGAGCTTCCTCTATTACGTATGTAACATCCCAGGCAAGTTCTACATGCTAAAAATGGTGAATGAGTGGAGAAATTGAGGTGGGAAGGAGATGGATCCCGACTAGATCTAAGGAGGAAGAAGAAGGGGAAATTGAAGTGTTGGTGGTGGATGATCACACATGTGCACAAAGTGGAGCTGGCAAATAAAATGGTCGACACATCTGTGGTGCACATTGCCCTAGTGCGCCACAGGAACTAAACACAATCGTGGCGCACATGGCCGTAGTGTGCCACGGATGTGTCTGCCCATTTACAGAATAGAGGGGCCTTCACTTAGGTGTAACGCACCCCCTCCATGTGCGGCACGGTTAACCATAACAACCGTAGCGCACCTACCCCATGTGCGCTATGGGTATGCGGCATGGGGCCTACAGGGCCCTGGCCCACGCATATCTGTGGCGCACTATCACCATGTGCGCCATGGTTGTTGTAGTTACTAGTAGGGCACTGCCCACAGGTGAGCCACGCCTGTTTTATCCGTGGGGAACTTCAACCACGTGAGCCACGGAAGTTTGGATTACCTATAGCTCTTTTCCTAGTAGTGTATATGATGATTACAATGATGAATATGATATTTTCAGTCCACCTAATATTGAGGAGAAAGTTAATTGTGATTACAATCTGTCTCCTATATTTGATGACTATGGTGATGACAATAATAATGATAGCTATTTTGTTGAATTTTCTCCCACTATAATTAATAAGAATGACTATGCTTATGTGGAGAGTAATAATCATTTTATGCATGTGGCTCATGATAAGAATGTTTTATGTGATAGTTATATTGTTAATTTTATTCATGTTGCCACTGAAATTTATTATGAGAGAGGGAAACATGGTCTTATGTATCTCATGCATAGGAAGTGGGTTAGACTTAAATGTTTTTTGAGTTTTCTTCTTGATGCTCTCTTTTACTTCAATTCATATTTCTTATGTGAGCATCTTCTTAAACTATCAAGCCTAACTTAAAGGCCTTAAAGAAAAGTACTTCTTGGGAGATAACCCTATAGTTTTCTTGAGTCTTGGAAGTTATTACTTCTGTAATAACCTCTCCTTATCCTTTTTATTTGATTTTTGTGCCAAGAATTGTAACATCCCAAATTTCATCAAATTCAAAACCATGTTGTTGCATTCATATCATCATGGCATTATTACCTTGCATAAAATTTTCAAAGCTTAAACCCTAAATAAAACCATATTTAAACCCCTTCTTATATTATATATGGGGAAAGGTTTTATTTTATTTTCAAGACCCAAAAATGTTTTTGAGTGATTATATGTGTTTGACACACTTTTGGACAGAAGGATCAGAATACAAAGTTTGGTTAAGATTTGAATTCATTTGGATATGAAATGACCATTCAAATCTAATTTAGAAAATCGAAATAGAAAAGGAAAAGAGAATGAGAGAAAAAAATAAACCCAGCCAGCTATTCTGGCCCAACAACCCATAGCGGCCCAGCAAGCCCACCCGGGGAACCTCCCTCTCCTCTCTGTTTTGCACCCGCGCGCGCACCTTCCCCCTCACTGACTAGTGGCCCTGTTGCCACGTCGACTTCGTCTTCCCCAAATCCCGCGCGACGACCGCGACGCTAGCCATTTCTCCTCCATTCACTGTCGATTGATTCGCGAGTAAATCCCATTGATTTGCTGAGTGATTCTCGCCCCTGCTCTGGCTACTTAATCCCCACCCCTTGCGACCATTTCCCCTCACCTAGCCAGCACCAAGCGCTGCCAGGCTCCACGAATTTTGCTTTGCACCGCCGAAGCACCGAGGAGCGCTGGCGAGCTATCACGGTGAGTCTCGAGCGTGCCTTTCCATTTGGTTCGCATGACCCTGTTCGCTATCATCTTGCATTGCTCCTGACACTTGCCGTTTGTTCTATCTTGCACCAGAGCCTCACCCCGTCGATGTCTACGAGCAACCGAGGCGTTGTTCAACTTCGGCGAGTAACCACGGTAAAATTCGCGCGCCCCTTGACCTCTGCTTCATGCAATTGAGTTCGCCAGTTCCTTGTGCACCTTCTAATGCCATTCGTTTGCACTATTGCGTCCTAGGTTGTCGTCCCCATCTCCGTTCTTGAACACCTGATGCCAGAACTAACTCCGATGAGCGCTTGAGCCCGTGTTCGTGCGCCCCCGCCACAGCCGTATCCATGTTGAGCATCCCCACGTCCCTGCGAGTTCTGTAAGCATCAGCACACCCCCACCCCCTCTGTCCTTGCTGGCGTGTCACCGCCAGTGGCGTCGCCTCTGCCAGAGCCATTTGCACCTCCCGCGTATGGTCAGACAGATCTGATCCGTTGGATCTGTAGCTAGCGGTTGAGATTAGGTTTTAACGTGAAGGGGTAAGTTTAGATCTGAGCCGCTAGATTCACTTTAGATCTAATGTTTTTGAATCGTGATCCAGCACGAACCAGTACGCGCCAATCAGACGCTGTCGTGTGTCCCTGGTTTTGATATAAAATCTGAATTTTGATCTATTAGTTATTCAAACTTGTAAATTCATTAACTTTTATTCTGTTTATCCAAAAATTACAAATTTTATATTAATGGATTCAGAAATATGAGCTATTTGTATCTTTGGCCTTGGTTTGGCCATTTGCTTCTATAAAGTTAGGATTTTATGCAGAAACATATGTAGGCCTATTTTGGTTATAAAAATTATATAGGAATTTGTTTTAAAGTAAATTTTGGTTTATTTGGACCTTATAAAGTATGCTCTGTATTCAGTACTGTTTAGTTTTATTTGAAAAGTGTGACACATCACTCCATTCCATTTGCATGCATTCATATATATTTTTGTTTGTATATTGAATGTGAATTTTGTGGTATGATTTTATGTGTAGATTTTGTGGATTGTGGAGAGTGTGATTGTGAGGATTGTACCTATTATCCTAACTACAAAAGGAAAGTGATGCTTCATCTTTTTGTCCTATTATTTTATCAATGCACTAGTGATATTTTGAGTACGATTTGCATGGAGATTTTTCTAAGTATATGCTATGTTATGCTATGGTAAATCCTATAGATATTGTCTTAGTAGTTTCTCCGTAAGTCAAGAGACTTGTTATGCTAGTATGCTTAGCCTAGCTAGTAGAATACAAGGGTGGAATATTCATGTTATGATACTATGCAAAGTTTATGCCTATGTTTTTGAATAATAAAACAACATGTTAATGAATCACCTGGGTGGAATGGGAAGATTGGTTTGTGTTGAGTGTTTGCACAAGGCCCATGTCTATGGTTTACCTTGTTTATCACACTTGTGGATGGCCACCTAGGCACAAAGAGATTTGAGATGTTTAGTGTTGAGAAGCTTCTAGTGCAAACACATGGCATATGGGCTCTACCTTGACCAACTAGGTTGCAAGAACTCAACCAGATGGACAGTTGGTGGTAGGGTTGATAGGATGGAATGCGTCTATGGTGGTATGAGGGAATGCTTCTGAAAAGTCTCATCTCGATGCATGTCGAGTCATGTGCGGAAAGTGCACCACCTCTAGAGAGGGTAAAACCTAAGTACTTAGTCGTGTCCTCGGTAACGGACATTTTGAGCATCAAAGACATTGAAATGATCAAGGATCTCCTCATCCCAATTTCTCTAAGTTAAAACTTGTGGTTGAACAAGGGTAAAGGTTCACCAATGTAAAATAAAAACTTAGTGTTTTCAACTAATAAGAAAAACCTTATTTTGAGCAAAGCCAACCTGAGCTACACTTAGCTAAATTCATATAGTTATTATATATTACTATACTACTATGGTATCACTTTCCAATACAATTCCAAATGTATTAACCCTCTATGGCTATAACTTATTATGTTGCAGGTTACTCTGATGGTGACTAGGGTTATGAGTCTATACTCAACATGTTTGCCTATGGCACATGAACATGAAGACTTTATTTATTTTGTTAAGTATTGTGAACTCTATGTATTAGCCTTGGGCTAATGAGTTGTAAGAACTATGTATCTCTAGATATTACAATGTAATAATGACCTTTGTATCTGTGTACTTCATCTTAAAATGTGGATGCTAGCATTTCGATCCAGGGACTAGCATTGCAATCACAGGGTCCTTTACCTTAAATGGTGAGGTCTTACTGATGGTATCAAAGAACTGTGTTGCCTGTAGGATTACGACCCTAAGATGGATTAGACTAAGGAAACCACTAGGAAAAAATGCAAACTCCTTTTTAAATTTCAACACTTGTCTCTTTTTCATCTAGTAAAATTTCTCCTAATCTTATTTCTCATCTCTATTTGTAGATGGCCGCCATCAACGAAGCCGTCAAGAAGGGACCACTCATGACCATGAGCTTAGAATGTGAGAGGGAGTTTCCCAAGGCACTCAAAACCTCATGGTTAGCTTGGGGATACATGGTGAAGACGTGTACAAGGGATTTCCAGTGATGGATGAAGGAGAAGAATATTGGTGGGTACAACTCCACTTGTACAAATACAAGGAGGAAACCCACAAAGAGTCGGTATTCTCCATGGTCACCAACTCTGAAATGCACATGTCATTCTTTGACTCTACAAGGAATTCAGCATGGAATGCCATCAAGTAACTTGGCGAAAGACTCAAGTGTAGAATGCTCAACACTCAAAATGACCTTAGAGAGGAGAAGAAGCATATCCAAGACTTAGAAGCTACCATCAAACGTCTAAGGGAAGATATCATAGACTTAGCATGGGAGTCTTGTGACCAAGACAAACAGATTGCCTCCAAGGATGCCCAGATAGCTACCTTGATTAGTGAGTGAGACTTGTGACGTACTCCAATAGTTGGACCACCACACTTGTCGTTTTCTCGCGTTAACAATTTTTGATCATACCAACCTATGTGGTATGGCAAAAATTTGTCTAAGTCGTGATTGAACTTGGTGTTTGTGATTGAATATTGTATGCCATGACTTGTGTGTTTTATGTATGAATGTATGCTTTTGGCTTTTGTTTCACTACTTTGTGTTTTTTCTTTACTTGTGTTGTATCTAATTTTCTCTATCCTATGCAATAGATGCCTAGCTTTGTTTTCAGCACCGCCAAGGAGTTCAAGGGAACTCGTTTTGGATCCCGTATCGTGGAGCTCGTCAGTGTGCTTAATCTTCCCCTCCCCAACATCAAGGGACTTCAGCTCAGGAAGTTCTAGAGGAAGTACCTATGGGGATTTCGAGTCTCTCAGCTAGGACGCCAGTTAGAGCCTTCCACCAAGGAGATTTCCTTCAAGATACTCCATGACGACAAGGAGAAGGGACTTGATGTCGCCATGCAGGAGATGCTTTCACGCCTTTGTGGACGTAACTCCACCGAGCTCAGGGGCCTCTACTTCCACCCATTTGACAGACGTGATGAGGAGGGAGAGCCTATAGTGTATGACGAGACCACTAGGGATGTTATTGAGCCAGTGCGCCTCTATCTTCAGGACCTAGAGAGCCTTCTTAGGCACCTCGATACTGATAGGACCAACGTCATGCTTAGCAATGACGAGTTACGCGTCCAGTTGAGGAAGAAGGACAAGCAATTCGAGGAGAAGGAGGAGAGCATCAAGGATATGGAGGCTAGGTTCGAGAAGCAAGATAAGAGGTTCAAGAACCAAGAAAAGAGAGTGTAGGATAGGAACAAGAAGATCAATGAGATGAAGGTCGAGATGTAGGGTTTGCAGCATAGAAAACAAAAAATTTCCTACGATGGGAACAACTATGTACCAAGATCTATCTACTAGATACAAACAACGGGCGAATGTATATCCATAGAGAACATACCCTTGAATACCGACAAATCTTAACGAGTTAAACTCGTGGTTGATGTAGACGATCTCTTTCCGATCTCAAGATCGAGAGGAAGTCCTAGCACCGCAAATCAGCAGCGCATCCGTGCTCGCACACACGTCTGAGGCACCAAGCAGCCTCCGCCTCCTCGCTCTAGAGATGCAGCGGAAGCACAACTCTTTCTTGTCGAATAGCCACCGGGAACATGTATCTCGCTAGTCCGAGACCATGGGGGATAAATGCTAGAGGGGGAGAGAGATCCTTCACGAGGAGGTGTGAGTGAGAAGTGAGGAGGGGGTGCCTTTTATAGGAGAGGGGGACCCCAAGGGGGTTGCCGGCGCATGGGGCTGCCCCCTTGCCCTCCCGTCATTCATGTGGGTGGACACTCCACTCAAAAAATCCTTTCAATTCCCTCCAGTCAAAATCCCACTCAAAATTGCTATTAAATTTCCACCAAATTTAATGCAAACTCTCATTAAATAAAACTCCTTTTATTTATTCAGAATTTTGTCAATTACTTTAAAGACAAACATTCACATATAACCCCTTGCTAGTATTTAATTTCACATGCAAAAACACTTTCTGCAATTTCACCCGAAAACCTGTTTCGGTATCTAGTGAAATAAATTCCTGCGCTTGTTATTCTTTCCGGCATGAAACTTTTGCTCCAATTGGATGTCGGTGTCTCTTAAGTGTGTCACCCCTACGGTTCGTGAATAATGCGGACATGATCGAGACCCCTCTCAGATCAATAATCAGAAGCGGGATCTGGAGACCCATACTGACTCCCACACATTCAACGATGACTTTCTTGTGATCATCGGAACTTTTTATGCTAGTATCTTAATCACTTTGTTTCACGATATATTACATGTCCGAGATTCGATCATTGGTATCTCCATACCTAGTTTGATCTCGTTACTGACATGCACTCTTTTCTCGTTCCCGTGATATAACATTCTACTGATCAAATCACTTGCTTGCAAGCTAACCAATGTGATATCACCGAGAGGTCCCAGAATATATCTATCCATCATAGGGATGAACAAATTCCAGTCTAGATCCATGGGCCTCAACATAACACTTTATTAGTTCTGAACCCATCTTTATAATAACCCTGTTATAGTGTGACGTTTGATGTTATCAAGAAACTCGTCCGATGTCAGTGATTGACATGATCTCATGGTCTAAGGATTAGGATCACTTTGTAAGTTGTTATAGCAATATAAACTCAATGACTTTGATCATAATTCTATACTTCGGATGAATGTTCATCACACCATTAAACTAATGTTGTGATCTCGTTATTAACAACATCCAATGTCCATGATCAGGAAACTTGATCAACTTGTTAATCAACGAGCTAGTTTATGAGAGAGGCATAACTAGGAACTTTCTGTTTGTTTATTAAACACACGTATATTAACATTTCCGTATTAATACAATTATAGAATGCAAAATAAACTTCTAGCATATACTTGGAATACACATAATAAACACTTTATTATTGCCTCTCAGGGCATATTCCCTTCAGTCTCCCACTTGCACTAGAGACAATAATCTAGTTACATAGTGATGAATCTAACACCCATGGAGTTCTGGTGTTGATCATGTTTTACTCTAGGGAGAGTTTTAGTCAACGGATCTGCTACATTGAGATCCGTGTGTACTTTACAAATCTTTATATCTCCATCCTTGACATGCTCGCGGATGGAGTGAAACCGGCGCTTAATATGCTTGGAATTCTTGTGAGACCTTGGTTCTTTGGCATTGGCAATGGCACCATTGTTGTCACAATAGATCACCATTGGGTCCAACGTGCTTGCAACCACACCTAGTTCGGATATGAACTCCTTCATCCAAACCGCTTCCTGAGCCGCTTCCGAAGCAGCAACATATTCGGCCTCCGTTGTTGATCCCACCACCACAAGTTGTTTGGAACTCCTCCAACTAACCACTCCGCCATTCATGAGAAATACGTATCCGTTAGAGTCATCCGGATCGGTGTCAAAGCTTGCATCAACATAACACTTAGCGACGAGCTCTTCTTCACCTCCGTACACAAGAAACATATCCTTAGTTCTTCGCAAGTACTTAAGGATATTCTTGACCGCTATCCAGTGTTCCGAACCTGGATCCGATTGGTACCTACTAGTCAAACTAATAGTATGTGCCACATCCGGTCTTGTACATAGCATGACGTACATTATAGAGCCTATGGCTGAAGCATAGAGGACTGTGTCCATTATCTCTCTTTCTTCCGCTGTAGCCGGACTTTGAGTCTTACTCAATGTCTTGCCTTGCAACATAGGTTAGAACCCCTTATTACTTTCATCCATTTTAAACTTCTTTAAAATATTATCAAGATATGTACTCTACGATAGTCCTATTAGGCGCCTAGATCTATCTCTATAGATATTTATGCCTAATATGTATGACGCTTCACCTAGGTCCTTCATTGAAAATTTGTTGTTTAGATAACTTTTAACACTGTTTAAAAGATCTATATCATTTCCGATCAATAATATATCATCTACATATAATATAAGAAATGCCACATTGCTCCCACTCACTTTGTTGTAAATACAAGCCTCTCCATACGTTTGGACGAATCCAAACTCTTTAATCACCTCATCAAAGCGGAGATTCCAACTTTGTGATGCTTGCTTCAGTCCATAGATGGATCGTTGAAGCTTTCACACCTTGTTAGCATCCTTAGGATCGACAAAACCCTTTGGTTGTATCATGTACAACTCTTCTTCAATATTACCATTGAGGAACGTGGTTTTGACATCCATCTGCCATATCTCATAATCGAAATATGCAGCAATTGCTAACATAATCCTAACTGACTTTAGCCTTGCTACGGGAAAGAATGTCTCATCGTAGTCAACTCCTTGAATTTGTCGGAACCCCTTTGCGACAAGTCGAGCTTTATCGACGGTCACATTACCATCAGCATTAGTTTTCCTTTTGAAAATCCATTTATTCTCCACGGCCTTTCGGTCGTGAGGTAAGTCCACCAAGTTCCAAACTTGATTTTCAATGGATTCCATCTCGGATTTCATGGCTTCTAACCATTTGTTGGAATCCGGGCTCATCATCGCTTCTTCATACGTCGCAGGGTCATCAATTTCATTAACCATGAAATTCATAAAAGGGTGTTCGTACAGCTCAGGAGCTGCACGTGTCCTGCTAGACCTGCGAGGTTCAGTAGTACTCTCTTTCGGAGTTTCATGATCATTATCATTAGTTCCTTCTTCAACTGGTGAAGCCAACTCCGGAACGACTTCCGGCGCTGGGCTACTCGCCATACTTTGAAGAGAAGGTTCAATAACCTCTTCAAGTTCTACCTTTCGACTACTCACGCCTTTCGCGAGAAACTCTTTCTCTAGAAAGGATACATTCTTGGCAACAAAAACCTTGCCCTCGGATCTGTGATAGAAGGAATACCCAATAGTTTCCTTAGGGTATCCTATGAAGACGCATTTTTCCGCTTTTGGTTCGAGTTTATCCGGTTGAAGTTTCTTCACATAAACTTTAAGAAATGACAGCTTAGGTTTGTTTCCAAACCACAATTCATATGGTGTATTTTCAACAGATTTAGATGGTGCCCGATTTAAAGTGAATGCGGCAGTTTCTAGTTCATAACCCTAAAATGACAACGGCAAGTCCGTCAGAGACGTCATAGATCGAACCATATCCAATAAAGTACGATTACGACGTTCCGACACACCATTTCGATGTGGTGTTTCGAAAGATGTGAGTTGTGAAACAATTCCACACTCTTTCATGTGAGTGCTAAACTCGTAACTTAGATACTCACCTCCACAGTCAGACCGTAGAAATTTGATCTTTCTATTACGATGATTTTACACTTCATTCTGAAATTCCTTGAACTTTTCAAAGGTTTTAGACTTGTGTTTCATCAAGTATATATAACCGTATGTACTCAAATCATCCGTGAAAGTAACAAAATAATGATATCCACCTCGCGCTGACACACTCATTCGACCACATACATCAGAATGTATGATTTCCAATAAATCTGTCGCCCGTTCCATTGTACCGGAAAACGACGTTCTAGTCATCTTGCACATAAGGTATGTGTAAAGGTCCCAACCGTTAATAAGGTAGAGATCCCTGTGTTTACAATGCCAGTCTCTGGATCAATAGCTAGCATCCACAGTTTAAGATGTAATATCAAGAAACAAAGGTCATAGTACAACTTTATAACCAGGAATAAAATAATACATTACATCTTACATAGCTTATTTGGCTATCTCATTACAATGCAGCAGAAAAATCTATATAGCATGGAGTCCTTCATCTTCAAAGTGCCACAGGAAATCATGTTGGTTGTGAACTTGTAATCCTAATCAACACACTTCACTAACATCAAAACAAACCTGTAACATAATTAGTTACAGCCATAAGGGTCAATACATTTGAATTGTATTTGCAAGTTTCACTACTATGTGGAAATAAGTTGGAGTCTATCAATACATGCATATTTGGCTAAGTAGGGTTGAGGCTCATTTGCAGAAAGCAATATGGTTTTAACCTATCTTTTCAAAAATAGTTTTGATCTTTTAACAATCTTTATGAACTTCTTGGTAAACTCCAAGTGCTTCTAATCCCTTGTTGACACCATCAAGTTTTACTTTGAGATCTTCCATAGCTTCAGGCCTTTGTTGCTGAAAGTTGTCCGTAACCGGGGACACGGCTAAGTACTTAGAATTTGATCTTCTGCAGAAGTTGTACACTTTACCCACATGACACAATCTCGTCTTGATGCCACCAAAGGGTCATTGGATAAGTACACACCAAATGGAGTACCGGCATATCGAGAATGTGACAAAGTCTTTCCATAGAAGTCCTCCCAATACATAATGCTAGCACGTCTACCAGCCACCAATGTAAGGATATATTTCACATACATGAATCTAGTGAACCCGAATAGGTGCCAATGCAAGGGTCTTCCACTATGTAATTGACTAAGTTAGTGCCCATTTAGTATGTGGCTATACACGGAAGCCACTCTACGAGAAACATGTTCAATCTCTAAGTCCCTGGGTGGTTTTCTTCTAGTGCACATACAAAAAAGATAGCCGTATAAACATGGTTCCCTTTGTTGCCACCTTATCCACAATTGAGTATCCACATTCCATCTAGGTGATTCATTGAGTACTTGTTTTATTATATAAAACATATATTTTTCCAAAGCTTCATATATTCATAACATGGTATTCCACCCCAAGTCTATAGCAGGGCTAAGCATACTACAACTATGATGTTTTCACTAAGGAAGATATAAAGGATATCCTAATAGGACATAGCATAACATAGTAATATAGTAGCCCTGTCATGCATACTATAAAAATTCTACTAAGTGTAATGAAAATAGTAGGACATGGGTGATAGTGTCACTTGCCTTTTTAGTAGAGAATTTTGGTTCACTCCTTTATCTTGCAACAACCACACTCTTCAAATTTCACTACAATTCAATCAAGCAAGCACATATTCAAACTAGCATTCAAACAATTCACCACATAAAACAATAAAAACAAAGCAATGCATGCAAGCATGCAAAATATTTCTTTATTTTGAAAATTGGTTTCTAATAGGCTATAAACATTTTAAAACACCTAAAGGTCGTTTATAAATGTGGCAAAATCATTTGAAACCAAGTTAGTGAAAATGGGCCATTTAAATCATTTTGTTTGCTAGAAATGATTTAAATCGAAGTAATATTTTGTAGTGTTAGCCAAATATATTTTGAAACACAAATGTTTATGTTTATGGTCAAAGTATTTAATATAAATCCATTTGCAAAAAGGTTTCACCTAAAATATTTTTATTTGCTAGAAATGCCTTTAATAAAGTAATAATTTACTAGGGTTCATAAAATATATTTTTAAATCCTAAAACTTGGTGTTTAGGGTCAGGGAGTATAAATCAACCCATTTGCAAAAGGTTTTACTCAAAAAGCATTTTTAAACCAAAACTAGATATGCTTTTATTCAAGGATTAATTCCTTAGTGTCACAAAATATATATTTAAATCCAAAAGTTGGTTTTTATGGTCAGTAGGTTCAAAACAAAACATTTACAAAGTCTTTTATCCTAAAATCATTTTTAGAATAAATTGTATACACCAAATAGGCATAAATATGTTTCTGCAAAAACAACCAATTTTACAGAAGAAAAATACTGAACTAATAACACGATTTCAAAGTTTGCATTTTTGTGATTCCAATGATATAAAATTTGTAAAATTTGAACGTGTAGATTAAAAGTTATGAATTTTACAAATTCAATCATCTAATAGAACAAATCTGGTTTTGAAAACAGAGTCTGGGCCACGTGGCTTAATTCTATTGGCCTGTACTGCTTCGGCTGGATCGCGCTTTGTGGATCGTTGGATCTAAATAACATAGTGCGGCACAGATCAATGCATACCCCTTCAGTTAAAATCTAATCTCAACCAGACAATCACGATCTAACGGCTACAACACTATGACCAGGAACTGGCGGCACTCGACGGCAGCGCGTGGCGGTGACGCTCTGTCAGCAACGTCTCGGCATTTACAGGAAGCGATTAGGGTAGCGAAGGGCATTACGAGACTCACTATCATGAGGAGAAGCCCGAGGTGGTTGTTGTTCGTCGAGGGGCGCACGGAGTCACCGTCAATTGCTCGTCGGAGTTCATGGCGGCATCGGGCACACTCTGGTCTGGACGGAGGCGAGGCTGCAAGTCATGGGAAGATGAGTGGAAAGGGGAGTTGTACGCGGGCGAGTGTGGCAAACGCGTGTGCATCATCATCGAGAGAGGGATGGACGGGACTTATGGGGAATGGTCGCCAGAGTTGAGGCAGGAGACGGTGGCGAGAAGGCTTCATCGTTGCCGAGCCTCTGGGGAGTGCGTGGCCAAGAGGGCGGTTCTGGGAGGTGCAGGAGATGCTAGCGAGCAACCCAGTAAGCACCAGAGAGCTGGGGAGGGTCTGGATTCGCCAGAATCGGCCGGGAAACACGTCGGAGGCAGTGTGCTGCAAGCTCGCAATTGCGGCAGCCTGTTGGCGGAGAGGAGCGGGCGTGTGAGGGGAAAGAGAGAGGAGGACGAGGCACTTAAGATGGCGTGGTCATGGCGAGGAATTACTTCGGTGTTGATGCGAATTAACGCAGCGAAATCAAAGCAGAAATGGCGGTGCGTGAGGGGGGGAATGGTCGTGCGAGGTTGATGACGATGAGGTGGCTATGGGTCCCGTTCGTCAGTGAGGTGAGCGTTCGCGTGTGGGGTCGTAGCGTCAGCGAGTGTGCGGGTTAGCTCGCGAGTAAGAAAGCGCTTCGCCAGGGGGAGTAAGGTGGGCTGCTGGGCCGAGTTGGGCTGGACTGGCTTGGCTGGCTTTGTTTTTTTCTTCCTGATTTCTTTTTCCTTTTCTATTTTGATTTTCTGTTTTTTTATTCAAATGATTCCAAACTCTAATTTGTTTTCAAACTTTTCTCAACTTTCAGTATGCTTTTAATAATGTTTATTAATATATTCTAAAGTCCATTTTAGAATATTTCTTTTTATTCTATTATGGTTTGTTATTATTTTAAAATAGACATTTTGTCTTTATTTTAAATAAGATTTAAATATGGTTTCAAACTTCTTTTGAATTCTAATTTTTGCCAAACCTTTTTCAGTAATTTTTATTTATTCATTAGTGTGTTAAATATTTCACTTTGAATTTATTTAAAATATTTTAATATGATTTACTATCCATTTAATTTGGACATTTGTCTTTTTTTAAATAAAATCAAATATGGTTCAAGTCCATATTAATTTTATTCCAATAATATCTATTCCTTTATTTTGTTTGGATTATCTTTATTCCATTTGCTTATGATTTAACCAAGATTTAATTTTGGCTTTTAATTATTCCTTATTTCTTTCTTTCTTTCTTTATCTTATAAAATCCATATCTTTTTATTTAAAGATCCAAAATTGATGATTCTAATTTGTAGAATTTTCTTTAATATTTTTTTATGTTTTTAAATCCTTTTTGGATTATTTTGTTCACAATTTGGTATGGATTCTAGATAGGAGCTTTATTACCTTTGGAAATTATTTCCTTTTATCTTATTATATTCATAAGTTTTTATCCATGGTTCCAAATTAAATGAAACCAATTTCTATGGTTTTATAATATTTTTATTTGTCATTTTGATCACTTATAAATATTTGTTGCAAATTTTTATATGGATCAAATCCATAGTCTTTGAGAGATCTTGGAAATTATTTTCTTCCATTTGGGTTTTATGGTTTTGGTTTAGCTTTTCCTAGTGTTTAAATTTCAAGATACATTATTGATGAATGCATTTCACTTGATTGAAATTTTTTTTGATTCCCTTTTCATTCAAAGTTTGTTCAAGATGGGTTTTTATGTTTCCATTTGGAATCAAAAAGTTTCTTTTCACCCTAGATTTCAACAATTATTTTTTTTGTTTATTTATTTTTCACAGTTCAAAATGTGGAAAATTTTGCGATGTGACAGGCTACCACCCTCAAAAGAAATCTCGTCCCGAGATTTGGGAAGGCTAGAGGTTATAAGTTGGCTTAAAGACAACTAGGGTACTACCACCCTTAAAAAGGAAATTTTGTAGGGTTACATTAATGGTTCACTTGACTATGGGTTCAATAATTGATATCCAAACAAGGGATCCTTATTTGACTCAACCGAGTTAGCTAAATCCTGCCATCCATCATATAATTCTTCAAGGGTTCCATACATGTCGATGTGGTTCACATGTCCTTTCTGGGCCACATTGGAAATGCTTCCATTGGAATTTCTAGCATCCTTTTTCTTTTTCTTCTCAGGACAGTCTGATGCATAGTGTCCAAGTTCCTTACGATTATAGCACTGCAAATGGATAATGTCTTTCTTACTGGAATTGCCATGTTGGTTCTGACCAAGGTCATCTCCATTGTTAGTATCATTCCCATTATTATCACTTCCATTGTTGTTGTGGTGATGCTGATGTGGTCTAGAATCTCCATTGATCTTTTTGAATGAACGCTTCTTTTGTGATGACCCTGAGTGATACTTGAGGCTATGCTTCCTCTTTCTGTTCTCAACTTGATTCATCTTGTTTTCCAAGATGGTGGCTTTGTCACAGAGTGATTGATAAGTTGGGACATAGGCAACAACAGGTCCAGGTTCAACTCATCATTAAGTCCTTCGAGGAATTTATCTTTCCTCTTAGCATCTGTATCAACTTCATCCGGTGCATAGCGTGCCAGATTGTTGAACTCCTGAATGTACTCAGCCACACTACGGTGATGCTGTTTCAAGTTGTGGAACTCCTTTTACTTCAAGTTCATCACTCCAGATGAGATGCGAGTTGTACGGAAACCATCCTCAAAAATAGCCCAAGTCACATCCTCCAGGGGAGTGGTGATCTGAAAGTTGTCCCACCATGTTGTTGCTGGCCCTTCGAGCAGATATGCTGCAAACCTAACGTTTTCTTCGTCGGTGCAGCCAACAATCACTAAGTCCTTGTTCACCGAACGTAACCAGTCATTGGATATCATTGGATCAGTTGTTCCAGAGAACTTTGCAGGCCTCATTTTCAGAAATCTGGTGAGCATGTTAAATGCTGGAGGATTATTCTGGTTGTTGTTGTTGTTATTGTTGTTATTCTTATTCTGATTCTGCATGAACGGCGTCATCATCTGCATCAGTTGATCTTGAGATGTGATCAACTGCTGCATCTCGGGAGTGGTGTTGTTTTTGTTGTTTTGGTTGGGGTTGGCATGACGGTGTCACATCCCAAAATTTTCCAAATTTTGTAATGTGAAAAATAATTAAACAAAATAAAAAATTGTTGAAATTTAGGGTGAGAAGAAACTTTTTGATTCCAAATGGAAACATCAAAACCTATTTTTATCAAATAAAATCCTAAAGGGATTTAAAAAGATAAACAAATAATAAATAAAGTTATAATAGTTGGAATCACTATTTTTGGATCTTTAAATAAAAAGATATGGTTTTTATAAAGCAAAGGTAGAAATATAAATAAGGAATATTTTAAAGAGCCAAATTAATCTTGGCCAGGCATTTAAAATAAAATATTTCTTTTTGATAAAAAGAGTAAAGGATTATTTAAATAAAATAATAAGGATTTATTAATATCCAATTTTATTTAAGTAAAGGGTTTTCCATTTTAAATAAACACTAAACTTGTTAAAGTATTTTAAATAAAAATTCCAAGTGTTTTATATTTTCAAATGAAACTTACTGAAAGGTTTTGGTATTGTTTAGATTTCAAATAGAGTTTTAAAATAAATTAAATCCTATTTGAAATAAAGACTAATGTCTATTTATTTAATTATTAATAGATCCTAAAAGAATAAAAGAATTATTTTATTTTGGACTTTGGAATATGTTGTTAAACATAATTAAAATATACCCAAAGTTTGGTGGTGGGTTGAATTGATTTGGAGTTTGAATTGTTTGAATGAAAATCAAATCAGTAAATTCAAAAATAGAAAAAGAAAAAGCAATCAGTATAAAAAAAATAGAAACTAGCCCAACCCATCTGGCCCAACCCAACTAAAGCCCAGCAGCACAGCCCACTCCTTTCCCACTCACGAACCGTTTTTACCCAGGAACACACCCGCTAAGTCGCTGACAACAGGACCCCACGCCCACTCCCTCTCTTCGGCGACATTGCCCATCGCGTCATCGTCTTCCTCACCCCGCGACCAGTTCCTTCCCCCTCGTCGCTGTTTGCTGCCTCTAATTGCTCGCATCAATTCGAGTAAATGGCCGATTAATTTCTCCCATTAACCTTGCTCATTTAATCGCCCACGCTCCCTCCTTCTTTCCCCTCAACCCTCACACGACCGGAGCCACCAGGATTCCTGGATTTCTACCGGCAACACCACTGACCCGACGAGCTTCCCCAGCAAATTCCGGCGCCGTCCAACCGCCCCTCGCCTCCCACTGCATGTAGGCTTGCTCCCCACCTCCTGGCGCATCTCCCAGTGCCGCTCGTTAGCCCGCGCGAGCACCGTAGCCTTGGCTTCGTCATCACCCGAGCGCCACCGAGAACTGCCCCAACTCCGGCGACCCTTCCCTAGAAACTCCGACCTCGCCACTCCCTCTCGATGATGCTCCCGTGAACACCACACTCGCCCGCATCTAACGAACCCTCTGCCTCACCTTTTTGTGCCCTGTAGTGTCGACAGCATCGACACCTAAGCGAGCCCGACGCCGACGACATCTCCGACGAGCAATCACCGCCGTTCCCATGAGCCCCCTGCCCAACGACGAGCACCTTGAGCATCAGAGCGTCACTGCGATCACTGTAAGCGCCTTCACTCCCTTCCTCGCTTCCTAAAACGTCGCCAATGCCACTGCCAGAGCCACGACGCCGCCAGCCACCATCGAGCGCCGCCAGTTCCTGGTCGAGCTGTTGTGCACCGTAGGATCTAGATCTGAGCGTCACGATAGATTCATAATCGAAGGGGTAAGTTTGAATCAGAGCCGCACGATTTCATTTAGATCTAACGGCAGTCCTCTGTCGATCCAACCGAACCGTTACCGATGAATAAGAAGAAATTTTGAAAATGGCATAACTTACAAACCACACGTCCGAATTTTGCAAATTTTATATCAATGGAATCAGCAAGACAAGTACTTTCCAACCATGCACTTTGTTTAGTAAATTGTTTCTGTTAAATTGTTTGTTTTTGCAGAAACTTGTGTAGGCATATTTTGGGTATAAAATTCTTTCTAAAATTAATTTGGGGATAAAATCTTTGGCAAATGGTTTGTTTTGAACCTACTGACCATAGAAATCAATTGGTGGTTTCAAAAATATATTTGGTGAAGCAAAAGAATAAATATTTGAATAAAAGCATTTCTAGCCAAATAAAAATGTTGATTATGGTTTAAAAATGATTTTGGAGGAAAACCTTTGGGAAATGTTTAAACTCTCTGACCCCAAACACCAAGTTTTATGATTTGAAAATGTATTTGGTGAACTCTATAAAGACCACATAAAATATTGATTTGGTTTAAAAATGGTTTATAGGTAAAATCTTTTGCAAATGGTTTTGCCACTTTTATAAAATTACCAATAGGTGTTTTAGAATGTTTATAACCTATTATAAACCCCTTTTTCCAAATAAAACAATCTTTGGCATGATTGCATGCATTGCTTTGTTTCTATTATTTTATGTGATGTTTGCTTGAATAGTAGATTGAAATTGTGCCTTGCTTGATTGAATTGTAGTGATTTGAAGAGTGTGATCATTGCAAAGACAAGGAGTGAAATTATATTCTCTACCAAAAAGGAAAGTGATGCTTCATAATTTTGTCCCATTATTTTCACTATGCACTAGTGATATTTCTAAAGTAGGACTTGCATGGAATTTTTACTAAGTGTAAACTATGCCATGGGAAACCCTAGTAGATGAAACCTTAGTAGAAATTTCCTAAGTTAAGATTCCTACTACCATCATGCTTAGCTTAGGTAGTAGAAAACAAGGGTGGATTATATTCATGCTATGGAATATTTCTAAGTCAAGGACTTATGTTTTTGTTTAATAAAACAACTAAGTGAATGAATCACCTGGGTGGAATGGTTTGTGTTGAGTGGTTATACAAGGCCCATTTCTATGGTTTACCTTGTGTATCTCACTTGTGGATGGCCACCCAGGAATAAAGATATTTGAGATGTCAAATGTTGAGAAGCTTCAAGTGCAGCCACTTGGAATTATGGGCTCTGCCTGGATCATATAGGTTGCAATAACTTAGCCAAATGGACAGTTGGTGGTAGGGGATGATAGGTTGGAACGCGTCCATTCTGGTCTAAGGGAAGGCTTCTGAAAGATCTTGTCTTGGTGAAACCAAGTCTTGTGGGGAAAATGCACCACCTCTAAAGAGTGTAAAATCTAAGTACTTAGCCATGTCCCTGACAAAGGACAATCTGAGCATCAAGACATGGAAGCTATCAAGAATCTCCTCATCCCAATTTCTAAGTTAAAAACTTGTGGTTGAACAAGGGTTGAAGGATCACCAATTTCTATTGGGAGATGTCTTGGGTGATTTTGTCAAGTAAAAACTTAGTGTTTTCAAATGATAAGAAAAATATATTTTGAGCAAAGCAAGCCTAAGCTCCACTTAGCCAAATGCATATAGATGATAGACTCCACTATATTACCATAGTATCACTTTCCAATACAATTCAAATGTATTGACCCTTGTGGCTGTAACTTATTATGTTGCAGGTTTGTTTGATGTTAGTGAAGTTTACTGATTAGGATTACAAGTCTACAACCAACATGACTGCCTATGGGACTTTGAAGATGAAGGACCCCATGCTATTGTTATATTCGGCTGCATTGTAATGAAATAGCCAAATGAGCTATGTAAGATGTAATAAATTATTTTATTCCTAGTTATAAAGTTGTATTATAACCTTTGTTTCTCGATATTACATCTTAACTGTGGATGCTAGCTATTGATCCAGGGACTAGCATTGTAAACACAGGGATCTCTACCTTATAAAATGTTGGGAACCTTACAGACGGGGAGGCGTCTGTTGGTTTAATAGGGATAAGTAATGATAGATAGATCTAAAGAAGTTCTAACACACAATCAAAAACAATCAAGTTCAATCAAACAATCTACAAGCAACTATTCACTTAACAACTTATGATTTTAACTCATGAGTTGAGGAAACAACAAGTTTTCTTGAAACAATCAACCTAGTACAGTCATACCTCATAGGTCAGCATGATCCATACACTATCATGATATCAATTTCTTAGATAGTTGGTAGGCAATCTAATGTCTCTTGGTTCTCATTTGTGGTCCTTAGTGATGTCCAAATTGAAGTACTTGGTGAAACTAAAGTTGAAGTCATTGGTCATGGTGGAGGCTTTGTTCATCAAGTTGAAAAGAGGGAAGATGTATAATCAAAACTAAAAAGGTTGAGGAAAGAGTTTAGAATATTGTTTGTAAATAAATTTTGGAACAAATACAACTCCTATTTTTCTAAGGGGTTTAGTCCAATCCTAGGGTTACAATCCTACAGGCAACACATTGCTCTGATACCATCTGTAAAGGTCCCAACCTTTAATAAGGTAGAGATCCCTGTGTTTACAATGCTAGTCCCTAGATCAATAGCTAGCATCCATAGTTTAAGATGTAATATCAAGAAACAAAGGTCATAGTACAACTTTATAACCAGGAATAAAGTAATTCATTACATCTTACATGGCTCATATGGCTATCTCATTACAATGCAGCAGAAAAATCTATATAACATGGAGTCCTTCATCTTCAAAGTACCACAAGCAATCATGTTGGTTATAGACTTGCAATCCTAATCAACACACTTCACTAACACCAAAACAAACCTGCAACATAATAAGTTACAGCCACAAGGGTCAATACATTTGAATTGTATTGGCAAGTTTCACTACTATGTGGAAATAAGTTGGAATCTATCAATACATGCATATTTGGCTAAGTAGGGTTTAGGCTCATTTGCAGAAAGCAATATGGTTTTATCCTATATTGTCAAAAATAGTTTTTTTTGAACTTCTTGGTAAACTTCAAGTGCTTCTAATCCCTTGTTGACACCATCAAGTTTTACTTTGAGAAATTGGAATGTCGAGATATTCCATAGCTTCAGGCCTTAGTTACTCAGAGTTGTCCGTAACCGGGGACACGGCTAAGTACTTAGAATTCGATCTTCTGCAGAAGTTGTACACTTTACCCACATGACACAATCTCGTCTTGACGCCACCAGTGGCTGCTGGATAAGTACACACTAAATGGAGTACCGGCAGATCGAGAATGTGACAAAGTCTTTCCATAGAAGTCCTCGCAATACATAATGCTAGAACGTCTACCAGGCACCAATGTAAGGATATATTTCACATACATGAATCTAGTGAACCCGAATAGGTGCCAATGCAAGGGTCTTCCACTATGTAATTGACTAAGCCAGTGCCCATTTAGCATGTGGCTGTACACGGAATCCACTCTATGAGAAACATGTTCAATCTCTAAGTCCCTTGGTGGTTTTCTTCCAGTGCACATAGAAAAAATATAGCCATATAAACATGGTTCCCTTTGTTGCCACCTTATCCACAATTGAGTATCCACATTCCACCTAGGTGATTCATTGAGTACTTGTCTTATTATATAAAACATATATTTTTCCAACACTTCATATATTCATAACATGGTATTCCACCCCAAGTCTATAGCAGGGCTAAGCATACTACAACTATGATGTTTTCACTAAGGAAGATATAAAGTATATCCTAATAGGACATAGCATAGCATAGTAATATAGTATCCCTATCATGCATACTACAAAAATTCTACTAAGTGTAATGAAAATAGTAGGACATGGATGATAGTGTCACTTGCCTTTTTAGTACAGAATTTTGGTTCACTCCTTGATATTGCAACAATCACACTCTTCAAATTTCACTACAATTCAATCAAGCAAGCACATATTCAAACTAGCATTCAAACAATTCACCACATAAAACAGTAAAAACAAATCAATGCATGCAAAAGATTGATTTATTTGTAAAATTGGTTTCTAATAGGCTATAAACATTTTAAAGCACCTAAAGGTCATTTATAAATGTGGCAAAATCATTTGAAACCAAGTTAGTAAAAATGGGCCATTTAAATCATTTTGTTTGCTAGAAATGATTTAAATCAAAGTAATATTTTGTAGTGTTAGCCAAATATATTTTTAAACACAAATGTTAGTCTTTATGGTCAAAGTATTTAATATTAATCCATTTGCAAAAAGGTTTCACCTAAATTCCATTTTTAAATCAAAGCAATATTTTTATTTGCTAGAAATGCCTTTAACAAAGTAATAATTTACAAGAGTTCATCAAATATATTTTTAAATCCTAAAACTTGGTGTTTAGGGTCAGGGAGTATAAATCAACCCATTTGCAAAAGGTTTTACTCAAAAAGCATTTTTAAACCATAATCAACATTTTTATTTAACTAGAAATGCTTTTATTCAAGGATTAATTCCTTAGTGTCACAAAATATACATTTAAATCTAAAAGCTGGTTTTTATGGTCAGTAGGTTCAAAACAAAACATTTACAAAAGATTTTATCCTAAAATCATTTTTAGAATAAATTTTATACACCAAATAGGCCTAAATATATTTCTGCAAAAACAACCAATTTTACAGAAGCAAAATACTAAAATAATGGCATGGTTTCAAAGTTTGCATTTTTGTGATTCCAATGGTATAATACTTGTAAAATTTGAACCTGTAGATTAAAAGTTATGAATTTTACAAATTCAATCATCTAATAGAACAAATCTTGTTTTTAAAACAGAGTCTGGGCTACGTGGCTTAATTCTATTGGCCTGTACCGCTTCGGCTGGATCATGCTCTGTGGATCGTTGGATCTAAATAATATCGTGCGACACAGATCAATGCATACCCCTTCAGTTAAAATCTAATCTCAACCAGACGATCACGATCTAACGGCTATAGCACTATGACCAGGAACTGGCGGCACTCGACGGCAGCGCGCGGCAGCGACGCTCTGTCCGCGACGTCTCGGCGTTTACAGGAAGCGAGGAGGGTAGCGAAGGGCATTACCAGACTCGCTGTGATGAGGATAAGCTCGAGGTCGTTGCTGTTCGTCGAGGGGCGCACGGAGTCACCATTAATTGCTCGTCGGAGTTCACGGCGGCTTCGGGCACGCTCTGATCTAGACGGAGGCGAGGCTGCAAGTCACGGGAAGACGAGTGGAAAGGGGATTTTGACACGGGCGAGTGTGGTGAACGCGCGTGTGTCATCGAGCGAGAGAGGGGTGGACGGGACTTACGGGAAATGGTCGCCGGAGTTGAGGCAGGAGACAGTGGCGTGTGTGTCATCGTTGCCGAGCCTCTGGGGAGTGCGCAGCCAAGCGGGCGGTACTGGGAGGTGTAGGAGATGCTGGCAAGAAACCCAGTAAGCACCAGAGGGCTAGGGAGGGTCTTTCTTCGCCGGAATCGGCCAGGAAACACGTCGGAGGTAGTGGGGTGCGAGCTCACAATTGCGGCAGCCTGGTGGCGGAGACGAGCGGGCGTGTGAGGGGAAAGAGAGAGGAGGGCAAGGCGCTTAAGATGGCATGGTCACGACGAGGAATTACTGCGGCGTTGATGCGAATTAACGCAACGAAATCAAAGCAGAAACGATGGTGTGCGAGGGGGGACGGTCGTGCGAGGCTGATGACGATGAGCTGGTTGTGGGTCCTGTTCGTCAGTGAGGTGAGCGTTCACGTGTGGGGTTGCAGCGTCAGCGAGTGTGCGGGTTAGCTCGCGAGTAAGAAAACTCTTCGCCAGGGGGAGTAAGGTGGGCTGCTGGGCCGAGTTGGGCTGGACTGGCTGGGCTGGCTTCGTTTTCTATTTTTTTCCTAATTTCTTTTTCCTTTTCTATTTTTATTTTATGTTTTCATTTTATTCAAATGATTTCAAATTCTAATTTGTTTTCAAACTTTTCTCAACTTTCAGTATGCTTTTAATACTGTTTATTAATATATTCTAAATTCTATATTAGAATGTTTCTTTTTATTCTATTATGGTTTGTTATTAATTTAAAATAAACATTTTGTCTTTATTTTAAATAATATTTAAATATGGTTTCAAACTTCTTTTGAATTCTAATATTTCCCAAACCTTTTTCAGTAATTTTTATTTATTCATTAGTGTGTTAAATATTTCACTTTGAATTTATTTAAAATATTTTAATATGATTTACTATCCATGTAATTTGCGCATTTGTCATTTTTTAAATAAAATCAAATATGGTTCAAGTCCATATTAATTTTATTCCAATAATATTTATTCCTTTATTTTTTTGGATTATCTTTATTCCATTTTTTTATGGATTTAACTAATATTGAATTTTGGCTTTTAATTATTCCTTATTTATTTTTTCTTTCTTTATCTTATAAAATCCATATCTTTTTATTTAAAGATCCAAAATTGGTGATTCTAATTTGTAGAATTTTATTTAATATTTGTTTATGTTTTGTCATTTTTTAAATAAAATCAAATATGGTTCAAGTCCATATTAATTTTATTCCAATAATATTTATTCCTTTATTTTTTTGGATTATCTTTATTCCATTTTCTTATGGATTTAACTAAGATTGAATTTTGGCTTTTAATTATTCCTTATTTATTTTTTTCTTTCTTTATCTTATAAAATCCATATCTTTTTATTTAAAGATCCAAAATTGGTGATTCCAATTTGTAGAATTTTATTTAATATTTGTTTATGTTTTTAAATCCTTTTTGGATTATTTGGTATGGATTCTAGATAGGAGCTTTATTAGCTTTGGAAATTATTTCCTTTTATCTTATTATATTCATAAGTTTTTATCCATGGTTCCAAATTAAATGAAACCAATTTATATGGTTTTATAATATTTTTATTTGTCATTTTGATCACTTATAAATGTTTGTTGACAAATTTTTATATGGATCAAATCCATAATCTTTGAGAGATCTTAGAAATGATTTTCTTCCATTAGGGTTTTAGGGTTTCTGTTTAGCTTTTCCAAGTGTTTAAATTTCAAGATACATTATTGATGAATGCATTTCACTTGGTTGAAATTTTGTTTGATTCCCTTTCCATTCAAAGTTTGTTCAAGATGGGTTTTGATGTTTCCATTTGGAATCAAAAAGTTTCTTTTCACCCTAGATTTCAACAATTATTTATTTTGTTTATTTATTTTTCAGATTTCAAAATTTGGAAAATTTTGGGATGTGACAGCATGGCTCACATGTATCAAATGATTCAAAATCAAGTGATTCCAAAAGTCCATCCAAATGGATCTTCTTAATGCGTTTAACGCCAATATGACCTAGACGGCAGTGCCACATATATGCGGACATATCATCATTAAGTTTAATCCTTTTAGCATCAACAATGTGAATATGTGTAACACTATTATCGAGATCCAATAGAAACAAACCATTCATCATCGGTGCATGACCATAAAAGATTTCATTCATATAGATAGAACAACCATTGTTCTCAGATTTAAATGAATAACCACTTCGCATCAAACATGATCCAGATACAATGTTCATGCTCAGTGCTGGCACGAGATAACAATTATTCAAGTTTATTACTAATCCTGACAGCAAGTGGAGAGGTAGCGTTCTGACGGCGATCACATCAACGCTTGATCCATTGCCGACACGCATCTTGACCTCACCCCTTGCTAGCGGTCGCTTGTTCTGCAGCACCTGATTTGAGTTACAAATATTAGCAACTGGACCGGTATAAAATACCCAGGTGCTACTGCGAGCAGTAGTCAAGTACACATCAATAACATGTATATCATATATACATTTGTTTACCTTGCCGTCCTTCTTGTCTGCCAAATACTAGGGGCCATTGTGCTTCCAGTGGCCAGTTCCCTTACAATAGTAGCACTCGATATCAGACTTAGGGACAACTCGGGGTTTCTTTTCAGGCATGGCAACCGGCTTGCCACCCTTACTTCCCTTCCGTTTACCCTTCTTGTCTTTCTTGAAACCAGTGTTCTTATTGATCATCAACACTTGATGTTCCTTCTTGATCTCCACTTCTGCAGTTTTAAGCATTGACAGAAGCTCGGGGAGAGACTTCTTGATGCCTTGCATATTATAGTTCATCACAAAGCTCTTATAGCTAGGTGGCAAAGACTGCAGAACATGATGGATGCCTAAGTTAATGGGAATCATTATTCCCAAGGACACAAGCTTATCGGCGTAACCTGGCATCTTGAGTACATGCTCACTTACGGAGCTGTGCTCTTCCATCATGCAGCTAAAGAACTTTTCTGAAGCATTGTAGCTCTCTACAACAACATGTGTGTGGAAAATCATTTTCAACTCACCCATTGTATCAAATGCATTGCCATTTTTTAAACGCTTTCGAAGTTCTGTCTCTAGCCCATACAATATGCCGCAATGAACTAAGTTGTGGTCCTCCTGACGAGTTAGATAGACATTCTTCTCCTCGTCAGGGGCATCATCAAAAGGTGGGGGGCCTAGCGGCGCTTCTAGCACATATTGCTTTTGTGCAGCAGAGAGGAAAATCCTCGAATTCATGGCCCATTCGGTAAAGTTGCTACCGTTCGTTGCAAGTTTCTCTTTCTCTATGAACACATTGAAATTAAAAGCAGGTGGTGCCATCTATAACAGAATTTGTAAAGTTTAGACTAAGTTCATGATACATTGAGTTCAACTAATCCATATTACGAATGAACTCCCACTCAAAAACGACATCCATCGTGCCTTTTTGGTGATTACATGAACCAAATCCACTACACCAAGTCCGATCATCACGTGAGTCGGTGTAGCTTCAAAGGCGAGCATCAAATGGGCATCATATCTACTATATGACTCATGCTTAACCTTTTGGTCCGTGTTCCGAGGCCATGTATATACATGCGAGGCTCGCCAAGTAAGAACCTTAGTATTCGCGTGTGTAACTGTCTTACACCTGAAATATGGTCATGGATCCAAGAACACCCGATCATCACGTGATGTCTTGGAGCGACGAAAACATAATCGGTGCATACTAAAGTAAGAACACATTCTTATCTTTATATTTAAATGAGGTATCATCTTATTATGCTAATAAAACGCGAAACAAGCAATATAAGATGCTATCAAACATCATATGTTTATAAGTGAAATGATATGGTTACCGCATATGATCTCTATCATGTGCATCGTGTTATGATCACTATCATACCTTTATGTGTAAGGCCAAGGTCTATGGAACTTACACGTTATGTGTGTTGTAAGAGTATCATCTCATACTTCTACTTTTAACATCACCATATCATAACACTAGCCCAGCAACAATCTAAACTAAACGCCTCTAATTTATCCATTGCAAGTTTTACGTTTCTTAGGGCTTTTAAAGAAAAAACCGTTCTTACCTACGAACATGAACCACAACAAGGATAACCAAATTGTTGACAACTCGTTGCAAAATAGATATTGAATATAGTAGGAGAGACAGACACCCGCTAGCCACTTATGCAAACTAGTTGCATGTCAAGCGTGGAACAGGTCTCATGTGCGAGGACATGTAAAGTTTGTCCGGGCCGCTTCAACCCACTATGCCACCAATATCCAAAATTACAACTAAGAAGCAACAACATGATCATCATCGCCCATATACTCATATGTGTACTACCCGTGTAAAGCATCTACGCATAGATCCGGCTCTGGTACCATTATAGGCTTCACAGCATAGAAAACAAAAAAATTCCTATGATGGAAACAACTATGTACCAAGATCTATCTACTAGATACAAACAACGGGCGGATGTATATCCATAGATAATATGCCCTTGAAGACCGACAAAGCTTAACGAGTTAAAATCGCGGTTGATGTAGACGATCTTTTGTCGATCTCAAGATCGAGAGGAAGTTCTAGCGCCACAAATTAGCAGTGCATCCGTGCTCGCACACACGTCCGAGGCACCGAGCAACCTCCGCCTTCTCGCTCCAGCGATGCAGCGGAAGCATAACTCTTTCTTGCCGAATAGCCACTGGAAACATGTATCTCGCTAGTCGAGTAAATAACACCGGAGGTCATAGAACTTGTCCCTCACATGCACTTAAGTCACACAACTTGTAAAATAGACTAACCAATCATATAACTTGTCAAACGCGTGCACCGCAGGTCACAAACTGTTTAACCGGCTGTTTTTTTTAAACTTGTCACGTGAGACTGCATCGTAAGGTTAATAGGGATTAATGCAAACAGCAGACCTATTTTTTGAACCATGCATGAGAGCAGATTAGAATACCGCAAATCTGAAGACCGGAAGAGTTAGGAACCTCAACGTACGTGAAGAACAAAAAGTAGTAGATCATCACGGACAGGGGACCGCAACTCACTAGTGTAGTAATCAACGATTCAGATGTAGCAAGACCAGCCCATGAGATCTGATCGGTACTCCTAGTGCCCTCCTATGGAGTACTAGGGTATCCTAAAAATCCTTCTTTGAATGGAAATCATAGATCAGGAGAAGATAAATGGACCGAGGCCTCCCGCTGTTCGAGCCGGAGACGGGGGAAATCAGCGGGCGGCGCCATCTCCACGACACGTAGGGTCTTCTCCACATGCGGCGTCCCCGACGAGCTGTCCGCGGTCGCCGGTCCGCCGCTCGCATCCTCCATTGACGCGCACAACACGAACAGGAACATGAATCGTTATGTGAACTCTTTTTTTGACTTCGCGTAACTAACGTGATCTGATCCAAAAAAATACAATTTCCACTAAACCCGGCCAGATAAACATGAGGGGGGTTTTGTAAAATTTTAAGTGCAATGTTGACCAAACGTGACACGTGCGTGATGCGTTGTGTTAAAAACCGCCTGGTTAACCGGATAGTGACCTGCCTCTGGTGCTATTTACTCTCGCTAGTCCGATACCATGGGAGATAAATTCTAGAGGGGGAGAGAGATCCTTCACGAGGAGGTGTGAGTGAGAAGTGAGGAGAGGGTGTCTTTTATAGGATAGGGGGAACCCCAAGGGGGTGGCCGACGCATGGGAATGCCCCCTTGCCCTCCCCTCATTCATGTGGGTGGACACTCCACTCACAAAAATCCTTTCAATTCCCTCCACTCAAAATCCCACTCAAAATTTCTATTAAATTTCCACCAAATTTAATGCAAACTCTCATTAAATAAAACTCCTTTTATTTATTCAGAATTTTGTCAATTACTTTAATGACAAATATTCACATATAACCCCTTGCTAGTATTTCATTTCACATGCAAAAACACTTTCTGCAATTTCACTCGAAAACCTATTTAGGTATCTAGTGAAATAAATTCTTGCGCTTGTTATTCTTTCCGGCATGAAACTTCTGCTCCAATTGGATGTCGGTGTCTCTTAAGTGTGTCACCCTACGGTTCGTGAATAATGCGGCAATGATCGAGACCCCTCTCAGATCAATAATTAGAAGCGGGATCTGGAGACCCATACTGACTCCCACACATTCAACGATGACTTTCTTGTGATCGTCGGAACCTTTTACGCTAGTATCTTAATCCATTTGTTTCAAGATATATTACATGTCTGAGATTCGATCATCGGTATCTCCATACCTAGTTTGATCTCGTTACTGACATGCACTATTTTCTCATTCCCGTGATATAACATTCTAGTGATCAAATCACTTGCTTGAAGCTAACTAATGTGATATCACCGAGAGGGCCCAGAGTATATCTATCCGTCATCGGGATGAACAAATTCCACTCTCGATCCATGGGCCTCAACATAACACTTTATTAGTTCTGAACCCATCTTTATAATCACCCTGTTATGGTGTGACGTTTGATGTTATCAAGAAACTCTTCCGGTGTTAGTGATTGACATGATCTCATGGTCTAAGGATTAGGATCACTTTGTAAGTTGTTATAGCAATATAAACTCAATGACTTTGATCATAATGTGATAATTTAGATGAATGTTCATCACACCATTACACTAATGTTGTGATCCCATTATTAACAACATCCAATGTCCATGATCAGGAAACCTTGGTCATCTTGTTAATCAACGAGCTAGTTTATGAGAGAGGCATAACTAGGAACTTTCTGTTTGTTTATTAAACACACATGTATTAACGTTTCCGTATTAATACAATTATAGCATGAAAAATAAACATATATCATATACTTGGAATACACATAATAAACACTTTATTATTGCCTCTCAGGGCATATTCCCTTCACGAGATGGAGCTCAAGGATCTTGAGCTAGAGACACAGCAGGAGGTGATTGAGAGGTTGCGTTGACTGAAGAGAGAGCTTCAAGCGAAGGTCAATTCCTTGACCACCAGCGTGGAGTAGTACAAGTCAAGAATCGACGCAGTAGGACTTTCTCTAGTGGAGGTGGAAGTCGATATGGAGGAGTAGTGTTGACTACTTGGCTATCTTCCCATCTATCATCTTTTTATTTATAGAGTCACATTGATCATCCAACATGTGGATGACTATGCTAGTGTGTTTACTTTTCAAAACTTGTTGTTCACATTATTTAAACACTAAGTTTATTGTGCTTGCTTATTGTGATTGTTGCTATGTATTGTATTGTGCATGTTAGTATCTATGGGGTATTTATCCTTTCTTATCCTTATTGAAACCAGAGATGCCTCCCCGTCATTCCAATCCAGACTCAGTTGATGCAAATGATGACCCAGTTATGGTGAATCAGAATAAGAACCAAAACAACAACAACAATAACAACAACAACAACAACAATCAAAACAACCCACCAGCCTTTGATATGCTTACAAGGTTTCTGAGAATGAGGCCTGCTAAGTTTTCAGGAACCACTGATCCTATGGTAGCAAATGATTGGCTACGTTCTGTGAACAAGGACTTAGTCACAGTTGGTTGCACTTATGAGGAAAAAGTCAGGTTTGCAACACATCTGCTAGAAGGACCAGCAGCTACTTGGTGGGATAACTTCCAAATCACCACCCCTATTGAAGAAGTGACTTGGGCAATGTTTGAGGATGGATTCCGCACTGCTCATATCTCTTCAGGAGTGATGAGTTTGAAGAAGAAGGAATTTCACAACCTTAAGCAACGCCACCGCAGTGTTGCAGAATATATTGAGGAGTTCAACAATCTGGCACGCTATGCACCGAATGATGTTGACACTGATGCAAAAAGGAAGGATAAGTTCCTTGAAGGGCTGAATGATGAGATGTTCATGCATCTATCTATTGCATATGTTCCAACTTATCAATCTCTATGAGACAAAGCCACCATCTTGGAAAGCAAGATGAAGCAGGTGGAGAATAGGAAGAGGAAGCACCACTTTGATAAGCATAGTTCTGGATCGTCACACAAGCATTCCCATGGTGAAGACAGTGGAGGTTCCGGATCCCACAAACACGGGAAATATAATAACCACCACAACAGTAGCCGTCACCACGATAGCAATAAACATCGTAGGCACAACAATGGTGATTAACACAGCAACAACAGTGGACACAAGAGTCACCATGATGGAAATGGCAAAGGGAATCAGCCAGCTAAGAGGGACATGAGTCAGGTTGAATGCTTAAAGTGCAAGAAAACTAGGCACTATGCAAATGAATTCCCACAAAAGAAGACTGATGGAGCCAACAAGCCAAACCCTTTTCAGAAGGATCATGTGAACCACATCAATGTGGAAGAAATATATGAGGAGTCTAATGTTGTAGCTAGTAAGTTCAAGATTAATTATTTTCTAGCACTTGTCCTTTTTGATACCGGTGCATCGCATTCATTCATATCAAGAGCATTTGTAGACAAAAATAGACTCCCAACTGAAACTATTGGATGTACTATTAAAGTAAGCTCCCCAAGTGGAGAGATGATAGTAAATTTTGGATGTCATGATCTAGTAATAGAGTTTGGAAAATACAAGTTTCCAGTTAGTCTGATAATCCTAGATTACCAAGGATTGGATGTAATTTTGGGCAAGGATTGTAGACTAAGTATGAAGGAGTGATAGATTGTGCTAATCGTACTGTTACACTCACAACCCCGTATAAGAAACGGATTAGGTTCAAGTCTAACTTTGAACCCAAAGGGAGTAAGTTAAATTATCTTAAGGGGGTTAGCATAGACAGTGTGCCAGTAGTGGAGGAGTACCTGGATGTGTTTCTGGAGGAATTACCGGGAATGCCACCAGATAGAGATGTGGAGTTTTTGATTGACTTATTGCCAGGATCTGGACCCATTGTAAAGAGACCCTACAAGATGTCAGTTGATGAGTTGAAAGAGCTCAAGAAACAGCTTGGAGAACAGTTGCAGAAAGGATTTATCCAACCAAGTTCTTCATCTTGGGGTGCACCAGTTTTGTTTGTTGAGAAGAAAGACAGAAGTCAAAGGCCATGCATAGATTATCGATCACTTAATGAAGTGACCATAAAGAACAGTACCCTTTACCTAGAATCAAAGATCTCTTTGATAAGCTAGAAGGAGCCCGTGTGTTCTCAAAAATTGTTATTCGATCAGGCTACTTTCAGCTAAATATTAGTGAACAAGATATACCTAAGAATGCTTTTACCACTAGGTATGGATTGTATGAGTATATGGTGATGCCATTTGGACTAACAAATGCACCATCTTATTTCATGAACATGATGAACAAGGTGTTCATGGAGTTTCTTGACAAGTTTGTTGTCGTATTCATCAATGACATATTGATCTATTCCAAGAGCAATGAAGAACATGAAGAGAATTTGCGTTTAATTCTTGAGAAACTCAGGGAGCACAAGTTGTATGCCAAGTTCAATAAGTGTGAATTTTGGTTGAATGAAGTTGGATTTCTTGGACAGATTGTGTCTAGAGATGGTATAGCTGTCGATCCTGCAAAGGTGTCAGCTGTAACTGAGTGGGAATCTCCCAAGTCAGTCAAAGAAATTCGTAGTTTCCTAGGCTTGGAAGGATACTGTAGAAGGTTCATCGAGAATTTCTCAAAAGTAGCTAAGCCAATGACGGAGTTACTTAAGAAAGAAAAGAAGTTTGATTGGACTAAAGGATGTGAAACCAGTTTTCATGAATTGAAGAAAATATTGGTGTTAGCACCAGTTTTATGTCTACTAGATCTAGAGAAAGACTTCCAAGTCTATTGTGATGCATCTCACCAAGGATTGGGTGGAGTATTTTAAAGAACATTTCTTAATCCCTAGTGTTTTGTGTGTTAGATAATAATACCAAGGATCATTTAATGTGTGTTGAAGTGTTGCAGCTCTATTTGAGAACAAAGGGAAAAGAACTCTGCCTTTGGGGGCGGATAATCCGCCCCTGAGGGATAATCCGCCTTTGCTAAGCGGCGCAAGCCCTAAAAGGGGGGTGGAATTTTGGTCGGATTTTCCGGCCCCGCCGGATAATCCGCCCCTCAGGGGGGCCGGATAATCCGCCCCCCATGCTCATCGCCAAGGCGCAAGCCCAAGAGAGGGGGCGAAGTTTTGGCCGGACTTTCCGGCTTGGCCGGATAATCCGCCCCTCATGGGGGCCGGATTATCCGCCCCCCAAGATCTTCACCAAGCTTCACCAAGGCGCAAGCCCCAGAGAGGGGGCGGAGTTTCCCCCGGAGAATCCGCCTTAGGCGGAGTTTTTCGGGCGGATAATCCGCCCCCAAAGTTGTGCAATGGCCAGATCTGGGGAGGGGGTATTTAAGCCAGCCTTCCCCCTCCTGCCAGAACTCTTGATTCATCACGAAAAAGACCAGATCAGATCTGAAAGCTTCATCCAACAGTGCTCCACCTAGATCCACCCAAAGGCCCCATCCCTTGGGGAATCGAAGGAGGAGAATTCGATCTTCATCATCAGCAATCAAGCGCTTCATCTCCTCTCCATTCATTTGGAGAACCTCCGATCTAGTATTTCTTGCAAATATCTAGATCCTCGTTTTTGTTTATATTGATAAACCTTGTTCTTGTGGCAGCTTGTTGTCATCTCGGGAGCCCCCAATTCAGTTGTGGGTGTGTGCCCCGATAGTGTTGTAAAAGGCACAGGTTCCCACCTCGAAGGGATCCAATAGTGGAGAAGGTGGATCAGGCCTCTCGTGGCGAGATCCATCGGATAATAGGGTGAGGCCTATTGTGGCGTGGTGGTCTTAGAACCGCCCACCCCTCCAACGCAGATGTACTTCCCTTAACATGGAAGGAACTGCGGTAAAACAAATCCCTGTGTCTCCGCGTGCTCCACTACGGTTTCCTCGCTCCTCTTTTACGTGCTTAGTAGTTAGGGTTACATATAGGGAAATTCTCATAGTTGCATATCTAGAGAATTTACTTTGTGTCAAGCCTAAAATTGAAAAAGTATTAAAAATTGGTTAGCACCTATTCACCCCCCCTCTAGGTGCCCATACGATCCATTTCAATTGGTATCAGAGCCTCGGCTCTTATTTCGGGCTTAACCGCCTAAGAGAAGTATGGGTTCCAAGGGAGATGGGAGTGATGCTCCGGAGGTAGTCACCATGAACAATCTCAAGACGTTGGAAACAACCTTGGTGAGTTCAATGGAGGCTAAGATGGAAGAGATGCGTCAATTGATAATGCGTCTCTCCACATCCGCAGCATCACCTCCATCTAACTCTGAGGATACCACCATGATCCAAGGAAACGGGTAAAACTGTTTCCAAAGATAACGAAATGGTAGGTGATGATACTAGCAAGAGCTCCTCCTCGAAAAAGGATAGCGGTAAGGATGGATACAATGAGGTTTCTCATGTGTATTCCCCTGATCCGCCTATCCCTCACCCACATATACATAATAGGGGTGATCCACCCAAACTTTCGGCATCTACTTTCTCACAATGGAAATTTTTGATGAAATCTCATGTGTGCAGTTCCTCCATAGAGTTGTGGAAGATCATCGAAAATGGTCTTCATGTTGGAAACCCTAACAATCTCACAAGAAGAGAAGTGGTTGATAGCCAACTCAACGCTACAGCTCTACACATGATACAGCTTGGTGTGGGTGACAAAGACATGCCACACATTCAGCATCTTAGCACAGCTAAAGAAGCTTGGGATGCCCTCACCGAGCTCTTCATTGGAAATGAAAGTATGAGAAGGAATAGATATGATGCCTTGAGCAATGAAGCTGAAGGATTTTATATGCTAGATGGAGAAGACCACGAGGACATGTATAGGAGGCTCAAGGCAATAGCCACAACCTTCAGAAACCACGGTGCAGCTCATGTTGATGATGCTTGGATCAAGTGCAAGTATGTCAGTGCTCTTATGCCATTTGAGCCCACAGATTTGAAAAGTCTCCAAGGTAGGCATAACTATCACCTCATGTCATCCAATGAGGTAATGCAAGAAATGGCCGCTTTCAAAGTGGCTGCCAAGAATGCCGAAGATGCTCGTGCTCAAGCTATGGGGATGCAAAAGGGGGTCAACATGGCCTTGAAGACTAGTGTGATTGATCATGATGAATATGCGGTAGAACGTCTGTACTGTCCCGAAGATATAAAAAGGTTCCACGGACAATACTTGGCTCTTTATGCAAGAAACTTTTGGAAAGATCCAGCCAAGGCTAAAGCTGAACTAGATCGCAAGAGTGGAGCCTATGGAAGAAAAGAAAATGGTCCCAAGCTGAGAACATGCTTTAATTGTGGTGACCGGCTGCACTTCGTAGCTGAGTGTCCATATCAAAGTAGAGAGGATAATGGAGGAAGACTCATCTTCAAGGACAAATCAAAAGCTCCACGTAAGAAACAGTTTGTAAAGAAGAATGCTCCTTTCAAGAAGCAACCAAAGATTGTTCTAGTGGCTCAAGAAGAATATTCATCCGGGGGTGAAGATGAGGACGAGGATGATTGCTCTCAAGAGGTGGCTGCTATAGCCACCACATCTACATCAACATCTCTCTTCGACTCTCTGAACGAAAACATCATCAACAAGAATGCTACTTGCCTCATGGCAAGAAGCTCCAAGGTAACTTCTTCTAACTCTTCTTTTCCCAAGGCTACGATAGACATGGATGATCCTGCTAGTCTTAAGGTCAAAGAAGAGATTATTGCTTTGGATTATTTCTATACTAACTTGCAAGGTGAGCACAAAGTTTGTTTTGAGGCTCTTATGGATCAGCTGGCCCAAAACGAAGCACTCCTCGAAGAAAAGGGCATAATTGAAAGAGAGGATGCAATGGAAATTGCATCCCTAAAAAATGCTCTTGAAGAAGAAGAAGAAGCTCGGGTCTCTCTTGAAGAGAGGCTTGAGTCTATGGAAGAGTCACATGAAGAAATTGTGACTAAACTCGTTAAGGAACGTGACAATGCTATCACCAAGGCAAAGAAGTTAAAGAAGGAAAGGATTGACTTTGGGGCTGCTCATGATAGACTCTCCGAGGAATTGGAGAAACTTGACAATGCTCACAAGGCGTTGAAAAACGAGTTCTCTATTCTCAACGAGTCACATGATCAGCTTCAAAGTCGTTTGGCCAAATATGATACTCCTAGCTCGTCAAACTCAACATATAGTAACAAGGAAAATGATAATGTGGAAAAAGAAGTGATCAAGGACATCACTACCAAGGACAAAGGTGTGCTTGATGAAGTCCTTGGCAAGCAAAGGTCAAATCATAGTAAAGAGGGACTTGGGTATGTCACCAAGTCCAAGAAGAAGAAGACCAAGAAGAACAAGACCAAGAATGTGCAACTAAAGACAAGCACTACTGAGAAGGTTGTCACAAAAGACAAGAATAATAATATTGGTTTTGCAGGGTCTCACAATCCAAATTATGAACTCTTTTGTGATGACTATGGCAATGTTTATGTTTATTATGTTGGTCATTTTGATGAATATATTGCTTGGTCTATTTGGGTCCCAAAGACCCTTGTTACTAACATGAAAGGACCCATTGAAAAATGGGTACCTAAAACCAAGAAGTAATTTTCTTGCAGGGCTATGCTTCCGGTGGGTCGAAATGGGTGTTGGATAGTGGCTGCACTAGTCATATGACCGGAAGCAAGGAGATCATCACGGAGATGCGTCCAAATCATGATAATATCATCGTCTCCTATGGTGATAAGTCAAAATATCAGGTATTGGGTCTTGGCAAGGTTGTGGTTGCCCACGATATCTCTCTCGTGGACGTCATGCTTGTTGAGACCCTCGGTTACAATCTTCTTTCTATTCGTGCCCTTGGAAAGATGGGTTTTGATGTCTTCATTGATGATGATTTGGTGGTACTCTTGTGGAGCAAGTCTCTAAAGGTCGCTTTCGTTGGATACGTCAAAAATGACCTGTATGTGGTGGACTTCTCGGGGAAAACCACTTCGGGTCCGATGTGTCTATTCGGAAAGGCTGACGTGGGCTGGCTGTGGCATCGCCGTTTAGCTCATGTCAACATGAGAACTTTGCAAAGTCTCCAGAAGGGTGGCCACATCCTTGGACTAAAAGACAATGTCTCTTTTGCCAAAGATCGTGTTTGCAGGGCTTGTGTAGAAGGAAAAATGCATGACTCTCCCCACAAGAGGAAGACTATTGTGTCATCAAAGAGGATCTTGGAATTACTTCATGTGGATTTATTTGGTCCTCCTTCTCATGCAAGTCTTGGTGGGAAGAAATATTGCTTGGTCATTGTCGATGATTACTCAAGATATACATGGGTATATTTTTTCAAGCTGAAAAGTGAGACTCAACAAACAGTCATCGACTTTGCCAATGAAGTTCAACGTCAACACAATGTTCCCATCTTGGCAATTAGAAGTGACAACGGCTCAGAATTCAAGAACTACACTTTAAACGAGTTTCTTAGCGAAGAGGGGATTAGACACCAATATTCCGCTGTGTACACCCCTCAACAAAATGGTGTAGCTGAGAGGAAGAACCGGACTTTGATGGATATGGCAAGATCTATGCTAGCTGAATTCAAGTCTCCTTATAATTTTTGGGCTGAAGCCATATCCACTGCTTGTCACTCATCAAACCGGCTCTACCTTCGGAAGATCTTGGACAAGACCCCATATGAAATACTTACCGGTAACAAACCCAACATCTCATACTTTAGGGTATTCGGGTGTAAGTGTTTCTTTCTTATTAAAGGTGTCCGTTTGTCAAAATTTGAATCCAAGGCTTTAGAAGGTATTTTTGTTGGTTACGGTGCCGAATCCCGCACTTATAGAGTCTACAACAAGCTCACTGGGATTGTTGTAGAATCTTGTAGTGTGGAGTTCGATGAAAATAACGGCTCCTTTGTAGGGCAAGTTGATGTTTGTGATGCAGATGTTGAAATACCCCAAGATGCCATAAGAAGAATGGGCGTGGGATTTTTCCGCCCCATTGAGGAACCCCTTGTGGCGGATCGGGAAGGAGAATGCTCCACACATGTGGAGCCCTCATCTACACAAGATCAACAAGCTCCTACTGTTGGAGACAATCCTGCACCAACACCACAATCTGCTGAAGACCATCTGTCCCCTGGACAAGTTGGTAGTCCCATGCCGGACTATCCGCCCCCTCCAAGGGGCGGACAATCCGCCCCTGGCACTCCAGCTGGTTCTAGAGGAGCCGAAGGAGAAGTCAACAACTCTGAAGCTCCCAGGCCGGATTCTCCGGCCCCCAGGGGCGGAGTATCCGGCCCTGGGTCTTCAACTCCAGTCAGGCTTTCTCAGGAAGATGGTTCTGGTACATCACCTCCCAGGCCGGATAGTCCGGTCCCTCCAAGGGGCGGATTATCCGGGCCTGAAGAAAATGTTCAGCAACAATCTTCTGGCAGTAACGGTGACCAAGATCAAGGGCAGGGCAGTAATCAAGACAAGGATACAACTATCGAATCCACTCCTCCTAGAATCAATAAGGACATTGAGGCTCGTCGCAAGGCTCGTGCTGATCGGAACCTTGAACTAAGAGGTCACACACTTGACAAGGTTGTTGGTGATCTACGACGAAGGGTATCCACTAGAAGAGAGCTTGCAAGCTTCTGTGATCATCAAGCTTACATTTCCATGGTTGAACCGAAGATGGTTTTTGATGCTCTTGAAGACCCCGATTGGGTTGTTGCAATGCATGAAGAATTAAATAACTTTGAACGTAACAAAGTTTGGAAGCTCGTAGAAAAACCAAAGGATTGCCGCAATGTTATCGGCACCAAGTGGATCTTCAAGAACAAACAGGATGAAAATGGCATTGTTGTGAGGAATAAAGCACGACTCGTGGCTCAAGGATTCTCTCAAGTGGAAGGATTTGATTTTGGCGAGACCTACGCTCCTGTGGCTCCCCTTGAGTCCATCCGTATCCTTCTTGCATATGCAGCCCATCATAATTTTAAATTACAACAAATGGATGTTAAGAGCGCTTTCCTTAATGGTCCTCTACATGAGTTAGTATACGTCAAGCAGCCCCCGGGGTTTGAGGACCCCAAATTTCCGAACCATGTCTACAAACTCGATAAGGCGCTCTATGGCCTTAAACAAGCCCCACGTGCGTGGTATGAGCACCTTAAAGAGCTTTTGCTAGACCGTGGATTCGAAGTTGGGCAAATCGATCCCACTCTTTTTACTAAGAAGGTTAATGGGGAGATTTTTGTATGCCAACTTTATGTATATGACATTATTTTTGGCTCTACTAACCAAGCTTTTAACGATGAATTTTCAAAGCTTATGACTAACAGGTTTGAGATGTCCATGTTGAGTGAGCTCAGATTATTTCTTGGATTTGAGATCAAACAACTTAGAGAGGGAACCTTTATTTATCAAGCTAAGTACATCCAAGACATGCTCAAAAGGTTCAAGATGATGGATCTCAATGGCGTTGCTACCCCAATGCAAACAAAGTGTCATCTTGAGCTCAATCCCAAGGGTAGAGACGTGGATCAAAAGGTATACCGATCCATGATCGGCTCTCTCCTTTACCTTTGCGCATCTAGGCCCGATATCGTGTTAAGTGTAGGAGTGTGTGCAAGGTACCAAGCCGCTCCTAAAGAAAGCCACTTAGTGGCAGTCAAGCGAATCTTCCGATATTTGGTTCATTCCCCAAATTTTGGGCTATGGTATCCCAAGGGTTCAAGTTTCTCTCTATGTGGTTACACTGATTCAGATTGGGCTGGTGACAAAGATGATAGGAAATCAACCTCTGGTGCATGCCAATTCTTGTGAAGGTCTCTAGTGTGTTGGTCATCCAAGAAACAGAATTGTATTTCACTCTCAACCGCCGAAGCTGAATATGTTGCTGCTGCAAGTGCTTGTACTCAATTGTTATGGATGAGGCAAACTTTAAAGTAATATGGTGTCAATTGTGACAAAGTGCCTCTTTTATGCGACAATGAAAGTGCTATCAAAATTTCTTACAATCCCGTGCAGCATACAAGAACAAAACATATAGAGATTCGCAACCACTTTATTCGGGATCATGTTGCTCGTGGAGATATTGCTCTATCTTTTGTGAGCACGAAGAACCAACTTGCTGATATTTTCACGAAGCCTCTTGATGAAGCAAGATTTTGTTATTTGAGGAATGAGCTAAATATCATAGATTCAAGGAGCTTGGCTTGACTACCCTTGCACACTCACTTGCGCTTATTCATGTATTTGGTTTAGATGCGGGCATAGACATAGGGGGAGTGTGGTCCTAATTGATTGGGCCAACCCTCCCCCCATAATGCCTAAAGCAAGTCAAATCATTTCCCTTAATATCATTTTGTGATATGTGGGTCATCGATGAGCATTGGTTTTGAACTCAACATACATCTTCGCGGTGTCATGCCATGCTCTCCAACATGGTGGCTTCGGCCACCGCCCTCTTCCTTGAGAAGAGTTGGTTTTTCATGGGTCCTGTTGGATTTTCTTGCATATCTCTTGTTCTTACGGAAAACACACAAATTTGGGTGTGTAGTACCATCTCAGTTTGATGCTCTAAACCCAAGCCTTTCAATGCCAAAGGGGCGTTAGCATTGCTCTTCTTCCTTTTTGGCGTTTCGATGCCAAAGGGGGATAAGTAGTTCTATTAGGTCTCGTGCATTTGCAAGGGTTGGGCACAAGCTTTTCGATTTTAGTCGTTTTTATTTGCTTGCTTGTGCCTTTTGTAGCGTGAACTCTTTTGCTATTTTGTGTTTGTCTATGTAAGACTATGTCGTACTCCACTATGTTTGGGCACTATGGAATTCTGGATTTATCTATTATGGACCTCTTGGATTTCTGGAATTGTGGAGCATATTTGATGGCATATGGATTCATGGGATTATCTATGTATGCTTTAGCTACATTCTCATCCCGGTGGTATGACCTTATTTACCAAACCTCAAAGTAGTGCTCTCCCTAGTGTGTGTATTTGTATTCAAATGCAAATCTTAAATATGCACACATCTAGGGGGAGCATCTTTCATTATTTGAGGTGGCATTTGCCGGTTTTATTGCAAATCCTAGTATTGTCATCTAACACCAAAAAGGGGGAGATTGAAAGAACATTTCTTAATCCCTAGTGTTTTGTGTGTTAGATAACAATACCAAGGATCATTTAATGTGTGTTGAAGTGTTGCAGCTCTATTTGAGAACAAAGGGAAAAGAACTCTACCTTTGGGGGCGGATAACCCGGCCCCACCAGGGGCAGATAATCCGCCCCCCCTTTTGCCCAAGCAGGCGCAAGCCCCAGAAGGGGGGCGGAATTTTGGCCGGATTTTCCGGCCCCGCCGGATAATCCGCCCCCCTTGCTCATCGCCAAGGCGCAAGCCCCAGAGAGGGGGCGGAATTTTGGCCAGACTTTCCGGCTTGGCCGGATAATCCGCCCCTCAGGGGGGCCGGATTATCCGCCCCCCATGATCTTCACCAAGCTTCACCAAGGCGCAAGCCCCAGAGAGGGGGCAGAGTTTCCCCAGGAGAATCCTCCCTTGGGCGGAGTTTTCCCAGGGGCGGATAATCTGCCCCAAGTGGGGTGCGGATAATCCGCCCCCAAAGTTGTGCAATGGCCAGATCTGGGGAGAGGGTATTTAAGCCAGCCTTCCCCCTCCTGCCAGAACTCTTGATTCATCACGAAAAAGACCAGATCAGATCTGAAAGCTTCATCGAAGAGTGATCCACCTAGATCCACCCAAAGGACCCATCCCTTGGGGAATCGAAGGAGGAGAACTCGATCTTCATCATCAGCAATCAAGCGCTTCATCTCCTCTCCATTCATTTGGAGAACCTCCGATCTAGTATTTCTTGCAAATATCTAGATCCTCGATTTTGTTTATATTGATAAACCTTGTTCTTGTGGCAGCTTGTTGTCATCTCGGGAGCCCCCAATTCAGTTGTGGGTGTGTGCCCCGATAGTGTTGTAAAAGGCACCGGTTCCCGCCTCGAAGGGATCCAATAGTGGAGAAGGTGGATCAGGCCTCTCATGGCGAGATCCATCGGAGAATAGGGTGAGGCCTATTGTGGCGTGGTGGTCTTAGAACCGCCCACCCCTCCAACACAGATGTACTTCCCTTAACAAGGAAGGAACTGCGGTAAAACAAATCCCTGTGTCTCCGCGTGCTCCACTACGGTTTCCTCGCTCCTCTTTTACGTGCTTAGTAGTTAGGGTTACATATAGGGAAATTCTCGTAGTTGCATATCTAGAGAATTTACTTTGTGTCAAGCCTAAAATTGAAAAAGTATTAAAAATTGGTTAGCACCTATTCACCCCCCCTTCTAGGTGCCCATACGATCCATTTCAGTATTGATGCAAGAAGGAAAATTTGTGGCTTACGCCTCGAGACAACTCAAGACTCATGAAGTAAATTATCCTACCCATGACTTAGAGTTGGCCTCTGTTGTCCATGCACTCAAAACATGGAGACATTATCTTTTGGGAAAGTGTTGTGAAGTGTTCACGGATCACAAGAGTTTGATATATATTTTCACCTAGAAGGAACTCAATATCAGACAAAGACGATGGCTAGAACTCATCAAGGACTATAACTTGAGTTTGCAATACCATCCCGGTAAAGCAAATGTAGTAGCTGATGCATTAAGACACAAAGTTTATGTGAATGGCCTCACCATAGGAGAATTACCAGATGATTTGTGTGCACAATTTAAAAAGCCGAGATTGGAAATAGTGCCTGAAGGACATCTCATGTCTTTGTAAGTTCAACCAACCCTGTTGGATAAGATCAAAGAACCCCAAAAGTTGGACAAGGAAATAGAGGAGATTAAAGGTAAAATTAACAAAGGAAAGGTGAAAGGATTAAATGAAGATGAACAAGGAACTTTATGGTATGGAAAGCGTATCTGCATTCCACAAGATCCGGAGCTTCAGAAATTGATTCTGCAAGAAGCACACAATTCACCATATTCTATTCATCTGGGTAACACCAAGATGTACATGGATGTGAACGAAACACTTTGGTGGAATAATCTCAAGAAGGATATCGCAGAACATATTGCCTCGTGTGATGTGTGTAGTCGAGTGAAGGTGGCACATTAGAAACCGGCAAGGTTATTGCAACCACTACCTATACCTGATTGGAAGTGGGATAAGATTGGTATGGATTTTATCACCGGACTGCCAAGGACCAGATCTGGATACGATTCTATATGGGTGGTTGTAGATCTCCTAAATAAAGTGGCTCATTTCATACCCGTAAAGACTACCTATACCAGTGCTAAGTTAGCAAAAATCTATATGAATATAATCGTGTGTTTACACGGAGTACCTAAGAGTATTGTGTCTGATAGAGGAACTCAGTTCACTTCGCATTTTTGGTAACAATTGCATGAATCGTTGGGAACAAGGCTAGAATTCAGCACAACTTTTCATCCTCACACTGACGGACAGAAAGAAAGGACCAATCAGATTTTGGAAGATATGTTGAGAGAATGTGCGCTAGACTATGGATCTAGTTGGGATGAAAGTCTGTCATATGCAGAATTCTCTTACAATAACAGCTATCAATCGAGCATAGATATGGCTCCGTTTGAATTCTTTTATGGAAGGAAGTGTACTACGCCATTACTATGGACTAGAGTAGGACAAAGAAGTTTATTCGAACTAGAATTGATCAAGGAAGCTGAAGATAAAGTCAAAATGGTAAAGGACATATTGAAGATAGCCCAATCCTGACAAAAGATCTATGCAGACCGAAAGCATAGGGAAGTCACCTATGATGTAGGTGATAGGGCCTATCTCAGATTCTCACCACTTCATGGTGTGAAGAGATTTCGAGTCAAAGGAAAATTGGCACCAAGATATGTAGGACCATTCAAGATTTTGAGCCGCAAAGGAGAAGTGGCTTATGAGTTAGAACTACCGGAATCACTGTCAGCAGTTCACAATGTGTTTCATGTAAGTTAGTTGAAAAAGTGTCATCCAGAGATGGAAGAAAGTTCGATAAAAGACACTATACCATTGGAAGAACTTAAGTTGAAGAGTGATCTCACTTATGAAGATAAACCAATCAAGCTTCTTAAGACAGCAGAAAGAGTTACTCTTACTAAGACTATCAAACTCTGCAAAGTACAGTGGAATCATCATACCGAGGAAGAAGCAACTTGGGAAAGAGAAGATGACCTTCAGAAAGATCACCCTTACCTATTTGCTAGCCAATCCGAATATCGAGGGCGAGATTCATCTTAAGGGGGTTAGATTTGTAACATCCCAAATTTCATCAAATTCAAAACCATGTTGTTGCATTCATATCATCATGGCATTATTACCTTGCATAAAATTTTCAAAGCTTAGACCCTAAATAAAACCATATTTAAACCCCTTCTTATATTAGATATATGGGGCAAGGTTTTATTTTATTTTCAAGACATAAAAATGTTTTTGAGTGATTATATGTGTTTTACACACTTTTGGATACAAGGATCATAGTACAAAAGTTTGGTGAAGATTTGAATTCAATTGGATTTTAAATGATCATTCAAATCTAATTCAGAAAATCAAAACATAAAAGGAAAAGAGAAAGAGTGAAAAAATAAACCCATCCAGCTATTCTGGCCAAACGACCCACAGCGGCCCAGCAAGCCCACCTGGGTAACCTCCCTCTCCTCTCTGTTTCGCACCCGCTGATACGTCCAAAACGTATATGCTTTCCCGAACACTTTTGCTATTGTTTCTCCTCTAAACTTGTGTGATTTGGATACAACTAACACGGACTGACGAAGTTTTCTACAGAATTACCTTGGTGTCTAGTTTTTGTGCAGAAAATCAACTATCTGGAAAAATCCCAGAAAATATGCCAAAAATCCTATTTCACCCAAAGACTCACAGAGCCAGAGTACGAGACGGAGGGGTGGCATGAGTGGCCCACACCCCTCTAACGCGTGGGTGGGCCCAGGCCGCGCCTAGAGGGGGTGTGGCTGCCCCAGGCACCCCCTCGGCCTCCCTCTTCGCCTATAAGATGCCTCTTGACCTAAAAACCGAGGGGGTTCGACGTTTTTCCAGAAAAGAGTTTTGCTGCGCCGCCACCACTAGAAATCGTGATTCGAAACCAGAAACTCCGTTCTGGCACCCTGCCGGGACGGGGAATTTGGAGAGGATCATCGCCATCGTCATCACCAACGCCTCTCCATCAACCATCCATGTTTCCCTCATCCATGAGTGAGTAATCCCCTGCTGTAGGCTATGGGGATGGTAGGGATTGGATGAGTTCTATCATGTAATCGAATAAGATTGTTAGGGCATGGTGCCTAGTATCTCTATTAGTGCTATTTGACTTTGTTGCAACTTGTTTTGCTTAATGCTTATCACTAGGGCCCGAGTGCCATGATCTCAGATCTGAACTTATTATTGAATCATTATGATAGTATTGTTTGTGATCTTATCTGCAAGTTGTGTACACATATCATTGTCCGGATCCAAAGGCTCCGAAGTGATAGAAATTGGGACAACCTATGGGGACGGCTGTGATGTGAGGATCACGTGTCTTCACGGAGTGTTAATGCTTTGCTCCTGTTCTCTATTAAAAGGAGCACCTTAATTTCTAGTAGTTCACTTCAGGCCTTGCTCCAACTGGCTGGCAGGACAAAAGATGTTGTGCAAGTTCTCATTGCGATCACACATGACTATATATGGAGCACATGCATATGATTGTTTAGCACTTGGATGCTTATTCTTATTTATCTGCAATTGCCCTAGATCTTGAAGTTACATGCTTATACTCGTCCATGCAACGCCTGTCCATCCATCCCTATGCCTACTATCAACACCCGGATTTTTAATCCCAGATGCCTATTATGCCATACATCGCAATCCCAGGATTACCATTTTTGCGAGACATAACAGAATTGGATACCACAGTACATCATCCATTACAAACCATACATAAGGTCTTACACAAATAGGGATCTCATGATCCAGTTCTTAATACAACTTCAAGCAACGGAATACGTAATAATAACGATAGTGTAGGCGAAGCTCCATCTTCGGGGTCACAGGCAATGCTGACGATGGGAGATGATCCTAGTTGTCGTAACCTTCCTGGGGTCCATCCTCCAGGTACTCCTCTTCATAGTCTGGCCATGAGAATAGCCAGGGAAAAAGCTATGAATACTCTTTAAGTACTCGCAAACTAATACTAACAAGTGAAAGGGGTTTTTGATAATAGGACACTAGGTTCTAGGGTTGTTTTGCAAAAAGCCAGATTTATCTCTACTAAGCTGAGAAGCAAGAGAAGCTAGTTGAAGTTTTATAACACCTAAGTGGGAACTTGTATTTCATATCACAACCCTGTTGTGGTCAAGTCAAAGTCTCAATTCATTTCACAAGTCTTTTGAAAACATCTGACGGGGGAACAGTATGGCCACTCCAACTGTCCATAACCGTGGATGCGGCTAGTTTGACACTCTGCAGAGATTGTACACTTTCACCAAAATAGTCGATACATCCGTCAGGAACAAATCCTGAAATCACCATACTCAGTATGCAGATAATCAATCCTAACCTTTCAATTACACTCCCTAGTATAAGCATCTCTCCTGTGAGTTTGGCCTCCCAACCATGACCAACTGTCATCTTGGAGTCTGCAGTGGACAATCTTCACAAGGTAGCCTCAGCTCAGACCTTGGTCGTGAGGGAACTAATACTAAGGTATATAAGTTTCCAGTCAAGCCCTACCCAATCTTCGGGTATTGTGGTTGTACGATAAAATTGGAATGGTATCGCATCCAGACAACCATCAGTTTTATAAAGGGCTAAGGCTCATGCCTCAACATTTTCATCACCAAAATCATCAGGTGTTCGGAAACACATGTCAAAACATCCCGGTAGAATGATCCATCATTCTAAGGTTTTCATAACCATTTTCACAAAGTATTCCCATCTAATGTTGATCCAGTTTTATGCTTATCACTAGCATCTACAAGTGGGGGTAAGCACTAATGAGGGGTGGTAACTAAGTGGAGTTTTAACGAAGTTCAATCTAATGCCTTAGGGTGACATAAAGATTATCTAGCTTAGGCCAAATTTTATGCTCTTTATGCAACCTTCAATTATCTTTCTAATATCTACAATTCACTTAAGTAAGCTCTAAGTACTAGCTTTGATAAAGAAATATAGTATAAAGCTTGTAAGTAAAAACTAGGATTGGTTTATCAAGTCGATAGGATCACATATGCTTAAGGCATATAGTTGGCATGGTGGTAAGCAAATATTATCTTGCAAGTATTGGCTTGCATCATTATCAGTATAAGCTTGCTAAATTGCAAGTTTTAGCTTGCAAGGTTAATAGCTTGCCTTGTGCAGAGAAGTGGTTGAAGTTCTCCTCGGCTTCTTCTTCGTAGTATCCTCCTTCCTCCTCGTATCCTTGGTCGGTACTAGCGTCTATGAATAAATACGAGGTACACAATCACCAACCAATACTTAACTACTTGCATTCATCACACACAAGGGTCCTATAGATGATCTAGCATCATCACTAACATTACAAGATTAAAGCTTGGTTTAATTCCTTTTATTTTTAGAAAAGTAATTTCTACTCATTGAAAAACTACTTAAGATTTAATATTCTCCAAACCAATCATGGGATCATGTTGACACATGTCATCACCACATATTTTAGTCCATGGGAATGTGATTTAAAGTGGTGTCACAATTTAATAAGGTTTTTCTCTTTTATTTTAATTAATTAAAGTGGCTAGAAATGCCTATGTGGCATTCTTTTATTACTTGAACATTATTTCTGTAAGTAAACCTATATATTTTTATATATTCTGAAAGGTATGATTAAATGAGATTTTTGAGAGTTGGAATCAACTCAAAAGCTATTATTGTTTAAATTTGAAAAATGTTTGAATGCAGAAAAGCTTCTGCCTTGTTATTTTTACCATGGATGATCTACAGAGCTAAATGAATTGAATCCAACGGTCTTGGATTCAGCATTCCCATACCTTTCTAACAAAATTGGTTTCATTCAATTTGGTTCACTGAATCGACCTGGGTTGATTTTTGAAACTGGTACAGAAGTGTGTTTCAAATAAAATGAAAAAGGTTAAATTCAAATAACTGGGCTGCGCGGGAAGCGATACTGGGCCGGCCTGCTAAGAACATGTAACATTCCAAAAATACTAAACTTGGATCATCAAACTCTAATCCTCAAAATTAGGGTTAACAAAAACTTTTCTAATTAAAATTATGAATGCATGCATATGTGTATGCATTGATTTTGAAATTCTTTCAAACAACCTTGTTTGATTGTTTCATTGCTTGTAAAAATTTTTTTAGGTGAAATAAACATCATCTAAAATGTTTCCCACCCTTTTCCTAAAGACAAGTAAATCAAAACAAATATATAAAAGGAATGGTCATTTTGACCAATTTAACTCTCATGCCAACTTTGGCTGTCTCAAACTTTCAAAACCTAACAGAAACTTTTCTGGATCTTTGCACCCCTTGAATGTACTCATAACAAAGTATCAAGGCCCACTTTGTGATCATCCAGAAACTTTCAAATACATAGTTTAAATGACAATTCAAAATTGAATCTTTATCATATGGGGAGATCCCACTTTTTCAAAAACCACTCAAACAAGCTCAACTTTCAAAACCCAAGCATCTGCAGACTCACCAGCACCAATCTAGCAAACCCACCAAAACTCATTTCAAAATTCAAAACTTAATTTCATGCGGCCATTTCATCAAACAGGTTGCAGACACAAATCAAACAAACATCAAACACTATTGTGAGCAGTGATTCTTGCCTAACTGGTTCCCCATTTAGCTCACAACCAGCTCAGTAGATCATCTAGCAAGATTAACCAAGCACTAGCACCACTATGAGCTTGCCATTGCCATCAATGGTGAACAGCCGAGCACACCCTTGCCACACCATAGTCGATAGCAAGCTAGGAGCAGCAGCAAGCCTAGCCAGCATGTCTGGGAGGCAGCCCACCTTCCACCGCCACTCACTGTCCTAGCAGCGAGCGTTGCCAAGCCCTGGACCACACGCACAGACCGCTCCCAGACCGCCAGAGACCATGCCGAGCGTGCGCCAGAGCACCACCCTCGACCGAAGCCCACAGATCGCGCGCCGCCCTCGCCGCGTGCATACACAATCCCCACCGACCTAGGAGACCGCCAGACATCCCCGTTCGCCGCCACGTGACGCACAGCCACCGCTCGCCATCGAAGACGCCGCCTCTGCTGCCTAGAGCGTCGCATGTTCAGACCAAACCGCACCGCCCCACGCCTCAAAACCATGTCATTGAGCATCGCCAGGAGACACCGCACCGTCCCCTACCTTCGCCCATGCCGATAGCCGCATGTACCATCGCCCCCGACGAGCTCACTGTGCGCCCCGTCGGTCCCCTCGCTCGACTATAAATAGAGGCCACCCCCGCTCGATTTCTTCACACCATCTCACTCCCCTCTCCTCACTGATCGTGCCACACCTTTCTCAGAGGAAGGCGACCACCACCTCGCTGGAATTTCACCAGAGCCCGCCGCCTCTAGAGAAGAAGGGAGCCAGCGATTGGAGCCGCCCAAGGAAAAGCCACCGGTACCAGGAGATTCGTCGTCATTGACTTTGTCGTTCGCCCGCCTCGCCGACCCTCGCCAGCACCCCGGTGATCCCCCAGCACCCCTCACTGGCCGCGCTAGGTTTCGTTCTCGCCGGCGTTGTCTCGCATCGACGATGACTCCCAGCCGTTGGATTAGAATCAGATCAAATGACCCACGTTGCCCCATACCGCTTCGCCCAACCCCGTGTCACTGGCGAGTGGGGACACCCACTTGCAGCACCACGGAGCGCTTAGCAGGCCGGCCCATTATCTTTTCCCGCGCAGCCCAGTGATTTGAATTAAATCTTTTTCTTTTTAATTCAAACACACTTCTGTACCCATTTTCAAAAATCAATCCAGATCGATTCAGTGCACCATTTTGAATGAAACCAATTTTGTTGGAAAGGTCTGTGAATGCTGAATCCAAGCCCGTTGGATTCAAGTCATTTAGATATGTAGATCATCCTTAGTAAAAATAACAAGGCAGAAGCTTTTCTGCATTCAAACATTTTTCAAATTTAAACCATAATAGCTTTGAGTTGATTCCAACTCTCAAAAATCACATTGAACCATACCTTTCAGAATATATAAAAATATATAGGTTTACTTACAGAAATAATGTTCAAGTAATAAAAGAATGCTACATAGGCATTTCTAGTCACTTTATTTAATTAAAATAAAAGGGTAAAACCTTATTAAATTGTGACACCACTTTAAATCACATTCCCATGGACTACAATATGTGGTGATGACATGTGTCAACATGGTCCCATGTTTGGTTTGGAGAATATTAAATCTTAAGTAGTTTTTCAATGATTAGAAATTACTTTTCTAAAAATAAAAGGAATTAAACCAAGCCTTAACCTTGTAATGTTAGAGATGATGCTAGATCATCTATAGGACCCTTGTGTGTGATGATTGCAAGTAGTTAAGTATTGTTTGGTGATTGTGTACCTCGTATTTATTCATAGACGCTAGTACCGACCAAGGATACGAGGAGGAAGGAGGATACTATGAAGAAGAAGCCGAGGAGGACTTCAACCACGCTCTGCACAAGGCAAGCTAGTAACCTTGCAAGCTAACACTTGCAATTTAGCAAGCTTATATTGACACTGATGCAAGCCTAATACTACTAGTTGAATGTGCAAGCTGAGACTATACCTATGCAAACCACTACTTGTTACTATGCCCACTATATGCCTTAAGAATATGTGATCATATCCACTTGATAAACCAATCCTAGTTTTACTTGCAAGCTTCTTACTTTATTTCTTTATCAAAGCTCTTACTTAGAGTTTGCTTAAGAGTTTGGTAGATACTAGAAAGTTATCTGAAGGTTGCATAAAGAGCATAAAATTTGGCCTAAGTTAGAAACCTTGATATCATCCTAAGATATAAGGTTGTACTTAGTTGAAACTCCACTAGTTTACCACCCCTCATTAGTACTACCCCCACTTGTAGATGCTAGTGCTAAGCGTAAAACTTGATCAACTTTAGATGGGAATACTTGGTGAAAATGCTTATGAAAACCTTGGAATGATGTATCATTCTATTGAAATGTTTTGGACATGTGTTTCCGAACACTTGATGATTTTGGGTGATGAAAATGTTGAGGCATGAGCCTTAGCCTTCTATAAAACTGATGGTTGTCTGGATGCGATACCATTCCAATTTTATCGTATAACCATAATACCCGAAGATTGGGTAGGGCTTGACTGGAAACTTATATACCTTAGTATTAGTTCCCTCATGGCCATGGTCTGAGCTGAGGCCACCTTGTGAAGATTGTCCACCTGTGCAGTACCCAAGATGACAGTTGGTCATGGTTGGGAGGCCAAACTCACAGGAGAGGTGCTTATACTAGGGCGTGTAATTGAAAGGTTAGGATTGATTATCCGCATACTGAGTATGGTGAATTCAGGATTTGTTCCTGACGGATGTATCAAATGTTGTGGTGAAAGTGTACAATCTCTGCAGAGTGTCAAACTATTCGAATAGCCGCGTCCGCGGTTATGGACAGTTGGAGTGGCCATACTGTTCCCCCGTCAGACTTTTCAAAATGACTTGTGAAATGAATTGAGACTTTGACTTGACCACAACAGAGTTGTGACATGATTTACAAGATCCCACTTAAGAGTTATAAAATTGTGACTAGCTTTGGAACTTAGTAGAGATAAATCTTGCTTTTGCAAAACAACCCTAGAGCCTAGTGTCCTATTATCCAAAAAAAAACCTTTACCTGTTAGTATTAGTTTGCGAGTACTTAAAGAGTACTCATGGCTTTGTCCCTGGCTATTCCCATGGCCAGACTATGAAGAGGAGTACCTGGAGGATGGACCCCAGGGAGGTTACGACAACTAGGATCATCTCCCATCGTCAGCATTGCCTGTGACCCCGAAGATGGAGCTTTGCCTACGCTACCGTTATTATTACGTATTCCGCTGCTTGAAGTTGTATTAAGAACTGGATCATGAGATCCCTATTTCTGTAAGAACTTATGTACCGTTGTAATGGATGATGTACTACGGTATCCAATTCTGTTATGTCTCACAAAAATGGTAATCCTGGGATTGCGATGTATGGCATAACAGGCATCTGGGATTAAAAATCCGGGTGTTGACAAGTTGGTATCAGAGCCATCCTGACCATAGGAGACCCTAGTTAGACTGGACGTTTGAACCAAAAACTTAGTTTCAAAACCAAAGAAAACAAATATTTACAAAAACTTATTCTCATTCTTATCCCTTTTATTGTTTCATAAAAATTCATGTTCCTCAAAAACTTTTGCAAAATACATAAAATTTTGACACACTTGATCACCCTGCTAATCTACTCATCCTCTATTCTTATAGATGGACGTGAAGTACAGCAAGTTTTATCAGTTGGGGAATGGAGGAGACCTTATCTTTGAGAGGATTTGGACCAGCTTTGAACTTCTGGCGCGCACTTTTGAGTTCTTCGGAGAGCTCAATGATAAAGGAGCAGAAGAACTTAACTGTCTAATTGTTTCAAGTCTCAGGAAAGATTGAACCTCCCACTGTGGAGAATTCAGTTTACCTTGAGGAAAACAAGCGGCTCGATGGACTTGACAGAGCAATGCAGGAAGCTCTTTCCCGTCTGTGTGGGCAGAGCATCAATCAGATCAAGGGTACTCGCTTTGAGTTTTGCCCAAGGCGTGATGCAAATGGACAACCCCTGGAAGCCCCATACCACCCAGAGCTGAAGACTCAATTGGACCACCTTTGCTTCATGATGTACGATCGTCAGCAGGAGTTGGACAACTGCCGTGACTACTCCAACCACAAGTCTGCCATCATCAAGACGAAGGATCAGACCATTGCCATGCTAGCAAAGGATCGCAAGTCTCGCCGCCGTCAGCTCGACAAGAAGGAGCGCATCATTGCCCGTCTTCGCCACCGTATCTCATCTTTGGAAGGGACCATCCACGAGAGAGACATGCAGTTGGAGGAAAGGGAGAATGCCGGAGAGGATCTTCGTGGAGACCCTTACTCCTATCTCAGTGATGACGATGATTTTCTGGAGGATCAGGCCATGGACTTCTTCACCGATGAGGATGATTTCGCCTTCATCGATGATGATGAAGATGATGAAGCCACAGACTCCGAGGAGTAGTAGCACTTGAGCACTAGCGTAGTGAGTAGTATTCGGTCCCACTGTATCGTAGTTTCCAGAATGGTTCTTAAAACCATCTGTTTTTCTTTGTTGTGGTGTGTGTTGTACTGTGTGCTATGAATGAATGAATGAAAAAGAAAGTTGCTAGGAAATCTGAGTCAAACCTTTAAAACTTTTCAAAGTCCCCGAAACCTTAGAAATTTCCCTCTTTTCTCATGATCTATCTAAATCTTCAGATGCCACGTGGAGGAAGTGGTTCAGCCCCGGACCCGATGTTGCAGATACTGCAAATGTTGACTTCCGACGACGAAGCTGAAAGAGCGGAACGTCAAGCCAACCTAGCCACTCTGCAGCAGATAGCCCAGCTAGCCCACAACAACCAAGGCCACGGAAATCGGGACAACCATGGATCTAAGCTCAAGAATTTCCAGAATACCAACCCACATGTTTTCACTAAGTCCGAAGAACCCCTGGACGCCGATGATTGGCTGCAAACTATGGAAAATAACTTAGAAGTAGCCGGAGTGGAAGCCAACGAGAAAGTTCTGTTTTCCACCCATTATCTAGCCGGAGATGCTAGGTCATGGTGGAACAATGTTCGGGCAATGACCGGAGGCCAGATGATGACCTGGGAGGAATTCAAGGTCAAGTTTTGCAGAACCCATGTGCCACCGGGTTTGATCAAGAGAATGAGAGACGAGTTCAGAGAGCTGAAGCAAGGAAGGATGACTATAGTGGAATACCGTGAATTTTTTTTGTCATTATCTAGGTATGCCCCGGACGAGATAGACACGGAAGCCAAGAAGAAAGAGAGGTTCCTGAATGGTCTGCATGATGAGATGCAGACAGTGTTAGTCAATATCCCCTTTGTGGATATTGAAGCCCTTGTCGACTCTGCCATCCAGATGGAAGGAAAGATCAACCAAGCCAATGAGAACCGCAAGCGTCGCATGATGCATCATCTAGGACCCCATCAGACCCCAAAGTATCGCCCCAACCCATCTCCAGGATTTGCCCCAAGAACCAACAGACCCCCGATGAACCGTCCGACCTATCCCAATCGTGGAAACCCTAGACTCAGAGGAAATCACAACAACCCCGGCAACTCTAGCAATTTCACTCGTGCCCCACCCAAGTTCAACACTAACAATGCTACCACCAACAACAACACTACCCCGAGGACTGGAAGCAATGTTGTGCCTGTCGCAGCCAAGGACAAGTCGCAAGTGACTTGTTACGACTGTGGAAATAAAGGCCACTATTCCAACGAGTGCCCCAATAAGAAGAATGCTACAGCCCCCAATGCCAATGCCCCAGCTCAGGAACAGCGTCGTGTTCAGCCAGGGAGAAGATTTGCCCCAGGGAATTCACTCAACCGCAATGGCCCTCTTTTTCTCATGCATGCTGAAGAAGCTCAGGAAGCGCCAGACGCCGTGCTGGGTATGTTTTCTATTAATTCAGTACTTGCAAGAGTGTTGTTTGATTCTGGTGCATCGCATTCATTTGTCACCGAAGAATTTGCATGCACTAGTAAAATTCAACCAACCAAACTGAAGCATGTTATGATTGTTCAAATTCCCGGATCAACCACCAAGGCTAGGCAAATTTGCAAAGCCGTCCCTATCTGAATCCATGGTATAGATTTTTATGCTAATCTGATAGTACTCGGAACTAAAGGTTTGGAAGTAGTACTAGGAATGGATTGGATGTCCAAACATAAAGGATTGATTGACTATGCCAAGAAAGCCATAACCATGACCAGTACAGCCAGAATATCAGTCGAACATATATCTGAAACCTTACCTCGCCAATTAAAGTGCAACAAGAGTATAGCCCAACTTACCATTGACCAAGTCCGGATAGTCTGTGAATACCCCGATGTATTTCTAGATGTTTTTGCCCGGTATGCCCCCAGATCGGGATATCGAGTTTATCATTAAACTAATCCCCGGAACTGGACCCATAGCCCAGAGACCCTATAGTATGAACCCGTCGGAACTAGCAGAACTGAAGAAGCAACTGGATTCCATGTTGGAAATTGGATTGATTCAACCAAGTGCGTCACCTTGGAGATCACCTGTCTTGTTTGTGGACAAGATGGATGGAGGTAACCGTTTGTGTACGGATTATCGGAAGTTGAATGATGTCACCATCAAGAACAAGTACCCCTTGACCAAGATAGAACATTTGTTTGATCAGTTGACCGGTGCCAAAGTATTTTCTAAGATTGATCTTAGAACTGGCTATCATCAACTCAAGATTCGTGCGGAAGACATTCCAAAGACTGCCTTTACCACCAGATATGGATTGTATGAGTATACAGTCATGTCTTTTGGATTAACCAATGCCCCCGCTTATTTCATGAACCTCATGAATAAGATTTTTATGGACTTCCTGGATAAGTTTGTCGTTGTTTTTATCGATGACATTCTGATTTATTCCAAATCAGAAGAAGAACATGAGCTACACCTAAGGACCATTCTTGGAACCCTTAGAGAGCATCAGTTGTATGCAAAGTTTAGCAAATGTGAATTCTAGTTACAGGAGGTAGGATTCCTCGGTCACATTGTATCAGCCGGAGGAATTGCCGTTGACCCTGCCAAACTAAAAGATGTAGAAGATTGGCAAGCCCCAACCACTCAAACCCAAGTTCGTGCTTTTCTCGGATTGGTGGGATATTACCGCAAATTCGTAGAAGGATTCTCGAGTATCGCCAAACCCATGACCCAATTGCTGAAGAAGGACAAGAAGTTTGACTAGACCGACAAATGTGAAGTGAGTTTTCAAGAACTCAAAAGGAGATTGATTTCATCCCCAATCTTGATCATGCCGGATATCATGAAGCCCTTCGATGTGTATTGTGACGCATCCAAGATTGGTCTCGGATGTGTGCTAATGCAAGAAGGCAAAGTTATATCTTATCTATCCCGACAATTGAAGCAACATGAGCAAAATTACCCAACCCATGACCTCGAACTCGCAGTCGTAGTTCTAGCCCTAAAGACATGGAGACATTACCTGATGGGAAACCGTTGTGAGATTTATTCGGATCTCAAGAGCCTAAAGTATATATTCACTCAGAAGGAGCTGAATATGAGGCAGAGAAGATGGATTGAGCTAATCAAGGATTACGATCTAGACATTCACTATCACCCTGGTAAAGCCAATGTGGTAGCCGATGCCCTTAGCAGATTGCCGTGCCGCTTGAACTCCATGATTTTGAAGGAGCAACCAAGTCTGCACAAAGAGATGGAAGATTTTCAGATGGAATTAGTAAGTGAAGGATTTCTGGCTAGCATAGAACTCCAGCCCACTTTGATCACTCAGATTAAAGAGGCGCAGAAGGAAAATGCTAGTATAGATGGAATCAAGCGTCGTATCGATACAGGCAAAGTACCCGGATTCACCGAAGATGAAGAAGGAGTTTTGTGGTACAAAGGACGCCTTTGTGTACCATCAGATTCTGAGTTGAAAGAAGTTATCTTGAAGGAGGCTCATGATACTCTTTATTCTATCCATCCCGGAGGAACTAAGATGTATCAAGATTTAAAAGAGCAATTTTGGTGGCATAAGATGAAGAGAGAAATCGGAAGCTATATCGCCAAGTGTGATATATGTCGGTAGTCAAGGCAGGACATCAAAGACCCGCTGGATTGTTGCAACCATTGCAGATTCCGGAATGGAAATGGGATTCTGTAGGAATGGACTTTATCACTGGACTGCCTACTTCTAGTAGGGGAAATGACTCTATCTGGGTCATAGTGGACAGATTGTCCAAAGTCGCCCATTTCTTGCCCGTCAAAACCACCTATCAGAGTTCGAAACTAGCGGAGTTGTACATCGCTAGAATCATCAGTTTGCATGGAGTCCCTAAGAACATAGTATCGGATCGAGGAACTCAGTTTACCTCGAGATTCTGGAAGAAAGTTCAAGAAGGTTTAGGAACCCGCCTAGATTTCAGTACCGCGTATCACCCTCAGACCGATGGACAAACGGTGCGAGTAAATCAAATACTCGAAGATATGCTGAGAGCCTATGTGCTAGAATATGGATCCAAGTGGGAAGACTGTATGCCATTTGCAGAATTTTCCTACAACAACAGTTACCAAGCCAGTTTGCAAATGGCCCCATTTGAATTCATGTACGGAAGAAAGTGTCGCACCCCTTTGAACTGGTCAGAAGTAGGAGAGAGTCCGATTTTTGGACCTGACATCCTACAAGAAGCAGAAGAGAAGGTTCACAAGATTCGTGAGCACCTCAAGACCGCCCAATCCCGAAAGAAGAGTTACGCCGACAAGAGACGTCGAGGCCTCGCCTTCAACATAGGAGATTCTGTTTATCTGAAAGTGTCGCCATTGAAGGGAATGCAGCGTTTCCAACTCAAAGGAAAGTTAGCCCCTAGATATATCGGACCTTTCAAAATTCTGAACCGTCGAGGATAAGTATCGTATCAATTGGAGCTACCCGAAGTGATGTCAGCCGTGCACAATATGTTCCATATCTCATTACTTCGCAAGTGTCTCGAAGTCCCCGAGAAGACCGATGTGTTCAAAAATATCGACCATCGGACCATAGAGATCAACGATGACCTGACCTATCCTGAAGTACCCATCCGCATTTTGGTAGAAGCTTTTCGAACTACCCGAACCCGAAGCATCAAGTTTCTCAAGATTCAGTGGAGCAATCACACAGAAGAGGAAGCTACCTGGGAGCGCGAAGATCACATCAGGACGGAGTTTCCCGATCTCTTCAAATCCTAGGTAATCTTTTCGTCCTTTTTCAAATCTCGGGACAAGATTTTGTTTAAGGGGGGAAGGTTTGTAACATCCCAAAAATACTAAACTTGGATCATCAAACTCTAATCCTCAAAATTAGGGTTAACAAAAACTTTTCTAATTAAAATTATGAATGCATGCATATGTGTATGCATTGATTTTGAAATTCTTTTAAACCACCTTGTTTGATTGTTTCATTGCTTGTAAAATGTTTCTTAGGTGAAATAAACATCATCTAAAACATTTCCCACCCTTTTCCTAAAGACAAGTAAATCAAAACAAATATATAAAAGGAATGGTCATTTTGACCAATTTAACTCTCATGCCTACTTTGGCTGTCTCAAACTTTCAAAAACCTACCAGAAACTTTTCTGGATGTTTGCACCCCTTGAATGTACTCATAACAAAGTATCAAGGCCCACTTTGTGATCATCCAGAAACTTTCAAATACATAGTTTAAATTACAATTCAAAATTGAATCTTTATCATATGGGAAGATCCCACTTTTTCAAAAACCACTCAAACAAGCTCAACTTTCAAAACCCAAGCATCTGCAGACTCACCAGCACCAATCTAGCAAACCCACCAAAAATCATTTCAAAATTCAAAACTTAATTTCATGCGGCCATTTCATCAAACAGGTTGCAGACACAAATCAAACAAACATCAAACACTATTGTGAGCAGTGATTCTTGCCTAACTGGTTCCCCATTTAGCTCACAACCAGCTCAGTAGATCATCTAGCAAGATTAACCAAGCACTAGCACCACTATGAGCTTGCCATTGCCATCAATGGTGAACAGCCGAGCACACCCTTGCCACCCCATAGTCGATAGCAAACTAGGAGCAGCAGCAAGCCTAGCCAGCATGTCTGGGAGGCAGGCCACCGTCCACCGCCACTCACTGTCCCAGCATGGCGTTGCCAAGCCACAGACCACACGCCTGCACCGCACCCGGACCGCCGAGAGACCATGTCGGCGTGCGCGAGCACCACCTCGACCGAAGCCCCGCATCGCACCACCTCGCCCGCGTGCATACACAATCCCCACCGACCCAGGAGACCGCCAGACATCCCCGTTTGCCGCCCCATGACGCACAGCCACCGCTCGCCGTCTGTAATGAGAGTTGCATGTTCTAGACCAAACTGCACCACCCCATGCCTCAAAACCATGTCGTTGAGCATCGCCAGGAGACACCGCACCGTCCCCTCGCTCGACTATAAATAGAGGCCACCCCCCGCTCGATTTCTTCACACCATCTCACTCGCCTCTCCTCACTGATCATGCCACACCATTCTCAGAGCAGGGAGCCCGCCGCCTCTAGAGAAGAAGGGAGCCAGCAATTGGAGCCGCCCCAGGAGAAGCCACCGGTACCAGGAGATTCGCCGTCGTCGACTTTGTCGTTCGCCCGCCTCGCCGACTGTAATGACCTCGGATCGATAAGGAGTGCTATAGTGTAGAGTGCTGCTCGGATCAAGGCAAGTTACACCACTTGTTCATAACTTTTGTCCCAGTTTTGATTCTATGCATGTGATCTTCAAAATTCTCTAGTATGCATGTGTAGGATGTTCTAGTAGAATTTTTCCTTAGTATTATTTTGCAAGTGCGATGATTTTGTAGTATGCCATGAGTAGCTCTATACTTAGGATTTTACCTCCTAATAGGTTACCCCTGTTTTTGCTAAATATTGCTTGCTATGCTATATATACAAAGTACCGTTGGGGGGGTTCGAAAGACAAAGAGTTTTTCTAAGTATAAAGGCTCTCTAGAGCAAACTTTTCTTCTCAAATCCACTTCAAAATAAAACTAAGTTTTCTTCTGGGCGGAATGGTTGTCGGGTCAACGAGTGAGAATTTGGTGGAGGCCGCCAGGGAATCAAAGAAGTCTGCCATGTTTCAGAATTCAGAAGCTTCAGGCAACCACAATACATTATGGGCTCTGTCTTGGCCTAGTACTTAGTGGGAAACCTCACCTGGGTACCAACATTTGGAGGTTCTTGGCACGGTTGGATCCGGAAGGTAGAGGGGCTACTAAGGGAAAGCCTCGCCATGGTTTTGTCTGTAAAAGGACTTGATCGTGTATTGTGGGTAAAGTGCACAAACTCTTGAGAGTATTGCAATCTGATCGATCAGCCGTGTTCACGGTAACAGAACAACAATGAGCGTCTGAAGGATGGAGCCTCTGAAGGATCTTCCTCTCTCTTTTCTAAAACAAGTTTTGCAACCCCAAGGCGTGAGTAATATCGCCAATGGGTGGGATTTTGGGGAACTTGGTGTGTAATATCCAAGTGTCACTTGGTGCGTAATATCCAAGTGTTTGGTTGGTTGGACACTTGGTGCGTAATATCCTCGTGTGCCACTCGACCTTATGTTATCTAAGAAAATGTTTACAAAGTAGGACAATCCTCTTCTTCTCTCTACTTAAGAAAACTAGCTTTGAGCAAATGAACTCTACAGCCTATACCAGCCTTGCATGTAGAGATAGTATTTTCTCTCCTTGGTGTAATTTGCCAATACATTCAAAGTATTGACCCAACTTGTTGGCTGCACGTCTTATGTGCCGAATCCGAAGATTGAAAGGTGCGTAGGGATCGCGGGTCTACACTCGACAAGCCTGGGGCGTTGATGGACTCATGCTACTTTTATGTTTCCGCTGTTATTTGAGCTAGCTTAGTGCTAAGCAATTTTTGTAATAAATTCATACTCTGGATTCCACGGGTAATAAAGACTTTGTGTTTTACATGATATTTCATCGACTGTGAGTGCTAGCTATTGATCCAGGGACTAGCATGTTAATCACAGGGACTTAGGATCCTTATCGATCCGAGGTCATTACAGATGGTATCAGAGCACATCGTTGCCTGTAGGACGTGACCCTAGGATTGGAACCACCTCTAACTTTTGTGCCCTACTTGTTTTTCTACTAAGTTATTTTCCGCATTTCTAGTATCTGCTTTCCTCTACTTGTTTAAGTATCTAACCTTCATTCTTCTAACTCAAAGATGACAAGCTTCCTCTACGACACCGTCGCGGACATCGAGCCCCTTCGCTTTGGCGGATGCCTCATGGATCTACTCACACGTTTGGACCTTCCTCTCCCAACAATCCAGGGGAGCACAATGAAGAAACTCCACAAGGACGGCTGTTGGGGAGTCAAGGTCATCCAGCCAGGAAAAGAGCGAGGCAAGAACCCAGAGGAAGACATAGCAATCCACATTGTTAGCGATTCCAAGGAGAAGGCCCTTAGCATCAGCTTGCAGCAACTCATTGGTCGCCTATGTGGACGTCATCATGAAGCTCTCAAGGACACTGCGGCGGCCTCTTTGGAAGACGAGATGAGGAAGGAATTCCCATGGAGTTAACCTTTGAGGAAAGAACTTCTACCAAGCATCGAAGAACACAATATCAAGACTTGGAGTGCCACATCCATGACCTTGAAAAGGGTACCTTCCTCGAGATGTTGAAGAACGACGAGCTATGTGCCCTCATCAAGGAGAAGGAAGAAATGATCAAGCAGTAGGAGGAGGCAATGAAGCTCCAAGAGATAAAATTCCAGGACCAAGAGAAAAAGTTCGCTAACCAAGAGAAGAGGGTGATAAATAAAAACAAGAGAATTAGGGAACTCAAACAGCAGATCGATGGAGATGAAGTGCAAACTGAAGGCCTTTGCAAGATAATCAATGATGAGCGTGCTTCCAAGAGGGACTTGGCAAAGCAACTTGAAGCCGCAAAGAAGTCAAGTTTAGTGGAGGAGCTACAAAGCGAGAAGGAGGGACTTCAGGAGCAGCTGGAAGCCACTACCAAGAAGCTACAGGATGAGATAAAGAACCTCCAAGAGAAGCTTGAAGCCAGCACAAAGGAGATGGAGTTGTACAAGACAACTCTAGAGCAGGAGGGCTACTCGTTCGAGGACGAGGAGGAGGAAGGCGTGGAAGATGTGTAATAGTTGGACCACCTTTAATTCTATAGTAGAACGTTATTCACAATTGTAATAAATAGCAAGAAAAGTCTGGTTTAGTTAAACTTGGTTGTTTTCTGTGTTAAGCTGTCTTGTGTGCCATGTGTGCTTGGTGTGTTTTCATAAGGGTAGGAGTTTACTACTTAGTCTTTATGTCTATTTCTTAACTATTCTCTTAAACCCCACAGATGCCGCCAAGACGTGCGAACTCCGAAATCCCGCTAGAAATAGCACAACTTTTGGCCACTCAGAACCAGCTGATCCAACTGCTCACTCAGAACATGCAAAACAACAACAACAACAACCCGCCGCCACCACCACCTCCGCCACCTCCTCAACAGGATCGCTTGACTCGGTTTTTGAGGCTGAACCCACCTACCTTCACTAGCAGCACTGAACCAATCATCGCTGATGACTGGCTGCGTACGATCAACAAGAAGCTAGACACCGTGCAAGCTGTCGGAGCCGACAGGGTGCGTTATGCCGCACACCAGCTTGAAGGACCTGCTGCAGAATGGTGGGATAACTACCAAGTCACCCACCCGGATACTGATGCTATCACTTGGGAACAGTTTGAGTTAGCTTTTCGCACTCATCATGTGGCTGCTGGTGTCATGACTCTGAAGAGGCGCGAGTTTCGCGACCTACACCAGCTGCACCGTTCTGTCACCGAGTATGGTGAGCTTTTCAATAAGCTAGCCCGTTATGCACCCGATGATGTTTCAACTGATGCCAAGAGACAGGAGGAGTTCTTAAGAGGGCTCAATGATGAGATATCCATTCAGCTTGTGGCTCAGAAATTTGACAACTTTCAGGAACTCCTGGACAGAGCCATCGTGGTTGAATCCAAAAGGAAGAGCATAGAAAACCGCAAGAGGAAGTCTAACCCTCACAAACACTCTGTTCCGTACCAGAAGCAGCGCAATTCCTCACCGCCACCTTATAAAAATAATGGCCACAACCACAACAGTCATAACCATGGTGGACACAAACACAATGGGAATAAAAACCGCAATGGGAATGGCAACAATGGGAAGGATCTCAGTGAGGTGACATGTTTTAAGTGCAACAGGACAGGACACTATGCAACCTCTTGCCCCGAGAAGAAGAATGGCAATGGTAATGGGAATGGAAATGGACACAACCATGGCAATGGAAACGGGAAGAAGCCAAATCCGTTTGTCAAAGCCACGGTGAATCATGTTTCTATGGAGGATGCTTGTGATGCGCCAGACTCTGTGATTGGTAACTTCAAACTCAATTCTATTCCAGCAGTTGTTATTTTTGATACTGGTGCATCGCATTCATTCATATCAAGGGTATTTGTGGATAGAGGCAAGATACCAACAGAGACTATAAACTTTCCTCTAAGGGTAAGTTCTCCTAGGGGAGAAATAGTGGCAAACTCCGGTTGCCGGGAATTAGAACTAAGGATTGGGACACACATCTTTCCCACAAGTCTAGTAGTTCCAGAATCACAAGGATTAGACATCATCTTGGGCATGAATTGGATGACCGAATATGAAGGAGTCATAGATTGTGCCAAAAGAACTGTCATGCTCACCACACCGGAAGGAAAGAGAATTCGTATAAAGTCGAATTTCGCACTTAAAGAAGCCATGGTGAACTCTCTTAAGGGGGTTAGCTTGGAGGAGGTACCTATTGTAAAAGAATACCCGGATGTTTTCCCAGAAGAGCTACCCGGAATGCCACCCGACCGTGATATCGAGTTCCTCATTGACTTGATGCCAGGCACGGGGCCGATAGCTAAGAGACCATACAAGATGGATGTGGACGAGTTAAAGGAACTCAAGAAACAGCTTAGGGAACAACTGGACAAGGGATTCATCCAACCGAGCGCGTCATCTTGGGGATCACCCGTCCTATTTGTGGAAAAGAAGGATAAGACCAAGAGGCTGGTTGTGGACTACCGCTCGTTGAATGAAGTGACGATTAAGAATAAGTATCCTCTGCCCAACATCAATGACTTGTTTGACCAGTTAAAGGGAGCAAGTGTGTTCTCAAAGATCGATCTACGATCAGGCTACTTTCAGCTAAAGATTCGAGAACAGGATGTGCCCAAAACAGCATTCACCACAAGATACGGATTGTATGAGTACACCGTAATGTCGTTTGTTCTGACCAATGCCCCAGCATACTTCATGACCATGATGAACAAAGTGTTCATGGAATATTTGGACAAGTTTATCGTGGTATTCATAGATGATATACTCATATACTCTAAGGATGAGAAGGAACATGAGAAACATCCGCGCCTTATTATGGAGAAGCTAAGAGAACACAAGTTGTATGCCAAATTCAGCAAGTGCGAGTTCTGGTTAAAGGAAGTGGGATTCCTTGGTCATGTTGTGTCAGCAAAAGGAGTTGCCGTAGATCCTAGTAAGGTAGCTTCCGTGACGGAATGGGAGTCACCCAAGAATGTGGGGGATATTAGAAGCTTCTTGGGCCTCGCGGGATATTATCGGAGGTTCATTGAAAACTTTTCCAAAATAGCAAAACCCATGACGGAACTATTAAAGAAGGAGAAGAAGTTCCTATGGACCGAGGCATGTGAAGCAAGTTTTCAAGAATTGAAGAAAGCTTATAACGGCACCGATTACGTATCCTTTGATATCGAAGGATTTTCAAGTCTATTGTGAGGCTTCTCGACAAGGACTTGGAAGTGTATTGATGCAGGATGGGAAAGTGGTATCCTATGCCTCCCGACAACTTAAGAACCACGAACACATTTTCAACTACCCCACCCATGATTTGGAACTTGCGTCTGTGGTTCATGCACTCAAGGTATGGAGGCACTACCTCATGGGAAAACATTGTGATGTGTTCACAGATCATAAAAGTTTGAAGTACATCTTCACCCAAAAGGAGTTGAATATGAGACAAAGAAGATGGCTTGAGCTAATTAAGGATTATGACTTGGATTCTGGTACCATCCCGGAAAGGCAAAGCGTGGTGGCTGATGCCTTAAGTCGTAAGGTGTATGTAAATGGACTTACATGCAGCGAACTTCGGAGGATTTATGCAAACAATTCAGGGATCTCAGGCTAGAGATAGTTCCAAAAGGGCACGTAGCGACTATGGAAATAGTGTCCACCTTCCAAGAGAGAATCAAGGAAGCACAGAAGGGAGATGAAGAGTTGGAAGAAATAAGAATCAGGATAAGTGAAGGAAAGACTAAAGAATTTCGTCTGGACGAACAAGGAACCCTCTGGTATGGGAAGCGTTTGTGCGTTCCCAATGACCCCGATATCAGGAAGATGATTTTACAAGAAGCTCATGATTCGCCATACTCAATTCATCCAGGTAACACGAAGATGTACATGGATGTGAAGGATACATTCTGGTGGAATAACCTAAAGAGAGATATTGCAGAGTATATTTCTCTGTGTGATGTATGCAATAGAGTTAAAGCCGAGCATCAGAAACCGGTAGGACTACTCCAACCACTACCTATACCCGACTGGAAATGGGACAAGGTAGGCATGGATTTCATCACGGGATTGCCCCGGACTCGTTCTGGATTTGATTCTATCTGGGTAGTGGTGGACCACTTCACCAAGGTGGCTCACTTCATCCCCGTAAAGACCACATATACAAGTGCTAAGCTTGCTAAGATATACATGTCAAGAATTGTAAGTCTGCATGGTGTTCCCAAGGGAATTGTGTAAGATAGAGGCACCCAGTTTACTTCAAAGTTTTGGCGACAATTACATGAGTCTCTTGGAACCCGACTAGAATTCAGTACTGCCTTCCACCCTCAGACAGATGGCCAAACAGAAAGGGTGAATCAAATTTTGGAAGATATGTTGAGAGCTTGCGCACTGGACTATGGGTCTAGTTGGGACGATAACCTGCCGTATGCTGAGTTCTCATACAACAACAGCTACCAGACAAGTATCAAGATGGCTCCATTTGAAGTTCTATATGGCAGGAAGTGTAGGACTCCATTGCTATGGAATGGAGTTGGTGAACGCAGTCTTTTTGGACCTGACTTGATAAAGGATGCCGAAGAAAAGGTACGACAGATTCAGGATAGGCTAAAGGTAGCCCAATCCCGACAGAAGAGTTACGCTGATTCCAAGCACATAGATGTGGCTTATGAAATAGGGGACCATGCGTATCTCCGAGTTTCACCCCTACGAGGAGTTAAGAGGTTCGGAATCAAGGGCAAGTTAGCCCCACGATTCATAGGACCATATAAGGTTCTGACCCGTAGAGGAGAAGTTGCTTATCAGTTGGAGTTACCAGAAGGACTGACTGTTCATGATGTGTTTCATGTGTCGCAACTAAAGAAGTGTCACCCGGAGATGGCCGAAACACCGCTAAGAGACACCATTTCCCTAGATGAGGTTCAATTAGAGAATGACCTTACCTATGAGGAAAAACCCATCAAAATACTGGAAACAGCTGAAAGGATTACCCGCACCAAGACTATAAGATTCTGCAAGGTACAATGGAACCACCACTCCGAGGAAGAAGCTACGTGGGAGCGTGAAGAAGACATGAAGGCAGAACACCCACACCTATTTGCTAGCCAACCCGAATCTCGAGGACGAGATTCTTCTTAAGGGGGGTAGGTTTGTAACATCCCAGATTTTATATTAGGATGTTATTAGCTCCATGCATCATCCTTGCATCATGGCATTCTACAAATGAATTTTTACAACAAATCCTAAACACCTAAACCTAGCAAAACCCTAATAGTGTTTTGCCATATGTAAGCATTATTATAATGGTCAAGTTTGAGCCTTCTAAAAACTATGTAAAAACAGTAAACCATGGTCCTATGTTGACCACCTTATTTTTACAAAAATTTGGAAACAAGTTTCATCACTTTTGGACTTGTCTTGCAAAAGTTATTTGGGTTTTACCAAAACAGAAATTGAAAAATGTTAAAAAAAAAGAGACAGTGGCCAACCTAGCTGGGCCGGCTCATAGCCCACCCCTTGGCCTCAGTGATTACAGCTTGCTTGCGCCAGCCAGGTCATGACCAGCAGCTGGGGTCCCACCCCGTCGTCTTCCTCCTGGAGACCGCAGCGGACACAGCTCCTGCCGCGTCGGGACAACCCCAAATCCCAACGGATTTCGACCGCCCCTTCCCCCAAGTCTTGGACTATATAAAGCCGACCCTCTCGTCGTTTTTCCCTTTGAAAAACCCTAGCCCAAGCCCTCGCCCGACCGCCGCCGTTCTTCTCGCCGTTGCCGCGCTCGGGGACGGTTGAGGTCCCGGCGATTTGCGCCACCCCGAACCCTCCTTCGCTGTTGGTTGTCCTTCCCGTGCTTCACCGCTTCATCTGGCCCTTTTTCCCCTTCTACAGAGCGCTAGATCACGCGCGATTTCTCGCCGACGCCTCGCCGGAGTTCGTGGAGATCGGCGGAGCACTGCAGCTGAACGGGGAAGGGAACGGGGAAGCTGGTCTCGCGAACGGGACCGCGAGGAGGAGCCGCGCTCCGTCGACCACACCGCCGCCTCGGGGAAGCCACCAGGGCACCGCCAACCATCTCCACCAACGCCGCCGCCACCCATCGCCGCCGTCGCCGCCAGGGTGAGTCGCCACGCCCTCGCGACCGTCCGATCTGCCACCTACGGCTTAGATTAGAACCGATGCCGAAGGGGCATCGGCGAACCCCACGCTGCCGCGTGTCAAGAACGTCGGTGCCAGCGCCCGCGCCGCGTCACCCTCCCCTCCGCGCCAGCTGGGTCAATCGGAAGCCTCCACCTGGCGTGTTTAGAGTTAGGGTTAGATCAAGTTTTGCAGATTTGATCTAAACATTGCGAAAATCATATAAAATTGAATTTTTGGCAAAATTTAGCTTATAATATACTGTTGGATTCCTAATTTTATGTAGAATACAGATCTGCAATAATATTCCAAGTTTGTAGTAATGTTTTAGGTGTAGATTTTAATCATTAGATTAGAGTGTTTATTCTATAGAAAAATAATTAAAATTCTGTTTTAATTGATTCTAGTTGCAATGACCTTGTTCCAATAAAGCCTACTGGACAAAATTATACAACCTTGCTTAAGATCATTAGATCTAGTTTGGGGCTAATTAGATGGTTTGATCTCCTTTAACCCTAGGAATTGTTTTAGTGACTCAATTAGATCTAAACCCTTGGGAAATCAATCCTAGTGACACCCTTACACTATTACAACACAATCTTGCTACCTTGGTCAATTTAGAAGAACCAACCTTGCATAAATTACCATGTGCATGCATGCATGATTACCTCTGTGATATGTTTTGAACAAGTTGTGATCAGATCTATGTTTGCGATTCGTTAGATTGTTCGGAGTGTGCTAAGGAGTGCTATTGTGTAGAGTGCTGCTCGGATCAAGGCAAGTTACACCACTTGTTCATAACTTTTGTCCCAGTTTTGATTCTATGCATGTGATCTTCAAAATTTTGTAGTATGCATGTGTAGGATGTTCTAGTAGAATTTTTCCTTAGTATTATTTTGCAAGTGCGATGATTTTGTAGTATGCCATGAGTAGCTCTATACTTAAGATTTTCCCTCCTAATAGGTTACCCCTGTTTTTGCTAAGTATTGCTTGCTATGCTATATATATAAAGTACCGTTGGGGGGTTCGAAAGACAAAGAATTTTTCTAAGTATAAAGGCTCTCTAGAGCAAATTTTTCTTCTCAAATCCACTTCAAAATAAAACTAAGTTTTCTTCTGGGCGAAATGGTTGTAGGGTCAACGAGTGAGAATTTGGTGGAGGACGGCCGCCCAGGAATCAAAGAAGTCTGCCATGTTTCAGAATTCAGAAGCTTCCAGTGCAACCACAATACATTATGGGCTTTGTCTTGGCCTAGTACTTAGTGGGAAACCTCACCTGGGTACCAATATTTGGAGGTTCTTGGCACGGTTGGATCCGGAAGGTAGAGGGGCTACTAAGGGAAAGCCTCGACATGGTTTTGTCTGTAAAAGGACTTGATCGTGGATTGTGGGTAAAGTGCACAAACTCTCGAGAGTATTGCAATCTGATCGATCAGCCGTGTTCACGGTAACAGAACAACAATGAGCGTCTGAAGGATGGAGCCTCTGAAGGATCTTCCTCTCTCTTTTCTAAAACAAGTTTTGCAACCCCAAGGCGTGAGTAATATCGCCAATGGGTGGGATTTTGGGGAACTTGGTGTGTAATATCCAAGTGTCACTTGGTGCGTAATATCCAAGTGTTTGGTTGGTTGGACACTTGGTGCGTAATATCCTCGTGTGCCACTCGACCTTATGTTATCTAAGCAAATGTTTACAAAGTAGGACAATCCTCTTCTTCTCTCTACTTAAGAAAACTAGCTTTGAGCAAATGAACTCTACAGCCTATACCAGCCTTGCATGTAGAGATAGTATTTTCTCTCCTTGGTGTAATTTGCCAATACATTCAAAGTATTGACCCAACTTGTTGGCTGCACGTCTTATGTGCCGAATCCGAAGATTGAAAGGTGCGTAGGGATCGCGGGTCTACACTCGACAAGCCTGGGGCGTTGATGGACTCATGCTACTTTTATGTTTCCGCTGTTATTTGAGCTAGCTTAGTGCTAAGCAATTTTTGTAATAAATTCATACTCTGGATTCCACGGGTAATAAAGACTTTGTGTTTTACATGATATTTCATCGACTGTGAGTGCTAGCTATTGATCCAGGGACTAGCATGTTAATCACAGGGACTCAGGATCCTTATCGATCCGAGGTCATTACACCGACCCTACTTGACACCCGGTGAGCCCCGACCCCTCACCGGCCGCTAGGTTTTCGTTCTGCGGCGTTGTCTCGCGTCGATGATGACTCCCAGTCGTTGGATTATAATCAGATCAAACGACCCACGTTTCCCCATACCGCTTCGCCCAGCCCCGTGTCATTGACGAGTGGGGACACCCACTTAAGCGAGCAGAACGCTAGCTTAGCGAAGCCCATTATCTTTTCCCGCACAGTCTAGTGATTTGAATTAGATCTTTTTCTTTTTAATTCAAACACACTTCTGTACCCATTTTGAAAAATCAATCCAGATCGATTCAGTGATCCATTTTGAATGAAACCAATTTTGTTGGAAAGGTCTATGAATGCTGAATCCAAGCCCGTTGGATTCAAGTCATTTGGATCTGTAGATCATCCTTACTAAAAATAACAAGGCATAAGCTTTTCTGCATTCAAACATTTTTCAAATTTAAACCATAATAGCTTTGAGTTGATTCCAACTCTCAAAAATCACATTGAACCATACCTTTCAGAATATATAAAAATATATAGGTTTACTTACAGAAATAATGTTCAAGTAATAAAAGAATGCTACATAGGCATTTCTAGTCACTTTATTTAATTAAAATAAAAGGGTAAAACCTTATTAAATTGTGACACCACTTTAAATCACATTCCCATGGACTACAATATGTGGGGATGACATGTGTCAACATGCTCCCATGTTTGGTTTGGAGAATATTAAATCTTAAGTAGTTTTTCAATGAGTAGAAATTACTTTTCTAAAAATAAAAGGAATTAAACCAAGCCTTAACCTTGTAATGTTAGAGATGATGCTAGATCATCTATAGGACCCTTGTGTGTGATGATTGCAAGTAGTTAAGTATTGTTTGGTGATTGTGTACCTCGTATTTATTCATAGACGCTAGTACCGACCAAGGATACGTGGAGGAAGGAGGATACTACGAAGAAGAAGCCGAGGAGGACTTCAACCACTGCTCTGCACAAGGCAAGCTAGTAACCTTGCAAGCTAACACTTGCAATTTAGCAAGCTTATATTGACACTGATGCAAGCCTAATACTACTAGTTGAATGTGCAAGCTGAGACTATACCTATGCAAACCACTACTTGTTACTATGCCCACTATATGCCTTAAGCATATGTGATCATATCCACTTGATAAACCAATCCTAGTTTTACTTGCAAGCTTCTTACTTTATTTCTTTATGAAATATCTTACTTAGAGTTTGCTTAAGAGTTTGGTAGATACTAGAAAGTTATCTGAAGGTGGCATAAAGAGCATAAAATTTGGCCTAAGTTAGAAACCTTGATATCATCCTAAGCTATAAGGTTGTACTAAGTTGAAACTCCACTAGTTTACCACCCCTCATTAGTACTACCCCCACTTGTAGATGCTAGTGCTAAGCATAAAACTTGATCAACTTTAGATGGGAATACTTGGTGAAAATGGTTATGAAAACCTTGGAATGATGGATCATTCTATTGAAATGTTTTGGACATGTGTTTCCGAACACTTGATGATTTTGGGTGATGAAAATGTTGAGGCATGAGCCTTAGCCTTCTATAAAACTGATGGTTGTCTGGATGCGATACCATTCCAATTTTATCGTACAACCACAATACCCGAAGATTGGGTAGGGATTGACTAGAAACTTATATACCTTAGTATTAGTTCCCTCACGGCCAAGGTCTGAGCTGAGGCTACCTTGTGAAGATTGTCCACCTGTGTAGTACCCAAGATGACAGTTGGTCATGGTTGGGAGGCCAAACTCACAGGAGAGGTGCTTATACTAGGGCGTGTAATTGAAAGGTTAGGATCGATTATCCGCATACTGAGTATGGTGAATTCAGGATTTGTTCCTGACGGATGTATCAAATTTTGTGGTGAAAGTGTACAATCTCTGCAGAGTGTCAAACTATTCGAATAGCCGTGTCCGCGGTTATGGACAGTTGGAGTGGCCATATTGTTCCCCCGTCAGACTTTTCAAAATGACTTGTGAAATGAATTGAGACTTTGACTTGACTACAACAGAGTTGTGACGTGAGTTACAAGATCCCACTTAAGAGTTATAAAATTGTGACTAGCTTTGGAACTTAGTATAGATAAATATGGCTTTTGCAAAACAACCCTAGAGCCTAGTGTCCTATTATCCAAAAAAAACCTTTACCTGTTAGTATTAGTTTGCGAGTACTTAAAGAGTACTCATGGCTTTGTCCCTGGCTATTCCCATGGCCAGACTATGAAGAGGAGTACCTGGAGGATGGACCCCAGGGAGGTTACGACAACTAGGATCATCTCACATCGTCAGCATTGCTTGTGACCCCGAGGATGGAGCTTCGCCTACGCTACTGTTATTATTACGTATTCTGCTGCTTGAAGTTGTATTAAGAACTGGATCATGAGATCCCTATTTGTGTAAGAACTTATCGTGGTAATGGATGATGTACTACGGTATCCAATTCTGTTATGTCACGCAAAAATGGTAATCCTGGGATTGCGATGTATGGCATAACAGGCATCTGGGCTTAAAAATTCGGGTGTTGACAGCACAGCGCTTACGCGGGCTGGTTAAGTCGCTGTCCCCACGCGTCAGTGAGACAGGGGGTGCGAAGCGGTATGGGGCGATGTGGTGCGTTCGATCTGGTTCTAATCCAACGGCTGAGGGTCATCGTCGACGTTAGGCAACGCCGGTGAGACAGAAACCTAGCGCGATAGGTGGGGGTCGCTGGGGGCTCACCGGCGAAGTGCTGCTCGCCTTGCTCTGGGAACAGGGTGGCATGATCAGTGAGGAGAGGGGAGTGAGATGGTGTGCTCAATTCGGCTGGGGGTGGCCTCTATTTATAGTCGCGACGGCGAGACCGAACAGGATGGGCAGGCGGCGGTGGCGACATGGCTACGGGCGGCTAGAGGCATGGCCGGCGGTGGCGATCGCTTGGTGGTCTCCTGGCGATGCTCTACGGCTTTAATGCGTGCGTAGGGGCGGTGCGGTTTGGTCTGGAACGCGTGATGCTCTGCGCGGCAGAGGCGGCGTCTTCAACGGCGAGCGGTGGCTGTGAGGCATGGGGCAGCGAACGGGGATGTCTGGCGGTCTCCTGGGTTGGTGGTGATCATGTATGCATGCGGCGAGGGCGGCGCGCGGTCTGTGGGCGTCGGTCGAGCGTGGCGCTTTGGCGCATGCTCGGCATGGTTGCTGGCGAGCTGGGCGCAGTCCGTGCGTGTGGTCCAGGGTTTGGCAACGCTCGCGGTTAGGACAGGGAGTGGTGGTGGACGGTGGGCTGCCTCCCAGACATGTTTGCTAGGCTTGTTTCTTCTCCTAGCTTGCTGTCTCTACTGGGGTGGCATGGTGAGCTTCGGCTGTTCACCATTGATGTCATTGCCCAACTTACAGTGAGGCTAGTGCTTGGTTTAACTTGCTAGATGATCTACTGAGATGATTGTGAGCTAAAGAGGGGACAAGTTAGGCTTCAATCACTGCTCACAATAGTGTTTAAGATTTTGATGATTTGTGTCTGCAAAGTGTTTGATGAAATGGCCGCAAGAATTCAAGTTTTGAATTTTGGAAAGATTTTTGGTGGGTGTGCTAGGTTGGTGCTGGTGAGTCTGCAGATGCTTAGGTTTTGAAAGTTGAGCTTGTTTGAGTGGTTTTTGAAAAAGTGGGATCTTCCCATATGATAAAGATTCAATTTTGAACTGTCATTTAAACTATGCATTTGAAAGTTTCTGGATGATCACAAAGTGGGCCTTGATACTTTGTTATGAGTACTATCAAGGGGTGCAAAGATCCAGAAAAGTTTCTGTTAAGTTCTGAAAGTTTGGGACAGCCAAAGTAGGCATGGGAGGTAAATTGGTCAAAATGACCATTCACTCATTTTGTTTGTTTTGATTTGTTTGTCTTTGGGAAAAGTTTGGGGATTGTTTAGATGATGTTTAAATCACCTAAGAAACATTTTACAAGCAAAGAAACACATAAACAAGGCAATTGAAAAGAATTCAAAATGGGATGCATACACACATGCATGCTTTCATATTTTTATTTAGAAAAGTTTTTGTTAACCCTAATTTTGGTGATTAGAGTTTGATGATCCAAGTTTAATATTTTTGGGATGTTACAAACCTTCCACCCTTAAACAAAATCTCGTCCCGAGATTTGAAAAAGGACGAATAAGATTACCTAAGATTTGAAGAGATCGGGAAACTCTATCCTGATGTGATCTTCGCGCTCCCAGGTAGCTTCCTCTTCTGTGTGGTTGCTCCACTGAATCTTGAGAAACATGATGCTTCGGGTTCGGGTAGTTCTGAAAGCTTCTTCCAAAATACGGATGGGTACTTCGGGATAGGTTAGGTCATCGTTGATCTCTATGGTCGGGTGATCGATGTTTTTGAACACTTCGGTCTTCTCTGGGACTTCGAGACACTTGCGAAGTAATGAGATATGGAACACATTGTGCACGCCTGACATCTCTTCGGGTAGTTCCAATTGATACAACACTTCTCCTCGACGGTTCAGAATCTTGAAAGGTCCGATATATCTGGGGACTAACTTTCCTTTGAGTTGGAAACGCTGCATTCCCTTCAATGGCGACACTTTCAGATATACAAAATCTCCTATGTTGAAGCCGAGGTCTCGACGTCTCTTGTCGGTGTAACTCTTCTGTCTGGACTGGGCTGTCTTGAGGTGCTCACGAATCTTGTGAACCTTCTCTTCTTCTTCTCGTAGGATGTCGGGTCTGAAAATCTGACTCTCTCCTACTTCTGACCAGTTCAAAGGGGTGCGACACTTCCTTCCGTACATAAATTCAAATGGGGCCATTTGCAAACTAGCTTGATAACTATTGTTGTATGAAAATTTTGCAAATGGCAGACAATCTTCCCACTTGGATCCATATTCTAACACACATGCTCTCAGCATATCTTCGAGTATTTGATTTACTTGCTCCGTTTGTCCATCGGTCTGAGGGTGATATGCAGTGCTGAAATCTAGGCGGGTTCCTAAACCTTCTTGAACTTTCTTCCAGAATCTCGTGGTAAACTGAGTTCCTCGATTCGATACGATGTTCTTGGGGACTCCATGCAAACTAATGATTCTAGCGATGTATAACTCCGCTAGTTTCGATCTCTGATAGGTGGTCTTGACGGGTAAGAAATGGGCGACTTTGGACAATTGGTCCACTATGACCTAGATAGAGTCATTTCCCCTAATAGAAGTAGGCAGTCCAGTGATAAAGTCCATTCCAACGGAATCCCCTTTCCATTCCGGAATCTGCAATGGTTGCAACAATCTAGCGGGTCTTTGATGTCCTGCCTTGACTCGCTGACATATATCACACTGGGCGATATAGCTTCCGATTTCTCTCTTCATCTTATGCCACCAAAATTGCTCTTTTAAATCTTGATACATCTTAGTTCCTCCGGGATGGATAGAATAAAGAGTATCATGAGCCTCCTTCAGAATAACTTCTTTCAACTCAGAATCTGCTGGTACACAAAGGCGTCATTTGTACCACAGAACTCCTTCTTCGTCTTCGGTGAATCCGGGTACTTTGCCTGTACCGATACGACGCTTGATTCCGTCGATACTAGCATTTCCCTTCTGCGCCTCTTTAATCTGACTGATCAAAGTGGGATGGAGTTCTATGCTAGCCAAAAATCCTTCACTCACTAATTCCATTCTAAAATCTTCCATTTCTTTATGCAAGCTTGGTTGCTCCTTCAAGATCATGGAGTTCAAGCGGCACGGCAATCTGCTAAGGGCATCTGCTACCACATTGGCTTTACCAGGGTGATAGTGAATGTCCAGATCGTAATACTTGATTAGCTCAATCCATCTTCTCTGTCTCATATTCAGCTCCTTCTGAGTGAATATATACTTCAGACTCTTGTGATCCGTATATATCTCACAATGATTTCCCATCAGGTAATGTCTCCATGTCTTCAGGGCTAGAACTACGGCTGCGAGTTCGAGGTCATGGGTTGGGTAATTTTTCTCATGTTGCTTCAGTTGTCGAGATAGATAAGATATAACTTTGCCTTCTTGCATTAGCACACATCCGAGACCGATCTTGGATGCATCACAATACACATTGAAGGGCTTCGTGATATCCGGCATGATTAAGATTGGGGCTGAAATCAATCTCCTCTTGAGTTTTTGAAAACTCGCTTCACATTTGTCATTCCATTCAAACTTCTTGTCCTTCTTCAGCAATTGGGTCATGGGTATGGCGATACTCGAGAATCCTTCTATGAACTTGCGGTAGTATCCCGCCAATCCGAGAAATGCACGAACTTGGGTTTGAGTGGTTAGGGCTTGCCAATCTTCGACATCTTTCACCTTCGCAGGGTCAACGGCAATTCCTCCGGCTGATACAATGTGACCGAGCAATCCTACCTCCTGTAACCAGAATTCACATTTGCTAAACTTGGCATACAACTGATGCTCTCTAAGGGTTCCAAGAATGGTCCCTAGGTGTAGCTCATGTTCTTCCGATTTGGAATAAATCAGAATGTCATCAATGAAAACAACGACAAACTTATCTAGGAAGTCCATAAAAATGTTATTCATGAGGTTCATGAAATAAGCGGGGGCAATGGTTAATCCAAAAGACATGACTGTATACTCGTACAATCCATATCTAGTGGTGAAGGCAGTCTTTGGAATATCCTCTACACAAATTTTGAGTTGATGATACCCAGTTCTAAGATCAATCTTAGAAAACATTTTGGCACCGGTCAACTGATCAAACAAATATTCTACCTTGGGCAAGGGATACGTGTTCTTCATGGTGACATCATTCAACTTCCGATAATCTGTACACAAACGGTTACCTCCATCTTTCTTGTCCACAAACAAGACAGGTGATCTCCAAGGTGACGCACTTGGTTGAATCAATCCAATTTCCAACATGGAATCCAGTTGCTTCTTCAGTTCCTCTAGTTTTGACAGGTTCATACTATATGGTCTCTGGGCTATGGGTCCTGTTCTGGGGATTAGTTCAATGATAAACTCGATATCCCGATCTGGGGGCATACCGGGCAAAACATCTGGAAATACATCGGGGTATTCACAGACTATCCGGACTTGGTCAATGGTAGGTTGGGCTATACTCTTGTTGCACTTGAATTGACGAGGTAAGGTTTCAGATATATGCTCGACTGATATTCCGGCTGTACTAGTCATGGTTATGGCTTTCTTGGCACAGTCAATCAATCCTTTATGTTTGGACATCCAATCCATTCCTAGTACTACTTCCAAACCTTTAGTTCCGAGTACTATCAGGTTAGCATAAAAATCTATGCCATGGATTCAGATAGGGACGGCTTTACAAATTTGCCTAGCCTTGGTGGTTGATCCGGGAATTTGAACAATCATGACATGCTTCAGTTTGGTTGGTTGAATTTTACTAGTGCATGCAAATTCTTCGGTGACAAATGAGTGCGATGCACCAGAATCAAACAACACTCTTGCAAGTACTGAATTAACAGAAAACATATACAGCACGACGTCTGGCGCTTCCTGAGCTTCTTCAGCATGCATGAGAAAAAGACGGCCATTGCGGTTGAGCGAATTCCCTGGGGCAAACCTTCTTCTGGGCTGAACACGACGCTGCTGCTGAGCTGGGGCTTTGGCATTGGGTGGTGCGGTTTTCTTCTTGTTGGGGCACTCGTTGGAGTAGTGACCCTTATTTCCACAATCATAACAAGTCACTTGCGACTTGTCCTTTGCTGCTACAGGCACAACATTGCTTCCAGTCCTCGGGGCAGTGTTGGTGTTGGCGGTAGCATTGTTGGTGTTGAACTTGGGTGGGGCACGGTTGAAATTGCTAGAGTTACCGGGGTTGTTGTGATTTCCTCCAGGCCTAGGGTTTCCATGGTTGGTATAGGTCGGACGGTTCATCGGAGGTCTGTTGGTTCTTGGGGCAAATCTTGGAGATGAGTTAGGGCGATACTTTGAGGTCTGATGGGTTCCTGGCTGATGCATCATGCGACGCTTGCGGTTCTCATTGGCTTGGTTGATCTTTCCTTCCATCTGGATAGCAGAGTCAACAAGGGCTTCAATATCCGCAAAGGGGATATTGACTAACACTGTCTGCATCTCATCATGCAGACCATTCAGGAATCTTTCTTTCTTCTTGGCTTCGGTGTCGATCTCATCCGGGGCATACCTAGCTAATGACAAGAATTTGTCACGGTATTCAACTACGGTCATCCTTCCTTGCTTCAGTTCTCTGAACTCGTCTCTCATTCTCTTGATCAAACCCGGTGGCACATGGGTTCTGCTAAACTTGACCTTGAATTCCTCCCAGGTCATCATCTGGCCTCCGGTCATTTCGCGAACACTGTTCCACCATGCCCTGGCATCTCCGGCTAGATAGTGGGTGGCGAACAGAACTTTCTCGTTGGCTTCCACTCCGGTGACTTCTAGGTTATTTCCTATGGTTTGCAGCCAATCATCAGCGTCTAGGGGTTCTTCTGACTTAGTGAAAATAGGTGGGTTGGTATTCTGGAAATTCTTGAGCTTAGATCCATGGTTGTCCTGGTTTCCGTGGCCTTGGTTGTTGTGGGCTAGCTGAGCTATCTGTTGCAGAGTGGATAGGTTGGCTTGACGTTCCGCTCTTTCAGCTTCGCGGTCAAAAGTCAACATTTGCAGAATTTGTAACATCGGGTTCGGGGATGAACCACTTCCTCCGCGTGGCATCTGAAGATTGAGATAGATCATGAGAAAAGAGTGAATTTTCTAAGGTTCTGGGATTTTGAAAAGTTTTTAAAGTTTGACTCAAATTTTTCTAGAAACTTGCATTTCATTCATTCATTCATAGCACACGATACAACACACACCATAACAAAGAAAAACATATGGTTTTAAGAACCATTCTGGAAACTATGATACAGTGGGACCGAATACTACTCACTACGCTAGTGCTCAAGTGCTACTACTCCTCAGAATCGGTGGCTTCGTCATCTTCATCGTCATCGATGAAGGCGAAATCATCCTCATTGGTGAAGAAGTCCATAGCCTGATCCTCCAGAAAATCATCATCATCGCTGAGATAGGAGTAGGGGTCTCCACGAAGATCCTCTCCGGCATTCTCCCTTTCCTCCAACTGCATGTCTCTCTCGTGGATGGTCTCCTCCAAAGATGAGATACGGTGGCGAAGACGGGCAATGATGCGCTCCTTCTTGTCCAGCTGACGGCGGCGAGACTTGCGATCCTTTGCTAGCATGGCGATGGTTTGATCCTTCGTCTTGATGATGGCAGACTTGTGGTTGGAGTAGTCACGACAGTTATCCAACTCCTGTTGACGATCGTACATCATGAAGCTAAGGTGGTCCAATTGAGTCTTCAGATCAGGGTGGTAGGGGGCTTGCAGTAGTTGTCCATTTGCATCACGCCTTGGGCAAAACTCAAAGCGGGTTCCCTTGATCTGATTGACACTCTGCCCACATAGACGGGAAAGAGCTTCCTGCATGGCCCTGGAAAGTCCATCGAGCTAGTTGTTCTCTCTTAAGGTAAATTGAATTCCCTCAGCAGTGGGAGGTTCAATCTTTCCTCGGAGACTTGCAACAATTAGACACTGCAGATCTTTTTCTCCTTAATCATTGAGCTGAGCTCCGAAGAACTCGGGGTGCAGATGCTCTAGAAGTTCCGAAAGCTGGTCCAAATCCCTCTCAAAGATAAGGTCTCCTCCATTCCCCAACTGATAAAACTTGTTGTACTTCACGTCCATCTATAAGAATATAGGATGAGTAAGTTAGTAGAGTGATCAAGTGTGTCAAAAATTTATGTGTTTTGCAAGAGTTTTTGAGGAACATGAATTTTCATGAAAGAACCAAATGGATAAGAATGAGAATAAATTTTTGTAAATATTTGTTTTCTTTGGTTTTGAAACTATGTTTTTGGTTCAAACGTCCAGTCTAACTAGGGTCTCCTATGGTCAGGATGGCTCTGATACCAACTTGTCAACACCCAGATTTTTAATCCCAGATGCCTGTTATGCCATACATCGCAAGCCCAGGATTACCATTTTTGCGAGACATAATAGAATTGGATACCACAGTACATCATCCATTACAAACCATACATAAGGTCTTACACTGTAATAACCTAGAATTTTTGGGTTATTAATTAATTATGGTTAGATAATTTTTTTACTTCTAATTATATATTGAGAATTGCACTAATATCTAGTTTTAAAATTGGGCAATTCTCTGCATGCAATAATAAAATTGGAAAGTTAAAAGTGGCCATCTCTCTTACTTGTGTATGCGTGTTTCACTAAGCTAACCAGTAGTACTAGTATCATTGATGGAGCTTAGAATAATATCATGCATGCATGCACTGAAGGTGTACGAGTGGTAGTGATATTTTAGGAGATGCAACGTGGCCTTGTTCTAATGGACATACATGTCTTGTTGGCAGAGTGCATGCGAGCCTTGTTTCTTCCGTGGAGTTCTGCATGTTAGTTAGACTATAAACCTCTCACATGTGCACCCCTAACTCAGCAATGCCTTGATATTTTTCATCAGCTACCGATCGGCGGCGGCAACATGGCCATGATATTTTGAGGCTTAGGCGGTTCCTTGTCCTATAAATAGGCCCAGTCTTGCCGTGTATCACACCACACACACACTGCATCGATTAGTTAGGTCTAGATAGTGAGAGCTATTGAGCAAGAGAGCTAGCTGATAAAGAGAGTGTTTGAACAGAGAGACATCGACCAAGAACATGCATACGTTGCTTGGAGGAAGTAGAATCTAGCGGGAGGTGCTGCCGAAGTATTGATTCATCGTAGTGGATAGGCGATCTGCCTGCGTATTTAGATGTATGTATTTTGGACGAGGAGAGTAGACAGAGGCGCACGGTGAATTTTATAGGAGACGCTGGTGAAGTTTGGAGAATAGCATTATACTGTCGTGGTTTATTTAATCTTGGTTTTCTTATGGGGGTATATTGATCTTGTTTATATTTCATGAAGACGTATTTCTGTTACATGCAAGCTTCTTATACAACTCTCGTATATTTTATAAATTACATGTTATTATTTAAACTATGATATAATATTTGAGATATGAGAGTTGTGGATATTTCTTTGAAATATTTATGGCTGATGCGCTGGTGTTGTGATACGTTGATGGATTCGTTTGGAGCCACCGATATGAACCGGGCATTTAGCATGAATATGGATCTGGGTAATGGCATGAAAATTAATATGAATGTTTTCTGAAGTAAAACTGGGTGCTACAAAGGTAATCGTATTGTACCGGTCACGGTCCAGGTATGTGACTAGCTGAGTTCTCCGCTGGGTACGGCCCTGAAACGGAACGTGTCGGTGATGGATCCGTAGGAGCGGCCGACATGAGTAAATTCAGGTGTCCGGGTTCTAGTGGGTAAAAGAGCTCTGCTCTTCTAGCGCCTGTGTGGTGCTAGTCGAGGCTGTCGACGTCGGAGTACCCCTCTACAGATTGTGAAAGCGTTAATATTAACCCCTTTGACTCCCGGGTTTAGGAATGCTTACTTTCATGTGTGGCACCATGCATTTTAAATTTCTTAATTAATTTAATTATCTATTTTTTGTAAAGTAAGTCTATTTTACAATTTATATGATTGTGTGTATGATTGGTTTATTGAGTATTCGTATTCACCCTTGCTCCCTAATGTTTTTGGTTAGATAATCTAGTTATATTCCTTTGTAAATGTAAAATAAATATGTAATATAATTATTTTTGAGCTTCTCGATGTCCACTGTGCCTGTTTTTAGCCTTACGGGTATATAGGCCTCCCGGCCTATATGCGCGTGGCGGCTGTCATTTCTTCCGGGACCGGTCTCGGGGCGTGATAGTTAAAGTGGTATCAGAGCCAGGTTTCGATCCTGGGACCTATGGGTTATGGGCCCACCACGCTTCCGCTGCGCGGGGCAAAATGGATAGACCGTAAGTTAAGCTTTTTCGACTACATGTTTTCTTATTTATTGCTAACATATAGATTTTTTTTGTTACATGTATGATTTGTTTGGATGGTAAAAAAAATTGTTTTGCTTACGGTTGAATTAGGAAATATCATACGCGCTAACTTTAAGAAAAGTAAGTTCGTTTTTTTCTGAATTTCGAGGACGAAATTATAATAAGATGGGTAGGATGTAATAACCTAGAATTTTTGGGTTATTAATTAATTATGGTTAGATAAATTTTTTACTTCTAATTATATATTTAGAATTGCACTAATATCTAGTTTTAGAATTGGGCAATTCTCTACATGCAATAATAAAATTGGAAAGTTAAAAGTGGCCATCTCTCTTACTTGTGTATGCATGTTTCACTAAGCTAACTAGTAGTACTAGTATCATCGATGGAGCTTAGAATAATATCATGCATGCATGCACTGAAGGTGTACGAGTGGTAGTGATATTTTAGGAGATGCAACGTGGCCTTGTCCTAATGGACATACATGTTTTGTTGGCAGAGTGCATGCGAGCCTTGTTTCTTTCGTGGAGTTCTGCATGTTAGTTAGTCTATAAACCTCTCACACGTGCACCCCTAACTCAGCAATGCCTTGATATTTTTCATCGGCTACCGATCGGCGGCGGCAACGTGGCCGTGATAGTTTGAGGCTTAGGCGGTTCCTTGTCCTATAAATAGGACCAGTCTTGCCGTGTCTCACACCACACACACACTGCATCGATTAGTTAGGTCCAGGTAGTGAGAGCTATTGAGCAAGAGATCTATCTAATAAAGAGAGTGTTTGAACAGAGAGAGATCGACCAATAATATGCGTACGTTGCTTGGAGGAAGTAGAATCTAGCCGGAGGTGCTGCCGAAGTATTGATTCATCGTAGTGGATAGACGATCTGCCTGCGTATTTAGATGTATGTATTTTGGACGAGGAGCGTAGACAAAGGTGGCCGGTGAATTTTATAGGAGACGCTGGTGAAGTTTAGAGAATAGCATTATACTACCGTGGTTCATTTAATCTTGATTTTCTCATGGGGGATATATTGATCTTGTTTATATTTCATGAAGACGTATTTCTGTTACAGGCAAGCTTCTTATACAACTCTCGTATATTTTGTAAAGTACATGTTATTATTTAAACTATGATATAATATTTGAGATATGAGAGTTGTGGATATTTCTTTGAAATATTTATGGCTGATGCGCTGGTGTTGTGATACGGTGATGGATCCGTTTGGAACCACCGATATGAGCCGGGCATTTAGCATGAATATGGATCTAGGGAATGGCATGAAAATTAATATGAATGTTTTCTGAAGTAAAACTTGGTGCTACGAAGGTAATCGTATTGTACCGGTCACAGTCCAGGTATGGGACTGGCTGAGTTCTCCGCTGGGTACGGCCCTAAAACGGAATGTGTCGGTGATGGATCCGTAGGAGCGACCGACATAAGTAAATTCAGGTGTCCGGGTTCTAGTGGGTAAAAGAGCTCTGCTCTTCTAGCGCATGTGTGGTGCTAGTCGAGGCTGTCGACGTCGGAGTACCCCTCTGCAGATTGTGAAAGCGTTAATATTAACCCCTCTGACTCTCGGGTTTGGGAATGCTTACTTTCATGTGTGACACCATGCATTTTAAATTGCTTAATTAATTTAATTATCTATTTTTCGTAAAGGAAGTCTATTTTACAATTTATATGATTGAGTGTATGATTGGTTTGTTGAGTATTCGTACTCACCCTTGCTCCCTAATGTTTTTGGTTGCAGTCGAGACTAGCATGCGGGAATTGTCGTCGTTACGAGGAGTAGGCTGGATCGGTGGGAGGGAAGCGAATTAGAGAATCTAGTTATATTCCTTTGTAAATGTAAAATAAATATGTAATATAATTATTTTTGAGCTTCTCGATGTCCACTGTGCCTGTTTTTAGCCTTATGGGTATATAGGCCTCCCGACCTATATGAGCGTGGCGGCTGTCATTTCTCCCGGGGCCGGCCTTGGGGCATGACATACACAAATAGGGATCTCATGATCCAGTTCTTAATACAACTTCAAGCAGCGGAATACGTAATAATAACGGTAGCATAGGCGAAGCTCCATCTTCGAGGTCACAGGCAATGCTGACGATGGGAGATGATCCTAGTTGTCGTAATCTTCCTGGGGTCCATCCTCCAGGTACTCCTCTTCATAGTCTGGCCATGGGAATAGCCAGGGACAAAGCCATGAGTACTCTTTAAGTACTCCCAAACTAATACTAACAAGTGAAAGGGGTTTTTGATAATAGGACACTAGGTTCTAGGGTTGTTTTGCAAAAAGCCAGATTTATCTCTACTAAGCTGAGAAGCAAGAGAAGCTAGTTGAAGTTTTATAACACCTAAGTGGGAACTTGTATTTCATATCACAACCCTGTTGTGGTCAAGTCAAAGTCTCAATTCATTTCACAAGTCTTTTGAAAACATCTGACGGGGAAACAGTATGGCCACTCAATCGTCCATAATCATGACGCGGCTATTCGAATAGTTTGACACTCTGCAGAGATTGTACACTTTCACCATAATATTCGATACATCCGTCAGGAACAACTCCTGAATTCACCATACTCAGTATGCGGATAATCAATCCTAACCTTTCAATTACACGCCCTAGTATAAGCACCTCTCCTATGAGTTTGGCCTCCCAACCATGACCAACTGTCATCTTGGGTACTGCACAGGTGGACAATCTTCACAAGGTAGCCTCACCTGAGACCTTGGCCGTGAGGGAACTAATACTAAGGTATATAAGTTTCCAGTCAAGTCCTACCCAATCTTCGGGTATTGTGGTTGTACGATAAAATTGGAATGGTATCGCATCCAGACAACCATTAGTTTTATAAAGGGCTAAGGCTCATGCCTCAACATTTTCATCACAAAAATCATCAGGTGTTCGGAAACACATGTCAAAACATCTCGGTAGAATGATCCATCATTCTAAGGTTTTCATAACCATTTTCACCAAGTATTCCCATCTAATATTGATCCAGTTTTATGCTTAGCACTAGCATCTACAAGTGGGGGTAAGCACTAATGAGGGGTGGTAACTAAGTGGAGTTTGAACAAAGTTCAATCTCATGCCTTAGGGTGACATAAAGATTATCTAGCTTAGGCCAAATTTTATGCTCTTTATGCAACCTTCAATTATCTTTCTAATATCTACAATTCACTTAAGTAAGTTCTAAGTACTAGCTTTGATAAAGAAATAAAGTATAAAGCTTGTAAGTAAAAACTAGGATTGGTTTATCAAGTGGATAGGATCAGATATGCTTAAGGCATATAGTTGGCATGGTGGTAAGCAAACATTAGCTTGCAAGTATTGGCTTGCATCATTATCAGTATAAGCTTGCTAAATTGCAAGTGTTAGCTTGCAAGGTTAATAGCTTGCCTTGTGCAGAGAAGTGGTTGAAGTTCTCCTCGGCTTCTTCTTGGTCGGTACTAGCGTCTATGAATAAATACGAGGTACACGATCACCAAACAATACTTAACTACTTGCATTCATCACACACAAGGGTCCTATAGATGATCTAGCATCATCACTAACATTACAAGATTAAAGCTTGGTTTAATTCCTTTTATTTTTAGAAAAGTAATTTCTACTCATTGAAAAACTACTTAAGATTTAATATTCTCCAAACCAAACACAGTATCATGTTGACACATGTCATCACCACATATTTTAGTCCATGGGAATGTGATTAAAAGTGGTGTCACAATTTAATAAGGTTTTTCTCTTTTATTTTAATTAATTAAAGTGGCTAGAAATGCCTATGTGGCATTCTTTTATTACTTGAACATTATATCTGTAAGTAAACCTATATATTTTTATATATTCTGAAAGGTATGGTTAAATGTGATTTTTGGGAGTTGGAATCAAAAGCTATTATGGTTTAAATTTGAAAAATGTTTGAATGCAGAAAAGCTTCGGCCTTGTTATTTTTACCATGGATGATCTACAGATCCAAATGACTTGAATCCAACGGGCTTGGATTCAGCATTCCCAGACCTTTCTAACAAAATTGGTTTCATTCAATTTGGTTCACTGAATCGACCTAGGTTGATTTTTGAAACTGGTACAGAAGTGTGTTTGAAATAAAATGAAAAAGGTTAAATTCAAATAACTGGGCTACGCGGGAAGCGATACTTAGCCGGCCTGCTAAGCACAGCGCTTACGCGGGCTGGTTAAGTCGTTGTCCCCACGCGTCAGTGAGACAGGGGGTGCGAAGCGGTATGGGGCGATGTGGTGCGTTCGATCTGGTTCTAATCCAACGGCTGAGGATCATCGTCGACATTGGGCAACGCCGGGGAGACAGAAACCTAGCGCGACAGGTGGGGGTCGCTGGGGGCTCACCGGGGTTCAGGCGAGGGTCGGCGAGGCGGGCGAACGACGAAGTCAACGACGGCGAACCTCTTGGTACTGGCAGCTTCTCCTAGGGCGGCTCCAATCGCTGGCCCCCTTCTTCTCCAGCAGCGGCAGGCTCCGGTGAAATTCCGGCGAAGTGCTGCTCGCCTTGCTCTGGGAACGGGGTGGCACAATCAGTGAGGAGAGGGGAGTGAGATGGTGTGCTCAATTAGGCTGGGGGTGGCCTCTATTTATAGTCGCGATGGCGAGACCGAACGGGATGGGCAGGCGACGGTGGCGACATGGCTACGGGCTGCTAGAGGCATAGCCGGTGGTCTCCTGGCGATGCTCTACGGCTTTAATGCGCGCGTAGGGGCGGTGCGGTTTGGTCTGGAACGCGCGATGCTCTACGTAGCAGAGGCGGCGTCTTCGACGGCGAGCGGTGGCTGTGAGGTATGGGGCGGCGAACGGGGATGTCTGGCGGTCTCCTGGGTTGGTGGTGATCATGTATGCACGCGGCAAGGGCGGCGCGCGGTCTGTGGGCGTCGGTCGAGCGTGGCGCTCTGGCGCATGCTCGGCATGGTTGCTGGCGAGCTGGGCGCGGTCCGTGGTTTGGCAACGCCGCTGGCCGGGACAGGGAGGGCGGGATGGTCGCCTCCTCCACATGTTTGCTAGGCTTGTTTCTTCTCCTAGCTTGATGTCTCTACTGGGGTGGCATGGTGAGCTTCGGCTGTTCACCATTGATGTCATTGCCAGCTTACAGTGAGGCTAGTGCTTGGTTTAACTTGCTAGATGATCTACTGAGATGGTTGTGAGCTAAAGAGGGGACAAGTTCGGCTTCAATCACTGCTCACAATAGTGTTTAAGATTTTGATGATTTGTGTTTGCAAAGTGTTTGATGAAATGTCCGCAAGAATTCAAGTTTTGAATTTTGAAAAGATTTTTGGTGGGTGTGCTAGGTTGGTGCTGGTGAGTCTGTAGATGCTTGGGTTTTGAAAGTTGAGCTTGTTTGAGTGGTTTTTGAAAAACTGGAATCTTCCCATATGATAAAGATTCAATTTTGAACTGTCATTTAAACTATGAATTTGAAAGTTTCTGGATGATCACAAAGTGGTCCTTAATACTTTGTTATTAGTACTATCAAGGGGTGCAAAGATCCAAAAAAGTTTCTGTTAAGTTATGAAAGTTTGGGACAGCCAAAGTAGGCATGGGAGTTAAATTGGTCAAAATGACCATTCACTCATTTTGTTTGTTTTGATTTGTTTGTCTTTGGGAAAAGTTTGGGGATTGTTTAGATGATGTTTATTTCACCTAAGAAACATTTTACAAGCAAAGAAACACATAAACAAGGCAATTCAACACACATGCATGCTTTCATATTTTTATTTAGAAAAGTTTTTGTTAACCCTAATTTTGGTGATTAGAGTTTGATGATCCAAGTTTAATATTTTTGGGATATTACACCTACCGCGCTCATATCCTACTGTTTGCTACTACTGTTACTATTGCTCCTGTTTTACTACTGCTGTTACTTTGCTATTGCTACTACAAAAGTGTTGCTACTAATAAACTTCTGTGATAAAGAATAATTTCCAGGTGCAGCTGAATTGACAACTCAGTTGTTAAGGCTTGCAAGTATTCTTTGGCTACCCTTGTGTCGAATTAATAAATTGGGTAATACTTCCCTCAAAGACTGTTGCGATCCCCTATACTTGTGGGTCATTGAGACTATTTTCAAGCGCCGTTGCTGGGGAGCATAACTTTATTTGTAAGTTCACTAGGATCTATTATTGTTCACTGCTACTCGTTTCATCATGGGGAAGTCTCATGATGGGAAGTTTCCTATTTTACCATCCACTACAAGAAGAGGTACTGTCCTAAACACCTCTGCTGCTCTTGATTCACCGTCTGTTATAAGTAGGCTTGTTACACTACCACCACATACTCATGCTACACACACTTCTGAATCTGAAACTATTTCTGATACTCATGATGTTACTTCTACTATGCTTGATGTGAGTGGTTCATTAGGTCCTTTCCTAGATGCTACTATGGCTAGTCTAGGAAATACTAAAACTCCTAGTGAAGACACTACCACACCTGTTAGCTCACCTGAGTCTAGAGAGAGATATGATATTAATGATGATTACATTGAGTTTACTGATGAATTTATTGAGGAGTGCCGAAACACACATGGTGATAATACTATTGAGAGTCTCCTTGAGAGACGTACCATTATTCCTAAACTATCCATTAAAGATAAATATTATGATATGCTTGTTAATGCCTCAGGAGATAAACATGCTTATCGAATTAGAACTAGGAGTGGTATAGCTACTCAAGATCCCTTATATCCTGAAGGACACCCTAAAAGAATTGAGCAGGATTCTCAACAAGGTGAAAGTAGTGGTAGTCCTCGTAAGAGAAAGAAAAAGAAACATAAAATAGTCGAGGAACCACTTGAACCTGCTGTAGATCCTAATAGTATATCTGTCTCTGATGCTGAAATTGAGAGTGGTAATGATAAAAATGATGCTCCTGATAAGGAGGAAGTTGAGGAAGAACCTGAGAAGCACACTAAGAATACTATGTACACTAAGTAGGATTTTATTGCTAATAAACATTGTAGTGAGAGAGAACCTTGGGTGCAGAAACCTATGCCTTTTCCCAATAAGAGACACAAGTCAAAGGAGGAAGAATATTACCACAAGTTTTGTGAGTGGATGAAACCTTTATTTTTGCAAATTCCTTTGACTGATGCTATTAAGTTGCCTCCTTATTCAAAGTATATGAAGGATATTGTCTCTAATTAAAGGAAGATTCCTAATGAAAAGGTTTCTACCTTGCTTGCTAATTATTCCTTTAACGGTAAGGTTCCAAAGAAACTTGGTGATCCAAGTATACCAACTATTCCTTGCTCTATTAAGAACAATTATGTCAGAACTGCTTTATGTGATTTGGGATCTGGAGTTAGTGTTATGCCTTTTTCTCTCTACAAGAGACTCCGGCTAGAAAAGTTGATACCAACTGATATATCTTTGCAAATGGCTGATAAGTCAACTACTATTCCTGTTGGTATAAGTGAGGATGTTCCTGTTCAAGTAGCTCATAATTGCTTGGTTTTAACTGATTTTGTTGTGCTTGAAATGCCTGGAGATGATAATATGTCTATTATTCTAGGGAGACCTTTTCTTAATACTACAGGTGCCGTCATCAATTGTAATCAAGGAAAAGTAAATTTTAATATTAATGACAAAGAGCATACTGTATGTTTCCCCAAGAAGGTTGCTAAGAGCTATTGTCTAAACTCCATTGAAAAAATTGAGAGAATCAAGGTTGGAGAAATATATTGTCCCATTCCACAAGAAAGTTTTGAAACTTTTATGTTTGGGACCATTGCTATAAAGTTTGAGGTAACATAATCACTTTGTGGAATGCAAAGTTTTGTTTCATATAAGATTGTTTTGGTAACAAGACTCGATCAACCTTGTTAACAAAAGGATTTTTATGAACAAAACAATGCTTTCACTATGGTTATACTTGCTCACTTTTACTTTTCTCCTTCCTAGTCTTTGCTCTTCCTCTTGTTAGCTTTAGTTTTCCTAGTTGTTTGCTTGTTAGAGTGTCTTAGAACTTCTGTAGTTTTGGTTTTTGTTTGCTTTTTCTTCTTCTAAAAAATCTATTCTACGAGAAAATCAATTTTCATACCATGAAAATTGGCCAAAATTAAAGTTTCCAGAAAAATCCCAGAAAATTCATAATAAATTTTTCCTCTAAAAAAGGGGCAGAGGGACACATGGAGTGGCACTAGGGGGCCCCCAGGCCAACACACCCCCTGGTGACGCAGCCATCCCCAGGGGCACGCCTGACATGGGTGGGACCCACCTAAGGTCCTCCAAGTTGTCTCCTCCCAGCCACCTTCTTTCTCTCTCCCGAAAAAACTGGAAAACTTTCTCAAGCTCGAGTTCTTGTTGTTCTTTCTCCCGTTTTTCGATCTCCTTGATCAGCCCATCTTTGCTGCTTATTTTTGGAGGGATTGCTCCTTGGTATGTGCCTCCTCTGCTTGTCCAATTAGATTTGTGATTGTTAGATTGTATCTTGAGTATTTTGTTGCTATAGGTGTCAGGTTGTGTGATATTGCATGCTTGTTCTATGCTTAGAAACTTCATTTTGATACATTTGTATCCCTCTAGCAAGTTCCTATAGTAGTTTCTAAAAATCACTTGGTTTGATGTTTGTCTAAAAATTTCAGAAAAAAGGGTCATGGACAACCACACCTTTGGTGAAGTATTTGAGAGTGATGCACCTAGGAGGACAAGGCCTTAAAGATCATCCTCCTGAGCTAGGCCCTCATACAATGAGGATCTCATTACACGGCGATTTGGCGATGAGGGAGATGAGGGGGATGCGCACCCTTCTACCTTTCCTTGTCCTACCTTTTTGTGGGATGCTGGAATTCTCAATGATTTCCTAACCTTGGTTTAGAGGGTTGGACTAACGAGTTATATGCAGGATGAGAGTGTGTAGTATGCTACGCTCACTAAAACCTTTGTGGAGAGTTTCTCTTTTTCTAACAGCCTGTTCAAACTAGATGTGTCTTTCAAAATTTATAACGGGCCTTACTCCATGACATTGAAGAAATTTTGTGAGATCCTGGGTATTGGTACAGCTGGGATGGTGAAGAAGATTCCAGCTCAACCCACTGATTTCTTGGAGCTCTACCGCGGAATAACTAATGATGATGACCACAGAGCCCAGCGGGGAAAGATAAGAAATATTCAACTCCAAGCTATTAGGTATTTTGCTTATTATATTGCCACTAGTGTTCTTGGTAGGGAGAACACTAGCAATATTTCCAACTATCATTTGGCCTTGCTAGCTGCTGCAATCAACAATGAAACCAGGTACAATCTTGGTTCTCTCATTGCTCGTCGCTTAGCTGCTAAGGGACCCATTTATGAGGGAATTATTGCTGCACGTGTTGTTGCTGCCTTAGACCTTGCTGTTGATCCAAATGATACAGTTTTGGCTCCTAAAAGGGTTGATCTTGCTGCCATGAAAGCGCATCACTTTGTCACTGCTGGCTCTACCCTTGAGAGCCTAGTTTATAGAATGTTGTTTACTGACGGGGAAGAGAGAGAGAGATCCCTCTTCCCCAAACCACTTTGTTCAGTATTTCCCAGAGACCTTTGTCAAGATCCAAGGAGGAGATGGACGAGAAGTTGAGCATTCTTGGTTTCCATGGACACTATCAGGGGGTGATACGTCGGAAACGTATCGATAATTTTTTATGTTCCATGCTAGTTTAGTATCCACTTTGCTATATTTTGTCTACACTTTGAGGTATTTTTATACACTTTCTGGAACTAACCTATTGACAAGATGCCATGGTGCCAGTTGCCTGTTTTCTGCTGTTTTTAGTTTCAGAAAGCTAAAAAATGAATATTATCGGAATTGGACGAGACAAAAGCCAAAGTTCATATTTTCCCTAAATGATGCGGAAAATCAAAGACGAGACGGAGGAGGACACCAGGGTGGCCACACCCTAGGTGGGCATGGGTCCCACCCTGGCCGCGCCCATAGGGGGTGTGGGACCCCTGGACCTCCACCAACCTTGCCTCCTTCGCCTATAAGAAGCCTCCAACCCGAAAACCCTAAAGAATCCATAAGAAATCCATGAAAACCTCCGTAGAGCCGCCACAACGAAGGGGAGATTTGGGGGACAGAAAGTCTCTGTTCCGGCACACTGCTGGGACGGGGAAGTGCCCCGGAGCCATCTCCAACGATCACCAGCACCATCTCCATAGCCATTGCTGATTCCCATGATGAGGAGGGAGTAGTTCTTCCTCAAGGATAAGGGCTCTATCGGTAGCTATGTGTTAATCTCTCTCTATGCATGATCTTGTTGTGGTCATGAGCTTTGTAATCAAGTAGATCTACCTTGCTACTCAAGTACTTCAATAGATCACTGCTCTCCCCATGTGTGTGAAAGTGACAGCGTGCACGCCATGGTGGCACTTAGGCTAGAGTTGACATAAATACTCATCGTGCTTTAATAGATCTATGCTCCATCGTGCTTCAATAAATACTCATCGTGATTAAAATCTGCCTCCTATATTTGATGACTATGGTGATGAGAATAATAATGATAGCTATTTTGTTGAATTTGCTCCCACTACAATTAATAAGAATGACTATGCTTATGTGGAGAGTAATAATCATTTTATGCATATGGCTCATGATAAGAATTGTTTATGTGATAGTTATATTGTTAATTTTATTCATGTTGTAACTGAAAGTTATTATGAGAGAGGGAAACATAGTCTTATGCATCTCAACAATATTATGTTTTCCCTCTTTATGTTGAAAATCTTGAAGTTGCACTTGTTTTGCTTTCCTATGCTTGTTGCTTTGTGCTTTCATGACTTGTTTCTTTACAATATTTCTATGCATAGGAAGTGGGTTAGACTTAAATGTGTTTTGAATTTTCTTCTTGATGCTCTCGTTGACTTCAATTCATATTTCTTATGTGAGCATATTCTCAAACTATCAAGCCTAACTTAAAGGCCTTAAAAAAAGTACTTGTTGGGAGATAAACCAAGAGTTTTCTTGAGCCTTCAAAGTTATTTCTTCATTAATGACCTTTCCTTATCCTTTTTGTTAGCTTTTTGTGCCAAGAATAACCTCTAATGAGAGGGAAGTAAGATTTGGGGAGTTGCTGTCCCGAAACAGATATTTGTGCTCCACCGTAAACATTCGTAAGGAATAACTGTAAGTCGTATGGAGCTGATATTTTACGCATAAATCCCCCAGCATGTTATCTAACTTTCGTTAGTTCAACACTTTTTGATTTGATCAACATAAGGTCTTCGAAAAAATCGGTTTCTACCTGCTGGTCTATTTTGATAGATTTCTGCCATTATTTGCATTTTCTTCTTATTGATTCCTTTTTGGGTTCTTTTTGGGAAATTGAGATTTTTGAGGGAATTGCTACAGTAGCTTGTGTTTTTAGTGAATGTTTTGCTGTTATAAATCTAAACCCAAGGGTCTATTATCCTTTGAATACACTAATGTTGCTAATGAAGATTGTGTGATGTTTTGTATGAAGAAAAAAATTTAGGTGTAGAGAGAGAATGAAGTAATGAGATGAAGAATGGACAAAAGCTCAAGCTTGGGGATGCAACCCCGGTGTCACCCCAAGAAATATTCAAGAGTTACAAGCGTCAAAGCTTGGGGATGCCCAAGGCATCCCCTTCTTCATCAATAAAAATCTTAGGTCTTTCTAGACACTTCGTTTTTATTGTTTCAAGCACTATTTTGTTGTTCTTGGAGCGTCTTAGTTTTTTTTTGGTTTTTGTTTGCTTAGTTTGCTTGAGTAAAGTTGGTTTATCATAGCACACTTCTTTTGGAGAGAGACACACTCTGTTTTCATTGCCTAGAACACTCTAGTTTTCACTCTTATTGTCTTGTGAGTGTTCTCTTTTGCTAGCACTGTGTTTAGCCTTAGTTTTCTTATGCTTTCAGCTTAAAACTTTTTAGTTCTTCTTTGTGGATTTGTGAGACAAGCTCACTGATCTTTATTGATTATTATCTTTGTGAGTTGTTTCAAATAAGTTGTTTGGTGTTGGAAAGGAGTAGAAAGTTCTTGCTTGAGTAGTACAAAAGGAGCTTTCTTTGACTATGACTTAGACTTTATCATGTCATGCTAGATGTTTTTTTACCTTATGCTTAGTGATTATTGCTGTAGCATTACTTTTTCCAAACAATTGAGATTGCTTAATGTGCCTTGAAAGAATCATGCGTTGCTTTAGCATACAAAAGCATAGTATTGTGGTATTCTCCTTTGATGCTTTGTTTGGGTTGACTTAGCACATGCTCACACCATGTTATGACTATGAACCAGTCACCATAGCCACTATGATCATTTAGTCCTTAACTTGTAGTACCACTCTATGCTTTGATTAGTAATGTTTTATCGCTCTAGATGATTATGGTCATTATTGCTCTCTTAGTTGGTTGCTCCTAGTATTTTTCTAGCCTCCACTTGTATGAGTAAGTTCTACTCATGCTTCTAACTCCCACTAAACCAAGTTATTCCAAAGTGTCCACTATAAACTCCTATGCATGGTGTGTTACAACATTCCAAGTATATTCTTGTTTTCAGCTATCTTCCAATTAAAAAGTATTTTGTTATGTGAAAACTTAGTGATTAAAGCCCTCATGAACTTGATGGCACACTTTTTATTATTTGCCCCTAATAAACTTGAACCATTGTGTCATCTATGTTGTATATGCTTGCACTTCTACGTTGGAATTAGCAGAACCATGCTGTCATGGGGAACATTTTCAACATTGTACTTGTACTTTGTACAAAGTTGATATCATGCTCTTTTGTCTATGGATGTCGCTGGTGTGAAATAAAGAGGGAGCTTGTAAGTACATGGAGTTATGTATGTGTGTTAGAGAAACGCCTGGGCCGCTAGTGTAGCGGACCCGAACCCGGCTTGGTTCGAAATCCCTGTGATTACAGTGCTAGTCCCTGGATCAAATAGCTAGCACCCGCAGTTTAAGATGTAATATCAAGATACAAAGGTCATATTACATCACATGATCCAGAATATAAATACTTATTACAATCTCATAGCCATAGGCTATCTTATTACAAAGCAGCGGAATAAAAGTAAATCATGGAGTCATTCATCTTCATGTGCCACAGGCAAACATGTTGGGTGCAGACTTGTAACCCCTACTTATCAAACATCACTATCATCAAGTAACCCTGCAACATGATAAGTTACATCCACAAGGGTCAATACATTTGAATTGTATTGGCAAGTGTCACTACTATGTTGAAATGAAGGTGGAACCTATCAATACATGCATATTTGGCTAAGTAGAGTTTAGGATCATTTGCAGAAAACAATATAGTTTTATCCTATCTTTTCAAAATAGTTTTGATCTTTCAATAACTTTCTTAACTCCTTGGAAAACTCCAAGTGCTTCTAATCCCTTGTTGACACCATCAAGTTTTACTTTGAGAAATTGGAATGTCGAGATCTTCCATAGCTTCAGGCCTTAGTTGCTTAGAGTTGTCCGTAACCAGGGACACGGCTAAGTACTTATAATTTGATCTTCTGTAGAAGTTTTACACTTTACGCACATGACATAATCTCGTCTTGATGCCACTAGTGGCCGCTCGATAAGTACGCACCAAATGGAGTACCGGCAGATCGAGAATGTGACAAAGTCTTTCCATAGAAGTCCTCCCAATATATTATGCTAGCAGTTCTACCAGGCACCAATGTAAGGATATACTTCCAATACATAATTCTAGTTAACCTAAATAGGTACCAATGCAAGGATCTTCCACTATATAATTGACTAAGCCAGAACCCATTTAGCATGTGGTTGTACACGAAAGCCACTATACGAGATACATGTTCAATATCTAAGTCCTTGGGTGGTATTTTTCTAGTGCACACACGAAAAAGATAGCCATATATATATGGTTCCCTTCGTTGCCACCTTATTCACAACTGAGTATCCCTATTCCACCCAGGTGATTCATTGAGTACTTGTTTTATTATATAAAACATATATTTTTCCAACACTTCATATGAAGGGAATATGCCCTGAGAGGCAATAATAAAATGTTTATTATTTGTATTCCAAGTATATGATAGATGTTTATTTTGCATGCTATAATTGTATTAATACGGAAACGTTAATACATGTGTGTTTAATAAACAAACAGAAAGTTCCTAGTTATGCCAATCTCATAAACTAGTTCGTTGATTAACAAGATGATCACGATTTCCTGATCATGGACATTGGATGTTGTTAATAACGAGATCACAACATTAGTGTAATGGTGTGATGAACATTCATCCGAAGTATAGCATTACGATCAAATTTATTGAGTTTATATTGCTATAAACAAACTACGAAGTAATCCTAATCCTTAGACCATGAGATCATGCCAATCACTAACACCATAAGAGTTTCTTGTTGACATCAAACATCACTCCGTAACTGGGTGATTATAAAGATGGCTTCAAGGCTACTAAAGTGTTATGTTGAGAATCATGGATCAAGAGTGGAATTTGTTCATCCCGATGAAGGATAGATATGCTCTGGGCCCTCTCGGTGATATCACATTGGTTAGCTTGCAAGCAAGTGATTTAATCACTAGAATGTTATATCACGGGAACGAGAAAAGAGTGCATGTCAGTAACGAGATCAAACTAGGTATGGAGATACCAATGATCGAATCTCGGACATGTAATATATCGTGAAACAAAGGGATTAAGATACAAGCGTAAAAGGTTCCGACGATCACAGGAAAAGTCATCGTTGAATGTGTGGGAGTCAGTATGGATCTCCAGGTCCCGCTACTGATTATTGATCGGAGAAGGGTCTCGATCATGTCCGCATTATTCGTGAACCGTAGGGTGACACACTTAAGGGACACTGGCATCCAGTTGGAGCAAATGTTTCATGCCGAAAGAATAAACAAGCGCAGGAATTTATTTCACTAGATACCGAAACAGGTTTTCGGGTAAAATTGCATAAAGTGGTTATGCATGTGAAATGGAATTCTAGCAAGGGGTTATTTGTGAATGTTTGTCATTAAAGTAATTGACAAAATTCTGAATAAAATAAAAGAGTTTTATTTAATGAGAGTTTGCATTAAATTTGGTGGAAATTTAATGGGAATTTGAGTGGACTTTTGAGTGGAGGGAATTTAAAGGAATTTTGTTAGTGGAGTGTCCACCCACATGAAGAGTGGAGGGCAAGGCGGCAGCCCCATGCGCCGGCCACCCCCTTGGGGTTCCCCCCCTCCTCCTATAAAAGGAGCCCCCCTCCTCACTTGTCTCTCACACCTCCTCGTGAAGGATCTCTCTCCCCCTCTAGAATTTATCCCCCATGGTCTCGGACTAGCGAGATACATGTTCCCGGTGGCTATTCGGCAAGAAAGGGTTGTGCTTCCACTGCATCGCTAGAGCGAGGAGGCGGAGGTTGCCCGGTGTCTTGTACGTGTGTGCGAGCACGGATGCGCTGCTGCTTTGCGGCGCTAGGACTTCCTCTCGATCTTGAGATCGACAAGAGATCGTCTAAATCAACCACGAGTTGAACTCATTAAGCTTTGTCGGTCTTCAAGGGTATGTTCTCCACGGATATACATCCGCCCGTTGTTTGTATCTAGTAGATAGATCTTGGTACATAGTTCCCATCGTAGGAAAAAATTTGTTTTCTATGTCGAACCCTACAAAGGGTATCGAGCGGATCTATGCGTAGATACTTTACACGGGTAGTACACATATGAGTATGTGGGCGATGATGATCATGTTGTTGCTCCTTTTTTGTAATTTTGGATATTGGTGGCATAGTGGGATGAAGCGGCCCGGACAAACTTTACATGTCCTCGCACATGAGACCTGTTCCACGCTTGACATGCAACTAGTTTGCATAAGTGGCTAGCGGGTGTCTGTCTCTCCTACTATAGTCAATATCTATTTTGCAAGTGAGTTGTCAACAATTTGGTTATCCTCGTTGTGGTTCATGTTCGTAGGTAAGAACGGTTCTATCTCGAAAGCCCTAAGTCATGTAAAACTTGCAATGGATAAATTAGAGGCGTCTAGTTTAGATTGTTGCTGGGCTAGTGTTATGATATGGTGATGTTGTAAGTAGAAGTATGAGATGATACTCTTACAACATACATAACGTGTAATCTCCATAGACCTTGGACTTAAACATATAGGTATGATAGTGATCATACCATGGTGCACATGATAGAGATCATATGCGGGAACCATATCATTTCACTAATAAACATGTGATGTTTGATAGCATCTTATATTGCTTGTTTAGCGCTTTGTTAGCATAATAAGATGATCCCTCTTTTAAATATCAAGATAAGAATGTGTTCTTCCTTTAGTATGCACCGATTATGTTTTCGTCGCTCCAAGACATCACGTGATGATCGGGTGTTCTTGGATCCACGACCATATTTCGGGTGTAAAATAGTTACACACGCGAATACTAAGGTTCTAACTTGGCGAGCCTAGCATGTACAAACATGGCCTCGGAACACGGACCGAAAGGTTAAGCATGAGTCATATAGTAGATATGATGCCCATTTGATGCTCGCCTTTGAAGCTACACCGACTCACGTGATGATCGGACTTGGTATAGTGGATTTGGTTCATGTAATCACCAAAAAGGCACGAGGGATGTCGTTTTTGAGTGGGAGTTCATTCATAATATGGATTAGTTGAACTCAATCTATCATACACTTAGTCTAAACTTTACAAATTCTGTTGTAGATGGAACCACCTGCTTTTAATTTCAATGTGTTCATGGAGAAAGAGAAACTTGCAACGAACGGTAGCAACTTTACCGAATGGGCCATGAATTTGAGGATTCTCCTCTCTGCTGCACAAAAGCAATATGTGCTAGAAGCGCCGTTAGGCCCCCCACCTTTTGATGATGCCCCTGACGAGGAGAAGAATGTCTATCAGACTCGTCAGGAGGACCACAACTTAGTTTATTGCGGCATATTGTATGGGCTAGAGCCGGAACTTCGAAAGCGTTTCGAAAATGGCAATGCTTTTGATACAATGGGTGAGTTGAAAATGATTTTCGACACACATGCTGCTGTAGAGAGCTACAACGCTTCAGAAAAGTTCTTTAGCTGCATGATGGAAGAGCACAGCTCCGTTAGTGAGCATGTACTCAAGATGTCGGGTTACGCCGATAAGCTTGTGTCCTTGGGAATATCGATTCCCATTGACTTAGGCATCCATCGTGTTCTGCAGTCTCTGCCACCTAGCTATAAGAGCTTCGTGATGAACTATAATATGCAAGGCATGAAGAAGTCTCTCCCCGAGCTTCTGTCAATGCTTAAAACTGCAGAAGTGGAGATCAAAAAGGAACATCAAGTGTTGATGATCAATAGGAACACTGGTTTCAAGAAAGACAAGAAGGGAAAACGGAAGGGAAGTAAGGGCGGAAAGCCGGTTGCTGTGCCTGAAAAGAAACCCCGAGTTGGACCTAAGTCTGATACCGAGTGCTACTATTGTAAGGGGACTGGCCACTGGAAGCGCAACTGCCCCAAGTATTTGGCAGACAAGAAAGCCGGCAAGGCAAACAAAGGTATATATGATATACATGTTATTGATGTGTACTTGACTAGTGCTCGCAGTAGCACCTGGGTATTTGATACCGATTCAGTTGCTAATATTTGTAACTCGAATCAGGGGCTGCGGAACAAGCGACTGCTAGCAAGGGGTGAGGTCAAGATGCGTGTCGGCAATGTATCAAGCGTTGATGTGATCACCGTCGGAACGCTGCCTCTCCACTTGCCGTCGGGATTAGTAATAAACTTGAATAATTTTTATCTGGTGCCTGCACTGAGCATGAATATTGTATCTGGATCGTGTTTGATGCGAAGTGGTTATTCATTTAAATCCGAGAACAATGGTTGTTCCATTTATATGAATGAAATCTTTTATGGTCATGCACCGATGATGAATGGTTTATTTCTTTTAGATCTCGATAATAATGTTACACATATTCATAATGTTGATGCTAAAAGGATTAAACTAAATGATGATATATCTGCATATATGTGGCACTGCCGTCTAGGTCATATTGGCGTTAAACGCATGAAGAAGCTCCATTCGGATGGACTTTTGGAATCACTTGATTATGAATCATTTGATACATGTGAGCCATGCCTTATGGGCAAGATGACTAGAACGCCGTTTTCCGGTTCAATGGAACGGGCGACAGATTTATTGGAAATCATACATTCTGATGTATGTGGTCCAATGAGTGTGTCGACGCGAGGTGGATATCGTTATTTTGTTACTTTCACGGATGATTTGAGTAGATACGGTTATATCTACTTGATGAAACACAAGTCTGAAACCTTTGAAAAGTTCAAGGAATTTCAGAATGAAGTAGAAAATCGTCGTAATAGAAAGATCAAATTTCTATGGTCCGACTGTGGAGGTGAGTATCTAAGTTACGAGTTTAGCACTCACATGAAAGAGTGTGGAATTGTTTCACAACTCACACCTACCGGAACACCACAGCGAAATGGTGTGTCGGAACGTCGTAATCGTACTTTATTAGATATGATTCGATCTATGATGTCTCTAACGGACTTGCCGTTGTCATTTTGGGGCTATGCACTAGAAACTGCTGCATTCACTTTAAATCGGGCACCATCTAAATCCGTTGAAAAGACACCGTATGAATTGTGGTTTGGAAACAAACCTAAGCTGTCATTTCTTAAAGTTTGGGGATGCGATGTTTATGTGAAGAAACTTCAACCGGATAAACTCGAACCCAAAGCGGAAAAATGCGTCTTCATAGGATACCCTAAGGAAACTATTGGGTATTCCTTCTATCACAGATCCGAGGGCAAGGTTTTTGTTGCCAAGAATGGATCCTTTCTAGAGAAAGAGTTTCTCGCGAAAGGTGTGAGTAGTCGAAAGGTAGAACTCGAAGAGGTTATTGAACCTTCTCTTCAAAGTATGGCGAGTAGCGCAGCGCCGGAAGTTGTTCCGGAGTTGGCTCCACTGCTGAAGAGGAACTAATGATAATGATCATGAAACTCGAAGAGTACTAACAAACCTCGCAGGTCTAGCAGACGCGGCAGCTAAAGCTGTACGGAAATCTGTCATGAATTTCATGGTTGATGAAAATGATGACCCTGCGACGTATGAAGAAGCGATGATGAGCCCGGATTCCAACAAATGGTTAGAAGCCATGAAATCTGAGATGGAATCCATGTATGAAAATCAAGTTTGGAACTTGGTGGACTTACCTCACGACTGAAAGTCCGTGGAGAACAAATGGATTTTCAAAAGGAAAACTGATGCTGATGGTAATGTGACCATCTATAAAGCTCGACTTGTCGCAAAGGGGTTTCGACAAATTCAAGGAGTTGACTACGATGAGACATTCTCTCCCGTAGCGATGCTAAAATCAGTTAGGATTATGTTAGCAATTGCTGCATATTTCGATTATGAGATATGGCAGATGGATGTCAAAACTGCATTTCTCAATGGTAATATTGAAGAAGAGTTGTATATGATACAACCAAAGGGTTTTGTCGATCCAAAGGATGCTAACAAGGTGTGCAAGCTTCAGCGATCCATCTATGGATTGAAGCAAGCCTCACGAAGTTTGAATCTCCACTTTGATGAGGTGATCAAAGAGTTTGGATTTGTCCAAACTTATGGAGAAGCTTGTATTTACAAGAAAGTGAGTGGGAGCAATGTGGCATTTCTGATATTATATGTGGATGACATATTATTGATCGGAAATGATATAGAGCTTTTAAACAGTGTTAAAAGTTATCTAAACAGCAAATTTTCAATGAAGGACCTAGGTGAAGCGTCATACATATTAGGCATAAAGATCTATAGAGATAGATCTAGGCGCCCCAATAGGGCTATCGCAAAGTACATACCTTGATAAGATTTTAAAGAAGTTTAAAATGGAAGATAGTAAGAAGGGGTTCTTACCTATGACACAAGGAACGACATTGAGTAAGACTCAAAGTCCGGCTTCGGCGGAAGAAAGAGAGATAATGGACAAGGTCCCCTATGCTTCAGCCATAGGCTCTATAGTGTACGCCATGCTATGTACTAGACCGGATGTGGCACATGCTATTAGTTTGACTAGTAGGTACCAATCGGATCCAGGTTCAGAACACTAGAAAGCGGTCAAGAATATCCTTAAGTACTTGCGAAGAACTAAGGATATGTTTCTTGTATACGGAGGTGAAGAAGAGCTCGTCGCTAAGTGTTATGTCGACGCTAGCTTTGACACCGATCTGGATGACTCTAAGTCTCAATCCAGATACGAATTTCTCATGAATGGCGGAGCGGTTAGTTGGAGGAGCTCCAAACAACCTGTGGTGGCGGGATCAACAACGGAGGCCGAATATGTTGCTGCTTCATAAGCGGCTCAGGAAGCAGTTTGGATGAAGTAGTTCATATCCGAACTAGGTGTGGTTGCAAACGCGTTAGACCCAATGGTGATCTATTGTGACAACAATGGTGCCATTGCCAATGCCAAAGAGCCAAGGTCTCACAAGCATTCCAAGCATATTAACCGCCGGTTTCACTCCATCCGTGAGCATGTCAAGGATGGAGATATAAAGATTTGTAAAGTACATACAGATCTCAATGTAGCCGATCCGTTGACTAAAACTCTCCCTAGAGCAAAACATGATCTACACCAGAACTCCATGGGTGTTAGATACATCACAATGTAACTAGATTATTGTCTCTAGTACAAGTGGGAGACTGAAGGGAATATGCCTTGAGAGGCAATAATAAAATGTTTATTATGTGTATTCCAAGTATATGATAGATGTTTATTTTGCATGCTATAATTGTATTAATACGGAAACGTTAATACATGTGTTTTTAATAAACAAACAGAAAGTTCCTAGTTATGCCTCTCTCATAAACTAGTTCGTTGATTAACAAGATGATCACGGTTTCCTGATCATGGACATTGGATGTTGTTAATAACGAGATCACAACATTAGTGTAATGGTGTGATAAAAATTCATCCGAAGTATAGCATTACGATCAAAGTCATTGAGTTTATATTGCTATAAACAAACTACGAAGTAATTCTAATCCTTAGACCATGAGATCATGCCAATCACTAACACCGGAAGAGTTTCTTGTTGACATCAAACGTCACTCCGTAACTGGGTGATTATAAAGATGGCTTCAAAGATACTAAAGTGTTATGTTGAGAATCATGGATCAAGAGTGGAATTTGTTCATCCCGCTGACGGATAGATATGCTCTGGGCCCTCTCGGTGATATCACATTTGTTAGCTTGCAAGCAAGTGATTTGATCACTAGAATGTTATATCACAGGAACGAGAAAAGAGTGCATGTCAGTAACGAGATCAAACTAGGTCTTGAGATACCAATGATCGAATCTCGGACATGTAATATATCGTGAAACAAAGGGATTAAGATACAAGCGTAAAAGGTTCCGACGATCATAGGAAAAGTCATCGTTGAATGTGTGGGAGTCAGTATGGATATCCAGGTCCCGCTACTGATTATTGATCGGAGAAGGGTCTCGATCATGTCCGCATTATTCGCGAACCGTAGGGTGACACACTTAAGGGATACTGGCATCCAGTTGGAGCAAATGTTTCATGCCGAAAGAATAAACAAGCGCAGGAATTTATTTCACTAGATACCGAAACAGGTTTTCGGGTGAAATTGCATAAAGTGGTTATGCATGTGAAATGGAATTCTAGCAATGGGTTATTTGTGAATGTTTGTCATTAAAGTAATTGACAAAATTCTGAATAAAATAAAAGAGTTTTATTTAATGAGAGTTTGCATTAAATTTGGTGGAAATTTAATGGGAATTTGAGTGGAATTTTGAGTGGAGGGAATTTAAAGGAATTTTGTGAGTGGAGTGTCCACCCACATGAAGAGGGGAGGGCAAGGGGGCATCCCCATGCGCCGGCCACCCCTTGGGGTCCCCCATCCTATAAAAGGAGCCCCCCTCCTCACTTGTCTCTCACACCTCCTCGTGAAGGATCTCTCTCCCCCTCTAGAATTTATCCCCCATGGTCTCGGACTAGCGAGATACATGTTCCCGGTGGCTATTCGGCAAGAAAGGGTTGTGCTTCACTGCATCGCTGGAGGCGAGGCGGAGGTTGCCCGGTGTCTTGTACGTGTGTGCGAGCACGGATGTGCTGCTGCTTTGCGGCGCTAGGACTTCCTCTCGATCTTGAGATCGGCAAGAGATCGTCTACATCAACCACGAGTTGAACTCGTTAAGCTTTGTCGGTCTTCAAGGGTATGTTCTTTACGGATATACATCCGCCCGTTGTTTGTATCTAGTAGATAGATCTTGGTACATAGTTCCCATCGTAGGAAATTTTTTGTTTTCTATGTTGCGAACCCTACATCATATAATCATAACATGGTATTCCGCCCCGAATCTATAGCAAGGCTAAGCATACTACAACTACGATGTTTTCACTAAGGAAGACATAAAGGATATCCTAATAGGACATAGCATGGCAGAGTAACATAGTAATCCTATCATGCATACTACAAAAATTCTACTAAGTATAATGAAAATAGTAGGACATGGGTGGAAAATCATAACATAGTTCTAGCTACATGTAGAACTAAGTAGTGAAGGCTTATGCATCCTATAAATAGAGGAGCACTCCTCTATCTAGGGACCAGATTATGTAACTTTCACCTATCAATAAAGAACTTTGTGTTCCTATTTTAAGATCTTGGACTAGATCTTGTGTGTCAAGAGTTTTGGATTAAACTCTTGACGACCCCGCCTCTAGAGCGATATCTAGCTCATGCCCCTAGAGAGATATCTAGCGCAGCACGTTGGAGTGGTTCCTTCAATATTTGTGTTGTCTTTATTATAGCAGCAAGGTGGAGTTGTTCCTCCATAACCTTTTTGCTGCATCACATACCGCGGCCGTTCGTCTAGGAGCATCAGGAGGAGCTAGACGTGCCGAGACCACCTCCTCATCGTCGATCATGTCGGTCTTGGACACCCACCACATTACTTGATCGTCGTTGTCACCTCCGACCGCCCTCACCTCTGAATCCAGGGTAAATCGGCTGCGGTAAGAACCCCTAACCGTCCCCGCTCTCCCCGGGTACCCTTCCTGCACAGTAGGTCGCCAACCATCGCTGGAATATTTTCCCCTGCCGCCCCCGCGCGTGCCGTGCTTTGTCGTGCGCACCGACAGCAGTAACAGCAGCCTCCCGTTCGGCCCCTATTCGCAGCAATCTCACTTCGCGACCTATGCGCGTGTGCCATCACCGATGAACCTTCGAGATAGTTGGTTGTGCCAGCTTTCCAGTGCACCTAGTCGCTTGCCTTTTGACGCACCACCGCCGTCCCTATATTCGTCGGAAGGGAGCCTCGACATCGGCGTCTCTGAAGAATGTTCAGAGCATCCACACACTGTCAAGCTCAGTTAGCGACGGAGCACTTATTCAGTTCAGAGAATAGGCGGCGCAAATCTTTCACTTAGGCCCCTCCTTTTGCTTCCACCTCAACCTGCGCTCCCCTAGCCGGCCCACGTGGCAACCGCCCAGAATCCGGGTGAGTAGCGGCCACGCATAGCCCTTGGCCCCACCTGTCTATGATGGCGGGTAGATCCAGCCCATGTGAGAAAACCCAGAGAACAATTTCTAAAACAAGTAAAAATCCAGAAATTGAATAAATACAAAATAATTCATAACTTTTCAAATAATTTGAATTTAGGAAAACTTATAAAATGAAATATGTATCAGTTTCAAATATGAATTCAAATGAAAAATCAAATATTTTTAGAACTATTTCAAAGTAGTCAAACCTTTGACGTTTGACCATATTTGACAATTTTAATATAATTTGACTTAAATATTATTTTAAATTCATAATTTCAAATAATGAAATAATATATGTTTTTGAATAAAAAAATGTTAGGAATATGAATATGATATTTAAAATATAATCTGGGCATTTAAATTTTCGAATTATTAAATACTATTTAAATGTCATTTCTTAATAAATTTATAACTTTAATTCCGTAACTTCGAATTCGACAAATGATATGTCTAAAATGATCAGCGCGAAGAGCCTGTTTTAACTATGAATTCCATGATATGAATTGAAAATGCATCATATAAATATTATAGGGGCAGAAAGGTTTATGCAAATAAAACATGATTAAACAACTTATAAAATGCTTTATTCTTGTACCCCACATCCAACCATGCCATCTTATGTTATACCATGTAATTCTGCATCATTCCATCATGGCACAACTTGTTTTCTTGTTGCATATGGTTTATATGATTCCACACTCTATTTTATTGTGGCCCCTGTGTGTTTGCTTTTATCCGGATAGACGCCGAGCAAGGGATTTATCAGGAGCCTTGGGAGTATTACTCGAATCCTTCTAATTCTGCAACTGAACTGCTAGACAAGCATTTCTCTATGCTTACACTACATACAGTACATACTGCATCTATCTTATTCTTGCATTATGAGTCGCGATCCGAATTAAATTGCAATCCCAAGTACTGTAATAAGTCGAACCCTCAATAAGTATCGCGTATGTAAAAGAGATTTGAAACTTCAGTAGAAAAAAGCATTCTCATGGATTAGCGGATACACCACTAGTATTATAAAGGTCTAAGGTAAAGATTATTATCATGAACATTCTCAACTATGTATGTGTGGGAGGAACTCCGTATTTGGACAAAGAGGCATCAACCACTGCTCAAATCATCCTCATAACCACAACAAACAACAATCAACATCAATTGAATTACTGCGCTATTAAGGGACGTAATCCTGCAAGACGTATCCAATGGCATGGATAGTGTTTTGTGAGTTTTCTCGATTCCCAAGTTGATACGTAAGGGGTGCCAACAACTTTATAGTCACTGTAAGTGCTAACATCCCTCCGTCTACCAACAAGTAGTTTCCTACATCAAGTCCCCACAAGAGGCAAATATTGAGAGGTCGACTTCTTACAACATCAAGATGTAGACAATCTAACACATTGTCACAGCGATGAATATCATAATAAACTTTATCTTATTTCAATCTCATATTATGGTTTTTCCATCTCCCCAAGAACTAATGATCTACTCAGACATGGAGGCAAACAGCATCATGGCAATGGTAATGGAAACGATCATCAATGAATAGTACTTGTATAAATCCACAACTAGTGCAAGAATTACAATAAGATCTAGATGGGATGGATGGAGATGATGGTGGTGGTGATGAAGATACAACGGTTGATGAAGATGGAGATCGATGCCTTGGCCTCCCAGATCTTCTTAGGGTGAAGATGGATCCCTAGGGAAAGTTCCCCCTCCAGATGCCTTCCGGAGGTGAGGTTTCGGCGATTTCTGGGTGTTATGTATGTCGTATCTCTGATCTAGTTGCAAGGAGTGTAACTATTTGAGGAGACGGAGGCGGCGCCAACTATACGGCGTTGGCCCGTATAGTTGGTCATTAAACCTTCTGTCTCCTTTGCTCGATTCGGATTTTCTTTTGGTGTTATTAATATTTCCCAAATAAGCAATTTACGTAGTTTTTGGCTCTTTTTCACTCCAATATAACTGGTTCAAGAATTGTGTCCATCGGATCCATCATATGTCCTAATCCTGGCGAAAATAAACATAAAAAGTGTGTGTGAACGCCATAAAATACCAAGATCCTACATCTACAATGCAAAATAATAATCTAAAACATGATGCAAATATGCACTCATCAACTTCCCCAAGCTTAGACTCTTTCTCGTCCCGAGAAAGTTTAGCTTAATGGATGTGATCCTCATGTTCATGAAGCTGAGTCGATAAAATAAATGAGGTAGTTGCAGCTTGTGTTTCTCATAAAGGATACATATAAATAAGTTCATGAATAGTACCTTACTCGAACAATTCGAATAATATTAGCAGGCTTCCACACCTTAGCAATTAGCAATTCACAAAATATTATTCTCAACATGATGTAAAAGTATTTGGTTCAACTGAATGAGTTAGTGAGGTAGTCCCAAGTGTTTTTCGGATTAACATATTCACTTGGGATTCAAAATCACAAACGTCTCTTTGTCTTACTACAATATAGTTGTATATGCCTATTTGCTCTTTGCACATTCGCTCTTTTTCTTTTCTTTTCTTCTTTTTCTATATATATTTGTGATCACACTTTTGTTTAAGTGATGTGCAAAGAAGCTAGCCATATATTCACTTCATGTAGGAATTTCAATGTTTAACCATCTCAATTATCAAATTCCAAATATATATGAAGTGTAGCACCACGAGAAAACCACTACTAAAAAATCGATGTTGTTTATACTTTGTGCATCATCATGACATCAGCATGCATATTTTTGCCTAAAACTATTTTGCTAAAAGCCATATTTTTGTTTTCTACAAATACCCCTTCTCTAATTCAAATATAAAACCATGTTCCTATCAAATCCTTATTTTGTCCAAATCATATTTGTAAATGTTTTATTTTAAAAAAATATTAATATAAATATTTTTTTAGGGAGAGACAATCCATCCAGTCAGGACCAAAGGCCAACCAGACATACCACCTACTACCCCATATATATATATATAACCCTAACCCTAATTCCTAGCACCTACCCAGCACCCACACCTTGCCGCCACAACACTCCCCGCGCGTACACGCAGACAACACACTCCACAAACCGTACCGACATGTCAGGTTCCCCCGAACCCAACCCGACCCACACCACCGACCTGCAGCGCTGCACCGCCTGGCCCCACTACCCACGACGTGCAACCGCACTCTCCGATCAAAACTGTGTCGCCCTCCCGCGTCTGTTGCCTCATACCGTCCCACCCTGGCTCCCTTCCGCGTTGCCTGCACGCCAACCCCGCGGTCAACCTCCACCTTCCCTCGCACTCGACGCGACCCTACCTCGTACAGCCACCAACCCCATCAGGATCCCCACCCTCTCGTCTCGCTCACCGCTCCTCTGCTTGTCTCCCTCCTCGCCGCCAGGAACCGACGCCACCTCCCCCGTCCCTGACCTCCTCTCTCGCCTCCCCTTGCGGCCATGGCCTCACCCTCCTCGCCTGCGGCCAAGATCGCTAGGCCATGGCCTCCCCGTCGACCTCCGGCCACACTTCCTCTCCTCTGCATCGCGCCGCCGCTGGAGACTGAGCTCACGTGCGTCCCTCTCGCACCAACCATCGCTGCCCGTCTGTCCTCCTCGCCCCAGGCCTCCTGGCCGAGCCTGCAGCCACCGCCTCTCTCGCGCCCGGCCACGACCATGTCGCCACTGTCCGCCAGGTCCTCCGCTTGCCTTGGCATCCCTCTTGGCCGGTGCCGGCCTCGCTGCTCGGGCCTCCTTTACACCTAAGCCGACAGCCAGGCTTCGCTACTTAGGAGACTACTAGGGATTACTCGATTATACAACCAAGATCCGAGCTTCTCGCTTACAAATACTGATTTGGGAAGTAGCTAAGGAATACAAAGGAAATAAGAACAATTCTCCGCCGCCAAGTTCCTGATCCCTAGGATAATCTTCTGAGAGTAGCGTCTCTGCCCTTAAGAAGGTGAGGTTGCTGGTACATTGTGTTTTGGCTGAATCCAATCCTGGCCCATGTATTTGCGGTTGGGCTGTATCAGTCTCTTGGGCCTCAGGTTGCATTGACTGAGGCCCATGTCGCCGTCTTGCGTTTGGATGCTAACACGTTCCCCCGCGTACGGTCGCCGCCTTCGTCCCGAACGCCGTCCCCCATGCACTACCTACGCATCTCGCCTTAGTGCCTTGCGCCAGTCCAAGGTATGCGCACCTTCCTCGCCAGGACGCGTCTGCCGCTGTGCCCCTTTGCAAGCACAAGTCCATCTGCCGCCTTCGCGTGCGTGCTCGTGCAACCGGGCATTTTTCCTGCTCTCTGCCTCTATCGTTGGTGTACATGTGTGAACATGTTATCTGCTCGCGTGTTTGCCTGAACAAGTTTTCGAAGGGAAAGAAGTCTACATAACCCCCTTAACTATCGACTTTGGGACACTAACCCCCCTCAAGTTTGGATTGGGGCACTTAACCCCCCTAAGTATCAAATACCACGCAAATGACCCCCTTGATGGCTGATGGAAGTATTGGAGGATGGTTTTGCTAACCAAATACTGGAAAGCGAGGCGATGCGCTGGTGTTGGTCGTCATGGAGATGCGCATACAAAACCATGAGGGCGTAGCTCCATACTGAACGAAAGAACTGAGTATGCTAATATCACGTGTGCACCTTTTCATCTTGACGGGAAGAAGCAAATCATACATGTAAAATCAAATCAAATTGACATATGTTAAAAGGTACTTGTCCTGTGATATGCTAGACACATACACGGAGGGTGCGTCACGGCCGGATGCGCGAGGACATGGCCCCTAGGTGCCCCAGCTTGAGCTCGTCTGTAGTGTTCGCGACGATGCCCATGGCGTCCATATAGCAGTCACCCTGGCACAACATCGACTCCGCCGCTATCGGTAGGAGCTCAGGCACGTGCACCTCCCCTTCCGGGCACGACATCGACTCCGGCGGTATTGGCGGGAGCTCGGGCACGTGCACCTCCCCTTTCACCTCGTCGAACTCCATGGTGACCACCTCGTGCAGAACGGGCAGGTACATCATGAGTGCGACCATGGTGTTGGTGTACGAGCATGAGCGTGAGCATGGCGCCGGTGTACAAGCCTGAGCGTGAGCATGAGCGCTCTGTATGCACAGCTGCAACAGTTCTATGGCGGGCATTCCGAGTCCATGACGGTGGCCCTCACGGTGTCCACGAGCAGCGCCGGACTGTGTCGGTGACGAGGGAAGCGAGGAGCGCGGGTGTCGGGCGGCAGGATCCATGTTGGCAACAAGCAGGCTAGCCGGGTGGAAGTTTTGACCGAATGGATGTACGGGCCACTGCTATACGGGCGGTGGGGGGAATCACCGTGGCTGCCCATGACCTTGAACAGTGGCACTCGTGACTGCGAGCAAGAACAGTCATAATTAACGCCAATCTTCACCGTGGCAAAAACCACTCTCACCTGGACCAAAACAGCTAGCAAAACTGCCATCATCCATCCAAGGGGGTCATTTGCCTGGTATTTGATATTTAGGGGGGTTAAGTGCTCCAATACATACTTGAGGGGGGTTAGTGTCCCAAAGTCGATAGTTAGGGGGTTATGTGGACTTCTTTCTTTTCGAAGGCACACGAATAATCCCTGATAAGAACCGTCTAGATGTTAAGACCTTCATCATGGGACACCAAGAACTACCTCACGGATCTGATGGCGTGAAGCTCTCCTTCCCGGATTTGAAAGCCGAACCCTGAAGAGCGATCATAGATCCGAAGACCCCGAACCCCGGCGAAGCCCAAACCTCCAAGGTCTTCGAACCGAGATGTGTGATCCCCTTTTCCGAGCCTTATTTTATAAAATGAAATATATACTTGTTGCATATTAATTAAATATGTTTGCATAAATTTTGTGGTTGTTTGGGAGCATTATGCTGATTCATCTCATAATTAAATATGAAGGTCATATGCAGGAGATTCTAATCTTATATTGGCCCCATTAAAATTTGTGTAGAAAATCGATGCCATAATTTCGTCTTGTTAAGACAACATTTAAATTGCGGGATATTTAAATAACATGAACCATCTAATTAAATGTCGGGACCCTAGTTCCGCTTAATATTGCCGAATTGCATCGCATCTTCGCCATGTCATGTATCATATATGCATCATGCCCGATCTTTGGCCATAGTATTAAATAGTATATTCGGTATTTCTTATAGCGCTTTGCTTTTTCACGGGCTAGGCCGATGAGTTGATGCGAGTATCGACCCGATATTTGGGTGAACCTTCGGCAATGTTTTCCAGGCGAGCATTCCCCCTCTTTCTACCTATTTTATCTTTATAGTCTTTATTTCCTCATGTTGATCTATTGCTATCTATGTTGCGATGTTGTAGTTTTCGTCTCGTGATATCCTTTGCAGCCTCTATATTGCCTTGGACACATCCTATTACCTGTTGTTTGGTAGATAGTCGGCCTTGCGAGTCATAGTTTCTTGCGCAGGTGCTGTTTCGCGTCATCGATGTTTCATAGTTGTTGGAGGAATGTCTCATGCTTAATGGTGGAGATGATCATGGATTTAATTACTGTTTAATAACTAAAATTGAAAGTAGGTAAATAATACAGAGGCACCGGTGGGTAATAGACAATATTTGGTTTTTAACCGCCAACTTGTGTCCAACTAGGACCCAAGTTCTTGACACCTATTTCGAGATCGAGCGCGCTAACCACAGGTGGGGTGTGTGGGCACCCCCATCAATTTACTACCTGATTTCAAAGTACTGTACTGGGGGCCACAACCTAGTTTGGGGCTTTATTACTATCCTGTACTTATGCCATGTTTTACTGCTTTATTTACGATTGCGCGTGGAGCGCCTATAGTGTTTAGGAACCCCGTGCCACATTTTCGCTGTATCGACAAGCCCAGTCACACTTTTGGGTTCCTAGTCATTTACAGCCGTCGCCACACGCCCTGGGTCCGTATCGGAGACGGCCGACTTTGTTGCGGGTAGCTTAGTGGGTGGCCCCCATGTGCATGCTTTGGGTCTGGGAAACGTCATGTCTAAAACCCCGTCGACATACCGTTGGGTGTATGTTTTGTGATCTTGTACCTACCTGATCTGACAACAAGGGTGTAGGTGCATATGGAAACTTTGGTGCACCCCTGCAGGGTTAAATCTTTTTGAGAAGCCGTGTCCGCAGTTATGGACGACTTGGAGCACAGATCTCGATCATAGACAACTATAACTAAAGTAGTGTTATAAATTTGACTTTGTGATGACTAGTAATCAGTTTCACTACAACGGAATGAGTAAATAAAAGTACCAACAAATACTATGTTTTGGCGATGTGTCATTCTATTTGTAACTGACTAGTAAATATCGCAACCATAACAGAATAGCTAACTAAAAGTGCCCACTGCTTATTATATCATGATGACTCATGCTATCTATATCTGACTAGTAATTGCTTCAACTATAATGGAATGAATAAAACTGCCAACTATGTGAGTCCCTCGGTTGACTTCCTCGATTGGTTTTGAGGGGGAAATACGAGGATGGGTATGATTGGTGGTAGTATCAGGTTGGTTCCGAATAGGTCTTTCTCATCTCTTTCTGATAGCCGACAGTTTCCTTGAATCTCTATAAGTTGTTTAGTGCATGCTGCGCTGCCGCTTCAGTCCACCATACCTATGTAGGCGAGGACCACCGAATTCTAAGACTCGCTGTGTACTGGCTTCAGTACTGACCACTCTCTTTTCCTTTGCCCTTTGCCGGCACCCCTTTTGTTTAAGCAGGTTTTGAGATCAACGTCGTTAGTAGGGTTACCCTTCCGACTTGGCCTGGGCAGGGTTATGGACGCCATTGGTTATTCTTCAGGGCTCTTAGCCCAATTTGCATCTTGTCCGTACTCGGACGCTGTATGGTTTTAAAGGTGATTTACATCTTTGTATTGTATATCTGTATTCTTGACTATTTGAGTCGTTGTTGTATATATCTGTTCTGTTGTGTAATGATATTACTTCGTTTTCCACCCGCACGAAGTGCCTGGTGGGCACCTTTAAATCGTTTCTATGCGGGTTTGGCGGGAATTGCTAAAAATTGCATAGGGCCGATCCGAGGGTGTTACATGAAGCATCTTTATAACTTGAGTATTCTACCTCAAACTTGTTCTCACTCTATTTGATAGCACCTATAATTTCTCCTTTGTTTAAGGTTTTTCTTTTTCATCTTAATTAATTAGATAATTTGTCCTTTTTGTAAATCAAACCATTGATCTACAACATATTGATCAAATTATCTTTATATGTTCCATTAATACCAATGGTGTGGAAGACTCCTATTGCTATCATCAAGTGCAAGTAAAATCATACTAAAGTCATTCATATATTCAATAGGACAACTCAAACTCAATAATGCTCCATATATTATAATAAACCCAGAATTTCATTAGATAGATCAACTATTCCTAAAGGGAATTCTAATGATGAAAACTCTATTTGAGCTAGAACTAATCCAAAACTAGAATAGAAATAAAAAACTTGTAAGATAGATTACAAGGTCTTAAAGATCTCCACAAGCTTGGAATCAAGCCAGGTGGGATCAAATAATCCCTCGCGATTATTTGATACCGTGTTTTATTGAAGGTCACTATGGCGCCATAGCATGTAGAACCGCGGTGCGTAGCTTCTTGTTAGTGTCATCCAGAGCGGCGATGCGATTGTAGCACCTGTGCAAATTAGATTGCAGAGCATCCATCCTATTTGCGAGCTTAGTCATCATCAAGAGAAGATCATCCTTCTCCTCTTATCTCCTTGAGGTGATGATGGACTTCAACGTGGTTGAAAGGACATTTACTGTCTTAATCACTTTTGGTGTTCGTTAACAACTCGTAAATCATTATACAGTATGCTAATGTCTACAGGTTGGTATAAAGCAAAGTGAAAAGGACCTTGGCCTAAGAAATTGTCCATGCAATAAGATGCAGGTTTCTGGGAACTCCAGACCGGAGTCTTCGGTCTAGACAGACCGGAGTCTCCGGTGTGGTCCGAAGTTTCCCTAGGAATCTCTGGAGGGGCCTCCAGAAAACTGCCTGGGACCTTCTGTATGGGGGTCCGGAGATCAACCGGAGACTGTCCGGAGTCTCCGGTCCAAGCCTCAGACCGGAGTCTCCGGTGTACGGGGACCATAAACTATGAAGAGTCTCCGGAGGAGATTTTCCCAGGGGCGCTAGGACATTCAGAGAGGTGGTCCAGAGCTCGGTCCGAACACTGACCGGAGTCTCTGGTCTGCAGGCCGAAGTCTCCGGTCTGACAAGTTCTAGAACATTCAGAAAATAGTTCCGTGAAGTGGTGGCCTATAAATAGGGGACCTTATCCCCTTCCTCCAGCTGCTCGACCCACTCAAGAAGACCATCCCCATTTGAGCCAGCAAACAAGATATCTTCATCCAACCATCCAAAGTCATTGACCTTTGGAGAATCTAAGGAGGGGGCATTGACTACAGCTTCACCAAGAGAGATCTTCATTTCCCCCTCATTCACTTGAGGGCCCCCTTGCTCTAGTGTTTCTTTGGAAACCCTAGATTTTGATTTGGTTCTTACAAGCTTGTCTTTGATTGTTTGACCTTTTGGGGTGAGGTTCATTGGAGAACAAGGGAGGCCTCTCGTGGCGTTGCTTTTTTGAAACCACCCCCTCTCCAAACATAGACGTACTTCCCCTCAAAAGGAAGGAACTACGGGAAAAAAAACCTTGTGTCTCCGTGTGCTCCACTTTGGTTACTTCTATCTTTTATCGCACTTTACTTAACTTGTTTTTGCTTAGTGTATGTGCTAGTTTGACATATAGGTAAATTCACCTTAGTTGCATAATCTAGATAATTTACCTTTTGTGTCAAACCCTTATTTGAAAAAAGAGTAAAATTTGAAGTAGCACCTATTCACCCCCCTCTAGGTTCCCATACGATTCAATTGGTATCAGAGCCTCGGCTCTTTATTCGGGCATTACCGCCTAAGAGTATATGGGCAGCCGAGTAGGAGAAGATGATGGTGAGCCTAGTCATACGGTGACGATGGACGATCTCAATAACTTGGAACCAAGATTGAGATCCACCCAAAAAATTGCACAATCTACTTGAGCAACTTGTTAAAGATAAATTTGCCTCATCATCTCCTCCTCCTCGAGAGGAAGCTCCATCATTACCAAAGGTGAATGCCTCAGCATCACCCACGGTTGTTGTGGTGTTGGGATAATCCAGACAACACTAATTCCTCCACAAAAAGGGATAGTGGGAAGGGAGAGAACCATGAGGCTCAAGGATGGTACTCTCTCGACCCACCAATTCCTCACCCTCATATAAACAATAGAGGAGACCCACCTAATCTTGTTACATCTACTTTTGCTCTGTGGCAATCACTAATGAAATATCATGTGCGCAACTCTTGTATTGAGTTATGGAATATCATTGAAGAAGGACTCCATATTGTGGATCCAACCAACTTGACAAGAAGAGAAGTTGTCAATAGTCAACTAAATGCCACCGCTTTGCACATGATTCAACAAGGATTGGGTACAAAAGATTACCCTCACATTGAACACCTCAACACTGCCAAGGAAGCTTGGGATGCTCTCACAGAGTTGTATGTTGGAAATGAGAGCATGAGAAGGAACCGGTGTGATGCACTAAGGAATGAAGCTGAAGGCTTCTATATGAAGGATGGTGAAGATCATGAAGACATGTATCGAAGGCTCAAGTCCACTGCCACCGTCTTTAGGAATGTGGATGCCTCACATGTGGATGATGCTTGGATAAAAAGGAAATATGTGAGCGCACTCATTCCCTTTGAGCCCTCTGATTTGAAGAGCCTACAAGGAAAACACAACTACCATCTCATGACCACCAATGAAGTTATGCAAGAGATGGACTCTTTCAAGGTTGCCGCCAAGAATGCCAAAGATGCCCGTGCTTGAGCCCTTGGAATGAGCAATGGTGTCAACCTTGCCTTAAAGGCCAAAGTTGTGGAGTATGTGGATAACAATGACAGTGGTGAAGGCTTATCTATGAGCTATCCCGATGATGTCAAGATTGCTCATGGTGAATACATGGCCATCTATGCAAACAACTTTTGGAAAGATCCCGCCAAGGCCAAGATGGAAATGCAATGAAGAAGCAACCCAAATGGAAGAAGAGACAATGTCACTAAATTGAGAACTTGCTTCAATTGTGGTGACCGCTATCACTTTGTGGCGGGTTGTCCCTATGAGAAAAGAGAAGATCATGGGGGTAAACTTGTGTTGAAGAAAACCTCCAAAGATCCTTTGAAGAAACCCTTCATCAAGAAGAATCCCATCAACAAGAAGTCGGGTGAAATTGTATTGACCACCCATGAAGAATTCTCCCCTGACAATGAAGATGATGAAGAGGAAACATCAAGTGGTGTGGCTACTCTTGACAATACTTCTACACCCACATTCTCCCTCTTCGACTCTCCAAATGAGAATATCTTCAACAAGAACGTCACTTGCCTTATGGCAAGAGGAACGGAGGTATTATCATCATCACACCCCTCCTCCTTGGTTAATGATGAAATTGATGATGAGATATCCCTTGAGGTCAAAAAGGAAATAATTTATTTTGATGAGTTCATGAATAACTTGCAAGGGGAACACAAGAGACATTTTGTGGACCTCTTAGATCAACTTTCTCTCACACAAGAGCTTCTTGATGATAGATGTAAACTAGGGAGAGAACACATGATTAAGGCAGAAGCTCTAAATAATTCTCTAGAAGAAGAACAAGAGACTAGGATGTCCCTTGAACTAAAACTTGAATAGCTTGATGGGGCTAATGACATAATTGTTAATAGACTCGTCAAGGAACGATACCATGCTATTGATAAATATAAAAAGGCTAAAAAGGACAAGATTGAGTTTGGTGTTGTTCATATAAAACATGTCGAGGACTTTAGGATGCTTGACATGGCCCATAAGGCCTTGGAGAGTGAACTCTTGTTACTCACAAAGTCTCGTGAAAAGCTTCAAACTCAATTGACCAATATTTCGTCACCTAGAATTTTTATTCCTTCTAGTTGTACAAATATGCTTGAAGAAAATGCTAGGTTGAAGGGGGAGCTAGCTAAGGCCACCTTTCCAAAAGGAAACAAGTCCATTGATGACCTCTTGAGCAAGTAGAGGCCAAATGGTGAGAAAGGGGGCATTGGCTATGTATCCCAAGCCAAGAAGAAGAACAAAAAGAATAATAAGGCCAAGCCCGCACAAGAAAAAGACAAGGCCATTGTGGGTAGTAAGACCACAAGTGGCAAAACTATGTCTCATGATGACTTTGCGGGAAGTACTAACCCTCACTATGTTTTAATGCGTGATTATTATGGTATTGTGTATGCACAATATGTTGGCCCATATGATGGTTACATTGCTTGATCTATTTGGGTTCCCAAGACCCTTGTTGCTAACAAAAGAGGACCCATTGTACCTAAAAACTAGTTCGATCTTTTGTAGACCTATGCTTCCGGAGGGTCAAAGTGGGTGCTTGATAGTGGATGCACAAGTCATATGATCGGAAGAACATCTATTGTCAAGGAGTTGAGACCAAATGATGATCAAATATCCGTGACATATGGTGACAAGTCTAAGTCTAAGGTAATGGGTTTCGGCAAGGTTGTGGTTGCCCACGACATTACACTCGTGGACTTCATGCTTGTTTAGACCCTTGGATATAATTTATTTCCAGTCCGTACTCTTGGAAAGATGGGCTTTACCGTCTTTATTGATAATGATATTGTGGTCCTCACGTGGAGCAAGTCTCTAAAGGTCGCTTTCATTGGGTATGTCGAAAATGACTTGTATGTGGCGGACTTTTCGGGGAAAACCACTACAAGTGTGATGTGCCTATTCGGAAAGGACAATGTGGGTTGGTTATGGCATCACCGTCTAGCCCATGTCAACATGAGAACTTTGAAAAGTATCCACAAGGATAGCCATATTGTTGGACTAAAACAAAATGTTTGTTTTGCCAAATATCGTGTTTATAGGGCGTGTGTTGAAGGAAAGATGCATGATTCTCCCCACAAGCCGAACAACTACATCAAGTCCAAGAGGATCTTGGAGCTCCTTCATGTGGATCTCTTTGGTCCTCCATCTCATGCAAGTCTTTGTGGGAAGAAATATTGTTTGGTGATTGTTGATGACTATTTAAGATACACATGGGTATATTTATTTAATTTGAAAAGTGATACCCAAGAGAACTTCATCGACTTCATCAACATGGTTCAACATCAACACAATGTCCCTGTGTTGGTAATAAGAATTGACAACGGCACCGAGTTCAAGAACTACACCTTGAATGGATTTCTTAGTGATGAGGGGATAAAACACCAATATTCCGATGCATATACCCCTCAACAAAATGGTGTAGCCGAGAGGAAGAACCGGACTCTTATTGATATGGCAAGGACCATGTTGGCAGAGTTTAAATATCCATGTAATTTTTGGGCCGAAGCAATCTCCACCGCTTTCCATGAATCAAACCGGCTCTACCTCCGCAAAGAATTGATCAAGAATCCATATGAAATACTTATCGGTAACAAGCCCGACGTGTCTTGCTTCTGGGTGTTCAGTTGTAAGTGTTTCTATCGCACAAAGGGTGTTGTTTGTCCACATTTTATTCCAAAGCATTAGAGGGTATTTTTGTTGGCTATGGTCTCGAATATCACACTTATAAAATCTATGATAAGCTCTCCGGAACTATCATAGAATCCCGTAGTTTGGTTTTCGAAAAATATGATGGTACCCACAGGGGCGTGTTGATGTTTGTGATGCAGATGATGAAGAATGGGTGTGGGATTTATCCGCCCCATTGAGGAATCCCTTATGGTAGATCGAGAAGAACTATGCTCTACTCAAGTGGAGCCCTCATCTTCACAGCATCAACAAGCTCATTCTATCAAGGAGGATAATGACCCAAGCCAAACACAAGCTGTGGACCCTCAACATGTTGATCAGGGAGATACCTCTAGTCAGGAGGAGCTTGAGTCACCATTTTCCAGAATGTCCAGTGTTGCTCGGTCTATTTCACAAGGAAGATCTGTACAATCTGCTATAAGAGCAGCTCAACTCTAGTCTAGAAGTGTCCCTGATCAAGAACAAGGTCAATCTTTGCCTCTTGATGAAGAGATTGATTCTGATGATGATCAAGGTCAAGTTAATGGTCAAGACGAGGACCAAAATGATGAAGAGGCCCCCTAGAAACAACAAGGAGATCGAAACTCGTCGCAAAGCTAGAATGGATAGAATGTTGGAATTAAGAGACCACTCTTTAGAGAATGTGGTTGGGGATATAAGAAGAGGGATGCCCACTAGAGCTCAATTGAAGAGGTTTAGTGAACACCAAGCACACATTTTCACGATACAACCCAAGAAAGTATGGGAATCTCTTGAAGATTTGGATTGGTTGGAAGCAATGCACAAAGAGCTCAACAACTTTGAGAGAAACAAAGTGTGGAAGTTAGTTGAAAAGCCAAAATATTGCTGCAATGTTATAGGCACCAAGTGGATATTCAAGAACAAACAAGATGAGCATGAAATTGTTGTAAGGAACAAGGCAAGATTGGTTGCACAAGGGTTATCTAAAATTGAAGGCATTGATTATGGAGAGACATATGCACCCGTGGCTCACCTTGAGTCCATCTGTATCCTTCTTGGTTATGCGGCACATCATAACTTTAAATTACAACAAACGGATGTATAAAGTGCATTTCTTAATGGTCCATTGCATGAGTTGGTATATGTAAAGCAACCTCGGGGGTTCGAGGATCCCAACTTCCCAAACCATGTCTACAAACTTGATAAGGCGCTCTATGGGGTCAAACAATCCCCACGCATGTGGTATGAGCACCTTAGAGAGTTGTTCTTAGACCGTGGGTTTGATGTTGGGAAAATTGATCCCACTCTTTTTACTAAGAAGGTCAATGGGAGATTTTTGTATGCCAAATATATGTTGATGATATTATCTTTGGATCATCTAGCAAATCTTTTAATGATGAATTCTCAAAGCTTATGACTAATAGGATCCGGATTTCTATGATGGGATAGTTGAGAGTATTTCTTGGTTTTGAGATCAAGCAAGTAAGAGGAGGAACTTTCTTCAACCAAGCCAAGTATACTCAAGATATGCTCAAAAGATTCAACATGAAAGATTTAAATGGAGCTCCTACTCCCATGGCAACAAAGACTCATCTTGAACTAAATCCAAATGGTAAAGATGTGGACCAAAAGGTATACCGGTCTATCATTGGTTCTTTGCTTTACCTTTGTGCATCTAGACCCGATATTGTGTTGAGTGTAGGAGTGTGTACAAGATATCAAGCGGATCCTAAATAAATCCATTTGATGGCACTCAAGATAATCTTTTGATATTTGGTATTTGGTATCCTCGTGGCTCAACATTCGCTCTTTGTGGATACTCGGACTCGGATTGGGCTGGTGATAAGGATGATAAAAAATCAACCTCCAGGTCTTGCCAAGTCCTTGGTAGGTCCTTGGTGTGTTGGTCTTCTAAGAAGCAAAATTGTATATCTCTCTCCACCATCGAAGTCGAGTATGTGGCAGCTGCTAGTGCTTGTTCTCAATTGCTATGGATGAGGAAAACTTTAAAGGAATACGGTGTCCATTGTGACAAATTGCCTCTTCTATGTGACAATGAAAGTGCTATCTATATTTCCTACAACCTGGTGGATCACACAAGGACAAAGCATATTGAGATTCGTCATCACTTCATTAGAGATCATGTTGCTCGAGGTGATATTGAGCTATCTTATGTGTCAACCAAAGACCAACTTGACGATATTTTCATGAAGCCACTTGATGAAGCAAGGTTTTGTTATTTGAGGAATGAACTAAATATCATAGATTCAACGATCTTGACTTGATCACCTTGCATACTCACCTATGTCTTGACTCTTATTTTGTCTAGGTGCAGGCATGGAGATAGGGGGAGTGCGGTCCTAATACATTGGGCTATCCCTCCCCCATAATGCCAACATTAAGAAATTAAATTCTCTTAATATCATTTTGTGATATGTGAGCTTCATTGATGAGTAGTGGCTATGAACCAAAGGATAATTATTCACGGTGTCATGCCACAAACTCTTACATGGTGGCCTAGGCCACCGCCCTCTTCATATTGAAGAGTTGGTTCTTTGTTCGTTCTATTTGGAGCTTTATTGAACATTTTAGTGGATTTCTATGGTTTTTCTTGATTCTTCACCGTGTGACATCTTAACCCAAGCCTATCCCTTGTCTTAAACACACACTCTCTCTCATATATGTCCCCAAACACTAAAACCTGGTGCATTTGGTTGAGGAGGACCAAAGTCTCCGGTGTAGACCGGAGTCTCCGGTCTAGATGGTTTTCGGGCATCACTTAAGGGAGGTCGGGGTGAACTGAAACAGACAGGTTCATTCTTCCACCCTGACGTCTCCTCTCAACCATGTTGCCTCTGCTTCCAAATCACCTCCCCGAAGGTCACGAAGCCCCCGGGATCCGCCGTGTCTTCAGCCAGCCTCCTCGCCTCCACCATTAGGCCCTTCCCACCGGTGGAATCGATCCAATGGATAGATCCGGTACTTATCCTCCTCTTTTTCACCTAGGGTTCATCTCTTGATTTGTTTTTGAGGATTGGTACTGATTTTGCCCACTAGGATTACTTTTATGCATGCACTCTATCACATTAGGCTTGTTTCCTTGCTCGATCTATTCGAATCACTGCCTCCCGAAGCCTCCCAGTGCATGCCCAACTCTCCCGACTGGAGTTCGAGGAGTGACTCAAACTAATCCGGTGTCTCCCGACGGGAGTCCGAGGTCTGAGCCGGAGACTCCGGTGTGCACTGTAGAGACTCCGTGGAGTGACTCAAACTAATCCAACAAAGACTCAAGGCTCTTGTGATTGCATTTCTGGGACATATATGCTTACATCCATGCTATCTCCCTCATTGTTGTTCACAGGTTCTGGTTCTCATCGTCCCCCTCGCACCAAGGCCAAGTCAAAGAGGGTTGATCTGCAATATGATGAGTCCGAGGGTCAGTATGTTGTGCCCCCATCCAACAGGAAACAGCAGGCCCGTGATGCAGCATACATGAGGAGGGAGCATGAGCGGATTGAGGAAGAGAACTGTGCCAAGAGGGCAAAGTACGACAATCTCCAATCTTTGGCCCGCATGTCAAAGAGGGAGTACTGTGAGATGTAGAAGACACCTTTCTATGACTTGCCTCGGACCAGTGATGACCCATACTATTGGAGGAAGGAGCAAGTTGTGTTCATGAAAGACATTTACAACAAGCTCACCAAGTCACCCGTGTGCCCCCAGAAGTACATGAGTGTAGAGCAGATGCGGACCAGCCCATACTTCACTAATGCACTATGGATTTCTGAGAAGCTAGGGCTATTAGAGTTAATGGATCTTCGTCAGGATTACAACATCACTCTTGGGCAACAGTTCTATGCCACTGTGGTGTTTGGGTCTGACCAAGCAATGAAAATGACGTGGATGACTGGGGATCACCGCTGAAGTGCGACTTTCTATGACTTTTCTGATGCCATCTTTGAGACTTTTCAGGGGGTGTCCCAGCATGTTGGGCACCGTATGCACTCAATAGCTCTTGGGCAGATCAAGAACAAGCTTGCCCCTTTGTATGGCAGTGAGGGAGTTGTGGGCGGGTCCAAGGGCCTTAATCCCCTGTACAATCTGATGTTGAGGATCTTCCGCCATACCATTTCCCCTAGTGCTGGAAATGATGATGCCATTAGATGTGGTTTGGTCAACTTACTATACCATACCCACAAGATTCACCTGGCTGGCCAGACACGGCTCCTATTCACATCATGGACTCCATTTTTTAGGAGATGTATCATGTCATTCTGTACAAGAAGGATCCTCCATATGCACCACTTATCATGAGGCTCATCAACACCCAGCCTCATGGTTCTCCGCTTGCTATTGCTCCCAACCTTACGGAGCATACTCTTGTATCCCATGCAGTAGAAAGGACGCATGGGGCCTCCTCCTAGACGCTCATATGCCAATGAGGAGGAAGACATCACTGAGACCGAGAGGGCCCCCTCTCCTCCTAGGGCTCGGAGGAAGAGTTCCTCTAATGCACCCATGCCTCCCATGACACGCGAGTATGTACATGAGAAGGTCAAGAAGGACTCATTCTAGGAGAGGACCCTCTGTTGTATGAATGTGGACATCTACAAGCAACAGCATGCCTCCTACAAGAGCAACCGTCGTATGGAGAAATTACTTAAGGAAATCAAGGCTCAGGGAGAAGCGGAGGATGATGAAGGAGATGATGAGTAACCGATGAGCATGGAGCTCACCCTTCCATTGAGTCTAACTATACACTCTTCTTTGGGGCATGGAATGCCCAACATGACAGCTTGGTGGACTGGCAGACCTTCTCTGGTGTCACCTCTGGATTTGGGTACCAGGGTACATCTTCTCGCCCTCACGACAAAGGATCAGCAGCTACATATGAGGATGATGACTATGAGGAGGATGATGACGAGGATCAGGACATGTATGAGGATGATGATGACGAGGACTATTGATCCTTTTGGGACGCTAGCTTAGGTCTTTTCCCCTTTTTGGCTTTTCGATGCCAAAGGGGGAGAAGACATTGTCATCGGGATTTGCATGGTCTTGGAGCTTGGATTTGGTTTTTATTTGCTTGTTATGTGAATCTCGAACTCTTATTTGCTATTTGTGTGAGGACTCTTATTTGCTATTTGTGTGCGGACATGTTTGTTCTTATATTATTGTAACTCATGTGAGAACTATATGTTTAACTATGTGTTTATCTACTACCTGTCGTGCATGTTTTACTTGTTTATCCTAGTGCACATAGTCAGGGGGAGCATTGTTATGGACTGTCATATCTTACTGCAAATAAATCCATGCAAAATCACTTGTTTTCATCGAACACCAAAAAGGGGGAGATTGAAAGGACATTTACTGTCTTAATCACTTTTGGTGTTCGTTAACAACTCGTAAATCATTTTACAGTATGCTAATGTCTACAGGTTGGTATAATGCAAAGTGAAAAGGACCTTAGCCTAAGAAATTGTCCATGCAAGAAGATGCAGGTTTCTGGGAACTCCAGACCGGAGTCTTCGGTCTAGACAAACCGGAGTCTCTGGTGTGGTCTGGAGTTTCCCCAGGAATCTCCGGAGGGGCCTCCAGAAAACTGCTTGGGACCTTCTGTATGGGGGTCTGGAGATCAACAAGAGACTGTCTGGAGTCTCCGGTACAAGCCTTAGACCAGATCTCCGGTGTGACTAGACCAGAGTCTCCGTTGTACAGGGACTAGAAACTATGAAGAGTCTCCGGAGGAGATTTCCCAGGGGCACTGGGACATTCAGAGAGGTGGTCCGGAGCTCGGTCCAGAGACTGACTAGAGTCTCCGGTGTAGGCTGGAGTATCCAGTCTGACAAGTTCTCCATTGTTCAGAAAACGGTTCAGTGAAGTGGTGGCCTATAAATAGGGGACCTTATCCCCTTCCTCCGGCTGCTCGACCCACTCAAGAACACCATCCCCATTTGAGCCACCAAATCAACAAGATCTCTTCAACCAACCATCCAAAGTCAATGATCTGTGGAGAATCGAAGGAGGAGGCCTTGATCTATAGTGTCACCAAGAGAGATCTTCATTTCCCGCTCATTCACTTGAGGGCCCCCTTTCTCTAGTGTTTCTTTAGAAACCCTAGCTTTTGATTTGGTTCTTACAAGCTTGTCTTTGATTGTTTGACAGCTTGCTTGTATTTAGGAGCCTCCAATTAGGTTATGGATGTGTGCCTCAAACTTGTTATAAAGGTGCCGGCTTCCACCTCGAAGTTTGCCGATATAGTGGAAGAGGTGAATCGAACCCTTTGGGGTGAGGTTCATCGGAGAAAAAGGGAGGCCTCTCGTGGCGTTAGTGGTTTGAAACAACTCCCTATCCAAACGTAGACGTACTTCCCCTCAAAAGGAAGAAACTATGGGAAACAAACCCTTATGTCTCCGTGTGCTCCACTTTGGTAACTTCTATCCTTTACTGCACTTTACTTAACTTGTTCTTGCTTAGGGTATGTGCTAATTTGACATATAGGTTAATTCACCTTAGTTGCATAATATAGATAATTTACCTTTTGTGTCAAACCCTAATTTTAAAAAGAGTAAAATTTAAAGTAGCATCTATTCACCCCCTCTAGGTGCCCATATGATCCTTTCAACGATGGAGTAGCTCTTTCTTCTGATATACTTCTAGTGCCCGCATGCGATCTTTTGTCCTGGGGACAACTTCTTCTTCCTCATCCATTATTGATGGATCAGGGAAGTAGAAGTTGCTTCTCCACTCCTCTTGAGGATTCAACCTCATACGAGCGCTAGTGGTAGCCCTCGAGCGGGGCAACGTCGGTCCCTTGCTAGCACCTACACCAATGTTAGGTATTTCCTTATGCTTATGCATCCTTGGATTTGTAGTGATGAACTTGACCCTCTCCACACACCCTTTCCATGCGGTTTGCGGACCTCTCTCTCTTCTTGAGTTCTTTTAATTTCCGCCCAGTTGACCTCCGGGGGATCATAGACATTGTGGCAGATGTAAACGCCGCCCCAGCCTTCATCGGGGTCGCTGTTGTAGAAGCTTCGCTCGACGTACTCTTTGTACCCCAGATAAACCTCTCCACCTCCTCATCGCCATCATCCATCGACGGGCTGCTAGAAAGGTCCCTAGGGGCAATGAGCCCCATAGGTTTTCCATGGCCTGGGATGGGATAGTGCATAGCTGGATTTGTTCCTGGTGATTTGTGATTAGAGAGAGGCACAAGGGCAGTATATAAGAGGGGTCAGAGGTCGGTAAAGCTTGCGAGAAACATCAAATTCTCGTCTAAGAAAACAATCCAAACCGATTAGGAAAAGAAATCGCGGATTTGGAGGAGTCCTGCGCCATAACGACCAACTATCGGTTGCGGCCCGTATAGTTCCGGCCGTATAGTTGGTTCCGGGCAGATATTTCCAAATATATCGAGCTCAGGTTGGTTAGATGACCGACTAGGAACCAACAAATAGAGATTTTTTAGTAAAGAATAATAACAAAAATGGGTCGAGGGTACTGAAGCTTCGACGACCAACTATATGGCAGGAGAATTTTCTCCGGTCGTATAGTTGCGGCCGTATAGATACCGCACCTCGAAATTATTTTGCGAGGGGGATACAAAAGCTTTAACGACCAACTATATGGCTGGATATTTTTCTCCGACCGTATAGTTACAGAAACCCCTCAAAACCTTTAGAAAAACAAGAGGAATTCAAAGGTAGAATTTTAGAAGTATAAACTGTTAAAAAAAGCACTTATTAGAGTTAGAAAACTTACCTTCCACTTACCGTTTATTTAGTCGGGAGTGACAATCTCCTCCAACACCAAGGACTTCTTCTTCATGGGATGATTTGACCTTAGCTCATATAATAATTCTCGAAAACGAAAATCATGAGGACCAAAGGTCCTCTTCATAAGATTAGGGTCTTGCTGGGCAAATATAGATGCCGCATCCACTACCTTTGCTTCTTGTCTCTGCATGATCTGCAACTCAAATTGTTGAAGTAAAAGGATCCAACTAATCAGTCTTGGCTTATAAATCTTCCTCTCAAGAAGTTCTTTTAAACCATCACGATCCGTATGAACTCTTACTTTTGCATCAACAATATAAGATTGAAACTTATCATAAGAGAAAAATATAGGAAAGAGTTCTCTTTCTTCCTTAGGATAATTCTTTTGAGCACTATTGAGAGTTCTACTAGCATGATATATAATATTAAATCTGCGACCTATGTGTTGTCCGAGAGTTACTCCTACTGTCGTGGTATTGCCGACAAGTACGCCATGGAGGGGTCCTCACAAAGCGTGTTTAGAGACGTGGGGTAAGGAGGAAGGTTGGCGGGTACGAGGTAACACATCTTACCCAGGTTCACATCCCACGATGGTGGCGGGATCCTACTCCTAATATAAATCACTATAATGGCAATATGCCGAGTTACAGGGATTGGTTCGCTGTGCGTGATATGAGTTGTTCTCGTTCCCTAAAGGATCCCATAGGTCCGGCTTATATAGTAGCCCGATCCTAGGGTTACAGGCGAAGTCCTAGCCGGACAGGTTATAGAGTCCTACATAGTACACAACTAGTCTAACGTGTCTTGCACTCCAAGGCTCTGGGTACGCTGGTGACTCCTTCGTAGCCTTCTTTATCTGGCATGGGCCTCCCTTCTGGATCCATCTAACAGGGCTGCCCAGCAGGCCATGTGCCTCGCTACCAACTGTGGTCCACCTGGGTTATCCGGATTAGAGACATGCTATGGTGATACACATTTAGCATATCCCCAACAGTAGCCCCCAAAGAACTCCAAGATCTTGGGCCGTCTTGCCTCTTCAGTTTGAATGCTCCATCTAGATGAATGTCGGCAAATTGTCAAGCAATATCTTGTAGTCCTCCCAAGAACCCTGCAATGCCCTCCGTCTTCAATATGTAAGTCAGAGAACTGTTGAATCTTCCATCGTACTCTTCTCGTAGCCGGACTGGATCCGTCCATGCTAGAATCTTCAGATGGGATGGTTCACCTTCCTGTGTCAGTAGAGAAACATAGACCATAGGTCAGAGACGCCTCATAACTCACACATGTAGAGAATGCAATCATAGCCTTTTTCCCGTGCGAAGGATGCGAAACATTTGCGGCGGTGGTAGGAACGTGGCGAAATTTCCACGCACGCGTATGCACGCGCTATCCGTGCAGCAACCGTTTGATCATCCTGCACGGATCTTGACGTCGAGTGTTATAAATTATAACTGTGGTAAGTTTTATCCTTTCACCGCATTCTTCCTCGCGTCATCTTCTTCCTCCAGCGAACGTCTCCTTGAGATCTCCGCGCGCACTGATAAAAACTCTAGCTTTCCCCAGTCGCACAATCACCTTCCTCCCCACACCAATGGCGAGCAGCAACACAACCCCATCCATGGCGGCAACGAGCGACGCCGCGGCCAAGCCGGCGGGCTCTGTTCATGTGCCTCCAGAGGGCCTGGTGCTGCCATGCACCGCAGTGGTGGAATCCACCGGCGGCGACAAAATTCCAGCGGGGCTGGAACCGCTGGAGGAGGAGGGCGACTCTCACAAGGGAGAGTGTCGCGGCTCCGATATTGTTGATAGCAATCTCAAGGAGATGCTCGCCGAGGGGTACCTCCCCACGACGGAGGGGATGGTCTAGTGGGAGGCGCCGGCCGGCGAGGTCATCCCTTCTCCCCAAGTAGGAGAAAAGGTGTACCTCAAAGCCCAACTAGTACGCGAAGTCTCCCAATCTCCGACTTCTTCTTAGAGGTCCTTAGCCACTACCGGGTTCAACCTCAGAACCTATCTCTGAATAGCATCCTCACGCTTAGCAACTACGCGGCACTTTGTGAGGGTTACCTAGGAATCAGGCCTAGGTTAGATATGTTTATATACTTCTTCACCGTCAAGAGGGAAGCCGGAATGAGCAAGGATGAGCTCAGAACTTGTGGAACCATTAGCTTCAAGATCCAACCTGGCTGGCGGTTCCCCGACATTGTAGGCCATGAGTCCTGCAAAAATTGGCAGAGGATGTACTTCTACGGCCCAGATATCCCTCTGGCTAGCCGAGAAGCATCGTACCCGGACTTTGTCGATGGGGCCGCCGCCGAAGGCACCACATGGAGATCCCAAGCCCTCCTACCATCTAATGACGAAGCCTCCCGCGCTGTGTGACACCCCCGGGATCAGGGCTAAACAAATCCCAGACCTCCGTCTGACATAAGCTTAACCTTGAGCTCGAGAATATCCAGTGAAGAATCGATAACACAATAGTGACCATATGACACAAAGTTTATTACAGCAAGCTCATAACTGAGCAGAGAACCAAATTATTACAAGCAGAGGTCACTGACCACAAACATCAAACAACGGAAGGCAAACTATGCTATTAAGTATCGCAAACTTAACAAATGGCCTAAGAGGCCTGAAGCATAATGATAACGTCCCAGCCCATAGATTCCAGGCTGCCGGCTGGGAACCCCAAGCTACTCATCGATGTCTATGAAGTACGAAACTTGTCTTCAGGGGAGCACTTATTCTTCCAAAAGTATCAACAAAGCAAGGGTGAGTACAGGGTGTACTCCACAAGACTTATGGCTAGTGGAGTTGTTTTGCATAAAGCCATCTTTGTTTATAAAACAAGAGGGAGAGAAGAAGCTCGTCTAATCAGAGTATTTTAAAAAGGGGATAAGAGAGCGACATCTCCGAAATATTGTTCATCATATTTTGATATCCACCAAATCATCATCATCTACCAACTAGGATCACCCCCTCGTACCCATGAGGAAGCATCCTTAAGCACACGTTGATCTACCAAGTTTTACGATTAAGTTCAGGTTCTCTATGATCACCACATCCATTCCCAAGTCGTCCATAACTGTGGACACGACTTTCCGAAAGATTATTACCCTGCAGGGGTGTACAACTTTACCCACACGTACTAACCTTCTCTTAATGCCAGAATCATTAGCCCTCTTCCTTGGAAGGCCGACAGAGGGTGGTTAGACACGACCTTTACCTTTCTTTCGCCGAGACCATGAGTCACGCAATAAGTATGGTTCCGCCATAACGGGTCAAATCCCGAAGCCGGTACTTAAAGATGTCAGGCGAGGTTGGTTTACTAGGGGCGCCATCTACCCCAAGCAACCTCGGCCACGCTTACCTACCTGTTATGAATGCACCTGCACCCGGCAAATCTTTCAAAAGGTTTTCTATGCATATGTCGAATGGAACGCCCGAACTATGTGACTCATGGAATCTACTAGGCAAGTTAGTCAATCAGGGGGTCCCCATTTACCCCATGTGGTTGTACGCTCGTCTTGGTTCAAGAGGCAAGAACTCGGGTCCTAGTGGTGGCGAGCATGGGACTAGAAAAACCACATCCCACCGTGGCCTCCCATATAAGCCTTAGCATGTTTATTCTCATGCCACCTCTAATATCATCTCATCATGTTCTCCTGTCATACTAGATTATCTGCATCGGATAAATCATCTCGATGAACCTTTCTGTTTTGAGTATTTCAAAAATACCAGGGAGTTTATAAAATATCTAAAATACTATGGGGCCCCTTTTACTCAGTTTGGGCTCCAAATATTTTGATACTTTTTGAAATTCAAACCATTTTGAATGGTTTTGAGAGAGAGAGAGTAAACTAGGGTTTAGGGTTTTGTATATTTCTTCAATGCACAATTTCAAATATGATGCTCATGCAATGCACAATCAAAACCCTAATATATAATTATCTAAAAGTGGGGTGTTACAGCTTTATCCCCCTTACGAGAATCTCGACCCGAGATTCCAAATGTAGGAAGAGAAATAGAGAGAGAAAGAAACATGGTCACTCTAAAGATAAGAGGGAACACACTAAACAACAAACCGAGCATCTCATGGTCAACTCATGGATGGAGTGTTCATAAACAATTCTGAGATGACAAACATGAAACACGTCAAGGTAATGGAGGAAACAAGAGGCGAAGGTTTCAAGTTGTTAGATAGTTGGTCTTCCTAAGGATTGATACCATGGAACTTACAGGAGGTTTTGAAGCTTCTGAAGAAGAAAGCTTCCAACAGAAAGAACTTAACAACAGACTTCGATAGAGAACCTCTACTAAACGACTTAAGTAGAGATTTTGGGTTGCAGAGATTTGGATCAACAAAACCAAGCTGTTGAACTACTTTTGAAACAGAAGGGTCACTCTTTCATTCAACAGAAAGCCTAAGACAGAAATGTGTTTTGGTGGAGAGGACTCATAAGAGTAACAAGGAACATGTAGCAAGAGAAACTATTGATTTCCAAAATCATAGTCACTCTTAAAACATGGTTGAGAAAGGGAAGGAAGCTCTTTATTCATCTAGATGTACCAAAATCTTTGCCAAAGATCATGATATCACTTTACACCTCTGAGATGAGTAGTTAAGAAGACTCCTGATGACACGAGAACAAAGAAACTTCATTCTCGGACTTCAATTACTTAGCACAACAAGACGCTTGCCAACATAAAGGGTCTGGAGGATCGACTGAGAGACATTTAGCAACACTACTTTAAATGATCTCCTTGATATTCGAGAAATCAGACATCAAGTGAAGGTCGGACTTCGGAGACAAAGGAAACCATGAGCACAACTCCTATTATCAAATTATAGAGAAGCCTCATGAAGAGTGGTTATTATTTGCCGAATCAAGAGAATATAATAAAAGGTCTTTCCGGCTAAGTGTGTCAACCATTACACCAATCTTACCAGATTTACAAAGAGACCTATGTCAAAACCTTGAGTTACACCAACCATCATTGCTGCTTGAGATTCAGCTTTGTTTAGATAGGATGATATTTCAGACTCAGCATATCTGAATAGATAGTTTGCAACATTTACTGCAAAGGTAAAGTTACTAGATTCTCAAGATAGGAACTACAGTGTCAAGCTCCAAAATATGAGCTAGAGTGCTATACCCAGGTATTGGCAACTTGTCGAAAGACAACTGCACACATATAAAGTATTAGCAATAAAACACACATGTGTCCTTAAGGGAAGAAAGATAATTCTTCTCAAATCCACGGCGACATCTTTCAACAATTGCTCGTGAATCAGAGAAGGTTACTTCTAACATCCAGAACTCATACTTTGAGATGACTCGAAGATGGTTCTTGAAAGTTTCCAACATTAATGCCCAATGTTCCATATGAATACAATCTATCATGGAGAAAATAAGAATGTCATTGATGGGCTCAATAACAAACTTACCAAAACACTCCAATAAGATGAACTTGTATGTTGTATGAACAAGGCAAACTATGGGTCAAACCAAAGACATGAACATATACTCGAGTGAAACATCACATGAAGAAACACCATCAAGATAGTCCTTGAAACTGAGTTTGATTTGACGATAACCCAAATCAAATCAAAGGTGGGGGAAGATAACATAGCCTCAAAGGAAATACTATCTTTCTTTAGCACGAACAAAACTAGACATCCCTTTAAGGAGGAACTGGGTCAGATTGAACTTTTGTCTTACAACTCTCCAAGTTGTTGTTTAAGCTCAACCAACTTGTTCAGGGTATCCAGTACGGATCATTAGAGAAAAGAGCAGTTCAGAGAACTTGCTTGCTCAAGATCTTGACAACACGGTCATGTGGCAACATGGCGATACTTCTAGGAAGACATATAGAATATCACGAACCACCGATATGTCACTTTGTTTTGGAGTAAACTTGCTTGGTAAGGCAAGAAGACATAGTCTCGGAGCTTCGACACAAGCCTAACTCTTTGACCGAAGAGAGCATAACCGAATATCGGACTTGGTAGAACAATCATCCTTTGCTTAGTGACGGGTTAACCAATCACGCTAAGAATGACACAAATGTCCATGGAGTTCAAAACAATAAGAATTGCTAAGAATTCTCAAATGATCACATTATTACGCACACGCATCACTCACGAGCGCGAAAGCTCGAGGAAGGGTGGGTAAATATGTGTAAGAGCGTCACATCATTAAGGGGTCATGAAACTCAGCACGACCTCTTAATAATAAAAAGGGTGTTGTACTTTAAGATAGAATAGATGGGAGACAATCAATGCCTCTTAATCTACGGATTACAACAGTTTGTCCTGGTCCTAGATATGACGAGGTACTATAGTTTGTTTCTCCTAACATCCCGAAATGGTTTGTCATGATGGACCACAAGAGTATCTTGCATTAGAAGGCACCAATGCACATATACTACTTGGCTACCAACTGGTAGACAAAGGTCGGAAAACAACAAGGGAAAGGAACATGCTCAGGATGGAATCCCGAGATGTGAATGCATAAGTTAACAATTTTCCGAAAACCAATGCAGAGAAGGGTAAGGTGTGGTAGATTCACGAATATGGATGCGAGACTCTCGAGGAGTACTCTTGTCGTGATCTATTTGGTTCCATTAAAGAACATCTGCCATGGCTAGTGGTAGGGGAAGTCCTTAATTGTAACGATTTGATCGCGACAATATCCACACGCTTGAAGGTAGAATTATAGTACCATCCTGAGGTAATGTGTAAACATTAACAACAGGGATCAAAGGAATGGATCTTGGATTAAAGGTCAGCTTCATGTACAAGATTCACAACACCAGAATCCAACACAATCCGGGATCTTAAGTTCAAGTCCACGGGTTAAAACCCAAAGAAAGGGGTAACTACTACTTGAGTGACGTGGAGTACACTGCAAGATAGCAATCACGAGGTAGCTTCCAAGAGAAGAAACAACTTCTAAAGTACCCAAACAAACATAAAGGAGGCACATGAGGCGAAAGGAAACTTCGAAGCCTAGAACAGAACAATGTGGATCCAGCAATATGATATTGTGGTTCCAAAACTTAGAGAGATCAAGATAGAAAGGAATCTCTCATATGAACAAGAACAAGGGGAACAAGGAATTCACAACACACACAACTCTAGAGAACTCAACACTAGGTCAACTGTTTTGAGTATTTCAAAAATACCAGGGAGTTTATAAAATATCTAAAATACTATGGGGCCCCTTTTACTCAGTTTGGGCTCCAAATATTTTGATACTTTTTGAAATTCAAACTATTTTGAATTGTTTTGAGAGAGAGAGGAAACTAGGGTTTAGGGTTTTGTATATTTATTCAATGCACAATTTTAAATATGATGATCATGCAATGCACAATCAAAACCATAATATATAATTATCTAAAAGTGGGGTGTTACATGCTGTAAGGTGGATCGAGTGGTTCGTAGACACGGGTCTGACCGAATTGGACCTAGCCATGTGCTGGTTCGTCAGGCAGATCCAGCCTTTGCGCACCACGTGAAGCTGATGCACCAATATACCAAGGATAGGAAGGATAGCCTCTACATCTCCAAGGACAACTTCTCGAGTGACTCCATCAAGCTCTGCCTCAAAGACATCGTCAAGGGGAAGGACAGGAAGCATGGCTTCACCATCACCTACGACATGTTCGAGGGCAGCACGTGCCCAGAGGTATCTGTTTATTTCCCGTGTATGACATATACTCTAGTTCTTCCGTCTAACGCTTACCATTACATCTAAGACTTTGGGATTCACTTAACAGCTAAAGAGTCTAGACGAGGGCAACATGGCTGTCCAAGTCTACGACCCCAAGATGAAGGAAGTCACTGTCATGTCCGACGACGAGGTCCCGCTGGCGCATAAGAGGAAGAGATCCACCTCTGACGCTGCCGATGGAGGCAAGAAGAAAAAGACGGAGGGTGGAGCCTCCAAGAAGTGCACCGCCTCCCTGGAGGCGGAGAAAAGAAGAATGATTGGTATCCCTTTGACCAAAGCACCAACTGTTGTGTAAGTTTCTTAACATCCGACATTGTCTCTTTCTCATCTTGTTCCTGTACTTATACTTTTGCACGTTTCAGGAAGAAGGCCAGTATGAGTTTGAAGAAGACCTCCAAAACATCGGGGGCTTCTAAAAACATCAAAGATATGTTTCACCAAGCGTCTCCCCCCATCGCGCCCACAACTCCTAACGTACAGCCTGCTACCGCACCGACAAGCTCTCCAACAAAGGTAACGTCTAAACCTTTCGCCATGGAAGTGGACCAAGGCGTTGCCGTGGAACTTGTTGTTGTCGGCGAGCAGGCGACACAAGAAAGCACTGCAACCAAAATGTCTGAAGCTCCGGCTAAGGATGCCACAGGTAGCGGTAAGGCGATGGTGGAAGGCGGAACTTCTGCCGAAGGTGGTGCCAATGAACCCAAGATGCCAAAAGAGTTCCCGAAGATTGTCTACTCAGCGCATACGCCGAGTAGCTCAGCTCACGGTCCTGGTGCAGAACCAACTTCTCCGACATGTGGTCTTGAGGAGCTACTCAGGCAGGCGGATATCCTGCGTAGAAATAGCCTTTCCTTCAGCAAGATATTTGCCGAGAGCACCACCAACCTCAAGATCATTGCACTTGTAAATTTTGCATGCCTTTTGCATTTCATATGTAGTATCCTACTGTAGCCCCCGAGGATTTAGACGGAAAACCATTGGTCTTTGTGTCTGAATGTTCTAAGAGTGACTAAGCTAGAAAACTTCGCACTGTAGCCCCCAAGTATTTAGTTTGAATGAATTATTCCGACTAGATAATTTTAGAGTAGCATACGCAGTGTTTGTAAATTTCAATACTATAGCCCCCAAGCCTCTAGTTTAAACAAAATTAGTTCTGACTAGATTCTTAAAGAAAGACTAAGTATATTGCCGAGTTAAAAACTCTCACTGTAGCCCCCAAGCCTCTAGGTGGAAAATTATCCGGCTAGATGCTCCAAGAATACTACGTAACTTTGATCTTTTGACACACAATGAGAATTCTCGGAGAGGCATCGCCAACGAAAAGTTCCATAAGATGCACGCTGAACTGGAAGCTGAAAAGGGTAAAACTGCCTTCTTGAAGTATCAAATCACCAAGAGGAAGAGTCTGTTTTTCCTTTCAATTTTGCACTCAAACTTGGTCTTGTGCCATCACTCTCTGAATACTCATTGTGTGTTGTTATTTCTCCAACATGCAGAAGCTATTGCCAAGGCAAAGGACATTGTTGAGCAATCCAAGCACATAGAACTGCTAGATAGCGAGAACAAGATCCTCAACCAGGAGAGGGCTGACATTCTGAAGATGCATGAAGCATCCATGAAGGCCGTGAAGGAGTCTGCCAACACGGAGATCAACCGACTGAAGGAGGAAATTGCAATCCTCAAGGAGCAGAACAAAGTTACCAAAGAGAATAATAAGCACAACCTTGAGGCTTACAAGGTCCTCCGACAAGAACGGGACACCATGGCGGAGACAATCCAACAAGCCGATGTGAGCATCTTTGGTAAGCAATCTCTTTTTTGTACTTCTGTAAGCCAGGTACTCTGAACTTTTTTGTGTTATTGAACTCACGTACTCCATTGCTTGGCCAAAAATGCAGCTCTATTGGTTTAACCAATATGCCTCCTCTGCCAAAGGAATGCATGGTCCTCGCCGGCAACTTCATCAGTACCTCCATCAAGCAAGCCAAAGAGATTGCCAAGTCCCTGAACATCAACATCAAGGCGGTGGATTCCGTCATGAAGTACTAGGAAATTCTGCGCCAAGCCCCCGAGCATATCATAAGATAGAAAGATTCATGTACCCAGGCTGGTGCTAGAATGTCGCTGGCGATGGTCAAGGCCCACTACGAGAATGCCGACTTCGACACGGTGACCTCGTGTCTGCCCGACGTAGACGATGACGGCCAGAAGATTGATCACAAAGCTATCTATGCATCACTCGCCAGCTATGAAACCAGGGTCGTCGAGTTGGTCGATCCAAACAACTTTGTGCCTCTTGAGATCATTGATGGTGACCAGCCCAGCTCCTCCGAGTCCCTCAAGACCACCGACTTTGAAGATGATCAGGATGGCTCTCCTGCTGCCGACGATGCTACCTCAAAGTCTCCTGCACCAGAGCAATGAAAAAACACTTTGTAATATTTGTTTCCCCTGGATGTATGTATGCGGAAAAACTACTATCTTAATCTTAAGGCGGAAAACAATAGCTGTATGTTTCCTGCTACTTAAGTACTAGTTCTACCATGTATATATTTTTTAAGCAAGTGTTGGCTTATCCATTACTTTGGTTTTTATGCTTGAATTTTCGTGAGTTAGAAGATTCGTAGTAGGAACCATGCGCTCAAGCGATGATGCCCAATGGCACCGTCAAAACCTAAGCACAAAATCGCCGACTTCGAGTGCCAAAAGTCACTACTCCAGAATCCACATAAAAACAACAAAGAACGTGTAGACCAGAAAACTTAAGCTAACGCCCTAGGCGGGATTTTCGCAAGTACAAATGCAAAACTTGCGCATAAGGGTTTTATATGATCCAAAAATGAACACTAAAGGAAGTAAAATACTCTAGCATATGAGTGAACCAAAGAGCTTTATTTCATTGATCATATAAGAGGTACATAGTAGATAAAAAACATGCTAAGTGTAGAAAGGATGTAGCTGTGCTATGTTCCATGGCCGATCAAGCTCCGGGTAGTCATCATCCGGGTCACGTCGCTTACGCTTATGATCATCGCTGGGTCTATCCTCAAGTTCACGATTGTCAACGAGGTAGTAAGACCAATTGAGTAGCGCCTTGCTTATGATGAATGATCCTTCCCATGGCGGGGATAATTTGTGTGACTTCTTCTGCTTAAGTCGGAGCACTAGATCCCCCTCTTTAAACAAGCAATTCCAAACGGGGCGACTGCGGTGACCTAGCATACCACTGCATGATGTGGTATACTATAGTCGTTGACATAACACTAATGAAACACTGTTCACTAGTATTACATCCCTCAGAGTGGTACAACAAAAACACAGCAGGTCCAATAAATGGCTAAAGGTTACAACTCACTCTATACACAAGATCCAGAGAACACTCTAGGTTAAAGAGAGAGAGAAAGAATCTTCTTACAAAGAAGAATCAGAAATAAACAACTCAAATATTATCATACTATTTAGACTAGTATGCTAACTAATGGTATGGCATTGCTTATATTGCAATATGCTACAGAAATAGGTTATATGGTTAGAGATTATATTCATATCTAATCAGTAACTTCGTCTTCACTTAAGTTGGTGTATATGTTGACCTTCTTGACTTTATGAAGAGCTTTAGCTTTTGATGATAATTCCTGGAGCATAACTTGATGTAGACGTTGTCTTAATGGTTTCAGAATCTACCAAGGGTGAAGAAGATACGTTGAGTACGAGCGTACTCAGCCAGTTCACTAGAAAAGGAGTGTTTGATGCACTATATCTATAGCCACAGACCATAGGTCGTAGGCAATGCAAATTTTTGTAAACATTTCTTCAAAGGTTGCTTTTATTCCAAAAATCTATGTTCGTCAGCCTTCACGGGTTTACCAGAACTTTCATGGAGTTCCTTTCCCACCGTGTCCGCAGCTCCTTCCTGGAACAGGGAGTAACAAGTTACAGTTCTTACACTCTGTATAGGTGCGTCACTGTACCCATGAGAGATCTTAGCTTTGTTTCACATCTGAATTGCATTCTCGTCCACACTTCCTTGGTGTGGGTCCTAGACTAAGATCCAAGCCAATCACTGTCCTTCTCCGCGACCCCGCATACCCTACGGATTGCACATCTGGCCTAGGATAAAACTTGTTTCCATTATCAGCCTAAGGTGTACAACCCTCATAGATACCAGAAGCCGTGGGACGCTGAGGTATCCCACCCATAACCTGCTAACCCTCTACAAGAGGAGTTGCAACAATGGCTCAGTCATCCGTTGACATGCGAGAGAGAGCCGATCCAGCTGACTTCTCCGTCCTATTCCAAATCTCATGGTTAAGACGTAATATACGGCGCAATAATCACTGGTGACATTGGTTGTGAAGTCCTAGATAATATGTTCCTTTACCACTGGAACTTTCATAGTAGTTAATTACCTCATGGTAAATAACCTATAATCATATTATTATGAAAATAGTGTTTTTTGACCTTTTTCAAATGCAGGTGATGACAACACTGGATTTGCAAAATACTTTACAGAAAATAATCAAAGGACATGAGCAAGTGTGAACTTGCCTTGTGTGATTGCAAGATTATGCACTCACGGTATTCGAGACAATATAAAAGATCCAATATCTGAAATCAGCATCATTGGTCCAGTAAGGACTAATGTTTAAAGAAGAAAGATGCTCTTATGCATAAGTAATTTAAGTCACTTTATAAATGCGAATCCCTGGAATAAGCGTTGTTCTAGGGTTTGGATACTGGAAATGATGTCTTTGAAATGTGTTGTACTTGTAGATAAGTTTCACACTTTTGTTTCTTGTTAATGCTTATGAGTGTGTGAAACAACATGTAATTATAATAACATAAAACATTGAGATACACACCAATATGAAATGTTACTCAAGATTACTTAAATTATAATTGTTTATCTTCAAATTTTACTTTACAAGTAATGGCCTTAATAAGGAACTTAAGTGTTTACAATCCTAAATATACAAGTAGAGTATAAAGTAATGTGATTATGATTAATTCTTATCTGATGACTTTGGTAAAAGTCCTTGGGTTGAATTGTCAAGAGTTGGAGGAACTATTATAGAGTTGTTGTTTGAAGTGGTAAAAATAATAACATTTGAAGAAACTAGTGTTTAGTTAAGGCTCATCAGTCTTGAGGGTTATTAGGTTTTACATTAGAATTTGAGATGGTTACAAATGATGTTGAGTGGTCATATTTTAATTGATGGTACAAGTGACAAAAGTTAACTATAAAAACATAAGTAGTTTATTAGACATGATGTTATAAGATTTTTGAGACTAAAGTTAACTTTAAAATGACAAATACACTTAAAGTCTAGTATGTTTTAATTACTCCTAAGTTTTAGATTAATGACAAGTGTGATTAAGGTATGAGATAATTTATTTGGTATTTAAGTGAATGTTTGGTTTAAATTTGACTAGAGGTTTCAAAAGGGTATTATAAAGTTAACAATTTACATTTAATTTTATTATGAATCATACTATAGATTTAGACTTAGAATTTAGAATTTTATAAGGAGATGAGATTATTTCTTACTTAGGAAATAATTTTAATGAATTAACAAAATAGTTATCTTGTTTTAGTAAATAGGTAAATAAATTTTATTACCTAAAAATCTTAAAATGTCTTGGAATATGATAATTCATATTTTTCTAGTAAATTATAGTTATTTAGGATCTTGGAAATGAATTTTATTTATTTTTAAATATTATTCTTGTTTTTATAAAATTCCCCCAAGGTTTAAATGTACTTAGTTATTTGTTTTTATGTTTTATTTGTAAAATTCTAAGTTAACATATTTATACAAGGTTTTACTACACAAAAATGATTTTTAATGATTTTTAAGACTTTTCCTTTTTTCCTGAAATTTCACTTAGGATTTAATATTATTAAAATTTATTTGTATTTTATCCATCTTGAACAAGTAATATTATATTTTTACTAGGTAGATATTATTTTTATGGTCATTTTGATATATCATATGTATTTTTAGGATTTTTGTATATTTTTATAGAGTATAAATTATGTTCAGGTGTAGTTTGGTCATTTAGTGATTTGATAAATATCTTATTTTCTTATGTTTCTTTTGGAATCAGGCCAGGCTCACTAACGGGCCCATATGGACTCAACTTGGCCCAATTGGCTCAGGGTCACACCCCACCTCGGCCTAGCCATCCCACCACTCTCTCTCAGATCTCACATTCTCGTTTCTGTCCCCTCCTGGTTGCTGGCGACGCCGACGTTGTCGCCCGCCTGATTCCGGCGATGCACAACATTGTGGTCGTTGATGTTAGTCACCGGGGCTTCGCTATTGTGGGCTTTCTCCCCTACTTTCCTTGAATTTGTTTGCCGCTTACTTCCTTGGCCGCTCTATTCCCTTCACTAGGGTTAGGGTATGATCTCTGGTTCACCATGGTGTTCCGACGTCGGTGATTTTCCCATGACAAGGTTCCTGGTGCCGATGTGGTGTGGTAACGGTGAAGTCATCCCCTTGCACGCGCCACTGCAGTAGCACGGGCCCTGCCTCGCCATGCTGTGGTGGTTGTGCCATGGGCGCCAGGTACACCCCCTACTCCTTGATTTCTTCTTTGCTCGAACTTATCTCCCTCTAATGTTGCTTCTGTTTTCGGTGACCAACCTCAGTTAGGGTTGTTACTCTATTGTAGATATTGTATGAATCTATGGCTTGCTGGGTGGAGGTTGGCCATGTCTAACTTCAATACCAAAACATCTCTATACTCTAGAGCCGATACCAATACTCTGACTAGGCTTGTTTTTTTACTTATCTGTGTGTGGCATTCGTGTTGTTACTTTTGCTATTATCTGAACATGCTTGGGTTGATCTTGTGAATAGAGTGTGCTCTTGAATATTTATAAAAGCATTATTTAATTTGCATTCACTATATAAGTGATATGTACATAGAATAAGTAAATGTGAAAATAATATGTTTGTTTCGTAGATACTAAACAGATCAATCTCTTGATCAGACACATGTGTGTGTGGACTGCTGAACTGCATCAAAAAGTATTCAGATTATAAATAGTTTATAAAAATAATTATTGATTCAACTCTTTGAACCAGAAGATGAGTTGTATTTAGTTTATTTGCTAATTTAGACTTCTTTGTTGTAGACTAATGAATTTTTTTGACTAATGGAATGGGATTCCTAATACCTTCAGGTTATAAAATGATTATACTAGTGTTACTAGATGTAATCTATTATTGCATATTTAATTTGGTATTTTGATATGTTCACAAGATAATCTAAATGCTTTTAATAAAATTGTAGATTAAGCAAAGGAATCTGTTGGTTGATTCCTAGTGCTTATGAATTGTTGGAGCATATGTAGATGCTTAAAATTACTTGCTGGAACTACTCTATCTGGTTCAGCTATTGGTAATCATTAATTCCTTTTGGCCTATAAGTAGGAATATTAGCAAATGATTTTAAAATGAAAATTTTAATTGAGCTTGAATTCATTGAATCTTTGTATCCAGGAATGTTTCTTGTGGATTCTAGGCTTATGTCTCATTGTTGTGGTACCTCCAAGGAGGATGCACAGTAATAAGAACATGTGCACATGATCTGCTACTGCCTCTTAGATCAAATGTGAAGGTGTGCAGTGTGCACCTGAATCTTTGATGCAGTTATTTTTGTTCTAAAATATAGAATGATTCTTGGATGTTCTTGAATATCTAAGAAAGTGATTTATAATTTTACTTGATGAAGAATTGATGTTCCAGTTTAAAAGACTAGATTAAGGATGTGGAAAAAGTGAATAAGTGATTGTGCCTGAGGTGCAAATTTCCAATTCTTTTGGATATGTGCCCAGCAATCCTTCATGCTTGCTGGTTTGCGCAAAGATGGTTTGTAGGATTTTATCGTTTGGTATGAATGGTATAAGTGTGATATAGCCCCTGCCTATGATGCAAAGGCTGAGGCCAGATTATAGTTTAAGAACAGATACTACTTTGTGGCTTTGTTTCTCTATGACGAGCCTTGCATAGCAACTCTATGCAAGACTGCGAGAAATATTACTCCTCATCCTCCTAGACTAGATCTAGTTGAAGGGTAGTTGTAATTATTTATTTTGGATGTTGTTCCCCCTTATCTACCCATGATCCAGGTGATGCAGGCTATTAAGAACAGATGCTACATGATCTGGTGATACTTTGTTGTACCTTGCTACTTGATGTAGATTGTGTACTGTATCTTGGCTTCTTCATCTACTTATTGTTAACTTGAGGATCTGCTAATGTGTAACTACTCCATCTAGTACTGTTGTCTTGCCCTTGTGATGAATCTTGATTGGTTGTTGTTGAACCTTCTGGTAAACCTTCTCCTCCCTGCTCATGTCCTCCTTCTGGTGCTTCTGGATGGCTTCCCCAAGCAACCAGGGTACTGGTGATGTGGTTGTGGTGCATTGGGAAGGTTTTGGTGCTGAAACTTGTGCTCTGGAGTTGTGGATATGGACTGGTTGTATGTGGAATGGCATAGTTATGCTAGCTACAGCTGTGCTCTTTCTCTATGTGGTGCTCGCTTGTGGTGTTGACATCACAGAGCTGTGCATGTGTTGTGTAAGCTGCTAGCTTGCTGGACCTTGTCCTGGTGTAGGTTTTAGTGCTGAGATCTTTTCCATGTTGATCATCTCGACTGACTTGACCTTATCCTAAGATAAGTTTTATTTTTGGTGTTTGTCAAGTGGGATATTATCTCTATGCTAATGATGCTCAAGGCTGAAGCCTAAATTTGATAAGAATAGATCCTATGTGGCCTTTTTAACACATACTCAATGATGAGAGAAATCATATCATTTGTATGCCCAATCTGAGAGTAAAAATAATTTACTAACCCTACTTTTATTCTTTATTGTTTTTTGTTATCTTTTGTGTTGTTTTGCAGGGATAAAGAATCAAGAATACAAATAGTGGATTTAAAAGATGAAGAAAATGAAGATGGCTTTAGTTTTAAATTTTACTTTATTCTTTTGTAATTAAAATTTTCTTTTGTGAAGTAATAAGCATTGTATAATTGTAATAAAAGAATTCTTTTTTATTTATTCATTCTTCCTTTGTAAAGAAATATTGTATTGTTTACTTTATTCAATAAAGTGTACTAGTTTTATTTTTTTATTTTATAATGCATTTGCAAATACAATGTAATATTTATATATGCTTGTAATAAAGAATCCTTTTAGTTATTTATTTATGTAATTCATTTTTAGATTTATTTGTTTTATAATAATTTACTTTTATTCTTTTATTGTAATAACAATGAAACATTGTATTCTATAACAAAGTGTTCCATTATTCTTGGAACTTAATAAAAATAGTGTAATGATTGTACTTTTCTAATAAAATGAGACCTCTCTATTTCATTATCTTATTATCCCTTTGGTTCTTAATTGTAAAGATAATATAATAATGTGTGATGTAAATAAGATTATTATTTATCAATTCTTCTTTATTATTTCATATTGTAATATCATATTACATTAATCATTTACTCATTTCATTTTATTTAAGTTTCCACTATCTTTTCTATTTGAATAAAATATTATACCTTGTTTATAAATAAGAGTTCACCTCTTATTTCCATTACAATTTAGTTTCCAATTATTATTCCATTTCAAATTCTTTTAGAATTTGGATTCATCAATTGAATATTCAAATTTGAATTTCCTTCCCCTCAAACACAAGAGTACAATAGAGGTCATGTCGAAATCCATCGCACTTGCCCTGATGTTTTCATCAGAGCAAGAGAGATCTCGATCCCCCTATAGCTTCATTAGTTTTGCGCGAAAATTCTCCAGATTTTCTGATGCATGAATGCAATGCACAAACATGTGTCCTGTCTATTTCAAGGTGCTAATCCTGGGATGTTACAGCGACTATGGTAGCTGCGTAGCTTCTGCTGGTAGATGGCATATATTTGGCATGCCAATATTTTCTCTTCCCCGAGAAGGTCCACATATAGGCGTCTGGATTCTTAAGCGTCATCTTCGTCGTAGGCGGCAACTCTTGGTGAATCGTGAAGGATGTCGGAAGGTAGGATGGCTTCTGCTCCATATACCATGAAATAAGGGGTGTAGCCGGTAGATCTATTGGGTGTAGTTTGTAAACTCCACAGAACAGATGGTAATTCCTCCGTCCAAGCTCCGGCTGCTCTATGTAGCGGTGCCTCGAGACGTGGCTTCATTCCCTGCAGAATTAATCCATTGGCTCACTCAACTTGGCCATTAGACTGTGGATGTGCCATAGATGCTAAGTCAAGTTGGATGACCTTCTCCCAACAAAATGCTTCCACTTCTCCAAGTGACAAGTTGTTGCCGTTGTCGGCGATAATGCTATGTGGGAGACCAAATCGCACCACTAGATCCCGGACAAACCTAAGGGCAGTTGCCCCATCAAGCTTTCTAATGGGTTTAGCTTCGATCCATTTGGTGAATTTATCAACTGCTACTAGCATATGTGTAAACCCACATGGTGCCGTCTATAAGGGACCAACCATGTCTAGCCCCCAGACTACAAACGCCCAAGTAATTGGTATTTTTCGCATTTCTTGAGCTGGAGCATGTGGTTGTCGGGCATAATACTGGCATCCCATGCATGTCTCAACCAGCTTGTCGGCATCCGCCTTGGCGGTCAGCCAGTAGAATCCTTGCCGGAAGGCTTTGGAGACCAATGATCGAGGAATGGCGTGATGCCCGCAATCTCTGAGATGGATCTCACGAAGAATTTCAATACACTCTTGCTGGGAAACACACTTGAGGTATAAACCAGTGGTGCTTCTTTTATAGAGCTGTCCATTGATTATGGTATAGCCCTTTGCTCGACGTACTATTTGCCGACTTTCAACCTCATCGATGGGCAAAGTTTCGTGTATGAGATAATCCATGAACGGTTTTGTCCAAGCCGGAGGGACCTTTGTCACTGTGTGAACGAAAGGGTCAACTCTATCCGAGTTTTCCAGGTCCACTCCCTTCACGGATGGTGTCCATGGATGCTCCAGAAAAATGCCAGGCGGGATTTTTTTTGCACCCTGATCCAAGCTTTGGCAATAGATCAGCTGCCTCATTTTTCTCCCTCGGGACATACTTGACTTCGTAGTCCAAGAATCTCTTGGCTATCTCATCCACTTCATCTTGATATGCCGCAATCATAGGGTTCCGCACGTTCTAGGTGCTAGCTACCTGCTGGGCAACCAAGTCGGAATCTCCACAGCAAAATATGCGCTTGATTCCAACATTCTTGGCTACGTGAAGTCCGTGAATTAGTGCTTCATATTCATCCATGTTGTTTGTAGCCTCGAAGTGGATATGCAGAACGTAGTGTAGCTTTTCCCCTGTTGGTGACTGTAGTAGTACACCAGCCCCCGTGCCGCTGAGTAGCTTTGATCCGTCAAAGTGCATCACCCAGAATCTGGCTCTGGTATAGGGGTAGCATCTGGCATCTCTGTTCAATCTACGATGAAATCCGCCAAGACCTGTGATCTGATAGCGTCGCGTCTCTTGTAGGTGATCTCGAAGGCGGCAAGCTCAATGCCCCATTTGGAAACCCTTCATGTAGCGTCGTTGTTGTTGATAATATCGGACAGTGGAGCTTTGCTCACAACTGTGATAGGGTGCTCCTGGAAATAGTGCCTTAGCTTCCGAAAAGCAAGGAACACTCCATAAGCTAGCTTATGGTAGTGCGGGTAACGCTGCTTGGACTCCGTCAAGACCTCTCTTACATAGTAAACTGGTCATTGAACTCCGTAGTCATGCCCTGGTTCTTTCCGCTCTACCACGACGATGATGTTGATTACCCGGTTGGTGGCCGCCATGTAGATCAATATAGGGTCCATAGGCTCGGGTGCTGCAAGTATAGGTGCCGAGTAGAGTATCTCCTTTAGCTTCTTGAGTGTTGCATCTTCCTCGTCCGTCCTTGTAAATTTGTCCGCTTTCTTCAGCAACTTGTACAGCGGCAGAGCCTTCTCTCCAAGTCGGCTGATGAACCGGCTAACTGCTGCAACGCAGCCTAGAAGCTGTTGGATGTCCTTTAGGCATGTCGGATAGTTTATGTTTAGGATGGTCTTGATCTTCTCCGGGTTGACCTCGATTCCGCGCTGGGAAATGATGAAGCCCAACAATTTGCTGGCTGGGACCCCAAAGACGCACTTCTTATAAGCATCATGTTGTATTTCCGGATATTATAAAAGGTTTCTTTTAAGTCGGAGATTAAGTAGTTTGACTTTTTAGACATCACCGCTATATCGTCCACATAGGCGTGAACGTTCCGACCAATTTGATTGCGGAGGCAACGCTGCATAGTGCGCTGGTACGTAGCACCTGCATTTTTCAGCCCAAAGGGCATCGTGACATAGCAAAACATGTCGTAAGGTGTGGTGAACGAAGTGGCCAATTGGTCCTACTTCCTCATCTTTATCTGGTGGTATCCTGAGTATGCATCAAGAAAACACAAAAGTTCCGAGCCACCCGTCGATTCAATGACTTGGTCAATGCGAGGCAAAGCAAAAGGATCTTTGAGGCACGCTTTGTTCAAGACGGTGTAATCAACGCACGTTCTTAATTCTTTGGTTCCCTTTTTGGGGACAAGTACAGGATTGGCCACCCATCGGGTATGAAGGACTTCTTGGATAAAACTAGCCTTAAGTAACCTAGCTATCTCTTCGCCTATGGCACATCTCTTCTCGTGTCCGAAGCATCATAGAGGTTGTTTCACCGGTTTGCATTTTGGATCAATATTCAAGATGTGCTTAGCAAGTTCCCTAGGTACACCTTTCATGTTGGCAGGTTGCCAGGCAAAGATGACCCTATTCTCATGGAGTAACTCGACGAGTGTGCTTTCCTATTTAGGGTCCAAGTTCGTCCCAATGGCGGTGGTCGTGGAGGCATCGGCTACCACAAGTTCCACCAGCTTGGTCTCGTTGGTGGCCTTGAAGGCGAGATCGGAATCAGAAATCAGTTTCTTCGATGCCTGCATCTCTGTGGCATCGACCTTGCTCTGGATCTCCTTGAATTCTTTGCTGCAGAGGACAACTTCTGCAAAGGCTGCCTCTCCAATATCGTAGTCCCTTGCCTTGGTAAAGCCTCCGGATACGGTGATGACGCTGTTTGGTCCGGGTATCTTGAGCTTGTTGTAGACGAAGCATGGCTTGGCCATGAAGGCATGGAAGATGTCGTGTCCTAAGATGACGTGGTACACGCTCTTGAAGGGGACCACCTCGAAGGTCATGTGTTCTTGGCCTGCAATTATTAATATCGCCAAAAGCGACCTAAAGTGTGATACACCCAAGAGACTGAGCCTCCCGTCCAGGAACTACGCCACGAAACACGGTGCTGGTCCGCCTTAGGTTGGCCTCCGTCAAGTTCATCTTGTGCAGTGTATCCAGGTACATGATGTTGATGCTGCTTCCGCTGTCCACCATGCATTTTGTGAACTCGTTGCCATCAAAGGGTTGATGACCATGGTGCACTGGTTCTCCGTAGGGATGAGGTCTGGGTGATCGATCCTGTCCCAAGTGATTGGAATCTCCGACCAGCGCAGGTACTGGGTAACTAGGGGTAGGGTGGTCATTAGTATCCTCATGGAGATTTTCTATTGCCGGACAATGGAGGTACCAAGGAAAGTGTGGTAGACGACAGCCTTCTTCTCAAAGGGGTTCTTGCCCTTGCCATCGCTCTTGTCGGCGTGCTTGGGTTCAACATCCTCGTCCATGTCACTTGAATCCTTGGACTCCTCTTCCTTCTTCTTCCCTTTGCCCTTGCCTCACGGTCTATTCTTCCGGCTTCGCTTGTAACCGGACTCCGGGTCCTCCTTGAGGTCATTGACGAACTTGCAATGGAGATTGGTGTGAGTGGCTTTGCCATTGGCGTCGAGGTGTACAAGGCATGGCATATCATGGTATTCCTCGTACGTTTGGGGAACGCGGAGCCCTGCCGGGGTAGTTTCACTACCTCGTTGCTGCCCACGACCAGCCCCCCGTAGTCGGCCACGTTGTCCGCCATCACATCGTCCTACAAACAACATGGCGACCATGTCGGAGGTTTATTTTTCTTCTGGCGGGCTCTTCCGCTTGGTGATCTTGTTCCTCTAGCTTGGGTTTGGATGGCTATTGCCGGCAAGGAGCCGCGAGCAGCGTCGTCAGCAGTCGTGAACTCACTGGCCAACTGGATCATCTGGTTGAGATCGAGCTTGTGATTGTCCTACAGGCGCTTCAACTTATGTCGGAGCAATGTACCTTTTTCCAGCCCATCGGTGAAGGCGGCCATGGCAGTCAGATCGTGCACTCCTATGCAGGAATTCTTCGTATCCATCCAGCGGGAGAGGTAGGCGCGAGATGACTCGTCTTTCTCTTGCACGCACCGTTGTAGATCACTGATGACTCCTTGTTGACGTGGAGCACTTCGTCGGGAAAACCCAAGAGCAAGGTGTGAAGCAGCACAGCAGCAAGTCTTCCCTTAGTAAGAAACCAAGTTTATCGAACCAGTAGGAGGAAGGAAACGTCTCAAAGGTGTTGCAAGCAATGTGGAAACCTGCACAACACAAACTCAAGACTTTGCCCCAATGAACAGTGAGGTTGTCAATCTCACCGGTTGCTGTAACAATGGATTAACTGTATGGTGTGGAAGGTGATGATGGTTTGCAGCAAGTAAACAGTAACAGTGGAAGATGTATCAATGGTAAAGATTGTACCGGGGTCCAAAGTTCACTAGAGGTGTTCTCCTTAGATAAATAAACATGGCATGATGGGTAAACAAATTACAGAAGGACAATTGATAGGACTGAGAAAGGCATAACAATGCAATACTAGACAAAAAGATCCTATGAGATTCGATTGGGCAATTCAACAATATACATAGACCGCCATCCAAATGCATCTATGACTAGAAGTCCACCTTCAGGTTATCATGCAAACCCCCTCCAGTATTAATTTGCAAGCAACAGACAACTACTTTAAGCAAAGTGTGTAAGGTAAACAATCCACTTGTTCCATGAACAAGAGACAATTGTTTTCTCCCTAGTGGCAACAACACATCTACAACCGAAGATATTTCTATCACTTCCCTTGGAAACTAGAGGCATGAACCCACTATCGAGAATAAATACCCCTCTTGGAGTCACTAGGAACTACTTGGCCAAGATAGCTACTAACAACAGAGAGCATGCAAGATCACAAACAACACATACATGATAGAATCAAATAGAGAAAACCATTAATCAATCTGACATAGTAATCTCAATATCTGTCAGATCCCCGCAAACATAACATGCATTATTAGAAATAGATTAGATATTGATCATGAACGGAGCTCACAAGATTTATACATGAAAGCACAAGGAGGAGATACAACCATATATCTAGTACATGGACCCGTATTCCAAGGTGGAACTACTCACGCTTCATACCAGATGCTGGAATGATGAAGAAGAAGGCCTCCGGGATGATCTCCCCTCCGACAGGGTGCTGGGAAGAACTTCAGTTCCCCCCGATCTAGGGACGATGGTGGCAGCGGCTACAGACAGTTTCGTGGACTTTTGATCAGGTGCCTATGGTTTCTACATCGGGGGCTTCTTGTAGGCGAAGAGGCGAGGCAGGGGGCCACCAGGGCGGCTGCACCCCCCTAGGCGTGGGGGGGGGGCACCCGCGCGGCCAGGGGGTGTGGCCCCCTGGTGAGCCTCCTCCGTCTCCTATTCTAGCTTCGTGTTGCCCACGGTAAAATATTGACTTTGGCTTTTGTCCCGTCCAATTCCGAGAATATTGATTTTCTGCCTTTCTGGAAACAAAAACAGAAGAAAACAGGCAACTAGCACTGTGGCAACTTGTTAATAGGTTAGCTCCAGAAAACATATAAAAACACCTCAAAGTGTAGACAAAGAAAAGCAAAGTAGATACTAAACAAGCATGGAATATCAAAAATGATACGTTTCCGACATATCAAGCATCCCCAAGCTTAACTCCTGCTCGTCCTCGAGTAGGTAAGTGATAAAAGAATAATTTTTGAGGTGACATGCACCATCAAAACCAAGATCAAACCATTTGCAAGCATTGAAAGCTCCGATCAAAGAACACTAAACATGTGCATGAAAGATGGAGTTCTAACAATAAGACAAAGTAACTATGCATGCAACATGAAAGGCGACAAACAAAGATCATGAATAACATGCATTGAAAAACCTTTGTTTGTTTCACATACAGAAAACATGGCATAGTGGCATTCAGCTGGTCCCTCATGGAGTAGAAAATAGATGCATAGGACACCTTCAAAGTTCATAAGAGTGACTAGATACAAGTAGCATAAGAACAAGCAATATCAACAATATGCATTAATCAATAAGTTTGGGACACTGCACATAGAAGTAAGAATGACAACTATGATCTCTTAAGGGTGCCTAAAGGTTGAAGGTGGAGACTCAATATAATAGTGTAAGAAAGGCCCTTTATAAAGGGAAGCAGGGATTTAAAGTTTCAAAAAGAGCTTCCAAAAATTATTGTACTTGTTAGCTTTCAGCCCTCATTGCCCCTATCATAAGAATTTTGAAGTGATTAAGGTTAAAGTGAACAAACTATGGACTATATGCTTGACAAAGTATAAGTTAGCAATCTCATGTCCCTTGAATACGAGGGCCGCACCCCATGATACTCAACTTTAGTCACCTGTAAGTTCTTGTCATAATAAGTACATGTGTACCATAGAGAACCGTCAACGGGGTACCCCTTGCACATGGTACATGAGCTATCCCATAACCAAAATGACAAAGCAAGCAGACAATGAGCATCTCAGCGATCTTTTTATTTACTATGTACATAGATTTTTATTGAGGATGCTTCACAAAATGCACATTATGGTGATGCTGCAAGTTTCCACCATGAGTAGGCATGGCTTAGGCTAGCAGCCTAGGAATTTATCTAACACAAAATAGATAACTCCATGGACTTACAAGCTCCCTCTTTATTTCACACTAGCGACATCCATAGACAAAAGAGTATGATATCAACTCTGTACAAAGTACAAGTGCAATGTTGAAAATGTTTCCCATGACAGCATGGTTCTGCTAATTCCAACATATAAGTGCAAGGATATACAACATAGATGACACAATGGTTCAATTTTATTAGGGGCAAGTAATATAAAGTGTGCCATCAAGTTCGTGAGGGCTTTAATCACTAAGTTTTCACATAACAAAATACTTTTTAATTGGAATATAGCTGAAAACAAGAATATACTTGGAATGGTGTAACACATCATGCATAGGAGTTTATAGTGGACACTTTGGAATAACTTGGTTTCTTGGAAGTTGGAAGCATGAGTAGAGCTTACTCATACAAGTGAGGCTAGGAAAAGACTGGGAGCAACCAACTAAGAGAGCAATAATGGCCATAATCATGCAGAGCGACAAAACATTACTAACCAAAGCATAGAGTGGTACTAAAAGTCAAGGACTAAATGATCATAGAGGCTACGGTGACTTGTTCATAGTCATAACATGGTGTGAGCATGTGTCAAGTCAACCCAAACAAAGCATCAAAGGAGAATACCACAATACAATTCTTTTCTATGCTAAAACAACGCATGATTCTTTCAAGGCACACTAAGCAATCCCAATTGTTTGGAACAAGACATGCTACAGCAATAATCACTAAGCATAAGGTCAAAACAACACCTAGCATGTCATGCTAAAGTCTAAGTCACGGTCAATGCAAGCTCCTCTTGCACTTTCAAGCAAGAACTTTCTACTCCTTTCCAACACCAATTGACTTATTTGAAACAACATAGCGAGAACGTGGGTCTAAACTAATTTATTCAAGCAAACTAAAACTAAGACGCTCCAAGAACAACACAACAATGCATGAAACAATAAAAACGAAGTGTCTAGAAAGACCTGAGCTTTTTATTGATGAAGAAGGGGATACCTTGGGCATCCCCAAGATTTGACGCTTGTACCTCTTGGATATTTATTGGGGTGACACCGGGGTGGCATCCTCAAGCTTGAGCTTTTGTCCATTCTTCATCTCATTACATCATTCTCTCTCTACACCTGAAATTTTCCTTCATACAAAACTTCACACAATCTTCGTTAGCAACATTAGTGTATTCAAAAGATAATAGACCTTCAGGTTTATCTTTAGAACACCAAAACTTTTCACTAAAAACACAAGCGACTGTAGCAACTCCTTCAAAAATCTCAATTCCCCAAAAGAGAACTCAAAAAGGAACCAATAACAAGCAAATGCAAATAATGGAAGAAATCAGTCAAAACAGACCAGCAGGTAGAAACAAATTTTTTCGAAGACCTTATGTTGCTCAAATAAAAGAAGTGCGGAACTAACTAAAGTTAGCCAACATACTGGGGGATTTATTTGTAAATTTTCAGCTCAATCCGACTTACAGAGACTCCTCACGAATTTTTATGGTGGAGGGCAGAAATATGTTTCTGGACAGCAACTCCCCAAATCTTACTTCCCTCTCATTAGAGGTCATTCTTGGCACAAAAAGAAAACAAAAAGGATAAGGAGAGGTCATTACTGAAGTAATAACTTCCAAGACTCAAGGAAACTCTTCTGTTATCTCCCAATAAGTACTTTTCTTTAATGGCTTTATGTTAGGCTTGATAGCTTGAGAAGATGCTCACATAAGAAATATGAATTGAAGTAAAAGAGAGCATCAAGAAGCAAATTCAAAACACATTTAAGTATAACCCACTTACTATACATAGGAATCTTGTAAAGAAACAAGTCATGAAAGCACAAAGCAACAAGCATAGGAAAGCAAAACAAGTGCAACTTCAAAATTTTCAACATAAAGAGGGGAAACTTAATATTGTTGAGATACATAAGACCATGTTTACCTCTCGCATAATAACTTTCAGTGGCATCATGAATAAACTCAACAATATAACTATCACATAAAGCATGCTTTTCATGATCCACAAACACATAATTTCTATAAAGCTCAAATATAGTGGGATTAAAACCTTCAAACCCACTTTTAACAATTTTATAATAAGGTGACTGATCATTCAATATAGGACCATCATCTAGAGCTTTATCATAAACATTTTCTAAGCAAAACTCCTTAGTACCATGCATTTCGAAGTTAGGCACAAATATAGGATTATCATAGATAACAGGAACATAACTATTATCACAAGTTTTACCTATAGCAGATATTTCAAAAGAGTCCACAGGAACATAACATTCACCCTCCTTTGGTAAGAATGTAGGACAATCAAATAATGTAAGGGATGAAGAGTTAATCTCATTAGAAGGTAGGCATGGGTACATCCATTCTTCCTCCTTTTATTCATCACTCTCTTCCTCTTTTTCATCTAATGAGCTTTCAGGTTCAGCAATTTCGTCTTCCATAGGCTCCTGCAAGGCATTAGTCTCTTCCATTTGTGGAAAGCATCTATTAAAATATTCAAGAATATAGCCATTTTCTTCCTTGTAATTATCAAAGCAAAATTTAAGTATATCATAAACCTCATATTCATAAGGTGCGTCATCAGTGTTTTCAAGCAAACTGGCAAGTTCAAATGCACCCTTGAAAGCAATAAATTCTTCAATTTGTTCCACATCATAAAAGTCATAATTTCCTTTAACATAAGAAGATATGGTAACATTATCAGTATACTCACATTAAAAAGGCAGGTGTTTATACCTCCTACAACAACAAGATTTATCAAAGCAATAAGTAACATTATAAGTAGAGAACACCTCTCTAGCAATAGTATTCAACTTATGACCTGCGGTACGATCAAGGCCCGCCCGTGCCAGATGGCGACGGCTCCGTCAGGTCAAACCCTACAACTTTTGTGAACGAACCTGTATATATCGAGACTCCGGGTATCGCGTAGAGAGATGAAATTCTTAGATTGCATCACAACACCACCGAAGGAGATCCATCACCATAGTTCATCCTCTCCACCCCCATCCAGTCCATAGGCATAGACATCATCTTGTACTTGACATCTTCTTGTGAATTGGTGACCACTGTAAGACTATTGCTATGCCTGTGGCTCGCAGGGGCTTTAGTATATTTTGATGTTCAACCCGCAACCTTTATATTTGTTAAATAATTTCACATGAATGTGTGTATTATTATCTTTATCCCATATGATGTGCAGCTGTTGTTGGGGATATGCTTTCTGGGTATACCCACAGGACTCGCTGACCAGGGTGGCCCACCAACGAGTTAGACCTTTGCTTCACGGGCGGCCCAGTTAGAGAAAGAGGAGCCAGTTCCGGCTACGACAAGGCCTAGAAGAGTTACCGACTTAGGCCTATAGTATTACTTGTAGTCCAAGATGTACATAGTTACCGACTCTATAACATAGCCGGATAGGTCTCTCCTGTAACCCTAGGACCCGGTGACTATATAAACCGGACCTATGGGAGCGTTTAGGGCAACAAATCAATAGAAAACCACAACCAACTCGCACAGGCGAACCACTCTTGTAATCCGCTGTAACATCCGGATTACGCCGATATATTACTGGGTTGCTAGCAGGAGTAGGATCCGATCACCGCAGTGGGATCTGAACCTGGGTAAATTTGTGCTCACCGCTCCTGGAACATCCGAAGTCTCAGACCCCATCTTTCCAACGCCACTAGGACCCCCTATGGCGTACTTGTCAACAATCCGACGATAGTTGGCGCCTACCGTGGGGCAGGTGACCTTTGTAGCATTGTTCCAGTCAGAGTCTCCACGTGCAGGAATCGGAGAAACAATCGCCATGGGTCGCGTGGTCTATGCCAGTGATGTCCCTCCCATCCTTCTCGATGAGACTTGGATTCCGGCTTCAAATCCCGTGATGACCTATGCGATCATGTCAATCGGCCAGATCAATATCTATCTCGGTTTCGCTGAACCCGCCCAACCCACACTTGAGGTGATGACCATGGCGGAAGAAAAATACGGATCTACTTTGTCCACAGAGGCGGAAGAGTTCAGGGTCCCAGAGAAAATCAAACCCTCCCAACCCACTCCTGTAGCGGAAGAAGAGGTGGAATAAGAATCCAGATCCGATCTCTCTAGCAAGATCGGATACACAGACGAGGAATACATCCGCTACGGATCCAGCTTCGCTAACGTCGAAGCGGAAACCAAGTTATACAAGTACCTCAAGAACATGAACAAGAAGAAGCACTATTTCGTATACCACATAAGCACTGGATCCAATTTTGTTGATGCTGGAGCTGGTAGTGACTCGTTCCTAGACGCAATCGAAGAAAACGCTGACTTACCTGCCTCCCCAGCAGAGTCAATCACGTCGCAAGAACTTCGAGACTTCGACAAAGAGATAGAGGAGTACGAACAAGAGCACTTCTCCAAGCAAACACAAGGTGAGCCAGAAACTCCTCCTAGTCCATATGATAGCATGGATGAAAGCTACACCCTAAACCATGACGGATAACATGGACACCGGAGATTCCTCCGAGGTCCACAAGCCATCCATGACAGAAAGTACCGATGGAAGTTTATCCCCCGGTACCGGAACAAAAGCTATCTTTGCCACTGGTACGCGCGTTAAGGCTACTGGGCGGTCAAAGAAGAAGAAGAAGAACAAAAATCCAACATCGGCAGAGCCGGATGTCGAGGAAACCAACGAAGAAAAAGTCGATGAAGAGATCGAGACGGAGAATCAGGACGGAGATCCGATTAATACCACCTCGATCGATCCTCATGTGGATGGACACGTTGTCACCAAGGGTGCACGTGAAATTTATGGAGATGCTCTCACAATTCCAATTCCAACGGCTTCGGATCTTACGCCGGAGACGCTGGAGAAAAGGGCTGAGGACCTGGAAAAGCACTGCCTGTTTCTACTTGAAGAGGCCACACGCCTTGTCGAGTTGAGACAACAGTTAGACAGTGATCCTGCCAGGTATCAGTCAGATTTCAAGAGACATCCAAAGAAAACAATGGGAGGTCCGTTTCTTGCTAACAAGAATCTAGATATCCACAAAGATCTATTCGACGGAAAATATGGAGAGAAGATCCGAGTCTACAACACGCCGGTGGAAAACGCTGCTGCAGCTCGAGCCATCCTTGCCAACAATCCGTCTCCCCAGTAGGTCCAGCAGTGCGTCATGTTGCTGGACAAAGGATTAAAGCAGCAAAAGACGGCTGCGTCATTTAGTGGCAAGCTGGCCTCAAAATCCGAGTTTTGCCACACTGGTGCCGATCAAAGCGCCAACATAAGGCTTCGCGGGGATACGACTCAATATTATCGTCCTCGTGGAGAAGAAGAGAATTCAAGAGCCGGCTCAAACAGCCACTCTCGCAGGCCGGCACGTGACTGGGCAAGAGTTATTTCGGCTGCATCCGAAGATGCCATCAGGGCAATGGTTCCTCATCAAGACCCTCGTCGGCAAAATAACCTCTATAGAGAAGACCCGGAAACACGCCGCCAGAGAGAGGAACAAGATAGGCTAAGGATGCCACCACCACCAAGCCATCCGGCTGGCAACACCGAATGAAGATATGATCCGGATCGTCCTGAATCAAGTAGGGATGGTGTCCGAAGAAACAGGCATCAGAGTCAGCATAATGAGGCTCCACCTCCACCACCAAGAAATCAAGCCGGAAATAATCCACCAGGGCCACCATTTCCTCCCAGCAGCGACCATCAAGGATCACGTCATAGCCATGGGAGCCGCAGGGCGGAGGCAGAAATGGTGAGAGGACAAGCAGAAACACGACTCCACCACGCAGAAGCCGCGAGCCTCCAAGGCGCAGATCTCTCTCGCCAAACAACGCTCGCCATCGGATCGAATCGAACTAGAAGCGCGACGGTACGAGGAAGAAGATGTGTACGTGGGACCCAAGTGCTTTGGTCCACGTATACGTCAGACCAAATTTCCGGTTGACTTTGGCATTGCCAAAAATATTCATCCCTATGATGGTGCAACTCGGCCAGATACTTGGCTCCAGGATTTTTTCCAGGCTTGCTGCATCGCCAAAGGAGGAAACAGCCTAGTTGTAGTTCGATATCTCCCACTGATGTTGAGGAAGACGGCTCGATCATGGCTCATTGAAATGCCAGAGAATTCAATTCATAACTGATATGATATGCAAAGTTTGTTCTTTTCAAACTTCGAGGGAACATACAGGAGGCACTGTATAGTTAGAGACTTGCAGCGTTGCACCCAAAGACCCGGAGAAACCTGCCGGGATTAGCTCGGACGCTGGATTAATACGAAGAACTCCTACGAAGGAGTAAACAAGAAAACTGCGATAGAAGCTTTTATTGCAGTACTTCTAGTCGGACTTTTGCGTCACAGGCTGAAGCATGACCACGTCACAGATTTGGGAGAAATGATAGAGACGGCAAGCAAATACGATGACGTCGATGACGATTCAGAAGGGCTGCTAAATATTCTGGCCAATCCCAATGCGTCCAAACAACCAAAGCAAACTCAGAAGCGCAAGAACACCTCGGACGAAAAGCCGGCTCCGGAAAACGCAGCTGTTAACACAATGTTCGGATCTGGAGGACGAGGAGGGCACGGAGGCGGCCAGGGTAGAGGCCGAGGAACTTCTCGAATCCATGGCAAAGGACACCAGCAACCCGGACGAACCTATACATGGGCTGAGCCAATAATCCCTGTGTCCACCACTTGGATAGTAACGAAGGATCTACCCACACAAATGCCGAGTGTCGTTTCAATGATGACATCAAGAAAGACGAATCCGCTGGCTACAGAACACCCTCGGATCGGCCCTATGCATGTTTTAGTGATTCGTGCCAAACCCGCATAGAAACGATTCAGAGGTGCCCACCAGGCACTTGCGTGCGGGTGGAAAACGAAGTAATATCATTACACAATATTCCATGATGGAACCCACAGTACAGATATATACAACAACGACTCCATGAGTCAAGAATACAGATATACAATACAAAGATCCAAATCACCTTAAAAACGATACAACGTCGCGTCCATAACCCTGCCCAGGCCAAGCCGGAAGGGTAACCCTGCTAATGACGTCGATCTCAAAACCTGCTAAACCAAAAGGGGTGCTGGCAAAGGGCAAAGGAAAAAGAGAGCCGTCAGTACTGAGGCCAGTACAAGGCGAGACTAGAATTCGGCGGTCCTCGCCTACATAGGTATGGTGGACTGAAGCGGCAGCGAAGCATGCGCTAAACAACCTATAGAGACTCGATACAACTCTCGGCTATCAGAGAGAGATAAGAAAGACCTATTCGAAACCATCCTAATACTACCACCAAACATACCCATCCTGGTATTTCCCCCTCGAGACCAAACGAGAAAGTAAACCGAGGAACTCACACAGTTGGCAGTTTTATTCATTCATTACATTATAGTTGCAACAATTACTAGTCAGATATAGATAGCATGAGTCATCCGGATATAATAAGAAGTGGGCAGTTTTAGTAAACGATTTCATTGTAGTTGCGACACTTACTAGTCAAATATAAATAGCATGAGATATCCCAAACCCAGCAGTTGTTGGTACTTTTATTTAGCCATTCTGTTGTAGTGAAGCTGATTACTAGTCATTATAAAGTCAAATTTATAGCACTACTTTAGTTATAGTTGTCTATGATCGAGATACTGTGCTCCAAGTCATCCATAACCGCGGACACAGCTTTCAGAAAGTTTTACCCTGCAGGGGTGCACAAATAGCAACACACGCACGATGAACCTCGGAAAGAACCAAATGAAAACCCAACGAGGCATCACGACAAAACATTCGCAAGATTCATATTTCATTTCAGGGGGCCACGCCACCAAGATACCCGCGACGAAGTTGGCCGGCTCCGAGACGGACCCAAAGGTTTGTGCCATTGGCTGTAAACGACTGAAAACCCGAAAGGGTGACTGGGCTTCTCGATGCCGCGAAAACATTCCACATTTGTTCCTAAACACTCCACACGCAATTGTAAATAAAGCAGTAAAGCATGGCATAAGTACATGATAGTAATAAAGCCCCAAACTAGTTTGTGGCCCCAAGGAATTAAATATGACTCAAGCTAGGGTTAGGGGGATTCATGGTCCCACATGCGGATAGTGCGAATATTCAAAGAACAGGTATCAAGTACTCGGGGTCCTACGGGACACAAGTGGGCTCGCAGGGCAGCGATGGAGAGGGAGATGCTCGGCCGACAAGGGACGCGCTGGGCGCATGGCAGAACACAGGCGGTACAGATGAGTGGCGAATTCCGGCAATGGCGGGGCCTGGACAAGGAAGAGGAGGCGGATGGAGAAGCCGCACACTGGGAACGACCGAAGGCGAGCAGATGTGGCCGGTGGCGACTCAACGGGGAGAGGCGCTGGAGAAGGTCGAGCTAGGGCAGGGCGGGTCGGCGACGGCTCGCAGGGTGGTGCTGCAGAGGGCGCCAGAGGGGAGAAAGACGGCAGCCGGGGACGCGTGGCTTGCTGCCAAGGAGGCGCTCAGCGCCAGGGCGAGGAGAGGTGGTGGCCGAGTGCTTGCAGAGTGCGCGATGAACACGGACGATGGCCGGAGAAGCTTGTCGACAGGGAGGAGGCGCGGCGACGGTCGGAGAAGTGGAGGGGATGCTGACGGGGCGAGCAGAGGCCAGCGCCTCGTCGGCCGGAGAGAGGAGTTGCGCGAGGGACGGGCTCTGGCGGCGGGAGTTCCTCCGCGGAGATCGAGCAGGGGAGAGGGATAGCAGGGTCAGGGGAGGGACGCGTTACGGGGAGGATTGGGGTGACGCGTGCGTGGGTGGGGTGGAGGCGTGGGGCCGGGCTGTTAGGGAGCAAAGTGTGCACCTCGTTGACGGGCGGCTGCGTGCGAGTGACACAAACACGTGGTAGGGCCCACGCGAGAGAATTGCTGTCGCGCGTGGTGAGCTAGGGGAATGGCGGCAGCAGGCTGTAGGGATTAGGTTAGGGTTTCCATGTGAGTGGGTTGAGTCTAGGGAATTAGGGTTTGGGGTTTTTGTATAGATGGGCCGGGTAGTAGACTATTGGCTTGTCGGCCTTTTGTCCTGGCAGGCTGGCGGTCTCCCCGGATAAAAATAGTTTTTGTATTAATATTTACTTGTTTTATTTTTAAGACCCTATGTAAATAATATTTAGACAAAACAAATAGTCGGACGGTCTAGAGTTTTAATTTGGAATAGTAGGAGAGGAATATTGTAGAAAACAAAATAGGTTTAGTAAAATATTTATAGATATAAGTATGCATGATGTCATGATGATGCACAAAGTAGTAATTAGAAAGCGATTTTCTAATAGTGATTTATTGGGGTGCTACATATGGTAGGGCCGTTTCGCACAGGAAATATGGATTTACTCACCTACTAGTTATGGTGGATAAATTTACAAAATGGATTGAGGCTAAACCCGTAACAAGTTGCGATAGAGCCACAGCCAGAAGATTCGTCGAGGACGTAATCATCAGATTCGGATATCCGCACTGTATAATTACTAACAACGGGAACAACTTTTCCATGGGTGAACTAGCCGAATTCTGCGAAGAGCAAGGGATCCGACTTGATATTGCATCAGTCGCACATCCACAAGCCAGTGGACAAGTCAAAAGAACTAATGACCTTATTCTACAAGGAATTCAACCACATCTCGAGGCACCGCTTTTCGTCGGGCTGCGGGGGCTTGGGCGGAATAATTACCGTCTGAGATATGGAGCCTACGTACAACTGCTAACAGGTCAACTAGCTATACTCCTCTTTTCTTGGTCTACAGTGCAGAAGCAATTCTTTCAAGTGATCTGATTCATCAGGCTCCACGAGTTAAAGAGTATATTGAAGAAGATGCAGAAATTTCTCGGCAAGATGATCTGATATAATCGAAGAAGTATGCGTCATTGCTGAATAGAGATCTACAGCCTATTAGGAGAATTTACACAAGTATCATAGTCGGATAGTGCAAAACCGTTCTTTTAGAAAAGGCGATTTGGTTCTCCAACTTGTGCAAAAGAGAAAGCACAAACTTTCCCCAATTTGGGAAGGACCTTTTATGGTAAGCATAGTTCTATATAATGGGTCATATTATTTAACCGACATAAGACGAGTCAAGGAAAGACCTGATACTCGAAAAAGGAAGAAAGCTGGTGGCAGCACAGACCCGGATGAAATAGATCGTCCATGGTGTATTGCACAGCTACGTCCCTTCTATTCTTAGTTATATTTCCTTGTAATCATATATGTACATGTTTAAAGTGAAATAAAGTATTGGTTTCCTCATATTTTTATCTTTGAGACGTTTTTACCATCTTATTTCCAAAAGAGCATGTAATTTTTTTTCAAAAATCCCAGAATGCCTTAAAGTACTTTATGCTCATGTTCGTTCTAGTTATGATCTTTGAAAAATCTAAAAATGTTACCTTAGGGTACAAAGTTTAAATTATTGTCTATAGTTTGATTCTTTATCTGATTTCTTAGACACGAGCATTTTCCGAGTAATGAGTTGTTGGTACTGGAAGCCATCTTTGTTTCCGAGTTTAAACTGGTTTAGCAATTGCGCTCTGTTGCTCGGCAAAGTTTCCGTGCTAAAGGTTGGCCGAACCATGAAAGGGACGAGGCAGAAAGCCAGATAAACCGATAAGTATAGGCATAAAGAAATGCAAAGTGCTTCAGAAACTTTCAAGCACAACGCATAAAAATATATAAAGAAAAGTGCTAAGATAGTAAAAGCATCAGTTTTTACAGACCAACACAAAATAAACATTGTATCCATCATTACATTGCCATAAGTTTAAGATAATGCATAGAAATTGTTTATGTTGTACGCGGTGGTGATGAAGCGTGTGGAACCGAATCAACAAAGATCGCCTCGATCTCAGACTCGGAAGCATTGCTGGCTTCTGGCTCTTGGGGCGAGGGAGGAGTGGCGACGGATTCAAAGAATGGCATCCTATAATTGGTCATCTCCACCACCCGACAAGCGTAACCTGCACAAGACTCTTGGATGTCCTTGATGTCTTGCGGATTACCCTCATCATCCTCCTCGGTAATGCCCTTGGTGACGTGCCAGATTTTCATCTCGCTATGGTGGCTCATCACCATGGTCAGAGCTGTTTGCGCAGCAGTCCAAGCGTAGGATATCTTCTAGTCCTCGATCAACTTCGGAATCTCCTTAACTTTGTCCCTCACCTCATGCACTGACATTGTGTGCAAGTCGGAAAGCTTGACGGCTTCGCCAGCCTCTTCTAGAGTTTGGCGGAATTCAAACAAGACATCTCCGACGAGATTAATGCGCTCGAGGCGAGGTTCAGAAGTGGAAGAGTTGGAAAGATTCAGGGGGACTGGGAAAGAACCAGAAAAGTCAAGATTCGGGCTAAAACAAAAGTCAAAAAATGAACAACACAAAGTAAAAATATTCGGAAATGTTACCAAGCATGGAGTGATTCCATTCAGCATGCTCCTTGCGGAGGCTCTCTAGTTCACTAGCTGAGGCCTAGGCAAGATCCCTCTGGATATCGAAGTCCTTCTTGAGATCAACAAGTTCTTTATCTCGGAGGTCTAGGAGCTTCTCGAGCCTCACGGTCTCGTGATTTCTTGACTCCAGGACTGCGGCTACGGATTTCTCCGATTCCAAAGTTAGCTTCTCAAGCTTGTCCCAGAGTTCGGCATTTTCTATCTCCAAGACCTTGAAGTTTTCGTCCTGCTCCACCATCTTGCTGGATTGACATAACAATTCTGCAAAGACAAAATATCAGTCGGATAAAGCAAATTCGACTATGACAAAACATATAACTGACAAAGAGGAAGCCAGAAAATTTTACGTTCTGCTTCCTCTGTTTCAACTTTCAACTTTGAATTCTCAAAACGCAAAGCTTTGATCTATTTGCGCTTATTACTAATATTCTTGAGCAATTCCTGGTTGGAAGATGCAATTTTAGGTAAGTTTAGAGACGGAATAACGTCAGACGGCTACTAAGACTTGGGTTGCAAATTTAACTAAGTAAAATTACAGCACGAGCCTTGGGGGCTACACTACATCGTTCTTTTGCAAACTAAAAGCATCAACTCAGAATCCAACGATGTTTATCTAACTTTATGCTTGGGGCTAGGGGATATGATAATAAATGCAAATAAGAATCAAAAACTTACAATGTGTTCCAGGTGCATCTTTTCAAATATGAGCTTGGTGCTGTGAAACACCTTCTTGGTAACGGTGAGGGACGGAACATCTGTCGCTAGAAGTTCGCCAGATGCGACTTTGGCGTCCTAGACCCAAATTTGGTGTAGGAGGCTAACCAGTTTAACATCCTCCTCTTCTTGGCTCGCTGCCTCTAGAGTCAAGGTTTGCTTCTCAAGACTAGATTGGGCCAGCCTGAGAATCTCTTCCTTCTGTTTCCTCTTGAGGCCAGGGACAGCAGGTCAACCACCTTATCCACCATTCCTATGGTCATCACCATGGGATCATTACTCTTGACGGGTTCACCCTTGTTAGTTGCCTCATCATCAACGGTGACCAGGGCTTTCTAGATCTTGCCAGCACTAGGGGATGCAGAAGCTCCCTGCGCTGATGGAGTAGTGGATGGAGTCGACGACAGCACAGCAGGGAGATAACAAGCTTCTACTGACGGATCTGCTTGCCCGGCTTGCTGTCCGGCTTTATCTTGCTCTTCAACACTGATTTAGCTCTAGAACACGAAAATCCTAAACATTAGGTATGTTTTGGAAAGAAATATAGGTACAGGAGTACTAAAAGTGAAAGGTGAGGTGCTTACTTTTTAACTATTGGTAGCACTTGGCTACTAGCAGCAACAACTTCCTTTGCCTTATGCTTCTTGGAGGCAGGGCGGCAACTTCTTGCACCTCATCATCCTCCGTCGCCTCCGGGTCGTCTGAAGCATATCCCTATAGTGGATCTAGCTTGGACTCGGAGAGTTTCTCGAGCTGACAAATTCGAAAAGCATCGATGAAAATATAGTTGGAGAAAGAACCAGAAAGAACGACAAAACGCAAAAGCAGAGTCGAAATATTTACCAGAGCCAGAGGACGGTTGGTCGTATACATCTTCAAGGAAACTTCCAGAACTTTCTGTTCCACTCTTTCCTTGATCAAATATAGCATGAGGGTCTTGTACTCCTTCGGCGCAAGCCGGCTAGAACTGACCCTCATCTTGTCCTTTTTGTCGCTCGTGATCTGGGGCATGAGGCGGTCTCCGTGGTGCTGGAGAGGCTGAATCCGGTGCTCTAGCCAACAGTGGATCAAGTCGGATCCACGGAGTCCCTCATGCTTCATCAAAAACTCAATCCGCCTCTTGGCAAGGATCCAAATATCTGACAGCTCTGGCACCTCCGTCCCATGAATCTTGGTGGGGAGTGGCGCCATTGACGAACGCAGGAAGACCTTCCGCCTTTCCAGGAGCCGAAATATCCTTATGATAGAAGAAAGTTCCGGCCCAGCGTTTGACGGATTCACTAGCATTAATCCTAGGATAGATGCGATTCCTCCTAAGGACTAAGCTAAGAGTGCCGGTGACATAAGGCACGCCGGCGCTGATGGAATTCTTCCAAGTACCATAGTAGTACCGGAAAAGGGTGAGACTTAGCCTTATGCCGAGAAACCCCTCGCACAAAGCTGCGTGAGAACTAAACTCAAGCAGAGAGTTGGGAGGAAGGTTATGGAGTTGCACACCATAGTGGTTGAGGACCTCGACGAGGAAATCCGACGGTGGCAAGATCAGGCCGCGGTCGACGTGAGTGCCGAACAACACCCTCTCGCTATCAAGCGGCACGGGGACGACGTGTCCTGAGGCGCTCCGCCATGCACCGGCAACGATGAACCCTTCGTCCTCCATGAATTGGAGCTCCGTATTATCCATGGCTCTAGGGATCCAAAGACCCCGCATCTTCTTCTCTTCTACCGCGGACGAACCCACCGCTGCCGCTCTAGAGGTTGAGGCAGAAGCCATAGATCTTGGAGGAAGAAGGGTTGGTGGAGGAAGGAGAGATTTTTTATCAATGGTGTGCAGATGGGAACTGGTGCGGAGAGATCGAGGAGTACGGGGAAGCAATGAATGAATCGACAGAGAGGTGAATCTGAGAAGAAGGGTTTTCTCTCCTCTTTATTTGTCTCTGCATCAAGATTCATGCAGTGAGAGGCGCGATTATCGCCACGCGTATAGGAGAGCGGGAGTTAGCTGCCTCGCGACTCTTTCGCCCCCTCAATTTTCATGCAGGCATTGAAACGGTGTTCTGTTTCGTAAGGAACGGAACCACCAACGGTCGTGATGATGGAAATCATGTCAGTGATAGGACCTGGCCTGTAAAGTTGTCAGTTAGCACGCCGCTGAAAAATCCGGCTTATGTTTCAATTCAAGCAAGGAAAAGATTAAGGTCAAAGCAAAATATGTCCGACTCGATTGACTTAGAATCCTACATTAATGAAAGAAGTTTTTTGGAACCCTTCAAGATTCTCAAGACAAAGAAACCATCAAGCTAGACGATTTATCCGACTTGAGATCTTGGTGACTTCCGGGGGCTACTGTTGGGGATATGCTTTCCGAGTATACCCACAGGACTCACTGACCAGGATGGCCCACCAATGGGTTAGAGCTTTGTTTCACGGGCGGCCCAGTCAGAGAAAGGGGAGGAGCTAGTTCTGGCTACGACAAGGCCTAGAAGAGTTACCAACTTAGGCCTATAGTATTACTTGTAGTCCAAGCTATACATACTTACCGACTCTATAACGTAGCCGGATAGGTCTCTCCTTTAACCATAGGCCCTGGTGACTATATAAACCGTCCCTATGGGAGCCTTTAGGGCAACAACTCAATAGACAACCACAACCAACGCATAGGCGAACGTCTCTTGTAATCCGCTGTAACATCCAGCTTACGCCGATATATTACTGGGTTGCTAGCAGGAGTAGGATACGATCACCACAGTCGGATCTAAACCTGCATAAACTTGTGCTCACTGCTCCTGGAACATCCGACATCTCTCACCCCATATTTACAACGCCACTAGGACCCCCTATGGCATACTTGTCAATAATCCAACGACAGCTGTAGGTGAATCTTCAACCCTGGCCTATTTTCATCCATTGCGATAACCAACTAAAAGGATCGCATGGGCACCTAGAGGGGGGGTGAGTAGGTGCTACTTCAAATTTTACTCCTTTTCAAATTAGGGGTTGACACAAAAGGTAAATTCTCTAGATTATGCAACTAAGGTGAATTTACCTATAAGTCAATCTAGCACATACACTAAGCAAGAACAAGATAAGTAAAGTATAGTAAAGGATAGAAGTAACCAAAGTGGAGCACACAGAGACACAGGGGTTTGTTTCCCGTAGTTCCTTCCTTTTGAGGGGAAGTACGTCTACGTTTGTAGAGGGGGTGGTTGCAAACCACCAACGCCATGAGAGGCCTCCCTTATTCTCTGATGCACCTCACCCCAAAGGGTTCGATTCACCTGTTCTACTATATTGGCAACCTTCAAGGTGTAAGCCGGCACCTTTAAAACAAGTTTGAGGCACACATCCACAACCTAATTGGAGGCTCCCGAATACAAGCAAGCTGTCAAACAATCAAAGACAAGCTTGTAAGAACCAAATCAAAAGCTAGGGTTTCCAAAGAAACACTAGAGCAAGCGGCCCTCAAGTGAATGAGGGGGAATGAAGATCTCTCTTGGTGAAGCTATAGATCAAGGCCTCCTCCTTCGATTCTCCAAAGATCAATGAATTTGGATGGTTGAGTGAAGAGATCTTGTGGATTTGGTGGCTCAAATAGTGATACTGTTCTTGACTTGGTCGAGAAGCTCCCAAGGTAGAAGAAGGGGCTTTTTTATAGGCCCCCTGGAATTAGAGTCATTGGGATCCACTTACACTGGACAGTCCGACAAAACGCAACCGGACAGTCCGACCCGACCAGACACTCCAGCTAGCCACAACCGAACACTCCGGTCTGGCAGAGTTTCCGGAAAGTGTCCGACAAGTGTCCAGGTGGTGTCCGATAGGGCATACTGACTGTCCACACCGGGCGAAGAAAATCTGTAGAATTCCTAGGGCCCGATATTCTGGCAGAATTAGGCCGGACAGTCCGGCGCACATCATCCGGACAGTCCGACAGGACTTTGACTCTGCACACACTTGATCCTGGGAAGCTCTTTTTCCTTAGGTACAAATTACAATAATGTAGTTGATATATCCCGAAACATTTAACAGTAGATTAAACCTATCTAAGTGTTGTCAACAAACATCAAAACAATATGAAAGTTATAGATGCCATTTCAATATCCCCTTTTTTGGTGTTTGATGACAACCCAAGGTTTTGCATATAGGACAAGCAATAATTTTCACAACAGGATATTGACAAAATATAGTAAGGCTCCCCCTAGATGTGTGACCAATTTAGCTTTGCATTTGAATACAAGACCACACACCCTAGGATCACATCCTCACTAGATTTTGTAGAAAACAAGTTATGTCATGATATAATAAAGACAAGATAGATAAGATAGGCATAACATGGTCTTTAACATAACCGGGTACACATGTCTTAACAGACAGAACACATAGAACGGAGTTCAACACAACATAGTTCTCAAACCAATAAGTTAAAGACACGAAGCATCAAAGAGGAAAATCGAAATAACGTGAAGCTTGTGTACCCATGCAAATATACGGTAGCAAACTAATAAGGGGCTACTTCTCCCCCTTTGACATGGAGACGCCAAAAAGGGAAAAGAGCACTACTAATGATCCACCATGCCAACTCTATCCACGGAAGTCGGCGGCGGCAGCATCCTCATCATCATAATCATCCTGAGTCGAGCTTTGGCCGTGAGGGCGAGAAGAAGAAGTCATGTCCTCAAACATGGACTAGTCAACACGGCCCTGACTCACAGTTACCATAGGAAATAGTGCCATTTGATGCCTGCTGCTGAGAAGCATCCATGGGCTGGTTGATCCGCTTGAGTTCCTTCATGACATTCTGGTTAGCCTTGTATGCATCATACTTTCCATGACGAATGTCATTGTTCTGGCATAGGAGAAGCTTCTTCCACCAAGAGGCCTTCTTCACCTTCTTGCACTTCCTCCTTAGAGGTGTTGAAGCGATATGCATTGCTAGCATGCTTCATGCGAGGGCCACGAGTCACAACCTCCTGCACCTCCTCAGAACCATCACTGTCAGTAGCATCAGCATCCATATCATCATCCTCAAAGATGTCCTGAGCAGGAGCGTAGCCTTGAGGAGCCTTGGTGGTAGGGACACCCATCCTATGTAGCTTGGCAGCAAGGTGAGGAACAAGATCATTGTATATAAGGGGAGTTGATGGAGTGTGGGTAGCAATGAGCTTCATCACATACGGAGAAAATAGAGGACACTTGTTGTCAGCGATGCACTAGTACAAGTCTTGAGAGATGAAATCCATGACATCAATAGCACCACCTAGATGATCTGGACCACTAGTATACACTGAGTGAGCATGGGCCATAAGATTGATTTCTGCACCTCTCATCTCATACTTGTTGCCAGCCTTGGGAGTGAGTGTGTGGCGGACCATGCGAAGCAGAATGTGGCGATGAGCTTGATATTGGTGGTTTGTCCAACCACACCATGCTGAGAGTAAATCGGGGCCAACCTCTTCTTGTCATATGCATGTCCATGCATTCTGAGACCACTTGGAGCATTGGGATTGAAAGGCAATCCGAGGATGTGTGCAAACTGAACCATGTTGGAACGACACCTGATAGTGCCATACATCCACTCAAGGGGAATATCAGTAGTGTCACTAAAGACCATAGTGGCATAGAACTGCTGGAATAACTCAACTTTTTAGTCTTATTTTACCTGAAAGATGGTGTGTAGTCCCATCTTCCCAGTCACTCAAAGAGCATCCTCAAAGTAGCTCTAAGAACGAAGCTTCTCGATATCCAACCACTGCATGGGACAAACAGGAGTCCTGAATCTACAAAACAACTTAGAGAAAAGTAGGGTTGCTCATTTCTCCAGAAGCAATCATCATACAAGGTGGGTGCCAGAGAGTAGAACTGTTGGAGTCTCATCTCCACAAACTCCACGGTACCCAAATCTTCTAGAGTAGTCAATGCTTCAAACTTCATGCAATTGTCTTCATCTCTTCTCAGTTGTCTAACCTTTTCTTGCTTTGCTGCAGCACGGTCATGAGAAGCCTGTCTTACCACAGAAGGATCTACATGAATGTCTTGCTCTTCATCATATCAGAACCTGCGAGGACAAGTCTTCTTAGCAGCCCGAGGTCGGAGAGGACAAGAACTAACTATGAGACTAGAGTAGAAGGATAGCATATGGGTAAGCACATTTGTCCTGGAGATTCAAAGAAAAAGTAGTAGTCAAAGTAATTCTGGAACTGTTCTGGTTGAAAACCCCAGGACTATCCGGAAAATTTGCCCCAAAGATTCTGACTAACCCGGACAGTCCGTTGCGTACACGCCGGACATTCTGGCTGGACCAGAGTGTCCAACCCGTACATGCAAGACATTTCGGCTGGAACCTTGGCGATTTTCGGGCAGTGCGGGAGTGTTCAATCTGAGCAGATCCAGATTTCTAAAACTACTACAAGGGTGAGAGTTGCATGCAAATATGATGTATCCATGGATCTAGGTAAGACATTGCCCCCCAAAAGTTCATCTAGGCCAAACCCTACAGATGGAGAAGGGAGGGGCACTGTACCAGCATCCATGGAGACCTTCACCGGAGGGGAAAGGATCCCAGCGGCAAAGTGAAGGCAATGGACGGTGGCAACGGCATGATACGGGGTGGAGGAGCCCTCCCGGTGGTTCTCTTGGTTAGGGGTAGCAGCCTATGTGCAAGAGGGAGTCGGGGAGGAGAAGGAGGACTAAACCGTACACTTATCCTCGACCTCTTTTACTAGATCAAAAATGTTGGGGCGGAGTGTCCAGTTTGGATCAAGCGGAGAGTCCAGGCTGGCCGGACACTCTGGTTGGTTCAGGCCGGACATTCCGCCCCCCTGCAACCAGAAAACCCAGTTTCAAGAAGTGGACAAATGTGTGGCAAGAGGAGCATGTTTAAAGGTGAGAGTAGGCCTGGGATTTAGAAGATGTACTGTGAAGAACCAGGAAATCGAAGATATCCAAGAAGATGACAAAATTAAGCTGCATACAAAATGAACCAAGAACCAACTCTTCAATAAGAAGAGGGCGGTGGACGATCCCACCATGTAAGAGTTTGTGGCATGACACCGTGCAGAATTATCCTTGGGTTCATAGCCACTACTCATCAATGAATCTCACATATCACAAAATGATATTAAGAGAATTGAATTTCTTTAATGTTGGCATTATGGGGGGAGGGATAGTCCAATGTATTAGGACTGCACTCCCCCTATCTCCATGCCTGCACCTAAAACAAATAAGAGTCAAGACATAGATGATCATGCAAGGTGATCAAGTCAAGCTCCTTGAGTCTATGATATTTAGTTCATTTCTCAAATAACAAAACCTTGCTTCATCAAGTGGCTTCGTGAAAATGTCGGCAAGTTGGTCTTTGGTTGAAACATAAGATAGCTCAATATGACCTCGAGCAACATGGTCTCTAATGAAGTGATGACGAATCTCAATATGCTTTGTCCTTGTGTGATCCACCGGGTTGTAGGAAATCTTGATACCACTTTCATTGTCACATAGAAGAGGCACTTTGTCACAATGGACACCATATTCCTTTAAAGTTTGCCTAGTCATAGAAATTGAGCACAAGCACTAGCGACTGCCACATACTCGGCTTCGACGGTGGAGAGAGATATACAATTTTGCTTCTTAGAAGACCAACACACCAAGGACCTACCAAGGAATTGGCAAGACCCGTAGGTTGATTTTCTATCATCCGTATCACTAGCCCAATTCGAGTCCGTGTATCCACAAAGAGAGAAGGTTGAGCCCCGAGGATACCAAATACCATAGTTTGTGGTATGAACCAAATATCGAAAGATTCTCTTGACCGCCATCAAATGGCTATCTTTAGGAGTCGCTTGATATCTTGCACACACTCCTACACTCAACACAATATCGAGTCTAGATGCACAAAGGTAAAGCAAAGACCCAATCATAGACCGGTATACCTTTTGATCCACATCTTTACCATTTGGGTTTCATTCAAGATGAGTCTTTGTTGCCGTGGGATTAGGAGCTCCATTTAAATCTTTCATGTTGAATCTCTTGAGCATGTATTGAGTATACTTGGCTTGGTTGAAGAATATTCCTCCTCTTACTTTCTTGATCTCAAAACCAAGGAATACTCTCAATTCCCCCATCATAGACATCTGGAACCTATTAGTCATAAGCTTTGATAAAATCATCATTAAAATCTTTGTTAGATGAGCCAAAGATAATATCATCAACATATATTTGGCATACAAAAATCTCCCCATTGACTTTCTTAGTAAAAAGTGGGGGATCAATTTTCCCGACCTCAAACCCACGGTCTAACAACAACTCTCTAAGGTGCTCATACCACGTGTGTGGGGCTTGTTTGAGCCCATAGAGCTCCTTATCAAGTTTGTAGACATGGTTTGGGAAGTTGGGAAACTCGAACCCTAGTGTTTGATTTACATAAACCAAGTCATGCAATGGACCATTAAGAAATGCACTTTCTATGTCCATTTGTTGTAATTTAAAGTTATGATGTGCTGCATAAGCAAGAAGGATACAGATGGACTCAAGGCGAGCCACGGGTGCATATGTCTATCCATAATCAATGCCTTCAATTTGAGAGAACCCTTGTGCAACCAATCTTGCCTTGTTCCTTACAACAATTCCATGTCCATCTTGCTTGTTCTTGAATATCCACTTGGTGCCTATAATATTGTGGCAATCTTTTGGCTTCTCAACTAAATTCCATACTTTGTTTCTCTCAAAGTTGTTGAGTTGTTTGTGCACTGCTTCCAACCAATCCGAATCTTTAAGAGCTTCCCATACTTTCTTTGGTTCCACCATGGAAATATGTGCTTGGTGTTCACCAAAACTCTTCAATTGATCTCTAGTGGGCATCCCTCTCCATAGATCCCCTACCATATTCTCTAGAGTGTGGTCTCTTAATTCCAACATTCTATCCACTCTAGCTTGGCGATGAGTTTCGATCTCCTTGTTGTTTCTTGTGGGGATCTCTTCATAATTTTGGTCCTCGTCTTGACCATTAACTTGACCTTGATCATCATCAGAGTCATTCTCTTCATCAAGAGGAAAATATTGTGGTCTTGATCAGGCACACTTCTAGACATGCGTTGATATGATCTTATGGCAGATTGTATAGATCTTCCTTGTGTAATAGACAGAGCAGCGCTAGACATTCTGGAGAATGGAGACTCAAGCTCCTCCTGGCTAGAGGTTTCTCCCTGATCAACTTGTTGAGGGTCCACAGGTTGTCTTTGGCTTGGGTCATTGTCCTCCTCGACAGAAGGAGCTTGTTGATGTTGTGAAGATGAGGGATCCACTTGAGTAGAGCATAGTTCTTCCCGATCCGCCATAAGGGATTCCTCAACGGGCGAATGAATCCTGCACCCATTATTCCTATGGCATCCTGAGGCATTTCATCATCTACATCACAAACATCAACACGCCCCCCTTGGGGACCATCATATTCTTCGAAAACCACACTACAAGATTCTATGACAGGTCCGAAGAGCTTATCATAGATTCTACAAGTGTGGGATTTGAGACCATAGCCAAAAAATACCCTCTAATTCTTTGCAATCAAATTTGGACAAACGAACACCCTTTATGCGATAGAAACACTTACAACCGAACACCCGGAAGTATGACATGTTGGGCTTGTTACCGGTAAGAATTTCATATGGAGTGTTGATCGATTTTTGCGGAGATAGAGCCGGTTCGATGCATGGCATGCAGTGGAGATTGCTTCGGCCCAAAACTTGTATGGAGATTTAAACTCCACCAACATGGTCCTTGCCATATTAATAAGAATCCGGTTCTTCCTCTCAGCTACACCATTTTGTTGAGGGGTATATGCAGCGGAATATTGATGTTTTATCCCCTCATCACTAAGAAATCCATTTAAGGTAAAGTTCTTGAACTTGGTGTCGTGGTCACTTATAATTATCAACATAATGACATTGTGTTGATGTTGAGCCATGTTGATGAAGTCAATGAAGTTTTCTTGGATCTCACTTTTCAACTTGAAGAAATATACCCATGTGTATCTTGAGTAGTCATCAACAATCACCAAATGATATTTCTTCCCACAAAGACTTGCGTGAGATGGAGGACCAAAGAGACCCACATGAAGGAGCTCCAAGATCCTCTTGGACTTGATATAGTTCTTCGGCTTGTGGGGAGAATCATGCATATTACCTTCAACACAAGCCCTGCAAACATGATCTTTGGAAAAACAAACATTTTCTTTTAGTCCAACAATATGGCCATCCTTGTGGAGACTTTGCCATAACCAAACCACATCGGCCTTTCCGAATAGGCACATCGCACTTGTAGTGGTTTTCCCTGAAAAGTCCACCACATACAAGTCATTTTCAACGTACCCAACGAAAGCAACCTTTAGAGACTTGATCCACATGAGGACGACAATATCATTATCAATAAATACGGCAATGCCCATATTTCCAAGAGAATGGACTGAAAGTAAATTATATCCAAGGGTCTGAACAAGCATGACGTCAATGAGAGTAATATTTTGGGCAACCACAACCTTGCCGAAACCCATTACCTTAGACTTTGACTTGTCGGCATATGTCACGGATATTTGATCATCATTTGATCTCAAATACTTGACAATAGATGTACTTCCGGTCATATGACTTGTGCATCCACTATAAAGCACCCATTTTGACCCTCCAGAAGCATAGGTCTACAAAAGATCGAACTAGTTTTTAGGTACCCATTTTTCAATGGGTCCTCTTTTGTTAGCAACAAGGGTCTTGGGAACCCAAATAGACCAAGAAATATAACCATCAAATGGGCCAACATATTGTGCATATACATCACCATAATAGTCACGCATTAGAACATAGTGAGGGTTAGCACTTCCCGCAAAGTCATCATGAGACATAGTTTTGTTACTTATGGTCTTACTACCCACAATGGCCTTGTATTTTTCTTGTGCGGGCTTGGCCTTCTTCTTGTTGTTGTTATTCTTCTTGGATTTGGAGATAAAGCCAATGCCCCCTTTCTCACCATTTGGCCTCTGCTTACTCAAGAGGTCATCAATGGACTTGTTTCCTTTTGGAAAGGTGGCCTTAGCTAGCTCCCCCTTCAACCTAGCATTTTCTTCAAGTATATTTGTACAAATAGAAGGAATGAAAGTTCTAGGTGAAGAAATATTGGTCAATTGAGTTTGAAACTTTTCACGAGACTTTGTGAGTAACAAAAGTTCACTCTCCAAGGCCTTGTGATCCTTGTCAAGCATCCTAAATTCCTCGGCAAGTTTTTCATGAACAAAAAACCAAACTCAATCTTGTCCTTTTTAGACTTTTTATATTTAGCAATAGCATGGTCATGTTCCTTGACGAGTTATTAATAATCAGGTCATTTGCTTCATCAAGCCCTTCAAGTTTAGTTTCAAGAGACATCCTAGACTCTTGTTCTTCTTCTAGAGCAATATTTAGAGCTTCTACCTCAATCATATGATCTCTTCCTAATTTACATCTCTCATCAAGAAACTCTTGTTTGTGAGAAAGTTGATCTAAGAGGTCCAAAAAATGTCTCTTGTGCTCCCCTTGCAAGTTATTCATGAACACATCAAAAGCAACTAATTCCTTTTTGACCTCAAGAGATATCTCATCATCAAATTCATCATCAACCAAGGAGGAGGGGTCTGATGATGATAATACCTCCGTTCCTCTTGCCATAAGGCAAGTGACGTTCTTGTTGGAGATATTCTCATTTGGAGAGTCGAAGAGGGAGAATGTGGGTGTAGAAGTAGTGGCAAGAGCAGCCATGATCTTCTTATCATCTTCATTGTCGGAGGAGAATTCTTCATGAGTGATCAAGACAATTTCACCCGACTTCTTGTTGGTGGGATTCTTTTTGATGAAGGGTTTCTTGAAAGGGTCTTTGGAGGTTTTCTTCAACATAAGTTTACCCCATGATCTTCTCTTTTCTCATAGGGACAGCCAGAAACAAAGTGATAGCGCTCACCATAATTGAAGCAAGTTCGCAATTTAGTGACATTGTCTCTTCTCCCATTTGGGTTGATTCTCCGTTGCATCTCCATCTTGGCCTTGGCGGGATCTTTCCAAAAGTTTTTAGCATAGAAAGCCATATATTCACCATGAGCAACCTTGACATCATCGGGGTGGCTCATAGATAAGCCTTCATCACTTTCATCTTCATCCACATATTCCACAACCTTGGTTTTAAGGCAAGGTTGACACCATTGTTCATTCCAAGGGCACGAGCACGGGCATATTTGGCATTCTTGGCAGCAACCTTGAAAGAGGCCATCTCTTGCATAACTTCATTGGAGTTCATGAGATGGTAGTTGTGTCTTCCTTGTAGACTCTTCAAGTCAGTGGGCTCAAAGGGCATGAGTGCACTCACATATTTCCTTGTTATCCAAGCATCATCCACATGTGATGCACCCACATTCCTAAAGGTGGTGGCAGTGGACTTGAGCCTTCGATACATGTCTTCATGATCTTCACCATCCTTCATATAGAAGCCTTCGGTTTAATTGCTTAGTGCATCATACTGATTCCTTCTCATGATCTCATTCCCACCATATAACTCCGTGAGAGCATCCCAAGCTTCCTTGGCAGTGTTGAGGTGTTCAATGTGAGGGTAATATTTTGTACCCAATCCCTGTTGAATCATGTGCAAAGTGGTGGCATTGAGTTGACTATTGACAACTTCTCTTCTTGTCAAGTTGGTTGGATCCACAAAACGGAGTCCTTCTTTAATGATATTCCATAACTCAATACAAGAGCTGCGCACATGAGATTTCATTAGTGATTGCCATTGAGCAAAAGTAGATTCAACAAGCTTAGGTGGGTCTCCTCTATTGTTTATATGAGGGTGATGAATTGGAGGGTAGGGAGAGTACCATCCTTGAGCCTCATGGTGATCTCCCTTCCCACCATCCTTTTTGGTGGAGGGATTAGCGTTTTCATTTTCCCCCACCACCACACCCACGGGTGATGACGAGGCATTCACCTGTGGATGTGGTGGTAGTCCCTCTTGAGGTGAGGGAGGAGATGAGGCTTTAACAAATTGCTCGAATAGATCGCGCAATTGTTTGATCTCGTTGCCCAAAGTGGAGCTCAAGTTTGTTTCCAAATTCTTGAGGTCCGCCATGGACACCGTGGTAATTGCATCATCCTCTACCTTATCCCCTTTGCTACCCATTTACTCTTAGGCAATAAATCCGGAATAAAGAGCCGAGGCTCTAATACCAATTGAAAGGATCGTATGGGCACCTACTTCAAATTTTACTCTTTTTCAAATTAGGGTTTGACACAAAAGGTAAATTATCTAGATTATACAACTAAGGTGAATTTACCTATATGTCAATCTAGCACATACACTAAGCAAGAACAAGATAAGTAAAGTGTAGTAAAGAATAGAAGTAACCAAAGTGGAGCACACGGAGACACAAGGTTTTTTTTCCCGTAGTTCCATCCTTTTGAGGGGAAGTACGTCTATGTTTGGAGAGGGGGTGGTTTCAAACCACCAACACCATGAGAGGCCTCCCTTGTTCTCCGATGAACTCACCCCAAAGGGTTTGATTCACCTCTTCCACTATATCGGCAACCTTCAAGGTGGAAGCCGTCACCTTTACAAGAAGTTCGAGGCACACATCCACAACCTAATTCAAGGCTCCCGAATATAAGCAAGCTGTCAAACAATCAAAGACCAGCTTGTAAGAACCAAATCAAAAGCTAGGGTTTCCAAATAAACACTAGAGAAAGGGGCCCTCAAGTTAATGAGGGGGAAATGAAGATCTCTCTTGGTGAAGCTATAGATCAAGGCCTCCTCCTTCGATTCTCCAAAGATCAATGACTTTGGGTGGTTGAGTGAAGAGATCTTGTGGATTTGGTGGCTCAAATAGTGATGCTGTTCTTGAACTGGTCGAGCAGCTCCCAAGGTAGAAGAATGGGCCTTTTTATAGGCCCCCTGGAATTATAGCTGTTGGGAGCCACTTACACCGAACAGTCCGGCAGAACGCAAATGGACAGTCCAGCCCGGCCGAACACTCTGGCTGGCCACAGCCGGGCACTCCGGTCTGGCAGAGTTTCCGGCCAGTGTCCAGCAAGTGTCCGGGTGGTGTTCGATAGGGCATGCTGACTGTCCACACCGGGCAAAGAAAATATGGCGAATTCCCAGGTTCGGACATTCCGGTAGAATCAGGCCGGACAGTCGGGAGTGACCGGACGTGAGTCGCACATCAGCCGGATAGTCCAGGACTTTGACTCTGTACACACTTGATCCTGGGAAGCTCTTTCTCCTTAGGTACAAATTACAATAATGTAGCTGATATATCCTGAAACATTTAACAACAGACTAAACCTATCCAACTGTTGTCAATAAATAATAAAACAATATGAAAGGTATAGATGCCCTTTCACCAACGATTAAACATAAAATAGAAAGGTCCGGTAAACATAAGGTAAAATGAACAAACAAGTTTGGTAAACATGCCTTATTTATTTTCCATTTAGCATTATTTCCCAAGGTTCGATTAAACCTGGGTCTACTAGGGGAAAAAACTACTATACTGCATCTGTAAATGCGGATTGAAGGTATCAAGCATCGACAATAAGGATAGCAGTAGACAAAGGAGGAATTAAACACTATAAATACAAAATAGGTAGTAGGGGAAAATACTCGCTTGAGAAACAATGTATTTTGCATCAACTCAATGGCCTATCCGAGAAGAAGCAAAGCACTAGCAAAAAACACCGAGTACATATTTAATACTACCACAGAGAATTCAACGTGTTTATGATATGATGCATGCCATGGACAAACACGATACAACTTAGCAATATTAAGCGGATTCGAAGTCCCAATAATTAATTAGAAGGTTCAAGTTATTTAACTACCCCGTAATTTAAATGTTGCATTAACAAGGAAATACATGGCATCGGTGATGTACACAATTTAAATGGAGTCGAGATACAACAAGAATATGCCACATATACACTACTTATTGAATTATTATGTGATCGGCTAAATACCCCAAACATCAAAATATGTATGCAACATGAATGATTTAATGTGCAACAAGCTGTATGGCAATTTATAAAAAAGGGATATGTAGGGTTCACACGTGTTTCGGTCCGAAGAACTTGGGATCAACGGGGTTTGGCTTCGGTCTTTAGATTCCATGAAGGAGGACTAGTGGTTTCCGTAGAGGAGATCTTGGAATCTTGGAATTGGGCATCGCTGTCTTTGGGTGCCGTGTTGATGGTCTCGGAATCATGGGTTCGTTTTGTGGTGGTGAACTTGGGGTTTCCAGATCCCTTTGCCAATGTCGAACTTGAATTACCGGTAGACTCTGGTCTCATGGACTATCACTTGACGACGATATTGATAGTAGACGCTAGGTAACAAAGATCTTGGCATCAGATGGTCTTGTGGAAGCAGACTTGACAATAGAGTCACAATGAACTAAGCCACAGGGATCAAAAGAATGGATGAGTTTTGGCCATCAGGAGTAGCAACACTTGTAGAAGTCGGCATCAGGAAACTTCTTCCTTCCTGTATACACAGGCAGAGCAACAACATGGAGGTCAACATGGCCTAGCACACGCGCCTTGGGAGAAGTGGAGCAGGCTGCGTTGAGTCGCTTGAGCGAGGCGGACAGCCAGGGGAGGTGCTAAACATGGGCCAGTGAGGACGAGCACACCCGAACGGAGGCAAGGAATGACAATAGGATGAGCAAACAGAGGCATTGACGAGGATAACACCCTGGAGGCAGCACAGTCAGGGGACGAGCGACGAAGGAGCTCAAGACACGCTGGGGTGGCGTAGAGAACACACGACTCATGTTGGGAGCTAGAGGGGAGCTCGAGGACCAATCGAAGCAGCCCCGCCCCGAACACAAAAGAGTCGAGGGAGGCGTTCTGGTGGAGGCTGTCGAGGATGACGGATGCAGGAAGGACAAGAAGGACCTATGGTGGTCTATGGCGAGGGAGGAGACGGGAGAAGGACGGAGACGCTCAGGTGAGCTCGGGGAAGCAGGCGTTGGCTGCGGCCTGTGTTGCTAGGCGGCGACGACGTTCTGGCGATGGGAAGGTGTGCGATGGTGCTCGCGGAAGAAGGAAGAGCTTGAGGGCGAGGGGAGGCGAATCTAGAGGCCATGGTGGCGGCGGCGTCGTGCTCGAGACAGAGGGAGGGAGACGGGGTAGGATATGGGGTTGGTAGCAATGGGGTTCGTGATGCGTGCGTGCGTGGTGTGGGGCCAGGGTGTCGAGGCGTGCGGGCGGTTCGCGTGTGGCATGTCGGGTGTGTGTGTGGCCGCTGTTTGCGTTGAGTGTGCATGAGTTAGAGCGTGTCCTGTGGGGTAGTGTTGGTTGTGATTGTTTGCTCGTGTGAGCAGGGTGTGTGCTGGTGGTGCGAGCATGCATGTTTTTTGGCAGCGGCGGGGTGCTGTTGTATGTGTTTAGGGCACGTCAGGTCTAGGATTAGGGCTAGACTAGGATTTGGGGTGATAGGTGGCCTCCAGTTCGGCCACTTGGGTCTAGCCGGTTGGCTATCTCCCAAAAACATTTTTATTTTTATGTTTTATTTTTAACACATTTTTGCAAATAGTTTTTAGAAAATAAAATATCTAGAAAGAGATATGGGGTTTCAATTTGAAACAAAAGGAGGGAATAATGTAGATAATAAATAGGAGTTTAGAAAATAATGTTTAGAGGAAAATATGCAAGATGTCCTAAAGATGCATATAATAAAAACAAACAGACAATTTCTATTATGAAATATTTTCCGATCATCACAGCCAATGTTGAGATGCTGGCTTAGTGAGTAAAACTATAAATATTGAGTAATATTAACGTAGTACAATTTTTGTTTTAAACTACCAAGGCAATATAATTGTTCCTGCTGTGTAGTTCCTCGTTAGCATGTTAAAAAGCAAAATGTATTCCTATTATGTATAATATATATTTCTTTATTTTTGTGCGAAAATATGATATATTCTTGGAAATCAAACAACCATCGTCTCACAACACTAATTTATATCCTTGTGTCGTCGATCACTAAAGATGACATGATATAGGTTTTCGATGCTTATACCCTAAAGCCTTGTTCATGTTTACTGCATATTAGACTTACGCACGAATAAAAGAAATAAAAAGATTATGTCTCATACCTACAAAATTATTGCCAACTAATGGGGTCGACTAGACTATTCTTAAGGAATTTGTTATCTCACCATATAAAATATTCCAAATAACTCATTTACTCGTCCAGACGTTTCTTTTTTACACCACTACGGGCTCGGCGCCTTCTTGTAGTACTACATCCATGATAGTATTAGTACTAGTAATATTTGAGGGATCGAAAGCTGAAACTTCAGTGTTTGGACCCCGAGCAGCTTTGTACAGGAGCCTCAGAAAGATCTTCCTGTACCTGTCCTCCTCCCTCTTCTCCAGCAGGTTTTTTTACGAAATGGGGAGCTAGCCTCGGCCTCTGCATCAATTGATGCATACAGCTTTTTTATTGCATCGTTCGAGAAGTATCACAGACTTACAATCATGGATCTGATAAGGTCGATACATGTATCAACCATCTAAACATGAAAATCTACAAAAGTCTATCCATTTTGAAATCTACTAGTGTGACGCCACCCAGTGGCCCGAAAAAAAAAATCCTGAGCAACCGTCAGCAGCTGGTTGCATCCAGTAATCATCGGCTCCCGCTGATTCACCGGAGTAAGAAAGACCATAGATGGATCCAATGCACAGCCAAATGAACTGCAAAAAATTAGAACCCGATTTTAAAAAAACAATGTTATTCCTGCACGTCCAAATAGACCAACATAAAGCCGAAACACCAATTCCTAATCTAGCTTTGGACATCTTATCAACCCATTTAAGCCAATTACCAAACATATTAGTAATATTGAATGGTGGGGGTATATTATAAGAAAAGTAAACCATGCGCCAAATAATACGTGCAAATGGACATGACAGAAAAAGATGGTCTATGGACTCCAATGAATCACAAAACACACATTTTTGACAGCCATTCCAATTTCATTTTGCCAGGTTATCTTTTGTTAATAATACCTTATTTTTAAGAAACCACATGAATATTTTTAATCTTTAGTGGGACTTTCAATTTCCATAGGTATTTATGTAGAAACCTTGTATGAACATTCATCTAATCAAGATACATATATTTAACAGTAAAAATACTTGTGTTGGTAAGCTTCCAAATAAATTGATCAGGATTATCATTTAGGTGTACCATCATTAGGCGCTGACACAAATGGAACCAACATGTACATTTGTTGCCAGTCAGACTCCTTCTAAAACCAATATTCAGAGGGGTTTGCAATAAAACATCAGCTATCAAAACATTTTTCCTATTAACAATGTTTTAGAAGGATGGATATTGATGTGCTAACGATGTGTCACCTAACCAAACATCTTCCCAAAAGAGAACGCTTCGTCCATCTCCCACTTTGAAAAGTCCCGCGTTGAAAAACATATCTTTCACCCGCAAAAATCCTTCCAAAAGGGGGAGTCTATGGGTTTAGCTTCTACTGGGGATAACGTCTTACCTTGAAGATATTTGTTTTTAATAATTTGTTGCCACATTCCTTCCTCGGTTAGGATTTTAAATTACCATTGATTAAGCAAAAACATATTCTTTATCTCAAGTACTTCAATGCCAAGTCCTCCCTGATCTTTAGGATGACAAACAATATTCCACTTAGATAGCCTGTACTTCTTCTTATTATCATCACTTCGCCAGAAGAATCTGGAATGAAAGAAATCCAATCTCTTTCTAACCCCCTTAGGAATCTCTAAGAATGATAACATGAACATGGGTAGGCTTGTCAGGACCGAATTTATTAAGAGCAGACGGTCTCCGTAGGATAATAATTTGCCTTTCCAACAGCCCATCTTAGAGACAAAACGCCCTTCTAAAGGGTTCCATTCAGAATTTATCAACTTTCTATAATGGATAGGTACTCCAAGATACCGAAAAGGGAGGGAACCCGACTCGCGGCCAATAATCTGCTTGTACTCATGTTCCATTTCCTTTGCTTTACCAAAACAAAAAAATTCACTCTTATGGAAATTGATCTTTAACCCCGACAATTGTTCAAAAATACAAAGGATTAGCTTCATATTAACAGCCTTGTCTGAATCATGCTCCATAAAAAGTACGGTATCATCCGCATATTGAAGGATGGAGACGGCCCCTCTACCAAATGGGGTACCAAGCTTCCTACCTAACCATCTACCTTAGCACAGCCAATAAGGATAGAGAGCATATCAACAACAATGTTGAAAAGCATTGGAGACAGAGGATCTTCTTGTCTCAATCCTTTTCTGGTTTGGAAAAAATGGCCAATGTCATCATTGACTCTTATTCCTACACTACCACCTTGCATAAAATGCTTGATCCACTCACACCACTATGGGTCAAAGCCTTCATGCGCAGAACTTGTTGTAAGAAAGGCCATTTAACTTTATCATATGCCTTTTCAAAATCAAATTTGAAAATCACACCGTCCAATTTCTTCCGATGAAGTTCATGAATGGTTTCGTGCAGCACAACAACACCCTCCAGAATGTGTCGTCCTGGCATAAAGGCGGTTTGGGATGGTCTAATCACCTTATGAGCCAAATCAGTAATTCGATTAGTAGACACCTTGGGTAAAAATTTGAAGCTAGCATTTAGTAAACAAATTGGTCTATATTGTTGTATTTGAACCGCATTCTCTTTTTTTGGCAGAAGAGCAATCACCCCAAAGTTCAATTTAAAGAGGGGTAACTCTCCTGAATGCAATTGCCTAAAAAGAGCCATGAGATCACTTTTAATGACATCCCAAAAAGTTTGAAAAAACTCCGCTAGAAAACCATCAGGTCCCGGAGCCTTATTATGTTTCATTTGAGGAATAGCATCCAAAACTTGTTTCTCAGAGAACAGAGCTGTAAGACATACATTTTCTTCAGCTAACACTTGAGGAATATCATCTACATGTTCCTCTAACAAGGAGAAACTACTTTTACTCAGTTCATCAAAAAGTGTTTTGTAGTATTCAGTAATATATACTCTCAAGTTATTTTCGCCCACAATGGTTCCTTCATCTTGTTCCAATTGGAAAATCTTTTTATTTCTATGTTTACCATTTGCAATGAGGTGAAAATATTTAGTATTGTTGCCACCCTCTTGAACGTGTTTAACCTTAGCACGCTGAGCCCACTTAGTCTCTTCATCGCATCTAAGTTTACAAATATGCTCATTTGCCTCTCTAAGCTTATCTTTTTTGATTCCACTGAGTGGAATAGACTTGGTTTTAATATCCAAGTCATTAATGATGGATAGAAGCCTTTCTTTTTCTTTCTTATATTTGCCACTAAGATTCTTTGCCCATCCCTTCAAAAATTGGTATAAATGTCTTATTTTTTTAATATCCAAGTCATTAATGAAGGTCTAGACTCTCAATGATGGTGTTAAACATAAAAGGCCACCTTGGATTAAAATTGTCATTGCTTTTTTCCTCCTGTTTATGCATAATGTTAAAATCACCCCATAACAACATAGGTACTGATTCTGTCTCGTACATACGCACAAGCTTCGACAAAAAATCATGTTTAGATGAATCCTACGTAGCTCGTATAAAGATCCACTCAAAACCATCGTACTTAGATTGTACATGCAATTTAACACAAAAATTGCTAGTTACGACATTCTTGACTTAAAGAGTTTGTGTGTTAATGCCAACTAAAATGCCTTCGGTCCTTCCATGAGGTGGAAGACAATGTCAATGTTTGTGTGGAGAACTGTACGTGGATCTGGTACGGGTTGCATGTTATATAGCATAGAGGAGTACATAGGTCATATCCAATATACAAGATGTACGGTATACGTATACAAAGAGAATGACCTATTACATCGTCTAATACCCTCCCTTAATCTCAGCCTGCAAACAGGTTGAGATTATGCTTGAACTCATCTAGCTTCTTCACTGGAAGTGCTTTTGTAAATCCATGTGCAACTTGGTCATTGCTTGAAACAAAACGAATATCCAACTGATTCCTTGCAACTCTTTCCCTCACAAAATGAAAATCAATTTCAATGTGCTTAGTTCTGGCATGAAAAATTGGATTGACAGACAAATAGGTAGCACCCAAGTTGTCACACCAAAGACTTGGTTTTTCCTTCAGCTTAACTCCAAGTTCAAGAAGGGCCTCAACCCAAATCATCTCAGCCGTGGCATTGGCTAGAGCCTTATATTCAGCCTCAGTACTAGACCGAGACACTATTTCTTGTTTCCGAGCACTCCATGAGATTAAGTTTGGTCTAACAAATATAGAAAATCTGCCTGTGGAGCGTCTGTCATCAAGATAGCATGCCCAATCTACATCAGAGAAAGCACTCTAAAGGTGGATGAGGACTTTATAAAAGTGATTCCAAGTTTTAGAGTATCCTTGACATATATGAGAATACGTTTTGCAGCTGTCCAATGTTCTATACTTGGAGCATGAAGATATTAGCGGACCTTATTAACAGAGAAGGACAGGTCTGGACGTCATCAAGTCAAATATTGAAGGACTCCAAAAATGCTTCTGAATTGAGTACTATCCTTAGAGCTAAGAGGTGTACCATCTGTGAGAGACAACTGTTCTGAAGAAGACAATGGTGTAGGAGCAGATTTACAACTGCACGTACCCACTTTATCAAGTAAATCTGTAGCATACTTCTCTTGTGTCAGGAATAACCCATTCGATATCTTTTTGACTTCAATACCAAGAAATAAATGCAAATCACCTAGATCCTTGATAGCAAAGTTCTTATTCAACTTGTGAACAAGGGCATTCACAGCATAATCAGAAGAACTTGTCACTATTGTATCATCAACATAAACCAGAACAAACATGGTGATACCTGACTTGTTGAAAAGAAACAGTGACGTGTCGTCCTTTGAAGGTGTAAAACCAGGATCACATAACTTAGAACTCAGCCTAGAATACCAGGCTCTTGGTGCTTGTTTTAGGCCATACAGTGCTTTGTCAAGTTTGCAAATATAATGTGGAGAGTGAGGATGTTCAAAACCTGGAGGTTGCCTCATGTATACTTCCTCTTCCAGAACACCATGGAGAAACCCGTTCTTGACATCTAGCTGTCGTAAAGTCCATCCACGAGATATAGAGAGAGCCTGAATAGTCCTAATAGTAGCAACTTTAACCACTGGACTGAATGTGTCCTTATAATCAATGTCATACCTTTGCTTGAAACCTTTTGCAAATAGCCATGCCTTGTATCTATCAATGGATCCATCTGCTCTTCTCTTTATGCGATATACCCATTTGCAATCAATAACGTTCTTGTTGCTGCTAGGAGGAACAAGATGCCAGGTTTTGTTCTCAAGTAGATCATTATATTCTTCTTTCATTGCTTCATGCCAATTTGCATCACGTAGAGCTTCGGAAAGTGTATTTGGTTCTCTTGTTGTTGCAAGCATACCATACTTAACAGTGCCGTCAGTATACTTTTTAGGATGGTGTATACCTTGTTGAAGACGAGTATGAGTACGTGGAGGTGATGGAGGAACAACCGGTTGAGAAGGCGGAGAAGATGATGCAGAGCATTCAGATGATGCAGCATTTTTGCCCCCACCAGCACCCGGCACAGACAATCCCATGGCACTGGAGGATGCGCCCGACAGGGATCCAGAGGGAGAGCGGGAAGGCGTGGCACTTGTGCCAGGTGGCGGCGTGGCATCAGCTGGAGGCGTGTGTTTAACACGCACATGCAGGGGACCGCGTGGATGCAAAATGATGTATGTATCATGCGGGGACACGACGATGGGGGAGGCAGGATCCACCTCGGGAACCTGGGCCTCGGGATCAACATGGCCAGGGGAATGTTGCAGCGACTCATCATCAAAATCAGTGCCGGTTTCGGCATTTTGTGACTGATTTTCAACTTCGATTTCAGAGTTGTTGTCAGCATCATGGGCAGCAGAATTTTTAGCAGGAGCTTCCTCAACCTACGACACATTAGTTATACGGACAATAGCAGTCATATGATCATCAACATGATGTGCACCCTCATGAGAGTTTGAGAAAGATTGTTGGAGAAGAAGAATTTCTTTTTGAAGAAGGGGACCAAAATTTGGATGGAGGGATGCAAAAGGGAATACATTCTCATCAAATATTACATCTCTAGATATGTAGACTCGCCCTATGGAAATATCTAGGAACTTAACACCTTTGTGGAGAGGGCTATAGCCCATAAAAACACATTGTTTTTAACGAAAAGCAAGTTTGCGTGTGTTGTAAGGACGAAGGTTGGGCCAGCAAGCACACCCAAACGTTCGAAGAGCATCATAGTTTGGGGTAATATGAAGGAGGCGCTCAGTGGGAGTTTCAAGATTAATAACTTTTCTAGGAAGTAAGTTGATGAGAAAAGTAGTTGTAAGAAAGGCTTCATCCTAATATTTAAGTGGTATGGACGCATTGGCAAGCAGGGAAAGGCCAACTTCCACTATGTGACGATGTTTTCTTTCAGCAGAACCATTTTGTTGGTGTGCATGAGGGCAGGAAACATGATGTGTGATCCCCACTTTTTGAAAGAAAGCATTGAGTTTCTCATACTCATCGCCCCAATCATTTTGCATAGTAACAGTTTTCCTATCAAACTTGCGCTCAACATATTGCTAATAATTAAGAAAGGCTTGATAAACATCAGAATGATTTTTAAGTAAATAAATCCATGTGAACTTGTTAAAGTCATCAATAAAGCTTACATGATATGCATGTTTCCCAGTAGAAAGAGGGGAAGGGCCCTATACATCAGAAAACACCTGTTCCAATGGAACAGTAGATCTACTGGTGGAGATGGGGTATGGTAGCTGATGGCTCTTGCCTAGTTGACAAGAGTCACAAACATATCGAGTGATTTTTGGGGTGTAGGCTATTTTATTCCTTCTAGGAACTTGTTGAACCAAAAATGAAGATGGATTTCCTAAACGGAGATGCCACGTGGAGGATGATGGCTTTATTGCGATGAATGCATGCTTGGAGGACTCATTGGATATGGGTATAAAAGGGTAAAGACCTACGTATCAAGGGCCTCTAAACAGAGTTCGTCGGGTTGCTTGGTCCTTGATCAAAAAGAAGAAAGGATTAAACTCAATATATGTGTGGTTATCAAGTGTAAATTTGTGAACAAACAATAAGCTTAGGTAAGCACTAGGAACATGCAATATATCATTGAGTTTAAAGGAATTATGAGGGGTGTGCACAGTTGAATGACCAATATGACTAATGTGCATACATGAACCATCCGCTGTGTGCACACGATCTTGTCCATGGTAGGAATCATGTGTAGAGAGCTTGTTCAGCTAACCGGTGAGGTGTTCAGTGGCGCTAGTGTCATAGTACCAGTTTGTATCAACACCCTGAGAGGCAAAATTGGCACTTCTGTTGTTGTTGTTGACACGGTCACGATCTCCATTATTGGGACAATCATCACCATGGCGCCATGTAATATCCTGGCATTAGAGCTTAGAAATAAGCTAAACACAGATGTGTGCATTGCATTCATGCATAGAAAATCCGGATAATTTTCGCGCTTTTGAACAAAACTTGTCAAAGTGATTGAAGGTTCTCTCAACTTGATAGAATTGTAGTAGATAATCAAGTTGACTGAGATAAGTTTCAATATTACCTTTGCTAAAACCTTATTTTGGGTAAAGGAGATTTGATCTAAGGGTAGATCAAATGTAATAAAATTAAACCCTAATACAATGCTTAATGATTAACATCAGATCCTTAATTGATCATATTACAGTATTCATTATAACAACCCATGAATACCAAGCTATGGATATAATTCAAGTAAAAAGAATGTAATAACTAACTCTTAACCTATTTTATCTTGATCTATTTCTACCATGAGGATGATGGTAATACTTAAGTCTAACTCTTTGGTTAGATAGAGTAGGAAGGTAACCAAGTCAAGAACATTTACCACATATCTTTCCTTCCATATCAATCCTTATCATCTCTATTGAACTTTATCCTAATATCTGTTGTCCATCAATGTTGAGTAATCAACTATTGATTCACCAATTCTTAGCCTATCATTTCTTGATCTATCAACTCTTGTTCTCACCATAACAATCACTTTAAGTCCTTTAGAGAAAGAAGTAATAAGAGGTAGCTGGTAATGCTATATTTAGATATCATCTATAGGATGGGAGTATTGGAAGAGAATAAGATCAATATGATAATTGATGGAGTTAACTCACTACTGAATGGATAGAAGAGTTATTTGAAATAAAGATATATGTGGTAACAAAGAGGATCATAAGGAGGAATATTGAAGATAGTTACCAAGGAGGAATCCTATTGGATCAAGTAGGAATAATCAATGCATAATATCTCTTAATCTAATAGAGATATTCATAAGTTAATTATATACAACTGTAATGTTGTATTGATGAAGGCCTTGATTAGCCAACTGGAAACCTAATCCATAAATGGTCAAAGGATTGTAATGATCATGCTCAAGTCACTAAGAGTGAAAGATTATATCATGAATAAGTGACATTGGTTGATAGAACATGAATTAAACCTTAGTATAGATATGTTATCCTAGGTTAGCCATGACAACTCACCATGATATAATGAGAAGTTGATTTATGAGTTATTGGAGATAAGTAGGATAAGATAGTATAATTAAGCTGAAGCTAGAGTAGCATGGAGATATTGAAGTATTATTATTCCTCTTAAAGGATAGTAAGCTTTTGAGGAAAGTAGTTTGATATATATACATCTACTGGAGTACTATTCTTCTTAGAGAATACTAAACACTTGAAGGAAGCAGAGTTTGATATATACATCTAGATTGGATGATTAAGGAAGAGTATGAATGGTGTTAGAAGTAGTTACTTGTTAGAATAGGGGTTATCATTAGTAGAGTAGTGGATATAACCAAGTATGGATATGAGAATATTACGAAAAGCTTCAGTGACAAGCTTCTAAGATTTATAAGTGAGATTACAAAGTAATTTATGAAGTAAGAGAATGATCATTCAAATGGATTTGGAGTCATTCTAGAAGTGGGAGATATTTCTATGAGGATAGTATTTTGAGCCTTACTGTCAAGCTCATTGGATTTACAAATGGATTTAGAAAAAGAAAGGATTGATAAGAATATTCTTGTGAAATGAAACTCATCATGTTAACACATGATGATGGATATGAAGGAGTAGTATATCTAGGAAAGGAATTCCTTAATTAGAAGTCCAGAATTATGAAGTATAGAAGTTAGGAATTCTTGGTAAACACTAAACCCTAAATCTATAACCAAACATAATATCCATTTCATATGGTTGATCTATCATCATTTTGCCACAAAGGCTCTTGAAAGATATTCTCTGCCTTTCTAAGGGTGTCCCTTTGAGTCGGTCGGCAATAGGTGTTACATCACAAACCTCGGGTGCATCTGTAGCTGCCGGATCTGCTGTTGTTGGCTTTGCTTCTGCCGGATCTGGTGCCGCAAGGTTTTTGCTTGGGCCGGCTCCCGCGCCTGCTGCAGGGGCGGGCACGGTCATCATCACCTCGACGTTGCCTGCAGGACGAGTGGTACGCGGGCCACTAGTAGCACTGAGGGGAGGCTCTCCCGCGATGATGACTCGCTGCGGGTAGACACGAGAAGTGTCGACGCCAACGTAGATCTTATGGGCTCCTTGATACGTCGGAAACGTATCTATAATTTTTGATGTTCCATGCTTGTTTTGTATCTACTTTGCTTTGCTTTGTCTACACTTTGAGGTGTTTTTATATGTTTTCTGGTACTAACCTATTAACAAGATGCCACAGTGCCAGTTGCCTGTTTTCTTCTGTTTTTGGTTCCAGAAAGGCAGAAAATCAATATTCTCAAAATTGGACGGGACAAAAACCAAAGTCAATTTTTTACCGTGGGGAACACGGAGCCAGAATACGAGAAGGAGGGGAGGCACCAGGGGGCCACACCCCCTGGCGGCGCGGGCTAGCCCTAGCCACGCCTGGGGGGGTGTGTGACCACCCTAGCCGCCCCCTTCCTCGCCTCTTCGCCTATAAAGACCCCCTGATGCAAAAAATGTAGGGTTTCGTAGCATGGAAAACAAAAAAATTCTACCGCATACAAACAAAAAAGCCAAGATCTATCTACTAGATTGTAGCAACGAGTCGATGGAATAACTCACCCTCGAAGATTCCAAAGTGTTTAACGAGAGCGGATTCTCGTGGGTGATGTAGTCGTACTCTTGCCGATCTCAAGATCGTGTAGACGATCCTTCCGGCACTGCGTTCCAGCAGCGCTTCCGCAGTCGGTCACACGTTCGGTACTTGATGAAGACCTTCCTCTCCCTTGTTCCAGCAGGTAGCGGGGGTTGTAGCACTCTCCTCGTGATTCCGGCAGCACGACGACGTGGTACCGAAAGCAGAGGGGAGATCTCGCAGGGCTTTGCCTTAAGCCGGAGCGAGTATGGTGGACTATGAGAGAGGCCTCGGTGATCTAGGGTTTAGACACACCAAGGAGAGAGGGCTAGGCCGGCGGCTAGGGCTTGGGGAAAGCCCCATGTTGGCGGCTAGGGTTTGCCCTAGGGCGGTGGCGGCTGCAGGAGGGCCGGCGGCTAGGGCTAGGGTTTTGGGTGGTGGAGGTGTGTGCTTGGAGGGGCAGCCCTGCCCCTCCTTTTATAGGTGGGAGGGCGCGACCAAGGGGAGGGTAGTCCTCCCCCAACTCGGCCTCCAAGGCCGGCGGTGGAGGGAGAGGAACTCCTCCCCAAGTAGGTTTCCTACTCTCCCTCCACCAAGCAAACTTGTCGTTTGACTTTTCAAATTGGCGTTTGACTTTTCAAACTAGGATTTGATTTATCCCTTTATTTTGCTCAGCGATGACACCTAGTACATGATGCAACCATTCCAACTTGTTATGACACATTCATGTACCCTCCCCCTCCGGAGTGTCGGACCTTCCGGAACCTTCTAGAACATTCCCGATGAAAACACCGGAACCATTCTCCAACCCCGAAAGAGGACTTTCCTTATATGAATCTTATTCTCCGGACCATTCCGGATCTCCTCGTGATATCCCGGATCCCATCCGAGACTCCTAACAACATTCAGTCTCTTACTCATCATTCCATAACTACTCAACAAGATCGAATCCTTAAGTGTGTCTCCCTACGGTTCGTGAATTATGCGGACATGATCGAGACACTTCTCCGATAAATAACCAATAGAGGAATCTAGAAATTCATATGGTTCCCACATATTTCTACGATTACTTTGCGATCGAATGAACCACTTACATACGATACCAATTTCCCTTTGTCTCACGATAGTTTACTTATCCGAGGTTTTGATCGTCGGTATTTCTGCATACCTAGTTCAACCTCGTTACTGATAAGTACTCTTTTCTCGTTCCCGTGATATGTGATCCCTTGTGAGCTAGTCACATGCTTGCAAGCCAATTGGATGACATTCCACCGATAGGGCCTAGAGTATATCTATCCGTCATATGGATGGACAAATCCCACTCTTGATCCATGTGTTTCAACCAATACTTTCCGAACACTCAATGCCACCTTTATAGCCACCCAGTTACGGTGTGGTGTTTGATGTCATCAAAGCATCCATCTGGTAAAGGTGATAAGCATGATCTCATGGTCGAAGGAATTAGGTTACTATGTATCAGAAAGCATATAGCAATTGAACTATTAAAATGACTTGATCTTTATGCTATGCTTATCTATAGGAGTATGTCCACCATATCATTCTCCTAACGATATGATCTTGTTGTTAATAACATCTCAATGTTCATGACAGGTAAACCACAATCATTCATTAACCAACAAGCTAGTATTATAAAGAGGCTTTACTAGGGACTTCATATTAAGTTTACAAATCACACAAGTATTAATGTTTCCTTGTTAATACTATATGGATGGACAAATCCCACTCTTGATCCATGTGTCTCAAACAATACTTTCCGAACACTCAATGCCACCTTTATAACCACCCAGTTACGATGTGGTGTTTGATGTCATCAAAGCATCCTTTCGGTGATGGTGATATGCCTGATCTCATGGTCGAAGGAATTAGGTTACTATGTATCAGAAAGCATATAGCAATTGAACTATTAAAATGACTTGATCTTTATGCTACGGTTATCTATAGGAGTATGTCCATCATATCATTCTCCTAACGATATGATCTTGTTGGTAATAACATCTCAATGTTCATGATAGGGAAACCACAATCATTTATCAACCAACAAGCTAGTATTATAAAGAGGCTTTACTAGGGACCCTAATTTAGTGTACAAATCACACAAGTATTAATGTTTCCTTGTTAATACTGTTATAGCATGAATGTAAACATTTATCATAAACACAAAGATATAATAATAACTACATTTATTATTGCCTCTAGGGCATATATCCAACAGTCTCCCACTTGCACTAGAGTCAACTAATCTAGATTTCATGGTAATATACCGAACACCCATGGCAGTTTGGTGTTGGTCATGTTTTGCCCTCGGGAGAGGTTTAGTCAACGGATCCTCCACATTCAGATATGTGTGTACTTTGAAAATCTTTATGTCACCATCTTGGACATGTTCTCGAATGCGTGAAAACTTAGCCTGATGTGCTTTAGCTTCTTGTGTGACCTTGGTTCTTGCGCATTGGCTATGGCGCCCATGTTATCACAGTAGATAGACATTGGTTCCAGCGCACTTGGAACCACACCGAGCTCTGTAATGAACTCCTTCATCCATATCGCTTCTTGTGAAGCCTCCGAAGCAGCTATGTATTCCGATTCAGTTGACGATCTCGCCACAACACTTTGCTTTGCACTCCTCCAGCTAACTACTGCACCATTCAAAGTAAATACGTATCCAGATTGAGATTTAGAATCATCCGGATCGGTGTTCCAACTAGCATCGGTGTAACCATTAACAACGAGTTGTTCATCACCTCCATAAGAAAGAACCATATCCTTAGTTCTTCTCAAGTACTTAAGGATGTTTTTGACCGCTGTCCAATGATTCACTCCTGGATCACTTTGATATCTACTAGTCAAACTAACAGCATATGCAATGTCGGGTCTAGTAGATAGCATGGCATACATTAGAGATCCTATGGCTGAGGCATAGGGAGTCTTACTCATCCTTTCTCTATCTTCTGCCGTTGCTGGACTTTGAGTTTTACTCAAGGTCGTATTGGGCAACATGGGCAAGAACCCTTTCTTGCTATCTTCCATTCCAAACCTCTTTAGAACTTTGTCCAAATATGTACTTTGTGACAATGATATTAGGCGTCTCGATCTATCTCTATAAATCTTTATGCCTAATATGTAAGTTGCTTCACCAAGATCTTTCATTGAAAAACTATTATTCAAATATTCCTTGACACTATTAAGAAGGTCTACATCATTCCCAATCAACAATATGTCATCTACATATAGAAATAAGAATGCTACAGAGCTCCCACTCACTTTCTTGTAAATACAAGCTTCTCCATAAGTTTGTATAAAACCAAAACTTTTGATTACCTTATCAAAACATTGATTCCAACTTCGGGATGCTTGCTTCAATCCATATATGGACCGTTGAAGTTTGCATACCTTGTTAGCATCTTTAGGATCGACAAAACCTTTGGGTTGCATCATATACAACTCTTCATCAATGTCTCCATTGAGGAACGCTGTTTTGACATCCATCTGCCATATCTCATAATCATAATATGCAGCGATTGCTAACAAAATCCTCACAGACTTTAGCTTCGCTACTGGTGAGAAAGTCTCATCGTAGTCAACTCCTTGAATTTGTCGAAACCCTTTTGCGACAAGTCGAGCTTTATAGACTGTAACATTACCATCAGCATCTGTTTTCTTCTTGAAAATCCATTTGTTCTCGACAGCCTTCCGGCCATCCGGTAAGTGCACCAAAGTCCATACTTGGTTTTCGTACATGGATCCAATCTCGGATTTCATGGCTTCTTGCCATTTATTGGAATCTAGGCTCATCATCGCTTCCTCATACGTCGCAGGGTCATCGGTGTTGTCCACCAACATGACACTCATAACGGGATCATACCAATCATGAGTGGTACGAGTTCTCCTTGACCTGCGAGGTTCTGTAGCAACTACAACCAAAGTTTCATGATCATCATCATTAGCTTCCTCTCTTATTGGTGCAGGCACCACAGGAACTTCTTCCGGTGTTGCGCTACTCGCAAGTTCGAGAGAAGGTTCGACAACCTCGTCGAGTTCTACTTTCCTTCCAGTCACTTCTTGCGAGAGAAATTCCTTCTCTAGAAAGGATTCATTCTTGGCAACGAAGATTTTGCCTTCGAATCTATGATAGAAGGTATACCCAATAGTTTCCTTTGGGTATCCTATGAAGACGCATTTTTCCGCTTTGGGTTCAAGCTTGTCCAGCTGTAACTTCTTTACATAGGCTTCGCAACCCCAAACTTTAAGGAACGATAATTTAGGTTTCTTCCCAAACCATAATTCATACGGTGTTGTTTCAACAGATTTAGATGGTACCCTATTTAAAGTGAATGCGGCTGTTTCTAATGCATAACCCCAAAATGATAGCGGTAAATCTGTAAGTGACATCATAGAACGAACCATATCTAAGAGAGTTCGATTATGACGTTCGGACACACCATTACGCTGTGGTGTTCCCGGCGGTGGAAATTGTGAAAGTATTCCGCATTTCTTCAAATGCTCGCCAAACTCGTAACTTAGATATTCACCTCCACGATCAGAACATAGAAATTTAATCTTTTTGTTACGTTGATTCTCCACCTCACTTTGAAATTCCTTAAACTTCTCGAAAGTTTCGGACTTATGTTTCATGAAATAGATATACCCATATCTACTCAAGTCATCCGTGAAGGTAAGAACATAACGATAACCACCGCGCGATGCTACACTCATTGGACCACACACATCGGTATGTATGATTTCCAATAAGTCCGTAGCTCGCTCCATCATACCAGAAAATGGAGCCTTAGTTATTTTACCCATTAGACATGCTTCGCAGCTTTCAAGTGATTCAAGAAGTCCATCGGAATGGAGTTTCTTCATACGCTTCACTCCAATGTGACCAAGACGACAGTGCCACATATAGGTCGAGTTATCGCTCGATTTCAAACGTTTAGCTTCAATGTTATTAATATGTGTATTTCCACTATCGAGATTCAATAAGAATAGACCATCTATCAAAGGTGCATGTGCATAAAACATATTACTCATATAAATCGAACAACCATTATTCTCGGACTTAAACAAGTAACCGTCTCGCAATAAACAAGATCCCGATATAATGTTCATGCTTAACGCAGGCACCAAATAACAATTATTTAAGTATAAAACTAATCCCAATGGTAGATGAAGAGGTAGCGTGCCGACCGCGATCACATCAACCTTTGATCCATTTCCTATGCGCATCGTCACCTCGTTCTTCTCTAGCTTCCGTTTATTCTGCAGTACCTGTTTCGAGTTACAAATATGAGCAACCGAACCAGTATCAAATACCTGTGCACTACTACAGTACTTGTGAGATACACATCAATAACATGTATACCGGATATACCTTTCTTCTTGATGTTGCCGCTTCTTCAAATCCGCCAAGTACTTTGGGCAATTCCCTTCCAAAGGACCTTCTCCTTGCAGAAAAGCACTCAAGATCGTGCTTAGGTCCAGCCTTGGTCTTCTTCGTCGGTGCGGTAACTTTCTTACCACCCTTCTTGAAGTGTCCCTTTTTCTTAGACTTGCCTTTCTTGAATTTGGTGGTCTTATTGACCATCAACACTTGGTGATCTTTCTTGATCTCCAGTTCTGTAGATTTTAACATGGAGAAGAGTTCTGGCAACTGCTTGTTCATGCTTTGCATATTGTAGTTCATCACAAAGTTCTTGTAACTTGGTGGTAGTGATTGGTGGACACGGTAAATCCCCAAAGCATTAGGAATCACTATACCCAAGCTTTGGAGTTTGTTTATGCCTGCACATCTTAAGCACATGCTCACTGACGGAGCTGCCCTCTTCCATCTTGCAGTTAAAGAACTTTTCAGAAGCCTCATAGCTCTCAACTACCGCGTGAGTCTCAAATATCAGTTTGAGTTCACGGACAATATCATGTGGGTCTGAATTCTCAAACCTTTTCTGAAGCTCCGATTCTAAACCATACAACATAGCACACTGAATTGTGGAGTACTGAGTCTTCCTAGCGAGGTAAACATTCTTTACTTCATCGGTAGCATCAGCTGCAGGTGGGTCACCCAGCGGTGCATCCAGCACATAGGTCAAATTACCAGCATTGAGGACAATCCTCAAATTGCGGAACCAATCCACGAAGTAGCTTCCATTGTTTTTAACTTTTCTTTCTCTAGGAACGCATTAAAATTGATGGTAGGGGCCGCCATTGATCTACAACATATTTGCAATAGTTTAGACTAAGTTTATGACAAATTGAGTTCTAATTAATAGTTAAATTAATCTAGGTGAACTCCCACTCAAAACAATATCCCTCACATTGTTTTAGCGATCACACGAACCAAATCCACCACATCAAAACCGATCATCACGAGAGTTGATGTAGCTTCAATGGCGAACAATCGACATGTTCATCATATCTACTATATGATTCATGCTTTACCTTTCGGTGATCCGTGTTTCGAGACCATGTATGTACATGCTAGGCTCGACAAGATCAAACCTTAGCTTCCGCATGAGCAAATCTGGCTTGCTCACGTTGTATACACTTGCAGAATCTAACACACCCGATCATCACGTGGTGCTTCGAAACAACAAGCTTTAGCAACGGTGCTTACTAAGGATGAACACTTTAGAACTTGAAATTTATGTGCATGAGGGATCATCTTATAATGCTACCGTCGTTAACTAAGCAATACAAGATGCATAAATGATTAACATCACATGCAATTCATAATATGTGATATGATATGGCCTTTATTCTTTGTGCTTCCGATCTCCGTCTTCAAGCACGAACATCATCTCCATCATCACCGGCATTGCATCAAGGTCAATGACGCTGCTCCATGGTTGTCGTCCACCAGCTTCAACTATTACAACTACTTTGAATAGACACGCGGGTCTTAACAGAAATTAAAGACAACCATATGGCTCCTGCCGGTTGCCAACTTACAATAAGGAACATTGCATACATCAAATATAATCACAATCATGGCCATATCACATCACAGCACACCCCTGGAAAACAAAGTTAGACGCCTCTAATTTCTTTGCATATGTTATGTGGTTTAGGGCTTTCAATAAGTGTCGATCTAACTTACGAACAAGAACCACAACATTGATGTTTGAACTATCAAGTGCCCGTTGTAAATTGGATCTATACTATAATGGGAGAGACAACACCATAAAGCCACTTATGCAATACAAGTTGCATGTTGAGCGTGAAGCAAGTCTCATGAACGATGTCATGTAAGGTTAGCCCGGGCCGCTTCATCCCATCATACCGCAAGATGCAAAGTACACAAGAAGCAATTGATAATAAAAGCACCACCGCCCACAATGACCATTGTGTTATACTCGTGCAACAGATCTACATATAGACACGGCTCTGATACCACTGTAGGGTTTCGTAGCATGGAAAACAAAAAATTTCTACCGCATACAAACAAACAAGACAAGATCTATCTACAAGATTGTAGCAACGAGTCGATGGAATAACTCACCCTCGAAGATTCCAAAGTGTTTAACGAGAGCGGATTCTCGTGGGTGATGTAGTCGTACTCTTGCCGATCTCAAGATCGTGTAGACGATCCTTCCGGCGTAGCGTTCCAGCAGCTCTTCCGCAGTCGGTCACATGTTCGGTACTCGATGAAGACCTTCCTCTCCCTTGTTCCAGCAGGCAGCAGAGGTTGTAGCACTCTCCTCGCGATTTCGGCAGCATGGCGGCGTGGTACCGGAAGTAGAGGGGAGATCTCGCAGGGCTTCTCCTTAAGCCGGAGCGAGTATGGTGGACTATGAGAGAGGCCTCGGTGATCTAGGGTTTAGACACACCAAGGAGAGAGGTCTAGGACGGCGGCTAGGTCTTGGGGAAAGCCCCAAGTCGGCGGCTAGGGTTTTCCCTAGGGCGGCGGCGGCTGCAGGAGGGCCGGCGGCTAGGGCTAGGGTTTTGGGTGGTGGAGGTGTGTGCTTGAGGAGGCGCCTGCCTCCTTTTATAGGTGGGAGGGCGCGGCCAAGGGGAGGGGAGTCCTCCCCCAACTCGGCCTCCAAGGCCGGCGGTGGAGGGAGAGGAACTCCTACCCAAGTAGGTTTCCTACTCTCCCTCCACCAAGCAAACTTTCCGTTTGACTTTTCAAATTGGCGTTTGACTTTTCAAACCAGGATTTGATTTATCCCTTTATTTTGCTCAGCGATGACACCTAGTACATGATGCAACCATTCCAACTTGGTATGACACATTCATGTACCCTTCCCCTCCGGAGTGTCGGACCTTCCGGAACCTTCTAGAACATTCTAGATGAAAACACCAGAACCATTCTCCAACCCCGAAACAAGACTTTCCTTATATGAATCTTATTCTCCGGACCATTCCGGATCTCCTCATGATATCCTGGATCCCATCCGAGACTCCGAACAACATTGGGTTTCTTACTCATCATTCCATAACTACTCAGCAACATCGAATCCTTAAGTGTGTCTCCCTATGGTTCGTGAATTATGAGGACATGATCGAGACACTTCTCTGATCAATAACCAATAGAGGAATCCGGAAATTCATATGGTTCCCACATATTTCTACGATTACTTTGCGATCGAATGAACCACTTACATACGATACCAATTTCCCTTTGTCTCACGATAGTTTACTTATCCGAGGTTTTGATCGTCGGTATCTCTGCATACCTAGTTCAACCTCGTTACTGATAAGTACTCTTTTCTCATTCCCGTGATATGTGATACCTTGTGAGCTAGTCACATGCTTGCAAGACAATTGGATGACATTCCACCGAGAGGGCCCAGAGTATATCTATCCGTCATATGGATGGACAAATCCCACTCTTGATCCATGTGTCTCAACCAATACTTTCCGAACACTCAATGCCACCTTTATAACCACCAAGTTACGGTGTGGTGTTTGATGTCATCAAATCATCCTTCTGGTGATGGTGATATGCATGATCTCATGGTCGAAGGAATTAGGTTACTATGTATCAGAAAGCATATAGCAATTAAACTATTAAAATGACTTGATCTTTATGCTACGCTTATCTATAGGAGTATGTCCATCATATCATTCTCCTAACGATATGATCTTGTTGTTAATAACATCTCAATGTTCATGATAGGGAAACCACAATCATTTATTAACCAACAGGCTAGTATTATAAAGAGGCTTTACTAGGGACTCTAATTTAGTTTACAAATCACACAAGTATTAATGTTTCCTTGTTAATACTGTTATAGCATGAATGTAAACATTTATCATAAACACAAAGATATAATAGTAACTACATTTATTATTGCCTCTAGGGAATATCTCCAATAAAAACCCTAAGTACCCGACCAATATTCCACAAAACCGTCTGTAGCCGCCTCCACCATCGTCCCTAGATCGGGGGGGTCTGAAGCTCTTCTTGGCACCCTGCCGGAGGGGAGATCATCCCGGAGGCCTTCTTCTTATCATGCCATCCTCCGGTATGAAGTGTGAGTAGTTCCACCTTGGACTATAGGTCCATGTAGTAGCTAGATGGTTGTATCTCCTCCTTTGTGCTACCATGTTTAGATCTTGTGAGCTCCGTTCATGATCAAGATCATCTATTTGTAATCATGCATGTTGTGTTTGCGGGGATCCTATGGATATTTAGATTACTATGTCAGATTGATTAATGGATTTGTCTGACTGATTCTATCATGTCTGTGTTGTTTGTGATCTTGCATGCTCTCTGTTTCTAGTAGGTATCTTGGCCAAGTAGATGCTAGTTACTCCAAGAGGGGGTACTTATGCTCGATAGTGGGTTCATGCCTCTATTTAATCCAAGGGAAGTGACAGAAATCTCTAAGATTGTAGATATGTTGTTTCCACTAGGGAGAAAATAACGACCTCTTGTTCATGGAACAAGTGGATTGTTTACCTTACAAACTTTGCTTAAAGTAGTTATCTGTTGCTTGCAACTTAATACTGGAAGGGGTTCAGATGATAACCTGAAGGTGGATTTCTAGTCATAGATGTAGTTGGATGGCGGTCTATGTATCTTGTTGTATTGCCCAATCGAATCTCATAGGATCATGAATGTCTAGTATTGCATTGTTATGCCTTGCTTAGTCCTATCAATTGCCCTGCTGTAATTTGTTTACCCAGCATGCCATATTTGTTTATCTTAAGGAGAACACCTCTAGTGAACTATGGACCCCGGTGCAATCTTTACCATGGATACATCTTCCACTGTTACTGTTTACTTTCTGCAAACCACTATTACCTTCCACACCATACAGTTAATCCTTTGTTACAACAATCGGTGAGATCGACAACCTCACTGTTCATTGGGGCAAAGCCTTGAGTTTGTGTTGTGCAGGTCTCCAAGTTGGTAGCAACACCTTTGAGTCGTTTCCTTCCTCCTACTGGTTCGATAACCTCGGTTTCTTACTGAGGGAATTCTTGCTGTTGTGCTAACCACACCTTGCTCTCGGGGTCTCGCAACGAAGCGCTACCACGCGCCATCACGCCTAGGTTAACGAAGATGCCGTTGCGCGGGGGTGGTCGCACTCCAAAGCTGCGTGTGTTGTCGCTGACGTAGTCCCAGAGGTTGAATCTCTGGACTAAGCTGGAGACGATGTGCTCGCGAGTGTTGATGAAGTTTCCCGTTCGGATCTTGAATCTAGCTAGCACCGCTACTAGCCCCACAGTGGGCGCCAACTGTAGTGGTGGTGGCACGGCAGATTCCATGGGTAGGGCTAAGTTGGGGCCAATGTGCACTAGTGTGATCCAGGGAGGATGATGTAGTGGTTTCTACACATAGAATGCACGAACAAGATCTTTACTCAGCTCAACAGTATCTACACTTGCTCCTCGAGCTGTATAAGCGAGAGGAAGAAAAAGCTCTTTGTCTGCTCTAAGTAAAAATGAATCGGTCCCTCTCCTAGGAGGCCCTGGCTCACCTTATAAAGGGGTGACCAGGTTACAACTAGGGCTGACGTGGACAACATATTCGTGGAATATGCTTGTCCAAAAATAGTCATTCGGTGGGAGACTTTCCGTGTCTCCCTTCTATCGACGACAATAACCCAGAGTCCAAGACATGTGAGCGTCAGGCTCTAGGGACATCACCTTCGTGGACGCTCTTACGCCCCTTGTCCCTCATCCATTGTGCATGGCGCTTGGCCTATGTCTGATTCCCGAGGAGAGACAACATGCAGTGTTGACTTCAGGGTTCACCCTCTCCTCTTGAGCAAGCTTCCCCATGACTCGGCCTCGCCTTGCATGACTCGACCAAGCCCTAACCTGCAGATACAAACATAGTAGATGGTATTTTGACTTACCCCGTATGTCAGCCGAGTCAGGCCTTAGTTACTTGGCTCGGGATAACTCGTTCTTTATTTGGCCGGTATTTATATAACTCGGCCGGGTCATCCTTTGACCCGATCAACATATTCATGGGCTTTGACCTTTTTCCTTAGGTTAACCCTACCTGGGGTCATCCCCCCAACAGCTATGCACAGATAGGGAGTTTTGGTGGTAAGTCAGGCGGCGCTGGATTGTGCGTCGGACGCTTCGACGATGAAGTCGCATGACCTGGTTGGGAGCCGGATCAGTTCGGCGTATTCCGAGCTGGTCTACTTGCTGTCATTTCAGTGGGTGATGGCTGCAAGTGCACAGATCGTTTGTATCTAGTTTCGAAGATAAGATGTCGATCCCATAGGGAGCCCAAAGGTAAGTGTTCCTTGGTGAAGTCTCTGTCACACCCGAAGTTGTCACAGGTCTTCGAGTGAATTGATTGCAAGTGTTGAAAATGAGAATATAATTTGGATTAAACAAAAGTACTTAAATAAAACTAGAATGTAAACTTCAGAAATAAAAATCATAAAAGTAAAGAATGATTCATTTGTTGTTTTCTACAAATGACGATGTAGGCCCGGGGAGTTTCAGTTCATGGTGATGGTGAATGTGCCGAATGGATGAGTGATAAGTGTAACAATTATAATCTTATAAGTATGTGTGTAGAAGAGCAACCCATAATTAGCCGGAACTCCTCTTGGTAGATTTCATCCCAACTTCATTAAACCTACTAGCTTGTTTACCACAACCATCGTTAGTCACTAGATGATTAAGATCCTTCAGGTTGCTTAGAAATTCAGCTCCTTGGATCGGACTAATGCAATAAGCTCGGTGGTTCCTCGTTCTCCTAGAGTCAAACTAGTTTCCCATTGATATCCCCGTGTCACTCGAGGGTCGTCGGTCTGCTAGCAAAAAATATTTTATCTATGTAGAACAAAGCATCATGTTTTCTGGGCCCTTAATTGGACAACGGGCATTAAGCATCCCACAGATAGTCAAGCACACATAGTATAGTAATTAAAATCAACCACAAACTTAATGGAAATTATATAGGCACATCACATCTCACCAATCCTCTACATCTCCGACGCCCAAGGGAACTTACTCACACACGAGAGAAGAAAGCAGCATCGATATAATTAAATAAAGGGATTTCTTCTTGATATTACCATGGAGATCCACAATAAGAAATATAAATAAATCCAACATAATTCAAGATGGGAAGAACAATCTCAAACCCTAGTATTGCAAAGTGGAGATCTGTCTCTCAAGTACAAGTAATTTATATGGAGGTGTGGTGGCTAGGAGATCGAAGATCGTGGAGCGAGATGAAGAATGTCTTCCCCTTCTTCTCCGGATCCCATCTTTCTCCCTTCTGGATGGTATGACGGCTCGTGTGTTATGTTTTCGTCCTCGGCCTCTTCATGAAAGTTGTCACTTTTAATAAGACGAAGGAGATTGGCGCTATATGGTGGGAACTATACGGCTGGAGAAATATTCCTGACGTATAGTTGCTCATTAAAGCTTCAGTAAACTCCCCTTGATTGCTTCCAAAAAGAGACTTGCTTGTTTTCGTCTGAATATTGTGTTTTTACTATTAAATCCCTCTATTGATGTTCAGAACCTGAAACACATATTAAAAACCAAATTTTCTTTGCTACCAAAGTATTAGCGTTAGGTTAAGCTTGAAAAACACCAAATCCAAACGAAAACCATCGATAAAAACCATAAAAAATATGTAGAATCTGACAGCTATCATTGGTCCACTTAATATGTCTGGAAGCTTGGCTTGTGGCATTCAGATCCATATTCTTCGGACTTTCTTTACAAAAAAGGACAATCTTGTCATTACTAGGGAAGTTGAGAATGTTCTTTCCTGATAGTTGAAACTCACACCGATGATATGTTGGCTCTATGTGTTTGAGTGAGTTGTTGGGTAAAAACACTAATAAAGTGGGCCCTCCTTTATTAAAATATATCTCTTTATGATATAGGGGAGATAATTTAGGGTTGCTGCTCGAGGTAAGAAAAATTTAAGGGAAGAATCTTTTTAGGGGAGGCCCCTACATACATATATAGGGGAGAAAATATAGGAACGCTGCTGGACTTGCTCTAACCATGTATCTGGTAGTAAAGCAAAACTTTTATTTGTAGATTATGGAATTCCAGGTCGATGTTTGAACTCTAGAACTTGATGTCTTTTATAATGGCAGGCTTCTACCACCTGGAACATTTTATAATTCATATTATCATAAGCAATACAGTACAAAACTTGTGGGTAAGTGAGCACCGCAAGGTGGGAAGCTGCAGGAAGTTGGGGTACCCGGCTTGATGTCCTAAGAAATGTCTTAAAATCGAGTTCTTTTTGGCTTAATCTAGGCATTGGCAGTGTGCAAGAAAGAACACCTTAAGGCATATGTGGCATTCCCTAAGGTTCACCTTATACATTGTGGAGAAAATAAACATGTCTTTAAGCCTAAGGTGCACCTCAAGCTTGTGGGTTGCCCATAAGGAATAGAAAAATAATTTTCCCTCTCTACTCTCTTTTGCATGGAGCAATGTGACAAATTATGTGGGTCCCACCTTGTGGTAATTGTTTACCTTATACATTATGACATTTTCCATAAGCCATGTGGGTCCTACCTTATGTCAAAACTTCACCTTATACATTACGGATGCTTAAGCTATCCAAAAGCTCTAAAAGAACTAGGCCTCGTGTGGTTGCTTTAATTAATACAGTGGGGTTTTTCCATAAAAATAAAGCGGGGTTCACAAAAAATTAATATATATAGCGGGGCAAAAGTTATCTTCGAGGAAGCCCTCCCTCAATCGCATCACGACATCTCCTTCGCCTGGCAGCTCTCCCTCGACCGGACCGTCCCCGCCGCTCCACCATTGAGCACCACCGCACCGCCGTTCGCTGGTACGTACGTCCCCAACCTCCAGAGATTACGTGATTTATGATGGATAGAATACATTTATTTTGGGAATTGCAAAGTAAATAAGCTGGTGTATTTTGCAAAAAATGCAATCGACCTTAGTGGATGCTTTTGTTGCGTTGGTTGATGCTTGTAAAGCAGAGGTGGATGGTGAAGCAGCACCAGTGGATACATGTGAAGCTGATGCGGAGGCTGGTGCTTGTACTGCATCAGAATCTTGGGCAGTGTTGAGTGATGCTTGGAAAGAGGTGGAGGCGTAGTCGAGATCCTCGTCGGCTGCTGCTGGATCAAATTTGACTATGTTGGCTGCCGCTGCTAAAGCGACGGCTGTGTGGGATGCTAGGAATGTGTCAGCTCGTGTTCGTGCTTCTTTAGCTTCAGCTCGTGGTCGTGCTTCTTCAACGTCAGTAGCTATGTCTCGTCATTCGTTGGCGGCGCCTGCTCCATCTTCTCAGAACTCATCGACCCCTTTGTAAGTTCTACGTTGGATGTTGTCTCCCTGACTCCCTCCCTATTTTATGTATTCCGCTCCATGTTTTTTCTAGAAGTAGTGGATATTGGTTTAAACTACTAGTACTAGGAGCATAAAAGCTATTTAATCACAAACTAGCAATCCAAATGGGATGAAACTTTCACAGGATTCAAACCTAGGCACCTATGATTTACTGATTTTTTTGTCAAATTTTTCCAAATAATTTTACTTTGTAGTTTAAAATATGAGCTACGACCATACCTTGAATCTAAGATGGAAGCTGGATCTTGGGTCAAGTCATCTGAGACCTAGATTCACCAAGTCACTGAAGCCGCGTCCATTTTTTCTCCCCTTCTTTATGATAAAACGAGAAAATTTAGGTGGGGAACTTTCTGTCCTCTCTGGTGACCTCTGAAAAAATATTCTTCATTCCCTTTACCCTGTTCCGACATGGTGAAGCATTTTGGTGCTTTTGTACTAATATAGTTGATTCCTTGTGATGTTTAGGTATTCTATTGTGACACTCTGCTATTTAGGTATTTTTTGGACGCATGCATTTTATGAAATTTCAATGATAAATTTTCCTGTCAAATTATATGATGCATTGTGGTGTTTACTTAATTATTTTTTAGGGTTGTGGATTGTGCCTTTTAAAGTTTACTTGATTCTAATGATGCACTTGTGCTATTTGCATCATCCTACCAGCTTCAGTGGAAGAACATATGTAACAATCAACGACTTTCCAAGCGATGTAGTCGGTCAGATTCTTGTCAGGCTTCCTTCGCACCCATCATGCATACTAAGGGCATCAGTGGCCCAAAACCATTGGATAGACTTCATGGGAAGTAACGATTTCAAAAGGCTAACCCTGTCACACAACAGAGGAATGTTGTTACTTGGATTTTTCATCAACATCTCTAAGGATGCTCGATTAATAACAGATCATAATCTTCACCAAGCCATCTTCCAGAAGCTAAACAACCTAGTCAAAGTACATAAAGCCTTTAAACCATATGTACTCGGATGTTGCAATGGTAGGGCGCTACTTCATTGTCCGCAAGGGTCTAACATGATAATGGCCTGAGATCCAATTAGTGGAAGTGAAACAGTGATACCAGAACCACCAATTTGGCGGAAACGTGAGTATGACAGCGGGACAATTCTCTATTCGAGAAACCATGGACAATTATCTTCACACTGTTGCAGCAATTTCTGGGTTGTTTGCATAGTAACCAATGGTTGTTGGAGATATGCCCAAGAGGCAATAATAAAGTGGTTATTATCATATCTTCATTTATATGATAAATGTTTACATCCCATGCGATAATTGTATTATCCGGAAACATTAATATTTTTTTAAACACAAAAGAGTCCCTAGTAAGCCTCTTGTTAAACTAGCTTGTTGATTAATAGATGATCATGGTTTCCTAATCATGTACATTGGATGTTATTACTAACAAGATCATATCATTAAGAGAATGATGTGATTGACACACTCCTATAGTTAGCATAGCATAAGATCAAGTCATTTAAAGTTCGTTTGCTACAAGCTTTTAAATACATAGTAACATAATCCTTCGACCATGACATCATGTTAATCACCATCATTGGATGAGTGCTTTGATGGCATCAAACGCCACTTCTGTAACTGGGTGGTTATAAAGATGGCATTGAGTATTTTCAAAGTATGGATTGAAGCGCAAGGATCAAGAGTGGGATTTATCTATCCATATGACGGATAGATATAATCTGGGCCCTCTCGATGGAGTGTCATCCAATTGGCTTGCAAACATGTGACTAGGCCACAAGGGATGTCACATCATAGTACAAGTAAAGAGTACTTATCGGTAAGGAGGTTGAACTAGGTATAGAGATACCGACAATCGAACCTCGGATAAGTAAAGTATCGCGCCGCAAAGGGAATCAGTATCATATGTAAATGGTTCATTCAATCACGAAGTCATCATATAAATATGTGGGAGCCATTATGGATTTCCAGATCCCACTAATGGTTATTGATTGGAGAGGTGTCTTGTTCATGTCTGCATAGTTCACGAACCGTAGAGAGACACACTTAAGGATTCAATGTTTTTTAAAGTAGATATGGAATGTGAGTTGGAGACAGAATGTTGTTTGAAGTCTCGGATTGGATCCAGGAAATCAGAGAAGATCCGAAATGGTCCGGAGAATAAGATTCATATAAGGAAAGTGGTTTTCCGGGGTTCGGAAATGTTTTCGGTGTTTTGACCAGAACCTTGTAGAATGTTCTGGAAGGTCCACCACTCCAAGAGGGGTCACTTGGGATGTGGCATTCCCTAAGGGCTGGCCGCACCAAACCCTAAATGGCCAATTCGGCCAAGACTAGTAGAAGGGTCAAACTCTAGTTTGAATAGTCAAATCCTAGTTTGAAAAGTCAAACTCTAGTTTTTGGTAAGAGGGAAGTCTAGGTGGAAAATGTTTCAACCTCTTCCTTTGGAGGCTGAGTTGGGAAGGGACTCAACTAGGGCTGGGAACACCCTTGGCCGCCCCCACCTATATAAGGAGGGGTGGGGGCGCACCCCCTTGCACCTCTTGCCCTTGGTGCCTAAACCTAGCCTCCACCCCTCTTCTCTCTCGTCAACCATCATGTTCCGGCTTAGGTGAAGTCCTGCAGAAATCTCTCCTCTTCCACCACCACCACACCGTCCTGTTGTTGGGATTTCGAGGAGATATAATACCTCCACTGCTTGCTAGAATAAGGGAGAGGAAGGTCTTCATCCTCTACCGTACGTGTGACCGACTACGGAAGCGCTACCAGAATGTGGTGCCGGAAGGATCATCTACACGATCTTGAGATCAGCAAGTGGTCGTCTACATCAACCACGAGAATCCGATCTCGTTAAACGCTTTGGATCTACGAGGGTTAGTTCTCTACAAACTCGTTGAACCAATCTCGTAGATTAGATCTTGGCTTTTGTGTGTTCCCGCGATATAATTTTTTGTTTTCCATGCTGCGAACCCTACAATAGTAACCAAGCACTGGTCCAGAGGTACTCATCAGAGTTTGGAAAATGGGAGGACTGGATTGAACATTCTGATATGCTGGCCAAGAATGATCACATGCCGTCAACTCTCATAGGGGGCATTTTGTACTGGCCAACAATGAAGTCCAAATATATAATTGCCTTCGACAACGTGACACCAAAAATGTGTTATATTGAGTGCCCATGTGAGACACATGAAATTTCTAGACGCAATTTTGTCATCGCTAAGGGGCATAATGGAGATGTTGACCTTGCGGTTATAAGGTATTTCACTCTATGCACGTGGTCTACTGCTAGATCAACAACAGGGAAATGGGAAGCTTGGGTTCCTCATATAAAGGTTGAGTTGGATACTCTCCTTGGCCTTGAGAAATCATGGGCATCTGATGGGAAAGATTTAGTAAGGTGTAGCATCCCAATTGTCTAACAATTGTAATGCTACTTGCCTAGTCTATATATTGCTACTTCCTACATGTCATTTATTGCATCATCATTATATCATGCTCATGTCATCATGCCGCCTTGCATTTGGGCATCATATAAAACCCTCTATTTGGTTCTTATCCCATATGCACTCTATTGTATCACTTGTATTTGCCTCTTGATATATTATATTTGCTTCTTGATAAATTGCTTCATGCCCAAGTTGAGTTGTGGGCATATCTCTTTTGCAAATCCATCACCTTTCTATGTCACCACCTTATAATTCCACTATCCAAGACATATATGAGCATTTGCATTTGTTTGCTATTAATCCTAGCTCATATGTGTTGAGATGGATCCACTTCTATTCTACATGCTCACATATATGATCTATGTTGTTGTCACAATATTAACTATGTGGAGCCACATGACCACCTTTGCATGTCATGAGAGTAGAGATGCTTCTATTTAGCCTCCATGTGGATTTTAATTGTTATATGCTCATGTGTGATGCTACAATTGGCTATAAGATGATCTAGTGGGAAATACACACTATAATAGCCATTTAGCTTCACATATGTGCATATGCTATCTATATTCATATGAATGCCAGCAGGTTGTTTTGTATGGCCATAATCCAATCTCTTAGATGCATGTTTGAATCAATGCCCATGTCTAGTATAATTGTTTTCACATGTATAGGTGAGTTCATTTATTCAACTTGTAGGGACCAAACTTTCTTTTCCTGTTCCTCTTCTTGGTCTGCCTCCCGACCGACGCCGTCTGCACCCTCCTCTCTAAGCGCTCACGGTAGCGGGCAGGTCACCGTTCCTCCCGTCATCCTCGTCACACCCTTCTTATCCCCCGAGCAGCCTCTGAACCCTAGCCTTCCCCTCCAACCACCCATGCTGTCCCCGTTTCACTCTCTCTCTCTCTCTCTCTCTCTCTCTCTCTCTCTCTGCATCCCCTTCTTCCTCTCTGACTGAGCCGGCATCCTGGTCGACAACGCGGGTGCGGGGTGCCACTTCTCGTTCCACCGTGAATCCTGGAAGCTCACAGGAGGAGCTGGACGTGGCGCCTCTACTTCCTCTTCTTTCCTGGGCGAGCACAGAATAGCACCGCCCTCACCGTCATCATCTCCGACCACCCCAACCCCGATTCCTCTGGGAATCGGTCCAGGTGAGCCTCCCCTGCTCCTTTTCTTCCTCCCCGTAGCCTCCTGCCGCCTGTTTGTAGCCGCCGTCGCCGGGAACATCTGTGACGCGCTGCCACTGCAGCTTTGTTGCTCTAACCTTCTCTGTCGACGTTTCACCGGAAGCTACCTTCATACTCAGTCCACCCCCATCAAATCCACGAATACCCTCCTGTAGCACGATCTTCCCTCTTTCTTTTAAGGCGCCGCACGCCCGGTTCTATGAAGGAACGAGTTCAGAATCGTCCCCGCAAGATGGGTCATTTTCTCTGTTTTTCGCTGTCGCTGGTGGAGCTAACAGATGCAGTTCAATCCGTCAGTCTACGCCATGAAGATCACCTCTGTTCGTCGCCATATTCCCGTCGCTTAAGGCCTCCTCCGGGAAAAAGTCCTACATGGAAGTTGTAGCTCTAACTATCCTATCCATTTTTCGTTTTGGCGGTTTTCCCTAATTCGCAACGTATTGCTCGCCATAATCATGTAAAAATTGATTCAGCTAGCACTTTTTGCATGTCATTGTTCAGTTCGTCAGAGAACTTCCCCGCCAGTTTTGTAAAACAGCCCTCAGGTTTTCTGGTTCATCAACCCGCAGTCCCCTCCTTCTGCCAGTTGTCACCACCTCGTTCGCTCGCGCATGCAGTGCTTCCCCACTCGCTGGCCCACCTGTCTGTGACCCCGGGTAGAGTGGCCATGGGTGGGAAAAGTCACAAGACATTACTAAATCAATTAGAATTTCAGAAAAACTGAATGTTAGTTAATAAATGACTTTTCTTAATAAATTCATAACTTTAAATTCATAACTCCGAATTCGGTAAATAATATGTCCAAATCGATCAGCGCGACAAGACCTCTCCAACCATGATATCTATGTTATCATTTGCATCATGCATTAAGAGCAGTTTTATAATCAGTACTATTTATGCAAGGAAAACATGATAAATAAAATTGGGGACTAATTGTTTCTTATTAATAATGCCTCACAGGTGCTATATCATCAATGTGCTATGTCTTTAATACTTTTTCGACATAGTTTCCATCATTAACTTGCCATGTCATGCATCATATCATGATCATGCCGATTCTTTCGCATTAGTTGTAATTGTTGCATCGCTTGTTTCTTTTAGTGTTTTGCTTCTTTTCGGATAGGACGATGAGATGTGAGCTTCGACAGGTTCTTTGGTTACGAAAGTTCAGCAATGTTTTCCAGGCGAGCATTCTCCCTCTTTCTACCTATTTTATTTTATAGTCTTTATGTCCTCTTGTTGATCTATTGCTATCTGTGTTGCGATGCTCTAGTTTTCGTACTCGTGATATCCCCTTGCAGCCTTATATTGCCTTGGACACATCCTATTACCTGTTGTTTGGTAGATAGTTGGACTTGCGTGTCGTAGTCGCTTGCTCAAGTGCGGTTGCGTGTCATCAAATACCATAGTTGTTGGAAGATTGCCGCATATTTAATGTTGGAGATGATCATGGCTTTAATTACTGTTTAATAACTAAAATTGAAGTAGGTAAATAATGCAGAGGCACAGGTGGGCAATAGATGTTATTTGGTTTTTAACCGTCCACTTGTGTCCCGTAGGACCCCGAGTACTTGATACCTGTTCTTTGAATATTCGCACTATCCGCATGTGGGACCATGAATCCCCCTAGCCAGAGCTTGAGTCATATCTTATTTCTTGGGGCCACAAGTAGTTTGGGGCTTTATTACTATCCTGTACTTATGACATGCTTTACTGCTTTATTATGATTGCGCATGGAGCGCCTGTACTGTTTTGGAACCCCGTGCCACATTTTCGCGGTATCGACAAGCCCAGTCACATTTTTGGGTTTCCAGTCGTTTACAGCCGTCGTCACAAACCTCTGGGTCCGTCTCGGAGCCGGCCAACTTTGTAGCGGGTAGCTTGGTGGGGTGGCCCCCTGAAATTTATATGAATCTTGCAATTGCTCTATCATGATGCCTCATTGGGTTTCATTTGGTTTTTCTCGAGGTTGATCGTGCGTGTGTTGCTATTTGTGCCCCCCTGCAGGGTAAAACTTTCTGAAAGCCGTGTCCGCGGTTATGGACGACTTGGAGCACATTATATCGATCATAGACAACTATAACTAAAGTAGTGCTATAAATTTGACTTTATAATGACTAGTAATTAGCTTCAGTATAATGGAATGGCTAAATAAAAGTGCCAATAACTGCTGGTTTGGGTTGTCGCCTGTTACCATTGTATCTGACTAGTAAGTATTGCAACTACAACGGAATGGCTAAATAAAAGTACCAACAACTGCTGGGTTTTGGGATGCCTCGTGCTATATGTATCTGACTAGTAAGTACCACAACTACAACGGAATGGTTAATTAAAACTGCCCACTGCTTGTTATATCAGGATGACTCATGCTATCTATATCTGACTTGTAATTGCCGCAACAATAACGAAATGAATAAAACTGCCAACTGTGTGAGTTCCTCGGTTGACTTCCTCGGTTGGCATCGAGGGGGAATACCAGGATGGGTATGTTTGGTGTTAGAATAAGGTTGGAACCGAATAGGTCTTTCTTATCCCTATCTGATAGCCGACAGTTGTATTGAGTCTATATAGGTTGTTTAGTGCATGCTGCGATGCCGTTTCAGTCCACCATACCTGTGTAGGCGAGGACCGCCGAATTCTAGTCTCGCCGTGTACTGGCCTCAGTACTGACCGCTCTCTCTTTTTTCTTTGCCCTTTGTCGGCACCCCTTTTGTTTAAGCAGGTTTTGAGATCGACGTCGTTAGCAGGGTTACCCTTTCGGCTTGTCCTGGGCAGGGTTATGGACGCCATTGGTTATTCTTCAGGGCTCTTAGCTCAATTTGCATCTTGTCCGTACTCGGACGCTGTATCGTTTTCCAGGTGATTTGGATCTTTATACTGTATATCTGTATTCTTGACTCATTGAGTCGTTGTTGTATCTATGTGTTTTGTGGGTTCCATCGAGGACTATTGTGTAATGGTATTACTTCGTTTTCCACCCGCACGAAAGTGCTTGGTGGGCACCTTTGAATCGTTTCTATGCGGCTTTGGCGGGAAACGCTGAAACTTGCATAGGGCCGATTCTAAGGGTGTTACATCAGGTTACTCCGCGCATTTGAGGATAGAGAAATGGTGGTTATATGGGCGAAGAACGGAGTATTGGAAATAGATCTCAGCAGCATGAAGTGTAAGAAGTTCAGTTTTCCTAAATGTTGGTGTAATTTACATCCCTACTTAATGACACCTGGTTAGTGCAGTCATTCATTTGCAACCCTTGCATGTTTGTACACCTATGATTTTGCTGATCATTTCCTTCAGCAACCAACGTGATTCGGACTACTAAGTCATGTCAGCAACCTAGCTGATTCAGACTGCAACATCAAGGAGATGAAAATAACACTGAGATGAACAAGAAAGGCTTGTTTGGGTAAGAATGTGTTATCCCAGGTTGTGTTATTTGGATTTGCAATATGATGTTTGTTTGTTTTGGTAGTTGATGGAAAGTGGAGGCATTTTTGTTTGTGTTGAAGTCATGGAGCTGCAGGGGCTAGAATGTTAGAGCTATCTGTTCATTTTGGGGGCCTATGCGTGTCTGATGAAACATTGTTTCTATCTCTATATAGTATTGTATGCGTGATGAAACCTTGTTTTATGTGATCTACATATACTCGTGTAGCTGGTGTTTGTGTTTTGATAGTATGCAGTAGTATTTGTTTTGTAGTAGGATTTTTATTTGATCTGAATTAGTACTACCATTTGGTTAGTGCTTCCTGTAGAAGAGTTTGTGCCGACACCTAAATTATTAGTAGACCTTGTCTTTTTATTCTTGAACTGAAGCTACTTCAGACATTTATTTGTTTCCCCGACTTGGATTCATAAATTAGAGAGAGAATAGCCTATTTTAAATTATTATTTGGACAATCTGCAAATTCAAAATCACAGTCGGCCACCAAAACCTACCGCCTATCCTGTTTGAATCGGAGGCATCAGTGGATGTGACTCGCTCCTTAAATTCCTGACCAGATGGCGTACGGTCTACACAACCTTTTTTATATTAAACCTTGGCTGGCAGCCAAATTCAAAATCGTAATAGAGCGGCAAAAAATAACCCATCAACCCCAAAAAATTTCGCCCCTCTCGGTTTCAAATATTTGTAGGCAAAATCTCCAACCCAGGTAGTACCATTTTTCTATTTTTACTTGGACGCTAGTCAAATTCAAAATCTCAGTCAGGAGGCAAAATTTACCGCATACGTTGTGCGAATTGAAGGTATCCAAGTTTTTGTGCAAAATATGGATATCGATGATCAGTTGATGTGACTCTCTGCCTTGAATTCCTTGACAGATAGCACACGGTCTACTACATTATTTCTATTAGTATATGGATGCTAGCAAAATTCAAAATCTCAATCGAGCATTAAAATTACAAATCGAACTTAAAGCATTTCGCGCCCCTCCATTTCAAAAACTTTTGTTTCAAAATTACCATTCTACCCATTGTGCAAACACCCTATGGACAAGCTATAGTCCGTAGCTTGGGGGCACGATTGTAATTATTTTTCTTTTCACCTCCATTCTCCCTAATTTGCGCAGTTTTTCCCGCTGGCCCTCCTAAAAATCACAGGCTCCTCCCCCATGCCCTTAGCTCCATGCCCACAACGCGCACCGGCCGGCGGCAATTCCACGGCGGCCTAAGACGCTTGAGCTGCGGTCTCGTGCACCTCCGCGGAGCCACTTCACCGACGCCCACCCCATGGGATCTAGTTCACTGGGTCTCTCTGCCACTGCACCGGAGCCAATGTCTCGCTGACCACGCCAATGGCATCGTCGGCCGCTCAAGCTCTGCTTTCCTACCGCTGAAAGCTACCCAACCGTACCGGAGCCACTTCACCGGTGTCCACCGGACGAGATCTACTTCAATGAGTTCTCTATCCACCACTCCATATTTGCTTCGGCAACCACCCAAGATCTGCTTTGGCAACCACCCAAGATCTGCTTCACCACAACCGCAACACCCTCGGTTACCTAGACGTCACCTGCACAGTACCAACAATGCTTAGATGCCTCTCCGACCAAGGTAACCAAATCTCCAACCCATTTTTGTTTTCTCAGCAGTATAGCAGGTTAAAGCCTGTCGCGATGAACTACATTTTTGTAATCGTGCTAGTACACACAAGTCAATAGGCATGCATATTATTTGTGCTACATGCAAGGTCATTGGATAAGTTAGTTTGCATTCGCTGCTCTAGAAATTTCAAGTCATCCACATGTTTGTTATTTTGTCATGCACATGTTCTTAGCTACTCCCTACAATAGTAATTTCCTGCTATTGTGTAGTTCTTGTAAAATGTAAAGTCGGTGGAAAATATTAGTGTGGATTCTCTGATCCTCGGTTACTGAATCTATCTTCCCAAGCTAAGTTCCTCCTATTATTTCCTCCCTAGCATCGTTCTGCTATCCTATAGCACCCGTTTAAATTCATCATACTAGTTCGATTATAATTTTTTATTGCTATATGGATTTTTAAAAGATGCAACTCTGACTCTTTTTTCTTTGCATAGAACTCAAAAGGGAACACTGAACATGTTGGTTTGCACAACCTCTTCTAAAGGTTCACAAGCACGATTCCATTGTTTTCTTATCTGGTGCTGGTTCATCCTAAGCAAAGACATAACTATCATCTACTATGTAGTTCATTCGTGGATTGTGTTACTGGTTTGCAAGTTCTCGCATGATGCCATATAACTTCTTTCTCGTGCATTATTAGCTACGAAATTAACTGCATGCCCATTGTGTAGCATTCCAGGATATACTACTGTTTCCATATATATTTTTTGAAATGACCTCGCTAGTTTATATTAGCTAAAATTCTAGGAAACACTCTGTTCGATTGCTCAACTCATTTGTAGGCACACTTGTGTAATTCTTCCCTATCTTATTCTATAGGTCCACAAGCAATGCCATTATATTTAATATCTAATGGTTCGTCCTAAGAAGCGACATATCTATCCTCTACTATATATATAATTCATTCGTAGTTTGCATTCTTGCTCTACAAGTTCTCTTATGATGCCTTTATAATTTTTGTGTGGTTCCAAGTTATGACAGTAACTCCATGCCCATTGTGTAGCTCACAGCAAATTCTAGGTCACCCAATGTCTCTTGCATTTAGGATAAATGACTTCTTCCATATATATTTGTTGAAATGACCTGCTCAGTTTATATTTGCTGAAATTATAAGAAACACTTTGATTGATTGCTCATTTCATTGTAGGCACACTTGTATGATGCTTGCTTGTACTCTTCTACAGGTTCGCAAGAGATGCCATTATATTTATAATCTGGTGCTGGTTCATCCTAAGCAAGGACATAACTATCCTATACTATGTAGTTCATTCATGGTTTGCGTTCCTGCTCTGCAAGTTCTCGCATGATGCCATTATAATTTCTGTCTCGTTCATTCTTAGCTACGAAAGTAACTGCATGCCCATTGTGCATCTCACCACATATTCTGATTCACCCAACGTCTCTTGCATTCTAGGATATACTACTACTTCCATATATAATTGTTAAATCACTTGGCTAGTATATATTTTCTAAAATTGTAGGAAACACTATGTTCAATTGCTCAATTCATTTGTAGGCACACTTGTGTAATGCTTGCTTGTCCTGTTCTATAGGTTCACAAGCAATGCCACTATATTTCATATCTAATGGTTCCTCCTAAGTAGTGACATAGCTATCCTCTACTATATATAGTTCATTCATAGTTTGAATTATTGCTCTACAAGTTCTCTTATGATGCCTTTATAATTTCTATGCGGTTCCTAGCTACGACAGTAACTGCATGCCCATTGTGTAGCTCACCACAAATTCTGGGTCACCCAACGTCTCTTGCATTCCAGCATAAACGACTGCTTCCATGTATATTTGTTGAAATGACCTAGAAAGTTTATATTGCTGAAATTCTAAGAAACACTTTGATTGATTGCTCATTTCATTGCAGGCACACTTGTATAATGCTTGATTGTCCTCTTCTACAGGTTCTCCAGAGACGCCATTATATTTCTAATCTGGTGCTGGTTCATCCTAAGCAACGACATAACTATCCTCTACTGTGTGGTTTGTGTTCCTTCTCTACAAGTTCTGTTATGATGCCATTATAATTTCTATCTGGTTCATTCTTAGGTACGATAGTAACTGCATGCCATTGTGTAGCTCACCGCAAATTCTGAGTCAACCAACAACTCTTGCTTTTCAGGATATACAACTGCTTCCATATATATTTGTTGAAATAACCTGGCTAGTTTATATTTGCTGAAATTCTAAGAAACACTTTGTTTGATTGCTCATTTGATTGTAGGCACACTTTTCTAATGCTTGTCTGTCCTATTGTACAAGTTCGCAAGCGACGCTATTTTGTATCTGGTTTTGGTTCGTCCTAAGCAACAACATAACTATCCTCTAATGTATAGTTCATTGATTTGTTGTTTGCATTGCTGCTCTACAAGTTCTCGCATGATGCTGTTATAATTTCTGTCTCGTTCATACTTAGCTACAACAGTAACTGCATGCCATTGTTTGGTTTATTTTTCTATATATATTTGGTTATATGACCTGGCTAGTTTATATTTGCTAAAATTCAAAACCATACACATTGTTATATTTCTTGTTTCACGGAAGGAACACTTGTTTAATGCTTGCTTGTCATGTTTGTTTGACGTGATGGTCAATATATTTAAACCATTGACCAATAGTAAACTCTAGCTCATAGCTCCTGTCGTATCAGTTAAATGAGTAGTTTGTCTTGTTGGATGTATTAACTTGTTATTACTTAGTTTCAGACTGCAATTATTGCTATCACCACCAAAGAGGGGGCTACAAGATCATCTCTCAAGGTTGTTTTCCAATTTAGATGTCACACTCAAAAGGGAGATGTAGGTGATAGATGGAGAAATCAAATTGAGGACTGCTATCAACTAGATTGTCAACTGAAATGCCGATTTTTCTTTCTCTTGAGTTGATAATATGTAATAATTTTAAGTAGTTTGCATTTGATGTAATATCTAGATAAATCGCATAGGCCGTGTAGGAATTTAGTTGATGTTGTCCACACATAGAGTTAGGCAGTTCCATACCTGTACTAGCCAAGTCGATTAAGGTACAATATCATGCTCTATATTTGCCCGTCTTGTATTAGGCCGACGATGAATAGTAAAAATTCTCACAAGTTGTACACCTTTTATGATATCGAATGGGTTCGAGAAATGAAAAAATTGTAAAAGACCGTAAAAGTAACGGGCCCGACCCACATGCGTGCTAAATAATAGTAAATGGACAAAACAGTAATAGGCCAAATTAGCATCAGACAAAACAGTAGCATGCCGAAACAGTAAATGGCCCAAACAGTAACATGCCAAACAGTAACTGACCAAAACAGTAATAGGCCGAAATAGTAACATCCCGAGAATAGTAAGGGATCAGAACAGTAAGGGCCAAAAGCTTAAATGGCCAAAACAGGCCGATTTGAATAGTAAAATTCCGAGTTGCACCATGAAGGAATTTTAACAGGCCGAGAAACCTACCAGGCCAAAACTATAATAGGCCAGAATATGTTCACGATGTTTATTGGCCTGAATAGTAACTGAACCGAAAGTATATGGGCCATAGAGGATTGCGTAAATGGGCCGTTTTGAACAGTACAGAACTGTACAGTAACAGGCCAGAATGGCTATGGGACAAAGCGGGCTGGCCAAACAGGCCCAATTCAAACAGTATAGGGAGGAACAGTAATGGGCCTGGCTTTTTACGGGCCTTACCAATGGGCCAATTTGAAACAGTGTTGGTTGAAATAGTAAAGGGCCTGAAAATTTATGGGACGCCGCAGGCAACACCTGTGGGCCCATTTGTAATAGTGCAAGACAAAACAATAACATGCCATGATACTGTTGGGCTCTCCTAATGAGCTGGCCCACTTAATAACTATTAGGCCTTGGCTAGGCCTGGCTTCTACCATGGTTTCATTGACAGTTATGGCGCTAACTGGCCGTTAATGGCGTTTGCCATGTGGCAGTTTACATGACGTCAATAGTCAACGCGGCTGGTGAACAGATCTACGATGGAACGACTTTTCATGGCTGAAGGGTGCGATCTGCCATGGTCGAAAAAAACCATGGCAGATTCATTTGTGATGGGGCTTCTACCACGAAGGGCATCCATCATAGAAGGGTTTTCAACCACAAAAAACGGACTTTCAACCACGAAAATCATCCGTCATAAAAGGACATTTTTCTTGTAGTGGTACAAAAAGTAAACTCTATATTAACACAAATTCCCTAGGATTCAAACTCGATATCTCACCAGCGGTCAAGTGGGTGCCTTTCCACTGCGAAAGAAATAGCTAATACAATAGAATCGTTAAGCTTACTATTATAACTTACTAATTCTTCTCCTTAAAAAGACTTTTTTGATCAATTTATCTCCCATCAAATAATAAGGCGGCGCTCCTGGTAGCTAAACCAAAAACTGCAGGTAGTGTTTTTTAAAAAAATTGAGAGGTGTGGGCAATGCCCAAAAGGCTGAATTAAAAAGAGTTTGGTTATTCTACATGGGCTATACTCCATAGGCTATTCTCCATGGGCTCCTTTCTAAAATTTCACTAGGCTATGCTCAGCAGTCCCCTGACACCTAAAAGGCCGAATTAAAATGTTTAGGGCTATGCTCCATGGGCTCCTTGCTCAAATTTCTCTAGGCTATGGTCAGCAGTCACCTGACACCTAAAAGGCCGAATTAAAATGTTCTAGGCTAAAGAGGGGCTGAATTAGTAAGATTTCTTCTCCTCGTATGTAAAAATTGCATTTTTCTGTGGCTTAGCCAGATTCAAAACAAAGACCTCAAAGAGGAGGGAAGGAAATCAATAATTCTTTTTGGCAGAGATTTATATAAATTCTGCAGTATAGAATAATATAGAAAAATTATCGACTGATTCGCAGTTCACATTCACAAGGACTTGACCAATTCAATAGCATTTCAAAGTGAGGGATTCAACAATATAGATACTCAATATAATAGCAGTACAGAGATAACCAGTTCTTGTTTCAACTCTTAAAACCTTGTCGCCCAATCAGTTTGCCCTTTTCTCCAAACACACTCAACCATTGGAGCATGCAAAACTGATGATCAAGTCTTCTTTGAGTACCTTCTTCTGACATCAATGCATCTGTGACCCCCGATGCAACCCAAAATGCCCAAGTCTCATCTAGATAAAGACAATGCCATGTTTCAAAACAAAAGAAATACTAACTGTTATACTTGATCTAAACAAGTACCAGTACATTAGTATTAGTTATAGAAAATACTTTAGTAAGTAGGATTTGACAGATTCAGCAATATAGAATAAGACAGAAAAATATCGACAGATTCCTAGTTCATATTCAGCAGCACTTGACAGATTCAGCAGCATTTCAAAGTGACCAATTCAGAATTACAGACAATGGCCAAAAGAAATGATAGATTCAGCAATGCAGAAGATGAAATTCAATAGTTATAGCAAGGACATGACTCAAAATGAAAGAGAGACCATATTCTGCACTCGATCAGTCGATCTGAACAAGTACCAGTACATATGTATTAAGACAATAGAATAGGAGTAGCAAACCTCCATATAAAATACACCATAACGCATCGTCTTGTCCAAGTGCTAGCCGGGTCATACAAAATACACAGTGCTTTCTTTCCTTCCTGTTAAGTTTTCCTTGTCACACCATCGCTTGTGGGCCCACTATGTCAGCAGCGTACATTGGAAATAGGTATACATTACCGCAACTTTGTTCCACCTCTCCCCATACAAATTGAGTCTGTCTCCAATATAAATTAATTAATTAGTATGACGGTATCTATCTTAACACTAGGATCATCACAAGAAGATTTAGTTGTGCTATCTCAATCTTAAAAGTTGTCGATGCAATACTCTTAATCTATTGGGAATTCTGACGAACTATTTAGAAGCTTCCGGGTAACACCGCGACTACGACAAGTAGGACGTGAGCCCTTCTAGGGCGACTTTGGCCAACAACGGCCAACTCATCAGCTTAGATGTCGCCACCATTTCGATCGCATGGAGCTCATGCCATAGAGACATCGACCAAAGCTTCACCTTGTACCACGGCGATTCACACACCCCTGAACTGACGAACCTGGGGGATATGACGATGTCCATGGTTTGGACGTCAATTTGGGCGACGAACACCTTGCCCTCTTTCCCGATGCTGATGATCTCTGCTCTCCACGACGCTCTTGCGGGCACCCACTTAGACGATTTCCAGTGTTTGTGGATGTAGGGAATTATGGCTGCAGTCCTCGAGTGGGTAACTCCGAGGTGGCAAATGATCTCTACCAAAGGTTTTATCTCTACCGACGAGGTGGTGAACTCGCATCCAATATCCGTGCAGACTTGCTGGCCATGGAAGCACCAGATTATGTGGTGTAGACGTCGTTGTAGGGGACCAATGTCCCACAGTGGTGGTTGGGGCATCTGCTTCCTTTTCCACCGACAACTTGGTGGTACAACTCCTTGGAGCATGCGACCAGCCATGTGGCGCTGGCAGTGTCCAGACGCATAGCGATTTAGTTGAAAAAGTTGTTGCCAACCTTGCTCTAGACACCGTGCAGCCGGTTGTGCGTTGATTGCGACATCAGGATGGATTGCGGGAGAGGTCGGACCATAGTATGACTGATGAGGGGATTTTAGATAGGGGTCGCATAGGCTTCAAGATCCGATGTAGCGGGCGAATTGGCGAGGAAAATGTGGGAAGCGCGCACTGGAGAGGATCGCAATGCGGCCAGGAGGCATTGGCAAGTGGGGATAAACAACCGAGATGGGGAAGATGTGATGGATCTAGTCTTTAAATGAGGTTTTTTTTGCAAGGTCACTAGAGCTGCATCTAGGATGATGAATATAGCTTTGCTGACACTCTGCGCTTCACTAAATTATAAGCTAGGCTGGCACGCTGACATGCACTGAATTAACCATGTCACATCCTGGGGCATTACAGCTAGGCTGGTATGCTTCCGTGCATGCCGACTAGAGTTACTACTGTCTTGTTTGACCAGATGATGTTTATTTATAGCTCCTATATTCCTAAAAAATACTAGTGTATACAGTACCTAGTAGTAGTACACTTGTATAAGAACTACTACAATACTACTAGTTGTAGAGTACAACAAACAATCATCTCGTTAGTTCCGTTGCATACAGGAGTTGTAGCTACTCCTAAAAGATAAGTAGTAGTACACTTGATTGTTAGGCCAACTCTTGTATACGGCAGAACTAACAAGATGATTGTTTCTAGTTTGTTAAAAGGGATCATAATGTGGAACAGAGGTAGTACAATACTAGTAGTAGTACACTAGAAGTTTGTTTTGCTGCAAAAATAATATAGTAAATACTTACACATTGGAGCCTAGCGCGATCAAGTACCACATTGTTTCAACACAATACATCACTAGAGGGTATAGTTATAGACCACCTCTTTACAGAATAGTTGTAATTAAAAGTAAAATGCCACCATATTAATACACCTATGATATACTAGTAAATTGTTGATCAAATGATTGGTGATAACCTGCACATCTGATCACCTTATCGCAGTTATGATGATCAAATACCATCACCTTAAAGGATGTGGTGGCAAGCTTCTTAAATACCAGAAAGTATCCTACCTTCATGTAATGTGCATTGACAAAATCTAGCCATCCTTCATCAGGAATAAACTTGCCATCTTGCTTCTTTAGGTCGGCATCCCATCTGCAGGCTTTGCAGATCTTCATCTTGATGGCGTCTAAATACTCACCGCCAAACATTGGCAAAAAGGTGTTGGGTATGCTCCACATGTCTAACCCGCCCGATATTAACAGCATCTTGCAGAACTCGTCACAGGTGTTCTCCACGCAGGTGTTCCTGGATCGCCCCTCCATCCGGATTGCACAGGCCTCTCTAGTCTTCTTAGATGATGAGTCTCGCAAAGCTTGAGCTTCTTGCCCTAACACTGCGAAAAAATGCTCGTAGTCAGATAATGTCTCTACCGGCTGTCAATAATTGTGAAATAAATTATTAGTTGACCGAAAAAATTAGCAACGATATTTTGATTATATCGTTCACAATTAGTACTATTGGATTCGTATTAAAAACACTTTTCAATGATGCTAGTTTAGTAACAACATTATTTATATATTTAGAGTATTTTTTGGTCGAAGAAAAAACATGCAAAACAAGGAAGCCTTATTCTGGGGTATGGAGGGAGTAGAGTACAATATAAAGATTCAACTAAGAAAGTACTAAAGTGGAGCAATTTTATTATCAAAGTACACAAAGTCTTAACTCTATCTAGCATGAACGTTGGTTATATTATTACTGCCAAGGTCTAGGCATCACATTAGTGTAGTCCATAATCGACTAGTACAGATACCGAACACCCACGAACAGAAGAACGGATGAACATGATAATCTTTATTTGCTGCCAATGCTAGATATGCACACATATACTTGAAATTTCGGAAAAAATCAAGGTAGGGCAGCAGCTTCCCTAACTTTCCCAGGTTAAAGGGACCTCTGCCCTAAGACCAACCAACCAAAACATGTCGAGTGGCCTCCCAAACCATCATCAACCATGGATCGATCAATACAAAATTTGAACTTATTATTATAGTTCACCATATATCTAGCCCCAGAACTTGCATGCATGTGTAAAACTATACTACTAGATGAGAACTACTAGTACTCAACACCAAACCAATGTTAACCAACCGCCAATAAAAGCTTGACCGCATCTCATCATCAAGATCAAGGGTTTCCGGGATTATGTACATACCACACTGCCACCGTGATGTCTGAGGGATGCGATGGCTCTATAGATGAGGTTGCAAGGGCGGCCGCCCACCGCTGACCCGCCTAAGACGAGTAAGTTGTAGCGGTGGTGGTCGTTAATGGAGCGAAGCGCAATGGCGATAAAAGTAGAGAGACAAGGAGTGCGTGTGAGAGAGATCTGGAGCTGGGGCTGGCACTAGTGAGGGCATAAATACAGCGAGGGCAGACGTATGCTGTGGATAAAGCAAACCTTTCCTTACCCTGCAATATTATCCACCTATAAGCAAATCGAACAACGGCCAATATAGTATTACTAGACCTACTGTAGAAAATTGGGCATGACAACTTGAGTGCTTGAATAGGAAGACATCAAACACATAATACAAAATTATATTATATGGTTCCTTCAAGAAATACTAGATATGATGTTGTAAGTGCTGATACTACAATACAGTATGAAACTATACATACGTAGCATTGCAAATTATATGTTGACTACTATTAGTTATAGAAATGATGTTGCGAGTGCTGATAATATATTTTTCTACATCTTGGTCAAATTTTAGAAAGCTCGAGGAAGGGTTGGCATGAACCGCATTGGCGCCTCGAACATTTGCTCCCTATGTTCATCTTCCGTGTAGTTAACTGATGAACCTATGGCAGCCCCATCATTGACGTGCATGCGGCTCCAATTAGGAATTGGCTGTGGGCGATGTTGGGAGAGCACGTGTGTAGCAAACACACAGTCTGCCTTGTACACTGGCAGAGCTTCGTCAGCAGCAGGTTCGGGGTTTTGAGGGGGTTCAAAGACTAATGGATGGTTGATTCCCACAAACACTAATCTCCCATCAAGTTTGTTCCTTCTGATCCAGTCCGGTGCTACAGGGTCATTCTGATCAAAGGCCCTGTTGAAAACGTGGAAATGGAGCGACGGATAAGAGAGTAGCTCTCTACCCATGTATGACACTAGATCACCATGGCTACTGATTCGTGCACCCCTGCTATGAATCCACAGGACACCCCAGTCTGACTCTGCCAAGTACCAGCTGTGTGATGCAATATCTTCAGCCTCGGCATCGTCACCAACTTGGATGTTTGCCGGCTCTTCAATTACTGGAGCATGTATGACATGAGGACCTGCAAGTATACCTGTATGTGCATGTCAGTTAGCAAAAGTATCAGTAACAATGGAGTTGTAAGTAATTTATAAATTTTAATTTAAATAATGACACTCACTACACTTGGTCGGTTCCCAGACCAGAACATCTCCCTGCGGCTCTGTCACCGCGTATATGCAATCCGTACAACCACTGGTTAGAGTTACGGCAATGACATCGACATACTCTGCTAGTGCCTGATAGTCGTTCCGAAGGATAGTCCAGGCCCTCTCATAAGTAAAATTTATGGTAGCAATGAATTTGTTGTCAACACCCGGATTTTTAATCTCAGATGCCTGTTATGCCATACATCGCAATCCCAGGATTACCATTTTTGCGAGACATAACAGAATTGGATATGACAATACATCATCCATTACAAACCATACATAAGGTCTTACACAAATAAGGATCTCATGGTCCAGTTCTTAATACAATTCAAGCAGCGGAATACGTAATGATAACGGTAGCGTAGGCGAAGCCACATCTTCGGGGTCAAAGGCAATGCTGACGATGGGAGATGATCCTAGTTGTCGTAACCTTCCTGGGGTCCATCCTCCAGGTACTCCTCTTCATAGTCTGGCCACGGGAATAGCCAGGGACAAAGCCATGTTAAGTACTCGCAAACTAATACTAACAAGTGAAGGGGTTTTTTGTAGTAGGACAGTAAGCTCTAGGGTTGTTTTGCAAAAAGCTAGATTTACATCTACTAAGTTTAGAAGCAACGAATGCTAGTTGAAGTTTTATAACACCTAAGTGGGAACTTGTATTTCATATCACAACTCTGTTGTGGTCAAGTCAAAGTCTCAACTCATTTCACAAGTCATTTTGAAAACATCTGACGGGGGAACAGTATGGCCACTCCAAATGGCTATAACCGCGGACGCGGCTATTCGAATAGTTTGACACTCTGTAGAGATTGTACACTTTCACCACAACATTCGATACATCCGTCAGGAACAAATCCTGAATTCAGCATACTCAGTATGCGGATAATCAATCCTAACCTTTCAATTACATGCCCTAGTATAAGCACCTCTCCTATGAGTTTGGCCTCCCAACCATGACCAACTGTCATCTTGGGTACTACATAGGTGGACAATCTTCACAAGGTAGCCTCGGCTCAGACCTTGGCCGTGAGGGAACCAATACTAAGGTATATAAGTTTCCAGTCAAGCCCTACCCAATTCTCGGGTATTGTGGTTGTACGGTAAAATTGGAATGGTATCGCATCCAGACAACCATCAGTTTTATAAAGGGCTAAGGCTCATGCCTCAACATTTTCATCACCATAAATCATCTGGTGTTCGGAAACACATGTCCAAAACATTTCAATAGAATGATCCATCATTCCAAGGTTTTCATAACCATTTTTCCACCAAGTATTCCCATCTAAGTTGATCAAGTTTTATGCTTAGCACTAGCATCTACAAGTGGGGGTAAGTACTAATGAGGGGTGGTAACTAGTGGAGTTTAACTAAGTTCAATCTCATGCCTTATGATGACATAAAGATTATCTAGCTTAGGCCAAGTTTTATTCTCTTTATGGAACCTTCAATTATCTTTCTAGTATCTACAATTAACTTAAGTAAACTCTAAGTACTAGCTTTGATAAAGAAATAAAGTATAAAGCTTGTAAGTAAAACTAGGATTGGTTTATCAAGTGGTTATGATCATATATGCTTAAGGCATATAGTTGGCGTGGTAACAAGCAAGTATTTTCTTGCATAGGTATAGTATCTTGCAAGTGTTAGCTTGCACAAGTATCAGTATAAGCTTGCTAACTTAATAGCTTGCAAGTATTGGCTTGCCTTGTGCAGAGCAGTGGTTGAAGTTCTCCTCGGCTTCTTCTTCGTAGTATCCTCCTTCTTCCTCGTATCCTTGGTGGGTACTAGCGTCTCTAAATAAATACGAGGTACACAATCATCAAACAATACTTAACTATTTTCAATCATCACACACAAGGGTCCTATAGATGATCTAGCATCATCACTAACATTACAAGATTAAAGCTTGGTTTAATTCCTTTTATTTTTAGAAAAGTAATTTCTACTCATTGAAAAACTATTTAAGATTTAATATTCTCCAAACCAAACATGGGATCATGTTGACACATGTCATCACCACATATTTTATTCCATGGGAATGTGATTTAAAGTGGTGTCACAATTTAATAAGGTTTAACCTTTTATTTTACTTAAATAAAGTGACTAGAAATGCCTATGTGGCATTATTTTATTACTTGAACATTATTTATGTAAGTAAACCCAAATGTTTTTATATATTCTGAAAGGTATGATCAAATGTGATTTTTGAGAGTTGGAATCAACTCAAAAGCTATTATGGTTTAAACTTGAAAAATGTTTGAATGCAGAAAAGGTTCTGCCTTGTTATTTTTACCACCGTTGATCTATAGATTAACATGATTTGAATCCAACGGGCTTGGATTCAGCATTTCTATACCTTTCTAACTAAATTGGTTTCATCTAATTTGGTTCACTGAATCGAGCTGGGTTGATTTTTGAAAATGGGTATAGAACTAGGTTTGAACTTAATTGGAAAAAGTTAAATTCAAACAATTGGGCTACGCGGGAAAATGATACTTGGCCGGCCTGCTAAGCACAGCGCTTACGCGGGCTGGTTAAGTTGTTGTCCCCACGTGTCAGTGAGACGAGGGGGTGCGAAGCGGTACGGGGCAATGTGAGCCGTAGGATCTGGTTCTAATCTAACGGCCCTGGTTCATCGTCCATGTCGGGCAGCGCCGGCGAGACAGAACCCTAACGCGGCAGGTAGGGGTCGTCAGGGGCTCAACGGGGCTCAGACGAGGGTCGGTGAGGCGGGCGAACGACGATGTTGACAACGGCGAACCTCCTGGTACCGGCAGCTTCTCCTGGGGTGGCTCCAATCGCTGGCTCCCTTCTTCTCCAGCAGCGGCGGGCTCCGGTGAAATTTCGGCGATGCGGTGCTCGCCTTGCTCCGGGAACAGGGTGGAACGATAAGTGAGGAGAGGGGAGTGAGATGGTGTGCTCAATTCGGCTGGGGGTGGCCTCTATTTATAGTGGCGCGAGGGGACCGACGGGCGCAAGGTGAGCTCGTCGTGGTCGACGGCACAGAGGGCTATCGGCGTGGGCGACGGTAGGGGGCGGTGCTGTGCTCCCTGGCGAAGCTCAACGACGTGGTGGCGAGGCATGGGGCGGTGCGGATTGGTCGGAACGCGGCGGTGCTCTGCGCGTGCCCGACGGAAGTTTTTATGGCGCACAGCGCGCGTGGTCCGCGCGGCGGCGAACGAGCGTGTCTGCGGGGTTGCTGGGACGGTGGTGATCACGTATGCACGCGGCGAGGGCGGCGTCTGTCGAGCGTGGAGCATGGGGCGCGCTCTCGGCATGGTTGCTGGCGAGCTTGGCATGGTCTGTGCGTGTGGTCCAGGGGCTGGCAAGGTTCGAGCGCTGGACAGATAGTGGCGGTGGGGTGTTAGCTTGCTCCCAGACATGTTGGCTAGGCTTGGTGCTTCTCCTAGCTCGCTGTCGACATGTGGGTGGGAAGGGTGCACTCGACCTGCTCACCATTGATGAAAATGGCTAGCTTACAGTAGTTCTAGAGATTAGTTTAGGTTGTTAGATGATATACTAAGGCTAGTGGTGTCCAGAGAGGGAACAAGTTAGGCTTAAATCACTGCTCCAAATAGTGTTTACATTTTGTTTGATTTGTATCTGCAAGGTGTTTGATGAAATGGCCGCATGAACTCAAGTTTTGAATTTTGAAAATATTTTTGGTGTATGTGCTAGGTTGGTGCTGGTGAGTCTGCAGATGCTTGCGTTTTGAAAGTTGAGCTTGTTTGAGTGGTTTTTGAAAAAGTGGGATCTTCCCATATGATAAAGATTCAATTTTAAACTGTCATTTAAACTATGCATTTGAATGTTTCTGGATGATCACAAAGTGGGCCTTGATACTTTGTTATGAGTACTATCAAGGGGTGCAAAGATCCAAACAAGTTTCTGTTAAGTTCTAAAAGTTTGAGACAGCCAAAGTAGGCATGGAAGTTAAATTGGTCAAAATGACCATTCACTCATTTTGTTTGTTTTGATTTATTTGTCTTTGGGAAAAGTGTGGGGATTGTTTAGATGATGTTTATTTCACCTAAGAATCATTTTCCAAGCAAAGAAACACATAGACAAGGCAATTCAAAATAATCCAAATTGGAATGCATACACACATGCATGATTTCATATTTTTATTTAGAAAAGTTTTTGTTAACCCTAATTTTGAAGATTAGAGTTTGATTGATCCAAGTTTAGTATTTTTGGGCTATTACATTTGTCAAACACCTCCATCGCCCTGTAGTACCATTGGTTGTCAAATCTGTATGGTAAACTTTTTATCTATATCTTCAGCAACTCGATACTCGCTTGCTTGTAGCTGTAAGTGCATGTGGGGCCGGGGAAACATGGACACCGCATGGATAAATATCAAAACGCTGCACAGGTGGCAGCTCGATATGTGCCATAGTGTAGATGTTTTGGAGGTACCAGCGCCCCGGGTGCTTTGCCATCGCAATCCACTCTCGTCTGGCACCAACCCAGCAACCCTTGTTTTCTAACCCATCATCATCCCAAGTTCCTGGTATGTCATTATCAACTGGTACAAATGCTTCTACTATTGGATTGTCTAGTCACTACAAGAAAATTTCCTTTTAGAATGGATGGTTTTCGTGGTTGAAGGCCCATTTTTCATGGCTGAAGAGTTTTCTACAACAGATGCCCTTCGTGGTAAAAGCCCCGTCACAAATGAATCTACCATGGTTTTTTTCGACCGTGGCAAACCCCTTCAGCCACAAAACGTCATTTCGTCATAGATGTGTTCGCCAGCTACGACAGTTACGAAAGAGACGGTGGGTGACTCAGAATTTGCGGTGAGCTACAAAATGGGCATGCAGTTACTGTCGTAGCTAGGAACCACGTAGAAATTATAAAGGCTCATAAGAGAACTTGTAGAGCAATAATACAAACTACGAATGAACAATATCTACAGTATAGGATAGCTATGTCGTTGCTTAGGACGAACCATTAGATATTAAATATAATGGCATTGCTTGTTGACCTATAGAACATAACAGGCAAGCATTACACAAGTCTACCTACAAATGAATTGAGCAATCAAACAGAGTGTTTCCTAGAATTTCAGCTAATATAAACTACCCAGGTCATTTCAACAAATATATATGGAAGCACTAGTATATCCTGGAAAGCAAGAGATGTTGGGTGCCTCAGAATTTGCGGTGAGCTACACAATGGGCATGAAGTTACTTTCTTAGATAATAATGAACAATACAGAAATTATATGGCATCATGCGAGAACTTGCAGAGCAGGAACGCAAACCACGAATGAACTACACAATAGAGGATAGTTATGTCATTTCTTAGGATGAACCAGCACCAGATAAGAAAACAATGACATCGCGCTTGTGAATCTGTAGAAGAGGCCGTGCAAAACAACATGTTCAGTGTTCCCTTTTGAGCTCTATGCAAAGAAAAACAAATAGTCAGTGTTGCAACTTTTAAAGATCCAGATAGCAACAACAAAATTATAATTGAAATAGTACAATGAGTTTAAACGAGTACTACAGGATAGCAGAACGATAACAGGGAGAAAATAATAGAAGGAACTTAGCTCGGGACGAACCAGATAGATTCAGTAACTGGGGAGCATGGCATACACACTAATATTTTCCACCGACTTTACATTTTCCAAGAACTACACAATATCATGCAACTACTATTGTAGGGAGTAGCTAATAACATGTGCATGACAAAATAACAAACATGTGCATGACTTGAAATTTCTAGAGCATCGAATGCAAACCAACTTGTCCTATGACCTTGTATGTAGAACAAAGAACAGGCATGCCCAGTGACTTGTGTGTACGAGCATGATTATAAAAATGCAGTTCACTACAACAGGCTTTAACCTGCTATACTGCTGAGAAAACAAAAAGGGGTCGGAGATTTGGTTAGCTTGGTCGGAAAGGCGTCTAAGCATCGTCGGTAACATGCAGGTGATGTCTAGGTAAAACCGAGGTTGTTGCGGTTGCGGGGAAGCAGATCTTGGGCGATCGCGGAAGCAGATCTTGGGCACTCGCGGAGGCAGATCTTGGGCAGTCACGGAAGCAGATCTTGGGTGGGCGATGCCGGCTTGAGCGTGGTGCACAAGAGCATCGCTGAGGCAGATGTGGTGCAGCAAACAATGACGCCCGTGTAGCTGGTCTAGAGCGGTGGACAGAGAAGTCGTTGAACTATATCTCGTCCGGTAGACACCGGTGAAGTGTCTCCGGTACGGTTGGTTTGATTTTGGCGGCGGGAAAGCAGAGATTGAGCGATCAACGACACCATTGGCACGGTCAGCGAGACCGCAGCTCTGGTGAAGTGGCAGAGAGACCTGGTGAACTAGATCCGGTGGAGTGGGCGCCGGTGAAGTGGCTCTGCGGTGGTGCACGAGACCGCAGCTCAAGCGGCTCAGGCCACCATGGAATTGCCGCCGGCCAGTGCACGTGGTAGTCGTGGAGCTGAGGGCATGGGGGAGGAGCCTGGGATTTTTGAGAGGGGCCAGTGCGAAAAACTGCGCGAATTAGGGACAATGGAGGTGAAAATAAAAATAATTACGATCGTGCCCCCAATCTACCTAATGTAGCTTGACCATAAATCGGAACAATGGGTAAAATGGTAATTTTGAAGTCAATTTTTTTTGAAACGGAGGGGCGCGAATTGATACAAGGTCGGTGGGTGATTTTTCCGCTTGATTGACATTTTGAATTTGGCTAGCATCCATCTAATAATAATAGAAAAATGGTATTCCCCGGGTGGGAGATTTGGCCTCAAAGATTTTGAAACGGTGGGGCAGGAAATGCTGCATGGTCGATGGGTGCGCTTGATTGAGAGTTTGAATTTGGCTAGTGCCCATGTAGTAGTACTACTACTAGTAAAAAATTTAGGTGATAGACTATACGGCTATCTGGTCAGGAATTCTTGGTCGAGAGTCACATCAACTGATCATCCATGACCACACTTGAGTAGAGTACTAGTCACTCCCTCCTGTCCATTTTGGTAGGTTCATCCAAATTTTGAAAAATCCAAATCAACTAATATGGGTCGGAGGGAGTAGTTTTTTTAGGAATTCCCATATTGTGTTGCGTATCATGCATAGAATCGTTAGTTGGACTTTTTTGCCCGAGTATAGCAACCCCCGCATTAACTTGCCAGGAACCGAACCGAAGAGAGAGATTGCATGCGGGATGGGAAAGGATCATTGGCGGTTGGGCTTGCGGTTGCTATGTGCATGCGGTCGTCTCATTTTCACACGCTTCCCTTGGCATTTAAATAAATGTTTGTCTCTAGAACCGCTTCCTCTGCCATTCGACGTGAACGATACCACACGAACACCATCATCCATGGCAGGCAACAAGTAGCAGGATTCACCATGGGCTGATCTTCCTGAGGGAGTCCTGCAGAAGATAGGTGACATCTTCTTGTCGACGGACGACTTCGGCTATTACGCCACCTTCCAGGCAGTCTACAGCGCCTGGCGCGGCTTCACGGGGGAGCACTTTAAACCAGCCAACTGGATTGTTCTAGAGCACCAGTTGTCGGAGGAGTATCGGGTAGACAACGCCGCCATCACGTTGCTGAACGTGAGAACCAGTTGCCACCTTGAGAAGAATATTAGTCGGGTTATTCGCAGGTGATTTCTTTATATTCATCTGTATATGTGCGATCCGTTTTTGCGTTCACCTCCTATACGATATGTTTTTCAAGTTCTATTTCTCCATGTACTTTTTTACCTTGATTGAATCTCTGTCTGTTTACCTTGACTAAATCTCTGCTTCTCCCCTCTCTCTCCCTCTATGTGTCTCTGGAATGTACTTTTACATTGGTAGCACAACCGGCGGCCTCCTTGTGCTTGGACAGAGGGTGCAGCCATACAAGACACGGTTGTACAACCCCTTCTCGGGTGCTATCAAGCGCCTGAGGGTGGAGATACTGACCGAGCAGGTGGCTTCTGTTGCCGTGAAGTTGTTCCCGTCGTTAATGGTGTTTACATAAAACCATCGGAACACCATCATTCGGTGGGCGGATGAGGGCACGGAGGAAGGCAGTTGCCTGGTATTTGGTGAAGGGTGGTACACGCCGAATGACTTCGCGGTGACTACTTACGCCGGTGATGTTTTCATCGCAGACAGATACGGGTCTGTCCTCTCGACTATGCCTGCTGCTGCTCATGGAGATGTCTAGATGCAACGCTCCGCATGGACCCTGAAGATGCATGCCACCATCGTAGGCCCTGTTCCGAGCTGCCGGTACCCGGAGAATCTTTTTACCTTGTCGAGTCTGACGGGGAGTTGTTATTCGTTGTGAGTGGACCGGTCTATGGTGGCAGGCCGGTTGTGTACTGGGTTGATACACATAACCGTGTCCTTCAGACGGTCAGAGGCATCGGAAGCCGTGCTCTCTTCGTTGCTGACAATCTATGCATTTGCATCGACAACGCCAGGGTACCCAAGGTGCAGGCAGGCAGCATCTACTATCCGGACCTATCCCAGATTAGATCTTACAACTTTGAGGCCCTTGCGTGGAAAGAGGAGCCAAGGGTTGTCCATGGGTATGGAGTAGGAGGATTATGGATCAGTGACCATCCTTTTGAACTCGATCGATTGTTGGCGGAGTATTGAAGAATCGTCGAGCATTCTGTGCTGCAGATGGTATCGCCTTATGGCGAATATGGCACCACCCACTATGATTACTACGACGGATACCCGTAAGGTTAGATTGATGGATCATGTGGGTCTGGTACTGTTGTATTCTTTGTCTATGAATTATATGAAAGTGTAAGTTGTATGGTGTGCCTGTAATATAATGGATGCTCTATGTTTCAAAAAGGTCATGTTTTGTACCTCTTTCAATTTCACTATTTTTCTATGCACGTGTAGTAATTTTGATACATGCTGGCTTTGTAACAATCCTCAAACAACTTACAACTGCGAATTACAATCCTCAAATGACTTAAAACTATGAACTATAGTAGATTATTACAATCCTCAAACAACTTACAACAACGAATTACAGTAGATTATTACATTCCTCGGTAAACTTACAACAACATAGAACAACGAATTAATGTTGCATCAAAGTCCAGCACAACTAAAAAAACACAATAACTTTGTGTTACAGAAAAAGTCTCTATGGAGCTTGCATCGCGAGACATGTAACAATTAGCTTCCCATGAGAGCTACAGATGAGATTATTAAGTATGTTCAGCGTTAAAGTTTGCCTATTTTTCAATTCATTCAAGTCTTTGTGTGCTAGGGTGATTACTAAATTTGTTTTGTTGGCTTCTTGCTCAACAATATCAAGGGCATCTTGGATGGCATCCCCAAATAATCTTTCAGCTAGAATAAGAGGGTCAATCGAAGAAGTGTGCCATGAGCAATAGGTATTGTCACTGCTGCTGTCTGAAACAAACTCTAAACTTGGAGAAGTAGGTCTTTGTTTGGCATTCAGAGGGATATTTGTAGCCTGAAACAAACACAAAACAAGTTATAACAGCATTACCAAGCAATCACATCACTATGGATTTTAAATGTGTCAATACGGTGATAAGAGGAAGGTAGCAATTAAGAGTGGTGGCTCATACATCTATTTCTTCTTGAATAACTAGACCATTTGACGCTATGGAGCGATGCGAGCATGTGCTGCTCTGTGAAATGACTGCTCTACTAGAAGATGGCTAAGGCCAAGACAAATCAAATTACTTGAACAGAAGACTTGGGAAACAAGCTACAAGTTCATTTCGAATAAATTTGAAATTATTTCACCAGACAAAAAATAACAATGCGTGTAATCAACCAAAGTACCTGATGCAAACTGATCAAACTAAAATGTGCAGAACATGAAAAAACGAAAATGAAAACTAAGGCCAAGTTTGGCAGCAAGTATTTTTGAAGTATTTCGAGAATACTTTGGTTTTTTAAAATACTAAGGTATTGAATACTTCAAGGTGTTTGGATCAAACAATATGATGGTTTTAAAACTAAAGTATCCTCCAAAACTGTGGTTTTGTAAAGAATTCGAGAAGAATGTCTGACCCTCTTTTTTCCAAAACTGAGAAAGGAGAAAAACTGTAGTATTTGTTAGCGAGGCATTGAAATACTTTGGTTTTTTTAGAATACTTCAGTTTTATAAAAACTTTGCTGCCAAACTTGGCCTTTGTTAAAATACTTTGAAATTTCTTAAGCCATTATGTTTCTTATAAACTAGCCAGGGACAACACAATGAAAGCTGCCACTATTTTAATCATAGGGGGAAAATAGTACCTCAAACAACCAAAACAGACCAATTGTGTGCCTCGAATATACTAGCCAGATCATTTCAGACAAACAATGAAACAAACTATCATACATTGGGTTATTCATGAACAACCAGATCATTTCAATGGTTCAGCGGCCTCAGAACAAAACAACTGAACCATCATGTGCCTCGTATTAAAATGGCTAGTTCATGTATCTATGATACACAGTAGATACAAGAGTGGGATGAAGGGAACAGAGTTCATTATGATACATGCGTATTATATAGGATCTAATCGCTAGTGTGGCCTTGTTCTTATTATCAGCCAACTCAGATGCAATACACATAGTCTCTGCATATCAAGGAAATTGAACTAAGCAGATGGAACAAAAGCAGACCATTGTGGGGATAAAATGTTTGACGCAAATTTTTGGCTAAAAAATGAAAACAAGATAAAAAATGGTAAATTTAAGCAATCAAATATGGCAAGGACCAAACTTCGTTTGACAAACTTCGGGTGTATGTGTGCGGGTGGGGGGCTTACGGTAGGCGTTGCACGAGTTCTACGGCAGCTATTGTGGATGGACGGACTATGTACTCCACTGTTTCTCCTCTGCATAAAGGTGAGACCAACTATACGTACAAACTAGTTCCATCATGATATAAGTAGGCATGAATGGAATCAAAAGTGATGGGATCTTACGAGATTATAGGATCCATTCACTCTATGATACTATGTGCAAACTAGGGCTGCTCGTTGCATAATAACAACAAATAGTTAGTATAGGATAGCAGGATGGAAAATACTCATAAATCGTCCAACGAGAAAGACATTGTATAATCATATCTCCTATGTACAGGTACATCAGAGAATCTAAACAAATATTTTAAGTGGCTAATAATTCACAAATAAATATACGTAAAAATAGTTTAATGCGTAGAGTTTAAGCCTAACCACAATGAGTTAATTTAGTAAATTACAGGTATATCAAGTAAAAAAACTGTTGGTTAGGAAATTTAGCATGAATACAGTATATTTCCAAACAAAGCAACTCGCATAGGGAGATTAGATTACCTTGGTCGGGGTGGCATCTAGGCCTCCTTCGCATCCTCGTCGGTCACGTCGAGGTCACCAAAGGTGCTGCGGTTGTAGTGGGTGTCAACGATAGGGAAGAGGATCTTAAGCGGGCGAGGATAGAAGCAGAGCGCTGGACCACAACGTCCGTGGAGCAGATCCGGGGCGGTCGATGACGTGCTCTGCATGCCAGACGAGAGGGTCAGTTGAACAGATATGGTGTGGCGAGTACGTCGGCTTAAGTGCAGTGGGGATGTTCCGGCTGGTGACGTGTTCCTGGAGGAGACAGGGGGTAGGGTTTTTGGTGTGTAGGTGAGGTGGGGGGAATGGTGGCCGAGTGGGGGGCTTTCCGCGGGGGAACTACGCCCACTTCTAGTACTATAGTGCGAAAAAATACAATGAAGCCCCCCACCTACCGAATTCACTAGGGATCCAATGGGAATTTCGAAATATCTGAAATTTTGGGGCACCAATTATGTCCGGATAGAGGGGAGATTTTACCGCTTTATTTTCGTTACGAATTTGGTCATGGTCCATGTACTCCCTCTTTTATCAAGAATCCAAGGTGTACTCCCTCTCTATTCAAGAATCTAAGACTGTACTCCCTCTCTGTTTAGAAGTCCATCACCTCAAGTCCTCAACTGATCATCCATGGCCGTACACCCAATGATTAGGAATCTCCAAGAAGAATGGATATTGTGCAGCCAATGCCAAGGGATAACTAGTTAGGAGAAACACAAATCAGATGTTAATAAAGGTGAGGCAAATTTCATAATCACTAAGTTAGAGGACTAAATCGAAGCACGGTATGAACAGTTATATGTGTTTATCTCTGGTCCATGCGATAGAAGTGAACAATTACATAAAAAGTCATAATAAACTCCTCAATACTCCGTAATAACATTCGCAGCAAACTTAGTTTACATCCAAAATACATCCTTGCTAGTACAAAAATAGATCGTACATGCGACTACTACTAGTACTAAGTAAACTGGAGTAGTAAAATAGTACTAAGTACTACAAGTTACATCATCACAGTCTTGCTGGGATCATTAGCTGTAGATTAAGATCATTTTTTCTTCTCGATGCAAACCCAGAGAGATACATGGTTGTACTCTCTACTATTCAGCAGGAACTACGATGGCACCCCGAGGTACGTGTGAGCTCGTCGGATGGGAAGTTGGCCGGTGACGAGCTGCTCGATAGCTCGATTACCGCACTAAGTGTCTTGACCATCGAGAAGTCCGCCGACCCCGGCAGGCTAGGCGTACACAGTTTCACCATGTACCATGGCTACAAGCACATGTCCTGCTTGATGCACACTGAGGACACGACGGAGGCCGGGCCAAGCGCGGTGATAGTTAGGCCGAACACAGTACCATCATCCTCATAGAGGCGAGGCCGTAGATGGCCCTAGTTACTATGATCCCGTGGGCCTCATTCATGTGGGGAAGGAACCCTGCCGAGGAGGCGATGAAATGACAGGCGGGATATATGCAGGAGCATGGGCCGTTTGGGCATGTGATCTTGTGCTCGTCGAGCTTGTTGAAGGCAACCAAGATAAAGCAGCTTTCTTAGGAGCACTCAATCATCGCCGCAGACTCGACGGCGTCCGTAGCCACTGGCCCATGGTACATGCAATTGTGGAAGTAGTTACAGAGGGAAGATCACCTCGCCGACATAGTGCTCGCCAGCTAGAAACCCGAGTTGCCTTTGCTGAGGACTATACTGATTGAGTTTGGTGCTGTAACTTGTCCTACCTCTATGACCACTTCACACTGCTTTGTCAAAACAAAAAAAGGCTACAGAAAGTTGACAGGTGAGTAATGAAAGTGTCACGTGGTACTGTACCCGACAAACTGATCCACGTGAGAGCCAAGAAGATCTACTCCTAGAGAGAGAGCTTGGTGTAGAGTGTACAATGCTATAGGGGAGAAACCGAGGAATACATGCAGTCTTTGACACCAACCTGAAATTAAATTTTTTTGGTACTGAGGGAGCAGTAGCGTACACATTGTACTACTCCGTATAGTGTATCACTAGTATAAGTATACTCCCTCTATTCCAAGTATTGAGAAATTAGTAGTAGTAGTAGTAGTAGTAGTAGTAGTAGTAGTAGTGAAGTATTGAACAACGTGTCCAAGCTACTACTCCAATAGAGAGAGTACAATCACTTTCTTTTATTTGTTCTTTTTACTACTAGTTGTAGAAGCTAATGTACATTATTTCAAAACAAAATTTAGCTTTACGATATGTAGAACACACACTTGATTGCTTTTACACACAAAGTATAACCTTTAAGGGCTTGTTTTATTCATACGATAGGAAAAGTATAGGAATAGGAAAAGCGTAGGATTGGGATGTCATGCCAACTTGAATCCTACGGGAAGAGGAATTCTATTTGATGCAGCAAATGAATTTTTTCATGAGGTATGGTCTAATGTTTCTTTCTTATAAGAATTGCACTACAAGACTTCTATAGGATTTATTCCTATAGGATGTGTTCCTATGAATCAAACAATAACATAGAAAAAATTTCCATAGGATTCAAATCCTACACAATTCCTATGCAATTCCTATGAATCAAACAGGCCCTAATGTATACGCCCTTTCAAGCTTCCAGCCTAAATTTGTGCAATAAATTGATTTTTTGGGGTTGGATGTTTGAATGAATGAGTGGGGTGTTTGAATGGATGGGCGGGATATTTTGGCGCTCTCTCGAAATTTTGAGGCTAAGGCTTAGGTACGCTACTCCCACTCCCAGTTGGGGATGTTGTCCATGTCAGATAGACCCACATGCCTGTACGCTTTCGAGCATTTAATGAGTTGATAGACATCTACCGTCTTTCAAAAAAGATGACCAAGGTTACAACCATAGTTGCTTTTTTTGACTTGCATAGCCATAGTTGTTGATACCGTGTCCATGTTTTGTACTCTGTACATTGGATGCATATTGGCCAATCAAGCTTTGCTTAAGAAGGGAAAATCCAAATTTGTTTTTTAATCCAAGTGACAACATTATTTTTGGTTGTGAAGCAACATCAAATATTATGTCTCAATGTGACATTATGCCAATTGTCACACGAAGTAACCTATATAATGGATAAACCCATTTGATCGTACTGGCTAAATTCTTGCAACAAATTGACAATATGGCAATTTACTTAAAACATGTCAATTTTGGTAACATGGTCTAGATAAATGATGGAGAAGACTCTGAAATGATGGAGAAGTTTGTTTTGAGGTTTGTGCATAGCCTTTATTGTGCTAAAGACTATATCAATAGTATGTTCTAGCATCAGATGCTAATTGAATGGAAAAGAAGATCTGACGGCTGGCAATGATGGGATTCATGAGTCTTGATCAAACGGTCAATATTCAAAGTTATTCGTACATTATATAGTGGTAAGATAAGATAAGATAGAGAGTTTAGGGAATTTTTAATAATGTTCAAGCTTTAAGCTTATATTCGTGGATTAATGGAATATAGCGCTACCGAAATTTAGTGAAATCATCTCAAATTTGGATCTATATATAAGTGCATGATACCAGCTGCTTGGTTAGGGTGTATGTGGGTCAAGGGATTAAGTTTTAGGGGTTGTTTAGGGTTGAGGCTTTAGGGAATTTTCAATAATGTTCAAGCTTTATGCTTATGTTCGTAGAATAGAATAGCGTTGCCCAAATTAAAAAGTGTGGGAAATTTAGGGTTTAGGGGTATAGGGGTTTAGGGATATAGATTTTAATTTGATCTATAAGTGCATGATAGCAGCTGCTTTGGGTTAGGGTTAGGGGTTGAGGGTTTAGGGGTATATGGGTTAGGGTTTATGTTTTAGGGGGGTAGGGTTAGGTGAGTTTTCAATAATGCTCGAGCTTTCATGAATTAGAACGGCATTAGCGCAATTTAATGAAATTATATCAAGTTTTGATCTATAAGTGCATGATACCTTCTTGCTTGGTTAAGTTTTAGTATTGAGGGTTTAGGGTTTTGGTTTTTTAGCAGTAGTTTAGGGTTTAGGGTTTACGAATTTTTCAATAATATATATGTTTGAGCTTAGGGTTAGGGGTCGAGGGGTTTAGAGTTTTTAGGGGTATAGGGATTAGGGTTAAGGATTTAGGGTATTTTCAATAATGTTTGAGCTTTTGTGAATTAGAATGGCATTAGCGCAATTTAATGAAAGTATGTCAAATTTTGATCTATGTTGAGTGCATGATACCTGCTTACTTGGTTAGGGTTGTATATGGATCGAGGGTTTAGGGTTTTAGTATTGAGGGTTTAGGGTTTTGGTTTTTTTAAGGGTAGTTTAGGGTTTAGGGTTTAGGAATTTTTCATTAATATGTCCGAGCTTAGTGTGAGGGGTTAAGGATTTAGGGTTTTTAGGGGTATAGGGCTTAGGGTTCAGGATTTAGGGAATTTTCACTAATGCTCGAGCTTAAGTGAATTAGAATGACTTTAGCACAATTTAATGAAACTATATCAAATTTTGATCTATTAATGCATGATACCTGATTGCTTAGTTAGGGTTGTTTATGGGCCAAGGGTTTAGGGTTTGAGTATTGAGGGTTTAGGGTTTAGGGTTTTGTTTTTAGGGGTAGTTTAGGAATTAAATTTTTTTCAATAATATATATGTTTGAGCTTAGGGTTACGGGTCGAGGGGTCTAGGGTTTTTAGTGGTATAGGGCTTAGGGTTAAGGCTTTAGGGGGTTAGGGTTTAGGGTATTTTTAGTAATGTTCAAGCTTTCGTAAATAAGAATGGCGTTAGCGCAATTTAATGAAAGTACGTCAAATTTTGATCTATAATGAGTGCATGATACCTGCTTGCTTGGTTAGTGTTGTTTATGGGTCAAGGGTTTTAGTATTGAGGGTTTAGGGTTTTGGTTTTCTTAGGGGTAGTTTAGGGTTTAGGATTTATGAATTTTCAATAATATGTCCAAGCTTACTGTGAGGGGTTGAGGGTTTAGGGTTTTTAGGGGTATAGGGCTTAGGCTTTAGGCTTTAGGGAATTTTCAATAATGCTCGAGCTTACGTGAATTAGAATGGCGTTAGAGCAACTTAATGAAAGTATATCAAATTTTGATCTATTAGTGCATGATACCTGCTTGCTTGGTTAGGGTTGTTTATGGGCCGAGGGTTTAGGGTTTTAGTATTGAGGGTTTAGGGTTTTGTTTTTTAGGGGTAGTTTAGGGTTTAGGATTTTTTCAATAATATGACCGAGCTTAGGGTAAGGGATTGAGGGTACATTTAGGGTTTTTAGGGGTTTATAGTTTAGGGGGGTAGGGTTTAGGGAATTTTCGATAATAATGTTCAAGCTTTATTCCTATATTCGTCGAATAGAATGGTGTTACCGAATTAACAGAAGTATCTGAAAATTTGATCTATAAGTGTGCATGAAAACTTCTTGGTCAAGTTTTAGGGGTTTAGTGTTTTCGGTTTTAGGGTTAGGGGTTTAGTGTTCAGGTTTTAGGATTTAGGTATTTTGGTGTTTAATTTAGGGTTTAGGTTTTCGGGAATTTTCAACGAAGTTCCAGCTTTATGCATATATTCATGGAATATAATGACTTAGCAACAATTTAATAGTGAAAGTATCTCAAATTTTGATCTATATAAGTGCATGATACCTGCTTGCTTAGGGTTGTTTATGGGCTGATGGTTGAGGATTTTAGTATTGAGGGTTTAGGATTTTGTTTTTTAGGGTTATTTGGGGTTTAGGGTTTAAGAATTTTTCAATAATATATATATATATATATGTTCGAGGTTAGGTTTAGGGGTCGAGGGGTTTAGGGTTTTTAGGGGTATAGGGCTTAGGGTTAAGGCTTTAGGGGTTAGGGTTCAGGGTATTTTCAATAATGTTCGAGATTTCGTGAATAAGAATGGCGTTAGCGCAATTTAATGAAAGTATCTCAAATTTTGATCTATGATGAGTGCATATTACATGCTTGGTTGGTTAGGGCAGTTTATGGTCGAGGATTTAGGGTTTTAGTATTGAGCATTTAGGGTTTTGGTTTTTTAGGGGTAGTTTAGGGTTTAGGAATTTTTCAATAATATGTCCGACCTTAGGGTAAGGGGTTGAGGGTTTATGGTTTTTAGTGGTATAGGTCTTAGGGTTTAGGCTTTAGGGAATTTTCAATAATGCTTGAGCTTTCGTGAATTAGAATAGCGTTAGCACAATTTAATGAAAGTATATCAAATTTTGATCTATTAGTGCATGATACGTGCTTGGTTGGTTAGGGTTGTTTATGGGTCGAGGGTTTAGGGTTTTGTTTTTTAGGGGTAGTTTAGGGGTTAGGATTTTTTTCAATAATATTTCCGAGCTTAGGGTAAGGGGTTAAGGGTACGTTTAGGGTTTTAGGGGTTTAGGGCTTAGGCTTTAGGGTTTAGGGGGTTAGGGTTTAGGGAATTTTCAATAATGTTCGATCTTTCGTGAACTACAATGGAGTTAGAGCAATTTAATGAAAGTATCACAAATTTTGATCTATAAGTGCATGATACCCGCTTGGTCAGGGTTTAGGGTCGTAGGGTTTAAGTTTTAGGTTTTAGGGAACTTTCAATAATGTTCAACCTTTATGCTCGGATTCCTAGAATGGAATGACGTTAGCATAATTTAATCAAAGTATATCTCAAATATTGATCTATAAGTCAATGATATATCTGCTTAGTCAGCGTTGTTTAGGGGTTTAGGGTTCAGGGAATTTTCAGTAATGTTCAAGCTTTATGCTTATATTTGTGGAACAGAATGGCGTTTCCTCAATTATGGAAATTACCATAATGTATAAGGTCAGCATTTGCAACAAGGTGGGACCCACATAGCTTGTCATATTGCTCCATGCAAGGGGAAATGATTTTTCTATACTCTATGTGAAACCCACAAGCTTGAGGTAACTTTATTTTTTGCACAATGTGCTACTATATGCCTGAAGGCGTGCTTTTTTTACACATTGCGGATGCCCTAAGGAAAAAGAAAATAATGGGCCCACTTGGCAGTGTATGACCAAGCTATAAAACTTCTATGCACATGTCTTCAGTTTAGTGGGTCCCACGAATCGTCTCGTTTGGACACTGTCTAAATGGTGGATCTTACTACTCCTAGTAGTATTATATTTCTTTTTCTTGGACATATGCCCACCTCTGTCCACGCGTTGTACATGCAGAGAGAATAAAACGTAGGCAGGGGAAGAGGACAGCAGCAAAGAGATAAGAGGAGTTGAAGGCGGTTCGATGTTAGAGCAAATTTTATTACGGGTTCCTCACACGAGGTACTCCTGCCGCCTTTAGATTGTAGTACACTCTAGTAGTAGTAAATTTCAGGACCTATGCACGCCAAAAAAAATTAAGTGTGTTTTCTCTCTCCTTCGATGCCTCTCTCCACCCCTCTCCACTCGCGCACTGTCCCGGCTGATCTCTCCCTCGTCCACAGCGTGGCGCTCCACACGTGTGCCTCGGTACGGTGGCACTGTTTCTTTTTTTTAGGGGGCGGCTATTGTAAACACCCGGATTTTTAATCACAGATGCCTGTTATGCCATACATCGCAATCCCAGGATTATCATTTTTGCGAGACATAACAGATTTGGATACCACAGTACATCATCCACTACAAACCATACATAAGGTCTAACACAAATAAGGATCTCATGATCCAGTTCTTAATACAACCCAAGCAGCGGAATAACGTAATAATAATGGTAGCGTAGGCGAAGCTCCATCTTCGGGGTCACAGGCAATGCTGACGATGGGAGATGATCCTAGTTGTCGTAACCTTCCTGGGGTCCATCCTCCTGGTACTCCTCTTCATAGTCTGGCCACGGGAATAGCCAGGGAAAAAACCATGAGTACTCTTTAAGTACTCGCAAACTAGTACTAACAAGTGAAGGGGTTTTTGTAGTAGGACACTAAGCTCTAGGGTTGTTTTGCAAAAAGCCAGATTTACCTCTACTAAGTTTAGAAACGAAGAAAGCTAGTTGAAGTTTTATAACACCTAAATGGGAACTTGTATTTCATCTCACAACTCTGTTGTGGTCAAGTCAAAGTCTCAATTCATTTCACAAGTAATTTTGAAAACATCTGACGGGGGAACAGTATGGCCACCCCAACTGTCCATAACCGCGGACGTGGCTATTCGAATAGTTTGACACTCTGCAGAGATTGTACACTTTCACCACAACATTCGATACATCCGTCAGGAACAAATCCTGAATTCACCATACTCAGTATGCGGATAATCAATCCTAACCTTTCGATTACACGCCCTAGTATAGGCACCTCTCCTATGAGTTTGGCCTCCCAACCATGACCAACTGTCAACTTGGGTACTGCACAGGTGGACAATCTTCACAAGGTAGCCTCAGCTCAGACCTTGGCTGTGAGGGAACCAATAGTAGGGTATATAAGTTTCCAGTCAAGCCCTACCCAAATCTCGGGTATTGTGGTTGTACGGTAAAATTGGAATGGTATCGCATCCAACAACCATCAGTTTTATAAAGGGCTAAGGCTCATGCCTCAACATTTTCGTCATCCAAATCATCTAGTGTTCGGAAACACATGTCAAAACATCTCAATAGAATGATCCATCATTCCAAGGTTTTCATAACCATTTTACTACCAAGTATTCCCATCTAAAGTTGAATCAAGTTTTTATGCTTAGCACTAGCATCTACAAGTGTGGTTAAGTACTAATGAGGGGTAGTAAACTAGTGGAGTTTAACTAAGTTCAATATCATGCCTTAGGATGACATAAAGATTATCTAGCTTAGGCCAAATTTTATGCTCTTTATGCAACCTTCACTTATCTTCCTAGACTCTACAAGTCACTTAAGTAAACTCTAAGTAATAGCTTTGATAAATACATAAAGTAGAAGCTTGCAAGTAAAACTAGGATTGGGTATCATCAAATGTGTCTAACCAAGCATGCTTAGTGCATTGCATAGGTTATTTAACTCTCATAATTGCAAGTGTTAGCTTGCCTTGTGCAGAGCAGTGGTTGAAGTTCTCCTCGGCTTCTTCTTCGTAGTATCCTCCTTCCTCCTCGTATCCTTGGTCGGTACTAGCGTCTATAAATAAATACGAGGTACACAATCACCAAACAATACTTAACTACTTTCAATCATCACACAAAAGGGTTCTATAGATGATCTAGCATCATCACTAATATTACAAGATTAAAGCACTTGTCTTATCTATTTATTTTTAGAAAAGTAATTTCTACTCATTGAAAAACTACTTAAGATTTAATATTCTCCAAACCAAACATGGGATCATGTTGACACATGTCATCACCACATATTTCAGTACATGGGAATGTGATTTAAAGTGGTGTCCCAATTTAATAAGATTTAACCTTTTATTTTAAATAAAAATAAATGACTAGAAGTGCCTATGTGGCATTCTTTTATTACTTGAACATTATTTCTGTAAGTAAACCCATATGTTTTTATATATTCTGAAAGGTATGATCAGATGTGATTTTTGAGAGTTGGAATCAACTCAAAAGCTATTATGGTTTAAATTTGAAAAATGTTTGAATGTAGAAAAGGTTCTGCCTTGTTATTTTTACCAAACTTGATCTATAGATTCAAATGATTTGAATCCAACGGGCTTGGATTAAGCATTTCAAAACCTTTCTAACAAAATTGGTTTCATTCAATTTGGTTCAGTGAATCGAGCTGAGTTGATTTTTGAAACTAGGTACAGAACTATGTTTGATATAAATGGAAAAAGCTAAATTCAAACGACCGGCCAAAGTGAAAGGTTATTAGGCAGGCTCGGTGTCACTCCAGCAAGACGGGCGCCAATCGACAGTATGTCCACTAGTCATTAACTCTTTAAATGCGAAGCGGTACAGGGCGCTGTTGTAACATCCCAAAAATACTAAGCTTGGATCATCAAACTCAAATCATCAAATTTAGGGTTAACAAAAACTTTTCTAAATAAATTTATGAATGCATGCATATGTGTATGCATTGATTTTGAAATGCTTTTAAACCACCTTGTTTGTGTGATCCATTGCTTGTAAAATGTTTCTTAGGTGAAATAAACATCATCTAAAACATTTCCCAAACTTTTCCTAAAGACAAGTAAATCAAAACACATATATGAAATGAATGGTCATTTTGGCCAATTTAACTCCCATGCCTACTTTGGCTGTCTCAAACTTTCAGAACCTAACAGAAAATTTTCTGGATCTTTGCACCCCTGGAATGTACTCATAACAAGGTATCAAGGCCCACTTTGTGATCATCCAGAAACTTTCAAATGCATAGTTTAAATGACAATTCAAAATTGAATCTTTATCATATGGGAAGATCCCACTTTTTCAAAAAACTACTCAAACAAGCTCAACTTTCAAAACACAAGCATCTGCAGACTCACCAGCACCAATCTAGCAAACCCACCAAAAATCTTTTCAAAATTCAAAACTTGAGTTCATGCGGCCATTTCATCAAACAGGTTGCAGACACAAATCAAACAAACATCAAACACTATAGTGTGCAGTAAAATTGGCCTAACTTGTTTCCTAGTTAGCTCACACCCAGCTCAGTAGATCATCTAGGAAGTTTAACTAAGGACTAGCACCCCTGTGAGCTTGCCATTGCCATCAATGGTGAACAGCCGAGCACCCCCTTGTCACCCTATTGTGGACAGCAGGCTAGAGGAAGAACTAGCCATGCCAACCTTGTCTGGGAGGCAGCCCACCGTCCACCGCCACTACCTGTCCCAGCCGCGAGTGTTGCCAAGCCCTGGACCACGCGCACAAGCTGCCAGCCAGACCGGTAATGCCGAAGCGTGTGCGAGCACCACCTCGACCATCACCCACAGGCGCCTGCCCGCAGGCATACACAATCCCCACCGACCAGAGACTGCCAGACATCCCGTTTGCCGCCCGTGCAGCCACGCCTCATGCCGTCAACGCCGCCGCCTACGCAGAGCACCGACCGTTCCAGACCAAACCTCACCGCCCCATGCCTCGAGACCATGTCATTGAGCATCGCCAGGAGACACCGCACCGTCCCCTACCCTTGCCCATGCCTTTAGCCGCCTGTAACCTCGCCCCCGACGAGCTCACCGTGCTTCCCGACGGTCCCCTCACTCGACTATAAATAGAGACCACCCCCGCACGATTTCTTCACACCATCTCACTCCCCTCTCCTCACTGATCGTGCCACACTGTTCTCAGAGCAAGACAAGCACCACCCCGCCGGAATTTCACCGGAGCCCGCCGCCTCTGGAGAAGAAGGGGGCCAGCAATTAGAGCCGGCCCAGGAGAAGCCACCAGTACCAGGAGATTCGCCGTCGTCGACTTCGTCGTTCGCCTGCCTCGCCGACCCTCACCAGTACCTCGGTGAGCCCCCAGCACCCCTCACTGGTCGCGCTAGGTTTCGTTCTCGCCGGAGTTGTCTCGCGTCGACGATGACTCCCAGCCGTTGGATTAGAACTAGATCGAACGATCGTGTCACTGACGAGTGGGGACACCCACTTAAGCAGCCCGCGGGTGCACTGCGCTTAGCAGGCCGGCCCAGTAACTTTTCCCGCGCAGCCCAGTTATTCAAATTAAACCCTTTTCTATTTCAATTCAAACGCACTTCTGTACCCAACTTCAAAAATCAACTCAGATCGATTCAGTGCACCAAATTTAATGAAACCTATTTTGTTGGAAAGGTCTGTGAATGCTGAATCCAAGCCCGTTGGATTCAAGTCATTTGGATCTATAGATCACCCATGGTAAAAATAACAAGGCAGAAGCTTTTCTGCATTCAAACATTTTTCAAATTTAAACCACAATAGATTTTGAGTTGATTCCAACTCTAAAAAATCACATTTAACCATACCTTTCAGAATATATAAAAATATATAGGTTTACTTGCAGAAATAATGTTCAAGTAATAAAAGAATGCTACATAAGCATTTCTAGCCACTTTAATTAATTAAAATAAAAGGGTGAAACCTTATTAAATTGTGACACCACTTTAAATCACATTCCCATGGACTACAATATGTGGTGATGACATGTGTCAACATGATCCCATGTTTGGTTTGGAGAATATTAAATCTTAAGTAGTTTTTCAATGAGTAGAAATTACTTTTCTAAAAAAATAAAAGGAATTAAATCAAGCCTTAACCTTGTAATGTTAGAGATGATGATAGATCATCTATAGGACCCTTGTGTGTGATGATTGCAAGTAGTTAAGTATTGTTTGATTATTATTACCTCGTATTTATTCATAGACGCTAGTACCGACCAAGGATACGAGGAGGAAGGAGGATACTACGAAGAAGAAGCCGAGGAGAACTTCAACCACTGCTCTGAACAAGGAAATCTTATACTGATATTGATGCAAGCTGATACTATACCTATGCAAGCTAACCCTTGCAAGATACCCTACTGATGCAACAAACCCATACTTGTTCTATGACTACTATATGCCTTAAGCATATGTGATCATACCCACTTGATAAACCAATCCTAGTTTTACTTACAAGCTTCTTACTTTATTTATTTATCAAAGCTTTCTGAGAGTTTACTTAAGTGACTTTTAGATACTAGAAAGATATTTGAAGGTTGCATAAAGAGCATAAAATTTGGCCTAAGTTAGAAACCTGGATATCAGCCTGAGACATAAGGTTATGCTTACTGAAACTCCACTAGTTACCACCCCTCATCAGTACTACCCCCACCTATAGATGCTAGTGCTAAGCATAAAACTTGATCAACTCTTAGATGGGAATACTTGGTGGAAAAATGGTTATGAAAACCTTGGAATGATGGATCATTCTATTGAAATGTTTTGGACATGTGTTTCCAAACACTGGATGATTTTGGTGATGAAATGTTGAGGCATGAGCCTTAGCCCTTTATAAAACTGATGGTTGTCTGGATGCGATACCATTCCAAGTTTATCGTACAACCACAATACCCGAATATTGGGTAGGGCTTGACTGGAAACTTATATTCCTTAGTATTAGTTCCCTCCCGGCCAAGGTCTGAGCTGAGGCTACCTTGTGAAGATTGTCCACCTGTACAGTACCCAAGATGACAGTTGGTCATGGTTGGGAGGCCAAACTCACAGGAGAGGTGCTTATACTAGGGCGTGTAATGGAAAGGTTAGGATTGATTATCCGCATACTAAGTATGGTGAATTCAGGATTTGTTCCTGACGGATGTATCGAAGGTTGTGGTGAAAGTGTACAATCTCTGCAGAGTGTCAAACTATTCGAATAGCCGCGTCCGCGGTTATGGACAGTTGGAGTGGCCATACTTTTCAAAATGACCTGTGAAATGAATTAAGATTTTGACTTGACCACAACAGAGTTGTGATATGAAATACAAGTTCCCACTTAGGAATTATAAAATTGTGACTAGCCTTGGAACCAAGTAGAGATAAATCTGGCTTTTGCAAAACAACCCTAGAGCCTAGTGTCCTATTATCCAAAAACCCTTTCTCATTAGTATTAGTTTGCAGTACTTAAAGAGTACTCATGGCTTTGACCCCAGCTATTCCCATGGCCAGACTATGAAGAGGAGTACCGAAGATGGAACCCGTGAAGGTTACGACAACTAGGATCATCTCCCATCGTCGACATTGCTGTGACCCGAAGATGGAGCTTCGCCTACGCTACCGTTATTATTACGTATTCCGCTGCTTGATGTTGTATTAAGAACTGGATCATGAGATCCCTATTTGTGTAAGAACTTATGTATCGTTTGTAATGGATGATGTACTATGGTATCCAATTCTGTTATGTCTCGCAAAAATGGTAATCCTGGGATTGCGATGTATGGCATAACAGGCATCTAGGATTGAAAAATCCGGGTGTTGACAACTGTGGTGCGTTGGATTAGAAGTAAGATCAACGGCTGAGGGTCATCGTCGATGATGAACTAGTCACCGGAGAGTTCGAACCCTAAGCGCCAGCTGGGGGTCGCTTGGGCTCACCGCTCAGGCGAAGGTCGGCGATGCGGGCGAACGACGAAGTCGACAACGGCGAACCTCCTGGTACCGGAAGCTCCTCCTGGGGTGGACAAAATCGACGCCGCCCTTCTTCTCTAGAGGCGTCCTACTCCGGCGCAATTCCGGCGATGCGCTGCTTGCCTTGCTCCGGGAATGGGGTGGAACGATCAGTGAGGTGAGGGGAGTGAAATGGTGTGAAGAAATCGAGCGGGGGGGGCCTCTATTTATAGTGGCGAGAGGGGACCGACGGGCGCTGGCTGAGCTCGTCGTGGTCAACGGCACAGAGGGATATCGGCGTGGGCGACGGTAGGGGCGGTGCTGTTCTCCCTGACAAAGATCAACGACGTGGTGGCGAGGCATGGGGCAGTGCTGATCGGTCGGAACACTGCGGTGCTCGACGTGTGTGCTGACAGGTTTTTAATGGCGCTTTAACCTGGCGTGTCCGTCTGGCGTCTGAAGCGACGGGCGTGGTTCCTTTGGGGACGGTGGTGATCGTGCGTGCACGGCGGTATGCCTTGTGTATGTGTGTGTCGAGCGTGGCGCACGGGGCGCGCTCTCGTCATGGTTGCAGAGTGGCTTGGCATGGTTGGTGTGTGTGGTCCATGGGTTGGCATCGCTTGCGGCTGGGACAGGGAGTGGCGGTGGGGTGCTAGCTTGCTCCCAGACAAGGTTGGCGAGGCTAGTGTTGCTCATAGCTTGCTGTCGACTATGGGGTGGCAATGGTGCACTCGGCCTGCTCACCATTGATGACAATGGCCAACTTACAGTGGTGCTAGAGATTAGTTAAGGTTGTTAGATGATCTACTACGGCTAGTGGTGTCCAGAGAGGGAACAAGTTAGGCCAGAATCACTGCACACTATAGTGTTTAGGATTTGTTTGATTTGCATCTGCAAGGTGTTTGATGAAATGGCCGCATGAACTCAAGTTTTGAATTTTGAAATTATTTTTGGTGGGTGTGCTAGGCATGTGCTGGTGAGTCTGTAGATGCTTGGGTTTTGAAAGTTGAGTTGGTTTGAGGGGTTTTTGCAAAAGTGGGATCTTCCTATATGAAATAGATTCAATTTTAAACTGTCATTTAAACTAGGCATTTGAATGTTTCTGGATGATCACAAGGTGGGCCTTGGTACTTTTTTATGAGTACTATCAAGGGGTGTAAAGATCCAAACATGTTTATGTTAAGTTCTGAAAGTTAGAGATAGCCAAAGTAGGCATGGGAGTTAATTTGGCCAAAGTGACCATTCACTTAATTTGTGTGTTTTGATTTATTTGTCTTTGGGAAAGTGTGGGGATTGTTTAGATGATGTTTATTTCACCTAAAAATCATTTTACAAGCAAAGAAACACATAATCATGGCAATTCAAAAGAATCCAAATTTTGTCACATACTCATAGGAATGCTTTCATATTTTTAATTGGAAAAGTTTTTGTTAACCCTAATTTTGGTGATTAGAGTTTGATGATTCTAGTTTAATATTTTTGGGATGTTACAAACCTTCCCCCCTTAAACAAAATCTCATCCCGAGATTTGAAAAAGGACGAAAAGATTACCTAGGATTTGAAGAGATCGGGAAACTCTATCCTGATGTGATCTTCGCGCTCCCAGGTAGGTTCCTCTTCTATGTGGTTGCTCCACTGAATCTTGAGAAACTTGATGCTTCGGGTTCTGGTAGTTCTGAAGGCTTCTTCCAAGATACGGATGGGTACTTTGGGATAGGTCAGGTCATCATTGATCTCTATAGTCCGGTGATCAATGTTCTTGAATACTTCAGTCTTCTCCGGGACTTCGAGACACTTGCGAAGTAATGAGATATGGAACACATTGTGCACGACTGACATCTCTTCGGGTAGTTCCAATTGATACGACACTTCTCCTCGACGGTTTAGAATCTTGAAGGGGTCGATATATCTGGGGGCTAACTTACCCTTGAGTTGGAAACGCTGCATCCCTTTCAATGGCGACACTTTTAGATACACAAAATATCCTATGTTGAAGGCGAGGTCTCGACGTCTCTTGTCGGTGTAACTCTTCTGTCTGGACTAGGCTATCTTGAGGTGCTCACGAATCTTGTGAACCTTCTCTTCCGCTTCTCGTAGGATATCGGGTCCAAAAATCTGAATCTCTCCTACTTCCGACCAGTTCAAAGGGTTGCGACACTTTCTTCCGTACATGAATTCAAATGGGGCCATTTGCAAACTAGCTTGGTAACTGTTGTTGTATGAAAATTGTGTGAACGGCAGACAATCTTCCCACCTAGATCCATATTCCAACACACATGCTCTCAACATATCTTCGAGTATTTGGTTTACTCGTTCCGTTTGTCCATCGGTCTGAGGGTGATAAGGGGTGCTGAAATCGAGTCGGGTTCCTAAACCTTCTTGGACTTTCTTCCAGAATCTCGAGGTAAACTGAGTTCCTCGATCCGATACGATGTTCTTGGGGACTCCATGCAAACTGACGATTCTAGCGATGTATAACTCCGCTAGCTTTGAACTCTGTTATGTGGTCTTGACGGGTAAGAAATGGGCGACTTTGGACAACTTGTCCACTATGAACCAGATAGAGTCATTTCCCCTACTAGAACTAGGCAATCCGGTGATAAAGTCCATTCCAACTGAATCCCATTTCCATTCCGGAATCTGCAATGGTTGAAACAATCTAGTGGGTCTTTGATGTCCCACCTTGACTCTCTGACATATATCGCACTTGGCGATATAGCTTCCGATTTCTCTCTTCATCTTATGCCACCAAAATTGCTCTTTCAAATCTTGATACATCTTTTTTCCTTCGGGGTGGATAGAATAAAGAGTATCATGAGCTTCTTTCAAAATAACTTCTTTCAACTCAGAATCTGCTGGTACACAAAGGCGTCCTTTGTACCACAGAACTCCTTCTTCGTCTTTGGTGAATTCGTGTACTTTACCGGTACCGATACGATGCTTGATTCTGTCGATACTAGCATTTCCTTTCTACGCCTCTTTGATCTGGCTGATCAAAGTGGGTTGAAGTTCTATGCTAGCCAAAAATCCTTCACTTACTAATTCCATTCGAAAATCTTCCATTTCTTTGTGCAAGCTTGGTTGCTCCTTCAAAATCATGGAGTTCAAGCGGCACGGCAATCTTCTAAGGGCATCTGCTACCACGTTGGCTTTACCGAGGTGATAGTGAATGTCCAGGTCGTAATCCTTGATTAGCTCAATCCATCTTCTTTGTCTCATATTCAGCTCCTTTTGAGTGAATATATACTTCAGGCTCTTGTGATCCGAATAAATTTCGCAACGGTTTCCCATCAGGTAGTGCCTCCATGTCTTCAGGGCTAGAACTACGGCTGCTAGTTCGAGGTCATGGGTTGGGTAATTCTGCTCATGTTGTTTTAGTTGTCGAGATAGATAAGATATAACTTTGCCTTCTTGCATTAGCACACATTCGAGACCGATCTTGGATGCGTCACAATACACGTCGAAGGGCTTCGTGATATCCGGCATGATTAAGATTAGGGCTAAAATTAATCTCCTCTTGAGTTCTTGAAAACTCGCTTCGCATTTGTCGGTCCATTCAAACTTCTTGTCCTTCTTTAGCAATTGGGTCATGGGTCTGGCGATACTCGAGAATCCTTCTACGAACTTGCGGTAGTATCCCGCCAATCCGAGAAATGCACGAACTTGGGTTTGTGTGGATGGGGCTTGCCAATCTTCGACATATTTCACCTTTGCTAGGTCAATGGCAATTCCTCCGGCTGAGACAATGTGGCCGAGGAATACTACCTCCTGTAACCAGAATTCACATTTGCTAAACTTGGCATACAACTGATGCTCGCTAAGGGTTCCAAGAATGGTCATAAGGTGTAGCTCATGTTCTTCTTCTGATTTGGAATAAATCAGAATGTCATCAATAAAAACAACGACAAACTTATCCAGGAAGTCCATAAAAATCTTATTCATGAGATTCATGAAATAAGCGGGGGCATTGGTTAATCTAAAAGACATGACGGTATACTCGTATAATCCATATCGGGTGGTAAAGGTAGTGTTTGGAATATCCTCTGCGCGAATCTTGAGTTGATGATAGCCTGTTCTAAGATCAATCTTAGAAAACACTTTGGCACCGTTCAACTGATCAAACAAATCTTCTATCTTGGGCAATGGGTATTTGTTCTTGATGGTGAGATCATTAAACTTCCGGTAATCCATACACAAATGGTTTCCTCCATCCATCTTGTCCACGAACAAGACAGGTGATCTCCATGGTGACGCACTTGGTTGAATCAATCTAATTTCCAACATGGAATCCAGTTGCTTCTTCAGTTCTGCTAATTCCGACGGGTTCATACTATATGGTCTTTGCGCTATAGGTCCTGTTCCGGGGATTAGTTCGATGATAAACTCGATATCCCGATCTAGGGGCATACCGGGCAAAACATCTGGAAATACATCTGGGTATTCACAGACTATCCGGACTTGGTCAATGGTAGGTTGGGCTATACTCTTGTTGCACTTGAATTGACGAGGTAAGGTTTCAGATACATGCTCGACTGATATTCCGGCTGTACTGGTCATGGTTATGGCTTTCTTGGCACAGTCAATTAATCCTTTATGTTTGGACATCCAATCCATTCCTAGTACTACTTCCAAACCTTTAGTTCCGAGTACTATCAGATTATCATAAAAATCTATGCCATGGATTCGGATAGGGACGGCTTTGCAAATTTGCCTAGCTTTGGTGGTTGAACTGGGGATTTGAACAATCAGAACATGCTTCTGTTTTGTTGGTTCAATCTTACTAGTGCAGGCAAATTCTTCGGTGACAAATGAGTGCGATGCACCAGAATCAAACAACACTCTAGCAAGAACTGAATTAATAGAAAACATACCCATCACGACGTCTGGCGCTTCCTGAGCTTCTTCATCATGCATGAGAAAAAGACGGTCGTTGTGGTTGAGCGAGTTCCCTGGGGCAAACCTTCTTCCAGGCAGAACACGACGCTGCTGCTGAGCTGGGGAATTTGCATTGGGGGTTGCGGCATTCTTCTTGTTGAGGCACTCGTTGGAGTAGTGACCCTTATTTCCACAGTCATAACAAGTCACTTGCGACTTGTCCTTTGCTGCAACCGGCACAGCATTGCTTCCAGTCCTCGGGGCAGTGTTGGTGTTGGCGGTAGCGTTGTTGTTGTTGAACTTGGGTGGGGCACGGTTGAAATTCCCAGAGTTGTCGGGGTTATTGTGATTTCCTCCGAGCCTTGGGTTTCCACAGTTGGGATAGGTCGGACGGTTCATCGGGGGTCTGTTGGTTCATCGGGGGGTTAGGGCGATACTTTGTGGTCTGATGGGTTCCTGGCTGATGCATCATGCGACCCTTGCGGTTCTCATTGGCTTGGTTGATCTTTCCTTCCATCTGGATGGCAGAGTCGACAAGGGCTTCAATATCAGCAAAGGGGATATTGACTAACACTGTCTGCATCTCATCGTGCAGACCATTCAAGAATCTCTCCTTCTTCTTGGCTTCGGTATCGATCTCATCCGTGGCATACCTAGCTAATGACAAGAATTTGTCACGGTATTCCACTACGGTCATCCTTCCTTGCTTCAGTTCTCTGAACTCATCTCTCATTCTCTTGATCAAACCCGGTGGCACATGGGTTCTGCTGAACTTGACCTTGAATTCCTCCCAGGTCATCATCTGTCCTCCGGTCATTGCACGAACGATGTTCCACATGCTCTGGCATCTCCGGCTAGATAGTGGGTGGCGAACAGAACTTTCTCATTAGCTTCCACTCCGGCGACTTCTAGGTTGTTTTCCATGGTTTGCAGCCAATCGTCTGCATCTAGGGGCTCTTCCGACTTAGTGAAAACGGGTGGGTTGGTGTTCTGGAAATTCTTGAGCTTAGATCCATGGTTGTCCTGGTTTCCGTGGCCTTGATTGTTGTGGGCTAGCTGAGCTATGTGCTGAAGGGTGGCTAGGTTGGCTTGACGTTCGGCTCTTTCAGCTTCACGGTCAGAAACCAACATTTGCAGGATCTGCAACATCGGGTCCGAGGATGAACCACTTCCTCCGCGTGGCATCTGAAGATTGAGATAGATCATGACAAAAGAGGGAAATTTCTAAGGTTCAGGGACTTTGAAAAGTTTTTAAAGTTTGACTCAGATTTTTCTAGAAACTTTCTTTTCATTCACTCATTTCTAGCACACGATACAAACACACACCACAACAACATAAACAGATGGTTTTAAGAACCATTCTGGAAACTACGATACAGTGGGACCGAATACAACTCACTATGCTAGTGCTCAAGTACTACTACTCCTCGGAGTCGGTGTAGTCGTCATCCTTATCATCCTCATCGTCATCGATGAAGGCGAAATCATCCTCATCGGTGAAGAAGTCCATAGCCTGATCCTCCAGTAAATCATCGTCATCGCTGAGATAGGAGTAGGGATCTCCACGAAGATCCTCTCCGGCATTCTCCCTTTCCTCTAACTGCATGTCCCTCTTGTGGATGGTCTCCTCCAAGTCCGAGATACGGTGGCGAAGACGGGCAATGATGCGCTCCTTCTTGTCGAGCTGACGACGGCGAGACTTGCGATCCTTTGCTAGCATGGCGATGGTCTGATCCTTTGTATTGATGATGGCGTACTTGTGGTTGGAGTAGTCACGGCAATTGTCCAATTCCTGCTGACGATCATACATCATGAAGCTGAGGTGGTCCAAGTGGGTCTTCAGCTCGGGGTGGTATGGGGCTTCCAGTGGCTGTCCCATAGCATCACGCCTTGGAAAAAACTCAAAGCGGGTACCATTGATCTGATTGATACTCTGGCCACACAGACGGGCAAGAGCTTCCTGCATGGCCCTGGCAAGTCCATCGAGCCAGTTGTTCTCTCTTAAGGTGAACTGAATTCCCTCAGTAGTGGGAGGTTCAATCTTTCCTCGGAGATTTGCAACAATTAGCCATTGCAGATCTTCTCCTCCTTGATCATTGAGCTGAGCTCCGAAGAACTCGAGGTGCGGATGCTCTAGAAGTTCCGAAAGCTGGTCCAAATCCTGCTCAAAGATAAGGTCTCCTCCATTCCCCAACTGATAAAACATGTTGTACTTCACGTCCATCTATAAGAATATAGGATGAGTAAGTTAGTAGAGTGATCAAGTGTGTCAAATTTTATGTATTTTGCAAGAGTTTTTGAGGAACATGAATTTTTATGAAAGAATCAAGGTGATAAGAATGGGAATAAGTTTTTGTAAATATTTGCTTCCTTTGGTTTTGAAACTAAGTTTTTGATTCAAACGTCCAGCCTAACTAGGGTCTCCTATGGTCAGGATGGCTCCGATACCAACTTGTCAACACCCGGATTTTTAATCACAGATGTCTGTTATGCCATACATCGCAATCCCAGGATTACCATTTTTGTGAGACATAACTGATTTGGATACCACAGTACATCATCCATTACAAACCATACGTAAGGTCTTACACAAATAAGGATCTCATGATCCAGTTCTTAATACAACTCAAGCAGCGGAATAACGTAATAATAATGGTAGCGTAGGTGAAGCTCCATTTCGGGGTCACAGGCAATGCTGATGATGGGAGATGATCCTAGTTGTCATAACCTTCCTGGGGTCCATCCTCCTGGTACTCCTCTTCATAGTCTGGCAACGGGAATAGCCAGGGACAAAGCCATGAGTACTCTTTAAGTACTCGCAAACTAGTACTAACAAGTGAAGGGGTTTTTGTAGTAGGACACTAAGCTCTAGGGTTGTTTTGCAAAAAGCCAGATTTACCTCTACTAAGTTTAGAAACAAAGAAAGCTAGTTGAACTTTTATAACACCTAAGTGGGAACTTGTATTTCATCTCACAACTCTGTTGTGGTCAAGTCAAAGTCTCAATTCATTTCACAAGTCATTTTAAAAACATCTGACAGGGGAACAGTATGGCCACTCCAATTATCCATAACCGCGGACGCGGCTATTCGAATAGTTTGACACTCTGCAGAGATTGTACACTTTCACCACAACATTCGATACATCCGTCAGGAACAAATCCTGAATTCACCATAATCAGTATGCGGATAATCAATCCTAACCTTTCGATTACACGCCCTAGTATAGGCACCTCTCATGTGAGTTTGGCCTCCCTACCATGACCAACTGTCATCTTGGGTATTGCACAGGTGGACAATATTCACAAGGTAGCCTCAGCTCAGACCTTGGCCATGAGGGAACCAATACTAGGGTATATGACTTTCCAGTCAAGACCTACCCAAATCTCGGGTATTGTGGTTGTACGGTAAAATTGGAATGGTATCGCATCCAAACAACCATCAGTTCTATAAAGGGCTAAGGCTCATGCCTCAACATTTTCATCATCCAAATCATCTGGTGTTCGGAAACACATGTCAAAACATCTCAATAGAATGATCCATCATTCCAAGGTTTTCATAACTATTTTTCCACCAAGTATTCCCATCTAAAGTTGAATCAAGTTTTTATGCTTAGCACTAGCATCTACAAGTGGGGGTAAGTACTAATGAGGGGTAGTAAACTAGTGGAGTTTAACTAAGTTCAATCTCATGCCTTAGGATGATATAAAGATTATCTAGCTTAGGCCAAATTTTATGCTCTTTATGCAACCTTCAATTATCTTCCTTGACTCTACAAGTCACTTAAGTAAACTCTAAGTAATAGCTTTGATAAAGAAATAAAGTAGAAGCTTGGAAGTAAAACTAGGATTGGGTATCATCAAATGTGTCTAACCAAGCATGCTTAGTGCATTGCATAGGTTATTTAACTCTCATAATTGCAAGTGTTAGCTTGCCTTGTGCAGAGCAGTGGTTGAAGTTCTCCTCGGCTTCTTCTTCATAGTATCCTCCTTCCTCCTCGTATCCTTGGTCGGTACTAGCATCTATAAATAAATACGAGGTACACAATCACCAAACAATACTTAACTACTTTCAATCATCATACAAAAGAGTTCTATAGATGATCTAGCATCATCACTAATATTACAAGATTAAAGCATTTGTCTTATTTATTTTTAGAAAAGTAATTTCTACTCATTGAAAAACTTCTTAAGATTTAATATTCTCCAAACCAAACATGGGATCATGTTGACACATGTCATCACCACATATTTCAGTACATGGGAATGTGATTTAAAGTGGTGTCACAATTTAATAAGATTTAACCTTTTATTTTAAATAAAAATAAATGACTAGAAATGCCTATGTGGCATTCTTTTATTACTTGAACATTATTTCTGTAAGTAAGACCATATGTTTTTATATATTCTGAAAGGTATGATCAAATGTGATTTTTGAGAGTTGGAATCAACTCAAAAGCTATTATGGTTTAAATTTGAAAAATGTTTGAATGCAGAAAATTTTCTGCCTTGTTATTTTTACCAAGGTTGATCTATAGATTCAAATGATTTGAATCCAATGGGCTTGGATTAAGCATTTCAAAACATTTCTAACAAAATTGGTTTCATTCAATTTGGTTCAGTAAATCAAGCTGAGTTGATTTTTGAAACTAGGTACAGAACTATGTTTGAACTAAAATGGAAAAAAGCTAAATTCAAATGACTGGGCTGCGCGGGAAAGGTTATTGGGCCGGCCCAGTGTCAATCCGCGGTGCAGGGCACGACTGACGGGGCGGGTCTACTGGTTAGTGACTCTTTAAATGCGAAGCGGTACGGCGCACTATGGTGCGTTGGATTAGAAGTAAGATCAACGGCTGAGGGTCGTCGTCGACGATGAACTAGTCACCGGCGAGTTCGAACCCTAGCGGCTCAGTGGGGGTCGTCGGGGGCTCACTGGGGCTCAGGCGAAGGTCCGCGATGCGGGCGAACGACGAAGTCGACGACGGCGAACCTCCTGGTACCGGCAGCTCCTCCTGGGGTGAACGAAATCGACGGCGCCCTTCTTCTCCAGAGGCGGCCTGCTCCGGCGCAATTCCAGCGATGCACCGCCCGCCTTGCTCCGGGAATGGGGTGGAACGATCAGTGAGGTGAGGGGAGTGAAATGGTGTGAAGAAATCGAGCGGGGGAGGCCTCTATTTATAGTGGTGAGAGGGGACCGACGGGCGCGGGCTGAGCTCGTCGTGGTCGATGGCACATAGGGCTATCGGCGTGGGCGACGGTAGGCGGCGGTGCTGTGCTCCCTGGCAAAGCTCAACGACGTGGTGGCGAGGCGTGGGGCGGTGCTGATCGGTCAGAATTATGCGGTGCTCTGAGCGTGCCCGACGGGAGTTTTAATGGCCCACAGCGCGCATGGTCCGTGCCGTGGCGAACGGGCGTGTCTGCGGGGTTGCTGGGACGGTGGTGATCGCGCGTGTACACGGCGAAGGCGGCGCGCGGTATGTGGGCGTGTGTCGAGCGTGGCGCACGGGGCGCGCTCTCGGCATGGTTGCAGAGCGGCTTGGCATGGTCGGTGTGTGTGGTCCATGGGTTGGCATCGCTTGCGGCTGGGACAGGGAGTGGCGGTGGGGTGCTAGCTTGCTCCCAGACAAGGTTAGCGAGGCTAGGGTTGCTCATAGCTTACTGTCGACTATGGGGTGGCAATAGTGCACTCGGCCTGCTCACCATTGATGACAATGGCCAGCTTACAATGGTGCTAGAGATTAGTTAAGGTTGTTAGATGATCTACTACGGCTAGTGGTGTCCAGAGAGGGAACAAGTTAGGCCAGAATCACTGCACACTATAGTGTTTAGGATTTGTTTGATTTGCATCTGCAAGGTGTTTGATGAAATTGCCGCATGAACTCAAGTTTTGAATTTTGAAATTATTTTTGGTGGGTGTGCTAGGCATGTGCCGGTGAGTCTGTAGATGCTTGGGTTTTGAAAGTTGAGTTGGTTTGAGGGCTTTTTGCAAAAGTGGGATCTTCCCATATGAAATAGATTCAATTTTAAACTGTCATTTAAACTATGCATTTGAATGTTTCTGGATGATCACAAGGTGGGCCTTGGTACTTTGTTATGAGTACTATCAAGGGGTGCAAAGATCCAAACATGTTTCTGTTAAGTTCTGAAAGTTAGAGATAGCCAAAGTAGGCATGGGAGTTAATTTGGCCAAAGTGACCATTCACTTAATTTGTGTGTTTTGATTAATTTGTCTTTGGGAAAAGTGTGGGGATTGTTTAGATGATGTTTATTTCACCTAAGAATCATTTTACAAGCAAAGAAACACATAATCATGGCAATTCAAAAGAATCCAAATTTTGTCACATACACATAGGAATGCTTTCATATTTTTAATTGGAAAAGTTTTTGTTAACCCTAATTTTGATGATTAGAGTTTGATGATTCTAGTTTTATATTGTTGGGATGTTACAGCTATGTTTCTCTGGCGTGTTCGGGGGTGCGTTGGTGTGGACTAGGAGTAGACTGTAATAGTATATAGGAAGGAAACCACTTTGGTCCTTGGTGGCAAAATAATTTCAAACTTTTTCGGTTTAGAAATTCTACTTGCTTCCCAGACATCTGGAGGGAAGGTTATTCAAAAGTCTATCATTCACATTAGTACTTCTTATATTATCTTTATATTTTCTTATCTCTTACAATACCATACCACTACAAGTATTTTTTAGGGGTATTTTAGGGTTTAGGATTGTGCAATAATATGTCCGATCTTAGGGTAAGGGGTTGAGGGTATGTTTAGGCTTTTTAGGGGTTTAGGGTTTAGGGGGTTAGGGTTTGGGGAATTTTCAATCATAATGTTCAAACTTTATTCCTATATTTGTCGAATAGAATTGTGTTACCGAATTAATAGAAGTGTCTGAAAATTTGATCTATAAGTGTGCATGATAGCTGCTTGGTCAAGATTTAGTGGTTTAGTGTTTCGGGTTTTAGGGTTAGGCGTTTAGTGTTCAGGTTTTAGGGTTTAGGGTTTAGGTATTTAGGGTTTAGTGTTTCAGGAAGTTTCAATAAAGTTCAAGCTTTATGCATATATTCATGGAATAGAATGACTTAGCAACAATTTAATAATGAAAGTACCTCAAAATTTGATCTATATATAATACCTGCTTGGTTTGGGTAGTTTATGGGACAAGGTTTTAGGGTTTTAGTATTGAGGGTTTAGGGCTTTGGTTTTTTGGGGTAGTTTAGGGTTTAGGGTTTAAGAATTTTTCAATAATATATATATATGTTCGATCTTAGGGTTAGGGGTCAAGGGGTTTAGGGTTTTTAGGGGGTAGAGGGTTTAGCGTTAAGGCTTTAGGGGGTTAGGGTTTAGGTTATTTTCAATAATGTTCGAACTTCCATGAATAATAATGGCGTTAGCGCAATTTAATGAAAGTATCTCAAATTTTTATCTATGATGAGTGCATGATACGTGCTTGCTTGGTTAGGGTTGTTTATGGGTCGAGGATTTAGGCTTTTAGTATTGAGGGTTTAGGGTTTTGAATTTTTTAGGGTTAGTTTAGGGTTTAGGAATTTTTCAATAATATGTCCGAGCTTAGGGTTGAGGGTTTATGGTTTTTAGGGGTATATGGTTTAGGCTTTAGGGAATTTTCAATAGTGCTTGAGCTTTCATGAATTAGAATAGTGTTAGCGCAATTTAATGAAAGTATATCAAATTTTGATCTATTAGTGCATGATACCTAATTGCTTGGTTAGGGTCGTTTATGGGCCAAGGGTTTAGGGTTTTAGTATTGAGGGTTTAGGGTTTTGTTTTTTGGGGTAGTTTAGGGTTAAGGATTTTTTTCTATAATATGTCCGAGCTTAAGGTAAGGGGTTGAGGGTACGTTTAGGGTTTTAAGGGGGTTAAGGTTTAGGGAATTTTCAATAATGTTCGAGCTTTCCTGAATTAGAATAGCGTTAGAGCAATTTAACAAAAGTATCACAAATTTTTATCTATAAGTGCATGATACCCGCTTGGTCACGGTTTAGGGTTGTAAAGTTTAAGTTTTTGGTTTTAGGGAACTTTCAATAATGTTCAAGCTTTATGCTCAAATTCGTGGAATGGAATGACGTTAGCACAGTTTAATGAAGTATATCTCAAATCTTGTTCCATAAGTCAATGATATATCTCCTTGGCCACGGTCGTTTAGGGGTTTATGGGTTCAGGTAATTTTCAATAATGTTCAAGCCTTTAGCTTATATTCGTCGATTAGAATGGTGTTGCCCAATTTAATGTAAGTATCACAAATTTGATCTATAAGTGCATGATACTTCTAGGCCTGGTTAGGGTTCAGGGGTTTAGTGTTTAGGGTTTTATGCTTTCCGGTATTTTCAATAATGTTCAAGCCGCTTTATGCTTTTAGTCGTTGTATAGAATGGTGATACCGTAATTTAATGAAAGTATCTCTGAAATTTGAATCTATAAGTGCATGATACCTGCTTGGTTAGGGTTTAATTGTGGTTTGAGGTTTTAAGGTTTAGGGTTTTAGTATTTAGAGATTTAGGGTTTAGGGGTTGTTTATTAGGGTTTTGGGTTTAGGGAATTTTCAGTAATGTTCAGCAAGCTTTATGCTTATATTCGTCGAATAGAATGGCGTTGCCCAATTTAATGTAAGCATCTCATATTCGATCTACAAGTGCATGATACTTGCTTGGTCAGGGTTTAGGGGTTTAGTGTTTAGGGTTTCATGGTTTCGAGATTTTTCAATAATGTTCAAGCAGCTTTATGCTTTTCATCATGGAAGGTGTTACCGTAATTTAATGAAAGCATCTCAAATTTAAATCTATAAGTGCATGATACCTACTTGGTTAGGGTTTAATTGAGGGTTGAGGGGTTTAAGTTTTAGGGTTTAGAGAATTTTCAGTAATTTTCAAGATTTATGCTTATATTCATGGAATATAATAGAGTTACCGCAGTTTAATGAAAGTATCTCAAATTTTGATCTATAAGTGCATGATACATGCTTGTTTAGGGTGTATGTGGGTTGAGGGTTTTAGTATTTATGGGTTTAGGGTTTAAGTTTTAGGGGTTGTTTAGGGTTGTGTGTTTAGGGAATTTTCAATTGTGTTCAAGCTTTATTCCTATATATTCGTCGAATAAATTGGTGTTACACAAATTAATAGATGTATTTGAAAATTTGATTTATAAGTGTGCGTGACAACTGCTTGATCAATATTTAGGGGTTTAGTGTCTCGGTTTTTAGGGTTAGGGGTTTATTGTTTCAGGTTTTAGCGTTTAGGGTTTCGGTTTTAAGTACATAGGGTTTTAGGGTTTCGGGAATTTTCAATAAAGTTCGAGTTTATGCATATATTCATGGAACAGAATGACTTAGCAACAATTTAATAATTGAAGTATCTCAAATTTTGATTTATATATAAGTGTATGATACCTACTTGGTTAGGGTTGTTTATGGGTCGAGGGTTTAGGGTTCTAGTATTGAGAGTTTATGGTTTTGCTTTTTAGGGGTAGTTTAGGTTTAGTGTTTAAGAATTTTTCAATAATATGCGCGAGCTTAGGGTTACGGGTTGAGGGTTTTAGGGTTTTTAGGGGTATATGTCTTAGGGTTAAGGCTTTATGGGGTTAGGGTTTAGGGTATTTACAATAATGTTTGATCTTTCGTGAATTTGAATGGCATTGCGCAATTTCATGAAAGTATCTCAAATTTTGATATATGAGTGCATGATACGTGCTTGGTTAGGGTTGTTTATGGGTCGAGGGTTTAGGCTTTTAGTATTGAGGGTTTAGGGTTTTTTTTTTTAGGGGTAGTTTAGGGATATTAAGGTTTTAGGATTTTTTTCAATAATATATCCGAGCATACGGTTACTGGTTGAGGGTATGTTTAGGGTTTTTAGGGGTATAGGGTTTAGGCTTTAGGGGGGTAGGGGTTAGGGAACTTTCAATAATGTTCGAGCTTTTGTGAATTAGAATGGCGTTAGCGCAATTTAATGGAGGTATCTAAAATTTTGATCTATGAGTGCATGATACATGCTTGCTTGGTTAGGGTTGTTTATGGGTCAAGGGTTTAGGGTTTTAGTATTGGGGGTTTAGGGTTTTGTTTTTTAGGGGTAGTTTAGGGTTTAGGAATTTTTTAATATGTACAAGCTTAGGGTCAGGGGTTGAGGGTTTAGGGTTTTTAGGGGTATAGGGCTTAGGGTTTAGGTTTTAGGGGGTTAGGGTTTAGGGTTTAGGGAATTTTCAATAATGTTTGAGATTTCGTGAATTAGAATGGATTAAGCATAATTTAATGAAAGTATCTCAAATTTTGATCTATAAGTGCATGATACCAACTTGGTTATGGTTGTTTATGGGTCGAGGGTTTAGGGTTTTAGTATTGAGGGTTTAGGGTTTGGGTTTTCTATGGGTATTTAGGGTTTAGGAATTTTTCAATAATATGTCCGAGTTTAGCATGAGGGGTTGAGGGTGGTTTAGGGTTTAGGGCTTAGGGCTTAGGGTACGTGCAGATGCGCACTAGTGGCATAGATTATCCGTTAGGGTGACTTCCCAACAGACGCTGGTTCCATTCCTGAGTACTCCTAAGCAAGTACATTAGGGGGAGTAGATAGATTTTGTTCCTCGTCGTATTAATATTTTGTCCTCGGGCAACCTGGACATGACTAGTACGGTTCTGCCGGCATAATTTCTGCTTTTGGCAGTACAGGATGAATGAATTTGGAACTTTCTCTATCACATTACTATACTACTACTAGTAGTACTGTACTCCGTATTTTTTCGGATGTATAGTAAAGTAGTGAAGTCTGTTTTGTCAAGATGCATGCCAGGAGAATGAGATATCCAAATTTCTACTCCAGCTCGATGGCTCAAGACACGAGACAGCTAGTACTCCTCTAGCCTCCGACTGTCGCCCAGATCAAAATGAGCAAGCACAAGATTGTCTATCTGGAACATTGCCATGGCCATTTATTACCTGTGGAGCTTTACCTTTTCTTTGCTGCGAGGCACCTGCAACTCTAGTAGCTGCTCCACTACTAACATGCTATGATGAGGCCCTACAGCTACTAGACAGTAGTACTACTCTAGTAGCTACTCTCGTCACATTGCACATTTCTTCTCCAAGAGGTGGAGTTCCTTTTTTCTGAGAGAGGAAACCTTTAGTTGGAGCTCCTTGAAACTATGGCTCTAGTATTTGCTGGAGGTTTGTGTAAATAGCCTCAATTGGAGTCCCACTGCCCACTCGCCCACCTTCTGTAGGACTAGTACTTCGCAACATCAGCCTTTGTCTTCTCCATCTCACCCTGGCCACCAGCTGCCGCCAACGATCTTCCCTCTCCTCCCCTCCCTCCCACCCACCCACCCACCCACAAAAAACCCCAAAAAGACCATCTGGGGCCTCCTTCCATGGTGAGATCGAGCAAGGTCAGTAAAGATCCTGATCAGTTTCAGATTGTGTTCACCGAAGGACGCCTTCAAGTACTCATCAACCATTGCGACGCCACCACCGCCACAAGCCTCGTCGGTTCATCCAAACATATTCTTCAATCAGCAAAAGAGAGCACAACTACGCGTGTTTCTCAGCCGTTTGGCCTCCCATGTGTTCTTCATTCTCACCCGGCAGTGAGACCGTGGGAATCCAAAAACTACATCAAAGTGGCAGGCATCCCGTGCAAGCTGAAGTCGCTGGATAGGTTTTCCTCCGATGCTGTGATGCCAAATGGTTTTGATGAGCGGCGAGCAGGAGGCAATGGAGATTGGATCGTCACGGTTGGACCTGATTTTATATGGGACCTTGTCAACGTGTACACTCGTTGCAGTATTGTTCTTCTGCAAGTGCCGGGTTTTGAGCCGACCAAAGGTTCTGCACTTAAATTCTAGGATGATGCTGATGAAGGTCGACGTACTGAAGTGCAGAAGATAGCCATTTGCCAAGTTTCGACAGCTGCTGGGGGATACAAGAATTTCTCTCTTGTAGCCATCTTCGAATTCAAGATTGTTGTCCTTAAGGGGAATGATAGCAATGGATGTTCAGTTTGTGTGAACGAGTTTCAGCGCTACTTCAGATACTGTGATGCTATTATCCAACATGATCGTGTGTTCGCCGTGACCTAGAACTGCAGTGTTTATGCACGGAAGCCTCCAAAACTTAGTAAATTCTCCTTGCTACATATTTTATTAGCTTTATTCCTGAATCGATGTAAGCTAATTGTTCTGAAAATTCATTCGTTAGTAGGAATTTCACATAGTAGGAATTTTAGCCTCTTTGATTTGAACGAATTCCATAGGAATTTCAGATGAATGCAATCTTTGGTAAGTTTTCTTACATATAAGTAGTTTGATTCATATGATTGAGTTCTGCTGATAGTATTGCTTTGCTCCCAGTACATCCCACGGAAAATATGATATCTGCTTTTACTAACGCGAGATTCAGATATTATTCCTGAATCGATGTAAGCTAATTTTTGTGAACTTTCATTGGTTAGTAGGAATTTCATATGAATTTTAGCCTCTTTGATTCGAAGAATTCCCTAGGAATTTCATAGGAATGCAATCTTTGGGAATTTTTCTTACATATATGTAGTTTGATTCATATGATTGAGTTCTGCTAATAGTATTGCTTTGCTCCTAGTACATCCCATGGAAAATATGATATCTACTTGTAGAACTTACGCGAGATTCAGATATTATTCCTGAATTGATGTGCTAATTTTTTTGAACTTTCATTGGTTAGTAGGAAATTCGTAGGAATTTTGGCCTCTTTGATTCGAAGGAATTCCCTAGGAATATTAGAGGAATGCAATCTTTGGGAAGTTTTCTTACATATAAGTAGTTTGGTTCATATGATTGTGTTTTTCTCATAATATTGCTTTGCTCCTACTATATCCCGTTGAAAATATGATATCTACTTGTAGTACTTAGGCGAGATTCTGATATTATTTCTGAATTGATGTAAGCTAATTTTTCTGAACTTTCATTGGTTAGTAAGAATTTTATAGGAATTTTAGCCTCTTGGTTTGGCAGGAATTACCTGAATTTCATAGGAATGCAATATTTATGAATTTTTCTTACATTTAAGTAGTTTGATTCATAGGATTGAGTTTTGTTGATAGTATTGCTTTGTCTCCTAGTACATCCCATGGAAAATATGGTTTCTACTAGTAGTACTTACGTGAGACTCAGATACTAGATGTATGATATATCATTGTTATATAGTAGTATTATAATAGGTAAAGCTCAAAAAATATAAATTTGATCGACATCTATAAAGTATGGGTGCATATTTAGGGCCTATTTGATTCAAAGGATTTTCATAGAAAATTTGTAGGATTAAATCGTATGGAGAAAATTGCAGCTACCACCACCCTTTGTGGCGTTTGTTGCACAAAACACGAAAACAAACCATTTTTTACAACTAGCATAGTTTATTGCTTCATTCTTTGCATCCAACCTAAATTAATAACTTAGCCTTGATAAATTACATTTAACATCAGCCAGTGTAGTATTTGTTGCATAAAACACAGAAATAAGAAAAATATTGTAGCTAGCATAGTTTGTGACTTAATTATTTGCATAGTTTTGGTACATAATAGGCTACATAAAAATCACAAAATCGTGTATCTGCAAATGAAAAAGACATCATTTTATTTCAAAAAAATTATGTCCCATGTGAAAATATATTTTGATACAAATTTGCCCGTACATACTACACATGTATATGCATTTGTACATTTTAAGAGACATACAAATACCGGTAAATATTTATTTTCGTAATATATTTATTTATTGGTAATATATTTTTTGGTGCCTATGTCAAAAAATATTTTTTGGTAATATATTAATTTTAAAATATTTATGTTTTTAATGTTATGCTGCAAGCAAAACAGGAGGCATGACCAACTAGTTAACAAGGCTAAGTTGTTCATTTGGGTGAGGTGCAGAAAATTAAGCCACAACTGTGCTATGTATAAAAACGACTTTGTTTCTATGTTTTGTGCAATTTTCTCAATCCTATTGGAAATTTTCCTACCATGGTCATTTGAGTGGTAAGAAAAGATAAGGTAAGATGCTAAACCTCATAAAAATAATCCTTGTTGGTTATCCTTTGGTATACAACACGCCAAAATTTTGTAGATCGAACCTTTGCTTTTTTCCCTATGAACTTTACATTTCAGATCCTATAGGATTATTTCCTATTTCATTGATCCTATGAATCAAACACCGTGTATAGAAGAATTTCCAACATATCCCCATTTCGAAAAAAGGAGAATTTCCATAGCATCTCCCAAGGTAGGCATATTTTTTACGCAATCAAACATCCTAACTATAATCAAGATATTTGAAAATAGTATATCAACTTCTACAATGTCAGATCAATATCAGGTTTATTTTCATGTTACATTTCCTTTCCCTTTGAAGGTCCTTTGCTTATCCAATCTCAACGCGATGTGCTTTACGTGAAATATGAGCTTGCTGATGACGATGAGGAGGATGATCTTGGTACGTGGTGGTTAGCAAGATCTGCCAATGGTTCAAGATTTCTTATGGTCTAAACATCAGGTTATGCAATTGCTAATGATACTAGTGTTGTTCACTATGGTCACACCGTTTGCACCTATCCTTATGGGTTTGACTGCATGGTGTCCTCGATGAACACAAGCCAGTTACATGCAGCTAACCCATGGAAAAGGGTTACTGATCTTGGATCATATTCTCTTTTCCTTGGCGTGAACTATCTGATACACATTGTAGTAGGCGGTGCAAATGATCCGCCAGGGCATCTGACGAGAAGGAACTGTGTTTACACCTCACACGAAGCAGTTGGTTGCGAGTACAGGACGCATCCTAAAATTTGGAGCTTCAGTCTGAATGGTGATGTAGCTATTGGTTTCCACAACAACAGTTGCTGGATATGGTCGGAGGCTCCATTTTGGTTCATCCCAAGCTTCTTAAACGCCCTGTGAAGGTCCTTTGCTTATCCAGTCTCCACGCGATGTGCTTTACGTGAAATATGAGCTTGCTGATGACGATGAGGAGGATGATCTTGGTACGTGGTGGTTAGCAAGATCTGCCAATGGTTCAAGACTTCTTATGGTCTAAACATCAGGTTTAACAGGCAATGCAATTGCTAATGATACTAGTGTTGTTCACTATGGTCGCACCGTTTGCACCTATCCTTATGGGTTTGACTGCATGGTGTTCTCGATGAACACAAGACAGTTACATGCAGCTAACCCATGGAAAAGGGTTACTGATCTTGGATCATATTCTCTTTTCCTTGGCGTGAACTATCTGATACACATTGTAGTAGGCGGTGCAAATGATCCGACAGGGCATCTAACGAGAAGGAACTATGTTTACACCTCACACGAAGCAGTTGGTTGCGAGTACAGGACGCATCCTAAAATTTGCCGCTTTAATTTGAATGGTGATGTAGCTATTGGTTTCCACAACAACAGTTCCTGGATATGGTCGGAGGCTCCATTTTGGTTCATCCCAAGCTTCTTAAACGCCCTGGAGTGGAACGAGCCGGTTCAAGGATAGCTCATTTGGTCTCGATCTTTTGTTCAACTCTTTGTTTTGGCCGGTTTAGCTGATGTAAGTACTACTCAACATTTAGTTTCGCACTCGGTCCGGCTTGTAATATACTCCATATGACCAAACTCCTTTTGTAAATTTGGTAGTTTCTCCAGTATGTATGTTTCACCAAGCTCGTAAAAGAACTTTATTTAGGAGTAAAGTTGTAACTCTACTAGTACTACCTAATTTCTTCCAGAATGTTGTACTATATACTAGTTGTATAGCAGTTCCGTAGTTTTGTTTCTTTTTTCCCTGCAGTTTAGGTCCTGTAACAAGCTACTGTAGGGTAAGTTGGACCTGTAGGTACTACGCTCTAACTGCATGCGGTGGATCATGAAGTTTCCAGGTTTACAAGTAAAAACATATCGCTCATTATGGCATCGCTAGTGATTTGACAAGGCAGTACTGTACAACGGTGTGCTAGTCTCGATGAAGCTAGCTGGAGTTAGTGATTTGATAAGAGAGAGAGAGAGAGTTTTGCACATGCCGGTGCATGTGGCAGCGCGTTCCTTCTGAGACAAGCTGGATTTAACTCCCTCATCGGCCTCCCCCCACGCACATACAAGTCAGTCCCTTCTTCCATCTACTACCGCGCTCTGGCCTCTTGCTGCATATTGTTGCCGACCAGCTCCTCGACTCCGTCCTCTACAGGTGGTGGCGAGATCGGTGCGGCAACCTTCTGTAGGGAGGCGGCGCATCCATCATCCCTGTCCCGCGGCGGCAATGGCGGTTTGTGAAATACTACAACACTCATACCTATTCCCTTCATTTCATAATACACGATGTTTTAGCTTTTGTGAAACGAGTGTATCTAGATTCACTCCGAACTTACATGGTAGAGTTGATGATGTCGTTAAATTTTACTTGTCTATGGTGCAACTAAACCTGGGGATGGTTTGAAAACTTCCCCATACCCCAACTGAACCCGAACTATTTTTCTCGTTTGCCCAACCCAAACTAAAACCATCTAAAAGTAATATCAACCCAACCAAAACCAAACCCACTCAATCTTGCACCCAAACCGAACCAAACCAAGTGTCCATCCATGGGTTAAAACCAATTACTAAATGGGTTGAAAACTGTTTTCTCTAGTGGGTCCTCGCGCGAGTCAGTGCAGTCTCAGGAGCACATGCATGAGGTAGACAGCGGTATACGCAGGTGACTCTGCCCCGTGCGTTTGTACTGGTGTAGGTTAGCCTGAGTATCTAGGTACGACCAAGAACAATAACACACCTGAGCAGCACGAGCATCTAGCAGAAAGTTTAAGCAAAAGGCCTAAACCAATCTCACAAACAGGGTATTAACCATGGGTTAAACTATTTGTAACCGGAACTATTTGGACCCATACCTGATTAAACCAAACTGTTTGCTACATAAAATTGAACGAAACCAAACTGGTATAAGAATTAGCCTGTTTGCAACCAAACTACATAAGCCCATGCAGGGAAACCAATCCAACCTACCTGGTTATGTCAAAACCATTCTCACATTTATGCGCAGCATTATCATGTGTAGAGTAGTTCTTATCTCGGGCATGCATCCTTTTTTTGTACACTAGGATTGCATGGAAGCTTGGTTTCTAGGCTAGACCCCATAACTGAGAACAGTGAGGATCAGTTCAAATTTGGTAGTTCGATAGCGCAAAATTTTCTACATTTGTATATGTTTGATGATCAACATCATGTAGTAATTTGTTAACAATATTACAACTTACTTCAAAAGGAGATAGGGGATGGATCCAAAAAGAGGGTTATTGATGAAATAGTTTCCAATTCTGTGAATTCTGCTATACCGGATGACATGGTAAATCAATACAACGACATATGTTCTTGCGTCCCTCGCAGATGCTTATGTTCATGCGTCCCTCGCAGATGCTTTGGTTATAATCTCTGTTTATCTTATAACTGCAGAAGCACAAAGTTGAAGAAGACTATCAGTTTCCTGATGACAGAGCTGAAAATGGATGTCAGATTGATACACCTAAGATGCCACCTTGTTCACCTTCTATGGATATGCCACCTTGTTTACATTCTGTGGAGACTGACGCAGCTGCAACTAGTACTGATGAGCATGCACCTTCCATCATCGTGCCAGACGATGGAGGTGGTTAATTTGTTTTACCATCGGCTGAGACTCGAGCGGCTAGAGCTGGAAGTGAGGAGCCTCCAGCGGACATTGTGGTGGAGGATAGTTCACCTATTGTGGAGACTCATGCTATCGGTGTTGGCGCTGTTGTGGTGCTGCTAATCCTGCTCCTGAAATCATTGTGCCACCTAAAGGAGGTGGTGAATTGGGTTTACAATGTGCAAACACTGTTGCACCTGAGGGTAGTGTACTGTGATATGGAGCTGTCTTTCTTATGATTTGTATACTTTTCTCTGAAAACTGTATTATGGAGCTACCTTCGCTTTTGGCTGTTGAACTATAGTGTGGAACGGTAACTACTCCAAGTATGTAATCATATTTGGATGCTTAAGTATTATCGATGATAAAGCAATGCTAACTGAGCTGCACAGGAATTGGCCTCTACCACTTCTAGGCATGGTCCCTATCTCATCTCCTTTTCACAAGCATAGTGAAAATATAGTTATGTTCCTTTTCTTGTAATCTCAGTATGCTCGTGATCTAGAAACTTTGTGTTGAATTTGTTTGTTACCCAATCGGCTTTTATGACTCTACAGACAAACATGTTTGTTCACATGACTTGAACAGAAAACCACCGTATCTTTTTTGGATCCACTAACACAAGGAGACATGCAGTTATTTTTTTGAAACAAGGCAAAAGATTTGCCATTTTAATTGATAGAGTGGGACATGCAATTCAATTACATTAAGATAACTACTCATACAAGTCATAGAATAATAGGGATTGCCATAGGAAATCATCACCTCTAGCATCTTGTTCTACAGAAGGTGGTATACCAGATCCACAACCTTCTTTTCCGTGGGACGACAATGTCAAGTGCATGATTTCGAGTTTATACGCAATCCAGTGCAGGTTCATTAGGACAACCTCCATCTGCGTCAGTCTCCACATATGGTACATCAGCGCTATGGCAAACACCATTGGAAATTCTTGCTGAAGCTGTTGTTATACTCCTATCATCAGGACCACAGATAAGGGACAGAAATTCAAGCTCCGAAATCTAGTTTTACAAAATAGACAAGAGGTTATCCCATGTGGACAATTCATAGAAAATTCATAGACAATTCACAGTGCAATTTGAGCGTCTTACATGATCCTTAGACCTTATTAGTCCATCCGGTCTTTTTATTGGTGGAACAAAATTTGCTGGTACTTTTATTCCTCTAAAGAACCTAAAAAACATAGCCAAGTCAGACATCTAAATATATCTAATTTTTGTATAGCCTACTTATATATGAATATGTCTTTGCATAACACTCACTTAGCAATCTGTCTACGGATATCTTCCTGCTCCATGGAAATGCGAAGTGTACGTTCTATAGGATACATCCATCCATATTGTATTGTACCTCTAAGTACTTCGTCGTCATGTACATCAACAGCCAAATGCTCCATCGTATCAAAGAAGGATGGGGAATATATCAGGTAAAAAGCTTGCACAGGATCTCTGCCAAGTCATTTTAAGATGTTTTCCAACTCTTTCCATAGCTTTACTCAAGATTTATCTAGCCAAATCTGCAAGCACCATGTAAATCTACATGGTCAGAAGCTTTAACTATTTCTAGGAGAGGTGGAGTATAAACCAAAGCCAAGAAGAATGTACAGTGCCTGAATCTAGCAGGCGAAGCATGGGGATCGCCCAGCTGACCGCCTGTCGGTGCGTCTCGTGATGAACGGCACGGTCAATTGTCGTAGGCCAGCACTACTAATAGAAAGTCGTCGAGAAGTTTTTTTTAAAGGCATGTGGAGAAGTTCGCGTCTTGGTTCTAAAATTTGAAGAGAAATGGGTTGGTTGCTCGATTGAAGGAGTTTGGGGTCTCGGTGGAAAGTTTTTGGCGGGCGCAGGGTGTTTGTCCCAGTTTGTCAATATATTTCCAAGAAATATCAGTAAATATTTTATACCTTGTTTTTCCCTAATAGACGTTTTTGTTTCGAATCTAGCCGATCCCCAACACGTACATTTGGATTTTAACTATCGAGCCAAACAAATTAGCCCATCTGGCCTCATTATAGCCCAAGACATTCTAATTTGGCCTTTTTGGATCACTCGGCCGCCACAAAGAGCCCATGGAAAATAGCCCATCAACGCCTACCTCGCCCCTTTTTATTCAATTCGGCCTTTTTGAGCTTTGTCGCCCCACCCCTGAAAAAAAACTCCGCTTATCCATGTTTTTTAAGTAGAAACTACTATGTACTACATTATGTATAGCATTGTTTAGTTGAGCTGCCAGCAATCACGCGTAGCACACGGACAAGCAAATTTAGTTTGAAGTTTGAATCCTAGACATGGCCGACTCACCTGCCTGCAGCTAGCACCCATCAATCATACTATACAAGAAAGCTGACACGTGGGCCCCAGCAGCAAGACCATACACGTCTACCGCATCGAGCAACATTACAACGGTCAAACCGGTAGAGGTGACCAAAAAAAATTTCAACATACACACATTTCCTGTACATATGAGGCAGACATGTGGGACCCAGCAGCGAAACCATATATAGTGAAGGCATCGAGCAACGTTGCCAAGTTCGAAACAGGGAGGCGCGAGCGGTAAAAAAGTCCAGCATGCACATGTTTCTTCTAATGAGAGGCTGACATGGGGGACCCACCATCTTGTATTAGCGGCTGATGCATCGAGCAACGTTGCCAAGTTCAAAACACGGAGAACCTAGAGAGAAAAAAGTCCAGCATACACATGTTTCTTCTAATGGGAGACTAACATCAGGGACCCACCAGCCTGTATAAATGGCTGATGCATTGAGCAATGTTGCCAAGTTTGAAATAGGGAGGCGCGAGCGAGAAAAAATTTCGGCATGCACATGTTTCTTCTAATGGGAGGCTGACATGGGAGACCCACCAGCTTGTATAAACGGCTGATGCATCGAGCAATGTTGCTAAGTTCAAAACACGAAGGTGATAGCGAGAAAAAAGTCCATCATAGCACGTTTCATTTACGGAGAGGCTGACATGTGCGACCCACCAGAGAGACCCTATATAGGTGCTACATCGAGCAAAGTTGCCAAGTTCAAATAAGGTAGGCGCGAGCGAGAAAAAAGTTCAACATATACACGTTCTTCTAATGAGATGCTCACATGTGGGACCTAGCAGCGTGACCAAACGTCAGATTCATTGAGGAACTCTATCTAGTTCGGAAAAGGGTAGTGTAACATCCCAAAAATATTAAACTAGAATCATCAAACTCTAATCACCAAAATTAGGGTTAACAAAAACTTTTCCAATTAAAAATATGAAAGCATTCATATGTGTGTGTATTAAAATTTAGATTCTTGTGAATTGCCATGGTTCTGTGTTTCTTTGCTTGTAAAATGATTCTTAGGTGAAATAAACATCATCTAAACAATCCCCAAACTTTTCCCAAAGACAAACAAGTCAAAACAAACAAATTAGGTGAATGGTCACTTTGGCCAAATTAACTCCCATGCCTACTTTGGCTATCTCTAATTTTCAGAACTTAACAGAAACATGTATGGATCTTTGCACCCCTTGATAGTAATCATAATAAGGTACCAAGGCCCACTTTGTGATCATCCAAAAACATTCCAATGCTTAGTTTAAATGACAGTTTAAAATTGAATCTATTTCATATAGGAAGATCCCACTATTTCAAAAACCACTCAAACAATCTCAATTTTCAAAACCCAAGCATCCACAGAACCCTCAACACATGCCTAGCACACCCACCAAAAATCTTTTCAAAATTCAAAACTTAAGTTCATGCGGCCATTTCATCAAACAGGTTGCAGATTCAAATCAACAAAATCAAAAACACTATGTTGAGCAGTGTTTTGGGCCAACCTTGTTCTCTCTCTAGTTACAACTAGCCTTAGTAGATCATCTAGCAACCTTAACTAACCTCTAGCACCATTGTGAGCTTTCCAATGCCATCAATCGTGAGCAGGCTGAGAGCACACTTGTCACCCCAGTGTGGACAGCAAGCTAGGAGAAGAACTAGCCGTGCCAACCTTGTCTAGCATGCATCCCATGCCTCACCGCCCCCTCTCGACCAGCCCTAGCTCGAAGACAGCGACTAGAACCGCCAGGAACACCGTGCCCGCGCTGCTGTCGACCATGCCGACGCGTACCGCAGAGCACGCGTTGTTCCCACGCAACCCGACCACCTCGAGCCCTCGTCGCCCGCCAGCATGCACCCCACCGTCCCAGAGACCACCAGACATGCTCGTTTCACCGCCTGTACCCCGTAGCCACCGCTCGCCGTGGAGTTCGCCGCCTCTGCCTCGCAGAGCACCGCGCGTTCCCGACCATTTGCCACCGCCCCTACATGCGCATTTAAGCTCTAGAGCATCACCAGGAGACCACCCGTCGATCTCCAACCTCGGCCATGCCTCTAGCCGTCCGTAGCCGTGTCGCCACCATCGCCTGCCCATCCCTCTCGGTCTCGCCGTCGAGCCTATAAAAGGAGACGACCCCCGCTCGATTTCTTCACACCATCTCACTCCCCTCACCTCACTGATCCTTCCATCCCTTAGCTGGAACACGAGGAGCAGCAGCTCGCCGGAATTGCGCCGGAGCAGGCCGCCTCTGGAGAAGAAGGGAGTCGTTGATTTCGACCACCCCTGAGTTCGCCGTCGTCGACTTCATCATTTGCCCGCCTCGCCGTCGTCACTGGAGCCCCGGTATGCCCCCTATGCACCCCCACCGAGCCTCTAGGGTTCGAGCTCGCCGGTGACTTGTTCATCGTCGACAACGACCCTCAGCCGTTGATCTCACTTCTAACCCAACGCACCACATCGCCTGCATCCCGCGTTTATGAGCCAATGACCAGTGAGACCCCACATTGTTGTGCCTTCATGAGTGACACTAGGCCGGCCCAATAACCCTTCCCGCGCAGCCCACTCGTTTGAATTTAGCTTTTTCTTTTTAAGTTCAAACATAGTTCTGTACCGAGTTTCAAAAATCAACCCAGCTTGATTCAGTAAACCAAATTGCATAAAACCAATTTTGTTAGAAAGGCACTGAAATGCTTAATCAAAGCCTGTTGGATTCAAATCATTTGGATCTATAGATCAACCTTGGTAAAAATAACAAGGCAAAAGCTTTTCTGCATTCAAACATTTTTAAAATTTAAACCATAATAGCTTTTGAGTTGATTCCAACTCTCAAAAATCACATTTGATCATACCTTTCAGAATATAAAAAAACATATGGGTTTACTTACAGAAATAATATTAAAGTAATAAAAGAATGCCACATAGGAATTTCTAGTCACTTTAATTATTTAAAATAAAAAGGTTAAACCTTATTAAATTGTGACACCACTTTAAATCACATTCTAATGTACTGAAAGATGTGGTGATGACATGTGTCAACATGATCCGATGTTGAGTTGGAGAATATTAAATCTTAAGTAGTTTTTTAATGAGTAGAAATTACTTTTCTAAAAATAAAATAAATAAGACAAAGGGTTTAATCTTGTAATGTTAGTGATGATACTAGATCATCTATAGAACCCCTTGGTGTGATGATTGAAAATAGATAAGTATTGTTTGGTGATTGTGTACCTCGTATTTATTCATAGACGCTAGTACCGACCAAGGATACGAGGAGGAAGGAGGATACTACGAAGAATAAGCCGAGGAGAACTTCAACCACTGCTCTGCAAAAGGCAAGCCTATACTGATACTAATGCAAGCCTATACTAATACTGATGCAAGCCTATACTGACACTGATGCAAGCCTTACTAATCAAGTTGACCCATGCAAGCTAATACTTGCTTGCTACCATGCCAACTATATGCCTTAAGCATATGTGATCACACCCACTTGATAACCCAATCCTAGTTTTACTTGCAAGCTTTATACTTTATTTCTTTATCAAAGCTATTACTTAGAGCTTACTTAAGTGACTTGTAGATTCTAGGAAGATAATTGAAGGTTGCATAAAGAGCATTAAATTTGGCCTAAGCTAGATAATCTTGATGTCATCCTAAGGCATGAGATTGTAATTAGTTAAACTCCACTTGTTTACCACCCCTCATTAGTACTTACCCCCACTTGTAGAAGCTAGTGCTAATCATAAAACTTGATCAACTTTAGATGGGAATACTTGGTGGAAAATGGTTATGAAAACCTTAGAATGATGAGTCATTCTACTGAGATGTTTTGACATGTGTTCCCGAACACCAGATGATTTTGATGATGAAAATGTTGAGGCATGAGCCTTAGCCCTTTATAAAACTGATGGTTGTCTGGATGTGATACCATTCAAATTTTACCGTATAACCACAATACCCGAAATTTGGGTAGGGCTTGACGGGAAACTTATATACCTTAGTATGGGTTCCCTCACGGCCAAGGTCTGAGCTGAGGCTACCTTGTGAAGATTGTCCACCTGTGCAGTACCCAAGATGACAGTTGGTCATGGTTGGGAGGCCAAACTCACAGGAGAGGTGCCTATACTAGGGCGTGTAATGGAAAGGTTAGGATTGATTTGCTCCTGACGAATGTATCGAACATTGTGGTGAAAGTGTACAATCTCTGCAGAGTGTCAAACTATTCGAATAGCCGCGTCCGTGGTTATGGACAGTTGAAGTGGCCATACTGTTCCCCCATCAAATGTTTTCAAAATGACTTGGGAAATGAATTGAGATTTTGACTTGACCACAACAGAGTTGTGATATGAAATACAAGTTCCCGCTTAGGTGTTATAAAATTTCAACTAGCTTTTCTTGCTTCTGAACTTAGTAGAAGTAAATCTGGCTTTTTGCAAAACAACCCTAGAGCTTAGTGTCCTACTACAAAAATCCCCTTCACTTTTTAGTATTAGTTTGCGAGTACTTAAAGAGTACTCATGGCTTTGTCCCTGGCTATTCCCGTGGCCAGACTATGAAGAGGAGTATCAGGACGAAGGACCCCAGGAAGGTTACAAAAACTAGGATCATCTCCCATCGTCAGCATTGCATGTGACCCCGAAGATGGAGCTTCGCCTACGCTACCTTTATTATTTCGTATTTCCGCTGCTTGAGTTGTATTAAGAACTGGATCATGAGATCCTTATTTGTGTAAGACCTTATGTATGGTTTGTAATGGATGATGTACTGTGGTATCCAAATATGTTATGTCTCGCAAAAATGGTAATCCTGGGATTGCGATGTATGGCATAACAGGCATCTGGGATTAAAAATCCGGGTGTTGACAGGTAGAGCTAGAGAAGAAAAAATTCCATCATATACACACTATTCTTCTAATGTGAGGCTGACATATGGGACCCATCAGCCAGTATAAACAGCTGATGCATCGAGCAACGTTGCCAAGTTTGAAACACAGAGGCGCCAGTGAGAAAAAAAATCATACATGCACACATTTCTTCTAATGAGATACTGACACGTGGGACCCAGCTGCGTGACCAAACAACAGATTCATCGAGCAACACTATCTAGTTAGGATCATGGTAGCGCTAGAGAAGGAAGAAATTCAATTGTATACACACAATTCTTCTAATGAGATGCTGACATATGGGACCCACCAGCCTAAATAAACGGTTGATGCAGCGAGCAATGCTATCAAGTTAACACGGAGGCGTGACCGAGAGCAAAAATTCCAACATACAAACATTTCTTCTAATGAGAGTATGACACGTGGGGACTAGATGCATGATTATGCATCTAGCAGTGCTACCAAGTTCGAAATAGGGTAGCGTGATAGAGGGCAAAAAATCCATCATACACGCATTTCTTCTAATGAGAGGATGAAAGGTGGGCCCAGATGCGTGATTAAACGGCAGCGCAATCAAGTTTGAAACAGGATTGCAGGAGCGAAGGAAAAAACTCCATCATACACATGATTCTTGTAATGAGAGGCTGGCATATGGGACTCAGCATCGTGATTAACAACAGATAGATCGAGCAACATTATCGAGTTCATATCAGGAAGGAACGAGCCAAGGAAAAAATCCATGATGCACACGTTTATTCTAGTATGAGGATGACACGTGGGACCCAACAGCCTGATTAAACGTAGATGCATCGAGCGACGCTATCAAGTTCGGAATAGGGAAGAAAAAATTCCATCATACACACGATTCCTCTAATGTGAGGCAGACATGCGGGACCTAGCAGCCTAACTAAACATAAGAGGCCTCGAACAACGTTATCGAGTTCAAATCAGGGAGACATGACCGAAAATTTTGGTTTTCTAGAGTCACTTATGTCTGGGACCCACACTGTAACATCCCAAAAATATTAATTAAGGTTATCAAGTTCTAATCACCCAAGTTTAGGGTTAACACAAACTTTTGTTAATTAAAACAAATATGAATGCATGTGTGTATATGATGAATGCATGAATGCTTGCAATGACTTGTTTGATTGTTATAAATAGCAAGGAATGGCTTAAATATGAAAACAACATCATCTAAATCATTTCCAAGCAGAATCAAATCAATAGAAATTCAAATATAAACAATATGAGCTAATGGTCATTTTGACCAAAGTTAACCACTAGACCACTTTGAGTGTTTCTAGTCCAAGATTTCTAACAGAAACAAATCTAATTCTTTTCACGCCTTACTAGACCGAGTAAAAGTGAACCCAAGCCCACCTTGCAAACCCACAGAAACATTTTGCAAATCTATGCCAAGGACAATTCAAAATTGAATCTAGTTCATATGGTAAGATCACCATTTCTCAAAACCCAACCAAACCAGTTCACCTTGACAAATCCAAACAACCAGAGACTACCAAGTATGTGACTAGTGCACCCACCAAATTTCATCCAAAAATTCAAATATAAATTTCTTTCGGCCATTCAACAAACACTTGGTAGACACAAATCAAATTGGCTAAACTTCCACTGTTTTGAGCAGTGACCATTCAAGCCATTGTCTCCATTTGATCACCCTTGTCTCCCCCAGTGACAACCATTGCATTAAACTAGCTAGAACCCTACCCTTGCACCAGTACTGAGCCACCCCGAGCACCCCCTTGCCAGCGGACCATGGCAAGCTAGCAGGAGTGTTCGCCACGCCTAGCCACCATGTCCAGGAGACAGGCCACCGTTCACCGCCACCCCCTGTCCAGCCCTCGAGCACTGCCAAGCCGTGGACCACAGAGAACGCGTTGTGTCCAGTTTGTCCCTGCCATGCCGACGCGCACCATAGTTCACGTGCCGTTCCCACTCAACCCAACCACCTCGAGCTCTCACCGCCCGTTTACACGATCACCACCGTCCCAGGAGACCACCGGACATGCCCGTTTCCTCGACCATGCCTGTAGCCACTGCACGCCACAAAGTCCGTCGTCGATACCGCGCAGAGCACTGCACGTTCTCAACCAAACCACATCGCCCCTTGCCGCGCCATCAAGTCGTTGAGCACCGCCAGGAGACCGCGCACCGTCCTAGCCCCCGCGCCATGCCAGTAGCTCGTTGTAACACCGGCCCCGACGAGCTCTGCCCATGTCGCTTGGCCTCTCTCGCTCGCCTATAAAAGGAGGCCTCCCCAGCTCCAATTCTCCGCACCATCTCACTCCCCTCTCTCTCTCAGAACCACCCCACTTCTTCCCAGGAGCAAGGCGAGCACCAGGCCGCCGGAAGTTCATCAGAGACCGCCGCTACTGAAGGAGAAGGGCTCCGTCGATTCCGGCCACCCCAGGAGACGCCACCAGTACCAGGAGAACCGCCGTCATCGACAACCTCATTCGCCCCCTTCGTCAACCCTCGCTTGAGCCCCTGTGAGCCTTCCCAGACCCTCACTGGCCGTTCTAGGGTTTGTCCCCATCGTGTTTTGTTGAGATGAGGACGATGGTCGTGAGCTGTTGATCTTGCATCTAATCCTACGGTCGTAATCAGCCCATACCCCTTCGCCACCCCATGTCTCACTGACGAGTGGGGACACCACTTAAACCAACCCATGCATGTTGTGCGCAGTGGTCCGGACCAAATAGCTCTCCCGCGCGACCCACTTATTTTAAATTTAGATTTTTCATTTTAGTTTCAAACCTAGTTCTGTCTGTTGATTCAAAAATCAATTCAGAGAGATTCACTAAACCAAATTGCATGAAACTAATTTCGTTAGAAATGTATTGAAATTCTTAATCCAAGCCCGTTGGATTCAAACCATTTGAAATTATAGATCACCTATAGTAAAAATAACAAAGGAGATACTTTTTTGCATTCAAACATTTTTCAAAAATCAACCATAAATGATTTTGAGTTGATTCCAACTCTCAAAAATCACATTTCATAAGACCCTTCTGAATATATAAAAATATCTAGGTTTACTTGCAGTAATAATGGACAAGTATTAAAAGAATGCCCCATAGTCATTTCTAGTCACTTTAATTAATTAAAATAATAATGTTAAACCTTATTAAATTGTGACACCACTTTAAATCACATTCCCAAGTATTAGAATATGTGGTGATGACATGTGTCAACATGATCCCTTGTTTTAATTGGAGAATATTAAATCTGAAGTAGTTTTTCAATGAGTAGAAATTACTTTTCTAAAATAAAATAAATAAGACTAAGTCTTTATTTTATGTGATGATTGTGATGATGCTAGATCATCTAGTGTGAACCTTTGTGTGACAAATAGAAGTAGTTAAGTATTTTTTGGTGATTGTGTACCCTGTATTTATTTATAGACGCTAGTGCTGACGAAGGATACGAAGAGGAAGGAGACTACTATGAAGAGGAAGCAGAGGAGAACTTCAACCACTACACTACTCAAGGCAAGCCATCCTAGCAAGCTAACACTTGCAACTTGGCAAGATAGATAACTTATGAAATGCATTAGGCATCCCTTGGTTATACCCCTTTATTATACCAAATCTCAATTTTAATTGCAATCTTTACTCTTTTATTTCTTTATCAAAAAAATTTATTTGCCTTTACTTAGTGAATTGTGAATTTTTGGAAAGATATTAGAGGTAGCATAAAGACATAAAACTTGGCCTAAGTTAGTTAGAACTAGATGTCATACTGAGGCATGAGATTAGATTTGGATAAGTCACACTTGATTATCACCCCTCATTAGTGCTTACCCCCAACTTTAGTGGCTAGTGCTAAGCATAAAACTTGATCACTTTAGATGGTAATAATTGGTGAAAATGGTTATGAAAACCTTAGAATGATGAGTCATTCTAATGAAAGGTTTTTACATGTGTTATAAACACCAGATGATTTTTATGATGAAAATGTTGAGGCATGAACCTTAGCCCTTTATAAAACTGATGGTTATGTTCGGATGCGACACCATTCCAATTTTACCGTACAACCACAATACCGAAGTTTGGGTAGGGCTTGACTGGAATTTTATATATCTTAGTATGGGTTTCCTTGCGGCCGAGGTTTGAGCTGACGCTACATCGTGATGATTGTCCATCTGTGAAGTTCCCAAGATGACAGATGGTCATGGTTGGGAGGCCAAACTCATAGGGGAGGTGCCTATACTAGGGTATGTAATTGAAAGGTTAGGATTGATTATCCGCATACTAAGTATGGTGATTCAGAATTGTTCCTAACAGATGTATCTAATGTTGTGGTGAAAGTGTACTACCTCTGCAGAGTGTCAAACTATTCAAATAGCCGCGTCTACGGTTATGGATAGTTGGAGTGGCCATATTGTTCCGTCGTCAGATGTTTTCAAAATGACTTGTGAAATGAATAATGACTTTGACTTGACCACAAAAGGGTTGTGAACATGAAAACTAAGTTCCCATTTAGGTGCTATAAAACATTAAACTAGTTTTCTTTACTTTTGAACTCATCTAGAGATAAACCTGGCTTTTTGCAAAATAACCTAGAGCTTAGGATTCCTACTTGAAACCTCTTTACCTATTAGTTATAGTTTGCGAGTACTTAAAGAGTACTCATGGCTTTGTCCCTGGCTATTCCTATGGCCAGACTATGAGGAGAACTACCAGGATGATGGACAACAGGAAGTCTACGACAACTAGGATCATCTCCCATCGTCAGCATTGCATGTGACCCTAAAGATGGAGCTTCGGCCACGCTACCGTTATTATATTATTTTGATGCGTTGATTGTATTAAGACTGGATCATGAGATCCTTTATTTGTAAGACCTTTTATTATGGTTTGTAATGGATGATGAACTATGGTACCAATCTGTTTTGTCTCGCAAAAATAGTAATCCTGGGATTGCGATGTATGGCATAACAGGCATCTGGGATTAAAAATACGGGTGTTGACACACATGCAAAAAATACTTCGGCGAGTTAACATCTCGTGAGGAAGCGGAAATCTTACTTCTGCCACGCGCCCGTCGAGCTTTCTCCATGTTTTTAGAGGTTTCATCATAGTAGAGGGGCACGAAACCGGAACAAAAAAGTTCTGCATCAGCCACGGTTGAGCCGAGATTTTCGTATCGGAAGAGGCGCCTTCTATGACGACCTACGGGCCCAGTCGTTACGGAAGGAAACATTTCTTGTAGTGAGTGGCATCAGCAATGTGTCAATACCTTACAATAGATTTTCTTCATATCTAGGGGCATGCAAGGTGTTCCACAAAGATAAAAGTGGCTAGCTAGCTTTGCCGAAATGTGATGAATAAATCATTCATGCAAATAGACACGCCGAGGAATAATCTTTTGTTTGGATTAAAGAAAAAGTGTAGGAATAGGAAATTTTCCTATGGTGGTGTCAGTGTTCAATCGTTTGGTTCAAAGGAATGAGGTACCAAGAAACATGACAACATCATAAAGATACCCTCACGTGATTTTTGAATTTGATTTGTCCATGTTTATAAGGAATCCTACGTTTTTGTTTTCATGTAAACCAAAAAGACATCTTTTTACAGAATTCTTGTGTTTGTCAAACATATGAAATATAAAATATAAGGACAGAATTGATTAGGCAATACACCTTCCGTTACGCGTATCAACAATCCTAGTCATTCTTATATTTTCAGTTTGGAGGAGAGAGGGGGACACTGAAGCAAAAGTCTTGGGCCTGTTTGGATCGTGGGATTGAGAATACAGGAATGGTATTGGTTTGCCGGTGAAAAACAAGAGATAGTAAAACATAGGGAAACTACCTACATGAATGACATGTCTCGATGCTACGCACATGATGAGAGTTCGGGCTCAAGTAGATGTTCCAATTACTACGGGATTTCGGCACAGGAAGGATTCGAATCCTACAAAAAACATGCAAAACTACTTTTTACCTTCTTGTCACGGTCGGCTGGCCATGTACGTGGGTCAGAGTGAAGTAGGATGGGAAAACCAAACGGGAGAGCAGGATCTTCCGCAATCCATCGAGGCATGCCAACCATGCCACAAGCCAGGCGAGCGGTGCTCAGAAGATCGGCGCGACTGGTGATGTTGCTCAGCGGTCCGTAGTGGAGGTTGGCAAATCCCATTGCCTGGATGTAGCGCTCTGATATCTTACGCTTCATCGCTCGAGATGGATGAACACTACTGGATGTCGTTCCGGGGAAGAGAACCGCGGAAGAATTGTGGGGGTGGTTGGTGGTTTATAGCTTTCTGCAAGGGTGGAGAAGGGCTATGATCGTACGCAAGCGGTCGGAGCGGAAGAGGAAGATGATGAGGGGCGCGTGGTTTCTCACCCCCAAAAAAAGATGTCGTGGGCGATCGACGGTTCTCCTGCGGTTGTCAGATGGACTCCTCCGTCGGGACGTCTCGGTGACAAGGCATGTATAACGCGGAAGCTAACGTAGAAGGTTATGCAAATAGGAATAATAACAGAAAATTAGATCTATTTCTTAAACGCCCTAGCCCGCAACGCTAGCCCCAAGTTTCAGGGGCTAATGTTTTTCCTGTCGGCAGCTAGGGCATAATCGCAAGGCAAATCACACCATGCCGAAAAAAAGTTCAAAGTGTCGACAAACAATTCGTTTTGGATGCATGTATAGTAAAGGTCCTGAAGTTTACTACTCACTGTATCATGTACCTCATGTCAGGAACCCATCGCAGCTTTGCTCTGACATTGCACAAGCTTCAAATCCTCCTCTTCGCTGCTCTCGTGATGCCTCCTGCGTGTTCTCCATCTCTTCTTGCTCCCAGATTTTTTTTAATAGGAGGAAACTCCTAGTGGTAATATTGTTCACCATGCCAAGAGACACCCATGTACTTCTCCCAAGTATGGTAACTCCACCACGCCATGTTCTTGCATATCTAAGAATTTGAATTTTTGGAAACTTTTGGTGGTTTTGATGTACTAAATTTTTAGTTAGCTTAGAAAGATTTTCGGAAAACTTTAAGATCAATCTATTGCATTTACTTGTACTCCTCTAGTTAAAATTTTACACTATCGTGCCAGTACATTTTACATTAAGGACATAAACAAGGGAAAATCACATCGAGGTTCATACATTTAGCAAAAAGGACCCTCTAATTACTCAAGGAAAACAGTCGGGTTCGACTCCTTCTCGAGAGAGGAGATGATCGAGTCATACTCTTCATACTAATTCATCTTCAATTGTTTCCAAAATATGGCCAAATTCGGCGGCATGTAAATTCTTGTATATGGGATCATCAACATAAATTATGATGTAGATATGGCCATGACCTTGGTCGTTCGGCTGGAAATCCAAGAATGTTGATACTCATTGACAACTATGCTTAAATTCGTTTAAATTTATCACTTACTAGACGGTGTGAGTACATTTTACATCAAGTTCCTAAAAATGGAAAATTACGTCAAGGTCCATACATTTCGCATGAAGCATCCTAAAATTAAGCAAGGAAAATAGTTGGATCGACTCCTTCCTGATATAGTAGTTGATCGAGCCATACTCTTCATACCACTTAATCTTCAATTGTTTTCAAAATATGGCCAAGTTTGGCGGCATGCATATTCTTGGATGTGAGATCAACATAAAGTATGATGTAGATATGGCCATGTACTTGGCTGTTCTGCTTGAAACCCAAGAATGTTCATACTGATTGACAACTAATTAATTTCGTTTAAATTTAACCACTTACTTTTAGGTTCAAATGTTACATAGATGGTGGAAGTACATTTTACATCAAACACATAAAAATGGAAAATTACATCGAGGTACATACTTTTAGCACGAAGGATCCTAAAATTAAGCTAGGAAAACAGTCGGGTTTGGCTCCTTCTCGAGATAGCAGCTGATCGAGCCATACTCTTCATACTACTTCCTCTTTGGTAGTCTTAAAAATATGGCCAAATTTGACAGCATGCAAATTCTTGGATATGTGATCATCGACCTAAAGTATGATATAGATAACGCCATGACCATGGTCGTTTAGCTTGAAATCCAAGAATGTTCATACCCATTGTGACAACTAAGCTTAAATTCGTTTAAATTTTACCACTTACTTTTAGGTTCGAAATTTATATGAACGATGGGAGTATATTTTACATCAAGGATCTAAAGAAGGGAAAATCACATCGAGGTTCGTATATTTAGCACGAAGCACCCTAAAATTAAGCAGGGGAAATAGTCGGGTTTGGCTCCTTCTCGAGAGAGCACGTATCTGATCGAGCCTACTCTTCATACTACTTCCTCTTTGATTGTTTTAAACATAGGAAAAATTTGGCGGCATGGAAATTCTTGGATATGAGATCATCAACATAAAGTATATGATATAGATATGACTTTCTTTAATTTCAAGGAAAACATTAATTATTTTCATTTTTAAAATCCAAAATGTTTTTTTTCATAAAACTTGGAAACTCCTATTATTTAGCAGCATTTTTGTTCACCATGCCAATATGTACCCACCTACAAAGTATGGCCATTTATCCTTGTCATTCGGCCTGAAGCCCGAGAATGTTCATACATGGCATGACATATTTTGAAGGAGTTTGTTTTTCTAAGTTGTGAATTCTCATGATTATCATCTTTCACGGCTATAAGTACAAGTCAGAGGACGTTGTGCGATGTTTTTTTCGTTTGTTTTTTATTCTTTTTGAATCAAGTTCAAATTTTTCTAGATGCAAATTGATTTTTTTTCTACATGCAATTTTTTTGAAGTCTGAGTTTGTCACTTAGAAAATTGAATTTTTTCTTTGTTCCTATAAATTGAAAAAGATTCTTCTGACTTAGAAAATTGGTAATCTTACTAAAACGGGTAATCTAAGTGGGCGGGGTTTCACTAGTAATAAGAAGCTCGAAAACTCAAGGAACTTGGGAATCGCGAGTAAGAGCATGGTTGTCTGAAACTAGAGTGTGGCATTTCGAGTCATAGACTTCGTATATTCTTTATACACAAAACATTCATGTCACACGAAAAATTATTATAAACTTTTCCTGATATTTGGGAACTCCTGCTAGCAAAACAGATTAGTATAACAAAATGCACCCAATATAGCAGATGTCGGAACTCTATCCTAAATAAACATACGATGTCGATAAGGGCATGACATTCATCGTTTAATTTGAGTTAAAACTAGAGAATAATTAATAAGAGAATGCCACACAAAAATATTGTACATTTTATTCTTTATTTGAATGTTACCAAAACCATGTCAACTTTGTCGCGATGTGGATGCACATCAAGAACTTGAATTTTTCAGAACTTTTAGTGGCTTCCAATGTACTGAATTCCTTGTTAGCTTCAAAAGTTTTTTGGAAAATTTTAAGAGCAATCTATCGATCTTACTTTAAAATTTTGACATGGTCTGTTGGGATACAGTTTACATCAAAGACCTCAAATAATAGAAAATTACATAAAGGTCCAAATATTTAGCACAAAAACTCCTAAAATTAAGTAAAGAAAAAGAAGTTTGGTTTGCTCCTTCTCAAGAGAGTAGCTGAGTCATACCGTACTACTGTACTTGCTTCACACACACACAAAAAATGCTCTTCACTTTTGAACTAGCATGTTATAGGTCGTGCAGGGTGTGAAATGAAACGATAAGGCAAGTCAACGCACGTGTGCAGCGCCACGTATTGGAAGAGGGAGAGATCAGTCGGACGGGATGTGGGAATGATGATAAGGAAGTGAAGGAGCGAAAAAACACAATTTGTTTACTAGTACTACTTATCACCGTACGTCTGTACCTTGTAACTCGTGTCAGCAACCCATCGCATCTTTGCTCTAACATCGACAACCTTCAAATCCTCCTCTTCGTTTCTCTCGTGATGCCTCCTGTGTGCTCTCCGTCTCTTCTCGCTCCCATTTTTTCAACGGGGGGAAACTCCTAGTGGAAATATTATTTTTTAAGGAAAATAGTGGCAATATTGTTCATCATGCCAAGAGGCACCCATGTACTTCTACCAAGTATGGTATCTCCACCATACTAAGTCCTTGCATAGCTAAGAACTTGAATTTTTCAAAAACTCTCGGTGGTTTTGTTGTACTGATTTCCTAGTTATCTTAGAAAGATTTTAGGAAAATTTTAAGATCACTCTATCGGATTTACTTATACTCCTCTAGTTAAAATTTTACACTAACCATGGGAGTAAGTTTTACATCAACGACATAAACAAGGGAAAATCACATCGAGGTCCATATATTTAGCACAAAGGACCCTCAAATTAAGCAAGGAAAATAGTCGGATTTGGCTCCTTCTTGAGAGATAAGCTGATCGAGTCATACTAACCATAGTACTTCCTCTTCAATTGTTTCCAAAATATGTCCAAATTCGGCGGCATGCAAATTATAGGATATGAGATCATCATCGACAGAAAATATGATGTAGATATGGCCATGACCTTGGTCGTTCGGCTGGAAATACAAGAATGTTCATACTCATTGACAACTAAGCTTAAATTCGTTTAAATTTTACCACTTACTTGGACGGTGGGAGTACATTTTACATCAAGTTCCTAAAAAGGGAAAATTACATCAAGGTCCATACATTTCGCACGAAACACCTTAAAATTAAGTAAGGAAAATAGTCAGATCGACTACTTCCTGAGAGAGTAGCTAATCGAATCGTACTCTTCATACTACTTCCTCTTCGATTGTTTCCGAAATATCGCCAATTTTGGTGACATGCAAATTTTTGGATATGAGGCCATCAACATAAAGTATGATGTAGATATGGCCATGACCTTGGTCGTCTGGCTTGAAACCAAAGAATGTTCATACTGATTGGCAACTAAGCTTAATTTTGTTTATATTTAACCACTTACTTGGATGTTGGGAGTACATTTTATATCAAGGACCTAAACAAGCTAAAATCACATTGAGGTCCATAAATTTAATTAGCACAAAGGACCATAAATTTAAGCATTGAAAATAGTCGGGTTCGGATCATTCTCGAGAGAGAATGCAAATGATTGAGCCATACTCTTCATACTACTTTCTCTTCGATTGTTTTCAAAATATGGCCAAATTTGGCGGCATGCAAATTATTGGATATGAGATCATCAACATAAAGTATGATGTAGATATGACCATGACCTTGCTTGTTCGGGTTGAAATCCAAGAATGGTCATACTCATCGACAACTGGCTTAAATTCGTTTAGATTTTACCACTTACTTGGACAATAGGAGTGCATTTTACATCAAGGACCTAAAAAGAGAAAATAGGTCCATACATTTAGCACGAAGCACCCTAAAATTAAGGAGGGAAAATGGTCGCGTTAGCTCCTTCTCGAGAGAGAGCAGCTGATCGAGCGATACTCTTCATACTATTTACTCTTCGATTGTTTTCAAAATATGGCCAAATTTGACGTCATATAAGTTCTTGGATATGGGATCATCATCAACCTAAAGTATGATGTAGAGATTCCCATCACCTTGGTCCTTCGGCTTGAAATCCTAGAATGTTCATACTCATTGACAACTACGCTTGAATCCGTTTAAATTATACCACTTGCTTTGGACGGTGGGAGTACATTTTATATCATGGACCTAAAAGGGGAAAACTACATAGAGATCCATACATTTAGCATGAAGCACCCTAAAATTAAGCAAGGAAAATAGTCGGGTTGGGCAGCTGATCGACCCATACTATCTCTTCATACTACTTCCTCTTCGATTGTTTTCAAGATATGGCCAAATTTGATGATGTGCAAATTCTTGGATTTGAGATCTCATCAACATAAAGTATGATGTAGATATGGCCTTGACTTTGGTCGTTCGGTTTGATATCCAAGAATGTTCATACTCATGTTTATGTTCAAAAAATTGTCAAAACTAATGTTTCTTTCTTGATGGAAAGTAGTAAATGTAAGAGCACGACATGAAGATTCTTTTATTGTTAACATTATATGTTGTTTGTTTCGTTTCAAAACAAGATCAATTTTTTATACATGTTAATTATTAGAAAGAAGATGAATCTTAAAAAACGGTGGTTTTCGATATATTGAATCCGCTGGTGGGTACCTTCAAAAGAGCAATATTCTACCACTTATACTTTTTGGTTTCAATTTTACCTAACATTGGCAAATCAGCTTAAACTCATTTAAATGGGCGAAGTTAGATAGGTAGCTTAAGAACTCATAAAACTTGGTAATCATAAGTGAAACATGGTCCAAACTTTACCACTGAATTAATTTGGGCAAATCAGCTTAAACTCATTTATTTATTTATTATTTTCGAATCAAGGTCATTTCTTTCTACATGCAAGTAGAAAATTGCATAGAGGTCCATGCATTTAGCACAAAGGGCCCTAAAATTCAGCAAGGAAAGCATTCGGGTCCGGCTCCTTCTCAAGCGAGCATCTGAGCCATACCCTTTGTACTACCGTATACTTCCTTCACCCAAAACAATTAAAACTCCTAACTTTCGAACCAGTGTGCTGCTGGTGTGCTTGGTGCTTCCTGTTCGCAGGGTGTGAGATGGAACGAGAATAGAGTACTAGTAGGAAAGCTAGCTAGATCATAATGAAGTGCATCGAATGCGATGAGACGTATTTCATAGAGTAATACTATAGTACTCCATAAAGCATTCTCTTGTGCATCACTATATTTTGAATAACCTTCCCTCCAGATGGTTGGGAAGGAAGTGAAAATTTCGAAATCGGGAAAGTTTGAACTACTAAGCAGTAGTAGGAGTTTTTGCTGCCAAGCCCCAAAATGGTTCCTTCTTAGGCACACCAACGCAGGACGTAGCTGAGCCAGATACTGACAAAGAGCCGCCGAAACAAGGCAGGTCGACATACGTGCGCAGTGCCACGTTTTGGATGAGGGAGAGATGAGCCGGCCGGGGTACGGAGATGGTGATGAGGAAGTGAAGGAGAGAGAAAACATAATTTTTTGCGTGCATATATAATAGTACTACTACGTACTAGTTGTCGTAGTAGTTTACTGTATCTTGTAACCCGTGTCAGGAAGCCATCACAGCTTTGTTCTGATATTGCACCGTCTTCAACTTCTCCTCTTCTCTGCTCTCTCGAGTTGCCTCCTCTTTGATCATAGTCTCTCTTCTCGCTCTTTGTCTTTTTTTCTACAGAAAATACATATTCGTTCTACTTGATTTATAGAAAATACACCCCTTTCACCTAATAAAATGATTTTTTTCTTTTCCTAATGCTTAAAAACTCCCAGTGTAAACACTGTTTACCATGCTAAGATTCACCTATCTACTCCCAAATATGGGAACATCACCAACCGGCTGAGTACAATTTACATCAATGACCTAAAAATAGGAAAAATTACACCAAGATCCATATATCTCGCGTGAAGCACCATAAAATTAAGCAAGAAAAATAGTCAGGTCGGCTCCTCGAGAGAGAGAGAGTAGCTCATCGAGCCATACTCTTCATACTACTTCCCTTTCGATTGTTATAAAAACTAGAAGAACACGCGAGCTTCACCTTGCCGCCTATTTAGCGTTATCACACAGGATGAATATTTTGATACACTTGTAGACGCTTTGATTTGTGACATACTCCCTCCGTTTCAAAATATAAGATGTTTTTAGGTTTGTGAAGAAAGTATATCTAGACTTCTTTTAGTATGGAGATTCACTCTATACATAAGTGAACCTACATACTAAAAATAGTCTAGATACATTTGTTTTACAAAGCTAAAACATCTTATATTTTGAAACGGAAGTAGTAGTTGGGTGTTACGTGTTTGTGTTTTGAGCGTCACCATCGATCGTGGTACTCCATCCCTTCTCTAGCATAAACACGCCTTATCTCCTCCTGCTTCTCACGCTTCTCACCGAGAATAATTAGGCTAGTCATAGTGAGAGTAACTTGAATAGTAACATAGTCCTACATATATTGCCAACTAAGCATTTAGATGACATGACATGCAATTAAATAATGAGAGAGAGGCTTGTGGTAACTAGCTATGTTACCATAACATCACATATTTTAAGACAAAATGAGTCTACATTGTAATAAATAAGCTTTTGCATGACACCACACCTATGTTATTTGCTATTATGGAGATAGTAACTTAGACTAGTAACATACCCCACTATGACCAGCCTTAGGACTGCCTAGCTAGTTACAATTAATAATAATCAATGGAGCTAACACATCTCTACTGGCTTCAGTTCTGAGCTCTAATAAATCTGTGAAATTATTTCTCTTCCGCACATGCTAACATTGTTTTTATCATCACTTTTGCAACAGATCATCTGAGTTGACCAACGTAAGTTGGCCTAGTGGTCGCCTTGAAGCTTTGATTCCTGCTAACTTTGACAATTTCTAGTGGCGCTAAAAGCAAAGCTGTTAAGTATTGCTGCCAGATGGGGAGCAATCTGTCAGTGTCTTGGAGCATTAGGTCGATTGTCACTTCTGAAGAGACGGGTTGAGAGCATAGAAATTCAGCAATTTTAATTGCAAGCTAAATCCCACGATATTCGGCTTGGAGATCAGACGAAGCGAGGTGACATTGCCAAGATGAATGTGTTGCTGTAGTGAGGCATTCCGATGTTTCGAATGAAGACGCCAATCAAGGCCGGTGCTATCTGTTGTCCTTGCATAAGCATGGCAAGTTCCAGAGTCATAGTTCCATGTTGGATAGTGCTTTGTCAAATGCCTGCAGCCAGAGAGGAAGTTTGTTTTGGTGCTAGGTTGATCTGGTCATTGGTTGGAGCGCTTTGAGTAATTTCTTTGGCTACCTTCTGTATCTGCGAAGGTTTATTTGCTTTCTTTCCAAAGAGAGAATTGTTCCTGGTTTCCAGAGGCAACACAAGAATGTATATATAGGTTAGAAGTAGAAGCATTTGGGTGTCCAGAAGATAAATTGCCTGGATGATTGCAGGTACTATATGGTGATTTATAGCAAAAACTTCCGGCCTTACGGACTAAGGTGAACTAAATCAGCCTTTGTAATAAAAGGGAAAAGGAAGAATAGGTGTCCCTCGTTCTCTTCAACTCTACATTTAGAACGTTATTTATCTACGTGCAATGAAAATCTTTCTGCACGCATACCTGTGGTAAGGGCTCATTGCAGCATCTGCCAGACGAAGGTCTACACTCTAGGCACCACTCTCTATCTTCCCAAAGATCAATTAGCAAATTTGTTAACATTTCTGGGACCTCCTTGCTCCTTGGGCTGCTGGTTAGCAGGTCACTCCAAATTGTTTATGAAATGCTTGTAAGCACTTTTTGAAGACCATTTTTCTGCAGGAGTCAACTTCCAACAGTCAAAAAAGATAACACGATGGTCAAATTTGTAGACTTCACTTCAAGGAAACGAAAGCTTCCAGCACGCATCTAAGAATACTTCAGAGAGTTTATATTCAGCTTTTAGCTTTCAAATTCACTATACATAATGTTTAAAAATATGTACCTCACTTTTTCGATCAAAAATAATTGAAATCACTATCGCAGGCGAACATGTACAAATCCATACTATGTATTTCAATGGATCACTCAAAATCTGTACAAAAATAAATCAGAGAAATGATCTACAAAGACATAGTCAGAACCTGAGATATACACTGGCCTGAGAAACTAAACTCAGTGTACTTCATGGTGTTCAATGGTTTCTTGATATAAACTGAGATACTATATCATGACTTCATGATGCATAACACACTATCTTTACATAGGTAAATGTACAAATTAATGTCAACCACAAGCACTCTTAGTAGATCTATCTAGGCATGTGTGTGGATACTGGAATGACCCAAGTGATCGGCCTGCACAGAAAATCACACTGAAGGGGATGATGATGAGCTCGACTATGATCTTTCATGAGAGTATCCAAGATTGATAGGAAGAAGTAGTCAATCCACAGGAAGGTGAAAATGTTACAATGTTTGGCGCGTTTATATGTGAGAAGCAGCAAACTACATGGTTTACATACCTCTTCAGCAGGAGTCATATCTGTGTGTGTGCTGAAAAGAGCCAATGTAAACACGTAGAGCCATGAGTTGAGCTATTGTGTTAATGTGTACAGAGATTCGGCCATGTATTGAGGTGTCCTAAGTAATATGTATTTCATTAGTTGGGCTCAATTTTGAAAGCTAATGTAGAACCAGCGATCTGAAAAAATGTTAGTGTCATTAAGCAGGAGATGTATCGGGATAAAATGGAACTTGCACTTCTCCATAGCTTGTCGAGAGAGAAATATAACAATTACCTTGGACACTGGTGTGACATTTCCAACAGATTCTTTTCCCTCAGGTGTGTGTTTGCCAATAGTGCCGCTCATGTTGGGAAATTGATAGGAGAAGTGGTTCATGTCTCAAAAAAGAGATCTTAGTTAGTATTTTGTGATTATTTCAAATGAATGGACAAATATCAAAGTTCGTTAGTGAGTAACTGAGTACCAATAAAAAGCATTAGACATGTTCATTATCTATTTAAGAAATTGCAATGGAAACAATATACATACAGAATCCCATCAACTAAAGTATAGCATATAATCCATTGGTAGATTGACAATGAGACTAAATCTATAAGAAATGATGAGATGGGTTGTAAGCGAAATAATATAATGATTGCAGAAATATTTGAACAGCTGAGCTCATAGGGGATCTAAAATGGTTCTGATATTCTAACCACAACAAAGAAATAGAGTTGCTAAGGACTTGTCGTAGTGATATTATGTTGTTAACCAGACAAAAAGGACTAAGTCCCTAGCATTTAACAACTAACTAATTTTTGCTAAGAGCCAACATTAGTGATGGTACCTTTTTCAGACACAGCCACTTGTTGCATTTACATGACAACATCCACGAGCAACAGGACTCCCATTAAATTGGTGACTGACTCACTATTGCATCTTAGCACAAAATTCTCCAAATGATCTATCCACAAAAAAATAGAAAATGATGAAGCACCTTATGTACAGTGATATTTTGAGAAATTACAACAGAAGCAAAATAACAGGATTAGCTCAATGAGCAAACATGACAAATAAAATAAAGGGATGTTGGAAAAGACTACACAAATGACAACATAAGTAAGGAATTTTTCCAAACTGCTAACACAATTTTACGTGGCGCATTGAATTTGCAGATGGCATACAAAAAAGACTCCATTAGGGCCGGAGCGGTAAAAAAAAACTTGCCAACCTAAGGGCTAGAAAAAGAAGGAAACATTAAATGTCAAAAGATGAGTAAATAACCCTAACCTATTAGCATTAGCGAGAACCGAGAACTAAAATGTGAGTAATAACTGAATAGAAATAAATATATGAAATGTAATGAAAGAGAAGGGACCACTATAATATGAGAAATTTCTCAAGCACATTATGGTAATGAATGAGAACTGGACAATAACTGAGTTGACATGTATCTAGATGATTCACCATGTACAGTTGCCTTGACCAGAAGCTGGAGAATATCACGTGATTTTTTGATAAAACGAAATTGTTCAGTCTAGAAATCAGTCAATGAATGCAGAAAAAACTATACTTAGCCCACAAGGCTAAATGTTTATTTTGTTTTTGGCAGAGAATAAAAGAATAGGGAACTATGCACAGTTTTTTTGCGGGATATGCACAGCTTGTTAGGTACAATCTAGTAGCAAACGTCTACATACGCTTACTTAAAGATCAGTACAATTAGCAAGGGAAGTCATCTATGCAGAGAAGGAAAGTGGCAAAATTTAGAAGTGTGTACCTGATACTTGTGGTATACATCAGCAGGGACACCACAACTGCTCTTGGAAAGAATATATTGGCAAAATAAATTATCATGATTGTTTGATTTGGAACTAAATGATAAGAGGCATCAACTCCTGATGAACACCAGCTTCCAGTTTTTATCTTCGTCCCATATACCCTATTAGCACAAAATTGGTTCCACCCTTGCGCAACAATGGTATAAGACATCCTCCTCTGATGAAATGAACCCAGATGAGAAGTGCACTCATTGTACCAGAAATGGATTTGCAGTGAGAGCATGTGTACTCAGGGCCACCAAAACAGAAAACATAGAACCCAATGAGACAAACAGAAAAGAAAATACAAATAAAAAAGGAAAATCCATTTGGATGTATGCATTCAGCCTAGTTATTGGATATTGGCATTCGGTAGGCCCGAATACCCCGAACGCATCTGTTTGGCTGGCCTATACATTCACGCTATGTATTCGGGCCGAATATTGAGATGCCCAACCGATGTGCAACAGGGTCGCTCCTGAACGTCTAGCCCTTTACCTCGACATCGTTGTGTATTCGGCTCGCTTGCTCGCCCTCCTCGACCAAACGACCTCGCGAGCAGGCGCACCTAGCCACGGAGCAGCGGCGGCGTAGTGGCTCCTCCTGCCTTCCTCTTCCGGCGAACGGAGCAGTGGTTCTTCGGCGAGGGAAGGCCCCATTTCCCTTCTCCCGTTCCTACTGCCGAAGGTCACCGATGCAGAGGAAGGTTGGCGCCCTCCATCTCCACCCTTTCCCGTCCGGCCCTCCTCCGGCGAACGGCGCGGCGGCCCTCCACCTCCACCCTCTCCCGCCCGGCCCTCCTCCTCCTCCGGCGAATGGCGTGGCGGCCCTCCACCTCCACCCTCTCCCGCCCGGCCCTCCTCCTCTGGCGAATGGCGCGACGACCCTCCACCTCCACCCTCTCCCGCCCGGCCCTCCTCCTCGGGCGAACGGTGCGACGGCCCTCCACCTCGACCCTCACCCACCCGGCGAACGGCGCGGAAGCCCTCCACCTCGACCCTCTCCCTTCCAGCGAGGCACTGATCTGATCTTTTTTTTCTGTCCCAATTTATTTTTGGGATGCCGTTATTCAATCCAATCCATATATTTGAGAAATATTATCAAGTGTACTGTAATTATTTTAATAATCTAAAATTTTAAGTACAACGATCATGCTAGGACAAATGCAATTCATCACTTGACCATCCAAACATGATTTGATATTCAACCTTAGTATCAATTCCTGGCACCAAATACCTAAACATCCAAACAAAAATATTAATATTCAATCTCAATGCAAATATGCCAAGATTTTGATATTGGAACGAATGCAATGCCAAGCCTGTGAATACATACATCCAAACGGACCCTAAGAAGAATAACCCCAAAACAAACCTTTTAAACACGTAATGTAACCTCGAGACATTCTAGCCATTCCGCCATCTAGAAAAAACGGAGGCCGAGCACCTAACAAACAGGAACAAAACCCATGTTTAGCAACAGAAACAAGAAACACACACAAGCCACGCAGAAACAGAAGAGCAAGAAAAGATTAAAATAATCACCAAAAATATGAGGCCCCCTCCGAATACAACGCCTCCAACAAACGAACAGAGATTGACGTCGCGAAAACCTGCAGCCAGAACCTTCCGCCCAGCAACCGCATGGCCAGCCCAGCACGCATCGCCACCGCTGGCCAAAACCGCAACACACGGACGAGCAGGTACCTCTCTGGCCCACATACAGCGACAGAAAGCGCCCTAGGCCCATGACCAACAACATAGTAGCAGGATGCACGAAAAGTGGGTTCAAATCAGCCATAGCTCACCAGGCTTAAGCCTTTAGTTAATCATAGACGATTCTTGCTAATAATGTTTCTTAATAGAATGAGACAGATTCAGTTATATCGCTACAATATGAATGCTAACAATATGAGTGCCAACAATTATAGCTAATTTGAGGTCACATCGAATCAACAGAGGATATATGCAGTACAGCAATACTTATCGTTACTTGTCAGCCACCAAACATAAATGTGATAAAAAATACTCGGGTCAGTCAAAACTTGTATCAGGGCTTGATTCCCAAAAAGTTTCAGCTGACACACATATGCTACTTCATTCTCAATACAAAAGGTAAGTTTGGGTTCCAGCCTCTACCACATGAAAGCTATGGTGAATTCTTGTATTGCTGCAAACGAAATTGCAAAGAGATACAAATCAATGAATCCAAAAATTATAAAAAAAATGCAAATCCATGCTTGATTTAATTCCCTTACTGCATTAGAATATCTTTATACTTTTGAGGAGCAGATTATGGCTCAATCTTAACACATCTATGCGTCTTCTTGCAAGCAGAAACACGTTCATATGCATACTTTTGAGGGTTCTCAGGGTCGGCGCTACCAGAAGGGAGAAGAGGGAGGGGCAAGGGAAAATCAGGGAGGCGATGGAGCAGCACCGCTAGGCGGGGATGCCGGCCGCCGGCCAGAAACCCTAGAAGGCAGGGAGCAATGGGGAGAGGAGATAAGAGGGAGATGCGGCCTTTTTTTTCCTTCTGAGCATTGTGTCTGGGTCTTTCGGGTGGTGCGGCTGCTATTATGACGGTAAAATGCCCGTAGTAGCCCACATGTCGGTCTCACAAATCGTCAACCACACGCACCACAACTGACCACACGCCACAAAACCAGTCTCCCGCAAGCTGGGCCACACGCAGAGGCAGCAAAGCAACAACGCGCGAGGCAGACCCTCCCAGATCGCTCACAGAACACCAGGCTTAAGCCTTTAAAGAATGTGTTGAGTAAGGATGGCAATTTTACCCATGGGTACGAGTACCCACGGGTACCGTACCCGCATGGGTAGGATATGGGCACACTTTTATACCCATGGGTAATACCCATACCCTACCCGTTAAGTCATGGGTACGGGCACGGGTATAAACTTATACCCATGAATATACCCATACCCTGCTCGTTTAAACTGACATGTCAAACTTACCTATAGAGTTTGAACCTATACGGCCGAGAAGCCTAGGGACGAGTATGGGATTGCCACTTCTAAACTTTAACTTGATACTTCCATGTACTCATCTACTATTAGTAAGTAGAGATTATTGTCTTTTTCAAATATTCTATTGATGAAATAAAATTTTGAATAACTTGTATACTATTGGATATATCCGTCGGGTACCCAATGGATACGGGTACCCGCCGGGTATGGGTATGGGTAAAGTTTTACACCCGCGGGTACGGGTATGGGTAAGCTTTTGTACCCATTGTCTACACGGGTATGGATATGGTATTGCTCTATCCTGCCCATACCCTGCCCATTGCCATCCTTAGTGTTGAGAAGGGGTGCCCTCCCGCTGCAGCCCACATGCGAAAGGTCCGACCCACAAGCAGCGTAAGCTAGCAGTAAAACCCGAACGGTAGAACGCCCACAAGTGCCCTCGGTACTCTTAATCTTTTAAGTAATTTATCTTTTATAGTTGCAACAGAAGCGTGATGCAGAAATTACGGCTGCAGGTTCAGACTTTTCTATAGAATTTATGAAATAATATACTTATCTCTTCCTTATTCTGAAGAATGCAAGGATTAGAAATCAAAATCAGCTAGCGATGGAACATGTTATCTTTTTTAGATGTAGCTAGCTAATCTGACATGGGGTAGCATTTCAGGTCTACTATAACTGAAAATCAATTACTACGAACTTGTTATGAACTTGGGTTATGATTGACAATCTTGGAAAACGTGTGGGTGCAGTTTGAAACTGAAATAAGAAAAATAAATGGAGAAGTAATTAAGAGGGGACACCAACAGGAATCAGTAGGAAAATTGGTTTATTGTATTCATTGTCGGTATGAATTAAAAAGGAACTTGCATTCGCATATGCAACGTCTGAGTACCTGCAGTTTAGTATTTCAGAATCCTTGGATTCAAGGATTTTATACTCAGAATGAAGCAACATCTGTTTGAACATATGCATTTGAAGGAAGACTGCGGGAGAGCAAATTACAATGTAACTAATTAATCCATGGGACAATTGAAGGTATTAGACAAAATTAGTACAACATGATTACCAAAATAGAATGTGTGTGCGCTCAGGCAGTGTAAACTAAAATTTAGAGATTATAGCAAGCGTACCAATGGATGAAGGTTTTCACAGCTTCCGCAAGAAGTACAGGTGATGGCCGGTGTTTCCTAGCTTGAGCGTGCAGACTGAGAAGCTAATAAATCCAAAGAAATCCGGAGTGGCTGAGGCAGGAGCAAGCAGAATCGAATCAAATCAGGTACAGGGCAAAATCCAATCAAATCCAGCCGGAGCTCAACCTGTAAATTTGGACTACTATTAAATTGCACGTGCTTTGCACATAACTATATTTGCGCACGATAGTATCCTACCTTATTAAGCCACAATACTCATAATCCAGAAGAATAACTCTGGTTTCGCACCACCGTAGACCTTTGCAATTCTTTTATACCGTTCACATTTGCCCTCTAGGCAGACAATAGCATAACCTCTCTTGGTGAGCAACGATTTGTCATTCCTTTAGACAGTAAGTATAACAGTGTAAGTTTCACCAAAATTTTCTCTACTTTCGAAAATTTACATTAAACTATCATCATTTTCCATGGTGCATGAAACAGCCTTAAAGAACTACTACAGCCATTTCTTTTATATCCAAAAATAATTCTATCAAATGCTAATATTTAATATCCAATGTGTAATGTCTCATCCTATTCTGTAATGAGAACTGGCGTGCAATGAACATGTTAGTTTAATTTGTAACTTCTGGGTTCATTTTTTTGACTTTGTAAATGCACGAAATTCATGTTTTTTTGAAAAGAGCATATATTAATATCGCGGAGATGCCAATTACACCTAACTTTTTCAACAACGCACGCCATGACGGTCTTACGGATGCACACAACCCAGAAAAAAAAAAAAACTATAAAAAAAAAGTCTCTCCACAGAGAACAATCCCTGGTAGCAACGACACTAACACCACCATAACAACACCAGTAGTATAAGCACTCTAATAGCAATGCATTCAGGAAGCACGACATTCATGTAGAGGATTGACATCTTGTTTTAGGAGGCTTGAGGTAAAAAAATCCTATATACGAAAACCTTGTAAAATTGCAATATTCTCATGATAAATGATTACATCAATCACACTCCATAAAACAACAACGATTTTATATTGTTACAGTTTTACATATTTTTTTGAAGTAGAAAAAAGTAGCATGTTAAAAACTACTATATATTTCCGACAAGTTGTATCTACATATAGAGGGAGTGTATGATTAACATTCTAAGTATAATATGCAAATGTTTCTGTTAGCTATGCCTTTTTTTCTCGGGATCGGTTCCATGTTGTATAGCCATCATAGGCAACAGGATATACATCGGGGAGCTTTACAACGTGTAGAGAAAGAGATGGAAACGGTCTGAGTCTGATCTTTATCAACTCGGTGATAACAACCTGAAAAAACAACGATCTTTTATCTACTTCCAACATAATACTTCTACTGTGAAAATTAGATATCATAAATTTGTCTAGACTCGTATTCTCTCTGTCTCAAAATAAGTGATATGGATTTGTGTAGATTTACATGTATCTAGCCGCATTTTAGTATATAGATACATGCGAATCTAGACAAACGCAAATCATTTATTTTGAGACGAAGAGAGTATATATCTATACATTAAAGCTCGTCTAAATATATGTAGACAAATCTCTGACAAAAATTCAGGACAGGAGTATATATACAATCATTTGAGAGTTTTCTAGTTGGTGTTAGTCTCAGGAATCAGCCGGAGGAATTAAACGCTTTGAACTATGTAACAAGTAATTTAATGGATAGATGGCTTTGAACTATGTAACAAGTAATTTAATGGATAGATGGTTTACTATACAGACTAACAATGAACCTGTTAAAACACCCACATTTAATGGTACCGCTATTTGCTTCCAAATCACGAAGCAAGAATGCAGATTAGATTGAAGAGTGTCCGTATTCCACGTGGGGCCCCGACTATTGACTGCACAAGTATGAAAGGTAGAGCAATTTTAGCTAGAGCAGGACTCTCCAGAAATATCCAGCGGTTTCAGGAGGACAATTGGGCAGTCCACGAGCGCGGGAAAGTGGCATAGCGAATCCATGCATTTATGGCCGTCAGATCTAAAGAGCTATGGTCTGATGAGTGGCACATAGCACTTCTAGCCTGCAAATCAACGGCTTAGATTACTCTTGAAAGGTGCACCGGCGGGAAGGCTCTAGAACTGAGGGACGAATTCAAATTCAAAAACTGCTGTATTATATAGTGATATAGATATAGATACATGAGCGATTTAAAAAAAGAATTAGAACGGGGAGCGTGCAGGGAAGTACCAGCGTGGAGACCAGAATCTAATAAAATCATGTGCAGGGCAGAATCCAATCAAATCCAGCCGGAGCTCAACCTGCAGATTAGGTCGTGTTGATGGATTTAAAAAAAAGGGAATTAGAAGGGGAAGCGGGAAGGACAGGTAACATCGTGGAGGTTGCTGGCAGAGGTGATGGCGCGAGCGCGCAGCCATGGTTGATGCGGATTATACCGTGGGCTGGTTTTTAGCCTCGTAGCGTCGGCGGCGGATGAGCTCCATCGATGTGGCATCCCGCAAAAACCACTACTAGAAAATCGCGTTGTTTTTGTGCATTGCATCATCATGACCGCATGCTCATGTCATCATGCCACATTGCATTTGAGCATCGTCATCATCTTGCATTTGCTTGCGTAAAACTATTTGCAGAAAACCTATTTTTGTTTTCTAAAACGCCCCGTCTTTGTTCAAACACAAAACCCGGGTCACCGGATTATTTTGTTTTGTTTGCTATCGGTTTGCAAAAGTCGGTTTGAAACAAATAAAATTATTTAATTATTTTTGTGGGGCAGTCGAACGGGCCGAATCGACCCAGTCGACCACCCCGGTATTAAACGGTCCATCTAAACCAGCCCCTCTAAATCCTATCCCCACCCAAATCTATCCTACCCACCAACCGAAGTGTGCCACCTCACCCCTCCCCCAAACTCCTACCCACGCTGCCACCTCATCAATCAGCCACCCAGAAATCTTTTCTTACCTAGTCCTAGTCTACCCCAAACCCTCCACATCACCCCAACCAGTAGCCGGTCGCCACCTCATCACCTCCCTTCCCCTAGCCTATCCCTGGCTGCCACCTCATCCTCACCCCTCTCCCTCTCTCACACAGCCACTCCCTCACCCTCTCTCTCCCCCGGCCCCCACCTCTCCCCCTGCCCCACCTCTCCCTCACTCCTCCCCCGCGCCCGCCTCCCTCCTCTCCTCACTCCGCCTTCGCACCTCCTCCTCACCATGAGCCCCTGCCGCCACACCGCCTGAGGCCGTCGCCCTCCGCTGGTCCTCCTCCGACCTCGCCCCGGGCTGCTCTGCCGGCCGCTCCTCCGGTCGCTGCCGACCGCGCGAGCGCCCGAGCACCCCGCCGCCGCTTGGCCTCTGTTTCTCTGCCACGCGGTCTCCGTCTTCCCCGGCCTCTCGTCGCCCTCTCGCGAGCTCCGGCCCTGCTCACCGTCGTCCGTGCCGCTGAAGTCCCCGGGCCGCACCCTAGTACCGCCCCTTTGCGAGCTTTCCTCTGTCCCCTGGCCGAGACCAAGAGCACCGCACTGCTGGAACCTCCAAGAAGTTCGTCTTGGAACCGTCAAGTTCAACCAATGACAAGATACATCAAGTTCTTCTGATGCCGATGCCGCAACGATATCGGGTCCAAGTCTGCCGATGATCGTTAGCGCCGGGTGCAAGATCTACATGGAGCCGAAGACCACGGAACGCCAAGTTCTCCACCTTGAACGCCATGACCGTCTACGCGGACCCGAAGACCACGAATGCGACAAGATCGGCACCGACCAGGGCGAGACCGATGCGCCCCCGACGCCGAACCAAGTCCTGCTTCCCGGAACGCCAAGATCTACTCCGTTATCCGAGAACGCTTCCGCCGAAACCGATCCCCGTCGAACCCTGTCGAACCCCGAACCCCCCGGACCAAGATCGCCGAACCCTAATGTGTGATTCCCTTCCCGAGCCCTATTTTATAAAATGAAATATAACTTGTTGCATATTAAATTGTCATATTCGCATGCATATTCATGTGGGTTTGGGGGCCTTATGCCGATTCACCATATAATTAAATATGGGGCCCATATGCGGGCAAATCTAGTCTTATATTGGCCTCATTTAAATTGGTGTAATGAACCGGTGCTATATTTGGCCATGTTCAAACAACATTTAAATTGCGGGGTAGTTAAATAACTTGAACCATTTAATTAATTGTCGGGACCTCGGTTCCGCTTAATATTGCCGAATTGCATTGCACCTTTGCCATGCCATACATCATACATGCATCATGCCCGATTTTCTACCGTAGTATTAAATAGTGCATCCGGTGTTTCTTCTAGTGTTTCGGTTCTTCGCGGATAAGACCGTTGAGTGGATGCGAGTGTAGACCCGATCTTCGGATGAACCTTCGGCAATGTTTTCAAAGCAGCATCTCCCTTCTACCTATCTTACTTTTACAGTCTTTATTTCCTCCTGTTGATCTATTGCTATCTGTGTTGCGATGCTCTAGTTTCCGCACCGTGATATCCCTTACAGCCTTATATTGCCTTGGACACATCCTATTACCTGTTGATTGGTAGATAGTTGGACTTGCGTGTCGTAGTCGCTCGCTCAAGTGCTGTTGCGTGTCGTCAAGTACCACAGTTGTTGGAGTATTGCCGCAAGTTAATTGTTGGAGATGGTCATGGCTTTAATTACTGTTCACTTTAGTTACTATTTAACAACTAAAATTGAAGTAGGTAAGCAGAGGCACCGGTGGGTGATAGATAATATCTGGTTTCCGACCGCCCACTTGTGTCCCGTAGGACCCCGAGTTCTTGACACCTGTTCCGAGATCGAGCGCGCTAACCACAGGTGGGGAGATATGGGCCCCCCATTGATTAGTACCTGATTTCAAAGTATTGTACTGGGGGCCACAACTAGTTTGAGGTTTTATTTACTATCATGTACCTATGCCATGCTTTAATGCTTTATTTACGATTGTGCGATGGATAGCACACTGTACTGTTTAGGAAGCGGAGTGTTTTCGCGGTATCGACAGTCCCAGTTTTGGGATTTGCTGTCGTTTACAGCCACTGGCGCAAACCCTGAGTCCGTCTCGGAGACCGGCCGACTTCGTTGCGGGTGTACTTAGTGGGGTGGCCCCCCGTGCTTGCTTTGGGTCTGGAAACGTCGTGACTTAGGCCCCGCCGACATACCGATGGGTGTATGTTAACTGATCTGGCAAAAAGGGTCGAAGTGCTTGTGGATACTTTGGTGCACCCCTGCAGGGTTAAATCTTTTCGAGAAGCCGTGTCCGCGGTTATGGACGACTTGGAGCACGATTGATCATAGACAACTATAACTAAAGTTTACTGTTATAAATTGACTTGTATCCAATATGACTAGTAATCAGCTTCACCACAACGGAATGGCTAAATAAAAGTGCCAACAACTGCTGGGTTTTGGGTTATCTCATGCTAATTGTATCTGACTAGTAAGTGTTGCAACTACAACGGAATGGTTAACTAAAACGGCCCACTGCTTATTTTATCAGAATGATTATCTACACCTGACTAGTAATTGCTGCAACGATCACTGAATAAATAAAACTGCCAACTGTGTGAGTCCTCGGTTGACTTCCTCGTTTGGTCTCGAGGGAATACCGGATGGGATTGTTTGGTGTTAGAATCAGGTTGGTTCGAATAGGTCATTCTTACCCTCTCGATAGTCGCCATTGTATCGAGTCTCTATAGGTTGTTTAGAGCATGTTGCCACCGCTTCAGTCCACCATACCTATGTAGGCGAGGACCGCCGAATTCTAGCCTCATGGCTGTCTTGGCCTCGATCTTGGCGCCTCTTTTTCCTTTGCCTTTGTCGGCACCCCTTTTGTTTAAGCAGTTTTGAGATCGGCGTCGTTAGCGTGGTTACCCTTCCGCTTGGCACAGGCAGGGTTATGGACGCCATTGGTTATTCTTCAGGGCTCTTAGCCCCATTTGCATCTTGTCCGTAGTCGGACGCGCCATCATTTTCAAGGTGATTTGGATCTTTGTATAATATATCTGTATTCTTGACTCCTAGAGTCGTGTTGTATATATCTGTTCTGTGGGTCCCATCAAGGACTGTTGTGTAATGTTATTACTTCGTTTTCCACCCGCACGAAAGTGCCTGGTGGGCACCTTTGAATCGTTTCTATGCGGGTTTGGCGAGTTTCGCTAAAACTTGCATAGGGCCGATTCTGAGGGTGTTACAATCGAGCAGTTTGCAGTTGTTGAATGCTGGATTGATTAGGCCTTTTCATAAGCATTTGTGGGGGGTGCGTGTCTCTGTGGTGAATTACTTCTACGCAGCTGTAGACGCACAATGAGACTGATGGATGGGGTCTGTTCTGCCCACTATCGCCTCTGCCCATGATCCGACGCCTATAAACGCACGCGCGGGAGATGCCTCGGATCGTTGGGTCACCTTGACGCTTAATCTTATACAGAACAAGAAAAGAAGAAGCAAACTAACCTTAAAGAAGAAAGGAACGTCTACACCAAAAACAGCGTCGCCGCCCTAAATCCCACAAAGAAAGAACAACACCTCCTACCAAGAACAGCGCCGACGCCTCGAATCTCACGGTCTCCAATCCCACGGAGAAACAGCACCCCCTCTCCAATCCCACAGCGAAGAACACCACCTCCTCTTCAATTCCACACCGTCCCCAATCCTCCACGGCAAGAAAAGCAAGAAACGAAGCGGTCAAACCCCGGAGATAACCAGTCAACATCCTCCTCCATCCCCACAAATGAACAAACCAAAAAAAAAACCACCCAGACTACCAGAAAAAAAGCAACCCACATGTCAACCAGAAAAAAACACGCCCGCACGACCCAGCTTAACTCTCGTCCGCAACAGTTGTCGAAGCCCAGCAATGACACAGCGATGTGTCGCCCGTTCAGCGAGACATAAAAGAACTGACCCACATGCAGAGACAAGGGATTGCACGGTGCGGCTCAAATCATTGAGAATGCGTCCTTTATCTCACGCTTAAGTCAGAGAATAATATGGATAAATTTGGTGGCTTGCAAATTTTTGGACATGAGATCATCATCGACATAAACTATAATGTACATATGGCCATCGTCTTGGTCGTTCGACTCGAAATCCAAAAAAGTTCATACTCATTGACACCTAAGCATGAATTTATTTAGATTTTACAACTTACTTTTATGTTAAAATTTTACATGGGCGGTGGGAGTATATTTTACATCAAGGTCCTAAAAAGGAAAAATTAGATCGAGGTCCATACATTTATCACACAGGGACCTAAATAGGGGAAAATTACATCGAGGTACATAATACTATAGCACGAAGGACCATAAAATTAAGCAAGGAAAATAGGCGGGTCGGCTTCTTCTCAAGAAAGCACCTCATCGAGTCATACTCTTCATACTACTTCATCTTCGATTGTTTTCAAAATATGACCAAATTTTGCTGCATGCAAATTCTTGGATATGGGATCGTTATCGACGTAAAGTATGATGCACATATGGCCATGACCTTGGTCGTTCGGCTCAAAATCCAAAAATGTTCATACTGGTTGACAACTAAGCTTAAATTTATTTAGATTTTACAACTTATTTTTAGGATAAAATTTTATACGGGCGATGGAAGCACATTTTACATCAAGGGCCTAAAAAATAGGAAAAATTACATTGAAGTCCATACATTTTACACAAAATGACCTAAAAGGGGAAAATTATATCGGGGTCCATAATATTATAGCACGAAGCACTATAAAATTAAGCAAGGAAAACATTCGGGTCGGCTTCTTCTCGATAAAGCACCTCATCGAGCCATACTCTTCATACTACATCGCCTTCGATTGTTTTCAAAATATGGACAAATTAATTTGGCGGTATGCAAATTCTTGGATATGGTATCATCATCGACATAAAATATGATGTACATATGGCCATTACCTTGGTTGTTCGACTCGAAATCCTAAAAAGTTCATACTCTTTGACAACTAAGCATGAATTCATGTCGATTTTACAACTTACTTTTAGGTTAAAATTTTACACGGGCATTGGGAGTACATTTTACATCAAGGTCCTAGAAAAGGGAAAATTACATTGAGATCCATACATTTACCACAAAGGGACCAATAAAGGGGGAAATTACATCGAGGTCCATAATACTATAGCACGAAGCACCATAAAATTAAGCAAGGAAAATAGGAGGGTCGGCTTCTTCTCGAGAAAGCACCTCATCAAGCCATACTCTTCATACTACTTCACCTTTGATTGTTTTCAAAATATGACCAAATTTTGCTGCATGCAAATTCTTGGATATGGGATCGTCATCGACATAAAGTATGATGCATATATGGCCATGACCTTGGTCGTTTGGCTCGAAATCCAAAAATGTTCATAATGGTTGATAACTAAGCTTAAATTTGTTTAGATTTTACAACTAACTTTTAGGTTAAAATTTTACACGGGCGGTGGGAGTATATTTTACATCAAGGGCCTAAAAAATAGGGAAAATACATTAAGGTCCATACATGTAACACAAAGGGACCTAAAAAGGGGAAAATTATATCGAGGTCCATAATACTATAGCACGAAGCACCATAAAATTAAGGAAGGAAAACATTCGGGTCGGCTTCTTCTCGAGAAAGCACCTCATCAAGCCATACTCTTCATACTACTTCGCCTTTGATTGTTTTCAAAATATGTATAAATTATTGGCAGCATGCAAATTCTTGGATATAGGATCGTCATCGACATAAAGTATGATGTACATATGGGCATGACCTCGGTCGTTCGGCTTGAAATAAAAAAAATGTTCATACTCATTGATAACTAAGCTAAAATTCATTTAGATTTTACCACTTACTTTTAGGTTAAAAATTTACATGGGAGGTGAGAGTACATTTTACATCAAGACCTAAAAAGGGAAAATTACATCAAGGTCCATACATTTATAACAGAGGGACCTAAAGAGGGAAATTTTCATCGAGGTCCATACATCTAGCACGAAGCACAATAAAATTAAGCAAGGAAAATAGTTGGGTCGGCTCCTTCTCGAGAAAGCACCTCATTAAGCCATACTCCTCATACTACTTCACCTTCGATTATTTGCAAAATATGTCCAAATTTGGCGGCATGCAAATTATCGAATATGGGTCGTCATCAACGTAAAGTATCATGCCCATATGTTCATGACCTTGGTCGTTCGGCTCGAAATCCAAAAATGTTCCTCGTTGACAACTAAGCTTAAATTCGTTTAGATTTTACAACTTACTTTTAGGTTAAAATTTTACACCGGGGTGGGAGTACATTTTAGATTAAGGTCCTAAAAATGGGGAAATTTCTTTAGGTCCATACATTTACCACAAAGGTGTTGGAGATATGCCCTAGAGGCAATAATAAATATAGTTATTATTATATCTTTGTGTTTATGATAAATGTTTATATTCATGCTATAATAGTATTAACAAGGAAACATTAATACTTGTGTGATTTGTAAACTTAATTTGAAGTCCCTAGTATAGCCTCTATACTTCACTAGCTTGTTGGTTGATTGATGATTGTGGTTTCCCTATCATGAACATTGAGATGTTATCAACAACAAGATCATATCGTTAGGAGAATGATATGGTGGACATACTCCTATAGACAAGCGTAGCATAAAGATCAAGTCATTTCAATAGTTCAATTGCTATATGCTTTCTGATACATAGTAACCTAATTCCTTCGACCATGAGATCATGCATATCACCTTTACTGGATGGATGCTTTGATGTCATCAAACACCACACCATAACAGGGTGGCTATAAAGGTGGTATTGAGTGTTCGGAAAGTATTGGTTGAAACACATGGATCAAGAGTGGGATTTGTCCATCCATATGACGGATAGATATACTCTGGGCCCTCTCGGTGAAATGTCATCCAATTAGCTTGCAAGCATGTGACTGGCTCACAAGGGATCACATATCACGGGAACGAGAAAAGAGTACTTATCAGTAACGAGGATGAACTAGGTATGCAGAGATACCGACGATCATAACCTCGGATAAGTAACATATCGTGAGACAAAGGGAAATTGGTATCGTATGTAAGTGGTTCATTCGATCGCAATGTAATCGTAGAAATATGTGGGAGCCATATGAATTTCCAGATTCCTCTATTGGTTATTGTTCGGAGAAGTGTCTCGATCATGTCCGCATAGTTCACGAACCGTAGGGAGACACACTTAAGGATTCGACGTTGTTTGAGTAGTTATGGTATTATGAGAAAGAGACCGAATGTTGTTCGGAGTCTCGGATGGGATCCGGGATATCACGAGGTGATCCGGAATGGTCCGGAGAATAAGATTCATATAAGGAAAGTCCCGTTTCGGAGTAGCGGAATGATTCCGGTGTTTTCATCGGGAATGTTCTAGAAGGTCCCGGAATGTCCGGCACTCCGGAGGGGAATGTTACATTAATGTGTCTTTACATATTGTAATTATTGCATCATGTACTTGGTTTTCTTGCTGTCCAAAATAAAGGGTTTATTTAAATCCTAAATTGAAAAGTCAAACGGCTAGTTTGAAAGTCAAACGGCAAGTTTTGGAAAGTGGAAAGAGGAGGAGAAGAGGAAACCGACTTGGGGGAGGAGTCCCCTTGGCCGGCGCGCCTCCCAAGGCCGACTTGAGAGGGACTCTCCCTTGGCCGCCGCCCTCCCACCTATAAAGGAGAGGCAGGGCTGCCTCCTAGTACACACAAGTTCCTATCTTCTACCTCCGGTTTAGAGCCGTTTTGGTTTAGAGCTTCTAATTGCTTTAGCCAGCGGTTTAGAGCCTTCTAATTGGTTTAGAGCCTTCTAATTGGTGTGTCTAATTACTAGACAACTAATAGCCTCTCTCATAAGCTCCACCATACTGCACGGCTTAAGGCGAAGCCTCATGATTTCCTCTACTTCCGGTACCACGCCGTTGTCTTGCCGAATCGCGAGGAGAGTGCTACAACCTCCGCCTGCTGGAACAAGGAGAGAAGGTCTTCGAAAATACCGAACGTGTGACCGATTGCAAGGGAGCGCTGCTTGGAACGTGGGCGGAAGGATCGTCACGCGATCTTGAGATCGGAAAGAGTACGACTACATCACCCACGAGAATCGCTCGTTAAACACTTTGGAATCTTCGAGGGTGAGTTATTCCATCGACTGCTGCAATCTAGTAGATAGATCTTGGCTTGTTTGTTTGTATGCGATAGAAAATTTTGTTTTCCATGCTACGAACCCCTACAAAGGGTATCAGAGCCGTGTCTATATGTAGATCTCACAGACGAGTAGAACACAATGGTCATTGTGGGCGTTGATGCTTTATTGTAGATTGCTTTTTGTGTACTTTGCATCTTACGGTATGTTGGGATGAAGCGGCCCGGTCGAACCTTACATTACATCGTTCATGAGACTTGCTCCACGCTTGACATGCAACTTGTATTTCATAATTTGCTTTGAGGGTGCCTGTTTCTCCTAGCATAGTAAAGATCCAATTTACAACGGTAATCAACAATGCTAGTATCAATGTTGTGGTTCTTGTTCGTAAGTTAGAACGACACTTATTGAAAGCCCCAAACCACGTAAAAATGCAAAGAAAGTAGAAGCGTCTAACTTTGTTTTGCAGGTGTGCGTGATGTGATATGGCCATGATTGTGATTATATTTGATGTATGCAATGTTCCTTATTGTAAGTTGGCAGCCGCGGAGCCATATGGTTGTCTTTAATTTCTGTTAAGACCTGCGTGTCTATTCAAAATAGTTGTAATAGTTGAAGCTGGTGGGCGACAACCATGAAGAAGCGTCATTGACCTTGATGCTATGCCGTGATGATGGAGATCATGTTCGTGCTTGAAGATGGAGATCGGAAGCACAAAGAAGAAAGGCCATATCATATCACATATTATGAATTGCATGTGATGTTAATCCTTTATGCATCTTGTATTGCTTAGTAGACAGCGGTAGCATTATAAGATGATCCCTCATGCACATAAATTTCAAGTTCTAAAGTGTTCACCCTTAGTATGCACTGCCAAAGCTTGTCGCTCAAGCACCACGTGATGATCGGGTGTCTTTGATTCCGCGGTGAATACAACGTAAGCAAGCCAGATTTTCTTATGCGGTAGCTAAGGTTTGATCTTGACGAGCCTAGCATGCAGACATGGCCTCGGGAACACGGATCGCCGAAGGTAAGCGTGAATCATATAGTAGATATGATGAACATGATGATTGTTCGCCATTGAAACTATATCAACTCTCGTGATGATCGGTGTTGATGTAGTGGATTTGGTTCGTGTGATCACTAAAACAATGTGAGGGATGTTGTTTTGAGTGGGAGTTCACCTAGTTTAATTTCATTAATTAATTTGAACTCAATTTGTCATAAACTTAGTCTAAACTATTGCAAATATGTTGTAGATCAATGGCAGCTCCTACCATCAATTTTAATGCTCCTAGAGAAAGAAAAATTGAAAAACAATGGAAGCAACTTCATGGATTGGTTCCGCAATTTGAGATTGTCCTCACAGCTGGTAATTTGACCTATGTGCTGGATGCACCATGGGTGACCCACCTGCGGTGATGCTACCGATGAAGTAAAGAATGTTTACCTTGCTCGGAAGAATCAGTACTCCATAGTTCGATGTGCTATCTTGTATGGTTTAGAATCGAGCTTGTAAAAGGTTTGAAGAGTCGACCCATATGATATTGTCGAGGATCTCAAATTAATTTTGAGACTCATGCGGCAATTGAAAGTTATGAAGCTTCAAAAGTTCTTTAATCGCAAGATGGAAGAGGGCAGTCACAAGGAGCATGTGCTTAAGATGTCCAGGCACGCAAACAAACTTCAAAGCTTGGGTATAGTGATTCCTAATACTTTGGGGTTTACCGCATCCTCAATCACTACCACCAAGTTACAAGAACTTTGTGATGAACTACAACATGCGAGAACATGAACAAAGAGTTGCGAACTGTTTGCTATGTTAAAATCTGCGAAGTGGAGATCAAGAAAGAGCACCAAGTGTTGATGGTCAATAAGACCACCAAATTCAAGAAAGGCAAGTCTAAGGAAGGAACACTTCAAGAAGGGTGGTAAGAAAGTTACCATGCCGATTAAGAGGACCAAGGCTGGACCCAAGCCCACATCTTGAGTGCTTTTACCGCAAGGGAGAAGGTCCTTTGGAAGCGGAATTGCCCAAAGTACTTGGCGGATTTGAAGAACGGCAACATCAAAAAGAAAGGTATATCGATATACATGTTATTGATGTGTATCTCACTAGTATTCGTAGTAGTGCACGGTATTTGATACTGGTTCGGTTGCTCATATATGTAACTCAAACAGTGCTGCAGATATAAACGGAAGCTAGCGAAGAACGAGGTGACGATGCGCTGGGAAGCGGATCAAAGGTTGATGTGATCGCTTGACACGCTACCTCTTCATCTACCATCGGGATTAGTTTTATACTTAAATAATTGTTATTTGGTGCTGCGTTGAGCATGAACATTATATCGGGATCTTGTTTATTGCGAGACTACTTGTTTAAATCCAAGAATAATGGTTGTTCGATTTATATGAGTAATATGTTTTATGCACATGCACCTTTGATAGATGGTCTATTCTTGTTGAATCTCGATAGTAGAAATACACATATTAATAACATTGAAGCTAAGCGATTGAAATCAGCGATAACTCGACCTATATGTGGCATCGTCTTGGTCACATTGGAATGAAGCGTATGAAGAAACTCCATTCATGGACTTCTTGAATCACTTGATTTTGAATCACTTGAAAGATGCGAGGCATGTCCGATGGGTAAAATGACTAAGACTCCATTTTCGGTATGATGGAGCGAGCTACGGACTTATTGGAAATCATACATACCGATGTGTGTGGTCCAATGAGTGTAGCATCATGCAAAGTGGTTATCGTTATGTTCTTACCTTCACGGATGACTTGAGTAGATATGGGTATATCTATTTCATGAAACATAAGTCCGAAACTTTCGAGAAGTTTAAGGAGTTTCAAAGTGAGGTAGAGAATCAACGTAACAAGAAGATTAAATTTCTACGTTACGATCGTGGAGGTGAATATCTAAGTTACGAGTTTGGCGAGCATTTGAAGAAATGTGGAATACTTTCAGCTTGACACCGCCGGAACACCACAACAGAATGGTGTGTCCGAGCGTCAATCGAACTCTCTTAGATATGGTTCGTTCTATGATGTCACTTACAGATTTACCGCTATCATTTTGGGGTTATGCATTAGAAACAGCCGCATTCACTTTAAATAGGGCACCGTCTAAATCTGAAACGACACCATATGAATTATGGTTTGGGAAGAAACCTAAATTGTCGCTCCTTAAAGTTTGGGGATCTGAAGCCTATGTAAAGAAGTTACAGCGGACAAGCTTGAACCCAAAGCGGAAAAATGCGTCTTCATAGGATACCCAAGGAATCTATTCGGTATACCTTCTATCATAGATCCGAAGGCAAAATCTTCGTTAAGAATGGATCCTTTCTAGAGAAGGAATTTCTCTCGAAAGAAGTGACTGGAAGGAAAGTAGAACTCGGCGAGGTTGTCGAACCTTCTCTCGAATTATGTAGTAGCGCAAAGACCGAAGAAGTTCCTGTGGTGCCTGCACCAATAAGAGAGGAAGCTAATGATGGTGATCATGAAACTTCGGTTGAGGTTACTAGAGCCTGAGGTCAACGAGAACTCGTACCACTCCAGTTGGTATGATTCCGTTATGAATGTCATGGTGGTGGACAACACCGATGACCCCAGACATATGAGGAAGCGATGATGAGCCCAGATTCCAATAAATGGCAAGAAGCCATGAAATCCGAGATTGGATCCATGTCTGAAAACCAAGTATGGACTTTGGTGGACTTACCGGATGGCCGAAGGTCACGAGAACAAATGGATTTTCAAGAAGAAAACAGATGTGATGGTAATGTTATCGTCTATAAAGCTCGACTTGTCGCAAAAGGGTTTCGACAAATTCAAGGAGTTGACTATGAGACTTTCTCACCAAAGCGAAGCTAAAATCTGTGAGGATTATGTTAGCAATCGCATATTATGATTATGAGATATGGCAGATGGATGTCAAAACAGCATTCCTCAATGGAGACATTGATGAAGAGTTGTATATGATGCAACCCAAAGGTTTTGTCGATCCTAAGTATGCTAACAAGGTATGCAAGCTTCAACGGTCCATCTATGGATTGAAGCAAGCATCCCGAAGTTGGAATCAACGTTTGATAAGGTAATCAAAGTTTTGGTTTTATACAAACTTATGGAGAAGCTTGTATTTACAAGAAAGTGAGTGGGAGCTCTGTAGCATTCTTAATACTATATGTGGATGACATATTGTTGATTGGGAATGATGTAGACCTTCTTAATAGTGTCAAGGAATATTTGAATAATAGTTTTTCAATGAAGGATCTTGGCGAAGCAGCTTACATATTAGGCATAAAGATTTATAGAGATAGATCGAAACGCCAAATATCATTGTCACAAAGTACATATTTGGACAAAGTTCTAAAGAGGTTTGGAATGGAAGAAAGCAAGAAAGGGTTCTTGCCCATGTTGCTCAATCGACCTTGAGTAAAACTCAAAGTCCGACATCGGCGAAGATAGAGAAAGGATGAGTAAGACTCATGCATCAGCCATAGGATCTCTAATGTATGCCATGCTATGTACTAGACCCGACATTGCATATGTCGTTAGTTTAACTAGCAGATATCAAAGTGATCCAGAGTGGATCATTGGACAATGATCAAAACATCCTTAAGTACTTGAGAAGAACTAAGGATATGGTTCTTTCTTATGGAGGTGATGAACAGCTCGTTGTTAACAGTTACACCGATGCTAGTTGGAACACCGATCCGGATGATTCTAAATCACAATCTGGATAATTTATTTTGAATGGTGCAAGATTAGCTGGAGGAGTGCAAAGCAAAGCGTTGTGGCGAGATCTTCAACTGAATCGAATACATGGTCGCTTCGAGGCTTCACAAGAAGCGATATGGATGAAAGAGTTCATTACAGAGCTGGGTGTGGTTCCTAGTCGCTGGACCCAATGTCTATCTATGTGATAACATGGGCGCCATAGCCAATGCGCAAGAACCAAGGTCACACAAGAAGTGAAGCATATCAAGCTGCGTTTCCACGCTATTCGAGAACATATCCAGATGGGGATATAAAGATTTGCAAAGTACACACAGATCTGAATGTGGCGGATCCGTTGACTAAACCTCCCGAGGGCAAACATGACCAACACCAAACTGCCATGGGTGTTCGGTATATTACCATGTAATCTAGATTAGATGACTCTAGTGCAAGTGGGAGACTGTTGGAGATATGCCCTAGAGGCAATAATAAATATAGTTATTATTATATCTTTGTGTTTATGATAAATGTTTATATTCATGCTATAATAGTATTAACAAGGAAACATTAATACTTGTGTGATTTGTGAACTTAATTTGAAGTCCCTAGTATAGCCTCTATACTTCACTAGCTTGTTGGTTGATTGATGATTGTGGTTTCCCTATCATGAACATTGAGATGTTATCAACAACAAGATCATATCGTTAGGAGAATGATATGGTGGACATACTCCTATGAACAGCGTAGCATAAAGATCAAGTCATTTCAATAGTTCAATTGCTATATGCTTTACGATACATAGTAACCTAATTCCTTCACCATGAGATCATGCATATCACCTTTATTGGATGGATGCTTTGATGTCATCAAACACCACACCGTAATGTGGTGGCTATAAAGGTGGTATTGAGTGTTCGGAAAGTATTGGTTGAAACACATGGATCAAGAGTGGGATTTGTCCATCCATATGACGGATAGATATACTCTGGCCCTCTCGGTGAAATGTCATCCAATTAGCTTGCAAGCATGTGACCGCTCACAAGGGATCACATATCACGGAACGACAAAAGAGTACTTATCAAGAATGAGGATGAACTAGGTATGCGAGATACCGACGATCATAACCTCGGATAAGTAACATATCGTGAGACAAAGGGAAATTGGTATCGTATGTAAGTGGTTCATTCGATCGCAATGTAATCGTAGAAATATGTGGGAGCCATATGAATTTCCAGATTCCTCTATTGGTTATTGTTCGGAGAAGTGTCTCGATCATGTCCGCATAGTTCACGAACCGTAGGGAGACACACTTAAGGATTCGACGTTGTTTGAGTAGTTATGGTATTATGAGAAAGAGACCGAATGTTGTTCGGAGTCTCGGATGGGATCCGGGATATCACGAGGTGATCCGGAATGGTCCGGAGAATAAGATTCATATAAGGAAAGTCCCGTTTTGGAGTAGCGGAATGATTCCGGTGTTTTCATCGGGAATGTTCTAGAAGGTCCCGGAATGTCCCAAGACTCGGAGGGAAGGGTACATGAATGTGTCATTACATATTGGAATGATTGCATCATGTACTAGGTGTCTTGCTGTCCAAAATAAAGGGTTTATTTAAATCCTAAATTGAAAAGTCAAGCGGCTAGTTTGAAAGTCAAACAAGTTTTGGAAAGTGGAAAGAGGAGGAGAAGAGGAAACCGACTTGGGGGAGGAGTCCCCTTGGCCGGCGCGCCTCCCAAGGCCGACTTGGGGAGGGACTCCTCCCCTTGGCCGCCGGCCCTCCCACCTATAAAGGGAGGGGCAGGGCTGCCCCTCCTAGTACACACAAGTTCCTATCTTCTACCTCCGGTTTAGAGCCGTTTTGGTTTAGAGCTTCTAATTGCTTTAGCCAGCGGTTTAGAGCCTTCTAATTTGTTTAGAGCCTTCTAATTGGTGTGTCTAATTACTAGACAACTAATATCCTCTCTCATAAGCTACCCCATACTACTTATGAAGCCTCAAGGATTTCCCTCTACTTCGGCATTCCACGCCGTTGTCTGCCGGAATCGCGAGGAGAGTGCTACAACCTCCGCTGCTTTGGAACAAGGGAGAGGAAGGTCTTCACGAAAGTACCGAACGGTGACCGATCAAGGAGCGCTGCTGGAACGTGGCGGAAGGATCGCTCACGCGATCTTGAGATCGGAAAGAGTACGACTACATCACCCACGAGAATCGCTCGTTAAACACTTTGGAATCTTCGAGGGTGAGTTATTCCATCGACTCGTTGCCGCAATCTAGTAGATAGATCTTGGCTTGTTTGTTTGTATGCGATAGAAAATTTTTGTTTTCCATGCTACGAACCCCTACAAAAGGTACCTAAAAAGGGAAAATTACATTGAGGACGATAATAATATAGCACGAAGTACCATAAAATTAAGCAAGGAAAACATTCGGTTCGGCTCCTTCTCGAAAAATCACCTCATCCAGTCATACTCTTCATACTACTTCGCCTTCGATTGTTTTCAAAATATGGACAAATTAATTTGGCGGTATGCAAATTATTGGATATGGGATCTTCATCAACATAAATTATTATGTACATTTGGCCATGACCTTGGTCGCTCGACTCGAAATCCAGAAATGTTCATACTCGTTGACAACTAAGCTGACTTTAGTTTAGATTTTACTATTTACTTTTAGGTTAAAATTTTACACGGGAGGTGGGAGTATATTTTACATCAAGGACCTAAAAAGGGGAAAATTACATCGAGGTCCATACATTTATCACAAAGGGACCTAAAAATGGAAAATTACATCGAGGTCCATACATATAGCACGAAACACCATGAAATTAAGCAAGGAAAATAGTCGGGTTGGCTCCTTCTAGAGAAAGAACCTCATCGAGCCATACTCTTCATACTACTTCACCTTCGATTATTTTCAAAATATGGCCATATTTGGCAGCATGCAAATTCTTGGATATGGAAACGTCATCGACATAAATTATGATGCACATATGGCCATGACCTTGGTCATTTGTCTCGAAATCCAAAAATGTTCATACTCGTTGACAACTAAGATTAAATTCGTTTAGATTTTATAACGTACTTTTAGTTTAAAATTTTACACGGGCGGTGGAAGTACATTTTACATCAAGGGCCTAAAAAATAGGTAAAATTACATAGAGGTCCCTACATTTGCCACAAAGGGACCTAAAAAGTTAAAATCACATAGAGGTCCATAATACTATAGCACGAAGCATCATAAAATTAAGCCAGGAGAACAGTCGGGTCGGCTTCTTCTTTAGAAAGCACCTCATCGAGCCATACTCTTCATACTACTTCGCCTTCGATTGTTTTCAAAATGTGGACAAATTAATTTGGTGGCATGCAAATTCTTGGATATGGGATCATCATCGACATAAAGTATGATGTACATATGGGCATGACCTTGGCCATTTGGCTCGAAATCCAAAAAATTCATACTCATTGATAACTATGCTGAAATTCGTTTAGATTTACCTCTTACTTTTAGGTTAAAATTTAACATGGGAGGTGGGAGTACATTTTAAATCAAGGACCTAAAAAAGGGAAAATTACGTCGAGGTCCATACATTTACCATAAAGGAACCTAAAAAGAGAAAATTACATCGAGGTCCATACATCTAGCATGAAGCACCATAAAATTAAGCAAGGAAAATAGTCGGGTCGGTCCTTCTCGAGAAAGCACCTCATCGAGCCATACTCTTCATACTACTTCACCTTTGATTGTTTTTAAAATATGGCCAAATTTGGTGGCATACAAATTCTCGGATATGGGATCGTCATTGACGTAAAGTATGATGCACATATGTTCATGACCTTGGTCACTCGGTTCAAAATCCAAAAATGTCCATACTTGTCGACAACTAAGCTTAAATTCGTTTAGATTTTACAACTTACTTTTAGGTTAAAATTTTACACGGGCGGTGGGAGTAAATTTTACATCAAGGGCATAAAAAAGGGAAAATTACATCGAGGTCCCTACATTTACCACAAAGGGACCTAAAAAGAGAAAATTACATCGATGTCCATAATACTGTAGCACAAATCACCATAAAATTAAGCCAGGAAAACAGTCGGGTTGGCTTCTTATCGAGAAAGCACCTCATCGAGCCATACACTAGTAGAGAAAACCGTATAGCAGCAATCCTTACCATCGGAGAAGTGGGCCCATGCTCGCCGGCTGTAAGGGCTTCCAAGCTTGCATAATGTTACCACCGGTGAAACGAACTCTCCACGCCGGCAATAGAAGAAGTACCACCGGCGAAAGCGGCCAGTGCACGCTAGGGATAGGGTGTGCCGCGTGCCCCCGGATGAGCTGCCACTTACCACTGGCGAAATGGTCCCTGCTTGCCGGGGCTAGCCCAATTAGCGCCGACGAACACGGACCGCGCACACTAGGGATAGGGTGGGCCGCATGCCCCGGATGGGCCACCACTTACCGCTGGCGATATGGCCCTTGCTCGTCGGGGATATGTCCTTATACCACTGGCGAAAGATCTGGCGCTAGCCGGGGATGCATGGGGGGGACGGGTGGGACACTGGGCCGTGTTATTACCGCCGACGCGTTGATGATTTTCGCTAGTGGAAAATGACTACCACCGGCGTGTTGGGCTTTGTTCGCTGGTGATAACCTGGTACTTATTACAAGGTCGAACAAGCTACCTACCAACACCTCCTCACTCACCACTAGCTCCCCTTTATTGGAAACTCAACACCAAGCTTTGCTAGCTCATTCCCCCACTTCTCCCCACCTATTTTAGCTAATTCAACCAACAAAGTTTAATATATTAGAGGAGATGTCGCTCCCCTCGCATGCATTAGTAGATCTACCTAGCAAGATCTAGATCCATCTCCCCCACCACCTTTCCCACTTCTCTCTACCGGTGCTCTTGGACCTCGCGTCAACTAATAGGTATAATATGGTGGAATGTGCATGAGTTGGTGACAAGTCACCGGTGATGTCACTTGTGATGGTGAAAAGCGTGGTTGCACGCATATATGGACCTTTTTTGTGTTGTTTTGCTGGTGGAATGTGCATGTACAATGAGTTGCCAATGTTTTGACGGAATGTCGATTAACTTCCGTTCCGGCGAATTTCTGGCACTCCCATGAGACCATTTTTAGCAAAGGTCATGATGAATTTTTCCGTGAAAGCAGCCGAGTGAGGCGACGGTTCTAATCTATTCTCTTATTCTGCAGGCGACGATGGTCATCGAGATGAAGGAAAGAATGGAGGGTAGATACGTGGAACGCGCGACTTTCGACATGTATTGAAATAACCGCTTGGAAATAAGATGTCCATGTAGAAAATGCAAACTAGCGTCATTGTTTGATCCCTTGTCACGCACGATGAATGAGCACCTGCTCAGGTATAGTTTCATGGAGGGGTACACTTAGTGGATGGATGATGATGATAACCATAAGGAAGAGGATGTCGTTCAACACGAAAATGAAGATGATGAGGAGGGAGAAGAACGGGATGTCGCACACGACGACGACGGTGATGAACAAGGTCGGGAAGAAGAAGAACATGCGGACAATGAGGTCAGGAGTAGGAATACCCCACTAACCGCGGCCGTGCACGACCATCATGTTTAGGAAATTCTTCTCGACAATGCATCGACTGACCCTAGATTCGCCGGTAGACGGAAGTCTAAGCTAGATCAACTGGAGGTAGACTCGAGAACTCTGTTGTACAACGCATGTAGCGGGCTTGAGGAGACCCTCTTGAGAGTAACTCTCGATCTTCTAGAGATGAAGGCAAGATACAGATGGAATGACGCAAGCGCAGACAAACTCTTCCGATACTTGAAGAAGCACTTACCTAAAGATAACACGTTGGTGGGTAGCCTACATGAGGCCAATAAAGTGGTGTACCCTCTCGATTTACCGCATGAAAAATACCACGCCTGCATAAGTGACTGCGTGATTTATCGGAACGAGCACAAGGACTTGACCACGTGCCCAAGGTGCGGCGAGCCTCGATACAAGAGAGGGACGAGAAAATCTCCAAGAAAAGTTGTGTGGTACTTCCCGCTCAGGCCCCGTCTCCAACGGTACTTCGCGGAACCCAAGGAAGTGAAGCTCATGCGCTGGCACGCGGAAAGGAAGGAGGTGGTGATGAAGGATCCAACGCGGGTTGAAAACCCAGTGCTGAAGCACACTTCGGATGCAAGCCAGTGGAAAGCATTAGACGATGAGTACAAAGATTTTGGGAAAGAACCAAGGAACATCAGACTGGGTAACTTCTTCGACGTCATCACTCAGAAGTCGATAACCGTCAAGAAACTCGGGAGGCTGCAGGAAGAGATCATCACCATCATATCCGAGATGGAGATGTACTTTCCGCCCGCATTCTTCGACATCATGGTCCACCTGCTGTTGCATATAGTGGACGATATCGAGGATCTCGGGCCTCTGTTCCTTCACAACATGATGGCGTTAGAAATAATGAACGGAATCATCAAAGGATAAGTCCATAACAACGCACATTCGTATGGAAGCATCGTCTAGGGCTTTCTCACCGAAGAGTGCATCTCTTTTTGCAAGAATTATATTAACGAGGAAAACCCACGTCCGATTGGTTTGCCCACGAACAAGCACCTCGGCAGGTTCGAGGGAGTAGGCCACCGCACCAGCAAGAAGGAAATGGGCGTGGATCAGTTTGATAGGAGAGACGACTTTGATAGGTCCCACTTAGTAGCACTACAACACATGGACGATGTCACACCTTGGGTGGAAAAGCACAAAACCATGATCAAGAACAATGCTAACAGGCCGATGACGGAATAAGAGGTATTTAGAGCACACAACTCCTCTTTCGTGTGCTGGTTCAAAGACCAGATTGATGCCAATCCTCCGCCAATAACAAGTGTCGCAGACATAATCACAGTGGCCTTGTCTTACGGGCCCGCGCCAAACCTCATGACTTATCAAGCATATGACATCAGCGGTTACACATTCTACACGGAGTAGAGAGACAAAAGTGTAGGGTTTCGTAGCATGGAAAAAAAAAATTTCTACCACATACAAACAAACAAGCCAAGATCTATCTACTAGATTGTAGCAACGAGGCGATGGAATAACTCACCCTCGAAGATTCCAAAGTGTTTAACGAGAGCGGATTCTCGTGGGTGATGTAGTCGTACTCTTCCCGATCTCAAGATCGCGTAGACAATCCTTCCGGCGCTGCGTTTCGGCAGCGCTCCCGCAGTCGGTCACACGTTCGGTACTCGACGAAGACCTTCCTCTCCCTTGTTCCATGTAGCATCCCAATTGTCTAACAATTGTAATGCTACTTGGTCTAGTAATATAATGGCTACTTCAAACATATAATTGTTGCATCATCATTATATCATGCTCATGTCATCATGCCACCTTGCATATGAGCATCATATAAAACCCTTTTCCATTTGGTTCTTATCTCATATGCATCATTAATTGTATTTGCCTCTTGATATTGTATTTGGTTCTTGATATATTGTCTCAATGCCCAAGTTGAGTTGGGGGCATATCTCTTATTAACTCCACCACCTTTTTCTTTCACCACCTTATAATTCCACCATCCAACTAATATGAGCTTTGCTTTTCTTTTGGTCTTACCTCTAGCTCATGTGGGTTGGGATGGATCCAATTCTTTTCCACATGCTCTCATCTTGGCATCATGTTGTTTTCACATTATTGATATAAGAGAGCCACATGGCCACCTTTGCATGCCTTGTGAATGGAACCCTTTTTCCTAGCTTCCACATGGATTATTATGGCTTATGCTCATGTTGGGATATTTTTGGGACTATGGAGCATCTAGTGGCACATACACACTAGCAAGTCCCATTTCTATTCAAACATGGTCATCTCCATCTACTCCACATGGGGCATCCTTTTAATCCTTTTTGCTTGGCTTTATTCCAATTGTTGGGAATGCATAATAATAATGCCATGTAATAATAGTGTTTTCACAAGAATCAAAATGGCAATAAATATTTTGCATGGGCCATGCAAGTACCACCTTTTGCTTGTCATTTGGTTTTTAGTTGAATCTTGAGTGGAACATCATCTCTCTCTACCTCTATCCTTCCTTTTGGCTTGACCTTAGTTGATCTTGCTTAAACCCACACCACCACCTCTCCCTCTTTTTGGTCTAGCTTGGTTTGACCTTGTTCTTACTTGAGCTTGCCAAAAAGAGAAACCATCTCACACTCCCTCATCTATCCTAAACCCTACCACCTTTTTCACCATACCCCTCTCTCTAAACCCATACCCCCATATCCCATCCTAGCTAAACCCTAATCTACACCTAATCTAAACCAAACCCTAAACCTACCTCTCTCTCTCTCGGCCTCTCTCTCTCTCACCTAGCTGGCCCCACCCAGCTCGCCCCACCTGACCACCCCAACCCTAGCTACCCCAAACCCTACCCTAGCTCCAAACCTAGCCCTACCCGAACCTACCTCTCTCTCCCTAGCTCTCTCTCTGCCCTAGGGTCCCCTCTAACCCGAGCCTGCCCCTGCCTCCTTGGCATCACCTTGGCCCCACAGGAAGCCCCTACCTGCCCCTGGTCCGCCCGCTGCACACGTGAGCAAGGAGGAGGAAAGGTGGCACCCGAGGCCACCTTTTCCCATCTACCCACGGTACCACCTCCTCTCCTCTCCCTATCTACCACCACACGGCACCCCTTCGCCTCTCCAGATCTGGCCAAGGCGCTGGCCATCCTCCTTCCTCTCCACCGCACCCACCCCCCTCAAACGCCCGGCCACCGCATCGACCACCACCACCATAGCAGAAGCCGAGCAAGGACTCGACGTTGGGGAAGACCAAGACGAGCACTGCACCACCCACAGCACGGAGCCGAGCAAGAGGAGCCTCAGAACCCACACGCCGGCCAGCGCTCCGCCGGAACCCTAGATCCTCTGGACATCTGCCTCGTCGTCGATCGCCAGCGTCCCAAGACGATCCTCCGCCACCAACAACCTCCCGGTGAGCCCACGACCCTCCTAGACAACCCCCTCTGGCCGATCTCGCCCTAGCGCCACCGTGCCTTTCGTCGAACGCCGTCGGAGCGTCGGGTTCGCTGGCGTCTGCACGCTCGCGCCCCGCGTAGCAGCCTAGCTAGGCCCCGTCCGGTTTCCTGACACCAAGCCCGAGCCAGCGCAGTGGCTCCGCCTCCGCGCGCCCGCAACGTCCCAGGATCGAGCCCCGCGCGCGCCGTGCTGCGTCAGGTCGTGCATCGATCTGTCGTCAGATAGTCAGAGAAGAAGCACAGTGTCGCGGGCGTTCCTTTTTGCAGAAACCCCCTCCTGGCTTTTACTCCTAAACCCGCGGTACCTCTAGGCCCACCAGACAGCCACCGTGGCCATCTCCCTGAAAACCCCCTGGCTTTTCGTAACCATCAACCCGCGCTCCAGCCCAACCCCACTGTCAGCTGCCCGCCGCTTCTATCGCGTGGACCCCGTGGCCGCTAGCCCCACACCGGCCTCAGGTGCAGCGCAAGTGCGGTGTAAAAAGTTTTCTCAGCGTGGACGCCTTGAGTCGGCCCCCACCTGTAAGCGCCTGTGGCTAAGTTAGGCTGGGTATAAAAAGTTTCAGTCTATCTGTTTAAATTCAAATCTTTTCAAATTAAATCAAATTCAAATTTAATTCTGTTTTTAAATATCTTTTGAAATATAAATCCAATTAATACAAATAATATATGTTTCCAAATCAGAAAATTATGAGGAATTCAAATATGCCATTCAAAATACATTTTGGACACTTTAATTTCCAAATTAATTTAAATTACAATAAAATGCCCCTTTTCTTTAATAAATTAATAACTTTTGTTTTATAACTCCAAATTTAACAAATGATATGTCTAAAATGATTAGCTCGACGAGACCTTTCTGTTTATGCATTCCATGGTTTGATTTGAAGCATGCATCATATAAATATAATGTATACAGCAACTAATATGAGAATAAAATGTGGCCAAAACTAAATAAAATGCTTTATTATTGTATTCCACACCTCACCCATGCCATGCTACCTATTGCCATGCAAATTGTGCATCATTCATCATGGCATGATTGTTTGCTTGATGCATTTATTCATATGCTTGTGCACTTTATTTATGTTGGCCCTTGTTTGTTTGGTTCTTCTTGAATAGGCTATTTGGCGGGGATATACCAAGAGAACCAGGAGCACTACCCAGATCCTTCTCTCGCTTCAACTGAGCTACCAGGCAAGCACTACCACATGCTTGCATACATATAGTACCTATTGCCTCTTTCTTATTCTTGCATCATTGAGTCGCGATTGCATTAAACTGAATCCCAAGTATTGCATAGCCTTTACTTTTGAACCCCACCGAAGCCTGCTTACCTCCATCCCATGAGCCATTACTACAGGAGTTGTTTGAGCCATGCGAGTCGTAGAACAGTATGAGTAGGGTATGTGAGTGTCTGATGGATAATGAGGTACCTAAACAACTTAACCTGAGTAGTAATGGGATAACTAATGAAAGTGGCATCGGTGAGCCATATTCGCTATTTGGTTTTCAGGCTCACTTGTGTCCGTGGGACCCAGTACTTGATTCCTGTTCCTTGAATATTCGCTATCCACATCCGGGAGGCTTATGAACCCCCCTGAGCCAGAGCTTGATTCATTCTTATTTCTTGAGGGCCACAAACTAGTTTGAGGTTTTATTTACTATCCTGTACTTATGTCATGCTTTACTGCTTTATTTAAGATTGTGCGAGGAGCACACTGTACTGTTTAGGAAAGCGGAGTGTTTTCGCGGTGTCGACAAGCCCAGTCACATTTTCGGGTTCCCAGTCGTTCACAGCCATTGACGCAAACCTTGAGGCCGTCTCGAGTCAGCAAGTAACCGCTATGGGTAGCTCAATGGGGTGGCCCCTGAAATATTTCTGAATCCTGTGATCGCTTTGTCGTGATCGCCTCGTTGTTTTGATTTGGTTTTTCGAGGCATATCAAGTGTGTCTTGCTATTTGTGCACCCTATGCGGTAAAACTTTCTGAAAGCCGTGTCCGCGGTTATGGACGACTTGGAGCACAGTTTCTCGATCATAGACAAGCATAACTAAAGTACCGCTTTTAATTTGACTAGACTAGGTACCTGACTAGTAAATAGTGCAACACTCACGGAATGGATAATAAACTGCCAACGGATGGGGGTGTTAAATACGCTTCCTCGTCGATGGCGGGAGGAGGATGGATCTGTGGATATTACCGTTTTAACTGTTATAACTGTTGTTATTAATTCACGGACATCCGTTTATCTCTGGTTAGGCGGATGGTTAGCGAGTATCTATAGAATTGGTAGGGTTTATCTTTTGCTGCAATTGCGTCACCCCAGGTTGTGTCCCCTTTAGAGGCATAAAGACTTGCTGAGTACCCTAGGGTCTCACACAATAAATTATTGGTTCAGATGAAGGTACACTCGCAAGATGGATCTTTGGGTGGAAGAGACAGACGATGTGGGCAACGATCATTCGTGTAGAGATTCCGAACGGGATCCGTGAGATCTGTGGGCGGGATCTGCTTATTTATGGGGCATCTTATGCCGATTTGCTTCTTATCCGTTATCGGATTTTGTCTTCCGCTTCACTTTGATACTCGATGTTTGATGTATGAGGAGATATCCTAAACTATTATATCTATCTAGGGTATTTGGATCTTGCCGTATGGCGTTGCTATATTTCCTTTCTTTTTAGATGGAATGGCTCATGTCTTGTTGTATGGTGGCTTGCATACATACTCATTTGTGTATGTAGTTGATCCCTTCGCTTTGCCGATTACGCCTGTTCTTGTCCCGATGTGTGGAAATGGTTGGGACGGCCGAAAGGTCTACCTGTGAGTGGCATTTGGGCCCCACCGTACTATTTCAACCATTTCTGCTCATCCAGGCTTATAACTAGGAGCGTAATTCACCGAGGTAGTTACAATTGGTATCAGAGCCATCCCGACCTTCAGGGTCTTAGCCAAATGGTCGTTGTCTGTCTAGCAAATATTTTGGTAGTTATGTATACTAGGGAAAAACAAAACGTGAGAGTAGGACTGCTTCCACTTTTCTTCTTACCCACCCACCACCCTTTTCTGGTAAGGAAGTGTAACGTTTTCAATCCTCTTCTTAAAATTCAAACTAGGATTCACGTGTTCTGGGTTTCCGTAGTACCATAGGTTGTGTATCTGTGTGTGTGAGTGTGTGTGTGTGTAATTCTTTGTCTATCTGTTGCATCCAAGTTGTTATCACCATCTGCCTTTGGTTATCATCTGTTGGTACATTCCATACCGACAGGCTTTTGCAAACCGACGCGATCTATCTGTTTCGTTGTATACCGACGCGATCTGTCTTACTCTTTGTTATCCGACGTTATCTTCTTTGGGTTGTTCGTTTCCGTAGCCGCTAATCTTTAGGTTATCGTGTGAAGAAGGGGTTGGGATATGTGTTTTACTTATTCATGTGCGGGGTAATGATTTGAGTGCGGGATGGAGTCGCGACCATACCACTACTCTTATCATTCGCTCTCGTATTTTGAATTGGTAGAGTCACTAATCTTGATTCGTTAAGTAATTTTGCGCATCTATTGGTATTTTAATGCCGAAATTTGTGGAAAATTTTTCTTTGATATATTTGTGTACCACACTCCTTTTCAGTCGTGTGCGATATGCTTAATATCTTCTAGGTGCTTTGAACTTTGTTGATATTTTAATATCATCTTAGTAAATTGTATCCTTAATCTTGATTAATTCCATCTTGGTACTATTTTGGATTATTATCATTCTCCATCATAGTACTGACTTGTGTTTTATATCAATCACAGGATGGCACCACCGTGCCGTTCTGAGGAGGACATACAACCTGAACTGGGGGCAGCTTTGTCAAGCATCGCCAATGCCTTGGCAGCAATGCAGCAGAACCAGCAGCGGTTTGAGGAAAGTGTCAGGAGGAATGAGTTTGTTCCGCTACCTCCACCTCCCAAGCGAGGAGACATCAAAAGCTTCCTGAAGTTCAACCCACGCCAGTTTGATGTTTCTGATCAACCACTTGATGCTGATGATTGGTTGCGTGAGATGTCAAGGTTACTGGCAACTGCTGATGTTCCTGAGCAAGAATGGGTAAAGTGTGCTACTCACCTTCTGAAGGGAGATGCAGCTCTGGTGGGAGAATTACACGAAGGCAAAGCTGCCGGTTTCAGCCTACTTGGGGACAGTTCACTGGAGCTTTCAAAGAGCAGTATCTGTCAGAAATTGTCATGGAGAGGATGAAGGAAGTGTTTCTCAACCTCAAGCAGGGCAATGATAATGTCAACACCTACATCAGGAACTTCATGAACCTTTCTCGTTATGGTGGCGATGAGATCTCTGATGACAAGAAGAAGCAAAAGAGGTTCAGGCAAGGGCTCAATGCAGCGATCAAGTATGCAATCACACATGCAAGGCCGGCGTCTTTTCTGGAACTTCAGCATACAGCTTTGCAGGAAGAGGCAAGTAGGCAAGTGTTTGAGGAGTCAAAGAAACACAGCCGTGATGCAGCAAGCTCTTCAGCTATGTCAGCTCCTTCTAAGCGTCGTGTCTGGGTTCCTAACACCCCACCGTCGCTCCTGGCTCCACCAAGACCTTCAAGCTACGCGGCAAGGCCACCAAACTTCCTCACTGCAACTCCCAGGGGCTACAACCACCACTACCTGAGCGCTGGCGGAGTCCACAGCTACGTTGCTCCCGTCCACACAGTGCTTGTTACACTTGTGGAGACTCAGGCATCAACAATGGAACTGTCCTGATGAAGAACAAGGCTCTTCCCCACCACCTCCAAGATCTGCGGCAAGCTCTCCTTTGGTTCGTGCACCACCACCTCGGGCTCTCAACATCAACACCAAGCCGGGTCTCATCGTTGCTCGTGCCAACTGCATCAACGCCGCTCAAGCTGAGCATGCGCCTGGAGTTGTGATGGGTATGCTATCCGTTAACTCAGTCCCTGCACGAGTTTTGTTTGATTCTGGTGCATCGCATTCTTTTGTGTCTCACAAGTTTGCAAATGAGAATGAGTTAGCTATGGATCCTCTCCTCAAGCGGTTAATGGTCCTTTCTCCTGGAGCAACAATGGCAGCTTCTAAAGTCAGCCATGGCAATCAAACTGAGATTGGTGGCTCTTCGTTCTCGGCTTCCTTAATTGTTCTGGGCAATTCTGACATTGATGTCATCTTGGGAATGGATTGGTTGACAGCAAATGCAGCTGTGATTGATTGTGCTGAACGCCGGTTTCTGAAGATTCACGAAGGCCATATAGTCTATTCTCCAAGTCGACTCTGCTATCCAGCTTTTCTCTTTGGCGGCTCTGAATGTTGATGCTATGGAAGCTATTCAGAGTACCGTGGTCGTGAGTTCCCAGATGTCTTTCTGAAGAGTTGCTGTATGCCTCGAATCGTGAGGTTGAGTTTGTTATTGAGCTTGAACCTGGTACCGCTCCTATCTCCAAGCGGCCTTATAAGATGGGTCCTGCTGAGTTGGCTGAACTCAAACGTCAGCTTGATGAACAAGAGAAGTTGGGTTTCATTCAGCACAATAATTCTTCTTGGGGTAGCCCAACTCTCTTTGTGAAGAAGCGAGACCAGACTGATAGACTTTGTGTTGACTATCGGGCTCTCAATGCTAAAACCATCAAGAATAAATATCCCCTTCCGCGGATTAATGATCTCTTTGATCAGCTAGCTGGAGCTGTGGTTTTCTCTAAGCTGGACTTGAGAAGTGGTTATCACCAAATCAAGATTCGCAAGGAAGATGTTCCGAAGACAGCTTTCACCACCCGCTATGGCCTGTATGAGTACACGGTCATGTCTTTCGGTCTCACCAACGCACCTGCCACCTTCTCGAGGCTCATGAACTCGGTTTTCATGGAGTATCTTGATAAGTTCGTTGTGGTCTATCTGGATGACATACTAGTCTATTCTAAGTCACAAGAAGAGCATGAAGAACACCTTCGGTGTGTCCTAAACAAGCTTCGTGAGAACCGCTTGTATGCAAAGTTCTCCAAGTGTGAGTTTTGGCTGCCTCAAGTAACCTATCTTGGTCACGTCATCTCTGCCAAGGGCATTGCAGTCAATCTGGAAACTGTGAAGACGATTGTTGAATGGCTTCCTCCTGTTAATGTCAAAGAAGTGCGGAGTTTCCTTGGTTTGGCTAGTTATTGCCGTCGCTTCGTTCAGAACTTTTCGAAGATAGCGAAGCCTCTTACCGATCTCCTTAAGAAAGGCAAGAAATATCTTTGGACTCCTGCATGTCAAGCAAGCTTTGAGACACTCAAAGAGAAGCTCACTTCCACACCAGTCTTGGTTCCTCCGGATACATCCAAGCCATTCCAGATTTTCTGTGACGCCTCTTTGCATGGATTGGGTGCGGTCCTTATGCAAGAAAAACAAGTTGTTGCTTATGCCTCTCATCAGTTGAAGACGCATGAGATCAACTATCCTACACATGACCTCGAGCTACATGGCGATTGTCTTTGCTTTGAAAGTATGGAGGCACTACTTGCTTGGCAACCGTTGTGAGATCTTTTCTGATCACAAGAGTCTGAAGTATATCTTTACTCAGCCTGATCTCAACCTTCGGCAAAGGAGATGGATTGAAGCAATCAATGACTTCGATTTGACCATCAACTACACTCCAGGAAAAGCTAATGTCATGGCAGATGCTCTTAGCCGCAAAGCTTATGTCAACAACCTCATGATGGAAGAACAACAACCTCTCTTGTGCGAGGAATTCCGTCAGCTCAACCTGGAAATTGTGGAACAAGGGTATCTCCAGAACCTTCTAGCAACACCTCTCTTAGAAGAAAAGGTTCGCTCTTCTCAGCTTGGTGATCCGCACACAAGAAAGATCATCTCCAGGATTCAGCTTCCGAAGTATGAGTCCTTCCACGTCAATGATCAAGGCACGCTTTTCTTTGAACACCGGATGTTTGTTCCGAACTACCCGGGTTTGAGAGAGCAAGTTCTCAAGGAGGCGCATGATTACATTCTTTCTATCCACCCTGGCAGCACAAAGATGTACATGGACTTGAAAACACAATATTGGTGGCCTGGTTTGAAAAGGTATTGTGCCAAGTATGTCTCAGAGTGTGATGTCTGCCGTAGAGTGAAAGCTGTTCATCAGAAACCTTCTGGTCTTCTACAACCATTGAAACCCCCGGAATGGAAATGGGAGAAAGTAGAGATGGACTTCATCACTGGTTTTCCGAGATCGCAGAAGGGCAACAATGCAATCTTTGTTGTCATTGTGGGCTTTCTAAAGTGGCTCACTTCTTCCCGTCAGGAAACCATTTACGCAATTCAGTTGGCGGAGCTCTATATCAAGTAATTGTCTCTCTGTATGGGGTTCCTCTCGAGATCAGTTCAGACCGTGGAAGAATCTTCACTTCCAAGTACTGGGAGAGATTCCAAAATGCTTTGGTAACAAAGTTGAACTACAGCACAAATTACCACCCTCGATCGCAAGAGGGCAAGTTGAAAGGATCAATCAGATTCTGGAGGATATGCTTCGTGCTTGCGTCATCTCTTTTGGCATGAAGTGGGAAGAATGTCTTCCTTATGCTGAGTTCTCTTACAACAACAGCTTCCAGAAAAGTCTAAAGATGGCACCATTTGAGGCTCTTTATGGTCGCAAATGCAGAACTCCGATTGGTTGGTCGGGTGCAGGTGAAAGGATCTTGTTTGGCCCTGACATTGTGACTCAAGCGGAGGAGAAGGTTCATATCATTCTTGAAAATCTGAGGATTGCTCAAAGTCGCCAGAAGAGCAATTATGACAGGAAGCACACGGACATGGAGTATGTCCCCGGTGATCTCGTTTACCTTCGTGTCACTCCCATGAGAGGCACGCACCGTTTTGGTATCAAAGGAAAGCTGGCTCCTAGATACATCGGTCCCTTCAAAGTTCGTGGAAGAAGAGGAGAAGTTGCTTATGCTCTTGAGCTCCCGGAAAAACTCAAGGTCCATGATGTTTTCCACATCTCTCAGCTCAAGAAGTGCTTCAAGGATCCCGGCAGGACCGTGGACCATGAGCTTATCAATCTCCAAGAAGACCTGTCTTATCAAGAACACCCCACAAAAATCCTTGAAGTCGCAGAAAGAAGGACTCGCAACAAGTCCATCAAGTTCTGCAAGGTGCAGTGGTCGCACCATTCCGTTGATGAAGCCACTTGGGAACGTGAAGATGAGCTCCGTGCCAAGAATCCTACCCTCTTTGTGTCTTCTTCTTCTTCCTAGAATCTCGGGGCGAGATTCCTGTGTACTGGGGGAGAGTTGTAGCATCCCAATTGTCTAACAATTGTAATGCTACTTGGTCTAGTAATATAATGGCTACTTCAAACATATAATTGTTGCATCATCATTATATCATGCTCATGTCATCATGCCACCTTGCATATGAGCATCATATAAAACCCTTTTCCATTTGGTTCTTATCTCATATGCATCATTAATTGTATTTGCCTCTTGATATTGTATTTGGTTCTTGATATATTGTCTCAATGCCCAAGTTGAGTTGGGGGCATATCTCTTATTAACTCCACCACCTTTTTCTTTCACCACCTTATAATTCCACCATCCAACTAATATGAGCTTTGCTTTTCTTTTGGTCTTACCTCTAGCTCATGTGGGTTGGGATGGATCCAATTCTTTTCCACATGCTCTCATCTTGGCATCATGTTGTTTTCACATTATTGATATAAGAGAGCCACATGGCCACCTTTGCATGCCTTGTGAATGGAACCCTTTTTCCTAGCTTCCACATGGATTATTATGGCTTATGCTCATGTTGGGATATTTTTGGGACTATGGAGCATCTAGTGGCACATACACACTAGCAAGTCCCATTTCTATTCAAACATGGTCATCTCCATCTACTCCACATGGGGCATCCTTTTAATCCTTTTTGCTTGGCTTTATTCCAATTGTTGGGAATGCATAATAATAATGCCATGTAATAATAGTGTTTTCACAAGAATCAAAATGGCAATAAATATTTTGCATGGGCCATGCAAGTACCACCTTTTGCTTGTCATTTGGTTTTTAGTTGAATCTTGAGTGGAACATCATCTCTCTCTACCTCTATCCTTCCTTTTGGCTTGACCTTAGTTGATCTTGCTTAAACCCACATCACCACCTCTCCCTCTTTTTGGTCTAGCTTGGTTTGACCTTGTTCTTACTTGAGCTTGCCAAAAAGAGAAACCATCTCACACTCCCTCATCTATCCTAAACCCTACCACCTTTTTCACCATACCCCTCTCTCTAAACCCATACCCCCATATCCCATCCTAGCTAAACCCTAATCTACACCTAATCTAAACCAAACCCTAAACCTACCTCTCTCTCTCTCGGCCTCTCTCTCTCACCTAGCTGGCCCCACCCAGCTCGCCCCACCTGACCACCCCAACCCAAGCAACCCCAAACCCAACCCAAGCACCAAACCAAGCCCAACCCGAACCTACCACTCTCTCCCTAGCTCTCTCTCTGCCCTAGGGGCCCCTCTAACCCGAGCCTGCCCCTGCCTCCTTGGCATCACCCTGGCCCCACCTGGAAGCCCCTACCTGCCCTGGTCCGGCCCTGCCGTGCACGTGAGCAAGGAGGAGGAAAGGTGGCACCCGAGGCCACCTTTTCCCATCTACCCCGCGCCCACGGTACCACCTCCCTCTCCCGTCCCTATCTACCACCACACGGCACCCCTCTGCCTCTCCAGATCTGGCCGAGGCGCCTGGCCATCCTCCCTTCCTCTCCACCGTCTACCCACCCTCAAGCGCCCGGCCCGTCGGCATCGACCACCACCACCATAGCAGAAGCCGAGCAAGGACTCTGGACGTTGGGGAAGACCAAGACGAGCACCTGCACCACCCCTGTACACGGAGCCGAGCAAGAGGAGCCTCAGAACCCCTGCACGCCGACGCGCTCCGCCGGAACCCTAGATCCTCTGGACATCTGCCTCGTCGTCGATCGCCAGCGTCCCAAGCCGATCCTCCGCCACCAACAACCTCCCGGTGAGCCCACGACCCTCCTAGACAACCCCCTCTGGCCGATCTCGCCCTAGCGCCGCCGTGCCTTTCGTCGAACGCCGTCGGAGCGTCGGGTTCGCTGGCGTCTGCACGCTCGCGCCCCGCGTAGCAGCCTAGCTAGGCCCCGTCCGGTTTCCTGACACCAAGCCCGAGCCAGCGCAGTGGCTCCGCCTCATGGCGCCCATAACGTCCAGATCGAGCCCACAGCGCCGTCTGCGTCGGTCGTGCATCGATCTGTCGTCAGATAGTCGGAAGAAGAAGCATGATGTCGGGCGTTCCTTTTGCGTAAACCCCTCCGGCTTTTACTCCTAAACCCGCGGTACCTCTAGGCCCACCAGGACGTGGCCATCTCCCGAAAACCCCACGGCTTTTCGTAACCATCAACCAGCTCCAGCCCAACCCCACTGTCGGCTTTGCCGCTTCGCTTATCGCGTGGACCCGTGGCGCTAGCCCACACTGTCGGCCTCGTGTGCAGCGGCAGCGGTGTAAAAGTTTTCTCAGCGTGGACGCCTTGATCAGCTGGCCCCACATGGCGCTTGTGGCTAAGTTAGGCTGGGTATAAAAAGTTTCAGTCTATCTGTTTAAATTCAAATCTTTTCAAATTAAATCAAATTCAAATTTAATTCTGTTTTTAAATATCTTTTGAAATATAAATCCAATTAATACAAATAATATATGTTTCCAAATCAGAAAATTATGAGGAATTCAAATATGCCATTCAAAATACATTTTGGACACTTTAATTTCCAAATTAATTTAAATTACAATAAAATGCCCCTTTTCTTTAATAAATTAATAACTTTTGTTTTATAACTCCAAATTTAACAAATGATATGTCTAAAATGATTAGCTCGACGAGACCTTTCTGTTTATGCATTCCATGGTTTGATTTGAAGCATGCATCATATAAATATAATGTATACAGCAACTAATATGAGAATAAAATGGGGCCAAAACTAAATAAAATGCTTTATTATTGTATTCCACACCTCACCCATGCCATGCTACCTATTGCCTTGCTTGATGCATTTATTCATATGCTTGTGCACTTTATTTATGTTGGCCCTTCTAACCCGATCCTTCTCTCGCTTCAACTGAGCTGCCAGGCAAGCACTACCACATGCTTGCATACATATAGTACCTATTGCCTCTTTCTTATTCTTGCATCATTGAGTCGCGATTGCATTAAACTGAATCCCAAGTATTGCATAGCCTTTACTTTTGAACCCCAAGCTTACCTCCATCCCATGAGCCATTACTACAGGAGTTGTTTGAGCCATGCGAGTCGTAGAACAGCATGAGTAGGGTATGTGAGTGTCTGATGGATAATGAGGTACCTAAACAACTTAACCTGAGTAGTAATGGGATAACTAATGAAAGTGGCATCGGTGAGCCATATTCGCTATTTGGTTTTTCAGGCTCACTTGTGTCCCGTAGGACCCCGAGTACTTGATTCCTGTTCCTTGAATATTCGCGCTATCCACATCCGGGAGGCTTATGAACCCCCGAGCGAGCTTGATTCATTCTTATTTCTTGAGGGCCACAAACTAGTTTGAGGTTTTATTTACTATCTGTACTTATGTCATGCTTTTTGCTTTATTTAAGATTGTGCGAGGAGCACACTGCACTGTTTAGGAAAGCGGAGTGTTTTCATGGTGTCGACAAGCCCAGTCACATTTTCGGGTTCCCGATCGTTTCACAGCCATTGACGCAAACCTTGAGGCCGTCTCGAGTCATTAACTTGCTATGGTAGCTCAATGGGGTGGCCCCTGAAATATTTCTGAATCCTGTGATCGCTTTGTCGGATCGCCTCGTTGGGTTTTGATTTGGTTTTTCCGAGGCATATCGAGTGTGTGTTGCTATTTGTGCACCCCTGTAGTAAAACTTTCAAAGCCGTGTCGCGGTTATGGACGACTTGGAGCACAGTTTCTCGATCATAGACAAGCATAACTAAAGTACCGCTTTTAATTTGACTAGACTAGGTACCTGACTAGTAAATAGTGCAACACTCACGGAATGGATAATAAAACTGCCAACGGATGGGGGGTGTTCGTCCGCTTCCTCGTCGGTAAGCGGGGAGGAGGATGGATCTGTGGATATTACCGTTTTAACTGTTATAACTGTTGTTATTAATTCACGGACATCCGTCTATCTCTGGTTAGGCGGATGGTTAGCGAGTATCTATAGAATTGTTAGGGTTTATCTTTTGCTGCAATTGCGTCACCCCAGGTTGTGTCCCCTTTAGAGGCATAAAGACTTGCTGAGTACCCCTAGGGTCTCACACGATAAATTATTGGTTCAGATGAACAGGTACACTCGCAAGATGGATACTGGGTGGAAGAGACGGACGATGTGGGCAACGATCATTCGGTGTAGAGATTCCGGGAACGGGGATCCGTGAGATCTGTGGGCGGGATCTGCTTATTTATGGGGCATCTTATGCCGATTTGCTTCTTATCCGTACTCGGATTTTGTCTTCCGCTTCCGCCTGATACTCTGATGTTTGATGTATGAGGAGATATCCTAAACTATTATATCTATCTAGGGTATTTGGATCTTGCCGTATGGCGTTGCTATATTTCCTTTCTTTTTAGATGGAATGGATCTGATGTACTGTTGTATGGTGGCTTGCATACATACTCATTTGTGTATGTAGTTGATCCCTTCGCCTGCCGATTACGCCGCCCGTTCTTGTCCCGATGTGTGGAAATGGTTGGGACGGCCGAAAGGTCTACCTGTGAGTGGCATTTGGGCCCCACCGTACTATTTCAACCATTTCTGCTCATCCAGGCTTGTAACTAGGAGCGTAATTCACCGAGGTAGTTACATTCCAGCAGGCAGCGGAGGTTGTAGCACTCTCCTCGCGATTCCGGCAGCACAATGGCGTGGTACCGGAAGTAGATGGGAGATCTCGCAGGGCTTCGCCTTAAGCCAGAGTGAGTATGGTGGACTATGAGAGAGCTCCTCGGCGATCTAGGGTTTAGACACACCAAGGAGGAGGCTTGGCCGGCGGCTAGGGTTAGCTAGGCGGCGGCGGCTTACCCTAGGGCGGCGGCGGCTGCAGGAGGGCCGGCGGCTTAGGGCTAGGGTTTGCGGGGTGGTGGAGTTGTGTCTTGGAGGGGCAGCCCTGCCCCTCCTTATGTAGGTGGAGGGCGCCCAGGAGGAGTCCCTCCCCAACTCGGTTTCCCAAGGGGGCCGGCGGTGGAGGGGAGGAACTCCTCCCCAACTCGGTTTCCACCTTCCCCTCCACTTCCCAAAATAGCCGTTTGACTTTTCAAATTGGCGTTTGACTTTTCAAACTAGGATTTGATTAAACCCTTTATTTTGTTCAGCGATGACACTTAGTACATGATGCAATCATTCCAACTTGGTATGACACACTCATGTACCCTTCCCCTCCGAAGTGCCGGACATTCCGGAACCTTCTAGAACATTCCCGATGAAAACACCGGAACCATTCTCCAACTCCGAAATAGGACTTTCCTTATATGAATCTTATTCTCCGGACCATTCCGGATCTCCTCGTGATATCCCGGATCCCATCCGAGACTCCGAACAACATTCGGTCTCTTTCTCATCATTCCATAACTACTCAAACAACGTCGAATCCTTAAGTGTGTCTCCCTATGGTTCGTGAATTATGCGGACATGATCGAGACACTTCTCCGATCAATAACCAATAGAGGAATCTGGAAATTCATATGGCTCCCACATGTTTTCTATGATTACTTTGCGATCGAATGAACAACGTACATACGATACCAATTTCCCTTTGTCTCACGATAGTTTACTTATCCGAGGTTATGATCGTCGGTATCTCTGCATACCTAGTTCAACCTCGTTACTGATAAGTACTCTTTTCTCGTTCCCGTGATATGTGATCCCTTGTGAGCCAGTCACATGCTTGCAAGCTACTTGGATGACATTTCACCGAGAGGGCCCAGAGTATATCTATCCGTCATATGGATGGACAAATCCCACTCTTGATCCATGTGTCTCAACCAATACTTTCCGAACACTCAATGCCACCTTTATAGCCACCCAGTTACGGTGTGGTGTTTGATGTCATCAAAGCATCCTTCCAGTGAAGGTGATATGCATGATCTCATGGTCGAAGGAATTAGGTTACTATGTATCAGAAAGCATATAGCAATTGAACTATTAAAATGACTTGATCGTTATGCTACGCTTATCTATAGGAGTATGTCCACCATATCATTCTCCTAACGATATGATCTTGTTGCTAATAACATCTCAATGTTCATGATAGGGAAACCACAATCATTTATTAACCAACAAGCTAGTATAATAAAGAGGCTTTACTAGGGATTTCAATTTAAGTTTACAAATCACACAAGTATTAATGTTTCCTTGTTAATACTATTATAGCATGAATGTAAACATTTATCATAAACACAAAGATATAATAATAACTACATTTATTATTGCCTCTAGGGCATATCTCCAACAGTCTCCCACTTGCACTAGAGTCATCTAATCTAGATTACATGGTAATATACCGAACACCCATGGCAGTTTGGTGCTGGTCATGTTTTGCCCTCGGGAGAGGTTTAGTCAACGGATCCGCCACATTCAGATCTGTGTGTACTTTGCAAATCTTTATGTCCCCATCTTGGACATGTTCTCGAATAGCGTGAAAACGTAGCTTAATGTGCTTCAGCTTCTTGTGTGACCTTGGTTCTTGCGCATTGGCTATGGCTCCCATGTTATCACAGTAGATAGACATTGGGTCCAGCGCACTAGGAACCACACCCAGCTTTGTAATGAACTCTTTCATCCATATCGCTTCTTGTGAAGCCTCCGAAGCAGCCATGTATTCCGATTCAGTTGAAGATCTCGCCACAACGCTTTGCTTTGCACTCCTCCAGCTAACTGCTACACCATTCAAAGTAAATACGTATCCAGATTGTGATTTAGAATCATCCGGATCGGTGTTCCAACTAGCATCGGTGTAACCATTAACAACGAGCTGTTCATCACCTCCATAAGAAAGAACCATATCCTTAGTTCTTCTCAAGTACTTAAGGATGTTTTTGACCGTTGTCCAATGATCCACTCCTGGATCACTTTGATATCTGCTAGTTAAACTAAGATATGCAATGTCGGGTCTAGTACATAGCATGGCATACATTAGAGATCCTATGGCTGAGGCATAGGGAGTCTTACTCATCCTTTCTCTATCTTCCGCCGATGTCGGACTTTGAATTTTACTCAAGGTCGTATTGGGCAACATGGGCAAGAACCCTTTCTTTCTATCTTCCATTCCAAACCTCTTTAGAACTTTGTCCAAATATGTACTTTGTGACAATGATATTAGGCGTCTCGATCTATCTCTATAAATCTTTATGCCTAATATGTAAGCTGCTTCGCCAAGATCCTTCATTGAAAAACTATTATTCAAATATTCCTTGACACTATTAAGAAGGTCTACATCATTCCCAATCAACAATATGTCATCTACATATAGTATTAAGAATGCTACAGAGCTCCCACTCACTTTCTTGTAAATACAAGCTTCTCCATAAGTTTGTATAAAACCAAAACTTTTGATCACCTTATCAAAATGTTGATTCCAACTTCGGGATGCTTGCTTCAATCCATAGATGGACCGTTGAAGTTTGCATACCTTGTTAGCATCTTTAGGATCGACAAAACCTTTGGGTTGCATCATATACAACTCTTCATCAATGTCTCCATTGAGGAATGCTGTTTTGACATCCATCTGCCATATCTCATAATCATAATATGCAGCGATTGCTAACATAATCCTCACAGATTTTAGCTTCGCTACAGGTGAGAAAGTCTCATCGTAGTCAACTCCTTGATTTTGTCGAAACCCCTTTGCGACAAGTCGAGCTTTATAGACAGTAACATTACCATCAGCATCTGTTTCTTCTTGAAAATCCATTTATTCTCGACAGCCTTTCGGCCATCCGGTAAGTCCACCAAAGTCCATACTTGGTTTTCGTACATGGATCCAATCTCGGATTTCATGGCTTCTTGCCATTTATTGGAATCTGGGCTCATCATCGCTTCCTCATATGTCGCAGGGTTATCGGTGTTGTCCACCAACATGACACTCATAACGGGATCATACCAATCTGGAGTGGTACGAGTTCTCGTTGACCTGCGAGGCTCTGTAGGAACTACAACCGAAGTTTCATGATCATCATCATTAGCTTCCTCTCTTATTGGCATAGGCGTCACAGGAACTACTTCCGGTGCTGCGCTACTCGCAAGTTCGAGAGAAGGTTCGATAACCTCGTCGAGTTCTACTTTCCTTCCAGTCACTTCTTTCGACAACTGTTGCGGACTTATGTTTCATGAAATAGATATACCCATATCTACTCAAGTAATCCATGAAGGTAAGAACATAACGATAACCACTGCGCGATGCTACACTCATTGGACCACACACATCGGTATGTATGATTTCCAATAAGTCCGTAGCTCGCTCCATCATACCAGAAAATGGAGTCTTAGTCATTTTACCCAACAGACATGCTTCGCATCTTTCAAGTGATTCGAAATCAAGTGATTCAAGAAGTCCATCGGAATGGAGTTTCTTCATACGCTTCACTCCAATGTGAACAAGACGACAGTGCCACATATAGGTCGAGTTGTCATTCGATTTCAAACGTTTAGCCTCATTGTTATTAATATGTGTATTTCCACTATCGAGATTCAATAAGAATAGACCATCTATCAAAGGTGCATGTGCATAAAACATATTACTCATATAAATCGAACAACCATCTCGGACTTAAACAAGTAACCGTCTCGCAATAAACAAGATCCCGATATAATGTCCATGCTTAACGCAGGCACCAAATAACAATTATTTAAGTATAAAACTAATCCCGATGGTAGATGAAGGTAGCGGTCACCGCGATCACATCAACCTTTGATCCGCTTCAACGCCGATCGTCACCTCGTTCTTCGCTAGCTTCCGCTTATTCTGCAGCACTGCTTTGAGTTACAAATATGAGCAACCGAACTAGTATCAAATACCCAGGCACTACTACGAGTACTAGTGAGATACACATCAATAACATGTATATCGGATATACCTTTCTTCTTGATGTTGCCGTTCTTCAAATCCGCCAAGTACTTTGGGCAATTCCGCTTCTAGTGACCTTCTCCCTTGCAAAAAAGCACTCAAGATGTGCTTAGGTCCAGCCTTGGTCTTCTTCGTCGGCGCGGTAACTTTCTTACCACCCTTCTTGAAGTGTCCCTTTTGCTTAGACTTGCCTTTCTTGAATTTGGTGGTCTTATTGACCATCAACACTTGGTGCTCTTTCTTGATCTCCACTTCTGCAGATTTCAACATGGCAAAGAGTTCTGGCAACTGCTTGTTCATGTTTTGCATATTGTAGTTCATCACAAAGTTCTTGTAACTTTGTGGTAGTGATTGGAGGACACGGTAAATCCCCAAAGCATTAGGAATTACTATACCAAAGCTTTGAAGTTTGTTTGCGTGTCCAGACATCTTAAGCACATGATCACTGATGGAGCTGCCCTCTTCCATCTTGCAGTTAAAGAACTTTTCAGAAGCCTCATAACTCTCAATCGCCGTGTGAGTCTCAAAGATCAATTTGAGATCACGGACAATATCATGTGGGTCTGAGTTCTCAAACCTTTTCTGAAGCTCCGATTCTAAAGCATACAAGATAGCACACTGAACTGTGGAGTACTGAGTCTTCCGAGCGAGGTAAACATTCTTTACTTTGTCGGCAACATCAGCTACAGGCGGGTCACCCAGCGGTGCATCCAGCACATAGGTCAAATTACCAGCTGTGAGGACAATCCTCAAATTGCGGAACCAATCCGCGAAGTTGCTTCCATTGTTTTCAACTTTTCTTTCTCTAGGAACGCATTAAAATTGATGGTAGGGGCCGCCATTGATCTACAACATATTTGCAATAGTTTAGACTAAGTTTATAACAAATTGAGTTCTAATTAATAGTTAAATTAATCTAGGTGAACTACCACTCAAAACAACATCCCTCACATTGTTTTAGTGATCACATGAACCAAATCCACCACATCAACACCGATCATCACGAGAGTTGATATAGTTTCTATGGCGAACAATCGTCATGTTCATCATATCTACTATATGATTCATGCTTTACCTTTCGGTGATCCGTGTTCCGAGACCATGTCTGTACATGCTAGGCTCGTCAAGATCAAACCTTAGCTTCCGCATGAGCAAATCTGGCTTGCTCACGTTGTATACACTCGCGGAATCTAACACACTCGATCATCACGTGGTGCTTCGAAACAACAAGCTTTAGCAACGGTGCTAACTAAGGGTGAACACTTTACGACTTGAAACTCATGTCCATGAGGGATCATCTTATAATGCTACCGTTGTTAACTAAGCAATACAAGATGCATAAAGGATTAACATCACATGCAATTCATAATATGTGATATGATACGGCCTTTCTTCTTTGTGCTTCCGATCTCCATCTTCAAGCACGAACATGATCTCCATCATCACCGGCATTGCATCAAGGTCAATGACGCTTCTCCATGGTTGTCGTCCACCGGCTTCAACTATTACAACTACTTTGAATAGACACGCGGGTCTTAACAAAATTAAAGACAACCATATGGCTCATGCCGGTTGCCAACTTACAATAAGGAACATTGCATACATCAAATATAATCACAATCATGGCCATATCACATCACAGCACACCGCTGCAAAACAAAGTTAGACGCCTCTACTTTCTTTGCATGTTTTACGTGGTTTGGGGCTTTCAATAAGTGTCGTTCTAACTTACGAACAAGAACCACAACATTGATACTAGTATTGACAATCACCCGTTGTAAATTGAATCTTAACTATGCTGGGAGAGACAAGCACCCGCAAAGCCACTTATGCAATACAAGTTGCATGTCAAGCGTGGAGCAAGTCTCATGAACGATGTCATGTAAGGTTAGCCCGGGCCGCTTCATCCCAACATCCCGCAAGATGCAAAGTACACAAGAAGCAATCGACAATAAAAGCATCAACGCCCACAATGACCATTGTGTTCTACTCGTGCAACAGATCTACATATAGACACGGCTCTGATACCACTGTAGGGTTTCGTAGCATGGAAAACAAAAAAATTCTACCGCATACAAACAAACAAGCCAAGATCTATCTACTAGATTGTAGCAACGAGTCGATGGAATAACTCACCCTCGAAGATTCCAAAGTGTTTAACGAGAGCGGATTCTCGTAGGTGATGTAGTCGTACTCTTCCCGATCTCAAGATCGCGTAGACGATCCTTCCGACGCTGCGTTTCGGCAGCGCTCCCGCAGTCGGTCACACGTTCGGTACTCGACGAAGACCTTCCTCTCCCTTGTTCCAACAGGAAGCGGAGGTTGTAGCACTCTCCTCGCGATTCCGGCAGCACAACGGCGTGGTACCGGAAGTAGAGGGGAGATCTCGCAGGGCTTCGCCTTAAGCTAGAGCGAGTATGGTGGACTATGAGAGAGCTCCTCGGCGATCTAGGGTTTAGACACACCAAGGAGGAGGCTTGGCCGGCGGCTAGGGTTAGCTAGGCGGCGGCGGCTTGCCCTAGGGCGGCGGCGGCTGCAGGAGGGCCGGCGGCTTAGGGCTAGGGTTTGCGGGGTGGTGGAGTTGTGTCTTGGAGGGGCAGCCCTGCCCCTCCTTATATAGGTGGAGGGGGCGCGCCAGGGGAGGGGAGTCCCTCCCCAACTCGGTTTCCCAAGGGGGCCGGTGGTGGAGGGGAGGAACTCCTCCCCAACTCGGTTTCCACCTTCCCCTCCACTTCCCAAAATAGCCATTTGACTTTTCAAATTGGCGTTTGACTTTTCAAACTAGGATTTGATAAAACCCTTTATTTTGTTCAGAGATGACACTTAGTACATGATGCAATCATTCCAACTTGGTATGACACACTCATGTACCCTTCCCCTCCGGAGTGCCGGACATTTCGGAACCTTCTAGAACATTCCCGATGAAAACACCGGAACCATTCTCCAACTCCAAAATAGGACTTTCCTTATATGAATCTTATTCTCCGGACCATTCCGGATCTCCTCGTGATATCCCGGATCCCATCCGAGACTCCGAACAACATTCGGTCTCTTTCTCAGCATTCCATAACTACTCAAACAACGTCGAATCCTTAAGTGTGTCTCCCTACGGTTCGTGAATTATGCGGACATGATCGAGACACTTCTCCGATCAATAACCAATAGAGGAATCTGGAAATTCATATGGCTCCCACATATTTCTACGATTACTTTGCGATCGAATGAACCACTTACATACGATACCAATTTCCCTTTGTCTCACGATAGTTTACTTATCCGAGGTTATGATTGTCGGTACCTCTGCATACCTAGTTCAACCTCGTTACTGATAAGTACTCTTTTCTCGTTCCCGTGATATGTGATCCCTTGTGAGCCAGTCACATGCTTGCAAGCTAATTGGATGACATTTCACCGAGAGGGCCCAGAGTATATCTATCCGTCATATGGATGGACAAATCCCACTCTTGATCCATGTGTCTCAACCAATAATTTCTGAACACTCAATGCCACCTTTATAGCCACCCAGTTACGGTGTGGTGTTTGATGTCATCAAAGCATCCTTCCAGTGAAGGTGATATGCATGATCTCATGGTCGAAGGAATTAGGTTACTATGTATCAGAAAGCATATAGCAATTGAACTATTAAAATGACTTGATCTTTATGCTACGCTTATCTATAGGAGTATGTCCACCATATCATTCTCCTAACGATATGATCTTGTTGTTAATAACATCTCAATGTTCATGATAGGGAAACCACAATCATTTATTAACCAACAAGCTAGTATAATAAAGAGGCTTTACTAGGGACTTCAATTTAAGTTTACAAATCACACAAGTATTAATGTTTCCTTGTTAATACTATTATAGCATGAATGTAAACATTTATCATAAACACAAATATATAATAATAACTACATTTATTATTGCCTCTAAAGCATATCTCCAACAAAAAGAAGCGACTACCAGAACTCGGGTGTGATGATGGAATCTTACACGGGTGAAGAGAAGAAAAGATACTACGGAAGGATCGAGAAAATTTGGGAGCTCGACTACGTCGGGGAGAAGCTACTGATGTTCCGTGTCAGATGGGCTACAGATGTCAGAAAAGAAGACCAGTATTTCACCACCATGTGTATGCCCAACAAATCCAAGACCAAGAAACCCACCGCACAAAAATGAGCCATGGGTACTGGCTAAGCACGTCGAGCAATGCTTCTTCATTACCGACCCGTCAAGGCCTAGCTGTGTCGTCGTGAGGAGAGGCAAAAGGGCCCTTGTCGGAATGGATGGAGTCGCCGACGAGAAAGACTTTGAAGGACTCATCGGAGACCCGATGATGGAAGAACTCGATGAATACGATGCAACATACACAAAAAGAAGAAGAAGGACCACACTACCTAGGTCGTCAGCTACAATAACTCCGTACACAAGGAGTCACGACGATGAGACTGGAGGGGTCAAGTCAAAAAATACCAAGCAGAAGGGCAGGAAGAAGAATCAGGGTGTGAAGAAGAAACAGTAAGATTTTGGTGTGGTCGATAAATTAACACTCGTCATTTTATGTGTATCTCTTATTAATTTTTTTATGTATAAGTGTGTACTATACTATAAAACTCCTACGAAGGCGACGGATCATTTTAAACTAACTTAATTAGCCATTATTTTATGTGTGTTTTTGCCTCCGACGGAATTGCGCTATCATTTTATGTGTGTTTGTTGCCTCCAACGGAATTGCGCTATCATTTTATGTGTGTGTTTGTTTGCCTCCGACGGAATTGCGCTATCATTTTATGTGTGTTTGTTTGCCTCCGACCGAATTGCGCTATCATTTTATGTGTGTTTGTTGCCTCTGACGGAATTGCGCTATCATTTTATGTGTGTTTGTTGCCTACGATGAAATTGCGCTATCATTTTATGTGTGTTTGCCTCTGACAGAATTGCGCTATCATTTTATGTGTGTTTGTTTGCCTCCGACGGAATTTCTATCATATTATGTGTGTTATTTGTTGCCTCCGACGGAATTGCGCTATCATTTTATGTGTGTTATTTGTTGCCTCCGACAGAATTGCGCTATCATTTTATGTGTGTTTGTTGCCTCCGACAGAATTAGCACTTCAACAACAAAGAGTCGAGCAAATGAGTGCTCGTTAAACTCGTCGAGTTTAGAGTTTTATGTCCAGCCCTAGACGGAAAGTGCGCTGGCCCCACCTGGCAGTGACCCTAACAATACCACCGGCGAATTCGCACCAAACACCAGGGGTAGCAGAGGCTGGCCCCACCTGCCATTATCAATACCACCGGCGAATTCGCACCAAACGCCGGGGGTAGCATGGGCTGGCCCCACCTGCCAGTGACCCTAACTTTACCACCGGCGTATTTGTGAAAACGCTGGGGGTAAAGTGCCTGTGTGTCCCACCCGCGGGATAAGGTTTTATCCTCCCCTCTCTAGCTCCCGCTCAGATCGAACCCCACCCGCCGTCTCGATCCGCCTCCGTCCCCGTCGATCCCCAACCGTCTCGATCTGCCGCTATTCCCATCGATCCGCCGTCGTCCGTTGTTAGCGAGGTGAGTCCCCCCGGCCCCCTCTCCCCTCCCTTCCTCTCTCCACCTCGCCCTCCACTACCTAACCCTCTCCACCTCATAGGAGCCCGTGGATAGAGATGCTCCCCCCTCGTCGACCTCCTGGAGGAGGAGGCCCCTGTGGATAAGCCATCGCTGTCCTGTCCGGCCTAATGCCCGTAGGTACCCCTTCCTATACCCCTCTCCCCCTCTCCCATTATGCTGTTAGAATGTTCGTGTTCTGGATTACTGGATGTTAGTGTTCTGTTCTAGGGTTCTTGTTTGTGTTCTGTTCTGTTCTAGGGTTCTTGTTCGTGTTCCTGTTCTAGGGTTCTTGTTCGTGTTCTAGATGTTCTAGGGTTCTTGTTCTAGGGTTCTTGTTCCTCTCCTCTCTCACTGATTACTGGATGTTAACCCTAATTAGGGTTAATGTTACTCTGTGCATTTCTGTTGGAGGGAGTGAGCCGCCTGGGTTTGAGGCTTGGTGGGTGGACCAGTTGACGCCACACCTCACCGGCATATCAAACTTGGTATGTCTGGTCGCAGATGGGTACTTTTTATGTGTAGGTAGTTGGTCATAATTTATTATTTGAGAATTGGCAATGATCTACCTAAGCCTGTGCAAACCTGGTTTGACTAGTTTGGAGTGCAGATTATTTTTATTTTCCATTTACCCCCAGAATAGGTGGCCCTTTTACCCCCAGAATGCTAGGGTCCATCTTTTGCAGCTAACCAAAGACATTTTAAGCCATTAGGTGTCTGGATATCTAGTCGCTTCTCTTGCTTACATAGTGCACATGTTCTTTAGTTGCTAAGTGTTTTTCTTAGATATTTTAGTTGCTATTTGTAGCTACGTACTAATAATGTTAGAAAACAAGAACGTCTAGATTTTAGAACAAACAAATGTTAGCGCCGCTTGACAGACATTGGCCACTTCCTTTACTTAGTGCAAGCACATGTTATACTTTGGGACACAGGGGGCAGTACACAGGTTATTTTAGTTGCTAATTGTATCTAATACTAATGATAGGAAATAAGAAGGAACGTCTGGATTTAGAACAAATGTTGGCTTATACATTGGTCGCCTGTCTTTTCCCTAGTGCAAGCGCCAAGCTGTTCCACTGTTGGATTGCCCTGCCTCTGAATGAACATTTCAGAGATGCCGTTTGCATGCCAATGGATGTAGTGAAATGTAGTTTAGACTGTAGAGCGTAAGAACCTAGACTCTTGCACTTGAGACTTGCCTACAACCATATGATCACAACACATCCTTACCTACAACAGGGTTTCTCATTTTCCTTGGTCATGGAACCAAGAAACACTCATTGTAGTTAGGCAGGGCCGATGAGAAGAGAGTAAACAAGGATGGCTATGCCTATGGCTATGACACACCAGTAGGGTTATCAGGCTTGTAGCTATTATTTCATGTTTGACAAATTCTGTTTTGAGAATGATGGTCTGAAAATGGTTATCAGGCTGGGTTACTACTGTCATTCTGTTGGACAAATTCTGTTTTGAGAAATACTTATCAGGCTTGTAGCTGTTATTTCATATTTAAGAATGATGGTCTGAAAATGGTTACTTTCATTCATTCCGTTTTTTCCAACATTCATGCTGCTTAATAAAATATATAATAAAAATACTCCCTTCCTAATCTGTTTTGGATATTGTCATTCATTCTCGGTTTTTTATGGCACATGGTTAAATAACTTTCATTAATTAACTAATTTTACTAATCATGATTGATGGACATTAGATGTTATGGCACATGGATATTGTCATTCATTCTCGGTCTTTTTTGGATATTGTCATTCATTAGTTAACTAATTTTTTTGCAGAAGAACGTGGAGGAGGAGGCCCGTGCACCGCCACGTCCACTTTGTCCACAACCGCGCGCTACGTCAAGCGTATGCTCCAGGTGCTCCGCACCCTTGTTGAGCACCTTTTTATTTAGTGATGTTGTGAGATGGATTCTGGTGGCTTAAGCTATGGCTGCCCCTGTTTTTGTGACATGGTGGTTGGAATTATGGTGGTTTACCTATGGCTGCCCCTGTTTTGTGCCAAATATGGTGGTTGTAGCTAAATGTTTTGCAGGTACATTGAGTGCCAATGTTTCGTCGGAATGTCGATTAATTTCTGTTCCGGCGAATTTCTGGCACTCAGGCATGACCATTTTTATCAAAGGTCATGCCGGATTTTCGCCGTGAATTTGTGTATCTAAAATCCTTTCTTTTTTCTTGTGTAGTTCTCAGTATAGCCATGTCGTCTTCTGGAAACCACAACAAAGACAATCGGGGCCAGGGAGACTTAGAGGAGCACTACAGGCTCATGTCCCAGGAGATAGAGTTGGAGGAGGTAGGGGGCCGAGGCGGAGAAGACGACGATACCACCGATGATGGCGGTGAGGAGATGGGCGTCGATGACTGCCTTGATGGCGTTCATGAGAGGGGCGACGAGACCACCGACAGTGGCGTCGTTGGGGTGGATCAAAGACAACGACGTCGACCAAGAGGGAACGGAAGAAGCGGCGACCGAACATGATCGGCATCACGAAGGAGACATTCACAGCTATGGACCCCAAGACTGGTATCCCTACAGAGCCGAAGAATCTTGCGAGGGGGTACGGCCTCCAGCTGGGAGCTATCCTTCAGGACATCGTCAATGTCAACGAGACAAAACTCTAAACAAAGAAGAGGAAGCATCTGCAGGACCAACTTCTCTTGTGGCTGCACGCGCGGTACCTGTTCCCCGAGGGCTTCACGAGCATGGATCCCATGGAGAACATCGTGAACAAGTTCGCCCTTGGCAGGTTCACCAGGAACCTTAGTGCATATAAAACCATGCTAAGGGTGATGATTTCTAACAACGAGCCATGGGAAGAGATCAAGCGCCACTTCCCGTGGCTTACGCCTGAGGACTACACGCGCTTCCTAGAAAACGAGGAGCTAGCCTACACCAAGGATCAGTCGGCCTGGGGAAAGGAGCTGGCGGAGAAGAACATTGGTCGCCACCGTCTCGGCTGTCGTGGCTATGACATCAAGGCAAACAAGTGGCATAAGGAGGATCAGACCTATGCAGAGAAGGGCATCAAGACCCTTGGGCCAAGTACAAGAACCCACTCTTCAGGTCATTTGTCAGGTCCCGGTACCGTAAAGAGATGGATGGGAAACTTGTCATGAGCCCTACAATGGTGGAGGGTGTTGTCTTGGTCACCGACCCGAAGGTGGTGCAAGTTGAGAATGCAGTGGTAAGCAATTTTACCGGCTTACTAGTTTCATACTGCTCACCACAACTCCATCTCTAAAATTCTTCATGCTACTTGCAGTTCACGGAAGAAGCTAATGAGTCTAGCTCCTTGTCCCAGACGTCGACGAGCAAAGTCCCGTGGGACAACCCTTTTATCAGGGGCTTGAACATCGTGAAGGAGCAGCCGCCGTTGAAGAGGCCGGCAAGACGCCATGTCCCCAGTGCTGGAAGAGGTCGCCAGCATCTCAATTACGTCTTGGAAGTTCCCACCACCAAGGACTCGCTGCAGGTGAATAAGGACCGGGAGTACGTGGCTCTATTGGAGAAGGTGTCCAACTTGGAAGCAACGTTTGAGCAGCACGTCCAAGCCACGGTCCATGCCGAGGTAGAAACTAGGGTCCAGGCAGAGGTGGCCAGCAAGGTCGATGGCGTGGTGGCCATCCGTTTCAATGTGATCATTCCTGGAATGGTGGAGTCGATCTCCACTTACTTTGACAACGGCCAAACGGTACCACTCCCGGTGATCATCCTAGGCGGCAGCAACTCAGGCAACATGCGGCCTCCTGCTACACGGGCTCAAGAACCGCCTATATCGGTGACTCCACCCGCCGGCGCTAATGCAGGTGCTAGGGAGGATTCACAGGTCATGGGGCAGCGAGCAGTCCCTCGGTCACTTGCATGCCCTGCCCCCGGTCCCTCGACGTGAGGCAAGCTCGATGCTCTCACGGTAATTCATTGAGCCTCTACGCAAGTTAATTACTCTGTCGCTGCACCTCTCTGACCAACACATGAATGTTTCTTCACAGGAGAAAAGTGTTCCTTGCACCATGCTCATGTATGTGGACAACAAGCTCAAGGATGTTGCGAGGGGACGCATCATGAACCCAACACACCTGACGTTCCACTAAAAGCATATGGACGATAGCGTGCACCGGGTTGAGGTGGATCGGTTGTTCCCAGGATGTGCACACTTGGTTTCTCCTGATCAACCCCCAGGTGCCGAAGACGAGCTGAAGTTTGGGCAATTGAAGAATCATGTCCTTCTATGGCCGAAAGCCCTACTTCGGCTGAAGAGCACCGAAGAAATTGTCACTCCCAACATCTGTGCCTACGGCGGCAAGCGAAGAAAGGGTCACTCAAGCGTCTGCGCCTACGGCGGCAAGCCAAGAAAGGGTCACTCCAGCGTCTGTACCTACGGCGGCAAGCCAAAGTGTCACTCCTCCACCTGCCAATGATCCTCCCGAGCCCGAGACACATGAGCACGACAACACGGTGGGCATCGATAAGGCTCCCATCGATTCGTTCATTGCTGATTTGGAGGATCCCATCGATGTTGCTCCTTCCGAGGCACCCGCCCGTGATACCATGACGAAGAAGAAGCTCTTCCCTTCTCAACAAACGCCCGAGCAGGAAGACGCTGCCGACTTCACCGCTCTGCCGAATGCTAAGGTTACCCCGAGGACACTCCGCGATACGGCCATGGAGGTGATAAGACAAACCGGCACCCCTCCATGGCATAAGAAGGGCAGGAAGCGGAAGCCGAAGCATGGGAAAGACGCTGCAGCAAGCAAGAAAGTGGTTGTCGACAAGTTGCCGACCAAGTGGAGGACGATGAGTTATCTTGGTGAACCGATCCCGCGAGACCACATTGTCAAGACACTGTCGCCGGACCTGAGTAGCCTGCATGATACTGTTAGGTATCTAGAGCAGCAGCTTCTCCATGATAAAAATCCCTCCTACCCGCTCTTCATGGTCAGGGTGCCCACTGAATGTGGCTTCATCACCACCCCCGACAAGTTGTTCATCATCACGTATGAAGACATCTTCAAGCTCTTCCACATGTTATGGCTCGATCGAAACGAGGTCTGCCTGGTATCACTAAAAATGGCGCACGATATCATCGTGGAGAAGACCCCGTACCTCGCTATCATGGACCCCTTCTACATGACCATAGGCACCGTCGATAAGGAACAAGCGTTTTTCGTGAAGTATATCACGGATTTCTTGGTGATGAATAAGGACAAGTCTTGCTTTCTCCTTCCATACTTTCCTGAGTAAGTAGTCGGTCGCTAAAATTCCCGCTATTACATTCTTTCATGAATTTCCTTAATAGACGAGGATGATGGTTTATTCCAACTGTTTTGTGCATAGAGAATGGGTGCGTCCTCATCGCCTTTCAACCGTATTATTCCCATGTCATCTATCTCGACTCCGGGAGAGAGACGTGCAGAAAGACTACACCAACGTCAAGTCTACTCTTGATAAAGCCCTCAACGGTTTTAGAGCCGCGGTTGGCCCACTCAAGTATGAGAAAAGATCCAAAGGCATCTATGTGAACTCGCATGTGTCACATCCCAAGATTTTAAAAATTGGGATTAGAAAAAAAATGTTTTACATGTCATTCATGAGCATTGCATTGCATCTATACAAAAATTGCAAGAATTGAATTCAAAAACCCTAGCCCTAATAAGTTTTCAAATATTCCTATAAGGAATAAACATGAATTCTATAAATCCAATATAATTGAACTAAGTAAAAAAGGTACAAAATGATCCTAAGTTGATCTAAAGGATTTTACAAAAAATTAGGAACAAATTTGAACTCATTTGGAGTTATAAAGAAAAAAGTTACGGAATAAATACTAAAAACAGGAAATAGAAAAAGAAAAGAATAAAAAAACCAACTAACCTAACCAGCCTAGCTACCACTCCCTATCTAACGCACGCCCCTTCCCGCTAGCAGTGCGCAGTAGCAGGCCAGCCCGCCAGAGGCCCGTCTCTCCTTTCCGCGTGCGCGTAGCAACATGTAGCCGCTAACCAGCAGCACAACCCGCTAGCAGCCCGCAACAACCGCCCCTCCCCTCATTTTTTCCCCCTCTCTCTCACCGACAGGCGGGTCCCACCCCGTCGTCTCCTAGCTCTCGACGGAGGCCGAGCCCTGCACGCATTGTTTGTTACCGAACCGAATCCTAGTCGATTCGATGTTTATTTCTTGCCCCTCCTCAATGATTCCTTGCCAGATAAAATAGCCTTGACCCCCTCCTCCAAATCCCCCAAAAATCTCGTCGAAATCGCCCCCAGGCTGTTGGATTCAAGATCAAACTGATCTCGCCGCCGACCGCCTCCATTAGAGCTTTAGGAGGTCAAGCTTCCGTCGAATACAACCACCCCACACCCCTCCTGTACTACCTTGCTCTTCCCCTTCATCGACTCCATTGCCTCACTGAGTTTTCCCTTTGCAGGTGCACCGGAGCCCCTCCGATTGCTCGCCGGAGTTCCGCTGCTGCCCGAACCGGCCAGCCGCGCCTCCTCGCCACCCCAGGAAGCAGATCATGACGAAGAGCCCACCAATCGACTCGCCGTCCTTGCCTGATCATCGTTCGCTACTTCTCCGTCTCGGGTGATCATCGGACCCCCCTCCACCACCGACTTCTGAGCCGCCACCGCAGCCACCATCGTCGTCGTTGCCACCAGCTCGCCTGCGTCGCCCAGAGCAGTCCGATTTGACATGGACAATCCAGATCGCTTCTAGTCATGCCAAGTCAACAACGCCGTGTCATCGGCCCAGTCACCGCCAGGTCAGCACCACGTAATCGCATCGCAGGTCAAAGTGAAAAAGCATCAACTGCGAGTTTAAATTGAACTAAAATTAGCAGAAAATAGGCATATCTTGTAAAATTCATATAAAATTAAATATATTCCCAAAAATTATAAATAATATATGGTTCGATTCACAAAATTGCGTAGAATAATAATATACGATTGGATCTAATGTTTACAAAATATATTTACTGTAATAATTTAAATGATTTAATGGACACTTTTGACTAAATAAATCATAGTAAATTATCTGTAGATCCTAAAAATACAAATAAGGTGTCTATGAATTCATAATTTCATATACAACATTAATAAACTGTTGGATCCAACTTTTACTGTGCAGAAATTGCTGTAGTAATTTAAATACTTTTAATGACCTTTTTGACTATAAAATTCATAGTAAATAGTTTATAAACCTGAAAAATATAAATAATATGTCCCTGTAATCAAAATCTCGTGTAGATTACAGATATGATTTTAGTTATAATTTTAGACCATGCAAACTATTTAATTGAATTAAACTCCATTAAACACTATTTAAATCATAAGAAAAGATTTACAACTCCGATTAAGGTGAATCCAATTGCTACTGGTTCATATTAACATCCCCTATCCAGTACACCCCAGAACCAAATTTAGTATGACAAAGAGAGCAGAAGTTCTAACATAATTATTAAAACCTCTATATTGGCAATCAAGATTTAAAAACAAATACCCTATTGCATAAAATGATCTCTTGCATGCATCATGTATACTAGTAATGTTCAGAGAACTAATTACAACCATTGTGACATATTAAATTGTCATGCATGCATTTATTCATCATTGTTTTATTGTATTGTGCATAATTGCATTGTTATGAATGGTGTGTTTGTTGTGCACTTTTTTGATCGATAGATTGCGAGGAGTGCAACATTTGTGATTGTGACGAGTGTAATTTTCTCTATTGTGAGGATTATTTGAACGACTATATCATGTACAACAAAGGCAAGTAGAGCTATCATAAATGTCCTACTATTTTTCCTATGCATGTAGTATGATTTTTAGTAGTGATGCATGTGTAGGTGTTTTCACTACTATGCTATGCTATGACACCCAGGCATGATTGCCATATCTCCATGACTTCATTCCTTTGAGCCATCGTATTGTATTGCTTAGCCATGCTTATTAGATGCGCAAAAGGTAATTCATGATTGATTATGTTATGGAAAAGTTATGTTTTGTTATAATGAAAACAACTGGAATTTAATGATTCTCCTGGGTGTGATGGATTGATGTTTTTGGATGGTTTATTGTGGAAAGCACACATAGGTTTCAGAGATTGGACAGGTTTCTTGTGTACTAGCTTCCAGTACAGCCGCATGTCATTATTTGTCTTGACTAAGTAAGTTGTGGAAACCTGACCCGATGTTACTAGCAGATGTAGGGGATGTAGGTTGGCATGGATCCGTCCTGAGGGCTCAGGGTTCTTCTTCTGAAAGATTTCGTCTTGGTTTTCTCCCTACCATGGCACAAAATGAGTGTAGTGGTAAGAGCGGGCTGACTGGGTCGTGCGGGTGAAGTGTACAACCCATGCAGGGTGTCTAAACTAAGTACTTAGCCGTGTCCCCGGTTATGGACAACTATGAGCAACTGGGCCTAGAACTGTTTGGAAGATCTCACTCATCCCACTTTCTTAATTACTAAAACTTGATGGGTGAACATGGGTTTAGGAGCATATGAAAGATGAGCTGTCTTGTTTCTACATGGGTTTATGCTGGTATGTCCTTAGAAGATTGTTTTGAAGAAAGAAAAGTATTTTGAAAGTAGGGAAAAGTTAAATTGCTTTTTAGCAAATGAGCCTGAACTCCACATAGCCAAATATGCATGTAGTTGATAGATCCTTTGTACTCATTAGTTCTATTTACCAATACATTCAAAGTATTGACGATTCGTGGCTGCAACGTTTCATGTTGCAGGTTGTTCCGTTTCTAAGTGATTGTTATAGGTTGTGAGACTCCACTCAACGATTGTTCGCCTGTGGTACATTTGAAGGATGGAGATCTACCATGTATTGCTTTCTGCTGTGATATAATGTAAATTCCGGATCATATTCGTTGTATTTATGATGTATAGTTATATTTGGTATCATTTTGTACTGTGTGTGCCAGTGAACCGATCCATGGATTGGCACTATACACATGAACTCAGCCTTATCAGGCTAGGGTGTTACAAGATGGTATCAGAGCTGTGCGTTGACTGTAGGATCGTGACCTTGGAATGGAATAGGAAATTCATAGGAATTATAAACACTATTTTATTCTATCTTCTCATCTTTATATACTTCACTCTAGTATATTCTTATCACTTCAATTCTCATACACTTCTAATATAGAGAAGATACCATACCCTGCAATTGATGAGAAACAAGAATAGTTAGATGATGTCTACCATCTAGTTCTTTGTGAGGATGTCGATATCGCTTCGCTATTGATCATATCAAAACTGATGGTATATCAATATTATTGATTAGGATTGTTTGATTGTTTGCTTGTTGTGCTTGACATTGTTTGACTTTGATGTGTATGGGTAGGAAAATACTTCTCTTAGTCCTCTTCTATAAATACTCATCTATGTTGTCCCAAATAGATCTCAACTTTAGTTATCTTAAGGGGGTTAGCCTCGAGATTGTACCCATAGTGAGAGAAGCCAATTAGGAGTTTGAATTTTATCATCGAGAAACCGCCCAAAACCTTGCTAGCCATTGCGAATCTCGGGACGAGATTCATCTTATGAGGTTAGTTTGTCACATCCCAAGATTTTAGAAATTGGGATTAGAAAAAACAATGTTTTACATGTCATTCATGAGCATTGCATTGCATCTATACAAAAATTGCAAGAATTGAATTCAAAAACCCTAGCCCTAATAAGTTTTGCAAATATTCCTATAAGGAATAAACATGGATTCTATAAATCCAATATAATTGAACTAAATAAAAAGGTACAAAAATGATCCTAAGTTGATCTAAAGGATTTTACAAAAATTTAGGAACAAATTTGAACTCATTTGGAGTTGTAAAGAAAAAGTTATGGAATAAATACTAAAAATAGGAAATAGAAAAAGAAAAGAATAAAAAAACCAACTAACCTAACCAGCCCAGCTACCTCCTATCTATGCTGCCCTTCCTTCACTTAGCAAGCAGAAAGCAGGCCAGCCAAAGGCCCGTCTCTCCTTTCCGCTTGCGCGCAACAACACGCAGCCGCTAACCAGCTGCACAAACCGCTAGCAGCCCGCAACAACCGCCCCTCCCCTCATTTTTTTCCTCTCTCTCTCACCGACAGGCGGGTCCCACCCCGTCGTCTCCTGGCTCCCGACGGAGACCGAGCCCTGCACGCATTGTTCGTTACCGAACCGAATCCCAGTCGATTCGACGTTTATTTCTTGCCCCTCCTCCATGATTCCTTGCCAGATAAAATAGCCTCGAACCCCTCCTCCGAAGCCCCCAAAAATCTCATCGAAATCGCCCCCAGGCTACTGGATTCAAGATCAAACCGATCTCGCCACCGGCCGCCTCCATTAGAGCTTCAGGAGGTCAAGCTTCCGTCGAATACGACCACCCCACGCCCCTCCTGTACCACCTAGCTCTTCCCCTTCATCGACTCCATCGCCTCCGAAGTTTGCCTTTGCAGTGCACCGAGCCCGATTGCTGCCGGAGTTCCGCCGAACTGCCAGCCAGCCTCCTCGCCACCCCAGGAAGGAGATCATGACGAAGATCCCACCAATCGACTCGCCGTCCTCGCCTGGTCATCGTCCGCTACTTCTCCATCTCGGGTGATCATCAGACCCCCCTCCACCACCGACATCTGAGCCGCCACCGCCGCCACCATCGTCGTCGTTGCCACCAGCTACGTCACCCAGGCCGTCAAGTCAACAACGCCGTGTCATCGGCCCAGTCACCGCCAGGTCAGCACCACGTCACTGCACGATCAGCAGGTCAAAGCCCAATCAGCGCAGTCAACTGCGAGTTTAAATTGAACTAAAATTAGCAGAAAATAGGCATATCTTGTAAAATTCATATAAAATCGAATATATACCCAAAAATTATAAATAATATATGGTTGGATTCACAAAATTGCGTAGAATAATAATATACGATTGGATCTAATGTTTACAGAATATATTTACTGTAATAATTTAAATGATTTAGTGGACACTTTAGACTAAATAAATCATAGTAAATTATCTTTGGATCCTAAAAATACAAATAAGATGTCTATGAATTCATAATTTCATATAAAACATTAATATACTGTTGGATCCAACTTTTACAATGCAGAAATTGCTGTAGTAATTTAAATAGTTTTAATGGCCTTTTTGACTATAAAATTCATAGTAAATAATTTATAAACCTGAAAAATATAAATAATATGTCCCTGGAATTAAATTCTCGTGTAGATTACAGATATGATTTTAGTTCTAATTTTAGACCACGCAAACTATTTAAGTGAATTAAACTCCATTAAACACTATTTAAATCATAGGAAAAGATTTACAACTCTGATTAAGGTGAATCCAATTGCTACTGGTTTGTATTAACATCCCCTATCCAGTACACCCCAGAACAGAATTTAACACGACAAAGAGAGCAGAAGTTTTAACATAACTATTAAAACCTCTATATTGGCAATCAAGATTTAATAACAAATACCCTATTGCATAAAATGATCTCTTGCATGCATCATGTATACTAGTAATGTTCAGAGAACTAATTACAACAATTATGACATATTAAATTGTCATGCATGCATTTATTCATCATTGTTTTATTGTATTGTGCATAATTGCATTGTTTTGAATGGTGTGTTTGTTGTGCACTTGTTTTGATCGATAGATTGCGAGGAGTGCAACATTTGTGATTGTGACGAGTGTAATCTTCTCTATTGTGAGGATTATCTGAATGACTACATCATCTACAACAAAGGCAAGTAGAGCTATCATAACTGTCCTACTATTTTTCCTATGCATGTAGTATGATTTTCAGTAGTGATGCATGTGTAGGTGTTTTCACTACTATGCTATGCTATGACACCCAGGAATGATTGCCATATCTCCATGACTTCATTCCTTTGAGCCATCGTATTGTAGTTGCTTAGCCATACTTATTAGATGCGCAAAAGGGAATTCATGATTGATTATGTTATGGAAAAGTTATATTTTGTTATAATAAAAACAACTAGAATTTAATGAATCTCCTTGGTGTGATGGATTGATGTTTTTGGATGGTTTATTGCGGAAAGCACACCTAGGCTTCAGAGATTGGACAGGTTTCTTGTGTAGTAGCTTCCAGTACAGCCGCATGTCATTATTTGTCTTGACTAGGTAAGTTGTGGGAACCTGACCCGACGTTACTAGCAGATGTAGGGGGTATAGGTTGGCATGGGTCCGTCCTGAGGGATCAGGGTTCTGCTTCTGAAAGGTTTCGTTTTGGTTTTCTCCCTACCATGGCACAAAATGAGTGTAGTGGTAAGAGTAGGCTGACTGGGTCGTGCGGGTAAAATGTACAACCCCTACAGGGTGTCTAAACTAAGTACTTAGTCGTGTCCCCGGTTATGGACAACTATGAGAAACTGGGTCTGGAACTGTTTGGAAGATCTCACTCATTCCAATTTCTTAATTACTAAAACTTGATGGGTGAACATGGGTTTAGGAGCATACGAAAGCTGAACTGTCTTGTTTCTACATGGGTTTATGCTGGTATGTCCTTAGAAGATTTTTTTGAAGAAAGAAAAGTATTTTGAAAGTAGGGAAAAGTTAAATTGCTTTTTAGCAAATGAGCCTGAACTCCACCTAGCCAAATATGCATGTAGTTAATAGATCCGTTGTACTCATTAGTTCTACTTGCCAATACATTCAAAGTATTGACCATTCATAGCTGCAACGTTTCATGTTGCAGGTTGTTCCGTTTCTAAGTGATCGTTATAGGTCGCGAGACTCCACTCAACGATTGTTCGCCTGTGGTACATTTGAAGGATGGAGATCTACCATGTATTGATTTGCGCTGTGATAGAATGTAAATTCTGGATCATATTCGTTGTATTTATGATGTATAGTTATATTTGGTATCATTTTGTACTGTGTGTACCAGTGAACCGATCCAGGGATTTGCACTATACACATGAACTCAGCCTTATCAGGCGAGGGTGTTACAACATGCAACCAATTTCCCCTGCCTTAGGCAATCGTCGACTGACAATGGGATGGAGCCCTGGTTCACCATCCTATAGATGAGGGAGTTCGGAAAGGATGAGGAGAAACTCTTGATGCCATCTGGTCTCGAGAAAAGGTGCAGAGACATGACGTAAACGACCGATGCAAACATCATAGCCGAGTTTCGTGCCATCCAGCGGGAGATTGGCATGATACTCAAGAGGGATGTCTTGACTAGAGGTGCCACATTCAACTACAGCGGTATCCCGCTGACTAATGCAGAGATCGAGGACCGCTTAGCTACGGTCGCCGATGGGAGGACATTCACCATGCTAGGTGGCATCCATCCCTTCCCGCCGAAGCCGAAGAAAACCTGATCGAGTCACAAACTTGTCTCCTACAAATGTTAGTCATAGAATTACGATTAGTTTATTTTATGCTTTTCTTTTGCATACCTATCTTTCCATGCAAATGTTAGTCATAGAATTAATTAGCTATATCCGATGCTTTTTCTTTTTTGCATACCTATATGTTATATCTCTATTATGAATATGTGGTGACAACACTAACATATATTTCTTGTGTGTGTGCGTAGATGCCGTGGTATGTCGTGTACGAGGGAAGGGTTCCCGGAGTCTACGACGACTGGGAGGATTGTAGGAGGCAGGTCCACTGTTTCTCCGAGAATAGTTATAAGGGCTATGCCACATTGGAGGAGGTAGAAACTCGCTACGAGAGGTTTCTAGGGCGGCGAAGGGCGGAGATGTGGAGGAGCCGGTTGACCCCCTTCCTCGTGATGATGCTCGTAGCCACTGCCACCTCTCTAGTCTATTTTCTAGTTGGAGTCCAGTAGGTATCTGTTGTGTGAACTATGAACTATTTGAATGTGTGAAACTGTTTGAATGTGTCATGCAACTCTCGAGACTTGTAATATTATGTCATATATGGTCACTTTATACACTTGTGTGAACTGTTTGAATGTTATTGATGCATGGTTTGAACATATGTCTATTTCCTGTATCTGCTGTGTGTATTATGTCATTATCCTGTGTATTCTATCAATATTACAGTGTATTCTGTGTGTATATCGATTTTATTTTTTAACTCCTGGTAATATTACCCCTGGCAAAATAGTGGGGCTATCCCTGGCGAATTATCTTTCGCCTGTACTAAACTACCACCGGCGAAACATGGAGGCGCCGGCGATGCGTACTTACCCCCGGCGTTTGTAGGTGCTCGCTGGCACTGGAGAATTTTACCACCGGTGAAATATGAAAGCGCCGGCGATGTGGACCTACCCGTGGCGTTCGCGATTGCTCGCCGGCGGTAGATGCATATTACCACCGACGAAATATGAAGAAGCCGGCGATGAGGACATACCATAGGCAAGGAGGTCTCCGACAAGCACCAAAGCGCTAGCGATGAGCCTTTTCTATTCGCCAGCGGTAGGGTTTTCTCTACTAATAATACTCTTCATACTACTTCGCCTTTGATCGTTTTCAAAATATGGAAAAATTAATTTGGCGGCATGCAAATTCTTGGATATGGGATCGTCATCAACATAAAGTATGATGTACATTTGGCCATGACCTTGGTCGTTCGGCTCGAAATCCAAAAAATTTCATACTCATTGACAACTAAGCTGAAATTCGTTTAGAGTTTACCACTTAATTTTAGGTTAAAATTTTACACGAGAGGTGGGAGTACATTTTACATCAAGGAACTAAAAAAGATAAAATTAAGTCGAGGTCCATACATTTTACCACAAAGGGACAGATGAGTGCATATTTTTATCATGTTTTAGATTATTATTTTGCATTGTAGATGTAGGATCTTAGTATTTTACGGTGTTCGTACGCACCTTTTATGTTTATTTTCACCATGATCGGGTCAAATGATGGATCCGATGGACACATTTCTTGGACCAGTTATATTGGAGTGGAAAGGAGCCAAAAATTATGTAAATTGCTTATTTGGGAAATATTAATAACACCAGAAGAAAACCCGAAGCAATTGAGGCATACATAAGGTTTAACGACCAACCGGGAGAAATTTTTCGATCATATAGTTCTCGCCGTGCAACTTGATCAGAGAGACGACATACAGAACACCCAGAAATCGCTGAAACCTAACCTCCGGAAGGCATCTGGAAGGGGAACTCATCCACCGGGGATCCTTCTTCGCCCTACGTAGATCCGGGAGGCTAAGGCATCAATCTTCATCATTAACCGCTGCATCACCACCATCTCCATCCATCCCATCTATATCTTGTCTAGATGTTGTTGTAATTCTCGTACTCATTGTGGATTTATTCAAGTACTATTCCTCTATAATTGATTCCATTATTTTTGCCATGATGTTGATTGCCTCCATGTCTGAGTAGATCATTAGTTCTTGGAGAGATAGAGAAACCCTAGCATGAGATTAAAATAAGATAAAGTTTATTATGATATTCATTGCTGTGACCATGTGTTAGAATGTCTACATCTTGATGTTGGGAGAAGTTGACCTCTCAATATTTGCCTCTTGTGGGGACTTGACGTAGGGAACTACTTGTTGGTAGACATAGGTATGTTAGCACTTACAGTGACTATAAAGATGTTCACACTCCTTATGTATCAACTTGGGAATCGAGGAAACTCACAAAACACTATCCATGGCATGGGATACGTCCTGCGAGATTATGCCGCGCAGTAATTCAAATGATGTTGATTGCTGTCTACTGTGGTTATGAGGATGATTTGAGCACTGGTTGCTGCCTCTTTGTCCAAATACAGAGTTCCTCCCAGACATACATAGTTGAGAATGTTCATGATAATAATCTTTACCTTAGCCCTTTATAGTGCTAATGGTGAATCCGCTAATCCCTGAGAACGCTTTTCCCACTAAAGTTTCAAATCTCTTTTACATACACGATATTTATTTTCTGTATTCAGTTTTATTTACTTTAATCATTGTTCTCTTATACAAAAAAACCCCAAAACACCTTTTTACACAATACTCGCATTTTATCTTGTCACTTAGAACTTTATTTAGCATTTCTATTTTCAGTATTTATTTCAAGAATTCTTAGACTTCAGACTTTGATACATCCAATTTGCATCACCATTCTATTATAATTTGACTCTGTTCATTGATATATTTCATATTAAGAGGTGATACTTATGTTATTTCATATGTTTTTGCATGTTGGATGATTCATGGAGGATGAACTGCCGGAGTCAGGATTCTGATGGAAAAGGCGGTGTTTTGATGCAATTTCGTGAAGATTAGAAAAATACCAGAAAAACTATAGAAAATTATATTTTCCCAGAAGAAGAAGGATGCCAAAAGGAAAGGTGGAGTTGGGCCACAAGGAGCCCACACCCCCCAGGCGCTAGCCACCCTAGGTCGCGCCTATAGGGGTGTGGCCACCCTAGCCCACCTATGGCTCCGCCCTCTCGTTTATATCTTCTCCTCGAAACCCTAAAGTCAGAGGAGCAACCACAGAAAGATTCCGCCGCCTCTGCGGGGCGGAAAATACCGAGAGAGAAAGAGCTCTCCGGAAGACAGGTTTCTGCCGAGAAAATTCCTTCCCGGAGAGGGGAGATCGTCGCCATCAACACCATCATCAAGATAGACTTCATCGGGATCATCATCATCATCCACACCATCATCTCCACCAGCACCATCATCACCACTCCATGCCGCTGTAACTATTGTGTTGAATGTTGCATAGTTCTTAGGGGAAACTTTCCCGGTGTTGATTACTATTGTAGTTGATGCTTGTGAGTGGAACAATTAAATTATTGTTTATTTTCAGATTGTTATCCATCATTATATCATCTCTGATTTTGATCCATATGATGTCTCGTGAGTAGTTCGTTTAGTTCTTAAGGACATGGGAGAAGTTAGTGGAATTGTGTTGAGGTATTATTCTATGGTTTAATATTTAAGTTGTGGTGCTATTCTTCTAGTAGTGTCATGTGAACATCGACTACATGATACTTCACCATTTATGGGCCTAGGGGAATGGATTGTGTATTTGGCTACCAATTGTGGGGTTGCCGGAGTGACAGAAACTTGAACCCCCGTTAGGAAACCTTTGCACAAGGGAGTGTAGGATCTCAGAGTTTAAGGCTGTGGTTAGGTTTTTATCTTAATTGCTTTCTTGTATTTGCGGATTCTTGCAAAGGGTTTAATCACAAGTATGTATTAGGCCAAGTAAGGTCGGTACATTTGCATAGGTTCACCCACACAACACTTATAAAACCAAAGAAGATTAATCAGCTATATGAAACGAAAGCACTTGACAGTATTCCCATGTGTCCTCGAGAACGTTTGGTCCTCATAAGTATTTCCTCCCGATTGTCCTTTGCTAAGAAAGGATTGGGCCACTTGCTGCAATTATTTGTTGTCTTTATTTACTTGCACTTTATTTCCTTGCTTTATCAGAAAACCCCTAAAAATCCGTTTGCTAAGTATTTACAGAGATCTCCTGCTCCATACCACTAGTCAACACCTTCTGCTCCTTGTTGGGATCGACACTCCTATTTATTGAAAGTACTACGATACACCCCTTGTACTTGTGGGTCATCAAGACTATTTGTGGCAGCGTTGCTGGGGAGTGAAGCGCTATTGAAGAGTGGAAATGGTAAAGGAAACTTCTACTATGAGTATTGCTTTTTATTTCTGTTTGTTACTTTGTTTCCAATATCGATAACCCACTTGGTTTCCTGTTTCAGAAAACTACTACCACTGTTAGTGTAGTATATGAACCACCACCTGTTGAGATAGATCCTTTTAAGATACCTACAAGTATTGTTGATCGTGTTATGGACAATTATTATTTTGGGGATGGAACTGTCCATCCTGCTGATCACTTGCTTTTTATCCATGAATTATGCAGGTTGTTTAAGTGTGCAGGTATCACAACTGAATAGCTGAAGAAGAAGTTACTCTCTATATCATTGAAAGGAAGAGCTGAAGAATGGTATAAGCTGCTAAAGAATGGACAATGCATGGAATGGGAGGAAATAGTACCTCTCTTTTATTCTAAATTCTATCCTACCAGTGAGATTCATAAGGATAGGAATCAAATATATAACTTTTGGCCTCGTGATGGAGAGAGTATAGCCCAAGCTTGGGGGAGATTGAAGTTACTAATGCTTAAATGTCCTATTCATGAACTCCCAAATAATATTATTATCAATAACTTTTATGCAAGGCTTTCTCTTTATGATAAAGATTTACTAGATGCTTCTTGTGTTGGATCATTCACACGTATGAAGGAAGAAGCTAAATGGGATCTCCTAGACCGTATTCAAGAGAACACTGAAGCATGGGAGAATGACAAAGGAAGAAAGTCAGGGAAATTATGCATGAAATTGGTCCTTGTGAACTTGAGGATATTGATGTGATTATTCACCTTGGTAATAGAGAGACAGTCTGTCCAATTGGTATTGTAAGAGATGTGGATGTTCGTTGTGTTAAGGTTACATATCCTGCTGATTTCCTAGTACTTAGTTCAGAAGATAGTAAAACCTGTCCTATTATCTTTGGTACACCTTTCTTAAATACTTGTGGGGCTATTATAGATTGTAAGAAAGAGAAAGTTTTAACTAAGTTTGATGGAGATTCTTATGAGTTTAAATTTTCCAAATTTGATAAAGCTCCTTATGAAAATAATTTTCCTAATAAGGATTTCAGGGCTGAACAACTTGCTTCTATACATCCAGTTTATGACCTTAGACCTCTTTTTGATGATTGTAAGTATGCTCATTCTGATAAAGTCGTTTCTTGTGACAGTTATATTGTCAACTTTATTCAAAGTTCTACTAAAAGTTATTATGAGAGAGAGAAACATGGTTTTATGCGTCTCAATAATATTAAGTTTCCCCGCTTTATGTTGAAAGCTTTGAAGTTGCATTTGTTTTGTCTCCCTATGCTAGAGGCCTTTTGTTTCAATAATTTGTTTTCTCATGAGACCCCCTTGTATAGGAAGTGGGTTAGACTCAAATGTGTTGGATATTTGCTTCTTGATGCTCTTTTTCACTTCAAATCCATATCTCCCATGTGAGCATCTTTGAAATTATCAAGCCTAACTTCAAGGCATTAAAGAAAAGTACTTCTTGGGAGATAACCCAATTGTTTTATTGAGTCTTGGAAGTTATTAATTCTAATAACCTCTCCTTATCCTTTTTTTTGGTTTTGGAGTCAAGATCAACCTCTTTTGAGAAGTAGAGGAGTTGTGAAAAGTGGCTGTCCTAGGATAGATTTTTGTGCTGCATTGTAAAAATTCATGAAGGAGATCAGTACAACAGATGGAGTTGTAATTTTGTGTGCTTGCTCTCCAAGTTGTTATCCAACTTTCATTAGTTTTGCACTTTTTGATTTGACCAACAGAAGTTCTTCGACAAAATCAATCTTTACCTGCTGGTCTGTTTTGACGGATTTTTGCCATCATTTGCATTTGCCTCTTAAATCGATTTCCTTTGAATTTTTTTTTGGGATTTTGAAAGGAGTTGCTATAGTAGCTTTTGTTTTGATGGATTTCAGTTGAAATTTGGTTTATTGTTTTTGCATACACTAATTTTGCTAATAAAGTTTGTGTGAGGCTTTGCATGAAAGGAATTTACACGTGTTGTAGAGAAGGAATATTTGAATAGGTAAAAGTGCTGCAAGTAAAAGGTTTGCGAAATACCTTTTTCTTTATATTTTTGATGTTTTTATTACATATGGAAGGTTACGATATGAAACAGAGGAGGAAACAGAGCCCATGTGGGCCACACCCACCAGGGGCGTGGGCCTTAGCTGGACGCGCCACCAGGGGGTGTGAGCCCCCTGGAGTCCGTCTCCGCCTCGTTTTGCACAGTACCTTCCTTATGTCATAAAACTTCATAATATATAACCCACGGATCCCCCAAGGTTCGTATATCATGTTCTCGTCGTGTTTTCGTTTCGATCTATTTCTGTCAGGAAATACTCTCAAGTTTAGAGGCACCATGGTTTCCGCCAACAACATGGGCAAGAAGCCCGTGGAAGATGATCCTCAAAACCCCAAGGAGGAGGAGATCTTGGTTGGGGATGAAGAGGACGTGAAAGAGGATGAGCATCCGGACACCCGCACTACCATTGCAAGAATTGGAGTGGTGGCGAACCCTACCAAGCTTAGGAGGACAACACAGATGTCTACAGGAGGGAAACCTCTGCATCATTGCCTCGCTCCACGGTCACTTACTCCACGCACCAAGAGCCCCTTTCATACTCTCATACATGAGCAAATATACCAAAAGGTGCCCAAAGGGAAGTTTCCCTCTATGTGGGATATGCCTCGTTCTAACCATGCAGGGAGGAACACTCTAAGAAGGAAGAGTGGGGAAAGAATAACAAGGACTAGATTCTTGGTCTGAAATGATCATGAACTGCATTGAGCATAACTCGGAGTTGATTCATAATCTAACCTTTGAAATAGAGGAATTGAGGAAGCTAGTTTAAAAGCTCATCAAGGGAACACCACCACCACCGAAGGAGTAATTCGTCATCAGGTTTGGCATCCCCTTGGCTTGTTCCAAGCTTGGGGGAGTGCCACGGTATCATATCATTATATTTTATATTTTTACCTTTTTAGTAGATTCATATCTTGGATAGAGAATTTATCATATAGGTTGGTTTGCATTGTGGAAGTATCTCTCCTTTAGTTGGTCATCTATGTATCCCTTGGTGTGAGTGCCTTTATGGATTATTAATGAGAAGTTTCATCTTTTACTTTTTGCACTTCATATTTTAGTTTGGAATCTCTATTATATGATTGATCTTGTTGATCAGTATTGGTATCACTTTGGGAGCATCAAGTAGATCTAAATTCGTTTTGGCAAACCGAGCTCTAGTCAGTAGCAACACTTTTTCAGGTTTGAAAGGAAAAGAGAAAAGCGCTTACATGTATTTTGTATCATTTATTTCCTTTCTTGTTTGGCTCATAAGCTTAGTATTCTTTATTTAAGATCTTTTGTCTCTTCAAGAAAGATTGCATGTTTGACTTTATTACTTGTATGTTTGCTTGTTTCCTTCATCTCTTTTGATTGCTACCCAGCCTTGCTAGCTAAAAACCTATGCTAAGAGGGAATACTTCTCATGCATACAATCCTTTAAACCAAAACCTATGCCATTTGTGTCCACCATATCTACCCATTAGCATTATTGCTATTCCAACTAAATTCTCAAGCTTCATCTATCTTTCAAATTAAAAATTATTTTGTTATGTGAAAACTAGTTAGTAAAGCTCTCACGAACTTGATGGAACACCTTATTTTCTTGCCCCTAATAAACTTGAACCATTGTGTCATCGAAGTTGTATATGCTTGCATCTATACGTTGGGATTAGCAGAACCGTGTTGTTATGGGGAACGCTTTCAACACCTGTAAATATCTACCCAGTTCATATCATGCTCTTTTGTTTGCGGATGTCGTCGGTGTGAAATAAAAATGGGATCTTGTAAGTCCATGGAGTTATGTATGTGTGTTAGAGAAACGCTTGGGCCGCTAGCGTAAGCCATGCCTAATCATGGTGGAAACTTGCAGCATCACCATAATGAGAAATCTATGAAGCTTTCTTCTTATAAAGAAGAGAGACATATTGAAAAGGGGAAAGAGAGAAAAAATCACCATTTTCCCATGGTAAATAAGAGATTGGTGAGATGCTCATTGTATGCTTGCCTTGTCATTTTGATTATGGGATATCTCATGTATCATGTGCAAGGGGTACCCCGTTGGTGGTTCTCTATGATATGCATGTACTTACTATGACAAGAACTTACCGTAACTAAAGTTGAGTAGCATGAGGAGCGGCCCTCATACTCAAGGGACATGAGTTTGAAAACTTATATTTCGTCAAGCATATACTCCATCCTTGTTCACTTTAACCTTAATCACCTCAAGATGCTTATGATAGGGGCAATGAGAGCTCAAAGCTAGTAAGTACCATAATCTTTTGAAAGATCTTTATGAACTTCAAATCCCTGCTTCCCTCTATGAAGGGCCTTTCTTCTACTTCTAAGTTGAGTCAGTAAACCTTTTCCTCTCTATCTCTAGCAAGCATTTGAGTTGTTGTATTTCAAGCATTCATATGATCATTTATTCAATCATGTTCTTCATCTTCCTTATTTGCACAAGACTCTTATCTAAATGAGTATAACTTTTAAAGCCATCTTTGTGAAAATACTTTTATGTTTGAGCAAAGAGAACTCCTGTTATAAACTTCTTTACAAAAGCTTTGCTTGAAAACTATTTACCAACTGTTCTCTGACCAAGAACAAAGTTTGCCAATCCCAATTATGATTTATCTTTATGCATCTTTATTATGACTCCCATAATTGTTGCAAGCTAAGTTATATAATGGTAAGTTCCTTTCTTCTTTGAGTTGTGCATTGGTAAGTGTGATGCTTCTTGTTCGTATTCTTTTTATCGACACTTCACTCCATTAACCCGTGGACATGTTTACTGAGCTCAGTTTTCGCATGGGGACAAGCGAGGTCTAAGCTTGGGGGGAATTGATATGTCCAATTTGCATCACCATTCTATATCATAATTTGCCTGTGTTCATTAATATATTTCATATTAAGAGGTGATACTTATGTTATTTCATCTGTTTTTGCATGTTGGATGATTCTTGGAGGATGAACTGCCGGAGTCAGGATTCTGATGGAAAAAGCGGTGTTTTGATGCAATTTCACAAAGATCAGAAAATACCAGAAAAACTACAGAAAATCATATTTTCCCAGAAGACGGAGGATGCCAGAAGGAGACTCGGAGTTGGGCCACAGGGGGCCCACATCCCCCCAGGCGCGGGCCACCCTGGGCCGCATCTACAGGGGTGTGGCCACCCTGGCCCACCTCTGGCTCTGCCCTCTCGCCTATATATTCTCCTCGAAACCCTAAAGTCGGGGGAGCAACCACAGAAAGATTCCGCCGCCTCTGCGAGGAGGAAAATACCGAGAGAGAAATAGCTCTCCGGCTGACAGATTTCTGCCGGTGAAATTCCTTCCTAGAGAGGGGGATATTCGCCATCAACACCATCATCTAGCTAGCCTTCATCGGGATCATTATCATCATCCACACCATCATCTCCACCAGCACCATCGTCACCACTCCATCCCGTTGTAACAATTGTGTTGAATCTTGCATAGTTCTTAGGGGAAACTTTCCCGGTGTTGATTACTATTGTAGTTGATGCTTGTTAGTTGAACCATTGAATTATTGTTTATGTTCAGATTGTTATCCATCATTATATCATCTCAGATTTTGATACATATGATGTCTCGTGAGTAGTTCGTTTAGTTCTTGAGGACATGGGAGAAGTTAGTGGAATTGTGTTGAGGTATTATTCTATGGTTTAATATTTAAGTTGTGGTGCTATTATTCTAGTGGTGCCATGTGAACGTCGACTACATGATACTTCACCATTTATGGGCCTAGGGGAATGGATTGTGTATTTGGCTACTAATTGTGGGGTTGCCGGAGTGGCAGAAACCTGAACCCCCGTTAGGAAACCTTTGCATAAGGGAGTGTAGGATCTCAGAGTTTAAGGCCGTGGTTAGGTTTTTATCTTAATTGTTTTCTTGTATTTGCGGATTCTTGCAAGGGGTTTAATCACAAGTATGTATTAGTCCAAGTAAGGTCAGTACATTAGCACAGGTTCACCCACACAACACTTATAAAACCAAAGAAGATTAATCAGCTATATGAAACGAAAGCACTTGACAGTATTCCCATGTGTCCTCGAGAACGTTTGGTCCTCATAAGTATTTCCTACGGCTTGTCCTTTGCTAAGAAAGGATTGGGCTACTTGCTGCAATTATTTGCTGTCTTTATTTACTTGCACTTTATTTCCTTGCTTTACCAGAAAACACCTAAAAATCCATTTGCTAAGTATTTACAGAGATCTCCTGCTCCATACCACTAGCCAACACCTTCTGCTCCTCGTTGGGATCGACACTCCTATTTATCGAAAGTACTGCGATACACCCCCTATACTTGTGGGTCATCAGACTCTTGCTCCCTGTGGGATCGATATCTTTATTTCAAAACTAGCTACAACCGGTTTGTGCACTTGCAGTCATCAAGCTATTTTCTGGTGCTGTTGCCGGGGAGCTAAGCACTGTAGGTCTTTTAGTTTTTGCTTATTTACTTTAATTTTGTTAATCTTTGTTTTGAGTTACAGGTTTCCACCAACATGATGGAGTTTGAGCATATGACTAGTGCTAACCCACTCAACAACTTTGGGAAGCCCTATGATATTTATAAAAGAGATAACTCCAACGAGAAGACAAGGGGGTTTGAAATAAGTCCTCTACTAGTTGGTATTTTACGCTAGAAGCAATTTACTAGAGATGAAGAAGATCCTGATCCATATGAGCATATTGCATGTTTCAAAGATATATGTGGCACATTCCAATTAACGTGGTATACCGCCGATGAGGTAAGGGTTAAACTTTTTAGTCAAACTTTGACAAGTACAACTCTCTCATGGTATAGATCTCTACCCTCAGAAGCCACTACTACTTGGGATAATTTAGCTTGCGAATTCCTATATAAATATTACCCATTATCGAAATCCTTTGGAATCAAGCGTCTTATAATGACTTGGAGGAACCGTCCTAATGAAGGACTAGTAAGAGCTTATATAAGATTTAAAGATTTACTTAGTCAATGTCCTCACCATGATTTGCCTGAATGGTATTTATTGCATATCTTTTATGGTGGTTTAATTGAACCTAATAAAATTGAACTAGACTCTTGCGCAAAACGAGATTTTATGGATTTACCTATAACTAAAGCTTGGGCTTTACTTAATAGAATTCTCGATCATAGAGTTTCATGGAATTTTGGTCTAGGAAGTGAAGGAGGCACATAAATAGATCAAGAATGTATTCACGACTATAATAAAAAAGGCCATGTTAATGAATTATCTAAATATTTAGATCTTGTGTTGCAAGTTGTTAAATATTTTACAGAACACATCAAAGCTCCAAAAGAGGGTTCAGCCAAGTATGATCCACCACCCGAACCGGAGAAGAAAAGAGAAGTTAAAGCAACATTGGCCTCCCTAGAACCAATGTATGAGATACCTTTTCCTAACACTGCACAAAAGCATATTTTGGAATATGAACAGGTCAAGGCAGTACAGGAGGAGAAAGAAGAGGAGAATGTGCCAATAATCAAAGAAAATCTAGATGAAACAAAATATGAAGAAGTAACCAAGGAAGCAACCATGGTTATGTATGCACATTTTAACATAGTTGAACTTGATGAAGATACTTCTATATTGGTTGAAGGTAAAATTAAGGTAAAATATGTGGGTAAGCCTATTCTTCCCTGCATATTTAAAGAAACCTCGCATTACGGTTTATGTGATCTTGGTACCGGAGTTAATGTTATATCCTATGACTTCTATTTATAAATAAAATAATAGAGAGAACATGCTACAATATAAAATATTGATATGACAATCATGTTAGCCAATAAAAATCTTAGAATTCCAATGGGAGTAGTTGAAGATGAAACTGGCATAATTGGCAATAAAAATTTCCCTATTGATTTTGTAGTTGTTGATATGCCAGCTGACACTCTTTTCCCAATCATATTTGGAAGAAATTTTTGAGTGATATAGGTTCCACAGTCGACTTAAAAAAGGAGGTTGTATCCCTTAAGCTTAGGAAAGCGGAAATATAATTCCACTTTTCCAAATTTAAAGATAAACCTCCACATATACAAGAAGAAGAGAAAGAGAAGACTATTGAGGAGATTGCAACTCTTTTCTTAAATAATCAAGAAGAAGAAATAAATGAAGACTTAAATTGTGAAGAAATAATTATGGAGGACATGTATCTAGAAGAAATAGAGAGTGAATTTAATTCACTTCCCATCTTAGGACCTCCAACTAATGAGGATTTGAAGATCCGGAAAAGAGAGGGGATGAAGAATTACCACCCCCAGAATTAAAAACTCTACCAAATAATCTTAAGTATAGATTCTTAGATGATACTAATAAATTCCCTATTATTATTAGTGCTAAACTTTTAGGGGAGGAAGAAGAAGAACTCATGAAGGTACTAAAGGAGCACCGCAAGGCCTTTGGGTACTCAATCAATGACTTGAAGGGTATTAGTCCCATGATAGCCGTCCATCGAATATTCATGGAAGAAGGTGCTAAACCATTTGCAGAATTTAATATAAGACTAAAGACTGAAATGAAGGAAGTGGTAAGAAAAGAAATAGTACGCCTACTTGATGCAGGTATAATTTATCTTGTACAAGAATGTGAATGGGTAAGTCCTTTTCATTGTGTTCCTAAGAAAGGCGGCTTTACTGTTGTTCCTAATGAAAATAATGAATTGATACCTACTAGAACTATTGTTGGACATAGGATGTGCATAGATTTCAGGAAATTAAATAAGGAAACTAGGAAAGATCACTATCCTTTCCCGTTCATAGATCAAACATTAGAGAGGTTAGCAAACCACACTCATTTTTGCTACTTGGGCGGATACTCTGGTTTTCCCAAATAGCTGTTCATCCCGATGACCAACTTAAAACAACTTTTATTAGTCCTTATGGTTTACCAACGCATGCCTTTTGGGTTATGTAATGCTCCAGCTACTTTTTAAAAGATGCACGACTGCTGTTTTCGTAGATTTTATAGAACTTATAATGGAAGTATTTATGGATGATTTTTCTGTCTATGGAACTTCATTTACTAGTTGCTTGGATAATCTCAATAGAATCTTGTAGCGTTGCAAATAAAACAAGCTTGTCCTAAACTGGGAGAAGTGCCATTTTATGGTCAAAGAAGGCATATTCCTTGGACATGAAGTATCAGGTAAGGGTATTGAAGTAGATAGGGCTAAAGTTGATGTAATAGAGAGAATGCCACAACCAAGGGACATAAAAGGTATAAGAAGTTTTCTTGGTCATGTAGGCTTTTATAGAAGGTTCATTAGGAAATTTTCTAGAATTTCTAAACCGTTGAATAATCTGTTAGAAAAGGGAGTAAGATTTAATTTTGATGATAAATGCCTTATTGCCTTTGATAAACTTTATGCTTTATCACATGCTCCCATCATTATCCACCTATATGGGATATGAATTTTTATTTAATATGTCAAGCTAGTGATGATGATCTAGGAGTAACTCTAGGACAACACATAGGTCGCAAATTTAATATTATACATCTTGCTAGTAGAACTATCAATAGCACTCGAAAGAATTATCCTAAGGAAGAAAGAGAACTCTTTGCTGTATTTTTCTCTTGTGATAAGTTTCGCTCTTATATTGTTGATGCAAAAGTAAGAGTTCATACAGATCGTGATGGTTTAAAAGAACTCCTCGAGAGGAAGGTTCATAAGCCAAGACTGATCCATTGGATCCTTTTACTTCAAGAATTTGAGTTGCAGATTATGCAGAGACAAGAAGCAAAGGTAGTGGAAGCAGCATCTATACTTACCCAGCAAGACACTGATCTTATTGAGAGGAGCTTTAGTCCTGGTGATTTTCGCTTTCGAGAATTATTGTATGAACTAAGGTTAAATCCTCCCAACAAGAAGTCCTTGTTATTGGAGGAGCTTGTCACTCCCGACTAAATAAACGGTAAGTGGAAGGTAAGTTTTCTAACTCTAATAAGTGCTTTATTTTCATAGTTTATACTTCTAATTTTTTTGCCTTTGAATTCCTCTTGTTTTTCTGAAGTTGTTGAGGGGTTTCTGCAACTATACAGGCGCAACTATACAGCCGGAGAAAAATCTCCCGCCGTATAGTCGGCCGTTTAACGTTCTGTATCCCCTTCGCAAAAATAATTTCAAGGTGCAGTATCTATACGACCACAACTATACGGCCGAAGAAAATTCTCCCGCCATATAGTTGGTCATCAAAGCTTCGGTACCCTCGAACCGTTTTTGTTATTATTTTTTATCTAAAAAAACTTTTTCGATTCCTAGTCGGTAACCTAACCGACCTGGGCTCGAGATATTTGGAAATATCTGCCCGGAACCAACTATACAGCCGGAACTATATGGGCCACGACCGTATGGTTGGTCGTTACAGAGCAGGACTCCTCCAAATCCGTGATTTGTTTTTCTAGTTAGTTTAGATTGTTTTCTTGGACGAGAATTTGGTGTTTCTAGCGATTTTTACCAACCTCTGACCCCTCTTATATACTACCCTTGTGCCTCCCTCTAATCACAAATCACGAGGAACAAATCCAGCTATGTGCTATCCCATCCCAGGCCGTGGAAAACCTATGGGGCTCATTGCTCATAGGGACCTTTCTAGCAGCCCGTTGATGGAGGACGGCGATAAGGATGTGGAGAGGTTTAACTCGGGGTACAAAGAGTATGTTGAGCCAAGCTTCTACAACAACCACCCCAATGAAGGCTAGAGCGACGTTTACATCTGGCGTGACGTTTATGATCCCCCGACGGTCGACTAGGAAGAGATGAAAAGAACTCAAGAAGAGACAGAAGGCCGCAAGCCGCACGGAAAATGGCGTGTGGAGACGGTCAAGTTCATCACTACAGATCCGAGGCCGCATAAGCATAAGGAAATACCTAACATTGGTGCAGGTGCTAGCAAGGGACCGGCGTTGCCCCGCTCGAGGCTACCACTAGCGCTCGTATGAGGGTGAAGCCCCAAGAGGACTGGAGGAGTAGCTTCTACTTTCCCGATCCATCAATAATGGATGACGAAGAAGAAGTTGTCCTCAGGACAAAACAATCGCGTATGGGCACTGGAGATATATCAGAAGCAGGAGCTACTCCATCGAGTTAAAGTCCGTCACCGCCTCAAGGAGATATAGGAGAATGGTGATCTTCTCCCGATGGTGACTAAGCTTGCAGATAGGGTGGATACTATGGAATCTGATTTGCGCAGGTGCTATAGCCACATCACCGCTCTGGAGGATACCAACGAAAAGCTACGCACCACGGTTCTACATGCCATGGCGCCACAGTAACCTTCAATAAAACTCAATATAAAATAATTGCGAGGGATTATTTGATCCCGTCTGGCTTGATTCCAAGCTTGGGGAGACCGTTAAGACCTTGTAATCTATCTTACAAGTTTTTATTTCTATTCTAGTTTTGCATTAGTTCGAGCTCATAAATAAAGTTTGCATCATTAGAATTCCCTTCGGGAATAGTTGATCCCTCTTATGAAATTCTAAGTTTATTATAATATATGGAGAATTATTGAGTTTCAGTTTGTCTTATTGGATATATGAATAGCTTGAGTATGATTTTACTTGCACTTGATAGTAGCAATAGGAGTCTTCCACACCATTGGTATTAACAGAACATATAAAGATAATTTGATCAATATGTTGTAGGTCAATGGTTTGATTTACAAAAATAAAATATGATCTAATTAATTAAGATGAACAAGAAAAAAACCTTGAAAAAAGGAGAAATTATAAGTGCTATCAAATAGAGTGAGAACAAGTTGAGGTAGAATACTCAAGTTATAAAGATTCTTCATATATATTTGAAATTTGGTAATTGAGATCATTAAACTTTGAAATTTCTACATGAAGTGGAATATATGGCTAGCTCCTTTGCACATCACTTAAACAAAAAGTGTGATCACAAATGTATATAGAGAAAGAAGAAAAGGAAGATGAAGAAAAAGAGTGAATGTGCAAAGAGAAAATAGGCATATACCACTATATTGTAGTAAGACAAAGAGACGTTTGAGATTTTGAATACCAAGTGAATATGTTAATCCTAAAAATACTTGGGACTACCTCACTAACTTATTTGGTTGAACCAAATACTTTTACATCATGTTGCGATTAATCTTTTGTGAACTGTTAAATGCTAAGGTGTGGAAGCCTACTAATATTATTCGGATGATTCGAGTAAGGTACTATTCATGAACTTATTTATATGTATCCTTTATGATAAACACATGCTGCAACTGCCTCATTTATTTTATCGACTCGGCTTCATGAATATGAGGATCACATCCATTAAGCTAAACTTGCTCGGGATGAGCAAGAGTCTAAGCTTGGGGAAGTTGATGAGTGCATATTTGCATCATGTTTTAGATTATTATTTTGCATTGTAGATGTAGGATCTTGGTATTTTACAGCCTTCACACACACCTTTTGTGTTTATTTTCACCAGGATCAGGACAAATGATGGATCCGATAGACACAATTCTTGGACCAGTTATGTTGGAGTGAAAAGGAGCCAAAAACTATGTAAATTGCTTATTTGGGAAATATTAATAACAACAGAAGAAAACCCAAATAAATTGAGGCATATAGAAGGTTTAACGACCAACTATACGGCGGGAGAACTTTTCCGGCCATATAGTTCCCGCCGTATACTTGGCGCCGCCTCTGTCTCCTCAAATAGTTTCACCCCGTGCAATTGGATCAGAGAGACGACATACAGAACACCCAGAAATCACCGAAACCTAACCTCCGGAAGGCATCTAGAGGGGGAACTCATCCACCGGGGATCCATCTTCGCCCTACGCAGATCCGGGAGGCTAATGCATCGACCTTCATCATCAACCGCTGCATCACCACCATCTCCATCCATCCCATCTACATCTTGTCTAGATGTTGTTGTAATTCTCGTACTCGTTGTGGATTTATACAAGTACTATTCCTCTATGATAGATTCTATTATTTTTTCCATGATGTTGATTGCCTCCATGTCTGAGCAGATCATTAGTTCTTGGAGAGATAGAGAAAACCTAGCATGAGATTGAAATAAGATAAAGTTTATTATGATATTCATCGCTATGACCATGCGTTAGAATGTCTACATCTTGATGTTGGGAGAAGTCGACCTCTCAATATTTTACTCTTGTGGGGACTTGATGTAGGGAACTAATTGTTGGTAGACAGAGGGATGTTAGCACTTACCGTGACTATAAAGATGTTGGCACTCCTTACGTATCAAATTGGGAATTGAGGAAACTCACAAAACACTATAAATATTATCGTCTGATGGGGTTATGAGGATGATTTAAGCAGTGCTTGCTGCCTCTTTGTCCAAATACGGAGTTCCTCCCACACATACATAGTTGAGAATGTTCATGATAATAATCTTTACCTTATCCCTTTATAATTCTAGTGGTGAATCCGCTAATCCCTGAGAAAACTTTTTCCCACTAAAGTTTCAAATCTCTTTTACATACGCGATACTTATTTTTTATATTGAGTTTTATTTACTTTACTCTTTGTTCTCTTATACCAAAAACCCAAAAACACATTTTTACGCAATACTCGCATTTTATGTTGTCACTTAGAACTTTATTTAGCATTTCTATTTTCAGTATTTATTTCAAGAATTCTTAGACTTCAGACTCCTTCTTCCTACAGGATTGGTATCTTTATTTTGAAACTAGCTACAACCGATCCGTGCACTTGCAGTCATCGGGACCTAAAAAGGGAAAATTATATTAAGGTCCATACATATAGCACGAAGCACCATAAAATTAAGCAAGGAAAACAGTCAGGGTCGCCTCCTTCTCAAGAAAGCACCTCATCGAGCCATACTCTTCATACTACTTCCTCTTCGATTGTTTTCAAAATATGGACAAATTTTGCGGCATGCAAATTCTTGGAGATGGGATCATCATCGACATAAAGTATGATGTACATATGGCGATGACCTTGGTCGTTCGGCTTGAAATCCAAAAATGTCCATACTCATTGACAACTAAGCTTAAATTCGTTTAGATTTTACCACTTACTTTTAGATTAAAAATTTTCACGCGCGTTGGGAGTACATTTACGCCAAGGACCTAAAAAAGGGAAATTACATCGAGGTCGCTAAATTTACACATAGGGTCCTACAAAGGGAAAATTACATCGAGGTCCATATATATTTAGAACAAAGCACCATAAAAATAACCAAGGAAAACAATCGGGTCGGATCCTTCTCGAGAAAGCACATCATCGGGCCATACTTTTCATACTACTCCGTCTTTGATTTTTTTTAAAATATAGCCAAATTTGGTGACATGCAAATTCTTGGATATGGGATCATCATCGACAGAAAATATGATTAACATATGGCCATGACCTTGGTCATTCGGCTTGAATCCAAAAACGTTCATACTCGTTGATAACTAAGCTTAAATTCGTTCAGATTTTACCAATTAATTACTTTTAGGTTAAAATTGAATCTTTCAAAAATCTCTTTGGTTTTCGATACATTGATTACTTGGTGTCTACCTCCAAAATATAGCTGTAGAACTTTAAGAGAAATCCACCACTTACTAATAGTTCAAATTTTACATAATAATGACAAATTGGCTTAAATTCTTTGGGAAGGAGGGAGACTACTTGCTTCACAAAAAAGCACTCCTCACTTTCGAACCAGCTTGCTGTTTGTGTGCTTTTTTCTTCCTCTTAGTGTCGAAGGGAACGAATGGAGGTGGATAAGTTGGGACTAGGAAGGCTGGCCAGATCTGGTCCCCTGCAAAAAAAAGGAACATAAAATGTTGTGCATCCGATGCGATGGGACATATAAGGATCAACCAATCCCCTTTCCACCACTTATTAAGTAGGAGTAGGACTAGTCATATGAATGGAGATCTTTTGAATATCCTTCCCCCTTGAAATTTACTACAACACTATACCATGTACCTTGTGTCAGAATCTCATCACAGCTTTGCTCTCACATCGCACCATCCTGTTCGTCGCCTCCTCTATGATCTTGGTCCCTTCTCCCTCCTAGTTTTTTTAACAAGGGAAACTCCTAGTAGCAATATTGTTTAACATGAACTCGGTCGTTCGGATCAAAATCCAAAAATGTTCATACTCATTGATAACTAAGATTAAATTCGTTTAGATATTACCACTAACTTTTAGGTTAAAATTTTGCATAGGACGGTGGGAGTAAATTTTACACCAAGGACCTAAAAAGGGAAAATTACATCGAGGTCCATACATCTACCAAAAAGGGCCCTAAAAAGAAAAATTACATCAAGGTCCATATACATCTAGCACGAGGCACCATAAAATTAAGCAAGAAAAACAATCGGGTCGGCTCCTTCTCGAGAAAGCACCTCATCAAGCCATACTATTCATACTACTTTCTCTTTGATTGTTTTCAAAATATGGTCAATTTTTACATGGGTGGTGGGAGTACATTTTACACCGAGGACCTAAAAAAGGGAAAATTAAATCGAGGTTCATATATTTACAAATAGGGCCCTCAAAAAGGGAAAATTACATCAAGGTCCATATACATCTAGCACGAACCACAAAAAATTATAGTGACCTCGGATCGATAAAAGATCCTAAGTCCATGTGATTAACATGCTAGTCCCTAGATCATTAGCTAACACTCACAGTCGATGAAATATCATGTAAAACACAAGTGTTTATTACAAAAATCGAATAATCCAGAGTATAATTTATTACAACCTTGCATATCTTTTAGCTAGCTCAAATATAAACGGTGAAAACTTAAATAAATCTTGATTCCATCAACACCTCAGGCTAGTTGAGTGAAGACCCGCGATCCTAGCGCACCTCTCAACGACCTCCAAATTCTGCACATGAAACTTGTAGCCAAACAAGTTGATCAATACTTTGAATGTATTGGCAAATTACACCATGAAGGAAAAGACTTTGCTATCTCTACATGCATAGGCTGACAAAGGCTTGATGTTTATTTGCATAAAGCCAAATTTTATTAAGTCTATGAGAAGAGGGGAAAATCTGTTATCCTACTTTATAAACATTTGTTAAGTAATATATGGTCAAGTGGATCGCACTGGATTCCACCAGGCTACCATACTACAACCTAACACATGGAGTACACCATGCATCCCAAAACCCCATCTATGGACGATTCCATGACCATAGAGTTTTAGAACAGTTCTTTTAGAAAAGAGAGGAGAAATCCTGAAGAGGGTCCATCCTTCAGACGCTCAAAGTTGTTCTTTTCCGTGAACATGGATGATCGATCAGGTTGATACTCTCGAGAGTTTGTACACTTTACCCACAATCCATGATCAAGTAGTTTTACAAATAAGACCAAGCTTTCCCTTAATATCCCCTCTACCCGGTTCCACAGGAGCAAAAACTATGGTACTCAGGTGAGGTTTCCCACTAAGTACTAGGCTAAGATAGAGCCCATATGTATTGTGGTTGCACTGGAAATTTCTGAATCCTGAATCATGGCAGACTTCTTTGATCCTGGGCGGTGGAGGGCACAAGCACAGCCAATCCAGGATACTTCCCCTTCTAGTCGATCCAGACAAACCACTTCGCCTAGAGAAAAAAATAGTTTTATTTTGAAGTAGATTTGAGGAGAAAAAATTGCGCTCATACACAAATCTCTTACACTTAGAATTTTTTGTCTTTTGGATCCCATCGGTATTTGCATATATATAGCATAGCAGAAGCATAATACTTAGAAAATTCAGGAGAACCTAGTAGGAGTGGAAATATTTCTAAGTATAAAGCTACTCATGGCATACTACAAAAAAACATAGCACTTGTAAAATATTTCTTTTCTACTAAAACATCCTACACATGCATACTACTATTTTGAAGATCAAAACATGCATAGTAGACAAAACTGGAACAAAGGTATGAACAGAGGTGTAACTTGCCTTGATAGTTGTTGAAGTTGTTCAAATACTCGTTGCAATCACACACGATGCACTCCTCATAATCTATCTATCAAACAATTGCATACATTATAAGCAATCATGCACTTATAAACAAATGCACAAATACATGCATGACTATTTAATATATCACAATGTTTTAACTAGTTCTCTAAACATTACTAGATCACATGGTGCATGCGGGACATTATTTAATGCAATAGGGTATTAGTTACTATTTGTTGTTTGCCAATAAAGAGGTTTTCTAATTAAATTTTGATCTTGGATGCACTAAATAGAGGACGTTAATACGAATCAGTAGAAATTGTATTCACCTTAATCAGAGTTGTAGATGTTTTCTGATGATTTCTTTAGTATTTAATAGAGTTTAATTCACTTAAATAGTTTTCATTGACCAAAATTAAATCTAAAAAATAGATCTGTAATCTATACAAGATTGTGATTCTAGGGACATATTATTCATATTTTTCTGATCTATAATTTTTTTCTATGGATTTAATAATATAAAAGGACATTATAACTATTTAAATTATTTCCGTAATTATATAGTAAAGGTTAGATCTATTATCATATTAGTATTCTACACAATATTATGAATCCATAGGTATATTATTTGAAGGTTTTGGCCAAGTGGATCTTTTCCTATGATTTTTGCAAGATCTTCTTAAATTCTGGCTATTTAAATCAATTTAAATATCTAATTAACCGCACTGACTAGGCAAGACGCTGACGCAACGTTGACTGATGATGTGGATGACACGCGACACTCTCTTACTGGACTATACCGGTTGGGGGATGGATCTAATCTAGATCGTACATCGACGATCGGACGGCTATGATGGAGAATTTGTGAACTCACTGGCAAGGTGAATGACGGCGGTGGAGGTGAGGATCGGAAGTCGATGTTGGTCGCATTCCGGCAGTCAGGGGTGTTGAGGAAGAGGTACACGATGATCAGCAGCACGTGGATGTCCTTCTCATCTCCTTGGCATCTCTATCCTTGTCATAGAGGTGAAGTGAGACACGAACGGAGCTCCCAACTTCCGACGATCCTCCGGCGATGAATTCCCGACGGGATGGTGGTCTGCAGATGGAGAAAACAGGATGAGGTGGTGAGGCAGCTCAAGGCATACACGGGATTGGAAGAAAAGGAGAGAGGGAATCTCGGATCGATGGCATCTCAACCTTCCTGAGGGTACTGGGCGAGATTGGAAATCGATCTGACATGGGCTAGGGTTTCTAATAAAATTGAAATGGCGATGGGGATATGTAGGAGTATATATGGGGTGGTTTTCGTGTCGTGAGGAGCACGGATTCAAGCGGAAATCGACGAATTTTCCAGGATTACAACGAACTAGTTTTCATGATGGACTATGGCTCGGGGTTGAAGACGACTTGGTGGGCCCGGCATGTCAGTGGTAGCAAAAAGAAAAATAAACAGAGAGGGAGAGGATCTGCCGATGAGAGGCTATTGGAGTTTGCGTTGGCCCGGCCCGTTGAATGGCGCGCTGCTCTGCCGCTCGCGTGCGTGTGCCAGCGGTATTTAGGATACCGGGCTGTCCTTGGCTGGCCCGTCGAGCTTAGGCTGTTTTTTATTTACTGTTTTACCATTTCTCTCATATCTTTTCCATATGAACTCCAAAAGGGATGATTTTTTTCTAGATTTTTATAAAATTGATAAGATCATTGTAGGTTCATTTTTTTAATAATTTCCTTAGCTTAAATACATTTTATTAACAACTCCCTTGTAGTTCCTCATAGGATCATTTTGCAAAACTAAACACTTTGATATAGGTATTTTTTTGAATTCAAGTTTTGAATGCTTGCCTAGATGAAATGCAATGCTCATGAAACATACAAATGCAATTCTTTTTTGAAGCCCCAATTTTGAAATCTTGGGATGTTACAAAAATTAACCAAGGAAAACAGTCGGGCCGGCTCCTTCTCGAGAAAGCACCTCATCGAGCTATACTCTTCATACTACTTCCTCTTTGTTTGTTTTCAAAATATGGACAAATTAGGTGGCATGCAAATTCTTAGATATGGGATCATCATCGACAGAAAATATGATTTACATATGGCCATGACCTTGGTCCTTAGTCTTGAAATCCACAAATGTTCATACTCGTTGACAACTAAGCTTAAATTCATTTAAATTTTACCACTCACTTTTAGGTTCAAAATTTACACGACGGTGGGAGTAAACTTTATACCAAGGACCTACAAAAGGAAAAATTATATCAAGGTCCATACATCTCGGATGAAGCACCATCAAATTAAGCAAGGAAAATAGTCAGGTTGTCTTCTTCTCGAGATAGCACCTCATTGAGCCATACTCTTCATACTACTTCGCCTTCGATTTTTTTCAAAATATGGCCAAATTTGGCGGCATGCAGATTATTGGATATGGGATCATCATAGACATAAATTATGATGTACATATGACAATGGCCTTGGTCATTTAACTTGATATCCAAAAATATTCATACTCGTTGACAAGTAAGCTTTGATTTGTTTAGATTTTACCACATACTTTTTGGTTAAAATTTTACATAGGGCGGTGGGAGTAAATTTTAGAGCAAGGATCTAAAAAGGAAAAATTACATATAGGTCCATACATATACCAAAAAGGGCCCTAAAAACGAATATTACATCGAGGTCAATATACATCTAGCATGAGGCACCATAAAATTAAGCAAGGAAAACAGTCGGGATGGCTCCTTCTAGATAAAGCACCACATCAAGCCATACTCTTCATACTACTTCCTCTTCAATTGTTTTCAAAATATGGCACAATTTAGCGGCATGCAATTCTTGGATATGGGATCATCGTCGACATAAAGTATGATGTACATATGGCCATGGCCGTGGTAGTTTGGCTCGAAATTCAAAAATGTTCATATTCGTTGACAACTAAGATTAAATTCGTTAGATTTTATCACTTACTTTTCGGTTAAAATTTTACCCAGAGTGGTGAGAGTACATTTTACACCAAGGACCTAAAAAAGCAAAAATTACATCAAGGTCCATACATCAACCAAAAATGGCCCTAAAAAGGGAAAATTATGTTGAGGTCCATATACATCTAGCATGAGGCATCATAAAATTAAGAAAGGAAAACAGTCGGGTCGACTCCTCGAGAAAGCACCTCATGAACCCATACTCTTCATACTACTTCCTCTTTCATTGTTTTCAAAATATGGCCAAATTTTACACGGGTGGTGGGAGTACATTTTAGACCAATGATCAAAAAAGGGAAAATTAAATCGAGGTCCATACATTTACACATAGGTCCTAAAAAGGGAAAATTACATCGAGGTCCATATACATCTAGCACAAAGCACCATAAAATTAACCAAGAAAAACAGTCGGGTCGGCTCCTTCTCAAGAAACCACCTCATCAAGACATACTCTTCATACTACTTCCTTTTTGATTATTTTCAAAGTATGGCCAAATTCGGCGGCATGCAAATTCCAGGATATGGGATCATCATCGATAGAAAATATGATTTACATATGGCCATGACCTTGGTCATTCGTCTTGAAAGAAAAAAATGTTCATACTCTTTGACAACTAACATTAAATTCATTTAGATTTTACCACTAACTTTTAGGTTCAAAATTTACACGGACGGTGGGAGTACATTTTACATCAAGGACATAAAAAAGGGAAAATTACATCAAGGTCCATACATCTCGCACAAAGCACAATAAAATTAAGCAAGGAAAATCGTCGGGTCGTCTTCTTCTCGAGAAAGCACCTCATCGAGCCATACTCTTCATACTACTTTTTCTTAGATTGTTTTCAAAATATGGCCAAATTTGGCGACATGCAAATTCTTGGATATGGAATCATCATAGACATAAATTATGATGTACGTATGACAATGACCTTGATCGTTCGGCTTGAAATCCAAAAATGTTCATACACTACACGATGGACCAAGCATGGAGGCAAATAAACTGCCGGCATAAGCAGCTTATGGAGGCAACCAATCTGCCGGCAAAGGTTTTTTGCCGACAGATATAGCTGCCCGCTATAAACCTGATGGCAAAGATATTTGTCGTCAAATAATTCTTTAGCAGAAGATCTGCTGCCCTGGGATAATTCTTTGCCGGCACATACCTTACGCTGGCAGTTGCTATGCTAGGACATTTCTACTGGAAGTTTGTTAGCAACAAATTTTTGTATTGGCAATTAGATTGCCATAAATATCCTATCAGAAGTTTCTCTAACGTCAAATTTTGTACTGGCAGTTGGACTGTTGGTATTTCTCTACCGGCAGCCAGATCGTCGCAATTTCTACCCGCCGGCCAAAATAATCCACCAGCATGCACACCTTTCTAGGCCCACTGCCAAAATCAATTCGCAGTATAAACCAAACTTCATAGATTGATCTCAGTTAATACATGTTGCATAGATAGATCAATTCAGAAAGAATAGTTTGATCACATATATAGATTAGTTCTCACATTTTCATAATCCATTCAACAATATTCACATAAGTGCAACACAGGTCAAGGGCATGCATATGTCTAGTTGATCCAATTGCTAGTTATATAGCTACTGACTAATACATCGGCCCACCAACAGTGCAACATTCATAAACATTTTAAGACACTCTAGCTTGAAAACAAAAACTAGATCTCTAATCCAACCAACAGTGTCATCACAACCTTGCATGATACAAACTAGCTAGTCTGCATTCCTGTTGACCTGAAATAAATGAAAAGGGAGAAGATGGATGAAAAGTGACAAGGCTATAATGGTATATAGGATACAAGTCAGAATGAAATACAAAGGAGAACGTAAGCACAATTTGAATGCATGATTTCTGTCTGATATGATAAAACAGAGTTATTTTACAGTTTGAAAACACTCGAGAAATCATAGTTTGAATAGTTATAACAATTCCGACAAGGGCATAATATTGTGTTCCCTCTTGGTGAATGTGTAAAAGAAAACTGTATAAATCGAGCCACACCATCAGTATAAGTTGGTGTGTTCCTAGCCTCACTTATCCATCTCTAGTCTATTTTTATTAGTTGTACTAAGATATACCTAAAAAAATGCAACAAAAATGGAACATGAGAAGAAAAATCACAACTCAACATAGTATTCACAAGAAAATGCAACATAAATGAAACATATGCAGATATGTCACAAATCACCATAGTCAAGTGAATTGCAGAGAAGAACTATGACAACAACAAGCATACCTTCCATTCAGGATCAAAATAATGGTCAAGACCTCGAGGCTGTTGAACCTTCAATCCACCAAAACAACCTGCAACAAAGCCCAATACAAACTCCAGTGTCAAAGTTGGACAAAAACTACCAAATCAACATACTATATGCATCTTGGCTAAGACTATGGATGAAAATTATAGTAGCTAGTAACCACTATCGCTCTATATTTAGCTGGCTTTGAGGTCATTCAGTTCATGCCTATGCCTGAACTTATACTGAGAGAACTATATGAAGTTTCTGTGATGCATTCAAACCCATATTCTGATCCCCATCTTAATAAGTCAATAATCATCACCCGATACTTTTGGGGCTGCACCTTGCAGCCCCATCTTCTTCTACCTCTCACCTCTCTCTTGTTTCTCTCAAACACAATCAGAACACACGCACACACACTAAGAGAGAAGAAGAACTTGCTTGGCCGATAGGCACTTCTCCTTGATAACCAAAGACTACATTTTTTCTACTGCGGTTACTTGTCTCATTAGCTCAATGCACTATATATACAAGAGGCTAGCACACACGGACGACTCCTCCACTAACCACTACATGCACGCACTCTACTTCCTAGATTCACTCCAGCATGCACACGACTCGGCCAGCTAGCTAACTAACTCCATGCATCAGACCGATTCACTCGGCTAACACTAGAACATCCGACCATGACGTTTCACATGGCCAGGCATCTCCTTCACACTGCATCGCACAACCGAAAGTTCGCCATCAACGACAAACAAAGCTTCAACAGCCTGCAAGTTCTAGATCCTAAACTACATGCAAACTAAAAACTAAACATGGAGATACAAAATCAAGATTAAAACGCTAACAGATACTACAAATGTTTGACCAATATCCAAATCAATAAGTACCATGTGAGGTCGTTCCGTTCATGCCTACTGAGTATATACACCTACCGATGCTCATATTGCCTGTAACTTTTCTAGCTTATCTTGCAATTAGTACCATGCAAATTTCTCGTGCAATGAACATGTGAATTACAGATGCTCACAATGCGCCAGTTTAGAAAAAAATTGCATCAATCAATTCAGTGATTTAGACTCCGGATGAATATAGAACACAACATGGACTGAAGCTAAATGCATCCAAAAATCAGAGGGGAATGTCAATAGAGTCATCATAAAATACCATGGACAAATGTTGCATTTTACTTCCTGTAACGCACCCCGTACCATCAGCAGTTTAGTTTTATCCCCTAGTTCGGTTTGTTTGCCTTTGCATTGCACTTTTTCTTCTACTTACGGGCAAGCAATGTCATAAAATGAGGATTCTATCCTGGAACATGAGGGGGATAGGCGACGCTGACAAGAACATCTTAATCTTCGCAATACTAGATGATTCAAATGCAGAAATAATTTTTCTACAAGAAAGTAAACTTGAGGAGATTAGCCAATTTAAAGTCAGGGAGTTCCTGCCAACCAAATACATAGGGCACATGATACAACCTGCAGAGGGTACATCTGGAGGGCTACTGCTGGCTTGGACTGAAAAAGCATTCGATGTAGCGCTAGTTATGAAGAACAAATACTCACTAGCTGTCACAGTAGCTTCCACCTCTGATGACACAATTGTGACTATTACGAATGTTTATGCGCCCCGCAACCAGACTGACAAGCAACTTTTCTTTGAGGATATGGCACAACTGCATCAGAGCATCACCACACTAGCTGGAGATTTCAATATATACAGATATGCAGATGAAAAGAATAACAACAACATCTCGTGGGCTGAGATGGATAGTTTCAATGATTGGATAAATCTAATAGAACTAATGGATGTTGAGATTTGCAACTCCCATTTCACCTGGTCGAACAAAAGAAGGGAACCTATGCTAGTCAGATTGGATAGGGTACTTATCAACCTAATGTGGGCATAAAAATATATCAATTCAGAGTTTAAAAAGTTGGGAAGACCAACGTCTGACCACAAGCCTGTACTATTTTATAACAGCATCCCCACAAACAAGAACCTGATCTTCAGATACAAGGATTACTGGCTAAAAAAGATGATCTGGTAAACATAATCAAAGGCATTCTTAGCAGAGATACAAGGAGAATGACAACAATCACAAGATTAAATTATAGACTGAGGGCAATTAGAGCTACAAAAAGGGGATGGTTCAAGCAATTACCTTCTTTTTATATTGGTCTTGATGGACGATGGATCTAAACCTTGAAACATGTAGATCAGGCTAGACAGCAACCTAGAGCTCTTATCGGACAAGACCTGCAGGGCACCGAATCAAAATAAGGAAGGGACATGTAGGAAGGAGGGGAACATGGTGGAAGGAGGGGAAGAGGGAGGAAGAGGGAGGGGACGGGGAGGAACTGCATGCATACCTTTCTCCGCTTGATGGCAATAGGATGGTCGTGCGCTCGCTCTCCTCGGTCAGCAACGAATGGACCTAGAGCTCTGATACGTCCAAAACGTATCTACTTTTCCAAACACTTTTGCTATTGTTTCTGCTCTAAACTTGTGTGATTTGGATACAACTAACACAGACTGACGCTGTTTTCAGAAAAAATGCTTTGGTGTCTAGTTTTTGTGCAGAAAATCAACTTTCAGGAAAAATCCCGGAAAATATTCCAAAACTCCTATTTCACCAAAAGATTCACGGAGCCAGAAGATGAGACGGAGGAGGGCTACAAGGGGCCCACACTCCCTGGCTGCGTGGGCTAGTCCAGGCCACGCCTGGGAAGGGTGTGGCCACCTCGGGCACCCCCTCGACCTCCCTCTTCGCCTACATAAAGACTTCTAACCTAAAAACTCCGGGGGGTCGACATTTTTCCAGAGAGAGTTCCGCTGTGCCGCCACCACCAGAAACTGCGATTCGGAACCAGAAACTCCATTCTGGCACCCTGCCAGGACGGGGATTTGGAAGGGATCATTGCCATCATCATCACCGACGCCTCTCCATCAACCATCCATGTTTCCCCCATCCATGAGTGAGTAATCCCCCGTTGTAGGCTATGTGGATGGTAGGGATTAGATAAGATCTATCATGTAATCAAATAAGATTGTTAGGGCATGGTGCCTAGTATCTTTATTAGTGCTATTTGACTTTGTTGCAACTTGTTGTGCTTAATGCTTGTCACTACGGCCTGAGTGCCATGATCTCAGATCTAAACATGTTATTGATTCATGATGATAGTATTGTTTGTGATCTTATATGCAAGTTGTGTAAACATATCATTGGCCAGAACCAACCCCGAAGTGACAGAAATTGGGACAGCCGGAGGGGATGGCTGTGATATGAGGATCACATGTGTTCACGGAGTGTTAATGCTCTGCTCCGGTGCTTTATTAAGGGAGTACCTTAATTGCCAGTAGATACCCTTGAGGCCCTACTGCAACGGTGTAACATCCCAAAATTCATGAATTACAAAAGCATGCATTGCATTCTTATATTCATAGCATTCTTGGCTTGCATAAATTTTTTCAAATGAAAAATCCAAATAAAACAAATTCTATGCCTATTATTCTTATATCATTAAGGCATGGTTTTATTTTATTTTCCAAGGATCAAAGTGTAATTGATTAAACAGTAGTGTTTTACACACATTTGAGTGAAAGGATCACACCACAAAAATCCAGAAAAGATTTGAATTCAAACAAGTTTGAAAAGGGTTTGAAAACCATTCCTGAAAAATCAAACAGAAAAAGAAAAGGTTAAAAGAAAAAAATAAAACTAGCGATGCACTTTGAGCCCAGCTCCAGAACAGGCCCAAAAGCCCACCCGGGCCGTTTTCTCCTCTCTCCTCTCTCTCACGCGTGCAACCCCTACCCTGCAGACACTGCTAGTGGCCCCACGAGAGCTCAATGTCGTCTTCCCCACACCAGGCGCGCAGACGCCGTCGCCGCCGTTTCTTCCCCATTCACCATCGCGTTGATTTTGGGCTTGATTGCCATTGAATTGAAGCGTGATTCCCTCACCCCTACTGGCTACTTAAGCTCCACCCCACCGTGAGCATTTCCCCTCACTCGCCACCCCCTATTTGCCGCCAGTATGCTCGCAATTCGACCTACACCGCCGCTGCCCGACGAACTACAGTGAGGTATTCCGGTGAGCCTCGAGCGCCCCATTGCCCTTCGCTCATACGATGTTGGTCCTCTGCCCTTTGTGCATCTTCTGACACCGCTAGTTTGTCTTGTACTGGCCTAGGTCGCCAGCTTCGTCAAACACCATGAGAACCTGACGGCACCCTTGTCTCCGGCGAGAAATTCTGGTAAGATGCGACCGCCCCTTGACCTCTGAATCAAACCATCTTGTACGCCTGAACCTTGCGCGTGTCCTGATACACTTGGTTTGCGCTAGGGTGATCCAGAGCGTCGCCGTCGTCTTCGCCAACTCGCACCCGACGAGCCCCAACGGCCACAGCAGCTCGGCCCCGTCCAAGCCGAAGCCACCTTGAGCTTCCTCGCGACCTTGCGACGCCGGTAATCCACTGCACAGCCCCTATCCTCCTCTGGAATCGCCGGAGAACCGTCGCTAGTAGCGCTGCCGCCGCCAGTGACCATTGGCTCCGCCAGTCTCTGGTCAAAGTGACCAACACCGTTAGATCTAGATCTAGTGGATCAGATTAGATCACTTAACGAATCGTTATCAGTCAATCAGGCCCGTGCGATTTCATTTAAATCCTACGTCTCTTGTTGATCGATCCAACCGAACCGGTACGGGCCAATCAGATGCGTCCACGTGTCTGAGAATTAGATTTAAAATCTGTTTTTGAATCTATTAGGAATTTAGACTTGTAAAATTCATATCTTTTGTTCTGTTTATCCAAAAAATGCAAATAATATATCAATGGATTCATAAAATTAAATCCTATATTACTGTGGGATTAAATTTGTATTTTGTTTCTGGAAAAATAGAATTTTATGCAGAACACTTTGTAGGAATATTTTGACCATATAAAATGTTTGTAAAATGATTTTAAGGCAAATTTAAGTTTGTTTAGACTTTATATAAATGGCGTTGTGGCCAGTACTATTTGATTTGACTTATTTAGTATAGAAAAGTCATTTCATTACATTTTCATGCATTCATAATATTTTTGCTTGAATATTGGAATGTGAATTTGGTGCTATTATTTTATGTGTAGATTTTGGTGCTACTGGTGATTGTGTGTGTGAGGATTGTTGCTACTCCCCCAACTACTACCAAGGCAAGTGGTGCTTCATGTATTTGTAATATTATTTTTGACTATGCACTAGTGATATTTTGAATAGGGCTTGCGTGGAATTTTTGCTAAGTATATATATGCTATGCCTTGGGAAATCCTAGTAGTTATAGTCTTAGTAGAATTTTCTCTAAGTTAAGATACTTGTTATGTTATCATGATTAGCCTAGCTAGTTGCAAACAAGGGTGGATTGTATTCATGCTATGAAATATTTCTAAGTCTTTGACTTGTGTTTTTGCTTAATAAAACAACTAAGTGAATGAATCACCTGGGTGGAATGGTATGGTTGTTTATGTTGAGTGGTTACACAAGGCCCATGTCTATGGATTACCTTGTGTATCTCACTTGTGGAAAGCCACCCAGGAACAAAGGGATTTGAGATACTTAGTGTTTAGAAGCTTCTAGTGCAACCACATGGCATATGGGCTCTGCCTTGATCATATAGGTTGCAATAACTTAGCCAGATGGACAGTTGGTGGTAGGGTGATAGGATGGAACGTGTCCATGGTGGTCTAAGGGAAGGCTTCTGAAAGGTCTCGTCTCGATGCATGTCGAGTCTTCTAGGGAAAGTGCACCACCACTCGAGAGGGTAAAACCTAAGTACTTAGCCGTGTCCCAGGCAACGGAAAATTTGAGCATCAAGACATTGAAGCTATCAAGGATCTCCTCATCCCAATTTCTAAGTTAAAAACTTGCGGTGAAACAAGGGTTAAAGGTTCACCAATGTCTATTGGTGGTTCCTTGGGAGTTTTTGACAAACAAAAACTTAGTGTTTTCAACTGATAGGGAAAACTCTATTTTGAGCAAAGCAAGCCTAAGCTACACTTATCCAAACTCATATAGATAATAGATACTACTATTCTACTATGGTATCACTTGCCAATACAATTCCAAATGTATTAACCCACTGTGGCTATAACTTATGATGTTACAGGTTATTCTGATGAGGATTAGGGTTATGAGTCTACACTCAAAATGCTTGCCTGTGGCACAGGAAGATGAAGACTTTATTTTATTTACTTATGTTATGAACTCTTGTACTAGCCTTTGGCTAATGAGTTGTAAAAGACTATGTTATCTCTGGAATGACGATTTAATAACGACCTTTGTATATGTGTACTTCATCTTAAACTATGGATGCTAGCATTTGATCTAGGGACTAGCATTGTAATCACAGGGACCTTTACCTTATAAAGGTGGGGTCTTACAGATGGTATCCGAGCACTGTGTTGCCTATAGGATTATGACCCTAGGTTGGATTAGACTAAGAAAACCACTAAGGAAAAATGGAACTCTTTGCAAATTCCACACTTGTCTTTTTCTTCTCGTAAGAATCTTCTAATCTTCTTTCTCATCTCAATTTGTAGATGGCCACCATCAATGAAGCCATCAAGAAGGGACCACTCATGACCATGACTTTAGAATGTGAGACGGAGTTTCCCAAAGCACTCAAAACCCTTATGGTTAGCTTGGGGATACATGGTGAGGCCGTGTACAAGGGATTTCCAGTGATAGATGAAGGAGAAGAATATTGGTGGGTGCAACTTCACTTGTACAAAAACAAGGGAGACAACCACAAAGATTCGGGATTCTATATGGGCACCAACTCAGAAATGTATACAACATTCTTTGACTCTGCAAGAAATGCAGCTTGGAATGCTATCAAGGAGCTCGGTGAAAGACTCAAGTATATAATGCTCAACACCCAAAATGACCTTAAGGAGGAGAAGAAGTATACCCAAGACTTAGAGACCGCCATAAAACGTCTAAGGGAAGACATCATAGACTTAGCATATGAGTGAGAATTGTGACATATTACAATAGTTGGACCACCACACTTGTTGTTTTCTCGCAAATTTTTTGCTAAGTTATATTTGAACTTTAGTGTTTGTGTTAGACTTTGTATGCCATGACTTGTGTGTTTATGGATGATTGTATGCTTTGCTATCTTTTTACTGTCTTGTTTTTCTCTTATTTGTGTTGTTCTAATATTTCTCTATCTTATATATTAGATGCCTAGCTTTGTGATCAACACTGCCAAGGAGTTCAATGGAACTCGTTTTGGTTCACGTATCGTGCAGTTTACTAGTGTGCTCAACCTCCCACTTCCTAGTATCAAGGCACTCCAGCTTACCAAGTTTGAGAGGAAGGATCTTTGGGGCTTTAGAGTCACACAGCCAGGACGCCAGACGGATCCACTCACGGAGGAGATTTCCTTCAAGCTGATGCACGATGACAAAGAGAAGGGTATAGATGTAGTCATGCAGGAGCTACTCGGACGCCTCTGCGGACGCCACTCCACCGAGCTTAGAGGCCCCTACTTCCACCCGTTCGGGAGATGTGACGAGGGAGAGGCATTAGTGTATGAGGGCGCTGCTAGAGAGACAATTGAGCCAGTTCGTCTGTACCTCTAGTACCTAGAGGGTCTTATTAGACACCTCGACATGGATAGGACCAACTTCATGCTTAGCAATGCCGAGCTCCAGGTTCAGTTGAGGGAGAAGGACAAGCTCTTCGCGGAGAAAGACGAGATCGTCAAGGAGATGGAGGCCAGATTCGAGAGCCAGGACACGAAGTTCAAGAATAAGGAGAAGAGATTTCAGGATAGAAACAAGAAGATCAAGGACATGAGGGCCGAGATAGAGGCCAAGGACTTTGAGTTAGAGACTCAGCAGGGAGTGATAGAGAGGCTTCGCTCGCAGAAGAGAGCCCTTCGTGAGAAGATTGAGGCCTTGACGACCAGCGTGGAGGAGTACAAGTCAGCTATGGAGACAACCGGACTTTCTCTTGTGGACGTGGAGGTCGACATGGAGGAGTAGTCGATTATTCGGGTACCTATTTATCTATCATCCTTTGATTATTGAGTCGCAATGATCATCCAACATATGGATGGCTTGCTATTATGTTTACTTTTCCAAACTTGTTGTTTACGTTGTTTTAACTCCATGTTTATCTTGTGATTGTTTATTGTGTTTGTTGCTATGTGATGTATTGTGAACGACATCTATGGTGGGTTATATCTCATTACTTATCCTTATTGAAACCACAGATGCCTCCCCATCGTGCCAACCCCAACCCAAACAACAACAACAATAACGCCAATCACGAGATGCAGCAGTTGATGATAGCTCAAACTCAACTGATGCAGATGATGACCCAGTTCATGGACAATAAAAACCAGAATCAGAACAATCACAATAATAATCCCAACAACCCACCAGCATTTGACATCCTCACCAGGTTTCTAAGGTTGAGGCCAGCCAAGTTCTCGGTAACCACTGATCCAATGATAACCAATGACTGGTTACGTTCCGCGAACAAATACCTATTCACTGTTGGCTGCACCAATGAACAAAAGGTCAGATTCGTAGTACATCTGCTTGTAGGACCAGCAGCAACATGGTGGGGCAACTTTCAGATCACCACTCCCCTTGAGAATGTGACTTGGGCTACTTTTGAGGATGGATTCCATACAACTCACATCTCATCAAGAGTGATGAATTTGAAGAAGAAGGAGTTCCACAATCTGAAACAGCGTCACCGCAGTGTGGCTGAATACATTGAGGAGTTCAACAACCTAGCGTGCTATGCACCGGATGAGGTTGATACGGATGCCAAGAAGAAGGAGAAGTTCCTCGAAGGATTGAACGATGAAATGAACCTACAGCTATCTATTGCCTATGTTCCAACATACCAATCACTATGTGACAAGGATACCATCTTGGAAATCAAGATGAAGCAGGTTGAGGGCAGGAATAGAAAGCATAACTTTGATAAGAACAGCTCGGGATCGTCTCACAAGCGTTCCCATAATGATGATAGTGGAGGTTCTGGATTCCACAAGCATGGGAAGTATAACAGCCACCACAACCATAACCGCCACCATGACAACAAGCATCACCACAATCATGATAATGACAAGTATAAGAACCACAAGAGTGGACACAAGAGCCACCCCGGTGGAGGTGGAAGTGGAAGTCAGCCTGTAAAGAAAGATCTCAGTCAGGTTGAATGCTTCAAGTGTAAGAATATGGGGCACTATGCTAATGAGTGCCTAGAAAAGAAAGTTGAAGGTGCCAACAAGCCCAACCCTTTTCAGAAGGGACAAGTGAACCACATCAATGTGGAAGAAATTTATGAAGAGTCTGATGCTGTAGCTTGTAAGTTCAAGCTTAATTATTTTCCAGCACTTGTTCTTTTTGATACCGGCGCATCACATTCATTCATATCAAGAGCATTTGTTGATAAATATGGACTTCCAACTGAAACTATTGGGTGTCCTATAAAAGTAAGCTCTCCCGATGGAGAGATGATAGTGAATTTTGGATGTCATGATCTAGTGATAGAATTTGGAAATTATAAGTTTCCAGTTAGTCTGATAATCCTAGATTCCCAAGGATTGGATGTAATTTTGGGTATGGATTGGATGAATAAGTATGAAGGACTACTAGATTGTGCCAATCGTACTGTTACACTCACAACCCTGGATAAGAAAAGGATTAGATTCAAGTATAACTTTGAATCAAAAGGGAGTAAGCTAAATTCTCTTAAGGGGTTAGCTTGATGGTGTACTAGTTGTGAATGAATACCTGGATGTATTTTCGGAAGAATTACCAGGAATGCCACCAGATAGAGATGTGGAGTTTCTGATTGACTTGTTGCCAGGATCAGGACCAATAGCAAAGAGACCTTACAAGATGTAAGTTGATGAGTTGAAGGAACTCAAGAAACAACCACAGTTACAGAAAGGATTTATTCAACCAAGCTCTTCATCTTGGGGTGCACCAGTTCTGTTTGTTGAAAAGAAGTATAGAAGCCAAAGGTTATGCATAGGTTACCGTTCACTCAATGAAGTGACTATAAAGAACAAGTACCCTTTGACTAGAATCAACAATCTATTTGATCAGCTAGAAGGATCCCGTGTGTTCTCAAAAATTGATCTCCGATCGGGCTACTTTCAGCTAAAGATTAGAGAATAAGACATACCTAAGACTGCATTCACCACAAGGTATGGGTTATATGAGTATACCATGATGCCATTTGGTTTGACAAATGCACCAGCCTATTTCATGCACATGTTGAACAAAGTGTTCACGGAGTTTCTTGACAAATTTGTTGTCATATTCATCAACGACATTTTGATTTATTCCAAGAGCAAAGATGAGCATGATGAACATTTGTGTTTGATACTTGAGAAGTTCAGGGAGCACAAGCTGTATGCTAAGTTCAGCAAGTGTGAATTCTGGTTGAATGAAGTTGGATTTCTCGGACATATTGTGTCGGAAGATGGTATAGCTATCGACCGCGCAAAGGTGTCAGCTGTAACTGAGTGGGAATCTCCCAAGTCAGTGAAAGAAGTTCGTAGTTTCCTTGGTTTGGCAGGATATTATAGAAGATTCATTGAGAATTTCTCAAAGGTAGCTAAGCCAATGACAGAATTACTTAAGAAAAATAAGAAATTTTACTGGACTAAAGGTTGTGAAGTCAGTTTCTAGGAATTAAAGAAGAGACTAGTGACGACACCAGTCTTATGACTGCCAGATTTGGAGAAGGATTTCCAAGTTTATTGTGATGCATTTCACCAAGGATTAGGTGGAGTTTTGATGCAAGAAGGGAAAGTTGTGGCTTATGCCTTGAGACAACTCAAAACTCATGAAGTGAATTATCCTACTCATGATTTATATTTAACATCTGTTGTCCATGCACTCAAAACATGGAGACATTATCTTTTGGGAAAGCGTTGTGAGGTGTTCACAGATCACAAAAGCTTGAAGTATATCTTCACTCAGAAAGAAATCAACATGAGACAAAGAAGATGGCTTGAGCTCATCAAGGACTATGACTTGAGTTTGCAATACCACCCCGGTAAAGCAAATGTTGTAGCAGATGCTCAAAACCTTTATGTTTATTTGAATGGTCTTACTAAAGGAGAATTGCTAGAGGATCTGTGTACCCAATTCAAAGATCTCAGATTGGAGATAGTACCTGAAGGACATCTCATGTCATTGGATGTTTAACCCACATTGTTGGACAAGATCAAACAAGCCCAAAAGTTTGACAAGGAAATTGAAGACATAAAAGGTAAACTTAGCAAAGGGAAAGCTAAAGGATTCCATGAAGACGAACAGGGTACTTTATGGTATGGAAAACGTATCTGCATTCCGCAAGATCCGGAGCTTCGGAAACTGATTCTGCAAGAAGCACACAACTCACCATATTCCATTCATCCATGTAACACCGAAATGTACATCAGAAACCAAAACAAATGTACATCAGGGTACTTTGTGTGATGTGTGTAGTCGAGTGAAAGCGGAACATCAGAAACCGGTAGGGTTACTACAACCACTACCCATTCCTGATTGGAAGTGGGACAAGATTGGTATGGATTTTATCACCGGAATGCCAAGGACTAGATCTGGATATGACTCTATTTGGGTTGTTGTAGATCGCCTCACTAAAGTGGCTCATTTCATACCCGTGAAGACAACCTATACAAGTGCTAAGTTAGCCAAGATCTATATGAACAGGATTGTATGTCTTCATGGAGTACCCAAGAGTATTGTGTCTGATAGAGGAACTCAGTTCACCTCGCATTTTTGGCGACAACTGCATGAATCATTGGGAACAAGGTTAGAATTCAGCACAGCTTTTCACCCAGACTAATGGACAGACAGAAAGAACCAATAAGATTTTGGAGGATATGTTGAGGGCATGTGCCCTGGACTATGGTGCTAGTTGGGATGAAAGTATGCCTTACACAGAATTCTGTTACAATAACAGCTATCAAGCCAGCATTGAGATGGCATCGTTCTAATTTCTCTATGGAAGGAAGTGTACTACGCCACTACTACAGAGTGGTGTTGGAGAAAGAATTTTTTTCAAACCAGAACTGATTAAGGAAGATGAAGAGAAAGTTAAATTGGTAAAGGACAGGTTGAAGATAGCCCAGTCCCGACAAAAGAGATACGCAGATCCAAAGCATAGAGAAGTCACCTATGAGGTAGGTGATAGAGCGTATATCAGAGTCTCACCACTTCGTGGTGTGAAGAGATTTGGAGTCAAAGGAAAATTGGCACCAAGATATGTTGGACCATTCAAGATTTTGAGCCGCAATGGAGAAGTGGCTTATGAGATTGAATTGCCTGAATAACTGTCAGCAGTTAACAATGTGTTTCATGTGAGTCAGTTGAAGAAATGCCATCCGGAGATGGAAGAAACTTCTTTGAAGGATACTATACCTTTGGAAGAAGTTCAATTGGAGAGCGATCTCACCTATGAGGAGAAACCTATCAAGATCCTCGAGACTGCGGAAAGAGTTACTCGTACCAAGACTATCAAATTCTGTAAAGTTCAGTGGGACCACCATTCCGAATAATAAGCAACTTGGTAAAGAGAAGATGACCTTCAGAAATATCACCCTCACCTATTTGCTAGCCAATCCGAATCTCGAGGGTGAGATTAATCTTAAGGGGGTTAGATTTGTAACATCCCAAAATTAATGAATTACAAAAGAATGCATTGCATTCTTATATTCATAGCATTCTTCGCTTGCATAATTTTTTTCAAATCAAAACTCCAAATAAAACCAATTCTAGCCTATTATTCATATATCATTAAGGCATGGTTTTATTTTATTTTCAAAGGATCAAAGTGTAATTGATTAAACAGTAGTATTTTACACACATTTGAGTGAAAGGATCACATCACAAAAATCCAGAAAATATTTGAATTCAAACAAGTTTGAAAAGGGTTTGAAAACCATTCCTGAAAAATCAAACAAAAAAAGAAAAGGTTAAAAGAAAAAAATAAAACCAACGCTGCACTTTGAGCCCAGCTCCAGAATAGGACCAAAAGCCCACTGGGCCGTTTTCCCCTCTCCCCTCTCTCTCACGCGCGCAACCCCTACCCCGCTGACACTGCCAGTGGCCCCGCGCCAGCTCAACGTCGTCTTCCCCACACCGCGCGCGTAGACGCCGTCGCCGCTCGTTTCTTCCCCATTCACCGCTGCGTTGATTTAGGGCTTGATTGCCATTGAATCGCAGCATGATTCCCTCGCCCCTGCTGGCTACTTAAGCTCCACCCCGCCGCGAGCATTTCCCCTCACTCTCCACCCCCTATTCGCCGCCAGTCTGCTCGCAATTTGATCTACACCGCCGCTGCCCGACGAACTACGGCGAGGTATTCTGGTGAGCCTCGAGCGCCCCCTTGCCCCTCGCTCATACGATGTTGTTCCTCTGCCCCTTGCGCATCTTCTGACACTACTGGTTTGTCCTGTACTGGCCTAGGTTGTCGGCTTTGTCAAACACCGTGAGAACCCGACGCCACCCTTGTCCCTGGCGAGAAATTCTGGTAAGATGCGACCGCCCCTTGACCTCTGAATCAAACCATCTTGTTCGCTTGAACCTTGCGCATGTCCTGATACACTTGGTTTGTGCTAGGGTGATCCAGAGCGTCGCCGTCGTCTTCGCCAACTCGCACCCAACGTTGCCCACAACTCCGACGAGCCCCAGCGGCCACGGCAGCTCGCCCCTGTCCAAGCCGAAGCCACCTTGAGCTTACTCGCGACCTTGTGACGCTGGTAAGCCACTGCACAGCCCCTAGCCTCCTCTAATCGCCGGAGCACCATCGCTAGTAGCGCCGCCGCCAGTGACCATTGGCTCCGCCAGTCTTTGGTCAAAGTGACCAGCACCGTTAGATCTAGATCTAGTGGATCAGATTAGATCACTTAACGAATCGTTATTAGTCAATCAGGCCCATGCAATTTCATTTAAATCCTATGGCTCTCGTTGATCGATCCAACCGAACCGGTACGGGCCAATCAGATGTGTCCACGTGTCTGAGAATTAGATTTAAAATCTGTTTTTGAATCTATTAGGAATTTAAACTTGTAAAATTCATATATTTTGTTATGTTTATCCAAAAAATGCAAATAATATATCAATGGATTCAGAAAATTAAATCCTACATTACTGTGGGCTTAAATTTGTATTTTTTTATAGAAAAATAGAATTTTATGCAGAACACTTTGTAGGCCTATTTTGACTATATATAAAATGATTTTAAGGCAAATTTAAGTTTGTTTAGACTTTATATAAATGGCTTTGTGGTCAATACTGTTTGATTTGACTTATTTAGTATAGAAAAGTCATTTCATTGCATTTGCATGCATTCATAATATTTTTGCTTGAATATTGGAATGTGAATTTGGTGTTATTATTTTATGTGTAGATTTTGGTGCTACTGGTGATTGTGAGTGTGAGGATTGTTGCTACTCCCCCAACTACTACCAAGGTAAGTGGTGCTTCATGTGTTTGTAATATTATTTTTGACTATGCACTAGTGATATTTTGAATAGGGCCTGCGTGGAATTTTTGCTAAGTATATATATGCTATGCCTTGGGAAATCCTAGTAGTTGTAGTCTTAGTAGAATTTTATCTAAGTTAAGATACTTGTTATGTTATCATGCTTAGCCTAGCTAGTAGAAAACAAGGATGTATTGTATTCATGCTATGAAATATTTCTAGGTCTTTGACTTGTGTTTTTGCTTAATAGAACAACTAAGTGAATGAATCACCTGGGCGGAATGGTATGATTTTTTATGTTGAGTGGTTACACAAGGCCCATGTATATGGATTACCTTGTGTATATCACTTGTGGAAAGCCACCCAGGAAAAAAGGGATTTGAGATACTTAGTGTTTAGAAGCTTCTAGTGCAACCACATGGCATATGGGCTCTGCCTTGATCATATAGGTTGCAATAACTTAGCCAGATGGACAGTTGGTGGTAGGGTGATAGGATGTAACGCGTCCATGGTGGTCTAAGGGAAGGCTTCTAAAAGGTCTCGTCTCGATGCATGTTGAGTCTTGTGGGGAAAGTTCACCACCACTCGAGAGGGTAAAACATAAGTGCTTAGCCGTGTCCCAGGCAACGGACAATTTGAGCATCAAGACATTGAAGCTATCAAGGATCTCCTCATCCCAATTTCTAAGTTAAAAACTTGTGGTGAAACAAGGGTTAAAGGTTCACCAATGTCTATTGGTGGTTCCTTAGGAGTTTTTGACAAACAAAAACTTAGTGTTTCCAACTGATACGAAAAACTCTATTTTGAGCAAAGAAAGCCTAAGCTACACTTAGCCAAACTCATATAGATAATAGATACTACTATTCTACTATGGTATCACTCGCCAATACAATTCCAAATGTATTGACCCACTGTGGCATAACTTATGATGTTGCAGGTTATTGTGATGAGGATTAGGTTTACGAGTCTACACTCAACATTCTTGCCTGTGTCACATGAAGATGAAGACTTTATTTTATTTACTTATGTTATGAACTCTTGTACTAGCCTTTGGCTAATGAGTTGTAAAATACTATGTTATCTCTGGAATGACGATGTAATAGCGACCTTTGTACCTGTGTACTTCATATTAAATTGTGGATGCTAGCATTTGATCCAGGGACTAGCATTGCAATCATAGGGACCTTTACCTTATAAAGGTGGGGTCTTACAAACGGGCTGGTAGGTCAAAAGATGTTGTGCAAGTTCTCATTGCGTGGAAATTTGACTATATATGGAATACATGCCTATGATTGTTTAGTACTTGGATGCTTTATCTTATTTATCTGCAATTTCCCTAGATCTTGAAGTTATATGAATAGTCTCGTCCATGCAACGCCTGTCCATCCATCCCTATGCCTACCGCACTCATATCCTACTGTTTGTTACTGTTGTTACTACTGCCTTTGTTTTACTGCTGTTACTTTGCTATTGGTATTACAAACTGTTGCTACTGATAAACTACTGTGAGAAAGACTATTTCCAGGTGCAGCTGAATTGACAACTCAGTTGTTAAGGCTTATAAGTATTCTTTGGCTCCCCTTGTGTCGAATCAATAAATTGGGTTATACTACCCTCAAAGACTGTTGCGATCCCCTATACTTGCGGGTCATCAAGACTATTTTCTGGCGTTGTTGCCAGGGATCATAGCTTTATTTGTAAGTTCAATTGGATCTATTATTGTTTGTTGCTATCCTTTTTCATCATGGGAAAGTATCGTGATGGAAAGTTTCCTATTTTACCATCCACTACAAGAAGTGGTACAGTTCTAAACACTTATACTGCTCTTGATTCACCGTATATTCTAAGTAAGTTTGTTACACCATAACCACATAAACATGCTACACACACTGCTACTACTGCTGAATCTGGAATTGCTTCTGATGCTCATGATGTTACTTCTACTGTGCTTGATGAAAGTGGTTCGTTAGGTCCTTTCCTAGATGCTACAATTGCTAGAACTATATTGGGAAACACTGAAACTCCTAGTGAAGACACTATTACTCCTGTTAGCTCACCTGAGCCTAGAGAAAGCTATGATATTAATGATGGTTACATTGAAATGACTGATGAATTTATTGAAGAATATCGAAACACACGTGGTGCTAGTGCTATTAGCAGCCTCCTTGAGAAACGTACTATTATACCTAAACTATCTCCTGATGCTAAGTTTGCTACTTCTCCCAAAGACATTAAAGATAAAAATTATGATTTCTCTCATGCTTTATCTTATATAAACATTGTTGAGAAAGAAACTTTTTGTGGGACTGAGAATGAAAGTACCGTGGCACATATGAATGAGCTTTATACTATGAGTGCCTTATTTTCTAATGATGTTAAGATGCGTACCTACTTTGTTGCTAAAATTTTCCCTTTTTCACTAAAAGGGAAAGCTAAAGCTTGGTTTAATAGTTTACCTCCTGGATCCATTGATAGCCGTGATTGCTTGATTGCTAATTTCTTTCAGAAATATTTCCCTCCTAGTGCTAGACATGCTATTTTGCAGAAACTTTTTGATTTTAAGCAGGGTGAAGACGAGAAATTGCCTGAGTCATGGACAAGGTTATGTGCCTTGATTCATGAACATCCTAGATGTCCATTACCTAAAAATGAGCTTCTTGATATATACTATAATGGACTAACTGATGAATCTAGGACATACCAAGATAGTTTTGCTGATCGTGTTTTTAGGAAAAGAACTCCTACATAAGCTGAAGAATTAATGTCTAAAATAAGCAAGAATTATGATGATTGGACTTCAACTGAGCCAATTACACCTGAGCCTACTACACCTGAACCAATTGTGCTTCAACCAACTCCAACTCCAACACCAAGGAAAAGGGGAGTTATTGAATTAAATGATGAAGTGATGAAAGAGGCTAAGAAATGTCTTAAGGAGAAGGGTATTAGATCTAAAGATGTGAAGAATTTACCTCCTATAGAAGAATTATGTAAGCCAATTCCCCACTCATCCACTATTGAGGTACACTCTCTTCAACACTTTGATGGAGGTGATATTCCTTATGGTAAACCTCCTGATCAATACTTAGAGGAACTTGACATTTTTATTGTTAAACAAGGTAATTTTAATAAACAATTTTAGAATCATTTATTAGCTGCCTCCATCTCCGCTTCCTTCTACTACCAGCCCTTTGAGCAGCTTTTCTTGCCTGCCTCTGCTATCATTGATCCAAATATTTCTTATTAATGAGTTGAAAGATATTGTGGAAAGAACTATTAATGACGTTAAAATGCTTTTTAAACACTTCCAAATGGTTCAAACTCAAATTGTTCAACTTGCTAAGGTACAAAAAGATATGATAGTTAATGCTTATAGAGATAAACATGCTTATGGAATTAGAACTAGGAGTGGTGCAGCCACTCAGGATCCTTTATATCCCGAGGGACATCCTAAAAGAATTTAGCAGGATTCTCAACAAGCTGAAAATAGTGCTAGTCATTCTAAGAGAAAGAACAAGAAACATAAAATAGTTGAGGAACCTTCTGAACCTGCTATAGATCCTAATAGTATATCTGTCTCTGATGCTGAAACTGAAAGTGGTAATGATAAAAATGATGACCCTGATAAGGAAGAAATTGAAGAAGAACCTGAGAAGCACACTAAGAACACTAGGTACACTAAGGAAGATTTAATTGCTAATAAACATGGTATTGAAAGAGAACCTTGGGTACAAAAACCATGCCTTTTCCTAATATGAAACACAAGTTAAAGGAGGAAGAACACTATAACAAGTTTTGTGAGTGGATGAAACCTTTATTTTTGCAAATCCCTTTGACTGATGCTATTAAGTTGCCTCCTTATTCAAACTATATGAAGGATATTGTCTCTAATAAAAGGAAGATTCGTAATGAGGAAATTTCTACTTTCCTTGCTAATTATTCCTTCAATGGTAAGGTTCCAAAGAAACTTGGTGATCCAGGTATTCCAACTATGCTCTATTAAAAATATTTATGTTAGAACTGCTTTGTGTGATTTGGGAGATGGAGTTTGTGTTATGCCTTTTTCTCTCTACAAGAGACTCCAGCTAGAAAAATTGATACCAACTAATATATCTTTGCAAATGGATGATAAGTCTACTACTATTTCTGTTGGTATATGTGAGGATGTTCCTGTTCAAGTAGCTCATAATTGTTTGGTTTTAACTGATTTTTTGTGCTTGAGATGCCTGAAGATGATAATATGTCTATTATTCTTGGGAGACCTTTTCTTAATACTGCAGGTGCTGTCATCAATTATAATCAAGGAAAAGTTACTTTTAATATTAATGACAAAGAGCATACTGTATATTTCCCCAAGAAGATTGATAAGAGCTATGGCCTGAATTCAATTGAAAATACTAAGAGCATCAAAATTGGAGAAATAGTATTGTACCATTCCACAAGAAAGTTTTGAAACTATTATGATTGAGACTATTGCTATCAAGATTGAGGTAACATAATCATTTTGATAAATGCAAAGTTTTGTTTCATATAAGATTGTTTTGGTAACAAGACTTGATCAACCTTGCTAACAAAGGGATTTTAAATGAACAAAATAATGCTTTCACAATGGTTACTTGCTCACGTTTATTTTTCTCCTTTCCAATCTTTGCTTTTTGTCTTAGTTTGCTAGTTGTTTGCTTTTTGGAGTGTCTTAGAACTTCTGTAGTTTTGGTTTTGGTTAAATCTTTTTCTGCGAGGAAATCAATTTTCATAACCTGAAAATTGGCCAAAAATAAAGTTTCCCAAAAATACAGAAAATTCATATTAAATTTTTCCATGATAAAAGGAGCAGAGGGGCACCTGGATTGGCCCAGGGGGACCCACCAGGCCATCACACCTCCTTGTGGCGCGGCCAGCCCCAGGTGGCGCCTGGCCTGGGTGTGGCCCACCCCTGGCCCTCCAAGTTGCCTCCTTATAGCCACTTCTTTCTCTCTCTCGAAAACACCAGAAAAATTTCTCAAGCTCGAGTTCCTGCTGTTCTTGCTCCCGATTTTCGATCTCCTTTCTCAGCCCATCTGAGCGGCTGATTTTGGAGGGTTTCCTCTCCGGTATGTGCCTCCTCCGCTTGTCCAATTAGATTTTTGATTGGTGGATTGTATCTTGAGTATTTTGCTACTATAGGTGATTGGTTGAGTGAGCTTGCATGCTTGTTCTATGCTTAGAGATTTCATTTTCATGCATGCTTAGCCCTCTAGCAAGTACCTATAGTAGTTCCTCATCATTTATAAACTTGGAAATCACTTGGTTTAATGTTTGTCTAAAAATTTCAGAAAAAAGGGTCATTGACAACCACAACTTTGGAGAAGTGTTTGAAAGTGATGCACCTAGGAGGACAAGGCCTTAGAGATCAGCCTCTCGAGCTAGGCCATCATACAATGAGGATCTTATTGCGCCGTGCATTGGCAACGAGGGAGATGAGGCGGATGCGCACCCTTCTACCTTCCCTTATTTTACCTTTCCGCAAGCTGCAGGGATTCTCGATGAATTCCTAACTCTTGTTCGGAGGGTTGGTCTAACCGATTATATGCAGGATGAGAGTGAGAAATATTCTATGCTCACCAAACTTATGTGTAGAATTTCACTTTCACTAACACCCCTTTCAGGACATATGTGTCATTCAAAATCTATGATAGGCCTATCACCATGACATTGAAGGAATTTTGCAGAATTATAGGTATTGGCATGGCTAGTACGGTGAAGAAGATTCAAGCTCGACCCACTGATTTGTTGGAGCTTTATCGCTGTAACAACCCTAGTTTCATTAAATATTGTTTAGGGTTGATTGTGCATTGCATGAGCATCATCTCTTTAAACTTTGCATTAAAGAAGAATAAGCAAAACCCTAAACCCTAACCCTTTCCTCTCTATTTGAGATCAATTAAAATAGTTTTGATTTTGAAAACTACCAAATTTATTGAAGCCCAAATGGACTAGTAGGGCTCCATAGTATTTTAAATGTTTTACAAACCCTCTGGTAATTTTTGAATGATTCAAAAGCATTTTGGAAATTCTAATACAAAGAGGAAAACACAAATCAGGAAAAGAGAAATGTTTTTCGAAAAAAAGAGCAGCAGCAGCCTTGCCAGGCCCATCCCAACTCCCTTTCTTCTCTCCTCTCCTCTCTGCCGCCCACCTGCGCAGCCGCCAACAACCGCCATGGCCCATCCTCGGCCCAAGTCAGGCCCGTACCCCTTAGGCCACCTAACACCGTCGTCCTCCTCGCCGATGGATCCTGGAAGCAGCTCGGTGGCCGCTGGCCCACCGCCGGTGAGCGCCAAGATGCACGCTGCCGCCCCCGGACGCCTGCAAGTGTCGCGGCCTCGACGAAGACGAACCCTAGACGCCACTTCCTCCCTTCCCCTTCCTCTCTGGCTCTCGCACGCGCAAGTCCTAAAACCTAGCTTTGCAGACCGCCGTTGCCCTGCCGCCTCCGGCCTCCCTGAGCCATGCCATGATGCCCATGAGCTCTGCCTCGTCGCCATGACCTCCCTCGTCAATAGAATCAGACTCACGCGGCTGGAATCGATCGTAATGGCCCTGTCTTCCCAAGCACCGGTCGCCACCACCGTCGTTGATTGCGGCCGTTTCGGGCCGCCCCGAGATTCACCGACCCTCCCACCGCAACCACGGTGAGCTGCTGGTCACGCGAGCATCCTCCTCTGCTCCCCTCGCTTCCTGGTTTGTCCTCCTGCCGTGCGCCACCGTCCGCCGCCGCAGAAGCTTGTCAGGAACACTGTTCCGGCGACCTTTCCCGAGTGGCGCCGCCACTATCTAGCCCAGCGCGCACGCCCGCATCTAGCACACCCCTCCTTGCCTTCCCGCACGATCCCAATCGCTAGATCCATCCTCCACCTGCAAGCTCCCCATTGCTGATGTCATGGTGACATCAGCATGAGGTCATAATTCTCTTTTGTTTATTTGTAAATGAATTCTGTAATTGTTTTCAGTAAATAAAAAAAATACCTGATAGGTGGGGTCCATATGTAAGTGTAATAAGTATTTTTAGAAATGTTTTTGATTAATAAAAATGTTTAAATATTTCTCAAATGTAAATTATTTTATAATATTCCAAAAATGATTTAAAATGAATTAAAATTGGGAAAAATCATAACTAATTCATTTTAAATAAGAAAAATACAAATAATATATCAAAATGTTCAGAAAAATGAAACCTACCTCTTTAAGCTATAATCATGCATTGTTCAGCAACTTAAATGGCAAGTTTAATTAGAAGAACAAGCTAACCCCTCTCATATGTTTCGGAGTTTCTCCGAATTAGGGTTTTCACCCCTCGGAACCCCGATTAATTTGCCGAGCATGCTTTAGGGTTACTTTTCAATATAATTCAATTGTCATATCATCATACTTGATTGAGCATTGCATCGATGCCATGTGTTGATTGTTTCCCCTCTCTTTCCGGTGTTCAGTTCTTCGCGGTAGAATACGATATCGAGATCGAGATCAAAGCCCAAGGTCAACACCGTCGAAGATCGACAAACAATACTTGACCAACTATAATCAAGTCAAGTACAAGCCTTCCGAAGATCTATTTATCTGCTATCAACAGGCAAAGGCAAGCATAGGCCCACCATGATATAATCCTATGATTTTGAAAGCATTTCAATTCTTGCCATGATGCATACGATTCTACTGCGGTCTTTTATCGAAAGATAGAGTATCCTATCTGTTGCATACTCCCTTTGAGCTTATATTACTTGATCCACTGTTCCTAGCATAACTAGGTTTGGCGTGTGTGCACTGCTAGATCTTATATTTGTGTGTTGCTTAGCCATGCTTAGCTGTTGAGTCTGGTTCATCCAGATGATGTATCAGATGCAGATAATCTAGTATGACAGGAGAACGTGGTAAGATGAGATCAGTGATATGAGATTAAACATGCTAAGGCTTATATGGGAGGCCACAGTGGGATGTGGTTTTTCTAGTCCCATGCTCGCCACCCTTAGGACCCTGGGTTCTTTCCTCTTGAACCAAGACGAGCGTACAACCACACGGGGTAAATGGGGACCCCATGATTGACTAACTTGCCTAGTAGATTCCATGAGTCACATAGTTTGGGCTTTCCATTCGACATACGCATTGAAAACGTTTTCGAAAGAAGGAGGTGAAGGAGGTGCATTCATAATAGGTAGGGAAGCGTGGCCGCGGTTGCTTGGGGTTGATGGCGCCCCTGGTAAACCAACCCCGCCTCACATATTTAAGTACCAACTACGGGATTTGACCCGTTACGACGGAACAATACTTATTGCGTGACTCATGGTCTCGGCGAAATCAAGGTAAAGGTCGTGTCCAACCACACCCTATGTCAGCACACCAAGGAAGTGTGTCAAGTGGCAATAAGAGTCGGTTGGTACGTGTGGGTAAAGTTGTACACCCCTGCAGGGTAATAATCTTTCGGAAAGTCGTGTCCACGGTTATGGACGACTTGGGAACGGATGGGAGATCATAGAGAACATGAACCTCTTCATAAAACTTGGCAACTAATGATTGTTAAGGATGCTTCCTCATGGGTACGAGGGGGTGATCCTAGTTGGTAAATGATGATGACTTGGTGGATATCAAAAGATGATGATCAATACTTTGGAGATTTCTCTCTCTTATCCCCTTTTAAAATACTCTGGCTAGACGAGCTTCTTCTCTTTCTTGTTTTATAAACAAAAGATGGTTTTATGCAAAACAACTCCACCATCCATAAGTCTTGCGGAGTACACCCTGTACTCACCCTTGCTTTGTTGATACTTTTGGTAGAGTAAGTGTCCCCTAAACACAAGTTCCTTACTACATCGACATCGACGAGTAGCTTGGGGTTCCTGGCCGGCAGCCTGGAATCTATGGGCTGGGACGTCATTATGCTTTAGGCCTCTTAGGCCATTTGTTAAGTTTGCTATACTTAATAGCATAATTTTCCTTCTGTTGTTTGATGTTTATGGTCAGTGACCTTTTCTTGTAATAATTTAGTTCTTTGCTCAGTTATGAGCTTGCTGTAATAAATTTTGTGTCATAGGGTCACTGTCGTGTTACCGATTCTTCACTGGATATTCTCGAGCTCAAGGTTAAGCTTATTTCAGACGGAGGTCTGGAATTTGTTTAGCCCGGATCCCAGGGGTGTCATAGTTCTTGGTATTAGAGCGGTACCGACCGTAGGAAAACCTTGCTATTGGTCTATGTTGAGTCTAGTGTTTGTGAAAACTATTTTAAAAGCTAAAAAGTATTTGCGAAAACTCTAGTATGCTTCTTTTACTCCTTATCCAGTTTCGCTCTAACTCTGGGTCATCTTATCTTGTGTTGACTTTGGAAAAGTTTTGATATCTTTTCTAATCTTTCAAAACTTAGGTGCCTTCTTGGCATGCCGTTTCTCAACCAGTTGACCTAGTGTTGAGTTCTCTAGAGTTGTGTGTGTTGTGAATTCCTTGTTTTCCTTTGATCTTGTTCATATGAGAGATTCCTTTCTATCATGATATCTCTATCCTTTGGAACCACAATACTCTATTGTTGGATCCACAGTGTTTTGTTCTAAGCTTCGAGGTTTCCTTTCGCCTCGTGTGCCTCCTTTTTGTTTCCTTGGGTACTTCAGAAGTCGTTTCTTCTCTTGGAAGCTACCTCGTGAATACTATCTTGCAGTGAACGCTAAGTCACTCAAGTAGTAGTTACTCCTTTATTTGGGTTTTAACGCTTGGACTTGAACTTAAGATTCCTGATTGATTCTGGTGTTGTGAATCTTGTACATGAAGCTGGCCTTTAACCCAAGATCCATTGTTGATCCCTATGGTTAATGCTTACACATTACCTCAGGATGGCTAGTACCTTCTAGTATAGCCTTCAAGTTTGTGGATATTGTCGCTATTGAACAGTGACGATAAAGGACTTCCCCTACCACATGCTTCGGCAGATGTTCTTTATTGGAACCAAATAGATCACGACAAGAGTACTCCTCGAGAGTCTCACATCTGTGCTGGTGACTCTGCCATACCTTAACCCTTCCTGCATTGGTCTTCGGAAGATTGTTGACTTATGCATCCACATCTCGGGACTCTAACCTGAGCATGCTCTTTACCCTTGTTATTTTTTCCGACCTTTGTCTACCAGCTGGTAGCCAAGTAGTAGTGTGCATTGGTGTCTTCTGATGAAATATACTCTTGTGGTTCATCATGAAAAATCAGTTCGGTATGTCAGGAGAAACAAACTCTAGTACCTCGTCATTTCTAGGACTAGGTCAAAGTGTTGTAATCTGCAGATCAAGAGGCATTGACTAGCTTCTGATATGTTCTACCCTAGAGTATCACACTCCTTTATATCAAGAAGTCGTGTTGAGTTTCATGACCTTCTTAATGAAGTGATGCTTTCACACATATTAACCACCCTCCCTCGAGCCTTCGCGCTCGTGAGTGATGCGTGTGCGTAATAATGTGACCATCTGAGATTCTTAGCAATTTTTATTGTTTTGATATCCAAGGACATTGTGTCATTCTTAGCGTGATTGGTTAACTCTCTCACTAAGCGAAGTTTTACTATGCTACCAGGTCTAACACTCTGGTGCACTCTCTTCGGTCAAAGAGTTAGGCTTGTGCCGAAGCTCTGAGACTATGTCTCTTGCCTTACAAAGCAATTTTCCTCTCGAACTAAGTGACATATTGGTGGTTCGTGATATTCTAGATGTCTACTAGAAGTATCCCCATGTTGCCACATGATCGTGTTGTCAAGTTCTTGATCAAGTAAGTTCTCTGAACTGCTCTTTTCTCCAAGGATCCGTACTGGATACCCCTAAACTAGTTGGTTGAGCTTAAACAACAACTTGGAGAGTTGTAAGACAAAAAGTTTTATCCGACTTTGTTCCTTCTTAAAGGGTTATCTAGTTTTGTTCGTGTTGAAGAATGATAATATTTCCTCCAAGGTTACGTTATCTTCCCCTACCTTTGATTTGATTTGGGTTATCATCAAATCAAACTCAGTTCCAAGGACTATCTTGATAATGTTTCTTCTTGTGATGTTTCACCTGAGTACATCTTCATGTCCTTTGATCTGACCAATATTTTGCCTCATTCATACGACATATAAGTTCACCTTCTTGGAGTGTCTTGATAAGTTTGTTGTTGAGCTCATCGATGATATTCTTACTCTCTCCATGCTAGATTGAATACATGTGGAACATTTGGCATTAATGTTGGAAACTTTCGAGAACCTTCTTCGGGTCATTTCGAAGTATGAGTTCTGGATGTTAGAAGTGACCTTCTCTTGTTCACGTGCAAATGTTGAAAGATGTCGCCGTGGATTCAAGTAGAGTTATTTTAGTTCCTTAAGGACACATGTGTGTTTGATTATCAGTACCTTATGTGTGTGCAGTTGTCTCTCGACAAGTTGCTAAATACATGGTTCTAGTAATCTAGCTCATCTTTTGGAGCTTAGCATTGTAGTCCATATCTTGAGAATCTAGTAACTTTACCTCTGTGTAAATGTTGCACCCTTTTCTATCCGGACATGCTGAGTCTGAAGTATCATTTCACTTAACCAAAGCTGAATCTCAAGTAGCAATGGTGGTTGGTGTTCCTCAAGGTTTTGACATAGGTCTCTGTAAAATTGGCAAGATTGATGTAATGGTTGACACACTTAGCCGGAAATACCTTTTGTTATATTCTCTTGATTCAACAATGACAACCACCTCCTCATGAGGCTTCTTCTATAATTAATTATATGAGTTGTGATTATGGTCTCTCTTGTATCCGAAGTCCGACCTTTACTTGGTGTCTGATTTCTCGAACATTTAAAGTAGTGTTGCTAAATGTCTCTCGGTCAATTATCCAGACCCTTTATGTTGGCAAGCGTCTTGTTGTGCCAAGTAATTGAAGTCTGAGAATGAAGTTTCTTTCTTTTCGTGTCATCAGGAATCTTCTTACCTATTCATCTTAGTGGTGTAAAATGATATCATAATCTTGGCAAAGATTTTGATAGTCCTGGATGAATAAAGAGTTTCCTTCCTTCTTTCTTAAACATGTTCGAAGAGCGACCATGATTTTGGTAATCAATAGTTTCTCTTGTTACATGTTCCTTGTGACTCTTATGAGTCCTCTCCACCAAAACACCTTTCTGTCTTGGCCTTCTGTTGAATAAAAGAGTGATCCTTCTGTGTCAAAAGTAGTTCAACGGCTTGGTTTTGCTGATCCATATCTCTTCAAAACGAAATCTCTACTTAAGCAATTTAGTAGAGGTTCCCTGTCGAAGTCTGTGGTTATGTTCTTTCTGTTGGAAGCTTTCTTCTTCAGAAGCTTCAAAATCTCCTGTAAGTTCCATGGTCTCAATCCTTATGAAGACCATCTATCTAACAACTTGAAACAATCTCCTCTTATTTCCTCCGTTACCTTGACGTGTTTCATGTTGTTAGCTTTAGAGATGTTCGTGAAACATCTATCCATGAGTTAACCATGAGATACTCAGTTTATGGTTCCGTGTCATTCCCTCTCTTCCTTAGCTATAGTTGCACATCAAAGATTATGAAGCGCTTCGTCCAATCGTCATGGTGGCATGGATCAACCTGTTCGAGAAGATCGTCGAAGTTTAGTGTCACCCTGTTCTTTCTATCTTCCTAACTAGGAATCTCGGGTCGAGATTCTTTTAAGGTGGATAGAATTGTAACAACCCTAGTTTCATTAAATATTATTTAGGGTTGATTGTGCATTGCATGAGCATCATCTCTTTAAACTTTGAATTAAAGAAGAATAAGCAAAACCCTAAACCCTAACCCTTTCCTCTCTATTTGAGATCAATTCAAATAGTTTTTATTTTGAAAACTACCAAATTTATTGAAGCCCAAATGGACTAGTAGGGCTCCGCAGTATTTTAAATGTTTTACAAACCCTCTGGTAATTTTTGAATGATTCAAAAACATTTTGGAAATTCAAATACAAAGAGGAAAACACAAATCAGGAAAAGAGAATGTTTTTCAGAAAAAAGAGCAGCAGCAGCCTTGCTAGGCCCAGCCCAGCTCCCTTCTCTTCTCTCCTCTCCTCTTTGCCGCCCACTTGCGCAGCCGCCAGCAACCGCCGCGGCCCATCCTCGGCCCAAGTCAGGCCCGTACCCCTTCGGCCACCTAACACCGTCGTCCTCCTCGCCGATGGATCCTGGAAGTAGCTCGGTGGCCGCTCGCCCGCCGCCGGCAAGCGCCAAGATGCGCGCCGCCGTCCCCGGACGCCTACAAGTGCCGCGGACTCGACGAAGATGAACCCTAGATGCCACTTCCTCGCTTCCCCTTCCTCTCTGGCTCTCGCACGCGCAAGTCCGAAACCCTAGCTTTGCAGACCGCCGTCGCCCTGCCGCCTCCGGCCTCCCCGAGCCATGCCGTGACGCCCAGGAGCTCCGCCTCGTCGCCATGACCTCCCTCGTCAACAGAATCGGACTCACGCGGCTGGAATCGATCGCAATGGCCCTGTCTTCCTGAGCATCGGTCGCCACCATCGTCTTTGATTGCGGCCGTTTCGGGCCGCCCCGAGCTTCACCGACCCTCCCACCGCAACCACGGTGAGCTGCTGGTCACGCTAGTATCCTCCTCTGCTCCCCTCGCTTCCTGGTTTGTCCTCCCGCTGTGTGCCACCGTCTGCCGCCGCAGAAGCTTATCGAGAACACTATTCCAGCGACCTTTCCGAGCGGTGCCGCCACTATCTGGCCCAGCGCGCACGCCCGCATCTAGCACACCTCTCCTCGCCTGCCCGCACGGTCCCAATCGCCTGATCCATCCTCCACCTGCAAGCTCCCCATTGCTGATGTCATGGTGACATCAGCATGAGGTCATAATTCTCTTTTATTTATTTGTAAATGAATTATGTAATTGTTTTCAGTAAATAAAAAATACCTGACAGGTGGGGTCCAGATGTAAGTGTAATAAGTATTTTCAGAAATGTTTTTGATTAATAAACATTTTTAAATAATTCTCAAATGTAAATTATTTTATAATATTCCAAAAATGATTTAAAATGAATTAAAGTTTCTTGAAAAATCATAACTAATTCATTTTAAATCAGAAAAATACAAATAATATATCAAAATGTTTAGAAAAATGAAACCTCCCTCTTTAAGCTATAATCATGCATTGTTCAACAACTTAAATGGCAAGTTTAATTAGAAGAACAAGCTAACCCCTCTCATATGTTTCGGAGTTTCTCCGAATTAGGGTTTTCACCCCTCGGAACCCCGATTAATTTGCCGAGAATGCTTTAGGGTTACTTTTCAATATAATTTAATTGTCATATCATCATACTTGCTTGAGCATTGCATCGATGCCATGTGTTGATTGTTTCCCCTCTCTTTCCGATGTTCAGTTCTTCACGGTAGAATACGATATCGAGATCGAAGCCCGAGCTCAATACCGTCGAAGATCGAAGATCAACGAACAATACTTGACCAACTATAATCAAGTCAAGTACAAGGCTTTCGGAGATCTATTTATCTGCTATCAATAGGCAAAGGCAAGCATAGCCCCACCATGATATAATCCAATGATTTTGAAAGCATTTCAATTCTTGCCATGATGCATATGATTCTACTGTGGTCTTTTATCGATAGATAGAGTATCCTATCTGTTGCATACTCCCTTTGAGCTTATATTACTTGATCCAATGCTCCTAGCATAACTAGGTTTGGCGTGTGTGCACTGCTAGAGCTTATATCTGTGTCTTGCTTAGCCATGCTTAGCTGTTGAGGCTGGTTCATCCAGATGATGTATCAGATGCAGATAATCTAGTATGACAGGAGAACATGGTAAGATGAGATCAGTGATATGAGATTAAACATGGTAAGGCTTGTATGGGAGGCCACGGTGGGATGTGGTTTTTCTAGTCCCATGCTCGCCACCCTTAGGACCCTGGTTTCTTTCCTCTTGAACCAAGATGAGCGTACAACCACATGGGGTAAATGGGGACCCCATGATTGACTAACTTGCCTAATAGATTCCATGAGTCACATAGTTTGGGCGTTCCATTCGACATACGCATTGAAAACATTTTCGAAAGAAGGAGGTGAAGGAGGTGCATTCATAATAGGTAGGGAAGCGTGGCCGCGGTTGCTTGGGGTTGATGGCGCCCCTGGTAAACCAACCTCGCCTCACATCTTTAAGTACCGACTTCGGGATTTGACCCGTTACGGAGGAACAATACTTATTGCATGACTCATGGTCTCGGCGAAAGCAAGGTAAAGGTCATGTCCAACCACACCCTCTATCAGCACACCAAGGAAGTGTGTCAAGTGGCAATAAGAGTCGGTTGGTACATGTGGGTAAAGTTGTACACCCCTACAGGGTAATAATCTTTCGTAAAGCCATGTCCACGGTTATGGACGACTTAGGAACGGATGGGAGACATAGAGAACATGAACCTCTTCATAAAACATGGCAACTAATGATTGTTAAGGATGCTTCCTCATGGGTACGAGGGGGTGATCCTAGTTGGTAAATGATGATGACTTGGTGGATATCAAAAGATGATGATCAATACTTTGGAGATTTCTCTCTCTTATCCCCTTTTAAAATACTCTGGCTAGACGAGCTTCTTCTCTTTCTTGTTTTATAAACAAAAGATGGCTTTATGCAAAACAACTCCACCAGCCATAAGTCTTGCGGAGTACACCCTGTACTCACCCTGCTTTGTTGATACTTTTGGTAGAGTAAGTGTCCCCTAAAGACGAGTTCCTTACTACATCGACATCGACGAGTAGCTTGGGGTTCCTGGCCGGCAGCCTGGAATCTATGGGCTGGGACGTCATCGTTATGCTTCAGGCCTCTTAGGACATTTGTTAAGTTTGCTATACTTAATAGCATAATTTTCCTTCTGTTGTTTGATGTTTGTGGTCAGTGACCTTTGCTTGTAATAATTTAGTTCTCTGCTCAGTTATGAGCTTGCTGTAATAAATTTTGTGTCATAGGGTCACTACCGTGTTACCGATTCTTCACTGGATATTCTCGAGCTCAAGGTTAAGCTTATTTCAGACGGAGGTTTGGAATTTGTTTAGCCCTGATCCCGGGGGTGTCACAACCACGGGGTAACAAATGATGATGACCGCATAGCCCAGTGCGGGAAGATAAGAAACATTCAACTCCCATCTCTCAGATATTTTGCTTATTATATTGCTGCTGCCTTTCTAGCTGCTACACTCAACAATGAAACCAGGTACAATCTTGGTTCTCTCATTGCTCGTCGCCTAGCTGCTAGAGGACCCATTTATGGGGGTATTATTGATGCACGTGTAGTTGTTGCCTTAGAACTTTTTATTGGTCCGAATGATACAGTTCTGGCACCATAGAGGCTTGATCTTGCTGCCATGAAAGCACATCACTTTGTTACTGCTAGATCTAGCCTTGAGAGTTTAGTTTACATGATGATGTTTACTAACAGGGACAAGAGGGAAATTCCTTTGCCACAGGCTACTTTGTTCAGTATTTTTAGGGGGCCTTGGTCATGCTCCAAGGAGGAGATGGACGATAAGCTACGCGTGCGTGGTTTCCACGAGCTCTACCAGGGGGATGCGCCCTCTTATGACCACTTTTTGCACTACACAGGGGCTTCCTCGAGCACGTACCAGGACGAAGGGGCCTCTTCGTCACATTATGGAGGCACTCCTTCTTGGCCAGGCTAGGATTGATTCCCACTTAGGCCAAAAGCCTAAGCTTGGGGGGAGGTATACTGACACCACACTCATCTACATATCATGTTCTGTCGGTACTTTGTATATCCAGGTTTCATTTTCTTTTTAGTTTTTGTCTCTTCTTTCCCAAAACACAAAAACACCAAAAATATTTTCGTTAGTTCTCTTGGTTTGTTTCTTTTCTCTTTGGCTTTGGTTTGCTTTAAGAAAAATCCAAAAAGAATTTGCTTTGTTTGCTTTTGCTTTGAGTGCTTGCTTTAAAAATCAAAAACCCAAAAATAATTGTTGTTCTTCTTTGGTTTTGTGAAGTTTGTTGCAAGGTTCAGAGGTCCTCGGTGGAGTTTGGTTTCATGTTATTATTCAAGCCACACAAATGAAAGGCAATAATGATGATTAACGACAACCCGAGGTGTGGTAAGAGGCTGGTAATGAACTCTATTTGTCTTCATTTTTGTACATATACTCATCATTGTGGGCATGCTTAGTCTATTCATGTAAGGTGTATGTATTTATTGGATGCTTAGTAGTTCTTGCTTTCTTATGATTAGCTTCAGCTTGCTAATAGTTTGTAGCATGTCATATTAATGTTTTGCTTGCATTGTTCTATTCATAACTTGGTACGACATTGTGGTATCCTCCTCTGAATGTTTCATTTGAATCGACTTGGCACATGCTCATGCATGCATATGACTGAACCAAAGTCAGTTAAGCCTCAATGATTTATTTTTCCTTAGAGTTCTTGTATCACTTTTATGCCATAATTAATTCTGTTTTGTTGCAAGCATGATTATGAAAGTTATTGCTCTCTCGTTTGCCGCCCCTTTCTAATGCTAACCTTCACTTTCATTGAGTATGATCTCTACTCGTGCTTCCAACTCCACAAAACCAAACTTGTCAAAATGTGTCCACCATACCTACCTATTAGCATCATTTGCTATTCTGTGCATATTTATTATGCCTCGTTTTCTTCCAATAATGTTTGCTTGTTATGGGAAAGTTTGTTAGTAAAGCTCTCATGAACTTGATGGCACACTTTAATTTCTTGTACTTAATAAACCTGAACCATTGTGACTGTCAATGAAAGTTATATGCTTGCAAATTATAGGCTGGGAGTTAGCAGAACCGTGTTGTCACGGGGAACGCTTTCAACACCTCTAAATATATACCGAGTTGATATCATGCTCTTTTGTTTACGGATGTCGTTGGTGTGAAATAAAAGGGGAGCTTGTAAGTCCATGGAGTTATGTATATGTGTTAGAGAAACGCTTGAGCCGCTAGCCTAAGCCATGCCTAATTGATGGGGATATGCCTACCGGGGTATACCCAGCAGGACGTTTCCGACCGGCCCAGGAACCGGCGAGTGGGCCTACAGGACGGGCGGATAAAGACCAGCGTGAATTCAAGCGATCGAAGCTGAAGGCCGTGATGATAGGCCGGTCGGATTAGGTTAAACGATTGCCGAAACCTTAACTGATTCGGTTGAGATATGTAAACCCTAGGGGGGTGAGTCTATATAAACCTCCCTAGAGGGCGCGTAGAGGATACGTTCCATCATCCACCCAAGCGACTCGCCGCCTAGCCTTTGAGCTCGCCCCATTGTACTTCCATCATAATACAATCTAGCAGGAGTAGGTCTTTACCCTCCGGGGGGCCAAACCTGGGTAAAACCCTGTGACTCCGCCCTCATCTCGCACCGCAGATGGCTGGCCGCCCTTGCCCTATGTTCGACTACTCGCTGCCAATTGCAGCATCTGCCGTGGTCATTCCCACGACAGTGGCACCCACCGTGGGGCCTAGCCGGTCTGGCCGGTGTTCTGCGGCGAGATCCAATCTGCCCATCAACGAGTCGGTCGCCACTGGCCGCATGATAGCGATCAGCGAGATGCTCCAGATCTTGCCGAGCAGCTACGTCCCCGCGGCGCGACCCGTCACGCCTAGCATGATCTTGCCAGTCGGCACGATCAGCCTCTTCGTCGGCCTCACCGACGTCATCGTCTCGGAGGACTCGGCTCGCATCCACGAGTCGCCACCACGTGACCGGCTCTTCGAGAGCCAGGTCCGCACGATCCACCGCCTCGCCTCCGAGTACAACTCGGCCCACAGCGACGTGGCCGAAACCACCATAGCCGCGGAAGACGCGGCCCTCAATGACGACGCCGACTCGGCGACCCCGGCGTCACTCGCCAGATCCATCATCGCGGCTTCGCCCGCGGGCTCCATCACCCAGGTCTCCAACGTTGGAGACTTCGAGGATCCCTCCATCCTTGGGATCTTCGACTTCGACTCCGGATTGGAAAACTCCGCCGATCTCTACGATGGGACCGGTCGCCACGCCGCGACCTACATGGCGACTGGCACCGACCCGCCGGAGGATCCCTTCTCCACCCCGATCCCTCCCAACGCCACGGCAATGGAGGTCGAGGAACTCCGCCTGAAGCTGGCGGAAGCAGTCTGCAAGGAGCAAGTCGAGCACGAAAAATTTCGCCTCAAGCAGGTGACGGCGCAGGAACTGTCACGTTACCACCAGCAGCGAACCTCGCGCTTGAACCCCACCGTCCAGGGGCGCGCCCTGAACGTCGACGACGAGAACGACTCGGCCCGCATGGCCGAGCGTGCAATCTGTGAGAACGTGCCACCCGGAGGAAGCGCCCGGCCCCCACCAGGGTCGACGGCGAATGGCGCCCCACCTCCACCCAACCGCGCACCCCCCAGGGACCAGTCATGGATCATGGTCTCCTCACGGGACCGAGACGCGAATGGCCTACCACTGTTCTCCACCCCGATGGAGAACCTCGTGGCGGGCCGAGCAGCGGCCGACAACATCACGGCCACCGGTGACGGCGCCCTACAGATCCAGTACGTCAAGGCCCTGCTCGCAAAGGCGGTTGAGCAACAAAACGCAGGCGTCGACTCACAGGGCCGGATGTACTCGCGTTCATCGGGCAACAGAGCGGCCTCAAGTAGCTGTCCATTGGCGGCAAACACCCTCAACTTCCCGCCACCCAAACCACTGCAGCTCCAACACCGACCCGCGAACGCGGCACTCTCCACCAACGACCCACGGCCAGCGACCAACTTCATCGCCGCCAACGGTCAGCCCGTCGACGCCCGCACCCACATCATCAACAACCAGAGCTGGCGCGCACGCCAGCCCGACGACCTGCGACACACCCTAACCAATCGCCGCGACGGCGAGCCGATGGGGTCGCTAAGCCGACTCGGGCCCCGATGCTTCGGACCGATGATCCGAGGCGAAAAATACCCGGCGAACTTCAAAGCGCCGAAGGAAATAGAGAAGTACGACCCTTCGTACGACCCCTCCGTGTGGCTGGACACCTACCTCATGGCGATGGGGATCGCTAGCCACACCGACCTGCTAGCCTCCCGCTACCTCCCCCTGATGATGGAGGGAGCGTGCAGGCAGTGGATCAATACTCTCCCCCCGGATATCATCGACTCCTGGGAAGAGATGCGTGATGCTTTCGTCAGGCACTTCGAGGGTTCCTACACCCGCGCCACCACCATCGAGGACCTGGAACGATGCGTCCAGGGACCCCGTGAGTCGACCCGCAGCTGGGTCCAATGGTGGCAAGAACTATGGTACAACGCGGTCGGCATCCACCCGGACACCACGATCCACTGCTTCAAGACCTCGTGCCGCTACGAGCCCTTGGTCGCCAAGCTCAAACGAGCATACCGCACACTCGACAACATACTGGACCTCCTTGAGATCGCCAAAATATACGCGGAGGAAGACCCAAACCAGGAAACCGACGACGAGTCGGGAGGTCAACGCCGCACGAACGGCAACGACAACGAACGACGGTCCGACCTACGCTACACCAACACTCGCCTCACCGGCAAGCGCCGCAGTGACGGGCGAGTCGACTTCGTCGCTAACGCTGGGAACGTGCATCACGAGCCCAAGAGCTTCCGCCGCGTGACGAAGGGCAACGCCGCGACGGCGGCAACTACAAGGCGAAACCAAGGTTCGACCCTGCGGCCCTCCTTAACCAACCTTGTGCGTTTCACAGCAGGGAAGGGAAGCCCGCCATGCACACGACCGCCGACTGCCACTCTCTCAAGGAGATCGAGAAGTCACGGCGAGCGCGGGAGGACCCCGACAACAACCCGCCAAACGGCGGAAAATTTGGCAGCGTGGCCGGCTCGCTTCACACCTTCACAAGCTACAACACGAAGCGCGAGAAGAAGGTCATCGCCCGCGCCATCACCGTCAACGCGGTGGCCCAGGTGGACGTTCCCCAGTTCCTCAACTGGTCGGAGCAACCAATCAATTGGAGCCGCTAGGACCACTCGCCGCGCATCGAGTACCCAGGCTGAGTCACCCTGTTAGTCAAGCCCAAGGTGGGAGACTACTGGCTCCCCAAGACATTGATGGACGGTGGTAGCTCCATCAACATCCTGTACCTGGACACCTTCAGGCGACTGCGGCTCCCGCAGTCGATGGTCGAGACGACCTACACCACATTCCATGGCATCGTCCCCGGTCGGAAGGCGTACCCGATCGGCAAGGTCATGCTGCCAGTCACCTTCGGCACACCGGCAAACTTCCGCACCGAGCGGATCGTCTTTGAGCTGGTGTCCTTCGACAGCCCCTACCACTGCGTCTTGGGGCGCCAGGCGTTCGCTAAGTTCATGGCAGCGCCCCACTACGCGTACAACGCGATGAAGCTCCCCGGGCCGCGCGGCGTCATCACCATCCACGGCGACCCCGACATGGCCGCCGGGTGCGAGGCCAAAGGAGCCGAACTCGCCGACGCCGTCATCGCGGAAGAGGCCAACCACGCCGACGAGCTCGCCAAGTACGCGAGCAGGGTCAACAACAATGACCCCACCATACTCAAGAAGCCCAATGCGGAGGGCGACAACACCTCAGCCTTCGAAGCAACGACGCACACCCGCACCGTCGAGCTGGTCCCAGGCGACTCCAGCCAGACGGTGACGATCGGGACGGGCATGAGCCCATCATAGGAAGGCGCTCTCATCGAGTTCCTCCGTGAGAACAGGGACATCTTCGCATGGAAGCCCTCTGACATGCCTGGTGTCCCTAGGGAACTCGCTGAGCACAAACTCAACGCCTACCCCAAAGTGCGACCTGTCAAGCAGTCGCTGCGGTCCTTCAATGAAGAGCGTCGCCGAGCCATCGCCGAGGAGGTGCAGCGTCTACTCGCTGCAGGCTTCATCCGGCCAATAAAATACTCCAAGTGGCTGGCAAACCCAGTCCTGGTCGAGAAGAAAAATGGGACCTGGAGGATGTGTATCGATTACACAAATTTAAACAGCGCCTGCCCGAAGGAGCAATTCGTCCTCCCGCGGATCGACCAAATAATCGATTCCACTGCGGGCTCGGAGTCGCTGTGTTTCCTCGACGCCTACTCTGGGTACAACCAGATCAAAATGGCTGTCGAGGATAAGGAAAAGACGACGTTCATCACTCCATTCGGAGCCTTCTGCTACACCGCCATGACCTTCGGCCTCAAGAACGCCGGAGCAACCTACCAACGGTGCATGCAGGAGTGCCTTGCGAGCTAAATTGGCCGCAATATCCATGTCTACATCGATGACGTGGTAGTGAAGTCCGCTCGCCAGAGCGACCTACTCGCCGACCTGGCAGAAACATTCGCCAACCTGCGGAAATACAAGATAAAGCTAAACCCAGGCAAATGCACCTTCTGTGTACCAGCATGGAAACTACTGGGATACGTCATCTCCAAGCGCGGGATCGAGGCGAACCCCACCAAGATCGACAAGATCGCTCGACTCGGCAAACCCGAGTGTGCTCGGCGATGACGCCGGGCGAAGCTGGCGGCTCGATCGCTTCATCCCCCGATTGGGCAAAAAGGCGATGCCCCTATACCGCCTGATGCGCAAGAACCCCACCTTCCAGTGGGAAAAGGAGGCGGACGACGCGCTCCGTGACCTCAAGAAGGTGCTACTTGCAGCACCGCTACTCGCCGCCCCCGTCGACAAAGAACCCATGCTGGTCTACGTCGCGGCTTCCGAGCGCGTCGTCAGCGCCGTCATGGTCGTCGAGCGGCCAGAGGAAGGAAATGAGCGCCCAGTACAGCGACCGGTGTACTATATCAGCGAGGTCCTCACCGCTTCGCGCCAGCAATACCCGCAATACCAGAAACTGGTATACGCGATCTTCAGAGCACAGCGGCGACTGCCGCACTACTTCCAGGAGCACCCGATCACGGTCGTCTCCTCAGCACCGTTGCAGGACATCATCCGCAACCGTGAGGCCACCGGGCGAGTCGCCAAGTGGGCCGTCGAAATCGGCGTCCACAACATCAAGTATGAGCCACGCAAAGCGATCAAGTCGCAGGCTCTCGCGGACTTCATCGCCGACTGGGAAGAGGCCCAGCAGCCGGAAAAACTGCTGTACCTCCACTATTGGAGCCTGCAATTCGACGGCTCCAAGAATGCAGACGGCGCAGGAGCAGGGATCGTGCTGACTTCCCCGAAGGGCGACAAGCTCCACTACATCCTCTGCCTCGACTTCACCCCCTGCACCAACAACATGGCCGAGTACGAGGCGCTACTCCATGGCATGCGAGCCGCCAAGGAGATGAATGTCAACCGCCTACGCTGCTACGGAGACTCCGACCTTGTCGCTGGGAAGGTCGCTGGTACCTGCGACGCCGTCTCCCCCACCATGGCGGCATACCGCCAAGCAGTGGACAAGCTGGGCGAACACTTCGCAGGCTATTCTGTCGAGTGGATCGACATGTGGAAAAATGAAGAGGCCGATGCACTCTCTCGTATCGGCTCGGCTCAACTCGCACCACCCGCCGGCGTCTTCCTCGACACAATCACCAAGCCGTTCGTCTCTCCCCCAAGGGAGATCGACATCGGAGTCCCGCTCCAACCAGAGGCATCCCTGGTCGCCCTCATCGCCGAGCCAGACAAATGGACTACGCCGTACATCACCTACCTGGAGGGAGGCACCTTGCCATCTGACGAAACAGACGCCCGGATGATAGCGCGACGCTGCAAATCCTTCGTCATCATCGACGGCGAGCTCCACAAGCGCAGCGTGACCGGCGTGTTCCAACGTTGCGTCCAACCCGCTGAAGGACGCAAAATCCTCCACGACACCCACTCAGGCGACTGCGGCCACCACGCTGGCGCCCGCTCTCTGGTCGCAAAGGCTATGCGGCACGGCTTCTACTGGCCCACCGCACACGCAGACACCGTCGGCATTGTCCAGCGGTGCGCCGGGTGCTAGAAGTACGCCAACCAGACACACGTGCCGAGCTCAGCGCTCAAGACAATCCCCATCACCTAGCCGTTCGCCGTGTGGGATATGGACATGGTAGGCCCTTTCAAAAAGGCCCCCTCCGGCTTCACCCACCTCCTGGTCGCGGTTGACAAATTCACAAAGTGGGTGGAGGCCAAGCCAGTCCGGAAATGCGACGGGAAGACCGCCACCAAGTTCCTACCCGAGCTCATATATCGCTACGGGTTCCCAAACATCATCATCACGGACAACGGCAACAACTTTGCCAAAGGATCCATGGCCGAGTTCTGCGAGGAACATCACATCCGACTCGACCTTGCCTTAGTCGCCCACCCGGAGTCCAACGGCCAGGCGGAACGGGCCACCAGAGCATTCTCCATGGCCTGAAACCACGGCTCCAAGTACCACTCAAGCGCACCGCCGGGTGCTGGGTCGAGGAGCTACCCTCCTTCATCTGGGGTATCCGCACCTCGGTCAACAGGTCGACAGGGTTCACCCCCTTCTTCATGGTGTATGGCGCCGAGGCAGTCATGCCCACCGACCTAGAGCACGACTCGCCAAGGGTCGTCCACTACACGGAGGCTGCGAACGAACTCGCACGCCAGGATGGAGTCGATCAACTCGAGGAGGCACGCGACCTAGCTCGCTCCCGCACTGGCATCTACCAGCAAGGACTCCGCCGCTACCATAGCCGGCGGGTGAGGACTCGCACTTTCCAGGAAGGCGACCTGGTGCTACGCCTCATCCAGGGCAAGAAGGGCATGCACAAGCTCTCCCCCCCGTGGGAGGGACCATTCGCCATCGGGCGAGTACTCGGAAACGACGCCTACTACCTCACCGACGTCCGCGGAGACGGGAAACTCGACGTCAAGCGACCGTGGAATGTAAACCTCCTACGGAAGTTCTACTCCTAGAACTCCATACATGTACCCTCCACTAGCTATGAAATAAAATATATCGGTTACCGCAAATTGCGTCTACTCTCCGTGTCTTGTGCCACTCGCACTCGTAATAATAGCGTCAAGCTAACTGCAGAAGTCAACCTCTGGTACAGCGACCGACACGGCCAAGTAGTGCGTTACGAGGGCACTGGGTTACCCCAGGGCTAAACGCCGTAAAACGCCACCGAGAGCCCCATTGGAGTCGCCTAGCTCGACTAGCTTAACGAGCCAAGACAACTGCCTTCGCTCCTCACAGCGACCGTGATCCTCCGCATCCTCGACACAGCGACTCGAACGGCCAAGTACCACGCTCGGGGGAGCGAGCGGTTAACCTGGCGATTAGGGAAAACACCAAATGCGAGCGTGCGGGGACTGCCACGCCGACCCGACAGGCTAGGCAGGAGTGATGCGCTCACTCTAACGCGCCCAGTCCTCACCCACCCTAGAGCTACGACTAGAACCACCAAGTACCACGCTCGGGGACTCGGCTACCCGACCTCGTTCGCGCAATGGAAAACGGTCAAGTAAAGAGCAATCATGGGAGCCGCCCTGCGACTGGCTTTCCAAGCTCGGGCGAGTCGACCCCAATAACAAAACAACCGAAAAAACGTTCAAAACCACAAACACATAACAAACGAGGTAAACCCCATAAAAAGGGCGGACGCGCTCGGGGACTCGTCCAATCATCAATCAAAATTGCAAGACAACTCACAAAATAACGCGAAATTCCATTACGGCATAACAAAGTTGTTACAAAATACAAGTTGAGCCCAATGGCCAAATTACTACTAACGCCCCAGGGCACAATGTTCCTATTCCGCAGGCTTCGACGTTGAATCGCCGCCACCCTTGCGGTTGCGGATGAAGGGAGTGTACGGGTTCGATGGGTACATCGTCAACTCACCCGCCATCGCCGCACGGAAGGGCTGCTCGACCTTGAAGTCCCGGTGCGGTGGCTCGGGATCATTGGGCGCGACAGTCGTCTCTTAATAAGGGAGAAGGTCGCCCATCGCCCAGACGCGATCGGAGTATACCGTGGCCCGGTCCGTCAGCTTCAGCACCTTGGCAATCTCTACCAAGCCCTTCGACGAGGGGTAGCCACTCGTCACGTCGTCAAGGTCGAAGTCCTCCGGGAAGTGGGTAAGCCCAAGGCTAAGCGCCGTTGCCGCCTCGCGCCGGAACGCCGACCGCGTCGTGAACTCGACGACTGACGGCGCCTTCTCTAGATACCGCCAAACTTCGACTAGATCGCTGGGAATCACTTCCGTGGGCGACGTCTCTTGAAGTAACGCTCGAATGCAAGCCGCAGACAACGTGGCCAAGTCGACCAGAGTGGCCACGCACTGCCGCGCGTCATACGTCTGCGCCTCCTCCGAGCTGTCGATAATCCGACCTGCGGACAGGGGTCGACAGTAAATACAACGACGATTCCATAACATAGCTACTACAGGCAGAGGCAGGAAAGCTTACCAATCAAAGTACAGCAGAGACCCGTGATGAAGCTTTGAAGAGAGGAGAAGTCATCTTGTAGCCCAGCAACGAGGGCGTCAGAAACCTTTCGCTCTTCAGCGGCAGCCATAACAGCAGCTTTGGCTCGCCCATCCGCTGAACTCGCCTCCGCCTTTGCTTCCTTAAGCTCGCGCTCAAGATCAGCGATCCGCTGCTCAGCCGTACTCAAGGCAAACTGAGCCGCCAACAATTCACTCGCCGGGACAAGGCCCTGGCGGACCTCCTCTGCCTTGGCAGCGATTGCCTGGAGTCCCTTGTTCGTCTCTTGGACGGCAACAAGTTCCTTCTCCGGGCGACACTTCGCAGCAAGCCGATCGGCTGATTCACGCTGCAAGCCCTGTGTACAAGTCAAACAGTTAACAATGGGATTCCAAGCGCCCACCCGCTAAAATTCAGCGACTGGACACTCGGGGACTGGAGATCAAAAATCCTAAGCGCCCACCCGCTGAAACTCAGCGACTGGACACTCGGGGACTGGAGATCAAAAATCCCAAGTGCCCACCCGCTGAAATTCAGCAACTGCGCACTCGGGGACTGGGTGCTACAAATAAAATCAAACACCAAAAGAATCTGACCACTGAAATTCAGTGGCCCGATCCTCGAGGACTGGACATACCTGGATGGCTGCGCCCAGCATACCATGGAGCTGCAGCGCGTCCACAGATGCGAGAAGAGCTGGAGTGTGCCCGCGACGCTGTTCGACCTCCGTTTCGGCGACCCCAGGTGTGCGACTCGATGGCGTTGTACCACTCGCTGTAGCTGCTTTGGCCATGAAGCGGGGGAAGGTCGCGGTGGACGCTCCAGCACCAAGAGAAGCATCCTCCTTGGTCTTAAAGGCCGCCTCCGTCGCAGTCGGACGACCACTCGGAGCAACCGTCGTGTCGTCAGACACCATGACGACATCGTCACCCTTGGCCTTCTTGGCACTGTCTGCGGGGTCAGCGACCTCATCGGCTTTCCTCTTCCGTGAGGGGTCCTCCTCGGCGACGACTGGGGGCACCTTGGCCATGGACAGGTGACCTATCTTTTTAACCCCAGTCCTGCGAATTGATTACATGAGCAAAATGGTCCGACTATAACAAAAGCAAGGCAGGTGAACAAAACTTACTTGGCGACTGGTATGAACCGCAGCCCCGTGCGAATGCTGGCCGGTTTCTCTAGTTCGGGGCCCAGTTTCCGACTGAGGCCCATCTCCAAAACATCATGCGCCCAAGACACGGAAGGCCTCTTCAACGACGATGCCGCGACAGGAGCCTCCGAAACGACTTCGGCAGGAGCTCTCCTGGGAGGCGACGCTGCTGCGGCTGGAGCAACCCCCAACCCAGAGACTGGGGCGAATAGGGGGGAAGCGAAGCCAGAGGTTGGTGGTGGCATTGGCATCCGTTGTTGCTGTCGTCTACGGTGCTTCATCCCTGGCCGAGCTGGTGGCGTCGGAACTACTCGCCGAACGAGGCGGAGATGCCTGTTTTGCCGGCTTCGTCTTCCTCTTTGGTGGAGCCTATACTTCCTTCTTCTTCTTCTTTTTTGACGGTGTAGCTTCACGACGCGAGGTGTGCTCGGGAAGCTCGTCATCATCGTCGTCGTGAAGTTCGAGGCTTCTGCTCGCCTCGAGCTCGTGCTGATGTTGCCCGCGAGTCTTGCGAACCATCGGGGCGGCCTATTCCCTGGTCTCGTCATCATCGTCATCGTCATCACTCGCGTCGCTCCCGATGCCACCCTTGGCAGGAGGTGACTCACCCTCGTCCTGGACGGACGAGCTCGAGTTCTCGTCGTCTGCGGGTGGGAGCCACCCTTCCACCACTTGAAATAAATGCAGTAGGCACGAGACAATATCAATATAACCATGATAGCATCAACTGCGACTGCGAACGAAAGTGAAGACAGTGACTTACCGTCGGAGCTGGATGCTTCGCGGTGTAGGGGGCGACCCCAGCCTTCGCGTCCAGGTATGCTGCCTGGGTGATCTTCTTCAATGCCAGAACGTAGTCTTCGAGTTTCCACTCGACAAGGCAGGACTTCGTCGAGTCTTCCCTGCCCGTGTACTCGTACATGTAATGATCACGGCGGGCCAGGGGAACAAGTCGCCGCCCGAGCCAACAGTTGTACAAGTTGATGGTTTGAAGTCCCTTCTTCTTCAGGCCGCGGATGGTTTGAAGCATCTCGTCCACGACCATCCGCTGGTCTACTGGGAGCTTGCCGACCTGAAGTCGGCGCGGCTCGGGCCGGTCGGTGGAGTACCTTGGGATCGCTACCTCGCCGTCTGGAGTTGCCTCGGAGACGTAGAACCAGGACTTCTTCCACTTGCTTGCTGCCTTGGCAGGTAGCATCAGGTCGAAGAAGGAGGCCTTCGACTTCAACTGGAACGTCAGGCCACCCGCCGCTAGCATTGGGCCGCCTGATTCTTCACGACTGATCATCTCGTGGAACAGATCTTGCCACATGGGGAAGTAGGGCCTGTAGCCCAGGTAGCACTCACAGAACGCCACGAAAATGGCGAGCTGCTCGATGCTGTGCGGGCCCAAGTCCGACGGCTGGATCCCATAGAAGGCGCAGAAGCGCCGGAAGAAGAGAGACGTGGGGAACCCTAGCCCCTATTCCAAATGGCTGGTAAAGCAAACAAACTCTCCCTCGCGCGGATCCGGAGTCACCTCTCCGGCCGCGGGGATGCGCCACCTGCCGGCATGCAGGATCCCGGCCTCCTTGAAGGATGCCAGTAGCGCCCTGGTGCACTTGGACCTGCCCCATGGTTCGGTGGAGGGGGCCATTGGCTAAGAGGTTCGCGGAGGTCGGAGGTTTCTGGATTGATCGGATCGCGATGCGGAGGAAAACGGAGGTGGGCGAAATCAGAGGAAAGATGAAGGAGTGTCCTCCCGATCGCCTGCCATTTCCCTTATATAGCGGTTGCTACCCGCCAATTTCGGGAGCCGTTACTACGCGGTGATTACGCCAAAAGTTACCGTTGGATTACCCCAATGGCTAGTTTGACCTCATCTAACGGTCCAACTTCGTCCATTCGACTCGCCGACCCGATCACTACAACGATGGTCGAGCATTTCGCCGACCGTTAAGCGGCTGCGACCGGCTGACCATTGCGACTAGAATAACTGGTTTTTCCTTTACTCAGGAGTCCGCCCCTGATTCGACTGGGCGTCCGCATTGGACCCGTATACTCCGACTGCCAACGAACACCTGCGACTAATCAACGACGGCCTCGGGGACTACTATGGGGATATGCCTACCGGGGTATACCCGCAGAGGCGTTCCGACCGCCCAGGAACGAGTGGGCCTGCGGGGGCCGACGGATCAAGACTCAGCGTGAGATTCAAGCCCAGTCGGATTAGGTTAAACGATTGCCGAAACCTTAACTGATTCGGTTGAGATATGTAAACCCTAGGGGGGTGAGTCTATATAAACCTCCCTAGAGGGCGCGTAGAGGATACGTTCCATCATCCACCCAAGCGACTCGCCGCCTAGCCGTCGAGCTTGCCCTATTGTACTTCCATCATAATACAATCTAGCAGGAGTAGGTCTTTACCCTCTAGGGGGCCGAACCTAGGTAAAACCCTGTATCTCCGCCCTCATCTCGCACCGCAGATGGATGGCCGCCCTTGCCCTATGTTCTACTACTCGCTACCGATTGCAGCATCTGTCGTGGTCATTCCCACGACACTAATCATGGTGGAAACTTGCTGCATAACCATAGTGAGCAATCTATGAAGCATTCTTCTTATAAAAAAAGAGAGATATAGAAAAGAAGAAAGAGAGAAAAAAGCACCATTTTCCCATGGTAAATAAGAAGATTGCTGAGATGCTCATTGTCTGCTTGCCTTGTCATTTTGATATGGGATAGCTCCTGTATCATTGGACAAGGGGTACCCCGTTGGCGCTTCTCTATGATACACATGTATTTACGATGACAAGAACTTACCGGTAACTAAAGTTGAGTAGCTTGAGGAGTGGCCCTCGTACTCAAGGGACATGAGATTTCTAGTTTATGGTCTGTCAAGCATATAACTCATATTGGACCTCACTTTCACCTTAACCACTTAAAGATGCCTATGATAGGGGCAATGAGAGCTCAAAGCTAATGAGTACCATACTTTCAGCATTTGGAAGCCTTTCAAACTGTTCAAAACCTTTTCACTTCCTTGCCGAGTCACCACTTATTCTATGAGTACCTTCTTGAGAACATAGTTGTCATTCTTAGTGTAATATGCTTGTCTCAAAACTTGGTTAATTATGCCATAACTTTGATGCTTGTATCTTTGATATCTTTACTTCTAGTCTTCACTTAAACTTTAGAGGTGCCTTGGCATTGATATTTTGCTTCACAATCAAAGGCGAGCGAGATACCACTCTATCATACCTTCTTATGAGCATTGCAATGTTGCTTATGTTTATGTTTCATGCTACTTATTATTATTATGTTGGAATCTCTTCATAGATTGCAATGACTATTGAGTGGACTTAGTTGCATAGTCCTTATTATGAATTGTCTAAGTATTGATCTTATGCTGAGAATATACGCATCACATGAAGCAAACGTGTTCATAAAAGTTTCTTTTATCGCACTTAGTTTTCAACTGAATTGCTTGAGGACTAGCAATAAGCTAAGCTTGGGGGGAGTTGATACGTCCAAAACATATCTACTTTCCCGAACACTTTTGCTATTTTCTCCTCTAAACTTGTGTGATTTAGATGCAACTAACACGGACTGACGCTGTTTTTAGCAGAATTGCTTTGGTGTCTAGTTTTTGTGCAGAAAATCAACTTTCAGGAAAAATCCCGGAAAATATGCCAAAACTCCTATTTTACTAGAATATTCACGGAGCCATAACATGAGGCGGAGGACGTCCACGAGGGGCCCACACACCTTGGCCGCGCCTAGGAGGGGTGTGGCCACCCCGGGCACCCCCTCGGCCTACCTCTTCGCCTACATAAAGTCTTCTGACCTAAAAACTCCGGGGGGGTCGACGTTTTTCTAGAGAGAGTTCCGCTGCGCCGCCACCACCAGAAACCGTGATTCGGAACCAGAAACTCCATTCTGGCACCCTTCCAGGATGGGGATTTGGAGGAGATCATCGCCATCATCATCATCGACGCCTCTCCATCAACCATCCATGTTTCTCCCATCCATGAGTGGGTAATCCCCCGTTGTAGGCTATGGGGATGGTAGGGATTGGATGAGATCTATCATGTAATCAAATAAGATTGTTAGGGAATGGTGCCTAGTATCTTTATTAGTGCTATTTGACTTTGTTGCAACTTGTTGAGCTTAATGCTTGTCACTAGGTCCCGAGTGCCATATCTTAGATCTAAACATGTTATTGATTCATGATAATAGTATTGTTTGTGATCTTGTTTGCAAGTTGTGTACACATATCATTGTCCGAAACCAAAGTCCCTAAAGTGACAGAAATTGGGACAGCCGGAGGGGATGGCTGTGATATGATGATCACATGTGTTCACGGAGTGTTAATGCTTTGCTCTGGTTCTCTATTAAAAGGAGTACCATGGTCGTTCGTCTTTAAATTAAAAAATGTTCATAATCATCGACAACTAAGATTAAATTCATTTAGATTTTACAATTCACTTTTAGGCTAAAATTTACATGTACCGGGTGAGTATATTTTACATTAAGAACCTAAAAAGGGAAAATTGCATCGAAGTCCATACATCTAGCATGAAGCACCATAAAATTAAGCAAGAAAAATGAATGGGCCAGCTCCTTCTCCAAAAAGCACCTCGTCAAGCCATACTCGTCATACTACTTCCTCTTTAAATATTTTCAAAATATGGCTCAATTTGCTGGCATGCAATTCTTGGATATGGGATCATCATCGACATAAAGTATGATGTACATATGGCCATGACCTTGGTAGTTCGGCTCGAAATCCAAAAAAAAATACTCGTTGACAACTAAGATTAAATTTGTTTAGATTTTACCACTTACTTTTAGGTTAAAATTTTATACACGTCGGTGGGAGTATATTTTACACCAAGGACGTAAAAAGGGGAAAATTACATCGAGGTCCATACATCTACAAAAAAGGGCCCTAAAAAGGAATATTATATATCCATTTATACATCGTGAAACATATGTTAACATGGTATCTATATAATTTCATGGTTATTGATGATTTTTTCTAAAATTTGGTCAAACTTTTCATAGCTTGACTTTTCAAAAAAAAGTCCTTAAGTCTTGGGACCAAAGGGAGTACTAATAAAGGGGATAGAGGGTTACCCTCTCCTCCCACCATCCCCTCTCTCAACTCTGAGTCGTTACCCCTAGTTGATATGATGATACCAATACTGAAACCTTTGTTTATGGTGGATCTGGGGTCCTCATCAAGCTGTACTTTGGAGCTGCAGCTGGCTTGTTTGATTCCTCTGGCTGCATCGCCTTTTCTAAAGCATCCTTCACCTTTCCCGTGTGTGCAGGTCGCGTGCAAGGTGAGGTGTCCGTCGCCCTTATGGTTTCAGACGGCCCTGTCGGAACCCTCATTGCCTGCCGAGCGGTCGTCCAAGCCTATGGCACCGGTTGCGTCAGGCCCGAATGTTCATGCGGTGGCGGACGTGTTCTTGTCGTCTGCAGGTTGGACTCTCATTCCCAATGTGCCAAATTTTAGAGTATACACGGCGAAACCCCTATCGGTGCCTCCCTCTTCATTCGCGATTGTCCGTGCTTCTTCGGTGTATGTGGCTGGTTCTTCATTAGTGATGCCATGTTCATCCCCTCAACCCATCGACCCTTGTGCAGCAAGTTCGCCCCCTTACTGCAACGAGGTTAGATTTGGAGGATTGGGTCTTTAACCTAAATCTGACGTGCATCTAGTCAGATTTTGGCAACGTCTATTACAGGTCCCTTGTTGAACTGCTTAGTTATATGCCATATTCTTGATAATTGTCTTTTGTGATGTTCTTTATATGTCTTATTCTTGACAATCGTCTGTTGTACTATTCTGCTTAGTTATGATATATTCTTGATGATGATGATGCGAGGTTCTATTTTGGTACTTAGATGCTGATTTGTGCTGTTTGGGAATTTTCCATGACGCGTTGTGCTATTTTTGTATTTTTTATGATGCATTGTGTCCTGTCTCCTCATTGTGTCATTTTGTCCATTTTGATCTGCATCGTCATGTTTAAGATTAAATGATATGCCTTCTAGTTGTTCACATTATTTCAATGACCCATCAGTTTAGGTAATTTCTATTATGCCGACACTATTTATAAATTTAATTCCATGATTCCTTGTGTTGTTTTGGTATTTTTGATGATGTATTGCATATATGCTGTTTTGTCTATCTAGATAATTCATTATGTTGTTTTATCCATACAGATTATTCATTGTGCTGCTTAATCAATATAATTAAATGGTATGCCTTCTAGCTGTTTAATCAATGTCGTTTTGGTAATTTTGATGATGCATTGCATATATGATATTTTGTCTATCTAGATAATTCATTGTATTGTTTTATCCATACAGATTATTCACTTTGTTCCTTAATCAATCTAATTAAATGGTATGCCTTCTAGCCATTTAATCAATCTAATTTTGAGGACCCATCAGGTTAGGACATTCTTATGATGCATTGTGCTGTTTAAGAAATTTAATTTACCTAATACCTTATGTTGTTTAGGTAATTTTGATGGTGCAATGACGCATTGCGATCTTTAGTCAATTTATGAAAAGCATTGTGGTGTTTTGGTAATTAAATAGGTCTGACGCAATGGTAATTTTCATGTAGGACGGCCTAGCTGTAATGCCAAAATTAGACAACATTCTTGACCAGACTGCTCCTGCTCCAGGAGGCTATGCAGATACTCCACCCATCATACCAAGGGAGTTGAAGCTACTGGGCAGGAGAGTGGAGGCCTTGGAAAGGGTGAGTGCTACAAGGTCAGTCACTAGTTCTGGCAAACCAAGAGGAGGCCCTAGGTAGGTTGGACACCATGCCACCGCGCATCGTCCTAGGCGCTTCTACATCCAGTTAGTCCAACATGACTTGTATAAGCTTATCATCTTGACTTACTTCGAGCCTTACATGAAGGGACGCCCCTAGTCGCAGCTAGTAGTGGTCCAAGCGTGTGAGGAATGCGAGTGGGTTTCCCATGCCAACTACAACAAAGACTAGATCATCCTAGAAATAGATTGGGCTACCTTTGCTGCTTTCATGAGTCGGAGGAGGGTGACTGGCTTATGTTCAAGGTCACTGCAGACGGGTTCAAGATGAAAATCTACGACCTCATCACCTCCTGCTACAAGGTGTTCCTCTGTCGTGAGCATGCTCATCTTAATTAAGGGCCTCTTTGGATCGAAGGAACTTTGGACGAATTCAACCCATAGGTTTTTTCCATAAGGAAGCCCTTTGGATGAAAGAAATGATACCTCCAAAATTCCTATGGATTGCATTCCTACACACCAATCCCATAGGGATTTCAACATCCACTTTTTTACACTCATTTGTGTAGGATTGAGGTACTTTTCCTGTGTGTTTCATGTGTTTCAAGCCTACAAATTTTCTCTATTTTGCAATTCTCTATTTTGTACATGTGACCTTGTTAAATTCCTATGTTTTGAAATCTTTTGATCTAAAGAAGCCCTAATGACGAGGGTTCGACTCGTCAATGCCCATTGTTGGGCTTGGATTTTGGAGAAGGAGGGGACGCTGGAGATCACGGAAAGGCTAACAGACAAGCAACACAGGACACGAGGTTTACCCAGGTTTAGGCCCCCGGAGGGAAAACCCTACTCCTGCTTGTCTGCTCTTGATTGATGGCGAAGCCGAAAGTTACAAGCACTATAATAAATGTTTCCTTCTGCAATGACTGGGCCCGTTGGTCGTCATAGAAGGCGCCCCTTCTGCGACGAAAATCTCGGCTCGACTATGGCCGATGTAAAAAAAATCGGTTCCGTGCCCCTCTACTATGACGAAACCGCTAAAAATATGGAGGAAGCTCGACGGGCGCGTGGCAGAAGTAAGAGTTCTGCTTCCTCGCGAGATGTTGAGTTGCCGAATTATTTTTTTGCATGTGCGTCCCGGACATCAGTGACTATAGCGGACCAAAATTTTCGGTTACACCTCCCTGATTTTGAACTCGATAATGTTGTTCGATGCCTCTTCCGTTTAGTCAGGCTACTGGGTCCCGTATGTCTGCCTCACATTAGAGGAATCGTGTGTATGTTGGAATTTTTTCTTCCCTGTTCCGAACTTGATAGAGTTGCTCGATGCATCTGCCATTTAATCAGGCTGTTGGGTCCCATGTGGCATCCTCACATTAGAAGAAACGTGTGCATGATGGATTTTTTTCCTTGGATCATGCCTCCCTGATATGAACTCGATAACGTTGCTCATTCTATCTATCGTTAATCACGATGCTGGGGCCCACATGCTAGCCTCTCATTATAAGAATCATGTGTATGATGGAATTTTTCCCTTCGCTCCCGCTACCATGTTCCGAACTTGATAACGCTTATAGATGCATCTACAGTTTAATCACACACCTGGGCCCCACATGTCATCCTCTCATCAGAAGAAACGTGTGCATGATAAAAAAAATTCCTTGGCTCGTGCCTCCCTGATTTGAACTCGATAATGTTGCTCGAACTATCTGCCATTCATCACGATGTTGGGTCCCACATGCTAGCCTCTCATTAGAAGAATCATGTGTATGATGGAATTTTTTCTTCGCTACTGCTAGCCTGTTCTGAACTTGATTGCGCAGTCGTTTAATCACACATCTGGACCCACATGCCATCCTCTCATTAGAAGAAACGTGTGTATGATGGATTTTTTGCCCTCGGTCGCACTACACTATTCCGAACTTGATAACACTGCCAGATGCATAATCACGTAGCTAGGCCCCACGTGTCATACTCTCATTAGAAGAAACACGTGTATGATGGAATTTTTGCCCTCGGTCGCTCCTCCGTGTTAACTTGATAGCGTTGCTCACTGCATCAACCGTTTATACATGCTGGTGGGTCCCATATGTCAGTCTCACATTAGAAGAATAGTATGTATATGATGGAATTTTCTTCTTCTCTAGCGCTACCCTATTCCAAACTAGATAGCATTGCTCGACTAATCTGTCATTTGGTCACGCTGCTGGGTCCCACATGTTAGCATCTCATTAAAAGATCATATGCATGTTAGAATTTTTGCTCGCTCACGCCTACCTTATTCGAACTTGGCAATGCTTCTTGATGCAGCACCTATATAAGGTCTCTCTGGTGGGTCCCACATATCAGCCTATCCATAAATTTGGTCCATAGCCGGGTCCGAGATGTCAGCAACCTCTATGCAGGAAACGTGTCTATGCTGGGTCCCAAATGTTAGCCTCTATTTGAAGAAACGTGTGTATGTTGGACTGTTTTTTCGGGTTCAGTCCGCTGTTATGACCTTGGCAACATTGGTGAATTTTTTTTAGGAGACATGTGTCTATTATGTAGCATCAGTTTACCTGGACCCCAAATGTTAGCCTTATAGAGTACAAAAATTGTTAATCTACACTCCGGGTCCCACATGTCAGCCTTCTATGTACAGGAAACATGTCTATGCTGGATCACACATTGCAGCTTCTCTGTGCAGGAAATGTGTCTATGTTGGGTCCCATATGTCATCCACTATTTGAATTAAACATGTCCATGCTAGGTCCCACATGTCAACCTATATTTGAATTAAACGTGTGTATATATGTTGGACTATTTTTTCGGGTCGAATCCGTCATCCTGACCTTGCCAACATTGCTAGATGCAGAAGCAGTCTATCTGGGTCCCACATATCAGCCACTATTTGAATTAAACGTCTCCATGTTGGGTCCCACATGTCAACCTTTATTTAAATTAAATGTATGTATATATGCTGGACTATTTTTTTGGGTCAAGTCCGCCATCTTGACCTTGGCAACATTGCTAGATGCAGCAGTAGTTTATCTCTTTCCCAGATGTCATCCTAAGAGTATAAAAAGTAACTCAATATTAACACAATTTTGCTAGGATTCAAACTCGAGACCTCACCACCAATTGACTGGGTATCTTGCTACTACGGCAGAAATAGCTAATTGAATAGAATCATTAAGCCTTGCTATTATAACTTATTGATTTGTCTCTTTAAAAAGACTTTTTTGAACATTTTTATCTCCATTCAAATAATTAGGCGGCACTCCTAGCAGCTAAACTAAAAACGGTAGGCACTGTAAAAATATCTACAGGTAGAGTTTTTTAAACAATATTGAGAGGTGGGGGAAATTCCCAATAGGACAAATTAAAAAGAGTTTGCTATTCTACATGGGATGCTCTACATGGGATATACTCCATAGGCCATTCTCCATGGGCTCATTTCTCAAATTTCTCTGGGCTGTGGTCAGCAGTCCCCTTATACCCCTAAAAGGCTGAATTAAAATGTTCTAGGCTAAAGAGGGGCCGAATGAGCTAGATTTGTTCTCCTGGTATATAAAAAAATGCATTTTGCTATGGCTCGACCGGATTCAAAACAAAGATCTCAGAGAGGGACGGAAAGAAATCGGTAATTCATTTTGGCAGATATTTATATAAACTCTGCAGTACAAAATAAGATAGAAAATTTATCGACAGATTCGATGTTCACATTCAGTAGCACTTGACTAATTCAGCAGGATTTCAAAGTGAGTGATTCAGCAATATAAACACTAAAATACAATAGCAGTACTGAGAGAACCAGTTCTTGTTTCAGCTCTTAAAACCTTGTCACCCGATCGATCAGTTTGCCGTTTTCTCCAAACACACTCGACCATTGGAGCATGAAAAACTGACGATCGAGTCTGCTTTTAGTACCTTCTTCTCACATCAATGCCTGTGTGACCCCGATGCAACCCAAAATGCCCAAGTCTCATATATATTGAGATAAGGCTATGTTTTGAAAAAAAAGCAAGACTAACTACTGTACTTGATCTAAACAAGTACCATTACATCAGTATTAGTTATAGAAAACACTTTAGTAAGTAGGATTTGACAGATTCGGCAGTATAGAATAAGACCATAAAAACATCGACAGATTCCTAGTTCATATTCAGCAGCACTTGATAGATTCAACAACATTTCAAAGTGACCGATTCAGTAGTACATATAATTTCCAAAAGAAATGACAGATTCAGCAATGCAAACGATGAAACTCAATAGTGTTCTTCAATAGTTGCAGCGAGGCCATGACCCAAAAGGAAAGAGAGAGCATATTTTGCACTCGATCGGTCGATTTGAACAAATACCAGTACATATGTATTACTACAAAATAGATTAGCAGTACCAAACGTCCATACAAAATACACAGCATAAAGTATTGGCTTGTCCAAGTGCTGGTCGGGTCATACAAAATACACAGTGCTTTGTTTCCTGTATGTTAAGCTTTCCTTGTCACATTGTCACCTGGAGGCCCACTATGTCAACGACGTACTTTGGAAATAGGCATACATTATCACAACTTTGTTCCACCTCTCCCCAAACAAATTAAGTTTGTCACCAATATAAAGTAATTAATTAGTATGATGTTACCTATCTTAACATTGGGATCATCACAAGAAGATTTAGTTGTGCTATCTCACTCTTGAAACTTTTTGATGTTAGGGAAGATGGGATGGCTCTGGTCTTTGAACGAGGTTTTGTTTTTGTTTTTGCAAGCCCTCTAGAGCTGCATCCAGGATGACGAATATAGCTTTGCTGGAACGTTGCACTTCACTAAATTATAAGCTAGGCCGGCACACTACCGTGAACTAAATTAGTCATGTCACATCCTGGGGCATTACAGCTAGCAAGGCTGGCACGCTGATGTGCATGCCGACTAGAGTTAATAATGTCTTGTTTGACCAGATGATGTTTATTTACAACTCCTATATTCCTAAAAAAAATACTAGTGCGTACAGTACCTAGTAGTAGTACACTTGAACAAGAACTACTACTACTAGCAGTATTAGTTTGTTCAAAAGGATCATAATGTGGAAGAGAGGTGGTACAATACTACCAGTCAGTGGCAGAGCTAGCACATAATTTAAGCCTGGGCAAAGAGTATAGATATTATTGATTAGTTGAGTGTTTGCCCAACAAATCTCCTCTTTCTATCTTAGTTTTTTATAGTATTTCAGTGGAATTAACCAACTGAGCGCGGGCATGCCGGGCTGTGGATTTGCCACTTCTAGTAGTAGTACACTAGAAGTTTGTTTTAGTGCAAACATAGTACAGTAAATACTTGCACATTAGATCCTAGCACGATCAAATATCATGGTGTTCCAACACAATGCTTTACTATAGGGGTATAGTTATATACCTCCTCTTTACAAAATAGTTATAATTAAAAGCAGGCTGTCACCGCATTAATACACCTATGATATACTAGTAAATTGTTGATCAAATGGGTGATAAGATGCACATCTGATCACCTTCTCGCAGTTATCATGATCAAATACCAACACCTTAAAGGATGTGGTGGCAAGCTTCTTGAATACCAGAAAGTATCCTACCTTTAAGTCATGTGCATTACCAAAATCTAGCCATCCTTCGTCAAGGATAAACTTGCCATCTTGCTTCCTCAGGTCGATATCCTAGCTGCCGGATCTACAGATCTTCAGCTTGATGGCGTCCGGATACTCACTGCCCAATCATTGTTAAAAAGGTGATGGGTATGCTCCGCACGTCTAACCCACCCGATATTAACAGCATCTTGCAGAACTCGTCACAAGTGTTCTCCACATGGGTGTTCCTGGCTCGCCCCTCCATATGGATTGCACAGGCCTCTCCTTTCTTGCCCGCACACTGCCAAAAAATGCCCGTGGTCAAATAATGTCTCTACTAGTTGTCAATAATTGTGAAATACATTATTCGTTGACCGAAAAAATGTGCAACGATATTTTTATTATATTGTTCATAATTAATACTATTGGATTCGTATTAAAAACAATTTTAAACAATGATAGTTTGGGACCAACATTATTTATATATTTAGATTAATTTTTGGTTGAAGAAAAAACATGCAAAACGAGGAGGCCTTATTCCGGGGGATGGAGGGAGTAGAGTATAATATAAAGATCAGCTAAGAAAGTCCTTAAGTTGAGTAGTTTTCTTATCTATGTACTACACAAAGTCTTAACTCTAGCTAGCAGTCCATAATCGATTGGTACAGATACAGAACACCCACGAACAAAAGAACAGACGAACATGATGAGCTCTATCTATTGCCGATGCTAGAGATGCATACATATACTTGAAATTTTGGCAAAAATCAGGGTAGGGCAGCAGATGCCATAAATTGGCCTCCAAAACCATCATCAGCCGTGGAACAATCAATACTACAAAATTTGACCTTATTAGTATCATAATTCATCGTAGATCTAGCCCTAGAACTTGCTTGCATGTGTAAAACTGTACTACTAGATGAGAACTACTAGTACTCAACACCAAACCAATGTTAACCAACCTGTAGTACTATATGAGAACTACTAGTACTCAACACCAAACCAATGTTAACCTACCGCCAATAAAATCTTGACCGCATCTCATCACCAAGATCAAGGGTTTTGGGGATTATGTACATACCGCACTGCCACCAGAATGTCTGAGGGATGCGACGACTCTATAGATGAGGTTGCAGGGGCCGCCGCCCGCCGCCTAAGATGAGTAAGTTGCGACGGTGGTGGTCGTCAATGGAGCAAAGCGCAATGTCGATAAAATTAGAGAGACAAGGAGTGCATGTGAGAGAGATCTGGAGCTGGGGCTGGGGCTGGTGAGGGAATAAATGCAGTGAGGGAAGACGTATGCTGTGGACAAAGCAAATCGAATGGCTGCCAATACAGTACTACTAGACCTACTGTAAAAAATTGGGCACGACAGCTTGAGTGTTTGCATAGGAAAACATCAAACACATAAATACGAAAGTATATTACATGGTGCCTACAGGCAATACTGGATATGATGTTGCAAGTGCTAATACTACAATACAGTATGAAAGTAGTACGTATGTAGAATTGTAAATTATATGGTGACTACTACTAGCTATAGAAATGATGTTGCGAGTGCTATTAATATGAAAGCTCGAGGCAGGGCTGGCACGAACCACATTGGCGCCTCGATCATTTGCTCCCTATGTTCAGCTTCCGTGTAGTTAAGTGACGAACCTATGGCAGGACCCCATTGACGTGCATGCGGATCCAATCTACAATTGGCTATGGGTGATGTTGGGAGCGCACGTGTGTAGCAAACACACAGTTTGTCTTGAACACTAGCAGAGCTACAGCAGCAGGTTTGGTATTTTTAGGAGGGTCGAGGACTAATGGATGGTTGATTCTCACAAACACTGATCTCCTATCAAGATTGTTCCTTATGATCCAGTCCGGTGCTACAGGGTCATCCCAATCAAAGACCCTGCTGAAAACATGGCAGTGGAGCAAGGGATAAGAGGGCAGCTCTCTACCCATGTATGACACTGGATCACCATGGCTGTTGGTTCATGCACCCCTGGTGTGAATCCACAGGATACCCCAGCCCTAGCCTGACTCTGCCAAGTACCAGCTGCGTGATGTAATATCTTCAGCCTAGGCATCGTCGCCAGCTTGGATGTTTGCCGGCTCTTCAATTACTGGAGCCTATATGACACGGGGACCTGCAAGTATACCTGTGTGTGCATTTCAGTTAGCAAAGGTATCACTAACAATGGAGTTGTAAGTAATTTATAAATTTTACTTTTGGACAATGGAACTCACTCCACTTGGTCGGTTTTTAGACCAGAACATCTCCTCGCGGCTCTGTCACCACGTATACGCAATCAATACGACCAGTGACTAGTTACCGCAATGGCATCGACATACTTTGTTGGTGCAAGATAGTCATTCCGAAGGATAGTCCAGTCCCTATCATAAGGAAAATCTATGGTAGCAATGAATTTGTCAAACACCGCCATCGCCATGGTTGTTAAATCTGTATGGTATACTTATTATCTGTATCTTCAGCAGCTCGATACTCACTTGCTTGTAGCTATAAGTGCATGGGGGCCCGGGGAAACCTCGACACCGCATGGATGAATATCAACACCCTACACAGGTGGCATCTTGATATGCCGTAAACATATCTATAATTTTTGATGTTTCATGCTTGTTTAGTATCTACTTTTCATTGCTTTGTCCACACTTTGAGGTGTTTTTATATGTTTTTGGTACTAACCTATTAACAAGTTGCCACAGTTCCAGTTGCCTGTTTTCTGCTGTTTTTGGTTCCAGCAAAGCTAGTAAGGAAATATTCTCGGAATTGGACGGGACAAAAGCCAAAGTCAATATTTCATCGAGGAGAACACGGATTCCAGAGGATATACGGAGGGGAGCCACAGGGCGGCCGCACCCCCCAGGCGCGGGACCACCCTAGGTCGTGCCTAGTCAGGGTGTGGGCCCCCTGTCCGCCTCCCTACCTCGCCTCTTCGCCTATAAGAAGTCACTGATTCCTACAGCCTAAGCACCCTATCAATATTCCATGAAACCGCCTGTAGCTGCCGCCACCATCGTCCCTAGATCAGGGGAGATCTGAAGCTCTTCCTGGCACCCTGTTAGAGGGGAGATCATCCCGGAGGCCTTCTTATTCATCATTCCAGCCTCCGGTATGAAGCATCAGTAGTTCCACCTTGGACTACGGGTCCATGTAGTAGCCAGATGGTTGTATCTCCTCCTTTGTGCTTTCATGTCTAGATCTTGTGAGCTCCGTTCATGATCAAGATCTCATTTATTTGTAATCATGCATGTTGTGTTTGTGGGAATCCGATGGATATTAAGATTACTATGTCAGTTTGATTAATGATTTTGTCTTATTGATTCTATCATGTCTGTGTTGTTTGTGATCTTGCATGCTCTCTGTTGTTAGTAGCTATCTTGGCCAAGTAGTTGCTAGTGACTCCAAGAGGGGGTATTTATGCTCGATAGTGGGTTCATGCCTCTATTTAATCGAAGGGAAGTGACAAAAATCTCTAAGGTTGTAGATGTGATGTTGCTACTAGGGAGAAAACAACGGTCTCTTGTTCATGGAACAAGTGGATTGTTTACCTTACACACTTTGCTTAAAGCAGTTGTTTGTTGCTTGCAACTTAATACTGGAGGGGTTTCAGATGATAACCCAAAGGTGGACTTCTAGTCATAGATGCAGTTGGATGGCGGTCTATGTATCTTGTTGTATTGCCCAATCGAATCTCATAGGATCTTGATGTCTAGTATTGCATTGTTAAGCCTTGCTTAGTCCTGTCAATTGCCCTGCTATAATTTGTTTACCCAGCATGCCTTGTTTGTTTATCTAAGGAGAACACCTCTAGTGAACTATGGACCCCGGTCCAATATTTACCATTGATACATCTTCCACTTTTACTGTTTACTTTCTGCAAACCACTATTACCTTCCACACCATACCGTTAATCCTTTGTTACAGCAAACCAGTGAGATTGACAACCTCGTTGTTCGTTGGGGCAAAGTCTTGAGTTTGTGTTGTGTAGGTCTCCAACTTGCTAGCAACACCTTTGAATCGTTTCCTTCCTCCTACTGGTTCGATAACCTTAGTTTCTTACTGAGGGAAAACTTGCTGTTGTGCTCATCATACCTTGCTCTTGGGGTCTCCCAACGAGGCGTTGAACACACCATCAAGCTCTTTTCTGGCGCCGTTGCCGGGGAGGCTAAGGACGTCTTCACAAGGGGAGTCCTTCACAACCTTTATCTTTACTTTGTTTTTGGTTTGCTTAGTTTTGTTTGCTTAGTTTCTTTTGCTTGGTTTTGTTTGCCTTTTTTTATCAAAAACTCCAAAAAAAAATAGTTTTGTTTGGTTTGCTTTCTCTTATCAAAAACACAAAAAATTAGTTCCTGCTCTAGTTGCCACCTTGCTATAGCTCACCATGTTGTTCCCCAAGTTCACCCTGGAGGACCTTTCAATAGGTAGTGGCTCTATAATTGGGAAACACAATATTGAAGAATTCTTTAATCATGTTATAAAACATGAGGATATTGAGGATAAATTTATAGCAGAACTTGTTCCTAATTACGAAATTGCTACAGCTTCTTTAGTTCATATGTTGGAGGCTAGGTTTGTTAACCTGAAACCCATGATGCAAATTTTGTTTATCAAACTAAAAGAAGAAGAGGATCCTGAAAAGATAGATTTTATCCTAGAAACTTTACTAAAAGAGTTCAATGATGTTGCTAAGGAGGCCAAAAAGGTCTTTGAACGTTTTAATATGCTAGGCTCATGTGTAGATGTTATGGGTACTTTAGATAAAACCAAACCTAGAGAGGAATTCAAGATACCCATACCTTTTAAAATCGTAGGAATGCATGAAGCCTCTGAAAAGAATTTTGATTGGATTGTTCCTGAAAATACTTTTGATGAAAGTAGTAAACCAAGGAGAGACGAGAAGGGATCCTCCAAAACTCATTTGGATGAGATACCCTTCATAGTCGAAGAGTTTTCAAGTATTGATGTTAATGCTTCTTCATTTGAAAATACTTGATTTCTTGCTTCTTGTGCCTAACTTAAAGGCGTTAAAGAAAAGTACTTGTTGGGAGATAACCCAAGAGTTTTCTTGAGTCTTGGAAGTTATTACTTCAGTAATGACCTTGATACGTTGGAAACGTATCTATAATTTTTTATGCTCCATGCTTGTTTAGTATCTACTTTGCTTTACTTGTCTACAATTTGAGGTGCTTTTTACATGTTTTCTGGTACTAACCTATTAAGAAGTTGCAATAGTGCCAGATGCCTGTTTTCTGCGGTTTTTGGTTTCACAAAAGTTAGTAAATAAATATTCTCGGAATTGTACGGGACGAAGGACAAAGTCAATAACTTTCACTAGGGAACAAGAAGTCCAAAGGAGAGCCCGAGGGGCCGGCCAGAGGGGCCTGACCCCCCCAGGCGTGGGTAGGCCCTAGCCCGCGCCTGGCTAGGGTTTGGCCGCCCTGGCGGCCGCCTCGGTCTCCCCCTTCGCCTATAAGAAGCGCCCGATGCAGAAACTCTCAGGACCTGATCAATATTCCACGAAACCGCCTGTAGTCGCCGCCACCATCGTCCCTAGATCGGGGGATCTGAAGCTCTTCCCAACACCCTGCCGAAGGGGAGATCATCCCGGAGGCCTTCTCTCCGGTATGATTTGTGAGTAGTTCCACCTTGGACTATGGGTCCATGTAGTATCTAGATGGTTGTATCTCCTTCTTTGTGCTTTCATGTATAGATCTTGTGAGCTCCGTTCATGCTCAAGATCTAATCTATTTGTAATCATGCATGTTGTGTTTGCAAGGATTCGATGGATATTGAGATTATTATGTTAGTTTGATTAATGGTTCTATCTTTATGATTCTATCATGTCTTGTTGTTTGTGATCTTGCATGCTCTCTGTTGCTAGTGGTAATCTTGGCCAAGTAGTTGCTAGTGACTCCAAGAGGGAATATTTATGCTCGATAGTGGGTTCATGCCTCTAGTTTCCAAGGGAACTGACATTAATCTCTTCGGTTATAGATGTGATGTTGCTACTAGGGAGAAAACAACGGTCTCTTGTTCATCGAACATCTAGACTGTTTACCTTACACACTTTGATTAAAAAAGTTGTCTGTTGCTTGCAACTTAATACTGGAGGGGGTTCGGATGATAACCTGAAGGTGGACTCTAGTCATAGATGCAGTTGGATTATGGTCTATGTATATTGTTTTATTGCCCAATCAACCTCATAGGATCTTTCTGGCTAGTAATTGCATTGTTATGCCTTGCTCAGTTTCTGTCAATTGCCCCGCTATAATTTGTTTACCCTTCATGCCATGTTGTTTATCTAAGGAGAGCACCTCTAGTGAACTATGGACCCTGGTCCAATCTTTACCATTGATACATCTTCCACTATTACTTTTTACTTGATGCAAACCATTACCTTCCACACCATACATTTAATCCTTTGTTACAGCAAACCGGTGAGCTTGACAACCTCACTGATTCGTTGGGACAGAGTCTTGAGTTTGTGTTGTGCAGGTCTCCACATTGCTTCCAACACCTGTGTGACGTTTCCTTCCTCCTTCTGGTTCGATAACATCGGTTTCTACTGAGGGAAATCTTGCTGTTGTACTCTTCATATCTTGGTCTTGGGGTTTCCAACGAAGCACTCTTCCTCCCTGTTGAGTGTAGCATCAAGTAATTTCTGGCGCCGTTGTCGGGGAGGCTAAGGACGTCTTCACTAGGGGAGTCCTTCACTTCCTTTCTCTTTACTTTGTTTTTAGTTTGATTTGTTTCTTTTGCTTGGTTTTGTTTGACTCTTTTCAAAAAACTCAAAAAAAATTAGTCTAGCTTGGTTTGCTTGCCTTATTCAAAAACACCAAAAAAATTAGTTCTTACTCTAGTTGGTGGTCTGTCATTGCCTTGCTTGGTCATGTTTTCCATCAATGGATGGTTTCTTTGAAACTAGTTCTTATTGGCAAGGTGGGTTCACGGAAGAACAAAAGTATTATTATAAGGAACACCGTTTGTCACAAAAAGGGAAACACTTATGGGAACAAATTGATAAGTTGAATACTATTGCTAGAGACGTGTGCTCTACATATAATGTTACTTATTGCTTTGATAAATCTTGTTGCTGTAGGAGGTATAAACATCTGCCTTTTCAATGTGAGTATAACGATAATGTTACCATATATTCTTATGTTAAAGGAAATTATGACTTTTATGATGTGGAACAAATTGAAGAATTTATTGCCTTCAAGGGTGCATTTGAACTTGTCAGTTTGCTTGAAAATACTGATGATGCACCTTATGAACATGAGGTTTATGAGATACTTAAATTTTGCTTGAATATTCTTGAATATTTTAATAGATGCTTCCCACAGATGGAAGAAAATGGCTATATTCTTGAATATTTTAATAGATGCTTCCCACAGATGGAAGAGACTAATGCCTTGCAGGAGCCTATGGAAGAAGAAATTGTTGAAACTGGAAGCTCATTAGATGAAAAAGAGGAGGAGAGTGATGAACAAAAGGAGGAAGAATGGATCTACCCATGTCTACCTTCTAATGAGAGTAACTCTTTACCTCTTATATTATTTGATTGTCCCCCATGCTTACCAAAGGAGGATGAATGTTATGTTCCCGTGAATCCTTTTGAAATATCTACTTTGGATAGAACCTGTGAAGGTTTTAATCCCACTATTTTTGAGCTTGATAGAAATTATGTGTTTGTAGATCATGAAAAGCCTGCTTTATGTGATAGTTATATTGTTGAGTTTATTCATGATGCTACTGAAAGTTATTATGACAGAGGGAAACATGGTCTTATGTATCTCAACAATATTAAGTTTCCCCTCTTCATGATGAAAATCTTGAAGTTGCACTTGTTTTGTTTTCCCATTCTTGTTACTATGTGCTTCTTTGATTTATTTTCTTACAAGATTCCTATGCATAGGAAGTGGGTTAGACTTAAATGTGTTTTGAATTTGCTTCTTGATGCTCTCTTTGACTTCAATTCATAATTCTTATGAGAGCATCTTCTCAAACTTTATGTGCCTAACTTAAAGACGTTAAAGAAAAGTACTTGTTGGGAGATAACCCAAGAGTTTCCTTGAGTATTGGAAGTTATTACTTCAGTAATAACCTCTTCTTATCCTTTTTGTTTACTTTTTGTGCCAAGAATGACCTCTAATGAGAGGGAAGTAAGACTTAGAGAGTTGTTGTCCCGAAACAGATTACTGTCCTCCACCAAAAACATTCGTGAGGACTCTCTGTAACTTGGATTGAGCTCAAAATTTACGAATAAATACCCCAGTACGTTGGATAACTTTAGTTAGTTCAACACTTTTTGATTTGAGCAACATAAGATGTTCAAAAAAATTCGTTTCTACCTGCTGGTCCGTTTTGACAGATTTCTGCCATTATTTGCATTTTCTTCTTATTGATTCCTTTTTGAGCTCTCTTTAGATAAATTGAGTTTCTTTGAAGGAGTTACTTCATTAGCTTGTCTTTTAGTGTAAATCCTTGCTGTTCCAAAGCTTTGCCAGCGGTCTAATATCTTTTGAATAAGCTAATGTTGCTAATGAAGATTGTGTGAAGTTTTGTATGAAGGAAAAATTTCAGGTGTAGAGAGAGAATGATGCAATGAGATGAAGAATGGACAAAAGATCAAGCTTGGGGATTCCACCATGGTGTCACCCCAATAAATATCCAAGAGGTACAAGCGTCAAAGCTTGGGGATGCCCAAGGCATCCCCTTCTTCATCAATAAAAAGCGCAGGTCTGTCTAGACACTTCGTTTTTATTGTTTCATGCACAGTTGTGTTGTTATTGGAGTGTCTTAGTTTTTGTTTGCTTTGCTTAGTTTGTTTAGGTTGCTTTAGTAGTTTGGACCCCCGTTCTCGCTGTGTTGTTTCGCAAATAAGTTTGCTTGGTGTTTGGAAAAGAGTAGTAAGTTCTTGCTTGAAGTGCAGGAGGAGCTTGCATTGACTGTGACTTAGACTTTAGCATGACATGCTAGGTGTTGTTTTAGCATTATTCTTAGTGATTATTGATGTATCATGTCTTGTTCCAAACAATTGGGATTTCTTAGTGTGCCTTGAAGAAATTATGTGTTGTTTAAGCATGCAAAAGCATAGTATTATGGTATTCTCCTTTGATGTTTTGCTTGGTTTGACTTGGCACATGCTTACACCATGTTATGACTATGACAAGTCACCATCAGCCTCTATGATCATTTAGTCCTTGAATTGTAGTACCACTCTTTGCTTTGATTAGTTTGCTTTGTTGCATTGCATAATTATGGCCATTATTGCTCTCTTAGTTGGTTGCTCCCAGTCTTTTGCTAGCCTCCAGTTGTATGAGTAAGTTCTACTCATGCTTCCAACTCCCAAGAAACCAAGTTATTTCAAAGTGTCCACTATAAACTCCTATGCATGGTGTGTTACACCATTCCAATTATATTCTTGTTTTCAACTATCTTCCAATTAAAAACTATTTTGTTATGTGAAAACTTAGTGATTAAAGCCCTCACGAACTTGATGGCACATTTTATTCTTTGCCCCTAATAAACTTGAATCATTGAGGCAACTTAGTTGTATATGATTGCACTTATAAGATGGGATTAGCAGAACCGTCCTGTCACGGGGAACGTTTTCAACATTGCACTTGTACTTTTTGTACACCATTGATATCATGCTCTTCTGTCTATGGATGTTACCGGTGTGAAATGAAGTGGGAACTTGTAAGTCCATGTAGTTTGTATTCTGTGTTAGAGAAACTCCTGGGACGCTAGCCTAAGCCATGCCTAATCATGGTGGAAACTTGCAGCATCACCATAGTGACATCTATGAAGCATTCTTCTTATAAAAAAGAGATACAAAGTGAGAAAAGAGGAAAGAGAGAAAAAGCACCATATTCCCATGGTACATAAGAAGATTGCTTAGATGCTCATTGTCTGCTTGCCTTGTCATTTTGGTTATGGGAAAGCTCCTGTACCATGTGCAAGGGGGTACCCCGTTGGCGGTTCTCAATGATATGCAAATACTTACAGTCACAAGAACTTGCCTATGCCCTAAGTTGAGTATCCATGAGGTGTAGCCCTCATAGTCAAGGGACTTGAGATTGCCAACTTATACTTTGTCAACCATATACTCTAGCTTTGCCACTTTAACCTTAACCACTTCAAGATGCTTATGATAGGGGCAATGAGGGCTGAAAGCTAACAAGTACCATAATTTTTGGAAGCTCTTTTTGAAACTTGTAATCCCTGGTTCCTTTACAAAAAGGCCTTTCTTTCATCATTATTGAGTCTCCACCTTCTACCTTTAGGCACCATTAAGAGAGCATAGTTGTCATTCTGTGTGCAGTGTTCCAAAGCTTATTAATTGATGCATATTGTGTTATTACTTGTTCTTGTGCTACTTGTTTCTAGTCACCCTTGTGAACTTTGAAGGTGTCCTATGCATCTATATTGCTACTCTATGAGGGACAAGCTAATTGCCACTATGCTATCTTTTCTGCATGTGAAACAAACAAACGTTTTTCAATGCATATTATTCATGATCTTTGTTTGTAGCTTGCCATGTTGCATGCAAAATTACTATGTCCTATTGTTAGAACTCCATCTTTCATGCACATGTTTAGAGTTCTTTGATCCCAGTTTTCAATGCTTACAAATGGTTGGATATTTATTGTGAGGGTGCATGTCACCTCAAAAATTATTCTTTTATCACTTACCTACTCGAGGACGAGTAGGAGTTAAGCCTGGGGATGCTGATACGTTGGAAACGTATCTATAATTTTTGATGCTCCATGCTTGTTTAGTATCTACTTTGCTTTACTTGTCTACACTTTGAGGTGCTTTTTACATGTTTTCTGGTACTAACCTATTAACAAGTTGCAACAGTGCTAGATGCCTGTTTTCTGCTGTTTTTGGTTTCAGAAAAATTAGTAAAGAAATATTCTCAGAATTGGACGGGACGAAGGACAAAGTAAATAACTTTCTGTGGGGAACAAGAAGTCCAGAGGAGAGCCTGAGGGGCCAGACCCCCCTAGGCGCGGGTGGGCTCTAGCCCGTGCCTGGCTACGGTTTGGCGGCCACCTCGGTCTCCCCCTTCGCCTATAAGAAGCCCCTGATGTAGAAACTCTCAGGACCCGATCAATATTCCACGAAACTGTCCCTATCCGCCGCCACCATCGTCCCTAGATCAGGGGAGATCTAAAGCTCTTCCTGACACCCTGCCGGAGGGGAGATCATCCGGAGGCCTTCTCTCCGGTATGATTTGTGAGTAGTTCCACCTTGGACTATGGTTCCATGTAGTAGCTAGGTGGTTGTATCTCCTCCTTTGTGCTTTCATGTATAGATCTTGTGAGCTCCGTTCATGATCAAGATCTAATCTATTTGTAATCATGCATGTTGTGTTTGCAGGGATTCGATGGATATTGAGATTATTATGTTAGTTTGATTAATGGTTCTATCTTTATGATTCTATCATGTCTGTGTTGTTTCTGATCTTGCATGCTCTCCTTTGCTAGTGGTTATCTTGGCCAAGTAGTTGCTAGTGACTCCAAGAGGGAGTATTTATGCTTGATAGTGGGTTCATGCCTCTAGTTTCCAAGGGAAGTGACAATAATCTCTTCGGTTGTAGATGTGTTGTTGCTACTAGGGAGAAAACAACGGTCTCTTGTTCATGGAACATGTGGACTGTTTACCTTACACACTTCTCTTAAAGCAGTTATCTGTTGCTTGCAACTTAATACTGGAGGGGGTTTAGATGATAACCTAAAGGTGGACTTCTAGCCATAGATGCAGTTGGATTACGGTCTATGTATATTGTTGTATTGTCCAATCAACCTCATAGGATCTTTCTGTCTAGTAATTGCATTGTTATGCCTTGCTCAATTCCTGTCAATTGTCCTACTGTAATTTGTTTACCCTTCATGCCATGTTGTTTATCTAAGGAGAGCATCTCTAGTGAACTATGGACCCCGGTCCAATCTTTACCATTGATACATCTTCCACTCTTACTTGTTTACTTGCTGCAAACCATTACCTTCCACACCATACGTTTCATCCTTTGTTACAGCAAACCGGTGAGCTTGACAACCTCATTGATTCGTTGGGACAGAGTCTTGAGTTTGTGTTGTGCAGGTCCCCACGTTGCTTCCAATACCTGTGTGATGTTTCCTTCCTCCTTCTAGTTCGATAACCTCGGTTTCTACTGAGGGAAATCTTGTTGTTGTACTCTTCATACCTTGCTCTTGGGGTTTCCAACGAAGCACTCTTCCTCCATGTTGATTGTATCATAAGACCTCTCCTTATCCTCTTTGTTTTCTTTTTGTGCAAAGAATGACCTCTAATGAGAGGGAAGTAAGATTTGGGGAGTTGTTGTCCCGAAACAGATTTTTGTGCTCCACCATAAATATTCGTGAGGAGTCTCTATAAGTCGTATTGAGCTGAAAATTTATGAATAAATCCTTCAGTATGTTATATAACTTTCGTTAGTTCAACACTTTTTGATTTGAGAAACATAAGGTCTTCGAAAAATAGGTTTCTACCTGCTGGTCTGTTTTGACAGATTTCTGCCATTATTTGCATTTGCTTCTTATTGATTCCTTTTTGGATTCTTTTTGGGAAATTGAGATTTTTGAAGGATTTGCTACAGTAGATTTCGTTTTTAGTGAAAGTTTTGCTGTTCCAAAGCTTAGCCCAAGGGTCTATTATCTTTTGAATACACTAATGTTGCTAATGAAGATTGTGTAAAGTTTTGTATGAAGGAAAAATTTCAGGTGTAGAGAGAATGATGTAATGAGATAAAGAATAGACAAAAGATCACGCTTGGGTATGCCACCCCAGTGTGACCCCAAGAAATATCCAAGAGGCACAAGCGTCAAAGCTTTCATCAATAAAAAGCTTAGGTCTTTCTAGACACTTCGTTTTTATTGTTTCATGCATTTTTGTGTTGTTCTTGGAGCATCTTAGTTTTTTTCTTTTCTTAGTTTGTTTAGTTTTCTTGAATAAAATAGTTTGGACCCCCATTCTCGCTGTGTTGTTTCAAATAAGTTGATTGGTGAAGGAAAGGAGTGGAAAGTTCTTGCTTGAATAGTGCAAGAGGAGCTTGCTTTGACTGTGACTTAGACTTTAGCATGTCATGCTAGGTGTTGTTTTGAACTTATGCTTAGTGATTATTGCTGTAGCATGACTTGTTCCAAACAATTGGGATTGGTTAGTGTGACTTGAAAGAATCATTCTTTGTTTTAGCATGCAAAAGCATGTTGGGCCACGCGGAGATAAAACAAAAAATTTCCTCTAACGTGGTGATCCCAAGATCCAGCTGAGGTAAAAGGCCACGAGGTTTACCACTAGACGTGCAGTTGCGGATTACTAATGAAGCGCGTCAGTTGATGCAGTGCAGTCCTTTGCGATCCGATCGTCGTGGTGCTGATCGTATAGCACCTCTGCTGGCATCCACACGTGCAAGGAGGAGCACCGGCGGTGAACTGCTAGGTTCGGTACGACGGCAGGACTCTTGTGGACCTAGGGTTTCCAACACATGGAATGACCTAACCGATCAACGATTAACCTTTCTAGGTTACGGTGCTCCACTATATATAGGGAGTGAACGTGGGCTCTACTCGTGCGGCCCATTCACTGAAGCCCATATAATATTAGTCCCTGTGAGTCCGACTCACTAACTCAGTCCAAATCAGGCTCGGGTCCAACCCAACTAGATTTCCAGTTCAGATCCAATCCGAAATTTCTCCCGCTCTTAAGTGTGTGACCCCACAGGCTCATGGCTACTCGGACACGATTGGAGTCCAACTCTCAATCGATCAGTCGGTAGCGGCTCCTAGCAGAACGTGCCGACTCCCAAGTAACAAAGAGTCGTGACGACTTGCCTTTCCAATGTGACTTGCGTCCGAGTCCCTTTTGCCTCACGATATACCTTGTTAGACTATAGGAGAATAATTGTCATCCCTTAAATAGTCCGACTCTCTTCTCGATCCGAGATAAGTGATTCACCCGACTAACTCTTAGTCGATCGCCTCGGTTAACACTTAACCTAGTCGTGTATGGCCATGCTTTCCGAATCATATCTCACGAGAGGGCCCAGAGAATATCTCTCCAAGTGGAGGGGCAAAATCCCATCTTTGTTATTCACATCATGCAGCTTTATAACTGCCCGATTTACCTTACGGATCAGTGTTTGATAGAACCTAAGTCGGTGATCCTCAACTCGGATTATGCAATAACCTCAGGTCTAAGGATTACATTGATTGAGATATACAAATGACAACTTGTTCGTTGTACCTCAATATGGGTCAATCCGACTCGCTAAACTCGAATCTGTGTAAGTTGGAATAGCATCTCCATGCCCATGACAAGTGGAACCTAGTCATCAAGCCAACTTTCACATTGGTCTAAGTTGTGTGTCCAGCACAACCTCAATGACCAAGGATATTTAGTACAAACAACATGAATGCATAGTTCCACAACCGAATCACATATTCAATGATACAAATCAGATGTTTATACAAGGACTACTTAATATCTTTATGAATACAATGGGAAATATCATCATACATGATTGCCTCTAGGGCATATTCCCAACAAAGCATAGTTTTGCGGTATTCTCCTTTGATGCTTTGTTTGGGTTGACTTGGCACATTCTCACACCATGTTATGACTATGAACAAGTCACCATAGCATCTATGATCATTTAGTCCTTGACTTGTAGTACCACTCTATGCTTTGATTAGTAATGTTTTGTCGCTCTGCATGATTATGGCCATTATTGCTCTCTTAGTTGGTCGCTCCCAGTCTTTTGCTAGCCTCCACTTGTATGAGTAAGTTCTACTCATGCTTCCAACTCCCAAGAAACCAAGTTATTCCAAAGTGTTACTAACCAGGCACTGTTTGTGCAGTTGTTCCAAGTGGTGGAAGGTTGGCTTCCTCCCGCCAACGACGAAAGCTCGAACGAGTCCACCGAGGACGAGAGGGAATCCTCCTCCGGCAAGGAGAATGTCAGAGGCGATGATGACGACGATGATGAAGATAACGACGAAGCCATGGAGGTCGCCACACCCGAGGTTCGGAAAACTCGCGGGCAACGGAAGCGCGAGCTCAAGGCCAGCAAGAGCCTCAAGGCTCACGACAGGGGCAAATACGAAGCCCTCGAACATACTTCACGGCGTATGGCTGCACCATTGAAGAAGAAGTCTCCAAAGAAGAAGGGGGCGCCCAAGGTAGTGTCGCCGCCTCGATCCGCGACTAGCTCTGAGGCGACTAGCGCGGCTGGGGCCGGGGCATTGGCAATGGTGACCGAGGCGGCCAGTGCGGCCATGGTGGAAGACAAGGTACCATTGGCATCGCTTCCGCCGCCATTCTCAGCAGTCACCAGGCTTGGAGCTGCTCCACCCGCAGAGGCATCACCATCGAGGGAGGCGCCCACATCGACCGGAGGGGAGCTTCCTGCCGCGGCCTCATCCTCGAAGAAGGCCTCCGTGTCTTGGGCTCTGACCCTGGTTGAGACGGGCATCATCCGGAAGCTGGGCCCGGAATTAAAGAAGCCGGTGCATATCCGCACCAGCCTGCGCTTCATCCCAGTCATTAGGTAAATGTCTTGGTGTATCCTCTTGAACCACCAGTTCGTATTTGTCGGGCAAGCTGAAGGGACGAAGAAGATGAAGGGCGACGAGGTCATCACGATCTCAGACAAGACAGTCGGTGCCCCAAGTGGATCTCCTGGTGGAGCGGATGCAACCGTGGAGGCCGTCGTCGACGCGGGGTCACAACAGATAGACCTTGTGGCGCTGGTCAGGGCGTCGGGCCCTTCGACGAGTTCTGCAGGGTAGGCGGTGGAAACCTTCCCTCGCTTTATGGAAAGGGCCTCCACCACGAGTGTCTCGGTGCAATCGGGCCAAGCGCCCGAGGTTTTGGGCTTGGAAGTCGAGCAGCGTCATGGGCGCACGCCTCTTGTTCTCCCTTCGGTGGATGCGGTCGAGCTGCACAGCATGCTGGGCGCGGCTATTCAGGTATGTCTAGTCCCCGAGGATCTGGTCACTGAATTTTTCTTCGATGTCCAGTCCCCGAGTGGCTAATCGTTGAATTTGAGTGGCTAGGCACATAGGAATTTGTTCGATGTTTGCTGATGTTTGGTCGTGTCTGTGCAGGGCCTCTAGCTTGAGTTGGCGGAGCGACTGGCCGCCAAGGAGCGTCTGGAGAAAGACCTCCGCTCCGTGAAAGAGGTGAACAAATAGCTGCAAGCGACTACTAGTAGGTTTTTGAGGTACCCTTCTCCATAATTGTCTTGTTTCTGATGTTGATCTCACACTTATGTTGCTGTGCAGAGGGACATTCAGCCGTGGTAACAAAAGCTCGCGAGGGTTTGGTCCCTGCTAGGGAGTTGACGACTGTCCAGTCGTCATTGACCGTCGCAGAGAAGCGAGTGGTCAATCTTGAGCGAGAGCTCAAGGCTGCAAAGGCGGAGGTGAGCTCGTCGGATGAGAGGGCGAAGGCGGCTGTCGCTGCCGCGGAGGAAGAGAGGAAGGTATCGGATGCTCTCGTCGCGGGGCTGCAGACTGATCTGTCAGGTCTTCAAGACTTCATTACGGGGCGCTGCCGTCCCCTTATTGGTGAATTCCATCGTCTTATTGTTTGATCGTACTAGCGAGTCCCCGAGCATGTGGGTCGCTGTTGTCATTGTGTCCTGAGGGGGTGGATTTGAGTCTTGCATCCTTCTGACGCTGAACTGCTTGTGCTTCCGCATGGAAAATTCTTGATGACAAGCCCGAGGCTTAGTCCTACGACGCGCGCAGTGTGTCACCATGCTGGTGGATCCTGCCGCACTTTCGGGACCTGTATTCGCGCCTACCTTCAGGATATCTTGCCGACGGAGGTGATCCACAGTGAACTCACTAAGGTCTGGCGCTACTTGGAGAGGGCTCCTGTGGTTGTGGAGTTCATGTTGCGATCGGTTTTCCGCCGTGGGGCTACGACTGCGCTGAGCCTTGGGCTCGCGCACTTCCCTGACGACTTCGACCTCGATGACATCACCAGCGGGTTTCCCTCGTCGACTGGATCGGGCGAGATCTCCGACGTGCTGAAGTTGACCGATCGGGCCATGTTCTACTCCAATCGTGTGTTGGCAATGGGTGATCTTCTGCCGTATCAAGAGACGATCGTCGCCCCAAACGACCCCGAGCCGGTGCATCGCGACTTCAAGGTGGAGCAGCCTTTCCGATCGGTGATGGCGGGCGCCTTGACGATGTATCCGTCAAACCCGTGGTTTCCCTTTATCCATGTCCGCGGTAGCGATGGCGCGTCGTCGTCGAAACCTGCAGAGTAGACGACTTTGCTGATTGGCGTTAGTTGTAAGAGGTATATTCCTGTCCTTGTAAGCGAATAAAATTTGTTGCCATAAGGAATGCATGTATGCTTTTGTGAGCTTTGAGTTGTGTATGGATTATTTTGTTGTGCGAGTCCCCGAGTGGAGGGATACGGGTAGGGTACACTAGCGCAAATCAAAAAAATTCTACCATGTAAACCAGGAATACTGTTGTCATAGATCACGGGATTACCACTAGACGCGCAGTTGCGGAAATTGATGAAGCACGTTGAGGCAGTGCAGACGTTCTACGTCTCCTCCTTTTCCTCGTCCCATGAGCAGCTCCCCTTGCGCGGCTTGTCCAAGTGCCACAGATACAGCACCTCCGAGGTATCCACACGTGCGGGGTGGAAGCGTCAGACGCCGGACTGCTAGGTCCACGCGCGACACAGGCGTGAGGAGTGGCGACTGGGTAGAATGGTCTCACCCTGGTCAGCTCGCCCCGCCCTCTCTTATATAGACGTCCCTAGTGGGCTTCTATGTTAGCATCCCATTAGTAGCCTAAGCCTGGTCTAATTCGGATCCAATCCTCATTAGGCTTCCAACCCCTTAAGTGCGATGTAGACATGACATGGATACACTTATTCTGTCAATAGTTGGTAGCAGCCTCTAGCAAGATGTGCCAACTCCTAAACGCATACAAAGATCATATCGGACGAACCATCACAAGGTTTAGTACATGTCTTTACCTTTGCCTCACGATATTTGGTCTAGCTCTAAGCTGACCTCCCTTTCTTGATACTGTGATTCGGAATCCCTATACTAGGTTAACTCTTAACCTTATGTAGCACGGCCATGCATTTCTAGATCCGATCACTCGAGGGGCCCAGAGATATCTCTCTCAAGTAGAGAGGGGCAAATCCCATATTGATTGACCATGCCTTGCAACATGCTTCAGGACAAACCCAAAAGATACCTTTATAACTACCCAGTTACGGAGCAACGTCTGATAGCCCCAAAGTAGGTCGATCCACATCTCAAGTACATGCGACAATCTCAGGTCTAAGGACAAAACGTACATGATGTGTAGAGAGAGTTGCAAGTATAATTGCCAGTCTCAAGTTGGGTCAGTCCAACCCCATGTTCATAACATGTGTCCACATTATTGGTTTGGCATCTCTATGTCTATGACTTGCGAAATATAGTCATCAACCAATCGATGTGCTAGTCTAATATTCATGTGTGTCCTCACATGAAATCCGACTAGGGATAACTATTTGGAAAACCATACAAGTAAAGAGCTTCACAAACAATTCACATAATTGCCAATCAATACAAGTTGCCTGCTATGGATATTCAATGAACATTACAATAACTCCTCGATACATAAGAAATATAATCATCTCTATGATTGCCTCTAGGGCATATTTCCTTCACCGAGCACGTCCGCCCTTTCATGGGCTTTACCTCATGTTTGTGTATGTATGTTTGATTTTATACTGTTAGTTAGTTTAAGTTGACTCGTCGTGTCTTGGGAAGCCAGTCGCTTGGCGACCCTAAGGGGTGCTTGTACTTAGTTGTTTTCCCGTACGCGAACAGGGTCAGTTGGACGAGTCCCCGAGCATGGTACTTGGCCATTCTAGTCGCATGCCCAAGGTAGGTGAGGATGAAGCACGTTGTGGTTGGCACGTCGCTCCACCTAACTCGGAGAGTCAGTCACATGGTGAGTCCAGGATGCGCTCTCATACTTGGTGTTTTCCCTAGCCGCGTGGGTTTGGACTGGCGTCATTCCCCGAGCGTGGTACTTGACCGTTCGAGTCACTACGTCAAGGATGTGGAGGGCCGGGTTGCTGTGAGAAGAGAATGTGGTTGGCTTGACCCAGCGGGCCAGTCGATCGAGGCGACTCTGATGGGGCTCCGGGTTGGCATTTTTGTGGACGACACAAGGCCTGAATTTTATCGATGCCCTTGTATCACACTACTTAGCCGTTCCAGTCGCGCGACCAAGGGTTGACTTCAGTGATTAGCGTAATGTTGTTTTTACGAGTGTGAGTGGTGCAAGAATTGGAGAGTAGACACAATTTGTGTGAGTCGATCATATTTATTTCATAGTGGGGGGAGTACATGTCGGAGTTCTAGGTGTAGAACTTCCTTAGGAGGTTTACATTCCACGACCGCTTGACATCGAGTTGTCCGTCGCCTCGGACGTCGATGAGGTAGTAAATGGTCCCTCCCATGGGGGAGAGATCTTGTACATGCCCTTCTTGTCCTGGACCAGTCGCAGGACCAGGTCGCCTTCCTGGAAGGTGCGAGTCCGGACTCGGCGGCTATGGTAGCGGCAGAGTCCTTGCTGGTAGATGGCGTTCTGGGAGCGAGCTAGGTCGTGTGCTTCGTCGAGCTGGTCGAACCCATCTTGGCATGCGAGCTCGTTGTCGGCCTCCACGTAGTTGACGACCCAAGGTGAGTCGTGCTCGAGGTCGGTCGGCATGACGGCTTCAGCGTCATACACCATGAAGAAGGGAGTGAACCCAGTTGACCTGTTGACGGAGGTGCGAATGCCCCAGATGACGGAGGGGAGCTCCTCGACCCAACACCCAGAGTCCGCTCTAGAGGAACTTGTAGTCGCGGTTTTAGGCCATGGAGGATGCTCTGGTTGGTACGTTTTTCCTGGCCGATAGACTCCCAGTGGGCGACTAAGGCGAGGTCGAGTCATATGTTGTGCTCCTCGCAGAACTCGGCCATGGCTCCGTTGGCAAATTTGGTGCCGGTGTCCGTGATGATGCTGTGCGGTAATCCGTAGCAGTAGATGAGCTCACGTAGGAACTTGGTGGCGGTCTTCCCGTCGCACTTGCAGACTGGCCTGGCCTCCACCCACTTGGTGAACTTGTCGACTGCGACCAGAAGGTGGGTGTAGCCGGAGGGGGCCTTCTTGAAGGGGCCCACCTTGTCCATGCCCCACACGGCGAATGGCCAGGTGATGGGGATGGTCTTGATCGCCGATCTTGATACGTGCGTTGATTGGCGTAGTTTTGACACCCGATGCAGCAATGGACGATATCGACTGTGTCGGTGTGTACGGTGAGCTAGTAGAAGTCGTGTCCATTGGCCTTGGAGACCAGGGACCGGGCTCCAGCGTGGTGGCCGCAGTCGCCGGTGTGGATGTCTTGGAGGATCTTGCGGCCTTCCGCAGGCTGTATGCTGTGTTGGAACACGCCGGTCACACTGTTCTTGTGGAGCTCGCCGTTGATGATGACAAAGAACTTGTAGCAGCGCACGATCATGCGAGCCTCCGCCTTGTCTACTGGCAGGCTCACTCCCTCGAGGTAGGTGACGTATGGCACGGTCCAGTCGATTGGCTCCACGATCATGGAGACAAGGGCTGGTTCTGGTTGCTGCGGTATCCCGAGGTCGATCTCACTCGGGGAGAGACAAAGGGCTTGGTGATGGTGTCGAGAAAGACACCGGCGGGTGGTGCGTGGCGAGCCGATCCGATGCGAGAGAGGGCGTCGGCCTCTTCGTTCTTGTGTTGGTCGATCCACTCGATGGAGTATCCGACGAAGTGGCCTCCCAACTGGTCCACTGTTTGGCGGTATGCCGCCATGGTGGGGGAGACAGCGTCGCAGGTGTTGGCGACTTGCGCGGCGACAAGGTCGGAGTCACTGTAGCACCGTAGGCGGTTGATGTGCATCTCCATGGTGGCTCGCATGCTGTGAAGGAGGGCCTCGTACTCGACCATGTTGTTGGTGCATGGGGTGAAGTCGAGGTACAGTACGTAGCGCAGTTTGTCGCCCTTGGGGGAGGTGAGAACGATCCTTACCCCAGCACCGTCTGTGTTCTTGGACCCGTCGAAGTGGAGCGACCAGTAGTGGAGGTATGGTAGCTTCTCCGGCTGTTGCGCCTCCTCCTAGTCGGCGAGGAAGTCTGCAAGGGCCTGTGACTTGATTGCCTTGCACGGCTCGTAGTTTATGTTGTGGACTCCGATCTCGACGGCCCACTTGGCGACTCGCCTAGTCGCTTCGCGGTTGCGGATGATGTCCTGCAACGGCGCTGAGGAGATGACCGTGATTGGGTGCTCCTAGAAGTAGTGTGGCAGTCGCTGCTGGGCTCGGAAGATCGCATATACTAGTTTGTGGTACTGCGGGTAGCGCTGTCGCGACTCGGTGAGGACTTCGCTAATGTAGTAGACAAGGCGATGCACAGGGCGCACCTTGCCCTCTTCTGGCCGCTCGACGACCATGACGGTGATGACGACTCACTCGGATGCTGCGATGTAGACGAGCATTGGCTCCTTGTCGGTGGGGCGGCGAGCAGCGGGGCCGCGAGTAGCACTTCTTTGAGTGCGTGGAGTGCGTCGTCCGCCTCCTTGTCCCACTAGAATGTGGGGTTCTTGCACATTAGGCGGTAGAGAGGCATTGCCTTCTCGCCTAGCCGGGGGATGAAGCGACTGAGGGTTGCGACTCGCCCGGCCAACTTCTAAACGTCGCGGAGGCACTCGGGTTTGGCAAGCCAGGCGATCGTGTTGATCTTGGTGGGGTTCGCCTCGATGCCTCGCTTGGAGACTACATACCCTAGTAGCTGTCTAGTAGGTACACTGAAGGTGCACTTTCCTAGGTTGAGTTTGATCTTTTACCTCCACAGGTTTGCGAAGGTTTCGGCCAGGTCGGCGAGTAGATCTCTCTGGCGAGTGGATTTCACCACCACGTCGTTGATGTAGACATGGATGCTACAGCCAATTTGGCTCGCAAGGCACTCCTGCGTGCACCTCTGGTAGGTCGCTCCGGAGTTCTTAAGGCCGAACATCAAGGCGGTGTAGCAGAAGAAACCGAATGGCGTGATGAACGCCGTCTTCTCCTCGTCCTAGACTGCCATTTTGATCTGTTTATAACCAGAGTAGGCGTCAAGGAAACACAGCGACTCCGAGCCCGCGGTTGAGTCGATGATTTGATCGATTCATGGGAGGACGAACTGCTCCTTTGGGCAGGCGTTGTTGAGATTTGTGTAGGCGATACACATTCTCCAAGTCCCATTCTTCTTTTCGACCAGGACTGGGTTTGCCAGCCACTTGGAGTATTTGATAGGCCGTATGAAGCCTGCAGCGAGTAGATGCAGGACCTCCTTGATGATTGCTCGGCAGCGCTCTTCATTGAAGGGCCGAAGTGACTGCTTGACAGGTCGCGCTTTGGGGTCGGTGTTGAGTTTGTGCTCAGCGAGTTCCCTTGGGACACCTGGCATGTCGGAGGGCTTCCATGCGAATATGTCACAATTCTCACGGAGGAACTCGATGAGTGTGCTTTCCTATGCGGGGCTCATGCATGTTCCGTTCGTCACCGACTGGCTGGTGTCGCCTAGGACCAGCTCGACGGAGCGTGTGTGTGTGTCTGCCTCGAACGCGTTCGAGCCACCGTTCTCCGAGTTGGGCTTCTTTAGTATTGTGGGGTCATCATTGTCAACCCCGCTCGCGTACCTGGCGAGCTCGTCGGCGTGGTTAGCCTCCTCTGCAAGGACGGCGTCGGCGAGCTCGGCGCCCTTTGCCTCACACTACACGGCCATGTCGGGGTCACCGTGGACGGTGATGATGCTGCACGGCGCTAGGAGCTTCATCGCATTGTACGCGTAGTGCGGCGCCGCTGTGAACTTGGTGAACGCTTGTCACCCCAAGATGCAATGGTAGGGGCTGTTGAAGGGCACCAGCTCGAAGACGATCCGCTCGGTGCAGAAATTTGCTGGTGTCCCAAAGGTGACTGGCAGCGTCACCTTCCCGATCGGGTATACCTTCCGATCGGGGACGATGCCGTGGGAGGTGGTGTAGGTCATTTCGATCATCGACTGTGGAAGACGCAGCCGCCTGAACGTGTCTAGGTAGAGTATGTTGATGGAGCTCCCGCCATCCATCAATGTCTTGGGGAGACAGTAGTCGCCCACTCTCGGCTTGACCACCAGGGCGACTCGCCCGGGATATTTGATCCGTGGCGAGTGGCCCTCGTGGCTTCAGGTGATGCGCTGTTCGGACCAGTTGAGGAAGTGGGGGACATCGACTTGGGACCGCATTGACGGCGATGGCGCAGGCGATGACCTTCTTCTTGTGTTTGGTGCTGAACCTAGTGAAGGTGTGGAGCAATCCGACGTCGTTGCCGAATGCCCTGCCGTTTGGCGGGTGGTTATTGGGGTCCTCCCGTGCGCGTCGTGCCTTCTCGATCTCCTTTAGGGAGTGGCAGTCGGCATTCGTGTGTGTGGCGGGCTTCCCCTCCCTGCTATGGAACACACAGGGCTGGTTAAGGAGAGCCGCGGAGTCGAATTTCGGCCTCGCCTTGTAGTTTCCGTTGTCGCGGTGTTGGACTCCGTCGTAGTGGAAGCTCTTGGGATCGCGTGGCGCGTAGCTAGCGTTGGTTATGGAATCGACTCGCCCATCACCGCGGCGCTTGCCGTTGAGGCGAGTGTTTCTGTAGTGTAGCTCGGTTCGCCTCCCATGGTCGTGGCCCCTTGGGCGGCGATTTCCACCCGACTCGTCGTCGGTTTCTTGGTTCGGGTCCTCCTCCGCGTACCTCTTGGCGATCTCGAGGAGGTCTGGGATGTTGTCGAGTGTTTTGTACACCCGCTTGAGTTTACCAACTAGTGGTTTGTAGTGGCATGATGTCTTGAAGAAGTGGATCGCCGTCTCCGGGTAGATACCGGCCGTGTTGAACCACAGGTCTTGCCACCTATGGAGCCAATTGCGGGTCAACTCGCGGGGCCCCTGGACGCATCTCTCCAGGTCCTCGATGCTGGTGGAGAGGGTGTAGGAACCCTCGAAGTGCCTGACAAAGACGTCGCGCATGTCCTCCCAGGAATCGATGCTATCCACCGGGAGGGTGTTGATCCATTGTCGAGTCGCTCCCTCCATCATCAGGGGTTAATAGCGAGCGGCGAGCAGGTCGGTGTGGCCGGCGATTCCCATCGCCATGAGGTATGTGTCCAGCCACATAGACGGGTCATACGAGGGATCGTACTTTTCGATCTCCTTTGGCGCTTTGAAGTTTGCCGTATATTTTTAGCTTCGGATCATTGGTCCGAAGCACTGGGGGCCGACTCGACTAAGCGAGCCCCTTGGCTCGCCGTCGTGGAGGTTGGTGATGGTGTACCTCAAGTCATCGGGCTGGCATGTGCGTCAGCTTTGGTTGTTGTTGATGTGGGGCCACGCGTCGACTGGCTGCCCGTTGGCAGCGACCATGTTGTTCGTCGGTCGTGGGTTGTTGGTGGAGAGTGTCGCATGCGCAGCTCGTGGTTGGAGCTGTAGGGGCACAGGTGGTGGGAAATTGAGAGTGTTTTCCATCGTTGGGCGGCCGCTCGAGGCTGCCCTGCTTCCTGAGGAGCGGGAGTACATGCGTCCCCGCGAGTCGGCTCCTGCGGTTTGCTGCTCGATGGCCTTGGTGAGTAGGGCCTTGGCATACTGGATCTGCAGCGCGCCTTCCCCCGTTACATTGAGGTTGGAGACCGCGGCTCGACTCTCGATGATGTTGTCCATCGGAGTGGAGAACAGCGGGAGGCCGTTTGCGTCCCGCTCTTGCGGGGAGATCATGATCCTTGGCTGGTCTGGAGGAGGTGTGCAACCGGGCGATGGTGGGGGAGCGCCGTTCGCCGTTGCGCCTGGAGGTGGCCGGGCACTTCCTCATGGTGGCGTGTTCTTGCAGACCGTGCAGTCGGCCATGCGGGCTGGGTCGTTCTCGTCATCGAATTTTAGGGCGTGGCCCTGAACGGTGGCGTTCAGGCGCGACCTGATGCGGCGCTGGTGGTAGAGCGCGAGCTCCTGCGTCGTCGCCTGCTCGAGGAGAAATTTTTCGCGCTCGGCTTGTTCCTTGTGAACCGCCTCCTCCAGGAGCAGGCGGAGTTCCTCGACCTCCGTCGTCATTGCGGTTGGCGGGATCGGCAAAGATAAGGTGTCTGGCAGGGGGATCGTTCCGCTCGCCATGTAGGTCACGACAAAGCGACCGAATCCGGCGTAGTGGTCGCCGGAGTTCTTCGATCCGGAGTCGGAGTCGAAGATCCCGAGGATGGAAGGATCCTTGAAGTCCCCCATGTTGGAGACTTGGGTGATGGAGCCCACAGGTGACGCGGTGACAATGGATCCGGCGATTGACCCGGGGTTGCCGAGTCGGCGTCGTCATTGAGGGCCACGTTGTCCGCGGCCATGCTGGTCTCGGCCACATTGCTATTGGCCGAGTCGTACTCAGAGGCGAGGCGATGGATGGTGTGTACCTGACTCTCGGAGAGCCGATCGCGCGGTGGTGACTCGCGGATGTGAGCCAAGTCCTCTGAGACGATGACGTCTCTGAAGCCGGCGAAGAGGCTGATCGTGATGACTGGCATGATCATGCTATGCGTGACCAGGCGTGTCGCCGGGACGTAGCTGCTCGACAAGATCTGGAGGATCTCGCCGATGGCGATCATGCGGCCGGTCGCGATCGTCTAGTTGATTGGCAAGTAGGGTCTCGCCGCAGAACACAGGCCTGACCTTCCAGGCCCCAAGGTGGGTGCTACTGTTGTGGGAATGGCCATGCCAGATGATGCGATTGGCAGCGAGTAGTAGAACGAGGGGCAAGGGCGGCTAGCTATGTACGGTGCGAGATGAGGGCAAAGACACAGGGTTTTACCCAGGTTCGGCCCCCGGAGGGTAAAGACCTACTCCTGCTAGATTGTATTAATGAGGGAATACAAAGGGTGAGCTCGGCAGCCAGGCGGCGAGTCGAAGGGGTGTATGATGGAACGTAAGTTCTATGCGTGCCCTAGGGAGGATTATATAGAGTCACCTCGCTAGGGTTCACAGATCTACAACCGAGTTGGATAAGGACTCGGAGGGTTTTGACCTAATCCGACTGGGCCTATCTACGCTTTTGGGCCTCCAGCTTCCAGTCGCCTCGCTTCCTCTTGGGTCGTGATCCAGTCGTTGTCCTGCAGGCCCACTCGCTGGCAGTATGAGCCAGTAGGAAATGTCCTACTGGGTATACCCTAGTCGGCATATCCCTATCAGTGGAGATCTCCGGAATTTTCTGACCCGGAGTCAGAGTCGAAGACCTGGAGGATGGAGGAATCCTCGAAATCCCCCGCGTTGGAGACTCGCGTGATGGAGCCTTCTGGTGACGCGACGATGATGGACCCGGAGGCATAGGCAGGGGTCGCCGAGTCAGCATCGTCGTGGAGGGCCACGTCGTCCGCAGCCGCGACGGTCTTGGCCACATTGTTGTTGGCCGAGTCATACTCGGAGGCGAGGCGATGGATGGTACGGACCTGACTCTCAGAGAGCCCATCGCGTGGTGGCGTCTTGCCGATGATCGTCGTATCCTTAGAGATGATGACGTCTGTGAAGCCGACGAAGAGGTTGATGGTGCCGACCGGCATGATGACGCTGCGCATGACCGGGCGTGACGCCTGGACATAGCTGCTGGGCAAGATCTAGAGGATCTCGCCGCACGCGATCATGCAGCCGGTGGCGATCGACCGGTTGATTGGCAAGTAGGGTCTCGGCGCAAAACTCAGGCCGGACCGGCCAGGCCCCACGGTGGGGGCCACTGTCGTGGGAATGGCCATGGCAAATGCTGCGAGTGGCAGCGAGTAGTAATGAGAGGGGAAAGGGTGGCCAGCCATCTGCGGTGCGAGATGAGGGTGGATACCTACTCCTTATAGATTGTATTTACCCAGGTTTGTCCCCCAGAGGGTAAAGACCTACTCCCTCTAGATTGTATTATCGAGAGGTTACAAGGGTGGCGAGCTCGGTGGCTAGGCAGCGAGTCGATGGGGGTATGATGGAACGTGAGTACTAAGAGCACCCTAGGGAGGTTTATATAGGGGTACATCGCTAGGGTTTGCAGATATACAACCGAGTTAGTTAGGAACTTGGAGGTCTTGACCTAATTCGACTGGGCCTAACTATGCTTTTGGGCCTCCAGCTTCCATTCGCCAGGTCCCTCCTTGAATCGTAATCCAGTCGCCGTCCTACAAGTCCACTCGCTGGGAGTTAGATCTAGTAGGGAACGTCCTGCTAGGCATACCCCATTCGGCATATCCACATCAATTCATATCATTGCCATGATGTTGACTCCCTTCGTGTATGAGTAGTTGCCTTGTTCTTGGAGAGAGATGGTGAAACCCTAATATTATTATGCACCAAAATAAATATGATCCAATAACTTTGGTCTTTGATCTATTGATTTATGATATTGTGGATGTCTCTCTTTAGATGGTATGCGAAGTCAGCCACATATCATTTGCCTTCGGAACTAAAAAGAGAGAGAGATACCCTTTGGACGTGTATGGGTGTATGTCCAATGCTACTTTTTTTACTACAAGCATTGGCTTATAACCTGCACGGTCAAAGAGAGAATTGAGAGAGACTCACTAAGCTTATTTTAATATCCGTGGGAAAACCCTTAATTATGGGTATGTAGGAGTGATTGCTCATAGACATCGCAGTGGTTATTTAGAGATGACCTTAATACCTGATTCAAGAAGCGACTACTCATGAGTGTTGTAGTGAACATATTATTATTGAGCTCTCTCCACACATATCATGATGAAAGACATATTATCCTAATCATACATAATTCTCCCATGCTAGTGGTGAATACTACCTGTCGTCGGATTCTCGACAAGTATGCCATAGGGGGTCCTAACGGCGTTGAGAAGATGGGGTGTGAGATGTCGGATGCTCCACGAGAGGTGAGCACAAGTTTACCCAGGTTCAGATCTGACTATAGTGATCGGATCCTACTCCTGCTAGCAACCCAGTAATATATCGGCATAAGTGTAACACCCCAAAAATATTAAGGATCATTCCCTAATTAATCAAGATTCGGGTTAACAAAAGCTTTCATTAATTAAATTCAAAACTTAATGCTTGTGTGTATGAATCCTTGAAATGCCATGTATGATTGTTGTAAATGATGAGAAATGGTTTAAAGATAAAAACCATATCATCTGGGTCACTATCAAACCAGATCAAAACAAAAGAAAATTAAAATAAGAAGCCTAAGACCTAATGGTCATTTCTGCCCAAGTTAACCACTATCTCACTTTGAGCATCTCTAGCAACTAATCTCCAACAGAAACTTTCCCATTTCTTTTCTCCCCTTGCTAGACCTAGTGACACTGAACCCAAGGGAGCTTTCCAACTTGGCAGAAACATTTTCAAACTCTTTTCAGAGGCAATTCAAATTTGAATCTATCTTATGTATCAAGATAGCCATTTTTGGAAAACCACTCAAACCATCACCACTTAGCAAACCATTGCACCCAGAGACTACCAAGATTAGTATCAGAACACCCACCAAAAATCATTGAATTTGAGGATGATTTATTTCATGTGGCCATTTGATCGAACACTTGGTGATCATAGTACAACTCTACCAACTATATGTTGTTTTGATCAATCCTTTGCTCACCATTGTGACCTCACCGAGGTCACACGTCGTGCACTTCACTCACCCAGTACAAGCCTGCGCAATTGAGCTCATCTCACTCGTTGTTTGACCCGTGCAAAGTGGTACCCGAGCTCACCTTGACACCCCGACATGGACACGATGCCATAGACCGCGCTGCCTTCTCCCACAATGTCTAGGAGGTAGCCCAAACCTCACTGTCTCTTCCTATGCACACCTCGACCAAAGACACCTCGAGACGACGCTAGCAAACCCATGCCCATTTAACACCAAACCTTGTCGGTCGCCACGCTAGAGCGTCGAGCAATCCTGCGCGCACACGCCGCGCCTTTCCCTAACCTTGTGCCACTACGTCCGCCATGACTCCAGCAAGCTCCCAGACATGATCGTTTGACTGCGTGATCGTCATGACCACCGTATGTCGTGACGAATGCCACCGGTACAGTCACAGAGCACGGAGGTTCCCCAATGATTTAGACCGCGCCTTGTCATGCCACTGTGCATATGACGTTCGCCCTGAAGCACCACGTCGACCTATGCCCGTGGTAATGCCTGTAGCTCACTATAACTACCTCGCCGGCGAGCCTGGGCCATGCTGCCGTGCCCCCTTCACCACAGTATAAATAGAGACCACCCTCGACCCCAAAACACACACCATTCCACTCCTCTCTCACCTAGGAATCTCTCTGACCCAACCCTGGAGAAAGGAGAGCACCACTTCACCGGAATTTCACCGGAGTTCGCCGCTAAAGAGAAAGGAAGGAGCCAAAGCTAGGAGCCACCCTAGGAGCTGCCGCGACCACCGTTCAAACCGCTGTCGACTCGTTCGTTCTCCCCCATCACTGCACCTAGCTGGAGCCCTGGTAAGACCCCAACGACCCCCGCTGTAGCACTAGGGTTCTGACCCGCGCATGCCCTGTGACGGTGACGATGACGCTCAGCCGTTGATCGCGCTCTAATCATAAGGCCTAGATTCACTAATACCGCTTCATGTTAGATGAGCCACTGACAGGTAGGACCAGCCCCGGAGCAGCTCGATGCGCGCGTGTTGCGTAGTTGGGCCAGCCCATTAGCGTTCCCGCGCACAGCTCGACAATTCAAACTTAGTTTTATCTTTTATTTGAAAATCCCATTCTGTAGTGAACTTGAAAAATCAATTCAGAGATATTCACTGCACCAAATTGAATGAATCCAATTTTATTTGAAGTAGATGAAAATCTCTAATCACTCCCGTTGGATTCAAACAGTTTGAAACTATGGATCACCCTTAGTAAAAAGAACAAGCCAGTAGCTTTTGCAACTTTAAACATTTTTCTAAAATCAACCATAAGTGATTTTGAGTTGATTCCAACTCTCAAAAATCACATTTGATAAGACCTTTCTAAATATGTAAAAATCTACATACTTACATACAGTAGTCCTGGACCAAAATTAAAGAATGAATTTCTAGTCACTTTTAGCCACTTAAATATTAGTAAATAACAGTGTTAAGATTTATAATTTAGGCCAACCACTTTAAATCACATTCTCAAGTATTAGAATATGTGGTGATGACATGTGTCAATATGATCCCATATTTTAATTTGGAGCATATTAAATCTTAAGTAACTTTTCAATGAGTATAAATTACTTTTCTAAAAAATAAGATAAATAAAATCTTATCACCCCTTTTCTTGTAATGATAGGGATGATGCTAGATCATCTAGTGTGACCCTTGTGTGATAAATAGAAGTAGTTAAGTATTTTTTGGTGATTGTGTACCTCGTATTTATTTATAGATGCTAGTATCAATCCGGGCTACGACGAGGACGAGAACTTCGACCACCTTACCAACCAAGGCAAGCTAAGCTACATTATGCATTCTATTCTATTCAAGCCCCACTTGCAAGCCTTTGTGATACCCCTTTTTATACCAAATCCCAGTTTTATTTGCAAGCTTTACTTTTAAAAAGTTATTTCAAGTAGTTAATTAATTGGATGATTAGTGGAAGATTAGGAAAGTGTCCTCAAGATCTTGGAACTTGATGAAGGTAGATACACCAGCTTAGTACCCTACAACTAGTGACACACACCTCCTTTTTGATAGATGCTAGTGCTAAATAAACTTGATCACTAGATGGGAACAAATGATTATAAAAACCTTGGAATGATGAGTCATTCTATTGAAATGTTTTTACATGTGTTATGGACACAATGACTTGAAGATGATGGTGAAGGATGTTTGTGACTTGACTTTGATAAAAACTGATGGTTGGATTTGGATGCGATACCATTCCAATGTTTACCGTACAACCACAATACCCGAATTTGGGTAGGGCTTGACTGGAAGTTTATATGTCTTTGTATGGGTTCCCTCGTGGAACGACGTGAGTTGAGGCTACCTTGTGAATGTGACTATCCACCTATGTAGTGCCCAAGATGAAAGATGGTCATGGTTGAGAGGCCAAACTCATAGGGGAGGTGCCTATACTAGGGTGTGTAATTGAAAGGTTAGGATTGATTATCCGCATACCAAGTATGATGATTCAGGATTGTTCCTGACGGATGTATCGAATGTTGTGGTGAAAGTGTACCACCTCTGCAGAGTGTCAAACTATTCGAATAGCCACGTCTGCGGTTATGGACAGTTGGATGGCCATACTGTTCCGTTGTCAGATGTTTTCCAAAATGACCCGTGACTTGAATGATGACTTTGAATTGACTCCACAAGTTGTGGAGATGAAGCTAGGTTCCCACCTAAGCAACTTAGACAACTAAAGTTAGATTTTTATTACTAGATACTGGTTGAAATAAAATTGGCTTGTGGCAAACAAACCTAGAGCTTAAGATTCCTATTAGAATGGCCTTACTGCCTTAGTGAAAGTTTGCGAGTGCTTCAAAGTACTCATGGCTTTGTCCCTGGCTATTCCCACGGCCAGACTATGAAGGAGACTACGAGGAGGATGGACAGCAAGACGCTTACGATAACTAGGATCATATCCCATCGTCAGCATTTCCTGTGACCCTGAAGATGGAGCCCGACCAAGCTACTACTATTATTATTCCGCTCCTTTGATTGAAATCATACTTGATCATGAGATCAATTATTTGTAAGACTATTGTAGTTTGTAATGGATGCTGAACTATGGTACCAATCTGTTATGTCTCGCAAAAATGGCAATCCTGGGATTGCGACGTACGGCATAAGAGGAATCTAGGATTAAAAGTCCGGGTGTTGACAAGTTGGTATCAGAGCCATCCTAACCATAGGAGACCCTAGTTAGCATGGACGTCAAAAAAACTTAATTTCCAAAACCAAGAAAGTGAGTATCTTTGAAAACCTATTCTCACTCTTATCCTTGAAATTATTTCCAAAAGAGAGTCATATGTTCCTTAAAAAATTTCCAACCTTACCTAAAATTTGGCACACTTGATCACTTATCTAACTTACTCCTCTCGAATTGCTTATAGATGGATTACGCCTACAGCAAGTTTTACTAGTTGGGAAATGAAGGGAATCTCATCTTTGAGAATGACCTGAGTCAGCTTGCGGAATTTCTGGAGCTCCCGCATCTGGAGTTCTATGGAGATCAACTCCATGATCACCCCGGAGGGGAGCTGCAGTGGCGGATAGTTGACGATCTTCGCGGAAAGATGGAGCCACCTACATCGGAGAAGATCCATTTCACCATCAGAGAGAACAACTGGATCGATGGACTGGCCAGAGCAATGCAGGAAGCACTTTCCCGATTATGTGGGCAGAATATCAACAAGATCGTCGGCACCCGCTTTGCTCATTGATACGTCGGAAACATATCTATAATTTGTAATGTTCCATGCTTGTTTAGTATCTACTTTGCTTTGCTTTGTCTACACTTTGAGGTGTTTTTATATGTTTCTGGTACTAACCTATTAACAAGATGCCACAGTGCCAGTTGCCTGTTTTCTTCTGTTTTTGGTTCTAGAAAGGCAGAAAATCAATGTTCTCGGAATTGGACGGGACAAAAGCCAAAGTCAATATTTTACCGTGGGGAACACGGATCTAGAATACGAGTCGAAGGGGAGGAACCAGGGGGCCACACCCCTGGCGGCGCGGGATAGGGCTAGCCACGCCTAGGGGGTGTGACCACCCTGGACGCTTCTTTCGCCTATAAAGACCCCGATGAAACCCTAAGTACCGATCAACATTCCACGAACTGCAGCAGCCGCCACCATCATCCCTAGATCGGGGATCTAAAGCTCTGGCACCACTGGAGGAGATCATCCCGGAGGCCTTCTTCTTCATCATGCCAGCCTCCAGTATGAAGTGTGAGTAGTTCCACCTTGGACTACGGGTCCATGTAGTAGCTAGATGGTTGTATCTCCTCTTTTGTGCTACCATGTTTATATCTTGTGAGCTTTGTTCATGATCAAGATCATCCAAAGGTGATTTCTAGTCCAACCGCATCTATGACTAGAAGTCCACGGGGATCCGATGGATATTGAGATTACTTGCAAGCATTGATTAATGGTTTAATCAAAGTGTATCATGTAATTGTGTTGTTCCATGAACAAGAGCATGCTCTGTTTCTAGTAGCTATCTTGGCCAAGTAGATGTTAGTGACATCTACAAATCGAGATATTTATGCTTCGATTAAGTAGAGGCATGAACCCACTATCGACCATAATTACCCCCTCCTGGAGTCACTAGCAACTACTTGGCCAAGATAGCTACTAACAACAGAGAGCATGCAAGCTCACAAACAACACATACATGATAGAATCAATAAGACAAAACCATTAATCAATCTGACATAGTAATCTCAATATCCATCAGATCCCCGGAAACACAACATGCATGATTACAAATAGATGAGATCTTGATCATGAACGGAGCTCACAAGATCTAGACATGAAGGCACAAGGAGGAGATACAACCATCTAGCTACTACATGGACCCGTAGTCCAAGGTGGAACTACCCACGCTTCATACCGGAGGCTGGCATGATGAAGAAGAAGGCCTCCCGGATGATCTCCCCTCCGGCAGGGTGCCGGGAAGAGCTTCAGATCCCCCCCTCCGATCTAGGTACGATGGTGGCGGAAGCTACTGACGGTTTCGTGGAATATTGATCGGGTGCTTAGGGTTTAGGCATTGGGGGCTTCTATAGGCGAAGAAGCGAGGATGGGAGGCGGCTAGGGGCCCACACCCTGCCCAGGAGCGGGCCCACCCTAGGTCGTGCCTGGGGGGTGCAGCCACCCTGTCACGCCCCTTCGTCTCTCCTCTGGACTCCGTGTTCTCCTCGGTGAAATAGTGACTTTGGATTTTGTCCCGTCCAATTCCGAGAATATTCCCTTACTAGGTTTTCTTGAACCAAAAAAAGCAGAAAACAGGCAACTGGCACTGTGGCAACTTGTTAATAGGTTAGTACCAGAAAACATATGAAAATCACCTCAAAGTGTGGACAAAGCAAAGAAAAGTATATACTAAACAAGCATGTAACATCACAAATTATAGATACGTTTCCGACGTATCACTTATGCTTAGTGATTATTGTTGTAGCATGACTTGTTCCAAGCAATTGGGATTGCTTAGTGTGCCTTGAAGGAATCATGCGTTGTTTTAGCATACAAAAGCATAGTATTGTGGTATTCTCCTTTTATGTTTTCTTTGGGTTGACTTGGCACATGCTCACACCATGTTATGACTATGAACAAGTCACCTTAGCCTTTATGATCATTTAGTCCTTTACTTGTAGTACCACTTTATGCTTTGATTAGTAATGTTTTGTTACTCTGCATGATTATGGCCATTATTGCTCTCTTAGTTGGTCGCTCCCAGTCTTTTTCTAGCCTCCACTTGTATGAGTAAGCTCTAATCATGCATCCAACTCCCAATAAACCAAGTTATTACAAAGTGTCCACTATAAATTCCTATGCATGGTGTGTTACACCATTCCAAGTATATTCTTGTTTTCATCTATCTTCCAATTAAGAAGTATTTTGTTATGTGAAAACTTAGTGATTAAAGCTCTCAGGAACTTGATGGCACACTTTATTTTTCATACCCCTAATAAACTTGAACCATTGTGTCATATATGTTGTATATGCTTGCACTTATACGTTGGAACTAGCAGAACCGTGCTGTCACGGGGAACGCTTTCAACATTGCACTTGTACTTTGTACACAGTTGATATCATGCTCTTTTGTCTATGTATGTCGTCAGTGTGACATGAAAGGGGAGCTTGTAAGTCCATGGAGTTATATATGTGTGTTAGAGAAACGCCTGGGCCTCTAGCCTAAGCCATGCCTAATCATGGTGGAAACTTGCAGCATCACCATAATGACATCTATGAAGCATTCTTCTTATAAAAAAGAGATAGAAAAAAGATATTGAGAAAAAGAAAAAAATATGATAAAAGAGGAAAGAGAGAAAAAAGAACCATATTCCCATGGTAAATAAGAAGATTGCTTAGATTCTTGACCATTCAATGTCTTTCATGCTCAAAATTGTCCATTACCGGGGACACGGCTAAGTACTTAGGTTTTACCCTCTCGAGAGGTGGTACACTTTCCACACAAGAATCGACATGCATCGAGACAAGACTTTTCAGAAGCAATCCCTCAGACCACCATGGACGCATTCCATCCTATCAACCCTACCACCATATGTCCATCCGGATGAGTTCTTGCAACCTAGTTGGTCAAGGCAGAGCCCATATGCTATGTGGTTGCACTGGAAGCTTCTCAACACTAAACATCTCAGATCTCTTTGTTCCTAGGTGGCCATCCACAAGTGTGATACACAGGGTAAACCATATACATGCTCCATGTGTAACCACTCAACACAAACCAAACATCCCATTGCACCCAGGTGTTTCATTAACAAGTTGTTTTCTTAGTCAAAAATACATAGGCATAATCTTTCCATAATATCATAACATGAATTTTACACCTTTATTCTAATATCTAAGCTAAGCATACTAGCATATCATGTCTCTTAACATAGGGAAAATACTACCAATATATCATCTATATGATCTACCATAGAATAGTATATACTTTGAAAAATTACCATACAAATCCTACTCAAAATAACACTAATGCAATAGGGAAAATAATATGACAAAAGATGGAGTATCACTTGCCTTGGTAGCTAGGGGAATAGGTACAATCCTCACAATCACACTCTCCACAATCCACAAAATCTACACAACAATTCATACAACAAAAATAATCACAAATCAATATACACACAAAAATAATATGAATGCATGAAAAAGGCAATGAGATGATTTGCTACACTTTTAAAAATCAAACTCTACAGTACTGAAGACAAAGAATATAATCTAAAGTCTAAATAAAACAAAAACCACCTAAAAATAATATTCTAAATAATTTTTATAGTGAAAATAGGCCTACAAATGCCTCTGCATAAAATCCTAATTTTACAGAAGCAAATGAAAAAACAAGGACACAGATACAAAGATCTCATTTTTATGAATCCATAGACACCTAATTTGTAATTTTTGGATTTATAGAACAAAAGTTATGAATTATACAAGTTTAAACATCTAATAGATAAAAATCTGGATTTTAAATCTAAAACACAGCCACGCGGCGTGTTCTGATTGGTGCATACCGGTTCACGCGGATCACGCACGTGAACCGTTGGATCTAAGTGTGATCCTCCGGTCCAGATCTAACTATACATGTTCGCTGCTAGATGTAATCTAGGCCTCACATCTAATTGACCAAGAACCAGCGTCGCGCATGGCTATTGCGGCCACGACACCTCTGACGGTGATGCTCCGGAGAGTCCATAGGGAAAGGGAGGGGATGCTAGGGCTTACCAAGGTCGCGGGGACGAGGTGAATCTCAACATGGTCGCGGACGGGGCTAGGGCGCACGGACACAAGCATAATCGCTCGTCGGAGTTCGGCTCGTCGTCGGGTGCTCGCAGTTGAAGACGAAGGTGACGACCTAGGGCACAAGGGGAAAATCGGCAGGCATCAGGAGGTGCACAAGAAAAAAGTGAGCACAACTCTTTGAATTAGAGGCCAAGGGGCGGACGGGGCTCACCGCAATGTGTCGTCGGAGCTTGTCGGGGCAGCGGCGGTGCAACGCAAAATTTGGGGAGCCTAGTGGCGCTTAGAGCTTACGGTGTGGGGGAAATGCCGTGGAGGGGGAGGGGGTTAAGTAGCCGGGGTGAGGGAGTGAATCACTCCTGCAATCAAAGGCAATTACATGCAAATTCATCGGGTTTGAATGGGGGAAATAGCAGCAGCGCGGGTCTCCAGCGCGTGATTGAAGACGGCAGGGTGACGTGGCGATTGGGTCCACGGGTCAGTGAGTGGGTGCACGTGCGCAGGGTGAGAAACAGAGGGGTGAGGGTAAAGCTCCCGGGTGGGCTTGGTGGGCTGCGGTTGGGCCTGGGACAGAAGGCTGGTTGGCTTCTAATTTTTTTCTCCTTTGCTATTTTCTTTTTCTGTTTTAATTTTTCAAATATGATTTGAATCACCAAAAATTATCCAAATCACTTCAAAGTTTTACCACATTTTTGTGGGGTGGTCCTAGTATGGAAAAGTTTTTTAAACACACAATCCACTCAAAAACACTTTGGGGTAATAAAAATAAAAATAAAATCATGTCCCATACATGTAATATAAAAGGGTATAAAATAGGGTTTTGCTAGGATTTTAACTTTGAAAATTTTGTGCAAGTAAATATGCCATGATGATATGAATGCAATCATGATGTTTTGGATTTGATGAAATTTGGGATATTGCACAGAAGGAGCTGGACAATGCTCGTGCTGACGCCAACGAGAAGCAACTTGCTGCCGCCAAGAAGGACCAGACCTTCCCCATCCTCGCGAAGGAGCGCAAGTCACTTCGCCATCTGCGTGACAAGAAGGATCGCATCATTGACCGCCTTCGTCACAAGGTGTCATCTTTGGAGGAGACCATCCATGAGTGGTACATGAAGCTTGAGGAAACGGAGAACGAAGGGGAAGATATATGTGGAGATCCCTACTTGTATCTCAGTGATGATGATGACTACTTTGAGGACATGGACCAGGAGTTCCACACTGATGATGAGGACTGCGACTTCATTGATGCTGAAGAAGCCACCGGTTCTGATGAGTAGTAGCACTTGAGCACTGTCGTAGGTGTGAGTTGTAACGAGGTGCCAATTTCCCTTTGACTCCAAATCTCTTCACACCACGAAGTGGTGAGACTCTAAGATAAGCTCTATCACCTACCTCATAGGTGACTTCTCTATGTTTTGGATCTGCATAACTCTTTTGTCAGGATTGGGCTATCTTTAATATGTTCTTTACCATTCTGACTTTCTCTTCGACTTCCTTGATCAGATCTGGTCCAAATAAATTTCTTTCTCCTACTCCATTCCATAGTAATGGTGTAGTACACTTCCTTCCATAAAGGAATTCAAACAGAGCCATCTCTATGCTCGATTGATAACTGTTATTGTAAGAAAATTCTGCGTATGGCATACTTTCATCCCAACTATATCCATAGTCTAGTGCACAAGCTCTCAACATAACTTCCAAAATCTGATTGGTCCTTTCTGTCTGTCCATCAGTCTGAGGATGAAATGATGTGCTGAATTCTAGTCTGGTTCCCAAAGACTCATGCAGTTGCTTCCAAAAATGCGAAGTGAACTGAGTTCCTCTATCTAACACAATACTTTTAGGTACACCATGCAGACCAACAATCATGTTCATATAGATCTTGGCTAATTTAGCACTTGTATAAGTGGTCTTTACGGGTATGAAATGAGCCACCTTTGTTAAGCGATCCACAACAACCCATATAGAATCGTATTCGGACCTACTCCTTGGCAATCCTGTGATGAAATCCATACCAATCTTATCCCACTTCCAATCAGGTATTGGTAGTGGTTGCAATAACCCTGCCGGTTTCTGATGTTCCGCCTTCACTCTACTAAACATGTCACACAAAGCAATGTTCTCCGCGATATCTTCCTTTAGATTGTTCTACCAAAATCTTTCCTTCACATCCATGTACATTTTGGTGTTACCAGGATGAATAGAATATGGTGAATTGTGTGTTTCATGAAGAATCAACTTCCGAAGCTTCGGATCTTGTGGAATGCAGACGCTTTCTGTACCATAAGGTTCCTTGTTCATCTTCATGGAATCCCTTTGCCTTTACTTTACTAATTTTACTTTTGATCTCCTCTATTTCCTTGTCCAACTTTTGGGCTTCTTTGATCTTATCCAACAGTGTTGGTTGAACTTCCAATGACATAAGATATCCTTCGGGCACTATCTCCAATCTTAGCTCTTTAAATTGGGCACACAAATCATCTGGCAATTCTCCTTTGGTGAGGCCATTCACATAAACTTTGCTGCTTAATGCATCAGCTACAACATTCGCTTTACCGGGATGGTATTGCAAACTCAAATTGTAATCCTTGATGAGTTCTAGCCACCTTCTTTGTCTCATGTTGAGCTCTTTCTTGGTGAAAATATATTTCAAGCTCTTATGATCTGTGAACACTTCACATCGCTTTCCCAAAAGATAGTGTATCCATGTTTGAGTGCATGGATAATAAAGGCAAACTCTAAGTCATGTGTAGGATAATTTACTTCATGAGTCTTGAGTTGTCTCGAGGCATAAGCCACAACTTTTCCTTTGCGGTGACCCAGCATACCACTGCATGATGTAGTACACTATAGTCGTTGACATAACACCAATGAAACACCATTCACTAGTATTACATCCCTCGGAGTAGTACAACAGAAACACAGCAGGTCCAAGACATGACTATCGGTTACAAATCAACTCTTTACACAAGAGCCAGAGAACACTCTAGGTTAAAGAGAGAGAAAGAAACTTCTTACAAAGAAGAATCAAGAATAAATAACTCATAACTACCATACTTATAAAACTAGTAGCTGAACTACTGGCTTGCATTGCTGCTATTGCAATACTCTACAAAAGTAGGTTATATGGTTAGAAATTCTATTATTATCTAATTAGCAACTTTGTATTCACTTGAGTTGATGTATATGTTGACTTTCTTCACTCCATTGAAGAGCGTTAGCTTTTGATGATGATTCCTGGAGCATGACTTGATGTAGATGTCGTCTATATTGGCTTTAGAACCTAGCAAGGGTTAAGAAGATACTTTGAGTACGAGCGTACTCAGCAAGCTCACTATAAAAGGAGTGTTTGATGCACTATAGCTACAGCCACAGACTATAGGTCGTAGGCCATGCAAGTTTTCGTAAACATTTCTTCAAAGGTTGCTTTTATTCTGAAAAACTATGTTCGTCAGCCTTCACGGGTTTACCAGAACTTTCATGGAGTTCCTTTCCCGCCGTGTTCGTATCTCCTTCCCGGAACAGGGAGTAACAAGTTATGGTTCTTACACTCTGCAGAGGTGCGTCACTTTATGCATGAGAGATCTTAGCTTTGTTGCACGTCCGAATTGCAGGTTCATTCACACTTCCTTGGTGTGAGGCCCAGACTAAGATCCAAGCCAATCACTGCCTTCTCCGCGACCCCGCATGTCTCCTTGGTGTACGCCAGCCCACCTATTGAATTACGACAATGGCAGTACAGACCGTTCAGATGCCGGAACTATCGTGGGACGTTGAGGGCTCCCACCCATATGCTGCATATCCTCTACGAATTACCATAAATAATATGCACGCTACGAGTGATAACAGCCACGACCCGCGCATCCAGCTCCATGCGAGAGGGAAAAGATACAGCTGACTTCTTCGTCCCATTCCAAATCTCATGGCAACGTGTGATATACGGTGCAAGAATCACTGGCGACATTGGCTGTTAAGTCCTAGATAATATGTTCCTTTACCACCGGAACTCTTATAGTAGGTTATTACCTCATGGTAAATAACCTATAATCACTTTATTATGAAAATACTGTTTTCTGTCCTTTTCAAATGCAGGTGATGACAACACTAGATTTCTAAAATACTTTACAGAAAATAATCAAAGGACATGAGCAAGTGTGAACTTGCCTTTTGTGATTGCAAGATTATGCACTCACGGTCTTCAAGACAATATAAGATCCAATAGCGGAAATCTGCATCATTGGTCCGGTAAGGACTAATGTTTAAAGAAGCAAGATGCTTTTATGCATAAGCAATGTAATGCAAGTTGAGAAACGCGAATCCCGAGGATAACGTTGTTCTATGGTTTGGATACTGGAAAGGGTTTCCTTGGAATGTGTTGCTCTTTTAGATTAAGTTTCACACATGTGCTTCTTATTAAGGCTTGTGAGTGTGTGGAAAACAACATGTATTTATACAACAACAAAATACACAGTATGGAATGCTACTCAAGGTTGCTTACATCTTAATTGTTTATCTTCAAGTTTTACTTTACAAGTAATGTCACTTATAAAGGATTTAAGTATTAACAATCTTATTATACAAGTATAGTATAAAGTAAGCTGTTCACTATTAGTTGTCATATGTTGATTGAAGTGGCAAAACGAATAACTTTTAAAGAAAATATTCCTTTATTAAGGTTTAAACAATCTTTGTGGTTAATCAGATGTGGTTGATGTTGTTTGTGCTTGCTTGAATAGTTTGGACTTGAGATGCTTTACAATTTAATTATAACAGACCAAAATTAACTATAAAGTATATAATAAAGTATTTAGTACCATACTTAAAGCTTGGTAGACTGTAACATCCCAAAAATATTAAACTAGAATCATCAAACTCTAATCAACAAATTTAGGGTTAACAAAAACATTTCCAATTAAAATATGAAAGCATTCATATGAGTGTGCATTAAAATTTGGATTCTTTTGAATTGCCATGATTATGTGTTTCTTTGCTTGTAAAATTATTCTTAGGTACATCATCTGAACAATCCCCACACTTTTCCCAAAGACAAATAAATCAAAACAAACAAATTAAGTGAATGGTCACTTTGGCCAAATTAACTCCCATGCCTACTTGGCTATCTCTAACTTTCAGAACTTAACAGAAACTTGTTTGGATCTTTGCACCCCTTGATAGTACTCATAACAAAGTACCAAGGCCCACCTTGTGATCATCCAGAAACATTCAAATGCATAGTTTAAATGACAGTTTAAAATTGAATCTATTTCATATGGGAAGATCTCACTTTTTCAAAAACCCCTCAAACCAACTCAACTTTCAAAACCCAAGCATCTACAGACTTACCAGCACATGCCTAGCACACCCACCAAAAATAATTTCAAAATTCAAAACTTGAGTTCATGCGGCCATTTCATCAAACACCTTGCAGATGCAAATCAAACAAATCCTAAACACTATAGTGTGCAGAGATTCTGGCCTAACTTGTTCCCTCTCTGGACACCACTAGCCTTAGTAGATCATCTAACAACCTTAACTAATCTCTAGCACCACTCTAAGCTGGTCATTGTCATCAATGGTGAGCAGGCCGAGTGCACCATTGCCACCCCATAGTCGACAGCAAGCTATGAGCAACACTAGCCTCGCCAACCTTGTCTGGGAGCAAGCTAGCACCCCACCGCCACTCCCTGTCCCAGCCGCGAGTGATGCCAGCCCCTGGACCACACACACAGACCATGCCAAGCCGCTCTACAACCATGCCGAGAGCGCGCCCCGTGCGATACGCTCGACAGACGACCACAAACCGCGCGCCGCCCTCGCCGCATGCACGCGTGATCACCACCGTCCCAGCAACCCCGCAGACACGCTCGTTCGCCGCCACGCAGACCACACGCGATGTGCGCCATTAAAACTCCCGTCAGGCACGCTCAGAGAACCGCAGCGTTCCGACCGATCAGCACCGCCCCACGCCTCGCCACCATGTCGTTGAGCTTCGCCAGGGAGCACAGAACCGCCCCTACCATCGCCCACGCCGATAGTCCTCTGTGCCGTCGACCACGACGAGCTCAGCCCGCGCGCGTTAGTCCCCTCTCGCCACTATAAATAGAGGCCTCCCCCGCTCGAATTCTTCACACCACCTCACTTCCCTCACCTCACTGATCGTTCCACCCCATTCCTGGAGCAAGGCGAGCAGCGCATCGCCGGAAATGCGCCGGAGCAGGCCGCCTCTGGAGAAGAAGGACGCTATCGATTTCGTCCACCCCAGGAGGAGCTGCCGGTACAGGAGGTCCGCCGTCGTCGACTTCGTCATTCGCCCGCATCGCTGACCTTCACCTGAGCCCCGGTGAGCCTTCCACGGACCCCACTAAGCCGCTAGGGTTCGAGCTCGCCGGTGACTAATTTATCATCGACGACGACCCTCAGCCGTTGATCTTACTTCTAATCCAACGCACCACATCGCCCCGTATCGCTTCGCGTTTAAAGAGTCACGACCAGTAGACCCGCCTTGTCAGTTGCGCCCCACGCCGCAGAGTGACACTGGGCCGGCTCAATAACCCTTCCCGCGCAGCCCACTCGTTTGAATTTAGCTTTTTCTTTTTAAGTTCAAACATAGTTCTGTACCTAGTTTCAAAAATCAACTCAGCTCGATTCACTGAACCAAATTGAATGAAACCAATTTTGTTATAAAGGTTTTGAAATGCTTAATCCAAGACCGTTGGATTCAAATCATTTGAATCTATAGATCAACCTTGGTAAAAATAACAAGGCAGAACCTTTTCTGCATTCAAACATTTTTCAAATTTAAACCATAATATATTTTGAATTGATTCCAACTCTCAAAAATCACATTTGATCATACCTTTCATAATATATAAAAACATATGGGTTTACTTATAGAAATAATGTTCAAGTAATAAAAGAATGCCACATAGGCATTTCTAGTCATTTATTTTTATTTAAAATAAAAGGTTAAATCTTATTAAATTGTGACACCACTTTAAAGCACATTCACATGTACTGAAATATGTGGTGATGACATGTGTCAACATGATCCCATGTTTGGTTCGGAGAATATTAAATCTTAAGTAGTTTTTCAATGAGTAGAAATTACTTTTCTAAAAATAAAAGAAAAAATCTTGTAATATTAGTGATGATGCTAGATCATCTATAGAACCCTTGTGTGTGATGACTGAAAGTAGTTAAGTATTGTTTGGTGATTGTGTACCTCTTATTTATTCATAGACGCTAGTACCGACCAAGGATATGAGGAGGAAGGAGGATACTACGAAGAAGAAGCCGAGGAGAACTTAAACCACTGCTCTGCACAAGGCAAGCTAACACTTGCAAGATACTCTACCTATGCAAGCCTAATACTACTAGTTGATTGTGCAAGCTAACACTTGCAAGATACTCTACCTATGCAAGCCTAATACTACTAGTTGATTGTGCAAGCTAACACTTGCAAGATACTCTACTTATGCAAGCCTAATACTACTAGTTGATTATGCAAGTTAACACTTGCAAGATACTATACCTATGCAAGCAAATACTTGCTTGTTACGATGCCAACTATATGCCTTAAGCATATGTGATCATACCCACTTGATAACCCCATTCCTAGTTTTACTTACAAGATTTATACTTTATTTCTTTATCAAAGCTATTACTTAGAGATTACTTAAGTAAATTGTAGATATTAGAAAGATAATTGAAGGTTGTATAAAGAGCATAAAACTTGGCCTAAGCTAGATAATCTTTATGTCATCCTAAGGCATGAGATTGAACTTAGTAAAACTCCACTAGTTTACCACCCCTCATTAGTACTTACCCCCACTTGTAGATGCTAGTGCTAAGCATAAAACTTGATCAACTTTAGATGGGAATACTTGGTGGAAAAATGGTTATGAAAACCTTGGAATGATGGATCATTCTATGAGATGTTTTGACATGTGTTTCCGAACACCAGATGATTTGGATGATGAAAATGTTGAGGCATGAGCCTTAGCCCTTTATAAAACTGATGGTTGTCTAGATGGGATACCATTCCAATTTTACCGTACAACCACAATACCCGAGAATTGGGTAGGGCTTGACTAGAAACTTATATAACTTAGTATTGGTTCCCTCACGGCCAAGGTCTGAGCTGAGTCTACCTTGTGAAGATTGTCCACATGTGTAGTACCCAAGATGACACATGGTCATGGTTGGGAGGCCAAACTCACAGCAGAGGTGATTATACTAGGGCGTGTAATTGAAAGGTTAGGATTGATTATCCGCATACTGAGTATGGTGAATTCAGGATTTGTTCCTGACGGATGTATCGAATGTTGTGGTGAAAGTGTACAATCTCTGCAGAGTGTCAAACTATTCGAATAGCCGCGTCCGTGGTTATGGACAGCTGGAGTGGCCATACTGTTCCCCCGTCAGATGTTTTCAAAATGACTTGTGAAATGGATTGAGATTTTGACTTGACCACAACAGAGTTGTGATATGAAATACAAGTTCCCACTTAGGTGTTATAAAATCTCGACTAGCTTTTCTTGCTTCTGAACTTAGTAGAGATAAATATGGCTTTTTTCAAAACAACCCTAGAGCCTAGTGTCCTATTACAAAAAACCCCTTCACTTGTTAGTATTAGTTTGCGAGTACTTAAAGAGTACTCATGGCTTTGTCCCTCGCTATTCCCGTGGCCAGACTATGAAGAGGAGTACCAGGAGGATGGACCCCAGGAAGGTTAAGACAACTAGGATCATCTCCCATCGTTAGCATTGCCTGTGACCCCGAAGATGGAGCTTCGCCTACGCTACCGTTATTATTACGTATTTCTGCTGCTTGAGTTGTATTATGAACTGGATCATGAGATCCTTATCTGTGTAAGACCTTATGTATGGTTTGTAATGGATGATGTACTGTGGTATCCAAATCTGTTATGTCTCGCAAAAATGGTAATCCAGGGATTGCGATCTATGGCATAACTGGCATCTATGATTAAAAATCCGGGTGTTGACAAGTTGGTATCAGAGCCATCCTGACCATAGGAGACCCTAGTTAGACTGGATGTTTGAATCAAAAACTTAGTTTCAAAACTAAAGGAAGCAAATATTTACAAAAATTTATTCCCATTCTTATCACCTTGATTCTTTCATAAAAATTCATGTTCCTCAAAAACTCTTGCAAAATACATAAAATTTGACACACTTGATCACTCTACTAACTTACTCATCCTATATCCTTATAGATGGACGTGAAGTACAGCAAGTTTTATCAGTTGGGGCATGGAGGAGACCTTATCTTTGAGCGGGATTTGGACCAGCTTTCGGAACTTCCGAGGCGTCACTTTTGAAGTTCTTCGGAGCTCAGCTCAATGATCAAGAGGAGAAGGTCTGCAGTGGCTAATTGTTGCAAGTCTCCGAGGAAAGATTGAACCTCCCACTGCCGAGGGAATTCAGTTCACCTTAAGAGAGAACAACTGGCTCGATGTACTTGCCAGGGCCATGCAGGAAGCTCTTGCCCGTCTGTGTGGGCATAGTATCAACCAGATCAAGGGAGCCCGCTTTGATTTTTCTCCAAGGCGTGATGCTAATGGACAGCCACTTGAAGCCCCATACCACCACGAGCTGAAGATCCAATTGGACCACCTTAGCTTCATGATGTACGATCATCAGCAGGAGTTGGACAATTGCCGTGACTACTCCAACCACAAGTCCGCCATCATCAAGACAAAGGATCAGACCATCGCCATGCTAGTGAAGGATCGCAAGTCTTGCCGCCGTCAGCTCGATAAGAAGGAGTGCATCATTGCCCGTCTTCGCCACCGTATCTCGGATTTGGAGGAGACCATCCACGAGAGAGATATGCAGTTAGGGGAAGGGAGAATGCCGGAGAAGATCTTCTTGGAGACCCCTACTCCTATCCCAGCGATGATGATGATTTTCTAGAGGACCAGGCTATGGATTTCTTCACCGATGAGGATGATTACGCCATCATCGATGACGATGAGGATGATGAGGATGACAACTACACCGACTCCGAGGAGTAGTAGCACTTGAGCACTAGCGTAGTGAGTTGTATTCGGTCCCACTTTATCGTAGTTTCCAGAATGGTTCTTAAAACCATCTGTTTACCTTTGTTGTGGTGTGTGTTTGTAACGTGTGCTATGAATGAATGAAAAGCAAGTTGCTAGAAAAATCTGAGTCAAACTTTAAAACTTTTCAAAGTCCCGGAACCTTAGAAATTCCCCTCTTTTCTCATGATCTATCTCAATCTTCCGATGCCACGCGGAGGAAGTGGTTCATCCCCGGACCCGATGTTGCAGATCCTGCAAATGTTGGTTTCTGACCGCGAAGCTGAAAGAGCCGAACGTCAAGCCAACCTAGCCACCCTTAAACAGATAGCTCAGCTAGCCCACAACAATCAAGGACATGGAAACCAGGACAACCATGGATCTAAGCTCAAGAATTTCTAGAACACCAACCCACCTGTTTTCACTAAGTCGTAAGAGCCCCTAGATGCTGATGATTGGCTGTAAACCATGGAAAATAACCTAGAAGTCGCCGGACTGGAAGCCAACGAGAAAGTTCTGTTCGCCACCCACTATCTAGCCGGAGATGCCAGAGCATGGTGGAACAGCGTTCGTGCAATGACCGGAGGACAGATGATGACCTTGGAGGAATTCAAGGTCAAGTTCAGCAGAACCCATGTGCCACCAGGTTTGATCAAGAGAATGAGAGATGAGTTCAGAGAACTGAAGCAAGGACGGATGACTGTAGTGGAATACCGTGACAAATTCTTGTCATTAGCTAGGTATGCCCCGGATGAGATCGACACCGAAGCCAAGAAGAAGGAGAGATTCTTGAATGGTCTACACGATGAGATGCAGACAGTGTTACTCAATATCTCCTTTGCTGATATTGAAGCCCTTGTCGACTCTGCTATCCAGATGGAAGGAAATATCAACCAAGCCAATGAGAACCGCAAGCGTCGCATGATGCATCAACCAGGAACCCATCAGACCCCAAAGTATCGCCCTAACCCATCTCTAGGATTTGCCCCGAGAACCAACATACCCCCGATGAACCGTTCGACCTATCCCAACCATGGAAACCCAAGGCCCGGAGGAAATCACAACAACCCCGGAAACTTTGGCAATTTCAACCGTGCCCCACCCAAGTTCAACCACAACAATGCTACCGCCAACACCAACACTGCCACGAGGACTGGAAGCAATGTTGTGCCTGTTGCAGCAAAGGACAAGTCGCAAGTGACTTGTTATGACTGTGGAAATAAGGGTCACTACTCCAACGAGTGCCCCAACAAGAAGAATACTGCAGCCCCCAATGCAAATGCCCCAGCTCATTAGTAGCGTCGTGTTCATCCTGGAAGAAGGTTTGCCCCAGGGAACTCGCTCAACCGCAACGGCCGTCTTTTTCTCATGCATGCTGAAGGAGCTCAGGAAGCGCCAGACGTCGTGCTGGGTATGTTTTCTGTTAATTCAGTACTTGCTTGAGTATTGTTTGATTCTGGTGCATCGCACTCATTTGTCACCAAAGAATTTTCATGCACTAGTAAGATTCAACCAACCAAACTGAAGCATGTTATGATTGTTCAAATCCCCGGTTCAACCACCAAAGCTAGGCAAATTTGCAAAGCCGTCCCCATACGAATCCATGGCATAGACTTTTATGCTAATCTAATAGTACTCGGAACTAAAGGTTTGGAAGTAGTACTAGGAATGGATTGGATGTCCAAGCATAAAGGATTGATTGACTGTGCCAAGAAAACTATAACCATGACGAGCACCGCTGGAATATCAGTCGAGCATATATCTGAAACCTTACCTCGTCAATTCAAGTGCAACAAGATTATAGCCCAACCTACCATTGACCAAGTCCGGATAGTCTGTGAAACCCCTGATGTATTTCCAGATGTTTTGCCCGGTATGCCCCCATATCAGGATATCGAGTTTATCATTGAACTAATCCCCGGAACAGGACCCATAGCTCAAAGACCATATAGTATGAACCCTTCTAAACTAGCAGAACTGAAGAAGCAACTGGATTCCATGTTGGAAATTGGATTAATTCAACCAAGTGCGTCACCATGGAGATCACCTGTCTTGTTCGTGGACGAAAAGGATGGAGGTAACTGTTTGTGTACGGATTACTAGAAGTTGAATGATGTCACCATCAAGAACAAGTACCCTTTGCCCAAGATAGAAGATTTGTTTGATCAGTTGACCGGTTCCAAAGTGTTTTCTAAGATTGATCTTAGAACAGGCTATCATCAACTCAAGATTCACGCAGTGGATATTCCCAAGACTGCCTTTACCACCAGATATGGATTATACGAGTATACCGTCATGTCTTTTGGATTAACCAATGCCCCCGCTTATTTCATGAACCTCATGAATAAGATTTTTATGGACTTCCTGGATAAGTTTGTCGTTGTTTTCATCGATGACATTCTGATTTATTCCAAATCAGAAGAAGAACATGAGCTACACCTAAGGACCATTCTTGGAACCCTTAGAGAGCATCAGCTGTATGCAAAGTTTAGCAAATGTGAATTCTGGTTACAGGAGGTAGGATTCCTCGGTCACATTGTATCAGCCGGAGGAATTGCCGTTGACCCTGCCAAAGTGAAAGATGTAGAAGATTGGCAAGCCCCAACCACTCAAACCCAAGTTCGTGCTTTTCTCGGATTGGCGGGATATTACCGCAAATTCGTAGAAGGATTCTCGAGTATCGCCAGACCCATGACCCAATTGCTAAAGAAGGACAAGAAGTTTGAATGGACCGACAAATGCGAAGCGAGTTTTCAATAACTCAAGAGGAGATTGATTTCAGCCCCAATCTTGATCATGTCGGATATCACGAAGCCCTTCGATGTGTATTGTGATGCATCCAAGATTGGTCTCGGATGTGTGCTAATGCAAGAAGGCAAAGTTATATCTTATCTATCTTGACAATTGAAGCAACATGAGCAAAACTACCCAACCCATGACCTCGAACTCGCAGCAGTAGTTCTAGCCCTGAAGACATGGAGACATTACCTAATGGGAAACCGTTGTGAGATTTATTCGGATCACAAGAGCCTAAAGTATATATTCACTCAGAAGGAGTTGAATATGAGGCAGATAAGATGGATTGAGATAATCAAGGATTACGACCTGGACATTCACTATCACCCTGGTAAAGCCAACATGGTAGCCGATGCCCTTAGCAGATTGCCGTGCCACTTGAACTCCATGATTTTGAAGGAGCAACCAAGTTTGCATAAGGAGATGGAAGATTTTCGAATGGAATTAGTAAGTGAAGGATTTTTGGCTAGCATAGAACTTCAGCCCACTTTGGTCAGTCAGATTAAAGAGGCGCAGAAGGGAAATGCTAGTATCGACGGAATCAAGCGTCGTGATCAGTGCGAGCAAAGTACCCGGATTCACCGAGGACGAAGAAGGAGTTCTGTGGTACAAAGGACGCCTTTGTGTACCAGCAGATTCGGAGTTGAAAGAAGTTATCTTGAAGGAGGCTCATGATACTCTTTATTCTATCCATCCTGGAGGAACTAAGATGTATCAAGATTTGAAAGAGCAATTTTGGTGGCATAAGATGAAGAGAGAAATCGTAAGCTATATCGCCAAGTGTGACATATGTTAGCGAGTCAAGGCCATACATCAAAGACCCGCTGGATTGTTGCAACCATTGCAGATTCCAGAATGGAAATGGGATTCCGTTGGAATGGACTTTATCACCGGATTGCCTACTTCTAGTACGGGAAATGACTCTATCCGGGTCATAGTGGACAGATTCTCCAAAGTTGCCCATTTCTTACCCGTCAAGACCACATATCAGAGTTCGAAGCTAGCGGAGTTATACATCGCTAGAATCGTCAGTTTGCATGGAGTCCCCAAGAACATCGTATCGGATCGAGGAACTCAGTTTACCTCAAGATTCTGGAAGAAAGTCCAAGAAGGTTTAGGAACCCGCCTAGATTTCAGCACCGCTTATCACCCTCAGACCGATGGACAAACAGAGCGAGTAAATCAAATACTCGAAGATATGCTGAGAGCATGTGTGTTAGAGTATGGATCTAAGTGGGAAGACTGTCTGCCGTTCGCATAATTTTCATACAACAACAGTTATCAAACTAGTTTGCAAATGGCCCCATTTGAATTCATGTACGGAATAAAGTGTCACACCCCTTTGAATTGGTCGGAAGTAGGAGAGAGTCAGATTTTTGGATCCTATATCCTACGAGAAGCGGAAGAGAAGGTTCACAAGATTCGTGAGCACCTCAAGACAGCCCAGTCTAGACAAAAGAGTTACACCGACAAGAGACGTCGAGACCTCGCCTTCAACATAGGAGATTTTGTGTATATGAAAGTGTCGCCATTGAAAGGAATGCAGCGTTTCCAACTCAAAGGAAAGTTAGCCCCCAGATATATCGGACCTTTCAAAATTCTGAACCATCGAGGAGAAGTGTCGTATCAATTGGAACTACCCGAGGAGATTGACGAGGTTTAATCTCGTCAATGCCCATTGTTATGGACTTGGGTTTTGGTGAAGATGGGGATGCTGGAGATCGTGGAACGGTTAACAGACAAGCAACCAGGGGACACGAGATTTACCCAGGTTCAAGCCCCCGGAGGGAAAACCCTACTCCTGCTTGTCTGCTCTTTTATTACGGCGGAACCGAAGATTACAAGGTGCGCAGATTCGATCTGGCGTGGAGGTGTGTCTGCTAGTGTAATCGCCAGATCGTTGGACCCTCCTAGCCTTTATATATGAGGAGGCTAGGTCTCGGGTGCCAATACGATTAGGTTACAAGTTGTATTCAAACTCTAGTCTTGATCTCCAAGGATCCGAAGGCGTCATGGGCCTGGGCCACCCGAAAATCTTCATGGGCCGGCGTATATCTGCCATGGGCCTTCCTTGGGCTGGACCAGGTATGCTGAAGTTACGTACCCGTAGGGTATAACCATGTCAGAGATGTCAGCCGTGCACAATGTGTTCCATATCTCATTACTTCACACGTGTCTCGAAGTCCCAGAGAAGACTGAAGTGTTCAAGAATATTGATCACCGGACTATAGAGATCAATGATGACCTGACCTATCCCAAAGTACCCATCCGTATTTTGGAAGAACCTTCAGAACCACCCGAACCAGAAGTATCAAGTTTCTCAAGATTCAGTGGAGCAACCACACAGAAGAGGAAGCTACCTAGGAGCGCGAAGATCACAATAGGACGGAGTTTCCCGATCTCTTCAAATCCTAGGTAATCTTCTTTGCCCTTTTTCAAATCTTGGGACGAGATTTTGTTTAAGGGGGGAAGGTTTGTAACATCCCAAAAATATTAAACTAGAATCATCAAACTCTAATCAACAAATTTAGGGTTAACAAAAACTTTTCCAATTAAAATATGAAAGCATTCATATGAGTGTGAATTAAAATTTGTATTCTTTTGAATTTCCATGATTATGTGTTTCTTTGCTTGTAAAATGATTCTTAGGTGAAATAAACATCATCTAAAAAATCCCCACACTTTTCCCAAAGACAAATAAATCAAAACAAACAAATTAATTGAATGGTCACTTTGGCCAAATTAACTCCCATGCCTACTTTGGCGATGTCTAACTTTCAGAACTTAACAGAAACTTGTTTCGATCTTTGCACCCCTTGATAGTACTCATAACAAAGTACCAAGGCCCACCTTGTGATCATCCATAAACATTCAAATGCATAGTTTAAATGACAGTTTAAAATTGAATCTATTTCATATGGGAACATCCCACTTCTTCAAAAACCCCTCAAACCAACTCAACTTTCAAAACCCAAGCATCTACAGACTCACCAGCACATGCCTAGCACACCCACCAAAAATAATTTCAAAATTCAAAACTTGAGTTCATGCGGCCATTTCATCAAACACCTTGCAGATGCAAATCAAACAAATCCTAAACACTATAGTGTGCAGTGATTCTGGCCTAACTTGTTCCCTCTCTAGACACCACTAGCCTTAGTAGATCATCTAAAAACCTTAACTAATCTCTAGCACCACTTTAAGCTGGCCATTGTCATCAATGGTGAGCAGGCCGAGTGCACCTTTGCCACCCCATAGTCGACAGCAAGCTATGAGCAACACTAGCCTCGCCAACCTTGTTTGGGAGCAAGCTAGCACCCCACCGCCACTCCCTGTCCCAGCCGCGAGCGATGCCAGCCCCTGGACCACACACATAGACCATGCCGAGAGCGCGCCCCATGTGCCACGCTCGACAGTCGACCACAAACCGCACGCCGCCCTCGCCGCGTGCACACGTGATCATCACCGTCCCAACAACCCCGCAGACACGCCCGTTCGCCGCCACGCAGACCACGCGCGCTGTGCACCATTAAAACTCTTGTCGGGCACGCTTAGAGCACCGCAGTGTTCCGACCGATCAGCACCGCCCCACGCCTCGCCACCATGTCGTTGAGCTTCGCCAGGGAGCACAGCACTGCCCCTACCGTCGCCCACGCTGATAGCCTCTGTGCCATCGACCACGACGAGCTCAGCCCATGCCCGTCGGTCCCCTCTCGCCACTATAAATAGAGGCCTCCCCCGCTCGAATTCTTCACACCACCTCACTCCCTTCACCTCACTGATCGTTCCACCCCATTCCCGGAGCAAGGCGAGGAGCGCATCGCCGGAATTGCACCGGAGTAGGCCGCCTCTGGAGAAGAAGGGCGCCATTGATTTCGTCCACCCCAGGAGGAGCTGCCTGTACCAGGAGGTTCGCCGTCGTCGACTTCATCGTTCGCCCGCATCGCCGACCTTCGCCTGAGCCCTGGTGATCCTCCCACGACCCCCACTGATCCGCTAGGGTTCAAGCTCGCCGGTGACTAGTTCATCATCGACGACGACCCTCAGCCGTTGATCTTACTTCTAGTCCAACACACCACATCGCCCCATACAGCTTCGTGTTTAAAGAGTCACTAACCAGTAGACCCGCCCTATCAGTTTGCTCTGCGCCATAGAGTGACACTGGGCCGGCCCAATAACCCTTCCCGCGCAGCCCACTCATTTGAATTTATCTTTTTCTTTTTAAGTTCAAACATAGTTATGTACCTAGTTTCAAAAATCAACTCAGCTCAATTCACTGAGCCAAATTGAATGAAACCAATTTTGTTAGAAAGGTTTTGAAATGCTTAATCCAAGACCGTTGGATTCAAATCATTTGAATCAATAGATCAACCTTGGCAAAATAACAAGGCAGAACCTTTTCTGCATTCAAACATTTTTCAAATTTAATCCATAATAAATTTTGAGTTGATTCCAACTCTCAAAAATCACATTTGATCATACCTTTCAGAATATATAAAAACATATGGGTTTACTTACATAAATAATGTTCAAGTAATAAAAGAATGCCACATAGGCATTTCTAGTCATTTATTTTTATTTAAAATAAAAGATTAAATCTTATTAAATTGTGACACCACTTTAAATCACATTCCCATGTACTAAAATATGTGGTGATGACATGTGTCAACATGATCCCATGTTTGGTTTGGAGAATATTAAATCTTAAGTAGTTTTTCAATGAGTAGAAATTACTTTTCTAAAAATAAAAGAAATAATCTTGTAATATTAGTGATGATGCTAGATCATCTATAGAACCCTTGTGTGTGATGATTGAAACTAGTTAAGTATTGTTTGGTGATTGTGTACCTCGTATTTATTCATAGATGCTAGTACCGACCAAGGATACGAGGAGGAAGGAGGATACTACGAAGAAGAAGCCGAGGAGAACTTCAACCACTGCTCTGCACAAGGCAATCTAACACTTGCAAGATACTCTACCTATGCAAGCCTAATACTACTAGTTGATTGTGCAATCTAACACTTGCAAGATACTCTACATATGCAAGCCTAATACTACTAGTTGATTATGCAAGGTAACACTTGCAAGATACTCTACTTATGCAAGCCTAATACTACTAGTTGATTGTGCAAGTTAACACTTGCAAGATACTATACCTATGCAAGCAAATACTAGCTTGTTACCATGCCAACTATATGCCTTAAGCATATGTGATCATACCCACTTGATAACCCCATTTCTAGTTTTACTTACAAGCTTTATACTTTATTTCTTTATCAAAGCTATTACTTAGATATTACTTAAGTAAATTGTAGATATTAGAAAGATAATTGAAGGTTGCATAAAGAGCATAAAACTTGGCCTAAGCTAGATAATCTTTATGTCATCCTAAGGCATGAGATTGAACTTAGTAAAACTCCACTAGTTTACCACCCCTCATTAGTACTTACCCACACTTGTAGATTCTAGTTCTAAGCATAAAACTTGATCAACTTTAGATGGGAATACTTGGTGGAAAAATGGTTATGAAAACCTTGGACTGATGGATCATTCTATTGAGATGTTTTGACATGTGTTTCTGAACACCAGATGATTTGGATGATGAAAATGTTGAGGCATGAGCCTTAGCCCTTTATAAAACTGATGGTTGTCTAGATGGGATACCATTCCAATTTTACCGTACAACCACAATACCCGAGAACTGGGTAGGGCTTGACTAGAAACTTATATACCTTAGTATTGGTTCCCTCACGGCCAAGGTCTGAGCTGAAGCTACCTTGTGAAGATTGTCCACCTGTGCAGTACCCAAGATGACGATTGGTCATGGTTGGGAGGCCAAACTCACAGGAGAGGTGATTATACTAGGGTGTGTAATTGAAAGGTTAGGATTGATTATCCGCATACTGAGTATGGTGAATTCAGGATTTGTTCCTGACGGATGTATCGAATGTTGTGGTGAAAGTGTACAATCTCTGCAGAGTGTCAAACTATTCGAATAGCCGCGTCCGCGGTTATGGACAGTTGGAGTGGCCATACTGTTCCCCCTCAGATGTTTTCAAAATGACTTGTGAAATGGATTGAGATTTTGCCTTAACCACAACAGAGTTGTGATATGAAATACAAGTTCCCACTTAGGTGTTATAAAATCTCGACTAGCTTTTCTTGCTTCTGAACTTAGTAGAGATAAATCTAGCTTTTTGCAAAACAACCCTAGAGCCTAGTGTCCTATTACAAAAAACCCCTTCACTTGATAGTATTAGTTTGCGAGTACTTAAAGAGTACTCATGTCTTTGTCCATGGCTATTCCCGTGGCCAGACTATGAAGAGGATTACCAGGAGGATGGACCCCAGGAAGGTTACGACAACTAGGATCATCTCCCATCGTTAGCATTGCCTGTGACCCCGAAGATGGAGCTTCGCCTACGCTACCGTTATTATTACGTATTTCTGCTGCTTGAGTTGTATTAAGAACTGGATCATGAGATCCTTATCTGTGTAAGACCTTATGTATGGTTTGTAATGGATGATGTACTATGGTATCCAAATCTGTTATGTCTCGCAAAAATGGTAATCTTGGGATTGCGATGTATGGCATAACAGGCATCTGTGATTAAAAATCCAGGTGTTGACATAGACTAAAGTTAACCTTAAAACATATATGTAATTTAGGTGTAATGCTTGTTATACTTATGTCTTGTTCACCTTATGATGTTTCTTGAAAGTTACTGAAGAATGGCATTATTTTTAGTTGGTAATGGTTTCTTTACATTATAAATGTATAAAGGAATTTATCGACCTACAATGGTGTGGTTAAGGTTTATGAATAAATAAACAATATTATTTACTACTTATGAACTCACTATAGTGTTTTCATTTGTTTATAAACTTGTGGTTAAAGTAAAGGAATAGGTTTTATCACTTTACAAATTATTCTTGGAGATTTTACATTAAATAAGAATTCTTTTATAAAGTAATCTACATTAATGGTTGAGAATTAATTTAATAAAATTTGTATTTAAAATGTTTTGAACCATTTTAACTTCATATTTTCAATATTTAAGACTAATACTATTTATTAGACTTAATTAGCTAATTTTTAGAACTATTAGCAATTTTTATTTACCCTAATGTGAATTATCAATTAAAGAAATAAGTTTATATTTAAGTTATTGAAGTTGTTTAACTTTTTATTTAACTCAAAAGTGGAATATCACATTTTTAACATGTAGGTATTATTTTTGTGATCATTTTGATATATTACATTTATTTTTGTGATTTATAATTAATAAGATATTATTTTAATAAGGTTTATTACTTTATAAATACTTAATAATTAACAAATATTTAATTAATTGAAATAATAATGTATAATTATAATTTTAAAGTATAATTCTTATTTTTCTAAGATTTGTAGTATTTATTTATATTTTTAACATTTACCATTATTAAAATATTAATTATCAAAGTTTTATTACTTATAAAACCTTTATTAAATAATATTTATTTAAATAATCATCATAATAATTTTTAATAATATTTTTAAGTCGTAGATTTTATTTTTCTAAACATTTTCATATATTATATGTATTTTTCTAATTTATAAAATAAAAGTTATTAATGAAACAAGATTTAATCATTATATTATATTTCAGGAATATTCATATTTAATCTTATAATATTTTATCTATTTCCTAAAGAGAAATTACTTTTTACACCTGAGCTAAACTTACCCAGGGTCACTGACTCGTGGGCCAGTTACCACATGGCAAACCCAAAGCAGTAAATGCATTTGTTACCGTTCCTATACCTACTACTAGTCAATGACAGGTGGGACCAGGGGCCACGTCGTACACTACATGGACAAGGACCAGTCAACGGCTGACCACGTCAACCTAGACGCATGCATGATGTCATTGTGACATCAGCACGGCCTCCACCACTAGAAAGTGGTCACCGGCGGCGAGCCGGAGCTCCCCAGTGGCCGTGGACGGTTGGGTTGGAACCGTGAGAGCAAGGCGATCCTACGGGTGGTGTCTACGCTACGATTTAGTCGCCGGAGGTACTCCGGTGATGACCTACGGCGGTGGCGTCCATTGGCCCGACGGTGAACTCGAGTTACAGATGATACTAGGAAGCGCAGTTAAGGTTGTTCGATGCGGAGACTCACCCCCGATGTGATGGTGTGGTCGGCGATGTAGATGGTGACCGGAGGCGAGCACAATACTGCGGATTCCGACGACCACCGTGGGAAAGGATTCGAGAAATTCACCTCCCTTCGAGCTCCTCCTGATGCGGTGCTCCTCACATACGATCTACGCATGCTGGCGCATCTCCTGGACCACTCCATGGACTCTGGGACGAACTCCACACGCCGGCGTGCTCTGATGACTCTGGCTAGGTTTTCGGTTGCCGACGGAATGAAGAGAAAGAAAGTGAGGATAAGGATCTCCGGCGCGTCGATGGTCTACTTATAGGCAACGAACAGCGGCGGCACGGGTCTTGGCGTCAGTAGGCATCGCGACAACGACGGACGGCCGACGTGGTGCCAGGCAGCTGCTTCGCCGGCATGCTTTTTGGCGAGAGGAAGAAGAAAAGAAAAGAGGGCGAAGGGGTAGCGATTGTTGTTGGGCCGGAGTGGGATGCTGCGGAGCAAGTGGAGAGAATTGGCTGTGACCTGCGGGCGACGGATAGAGAGAAGAGGAAATGGGCCATGGGCCAGATTTGGTGTGTCCTCTGTTTTTTCCTAGTTTTATTCCTTTTTCATTTTCTGTTTTGTTTTCAGGTTTGTATTTTATATTTGGTTTGAACTTTTATTTTTGAAATTTTATTTGCTAAATACTTGCAGCAACAATAAAGTTATTAAGAATCCATTTGTGAACTTTTATTATGTATTGTGATATTTTCTTTATTTCCTTTATATATATCCTTTTTCTATTATTATTTGTGAGGGCCATTAATATGAATTTAATTTGACAAAAATTCATAAACTTACCATAGAATGTATTACTACTAACTAATGAGATTTTATTTCCATTAATATATATTAGGGCAACTTTTATATTTATTGGTACATCATTATTATTTGATACATAAAGTTTTGAGTACTTAATAGGGTTAATATTATTCTCATAATTTAGGAAATGGCAATGTATATATTTTTTTATTATTACTAACAAAAGAGTTAAAGTTCAAATTGAAAATGCATACCATAAGTTCTTAGAAGGTTTAATATTCTCATATTTAATTTATTGATGTGAATAAAGATTAATGGTTAGTCATATTGTCTTAATGTTTATAATTTTTAATGTTATCACCCTTTGAAGTAAAATAGTGGGATTGTTTTCTAGGCTATCTTATGAGAAATAATTGATGAAGATGGTTCCTAATCACCTATGATAATGATGGTTGAAAATGACAAAGATGTGCTCAGGTGATTTGATATAGGAAAATATTCCTCCGAAGCATTGTGGAAACAAAATGATAGATCAATTAGATGAAATGGATAATAGGTTTGTTATAGAATTAGGTGTTAGTGTTTACCAAGAATTTCCTATCTTCCATAATTCATAATTCTGGACTTCTAATTAAGGAATTCATTTCCTAGATATACTACTCCTTCATATCCATCATCATGTGCTAACATGATGAGCTTTGCTTCACAAGAATATTCTTATCCACCTTTTATCCTTCTAAATCCATTTGTAAATCCAATGATCTTGACACTAAAGCTTTTCATAATCATTTATATCTATACTTGGCTATATCAACTACTCTATTGCTGATAATCCCCAATCCAACAAGTGGTTACTTCTAACTCCAATCATACTCTTCCTTAATCATCCTTCACTAATATCACTTCAATAGATGTATACATCAGATCCTACTTCACCTCAAGTGCTTAGTATTTCCAAAGAGGAAACTACTACTTCTTTAATCCAATGTTGCTCTAACATCATTATAATCATACTATCTTGTCTCTACTTGACTCCAATATCTAACATTCCAACCTCACATTAATTTAATGTGACTTGTAATGACTAATCTAGGATAATATATCTATACTATGGTTCAATCATGGTTTTATCCACCAATGTCACTTATACTTGGTATAAGCATTCAATATTGGTGAATAAGGTATGATCATTATAATCCTTTGATCCTTTATGATTCAGGTTTCCAATTGGCTAAACATGGTTTCATCAATACAACATTACAGTTGTATTATAATTATCTTCTGTTTTGCTCTATTGGATTAAGAGATATAATTCATTGACTATACCTACTTGATCCAATAGGACTACTCCTGGTAACTATCTTCAGGCTTTATCCTTGTAATCTTCTTTGTTACCATATTGATTTGATTTCCTCCAATCATTCCCATTCTATAGATGACATCTAAAACTAGCATCACTATTTACCTCTTCTTACTTCTTTCTTTATAAGCCTTAAATGAATGATATAATGAGTACAAGAGTTGATAGGTCAAGAATTGATAGGTTAAAAATTGGTGAATCAATAGTTGATTACTCAATATTGATGAACAACAAATATAAGGATAGGATTCAATAGAGATGATAAAGATTGATATGGAAAGAAAGATATATGGTGAATGTTGTTAACTTTGGTTTCTTTCCTACTCAATCTCACTAGAGAGTTAAAGTTAGGTATTTCCATGATACTCATGGTATAAGTAGATGAGATTAAGATATAGTTGTTACATTCTTATTATTTGTGTTATATTTATAATTTGGTATTCATGAGTGATTATAATGAATACTATGATATGATCACCTAAGGATCAAATGTAAATCATTAAGTAATGTATTAGGGTTTAATTTTATTCCATTTGATATACCCTTAGATCAAATCATGTTTACCCAAAATAAGGTTTTAGCAAAGGTCATATTGAAACTTATCGCAGTGAACTTGATGATCTACTTCAATTCCATCAGATTAAGAGAAGCTTCAATCACTTTGATAAGTTTTTATGTAAAAGCGCGAAAATTATTCAGATTTTCTATGCATGAATGCAATGCACACATCTGTGTTCAGCTTATTTCTAAGCTCTAATGCTGGGATGTTACAGACTCTCCCTCTTAAAATAAACTTCATCCTCGAAGTTCGCATACTCTCACGTTTTGGAGTAACGAATTGTCTTGCAATGATTATGATATGTCTCAACTCCATGTTAACCTCAATGGAAATAATTGTAGTATTCCATATCCTATTCCCATCCTTCATGACAATCTTCAACTTGTTGTCTTTAATACTCCAAAGTTCCTTTTACTTTATTCCCTTAGGGATATGTCCGTATAATATCCTTAAATTGAGGTCTCTACTTTAGTTGATTTCCCTGATTAAGTATCCTAATCCAACTTCTTTACTTGATCATCGAACTTCCTTATTATACTATGTAAGTCTAGGAAGTCTCACTAAAACAGGTTTTAAAGTTTACTAATTAATAGTGTGATCAAAAGACTAATCTTTGATTTGCCATTGTATGAGTTGTACGGGTGGTCCTTCCAAAATTGGATTTGAACACATTTAGTCCAAACCCATTGGAATTTCTTGTTCCTCTATACTTGTCCAATTAGATGATATTATTCACTCTTAAGGATCACTTAAGAGTTGTTTCCTCTAGGCTTAGTTTGTTAGGCTTAATCTTTTATCACCTTCAAGCTTTTACCTTATTAAGCTTTAGATAATCTTTCATTATCACCTATAGTACTTCTTCAACTTTCATTTATAATGTTTACTCTCCCCCTTAGGGTTTACTAATAGTCTTCAAACTGCCTATTTAGTATTTATTGGCTTTATATGTAGAATATTGGTCTCTATCCATCTTATACTCTACCTAGTTAGAGTTTGATGAAAGATTGTACGGTGTATCCACACAGTTGTGGATCTCCGAAGTGAATATTTCATCATTATTTGTCTTACTTACTATTAGGACATTTTCACTTTGATAGGTCAATTTTCACGAAGAGTCTCGAAAGACGATCTTTTAAGTTTTATACTCCTTTAGGTCTTACTAAGCTTAGGCCAAATTTTATGCTTTTTATGCAGCCATTTAGATAATCTGGTTAACTATGTCAACCAATTACCAGCTGCAGACAAGATACCAACTGTGGATCAATTACTAGCTATGGATCAAATACCAGCTGTGGATAATTACCAGCTGCGAACCATCCTAGGGTGTATATATTACCCTACGGTTCCCAACATCCTTATGGCAATCTCTCTGAGTTGTCAGAGCTTGAATTATCATTTTGGTTCCAAAGCTACTCATTTGTACTTATTCATGATACTTCCATGAACTTTGTACCACTATTCCATTACTTCTTAGCAACTTAGCTACTTTAAATGAACTTTAAGTTTATTACTTCTTGTTGTTCCTTACATCTTCTACACTAATCTTCCTTCTTATTGCTGATTAAGAATGATCTGAGATTGATCCATCCTTCAAATTGCGTTGATACTACTTATATTTTGCTTCATCCTTCAGGTAGGTCTTCATCTTGGTCTTCTAACTCGTCCCTTGCTACCTAATTCCCATTCCTATCTAGGTCTATAACATCAAGTAGTAACTAGATGTTGCAACATGCATTTGCACACCAAGTCAAACTTCATGTACAAATCTAGTCAATCAAGAAGATCCAAGAAAAACAAATAAATCCAAATGTGGTACATATAACACACAATATTCTAAGCCTAGAATATAGTAGTTGAGTATAATATCTCTAGAATTTCGGCTTAGTTGTGTAGTATATGACACCTCCTCATATAGGTTTACATTGTGATACTTAGCACATAGGGTCAAACTATACTTTGTTTCTTAATTTACCCAAATTGCTCAATTGCAATAGGATAATCTTAAGCAAAGTGGTTTCAAATTTGGTTTTGACTAAACCATTTGTCTGACTTTTGAAATGATTAATATAACCAACCTATCACTCAACCTTATCATAATTTCACTTCATCACGTGAAATCCTCAAGTGAATCCCACATGTTTACTACTCATTACATCAACATTGATCCTAATGATATTCTTCATGTTGTCTTTGGTTATCAACTAACAATAAAATTCTACTGTCTTACATGAATTCTAGGATTAGGCTACACCATTAAGACTACTTCAATTGATGGCTTACACTTTCCTACAGTCTCTTGGTTGTTTATGTCTCCCTCGGAGGACACTAAAGAGCACTATACTTGAGAAAAGATAAATAATTACTACTAAGAAAGATTGACTTAAGCATCTGACCCAGGTGTGACAAGATTATCCTCAAGTGGATACCCATCACAAGTCATAAGGTCATTTGGTTTAGATAAGACTGCTCCTATAGTCACTATCCAACCTACAGATCTTACTAAAAGGGTTTCAATCCTAAGGTCAAAGCATATGCTCTGATACCAACTGCGATGACCCAGCATACCACTGCATGATTTAGTACACTATAGTCGTTGACATAACACCAATGAAACACCGTTCACTAGTATTACATCCCTCGGAGTAGTACAACAGAAACACAGCAGGTCCAATACATGACTATAGGTTACAACTCAACTCTTTACACAAGATCCAGAGAACACTCTAGGTTAAAGAGAGAGAAAGAAACTTCTTACGAAGAAGAATCAAGAATAAATAACTCATAACTACCATACTTATAAAACTAGTAGCTGAACTACTGGCTTGCATTGCTGCTATTGCAATACTCTACAGAAGTAGGTTCTATGGTTAGAAATTCTATTCTTATCTAATTAGCAACTTCGTCTTCAATTGAGTTGATGTATATGTTGACTTTCTTGACTCCATTGAAGAGCGTTAGCTTTTGATGATGATTCCTGGAGCATTACTTGATGTAGATGTCGTCTATATTGGCTTTAGAACCTAGCAAGGGTTAAGAAGATACTTTGAGTACGAGCGTACTCAGCAAGCTCACTACAAAAGGAGTGTTTGATGCACTATAGCTACAGCCACAGACTATAGGCCGTAGGCCATGCAAGTTTTCGTAAACATTTCTTCAAAGGTTGCTTTTATTCTGAAAAACTATGTCCGTCAGCCTTCACGGGTTTACCAGAAATTTCATGGAGTTCCTTTCCCGCCGCGTTCGCAGCTCCTTCCCGGAACAGGGAGTAACAAGTTACAGTTCTTACACTCTGTAGAGGTGCGTTACTTTACCCATGAGAGATCTTAGCTTTGTTGCACATCCGAATTGCAGGTTCGTTCACACTTCCTTGGTGTGAGGCCCAGACTAAGATCCAAGCCAATCACTGCCTTCTCCGCGACCCTGCATGTCTCCTCGGTGTACGCCAGCCCACCTATTGAATTACAGCAATGGCAGTACAGACCATTCAGATGCCGGAACTATCGTGGGACATTGAGGTCTCCGACCCATATGTTGCATATCCTCTACGAATTACCATAAATAATATGCATGCTACGAGTGATAACAGCCACGACCCGCACATCCAGCTCCATGCGAGAGGGAAAAGATACAGCTGACTTCTTCGTCCCATTCCAAATCTCATGGTCATCGCGTGATATACGGCGCAAGAATCACTAGCGACATTGGTTGTTAAGTAATAGATAATATGTTCCTTTACCACCGGAACTCTTATAGTAGGTTATTACCTCATGGTAAATAACCTATAATCACTTTATTATGAAAATAGTGTTTTCTGTCCTTTTTCAAATGTAGGTGATGACAACACTGGATTTGTAAAATACTTTACAGAAAATAATCAAAGGACATGAGCAAGTGTGAACTTGCCTTTTGTGATTGCAAGACTATGCACTCACGGTCTTCAAGACAATATAAGATCCAATAGCGGAAATCTGCATCATTGATCCGGTAAGGACTAATGTTTAAAGAAGCAAGATGCTTTTATGCATAAGCAATGTAATGCAAGTTGAGAAAAGTGAATCCCGAGGATAACATTGTTCTATGGTTTGGATACTGGAAAGGGTTTCCTTGGAATGTGTTGCTCTTTTAGATTAAGTTTCACACATGTGCTTCTTATTAAGGCTTGTGAGTGTGTGGAAAACAACATGTATTTATACAACAACAAAATACACAGTATGGAATGCTACTCAAGGTTGCTTACATCTTAATTGTTTATCTTCAAGTTTTACTTTACAAGTAATGTCACTTATAAAGGATTTAAGTATTAACAATCTTATTATACAAGTATAGTATAAAGTAAGGTGTTCACTATTAATTGTCATATGTTGATTGAAGTGGCAAAACGAATAACTTTTGAAGAAAATATTCCTTTATTAAGGTTTAAACAATCTTTGTGGTTAATCGGATATGGTTGATGTTGTTTGTTCTTGCTTGAATAGTTTGGACTTGAGATGCTTTACGATTTAATTATAACAGACCAAAATTAACTATAAAGTATATAATAAAGTATTTAGTACCATACTTAAAGCTTGGTAGACTAAAGTTAACTTTAAAACATAGATGGAATTTAGGTGTAATGCTTGTTATACTTATGTCTTGTTCACCTTATGATGTTTCTTGAAAGTTACTTAAGAATGGCATTATATTTAGTTGGTAATGGTTTGTTTACATTATAAATGTATAAAGGAATTTATCGACCTACAATGGTGTGGTTAAGGTTTATGAATAAATAAACAATATTATTTACTACTTATGAATTCACTATAGTGTTTTCATTTGTTTATAAACTTGTGGTTAAAGTAAAGGAATAGGTTTTATCTCTTTACAAATTATTCTTGGAGATTTTACATTGAATAAGAATTCTTTTATAAAGTAATCTACATTAATGGTTGAGAATTAATTTAATAAAATTTGTATTTCAAATGTTTTGAACCATTTTAACTTCATATTTTCAATATTTAAGACTAATACTATTTATTAGACTTAATTAGCTAATTTTAAGAACTATTAGCAATTTTTATTTACCCTAATGTGAATTATCAATTAAGGAAATAAGTTTATATTTAAGTTATTAAAGTTGTTGAACATTTTATTTAACTCAAAAGTGGAATATCACATTTTTAACATGTAGGTATTATTTTTTTGATCATTTTGATGTATTACATTTATTTTTGTGGTTTATAATTAATAAGATATGATTTTAATAAGGTTTATTACTTTATAAATACTTAATAATTAACAAATATTTAATTAAGTGAAATAATTTTTAATAATAGTTTTAAGTTGTAGATTTTATTTTTCTAAACATTTTCATATATTATATGTATTTTTCTGATTTATAAAATAATAGTTATTAGTGAAATAAGATTTAACCATTATATTATATTTCAGGAATATTCATATTTAATCTTATAATGTTTTATCTATTTCCTAAACAGAGATTACTTTTTACACCTGAGCTAAACTTACCCAGGGTCACTGACCCGTGGGCCAGTTGCCACATGGCATACCCAAAGCAGTAAATGCATTTGTTACCGTTCCTATACCTACTACTAGTCAATGACAGGTGGGACCAGGCGCCACGTCATATACTACATGGACAAGGACCAGTAAACAGCTGACCACATCAACCTCGACGCATGCATGATGTCATTGTGACATCAGCACGGCCTCCACAACCAGCAAGTAGTCACTGGTGGCGAGCCGGAGCTCCCCAGTGGTCGTGGACGGTTGGGTTGGAACCGTGAGAGCAAGGCGATCCTAGGGGTGGTGTCTACGCTATGATTTAGTCGTCGGAGGTACTCCGGTGATGACCTACGGCAGTGGCGTCCATCGGCCCGACGGCGAACTCGAGTTACAGATGATATTAGGAAGCGTAGTTAAGGTTGTTCGATGCGGAGACTCACCCCCGATGTGATGGTGTGGTCGGCGATGTAGATGGTGACCGGAGGCAAGCACAATACTGTGGATTCCGATGACCACCGTGGGAAAGGATTTGAGAAATTTGCCTCCCTTTGAGCTCCTCCTGATGCGGTGATCCTCACAGATGATCTGTCAACACCCGGATTTTTAATCCCAGCTGCCTGTTATGCCATACATCGCAATCCTAGTTGTCATAACCTTCCTGGGGTCCATCCTCCAGGTACTCCTCTTCATAGTCTAGCCACGGGAATAGCCAGGGACAAGGCCATGAGTACTCTTTAAGTACTCGCAAACTAATAGTAACAAGTGAAGGGGTTTTTGTAATAGGACACTAAGCTCTAGGGTTGTTTTGCAAAAAGCCAGATTTACCTCTACTAAGTATAGAAACAAAGAAAGCTAGTTGAAGTTTTATAACACCTAAGTGGGAACTTGTATTTCATATCACAACTCTGTTGTGGTCAAGTCAAAGTCTCAATTCATTTCAGAAGTCATTTTGAAAACATCGGCAGAACAGATGGCCCAATCGTCCATAACATGACGCGGCTATTCGAATAGTTTGACACTCTGCAGAGATTGTACACTTTCACCACAAAATTCGATACATCCGTCAGGAACAAATCCTGAATTCACCATACTCAGTATGCGGATAATCAATCCTAACCTTTCAATAACACACCCTAGTATAAGCACCTCTCCTGTGAGTTTGGCCTCCCAACCATGACCAACTGTCATCTTGGGTACTGCACAGGTGGACAATCTTCACAAGATAGCCTCAGCTAAGACCTTGGCCATGAGGGAACTAATACTAAGGTATATAAGTTTCCAGTCAAGCCCTACCCAATTCTCGGGTATTGTGGTTGTACGGTAAAATTGGAATGGTATCGCATCCAGACAACCATCAGTTTTGTAAAGGGCTAAGGCTCATGCCTCAACATTTTCATCACCATAAATCATCTGGTGTTCGGAACATGTCCAAAACATCTCAATAGAATGATCCATCATTCCAAGGTTTTCATAACCATTTTTCCACCAAGTAATCCCATCTAAGTTGATCAAGTTTTATGCTTAGCACTAGCATCTACAAGTGGAGGTAAGTACTAATGAGGGGTGGTAACTAGTGGAGTTTAACTAAGTTCAATCTCATGCCTTAGGATGACATAAAGATTATCTAGTTTAGGCCAAGTTTTATGCTCTTTATGCAACCTTCAATTATCTTTCTAGTATCTACAATTTACTTAAGTAAACTCTAAGTAAGAGCTCTAATAAAGAAATAAAGTATAAAGCTTGCAAGTAAAACTAGGATTGGTTTATCAAGTGGTTATGATCATATATGCTTAAGGCATATAGTTGGCATGGTAACAAGCAAGTATTTGCTTGCATAGGTCAACTTGATTATTAAGGCTTGCTAAAGTAGAGTATCTTGCAAGTGTTAGCTTGCCTTGTGCAGAGCAGTGGTTGAAGTTCTCCTCGGCTTCTTCTTCGTAGTATCCTCCTTCCTCCTCGTATCCTTGGTCGGTACTAGCGTCTATGAATAAATACGAGGTACACAATCATCAAACAATACTTAACTATTTTCAATCATCACACAAAAGGGTCCTATAGATGATCTATCATCATCACTAACATTACAAGATTAAAGCTTGGTTTAATTCCTTTTATTTTTAGAGAAGTAATTTCTACTCATTGAAAAACTACTTAAGATTTAATATTCTCCAAACCAAACATGGGATCATGTGTCACCACATATTTTAGTCCATGGGAACGTGATTTAAAGTGGTGTCACAATAGGTTTAACCTTTTCTTTTATTTAAATAGAGTGACTAGAAATGCCTATGTGGCATTCTTTTATTACTTGAATATTGTTTCTGTAAGTAAACCCAAATGTTTTTATATATTCTGAAAGGTATGATCAAATGTGATTTTTGAGAGTTGGAATCAACTCAAAAGCTATGATGGTTTAAATTTGAAAAATGTTTGAATGCAGAAAAGGTTCTGCCTTGTTATTTTTACCAAGGTTGATATATAGATTCAAATGATTTGAATCCAACGGGCTTGGATTCAGCATTTACATACCTTTCTAACAAAATTGGTCTCATCTAACTTGGTTCACTGAATCGAGCTGGGTTGATTTTTGAAAATGGGTACAGAACTAGGTTTTAACTTAAATGGAAAAAGTTAAATTCAAACAACTGGGCTCAAGGGGAAAACGATTGGCCGGCCTGCTACAATACGCCACGCTGGCTGGTTAAGTTGATGTCCCCACGCGTCAGTGAGACGAGGGGGTGCGAAGCGGTATGGGGCAATGTGAGCCGTGGGATCTGGTTCTAATCTAACGGCCCTGGTTCATCGTCCACGTCGGGCATCGCCGGCGAGACAGAAACCTAAGGCGGAAGGTGGGGGTCGTCGGGGGCTCACCGGGGCTCAGGCGAGGGTCGGCAAGGCGGGCGAACGACGAAGTCGACGACGGCGAACGTCCTGGTACCGGCAGCTTCTCCTAGGGCGGCTCCAATCGCTGGCTCCCTTCTTCTCCAGCAGCGGCGGGCTCCGGTGAAATTCCAGCGATCCGCTGCTCGCCTTGCTCCGGGAACAGGGTGGAACGATCATTGAGGAGAGGGGAGTGAGATGGTGTGCTCAATTTGGCTAGGGTGGCCTCTATTTATAGTGGCACGAGGGGACCGACGGGCGCAAGGTGAGCTATCGCCGTCGACGCAGGGCGGTAGGGGCGGTGCTGTGCTCCCTGGCGAAGCTCAACAACGTGGTGGTGAGGCATCGGGCGGTGCGGATTGGTCGGAACACGACGGTGCTCTACGCGTGCCCGACGGAAGTTTTTATGGCGCACAGCGCGCGTGGTCCGCGCGGCGGCGAATGAGCGTGTCTGCGAGGTTGCTGGGATGGTGGTGATCACGTATGCACGCGGCGAGGGTGGCGCGCGGTCTGTGGGCGTCTATCGAGCGTGGCGCACGGGGCACGCTCTCGGCATGGTTGCTGGCGAGCTTGGCATGGTATGTGCATGTGGTCTAGGGGCTAGCAAGGTTCGAGCGCTGGACAGGGAGTGGCGGTGGGGTGTTAGCCACTCCCAGACATGTTGGCTAGGCTTGGTGCTTCTCCTAGCTCGATGTCGACATGTGGGTGGCAAGGGTGCACTCGGCCTGCTCACCATTGATGATAATGGCTAGCTTACAGTAGTGCTAGAGATTAGTTTAGGTTGTTAGATGATCTACTAAGGCTAGTGGTGTCCAGAGAGGGAACAAGTTAGGCTCAAATCACTGCTCCAAATAGTGTTTAGATTTTGTTTGATTTGTATCTGCAAGGTGTTTGATGAAATGGCCGCATGAACTCAAGTTTTGAATTTTGAAAAGATTTTTGGTGGGTGTGCTAGGTTGGTGCTGGTGAGTCTGCATATGCTTGGGTTTTGAAAGTTGAGCTTGTTTTAGTGGTTTTTGAAAAAGTGGGATCTTCCCATATGATAAAGATTCAATTTTGAACTATCATTTAAACTATGCATTCAAATGTTTCTGGATCATCACAAAGTGGGCATTGATACTTTGTTATGAGTACTATCAAGGGGTGCAAAGATCCAAACAAGTTTCTGTTAAGTTCTGAAAGTTTGAGATAGCCAAAGTAGGCATGCGAGTTAAATTGGTCAAAATGACCATTCATTCATTTTGTTGGTTTTGATTTATTTGTCTTTGGGAAAAGTTTGGTAATTGTTTAGATGATGTTTATTTCACCTAAGAATCATTTTACAAGCAAAGAAACCCATAAACAAGGCAATTCAAAATAATCCAAATTAGAATGCATACACACATGCATGCTTTCATATTTTTATTTACAAAAGTTTTTGTTAACCCTAATTTTGAAGATTAGAGTTTGATGATCCAAGTTTAGTATTTTTGGGATGTTACACGATCTACACATGCTGTCACATCTCCTGGACCACTCCATGGACTCCGGGACGAACTCCACACGCCGGCGTGCTCCGATGACTGTGGCTAGGTTTCCGGTTGCCGACGGAAAGAAGAGGAAGAAAGTGAGGATAAGGATCTCCAGCGCGTCGATGGTCTACTTATAGGCAACGAACAACGGCAGCACAGATCTTGGCGTTAGCGGGCATCACGACGATGGCGCGGATCTTGCCAGGCAGCTGCTTCGCCGGCGTGCTTGCTAGCGAGAGGAAGAAGAAAAGAAAAATAGGGCGAAGGGGTACGCGGCTATTGTTGGTCCAGAGTGGGCTGATGCGGAGCGAGCGGAGAGAATTGGCTGTGACCTGCGGGCGACGGATTGTAGAGGGAGTGTCCCAACCTTTAAATAACATAAGGTGGTGTCCCCTGTGTTTACAATGCTAGTCCCTGGATCAATAGCTAGCATCCACAGTTAAGATGTAATATCAAGAAACAAAGGTCATAATATAACTTTATAACCAGGAATAACATAATTTTATTACATCAATACATAGCTCATTTGGCTATTACATTACATTGCAGCGGAATAACTATAAGCATGGAGTCCTTCATCTTCAAAGTGCCACAGGCAGACATGTTGGTTGTAGACTTTGTAATCCTAATCAATCAATCCTCACTAAAATCAATCAAACCTGCAACATTACAAGTTACAGCCACAAGGGTCAATACATTTGAATTGTATTGGCAAGTCTCACTACTTTGTTGAATATGAGTGGATCCTATCATTACATGCATATTTGGCTAAGTAGAGTTTTAATCTCATTTTCATAAAGCAATAATTTATCCTATCTTCTCAAAATGGTTTTGGTCCTTTGTCAAATCTCTTTTTCCAAGTCCCTTGAACTCCTTGGTAGAAACTCAAGTGTTCAAGTCCTTGTCAAAATCCCTTGAGCATCTTGGTAACCCCAAGTGCATCAAGTTTTATAAAATCTCATGAGTTCCTTGGTAACCCCATGTGTTCATGTTTTCAACAAAATCCCTTGAGTTCCTTGGTACCCCCAAGTACATCAAGTTTTGTCAAAGTCTCTTGAGATCCTTGGTAACCCCAAGTGCATCAAGTCCTTAAAAAGTTTTCTTTTACAAATTAGAATGTCGAGATCTCCCATAGTTCCAACTTTAGTTGCTTAGTATTGTCCTTAACCGGGGACACGGCTAAGTACTTAGATTTTATTATCTTCTGCAGAAGGAGTACACTTTACCCACATGTCACAATCCCATCCTTTTGCCACCAGTGGCCACTGGATTAGCACTCACCAAGCTGGAGTACTGGCAGACTGAGAATGTGACGAAGTCTTTCCAAAGGGTCCTCCCATACACCATTGCTGGCTTGTCTTCAGCACCCATGAAGCATTCCAGATCCCCATGTCCAGTAAACTGAATACAATGTATGGGTCTTCCCAATGTAGTTGACTAAGCCAGAGCCATAATAGCATGTGGTTACACACGAAAGCCACAATTGGAGAAACATGTTCAATCTCTAAGTTTCCTGGGTGGTTTCCTTTGGAGCACAACACAAAGAGATTGCCATAGACATGGTTCCTTTTGTTGCCACCTTCTCCAAAACTTAAAGTAACCTTGGCCACCCAGGTGGTTCATTGAGTCCTTGTTTTATTATATAAAAACACAAGTCCTTTTCTCAACTTCATAAAATCTCAACATGTATCTCTTTTCAAAATATAGCATGGCTAAGCATGTAACAACTACATTATTTTATCTAAGGAATGTCTAAGGTATCCTATTAGGATTTAGCATAGCATAAGTATAAAATTTGTTTTCATGCATGTTTCAAATCCACTAAGTATAATGAAAATAGTAGGACTTTTAGATGATAGTGTAACTTGCCTTTTGGTAGGGAATGTTGGTTCACTCCTTGATCTTGCTAGTCTCACACTTCTCTACAATCAATCAAGCATACACAAAATCAACTAGCATTCCAAACCAAAGTCAATCAAACAATTTCACACACATAAAACATTGGGATCTAAGTCATGCATGTAAGCATGCAAGAGATGGTTCTATTTGCAAAGATGGTATCCACTAGGCTTTTAAACTTTGTAAGTTCCAAATTGGTCATTCACCAAAATGGCAAAGTCAATTGCAAAAGGGTTTTATCCATAAACCATTTTCAAAACCTTTTATCATTTTATGTGGTGAAAAACATTTTTCTCAATGCCACAATCCTAAGTGGTTTCACCAAATAAGTTGTTGTTTCCTAAAACTTGGTGTTTATGGTCAGTAGTTTTGATCCAAAATCATTTTCCCAAAGTTTTTACTCCAAAACCATTTCCATAACAAAACCATTATTTTTAAATGGCTAGAAATGACCAAATCAAGTTTTTATTCCCAAACTTTCACAAAAACCATTTTAAAATCCATGGGTTGGTTCCTAGGGTCAGTGAGTTCACAACGAATCATTTTGCAAAGGTTTTAACCCTAAAAACATTTTTGAATCATTTTTCTAATCTAAACAAGCATTCAAAAGTATCTGCAAAAACATACATTCTAATGGATACTATTTGCTAAACCAAGGGCAGGGTTGGCTAGGGTTTGTTCCACTGATTCCAATGATACCAAATTTGCAATTTTTGGACGTGTGGATCGAAAGCTACAAAGGTTTGAAATTCACAAACAAATCTGTTTTCCAAATTCTGTTTTAAACAGATCTGGCCACGCGTCGCAATCTCATTAGACGATACCGGTTCGGCCGGATCGGCTCTGCGGTGCGTTGGATATAATTAGATCATGTGGTCCAGAGAGCGTACCCTTTCGCGGTTAAGTGATTCTATCGTGAGCTTCAGATAAAGATCCTACGGCTATAATCGCATTAACCAAATGTGAGCGGCGATACGGTCGGCGGCATGAGGTCGACGGGCGCAATGGCTGGTAAAATAGGAAGCGAAGGAGGAGGGGAAGGTGCTCACCACGTTCGCAAAGGCTTGAGGAAGCTCGTCGTGGTCGTCGGGGGCAAGGCGACGAGGCGGAGGAATTCCTCGCCGGAGTTTGGTCTGGCGACAGTTGGCTCTGGTCAAGGTCGAAGACGATGCTACGTGCCACGAGAAGGCAAACCAGAAGCATGGTTAGACACATGAGATCACGGAGATGCTATGTGAGTGAACGAGAAGAAGAGGGGCGGCCGGAAACTACCTGTGGGGTTCGTCGGAGTTGGAGCGGACGGCGGCGTCGTTTAGAGCTTGTTGCAGACGTTGCTCTGGGGCGCCCGCGGTTGAACGAAGGGTACAGGCAGATGCGCTAGGGAGTGGTGAAGGTGTGAGCTTGGTCGGGGAGGCAGGAGGTCGCGAGTGCTGGCCGGAATTGGAGGAGAAAGCTCGTCGGAGCAGTGGGAGGGCGAGCTCAAATTGAGGCAGCCTCGGGGCATAGAGGGAGTGGCGTGTGAGGGGAAAGGAGGAGGAGACGCTGGCGATTAATAGCGCAGATCCACGAGGTTAAGGCGTGGAATCAATGCGTATTCAAGCCGCGACATCAATGGCAGAAACGGCCGGCGTGGTCGTCGCGAGGAAGGAGACGAGCTGGAAAAGTGGGGTCTGCTGGTCAGTGGGAAAAGGAGTGAGGGAAGGGTCCACCAGTCAGTGTCTGTTTAGGATAGAATCTGAGTGCGAATCGTTTTCTTCAGGGAGGAAAAGCTGGGCTGGTTCTGGGCCTTGTGGGCTTGGCCGGCTGGGCTGGTCCAGACTCTATTTTTTTCTTTCCTGAACCTTTTCCTTTTTCTATTTTCCAATTCTGTTTTGAAATTTCAAACATCCAAACAATGTTCAAATCAAATCAAACAATTACCAAACCTTGCACTATGAATTTGGTTCTGTTCAGTAGTATAAACCAAATTCCAACCAAACTAATATTTAAATCTTTTTAGGTTCCATTTATTTATTTAATAAAATGGACCATGGTTTATTATTCAAATAGGGTTTGATTTTATTTAATAAAATTTCTATTTGAAATCCAATTATTTTCACAACCAATTCAGTAGGTTTTATTTGACAACACTAAATACTTGGGAAAACTTATTTTAAATAAATAAACAAGTTTTGATGTTTTCGAAATAGTAAAACCTTTATTAACAAAACTTGGATATTCAATCCTTATTAATTTATTTTAATTAAACCTTTACTATTTTTATCAAAACAAAATGTTTTATTTCAAAAGCTTGGCCAAGGTTTAATTTGGCTCTATAAAATAATTTCTTATTTTAAAATCCATCCTTTTCTTTTGGAAACTAAATCCTTTTATCTAAATGATTCTAAATAGTAATTCCAAAATATTTTATTTTCCTCTATTTAAATGTTTATCTTTTCAAATCTCTTTAGGAATTTATTTGATCCAAATTGGTTTGAAGTTCCAATTGAATTCAAAAAGTTTCTTCTGGCTTTGAAAATCAAACAAAGTTTTATTTTTATTCATTTATTTTCACATTACAAGATTTGGAAAATCTTGGGATGTGACACGGATAGAGAGAAAAGGAAATGGTCCATGGGCCAGATTTGGTGCGTCCTCTGTTTTTTCCTGGTTTTATTCCTCTTTCATTTTCTGTTTTGTTTTCAGGTTTGTATTTTATATTTGGTTTTAACTTTTCTTTTTGAAATTTCATTTGCTGAATACTTGCAGCAACAATAAAGTTATTAAGAATCCATTTGTGAACTTTTATTATGTATTGTGATATTTTCTTTATTTCCTTTATATATATCCTTTTTCTATTATTATTTGTGAGCGCCCTTAATATGAATTTAATTTGACAAAAATTCATAAACTTACCATAGAATGTATTACTACTAACTAATGAGATTTTATTTCCATAGAATTGGTACTTCATTATTATTTGATACATAAAGTTTTGAGTACTTAATAGGGTAAATATTATTCTCATAATTTAGGAAATGGCAATGTATATTTTTTTATTATTACTAACAAAAGAGTTAAAGTTTAAATTGAAAATGCTTACCATAAGTTCTTAGAAGGTTTAATATTCTCATATTTATTTTATTGATGTGAATAAAGATTAATGGTTAATCATATTGTCTTAATGTTTATAATTTTTAATGTTATCACCCTTTGAAGTAAAATAGTGGGATTGTTTTCTAGGCTATCTTATGAGAAAGAATTGATGAAGATGGTTCCTAAGAACCTATGATAATGATGGTTGAAAATGACAAAGATGTGCTCAGGTGATTTGATATAGGAAAATATTCCTCTGAAGCATTATGGAAACAAAATGATAGATCAATTAGATGAAATGGATAATAGGTTTGGTTATATAATTAGGTGTTAGTGTTTACCAAGAATTTCCTATCTTCCATAATTCACAATTCTGGACTTCTAATTAAGGAATTCATTTCCTAGATATACTACTCCTTCATATCCATCATCATGTGCTAACATGATGAGCTTTGCTTCACAAGAATATTCTTATCCACCTTTTATCCTTCTAAATCCATTTGTAAATCTAATGAGCCTGACACTAAAGCTTTTCATAATCATTTATATCTAGACTTGGATATATCAACTACTCTATTGCTGATAATCCCCAATCCAACAAGTGGTTACTTCTAACTCCAATCATACTCTTCCTTAATCATCCTTCACTAATATCACTTCAATGGATGTATACATCAGATCCTACTTCACCTCAAGTGCTTAGTATTTCCAAAGAGGAAACTACTACTTCTTTAATCCAATGTTGCTCTAACATCAGTATAATCATACTATCTTGTCTCTACTTGACTCCAATATCTAACATTCCAACCTCACATTAATTTAATGTGACTTGTAATCCACCAATGTCACTTATACTTGGTATAAGCATTCAATATTGGTGAATAAGGCATGATCATTATAATCCTTTGATCCTTTATGATTCAGGTTTCCAATTGGCTAAACAAGGCTTCATCAATACAACATTACAGTTGTATTATAATTATCTTCTGTTTAGATCTATTGGATTAAGAGATATAATTCATTGACTATAACTACTTGATCCAATAGGACTACTCCTGGTAACTATCTTCAGACTTCATCCTTGTAATCTTCTTTGTTACCATATTGATTTGATTTCCTCCAATCATTCCCATTCTATAGATGACATCTAAAACTAGCATCACTATTTAACTCTTCTTACTTCTTTCTTTATAAGCCTTAAATGAATGCTATAATGAGTACAAGAGTTGATAGGTCAAGAATTGATAGGTTAAAAATTGGTGAATCAATAGTTGATTACTCAATATTGATGAACAACAAATATAAGGATAGGATTCAATAGAGATGATAAATATTGATATGGAAAGAAAGATATATGGTGAATGATCTTAACTTTGGTTTCTTTCCTACTTAATCTCACTAGAGAGTTAAAATTAGGTATTTCCATGATACTCATGGTATAAGTAGATGAGATTAAGATATAAATGTTACATTCTTATTATTTGTGTTATATATATAATTTGGTATTCATGAGTGATTATAATGAGTACTATGATATGATCACCTAAGGATCAAATGTAAATCATTAAGTAATGTATTAGGGTTTAATTTTATTACATTTGATCTACCCTTAGATCAAATCATGTTTACCCAAAATAAGGTTTTAGCAAAGGTCATATTGAAACTTATCGCAGTCAACTTGATGATCTACTTCAATTCCATCAGATTAAGAGAAGCTTCAATCACTTCGACAAGTTTTTATGTAAAAGCGCGAAAATTATTCAGATTTTCTATGCATGAATGCAATGCACACATCTGTGTTCAGCTTATTTCTAAGATCTAATGCTGGGATGTTACATCCTTCTTGCATCAGTACTCCACCCAATCCTTGGTGAGATGCATCACAATAGACTAGGAAGTCTTTCTCTAGATCTGGCAGACATAAAACTGGTGCTGACACTAGTCTTTTCTTCAACTCTTGAAAACTGGTTTGACATCCATCAGTCCAATCAAACTTCTTCTCTTTCTTAAGCAACTCCGTCATCGGCTTAGCTACTTTCGAGAAATTCTCGATGAACCTTATATAGTACGAGGCCAAGCCTAGGAAACTGCGGACTTCTTTAACTGATATGGGAGATTCCCACTCTGTTACAGCTGACACCTTTGCGGGATCGATAGCTATACCCTTTCTAGACACAATATGTCCAAGAAATCCAACTTCATTCAACTAAAACTCACACTTACTAAATTTGGCATACAATTTGTGCTCTCTCAGTTTCTCAAGAATCAAACGCAAATGTTCTTCATGATCTTCATTGCTCTTGGAATAAATCAATATGTCATCGATGAATACTACAACAAACTTGTCAAGAAACTCCATGAACACCTTGTTCATCATGTTCATGAAATAAGCTAGTGCATTTGTTAGTCCAAATGGCATCACTGTATACTCATACAATCCATACCTAGTGGTAAAAGCAGTCTTTGGTATATCTTGTTCTCTAATCTTTAGCTGAAAGTAACCTGATCGAAGATAAATTTTTTAGAACACACGAACTCCTTCTAGATGATCAAAGAGATCATTGATTTTAGGTAAGGGATACTTGTTCTTTATGGTCACTTCGTTAAGTGATCGATAATCTATGCATAGCCTCTGGCTTCTGTCTTTCTTCTCAACGAACAGAACTAGTGCACCCCAAGACAAAGAACTCGGTTGGATAAATCCTTTATGCAATAGTTCTCCAAGCTATTTCTTGAGCTCTTTTAACTCATCGACTGGCATCTTGTAGGGTCTCTTTGCTATGAGTCTAGATCCTGGCAGTGAGTCAATCAAAAACTCCACATCTCTATTTGGTGGCATTCTTGGTAATTCAGGTACTCCTTCACTACTGGTACACTGTCTATGCTAACCCCCTTAAGAGAATTTAGCTTACTTCCTTTCGGTTCAAAGTTAGACTTGAACCTAATCCGTTTCTTTTCCGGGGTTGTGAGTGTAACAGTTCTTCTGGCACAGCCTATTACTCTCTAATAACGGGTCATCCAATCCATGCCTAATATTACATTCAGTCCTCAGGATTCTAGGATTATCAGACTAACTGGAAACTTGTATTTTCCAAACTCTATTACTAGATCATGACATCCAAAATTTACTATCATCTCTCCACCTGGAGAGCTTACTTTAACAGGACATCCAATTGTTTTAGTTGGGAGTCTATTTTTGTCTACAAATGTTCTTGATATGAATGAATGCGATGCACTGGTATCAAAAAGGATAAGTGCTGGAAAGGAATTAATCTTGAACTTACCAGCCATGGCATCAGACTCCTCCTGGATTTCCTCCACATTTATGTGGTTCACATGACCCTTCTGGAAAGGGTTTGGCTTGTTGGATCCATCAGTCTTATTTTTTGGGTATTCATCTACATAGTGCCCAGTTTTCTTGCACTTGAAACATTCAACATGACTGATGTCTCTCTTAGCTGGCTGATTCCCATTGCCATTTCCACTATGGTGACTCTTGTGTCCACTCTTGTTGTTCCGGTAATCACCATTGTTGTGTCCACGATGTTTATTGCTATCATGGTGATGGTTACTATTGTGGTGGTTGTTATGATTCCCGTGTTTGTGGGATCCAGAACCTCCACTTCCTTCACCAAAAGAATGCTTGTGAGACGATCCAGATCCATGCTTATCAAAATGGTGCTTCCTCTTCCTATTCTCCACTTGCTTCATCTTGCTTTCCAAGATGGTAGCTTTGTCACACAGAGATTGATAAGTTGGAACATATGCAACATATAGTTGCATGCACATCTCATCATTTAGCCCTTCAAGGAACTTCTCCTTCCTTTTTGCATCAGTGTCAACATCATCCGGTGCATAGCGTGCCAGATTGTTGAACTCCTCAATATATTCTGCAACACTGCGATGGCATTGTTTAAGGTTGTGAAATTCCTTCTTCTTCAACCCCATCACTCCTGAAGAGATATGAGCAGTGCGGAATCCATCCTCAAATATTGCCAAGTCACTTCTTCAATAGGGGTAGTGATTTGGAAGTTATCCCACCAAGTAGCTGCTGGTCCTTCTAGCAGGTGTGATGCAAATCTGACTTTCTCCTCATCAGTGTAACCAACTATGACCAAGTCCTTGTTCACAGAACATAGCCAATCATTTTCTACCATAGGATCAGTGGTTCCAGAAAACTTAGCAGGCCTCAATCTTATAAACCTTGTGAGCATATCAAAAGATGGTGGGTTGTTTTTGTTGTTGTTGTTATTATTGTTGTTGTTGTTGTTTTGATTCTGATTCTGATTGGCCATAAACTGAGTCATCATCTGCATCAACCGAGTATGTGCAGTCATCAGCTGGTGTATCTCATTGCCATTGTTGTTATTGTTGGGATTGGCACGACGGGGAGGCATCTATAGTTTCAATAAGGATAAGTAATGAGATATAACCCATAGATCCTAACATACACAATACAATATATAGAAACAATCACAAATAGGCAAGCACTTGATAAACTTATAGTTTTAACAGCACGAACAATAAGTTTTGTAAAGTAAACACACTAGCATAGTCATCCACATGTTGGATGATCAATGCAACTCGATAAATAAAATGATGATAGATAGATAGCCAAGTAGTCAACACTACTCCTCCATTTCAACTTCCTCCTCCACTAGAGCAAATCATGTTGTGTCAAAACCTGCCTTGTACTCCTCCATGCTGGTGGTAAAAGCATCGACCTTCGCCTAAAGCTCTATCTTCTACGAACGCAGCCTCTCAATCACCTCATGTTGTGTCTCTAGCTCAAGATCCTTGAGCTCCATCTCGACCTTCATCTCATTGATCTTCTTGTTCCTATCCTGGAATCTCTTTTCTTCGTTCTTGAACCTCTTGTCTTGCTTCTCAAACCTAGTCTCCATCTCCTTGATGCTCTCCTCCTGCTCCTCGAAGGCCTTGTCCTTCTCCCTCAACTGGACGCGTAGCTCATCATTGCTAAGCATGATGTTGGTCCTATCAGTATAGAGGTGCCTAAGGAGGCTCTCTAGGTCCTGAAGATAGTGGCGCACTAGCTCAATAGTCTCCCTAGTGGCCTCGTCCAACACTATTGCCTCTCCCTCCTCGTCACGTCTCCCAAAGGGATGGAAGTAGAGACCCTTGAGCTCGGCGGAGTGTCTTCCACAGAGGCGTCCAATCTGCTCCTGCATGGCGACGTTGAGGCCCTTCTCCTTGTCATCATGGAGTATCTTGATAGCGATGTCCTCGATGGGAGGCTCTAACTGGCGTCCTGGCTAAGAAACTCTAAGTCCCCATAAGTCCTTCCTCTCAAATTTATTGAGCTGAAGTCCCTTTATGTTAGGGATGGGAAGACCAAGCACACTGACGAGCTCCACAATATGGGATCCAAAACAAGTTCCCTTGAACTCCTCGGCGGTGCTAAGAACAAAGCTAGGCATCTATTTGAAGGAAATATGCCCTAGAGGCAATCATAGAGATGATGATATTTCATATGTATCCATGAGTTATTGTAATGTTCCTTGAATATCCATATCAGGCAACTTGTATTGATTGGCAATTATGTGAATTGTTTGTGAAACTCTATACTTGTATGGTTATTTAAGAGTTGTCCCTAGTCGGAGTTCATGTGAGGACACACGTGAATATTAGACTAGCACATCGATTGGTTGATGACTATGTTTCGCAAGTCATAGACATGGAGATGTCAAACCAATGACGTGGACACATGTTATGAACATGGGGTTGGACTGACCCAACCTGAGACTAGCAATTAGTTGCAGCTCTCTCTCTACACATCGTGTACATTTTGTCCTTAGACCTGAAATTGTCGCATGTACTTGAGATGTGGATCGACCTACTTTGGGGCTATCAAACGCCCTGAACTGGTAGTTATAAAGGTAGCTTTCGGGTTTGTCCTGAAGCATGCTGCAAGGCATGGTCAATCAAGATGGGATTTGCCCCTCTCTACTTGAGAGAGATATCTCTGGGCCCCTCGAGTGATCGGATCCAGAAATGCATGGCCGTGCTACATATGGTTAAGAGTTAACCTAGTAAAGGGATTCCGAATCATGGTATCGAGAAAGGGAGGTCAGCTTGCAGCTAGACCAAATATCATGAGGCAAAGGGAAAGACATGTACTAAACCTTGTGATGGTTCGTCCGATATGATCTTTGTATGCGTTTAGGAGTTGGCACGTCTTCTTAGAGGCCGCTACCAACTATTGACAGAATAAGTATATTCGTGTCATGTCTATACGCATATGAACCAATAGGGTCACACACTTAAGGGGCTGGAAGCCTAATGAGGATTGGATCTGAATTAGACCAGGCTTAGGGTATTAATGGGCTGCTAATGTAGAAGCCCACTAGGGACGCCTATATAAGAGAGGATGGGGCGAGCTGACCAGGGTTAGACCTTAGACCTCAGATCATTCCCAGCCGCCACTCCTCACGCAGAAATACGCGTGCGAGACCTAGCAGTCCGGGTCGACGCCCACCCTGTACGTGTGGATACCTCGAGGCGCTGCATCTGTAGAGCTTGGACGAGCCGTGCAAGGGAAGCTTCTCGTAGGACGAGGACAAGGAGGAGACGTGGAACGTCTGCACTGCCTCGACGCGCTTCATCGATTCCGCAACTACGCGTCTAGTGGTAATCCCGTGATCTATGACAACAATAATCCTGGTATACGCGGTAGAAAATTTTTGATTTGCGCTAGTGTAGCCTACCTGTATCCCTTCAGTGGTATCAGAGCCGATGCTGTTCAGTTATAGGTTCGGGATGGTTGCATATGGTGATATGCAGATTGATATGAATGATGTGATCGTTTATATGGCGGTGGTTTAGGATTGATCTATGATCTTGCTTTCCGTGATCGTGATCTGAGGTTGTCGAACGACTTACCCCTACCGGTCGGCTTCTGCCATCGGGGTAGACAGTGACACATAAATCCTGTTGAATCACGCGAAGATCAATATGATTGATCGAATCGAAACCTAGATCTAAAATCGATGTACCGTGATCAAAGGAGTTTGATTGAATCGGGACAGGAGTCGGTTTATGGTAAATTTGATTTGCCGATCAAAATCCTTAAAGAAAATTGTGAAGATACCGCGAGGGGCGCTGCCCCTTCGAACCCCGCAGGGGGAGACCCCCTAGACCCCCCTTAATCGTAGACCCTTTTGCATCTCGTTAAGGTAACTAGGTGCTGCAATGTCACATGATCCGATAGAATGTGATTCTATGCATAACTTGTTTTTTTCAGGATGTATGTGATCAGTATGGCCCATATATGTATGTGATGCATGTATGAAAATTAGCATGACCTGCGTGTCGTGAGTAGGGCAACACGGCTGGAGCCATATGTATTGTCATTTATTGTAATGGCCTGCGTGCCAACTTGTGATGATCCCAATACTATGTAATTTTGATTACTAGCTGTTAGGAGTAATAGCTTGTATTAGTTCTTGGAGGACTCATCACTTGGAGGATGGCTCACATGGAACATGAAGATGGAGATCATCATGGTGGACAGGTTCTATGGCGATGGAGATCACCATGAGAAAATGGGCCATACTGTGTCACATCTATGTGAATGTTATCCTTATGTGTTTTACTACTATGCATGCTTAGATGACAGAAGTAGAACGATCCCTCACAAAGTTTAAGTTAAACCATGCCCTCCTAACCAAACCTTGCACCATCCTATGCCCTGTACAATCGTTGGTGGGCCTATGAAATTAGGGTGTCGTGGTTTTCCTTGGCTGGATGGGTTTGTATTGGATACCTACACGCATAAGGGTTGGTGAACTTGACAAGGTCATCTTAACAGTTAAGGACCTTGGGGCATAAAGGTTGGGCGCCTAGTTTTGACATAGAGATGTCACCCAACAACAAGAGTCATATGTGATATGATTAGCAAGTGTTGCTTACCGATTTACCTTGTCTTCTAGCAGTGATGCTAAAGCTCACTAGTCGACTTGTTAATTGTGGATCTTGAATCACTTAGTATCAATAGAGGGATATTGATTTAAGTGGGAGTATATGCTATTAAATTGTTTAATATGTTTTACTCTTTCATGGTCACATGGCTTAGTATTTTGCATGTTTTCTGTTGTAGATCAATGGCACCGAACACTACATCACCTTTATCTTTGCGTTCGATTCTTGACAAAGATAAACTAAATGGAACAAACTATTCGATCGGTCCGTAACTTGAGAATTGTTCTCGTGTCCGATAAAAGGAAACGGTTCTGGATACCCCAATCCCCGATGAACCTGCTGATAATGCATCTGCTGCCCGAAAGAATGCCTACAAGAGAGCATGTGATGATTCTCTTGAGGTTAGCTATCTTATGCTTGCATGCATGGAACCTGAACTTCAAAAGAAGTTTGAGGATCAGGATGCGTACGATATGATCGTTGCGCTTAAGGACATGTTCCAAGATCAGGCAAGGACTAAGAGGTACAATGTTGCCAAGTCCTTTGTCGAATGCAAGCTAGCAGAGGGAGCACAGAGGCCCCATGTGATCAAAATGGTTGGTTATAGTCAGACTTTGGAAAAGCTTGGTTTTCCACTAGGCCAAGAGTTGGCCACTGACTTCATTTTGGCGTATCTTCCATCCAGCTATGGGCAGTTCATTTCGAACTACCATATGCATGGGGTGGAGAAGGGCCTTAATGAATTATGTGGGATGCTTAAAACAGCAGAAAGTGACATGAAGAAGTGTGCAAGGCATAGCCATGTGATGGCTGTGCAGAACAAGCCTAGCTTCAAGAAAAAGGGTACTTCTTGGAAGAAGAAGGGCAAGGCTAAGGATACGATCCCTAAGTCTACACCCAAGCAAAAGGCTGGACCTGTAGAAGACACTGAGTGCTTCTTTTGTCATGAACATGGCCACTAGAAGAGAAACTGCGGCAAGTACCAGGCTTCTTTGAAGAAGAGTGGAAGTAAGAGTACTTCCAACTCAGGTACGCTTGTTGTAAATGTTGTGGACATTCTTCTCGCTGATTCCTATGTTAACTCTTGCGTATTTGATACCGGATCGGTTGCTCATATTTGCAATTCGATGCAGGGGCTAATAAGGACTAGAGAAGTGAAGAAAGGCGAAGTGGATTTTCACGTCGGAAATAAAGCAAGGGTTGCTGCATTGTTCGTCGGCGTGATGCAACTTCACCTTCCTTCAGGATTTATTATGGAGTTGAATAATTGTTATTACATTCCAAGTATGGGTCGAAACATGTTATCACCTTCATGTTTGATGAGGGATGGTTATTCATTCGCGAGTGCAAACAATGGTTGTGTAATTTGTAAGAATGATATGTTTATGGCTAATGCTCCCATTGTGAATGGGTTATTTATTTTAAATCTTGATGATGCATCTGTTTACAATGTTAGTGCTAAAAGGCTTCGGCCTAATGATTTGATTCCTACCTATTTATGGCATTGTCGTTTGGGGCATATAAGTGAAAATCGCATGAAGAAGCTCCATGGTGATGGTCTTCTAACTTCGTTTGATTTTGAATCATACGAGACATGTCAGGCTTGTTTACTTGGAAAGATGACCAAGTCACCTTTTTCGGGTTTACCCGAGAGAGCGGCAGACTTGTTGGAACTCATACATACTGATGTGTGTGGACCAATGAGCACGACATCCAGAGGAGGATATCACTACTTCATTACTTTCACTGATGATTTCAGTAGATATGGTTATGTCTACTTGATGAGGCATAAGTCTGAAACTTTTGAAAGGTTCAAAGAGTTTCAGAGTGAAGTAGAGAATCAACGTGGCAAGAAAATAAAGGCCTTGTGATCTGATCGTGGAGGTGAATATTTGAGTCAAGAATTTAGCGATCATCTTAAGAGTTGCGGAATTGTTCCACAACTTACGCTGCCCGGAACGCCTCAAAGAAACGGGGTCTCCGAGCGGCGTAATCGAACTTTGTTGGACATGGTTTGATCTATGATGAGCCAGTCGGATTTACCACTATCATTTTGGGGTTACGCTCTAGAAACGGCAGCTTTCACACTTAATAGGGTACCATCTAAATCCGTAGTTAAGACACCATATGAGATGTGGACTGGAAAGAATCCCAGTTTGTCTTTTCTAAAGATTTCGGGTTGTGATGCATTTGTCAAGCGACTTCACTCGGACAAGCTAACACCCAAATCGGATAAGTGCATTTTCGTGGGATATCCGAGGGAAACCTTAGGGTATTACTTCTACAACCGAGAGGAGGGCAAAGTGTTTGTCGCTCGTAGCGGTGTTTTCCTAGAGAAAGTGTTTCTCACAAAGGGAACAAGTGGAAGGTCGGTGCGAATTGAAGAAGTTCAAGATGAGCCAGTTGGGGATGCTTCTACGAGTGATGCTATTGTAGCAGAACAAGTTGAGGAACCCGTGGCAACAGAAGCACCACAACCACGAAGGTCGGCGAGGCTCCGCGAAGCGCGGGAATTATTATTGTTAGACAATGATGAGCCTGCAACCTATGCAGAAGCGATGGTGGACCCAGACTCTGAGAAATGGTTGATCGCCATGAGATCCGTGATAGAGTCCATGGGAGACAATCAAGTTTGGAACTTGGTTGACCTGCCTGATGGTTTTAAAGCCATCGAGTGCAAATGGATCTATAAGAAGAAGATTGATATGGATGGAAATGTTCACATCCATAAAGCTCGACTTGTTGCAAAAGGTTTTCGACAAGTTCAAGGAGTTGACTACGACGAGACTTTCTCGCCCGTAGGGATGCTTAAATCTATACGGATAATTCTAGCTATTGCTGCACATTTCGACTATGAAATATGGCAGATGGATGTCAAGACGGCTTTCCTGAATGGAATCCTAACTGAGGACGTGTATATGATGCAGCCCGAAGGTTTTGTCAATCCAAACAATGCTGGAAAGGTATGCAAACTTCTGAAGTCCATTTATGGGATGAAGCAAGCATCTCGGAGTTGGAACATTCGATTTGATGAAGTTGTAAAGGAGTTTGGCTTCATCAAAAACGAATAAGAACCTTGTGTTTACAAGAAGGAAAGTGGGAGAGCGCTGGTATTTCTAATCTTATATGTAGATGACATATTGCTGATTGGAAATGACATTCCTATGCTCGAGTCTGTTAAGACCTCATTGAAAAATAGTTTTGCGATGAAGGACTTGGGAGAAGCGGCATATATTCTGGGCATCAAGATCTATAGAGATAGATCAAGGAGGCTAATTGGATTAAGCCAGACTACATACATTGACAAAGTGTTGAAACGGTTCAGCATGGAGGAGGCTAAGAAGGGGTTCTTGCCCATGTCTCATGGCATAAAACTCAGCAAGACTCAGTGTCCTTCGACTACTGATGAGCGTGAGTGCATGAGTAGGGTTCCATATGCTTCGGCTATTGGATCCATCATGTATGCAGTGATATGTACTCGCCCAGATGTTTCCTATGCTCTAAGTGTTACGAGCAGATACCAGGCTGATCCAGATGAAGGTCACTGGACAGCGGTAAAGAACATCCTTAAGTACTTGAAAAGGACTAAGGATGTATTCCTAGTTTATGGAGGTGAGGATGAACTCAGTGTAAGGGGTTACACAGATGCGAGTTACCTTAACGACTCAGATGATTCGAAATCTCAATCAGGTTATGTGTTTGTCATGAATGGTGGTGCTGTGAGCTGGAAAAGTTCCAAGCAAGATACGGTGACCTCCTCTTCAACAGAAGCTGAATATATTGCTGCCTCGGAGGCTGTAAAGGAAGCTGTTTGGATTAGGAATTTCCTGATCGCTCTCGGTGTGGTTCAGGGCGCGTCCAATCCCTTGGACGTTTATTGTGATAACAATGGTGATATTGCACAGGCCAAGGAACCTAGATAGCACCAGAAGAACAAACATATTCGCATGCGTTACCATCATATTCGAGAGTTCGTTGAGGATGGTAGTGTCATGATATGCAAAATACATACGAACTCAAATGTTACTAATCCCTTGACTAAGCCTCTCCCGCAGCCCGCGCATGAAGCGCACACAAGAGCAATTGGTATTAGATACATTTTAGATTGAATCTAGTGCAAGTGGGAGACTTAAGGAAATATGCCCTAGAGGGAATCATAGAGATGATGATATTTCATATGTATCCATGAGTTATTGTAATGTTCCTTGAATATCCATATCAGGCAACTTGTATTGATTGGCAATTACGTGAATTGTTTGTGAAACTCTATACTTGTATGGTTATTTAAGAGTTGTCCCTAGTCGGAGTTCATGTGAGGACACACATGAATATTAGACTAGCAAATCAATTGGTTGATGACTATGTTTCGCAAGTCATAGACATTGAGATGTCAAACCAATGACGTGGACACATGTTATGAACATGGGGTTGAACTGACCCAACCTGAGACTAGCAATTAGTTGCAGCTCTCTCTCTACACATCGTGTATGTTTTGTCCTTAGACCTGAGATTGTCGCATGTACTTGAGATGTGGATCGACCTACTTTGGGGCTATCAAACGCTGCACCGTAACTGGGTAGTTATAAAGGTAGCTTTCGGGTTTGTCCCGAAGCATGCTACAAGGCATGGTCAATCAAGATGGGATTTGCCCCTCTCTACTTGAGAGAGATATCTCTGGGCCCCTCGAGTGATCGGATCCAGAAATGCATGGCCGTGCTACATATGGTTAAGAGTTAACCTAGTAAAGGGATTCCGAATCACGGTATCGAGAAAGGGAGGTCAGCTTGGAGCTAGACCAAATATCATGAGGCAAAGGGAAATACATGTACTAAACCTTGTGATGGTTCGTCCGATATGATCTTTGTATGCGTTTAGGAGTTGGCACGTCTTGCTAGAGGCCGCTACCAACTATTGACAGAATAAGTGTATTCGTGTCATGTCTATACGCATATGAACCTATAGGGTCACACACTTAAGGGGTTGGAAGCCTAATGAGGATTGGATACGAATTAGACCAGGCTTAGGGTACTAATGGGCTGCTAATGTAGAAGCCCACTAGGGACGCCTATATAAGAGAGGGTGGGGCGAGCTGACTAGGGTTAGACCTTAGACCTCAGATCATTCCCAGCCGCCACTCCTCACGCTTGTGTCGCGCGTGCGGACCTAGCAGTCCGGCGTCTGACGCTTCCACCCTGTACGTGTGGATACCTCGAGGCGCTGCATCTGTAGCGCTTGGACGAGCCGTGCAAGGGAAGCTTCTCATAGGACGAGGACAAGGAGGAGACGTGGAATGTTCAGACCGCCGACGCTTCATCGATTCCCAAGAATCAAGGCGTCTAGTGGTAATCCTGTGATCTATGACAACAGTAATCCTGGTATAATCGGTAGAAATTTTTTGATTTGCGCTAGTGTAGCCTACCCGTATCCCTTCACTATTGCATAGGATAGAGAAAATTAGAAACAACACAAGTAAAGAGTAAAACATAAGGTAGTAAAACAAAAGCCAACAACATTCATCCAAAACATTAATCCACACAAGTCATGGCATATATTATTCAATCATAAACACCAAGGTTCAACATAACTTAGTCTAATTTTGCCATACCACATAGGTTGGTATTATCAAATTATTATCGCGAGAAAACAACAAGTGTGGTGGTCCAACTATTGGAGTACGTCACAACTCTCACTCACTAGTCAAGGTAGCTATTTGAGTACCCTTGGTGGCAATATGTTTATCTTGATCACAAGACTCCCATGCTAAGTCTATGATATCCTCCCTTAGATGTTTTAAGGTGGTCTATAAGTCTTGGGTATGCTTCTTCTCCTCTCTAAGGTCATTCTGAGTGTTGAGCATTCTACACTTGAGTCTTTCTCCAAGCTCCTTGATGGCATTCCATGCTGCTTTCCTTGCAGAGTCAAATAATGACATATGCATTTCAGAGTTGGTGACCATGCAGAATCTCGACTCATTTTGGTTGTCCTCCTTGTTTTTATACAAGTGGAGTTGTACCCACCAATACTCTTCTCCTTCATCCATCACTGGAAATCCCTTTTACATAGCTTCACCATTTATCCCCAATCTAATCATAAGATTGTTGAGTGCCTTGGAAAACTCCGTCTCACACTCTGGGTCATGGTCATCAGTGGTCCCTTCTTGATGGCTTTGTTGATGGCGGCCATATACAAATAGAGATGATAAAGAAGATTAGGAGATATTTTACAAGATGAAAAGAGATAAGTGTGAAATTTACAAAGGGGTTGCATTTTCCTAGTGGTTTCCTTAGTCTAATCCATCTTAGGGTCACAAACTACAGGAAACACAGTGCTCTGATACCATCTGTAAGACCTCACCCTTTAAGGTAAAGGTCCATGTGATTGCAGTGCTAGTCCCTAGATCGAAATGCTAGCACCCACAGTTTAAGATGAAGTACACAGATACAAAGGTCATTATTACATCGTAATTCCAGGAGTACAATAGTTCTTACAACTCATTATACCAAGGCTAACACATAGAGTTCTCATTACATAGTAAATAAATGAAGTCTTCATCTTCCTGTGCCACAGGCAAACATGTTGAGTGTAGACTCATAACCCTACTCACCATCAGAGTAACCTGCAACATAATAAGTTACATCCACAAGGGTTCAATACATTTGGAATTGTATTGGCAAGTGATAACATAGTTATATAGTAGAGACTATCAACTACATGAATTTGGCTAGGTGTGGTTTTAGGATGGCTTTGCACAAAGTAGTTTTGTCCTACTAGTTGAAAACACTAAGTTTTTTCTTTACAAAACACTAAGGTACCACCAATAGACATTGGTGAACCACTACCCTTGTTCACCCACAAATTTTAACTTAGAGAAATTGGGATGAGGAGATTCTTGACCATTCAATGTCTTTGATGCTCAAAATTGTCCATTACCGGGGACACAGCTAAGTACTTAGGTTTTACCCTCTCGAGAGGTGGTGCACTTTCCCCCACAAGAATTGACATGCATAGAGACGAGACTTTTTAGAAGCAATCCCTCAGACCACCATGGACGTGTTCCATCCTATCAACCCTACCACCATCTGTCCATCTAGCTGAGTTCTTGCAATCTAGTTGGTCAAGGCAGAGCCTATATGCCATGTGGTTGCACTAGAAGCTTCTCAACAGTAAACATCTCAAATCCCTTTGTTCCTGGGTGGCCATCAACAAGTGTGATACACAGGGTAAACCATAGACATGGACCTTGTGTAACCACTCAACACAAACCAAACATCCCATTCCACCCAGGTGTTTCATTAACAAGTTGTTTTCTTAGTCAAAAACACATAGGCATAATCTTCCAATAATATCATAACATGAATTTTCCACCCTTGAATTCTAATAGCTAAGCTAAGCATACTATCATATCATGTCTCTTAACATAGGGAAAATACTACCAATATATCATCTATAGGATCTACCATAGCATAGTATATACTTTGAAAAATTACCATGCAAATTCTACTCAAAATAACACTAATGCAATAGGAAAAATAATAGGACAAAATATGGAGTATCACTTGCCTTGGTAGCTAGGGGAATAGGTACAATCTTCACAATCACACTCTCCACAATCCACAAAATCTACACAACAATTCATACAACAAAAATAATCACAAATCAATATGCACACAAAAATAATATAAATGCATGCAAAATGTAATGAGATTATTTTATACACTTTTAAAAATCAAACTCTATAGTACTGAAGACAAAGCATATAATCTAAAGTCTAAATAAAAGAAAAACCACCTAAACATAATATTCTAAATAATTTTTATAGTCAAAATAGGCCTACAAATTCCTCTTCATAAAATCCTAATTTTCCAGAAGCAAATGACCAAAACAAGGCCATAGATGAAAATAACTCATTTTTATGAATCCATAGACACCTAATTTGTAATTTTTGGATTTACAGAACAAAAGTTATGAATTTTACAAGTTTAAACATCTAATAGATAAAAATCTGGATTTTAAATCTAAAACATAGCCACGCGGCGTGTTCTGATTGGTGCGTACCGGTTCATGTGGATCACGCACGCGAGCCATTGGATCTAAGTGTGATCCTGCGGTCCAGATCAGACTATACATGTTCGTTGCTAGATCTAATCTAGGCCTCACATCTAATTGACCAAGAACCAGCGGCGCACATGGCTGCGGCGGCGACACCTTTGACGGTGATGTTCCAGCGAGGCCAAAGGGAAAGGGAGGGGGTGCTGGGGCTTACCAAGGATGCGGGGACATGGTGAAGCTCAACGTGGTCGCGGACGGGTCTAGGGCGCATGGACACAGACAGAATCGCTCGTCGGAGTTCGGCTCATCGTCGGGTGCTCGCAGTTGAAGACGAAGGCGACAACCTAGGGCACAAGGGGACAAGAATCGGGCATCAGGAGGTGCGCAAGAAAAAAGTGAGCACAATTGTTTGAATTAGAGGCCGAGGGGCACACGGGGCTCACCGCGATGTGTCACCGGAGCTCGTCGGGGTAGCGGCAGTGCAACGCAAAATTTGGGGAGCCTGGTGGCGCTTAGAGCTTGCGGTGTGGGGGAAATGCTGCAGAGGGGGAGGGGGTTAATTATCCGGGGTGAGGGAGTGAATCATGCATGCAATCAATGGCAATTACACGCGAATTCATCGAGTCTGATTGGGGGTAAATGGCAGCGGCGCGGGTCTCCAGCGCGTGATTGAAGACGACGGGGTGACATGGCGATGGGGTCCACGGGTCAGTGAGTGGGTGCGCGCGTGGGGTGAGAAACAGAGGGGTGAGGGTGAAGCTCCCGGGTGGGCTTGGTGGGCTGCGTTTGGGCCTGGGCCAGAAGGCTGGTTGGCTTCTAATTTTTTCCCCTTTGCTATTTTCTTTTTCTATTTTGATTTTTCAAATATGATTTGAATCACCAAAACTTATCCAAATCACATCAAATTTTTACCACATTTTTGTGGGGTGATCCTAGTATGGAAAAGTGTTTTAAACACACAATCCACTCAAAAACACTTTGGGGTAATAAAAATAAAAATAAAATCATGCCCCATACATGTAATATAAAAGGATATAAAATAGGGTTTTGCTAGGGTTTTAACTTTGAAAATTTTGTGCAAGTAAATATGCCATGATGATATGAATGCAATCATGATGTTTTGGATTTGATGAAATTTGGGATGTTACACAGAAGGAGCTAGACAATGCTCGTGCTGACACCAGCGAGAAGCAACTTGCTGCCGCCAAGAAGGACAAGACCTTCGCCATCCTCGTGAAGGAGCGCAAGTCACTTCGCCATCTGCATGACAAGAAGGATCGCATCATTGACCGCCTCCATCACAAGGTGTCATCTTTGGAGGAGACCATCCATGAGCGGGACATGCATCTTGAGTAAAGGGAGAACAAAGGGGAAGATATCTATGGAGATCCCTACTCGTATCTCAGTGATGATGACTACTTTGAGGACAGGGACCAGGAGTTCCACACTGATGATGAGGACCGCTACTTCATTGATGATGAAGAAGCCACCGGTTCTAATGAGTAGTAACACTTGAGCACTATCGTAGGTGTGATTTGTATCCGGTCCCACTGTATCGTAGCTTGCCAGAATGGTTCTTAAAACCATCTGTTTGTTTTTGTGTTGTGTTGGAATGTGTTGTTTTTATTGTGTTCTTGGAATGGATGAGAATGAGTTATTGGCTTTCAAACCTTAGTGTTGGGGGGATGACCCAGGTAGGGTCAAGATAAGTAAAAGGAGAGAGGAATGTTCATGATCAAGGCCGGATCTAGATATGATTCGGCCGAGTCATGTAGGAGTCGGCCGAGTCATGTAGGAGTCGGCCGAATGAGGTCCGACTAACCCCGAATCAAGTGGTTGAGACTTGAATCAACCGACATATGAGATATGTCGGGGTAACACGATCACGCATCTTAAGTGCAGGGTGAGGTCAAGTCGAGTCATGCGAGGCGAGGCCAGGTCAAGGGAAGCTTGTACAAGAAGGAGAAGGCAAACCCCAAAGCCAAACCCAAGACACTGTCTCACTCTGGAATCTGCATGGTGCCAAGCGCTAGGGACAAGGAGCAGAGGAGCAGAAGGAGGTCACGGAGGTGACAGTCCTCAGGCCCGAGGCTCACATGTGTTGGACTCTGGGTCTTTGCCATCGATAGAAGGGGGGCATGGAAAGAGGTCCACCGAGTTACCACTTTGGGACAAGCATACTCCACAAATATGCTGGTCCATGTTAGCCCTAGAAGGAACTAGGTCATTCCTTTATAAGGAGGGGCTGGGCGTCTGGAGGAGGGGATCGATTCATTTTTTCCTCACTAGGCACTAGTGATAGCTTCTTCTTCCTCTCGCTCATATAGCTCGAGGAGCAATTGTAGCTCCATTGGTGTTGAATAGTGATTGATTTCTAACATTCTGAGTGTAGAAACCAGTACATCTTCCGTCCCTGGATCCCACTAGCATCCATTGGCCCCCAACTTAGGCCTACCCATGGCATCTGCCATGCCACCACCATGACAGTTGGCGCCCACCATGGGGCCAGTAGCGGTGCTAGCTGGAGTCAAGATCCGGACGGGAAATTCATCGACACTGGCGAGCGTGTCATCTTCGGCTTAGTCAAGAGATTCGACATCTAGGACTACATCAGCGACAATGCTGGCATCTTCGGGGCGAGGCCACCCCCACGCAACGGTGTCTTCATCAACTTGGGCGCTCACAAGATCTACGTCGGCGTCGACATGTCTCGCGTCTACCCGCGTTGAGTCTTCCTCGCGGGAGACCCTTCCCTCAGCGTTGCGAGCGGTCAGCGTAACGCTCCCCCCGCGGGCAGCGTTGAGGTGATGATGACGGCACTGGCGCCAGCAGCAGGAGCCGGACCAAGCAAGAACCCGGCGACGGCATACCAGGCAGCGGTCAAGCCGGTAGCCGCAAAGCAGGCAGCAGCAGACCCGCCAGCAGCAAAAGCACCGGAGGTGCAAGAGGTAACTCCCAAGGCACCAAGGGTAAGGTGGCCACCACTAGAAAGGCCGGAGAATATCTTGCAAGTGGCTATAGATAACCTAACAACACCTGTAGCACCAATAGTTAACACCGCAAATTCACAAGCCAAACTAGAAGACACTAGATTGAAGATGTTGGAAGAGGCTAGGAAAGTATCTGCACTGCAGGATTCCTTTAATAGGACCTTGCGAGAGTATGCTAGGGCGAACAAGCTAGATACGGCTTCTACACGAATAGATGACCTGAGAATAAAAGGAAAGAATCTCCTTAGTGATATTAACAAGAAAGACGAGTCTCGGCTGGGTGATTCGGTTGACCCTAGGGTGCCGAGGTATAGTAACCCAGCAAAGAATCTCAGGGCGGGGAATGCAGCAGCCTCAGAGTTGGAGGGGTTAACCAGGGAAGCCCGGCAAAGGCAGCAAGAAAGAGTAAATGAGCTAGTACGCATCACGAACCAGCAGAATGAGGAGATACTCAGAGCTAACCCGGCGAAGCCAGGAGCTTTGCGCATGGTTCATTCGGCTGGGGCTACCTCAGCATTATCAGCTTCCGCGACAGCCTCACCCGGAAATGGTACAAGATAAGATAAAGCAGTAACTTCGGGAAAAAGAAACAAACAGATTGTCCCATATGACCCGGTGGTGGCTAGAAAAATTAATGAGAATAAAGGCAATGGAATCCAAGGTAACAGCGGTGAAAGAAACCCCGTCCACGGCAATAGAGGCCATGGGAATCTCGGAAGGGGGAACCCCGAGAATAATAACTCGGCTGAAGGGAGACGGTACCACCCGCAAGATCAGCAGCCAAGGCATGAACCTTGGCAGGGGAGAGAGGCAGGACATGTTCCACATAACCAGGCACATGTCAGGTATAATGATGGTTATTCGAAAATGGAAAATGCCGGGTACGTTGGGCAAAACCAATATGGGGTGGAAGAAAGTGTTGTGTATAGAAATTTGCCTTTGAATGACGCAAGATTAAAACTTGATAGACTATACCGGTCCGAGTTATTGGAAGAGCAAGGCCCTCCTGGTCTGGCGTGTTTTGGACCCCGGATTATGGGCGAGCCACCTATCCCAAACTTCCAGTTGGCAAGAGGCACAAAAAAATACAATGGAAGTACTAAGCCACAAGACTGGTTGATTGACTATGCCACTGCAGTGAAGATAGCAGGAGGAAACTTGAGATGGGCTGTGAGATATGTGCCCCAGATGTTGGAAGGGCCGGCCAGGGTCTGGCTGAATAACTTACCAGCCGGTAGTATCAATTGCTGGTTGGACTTCGAGGAGATGTTCGTCAGTAACTTCACCAGTACTTACAAGAGGCCGAACATGCCCCAACAGCTGGCATGTGCAAGCAGAAACCGAATGAGACTGATAGAGAATTCTTAACACGATGGTGCAACCTCAGAAACTCTTGCGAAGGAGTAATTGAATCACAAGCTATTTCTTGGTTTGCACAATGATGTAGATATGGAAGTGTGTTGTGGCAAAGGCTACAAAGAGATATGCCAACTATGTTGGCAGAGACAATCAGAATAGCCGATTCGTATGCACTGGGTGACCCGACTCAACCTGAGCTTATGTCGGCAGAACATCATGAGAAGCATGATCATTATGCTCGTGATGGCGCAGGATCATCCCGGCGGAATGAATTTCAAAGTAGAAGAAGAGATGAAAGGTAGGATTATAGATACAGCTCGAGTCAGGTTGCTACAGTTACTCAGGACCAGCCGGGTATGGGAAGTAATCAGTGCTAGAAAAATGTTCCTCAGCAATGGACGCCAAGGAATGATGGGAAGAAACAGTGGACTCCAGAACAGAAGAAGCAATGGCAGGAGAGGTCGAAGTACATGTTTGAATCAATGTTGGATCAACCGTGTAAGTTCCACACGCCTAACCTGGCAAAACCCGCCAACCACACAACTCGTCAGTGTGCATGAATGAAGAATGCAATGGGAAACTCGGCAGCAATGCATGTGCCACAGCAGCAACCACACCACCCACGGCAGCCATAGCTTACGGAAGGGAATGCACAACAATTGATGTTACCTCCACCACCTCTGAGGTATGACAATCAAGACCATAGGGATGCAGTTCATCATGTGGTAAATCAAATCCAAGATGGCAGAGGAAACCCCGGAAATAATGGACGCAATGATTACAGGGAACACCATCAATCTTATTGTGTATTCACCATGGAACAGCAAGACAGGCAGAGCGTACAGCGCCGGCACATGGAGGTAAATGCAGTTATGCCAGCAATTCTGAGGTATATGCGATGGTCAGATCAAGAGATAACTTGGGGAATTAGATATCATCCCAAGATAATGCCGAACCCTAGGTCATATGCCCTGGTGCTAGACCCAAAATTTGTCGGGCCCAATATCAACGTGAAATTCTCAAAGGTGCTGATACATAATGGAAGCAACATCAATATTATGTACAAGGATACAATGCATAAGCTCGCCATATCTCCAAATATGTTGTAGTCGACCAAGACAACCTTTCATGGAATAGTGCCAGGACTGTCCTGCGAGTCCATTGGGAAGGTCCGAGTAGACGTCTTATTCGGCACAAGAGAAAATTGCAGAGCAGAGAATTTGGAATTTGAGGTGGTGGATCTGGAAAGCTGCTATCACGCATTACTCGGACGACCGGCATTGTCTAAGTTTATGAGCAGTTGTCACATTGGTTATTTGAAAATGAAGATGCCAGGACCACATGGGGTGATAACAATAGCAGGAGACTACATGAAATCAATGGAATGTGCTTCGGCCGGATCAAATCTGGCCGAATCTTTGGTGATTGCAAGGGAGAAAAGGAGAATTCAGGAGGTCGCGGCTTTAGCTCAGTCGGCACATCTTAGCATGTCGGCAATTGCTAACCCGCATGGAAGTGTGTCCTTCGAGCCGACTAAGGAGAGAAAGAAAATTCAGATTGATGATCAGTTCCCAGAGCGCACCGTCACCATTGGTGTCGGCCTGAATGATAAATAGCAAAGCAAGCTCACCAACTTCCTCCGTGAGAATCGGGATATCTTTGCATGGTCCACGCAAGACATGCAAGGAGTACCAAGGGAGTTGGCTGAGCACTCTTTGCATGTAAGGCCAGGAGTAAGACCGGTGAAGCAACCTCTCCGCTGCTTTGCCGAAGACAGGAGAAAAATCATAGGGGATGAGATAGCTCGGCTCCTTGCGGCCGGGTTTATTATGGAAGTACTTCATCCGGACTGGCTATCTAACCCGGTGTTGGTAGAGAAGAAAAAGGATGACCCGAATGTAGCCGTCATTTGGCGCATGTGCATCGATTACACGCACCTGAACAAGGTGTGTCCCAAATATCCTTTTCCTTTACCTAGGATAGACCAGGTTATTGATTCAACCACAGGTTGTGAACTGTTATCATTTGTAGACGCGTATTCTGGTTTCCACCAGATACCGTTAAACCCGGCTGATCAAATAAAAAATGCGTTTATCACCCCATATGGGGCTTATTGTTATCGCACCATGCCATTCGGCCTGCGCAATGCAGGAGCCACGTACCAAAGGTGTATGCAAAAATGTTTGCATGGTCAGATTGGGAAAAATGTTCAAGTATATGTTGATGATGTGGTTATAAAGACCAAGGAGAGCCATACGCTCCTGGAAGATATCTGGCAAATGTTTGTGAATCTGAAAAGATTCCGAATGAAGCTTAAACCGGAAAAATGTACCTTTGGTGTACCAGCCGGAAAATTACTCGGTTTCCTTGTATCTAGCCAAGGTATAGAGGCAAATCTGACTAAAATTCGCGCACTTGAAAGGATGGAACTGCCGAAATACCTCAATGATGTTCAGAAATTTACAAGATGCCTTGCATCCTTAAGTCGGTTCGTGAGTCGTCTAGGAGAAAAAGCATTGCCTTTGTATCAGTTGATGAAAAAATCCGATAAGTTCACCTGGACACCTCAGGCTGATAATTTTCTTCATGAGTTAAAAAAGATGTTGGCCATAGCTCCAATTTTAGCTTTAACGGACGACTGAATCTAAAGAAATTCTTTTGAGAAGAGCTTGCGCCTATGAAAGACTAGGCTCTCACCTAGGTGGAACGGATGCTTTTCTACAATTACTAAATAGGTGTAAGTTTCCCAACCTTTAATAAGGTAGAGATCCCTGTGTTTATAATGCTAGTCCCTGGATCCATAGCTAGCATCCACAGTTAAGATGTAATATCAAGAAACAAAGGTCATAATATAACTTTATAACCAGGAATAACATAATTTTATTACATCTTACATAGCTCTTTTGGCTATTACATTACATTGCAGCAGAATATCTATAAGCATGGGGTCCTTCATCTTCAAAGTGCCACAGGCAGACATGTTGGTTGTAGACTTGTAATCCTAATCATTAAACTTCACTAATATCAATCAAACCTGCAACATAACAAGTTACAGCCACAAGGGTCAATACATTTGAATTGTATTGGCAAGTTTCACTACTATGTAGAATATAAGTGGATCCTATCATTACATGCATATTTGGCTAAGTAGGGTTTTAGGCTCACTTGCAGAAAGCAATAATTTATCCTATCTTTTCAAAATAGTTTTGATCTTTGGTCAAAAATCTTTCTGAGCTCCTTGGTACACCCCAAGTGCTTCAGGTCTTTGTCAAAATCTCTTGAGCTCCTAGGTACACCCCAAGTGCTTCAAGTCTTTGTTAAAATCTCTTGAGTTCCTTGGTACACCCCAAGTGCTTCAAGTCTTTGTTAAAATCTCTTGAGTTCCTTGGTACACCCCAAGTTCTTCAAGTCTTTGTTGTCACTTTAAAGTTTTGCTTTTAGAAATTGGAATGTCGAGATTTCCCATAGCTTCAGGCCTTAGTTGCTCAGTATTGTCCATAACCGGGGACACGGCTAAGTACTTAGAATTTTTATCTTCTGCAGAAGTTGTACACTTTACCCACATGACACAATCTCATCTTGTTGCCACCAAGGGTCACTGGATAAGTACTCACCAAGATGGAGTACTGGCAGATTGAGAATGTGACGAAGTCTTTCCATAGGGTCCTCCCATACACAATGCTAGCTTGTCTTCAGGCACCAATGTAGGGTTCCTAGTTCCCTCATTTCCATTAAACCTGAAGACCAATGCATGGGTCTTCCCAATGTAGTTGACTAAGCCAGTGCCCATTTAGCATGTGGCTGTACACGGAAGCCACTGTTACGAGAAACATGTTCAATCTCTAAGTCCCTGGGTGGTTTTCTTTTAGTGCACAACCAAAAAGAGATTGCCATATAAACATGGTTCCTTTTGTCGCCACCTTTTCCAAAACTTGAGTATCCTTGTCCACCTAGGTGGTTCATTGAGTACTTGTTTTATTATATAAAACATAAGTCCTTTCTCAACTTCATAAAATCTCAACATGTGTTTCTTCTCCAAATATATAGCATGGCTAAGCATAATACAACTACATTGTTTCCACTAAGGAATATATAAGGGTATCCTATTAGGAATTAGCATAGCTTAAATTATAGAAATCCTTTTCATGCATGTTTCAAAATCCACTAAGTATAATGAAAATAGTAGGACTTTGGATGATAGTATCACTTGCCTTTTTGGTAGAGGAATGTTGGTTCACTTCTTGATCTTGCTAATAACACACTCTTCTAACTTCACTACAAATCAATCAAGCAAACATAGGTTCAACTAGCATTCCAACCAATATTCAAACAATTTAACACACATAAAATAATAGGAACTAAGTCATGCATGCAAGCATGCAAAAGATAGTTTTATTTGCAAAGGTGGTTTCTACTAGGCTCTAAACATTGTAAGGTTCAAGGTGGTCATTTCCTAAAGTGGCAAAACCATTTGCAAAAGGGTTTTATCTATAAGCCATTTTTAAATCAAATCATTATTCCATGTGGTGAAAATGCTTTTGGCAAAGCAACAATTTTATAATGTTCACAAAATAAGTTGTTAATTCACAAAACTTGGTGTTTAGGGTCAGTAGGTTTGATTCAAATCATTTTCCTAGAGTTTTTCTCCAAACTCATTTTCATAGCAAAAATCAATATTTTTATTTGACTAGAAATAGGCTAATTCAATTATTCAATCCTAATCATTACCAAATACATTTTTAAATCCACAAGATGGTTCCTAGGGTCAGTAGGTTCACATCAAACCAATTTGCAAAGATTTCAACCCAAAAATCATTTTGGAATAATTTTTATAACCTAAAGAAGCATACACAAGTTTCTGCAAAAACAAACATTTTACCAGAAGATTTTTACTAAACAAATTGCATGGTTGGCTAGGGCTTGTTCCACTGATTCCATTGATATAAAATTTGCAAAATTTGGACGTGTAGAACTAAAGTTATGGATTTTTCAAATTTGCAAACAAATCTGATTCTAATTCTGTTTTAAATCAAAAGCTGGGCCACGCGGCGCTTTCCTATTCGTCGGTACCGGTTCGCGCGGATTGTGCTCTGTGGTTCGTTGGATCTAAACAGATCGCGCGGCTCAGATTGCATACCCCTTCGTCGTTAAGTGACTCTATCGTGTCACTACGATCTGGATCGAACGGCTCTTATCATTTTGCCAAGAACTGGCGGCCAAGGCCGGGCGGCGGCGACGCCGACGGTGTATCAGCTGGCGATGCAGGAAGCAAAGAGAGAAGGGGAGGTGCTCACCATGCTCGCAGGGTTGTGATGATGCTCGAGGCGTGGTCGGTTGGTCGAGGGGCGCACTGGAGTGAAGGGGATTGCTCGCCGGAGTGGGGGATGGCGTCAGGCGGTTCTGGAGGTCGTCGAGGATGGGCCTGCAGTTCACTCCAAGGCAAGACAAGGGCACGGTTAGACGTGTACAGTCCTGGGGTTCACGTGAGCATGACTGAGAGGGCTCGGAGCGGTCTAGACTTACCAGGAAAACTCGCCGGAGAGAGAAGCAGACGCGGTGGCGCTCAGAGGTTGTCGAAGCCGAGGCTCTGGGACGAGCGCGGCCGAACAGGAAGCACATGGAGAAGCGCCAGAGGCTGGGGAGTGTGTGAGCTTGGTCGATGAGGCAAGGGGCGGTGTCTACTGGCCGGAATTGCTGGAGAGGCCCGCCGGAGCAGTGGCGGTGCAATGCAGAATCAAGGCAGCCTGGTGGCCGAGAGAGCTGGGCGAGAGAGGGGAAATGGAGAGGAGAGGGAGGCGTTTAAGGGGGCGTGGTCGCGGCGTGATTAAGACGCGACATTGAAGCGAATTCATTCATGGCATCAACGGCAGGAAACGGCCAGCGAGTTCAACGCGAGGAAGACGACGCTGAGCTGGCGTGGGGCCGCGCTGTCTGCGAGAGAGAGAGGAAGAGGGAGTGGGGCCGTGTGTTCAGTGACTCCGCGGGTTAGTTTTTTGGTGGAAAACATTTCGCCGAAAGGGGGAGGGAAACTGGGTTGCGACTGGGCTTCCTGGGCCAGGTGGGTTGGGTCAGGTCTGGTTCTATTTTTTTCTTTCTAATTGTTTTATCTTTTTCCATTTCGATTTTCTGTTTTGAAATTCAAACAACAATTCAAACACTCAAATCAATTCAAAACTCTTCCAAACTTTGTGTTTATTTCAATTCTGTTTAACCACACAAATCAAAGTCCAAAATAATATATTTTATTCCTTTTAGGATGCATTTATTAATTAAATAAAATAGTCCTTAGTTATTAAATCAAATAGGTTTTGATTTATTTTAAAACTCCATTTGAAATCTAAATAAAACCAAAAACACTTCAGTAGGTTTTATTTGAGAATATGAAATACTTGGAAAACTTATTTAAAATAAACTAATAAGTTTTGAGGTTTAATTAAAATAGTAAAACCTTTATTTTTAATAAGCTTGGATATTAAATCCTTATTATTTTATTTAAATAAACCTTTACTATTTTTATCAAATAGAAATATTTTATTTCAAAGGCTTGGCCAAGTTTTAATTTGGCTTTCTAAAATAATCTTTATTTATAAATCTACCTTTTCATTTGAAAACCAAATCTTTTTATTAAAAGATCCAAAAACAGAATTCCAAATATTTTTAACTTTATTGTTTATTTAGCTTTTTAAATCCTTTTAGGGGTTTCCAATTGGAATCAAAAGTTTCTTCTCACCCTGAAAATCAACAAAGTTTTATTTTATTCTTTTATTTTTCACATTACAAGATTTGGAAAATCTTGGGATGTGACAGGCTACCACCCTTAAAATAAATCTCGTCCCGAGATTTGGGAAGGCTAGGGGTTACAAGTTGGCTCAAAGCATCTAGGGTACTACCACCCTTAAAAAATTCAACTAAATTACATATTGGACTTCTTGGGATCTTGGGGAAACTTCTCTGGGCAAACATCTGCATGGTGTCCTTTGTTTCCACACTTGAAACATGTGACAAGACTGAGATCCTTCATAGGCTTGTTTATCTTGTGCTTCATCTTTTCTGGATAGTTGCTTGCATAATGTCCTTGGTTACCACAATTGAAGCATGTGATAAGTTTGAGTGCTTCATGTATCTCTTGTGGACAGGTTGCTGCATAATGGCCTAGCTCTTTGCAGTTGTTGCACCATACTTGGCCAATTTCTTTATACTTCTGTTTCTCTGGACATTCACTGGAATAATGTCCCATTTCTTTACAATAATGACATTGCACATGGATTTTGTCCTTCTTTTTCTTGGGTTTCTCCAAAGCTAGGAGTGCATCTAGTTCATGTTGTTCATATGTTATCTTATAGGTAGGAATGTCTACTTGTTTCTTGGACCTTCTATTGCTCCTTGGATAATTCATATGCCTCTTCTTTGGTCCTTTGAATTGAGTTGTATTGCATGGAGGTATAAGTGGAGCTTTTCCTTTGTCCTCATTCTTCTTGGTAGATTTGGATCCCTCTTGGTAGTTTGCAATCATTTGTTGCACTCCACCTTGTTTCCTTTGTTCAACTATGGAATAGATGGGGCATTGCATAGGGACATGATTGTTTCCTTCACATAGGTAACAAGTAGCTTGAGATGTGGGACATTGGCCTACTGGATGTTTCTCTTCACAGTTGGGGAATTGATCTCCATGCTCCTTGGAAGTGTGATCCTTGTCTCCATAAACATTGCAAGCATGAGTTCCTTCTAGAATAACATCTTTGTCATCCTTGTTGTCATAAACTCCTTTGGAAAAGTTGCTTTCCATGTTGAGCATTTGATATGTCACCTTATGCAACATTTGGGCTTGGTTCTCCAAAAATCCTTGCAGGGTTGGATCTTCCCCACTGGTGTTGGCTATGAATTGAGCTGTCATTTGGTTCAATTGGTTTTGGGTTCCTATGAGTTCTCTCATGTTGTCCTCTTGGTTGTTGTTGTTGTCATCAACCTTGATGTTGGAGTCTCTTGGAGTAGTCATCTGTTTGGGTTGAATTGAGATTAGAATAGGCAAAATATTTCTAAGGGAATAATTCTAATCACACACTTCACAATTCACACAAGAAATTTGTAGGCAATCACAAACAAACATTCCACTCAAACAACAAGTTTCAAACATATTTTTAGGCAACCAAAAATATTTTGTTACACCACATAAGTTGGTGGGTTTGGCTTAAACTAAATATGGTGGTCCATCTATATGGTTCACTTGTGATGTTTCCATCCTTCTTGGTTGATTCCTTCTTGCATGAGATCATGGTTTCCTTGGAGAAACTCTTGGTCACAAATACTTCAAAGGTGATGTTGGCTCCTTCCAAGTTGTGTTTCCTTAGTCTCCAAATCTTGATTAACATTTCTTGTCTCCCTTGTAGTCCTTAGTGATATACAAGGTTGGAGTCCTTGGTGAAAATGCTGAAGATGTTGAAGTCATTAGAATCGAAGAAGTTGAAGTCATTAGAGTTGATGAAGTCCTTGCTCATGGTGAAGTCTTTGGCCATGGGGTAGGTTTTTCCATCAAGTTTGAAATAGAAGAGATGTAGAATCAAAACCAAAATGGTTGAGGAAAGAGTTTACAAGATTGTTTGTAAATAAGTTTTGGAACAAATACAACTCCTATATTTCTAAGGGTTTTTGTCCAATCCTAGGTTTACAAATCCTACAGGCAACACAATGCTCTGATACCATCTGTAAGTTTCCCAACCTTTAATAAGGTAGAGATCCCTGTGTTTACAATGCTAGTCCCTAGATCAATAGCTAGCATCCACAGTTAAGATGTAATATCAAGAAACAAAGGTCATAATCTAACTTTATAACCAAGAATAACATAATTTTATTACATCTTACATAGCTCTTTTGGCTATTACATTACATTGCAGCAGAATATCTATAAGCATGGGGTCCTTCATCTTCAAAGTGCCACAGGCAGACATGTTAGTTGTAGACTTTGTAATCCTAATCAATCAATCCTCACTAAAATCAATCAAACCTGCAACATTACAAGTTACAGCCACAAGGGTCAATACATTTGAATTGTATTGGCAAGTTTCACTACTATGTAGAATATAAGTGGATCCTATCATTACATGCATATTTGGCTAAGTAGGGTTTTAGGCTCACTTGCAGAAAGCAATAATTTATCCTATCTTTTCAAAATAGTTTTGATCTTTGGTCAAAAATCTTTCTGAGCTCCTTGGTACACCCCAAGTGCTTCAGGTCTTTGTCAAAATCTCTTGAGCTCCTTGGTACACCCCAAGTGCTTCAAGTCTTTGTTAAAATCTCTTGAGTTCCTTGGTACACCCCAAGTGCTTCAAGTCTTTGTTAAAATCTCTTGAGTTCCTTGGTACACCCCAAGTGCTTCAAGTCTTTGTTAAAATCACTTGAGTTCCTTGGTACACCCCAAGTGCTTCAAGTCTTTGTTATCACTTTAAAGTTTTGCTTTTAGAAATTGGAATGTCGAGATTTCCCATAGCTTCAGGCCTTAGTTGCTCAGTATTGTCCATAACCGGGGACACGGCTAAGTACTTAGAATTTTTATCTTCTGCAGAAGTTGTACACTTTACCCACATGACACAATCTCATCTTGTTGCCACCAGTGGTCGCTGGATAAGTACTCACCAAGATGGAGTACTGGCAGATTGAGAATGTGACGAAGTCTTTCCATAGGGTCCTCCCATACACAATGCTAGCTTGTCTTCAGGCACCAATGTAGGGTTCCTAGTTCCCTCATTTCCAGTAAACCTGAAGACCAATGCATGGGTCTTCCCAATGTAGTTGACTAAGCCAGTGCCCATTTATCATGTGGTTGTACGCAGAAGCCACTGTTACGAGAAACATGTTCAATCTCTAAGTCCCTGGGTGGTTTTCTTTTAGTGCAAAACCAAAAAGAGATTGCCATATAAACATGGTTCCTTTTGTTGCCACCTTTTCCAAAACTTGAGTATCCTTGTCCACCCAGGTGGTTCATTGAGTACTTGTTTTATTATATAAAACATAATTCCTTTCTCAACTTCATAAAATCTCAACATGTGTCTCTTCTCCAAATATATAGCATGGCTAAGCATAATACAACTACATTGTTTCCACTAAGGAATATATAAGGGTATCCTATTAGGATTTAGCATAGCTTAAATTATAGAAATCCTTTTCATGCATGTTTCAAAATCCACTAAGTATAATGAAAATAGTAGGACTTTGGATGATAGTATCACTTGCCTTTTTGGTAGAGGAATGTTGGTTCACTTCTTGATCTTGCTAATAACACACTCTTCTAACTTCACTACAAATCAATCAAGCAAACATAGGTTCAACTAGTATTCCAACCAATATTCAAACAATTTAACACACATAAAATAATAGGAACTAAGTCATGCATGCAAGCATGCAAAAGATAGTTTTATTTGCAAAGGTGGTTTCTACTAGGCTCTAAACATTGTAAGGTTGAAGGTGGTCATTTCCTAAAGTGGCAAAACCATTTGCAAAAGGGTTTTATCTATAAGCCATTTTTAAATCAAATCATTATTCCATGTGGTGAAAATGCTTTTGGCAAAGCAACAATTTTATAATGTTCACCAAATAAGTTGTTAATTCACAAAACTTGGTGTTTAGGGTCAGTAGGTTTGATTCAAATCATTTTCCTAGAGTTTTTACTCCAAACTCATTTTCATAGCAAAAATCAATATTTTTATTTGACTAGAAATAGGCTAATTCAATTATTCAATCCTAATCATTACCAAATACATTTTTAAATCCACAAGATGGTTCCTAGGGTCAGTAGGTTCACATCAAACCAATTTGCAAAGATTTCAACCGAAAAATCATTTTGGAATAATTTTTATAACCTAAACAAGCATACACAAGTTTCTGCAAAAACAAACATTTTACCAGAATCTTTTTACTAAACAAATTGCATGGTTGGCTAGGGCTTGTTCCACTGATTCCATTGATATAAAATTTGCAAAATTTGGACGTGTAGAACTAAAGTTATGGATTTTTCAAATTTGCAAACAAATCTGATTCTAATTCTGTTTTAAATCAAAAGCTGGGCCACGCGGCGCTTTCCTATTCGTCGGTACCGGTTCGCGCGGATTGTGCTCTGTGGTTCGTCGGATCTAAACAGATCGCGCGGCTCAGATTGCGTACCCCTTCATCGTTAAGTGACTCTATCGTGTCACTACAATCTGGATCAAACGGCTCTTATCATTTTGCCAAGAATCGGCTACAAGCGGGCGGCGACGCCGACGGTATGATCGCGATGCAGGAAGCAAAGAGAGAAGGGAAGGTGCTCACCGTGCTCGCAGGGTTGTGATGATGCTCGAGGCGTGGTCGGTTGGTCGAGGGGCACACTGGAGTGAAGGGGATTGCTCGCCGGAGTGGGGGACGGCGTCAGGCGGTTCTGGAGGTCATCGAGGATGGGCCTGCAGTTCACTCCGAGGCAAGACAAGGGCACGGTTAGACGTGTAGAATCCTGGGGTTCACGTGAGCATGATTGAGAGGGCTCGGGGCGGTCTAGACTTACCAGGAAAACTCGCCGGAGAGAGAAGCAGACGCGGCGGCGCTCAGAGGTTGTCGAAGCCGAGGCTCTGGGGCGAGCGCGGCCGAATAGGAAGCACAGGGAGAAGCGCCAGAGGCTGGGGAGTGTGTGAGCTTGGTCGATGAGGCAAGGGGCGGTGTCTACTTGCCGGAATTGCTGGAGAGGCCCGCCGGAGCAGTGGCGGTGCAATGCAGAATCAAGGCAGCCTGGTGGCCGAGAGAGCTGGGAGAGAGAGGGGAAATGGAGAGGAGAGGGAGGCATTTAAGGGGGCGTGGTCGCGACATGATTAAGACGCGGCATTGAAGCGAATTCATTCGCGGCATCAACGGCAGGAAATGGCCAGCGAGTTCAACGCGAGGAAGACGATGCTGAGCTCGCGTGGGGTCGCGCTGTCTGCGAGAGAGAGGAAGAGGGAGTGGGGCCGTGTGTTCAGTGACTCCGCGGGTCAGTTTTTCGGTGGAAAACGTTTCGCCGAAAGGGGGAGGGAAACTGGGCTGCGACTGGGCTTCCTGGGCCAGGTGGGTTGGGTCAGGTCTGGTTCTATTTTTTTCTTTCTAATTGTTTTATCTTTTTCCATTTCGATTTTCTGTTTTGAAATTCAAACAACAATTCAAACACTCAAATCAATTCAAAACTCTTCCAAACCTTGTGTCGATTTCAATTCTGTTTAACCACACAAATCAAAGTCCAAAATAATATATTTTATTCCTTTTAGGATCCATTTATTAATTAAATAAAATAGTCCTTAGTTATTAAATCAAATGGGTTTTGATTTATTTTAAAACTCCATTTGAAATCTAAATAAAACCAAAAACACTTCAGTAGGTTTTATTTGAGAATATGAAATACTTGGAAAACTTATTTAAAATAAACTAATAAGTTTTGAGGTTTAATTAAAATAGTAAAACCTTTATTTTTAATAAGCTTGGATATTAAATCCTTATTATTTTATTTAAATAAACCTTTACTATTTTTATCAAATAGAAATATTTTATTTCAAAGGCTTGGCCAAGTTTTAATTTGGCTTTCTAAAATAATCTTTATTTATAAATCTACCTTTTCATTTGAAAACCAAATCTTTTTATTAAAAGATCCAAAAACAGAATTCCAAATATTTTTAACTTTATTGTTTATTTATCTTTTTAAATCCTTTTAGGGGTTTCCAATTGGAATCAAAAGTTTCTTCTCACCCTGAAAATCAACAAAGTTTTATTTTATTCTTTTATTTTTCACATCACAAGATTTGGAAAATCTTGGGATGTGACAATAGGCCTGTGGATGCGGCATCTAGCTCTATGCGATGAAAGCCATCGATCTGACAGAGCGGAACGACCAGAAAAAGAAGTGGAACGATTCAAGCTTTCTTCACATCTCCTCCCCACTATCAAAATAACCTATGTTGTTCTATGTAGCAGCAACGAACCGATTTGTGAGCGTTGTGATAGTTGTAGAGCGTAATGAGGAGGGTAAGTCGGTACAAAGGCCGGTTTACTACCTAAGCGAGCTATTATTGGCATCAAAACAAAACTATCCACGCTACCAAAAAATGGCTTATGGAGTGTATATGTCGTCAAAAAAGCTCAAGCATTATTTTGAGGAACACCCCATAAAGGTGATTTGTGAGGCACCAATATCCGAGATAATGAGCAACAAAGATGAAAGCGGCCGAATAGCAAAATGGGCAATTGAGATATCCCCTTATGCCCCATAATTTGATAGATGGGATGCAATCAAATCTTAGGTAGTGGCCGACTTTTTTGTCGATTGAGACGAGATACAGTATGAACCCCCATTACCTGATTCGAACTATTGACGATGCATTTTGATGTATCCAAATTAAGGAATGGGTTAGGAGCAGGAATAGTATTAACCTCTCCACAGAAGGATCAACTGAAATATGTATTGCAGATACACTTTGCTGCATCAAACAATTTAGCCGAGTATGAGGCACTTGTCCATGGCCTAAAGATGGCAAAAGAGATCATCATACGTCGGATTCTATGTTTCGGAGATTTGGACCTTGTAGTGCATAAAGTATTAGGAAATTGGGATGCATTGGATGACCTTATATCGGTTTCATGTACAGAAAATTAGTGGCTATTTCGACGGGTGTGAATTTCATCACATACCTCGGGAGGAAAACGATGCTACAGATACCCTATCAAAGCTCGGATCGACCAGACAGTTGATTCCACTTGGTATCGCTTTAGAACACCTGAGAAATCCATCAATCAAACCTTACCCAGAGTCCGAATCAATTCGCCTCTCATCAGATCATAAATCTGAATGTGTCCCAATGGAAATTGATAAGGGACATGTGCGAACCGGAGTGATGATCGAGAAAGTTCGGGGAACATTAGGAAGAAGTAATGGAGATTGATGAAACAGTCACCCCGGAGCAAGACATATAGGAATGGGCATAGCCAATATTCTTATTCCTCAAAAATTCCCGGGATAATGAGGTCCTTGCCAGGAAGACAGTAAGAAGGGCGAAAGCTTACACAATAATAAATAATGAGCTTTATAAGAGAAGCATAAGAAACATGCTGCAATGATGTGTTAACCCGGCAAAAGGACGAGAGATCCTCTTGGACATACATCAAGGAGAATGTGGGCACCACGCCTCGTCCAGATCCCTTGTGGCCAAAGCATTCCGACACGGGTTTTATTGACCAAGTGCGCTAAAGGAAGCAAAATAATTGATAGCAAGGTGCAATGGTTGCCGGAGATATGCCAGCAAAATACATATGCCTTCATCCGAGTTAAAAACAATACCAATCACTTGGCCATTCTCAGTATGGTGCCTGGATATGGTAGGTCCATTTAAGCCGGCTCGCGGAGGCATGACACACATTTTGGTCATGGTGGACAAGTTCACAAAATGGATAGAGGTAAAGCCAATAAGAAAATGTGACAAGCCCATAGCAGTAAAGTTTCTCAAAGATATCATTCTGATATGGTTACCCACACAGTATCATTACGGATAATGGCACAACTTTTGCTGAAGGAGCCTTTTCTCGATTCTGCCAAGAAAAGCACATAAGACTCGATGTTGCTTCGGTAGCACACCCGGCATCAAATGGGCAAGTGGAAAGATTGAATGGACTCGTGTTATCCGGAATAAAACCTCGGCTGATAGAACCACTCCAGAGGTCGGCAGGTTGTTGGATTGAGGAACTCCCAGCAGTGCTATGGAGTTTAAGAACTACCCCGAATAGATCAACAGGGTACACCCCATTCTTTCTCGTATATGGGGAAGAAGTTGTGCTCCCAACCGATATAGTGCATGATTCGCCTAGAGTCACCCAATACACGAACGCCGAGGTAAATGAAATATCTCGGCAAGATGATGTGGATCTACTAGAGGAAGCAAGAGAATTTGCATTGTCCATGTCAGTTGTTTATCAACAAGACCTCACACGCTGCCATAGCAAGAAGGTAAATACCAGAGTATTCAAGGAAGGGGATCTAGTCCTTCGGCTAGTGCAATGCACGGCCGGCATGCATAAGGTATCACCCCCATGGGAAGGCCCATTCATCGTGAGCAAAGCACCGCACAACGATGCATATTACCTCATAGATGCTCAAGCACCAGAAAGGAACAAGACAGATAAATCTGGAGACGAGTCAAAAAGACCATGTAATGTAGCATTACTTCGTCCATTTTACACTTAGAGGAAGTGTAATATATCAAGTATTATTATGTAGCGGTTTATTGTGTCATGAATGAATTAATGAAACCTCGGCGACTCGAGCAATGACTCGGGGACTACCCCATGTTGTTTATCACTATGATTATGTATTCGGTATGAATGGGACTTCGGCAACTCGAGTGGTGACTCGGGGACCGCCCCATGTTAATTATGTATTTGATTTATCAAAAATAAATCGACAAATGAAACCTCAACAACACGAGGGGTAACTCGGGGACTCCCCCGTGTTACCTATCCTGCTATTGTATATTTGATATGACGGATAATTTATATGTCCATCAATTTGAATTAGTAACATATGGGCATCGGAAGCAACGTCCCTGGCCTATCACGGTCTGAAGAAAGATCTTATGGTAAATAGGAAAAGAGCCAACCAAGAATCAAACACACGAAAAACGACTAAGGAATGAGCTATACACAAGTCGGCGCACGTTATATTATCTTTCTTATGACCGCTGTGGTATGCTAACCAAAGAACGCATCTTCAAGCATAGCTCATAATCTCTAAAAAAGCACAGGAATGATCAAACATGTTCGATTCGAACTTATGGATTGAAGTTCACGAACGATAATACACGCAGAATAACTCAACCAGCACGGTAACAACTTAATGATACCACAGCATATGAAAAATTCTGAACTTGTACAGATTAAACAGTACCAAAAGAGGCAGATTGTCTTAAAACAGCATACGCCCGGCATGGGACTTAGAAAATAAAAGTTTTACAGCTCAGGCATTAACCGCAGCCGAATCATCGGCAGAAGGGGCGATGGTAGTGGCAGGGGTTCCCGAAGAGGTACCTCGGCTACCACCGAAGGAACCTCGGCTTCTATAGAAGCAATAGTTTCAGGAGCAGGAATCTACGAAGTTGCCTGAGCCTCCGCGGAAGTTACCTCGGCATCGACCGAAGTAACCGGAGAATCTTGAGCATTGGCCATTTGATTCAAAGTTCCACCTTGGGAATGGGAAGCTTCAGTCCCCTTGGAGGAAGACCGGGCTTTAGCATTTCTTCCCGAACTTCCACTTGACTCATCAGAACTTCCAGAGTCTTCATCTCAATCATGTTCATCACCAGAATCCTCGGCAAACTCATCGTCATCAACGGCCTCAACATTCTCTTCAGCCTCGTCTGGGAGAAAACTTTGCCCCTCATTCCATTTGATGCACATTTGCATACTCGATGAGTTGATAGGCACGGGCTTGGCGGCAAGCAACGAAATCCGGATTCTCGACCCAAGGAGAGCCGATGCGCAAATTCATTAATGTGTCGAGGGAGATGTCCTCGTACCATGATAGAACGGTAGTAAGCGCCATGTCAGCCTCGGCTCGCCCGACGGATTCTCTCCAGAGGTTCAACTAAGTTTGAGAATCCATTAATTTCGCCACAAGTACCTCCACCTTGCTAATTTTTGGTTCATTCGGCCAGAGCACATTGAAGGCTCGAATTGCTGCTTTCACCAAATCTCTTCCCATGATTTTCATTGGCTCAATGGCAGCAGCGACAGCAACCAAGAGATCCTTAATAGAATATTCTTGATCCGGGAGATTAGGGACACCTCGGCGGGCACGGGTAGCAACCACGGCTTTAGTACTCACGGGGTCGGCTTCTGGAAAGTGATCTGTAAATCAAAACATCATATAAATCAAGAGGATCAACGAGCAAAGAATGACTCGGCCAGTGACCAAGAGGAAAAACCCATCAAATAATCTTACGATGGATATATCGCAGCATCTTCTGAAGATCCATGGCCCAGCGAACCCGTTTCTTCTCAAACCGAGTAATTTCCTCAGTCATCGTCTGATTTTTCAGCTCGGCCGCATCAAGGAGTTCCTTGTCCTTCTGAAGCTGGAGACTTAACCGATTCTTTTCCTCGGAAAATTCTTGGTAAATTTTCTCCATCTCGGACTTCTGAGATGATTTCAAGGACTGAACCTCAACACAGAGCCGAGATATCTCGTCATCCTTCTCCTTCAGCTGCGCTGAATGAGTCCCCGCTTGCTCTAAAAAATGTAGCATCATATCAGGCATGGGTATGCACTCTTGATGCGACGCTGAAAATCTTTGTAATTTGGCTGAGCCAAAGATGGAGCACTATAAGATACTCGGAATTTATCTAGAAGAGAAATAGACGAGTACAGAGAGGATGGACGACTAACCTTCAAGACTGGCAATCTTTTTCGTCAGCGAAGTATTTTAATTATTAATGTTAAATGAGTAAGGACAAATAGAAAATTAATTAGGAATCAAAGGCTTGAACGGAGGACTTGAGTGCAAACGATGAATAATTTACCTGTCTTCTTCAAAATGGGAACCATCTTGTCATACTTGACCTAAAGCTTCCTATGCAAAAAGAGCAGCTTCTGGAATTCGGCTGGACGTTGATTGTGAGCGACCTAAAATAACAGCGAGTTATACAGGGAAAAAACTTAAAAGATCCGAATCAAGCAAAACTTGACTCGGATCTAGGTGGCTGGATATTCAAAGCTAAAACTTAAAATATCCGAATCAAGCAAAACTTGCCTCGGATCTAGGTGGCTGGATATTCAAAGCTAAGACTTAAAAAGATCCAATCAAACAAAACTTGACTCGGATCTAGGTGGCTGAATATTCAAAGCTAAAACTTAAAAGATCCAAACAAGCAAAATTTGCCTCGGATCTAGGTGGCTGGATATTCAAAGCTAAGACTTAAAAAGATCCAAATCAAGCAAAACTTGCCTCGGATCTTGGTGGCTGGATATTCAAAGCTAAAACTAAAAAGATCGGAATCAAGCAAAGCTTGCCTCGGATCTAGGTGGATGGATATTCAAAGATAAAACTTAAAATATCCATATCAAGCAAAACTTGACTCGGATCTAGGTGGCTGGATATTCAAAGCTAAAACCTAAAAAGATCTGAATCAAGTAAAACTTGACTCAGATCTAGGTGGCTGGATATTCGAAGCTAGAACTCAAAAAGATCCCAATCAAGAAAAACTTGACCCGGATCTAGGTGGATGGATATTAAAAGCAAGAAATCAACAAGATCTGAATCCAGCAAAAGGCGATTCGAAGCTAGGTGGCTAGTTGTATTTTAAGCCGAGACATGCACAGCAAAAATTATTTATTATGCATGCAGGTAACTATGTTCTAAGCAAGGGAAGCTTCCAAACGAATAACAAGTTATTCGGTTACAAGCTCGGGGACTAGCGGGCATATAGTATACTGTGCGCAAAATATAGAGTGTAGATTGAAGCACATACCTCGTTCATATTGTCACTTTCAAGTATAACTTTAGCAGCCATATGAAAACGGCCGCTAATGTTGGAAAGCTGGAAGGGTTGATTACTTGGGTTGCCCTCAATCTGGTCGGCAGCATTCCAGTTATTGGCATATACTACCAACGACCCGAGGATTCCTCCGCTCTCTGTCGCGTCAAAACCTTTCCCTTGGCCTCTCGCGCCTGTTGTGCAGCTATCCCAGCGCCGGGCACTTATGAAGGACAAGCTGCGTGTCAGCAGCGGAGGCAGACCCAGACTTAGCGAAAGAGCCTCCCTTGTGAATCATGTTGGCGAGACTAGGCTAAGAGGAATCAGGTTTGGATTTCTGAGTGGGTTTGGATTTGGCAGCGCCATCCTTCTTGGTCTTAGCGGGAACCTCGGAAATAGGCAATAACTTAAGGCGATGGACAGGACTCGGAGCAATAACCTCTGCGGCATAAGGGGCGCTTGCCTCGACAGGTAGCGGCAGCCTCGGCAGTAACCGAAGTAGCAGCAACTTCGGAAGAGGAAGGCTCAACAGGGGCAACTTCGGGGACCTCAGAAGAAATTACTGGATCAATTGATTGATCCGGCATAATGATATCAGGACCATCACCAACGGGAACTTCAGCCTCGTCTCACCGAGGCGGGATGTTAGTCGGCATGGGAGGAGAATTATCGCGAGGAGGACTTGAAACTCGAACGTCCTCTTGAGGCGATGGAGAAAAGCGGCCGAGTAGCATGCGAGGTCATGCTTGGACCACTGGGCTTAGCAGAAAGAGGAGCACTTCTAGGATAACGGTAAAGACCAATTCAGATATAGAAAGAGAGAAACAAGAAATACAAGTTAAAATAAGCAAGGAAACTTACCCAGAGACTCCGGGCATAGTTTTGCGGTTCGGAACATGCTGGGAGGATCTCTTAGTTCACTTCTTGGGACCCGCGTCCAAAGGATCGTTTGAAGCAGCACGCTTCTTCGACGGAGCGGGAGCTTCGGAAGCGAGGGGCTCAACCTCATGCACCTGACCAGCCGAATTAGCTGGGAAAGAAGGAGCCAGAAACGCGTAAGAGATAGGCACCACGGCAACTACCTCGAGAATTTGGACGTCGTCCGAGTCACTTTCATCGGTGCAGGCAGAGGCTTTACTCCGAGTACAGGCAGGAGCAGCCTCAGGTTTGGGGATAAACTCCTCCGGGTCTGGTTCCCCATTGTCCGGGGTGCTGCGATCGTCACTCCAAGGAATAGCGAGCACCTCGGAGTCTTCCGAAGTTTGTTCGTCAAATTTCTGCAAAAAGAGTAGGCGAAAATTAGCAAAATCATCAGCGAAAGATAATTCGGATAGAGCAATTCGCATTCAAGCTACCTGAGGAGGGGGGTTATCATGTGAAAAAGGCTTCATTCCCCACGTCCAATCCTCGGGAATATCAATTTTGAAGATAGCTCTGACACGTTTATCAATCTGAACATCGTCAAGCTCAGCCGTGGAGACTCGGTTGGGATAAAAAGGACCACTCATGTAGCACAGCTTATGAGAGCAAAGTTGGAAAGGGAAGATCCAACTATTGATGAACGCGTCCATCAAATCTTCGCCGGGAAGCCCCACTCGAATCAATTCCTTCATGCGAAGCTCAAACGCTTCAGCGAGAGCATGAGTCTTCTTTGGAATATAAATCCAGTTCTGCTTAGAAGGCGGACCAATATAGAAGGAAGGGAGCCGAATCTTATCCTCCTTGCCCGTGTTTTTGACATAGAAAAACAACCTATGCCACTTCTTGCAAGACTCTAGGCCTGTAACTCGGGGGAACAAAGAATTCTTCCGGGGTGTAATAGAAGCGGCCCCACACTGAGTAAGAGATTTCTCGGAGGGATGGGGAGATTTCTCTGGCACAATGTTAGCTCGGATCTAGAAAAACTTCGACCAGACAGGTATAGAAGGCCAAAGGCCGAAGTTTCCCTCTGAGGACGAGATAAAAGCCGATAGAGAAGCGATGGCATTAGCCGGCAGGTGATGAGGCTCGAGGCCAAAGAATTCAAGGAAGCTCTTGGCAAAGCCTCTAAGAAGGAGGCCAAATCCTCTGGAAAAATGCGACATGAAAACTACATACTCGCGATCCTCAACTACGGGGGCAGACTCCTTGACGGGTAAGTGACACTTTACCTCGGCAGGAACACGGCGAGTCTTGCGGATCCACTCGATTTCTTGACGAGTGATAGTGGATCTTTGCCATGAACCACGCTCTGGACCCACCATTAGGTATTCTTCTCCCACGACGGCGCCACTATGAGAGATCAACATGGGCTCGTCGAAGGAGCCAACAGAGGAGGAATCGCTGCCGGCGGGGAGTGGCCTAGAAGTCCAAGGCCTCATCGCAGCGATGATGGGCACGGTGTCGGCGAAAGGAGAGAGCCGCCACGGAGGCCTAACGCGGAAGTGAGGCGCGGTGAGGAACGACCAAACAAGGGAGGCATGGTCGTGGGAGAAGGAGCACGGTGGCGGTGGCGCAAGAAGGAAGACGAGGAGAGTGAGAATGGGAAAGTAAACCCATCCTATCCCCACTCCCCCAATTTATAACCGCGCACGGTGAGAGGTAGTGGGATCGTGAATGCACTGCGGTAACCGCAAAAAGGCATGTATCGTTCATTCTCGATCAGCGATTGGAGCCACAGGGAGGATCACGCGGCGCAGGAGGAGATCAGGCCGCCATGACCGTTGCAGCGATCGAAGAGTCACTGCATCGATAAGACTGCCGCAGTAATTACTGTAGCGATGTCAGGATACACTGTAGCGGTACAAAAAATGAGACAAATGGCAATGATTGATACATGTAGGATGAAGCTTACCAGAGAAGCTAAGAGGATGCCTCAGACAAAGATAAGTGACTCGAAAAGTTGATCACACCTCGGAAAAAGAGGATGAGCAAGGAGGAGAAAAAACGAGAAAGGCACCGACTGAATAATAAGTCGAAAAGAGAGAAGTACAAAAAACTGAGTGTCTAGAAACTGTTGTGGTCTAGCCGAATGTGGTCGGCAAGACCGCACCAGCTTCGGGGATTAATGTTGGGGGATGACCCTAGGTAGGGTCAAGATAAGTAAAAGGAGAGAGGAATGTTCATGATCAAGGCCGGATCTAGTTATGATTCGTCCGAGTCATGTAGGAGTCGGCCGAATAATGTCCGACTAACCCCGAATCAAGTGGTTGAGACTTGACTCGACCGACATATGAGATATGCCGAGGTAACACGGTCACGGATCTTAAGTGCAGGGTGAGGTCAAGCCGAGTCATGCGAGGAGAGGCCGGGTCAAGGGAAGCTTGTACAAGAAGGAGGAGGCAAGCCCCAAAGTCAAACCCTAGCCACTGTCTCACTCTGGAATCTGCACAGTGCCAAGCGCTAGGGACAAGAAGCAGAGCAGCAGAGGAGCAGAAGGAGGTCACGGAGGTGATAGTCCTTAGGCCCGAGGCTCACATGTGTTGGACTCTAGGTCTTTGCCATCGATATAAGGGGACATAGAAATAGGTCCGCCGAGTTACCACTTTGGGACAAGCATATTCCATGAATATGCTAGTCCACGTCAGCCCTAGAAGGCACCAGGCCATTCCTTTATAAGGAGGGGCTGGGCTTCTGGAGGAGGGGATCTATCCATTTGTCCTCACTAGGCACTAGTGATAGCTTCTTCTTCCTCTCGCTCATACAGCTCGAGGAGCAATTGTAGCTCCATTGGTGTTAAATAGAGATTGAGTTCTAGCATTCTGAGTGTAGAAACCACTACATCTTCCCTCCCTGGATCCCACTAGCATCCATTGGCCCCCAACTTAAGCCTACCCATGGCATCTGCTATGCCACCACCACGACACTTAGCCTTACTCAAAAGTTTAAAAGCTTTTAAAACCAAACCCATAAACCTTAGAAAAATTTCCCTCTTGTCTCATGATCAATCTCAATCTTCAGATGCCTCGCGGAGGGAGCAGCTCATCTCAAGACCCGATGGTCCAAATCTTGCAAATGTTAGTAGCCGACCGAGAAGCCGGTAGAACCGAGCGTCAAGCCAATCTAGCCACCCTTCAATAGATCTCTCAACTTGGACATGACAACCAAGGCCCTAGAAATCAGGATCATCATGGATCCAAACTTAAGAACTTCTAGAATATGAATCCCCCTATCTTTAGTAAGTTAGAAGAGCCCTTAGATGTCGATGACTAGCTACAGACTATGGAGAACAACTTGGAAGTTACCGGAGTAGAGGAGGCAGAGAAAGTACTGTTTGCCACCTAGTATCTGGTTGGTTCTGCAAGAGCATGGTGTAATAGCACCCGTACCAAGAATGGAGGACATATGATGACTTGGGATGAATTCAAACTCAAAGTTCGGCCAAACCCATGTGCCACCAGATTTGATTCTGTGGATGAGGGATGAATTCAAGGAGCTGAAGCAGGGAAGGATGACCGTAGTAGAGTATCATGACGGATTTCTATCTCTGTCTAGGTATGCCCCTGATGAGATTGGTACTGAAGCCAATAAAAAGGAGAAATTTATGAATGGTTTGCATGATGAGATGCAGACGGTGTTAGTCAATATCCCGTTTGCTAACCTAGAAGCTTTGGTTGATTCAGCAATCCAGATGGAAGGAAAGATCAATCAAGCTATTGAAAACCGTAAGCGTCGTATGATGCACCAACCTGGATTTGCACCAAGGAACACTAGGCCACCCATGTCATGCCCGAACTTTCCCAATCGTAGTGGAGGAAACCCAATACCTAGAGGCAACAGCCACTACAACCATGGCAACCCCAATAACTTCAATTGTGCACCGCCAAGGCCCACCAATGCCAATAACAATACTGCCCCGAGGACTGGAAGTAATGTCGTACCTGTTGTAGGGAAGGACAAGTCAACAATCACCTGCTTTGAGTGTGGAGTGACGGGTCACTATTCCAATGAGTTCCCCAAGAAGATTGTTGTAGCATCCAATGTCACTGCACCTGCCTAGCAGCAGCGTCGTGTCCAACCTAGAAAGAGATTCGCCCCAGGCAAGCCGAACAACCGTGCTGGCCGTCAGTTCCCTATGAATGCTGAAGAAGCCCAGGAAGCACCAGATGTCGTGTTGGGTATGTTTTATGTTAATTCAGTACTTGCAGGAGTGTTGTTTGATTCTGGAGCATCGCACTCATTTGTTACAGAAGAATTTGCATGCACTATTAAGATTCAACCAACAAATTTGAATCATGTTTTGATAGATCAAATACCTTGGTCAACTACTAAAGCTAGAAAATTTTGCAAGGTCGTACCCATCAGAATTCATGGAATAGATTTCTATGCCAATCTAATAGTACCCAGAACAAAAGGTTTGGAAGTAGTACTAGGAATGGATTGGATGTTGAAACATCAAAGACTTATAGATTGTGCTAAGAAAGCCATAACCATGACCAATAGCACCGGAGTATTAGTTGAGCATGTGTCTGAAACCTTTCCCCGTCAATTTAAGTGCAACAAGAGTTTAGCTCAACCAACCCTAGACCAAGTTAGAGTAGTCTGTGAATACCCCGATGTGTTCCCGGATGAATTGCCCGGTATGCCCGCAGATCGGGATATCGAGTTTATCATTGAACTAATCCCTAGAACTGGACCCATAGCTCAGAGACCCTATAGTATGAACCCATCTGAGTTAGTGGAGATCAAAAAGAAACTTGATGACATGATTAGCAAAGATCTGATTCAACCAAGTGCATCACCATGGAGATCACCGGTTCTGTTTGTGGATAAGAAAGATGGTGCCACCCGTTTATGTACGGATTACCGGAAGTTGAATGATGTCACCATCAAGAACAGGTACCCTTTTCCAAAGATAGAAGACTTGTTTGACTAGTTGACCGGTGCCAGAGTATTCTCTAAGATTGATCTTAGAACTGGTTATCATCAACTAAAAATTCGTGCAACGGATATTCCAAAGACTGCTTTCACTACCTGATATGGATTGTATGAGTACAAGGTCATGTATTTTGGATTAACCAATGCCCCCGCTTATTTCATGAATCTCATGAATAAGATTTTCATGAACTTCTTGGATAAGTTTGTCGTTGTTTTCATCGATGACATTCTAATCTACTCCAAATCGGAGGAAGAACATGAACTGCACCTAAGAACCATCCTTGGAATCTTGAGAGAGCATCGCTTGTATGCCAAGTTCAGCAAATGTGAATTTTGGTTGAAGGAAGTAGGATTCCTAGGACATATCTTGTCAGCCGGAAGAGTTGCGGAAAAACCCCGCCAAGATTAAGGATGTTGAATAATGGAGAGCACCAACCACTCAAACTGAAGTTCGTGCATTTATTGGATTAGTGGGATATTGCCGCAAGTTTGTTGAAGGATTTTCAAGCATCGCTAGGCCGATGACTCGGTTACTCAAGAAATATCAGAAGTTTGAATGGACCAACAAATGTGAAGCAAGTTTTTAGGAGCTCAAGAAGAGATTGATTTCAGCCCCAATTTTGATCATGCCGGATATCACCAAGCCCTTTGATGTGTTCTGTGATGCATCCAAGATTGGCCTCGAATGTGTTTTGATGCAAGAAGGCAAAGTGATATCATATATGTCCCGAAAACTGTAGCAACATGAGCAGAATTACCCCACCCATGACCTAGAGTTAGCCATCGTTGTTTTAGCCTTGAAGTCATGACGTCATTATCTTATGGGTAATGACTGTGAGATTTACTTGGATCACAAGAGATTGAAGTATATTTTTACTCAAAAGGAGTTGAATATGAGGCAAAAGAGATGGATAGAGTTAATCAAGGATTATGACCTTGACATTCACTACCACCCTGGCAAGGCTAATGTGGTAGCGGATGCTCTTAGTAGACTGTCATGTAGATTAAACACCATGATATTGAAAGAGCAATCGAGCTTGCATAAGGAGTTGGAAGATTTCATAATGGAGCTAGTTAGCGAAGGGTTCCTAGCTATTATCGAACTTCAATCCACCTTGATAGACCAAATAAAGGAAGCTCGGAAAGGAAATGCCAGTGATAGAATTAAGCGTCATATCGGTACAAGGAAGGTACCCGAATTCACGGAAGATGAAGAAGGAGTTATGTGGTATAAATGACGAATCTGTGTGCCAGCAGATTCAGAGTTGAAAAAAGCTATTTTGCAAGAAGCCCATTATACTCTTTACTCCATCCACCCAGGAGGAACCAAGATGTATTAGGATTTGAAGGAGCAATTTTGGTGGCATAAGATGAAGCGAGGAGTCGGAAGCTACATAGCCAAATGTGATATCTTTCAGAGAGTCAAAGCGGAACACCAACGACCCGTGGGACTTTTGAAACCTTTGCAGATCCCAGAATGGAAATGGGATTCAGTTGGAATGGATTTCATCACCGGTTTGCCTATATCTAGTAGGGGAAATGATTCTATTTGGGTCATAGTGGATAGACTTTCCAAAGTAGCTCATTTCTTACTGGTCAAAACCACTTATCAGAGCTCGAAGCTAGCAGAGTTATACATTGCTAGGATAGTAAGTTTGCATGGAATACCCAAGAACATTGTGTCTAATCGAGGAACCCAGTTTACCTCGAGATTTTGGAAGAAAGTCCAAGAAGGATTAGGAACCAAACTGAATTTCAGCACAGCCTATCACTCGTAGACCGATGGACAAACGGAGAGAGTAAACCAGATACTCGAAGATATGTTGAGAGCTTTTCTGTTAGAATATGGATCTAAATGTGAGGACTGTCTGCCTTTCGCAGAATTCTCATACAACAACAATTATCAAGCCAGTTTGCAAATGGTCCCATTTGAGTTCATGTATGGAAGGAAGTGTCGTACCCCACTGAATTGGTCGCAAGTAGGAGAGAGTCGGATCTTCGGACCCGACATACTACCAGAAGCCAAAGACAAAGTTCACAAGATCCATGATCACCTCAAGACCGCTCAGTCTAGACAAAAGAGTTATGCCGACAAGAGACAACGAGATCTAGCCTGCAATGTCGGAGATTTTGTTTATCTCAAAGTATCACCCTTGAAAGGAATGCAGCGTTTCCAACTCAAAGGAAAGCTTGTACCTAGATACATTGGACCCTTCAAGATTGTAAGTCACCGAGGAGAGGTATCTTATCAGATAGAACTACCAGAAGAGATGTCAGCCGTGCATGATGTGTTTCATGTCTCGTTACTTCAGAAGTGTTTACAAGTTCCAGAAACGACAGAAGTTTTCAACAACATCGATCACGGAGATGTGGAGATCAACCTGGACTTGACCTATCATGAAGTACCCATCTGTATTTTGGAAGAAGCTTTCTGGACCACCCAGACCAGGAGTATCAAGTTTCTCAAGATCCAATGGAGCTACCATACTGAAGAAGAAGCCACTTGGGAGAGCGAGGATTACATGAGGACAGAGTTTCCCAATCTCTTTAGTTCCTAGTTTTTCCAGAATGTTGGGACGAGATTCTATTTAAGGGGGGAGGTTTGTAACACCCCAAAAATATTAATGAGGATCATTCCCTAATTAATCAAGATTAGGGTTAACAAAAGCTTTCATTAATTAAATTCAAATCTTAATGCTTGTGTGTATGAATGCTTCCAATGCCATGTATGATTATTGTAAATCATGAGAAATGGTTTAAAGATCAAAACCATATCATCTAGGTCATTATCAAACCAGATCAAAACAAAAGAAAAATAAAATAAGAAGCCTAAGATCTAATGGTCATTTCTGCCCAAGTTAACCACTAGCTCACTTTGAGCATCTCTAGCAACTAATCTCCAACAGAAACTTTCCCATTTCTTTTATCCCCTTGCTAGACCTAGGGACAATGAACCCAAGGGAGCTTTCCAACTTGGCAGAAACATTTTCAAACTCTTTTGAGAGGCAATTCAAATTTGAATCTATCTTATGTATCAAGACATCCATTTTTGGAAAACCACTCAAACCATCACCACTTAGCAAACCATTGCATGCAGAGACTACCAAGATTAGTATCAGAACACCCACCAAAGATCACTGAATTTGAGGACGATTTAGTTCATGCGGTCATTTGATCGAACACTTGGTGATCACAGTACAACTCTACCAACTATCTACTATTTTGATCAATCCTTTTCTCAACATTGTGACCTCACCGAGCTCACACGTCGTGCACTTAACTCACCCAGTACAAGCATGCGCAATTGAGCTCATCTCACTCGTTGTTTGACCCATGCAAAATGGTACCCAAGCTCACCTTGCCACCCCGACATGGACATGATGCCATAGACTGTGCTGCCCTCTTCCACGATGTCTAGGAGGTAGCCCGGACCTCATCGCCTCTGCCTATGCACACCCCGACCAAAGATCACTACTAGGAAAATGGCTATAGGTAATCAGCACATCCGTGGCTCACATGGTTGAAGTGCCCCACGGCTAAAATAGGCGTGGCTCACCTATGGGCAGTGCCCTACTAGTAACTAGAACAACCGTGGCGCGCATGTGGTATGTGCGCCACAGGTGTGTGTGGGCCAGGGGCCTGCCAGCCGCATGCCACATATCCGTAGCGCACAGGGGGTAAGTGCGCTACTGTTGTTTGGGATAGCCGTAGCACACATGTGGAGAGTGCGCTACGCCTGTGTGAAGCCCCCTCTGCTCCTTAAGTGGGGAAACACATCTGTGGCGCACTGTGGCATGTGCGCCACAGTTGCTTTTAGTGCTTGTGGCGCACTAGGGCCATGTGCGCCACGGATGTGTCGACCCTTCTTTTTGGCAGCTCCACTTTTATATGCACATGTGTGATCATCCACCTACACTTCACTTTCCCCTTCTTCTTCCTCCTTAGATCTAGTCGGGATCCTTCTCCTTCCCACCTCAATTTCTCCACTCATTCACCATTTCTAGCATGTAGAACTTGTCTTGGATGTTACATACATAATAGAGGAAGCTCTCCAGTCTCGCGCGCACCTCCTTTTCCATCTTCTCTCACGATCGGTCTCTCATCTCGGTAAGTTATCCCTGTAAGGATGTGTTCATGCGTATATGGATGATATGCTCATATGTATGTAGATGATCAATGCTCATGTGTGTATGGAGAGGATCGATGCTCATGTATGTGTATTATGGAGAGAGGATCGATGCTCATGTGTGTATATATGGAGAGGATCGAGATGCTCATGCATGTGTGTATGGACATGATATGTTCATGTGTATGGATCGGTCTCTCTCTCTTGTGTTTGTGTGTGAACGAGTTGCCATTTGTTTTGCCAAAATGTTGATTCATTTCCATTTTGGCAAGAGTTTGGCATTTTGCAAAGGTCCTTATTTTAGGATAGGTCATGCCGAAATTTTCTATCGACCATTGCATGCATGCAATGATTATGTGGTTCTAATAGACTTATAATTGTACCCTGTACACCGTGCAGGCAAAAATAGTCAGCATAATGAGCGAAGTCATTGTGGATAGATTTTTGAAATGTGCAACGGTCGACATGATACGAAATAACAAGATGGAGATAAGATGTCCGTGCAGAAGATGCAAACTCAACTAGGTGATCGACCCAGATTCCGAGAATCTGCAGGCGCACCTGCTCCGCCATGGTTTCATGGATGGATACACTCGTTGGATAAGCGATGAAGAAGACGATGGAAACGGTGAAGGTGGCAACATGACGATGATCATCATGGCGAGGACAGGCGAGATGATGAAGAGTCTCCTGGAGATGGTGAAGGTGCGGAAGCAGACCGGGATGATGATGATCTAGATGCCGGAGGAGCAGACGACGATGGAACAACGTCGGGCTAGGTGCGGGACCCTTATGTGTAAGAGCTGTTTCTCAAGCAGATGAGTAACGCCAGGGTTGCAGTTAGAGAGAAAGCCAAGCTTGTGCAACTTGAGAAAGACGCGGTTACTCCATTGTATGAAGGATGCAGGCCCGATGATACACGGTTGAATGTAACACTCAAGGCTATGGAGATGAAGGCAAAACACAAATTGAGCGAGGCAAGCTTCGACGATATGATGGCATTCTGGCACGATCATCTCCCGGAGGGGAACACGTGTCCAACTAGTATCGAGGAAGCCAAGAAAATCGTTTGTCCTCTCGATCTACCGCACCTTAGATACCACGTATGCATCAACGATTGCATCATTTATCTGGGCGAGGACGCGGAGAAAACCACATGTCCGGTGTGCGGCGTGAGTCGATACAAGAAAGGGAAGAAAGCACCTCAAAAATTGGTATGGTACTTTCCTATCACTCCTCGTCTACAGTGCTATTTCGCGGACCCTAAGGAAGCAAAGCTCATGCGATGGCATGCGGAAAGGAAGAAGCCAGGAGATGACGATGACCCCGAAAAGGACGAGCTGCTGACGCACCCTTCAGATGCTAGCCAGTGAAAAGAATTGGACCTTGAATTCCAAGAATTCGGTGGAGATTTGAGGAACATCAGGCTTGGTGCGAGCACCGATGGACTCAATCCGTTCGGTAGCCAGAGCAGCACACACAGCACTTGGCCTGTTTTTGTATGGATATACAAACTCCCTCCATGGTTGTGCATGAAGAAGAAGTACATACAAATGAGTATGCTAATTCAAGGGCCAAAACAACCTGGTACCGACATCAATCTGTATCTCGGGCTATTGAAAGAGGAGCTAGCCACGTTATGGGAATCTAGAGCCAATACTTACGACGTCGTCGCACAAGATTATTTCACTATGAGAGCCGTGTTGGTCACTACGGTGCAAGACTATCCCGGTTGCAGGTATATCTCGGGGCAGGTTATCCAAGGATTCTCCGCATGCGTTAGGTGCATGGAATACACAAGCTATCTCCAACTAGAGAAAGATCCAGGGTCTTCGAAAACCGTGTTCATGGCGCACCGAAGGTGGCTCGGCAAGAACGATCCATGGAGAAAACATGGAGACCTATTCGATGGCAAATCCGAGACCCGAGGAATCCCAGAGCAGAGGAGTGGCGAAGAAGTGGAAGAATTGCTGAAAAACTGGAAAGATTGTCCTAAGCCTGGAAAGAAGCGAAAGAGGCAGCAAGACAAGCCGCTGATGAAGGTATGGAAAACAAGGTCTGTTTTCTGGGAGTTGTCATACTAGAAGTTTCTCTGCACGCCTCATAGCCTTGACATCATGCATATCACGAAAAACGTGTGCGAGAGTCTGGTCGCCACCATAATCAACATTCCACATAGGACGAAAGATGGTCCGAAAGAAAGGCACGGCCTGATATTCATGGGTATCCGGAAGGAGCTTCACGTAGGACGCACTGATGATCAGGAAGATGACGATGATCATGAGTTGGAGACGACACAACATCGTCGTAAGGGTAAAAAGTTCAAGAAGAACGAATATTACTACCCTCCTTCTTGCTTCACTCTAAGCCCGGATGAGATCAAACAGTTTTTCAAGTGCCTTCTAGGAGTCAAATTTCCTTACGACTACGCGGGCAAGATAAGCAGATACCTATATGAGGCGAAGCAGAGGTTCAGTGGCATGAAGTCTCACGACTGTGTCGTGCTAATGACGCAGGTACTTCTGGTTGCACTAAGAGGGATAATGGACGAGCACGTCCGTGAAACGTTATTTGGCCTCTTCAAGTTTTTCGACGTCATCTCTAGGAAGTCGATTGGCGTGAATCAGCTCGGGAGGCTACAGGAGGAGATCGTGGTGATACTATGCGAGCTTGAGGTCTACTTCCTACCCGCATTCTTCGACATTATGGTGCATCTGCTGGTCCATGTCGTGGAGGACATCGTCCAACTCGGGCCGATGTTCCTCCGCAGCATGATGGTGTTCGAAAGGATGACTGGACACATCAAAGGATATGTTCGCAACAGGTCCCGTCCAGATGGAAGCATAGCCAAGGGCTTTCTGGCCGAAGAGTGCATCTCTTTCTACACGAATTATCTAGACATCGAGAACCCTGTCGGTCTTCCCGTCAGCAGGCACCTTGGCAAGCTCAACGGATCTGGTCACCGAGAGGGTCGTCGCATACTGCATGCAGACTTCAATTTTCGATGCGCAGACTTTGATAGAGAAGAAGTACAGTGACCAGGGCATACAGAGGACGCAGGGAGAAATAATCAAATAGCACAACTTAGATTTCACGCGTTGGTTTAGGTATACGCTGGTTGATAATCCCCCGCAATCGCATTCATTTGACATGGAAAAGATCATATTCACCTTGTCGCAGGGACCCATGCAAAACCTGGTGACCTATCAGGCGTATGATATCAACGGATACACATTTTACACGGAGGAAAAGGACAACAAGTGTGATTATCAGAACTCAGGCGTAACGTCAGAATTCTACACTGATGACAACGTGAAGGAAAGATTCTACGGAAGGATCGACGAGATCTGGGAGATCGACAACAATGGAGAAAAGGTGCTGATGTTCCGTGTCAGATGGGCAAAGAGCGTCGAAAGAGAAGACCGGTATTTCGCAACCATGGTTATACCCGAAGCAGCCAAATCCAAGGTCGTCGGTGTGAACGTGGCCGCGAAAAATGAACCATGGGTTCTGGCTACCAAAGTGGACCAATGTTTTTTCATTACCGACCCGACAAAGCCTAGCTGTGTTGTCATGAGGAGAGTAAAAAGAAACATCATCGGAATGAATGGAGTCGCCAACGAGCAAGACTTCGACCAGTACGGCGATCCAAAGATTGAAGATGACGACGACTACGATGCAGCAACATACATCATAAGAAGAAAAAGGACAACCCTACCCAAAAAAGGTAGCCCATTCGAAAGAAGAAACATTAAAGTGCCGAGGCTAAATTATTCAACTGTGACAAAGAAGGGAAAAAGATTGTAAAACGCTAGCTCAAAAAATATTGTAAAAGGCATGGTCAAAAAAGATTGTAATATTCATGGACAAATTATTATGAAATTTAGTTATACTTTCAATCATATTTGTACCACTTTTATGACATATATTATCACTTTTGGGCATTTTTCGAATATTTAAAATTATTTTAAAAACAAAACAAAACTTGTATGGCATATATCACCACTTTTGGGCATTTTTTGGAACATTTAAAAGTATTTATAAAATAAAAATAAAAAAGGGGGCACTAGGATTCAAACCTGGGTGCTCACAAGTTTAGAATAGAATAGTGGGCAGAACCAGTGGGATAGGCAAGTGTTGTTGCTAGAAGGAGCGCTGGACTCTTGTTATAGAGTGGTTAGATCAAAGATAGGCGTAGCGCACTAGCCCGAGTGCGCTACAGATAACCGTAGTGCACTCTGGCATAGTGCGCTACGCCTATCTGGGTTTTATCCACGTCATCGATCCCATCTCATCCCCCATCTCACACTCATCCCCATCTCTCTCACCCGATCGATCCCCCCGCCACGCCCTGCCACCAGACGCCCCTCGAGGAGGAGACTGTAACATCCCAGCATTTAGGAACTAACGAAGGTTAGATTTAGGAATTTGAAACATTGCATGCATTCATCTGTGAAAATGGGGGTAAATTTTTTGCCAACTAAAAACCTAAAGTGATCAAGGTTTCTTTCATGCTTTGAGAATAGGTTTGGTCTTGAAGAATGATTGTTATAGACTTTGATATGATCTTTGTGGATTTATGGTTTTGGGAAATGAAATTTGAATTTCAAACTTGAATGTTTGAATTTATAATTCAAAAGGATTAGGAATTAGATTTGACTGATTTGATTTAGTCAAGAGTTAACAATTAATGACTCAAACTTTGAATAAAATAAATGAACCCATAGAATGAATATTGATTCCAAAACTTTATACAATAAATGAGTTACAAAATGTAACTTATGAAATTAATCAAGAATCTTTACAATAATAAATGAAATAAAAAATAAATCTATATAATGAGTAATATTACAATCTTTATTACAAAAGAATAAAATAAAGATTACAAAAGAATAAAATAAATATTACAAGGGACTATTCTATAAGAAAAATAAAACCTAATCTAAATCTTGAATCTTCAAGTCTTGTACCTGCAAAACAAAGAATAAACAAACAAGAAAGAAAATAGAAGGTTAGGATATTTCTTTTACTCTCAGTAGTGACAGTGAGTTGCACTGTTCAAACTTACATCATTGAGTAATCTTTAGGGGCAAGTTTCACCAATATGAAAGAACTAAATCTTTCATCATTTTTAAGCCATAAGTCAAATAACTCCAAACAGCAAGAAGGGGCAAGTTTCACCAGACAAGTAAGTGTAATCAGATAAAAAGTAACTTCCATTCCCTGAGCATATCCACAAGGTGGAGCAAGCACACAGGCAGCACACACACCTAAATGCATGGTGTGTGTTGTCAGCACAGCAACAACAGGCCATACAAAAAAACTGCTCGAAGTAAGTGGAAGCACCCCAACACCATTTCTTGTTCATACACATCAAGCTCAGCAGCCAAACCAAACCACCAAAGATCAACCAAACATCACCAGATGGTGACATAAGGAGGGGGAAGGATCAGGTGGACAGCAAGGCCAAGTCTAGGAGCTAGGAGGAGCAGGCTAGATCAAGGTCAAGCACAGGAGCTCAGCAAAACAATAACAACATTAGAGGTGAAGGACAGGATCTAATCAGCAAGATAAACATCACCACCCAATTCCATAATCATTAGTTTTTGTGGTGAGTATCATAAAACCATCACATGATCTAATCATATTATCTAGACAGAAGCATGTGTTGTTTTATGAAACAATCTCTCAATAATCACCCAAGTGAGGTGAATCTATCCTAGAGATTCCAAGTATAAAGATCAGAAATCAAACTAAGCCAAAAGCACCAATCTCTCAGACCAGCCTCACAGAGTTTGGTGTTTGCATATGCAACTTAAATAATTCTTCATTTGTTCTTATCAGACCAGGACAAATCTCCCAGAGGGAGTAGCACTTCGAATCTTGCAAGTTACAAACAAACTATTTGCTCAACTAACTAGGACTTAAAATCCTAGAGCCTCGGACCAACATCATATGCAGAAGAGTTGAAAGAAGCTTTCATTTTATCTTTCCAGTATTAATCACAAGTACTGTCAGAGCTAAGCTCAGTAATAGGACCCAATCACTTGTGGCCCTGTGTATAATGGTATCACAAGGACAAGTTCTAATGATCTAATCCCAATCTTTACTTTGATTTCACAAATCAAAAGGGGCAAACCACTAAATATCATCTTCCTGAAGCCAAATGCCAGGAATCATCATCAAATCCATCTATATAAATCATTAACATGTACTGATTATATTCAGTATGTATATTCTCATACAAGACAACCATTATAAATACAGTAAGCAATTACTGAAAGAACTACTGTCAGTATAAACATCTTGACAGTGGAAAGTTCTAGATCAACAACATTTCCAATTAGGGATTCCATAGAAACACTAACATTGGATCATAGTAAATTACCACTGGAAGAAGTCTGACAAGCCACTAGCATCACCAAAGCCAACTACAAATAATGATCCACAGCAAACAATCATTCATCATACTCAAGGATGGCCACCACTAGATCTAATTCATCATAGATATGATCAACAGAGGGATATGAACCCTAATCTGAATAAGAACCCTAATTAGGATATGAACCCTAATCAGAATGTAGTCACTAGGCAAGGGTAGCCACTAGGTACACACAGAGAGATTCATGGTGATAGGATGAACCAAAATCCACAGAGGAAACTTAGCCGAGGTGCTCGCTGACGAATTGAAGAGGAAGAAGATTGGCCGACGAACCCGCGGTGGCACAGGGAGCACCCCAGAGGGCGCTGCAACCTGCACCAGCCACGGCAGCGACCACAGCAGCACACGAACACAGCACCTCACCAAGGGAGAGCCCGCGGCGATGGCGGTAGCAGTTCCCCCAAACCCTAGGGTTCGGGAACGGGGTGAACCTGGCCACGGGGAAGCCCCGGAGTCAAATTGAATTGGACCAGATGAACGAGCATAGTCGCAAACCTCGCCCTGTACCACGGCAGCGGCCAGGGAGGGCCACAGCGGCTACCATCGCCAGTGGCGGCGCCAGAACCCCACGGGGTCGAGAGAGAGGAGAGGTGAGAACAAAGAAGAAATAAAGAAAGTGAGCTAGGTGGGCTGAAACCCCTCGGGGTGTTGTTTTTGACCCTGCCCTATTGGACCACAAGGGCCCAATAAGCCCAAATGGCCAGCCCAAGTCAATTGAAATCTGTTTTAATAAATAGGAAAAGACCAAAATGCCCCTGAATTCAATAAAATTCTAGAAAATAAAATAAAAATACAAAAATTATAAATAAAATATTTTTGGATTCACAAAAATCCAAACTATCCAAATAAATTTAAATATAAAATTTTAGACATATAAAGTTTATTAAGAATTTTGTAAATTATATATTCCTTATGGAATTTTACAAAATTATTGAAAGATGATAAAAATAAATAAAAATCACTTTCATTAAAGATTAATATTGTAGTATTTTAGAAAAATACTAAATAAATATTTAATAACAAATTTTAATATTTAAGTGATAATTCTTACAATAATTATTAAAACAATAAATGTCAAATAAAAGGGAAATAAAATAAAAGAATACAATATTCTATTATAAATATTAAAAATTAATATTTATAAATCATTTATTATTAAAATTAATTTTATTAATAATGGGGAGAATGCATATCAAATTAAATGATGCATTACATTACTTTGCATAATCATTTTGCTTCTTTAAATATTGTCCTTACCGGGCAATAATGATGTTTTTGTAGACATATTATCTCAAGGTCCAGTGCAAGCATCAGACTTCACTACCTTGGCATCACAAGGCAAATTCATCTCTTGCTCATGTCCTTTGAAGAGTCTTTATCAAAATATTTGCAGATTGTGTGTTATCATTTATACTAAAGTAAAAGAAAACACTATTTTTTCAAGATACTAAATCTTAGATGTCATCCTAAGTGATGATATGATGAAGCAATAGAACTTAGGGTTCTAATTTCAATAATGATGAACAATTAGGGATTAATAACCCATGACATCAGTGATTCTAGCATCGTATATTACGCGTTAACCATGAGATTTGGAATGGGACGGAGAAGTCAGCTGTATCCTTTTCCTCTTGTATGGAGGCAAGACGACCTTAACGTGACGTTGTGATTCCTTGTGTGGATCCAACATATGGGTGGGCACCCTTACGCCCCACACTTTTGGTGTCTAGATTATCTAAGAATGGAGTTTAGGGAGATAAACCATGTAAATGGTACTAATCCGGCCATCACTAGGTCATAGAGTCTTCGGAAACTCATCAGGGTTTTAGCCTGCCCGAAAGGGGGCTTAACAAAGGTGAGCTAGTCGAAGGATCATGTAGACATATGAGGTCGCGGAGAGGGCAGTGATTGGCTTGGACCAACTACTAGGCCCCACATCATGGAATTGTGGACGGGAAAGTACGCCCGGTTGTGCAACAAGGAGTTGATCTCTCATGGGAAAAGTAACGCACCTCTGCAGAGTGTAAGAACTGTAACTTGTAACTCCCTATTCCGGGAAGGAGCTACGAACACGGCAGGAAAGGAACTCCATGAAACTTATGGTCAACCTGTGAAGGCTGATGGTCATAGATTTTTATAATAAAAACAATCTTTGAAGAAAGGTTTACGAAAATTGCATAATGCCAAAGACTGATAGTTCGAGGTGGTAGATAGAGCATCAAACTTCCTACCTTGCATATAATGAACTTGTTGGGTAACGTTGTTACTCATCCTTTCCTTTGAATCCTTGCTTAGACTCTGCGAATTCCGAAGGTACTCCAATGTATGCATCTGAGAATCAAGAGGAGGTCTTCTATGAAGAGCCCAACTTGTATGGAGCCGTAGAAGGAGAGGATTACGACATCATCTACGGAGGAGAGTTCCAGGAGTCAGACTAATTACTATAGTTTTAGTAGCCACTTGAGCCGAGCAACATGAACCTTATATAACAATAAGTTGTTGAGCTCAATTTGGAGTTTAAGTTTTAAATTTGAAACTTCCGCTGAAACACTTATATTTTGGTTTGTAAGTTGAATCTTTTGGAAGTCTTGAACTTCCGGTATTGTAATAATAATAACGTGTGTATGTTTGTAATATGGACCCGCAATGTTTCTATTGTACCACTCTGAGGGATGTGATATTTACGGAACAGTGTTCTGTGGATGTCATGTCAACGACTATAGTGTACTACACATGCAGTGGTATGCTGGGTCACCGCAGAGACCGTGGAGGAGTAGGCCCGTGCCGCTCGAGGAGGAGGAGGCCGTCGCTCGAGAAGGAGGAGGCCCACGCCACTCGTGGAGTAGGAGGCCCGCGCCGCTCGAGGAGGAGGAGGCCCGCGTCGCTGCCGATTCGTGGAGGAGGAGGTCGCCGCCGCTCGAGGAGGAGAAGGCCTCCGTCGCTCGAGGCTGAGGAGGAGGAGGCCGCCGCCTCGCCCGCGCGCTCATCGTGATCCTCGTCTCAGAGGTGAGCCTTCTCCCCTCTCTCCCCTCTCCACTTCTCTCCCTCTCTCCCTATCTCCACGGGTTAGGTAGGGTTTGAGCTTGCTTCCATAGATGAAATGGTGGAAAATGCACGAGCCTAGACAACACTGGACAGAATGCTGACGCTCCTGATTGGACCTAGAAAGATAGTAGCACAGGGTTGATGGCTGAATCCAGGCCTATTTTTCCAATGGGGATGGGGTAGAACCCTTGTTCTCTCAGTAACAGATGATGGGGTTCTTTCACTTATAGATGACTCAGCTTTAAAACCTTCTGCAGAATTTATGATCAGTCCATGTTGTCTTTGGTTTGAGAAATATTATTAGTTTTGTATGTTGTTCATTGTTGTGTGCAATATACAGACAAACTTGAAATTTACCAGCAGTGTATTATACATATCAATTTCTGATAAACTCATAGTTTCTACATGAGGTCCAGAGGAATTACACTTGTTTACACCCTTCTACCAGGGGATATAGTCTATCTGTAGTTAGTGATGGTAAACTACCAATGCAGAGTCCTCCAAAGAGGTACATACTCAATAGCTCTTATAGCTATTGATGGTAAATTCACCTAGCTGCATTGAGATTTTTTTTCTTGAATCATAAAAACCATGAGTGCAAACTTGCAGTTAGTGTCTAGACACCATTTTGTTAGCAGTAGATTCCTTTTGTTAGCAGTAGATAATCCAGATGTATAGGGAATTGTTGATCTTCCCCAACCTGCTACTGAAATGATAGGATTTGAACTGGGGATGGTTTTTTACTATTTGAACTACTAAGGGATGGTTGCTGTGATGTGAAGCAAAATTCTTAGGGACTGCCAATTATAAAATTCTTAGGGACTGCCAATTATAATATTGCTGTGATGGATGTGCAAATAGTATTCTTAGGGACTGCCAATTATTCTTAGGGATGTGCAAATAGTATTCTTAGGGATTGTTTTATAACCTTATTAATGTGTCAATTGATTTTTGCCACTGTGTGACCTTATACCTTATTTTATTATCATCTGGTGGTCCTATTTTGACATGGGTTATTGTCCAGTTTGTATTGTACTGTACTGCTCACTTAATTGAGATATGAAGATGCAGCAATATGATTATACTCTAGAATTTGTAGGTTTAGGCTTGTAGTTCTTGATTTTTAGCAAACAGAGAGCTTGTAGGTTTAGGCTTGATTTTTTAGCAAACAGAGAGCAATATGATCATGGTTTGTGACCTCCTGGTTATGATCTGTGGCTAGGTTTTAGAGCAGGAGATATATGATCTAAAATGCTCCTGCTGAAATCCTAGTTATGGTGATGGTTTTAGTGTTGAATGGTATCCATACATATATAGCTCAAACAATGTGTATATACTGATGAAATGCTCCTGCTGAAATCCTAGTTATGCTGTATGGTTTTAGTACTAATCCTGGTAATGTGTATATACTGTATCCACACATATATATACTGTATCCACACATATATAGCTCAAACACATATATGGTTTTCGATCCTGGTGATGGTTTTAGTGCTGATGAAATGCTCCTGGTGATGGTTTTAGTGATGAAATGCTCCTGGTGATGGTCTAGTAGTGCTGAAAAGGCACTAGTGCAAGCAATATGTTGCAGTGAATATATAAAATGAATATGTGCTGAACCAAATGTGTGGATATATAAAATGAATATGTGCTGAACCAAATATCCTAGTGATGGTTTTAGTGATGAAATGCTCCTGGTGATGAAAATACATGATTAAAACTTGTTGTCATATAATCTGACCATACTTGCTATCATATTTGCTGTCATATAAACTTGTATTTGCTTGCTGTCATATAATGACAGGTGCTATAATCTGCATGTATTTTCTTGCTGTCATCAATGACAGGTGATATAATCTGTGGTGATATAATTGTAGCACTTGAAATTGTGCTTGCGCTTGTATGAAGCACTTTATTATGTCGTGTATGCAGGTTCTTGTATGAAATGAGTCCCGATTTTTGCCGGAATGTTGATTAACTTCCATTTAAGCGAAATCGGCACTCAGTTTAATAAAATTAGCAAAGGTCATGCCGGATTTTTTCGTGCATTTAACCAATTATTTATTTTTTATTAGTGCAAAGATGTGTGACAACGACGAGGCTGGATGTTCTAAGCGCATCAGCGCTGAAGGAGAACTCAGACCTCCGAATAAACAATTGACATTCTGGGAGGCGGCCTAGCGGCTAGAAGACGATGAAGAATACCATCCTTCGGCGAGCGAGGATGATGAGATGGAAGACGCAGAGGAAGAAGCCGAAGGAACGTCGAATGATGAAACCACTGATGGCGGCGAGGGCATAGGGAGTGGTAGAAACCCTCCTAAGAAGAAGAAGAAGAAGAAGAAGAAGAAGAAGAAGAAGAAGAAGAAGAAGAAGAAGCAGAAGGAATGGCGCCCGAACACGGTCGGCACCGTCAGGGAGGAAATTACCGAAGTGAGCCCAATAGGGGTTCCTTTGGCGCCCAACCTTGTCGTTAGAGGGTACGGTGGGAAAGTGGCGGCGATCACCCAGACAACCATCTCGATCAACACCGACTATCTCCGGCATAAAGATAATGGCCACTTGCGCACACTCCTCTTCGAGAAGCTACACGCAAGATACAAGTTCCCCGCTGAGTATCGGAACACAAATTATCATGGGAACGAAGTAAACAAATCCGCCCTCACAAAGATGAGCATCGCCCTGGCCAGCTGGAGAACCTAGATAAAGAAGAAGATCTATAAAGAAGGCAAAAGTCTCGAGGAGATCCAGAAGATTGACCCGCAGATCACCGAAGATCAGTTCCGGGAGTTCAAGGAGAGGTGTGAATCCGAAAGAGCCCTGGCCAATAGTAATTGAGGAAAGGTGCTACAGGCGATGAATATAGGTCATCACCATCTCGGATCTGGTGGATACAGAACCGCGGAGGCCAAATGGAATAAGGAGGACGAAGAGTATAGATCTAAGGGGATAGAAAACCCCTTTGCGAAATTCAAACCCGGGCAGGTTCGAAACTTCATCAGGGCCCGTTACTATGTGGACCCAAAAACCAAAGAACTCACCACGGATCCTGCGGTGAAGTAATTCGAGGGAATTGTGGTAAGTAATTTAATTACCGCGGATTAACTCGATTGCATTCTAATCGATGAAGTATGGTTTCTAAATGGTTCACTTTTACTTCTTCTGCAAGAGGAGGAAATTGTTGCTAGTAATGGATCCCAGGGTTCCTCATCCCAGGGGTCGACAGCGGCCACCCGGTGGGATAACCCTTTTAACAGGGCGATGAACCGGGCCAAGAAAATAGAGCCGGTTATGAAGAAGCCGTCGTCAGCTGGCCGTCTGGCCGGCCTCGGGGGTAAGAATTGGGTGGATCATTTTGGTCCACCGCCGAGGACGCGTGTGGCACCATCAGGAAGGAGCGAGGAGGAAAACCACGAGGTTCAAGAACTTAAGGAAGAAGTGGCGCGGATCCCGCAGATCGTCCAAGACAACCTGGCAATCACCCTCACGTCCTTCCTGCCTACCTTGGTGGAGTCAATAGCAAACTAGAGTGCGGGTGGTCGACAAGGGCCGTGCCAGATTCCAAGCATGGTCAGCAGCCACTCAAACAACGCGGCACCGACGAATCAGGCGAACTATGTGTTCGTGACTCCGCCCGCTAGCACCGCGGCGCCGGAAGTGTTGGTGACTCCCCCTGCCATCACCGTGGCGCCGGACATGTTGGTGACCCCCCTGCCATCGTCGCGGCCGCACTGGAGCTCCAAGCACCCGGTAGGGAGAATACATCGGTGGCCAACACCGTGCCATCAAGCAGCCCCTCCGTCTCTTGCACGCCCGTCGTCGTATGCGGTGCCTCGACATTAGCTGATCTCGACGCCATCACAGTAAATAAATTTCTTTACCGCCTTTCACACCATCTATTACTCTTATGGCATCTCTAACGACGTCGTACATGTTTTCCGCAGATGGATGTTCCTTGCACTCTCTTATGCTACGTGAACAGCGAGCTAAGGGATGTTGCCAAGGGTACCATCATTCAACCCTTGCAGCGCACGTTCCACTCAAGGCCGATGCCAGATAGCGTGCACAGGGTTAAAATTATTTGGGTGCTAAGGGGATGCGACGACCTGGAACCTCCCATTCAACCCCCAGGAGCGGATGAAGAAGATCCGGCTGTCCTCAGAAGTTGCTTCGGCTTATTATTGCAATGGCCAAAGAGCATGATCCGTTTGGGGACGGCGGGGGCCATCACGCCATAGACAACAGCACCACATGTCATGCCAGCGACAAGCGATGGCAAGGCCCCCTTACCGCCCTCGCCGTCACCTCCACGCGGTGGGTCGGATGATCATGTTGATGATATGCACATGGCGCAGGATCCGACCGAGGACGATAAAGACTAGAATGATCACTTCTTCAACACTCATTTTAGCAACAAAGACCTAGCTGGTGGCCCCATAGAGAAACCCACTATCACCAAGCGTCTGTTTGGTTCTCAAGAGACGCCTCCATCTTGCGCCTTTAAAGAGCCAGCTGATACAACCAACCGGCCCTTTATTCTAAGCCCTGACACACTACATAGGGCGGACGATGCTTAGATTGCAGTGCCTGCCTGCTCTCCAAAAGTAAAAAAGGGCAGGAAAAGAAAATCTAGCAGCTCGAGCCAGTCGGTGGCATCAACTGTGAATCCGATCAGGTTTCGGGACGGGCCACCAAGACCCGAGGGTATTATGTCGAGGATTCATGTGGCGGGTGAGCCCATGCTACCTAAGAATTTGCGGAGGCTCGCCAGTTCGGAACTACAGAGTGTGCATGATGGTGTGCTGATGATAGAGAGAGGCCTTCTCGCGGAGAAAGATCCCTCGCACCCGGTAGTCCTGGTTAAGGTGACACCAGGCTTGGTCTTCATCGACAATGCCCCTGCGGCTCTGTTCTTCCTGCGGTTTGACGACATATTCAATATGTTCCACCTATACCCGCTGCACTATACCATGGTCTGCCTGTTTTCTCTCAACCTGGCCATGCAGATCATTAGAGAGAACACACCGGGCATCGCTATAGTGGACCCCTACTACATGCGTGACGGCTGCTTGGGAAGCGCCACTGAACGACGTATCGTGGCCTCATATCTAAAAAGAATCTTCATGGTGAACAAGACAAAGGAATACATTCTCGTGCCTTACTTTTCGAGTAAGTCGTTATTCACTCGCCGCCATCGATTGGCTTTATTAGATTATCATCATTCTTTTTCCAACACATTCCATTTGATTTTTTTGCGTAGAGATGAACACTGCACGCTCTTCTCCTTATCGCCGAATCATTCGCACGCCACGTATTTCGACTCAGGGAGTCTAGAAAATAAGAAAAACTACGACAAGATCAAGAAAGTTCTGGATGATGCTCTCACTGGCTATGCCTCGACGGAAGGCACCACCTTCGTGCGTATGAAGGTCAAGTTCGGCAGGCATGTCTTCAACCACGTAACAGAGTTCCCCTGCGTGAAGCAGCCGGAAAGCAGTAAGAAGGAAGCCTACTACGCACTCCATCACATGAGGGCGTTCCTACTAGACCAGCAAAATTCTACGCTACCAGATCATCTCAAACAGTGGGCCGAAGCCAAGGCCAAGATCACTAATTCAGATATTAGACAAGATATGTATCGCATCCAGCAGCAGTTTGGGGCAATCATCTTTCGTGATGCCATGACTTCGGGGGGATCTTCTACGGAGGAAATATCCCGAATAACCATGACATAGAAGATCGCCTAGAGATGCAGGGTGACTATAGGAAGTTCATGACGAGACAAGGCGTCCTACCATTCCCTAAGCCTAGCCAAAAGGCTTCATGTTGGCCTAGTTGTAGTTCCAAACTATAGATGACCTTTTTGTGGGTGTGGACAAGTGTACATGCTACTACTTATCTTATTAGGTTTATGAATCATCGCTTATTTCTTTTGCTTATTATTATTATATATCAATCAATGCTTGGTTTTTTTGCTTACTCTTTGGTTCTTTGCTCACTTTGGTCCTTCTTTTTTCCTTACTTTATTAGTCTTTTTTCGAGAATAATGCCGATGATTGAAATGTCGTGGCACACTATATATGTGAATGTGCTACGACGGGATTGTGAGCCTTGTGATATGCACAAGTCCAGGTCTTATGCATCCTACTTGGATCACGGTTCCGTCGTAGCATATTCCTATGTCCAACGACCTATGTATATATATGAGGCATTCTTTTTGATTTACTTTGGTCTTTTTCGAGAATAATGCCAATTATTGAAATGTCGTGGCACAATATATATGTGAATGTGCTACGACGGGATTGTGAGCCTTGTGATATGCACAAGTCTAGGTGTTGTGCATCCTACTTGGCTCATAGTTCCATCGTAGCATATTCATGTGTCCAACGACCTATGTATATATATATGAGGCATTCTTTTCGAGTTACTTTGGTCTTTTTCAAGAATAATGCTGATGATTGAAATATCATGGCACACTATATATGTGAATATGCTGTGATGGGATTGTAAGCCTTGTGTTATGCACAAATCTAGATGTTGTGCATCCTACTTGGCTTACGGTTCCATCATAGCATATTCATGTGTCCAACGACCTAGCTAGTTTTATATGAGGCATTCTTTTTGAGTTACTTTGGTCTTTTTCAAGAATAATACCGATGATTAAATGTCTTGGCACACTATATATGTGAATGTGCTACGACGGGATAGTCAGCCTTGTGATATGCACAGATCCAAGTGTTGTGCATCCTACTTGGATGACCGTTCCGTCGTAGCATATTCTTGTGTCCAACGACCTAGTTTTTTTGAATATTTACTGTAGGGGAGCCCCCCACAGACCTTTATTAAATAAACCAGAAAGTCTTATGTACAAGCTACCAAACTAATACAGAAAGTATACACAAAAAGAGAAAGAAAAATATACATAATTTACAATAAGGTAGCAATCCAGGAATTAAGATCTGTGATGGTCCTCTTTCTGACTCTGTATTTTAGTAATGAAACATCACATGTAAATCCTGATTTCCAAGAACTGAAAGATGGTCTGATTCCTTTTAAAATCTTGTCATTTCTCTGCTTCCATATATTCCAACAGGCCAGAATAGCAATCACAATAAAACATGGACCTTTGAATTTCTGTTTTGCATGTTTCAAAATCTCTGGTCCAGATCCTGTACCCCAGTCAATCTGAAGGTAAGTCCAGATTCTCATACTAAAATTGCATTCAAAAAATCTCTAGTCCAACAACCTAGTTATATATGAGGCATGATTTTTGAGTTACTTTGCTATTTTTCAATCATCGGTTAATTATTATTGTCAACTTGTAGATGATGTGGTACATCGTGTCCGGAGTCTACGATGATTGGGAAGACTGTTGGAGACAGGTGCACCGTTTCAGCGGCAATAGCTACAAAGGGTACAACACTATGGCGGAGGCGGAAGCTAGATACACGCGCTATCTAGCGGGAGTTAGAACGAGGAACCGGATGAAGACCTACACCTTCGTCGCGGTGATGCTTATCGTTTTTGGTTGTTTATCCCGCGCTTGTTTCTAGCTAGTTTAGATGTCTTGGCGAGCTTCTGAGCTCTAACTTGTTCGAGACACATGTATTCGCATGTCACCAACTACTTTGTAACTTGATCGAAACAATGTAACTTATACTATGTATTTATGTATGGGACTTATCTATATGTATTTGTTTCAATCTTGTTTAGCAAATTGTGTATTTATACATATAACTGTATATCTTATATCTGTGTGTATATTTGCCTGTAATATTATATATAATCTGTATTGTATATTATCTGGCTCTGAAATTAAAAAAACAAAAAAATGCCCGTGATGCACATGGCATAGATTTTGTGGCGCACTGTATCTAAAGCGCACCTGCGCTGCTTAGTGGCACAATGCAATGTGCGCTACAGAAGATCCTAGCCGTGGCGCACATGGATTCCTGTTTGTGGCGCACTGGCAGGTGCGCTACGCCTATCTCGACATAACCGTAGTGCACAGGATAGTGCGCCACGGCTGGGAGATAGCCGTAGCACGAGGCTAGTGGCGCACGGAAAGTGCACCACAGATGACCATTTCATGTGCGTCACCAATGGCCATTTTCCTAGTAGTGGATAGCTCGAGACGACGCCATCAAAGCCATGCCCATTTAACACCGAACCTTGTCGGTCGCAGCGCTAGAGCACCGATCAATCCTGCACGCACACGCCGCGCCTTGCCCTCTCCTTGGGCCACTACGCCTGCCATGACTCCAGCAAGCTCCCAGACATGATCGTTTGACCGCGTGATCAGAGTGATCACCATACGCCGTGACGAATGCCGTTGGTACAGTCACATAGCATGGAGGTTCCCAACGATTTAGACCATGCCTCGCCGTGCCACTATGCGTATGACGTTATCCCTAAAGCACCATGTTGACCTATGCCCGTGGCCATGCATTTAGCTCACTGTAACTGCGTCGCCGGTGATCCCGAGCCATGTCGTGGTGTCTCCTTCGCCACGGTATAAATAGAGACCACCCCCGACCCCAAAACACACACCATTACACTCCTCTCTCACCCAGGAACTTCTCTGACCCAACCCTAGAGCAAGGCGAGCACCACTTCGCCATAATTTCACCGGAGTTCACCGCTGCAGAGGAAGGAAGAAGCCGAAGCTAGGAGCCACCCCAGGAGCTGTCGCGACCACCATTCGAACCGCCGCCATTGACTCGTTCGTTTGCCCCATCGTCGCACCTAGCTGGAGCCCTGTTAATCCCCCAACGACCCCCGCTGTAGCGCTAGGGTTTTGACCGGTGCATGCCCTGCGACGGAGACGACAACGCCCAGCCGTTGATCGCGCTCTAATCATAAGGCCTATAATCATTGATACCGCTTCGCGTTAGATGAGCCACTAACAGGTAGGACCAGCCCCGGAGTAGCCGCTGCGCGCGTGTTGCATAGTTGGGCCAGCCCATTAGCGTTCCCGCGCATAGCCCATCAATTCAAACTTAGTTTTATCTTTTATTTGAAAATCTCATTCTGTAGTGGACTTTAAAAATCAATTCAGAGAGATTCACTGCACCAAATTTAATGAATCCAATTTTGTTTGAAAGTAGATGAAAATCTCTAATCACTCCCGTTGGATTCAAGCAGTTTGAAACTATGGATCACCCTTGGTAAAAAGAACAAGCCAGTAGCTTTTGAAACTTCAAACATTTTTCTAAAATCAACCATAAGTGATTTTGAGTTGATTCCAACTCTAAAAAATCACATTTGACAAGACCTTTCTGAATATGAAAAATATACATACTTACATACAGTATTCCTGGACCAAAATTAAAGAATTACTTTCTAGTCACTTTTAGCCACTTAAATATTAGTAAATAATAGTGTTAAGCTTTATAATTTAGGCCAACCACTTTAAATCACATTCTCAAGTATTAGAATATGTGGTGATGACATGTGTCAATATGATCCCATATTTTAATTTGGAGAATATTAAGTCTTAAGTAACTTTTCAATGAGTAGAAATTACATTTCTAAAAATAAGATAAATAAAATCTTATCACCCCTTTTCTTGTAATGATAGGGATGATGCTAGATCATCTATTGTGACCCTTGTGTGATAAATAGAAGTAGTTAAGTATTGTTTGGTGATTGTGTACCTCGTATTTATTTATAGACGCTAGTATCAATACGGGCTATGATGAGGAGGAATTCTACGAAGACGAGGACGAGAACTTCGGCCACCTTACCAACCAAGGCAAGCAAAGCTAGACCATGCAAGCTACATTATGCATGCTATTCTATGCAAGCCCCACTTTCAAGCCTTTGTGATACCCCTTTTTATACCAAATCCCAGTTTTATTTGCAAGCTTTACTTTTACAAAGTTATTTCCAGTAGTTAATTAATTGGATGATTAGTGGAAGATTAGGAAAGTGTCCTCAAGAGCTTGGAACTTGATGAAGGTAGATACACTAGCTTAGTACCCTACAACTAGTGACATACACACCCTTTTTGATAGATGCTAGTGCTAAAATAAACTTGATCACTAGATGGGAACAAATGATTATGAAAACCTTGGAATGATGAGTCATTCTATTGAAATGTTTTGACATGTGTTATGGACACAATGACTTGAAGATTATGGTTAAGGAAGTTTGTGACTTGACTTTGATAAAAACTGATGGTTGGGTTCGGATGCGATACCATTCCAATGTTTATCGTACAACCACAATACCTGAATTTGGGTAGGGCTTGACTGGAAGTTTATATGTCTTAGTATGGGTTCCCTCGCAGAACAAGGTGAGCTAAGGCTACCTTGTGAATGTGACTTTCCACTTATGTAGTGCCCAAGATGACAGATGGTCATGGTTGGGAGGCCAAACTCACTGGGGAGGTGCCTATACTAGGGTGTGTAATTGAAAGGTTAGGATTGATTATCTACATACCAAGTATGATGATTCAGGATTGTTCCAGACGGATGTATCGAATGTTTTTGTGAAAGTGTACCACCTCTGCAGAGTGTCAAACTATTTGAATAGCAGCATCTGCGGTTATGGAAAGTTGGATGGCCATATTTTTCCATTGTCAGATGTTTTCCAAAATGACCCGTGACTTGAATGATGACTTTGACTTGACCCCACAAGTTGTGGAGATGAAGCTAGGTTCCCACCTAAGCAACTTAGACAACTAAAGTTAGATTTTTATTACTAGATACTGGTTGAAATAAAATTGGCCTGTGGCAAACAAACCTAGAGCTTAAGATTCCTATTAGAATGGCCTTACTGCCTTAATGAAAGTTTGTGAGTACTTCAAAGTACTCATGGCTTTGTCCCTGGCTATTCCCGTGGCCAGACTATGAAGGAGACTACGAGGATCATGGATAGTAGGACGCTTACGATAACTAGGATCATCTCTGATTGTCAGCATTGCTTGTGACCCTGAAGATGGAGCCCCGGCCATGGAACTACTATTATTATTCCGCTGCTTTGATTAAACTCAGACTTGATCATGAGATCAACTATTTGTAAGACTATTATGGTTTGTAATGGATGATGAACTATGGTACCAATCTGTCATGTCTCGCAAAAATGGTAATCCTGGGATTGCGATGTACGGCATAACATGCATCTGGGATTAAAAATTTGGGTGTTGACAGTAAGCTAGATGTTACAACGGATTACAAGAGAGATTCTCCTGTGCGAGTTGTGATAGTGGTTATTGCTATGGTTGTGCCCTAAAGGCTTCCATAGGGCTGGTTTATATAATCACCAGGACCTAGGGTTATAGGAGAGACCTATTCGGCTACGTTATAGAGTCGATAACTAGATACATCTTTGACTACAAGTAATACTATAGGCCTAAGTCAGTAACTCTTCTAGGCCTTGCCGTGGACGGAACTGGCTCCTCCTCTTTCTCTGACTGGGCCGCCCGTGCAGCAAATCTCTAACCCATTGGTGGGACACCCTGGTCAGCGAGTCCTGTGGGTATACCCAGAAAGTATATCCTCAATAGTAGCCCCGGAAGTCTCCAAGATCCAAAGTCGAATAAATTGTCTAGCTTGATGGTTTCTTCGTCTTGAGAATCTTGAAGGGTTCCCGAAATCTTTACTCGATAGTGTAGGATTCCGAGTCAGTTGAGTCAGATATGTTTTGTTCTGACTTTTAGTCTTTTCCTTGCTCAGTTCGAAACATGAGCCAGATTTCAAACAGCGGCATGCGGGCTGACAATTTTTCAAACCAAGTCCTGTCATTGACAGCATTCCCGTCAACACGACCGTTGGTGGGTCCCTTCCTATGGAACAGAGCACTGTTTTAATGCTCACGCGAGAATCGTGGGGGCAGAGGAGTCGCGAGGAAACCACCTCCCTCTATCCTATACGCGTGGCATAAATCGCGCGACTAAAGCACGAATCTTGGCGTAGAGGAAAATAAAAGAGAGGAGAAACCCTTCTCTCCCAGATTCATCTCTCCATCGTTCTCACTTATTGCCTCCTTGTACTCCTCAAGCCCTCTGCATCCACTCTCATCTACACATCACGAGAAAAATCTATTTTCCCCACCAATCCTTCATCTTCTCCAAGAGCGATGGCTTTTGCATCTGGCTCCGGAGCGGTGGCGGGTACATTGGCGGCGAACGAGAGGAAGTTGCAAGGCCTCTGGGTCCCAAGCGTCATGGACGACGCTGAGCTCCAGGTCATGGAGGATGAGGGCTACATCATCACCGGCGCGTGGCGGAGCACCTCATGACACGACACTACTACCCCGCGCGACGGCGAGCGGGTGCTGTTCGGCACGCACATCGACCGCGGCCTCAGCCTGCCACCGTCGGACTTCTTCATCGAGGTCCTCAAATATTATGGTGTGCAACTCCATAATCTTCCTCCCAACTCCCTTCTAGATCTTAGTACTCATGCGGCTTTGTGTGAGGGGTTTCTGGCATTAGGCCAAGTCTCACCCTTTTCCGGTACTACTATGGTACCTGGAAGAACTCCATTAGTGCCGGTGTTCCTTACACCATTGGCACTCTTAGCTTAGTCCTTAGGAGAAACCGAGTTTATCCTAGGATTAACGCTAGTGAATCTGTTAAACGCTGGGCCGGAACTTTCTTCTACCACAAGGATATTTCGGCTCCTGGAAAGGCGGAAGGTCTTCTGGCCTTCGTTGACGGTGCCGCTCGACACCAAAAATCATGGGACGCGGAGGCGCCGGAACTGTCGAACATATTGATCCTCGCTAAGAGGCGGATTGAATTTCTGATGAAGCATATGGGCCACTGTGGATCCGATTTGATCCACTGCTGGCTGGATCGCCGGATCTAGCCTCTACAGCACCACGGAGATCGCCTTATGCACACCATCATCAGCGACAAAAGGACATCCTGCAGGTCAGGCCTCATCGTATTCCGATGAAGGATTACAAGACCCTCATGCAGTATTTGATCAAGGAGAGAGTGGAGCGAAAAGTTTTGGATGTCTCCATGAAGATGTTCAAGTCTAACCGTGCTTTGACTCCTGTAAATATTTTGACTCTTCATTCGCATTTCGTCGTTCTTTTTATGTTTCTTGATCCGACTCTATTTTCATCGATGCTTTTTGACTTTGTCAGCTCGATAAACTCCCGAGTCTAAGCTAGATCCACTAGAGGGCTATCTCTCAGACAATCCGGAGGCGACGGAGGATGAGGATGTGCAAGAAGTATCTGCCTCCACTTCCAAGAAGCGCAAGGCGAAGGAAGTTGTTATCACTGCTGGTAGCCAAGTGCTGCCAGTAGTTAAAAAGTAAGCACCCTGTCTTTGTTTTTAGTACTTTGTACCTTTCTTTCTTTCCAAAGCACACATGATATTCGGATTTGCGTTCTTTAGAGCTAAAGCAGTTTTGAAGAGTAAAGTTAAGCCAGACAGCAAGCCAGGCAAGCCACTGCGTCAATAGAAGCTCGTCATCTCCCCAGCGATGCCGCCGCCGACTCCAACCAGTACCCCATCATCAGCACCAGAGGTTTTCGCCTCTCCTGATGCCGGCAACATCTCGAAAGCCCTGGTCACCATTGGTGGCCAGGCAACTAACAAGGGTGAACCCGTCAAGGGTAATGATCCCATGGTAATATCCACAGGTCAGTTGGATAAAGTGGTCGGCTCTGCAGCCTCCGGCCTAAAATGGAAGAAGAAAAAGGAGATACTCAGGCTGGCTCAGTCCAGCCTTGAGAAGCAAACCCTCACTCCAGAGGCAGCGAGCCAGGAGATGGAGGACGTGAAGCTGGTCAGCCGGCTGGACCAAATTTTGTCCGGGACGCGAAGATAGAGTCTGGTGAACTCCCAGCGACGGACGTTCCCTCTCTCTCCCTTGCCGAGAAAGTGTTTCACAACACTAAACTCGGATTTGAGAAGTTGCACCTAGAACACATTGTAAGTTTCTAATTTTTATTTGCAGTGTTTTATTATCATATCCTCTTGCCCCCAAGCATAAAGTCGGATAAACATCGTTGAATCCGAGTTGATGCTTATAGGATGCAAAAGAACGATGTAGTGTAGCCCCCAAGGCTCGTGCTGTATTTTTACTTAGTTAAATTTGCAGTCTGAGTCTTAGTAGCTGTCTGATGGTATTTCGTCTCTAAACTTATAGAAAATTGCATCTTCCAACCAGGAATTGCTCAAGAATATATGCAATAAACGCAAGGAAATCAAGGCCCTACTCCTTGAGAATTCAAGGTTAAAAGTTGAAAAATATGAAGCAGAAGGTAAACTTTTCCGACTTCCTCTTTGTCATTTAGCTATTGTCATAGTCAAACTGGTAATGTTCGACTGATTATTTTCCCTTTGCAGAATTGTTGTGTGAATCTAGCAAGATGGTGGAGCAATCCGAGAACTTCAAGGTCTTGGAGATGGAGAATGCTAGGCTTCGGGACAAGCTTGAGAAGCTTACTATTGATTCGGAGAAATCCGTAGCCGCTGTCCTAGAGTCAAGCAACCATGAGACTGTGAGGCTCGAGAAGCTGATAGCCCTCCGAGATAAACAACTGGATGATCTCAAGAAGGACTTTGATAGTTAGAGGGATCTAGCCCAGGCCACAGAGAGTGAGCTGAATAACCTTCCGACTTACTTTATTCGATTGATTTTTCGACTTCCTTTTGAGTCGAATTTTGACTTTTGCTTCTTTCTCAGCCCCCCTGAACCTTTCCGACTCTCCTACCTTCGAACCTCACCTCGAGCGCATAAAGCTCGTCGAAGATATTTTGTTCGACTTCCGCCAAACTCTTGAAGAGGCTGGCGAGTCGGTCAAACTTTCCAACTTGCATAAGATGTCAGTGCAAGAGGTGAGGGACAAGGCCAAGGAGATTCCGAAGCTTCTTGAAGACTAGAAGATCTCCTACCCTCGGACTACTACAAAGACTGCTCTTACCATGGTGATGAGCCACCATAGCAATATGGAAATCTGGCACGTCACCAAGGGTATCGCTGATGAGGACGATAAGGGTAACCCGCTGAACATCAAAGCTATTCAAGATTCATGTGCAGGTTACGCTTGTCGTGTGGCAGACATGACCAATTATACGACGCCATTCTTTGAATCCGTCATTGTGCCTCCCTCGCCTCAAGAGCCAGAAGACAGCCTCGCTGAAGCAGCTTCCGAATCCGAGGTCCAGGGCGACAATGTTGTCGACTCCAGCGCTCCACACTCTTCATCACCACCACCTGATTCTGTAGCATAAACATTTTATAATGCATTATTCTGAACTTGGGCATGTAATGATGGAAACAATATTTTGATTGTGCTGGTCTGTAAGAACTGATGCTTTTACTATCGTAGCACTTTTGTTTGTATATATTTTATATGTGTGCTTGAAAATTTCTGAAGCACTATTTTTTATGCTTATACTTGTCATTTTATCTGGCTCTCTGCCTCGTCCCTTTCATGGGTCGGCCAACCTTTAGCATGGAAACTTTTCCGAGCAACGGATCTCAATTGCTAAACCAGTTTAAACTCGAAAACAAAGCCGGCTTCCAGTACCAACAATTCATTACTCGGAAGATACCCGCGTCTAAGCAATCAGATAAAAAACCAAAGTATAAACAATAAATTGAATTTTTTACCCTAGGGTAACATTTTTTAGATATTCAAAAATCATAACTAGAATGAACATGAGCATAAAGTACTTTCAAGCATTTTGGGATTTCTGAAAATGACATGCACTTTTTGAAATAAGATGGCAAAAAACTTCTCAAATATAACATATGAGGAAACCAACACTTTATTTCACTTTGAACATGTACATATATTATTACAAGGAAATATAACTAAGAATAGAAGGGACGTATCTGTGTAATATTCCATGGACGGCCTATCTCATTCGGGTTTGTACTACCGCCAGCTCTCTTTCTTTTCCGAGTATCTGGTCTTTCCTTGACTGGTCTCATATCGGTTAAATAATATGACCCATTATGCAGGACCATGCTGATCAGGCCCTTCCAAATCAGGGAAAGTTTGTGCTTTCTTTTTTGCACAATTCACAGAACTAAATCGCCCTTCCTGAAAGAACAGCTTTGTACTCTCTTACTATGATACTTGCGCAACTTCTGCTGATAGGCTATAGATCTCTGCTCAGCAATGACGTGAACTTCTTCAATTATGTCGAGATTATTCTGTAGAGAAACTTCTACATCTTCTTCGATATATGCTTCGACTCGTGGAGACTGATGAATTAGATCACTTGGAAGAACTACTTCTGTAGCGTAGACCAAGAAGAAAGGAGTGTACCCGGTTGATCTGTTAGGAGTTATACGTAAGCTCCATATCACAGACGGTAATTCTTCCGCCCAAGCCCCCGCGGCACGACGAAGTGGTGCCTCAAGACGATGTCAGAGTCCTTGTAAAATAAGACCGTTAGTTCTTTCGACTTGTCCATTAGCTTGTGGATGCGTGACTTATGCAATATCGAGTCGGATCCCTTGTTCTTCGCAGAATTCAGCAAGTTCTCCCATGGAAAAATTTCTCCCGTTGTTAGTAATTATACTATGCGGATATATGAATCGGATGATCACGTTCTCGACGAACTTTATGGCTGTGGCTCCATCGCAACTTGTTATAGGTTTAGCCCCAATCCACTTTGTGAATTTATCCACCATCACTAGTAGGTGAGTAAATCCACATTTTGCCGTGTGAAATGTCCCTACCATATCAAGCCCCCAGACCACAAATGGTCATGTAATAGGGATTGTTCGTAGCTGATCAGACGGGACATGTGCCTGACGGACGTACTTTTGGCAGTCTTTGCATGTTTTGACCAGTTTATCGGCATCCGTCTTAGATGTAAGCCAAAAGAATCTATGTCTAAAAGCTTTTGCCACTAAGGTCTGGCTGCAGCATGGTGACCGCACTCGCCTTCGTGGATTTCTCGTAAGATTTCCACTCCTTCTTCTGAAGAAATACATCGCTCAAAAATCCAAGAAGCACTCCGCTTATAGATCTCACCTTTTATTATCGTGTAGGCTTTCGCTCGTCGGACGATCTGCCGGCTCAGGACTTCGCCTTTGGGTAATTTTCCGTCTATCAGGAAATCCAGATAGGGTTTTGTCCAGCTAGGAATTACAGCCAGAACTGCTATTAAAGGTGAGTCGTATTTCGTCGGATAGTCCTCATAAACTTCGGTTATGTAGGGGACCCTTAAATGCTCTAAAAAGCACCATCCGCTACTTGTTTCCGCGCAGAGCCTATCCTTGATAGAGCATCTGCTTCCTCATTTTCTGCGCGAGGGATGTGTTAAACTTCAAAACCCTCGAACAATTTAGATAATTCATCCACAACAGCTTTGTATGATGTCATGTTCTTATTTGCATTACATATGTCGGATACTTACCGAGCAACTAAATGCGAGTCTCCGTAACACATGAGTCTTGTTACGCCAATGTTTTTGGCCATGTGTATTCCATGTAACAATGCTTCATACTCGGCAATATTATTGGTCGCCATGAAGTGTATTTGTAACACATAGAATAACTTATCTCCTTGGCGTGATTTGAGCACCACGCCAGCCCCCGAGCCTCCTCATGCTTTTGATCCGTCAAAATGAAGGGTACAAAATTCCGAGTCTGGGGGACTTGTATTTTCTGCCATATCTATCCAATCAACAACAAAATCGGCAAGTATTTGGGACTTAAATTGTTGTACGTGGCTTGTACTCAATGTCAAAAGCTACAAGCTCTATTCCCCACTTTGAGAAACGTCATGTGGCGCCGTGATTATTGATTATATCTCACAGGGGAGAAGTACTCGCCACTGTGATCTTATGCTCTTGAAAGTAGTGGCATAGCTTTCTGGATGTGAAGAACACTCCATAGGCTAGCTTTTGATGGTGTGGATACCGTTGTTTCGACTCTGTCAGAACCTCACTCGGGTAATAAGTTGGACGCTACACCTTATGCTCGTGGCCTTCTTCCTTACGCTCTAGTACTGTTACCACACTTATGACCTTGTTGGTCGCTGCGATGTAGAGTAACATAGGCTCCTTAGGTTCTAGCGCTGCGAGAACCGGTGGGTTTGAAAGTAGGTCTTTCAAACTTTTTAGGGAAGTATCAGCTTCTTGGGTCCTAAAAAGTTTGTTGGTTTTCTTCAAGAGTTTGTATAAAGGTGTGGCTCTTTCTCCAATCTGGCTGACGAACCGGCTCACTGCTGCGATGCAACCAGTGAGACGTTACACGTCCTTCAGGCGAGTTGACCTGGTGATGTTGAGTATAGCCTTGATTTTGTCACGGTTCACCTCTATGCCTCGCTCATATACGATGAAACCTAACAATTTTCCGGCTAGAATTCCAAAGAAACACTTCTTCAGATTTAGCATCATGTTAAATTTTCGTAGACTAACAAATGTTTCCTCAAGGTCGGAAATTAAAGTTTCCTTCTTTTTGGACATAACCGCTATGTCATCTACGTATACATGGACGTTGCGTCCGATTTTATCATCGAGACATTGTTGCATAGTACGTTGATATGTTGCTCCTGCGTTCTTTAAGCCAAAAGGCATAGTTTTGTAGTAGAAGGTTTCGAAAAGAGTGACGAAAGACGTCTTAATTTGATCCGAATCTTTCATCAGTATTTGGTGATATCCGGAATATGCGTCGAGAAAACAGAGTAATTCCGACCCTACCGTCGAGTCGATAACTTGATCAATTCTTGGAAAAGCGAACGGGTCTTTTGGGCATGCCTTGTTCAAAGCGGTATAATCAACACACATCCTTAAATCAATAGTGTCCTTTTAGGGACGAGTACAGGATTTGCCACCCAATCTGTATGGATAACCTCTATTATAAATCCGGCTAATTCTAGTCGGGCCAATTCCTTGGCTATTGCTTTGCACTTTTCATCACCAAACCGTCGTAAGGACTGTTTGACGGGTTTAGCGTTAGGGTACACATTAAGAGAGTGCTCGGAAAGTTCCCTAGGTACTCCGGTAATGTCAGAAGGCTGCCATGCGAAGATATCACTATTAGCTTTGAGGAACTCGACGAGAGCGCTTTCCTATGTGAGGTCTAAGCCTACCCTTATGTTCGTCGTCTTCAAGGGATCATCTTCCTTCAGTGATGTTTTCTTTGTCTCTTCCGACGCCTTGAACTCTATGCTTGGCTTCAGCACCTCGTTCTTCGTAGCGGGCATCTCGGACGGGTTGATGGTCTTCTTGATTTTCTGGTACTCCTGGGTGTGTAGCACGGCTTCGGCAAAGGCAGCAGATCCTTCATCACACTCTCGCGCTTTCCTCGGATTCCCCTGGATGGTGATGACGCCCTTTGGACCTGAAAGTTTTATTATATTGTAGATGTAACAGGGACGAGCCATGAACGCACAGTAAGCCGGACGTCCGAAGATGGCGTGGTAAGCACTTTTGAACGGTACCACCTCAAAAGAGAGTGGCTCGGTCCGGTAATTTTCTCGGGTTTCAAATGTCATGTCCAGAGTAATCTCACGCAGAGAATCCGCTGTCTCCCTGGTACAATTCCGTGGAAAGTTACATTGATGTAACTCAACTGGCTCTCGTGGATCTTCATGCGGTGGAGTGTCTCGATGTAGAGGATGTTCCATGAGAGTTTTAGAGAACTCATAGCCATCAATAAGAGGATTGATGACCAGAGGATATTTTCCCCGACGATGTGTTTTCCTTGGGTGATCTGAGCGATTAAAGGTGATGGTTACATCCGACCAATCCAGAAATTGCGGAACAGCCGTAACCGTGGCATTGATCTCACGAAGAACCGCCTTCTTGGCCTTAGCCGGTTGAGATCCAAGGAAGCAGACGTATGCGACTTTCTTAGTCGAAAAATCCTTCTTTCAATCTGACTTGAGCTGTGCGGCATCCGCTTCTTCCATGTCGGAATATTCCTTGTGCTCCTTGCCTTTCTCGGAATTTTTCTTTCCTTTTTGTTGCTTGGCTCTGTAGCCAGCAGATTCGTCCTTTTTGATGTTGTCATTGAAACGACACTCGGCATTTGTGTGGGTAGATCCTCTGTTACTATCCAAGTGTTGGACACAGGGATTGCTGGCAATGTCGACCCAGGTATAGGTTCTTCCGGGCTGTTGTTCTCCACTGCCCCAGATTTAGGAAGTTCCACGGCCTCGACCCCGGCCGCCTCCGCGCCCTCCTTGTCCACCAGATCCGAACGTTGTGTTGACAGCTGTAACACCCTCAGAATCGGCCCTATGCAAGTTTTAGCGAAACCCGCCAAACCCGCATAGAAACGATTCAAAGGTGCCCACCAGGCACTTTCGTGCGGGTGGAAAACGAAGTAATAGCACTACACAACAGTCCTCGATGGGACCCACAGAACAGATATATATACAACAGCGACCCCATGAGTCAAGAATACAGATATACAGGACAAAGACCCAAATCACCTTGAAATTGATAGAGCGTCCGACTACGGACAAGATGCAAATGGGGCTAAGAGCCCTGGAGAATAACCATTGGCGTCCATAACCCTGCCCAGGCCAAGCCGGAAGGGTAACCCTGCTAACGACGTCGATCTCAAAACCTGCTTAAACAAAAGGGGTGCCGACAAAGGGCAAAGGAAAAAGAGAGAGCGGTCAAGATCGAGGCCAAGACAGTGCAGCGAGGCTAGAATTGGCGGTCCTCGCCTACATAGGTATGGTGGATCAAGCGGCAGCAGCATGCACTCAACAACCTATAGAGACTCGATACAACCGGCTATCGAGAGGGTAAGAAAGACCTATCCGAACCAGCCTGATACTAACACCAAACAATCCCATCCTGGTATTCCCTCGAGACCAAACGAGGAAGTCAACCGAGGAACTCACACAGTTGGCGATTTTATTTATTCATTATCGTTGCAGCAATTACTAGTCGTTTAGATAATCCTCACGATAAAATAAGGTGGGCACTTTTAGTTAACCATTCCATTGTAGTTGCGACACTTACTAATCGATACAATTAGCATGAGATAAACCCAAAACCCAAAGTTGTTGGTACTTTTATTTAGCCATTCCGCTAGTTGCAATACTTACTAGTCAGTACAATGGTCGCAGCGACACCCAAACAAGCAATTGTTGGCAGTTTTATTTAGCCATTCCATTATAGTGAAGCTGATTACTAGTCATTATAAAGTCAAATTTATAGCAATAAACTTTAGTTATAGTTGTCTATGATCGAGATCTTGTGCTCCAAGTCGTCCATAACCGGACACGGCTTTCAAAAAGTTTTAACCGGCCGGTGCACAAATAGCAACACACACTCGATATGCCTCGGAAAAACCAAATCAAAACCCAACGAGGCGATCACGACAAAGCGATCACAGGATTCAGAAATATTTCAGGGGCCACCCATTGAGTAGACCCAACGACTAGCTAACTCCGAGGCGGACTCAAGGTTTGCGCCAATGGTCGTGAACGATCGGGAACCCAAAACTGGGCTTGTCGACACCGAAAACACTCCGCTTACCTAAGCGATGATTGTGCTATCCATCGCACAATTTAAATAAAGCGTAAAGCATGGCATAAGTGCAGGATAGTAAATAAAACCTCAAACTAGTTTGTGGCCCCAAGAAATAAGAATGAATCAAGCTACGGCTCGGGGGTCCATAAGCCTCCGGATGTGGATAGCCGAATATTCAAGGAACAGTATCAAGTACTGGGTCCCACGGGACACAAGTGGACGATTAACAACCAAATAACATCTATTGCCCACATGCCTCTCGCTTACCTACTTCAATTTTAGTTATTAAACAGTAATTAAAGTTAACGATAAATATAGCCAAGATCATCTCCAACATCAACATGCAGCCAAACTCCAACAAGCGTGGCACTTGACAACACGCAGCGGTACTTGAGCAGCGACGACGCCGCAAGTCCAACTATCTACCAAACAACGGTAATAGGAGGTGTCGAGGACAATATAAGGCTGCAAGGGATATCACGGGTGCGAAAACTAGAGCATCGCAACACGGATAGCAAGAGATCAACAGGAAGGAATAAATACTATAAAAGTAAGATAGGTAGAAAGGGGGAGATGCTCGCCTGAAAACATTGTCGAAGGATTCAACCGAAGATCGGGGCGAAGCTCACATCAACTCATCGGCCTTATCCGCGAAGAAGCAAAACGCTAGAATAAACACCGGATGCAATATTTAATACAACGGCAGAAGATCGGCATGATGCATGTATGATGCATGGCATGGCAAAGTGCGATGCAATTAGGTCATATTAAGTGGAACCGGGGTCCCGACAATTAATTAATAGGTTCATGTTGTTTAGCTACCCCGCAATTAAATGTTGTTTTAGCATGGCAAAAGATAGTACCGGTTTGCTACACAAATTTAAATGAGGCCAATATAAGGCTAGATTTGCCCGCATATGGGCCCCATATTTAATTATATGGTGAATCGGCATAAGGCCCCCAAACCACATGACAAGATGCATGCAAGTATGACAATTTAATATGCAACAAGTTGTTATTTCATTTATAAAATAGGGCTCGAGAAAGGGTCACACATTAGGGGTCTCTCGGCGAACTTGGGGTTCGGGTTCGGGTCGGGTCTCGGGGTTCGGTTCGGGAAGCGTTCTCGGATAGCGGAGTAGATCTTGGCGTTAGGGAGGAAGCACTTGGTGCAGCGTCGGGGCATCGGATTCGCCCGGTTGGTGTCGATCTTATCGCATCCGGGTTCTCGGCAAGCTTCGTCCGGGAAGAGTACTTGTCTTGCCAAGGATTTGACGAGCTTGGCGTCATCGAGGAAGTACTCGGCGTTTCGTTTTGGCGACCTTGGGGTTCTTCAGGTTCGGTTCCTGGCGTGGCCCTTGGATCACCGGGATCGGGCGTCGGGAGCTTGGTCATCAGATCGGTGTAGGAGTTCTTGGGGTCCCGACGACCGTTGTCGTTGTCGATCTCGAGTACTATCGGGGCGATCTTGGCGGTTCTGGCGACCTCGTCTTGTTAGAACGACACATGAACAGAGAGTACATCTGCTGCAACCCCGGCGTCAAGCGGCATGGTTCTCACCTACGGTCATCAATCCTTGCAGGAGTTTTTGTCGGCATCCGAGGGTCTCTGCAAGATTTTCCGGGTCTTCTTCGTGTCACCACGCAGCCCCACTGCGATCCAGAGGCGGCAGACGTTGACTGTACTGCGGACGCAGGGCAGGGGCACCGCGGCCTTGGCAGCAGGGACGCGATGGAGGAGGTCGCTGGGACGGGGTGGAGGCGCGGGGCCGACTCGGGCTCCGGCGGCCACGGCTGGAGGCGGGCGGGCGAGAGGCTCAGGCTGGGCGAGGAGGAGGCGGGCCGCGGAGCGGAGGTGGTCGGAGGGCAGCGACCGGAGGGGAGGTCGAGGCCGGCGGGAGCGGGGGTGGCGGACCGGCGAGGCGGCGGGGCCGGCGGGACATGGGCAGGGCGGTGCGAGCGAGGGGGAGGCGAGAGAGCGGGCGAGCGCGCGAGAGGGGAGGCGGGGCGGGCGGCGGGGGGAGGGGCGCTGGAGGGAGGGAGCGGCGAGCCAGTGAGGCGAGGTGACCGGAGGCGCAGAGGAGGAAGCCTGGGCAGCGTGAGCGCCGAGAGGCCGGAGCTCAGGAGGGGCGAGGGCGACGGGCGCGGGAGGGGCCACGTGAGTGTGGAAGAGGCGGCGGGTGGGTGGTGGGGGGCGGGAGTGGGGCGCGTGGGGGAGGTGGGGTCAGCGTGGGGAAGGTCTGCGGGGCCGGTGGGGCCAGGGGGTCGGCGGTTGGGTTCTTTGCGTGGGAGGGAGGGTGAGTTGAGAGGGGCTGGGTGAGGTGGCGTGTGGCCAGGTGGCAGCGTGGGATAGGGTAGAGGGAGGGGAGAGGTGAGGTGTCAGGTGGGGATTGGCCGGGGTGAGGTGGAGGAGGGGTGGGTAGAATAGGACTGTGTAGAAAAGGGTTTTAGGTGGACCGTTTTATGCCGGGGGTGGTCGACCGGGTCGAATCGGCCCGTTCGACTGCCCCACTAAAAATAATTAAATATTTATTTATTTCAAACAGACCGATAGCAGACAAACAAAATAATCCGGAGACTCGGTTTTGCGTTTGAACAAAGACGGGGCGTTTAGAAAACAAATTAGGTTTTCTCGAAATTAGTTTTATGCGAACAAATGCAAGATGATGACGATGCTCAAATGCAATGAGGCATGATGACATGAGCATGCGGTCATGACGATGCAATGCACAAAAACAACGCGATTTTCTAGTAGTGGTTTTTGCGGGATGCCACAATTCGACACCACTAACAATGGATCTCGCCCTCGAGATCCGACTCATGGTACCGGAAGGAAGGTCGGCGATCTGCGTCTTCTCGCTTCGTGTAGATGTTCGCGACACCACTAACAAGAGGTCGTTGATCCCGTTCGCCAAGAGAGCACTCCGGATAACAGCGGACGAAGTTAAAGATAAGGCCACCTCTAACTTCCATGGAAGGAGTAGAATTGCATCGATCCACCATTCAATATACAGAGCAAATGATAAGAGTAGTGGTATGGTCGCGACTCCATCCCGCACTCAAAGCATTACTCTGTACACGAATAGACAGATTATGCAACCAACCCTCGGATTCAGACTGAAGATCTCGACAAGCGAGGTTCGGAAACAAAGGAGTGATGCAGACTCTGCATCGGATCTGGCATAGATGATGTCGTCGCGTCGGAAAACACTGGGAGGCCCAAACAAGAACAAAGAATGGTACCACAGATAAAGGATCACTCAGGCAGCATGAACACCGGATGGTAGAACACCGTTAACAAAGAAGGAAGCGAAACCCTGAAGGTACGACGGAACCCAACCACGAGAAATCCTGGACTCGAAGAAAAAGACGAGAGCGGATTCAAAATACGCAGAGGTGAGAGGAGAGCGGAGGGTAAGGAGTAAATCAGACCTAATCGAACTATCCAACCGATTTTGCAAAAATAGTTTTGACACTCTACTTGCCGTTAGCTAGGTTATCCTAGGCTGGACTTGTGGGTATCGCAACTGCTGAGCTCTGATACCACTCTGTAACACCCTCGGAATCGACCCTATGCAAGTTTTAGCGCTTCCCGCCAAACCCGCATAGAAACGATTCAAAGGTGCCACCAGCACTTCGCATGGGTGGAAAGCAAGTAATAGCACTACACAGTCCTCGATGGGACCCACAGGCAGATATATATACAACATGACCCCATGAGTCAAGAATACAGATATACAGGACAAAGACCCAAATCACCTTGAAATTGATAGGCGTCCGACTACGGACAAGATGCAAATGGGGCTAAGAGCCCCGAGAATAACCATTGGCGTCCATAACCACACTGAGCCAAGCGGAAGGGTAACCACGCTAACGACGTCGATCTCAAAACCTGCTTAAACAAAAGGGGTGCCGACAAAAGGGCAAAGGAAAAGAGAGAGCGGTCGATCTTGAGGCCAAGACAGCGAGGCTAGAATTGGCGGTCCTCGCCTACATAGGTATGGTGGATCAAGCGGCGGCAAGATGCACTCAACAACCTATAGAGACTCGATACAATGGCGGCTATCGAGAGGGGTAAGAAAGACCTATCCGGAACCAACTGATACTAACACCAAACAATCCCATCCTGGTATTCCCCTCGAGACCAAGCGAGGAAGTCAACCGAGGAACTCACACGGTTGGCGGTTTATTTATTCAGTTATCGTTGCGGCAATTACTAGTCGGGTTTAGATAATCCTCCGATAAAATAAGCGATGGGCACTTTTAGTTAACCATTCCATTGTAGTTGCGACACTTACTAATCGATACAATTAGCATGAGATAAACCCAAAACCCAGCAGTTGTTGGTACTTTTATTTAGCCATTCCGTTGTAGTTGCAATACTTACTAGTCGGTACAATGGTCTGGCGACACCAAACAAGCAATTGTTGGCAGTTTTATTTAGCCATTCCATTATAGTGAAGCTGATTACTAGTCATTATAAAGTCAAATGTATAGCAATAAACTTTAGTTATAGTTGTCTATGATCGAGATCCTGTGCTCCAAGTCGTCCATAACCGCGGACACGGATTTCAGAAAGTTTTAACCGCCGGGTGCACAAATAGCAACACACACTCGATATGCCTCGAAAAACCAAATCAAAACCCAACGAGATCCACGACAAAGCGATCACAGGATTCAGAAATATTTCAGGGGCCACCCCATTGAGTAGACCCAAGAAGCTAGCTGACTCGGCGGACTCAAGGTTTGCGCCAATGGCGTGAACGCATCGGGAACCCAAAACTGGGCTTGTCGACACCGCGAAAACACTCCGCTTACCTAAGCGATGGTGTGCTATCCATCGCACAATTTAAATAAAGCGAGAAAGCATGGCATAAGTACAGGATAGTAAATAAAACCTCAAACTAGTTTGTGGCCCCAAGAAATAAGAATGAATCAAGCTACGCTCAGGGGTCCATAAGCCTCCCGGATGTGGATAGCGCGAATATTCAAGGAACAGGTATCAAGTACTCGGGGTCCTACGGGACACAAGTGGACGGTTAACAACCAAATAACATCTATTGCCCACCTGTGCCTCTGCTTACCTACTTCAATTTTAGTTATTAAACAGTAATTAAAGTTAACGATAAATATAGCCAAGATCATCTCCAACATCAACATGCAGCCAAAATCCAACAACTGTGGCACTTGACAACACGCAACGGTACTTGAGCAAGCGACTACGACGCGCAAGTCCAACTATCTACCAAACAACAGGTAATAGGAGGTGTCCAGGGCAATATAAGGCTACAAGGGATATCACGGGTACGAAAACTAGAGCATCGCAACACAGATAGCAAGAGATCAACAGGAGGGAATAAATACTATAAAAGTAAGATAGGTAGAAAGGGGGAGATGCTCGCCTGAAAACATTGTCGAAGGATTCAACCGAAGATCGGGGCGAAGCTCACATCAACTCATCGGCCTTATCCGCGAAGAAGCAAAACGCTAGAATAAACACCGGATGCAATATTTAATACAACGGCAGAAGATCGGCATGATGCATGTATGATGCATGGCATGGCAAAGGTGCGATGCAATTAGGTCATATTAAGTGGAACCGGGGTCCCGACAATTAATTAATAGGTTCATGTTGTTTAGCTACCCCGCAATTAAATGTTGTTTTAGCATGGCAAAAGATAGTACCGGTTTGCTACACAAATTTAAATGAGGCCAATATAAGGCTAGATTTGCCCGCATATGGGCCCCATATTTAATTATATGGTGAATCGGCATAAGGCCCCCAAACCACATGACAAGATGCATGCAAGTATGACAATTTAATATGCAACAAGTTGTTATTTCATTTATAAAATAGGGCTCGAGGAAAGGGGTCACACATTAGGGGGGTCTCGACGAACTTGGGGTTCCGGGGTTCGGGGTCGGGTCTCGGGGTTCAGGGTTCGACGAAAACGTTCTCGGATAGCGGAGTAGATCTTGGCGTTCCGGGAGGAAGCACTTGGTCTGGCGTCGGGGCATCGGATTCGCCCCGGTTGGTGTCGATCTTGTCGCATCCGGGTTCTCGGCAAGCTCGGCGTCCGGGAAGGAGTACTTGTCGCACCGGGATTTCGACGAGCTTGGCGTCCTCGAGGAAGTACTCGGCGTTTCGTGTTGGCGACCTTGGGGTTCTTCAGGTTCGGTTCCTGGCGTGGCCCTTGGATCACCGGGATCGGGCGTCGGGAGCTTGGTCATCAGATCGGTGTAGGAGTTCTTGGGGTCCCGACGACCGTTGTCGTTGTCGATCTCGAGTGGCACTATCAGTGGACGATCTTGGCGGTTCACGGCGACCTCGTCTTGTTAGAACGACAGCACATGAACAGAGGAGTACATCTGCTGCAACCCCCGAGGCGTCGGCAACGGCATGGTTCTCACCTACGGTCATCAATCCTTGCAGGAGTTTTTGTCGGCATCCGAGGGTCTCTGCAAGATTTTCCGGGTCTTCTTCGTGTCACCACGCAGCCCCACTGCGATCCAGAGGCGGCAGACGTTGACTGTACTGCGGACGCAGGGCAGGGGCACCGCGGCCTTGGCAGCAGGGACGCGATGGAGGAGGTCGCTGGGACGGGGTGGAGGCGCGGGGCCGACTCGGGCAGCCACGGCCGAGGCGGGACGCGGGCGGCTCAGCGGGCGCGAGGAGGAGGCGGAGCGGAGGTGGTCGGAGGGCGGCGACCGGAGGGGAGGTCGAGGCCGGCGGGAGCGGGGGTGGCGGACCGGCGAGGCGGCGGGGCCGGCGGGACATGGGCAGGGCGGTGCGAGCGAGGGGGAGGCGAGAGAGCGGGCGAGCGCGCGAGAGGGGAGGCGGGGCGGCGCCGGGGGGAGGAGCGGCGCTGGAGGGAGGGAGCGGCGAAGGCGCAGGCGGAGGCGAGGTGACCGGAGGCGCAGAGGAGGACGCCTGGGCATGAGGCTGCCGAGTGTCGAGCTCAGCCGGAGGGGCGAGGCGGACGCGGAGGGGCTTCCGGGCGAGAGCTGTGGAAGAAGGCGGGCATGGTGGTTGGTCGGGAGGGAGAGGAGCGCGTGAGGGAGGTGGGGGTCGCGTGGGGGAAGGTGCTGCGGGGCCAGGGTGGGGCCGGCTGGGGTCGGGCGGTTGGGTTGCTGCGTGGCAGAGGGAGTGGGGTGAGTTGAGAGGGGCTGGGTGAGGTGGCGTGTGGCTAGGTGGCAGCGTGGGATAGGGTAGAGGGAGGGGAGAGGTGAGGTGTCAGGTGGGGATTGGCCGGGGTGAGGTGGAGGAGGGGTGGGTAGAATAGGACTGTGTAGAAAAGGGTTTTAGGTGGACCGTTTTATGCCGGGGGTGGTCGAAGGTCGAATCGGCCTGCCTGACTGCCCCACTAAAAATAATTAAATATTTATTTATTTCAAACAGACCGATAGCAGACAAACAAAATAATCCGGAGACTCGGTTTTGCGTTTGAACAAAGACGGGGCGTTTAGAAAACAAATTAGGTTTTCTCGAAATTAGTTTTATGCGAACAAATGCAAGATGATGACGATGCTCAAATGCAATGAGGCATGATGACATGAGCATGCGGTCATGACGATGCAATGCACAAAAACAACGCGATTTTCTAGTAGTGGTTTTTGCGGGATGCCACAACAGCTGTGTCGTCTGAAGCCGGTTTATCTTCCGAGGTATTCTTGCGCTTCTGAGCTTGTTGTTTTGGTTGTTTGGTCGCATTGGGATTGGCCAGAATATTTAGCAGCCCTTCTGAATCATCATCGGCATCAGCATACTTGCTTGCTGTCTCTTATCATTTCTCCCAAATCTATGACGTGGTCACGCTTCAATGTGTGACGCAAAAGTCTTTATGGCAGTCCTGCGATGAAAGCATCTATCGCAGTTTGCTCATTTACTCCTTCACAGGAGTTCTTCGTGTCAATCCAGCGTCCGAGGTAATCCTGTCAAGTTTCTCCGGGTCTTTGAGTGCAACGCTGCAAGTCTCCGACTGTGCAGGGCCTCCTGTATGTTCCCTCGAAGTTTTAAAAGAACGCACTTTGCATATTATACCAGTTATGGATTAAATTCTCTGGCAGTTCATTGAGCCATGATCGAGCCATCTTCCTTAGTATAAGAGGGAGATATCGAATTGCGACCAGGATGTTTCCTCCTTTGGCGATGCAGCAGGCCTGGAAAAAGTCCTAGTGCCAGGTATCTGGTCAAGCCGCGCCGTCGTAGGGCTGGATGTGTTTGGCGATACCAAAGTCAACCGGACATTTTGTCTGACGGATGAATGGTCCAAAGCACTTGGGTCCCACGTACACGTCTTCTTCCTTATACCGTTGTGCCTCTATGTTTGACTCAATGCGGTGGCGAGCGTCGTTTGGCGAGAGAGATCTGTGCCTTGGAGGCTGATGGCTTCTGCGCGGTAGAGTCGGATTTCTGCTTATCCTCTCACCATTGCCACCTCCACCCCTAGGCTTCCATGGATACGTCGGGATCCTTCATGGTTACTAGATGGGGGGCGATGGTGGCCCTGGTGGATTGTTTCCGGCTAGGTTAAGCGATGGTGGTGATGGAGCCTCATTATGCTGACTCTGATTCTAGTTTCTTCGGGCTCCGTCCCTACTTGATTCAGGACGATCTGGATCATCTCTTCATCTGGCGTTGCCAGCCGTACGGCTTGGTGGTGGCATTCTTAGCCGAGCTTGCTCTCGCTGGAGGCGCACTTCCGGGTCTTCTCTATGGCGATTGTTTTGCCGATGATGGCCCTGATAGGGAACCATTGACATGATGGCATCTTCGGACGCAGCCAAAATAACTCTTGCCCAGGCACGTGCGGGCCTGCGAGAGTGTCTGTTTGAGCCGGTCCTTGAATTCTCTTCTTGTCCCCAAGGACAATAGCGTTGATCTGTATCCCTGCGGGGTCTTTCGTCGGCGCTTTGGTTGGTGCCAGTGTGGCAAAATTCCGACTTTGGGGCCAGCTTACCACTGAATGATGCGGCCGTTTTTTGCTGCTTCAATCCTTTTTCTAGCAATGCAATGCATTGTTGGACCTGCTCTGGAGATGGATTATTGGCGAGGATAGCTCGAGCCGCTGCAGTGTTTTCCAACGGTGTGCTGTAGACTCAGATCTTCTCTCCAGTTTTTCCATCGAATAGATCTCTGTGGATATCCGGGTTCTTATTGGCAAGAATCGGACCTCCTCTTGTCTTGTTTGGCAGTCGCTTGAAATCTGACTGATATTTGGCAGGATCACTGTCTAACTGTTGTTTAAGATCGACGATGCGCACGGCCTCTTCGAGTAGAAACAAACAGTGCCTTTCCAGGTCCTTGGCCCTTTTCTCCAGCACATCCGGAGTAAGGTCCGGAGCCGTTGGGATTGGAATTGTTAGAGCATCTCTGTAAAGTTCACGTGCACCCTTGGTGACGACGTGTCCATCCACGGGAGGGTCGAGCGGCGTGGTATTAATCGGATCTCCTTCCTGATTCTCCATCTCGATCTCTTCATCAACTTTTTATTCGTTGGTTTCCTCGACGTCTGGCTCTACCGTGTCGGATTCTTGTTCTTCTTCTTCGTTGACCTCCTAGTAGCCTTAATGTGCGTACCGGTGGCAAAGACAGCTTTCGGTCCGGTACCGGGGGATAAAATTTCGTCGATACTTTCCGTAGTGGTTGGCTTGTGGACCTCGGACGAATCTCCGGTGTCCATGTCATCCTGGGAGGTGTGGCTTTCATCAATGCTATCATATTGACTTTAGGGATTTTCCGGCTCACCTTGCGTTGTCTTGGAGGCGTGTTATTCTCCGTACTCCTCCATACCCTTCTCGAAGTCCCGAAGTTCCTGCGATGTTATTGACTCCTGAGGGGAGCCAGGTAAGTCGGCATTTTCTTTGACTGCATCGAGAACTGAATCGCTGCCGGCTCCAACATCAACAGAGTTGGATCCAGAGCTTATGTGGTATACGAAACAGTGCTTCTTCTTGTTCATGTTCTTGAGGTAGTGGCACAGCTGGGTTTCTGCCTCCTCCGTCTCAAATATTTCCTTGATATCAGCGATTCCTTTGTAATCGATGTAGGGGTGTCTCGTCATCCACTTTATCTTTCTCCTCAAGAGTGCTTTTTCTGCTACGGCTTCAGTAGGACTGGATCTGTAGCGGATATATTCCTCGTCCGTGTATCCGATCTTGACAAGGAGACCAGATCCGGATTTTTTCTCCACTACTTCTTCCACTACAGGAGTGGGCGGGGTGGGTTCGATTTTTTTCGGGATCTTGAACTCTTCCGCCTCTACTGTTAGAGTATATCCGATTTTTTCTTCCGTCGTGGTCATCACCTCAAGGGTGGGTTGTGCGGGTTCAGCGAAACCGAGATAAATATCAATCTCGCCGATAGACATGATCATGTCGGTCGTCACGGGTTTGCTAGCCAGAATCCAAGTCTCGTCGAGTAGAACGAGAGGGACATCACTGGCATAGACTATGTGGCCCATGGCGGTTGTTTCTCTGATTCCTGCACGCGCAGATTCCTCCTGGAACAAAGCTCCAAAAGTCACCGGCCCCACGGTGGGCGCCAACCGTCATCGGATCGTCGACAAGTACGCCATAGGGGGTCCTAACGGCGTTGATAAGATGGGGTGTGATACATCGGATGTTCCAGGAGCGGTGAGAACAAGTTTACACAGGTTCAGATCTGACTACGGTGATCGGATCCTACTCCTGCTAGCAATCCAGTAATATATCGGCGTAAGCCGGATGTTACAACAGATTACAAGGGAGGTTCACCTGTGCGAGTTGTGATTGTGGTTATTGTTATGGTTGTGCCCTAAAGGCTCCCATAGGGCTGGTTTATATAATCACCAGGACCTAGGGTTATAGGAGAGACCTATCCGGCTACATTACAGAGTCGGTAACTAGATACGTCTTGGACTACAAGTAATACTACAAGTCTAAGTCGGTAACTCTTCTGGGCCTTGCCGTAGCCGGAACTGGCTCCTCCTCTTTCTCTGACTGGGCCACCCATGAAGCAAAACTCTAACCCGTTGGTGGGCCACCCAGGTCAGCGAGTCATGTGGGTATACCCGGAAAGTATATCCCCAACACCACCCTCCTTGAGAACCCCTTAATCACATCACAGAACACTTCATAAACACTCTCTTGCTTTAGTTTACTTCTGTTATTTACTTTGCTCTTAGTTACTTTAAACCTCACTCGTTCATTGCCATTCTAGTAACCTATAGAGTAGAATTTTTCCAAATACCATTTCGGGTGCGAACGTGGCTGCACTAACGACATGGTTGTGGGTTGCATGATTGCCATTTGCAAAGGTTCCATGGGACGAACTTTCAAAAAAAAGTTGTTGCTACAAGTACTATAATAACCCCTGTGGTTGATCGCAGGAACCTAGAAATCATGGTCTACCTTCATTGCTATGCTCAGGAGATCTAAGACCTGACGGTGCATCAACATCTACAGAATGATTTAGTCGAGCACATAGATACACAGAGACAACACAAAGTTTGTTGTAATTTGTATCCCGGAGTTTGTTAAATTTATGCTGAACTATATTGTGTTTCATTTTATACCGAACTATGTCTAACAATGCTTTGTATTCATTTTTATGCGTACTATGTGATCAAAATTATGTTTGTATGAATTTGAGGCAAATTAGGTGAAATGTCATCAAATTTAGCAAAAAAAAACGTCTAACTAAGAACACAAGCTAGAAACGCGAGTGAAAATTTGTCTATTTTCAAGCCAAAAGTAATTCAACCGATGTTATCTAGCACCGAGGCCTGAAAACACCCAACTGAGTGGAGGTGTTCTTATCTAGCATTGTATATCTCTACGCGCTTGTATTCTACTACGTGCCCTAGTGGGCTATAGGGAGTTAATTGGATAAAACTACCACAATTGCGGTTGTCAGTCCGAGTCAGTACCAATTTTGGTAATATTTACGAGCTAGTATCAGTTTTGAGACACAACATGCAAATTGCACTAATTTTCACATAATAGCGTTTAAACATGCTTCCTGGCGAGTGAGACCCATCTCGCCCAAAAATGTTTGACAGAAGTACGCCCAAAAATGTTTGGCGATTAAATTATTACAAAAATAGGATAAAATTCGATGATCGGTTGTCGATGGGGATGGGATCCTCCAGCGTGTCTGGTGCGACGGGGATGGGCTCCTCAGCCTGAACAGCGCCCGCTGACGGATTGGAGGAGGTGGAGACAGAGCTCGGCGAAGGAGTGGAGGCCGAGATGGTTGGCGCAGAGCTTGGCGTGTTGGCGGATATGTCCTTGTCGAGGATGGCGTTGCGACACGCTATGTACCAGGACTTGACCTGGGGGCTCATCGCCGAGGTATCTTCACCGCCCATGAGGAACTAGAGATCCGTATTCCTCATCTTGGCCGCGAAGTTCGCCTTGAGGAGGTCGAGCTTCCGGTCTTGGTTCTGGAGCAGCTGCGTCCACCTCTCATCGGCCTTCTCCTCCCTCTACTCGGCATGGGCCTTGGAGTCTGTGATGCACTTATCGATAGATGCATGGATACATTCGGTGGGAGGTCCTGTAGCTTTGAGCATCTTCGCCTTCTTCTGGCTAAACTTCGGCCTTCCTTCGCCAGCAGCAGGGAAGGAGCCTCTGGGTTGTACGCGTCGTCCTTATTCTTGGTGAGTCTCACGCGACTATCCACCTATTTCTGACATTTCTCTATCTCGGCAAACATGTGGTAGAACTTGAACTCTGTCTTGGTGTCGTCCCGATACATGCCGAGTGCACGGATGAGCTGCAAAGGCAAGGTGAAGTGTGTGAGGATGGGCATGAACTCGGCATACCTTCAACTAGAGGTCCGCAAAGTACCTTGCTATCCATGATTGCACCACTGACCGGTGTGTGCTTGGTCTCTTCAAGAATGTCGTGACACTTGCTGCACGCCTACTAGATGAGTCCCTAGTGATTGATCATGGCATTCTCTCTGTGCTCCATGTGGATCTTGCTGATCTTCAGGTCGAAGAGGTTGCTCTCATCGAACGCAAGCTTCACGCGCCTCCAGTAGTTCTCTGAGTTTTGGTTTGCGCCGGTGATGGGGTCCATGCTCACTGAATTCCATGCCTCGGTGAGGCAAAGATCCTCAAGCGTCGTCCACTTGACGTGGGGCTTCGGCGCCGACATCCTCGCCTTCCTCTTGCCCTTGGCTTTGCCCTTCGCTGGCGCCAAGGAGTACTCTTCGGCATCCTCCCCATCCTCGGTCTACGTCTAGTCGGCCTGGCCTTCGGTGAAATCCTGGGACTCGAGGCCATGTTCAGCATCGCCCCGGACTGTTCTTGAGTAAAGGAGCTACTGTGGGCTGCTGGCGAACCAGAGGTGATCAGGTCCGACATGTAGGCATCACCCGCCATTCTGCCGAACACGTTGCGGGCGTCCACGTCGCCGAAGTTGATGGGCGAGGAAATGACGATGAACGGAAGAGCGCCGCAGTGCATGGCCGATGAAGTGCTGACGTATGCCGGGGAGCTTGCATAGGGGACGTTGATGTCGATGTTGAAGGCTAGTGGGCGAGGTGCGGGGAAGGGGAAGAGCATGTTCGGGTTAAACCCACCATCGAACTCGGGGGAGGAGGAGTATCTCTACCGCGGGTTCGCCTGGCTCTCCTAGAATATGGCCGGTGAGATCGGCGAGAACCCTGCCGGAGATCCGACACTTGGCTGGCTCCCCTAGTGTGTGATGTATGGCATGGGGACGATCGGTGTCGAGCGTGACTTCGCCGTACGAGCCCGCGCACTCCGAAGCCGCACGCCCTTCCCTCATCATCTGCACCTCAACGATCTCCTTCGCCTCCTTCGACCTTGTCTTCCTATCCTTGCGGCTCTCAGTTTCGACCTTCCTGCGCTGAACTTCCTTCAACCACCCGGCGTCGGTGAAGCCCTCCGGCCTCAGCGTCAGTGCCCTCAGCTTCCTCGGCTTTTCACCTTTGGTTTGTCGGTGCTGGATTGGAGTTTGATGAAAGCCTTGGGCGGCATGATGGGCGGGAGCTCGGGGAACTGGCGGGAGATATGGCCAGGAATGGAGAAGAAAGGTGTAGCACCCCGGGTAAAACCACTACTATAAAATTGCTTGTTCTTTTAATTGTGTGTATCATCATGACATAATCATGTATAGTTTTGTATCTTAAGACATTTTGGTAAAACATATTTTATCTCTACACTACTTCCCTCTTTTATATCTGTCTAAAACCTATTTGCAAAAATGTTGTATTTTAAAAATAAATAATAAATACATTTTTATAAAACCCTAGGGAGGCAGTCGTCGGCCAGGCCCAAAAGGCCCAGCTAGCAGCCACCTACCACCCAACATCTAAACCATAATCCCCACCTAATCCTACCCCTTTTCCCTGCCGCCGCCAGGCACCCAACCACCCTGCGTGCAGCACCCCACCCCGCGGTCAAACAGATCCCATCCTGCATGCCATGATCGCGATTGCTACACCGCCCACCAACCCGCCCCAAACTTACCTCTCCCCACCGACACCTTGGCCCCACCACGCGCCAACCATGGCCACGTCCCTCCCACATCCCACTCCGCGTCTCTCCCACGCGACCCCCACTCCCCTCACTCGATCTCCTGAGCCATCGCCACCCTCCGTGCTCGCCTCCCACCGTCGGGCCAGCGACCCCGAGCCCGCCGTCACCGTCCCTTCCTCCTAGTGAGCTCTGCCTAACCCCGCCGCGAGCATCGCCCCCTCGCCTTCCCCCACCGACAACATCGCGTCTCCCTCTCTCCTTCCCCTCTGCAGTTTGTCAGTGCTAGCCGCCCTACCTTACCATCCTGCGTCGCTCTGCTCCCGGAGCCCGCGAGCTGCCCTCTTCGTCAAGACCGCTAGCTATAGCCGCCTGCCTGCCCCAAGATCCTCGCTGTGCGGGTCGTACCCGATCTTTCTGCCCTCCTTTGAGTATCACTGTCGCCGCCTCCCTTCACACCGGCGACCCCAGCCCGTCCGCCGCACGCCTCTCCCCATCCCCAGGACGAACCCACCTACCCGCTCGATGCCAGAGCATCGGGCTACCGCTGCCAGGAACTGTCCCTCTATAGCAATAACCTCGCTGTTGGTCGTTCGGTCGCCGGTCCTGTGCGTTCTCAACCTCGTCTACCCCAAATCGCGTTGTCATCTCAGTCAGCGACCCCATGTTGGTGGCCAAGCACTCCAGTCTTTGGGTGATGTATGTTGTACCAGTAGGTGTGTTTGTTGAGTCCCTTATGTCAATGTGCCATGACAAACAAAGATGCTGGAAGACCTTGCCATCGAATTTGTCGTGGACCCTCAAGTACCCTCCTCGGATCCGACGTACACAATGATTGTCACCACCGAACCCGACGCACCAAGTTCTTCCTCGCGGATCTAGAAACTGAGTTCCCCTTCACGAATCCAATGGCCGAGACCCTGAAGACCCGAACCCGAGTCCGACACTTTCACCCGAGAATTTCAACATGGATCCGGATGCCAAGACCGCCCACATGGAAACCGAAGACCGCGGATCCGAAGGTCCGAAGACGAAGCCCCGACGCCTCGATCCTGAGGATTCAAAGACCGATCCCGTCGAACCCGAACCCCAAGACCTTCGCCCTAATATGTGACCCCTTTTCCGAGACCCATATTTTAATAATATGATATCTACATGTTGCATAAATTTGTACATGCTTGCACATATCATGTGGTTTGGGGGCTTATGCTGATTCACCTCATAATTAAATATGGAGACCATTTGTGAGATTTTCTAGTCTTATATTGGCTCCATTTAAATTTGTGTAGCAAATTGAGGCCATGTTTTGTCTTGTTAAGCAATATTTAAATTGCAGGGAATCTAAATAACATGAACCATCTAATTAATTGTTGGGACCCTGGTTTGGCTTAATATTGCCTAATTGCATCGCGCTTTTGCCTAACATGCATCATGCCTGATCTTCTGTCATAGTATTAAATAGTGCATCTAGTGTTTCTTCTAGTGATTTGCTTCTTCACGGATTAGTCTGTTGAGTTGATGCGAGTGCCGACCCGATCTTCAGATGAACCTTCAGTATTGTTTCCCAGGCGAACATTCTCCCCCTTTTACCTATTTTACATTTATAGTATTTACTTCCTCATGTTGAACTATTGCTATCCATGTTGTGATGCTTTAGTTTCTGTACACCACTTATATTCCTTGTAGCCTCTATATTGCCTTGGACACCTCCTATTAGCTATTGTTTGGTAGTTAGTCGGCCTTTGCGAGTCGTAGTTTCTTGTGTTGGATATATGCCCTAGAGGCAATAATAAAAGAAGTTATTATTATATCTTTGTGTTTATGATAAATGTTTACATTCATGCTATAATTGTATTAACCGGAAACATTAATACTTGTGTGTTTTGTAAACTTGTTAGAGTCCCTAGTATAGCCTCTTTATAAATACTGGCTTGTTGGTTGGTAGATGATCATGGTTTCCTGATCATGAACATTGAGATATTATTAACAACAAGATCATATCATTAGGAGAATGGTGTGATGGACATACTCCTATAAATAAGCTTAGCATTAAGATCAAGTCATTTCAATAGTTTGTTTGCTATAAGCTTTCAGATACAAAGTAACCTAATTCCTTCGACCATGAGATCATGATAATCACCATCACCGGACGGATGCTTTGATGACATCAAATACCACTTCGTAACTGGGTGGTTATAAAGGTGGCATTGAGTGTTCGGAAAGTATGTGTTCAGGCCCATGGATCAAGAATGGGATTTGCCCATCTATATGACGGATAAATATACTCTGGGCCCTCTCGGTGGGATGTCATCCAATTAGCTTGCAAGCATGGGAATGGATCAGAAGGGATCACATACCATAGGAACGAGTAAAGAGTACTTATTGGTAACGAGGTTGAACTAGGTATGCAGAGATACCGGCGATCAGACCTCGGATAAGTAAAATATCGCGAGACAAAGAGAAATTGGTATCGTATGTAAATGGTTCATTCGATCACGAAGTAATCGTAGAAATATGTGGGAGCCATATGAATTTCCAGATTCCTCTATTGGTTATTGATCGGACAAGAGTCTCTGTCATGTCTGCATAATTCACAAACCGTAGGGAGACACACTTAAGGATTCGATGTTGTTTAGTAGATATGGAATGTGAGTAAGAAGACCGAATATTGTTCGGAGTCTTGAATGGGATCCGGGATGTCACGAGGAGATCCAAAATGGTTCGGAGAATAAGATTCATATAAGGAAAGTCCAATTCTAGAGTTCGTGAATGATCTAAAAGGGTCTAGAAGGTTCACCGAACCGGAAGGGGAAGGGTACATGAATGTGTCATGACAAAGTGGAATGGTTGCATCATGTTCTAATTCACTAGGCTCAGAAAATAAAAGAGAGAAATCAAACTCTAAAATTGAAAGTCAAAAGGAAAGTTTGAAAAGTCAAACTGGGACAATGTTTCCTGGTGGAGGGAGGAGAGGAAACCTCCTCTCCCTCCACCACGCGCCAAGGAGGAGAGGGAGTTGGGGGAGGATTCGACCTCCCCCTCCCCTAGTCGCCCCTCCCTCTCATAAACAGAGGGGAGGGGGCTGCCCCTCTACCATAACTTCACACCACCAAACCCTAGCCCCACCTAGCCGCCGCCACCCAGCGCCGCTGCTGTCGCCGCCCTATCTGCCACCAGCCCCACCTCCTCACCTCGGCCTCTAAACCCTAGTCGCTGGGGAACCCCTCTACTCCCACCTACCCGCTCTGGCTTAAGGCGAAGCCCTGTGGGATCTCCCCTCTAATCTTCGACACCACGCCATCGTGCTGCAGGAATTGCGAGGAGAGAACTATAACCTCCACTGCCTACTGGAGCAAGGGAGAGGAAGGTCTTCATCGAGTACCGAATGTGTGACCGACTGCAGGAGCGCTGCCGGAACGCGGCGCCGGAAGGATCGTCTACGCGATCTTGAGATCAACAAGTGAACGACTACATCACCCACGAGAATCTGCTCTCGTTAACCGCTTTGGAATCTTCAAGGGTGAGTACTCTATCGACTCGTTGCTACAATCTAGTAGATAGATCTTGGCTTGTGTGTCTTCATGTGGTAGAATTTTTTTGTTTTCCATGCTACGAACCCCCATAGCTTACTCAGGTGCTGCTTCGCGTCATCGATGTTCCACCGTTATTGGGCCTGGCACATGCTTAATGGTGGAAATGATCATGGCTTTAATTACAGTTTAATAACTAATATTAAAAGTAGATAATTAATACAGAGGCACAAGTGGGTAATAGTTGAGATCTGGTTGTTATCCTGTCCAGTTGTGTCCACCTAGGACCCGAGTTCTTGACACCTGTTTTGAGACTGAGCGCGCTAACCACATGTGGGGTGTATGGGCACCCCTATCGACTTAGTACCTGATTTCAAAGTACTGTTCTGGGGGCCACAAACTAGTTCAGACTTTATACGTTACTTACTGTACTTATGCCATGTATGAGATGTTTATTACATGTTGCTTGATGAGCATTTATTACTGCTGCGTAGGTGCGACACTCTAGCACAAGAATATATTGTCTATTGTCTCTGCTTCCGTGACAAGTCCATGCAAGCTTAGGGTCCGTACGAGAAGGATTAGCTATACCTCGTACGGGTAGCTCTTTCAGGTGGCCTCCATGTACTTGCTTTGGGTCTGGGAAAGCGTCGTGTCTGAGGCCCCGCCGACATACTGATGGGTGTATGTTAAATGATCTGGCAAATGGGTCGAAGTGCATGTGGAAACTTTGGTGCATCCCTACAGGGTTAAATCTTTTCGAAAAGCCATTTCTGTAGTTATGGATGACTTGGAGCACAGTATCTCGATCATAGAGAACTATAACTAAAGTTTACGGTTATAATTTGACTTGTACATGATATGACTAGTAATGAGCATAACCACCATGAAAAAATGAATAACTGCCAACCGTATGAGTTTCCTTGGCAGGACTTCCTTGTTCGGTCTCGAGGGGGAAATATCAGGATGGGTATGTTTGGTGATAGAATCAGGTTTGACCCGAATAGGTCTTTCTCATCTATCTCTGATAGCCAACAGTCGTATCGAGTCTCTATAGGTGGTTTAGTGCATGCCGCACTGTCGCTTCAGTCCACCATACCTATGTAGGCGAGATTCGCCGAATTCTAAGTCTCGCCGTGTATTGGCGTCAGTACTGACCGCTCTCTTTTTCCTCTGCCCTTTTTTCTACACCACTTTTGTTTTAGCAGGTTTGAGATCGATGTCGTTAGCAGGGTGTAACATCCCAGCATTAGAGCCTAGAAATAAGCTGAACCCAGATGTGTGCATTGCATTCATGCATAGAAAATCCGAATAATTTTTGCGCTTTTAAACAAAACTAATCAAAGTGATTGAAGCTTCTCTTAGCTTGATGGAATTAAAGTAGATCATCAAGTTGACTGCGATAAGTTTCAATAAGACCTTTGTTAAAACCTCATTTTGGGTAAGAGAGATTTGATCTAAGGGTAGATCAAATGTACTATAAGTTAAACCTTAATACAATGTGAATTATATTTGATCATTAGGTGATCATGTTATAGTATTCATTATAATCACTCATAAGTACCAAGTTAAGGATATAAAACAAATAATAAGAATGTAACCACTATATCTTAATCCCATCTACATACATCCTGAGTATCATAGTAACACCTAACCTTAAAAACTCCTTTGATGAGTTGGAGTTGGAAAGAGATTAAGTCAAGATCATCCACTATATATATATATTTCTTTCTATAGAATCTTTATGGAACTTATTTCAATATTTGTTGTTCATAAATGTTGGATAATTCCCCATTGATTCACAAATTCTTTAACTATCAATCTTTGATCTATTACTTGATCTTATCAGAACATCTACTTAAATCTTCTAATGAGGGCATAGTCCATTAATAACCTTAATCCAATATAAGATACTAAGAAGATAATTTCCAGACAATAAAAGGTAGGATTGATAAAGCCCTGCTTAGCCAACTAAGAACTTAAGTTATAAATGATTAAAGTATTATAATGGTAATGCTTTGGCCACCAATATTGAATGCTTATATTTAGTATAAGTAATACTGGTGGGTAGAACATGATTGGAACCTTAGTAGAGATAAGTGATCCTAGAGTAGTCTTTGCAAACCACATAAATATAATTCAGGGATTGAAGTGTAAGTCATAAGAGTTAAGTAAATATAGGATGATATTATTCAATTAAAGCTAGTATAGCATAGAATTTAAAAGTGGTGTTATTCATATTAAAGTATTTTCAACTTTAGAGAAAAGTAGCTGGAAGCATACAACTAATAAAGATACATTAGTAATGAATGATTAAGAAGAGTATGAGAAAAATTGAAGGAACTATTTGTTGGATGGAAGGCTATCAACAGTAGAGTAGTAAATACAACCAAGCCATGATATGAGGAAGTTATGAATACTCTAGTATCAATTCAATGGATTTATCATTAAGTTTAGAAATATAATAGGTGAATCAGAATATTCAAGTGAAGTAATAATCCATCATTTTAACTATGATGATAGATATGAAAGGGTAGTATATCAAGAAAAGGAATTCTTTAATAAGAAGTCTAGAATTATGAATTATGGAAGATAGTAATTATTGGTAAACAAGCAAATCTAAATCTCAAATCAAATATAATATCCATTTTATGCTAATGAACCGTTATCTTATGTCTATATCACTTTATAGGAATATTTTCTTATAACAAATCACATAAGTTTTCTCATCAATTCCAACCATCAGAATTATATGTGCTTAGGAGTATCTTTATCCATTCCCTTTCTATGAAACATTCTCAATATAACTTTCTATTATAAAAGGGGATGTCAACAAATATCCCAAAAAGAAAACCACATGTTTAGCTATTGAATCTTTAACCATATCCATAAAGGGATCTAAGTATATGCAAAACCCTAAAGCCAGGGTAAAATTCATGATTCAAAACCCTAAGTCTCTTTGTTTATCACAATAGAATATATACATTTCATTTTCTAAATTAAGGGGAATAGTAATAACCATATCACTGTCTTTCATCTTTCATGCATCAAATAATGATCCAGGATCATTATAAATATAAAATTTATATTCAAACTATAAGCCCATTTAGAGTTAAGTTTATAAATAAATAAGAATATATCATTAAAGAAATCCCTAACTAAAATAGGAGAGAAAAATAATAAGAAAAGTTTATATAAAATATTAACAAGGGGGTTCATATTAAGTAAATAAAAGAAATACAAAAAGATGATATAATAAAATTTCACAAATGAGACTAAGCATATTTTAGTATTGTTGTAAATATCCAGCAAACAAATCATACAAAGAAAGGTTCAAAATATAAATCAAATTCAAATCTGAATAAGAAAACAGAAAATAGAAAAAGGATAAAACAAATAAAAATACTACCTGGTTGTGGCTGACACCTACACCTATCTGGCGCCTGCATTGACAACAAAGAACCAGCCCGGTTCTTTTCTATCTGTGACTGACAAGTGGGGTCAAGAGAGGACCGCGGGTTGAGCTAAAGAAATTGCTAGGGGGTTATGCGCAAAAGTTGCATCGTCGTCATCGTCACGCACACAGGCAGCTCGCTGGCGGAGCTCGCCGCCGCTCGATGCCGTCATCGTCATCAGCCTTGCGCCAAGATACTCGCCGTTGTTCCAGGAAGGGATAAGAAGGCCACCGCGATGCCCTGCCTCAAACCTTATCCCCAATTCCTCCTTATCCTCGCAGATGCAAACGGAACTGAAACCCTAGCTCACCGGAGCCACTCCTCGCTGTCGAACCACGTCTCCCCACACCATTCTGAGCAGCCATGGAGAAGCGTCGTCCTCCGTAGATCCTCTGGGTCGAATCTTGCATCAAGGGGAGCACTGGAGCGGGTGTATTTGGCCGTTCCCCTTCGCAGTAGTTCGTCGGAATCCTCGTCGGGAAGCTTGTTTCCGACCGCGCCTTTCCTCGCCGACCACTCTATCATCATCAGGGTGAGTTCCTGAACCTTCCAGCATCCTCGAATCGCCTGATCTCGTTGTAAATCGCTATTTCACCGTAAGCCACCATCGGCCACCGTCGGAGCTCGTCGGAGCTGAAGCTCCGATGACCATTTTCGAGCAGCGCTGTCACTTTTAGGTTCAGTAGGTTGCGCTGATTCGAACTAGGTCCATTTCGTTTGCTAGGATGCCGTAGATCGTCGTCGGTGACCACTCACCAACGGCGGTGGTGGTGCTGACGCCATCCTTGCGTCATGCTCACCTCATCGTTGAACCACGTCAGTTTGTTTGACTGGTCTTTGCCCTCATGGCTGATGACATGGCCTAGGGCCCATATGTCATCGACTTGGGGGTAAAGACTGGGACAGTAACAAATGTATTTCTTTCACCTGAGAGATGAGGTGGATCCTGACCCACAGGTCAGTGACTGGGGCTAGCTCTAGACGTGGTGTAAAAAGTATTTTCTATTAGGAAATAAATAAAATGTTATAATCCAATTAATAATATTCCAGAAATTTAATAAATGATTAAATCTTGACTAATTAATAACTTTTGATTTATAGTTTAGAAAAATATGTATAATATATGAAAAATTTCAGAAAAATAAAATCTACAACTTAAAACTATTATCAAGTAATAGTATGCTGATTATTTAAATAAATATTAATTAATAAAGGTTTTATAAGTAATAAAACTTTAATAATTCATATTCCTATAATGATAAATAATATAAGTAAAATACCAAAAATCTTAGAAAAATAAGAATACTAATTTAAAAATATAATCATGTCTTTTTAGTTCACTTCATTAAATATTTATTATTTATTAATTAATTATAAAGTAATAAGGATTATAAAAAATCCTATCTTATTATTTATAAATCACAACAATAAATTTGATATACCAAAATGATCACAAAAATAATATCTACATGTTAAAAATCTAATATTTTACTTCTGAGGTAAATAAAAAATTAAATATTTTAAGAACTCAAATTTAAACTTATTTACTTCATTAATAATTCATATAAGGATAAATAAAAATTACTAATATTCCTAAAATGAGTAAATTAAGTTTAATAAATAGTATTAGTCTTAAATATTAATAAAATGAAGCTTAAATAATTTAAAACATTATAAATACCTTTTATTTAAATTATCTTCAACCTTAAATGAAGATTTTATTCTAAAAAGGTTCTCATTTATAATAAACCTTCAAGAACAACTTATGAATACACCAAACCTTTTCTATCTATATTAACTATCAAATTACAAAAACTACCACAACACTATAGAAATTTTAAGAATAATTAAGTAACAATCTACTTTGGTTTATAGGCTAAACTCACTTATCTATAAAATATAAGGGATATTACTCTATTATAGAATCAAGAAACCATTACCCAAGTAAAAAGAATGACCATTCTTAAGTAACTTAAAGAAAAAAATTCAGATACATAAGATACAAATGTATAAGTACTATACTTTCAAAACTATCTATATTTTAAAGTTAAGTTTAGTCTCCAAGAATCTAAATATAATACAATAAACATTACTATATGTTTTATAGTTAACTTTGGTCTGAAGTAGTTAAGCTATAAAGCAACTCAAGCCAAACCATTTGAGCAAACAAATAACATCAACCACCACTAACTAACCACAAAATGTGTTTAGACCTTAGAATAGAAACCTTTTCTTCGAAGGTTATTCTTTTTGCCACTTTAAACAAGAACTCTTGTATAAGCAATCTTGACTAGTATGCCATAAGTATATATATTTTACTACCACATATGTGTTGTTCACAACCACTCATAAACTCTAATAGAAGCACGAATGTGAAACTTATCTAAAAGAACCACACATTGCAAAGTAACCATTTTCGAAATCCAAACCCTAGAACAACGTTATCTCCGGGATTCACCTTTAGAACGTGCATCACATTACTTATGCATAAAAGCATATTGCTTCTTTAAACATTAGTCCTTACTGGACCAATGATGCTGATTTCAGATTTTGGATCTTATCTTGACTCAAGACCGTGAGTGCATAATCTTGCGATCACAAAAGGCAAGTTCACACTTGCTCATGTCCTTTGTTTATTTTTTGTAAAGTATTTTACAAATCCAGTGTTATTATCACCTGCATTTGAAAAGGTCTAAAACACTATTTCGATAATAATGTGAATTATTGTTCTTGATCCAGGTGATCACTAATCTATTAAATCGGCGGTTGGAATACCACTGTTTAGAACTATATCATCTAGGACTTAACAACCAATGTCGCCAGTGATTCTTGCGCCGTATATTACGCGTTGACCAAGAGATTTGGAATGGGACGGAGAACTCAGCTGTATCTTCTTCCTCTCGCATGAAGCCGGATGTGCAGGTCGTGGTTGTTATCCTCGTAGCGTGCATATTAATTGGTAATTCTTAGAGGATATGCAGCATATGGGTGGGAACCCTCAACGTCCCATGATAGTTCTGACATCTAACGGTTTGTACAAACCATTGCCGTAATTCTTTATGTGGGCATGGTGTACACCAAGGAGGCATCTTGAGGGTCATGAAGGCGATGATTGGCTTGGAAAATCTTCTAGGCCCACATCATGGAATTATGGACGGAATAAGCTGCCCGATTGTGCAACAAGAGTTGATCTCTCATGGGTAAAGTGGCACCTCTGCAGTGTAAGAATCAGTAACTTGTTACTCCTGTTAGGGAAGGAGTCTGACAGCGGGAAAGGAACTCCATGAAAGTTCTAGTAAACCCGTGAAGGCTGACAAACATAGCTTTCAGAATAAAAGCAACCTTTGAAGAAATGTTTATGAAAACTTGCATTGCCTACGACCTACGGTCGGTGGCTGTAGTTATAGTGCATCAAACACTCCTTTTCTAGTGAATTTGCTGAGTACGCTCATACTCAAAGTATCTTCTTAACCCTTGCTAGATTCTGAAGCCATTAAGATGATGTCTACACCAAGTTATGCTCCAGGAATCATCAAAAGCTAAAGCTCTTCAATGAAGGCAAGGAAGACAACATATACCTCAACTCTAGTGAAGACGAAGATACTGAGTAGATAGAAGTACAATCTCTAACCAAAGAACCTCTCTCTGTAGGGAGTTGCGATAGAAGCAATGCCAACCTCTTAGCCAGAATACTAGACTTAATAGTATACTAGTTCTTGCGTTGTTTATCTTTGACTCTTCTCCGTAAGAAGTTCTTTCTCTCTCTTTAACCTAGAGTGTTCTCTGGATCTTATGTAAAGAGTGAGTTGTAACATTTAGCCATGTATTAGACCCGCTGTGTTTCTGTTGTGCCATTCTGAGGGATGTAATACTAGTGAACGGTGTTTCATTGGTGTTATGTCAACGACTATAGTATACTACATCATGCAGTGGTATGCTAGGTCACAACAGTTGGTATCAGAGCATATGGTTTGACCTTAGGTTGGAAACCTAGTAAATGGGTAGAACCTGTAGGGCACATCCTAGCAATAATAAAGATTTCTCTAGTGATATGAGGGATATTCACTTGAGAATAATCCTGTTGTGTTACTAGTGCGATAACTCTTTATATGATTGCAATCCGATCATTACCCAAGAGTTTTAACTCTATGTGACTGATGATAATTTCTTATCCACAGTTCCACATGGCACCTCCATATCCACCCCAGAATGTTCAAGTGATGAACATGACGTTGGATGACTACGGAGGGGATTGGACAGATAATCTCCGACAACTTCTATGGAGTTTGGAATGTGAATCAAGACTTCTGGTCAAGATTTACACTTACTATGATGGGAAGGTATTAGCTAAATACCGTGTCATGATCATGTTACCCAAGAAGTTAGGACTTAAGGGAGAAATGCCAGCAGGAGAGGCAAGGTGCATGGCATCTGCATATCAGATTGCCGTAGCAGCAGCCATAACCATGATCCGAGAACATAAATCCCAAGCTCTAGAAGGTAGTACTCACACCATTATACCACATGAAACCTCAAACTCAGAGCATGAGTTAGATCACTCTACCTTAGTCCAAGCTGAACCTACTCTAGTTGTAGAGTATATGGATCGTTATCGGTCTTTGCTAAACACTTATCATAACACTCACCAAGTCTTAGTTCAGGAGATGGATACGGTCACTGAGGATTTTACTGATCCTGATAAAGGAATGGCTCGTAGGAAGAAGCTAGATAAAGAAGCTAGGCATCCCGAATACATACCTTCAGGAGAAGTGTTTGAGGAAACTGAGTTTGATGGCCCAAACTCAGAAAATTATGCCTATTACCAGAATGACTTCAAGCCACCTGAAGACCTATGGACCAAGTACAATTCCGAACAACAGGAATGGAATAAAGTTATTCCAAATAAACCTGAGCCTAACAAGTATGGATGGGAAATAGAATCTCAAAGTAAAACCATAGGGAATCCTATACCTTGTGATACAGGTATTGAAGAAGAGACCAATTATAACCATAGAAAGCCTTATGGACCATATGGGGGTAATACGAATCAAATAAACTTAGAAGAGTACTCCTATAGCTACTATACCAATATATATGACTGGATCCAATAAAAAGCTAAGGAACCAACTTACTATGAGGAAGCGTTGCCAGAAAACCCGGACTATTTGGTGGAAGATTACGCCAACTCTAGTCATTTTTCAATGACTAATCTCAGTCTCGGTACTTCTAATCAAGAATACGCACCTCCTGGATGCTCCTATGCTCCGGAAAGCGTTAATGGGACTTCACGTCATCATGGACGGAACTCCAGGAAGCACTAGAGGAAGATGAAAGTGAGAGAGAAACAACATCCCAAGGGATGCGGGCTTGAATAATGTATATAGAGGGTAATGCGTATTGTAGTTTGAAGAGTTTGTCGAAATAAGTGAGGATATATCCACAAGAGCAAGAGATTCTTGTAAGATAGTTGTGTAAATAGGTTTGAGGCAAACCATTGGAACACCTGGTACATTTGTAAATTGTTTAAAACCTATGTATAATACAGGGTATATGCTTTGTTGTTTATCGACTTTTGGATCTTTTTGATTCTTCTTGATTGACTAGATCTGTGCATGAAGTTTAATTAGGTGTGCAAATGCATGATGTAACACCTAGTTATTACTTGATGTTATAGACCTAGATAGAAACGAGAATTCGTGTAAGGGAGTGACGAGTTTCAAAGATCATAAGGAAGACTAACTTGAATGATGTAGCATGATAGAAGGGGTATTTACACCATTTGGGGGATAGATAGAACATAAGTCACATTCTTGGCCAGTTTAGGAAGAAAGCATGGTGTAGGAGATGTAAGGAGTAACAAGATATGATAAATTGAAAGTTCATTCAAAGTAGGTAAGATGCTAAAAATTCAATGGAGAGTTGTATCAAGTTCATGGAAGTATCATGAAAAAGTACCAAGAAGATGCCTTGGAACCAAGAGGGTATTCAAGCTCTGACAACTCAGAGAGAATGTAACTCGTAGGTCGGAAACTGTAAGATAATACCTACCACCCAGAAGGTTCCGCCTTGGGTCCCTAATCCCTTGCCGGCATTCTGATCCGCAGTCGGTATTCTGTCCGCAGCTAGTATTTGGTTGACATAGTTAATCAAATTATATTAAAAGTTGCATAAAGGGCATTAAATTTGGCCTAAGTTAAGTTAAACCTCAGGAAGTATAATTTCTTTAAAGGCGATCGTCTTTCGAGAGGCTTCGCAAAGTTAGACCTACCCAGCGAAAATATTCAATAGTAAGTACGATATATAGTGCTGAAAGATTTGCCTCGGAGATCAACAATTGTGTGGATACACCGTATAATATTTCATCAGACCCTAAACCGGTAGAATTTAAGCTGAACCGAGATCAATATTCGAGTTTAAGAACCAATGGTCTCTATGTATGTAGTTTAAAGACTATTAGTAAAATCTAAGGGGGAGAGTAGACGTTATGAATGAAGGATGAAGAAAGTACTATAGGTAATAATGGATGATTAGTGAAAAATCGTGAGATGGTTTAAACTTGAAGGTGATAAAGTATACATTTAACCGACCAATCCAAAAAGAAACAACTCTTAAGTAATCTTAAGAAATAATAGAGAACTTCCAATTGGACATAGGAAGAGAATAAGAATTCTAATGGGTATGGACTAAATGAGTTCAAATCCAATCTTGGAAGGAATACCAGTATCAACTATACTATGACAGGAATAGAAGGGTAGTCTTTTGATTACTAACACGGGTATATAGAAACTTAAAACTTATTTTTAAGGAGACCCCTAAACTGTACTTAAATTAGTAATAAATTTTGATGTTTAGATAAAAAGAATTAGATTAGGATATCTAATCAGGTTATGGAATACTCCAATTAATTCCATTTAAGGTCATCATGAAGTGGAGAATATAGCAACCACTACAAAACAATTTCTTACTCCGAAACATGAGAGTTTGCGAACTTTGAGGATGAAGTTTATTTTAAGGGGGAGAGTCTGTAACATCCCAGCATTAGAGCCTAGAAATAAGTTGAACCCAGATGTGTGCATTGCATTCATGCATAGAAAATCCGAATAATTTTCGCGCTTTTAAACAAAACTTGTCAAAGTGATTGAAGCTTCTCTTAGCTTGATGGAATTGAAGTAGATCATCAAGTTGACTGCGATAAGTTTCAATAAGACCTTTGTTAAAACCTCATTTTGGGTAAGAGAGATTTGATCTAAGGGTAGATCAAATGTACTATAAGTTAAACCTTAATACAATGTGAATTATATTTGATCATTAGGTGATCATGTTATAGTATTCATTATGATCACTCATAAGTACCAAGTTAAGGATATAAAACAAATAATAAGAATGTAACCACTATATCTTAATCCCATCTACATACATCCTGAGTATCATAGTAACACCTAACCTTAAAAACTCCTTTGATGAGTTGGAGTTGGAAAGAGATTAAGTCAAGATCATCCACTATATATATATATATATCTTTCTTTCCATAGAATCTTTATGGAACTTATTTCCATATCTGTTGTTCATCAATGTTGGATAATTCCCCATTGATTCACAAATTCTTTAACTATCAATCTTTGATCTATTACTTGATCTTATCAGAACATCTACTTAAATCTTCTAATGAGGGCATAGTCCATTAATAACCTTAATCCAATATAAGATACTAAGAAGATAATTTCCAGACAATAAAAGGTAGGATTGATAAAGCCCTGCTTAGCCAACTAAGAACTTAAGTAATAAATGATTAAAGTATTATAATGGTAATGCTTTGGCGACCAATATTGAATGCTTATGTTTAGTATAAGTAATACTGGTGGGTAGAACATGATTGGAACCTTAGTAGAGATAAGTGATCCTAGAGTAGTCTTTGCAAACCACATATATATAATTCATGGGTTGAAGTGTAAGTCATGAGAGTTAAGTAAATATAGGCTGATATTATTCAATTAAAGCTAGTATAGCATAGAGTTTAAAAGTGGTGTTATTCATATTAAAGGATTGTCAACTTTAGAGAAAAGTAGCTGGAAGCATACAACTAATAAAGATACATTAGTAATGAATGATTAAGAAGAGTATGAGAAAAATTGAAGGAACTATTTGTTGGATGGAAGGCTATCAACAGTAGAGTAGTAAATACAACCAAGCCATGATATGAGGAAGTTATGAATACTCTAGTATCAATTCAATGGATTTATCATTAAGTTTAGAAATATAATAGGTGAATCAGAATATTCAAGTGAAGTAATAATCCATCATTTTAACTATGATGATAGATATGAAAGGGTAGTATATCAAGAAAAGGAATTCTTTAATAAGAAGTCTAGAATTATGAATTATGGAAGATAGTAATTATTGGTAAACAAGCAAATCTAAATCTCAAATCAAATATAATATCCATTTTATGCTAATGAACCGTTATCTTATGTCTATATCACTTTATAGGAATATTTTCTTATAACAAATCACATAAGTTTTTCTCTGTCAATTCCAACCATCAGAATTATATGTGCTTAGGAGTATCTTTATCCATTCCCTTTCTATGAAACATTCTCAATATAACTTTCTATTATAAAAGGGGATGTCAACAAATATCCCAAAAAGAAAACCACATGTTTAGCTATTGAATCTTTAACCATATCCATAAAGGGATCTAAGTATATGCAAAACCCTAAAGCCAGGGTAAAATTCATGATTCAAAACCCTAAGTCTCTTTGTTTATCACAATAGAATATATACATTTCATTTTCTAAATTAAGGGGAATAGTAATAACCATATCACTGTCTTTCATCTTTCATGCATCAAATAATGATCCAGGATCATTATAAATATAAAATTTATATTCAAACTATAAGCCCATTTAGAGTTAAGTTTATAAATAAATAAGAATATATCATTAAAGAAATCCCTAACTAAAATAGGAGAGAAAAATAATAAGAAAAGTTTATATAAAATATTAACAAGGGGGTTCATATTAAGTAAATAAAAGAAATACAAAAAGATGATATAATAAAATTTCACAAATGAGACTAAGCATATTTTAGTATTGTTGTAAATATCCAGCAAACAAATCATACAAAGAAAGGTTCAAAATATAAATCAAATTCAAATCTGAATAAGAAAACAGAAAATAGAAAAAGGATAAAACAAATAAAAATACTACCTGGCCGTGGCCCAACACCCCTACACCTATCTCGCCTGTGCACAACACCCAAGAATCAGCCGGTACTTTTCTATCTGTGACTGATTAGTGGGGTCAAGAGAGGACCACGGGTTGAGCTAAAGAAATTGCCAGGGGGTTATGCGCAAAAGTTGCATCGTCGTCATCGTCACGCACACATTGGTGGAGCTCATGCCCGCCGATGTCATCGTCATCAGCCTTGCGCCAAGATACTCGCTGTCGTTCCAGGAAGGGATAAGAAGGCCACCGCGACGCCCTGCCTCAAACCTTATCCCCAATTCCTCCTTATCCTCGCAGATGCAAACGGAACCGAAACCCTAGCTCACCGGAGCCACTCCTCGCCGTCGAACCACGTCTCCCCACACCATTCTGAGCAAACATGGAGAAGCGCCGTCCTCCGTAGATCCTCTGGGTAGAATCTTGCATCAAGGGGAGCACTGGAGCGGGTGAATTTGGTCGTTCCCCTTCGCAGTAGTTCATCGGAATCCTCGTCGGGAAGCTCGTTTCTGACCGCGCCTGTCCTTGCCGACCACTCTATCATCATCAGGGTGAGTTCCTGAACCTTCCAGCATCCTCGAATCGCCTGATCTCGTTGTAAATCGCCGTTTCACCGTAAGCCACCATAGGCCACCGTCGAGTTCGCTTGAATGAAGCTCGATGACCATTTCGAGCGGCCGCCACTTTTAGGTTCAAGAGGGTTGTCCGATTCGAACTAGGTCCATTTCGTTTGCTAGGACGCCGTCGATCGTCGCCGGTGACCACTCACCGACGGCGGTGGTGGTGCTAACGCCATCCTTGCATCATTCTCACCTCATGGTTGAACCACGTCAGCTTGTTTGACTGGTCTTTGCCCTCATGGCTGATGACATGGCCTAGGGCCCATATGTCATCGATTGGGGGGTAAAGACTGGACAATAACGAATGTATTTCTCTCACCTGGGAGATGAGGTGGACCCTGGCCCACGGGTCAGTGACTGGGGCTAGCTCTAGACGTGGTGTAAAAAGTATTTTTCTGTTAGGAAATAAATAAAATGTTATAATCCAATTAATAATATTCTAGAATTTAATAAATGATTAAATCTTGACTAATTAATAACTTTTGATTTATAGTTCAGAAAAATATGTATAATATATGAAATTTTTCAGAAAAATAAAATCTACAACTTAAAACTATTATCAAGTAATATTATGCTGATTATTTAAATAAATATTAATTAATAAAGGTTTTATAAGTAATAAAACTTTAATAATTCATATTCCTATGATGATAAATAATATAAGTAAAATACCAAAAATCTTAGAAAAATAATAATTCTAATTTAAAAATATAATCATGTCTTTTTAGTTCACTTCATTAAATATTTATTATTTATTAAGTAATTATAAAGTAATAAGGATTATAAAAAATCCTATCTTATTATTTATAAATCACAAAAATAAATGCGATATACCAAAATGATCACAAAAATAATATCTACATGTTAAAAATCTAATATTTTACTTCTGAGGTAAATAAAAAATTAAATATTTTAAGAACTCAAATTTAAACTTATTTACTTCAATAATAATTCATATAAGGATAAATAAAAATTACTAATATTCCTAAAATGAGTAAATTAAGTTTAATAAATAGTATTAGTCTTAAATATTAATAAAATGAAGCTTAAATGATTTAAAACATTATAAATACCTTTTATTTAAATTATCTTCAACCTTAAATGAAGATTTTATTCTAAAAAGGTTCTCATTTATAATAAAACCTTCAAGAACAACTTATGAATACACCAAACCTTTTCTATCTATATTAACTATCAAATTACAAAAACTACCACAACACTATAGAAATTTTAAGAATAATTAAGTAACAATCTACTTTGGTTTATAGGCTAAACTCACTTATCTATAAAATATAAGGGATATTACTCTATTATAGAATCAAGAAACCATTACCCAAGTAAAAAGAATGACCATTCTTAAGTAACTTAAAGAAAACATTTCAGATACATAAGATACAAATGTATAAGTACTATACTTTCAAAACTATCTATATTTTAAAGTTAAGTTTAGTCTCCAAGAATCTAAATATAATACAATAAACATTACTATATGTTTTATAGTTAACTTTGGTCTGAAGTAGTTAAGCTATAAAGCAACTCAAGCCAAACCATTTGAGCAAACAAATAACATCAACCACCACTAACTAACCACAAAATGTGTTTAGACCTTAGAATAGAAACCTTTTCTTCGAAGGTTATTCTTTTTGCCACTTTAAACAAGAACTCTTGTATAAGCAATCTTGACTAGTATGCCATAAGTATATATATTTTACTACCACATATGTGTTGTTCACAACCACTCATAAACTCTAATAGAAGCACGAATGTGAAACTTATCTAAAAGAACCACAGATTGCAAAGTAACCATTTTCGGAATCCAAACCCTAGAACAACGTTATCTCCGGGATTCACCTTTAGAACGTGCATCACATTACTTATGCATAAAAGCATATTGCTTCTTTAAACATTAGTCCTTACTGGACCAATGATGCTGATTTCAGATTTTGGATCTTATACTGACTCGAAGACCGTGAGTGCATAATCTTGCAATCACAAAAGGCAAGTTCACACTTGCTCATGTCCTTTGTTTATTTTTTGTAAAGTATTTTACAAATCCAGTGTTGTTATCACCTGCATTTGAAAAAGGTCTAAAAACACTATTTTTGATAATAATGTGAATTATTGGTTACTGATCCAGGGTGATCAGCTAATCTATTAAATCTGACAATTGGAATACCACTGTTTAGAACTATATCATCTACTCCCTCCATTTCAAAATATAAGATGTTTTAGGTTTGTGAAGAAAATGTATCTAGACTTGTTTTAGTGTGTAGATTCACTCCAAACATGAGTGAACCTATATACTAAAAGTAGTCTAGATACATTTGCTTCACAAAGCTAAAACATCTTATATTTTGAAACGGAGGGAGTAGGACTTAACTGTTGGGCCACGCGGAGATAAAACAAAATTTTCCTCTAGCGTGGTGATCCCAAGATCTAGCTAAGGGAGAAGGCCACGAGGTTTACCACTAGACGCGCAGTTGCGGATTACTGATGAAGCGCGTCAGTTGATGTAGTGCAGTCCTCACGATCCGATTGTCCTGGTGCTGATCGCACAGCACCTCTGCTGGTATCCACACGTACGGGGAGCACCGGCGACGAACTGCTAGGTTCGTGACGACGGTAGGACTGCTGTGGAACTAGGGTTTCCAACACATGGAATGACCTAACCGAACAACGATTAACCTTTCTGGGTTACGGTGCTCCACTATATATAGGGAGTGAACATGGGCTCTGCTCGCACGACCCATTCACTAAAGCCCATATAACACTAGTCACCGTGAGTCCAACTCACTAACTCAGTCCTAATCCGGTTTAGGTCCAACCCAACCAGATTACAGGTTCAGATCCAATCCGAACTTGCTCCCGCCTAAGTGTGTGACCAAGAGCTCATGGCTACTTGGACACGATTGGAGTCCGACTACAAATCGATCGATAAGCGGCTCCTAGCAGAACGTGCCGACTCCCAAGTACCAAAGAGTCATGACGACTTGCCTTTCCAATGCAACTTACGTCCGAGTCCTTTTTGCCTCACGATATACCTTGTCAGACTATAGGCAAATAATTGTCATCCCTTAAATAGTCCGACTCTCTTCTCGATCTGAGATAAGTGATTCACCCGACTAACTCTTAGTCGATCGCCTCGGTTAACACTTAACCGAGTCGTGCATGGCCATGCTTTCCGAATCATATCTCACAAGAGGGCCCAGAGAATATCTCTCCAAGTGGAGAGTCAAATCCCCATCTTGGTTATTCACATCAAGCAGCTTGATTCTCAGTCGACCCGAACCCTGCCTTTATAACTGCCCAGTTACAGATCAGCGTTTGACATAACCTAAGTTGGTGATCCTCAACTTGGACTATGCAATAACCTCAGGTCTAAGGATTACATTGATTGAGATATACAAATGACAACTTGTTCGTTGTACCTCAATATGGGTCAATCCGACTCGCTAAACTCTTTAGCCGAATCTGTGTAAGTTGGAATAGCATATCCATGCCCATGACAAGTGGAACCGAGTCATCAAGCCAACTTTCACATTGGTCTAAGTTGTGTGTCCAGCACAACCTCAATGACCAAGGATATTTAGCACAAACAACATGAATCCATAGTTCCACAACCGAATCACATATTCAATGATACACATCAGATGTTTATACAAGGACTACTTAATATCTTTATGAATACAATGGGAAATCTCATCATACATGATTGCCTCTAGGGCATATTCCCAACAGTCTCCCACTTGCACTAGAGTCAATCTTCCGACATCACATGTCTAAGCATCTAATGCCCATGGCTCTCAGGTGCGCCTCATGCTTCGGCTAGGGTAACGGCTTTGTCAACGGATCCGCAATATTTGCATTCGTGTGTACCTTGCATAACTTGATATCACCCTGATCCACGAACTGGCGAATCAGGTGGTACCGCATGAGTATGTGCTTGTTCTTCTGGTGCTGTCTAGGTTCCTTGGCTTGTGCAATAGCACCATTGTTGTCACAATACACGTCCAACGATTGGACGAGCCTTGAACCACACCAATATCCATGAGGAAATTCCTCATCCAAACAGCTTCCTTTGCTGCATCCGAGGCGGCAATATACCCAGCCTCTGTTGTAGACGCAGACACAGTCTCTTGCTTGGAACTCTTCCATCTCACAGCACCTCCATTTATAATAAACACGTATCCGGATTATGAGCGAGAATCATCAGAGTCGGTAAGATAACTCGCATCCGTGTAACCCTTTACACCGAGTTCATCTTCACCACCATAAACCAAGAACATATCCTTAGTCCTTCTCAAGTACTTTAGGATATTTTTAGCCGTTGTCCAGTGGATCTCTCCAGGATCAGCCTGGTATCTGCTCACAACACTTAGAGCATAGGAAACATCCGGCCTAGTACAAATCATGGCATACATGATGTATCCGACTACAGAAGCATATGGAATCGCACTCATCCGACTTCGCTCATCAGTTGTCGAAGGACACTGAGTCTTGCTAAGTTTTACACCATGGGACATCGGTAAGAACCCCTTCTTAGACGATTCCATGTTGAACTTCTTCAACACTTTGTCCAAATAAGTACTCTGACTCAATCCAATGAGCCTCCTTGATCTATCTCTATAGATCCGGATTCCGATGATGTATGTTGCCTCACCCAAGTCTTTCATTGAGAAACTTCTTTCCAATGATTCCTTGGTTTCTTGCAACATCTGGACATCATTTCCAATCAGTAATATGTCATCCACATATAAGATTAGAAAATTTACTTTGTTCCCACTAAACTTCTTGTACAAACAAGAATCATGATCACTCTTGATGAAGCCAAACGATTTGACTACCTCATCAAAACTAATATTCCAACTCCGAGATGCTTGCTTCAACCCATAAATGGATTTCTGAAGTTTGCACACCTTGTCAGCATTAGCCGGATCGACAAAACCCTCGGGCTGTATCATATACACGTCCTCGATTAAATTTCCATTAAGGAAAGCCGTTTTGACATCCATCTGCCATATCTCATAGTCTAAATAGGTCGCTATAGCTAACATGATCCGAACTGATTTAAGCATCGCTACGGGCGAGAAAGTCTCGTCGTAATCAACTCCTTGAACTTGTCGGAACCCCTTCGCGACAAGGTGTGCTTTATAAATTGAAACATTTCCATCCATATCAGTTTTCTTCTTAAAGACCCATTTGCACTCGACAGGTCTTGCACTGCAGCGATCAACCAAGTTCCAAACTTGATTTTCATCCATGGACTTTATCTCGGATCTCATGGCTCCAAGCCATGACTCGGAATCAGATCCCACCATCGCTTCCAAATAATTTGCCGGCTCATCACTGTTTAACAGTAACACATCACGAACACTTCGTAATCTTGCCGATCTTCGTAGTCATTGTGCCACCAATGACCGCTCAACCTCCAAGGTTTTTGCCGACTGCTACTAGCCGGTTCCTCTCGAATTTCTTCGAGTTGCACCGCGTTCTCACTTACTCCTCGACCGAGAAACTCTTTCTCAAGGAAGACACCGCCCGAGCGACAAACACTTTGCCCTCTTCTCGGTAGAAGTAGTAACCCAAGGTTTCTGATACCCCATTTAAAATACACTTATCCGACTTGGTCAGTAAGCTTGTCCGATCAAGTGGCTTGACAAATGCTTCACAACCCCAAATCTTAAGAAAAGACAAACTCGGCTTTTGCTCCACATCTCATGCGGTGTCGTCTCTACCGATTTTGATGGTACTGCTTAGTGTGAACGCCATTGTTTCTAGACAATAACCCCAAAATGATAAAGGCAGATTTGTCCGACTCATCATTGACCATATGTCCAACAAGGTCCGATTCCGCTTTCTCAAACACCGCTCCTTTGCGGCGTTCCTGTGGAGTAAGTTGAGGAACTATTCCACAACTTTTCGATGGTCATCAAACTCATGGCTCATGTACTGCTCCTCATCCTAATCAAGAAACTTTATTTTCTTGCCGAGTTGATTCTGTGCTTCATTCTAGAATTCTTTGAACTTTTCAAAGGCTTCCAACTTGTGTTTCATCAAGTAGATATATCCATACCTACTCAAATCATCAGTGAAGGTAATGAAGTACTCATTACCACCCCTGGCTGTCGTGCTCATTGGTCCACATACATCACTATGTACTAGACCCAACAAGTCGGACGCCCTTTCGCAACTCTTTGCAAAAGGTGTCTTGGTCATTTTGCTGAGTAGGCAAGATTTGCATGTCTCGAATGACTCCAAGTTGATCGAAGTTAGGAGTCCATCATCATGGAGCTTCTTCATGCGTTTCCAACTTATATGACCAAGCCGACAGTGCCAAAAGTAAGTCATATTCAAATCATTTGGTTTCAACCTTTTAACATTTATGTTATAAACCGACTCACCATCAAGATTCAAAATAAATAACCCGTCCTAGACGGGTGCAAAGCCGTGAAACATATCATTCAAATATAAAGAACAACCATTATTCTTGATATTCGACTCATAGCCTTGCCTCATCAAACATGAAGCAGAAATGATGTTTCGACTGAGCACTGGAACATAATAACAATTATTCAGTTCCATAATGAATCCGGAAGGTAAATGAAGTTGCATCGTGCCGACTTCCAACGCAGCAACTCTTGCTTTGTTGCCGACTCGAATATCAACCTCGTCTCTTGCTACGGTCCTAGTTCTTACTACCCTCGCAACGAGTTGCGTATGTGAATAACTGATCCGGTATCATATACCCAAGAACTATTAGGTGCATCAGCAAGATATATGTCTATAACATTGCAAACAAGTGTACCTGAGTCGGAAGTCATACCTCCACTCTTGGCTTTGTCGGCCAAGTACTTGCTGCAGTTCCTCTTCCAGTGGCCATTCGCCTTGCAGTAGAAGCAAGTGGATCCGGCTGAAGGAGATGGTTTAGTCCCTGAGGAAGCGCTTGGGACTGGGTCCTGAGCCTGCTTTCCTCCTGACTTAGCCTTCTTCTTAGTCCAAGAACTCTTCTTGAACTTAGCCTTATTCTGCACCATCAACACTTAACTGGCGCCCTTCTTGAGATCCGCCTCTGCCTGCTTGAGCATCCCATGTAATTCAGTGAGCTTCTTATCCATACCATGCATGTGGCAGTTCGAAATGAACTGCCTATATGCACTAGGAAAAGAGTTCAGAATTATATCCGTAGCGAACTCTTCGCTTATGGGGTAGCCAAGCCTCTCCAGAGACTGCACATAACCAACCATTTTGATCACATGCGGACTCAGTGGATCACCATCCTTAAGCTTGCAACTCAGCAAAGCCTGAGAGACTTGATACCTCTTAGTCTTCGCCTGAGCCTGGAACATACTTTTGAGGCTTTCGATCGTAACGTAGGCCTTAACATGCTCAAACTGCTTTTGCAAGTCCGGTTCCATGTGAGCAAGCATAAGATAGCTAATATCCATGGACTCATCCTTAGCCCGACGATAGGCATTGGTGGCAGCGACAGTCGCATTCTCATTCGGCTCATCTGGAAGTGGGTTGTCTAGGACATGGTCCTTCTTTTCTTGTTTGAGAACAATTCTCAGATTTCGATACCAGTTGGTCAAATTAGTGTCGTTCAGTTTATATTTCTCAAGAATGGTTCTCAACGCAAAACCGGATATCTAAGAGTGACTGCTACTTGGTGCCATGATCTACAACAGAAAATATGCAAAACACTTAAGACATGTATTCATAAAAGAGCAAGCATATTAAACATTTTAATATTTTATGCTCCCACTAGAACCAACACCCCTCCGATGGTTGCTTAGTGATCCAGGATCCTAAATAAGCAAGTCGGCTAGTGAGCTTTAGCATAACCGCTAGCTGCCAAGTGATCTAGGTAGACAACTCCTTGTCAATCGTATCTCATACGACTCCTGTTGGACGAGTGGCATCACATGCCCCGGCTCCCATCCGACTTTTCCCCGAGTCCCACAACCGTTGTGATAGACCCGTCTAGCTTACCGAGTGTTTCTGCAGTAAGAGTCCGACTCGAACCCACCTAGTCGGAAAGAATTGGCAGCACCTCAATTTTATGAGCCCACTACCAAAAATGTCCGACTTGTGATGGTGCAAACACTGGCGGGAAAACCGACTAGACCTTCTTTGAGGGATTAAATTTTACCGACTATCTAATAGAGGTAAAACTAAGACATAATAATAACACAAAATAAAGCAATTATAATGTGAAATGGTATGGCTCTCTTCATGGCGATCTCCATCTCCACAAAGCCTGTAATCCGACTCGTGCCAACTCTTGTCACTTGCCGTCTTACTCCATGTCGCCGACATGTACAACGCCTTGCATGCCTTCTGGGTTCTCCAAACAACTACACTAGCTTAGTAAAGTAAATTACATAGAGAATCCGACACGCAGGTCGTTATACAATAAAATGACAGCACCTAGGCTCCAAATGGTCGACAAAACCGTGATTCGCAGATCACGTAAGGATTACACATACATCACATGCACATGAACCATACCATTCACAACTTCCTGCAAAAACAAGTTATGCATAGATACAATATCCGCGTTGTGAAACTCACAACAACATCTAAAGCGCTCTGACAGGCGAAGCCGGCCGGTCCGCTAAGCGCCGGCGCCGGGGATCGAAGGGCGCGCCCTGGCAAATACCGACGATTTTTCCGAAAACGTAGATCTCATCTACGATCCGAACATGGATTCCGACCATCATTCCGATTCGATCAAACTCTTTGATCTTCGATCACCGCTTCTGGATTTACGTGTTACAGTCTACCCCGATGGCGGAAGCCGACCGGTAGGGGTATGTCGTTCCACGACCTTAGCAGTATGATCACGGAAATCAGATCTACCATTCCCCGAGCATAGTTGATCCAATCAACTTCGTACAAAACCGATCTATCTCATAGATCGACCACCAAACAACACATAGATCTCATCTACAGCCAACCGCATATCACATATGCGAGATCTCGAGCATAAAACCAGAAGCTATCGCTCTGATACCACTGTTGGGCCACGCGGAGATAAAACAAAATTTTCCTCTAACGTGGTGATCCCAAGATCTAGCTGAGGGAGAAGGCCACGAGGTTTACCACTAGACGCCAGCTGCGACATCGATGAAGCGTCGATTGATGTAGTGCGCCCTCACGATCCGATCGCCCGTGCCGATCGCACAACACCTCTGCTGGTATCCACACGCATAAGGAGGAGCACCGTGATTTAATCGCTAGGTTCGTGACGACGGTAGGACTGCTATGGAACTAGGGTTTCCAACACATGGAATGACCTAACCGAACAACGATTAACCTTTCTGGGTTACGGTGCTCCACTATATATAGGGAGTGAACGTGGGCTCTGCTCGCACGACTCATTCACTAAAGCCCATATAACACTAGTCACCATGAGTCCAACTCACTAACTCAGTCCTAATCCGGTTTATTATTATGTCTTAGCTGTGGCCGTAGATATCAAGTAAAACTGGCACTGTTACTTTTACACATATTCAAAGATTATCCGACAGCACTCAACACACTCATATGAATAAAAAAATGGAACTTGAAAGTAGCTCTGTCGTTGCATTAGACAGAGAACTTAATGCCTCCCTATCTGTATCCATGCCTCCATGGTGGAGACATGAAAATATTTACTCATACATAATGTTTTCTACAGTTTCCTAATCCCAGATTGGATTAGTTAGATTTTAAATCTTTGGGCATGTTTGAATTCTTTGCCTAACTTGCCCTGCCAAGGAAAAAAAATTAGCCATCTGATCAGTAGCTAAGAGTGTTTGTTTGGTATGTTGCCTTGAGAGTGTAAAGTGATGGTGGATTTTTAGAAGATTTAACTATTTCTTCAAAAGACCTATGCCAGGCCAGCTCCAACTCAGCCCATGTAGCATATGAAGCCGTTGGTGAATGGCAGCATGCTTATCTTTTTTACAAAATGCCCATTCCCATGTAGCATATGAGCTTACTTGAAATTAAATATGAGGTATAAGCTTTAGCTTTTTCTAGTTTTTTCATTCAGAGTTTTCTCTAATTTTCCAACCACCTGCATGGCTCAATCTCTTTGATTTTAATTTAAAGAGTTAGAATAAGAGTAGTATTTCAAAAATGTAGGTGTCTCTCTTCTCTGTACATAACATATAATGGTATTTTTTTAATTTGTATTTGGCATGTTTTCTAGTAGATTTACTCTACTACTGTAGAATGTTTGCCTCATAATGAAATGAGTTTTCCATGTTATACTGCTAGCTTCTGTCATGATATGAATGTACTTTGCTTCTTACTCATAGAACTACGGTATATACTTTCCCTTCCCAGGTGCCAGTTTGCAGAAACTACAGTCCAGGACCAACTTTTGATGAGATGTTCGCGTGAGATGCTGTTCATGATTAAAATTATTTTTGTAATAAATCAATGATATGTTCTTGTTTCTTGGAGTGTTAGATGTTCTTGGTCCTGATCGAAATTGTTTTTGTAATACACTGCTGAGATGTTTTTGCACTGCTACTAGACATGATAAAAATATTATTGGTGAAACTGTGTGCTGAAGTGCTATAAAGATTTGATTTTTACTGACGGTATACCTTCAGTCAATAGTATTGCTGAAACTGTGAAAATATCAGGTTTTAATTGATGATACACCTCGTTTTGAACTCCTTGTGCCAAACAGTGTGAGTTGGTGGCACGAGAAGAGTATTTGATAAAGAAGTGTATTAAGTGACGTGGGTGGTTTTACCGAATACACCGATATAATACACAGGTTTACACTTTACACCAGAAAACCTTCATGCCAAACAAGCCCTAAACAGGAGAAAACAAAACCGCGTCTCCCGGCCTCCTACCTTTCCGCGTGCCTGTCAGTCCCGCTTCGATCCGATCGGGGAAGCCGGGAAGGGAATGTCGTCGTCGGCGGCGCTGCAACAGCATCGCCACCGTTCCGGAGGTGGCAGCGGAATAGTGCCACTAGCTGCTCTCATAAAGGAGGAGGCCCGCACCGAGCGGCGCGCCAACACCGGGAGCAGGATATGCGTGCGTGAGGAGGACGTAGGAAGAGGGGAAGTTGGGGAGGCGGTGACGCGGCGGCCGCTACTGCGTTATGGCTGTGCCGCGCAGTCGAAGAAGGGCGAGGACTTCTTCCTACTCAAGACCGACTGCGCGCGCCCCTCTACTTCCTCCGCCTCCTCTTCCACCTACTCGCATGCCCCCACCTTTGCCGTGTTCGCGGTAAGTCGGGCGCCCTGTTCTTGCTGCTAGGTTGCTGAGCTGGTTTAGTTGAGTTTGAGTGTAGCTGCGCGTGGTGGTTAGTTGAGTTTGCCACCGTATCTAGTTGGTCCGTAGCTGGGGTTTGAGCTCGGGAGTAGCTGAATAGCTAGGTAGTGAGCTCTGGTACGCTTGTTGAAGCTACTGTAGGTGCATTGGAAGCTTATATTTTGCCTGCTCCCATCTATGAGTTGGGTGATTAGTGAATTAATGTGCCCAACTTTAGATTCTGCTTTGTTGTAGTCATTTGCTGGGTTGCTCGTGGTAGGGTATGTCATTTTATCCCTCGAAATGGCATGCCCGCACGTAGCCGCTTGCATATATGGGCTATAAATTGGAATCCTTGTTGTGGTTGAGGGCAGACTAGGCCTATGTCTCTATTCGTAATTGGATATTTAGCTGTTTTCAGGTTCTTGATGGACATAATGGCATTGCTGCTGCGATATATACAAGGGACAATCTGCTTAACCATGTCCTGAGCGCAATGCCACAGGGACTCTTGAGGGATGAGTGGTTGCATGCTCTGCCCCGTGCGCTTGTCGCAGGATTCGTTAAGACTGACAAGGAATTCCAAACCAAAGGCATGGTTCAGTCACTTGTATTTGGCGTTTACTGCAGCACCATAAGATATGACGAATACTGCTGAAATTTCCTTTTGTGGCTATGTACCAGGCCAAGCTTCTGGTACCACTGCGACATTTGTGATAATTGACGGTTGGACTATCACTGTTGCTTCAGTAGGCGATTCTCGCTGTATTTTGGATTCTGAGGGCGGGGCTGTTTCTTTGCTTACAGTTGATCACAGACTAGAAGAAAATGTCGAGGAGTGAGTATCGACTTCTTACCAACAATATGTGCATAACTATAATTGAGGGTTTTGCAAGTCAGAATTTTTTCCCCCACATGGAAATATGATTTGCTAAACTAGAATAGCAAGCTGGGTGTTTTCCTTTCTCTTCTGTACTGATGAATGCCTAGTTCAGTAGCGCCTCTTTGATTCAAAGACACTTTACTGTTTGCTGCCAGAATTGAAATGTTTCGTGTAAAACTCCTGCAAATTCAATGTGAACTTTAGAATGTTTGTTACACCTCTTTGATTCACATGGAATAGGGATACCAAAGAAAAGCATGGAGATATAGTAGTATCAATTGAGATAAGTATTTACTCAACTAGTTAGCTGACTTCAGCAATGGCAGGCCGAGGAGTGAAAAATGTTCATTAGTTGCAATGCTGGTTTCCATGTTACCCTTGTATGTGTAATTTCAAGTGTAATAGCATTGCCTTGTAAAATACCAAAGCACTATTGTGGACAAGTAGTTCATATTCATTTCACCCTTACTGTCAAATAAAATGGTTGCAGGAGAGAGCGTGTAACAGCGAGTGGAGGTGAAGTTGGAAGGCTTAGTGTGGTTGGTGGGGCAGAGGTTTGGTCTCAATTACTGCCTCTTTCTGTTAATTGATAGGATTTGATATGTCAGCCTTTCGTGCTGTTTAAGATAGATCTGTCTTAAATACATGTAGGTCAACTTTAGAAGGATGAGCAAATGTGCTAAGAATTTGTGTTTCCTTGTTTTTAGATTGGTCCACTACGATGCTGGCCAGGTGGTTTGTGCCTATCAAGATCCATTGGAGACATAGATGTCGGCGAATTTATCGTACCTGTTCCTTATGTCAAGCAAGTGAAGGTACTACTGTGACACGTCATGAAGTGCTCCAAGTTCTCCGATTCAGAATATTATAAGTTTATAACTGTATATATACAGCCTTCATTCTGTAAAAGAGATCTCCATGCAAATACTTGTACTACTGTTGGGAGTTGCTGAATGCATTCTGCTTGCTGTCTTGTTTGTTTTCCCTAGTTGTCAAATACTGGTGGGAGGCTTATTATTGCTTCAGACGGCATTTGGGATGCATTGTCCTCAGAGGCAGCTGCAAAGTGTTGCAGAGGGTTGCCTGCTGAACTCGCTGCCAAACAAGTAGTTAAGGTGAAATATTTAGTATAACTTTAGTTTTTAAGGTGTTCTGCGTACCATTGATGATGCTTCTAATGCTCACAAATTAATCTTGTATTACCAGACATGCTCTTCTGACCTGATACATGTTTGAAATAATCATTTAGGAGGCACTAAGGATAAGAGGCCTAAAAGATGACACAACATGTGTCATTGTTGACATAATCCCACCTGATCAAACTATACGACCCCCATCGCCACCAAAAAAGATGAATAAACTGAAGTCTCTGATATTTAGAAGAAAAGTGAAGGACCCCTCAAATAAATTGACCAAGCAGCTTTCTGCAGTGGGTATGGTTGAAGAGATATTTGAAGAAGGTTCAGCGATGCTATCAGAAAGGTTTGTTGTAACTCTCGCCCATAGGTTTTTTTCGTCATTAATCTGAACTTGCTGTTTATTTCCACTGGTTCCCTCCTAAATGTTGTAAGTAGTAACTGATTGTGACCACCAACACAAAAAGTGGTCATATTGAGAAAATTAAGCTAGTCTAGAAAAAATCTAGCATGTCAACCAACTGCATTGTATTCCCATGGCAAAATTGCTGGCTGGATCACTGGCCAGTCCAATTTTGGTCCCCTTGCTGATGACATATGCGGTTTCAGCATGTGACTGTTCACATGCTGACCATGGAGTGGCCTCTTGACAGCCGGAAATTCAGTGCTGAAGTATCCTTTTTCAGATGTAATCAAACTCCTTACTAAGAGAGTAGTGAGACTTGTAGAGTCGAGACTTAATAGAGCCGTCTCTTCTTGAGTTCAAATGGCTTCATTCATAAACCTAGCAGTAAAGGGATTATGGGGCTCATAATTTGCCAATTTGATGTAAGTTGTTCACATAGGCAAAATCACTTGGTTGTGAATTTTGCACTTGTAAAGGAAACACTGCCTTTGCAACCATATCAGAAGCACACCACTAGAATATTTAGGTAAGACAATTCACAGGCCCAAACATGGTAACATGTTGATTGAGTTCATGTACTGTTTGTGATCTTAACATGAGATTAGTACTCCCTCTGTCTGGAAAAAGGTGCCGCAGATTTGTCTAGATTTGCATGTATCTCGTCTATATACATGCGAATCTAGAAAAATCTGTGACATCCTTTTCCAGACGGAGGGAGTAGTAGTTTGTGTTGTGATGACTGCGTTGGAATACTTGTAATTATTGATGGTTAGTTTTTGAGTTGAACACATGTAACCTGGTCTAATAATATTTAAAGGCACACTGTCGTAGCCAAAATGGACTAGAAAAAAGTTAGAAGGCTAGACGCAAGCTCACGATGGGATGGTCTGTGTGCCCGTTGTATGCGTAACTCGGCAGGTCGTGGCATGGTGGTCGAGATGCGTTTGATTGCCATGACGTCCTTTGTCGTCAGATGTATTATGTTGATTTAGTACACGAGGAGCATCTGTAGTCATGCCTTAGGACATAGGTGTTTTCGTTGAACCTTGTCAACAAATCTTGGTGTCGTGTTGTGATTGTCTTCATATGTTTGACCTAAGGCTAAAATCTCTAACCGGTTGGAGTCTTTACCCGTGTAAGGCTCCATGTAGTGGAAGGACCTCAGATGTTGGCTAAAGGCGCGTGGGTGGGTGGGGGACAAGCGTATTGAAAACTATTACGATCTAGCCAATTTAAATGTGGATAACTAAATGAATGTTCACAAGCTTAAATCCTAAAACATGCACCAACAAGCTAGGTCTATGTAAAGAACAGTATGAAGCGAAGCTAATGAATCACTATATATACAAGATAGTTTTAGGCATGTTTTTTAAGGTGGTAAAACGAGGTAAGGCGACTAACCCCCGCCTTAAGAGAGGCAAGGCGACACGTTAGACATTGCAGGAAAAGAGGAATCAGTAGTTCTGTAGATATATTACAAGGGAAAATAGCAAATACTAAGAGATGGGCCCCTACTTATGCACCTCCTAGTGGCCAAAAAGCCCATCTAGTGGCCATATAGTCCCCCTCTTGACCTAATTCCACTATCATTCTTCCCTTCTTCCCCACCATAGCTGCCACATGACTTTTGCTCCCTTTTCTCGTGGTACCAGCACACAACCCTCAAACTTCTCCTTATATTCATGGCCTCACCCTTCTCCCTCATCATAACATCCTTTCTGTTGGAATTTTTCCTAAAAATAGGCCTAGCCCATTTATTATATGCCAATAATTCCTAAAATTCTAGAGGCCCACTTGGCCCATTTATGCAAGGCAAGAGGTGGGACAAAAGTTTAGTCCCACATGGCTAGTTGAGTGGAAGTTGGACCAGCTTATAAGGTGAGCTCTTCCACCACTTGTACGAGCTTGAGAAGAGAAGACATATACGCGCGCTCCTCCTCGCTCGCCTCGCCACGCCTTGTCATGACGCGCGCGTCTCGCGGGTTGTGGGAATCTCGCCGAGCCGAGCTTTATTTTGTATATAAACAATTGTACAGAAGCTAAAACGTTTTGCTTGAGTGGATTTTTAATACGAGTTAAGTGGAAAATGATTGCGAACTTGTATGTGGTTGGATAAGTAGGGGCCCATCTCTTTGTATTGAGCTTGTATGTGGTTGGATCTTCGGTGTTGTAGCCTTGTTCAAAGTTGTTGAAGAGCTTGAAGTTGAGCTTGTCATCAAATTGTGGTTGGAGACCTTGTAGTGTGTTCCTTGTAGGCAGTGGTCTATCTTGGGTACCTTGCAAAACCGACAAAAAAGAGAGAGAGAGTTGTATGGGTCACACTCAAATCACTCTCCTCACTTTTGGTGGCATGCGATGCGGCACTCATGATTTTTTCACTCATTTGCGGCTTGTGGCACTCACACACGTGATGGTGGTTCACTCTCTCACCACTCATCGCACAAGGTTCCTTAGCTTGTTGTATCTTGGGCAAAAACGTCATGTTGAACGCAATAACTTGGCTTGGCGTCATAGGTTGGAGCACAAACGTCTTGTTGTTCCACTTGAAGGAGTATTGGTTGGTTGTACCATCATGTATGGCTCCTGTATCGAATTGCCATTGTCTTCTAAGAAGCATGTGACACACGGTCATTGGCACGACATCACACTCGACAGTGTCTTCATATGGGCCAATCTTGAAGGAGACGTTGACTTTGTATGTGATCTTGAGGGTACCATTGTCATGAAGCCATTTGATGAGATATGGATGAGGATGCTCCATGTATGGCAACTTGAGTTTCTCACAAAGTTTAGTGCTTGCAAGGTTGTCACAACTTCATCGATGATTACCTTTATGGACTGGTCATCAATTTCGGCTTGTGTTTGGAAGATGTTGAGGTGTTGGTCCTCTCTTGGAATGTAGTGCGTTGTCAAGACTTGCGCTATGACGAGTGATGGACTTGGATCATGCTCACATAGAAGTGTGTTCTCATCGTGCATTGTGCCGTCCTTTGCGATAGTGGCTTTAGTCAAAGCTTTATATTCTTCTTCACGCACGGAGTAGGTTGTGCCATTTTCATTCGTTAGCATAACTCTTGTGTTGATGCACTCATAGGACTTGTGACCCTTTCCTCCACACTCGTAGAAAATGACTTGACTATCCGTTGTTGTGTTGGAGGAAGATGCCATTGGGGGCTTTGTTTGCTTGGATGAGCTTGGTGCTTTGTTGGCTTGGAGGAGGCATTCACATTGATGGAAGCGAATTATGCCCTTTGCTTATCATAAGCATTTTCCTTTTGCAAGTGGCGCTCAGCCTTGGTGGCTTGGTGGAGGAGGTCCACTATAGTCTTGTAAGGTTGGAAATCGACTATTTTTCTTATTGGGTGGCTCAATCCATTAAGGAACCGTGCTATTGTTTGCTTCTCGAGCTCTTCCACATTGGCTCTCATCATAGTTATCTCCATTTCCTTGTAGAACTCTTCAATTGTCTTTGTGCCTTGCTTCAAGTTTTGTAGCTTGTCGAAGAGGTCTTGTCTATAGTGCTCGGGGACAAACCTTGCATACATCACTTGCTCCATCTCCGTCCAAGTGCTAACCAGTGGTTCTTCTAGCTTCTCACGATTGCTTTGGTAGTCTTCCCAGCAAACATTGGCGTAGTCCTCAAACTCAAGAGATTCCATTGAAACTTTCTTCTCTTAGGAATAGTTGTGGACTCGGAAGATCTTGTCAACTTTGAGTTCCTATTCAAGGTATGCATCGGCATTTTCTTCTCCCTTGAATTTGGGCATAATGAATTTGAGCTTCCCAAACTTGCCATCATCACACTCATGGTAGTTGTTTCGACATTCATGGCGCATACTTGCTTCACTTGGTGTGCGTGGAGGCGAAGGAGGCGCTTGATTTCCTAGAGGTGGCGGTGGGGGAGGAGCTTGATGATGCTCGAATTCCCTTCTTCCCCTTTGCTCGACCTCATTTGTATTCATAGCTTGTCAGTGTTGATGGTGGTGTTGAGCATGATGGTTGTTGCGTCTAGCTTGGCGCTCATCCTCATTATCACTTGGATCCCATAATGGTTCTTGATTTTGTTGACGTGGCGCATGGTTGTCATGAGGAGGATGGTGACGCCTATCATTATAGTTGTCGTCATCATGACGTTCTTGTTGACGATGCATTTCGATGATTGCTTGTTGTGGTGGCGAACCAAGCTCTTGGTGTTGTTGATGAGGTTGAGGAGCATGTGGATCCATTGCTTGAGCATGACGATGACGAGCTTTGTTAACACCTGGATTTTTAATCCTAGATGCCTGTTATGCCATACACCGCAATCCTAGAATTACCATTTTTGTGAGACATAACAAATTGGTACCATAGTTCATCATCCATTACAAACCATAATAAAGGTCTTACAAACATAGGATCTCATGATCCAGTCTTAATACAATCAACGCAGCGGAATAATATAATAACGGTAGTGTGGTCGAAGCTTTATCTTTAGGGTCACAGGCAATGCTGACGATGGGGGATGATCTTAGTTGTCGTAGACTTCCTGTTGTCCATCATCCTGGTAGTCCTCCTCATAGTCTGGCCATAGGAATAGCCAGGGACAAAGCCATGAGTACTCTAAGTACTCGCAAACTATCACTAACAGGTGAATGAGTTTCAAGTAGGAATCCTAAGCTCTAGGTTGTTTTGCAAAAAGCCAGGTTTATCTCGAGATGAGTTCAGAAGTAAAGAAAACTAGTTTAATGTTTTATAACACCAAGTGGAAACTTAGTTTTCATGGTTACAACCCTGTTGTGGTCAAGTCAAAGTCATGATTCATTTCATAAGTCATTTTGAAAACATCGGACGACAGAATAGTATGGCCACTCCACCTGTCCATAACCGCGAACGTGGCTATTCGAATAGTTTGACACTCTGCAGAGGTGGTACACTTTCACCACAACATTCGATACATCCGTCAGGAACAATCCCGATCCATCATACTTAGTATGCGGATAATCAATCCTAACCTTTCAATTGCACACCCTAGTATAGGCACCTTCACTGTGAGTTTGGTCTCCCAACCATAACCATCTGTCATCTTGGGAACTGCACAGGTGGACAATCATCACGAGGTAGACTCAGCTCAAACCTCGGTCGCAAGGGAACCCATACTAAGATATATAAACTTTCAGTCAAGCCCTACCCAAATTCGGGTATTGTGGTTGTACGGTAAAATTGAAATGGTATCGCATCCGAACACAACCATCAGTTTTATAAAAGGCTAAGGCTCATGCCTCAACATTTTCATCATCAAAATCATTTGGTGTTCAATAACACATGTCAAAACATTTCATTAGAATGACTCATCATTCTCATAATCATTTTCACCAAGTATTCCCATCTAAAGTGATCAAGTTTTATGCTTAGCACTAGCCACTACAGTTGGGGGTAATCACTAATGAGAGGTGCTAATCAATTGTAACTTAGCCAAGTCTAATCTCATGTCTTAGGATGATATCTAGTTCTATCTAACTTAGGCAAGTTTTATGCTCTTTATGCTACCTCTAATCTCTTTCCGAAATCTACAAGTCACTAAGTAAACATAAATAAAAAGCTTTGATAAAAAAATAAAATAACCAAGCTTGCAAGTAAAACTGAGATTTGGTATAATCAAGTGGTATAACCAAATATGCCTAAGATATCTAGTTTGCATAGTTATCATGCAAGTGTTAGCTTGCAAGGTCAACTTGTAGTGTTAGGCTTGCCTTGAGCAGTGCAGTGGTTGAAGTTCTCTGCTGCTTCCTCTTCGTAGTAGTCTCCTTCCTCTTTATATTCTTGGTCGGTACTAGCGTCTATAAATAAATACGAAGTACACAATCACCAAACAATACTTAATTACTTCTATTTGGCACACAAGGGTTTACACTAGATGATCTAGCATCATCACAATCATCCCATGAATTAAAGACTTGGTCTTATTTATTTTATTTTAGAAAAGTAATTTCTACTCATTGAAAAACTACTTAAGATTTAATATTCTCCAATTAAAACATGGGATCATGTTGACACATGTCATCACCACATATTCTAATACTTGGGATTGTGATTTAAAGTGGTGTCACAATTTAATAATGTTTAACCTTATTATTTTAATTAATTAAAGTGACTAGAAATGCCTATGGGGCATTCTTTTATTACTTGTCCATTATTACTGCAAGTAAACCTAGATATTTTTATATATTCAGAAAGGTCTTGTCGAATGTGATTTTTGTGAGTTGGAATCAACTCAAAAGCATTGCATTTATGGTTGATTTTTGAAAAATGTTTGAATGCAGAAAAGTCTCTGCCTTGTTATTTTTACTATAGGTGATCTATAAATTCAAATGGTTTGAATCCAACGGGCTTGGATTAAGATTTTCAATATCTTTCTAACAAAATTGGTTTCATGCTATTTGGTTCAGTGAATCTTTCTGAATTGATTTTTGAATCAACAGACAGAACTAGGGTTTGAGTTTAAATAAAAAAATCTAAATTTAAACTAACTGGGTTGCTGGAGAGTTCTCGGGTCGGCCATCAAGCGCCAAGACGCACGTGGTTTAAGTGGTGTCCCCACACGTCAGTGAGACATGGGGTGGCTAAGGGGTATGGGGCGATTACGACCGTAGGATTAGATGCAAGATCAACGGCTCACGGCCGTCGTCCTCATCGGAACAGGACACGACGGGGACTAACCCTAGCACGGCCAGTGGGGGTTTGGGGAGGCTCACCGGGCTCAGGCGAGGGTCGGCGACGGGGGCAGATGAGGTTGTCGACGACGGCGGTTCTCCTGGTACTGGCGGCGTCTCCTGGGGTGGCCGAAATCGACGGCGCCCTTATCCTCAACCAGCGGCAGATTTCGGCCAAATTTCGGCGGCCTAGTGCTCGCCTTGCTCCGGGAAGGAGTGGGAAGGATCAGTGAGAGGTGGGGAGTGGAATGGTGTGAAGAAATTGTGCGGGGGAGGCATCTATTTATATCCGCGCGAGGAACCGAACGCCGTCGAGCTCGTCGGTCGGCGTTACATGAGCTACGGCATGGCGCTGGGCTAGGATTTGCGGTCTCCTGACGGTGCTCAACAGCTTGATGGCGCGGAAAGGGGCGGTGTGGTTTGGTCTGGAACGTGCGGTGCTCTGAGCGGCACCGGTGACGTTTTTAACGACGCACAGGTGTTCCTGGTCACGCGGCGGCGAACGGGCATATCTGGTGGTCTCCTGGGACGGTGGTGATCGCAGGCACGGGCGGCGAAGGCGAGAAGCGGCGTGTGCGAGCGTGTTGGGCGCGGCGCTCTGGCGTGCTCTCGACATGGCAGGGACGAACTGGGCGCGACGCGTTCTCTGTGGTCCACGGCTTGGCCGGGCCGGACAAGGGTGGCGGGCGGTGGCTTTGCCTCCGGACATGGTGGCTAGGCGCGGCGATGGCTTTGGCTAGCTTGCCATGGTCGGTTGGCAAGGGGTGGCTCGGGCATGCACGACATGGAGCAATGGGAAGGGTTCTAGCCTGTTTAATGCGATGGTTGTCACTGGGGGAGACAAGGATGATCAAAGGGGGAAACAGTGAAGTTTGGCCAAGTTTGATTTGTGTCTCCAGGTGTTTGATGAAATGGCCGCAAGAGATTTATATTTGAATTTTTGGATGAAATTTGGTGAGTGCATTGGTCACACACTGGGTAGAATCTGGTTGTTTGGATTTGTCAAGGTGAACTGGTTTGGTTTGGTTTTGAGAAATGGTGATCTTACCATATGAATTAGATTCAATTTTTAAATGTCATTTGAATAGGGTTGCCAAATGTTTCTGTGGGTTTGCAAGATGGGCTTGGGTTCACTTTTACTTGGTCTAGCAAGAGGTGAAAAGAATTGGATTTGTTTCTGTTAGAATTTTTGGACTAGAAACACTCAAAGTGATCTAGTGAACAAGATTGGCAAACATGACCATTTGTTTATATGGTTTGTTTTTGAATTTCTCTTCATTTGATTTTGCTTGGAAATGATTTAGATGATGTTGTTTTCATCTTTAAACCAATCCTTGCCATTCATAACAATCCAACAAGTCATTGCAAGCATTCATCACATACACATGCATTCATATTGATTTTAATTAACAAAAGTTTTGTTAACCCTAAATTTAGGTGATTGAAATTTGATAACCTTGATTAATATTTTTGGGATGTTACAAATCTTCCCTCCTTAAACAAAATCTCGTCCCGAGATTTTAGAAAAGAGAAAACTAGGATTTAAAGAGATCTGGAAACTCCGTCCTAATATAATCTTCTCGTTCCCACATAGCTTCTTTTTCAGTGTGGTTACTCCACTGGATCTTGAGAAACTTGATACTCCGGGTCCTGGTGGTTCTGAAAGCTTCCTGCAAAATACGGATGGGTACTTCGGGATATGTCAGGTCATTGTTGATCTCTATGGTTCTGTGATCAATATTCTTGCAAACTTCGGTCTTCTCTGGAACTTCTAGGCATTTGCGAAGTAACGAGATATGAAACACATTATGCATGGCTGACATCTCCTTTGGCAGTTCCAGTTGATAAGATACTTCTCCTCGGCGATTCAAAATCTTGAAGGGTCCGATATATCTAGGGGCTAACTTTCCTTTGAGTTGGAAACGTTGCATTCCTTTCAAGAGTGACACTTTGAGATACACAAAATCTCCGATATTGAAGGATAGGTCTCGACGTCTCTTGTTGGCATAACTCTTCTGCCTGGATTGGGCGGTCTTAATGTGCTCACGGATTTTGTGAACTTTCTTTTCGGCTTCTCTAAGGATGTCGGGTCCAAAAATCTGACTCTCTCCTACTTCCGACCAATTCAAAGGGGTACAACACTTCCATACATGAATTCAAATGGGGCCATTTGCAAACTGGTTTGGTAACTGTTGTTGTATGAAAATTCTACGAAAGGCAGACAGTCTTCCCATTTAGAGCATCTCCACTCGCCTACCCAGGATGCCGATCCAAACGCCGAAATTAGGTCCGGACGCCGAAAATCGGCCCAGTCGCGTACCCACGGACCTGTTTTCGTCCGTATTTTGGCGTGTTTTGTTCTGGCTACCCAGTCAACCAGTTTCTGTACGCCTGGGATGTCTGGACACCGCAAAAGGGCGTGGCCACTCATCGGCGAGACAGCCCCATTCCCACCCACTCACTCGCCAGCCGCCGCGAAGAGCTCCACCGTCGCCATGACTTCGCCGGCGGAGCTCCAACGCGCCGAGACATGCCCACGCCTCTAGATTCGCTCGTCGTAGTTGCCGCCCTCCACGACGCCTTCTCCGCCGCCGCCAGATGCTTGCCACGTGCTCACCACCACGCCCCAAGTGTTCTAAGATTTGGTCGATTCGCCATGGACTCGACGATTTACGAGATACTCGCCATTGACTCCGACGAGGACGAGATAATCGCCATGGACTCCGACGACGAGGAGATGCTCGCCGTACTCCTGGAGGAGGCGAGCATCGAGGTCGCTGGCGCGTGAAGCACTTGCAGATCCTCGACGGCCGCCCAAATTGTACATGCAGATGGCGAGCCGGCCAGCGGTTCGGCGCCAGTCGTCGGAAGTGCAAGGCGAGACAAAGGATGAGGGCTATGCATGTTGTACGCCGACTACTTAACCGACCAACCACTCCATGGAGAGGACGTGTTTCGCCGCCATTTCGTGATGAGCCGAAGCTCTTCCTCAAGATCGTGCATGCCATCCGGAGTTCACCATATTTCCTTTGCAAGAAGGACCGCACCGCCTGGTTGGGTTTTCTCGCTTCAAGTGCATCGTATGGCGATGAGGTTGCTTGCATATGGAGCGCCGTACGATGTCGATGACTATCTCGCGATCGGCGAGTGCACCGCCCTTGATTGCTTGTACAGTTCTGCAGGCATTGATTGCTGTTTGGGAAATGATTGAGATCACCCACTGTTGAAGACACTGCTCGGATCCTCGCAGTCAATGAAAGTAGAGGATTTCCTGGTATGCTTGGAAGCATAGATTGCATGCATTGAGAGTGGAAGAATTGTCCATTTGAATGGCAAGGAATGTACAAAGGCCACAAAGGAGGTTGCACTGTCATACTTGAGGCAGTTGCTACACATGATCTTTGGATCTGGCACTCCTTTGGCATGGCAGGATCGAACAACGACATCAACGTCCTAAACTCCTCAACTGTCTTTTCCAAGCTTGTTGAGGGTCATGCTCCCCCCGTGAGTTGTGTGACCTTGCAGTTGTCCGGTTCCCTGCTATGACCTGGTCGAAAGATCAGATGTGGGAAGTGATGAACTGTTGTATGACCTTGCACAACATGATCATTGAGGATGAGAGGAAGGATCCATTGAGTTTGCTCGAGGACGAGCCATACTACAGACAGGGTCCTCTTGCCGAGCCTGATCATCAGGTGCCTCCAACCTGGGCTGCATTCATCGCAATGCGTCAGGAGATCCGAGATCCGGCGATGCATCAACAGCTGCAGGATGATCTTGTTGAGCACCTATGGATACGCAGGGGCAACACGTCATAGATGCCTAGCGTGAACTAGGCCGAACTTGGCCGAAATATGTTGTATTTTCACTTCTAGCCGAACTATGTTTACTTTACGCCGAACTCTGTTTAAAATTTCGCCGAGTTTTGGTCTTAAAATGTTCTGTATTCATTGTATGACGAACTATGCCGAAATCTGGACGAACTTGAGCCGAATATGAGCCGAATTTGAGCGAAAACGGGCGACCGAACTCATTGTACGCTGAAGGAAATGGCGCATACCAGAAAAACTTGCGCCGTCTGGCCAAAGTTTGGTCCGGATTTCGGCCTGGGTACGCCCAGCGAGTGGAGATGCTCTTAGATCCATATTCTAACACACAAGCTCTCAACATATCTTCGAGTATTTGGTTTACTCGCTCCGTTTGTCCATCAGTCTGAGGGTGATAAGCTGTGTTAAAATCCAGTCGGGTTCCTAATTCTTCTTGGACTTTCTTCCAAAACCTCAAGGTAAACTGAGTTCCTCGATCCGACACAATGTTCTTGGTGACTCCATGCAAACTGACTATTCTAGCAATGTACAACTCTGCTAGCTTCGAACTCTGGTAAGTGGTCTTGACAGGTAAGAAATGGGCTACCTTAGACAGTCTATCTACTATAATGGTCTTGACAGGTAGGACCAGTGAGAGGTGGGGAGTGGAATGGTGTGAAGAAATTGTGCGGCAGAGGCATCTATTTATATCATGGCGAGGGACCGAATCTGCAGGGTAGCTCGTTTGGTCGGTGTTACAATGAGCTACTAGCATGTCGCGGGGCTAGGCGATACAGCGTCTCTGGCGGTGCTCAATGGCTTGATGGCGCGGCAAGGGCGTGGTTTGGTTCTGAACGCGGTGCTCGAAATGCACCGACGATGTTTTTAACGACGCACATGTGCTCCTGGTCGCGCGACGGCGAACGGGCATGTCTGGTGGTTTCCTAGGACGATGGTGATCGCAGTACGGGCGGCGGCGGGCGCAGCTGCGGCGCGAGCGGTAGCGCGGCGGCTCTGGCGTGTTTTCGGCATGGCAGGATTTAACCGGCGCGCTGTTTCCGTGGTCCACGGCTTGGCAGCCGAGGGCTGGGGTGGCGGACGATGCCCGCTCCCGACATGGTGGCTAGGCGCTGGCGATGTCTTTGGCTAGCTTGCCATGGTTTACCGGCAAAAGTGGTTTCGCATGCAGGACATGGAGCAATGGGCAGGGTTCTAGCCTGTTTAATGCGATGGTTGTCACTAGGGGAGACAAGGATGATCAAAGGGGGACAAGGTTTGGGGTGATCACTGCTTAAAACAGTGAAGTTTGGCCAAGTTTGATTTGTGTCTCCAGGTGTTTAATGAAATGGCCGCAAGAGATTTATATTTGAATTTTTGGATGAAACTTGGTGAGTACATTGGTCACACACTGGGTAGAATCTGGTTGTTTGGATTTGTCAAGGTGAACTGGTTTGGTTCGGTTTTGAGAAATGGTGATCTTACCATATGAACTAGATTCAATTTTTAAATGTCATTTGAATAGGGTTGCCAAATGTTTCTGTGGGTTTGCAAGGTGAGCTTGGGTTCACTTGTACTTGGTCTAGCAAGGGGTGAAAAGAATTGGATTTGTTTCTGTTAGAACTCTTGGACTAGAAACACTCAAAGTGATCTAGTGAACAAGATTGGCAAAAATGACCATTTGTTTATATGGTTTGTTTTTGAATTTCTCTTCATTTGATTCTGCTTGGAAATGATTTAGATGATGTTGTTTTCATCTTTAAACCAATCCTTGCCATTCATAACAATCCAACAAGTCATTGCAAGCATTCATGCATTCATCACACACATGTATTCATATTGATTTTAATTAACAAAAGTTTTTGTTAACCCTAAATTTAGGTGATTGGAATTTGATAACCTTGATTATTATTTTTGGGATGTTACAAACCTTCCCTCCTTAAACAAAATCTCGTTCCGAGATTTGAGAAGAGAGAAAACTAGGATTTAAATACAGATGGGTACTTCGGGATATGTCAGGTCATTGTTGATCTCTATGGTTCTGTGATCAATATTCTTGAAAACTTCGGTCTTCTCCGGGATTTCTAGGCATTTGCGAAGTAACGAGATATGAAACACATTATGCACGGCTGACATCTACTTTGGCAGTTCCAGCTGATAAGATACTTCTCCTCGGCGATTCAAAATATTGAAGGGTCCGATATATCTAGGGGCTAACTTTCCTTTGAATTGGAAACGTTGCATTCCTTTCAAGAGTGACACTTTGAGATACACAAAATCTCTGATATTGAAGGCTAGGTCTCGACGTCTCTTGTCGGCATAACTCTTCTGCCTGGATTGGGCGGTCTTAAGGTGCTCACGGATTTTGTGAACTTTCTCTTCGGCTTCTTTAAGGATGTCGGGTCCAAAAATCTGACTCTCTCCTACTTCCGACCAATTCAAAGGGGTATGGCACTTCCTTCCATACATGAATTCAAATGGGGCCATTTGCAAACTGGCTTGGTAACTGTTGTTGTATGAAAATTCTGCGAAAGGCAGACAGTCTTCCCATTTAGATCCATATTCTAACACACAAGCTTTCAACATATCTTCGAGTATTTGGTTTACTCGCTCCGTTTGTCCATCAGTCTGAGGGTGATAAGCTGTGCTAAAATCCAGTCGGGTTCCTAATCCTTCTTGGACTTTCTTCCAAAACCTCAAGGTAAACTGACTTCCTCGATCCGACATAATGTTCTTGGTGACTCCATACAAACTGACTATTCTAGCAATGTAAAACTCTGCTAGCTTCGAACTCTGGTAAGTGGTCTTGACATATAAGAAATGGGCTACCTTAGACAGACTATCTACTATAACCGGTGATAGAGTCATTTCCCCTACTAGAGGTAGACAAACCGGTGATAAAATCCATTCCAACTGAATCCCATTTCCATTCCGAAATCTGCAATAGTTGCAACAATCCTGCGGGTCTCTGATGTCCCGCCTTGACTCTGACATATATCACATTTGGCTATGTAGCTTCCGATTTCTCGCTTCATCTTATGCCACCAAAATTGCTCCTTCAAATCCTGATACATCTTGGTTTCTCCAGGGTGGATAGAATAAAGAGTATCGTGGGCCTCTTTTAAAATAGCTTGTTTCAATTCTAAATCTGTTACGTCCTTTGTACCACAAAATTCCTTCATCTTCGGTGAATCCGGGTACTTTTCCTGTACCGATACGACGTTCTATTCCGTCGATACTAGCATTTCCTTTCTGCGCCTCCTTGATCTGATTGATCAAAGTGGGTTGAAGTTCTATGCTAGCCAAAAATCCTTCACTTACTAGCTCCATTCTGAAATCTTCCAACTCCTTGTGCAAACTTGGTTGCTCCTTCAGAATCATGAAGTTCAAGCGATACGGCAATCTGCTAAGAGCATCCGCTACCACATTGGCTTTGCCGGGGTGATAGTGAATGTCAAGATCATAGTCCTTGATTAGCTCTATCCATCACCTTTGCCTCATATTCAGCTCCTTCTGAGTGAAAATATACTTCAGGCTCTTGTGATCTGAATAAATTTCACAACGGTTACCCATGAGGTAATGCCGCCATGTCTTCAAGGCTAAAACTACGGCTACTAGTTCGAGATCATGGGTATGCTAATTCTGCTCATGTTTCTTCAGTTGTCGGGATAGATATGATATTACTTTGCCTTCTTGCATTAGCACACATCCGAGACCGATCTTGGATGCGTCACAAAACACATCAAAAGACTTCGTGATATCCGGCATGATCAAGATTGGGGCTAAGATCAATCTCTTCTTGAGCTTTTAAAAATTTGCTTCACATTTGTCAGTCCATTCAAACTTCTTATTTTTCTTCAACAATTGGTTCATGGGTTTTGCGATGCTCGAGAATCCTTCTACGAACTTGCGGTAATATCCCGCTAATCTGAGAAATGCACAAACTTGGGTTTGTGTGGTTGGGGCTTGCCATTTTTCAACATCCTTAACCTTGACAGGGTCAATAGCAATTCCTCCGGCTGACACAATATGTCCGAGCAATCCTACTTCCTGTAACCAGAATTCACATTTGCTAAACTTGGCATACAACTGATGCTCCCTAAGGGTTCCAAGGATGGTCCTCAGGTGTAGCTCATGTTCTTCTGATTTGGAATAGATCAGAATGTCATCGATGAAAACAACGACAAACTTATCTAGGAAGTCCATAAAAATCTTATTCATGAGGTTCATGAAATAAGCGGGGGCATTGGTTAATCCAAAAGACATGACAATGTACTCATACAATCCATATCTAGTGGTAAAGGCAGTCTTTGGAATATCCTCTGCGCGAATCTTGAGTTGATGATAATCAGTTTTAAGATCAATCTTAGAAAACACTTTCGCACCAGTCAACTGATCAAACAAATCTTCTATCTTCGGCAGTGGGTACTTGTTCTTAATGGTGACATCATTCAGCTTCCGATAATCCGTGCACAAACGGTTACCTCCATCTTTCTTATCCACAAACAAAACATGTGATCTCCATGGCGACGCACTTGGTTGAATTAGTCCTATCTCCAGCATAGCATCCAGTTGCTTCTTCAGCTCCACTAATTCAGACGGGTTTATACTATAAGGTCTCTGGGCTATGGGTCCGGTTCCAGGGATTAGTTCAATGATAAACTTGATATCCTGATCTGGGGGCATACCGGGCAATACATCTGGAAATACGTTGAAGTATTCACAGACTACTCTAACTTGGTCAATGGTTGGTTGGGCTAGACTCTTGTTGCACTTGAATTGACGGGGCAAGGTTTCAGATACATGCTCTACTGATACTCCAGTGGTACTGGTCATGGTTATGGCTTTTTTGGCACAGTCGATTAATCCTTTATGTTTCGACATTTAATCCATTCCTAGTACTACTTCCAAACCTTTGGTTCCAAGTACTATTAGATTAGCATAAAAATCTATGCCATGGATTCTGATAGGTACGGCCTTGCAAATTTGTCTAGCTTTGGTGGTTGAACCAGGTATTTGAACTATCATAACATGCTTCAATTTTGTTGGTTGAATCTTACTAGTGCATGCAAATTCTGCTGTAACAAACGAGTGCGATGCTCTAGAATCGAACAACACTCTTGCAAGTACCGAGTTAATAGAAAACATACCCAGCACGACATCTGACGCTTCTTGGGCTTCTTCAGCATTCATGTGAAACAGACGACCGTTGCGGTTGAGCGAATTTCCTGGGGCAAATCTTCTTCCAGGCTGAACACGATAACCGTCTGAATAAGGGCATTCACATTTACGCCTCAAGAAACTTCTTAGGGCACTCATTGGAGTAGTGACCCTTGCTTGATTCATAACAAGTCACCGAGACTTGTCCTTTCCTGCAACAGCACAACATTGCTTCCATCCTTGGGGCGATTGGTGTTGTTGGCGACATTGTTGTTGTTGAACTTGGGCGGTGCACGATTGAAGTTGTTGGGGTTGCCGGGGTTGTTGTTGTGGTTTCCTCCGGGCCTTGGGTTTCCTTCTCCACGGTTGGGATAGGTTGGACGGGTCATCGGGGGTCTATTGTTTCTTGGGGCAAATCCTGTAGACGGATTGGGGCGATATTTTGGGGTATGGTGGGTTTCTGGTTGATGCATCATTCGACGCTTGCGATTCTCATTGGCTTGGTTGATCTTGCATTCCATCTGAATGGCAGAATCCACTAAGGCTTCAATGTTAGCAAATGGAATATTGACTAACACTGTCTGCATCTCATCATGCAGACCATTCAAGAATCTCTCCCTGGCTTCAGTGTCAATCTCATCTGGGGCATACCTAGCTAATGACAGAAATTTGTCACGGTACTCAACTACTGTCATCCTCTATTGCTTTAATTCTCTGAATTCATCTCTCATCCTCTTGATTAAACCCGGTGGCACATGGGTTCTGCTAAACTTGAGTTTGAATTTATCCCAAATCATCATCTGTCCTCCATTCATGGCGCGAACGCTGTTCCACCAAGCTCTTGCATCTCCTGCCAGATAGTGGGTGGCAAACAGTACTTTCACATTTGCCTCCATTTCTGTGACTTCTAAGTTGTTCTCCATGGTCTGCAGCTAGTCATTAGCATCTAATGGTTCTTTAGACTTACTAAAGATGGGTGGATTGGTGTTCTGAAAGTTTTTGAGCTTGGATCTATGGTTGTCCTGGTTTCCATGGTCTTGAGTTGTTGTTGGCCATCTGAGCTATGTGTTGGAGGGTGGCTAGGTTGGCTTGACGTTCGGCTCTTTCAGCTTCGTGGTCTAAAACCAACATTTGCAAGATTTGCAGCATCGAGTCCGGGGATGAACTGCTTCCTCCGCGAGGCATCTAATGATTGAGATAGATCATGAGACAGGAGGAAAATTTCTAAGGTTCGGTGTTTTGTTTTTGAAAAGTTTTAAAACTTTGAGTTTGACCCAGGTTTTGCTAACTAGCAACTTGCTTTCATTCATTCATTCATAGCACACGATACAAACACACACCACAACAAGGAAACAAATGGTTTTAAGAACCATTCTGTAAAACTACGATACAATGGGACCGGATACAACTCACTAACGCTAGTGCTCAAGTGCTACTACTCATCGGAATCAGTGTCTTCATCATCATCAATGAAGGCGGAGTCATCGTCATCGGTGTAGAAGTCCATAGCTTGGTCCTCTAGGAAGTCATCATCATCATTGAGGTAGGAGTAAGGGTCTCCACGGATATCTTCCCCTGCATTCTCCCACTCCTCAAGCTGCATGTCCCGCTCATGGATGGTCTCCTCCAAGTCTGTCACTTTGTGACGAAGGCGAGCAATAATGCGATCCTTCTTGTCAAGCTGACGGTGACGTGACTGACGATCCTTCACAAGCATGGCGATGGTCTGGTCCTTCTTGACGGCGATGGCATAGTTGTGGTTAGCGTAGGCGCGGGCATTGTCCAACTCCTTCTGCCTGTCATACATCATGAAGCTGAGATGCTCCACTTGATGCTTCAGCTCCGGGTGACGTGGTACCTCCAATGGCTGTCCCATAGCATCACGCCTTGGGTAATACTCAAAGCGTGTGCCCTTGATCTGATTGATGCTTTGCCCACACAGACGGATAAGAGCTTCCTGTATAGCCCTGGTGAGTCCATCTAGCCAGTTGTTCTCTCTTAAGGTGAACTGTATTCCCTCTGAGGTAGGGGCTTCAATCTTCCCTCTGAGACTTGCAACAATCAGCCATTGCAATTCTCCTCCTAACTGATCGTTGAGCTGGGCTCCGAAGAACTCGGGGTGCGGGCGCTCCAGAAGTTCCGAGAGTTGGTCCAAATCACGCTCAAAGATAAGCTCTCCTCCATTGCCCAACTGATAGAACTTGCTATACTTCACGTCCATCTATAAGAATATAGGATGAGTAAGTTAGTAGAGTGATCAAGTGTGTTAAATTTTATGTAAGTTTGCAAGAATTTTTTTGAGGAACATGAATTTTGATGAAAGAATCTAAGTGGTAAGAATGAGAATAGGTTTTCATAAATACTCGCTTCTTTTGTTTTGAAACTAAGTTTTTGATTCAAGCGTCCATTCTTAACTAGGGTCTCCTATGGTCAGGATGGCTCTGATACCAACTTGTCAACACCCGGATTTTTAATCCCAGATGCCTGTTTTGCCATACATCGCAATCCCAGGATTACCATTTTTGCGAGACATAACAAATTGGTACCATAGTTCATCATCCATTACAAACCATAATAAAGGTCTTACAAACATAGGATCTCATGATCCAATCGTAATACAATCAACGCAGCGGAATAATATAATAACGGTAGCGTGGTCGAAACTTCATCTTCAGGGTCACAGGCAATGCTAACGATGGGGGATGATCCTAGTTGTCGTAGACGTTCTGTTGTCCATCATCCTGGTAGTCCTCCTCATAGTCTGGCCATAGGAATAGCCAGGGACAAAGCCATGAGTAATCTTTAAGTACTCGCAAACTATCACTAACAGGTAAAGGGGTTTCAAGTAGGAATCCTAAGCTCAAGGTTGTTTTGCAAAAAGCCAGGTTTATCTCTAGCTGAGTTTAGAAGTAAAGAAAACTAGTTTAATGTTTTATAACATCAAGTGGAAACTTAGTTTTCATGTTCACAACCCTGTTGTGGTGAAGTCAAAGTCATGATTCATTTCATAAGTCATTTTGAAAACATCGGCGACGTGAATAAAGATGGCCACCCAACTGCATAACCGTGGACGCGGCTATTCGAATAGTTTGACACTCTGTAGAGGTGGTACATTTTCACCATAACATTCGATACATCCGTCAGGAACAATCCTGATCCACCATACTCAGTATGCGGATAATCAATCCTAGTGAAGACTAAAGCTCGGTGTCGTGCCAACACTTGGAGAGACCTTAGCTCATTTGCACAAGATTGAGAAGCAACGGATTTGCACGCTTGCCTTGCTCTTACTCGCACTCTTGCTTAGAAGCTTTGAACTCTCTTTTGTATTGGTATATTTCCCTTTCTTTTGCCTTTTTTTGAAGTATCTCTTTCTTTCTATGCTATGGAGTCAACTTTTGCTATTGCGTATGCACTATCACTATGCAAGAGCAAGCGCACAATGCTTTGACAAACACAAAATGAGCTACTCTCGATAGGTTAGGTAACACAGAAAGGAAGAATGGAGGTTGACAAGGGTGGTGCAAGTTATACCTTTTAGTGATGTCGAACTTGCAACCGTGGTGGAAGGGAATGGTTTGAGGTCCGCGGTGTCGATGTCGAGCGCGATGAGTTGTTGCGGAAGCTTTGTTAGATGACAGACACACACGGAACGCAAACACACAAAGGAAAAGAGGTTAACAAAATTTGTACCGGGCCGGAGACTGGTGTATGCGGGCGGAAACTCCGGGCGGGGCAGCACGAAGAATAGATCGAGTTCTTGAGCGGAAATTCGGCCCTTCAAACCTCAAATCCAAAACAATTTGACCAAATTGGGTTGGGAAACGCAGGTGTAAGAGCATGTGGGCCCCCATGTGTGGTTTTGGTAATTAATGACAATCTTTATGGACTAATGTGTGTATTAAGTTGCACTTGTAGGATTTGTCCATTGGCATCACTTGAAGCATGTGTTAGCTTCAAGGTAGGTGATATGAAGAAGAAGTGTTTTGCAAGCTCAAAATGCGCCATCTCTAGAAGATCTCATGTTTGATGCTTGCCATCCTCGATGGTCATGGATCGATGAAGAGCAATCAAGAAAGGTGTTCCATCTTGAGGAGGGCAAGATCGTCTACATCGAGCTCAAGTGGAATGCTCAAGGCAAAGGTATAATCTTAATAGGTTTTTCCTTCTGCCGGTCTCATGTTGTTAGTTGGGGGACCGGGTTTAGGATAGATAGCCGTACTATCAAGAGGGGCTCTCGAGTGAGTAACTCGATCATATCGTTCGGAGAGAGCTCAAACCTTTGCATACTTAGCATCATCGTATTTGGTTGTTATATGGATCTTATCCTTGTGAGGCTCTAGAGCTTGTGGTAATATTCATGACAAGCTCTAGTTCATCAAAAACGGATTTCCCTTTTGTATCTTGTCGCGTTTTTTATCTTGGTGGTCTTCCGATTTCTCACCAAGGGAGGTATCTCAAGTTATAATACATCAAATATTCTCACTTGGTGATAACCAATATTTTCAATTTTTGTTGGGTAGCTCTTGTTGTCCTCTTTCCAACAAAATTGGTTTCGGGTCAATCGGAGTTTCCTAGCCCAAGTTATGAACATTTTAATATTGCCTTTATTTGATTTGAAAAAGAAAAAGATAAATTCAGGTTTTTGGGCCGAGCGGTAGTACCGCTGGGTACTACTGGCCCATCTGTCTTGCGCTCTCGGCCATCTGCCTCGCCCGGTGGCCTCGCTTGGACTACTGGCGGCCTAGCCCGATTACTAGCCCGGCCCGACTTCGAGCCTAGCAGGCTCCATCGTATTTGGCTCTCAGCCCTCCAGCATCATTGCCGCTTCTCCATTGGCCTCATTGCTTCCTTTCAGGCCTCCCGATCCCTCCCTGCTGCGCTCTCCCGCCTCACTTGCTTGCTCTCCGAGCGATGCTTGCTGGCCTCCTGAGCTATTTGTTCATGGTAGTGTGACTAATCGCCCATTTGGTACTGCCCAATTTGGTCATATTCTCCAACGGGCAGAATTTCTCAGCCCTATTTAAGCCTCCTCTCTTTGTCTTTTTTAGTTAGCTCTTCTCCCTCTTTTCTCAAGCCTTGCCCCTTTGTGTTAATCTCTTTGAGCTTGATTTCTCTCCCTCCCTCCAATGATTCTTGCTCATATTTGAGAGGTAGAGAGAGGAGATCTAGATCTACAATTTGACCTAACCAATTCATCTCTGTGAGTGAATATTTGGGATCTAGATCTTGGAGGATTTTGTGTTCTCTTTGTGTTCTTCCTCTCTTGTTTCCCAATAGCTTTAGTAGCTTTGTTGGAACTTTTTCGAGAAAACGCAAAGGATTCTTTGCGTTTTATTTCATTGAAAAGGTAGGATTTGGTACACACCTCCTAAGAGGTTACAGTTATCGTTTATTACAGGGGGTTACATCAGTGTACATCCCAAGTCGTTGGCCATACATCCCTGAGGCCCTTGGCTCCCGCTGTGATCCATGACGCCGCCTCCTCTTTGATTTTGCATCTCGAGTTCTTGATTGAGAATTGCCGTTGTCAAAGACACGATCATTCCGGTGTTTCCACACCATCCACAGTGTCGGAAAGTCGAGTAGCGAGTCCCTTCGCATCCCCTTTGGCGTGTGTTGTCTCACGAAGACCACCGATCGGTCGTGGGCTCGTCGATGGTGGGCCGAGTCATGCGTGTCTGGGCGAGGAACTTCGTGCGGATCTGCAGCGTGAAGGGCGATGGTGGTGCTGAATTGTCTCTGGCGCCTGGTCGCAAAGGAGACATCGATGGTGGTGCCGCAGACCTCGTCGTGCCAATCTATCCGCCGTCCAGCATCGATCCAGGGCCGCGATCCAGTGGAAGAATTTTACCTTGGGGGGTGCCTAGCTCTTCCAAATCAATTTCCAGGCTGCGCTTCTGACCGAGCCGTGGAATGTTGCCAGGTAAGCAGATTTGGCAGTGTACACCCCATCCTCGGTCCACTTCCAAGCCAGTCGGTCGGCTTCGTTGTGGAGGTGTGTGTGCTCAACCATGTGCCAGAGTGCGATGTATTGCCCAATCTCATGAAGGCCGATGACACCGGTGATGTCTCTTGCCCAATTGTTGTTTGTGAGCTCGTCGGCCACCGTTCTTGAGTTGCGGCGTCTTTTGGGAATGCATTGGTATAGCAGTGCTGCAATCTCGCGGACGGCACGTCCTTGGATCCACCGATCCTCCCAGAAGCGCGTCGTCCTCCCGTCGCCTAGCTCCATGGTGGTAGATGCGAAGAAGAAGTCTTTTTCCTCGGTCGAAAACTGCAGGTCCAGGCCGTGCCATGCACGGTTCTCATCCGTTCGGCTCAACCATTGCCACCGGAGGCGCAGCGCTAGGCCCGTGCGCTCGAGGTCTTGGACTCCTAGTCCGCTGTACGAGGTTGGCCTGCAGACCCGCTGCCAGTTAACGTGGCAGCTTCCTCCATTGGCTGCAGCTCGCCCCTCCCATAGGAATCCTCGCTCAATCCTTTCGAGTTGTTTGATGGTCTTCTTTGGTAGGTCGAGAACCAACATCTGGTGCAGGGGGATCGTTCCGAGCACAGACTTTACGAGGGTGAGTCTACCCGGCTTCTGCATCAGACGTGATCTCCAATGGGGGAGCCTGTGTGCCACGCGATCAACAAGCGGCTGAAGTTGGGCAGTTGTTGGGCGGCGGATGGTAAGCGGGATACCTAGGTATGTGATGGGGAGTGGGGTAATTGGGCATCCGAGCTGCAGCACTGGTGCGGCCTCCTCGGCCTCGCACCTGATCAGAGTCGCGGAGCTCTTTGCATAGTTGATATGTAGTCCAGATGCACGTCCAAACGCCTGGAGGATTCCCTTGACTGCCTCGATGTCGCCCTCTGTAGGGTGATAAAATAGGATCACATCGTCCGCGTACAGGGAGATGGACGGGATCGCCCGCTGGTGGTGGAGCCGCTGCATGATACCAAGCTCGATGGCGTACTTGATAAGCCTGCCCATCGTGTCAACCGCAAGGACGAAGAGTTGCGGCGACAGCGGGTCTCCCTGTCTCAATCCTCGACGGTGCCAGATGGGTGGGCCGGGATCACCATTCATGAGCACTCTTGTGCTTGCCGAGGAGAGTAATATTGCCAGCCAAGCGAGGAATTTGTCGCCGAACCCGTACTGCCTTAGGACCTCGAAGAGGAAGGGCCATGAGAGCGAGTCGAAGGCGCGTGCCAGATCGAGCTTAAGCAGCACCCGCGGCGCACCCAGTTTGTGCAGCAAGCGGGTAGATTGTCGTACTAGCACGAAGTTATCGTGAAGGCTCCTCCCGGGGATGAAGGCATTCTGAACCGGGCTGACCAGATGGGCCAGCCTTGGCGCGAGACGAAGCGAGAGTGTCTTGGCAAAGATTTTGGCCACCAGATGAATAAGACTAATAGGCCTATAGTCCCCTAGCTGGCTGGCATCTGCGCGCTTGGGCAAAAGCGTCAGCAGGGCTTGGTTAAGCTTGGAAAACCCACGGCCTCGAAGCTCAAAGGGCTGCTGGAATACCGCGATGAAGTCTAGCTTGACCGTAGCCCAGCACGCGCGCAAGAATTCGACGGTAAAGCCGTCCGGTCCAGGTGCCTTGCGCATAGGAAGGCTTTTGATGGTGTTCCAAATCTCCTCCGCACTGAAGGGGGCCTCTAGGTCATCAAGCGTTGTGGGCTCGATGAGGTGCGCCAGGTCCAGCGTGCAGTCTCGGCCCACATCCGTGCCCAGCAGCCCATCAAGTGATGGAATGCGGCCTCAGCCATGTCGCGGTGGTCGGAGAGGATCTGGTCGTCAACAGAAAGGGTGTGGATGGTGTTCTTCTGGCGCCTGTATGTGCGCCTGTTTGTTGGAACTTGAGAGTGAAGGATTGGAGATCTTCGTGGTGTTCTTGCCATTTGCATTAGGTGCATCGGTTTGAGTTCTTCTCGGAGGATTTGGTTGGTGAAATTCATTGAAGCTTGTCCCTCTTGGGTTCTTGGACCCTAGACGGTTGTGTGTCCTTTGTGGTGTGTTCTTGGGGCCTCCAATTAAGGTGTGAAGCTATCCTCAAGTTTGTGGCCTTGGTGGCGTTTATTGAGAGCCTCCAATTAAGTTGTGGAGATTGCCCCAATCTTGTATGGGTTTGGTGATCGCCCTCAAGTGTCCCATAGTAGATCGGGTGCTTGCCGTGCGGCGGGTGATTGAGAGAATAGGGTGAGGCCTCTTGTTGCGTTGGTGGTCTTAGTACCGCCCACCCCTCCAACGAGACGTACTTCCATTGTGGAAGGAACTCGATAAAATATCGTCGTCCCCGCGTGCCTCGGTTATCTCTATACCCGAGCTCTTTACTTATGCACTTTATATTGTGATAGCCTTCGTGCTTGAAGTTATCTATCTTGCTATTATATTGTTGCTTGTCTTGCTTAGCATAAGTTGTTGGTGCACATAGGTGAACCTTAGTATATATAGGCTTTGTGCTTAACAAAAGAAAACGATAGTTTTATTCCGTCATTGTTAAGCTCATCTTATAAAAGTTTTAAACCGCCTATTCACCCCCCCTCTAGGTGGCATCCGTGATCTTTCAGCGGGTATATGGTAGACCAACTCTAAAGACAAGTTTCTATTGGACCAAAACCACAATCAACTCACCAAAATGAGAGATTGATCCAAAAGCAATTTGGGGCAATATTTTTGGTTTTTTCAAATTTATGGTGGAAATCGATGAACGAAGTCAAGTCCGTGGCAACCAAAAGGTGCTGATACGAGTTGATGTGGGATCTCTTGTGAGATTGACCCTAGGGTGACCCGATCTTCACGGATTTGAGGCGGGTAGTGAGGGGAAACACAATGAACATGATGAACTCAACCCAAATTGCAAGATAAAGATACAAACGCACGCAAACACACCCGATTCGATTTGCTCCCTTTGGTTCGAACAACCAATCCAATAGAATCCTCGACAAGGACCTTGCGGTAGAATCACCAAAGGAGAGATCGGCAAGCGGATGATAGAATCCAAATCATAGGAGAGAGTAGAAACCAAGTAGAATCCCAAAGGGGAGAGACCTACACTACTAGAATCCTTGACAAGGAGAGATCAAGCACTTGAGGAGGATCTTGACGACTTGGAGACGAACACCGAACTTCAAGGCCTTGTACAACTCATAGATTAACTATTGAGAGGGGTTCCCATCTAGGGTTAGGCACATGCCTTCATTCATCATCTCTAGGGTTTCAAGGAGAGAGTGGGGGCATATTTATAGGCCAGCCACAAGCTAGGGGTAGTTTAGGCATAAACAGGAAATTTTGGGCGTTACATGGGCCATGCCCAGCTTCTAGGCTTGCAGGCCTGTTCACTTGGGGCGGAGACTTCTGTGCTGCTTCAGCTGCTTTCTTCTTTCTCCTCTTCCAAGCCTCTTGCTTGGGTGTCTTGGCTCCTGGTGCCTCCTCGTCTCCTCCTCTTGGTATCTTGGTCATGGACCTAGCCATACCATGGCGATTCATCTCAAGTAGGATCCCATTTACAAGATAACCCATGGAAGGCACAAGAGGGAACGAGTTCACCCTAGTAAGAGTGGTTGGTGTAGCATGATGCGGTCCAAAGGTGGATGTCATGTGTTGGGCTGCATCACATCCTCTTGAACTCGGCTTGAGTTTCTCCAAATTTGTTCATCTTGACATGTCTCAAAGGCTTCACAACGGCTTCGAAATTCTCCTCGGATGACAAAGTGACTCGCTCTTGTCATGTATGGTCCTTCATCATCATCGTCTTGTAGAGGAGGTTGACGACTCTCACCGATCCTATCCATGTTGCAACAAAGCAAGGATTGTATTGGTGGTTAGCCTTTTACCTCATCTTGTGGAATATAATTGGACAAGTAGCCACATTTGAAAACCAACGACTTGCAAAGTGAAAGCGCAAAAAAACCTCACACTAAAAACAACTAAAACTCTCAAAAGCTTTATGGTGGTAGGTTAGGATGGTGGAAAACCAAATGGAACAACCAAAAAAAAGGATGTTAAAAGTGGGTAAGATCCAAAAATTCAAAGCAAAAGGTTACTATCTACAAAAACACAAAACACACACGTGGAGAAGAACAGGGTTGACACGACTATGGAAAATGAGCTAACAAAACCTATCAAAACTAATCTCGGTTGTCGTGCCAACGCAAGAGAGACGGTAGCTTGTTTGCCAAAAGAAGATAAGCAACGGATTTGTGCATTTGCCTTGGTCGCTCTATCTCTTTTGCTTGCAAGCTTGAGACTATGCTATGGGAGACTATGTATCTTTTGCTATTTTTTAATTCTTTTTCTCCCTTCTATGCTATCAAGTTAACTTCTGTATTTGCTTACACACGCTCACTATCCAAGAACAAGTGCACAATGCTTAAGAAAACACAAAATGAGCTATTGTCATAGGATAGATACACATAAAGGAAGACATGGGGTTAACAAGGTGAAGCAAGTTATACCTTTGGTATAGTCGATGACGCACTTGCAACCGGTGTTGGGGGAAGATGTTTGGGTGTTGCGGTGTCAGAGAGCGCGGGATGAAGTTGTTTGTGGAAAGCTTGTTGTTAGTTTGGGCGACGCGTACACGAAACACGAACAAACAGGAGGAAAACTATCAAAATCTGGGGCAACTGCATCTTTCGGCGGTGAGTCTGGCCGGGCCGGTCCTGGCGCCAAAATTTCCAGCGACGAAGTCAGCATGCTGGAAATCTCGCCGAACGGTTCGGTGGTAGTTGGTCCGTCGGATCTCAGGCCGAATTGAGTTCGTGACGAACACAAAAAGTCAAACTCGAGAGATTCTTCGAAAATTGTCCATAATTGGGATGAAGGAAGGTCATGGGAGGTAGATCGACACCAGATGCAACAAATCTATGGACCAAAGTCACTAAAAACTCACCAAATCTAGAGATTGATCTGAAGGTATTGGGGATTTTTTTGGGGAGATTTTCAAATTTATGGTGGATAGAAGAAAATTGGGGCGAAATTCATGATGAACGAGTCTCTTGATACCAATATGTTAGGGGGTGACCTTGGGGTTGGCCTGCTCTTTCATGATTTTGAGGGATTCACGGTGAATTCGTGGGAGGGGAGGGAGGAGAGGAACACGACGAACTCAACACGCGAAGAACTCACAAGAACACACTCAAAACACAAACACGATACATAGTCGGTGGCTACCGATCCAACTCAATCCAACAAGGATCGGGGTTGGTCAAGGATCTTTCTCGAACCGTGCCGACACGGTGAGGGCAAGATGCTTGGTGACATCTTGACAACTTGGCTAGAGCTCACTCAAAACCAAGGCCTTATACAACTTAGACGCAATCAAGCAAAATCCAATGAGGTTGTTGATATTAAGGGCCTCCTTTACTAAGGAGGATGAGACCAAACTAGAGATTCCACAATAGGGGTTTTCTTCTAATTCTAATATCAAGTCTAAGTCAAAGGATGAGTCATAGGGGCATATTTATAGTGCTAAGGGCGAAAATTCAGGGCATCAAACCCAGAGCTGTGCGCAACCAGGAGGTTTCAGCGATAAGTCCGGCGGGGACGGAGTTGGCGCAGCCAATGTTCGGCGGTCCGGTGGGACCCAAGTGAGGATTTGATCTTCGGGCTTGATTCGATCGTCGAGCATCGAACTGGTGTTCTGTAAGCGGTTTCGGCGGGGGTTGGGCTCGGCCGGTGAAGCATTTGGCGGTGGGGTCAGCGGGTCGGGCCTGAGACCGGTTTTGCTTGCGATTTCGGCGGTTGGATTCGGCTGGCCGAACCTGGCGCCGACTTCAGCTGTTGCTCTATCTTGCGTGTGCTTGGCTCCTTCTCTTGGCATTCCTTCTTGGGGTTCATAGTTAAGGATACACAAGGTATTAGCATGAAGTAGCAGGTCGTTCAAAGAAAAGTCAAAGTCACACATAGAGAGGAGCGAGTTCACCTTATCGTGTAGGAGTTTGGCTCAAGCACGGGTCATCGGTCCACTTGTGGGACTTGGCGTAGTAGATGGAGTAACGTCGATAGGACGGGCTACATCAGGTGGCCTCCAAGAGTAACAAGCTCTCAAGTTACACTTGAACACAATCAATGAGGAGAGCTCAATCAATGCAATGTCAATTGTAGACGCGGTGCACAAACTCCTCACACCTTACCAAGAGCAACACATGCCCAAGTCAATGAGATGCCAACGAACAAAATGGGCATCAACTAGTGATCACAACTGCAACCTTCCCACCATGGCCAAGGGGGCTATAAATACCCACTACACAAAAAACTAGGTGTTGAAAAGATTCTGTCAAGGTGTAGGTTTAAACCAACCTTTTGGACTGACCAATCTTCTGGACTAGTTTAAGGTGAAAGAACAAATCCTGGTGCTATAGGGAACAATCCTGGTGCTTTCAAGATGCATTCCACCAAATGAAGGACAAATTGGGAACAACCAATACTAGCAAGAGTTGCGCCATCTCATACAAAGAGAAGCCTCGGTGCAACAATGCTTTAAACCAACTCACTAAAGAGGTTTTATATGTCTTTCTTCAAACGCTTTCCATTACAAAAAGGAGAACAATTGAACCAAAATCCAGATGCCTCCGAGAAAATCATGGAGCCATTATGGTCTTGTTAGATTAATCGGCCACAACAAATCGGTTTAGGCCGACTGCTACAACTTCGGCAACATTTTTGGAGCACCTTCAATAAGAAGTTGAACAGTGTTGAAGCCTCATAGTATTGATCGCTAGGAACCTCCAAACTAACTAGAAGCACCCCAAACACAAAAGGGAACATGACAACATTCTCCCACTTGTGCTTCACCACAAAGAACATCGCTGCTGAAAAATTCAAACCGACTTCCCATAATCCTTGAGAGAAACATTCTCTTGAAGATCATCTTCGCTAGCCATCACATATGACGAGTCTTCAACCTTCTTATATATGTCTTCAATTGATGCTCGCCTTGAAGTTGCGTAGCTTGATGCCATCATCTTCATGTGCTCATCACCATTCAACATTGCAAGATGACCATCTCATCCTTGCTTTGAAGATCATTCTTGTATGAAGCACCTTCGAGGTTTATGACAACCCTCGGTGTACCTTGATGGTCATCAACACTCTAAGCGTGGCGTAAAGTGCCTATTGGGGGCGGCGTAGATTGAAATCCCCGTTGGGGGTATTCTGACATCCCCACTTGAGCTTTGGTGAGATTACACCATGAGGTGAATCTAACCCTCACACTTCCAAGCACATGGAGTATGGTTAGTTTGCAAAACATCTTTGACATTACTCAACAAGCCACTTGAATACTTGTGTTTCATCGCTTGAAGCGCTATCATGCTCTCTTGAAGTTTCATAAATCCATCATCGACTGATGGACCCTCAAGCTTCGAGTATATGTCCACTCATTGACACTTATTTTGAGTTTGCCATTATCAAGTTGATGACCGTCCAACACATAATGTCATTCATACTTAAGACTCATGAGATCATCCTTTTGATGCCATGCCATCTCACCAAATGGAACCTAGCCCACACACCTTTCTCATGTATAGCAAAGGGGTTAGTCCGTAAAAATGCAATTCACAATTGCTGACCATCACACTTGATAGCATTTATTACAAAAGGCACATCCTTCATCTACATGTATACCACCTCAAATTCGTCAGCGAATCTTATTTGGTCAACCTTCACCACTTTATAGCATTTATTACATGAGGCACATCCTTCAAGCTACATGTATACCACCATGAATTTGTCAGCGTATATTACTTGGTCAACCTTCATTTTTTGTTGCTCTACATGTTGGTTCACACCTTTTAACCCATTCTTTGATTTTCCATCTCCGCAAGACACGATGCAAGCTTCAAACTTCACTTGAGATTCATCCACACATGATGTGAATCATGGGCATGATTTCGTACTCATCCAATTGATGCAACCTCACCGAGTGGTACCTAACCCACACACTTTCCACACTCAAAAGGAAATGTTAGTACACAAATCTGGTTTTCATTAATCACCAAAATCAGTTAGCACAAGCCTAGGGACGTGATGTACTTTCATATAGATATATAGTCTAATATATGTTAAACCATATGTAGATCAACTGGATGCTGGACCTTGCAAGCGCTGGCATCCTCTCTTTTCTTTGTCAAGGACTGGCTGGTTTGATTCAAGTTGCCATGTTGTTTTGCTTTTAGTGTTCCATAATGTTTTTGCAATATGTTTTTCTTAGCAAACTATTCTTCCCTCTGTCCGCAAATAAGTGTCCTTCTAGCTTTTGTCCCAAGTCAAACTTTTTAAAAATTGATTAACTATCATATATATGACATCAAATCGGTATAATATGAAGCTACATCTCAAGGAAGATCTAGTGGTACTAATTTAATGTCATAAATGTTGCTACTTTTCCTATAAAGTTGGTCAACCTTTTAAAGTTTGACTTAGGTCAAAAGTTAGAAGTGCTATTATTTGTGGACGTAGAGAGTTTTACAATACTGCTATCATATGAGTGGAGATTTAGTATACATGGGCACCAGCGATCCTGCTTTAAAATAAATAAATCAAAAATCATATTTTTGAGTTCTAAAATATTTAAAAAACAAATCATTATGTAGCCTGTGATTTATACCACACACGTGCAAAAACTCAAATCAAAATAATGTGTATTTTGAGCTATACAAAAATGACAAAATTGTAGATTTATAGTATAGTGATTTCAAATAAAAAAAAAGTCACACTGTCATTTTTGTATAGCTCGGAATACAAAGCAATTTGAATTGAGATTTTGCACGCTTGTGGGATACATCATTAGCAACTTTTCGGATTTTCTTTAAAGATTTTTTGAAACTTATAAGTGTAGTTTTTAAATTTTTTAGTAAGCAAGGAGGAGCCAAAAGGACTTTCCGCAATCATATACTTTAGTTTAAATATTGTAGTGAGTAGGAACTTTTCTTTCGAACAGCCTGTTTTCCTTTGTTGTCCATCTCAGTGCTTTGTTTTACTCGTTGGTTCAAGAAGATCGAATGTACTTTCATCTGTTAAGTAAAATGCCATTATAAAAGAATGCTAAGTTGATTTACGACACTGCACAGGTTAGGTAACGACTCAAGTGGTGGCAGAATATCCGCAAGCTTGTTTACTTGTGCAATCTGCCAGGTAGATCTTGAACCAACTGAAGGTATATCAGTTGATGCATGTTCATTATTCTCTTCCAGCTCTAAGGCATGGGAAGGCCCTTTCCTTTGTTGTGACTGCCGCGACAAAAAGGATGCAATGGAAGGTAAACGACCGAGCGGCGTCAAGGTTCTGTGATCAATTGCAGCCAACCACCATTGTAGCTTCAGCAAACTCCCCTTTTTCATGTTTAGCGCCCTCGCGTTACAAAATTTTCGTTCAGTTTTAGGAGTTTGGGTCATTTAGGCTACATTTCTTAAGTTATGTGAGGAGCCAACAGTGTAAGTAGTACTTTTGGTAAAGAAAATGTGAAGCTAGTGAATAGAAGGTTCTTGTAGTCTTTTAGGCCTGAACAGACAGCAGCTTGCTTTTCGCGAGTTGAGTACTACTATAATAGTTCTATTATTCTTTATTTGTAACTTGTTGGCGCCTTCGCTAATATGTTTAGATTTTCTACATATAGTCTGAAGTCCAAACCTTGTATTGTTGGCGCCTTCGCTAATATGTTTATATTTTCTACGTATAGTCTGAAGTCCAAACCTTGTATTGTTAGGAATTATCACTGTTCAAAAAATCGGCCGATATGCCGATTAATCGTCCGATTTATCGCTACTCGAGGGTGTCTGATACGCCGATTTTATGATTTATCATCCGATTTTCCATTTTATTGTCCGATAAATCGGCCGATACGTTGAAAAATCGCCAATTTTTAACCGGCCGATAAATTATCGATAAGCAATATCCTTAACATTGGGAATTATTATGCCCATTTTGCTTTGTTTATAAGTAGTCAACTATTTGTACTTGTTATTGAATACGATGATTCGATTAGAGAACCTTTGTATGCAAATTTGTCCTTAGTTGGAGGTTGTGCTACGCACATTGTTAAGATGACCGTGTCATATGCATAAAGATGCTAGCTGTGGCTAACCAAAAGTGTTAGATTATGAGTTTGTCTTGTATTACAAGTTGGTTAGGCTGGCCGAGTCGGTTAGTGTTTTGGCTGAGTCTGTTGTGACTCTAGCCTCATATATACTCTGTTGTGACTCTAGCCTCATATATACTCCTTGTACTTGCTACAATCAATATACGTGAGATTTATTATAATTCTACACGGTATCAGGTATCAGAGCGGTTCCGTTCCTAGGCCATGGCCGCGCCCCCATGTCGTCGCCGCCTCCACCCGGCTACTCCGAACGCCGGGCTGCCCTCGCCGCCGCCAAAACCGCCTCTCTCGGGGCGTCCTCTTCCAATCCATCCACTCAAACCCTCGCCCTAACTATCCTCTCAATCAACTATGCCGACACGATCTCAGATGTCAGCCCGTTCATCCCAATTACCCTAGATTTACCAAAGCATAATTACTACCATTGGCGCCATATTTTCGAAGTTCACCTCAATCGCTGCAATCTTCTCGACCACGTCGCCGCCGACACCGTCCCTCGGCCCTCGAATCCGTGCTGGGTCAAGGACGATCTCGCGATCATCCAATGGATCTATCAACGAGTCCCCACCGAGATCTTCAACCTCGTCTTCCACGACGCCACCAACGCCGCCGCCCTCTGGATGGCTCTACGCCAACTCTTCCAGGACAACGTCGACGGTCGCGTCAACACTCCACACAGAGCTCCGCAACACTGTCCAAGGAGACTCACAAGTTGGCGTCTATTGCCAACGCCTAAAGTCCATCGCCGACGGACTTCGCGAGCTTGGGGATCCTATCAATGATAAGCAACTCATCAACGTCCTCCTCGTCGGCCTTGGCGAACGCTTCGAGAAACAAGCGTCCTTTATCCCCATGATGCGGCCACCACCCTCCTTCGCCGAGGTCCGGTCCATACTCCAAAGGGCTGATCACGCTATGAACAACAAAGAGTCGCGTCATCAGGTCTTCGTCGCCACGCCACGGCCACCGCCTCCACCATCGATCGCTCCTCCAGCTCCTCCAATACACCCCCCTGCGGGATGGCGCCCGAGCCCGAACTACCATGGCAGAAACCCGACCTATCGCCCGCCAACGCCGCGCCCACCAGCTGCACCAACCACCGGCTCGACGCCACCTTCGAAGGCCGCCCCGTCACAGCCCCTTTTGGCGCCATCCACATGATCCTTGGACCGGGCTTGTCCAATCCTGGCCGATGCCCTGGACTCCACCGTCCCCGATCGGCGCGCCTCCTGCATACTCTGGCTCCTGGATGCCGGGACTCCGCCCCCACACGGGATCACCAGGACTTTTGAGTCCTCGTCCCCCGACGCAGGTGTACCACTCTGCCCCGTCGACCTACACCTACGGCGCTCCGTCTCCTGCGCCCTACTACATCGACAACAGCGGTCCTACCACATGCATCCTCAGCTGCCATCCATTCCGACAGCCTCCTACACGCTGCATGCTCCGCCACCATCGACGGCTCCGCCTCTACTGCCTTCACCAACACCCCATTGGGACCAAGCCGCCTTCTTGCAGGCCATGAACAATTTTGCTGCCCAGGGAGCATCAGGTATGGACTGGATTTTCGATTATGGTGCTTCTAGCCACATGTCTAACTCGCATACTATGCTGTCAAATTGCACCTCTTCTCCTTTTTCTTCAATTACCCTAGGAAATGGTTCCACTATTCCAATCTATAGCACCGGTTACACTCAATTACCCACACCCATTAAACCCCTTTTACTTCGAGATGTTCTAGTTGCTCCTGCTCTTATCAAAAACTTAATTTCTATTCGCAAGTTTACCTCCGACAATCTTGTCTCTATTGAATTTGATCCCTTTGGCCTATCTGTGAAGGATCTTCGAACCAAGGAGGAGATCACACGCTTCAATAGCTCCGGTGATCTCTATTCTATCCATGGAGCTCCTGCCGCACGTCAAACCTCCTCCATGATGGCCTCCGTCCACCTTTGGCACCAGCGTCTAGGCCACCCCAATGCCGTCACCACTACAAATTTGCTTAGTGAATTTTGTCTTCCATGTAATAAAGATCTTCATGATCCCCTAGTGTGTGAGTCGTGTCAACAAGGAAAACATGTGCGTCTTCCCTTTAGTTCTTCTAGTTCCCATAGCAGTTTTCCTTTCGAGCTTTTACATTGTGATATATGGACCTCTCCTCATCCTAGTATTTCTGGTTTTCAATACTATCTTGTTATTCTAGATGACTTTACTCATTTTATTTGGACGTTTCCCCTCAAGCACAAATCAGATGTACACACCACCTTCCTCCATTTTCAACGATATGTTTCCACACACTTCTTTCTACCCATTCGGTTTCTCCAATGTGACAATGGCCGTGAATTCAACAACATCAAAAATCGAAATCTTTTTCTTCAACATGGAATTCTCTTGCATTTTTCTTGTCCCTACACTTCTCCCCAAAACGGCAAGGCAGAACGATCTCTTCGTACTCTTAATGATATAATACGCACCCTTCTAATTCAATCATCTATGCCACCAAAGTTTTGGGCAGAAGCTATTCGCACGGCCACTTTTCTTTTAAACATCCGACCCTCCACTGTTAATCCTAAAACAACACCCTTCTACTCTCTTTTCCTAAGCCACCCTAATTATTCTGAGTTAAAAGTTTTTGGTTGCCTTTGTTTTCCCAACATATACGCCACCACTCCCAACAAACTATCTTCTCGCTCCATCCCCTGCGTGTTTCTCGGTTTTTCCGACGAGCATAAAGGATATCACTTTCTAGATCTTTCCAATGGTCGCATCCATATATCCCGTCACGTCACTTTCGATGAAACAACCTTTCCTTTTGCTACTCGGTCACCTACCCCTGAACCTATCTCACCAACAACTCAAACTCACTCCCCTAGTCTCCTACACCCCCTCCTATACAACCCTAACATCGCCAACTTACAACCCCAAGTCACGGCAGAACCGACCCAATCCCCTACCGCGGTACATGAAATGACGCAAAACTCGGCCGCGGCAGACCTCCTCGGCGCTGAGCTGCTGAACCCTTCCGCTGTGGCGTAGATTCGCTCAAACCCTGCATAAGGCCTGTCTGACGCACCATCGCTTTGTGCCCGATGGTTCATGCCACGCACCTCCTCTGCTCCTTTACCCTCAGGTGCCATCCCTACTACTGCTCCTACCAATGACCATGTTATGCGCACTCGTGCTAAGTCTGGTTTTCGCCTTCAACCTAAAGAACGTCTCACTCTTCTTGCCGAATCCCAAATCTCACCTATTCCTCGTACCTACAAAACTGCTCTTCTAGATCCTCATTGGTCCTCAGCCATGCGAGATGAGTTTCAAGCTCTATTGCAAAATGACACTTGGCAACTTGTTCCTCGACCACATCGTGGAAACATTATCTCCGGCAAATGGGTCTTTCGCCAAAAATTCCACTCCAATGGATCTCTTGCTCGCTATAAAGCCAGATGGGTTTGTTGGGGTTTCTCTCAACAACATGGAATTGACTATGATGAAACTTTTTCTCCTGTTGTTAAGCCAAGCATAATTCGTAATGTCCTTAGTCTTGCCATTTCCTCCTCTTGGCCTATTCATCAACTCGACGTCAAAAATGCGTTTCTCCATGAAAGTCTTAATGAAACAGTCTATTGTCAACAACATCTTGGATCCGAAAATCCTAATCTACCCAATCACGTCTGTCTCCTCCAAAAATCTCTTTATGGCCTTAAACAAGCCCCACGAGCATGGTTTTAATGTTTTTCTACTTTCATCCAAACAATAGGCTTTGTTTCCTCTCTTTCTGATTCTTCTCTTTTTGTCTACAATCAACATTCACAAACTTCTTATTTACTTCTCTATGTTGATGATATTGTCCTCACAGCTTCCTCAACTCCTTTTCTCAATCATATTATTTCTCTTTTAAACACTGAATTCTCCATGACTGATCTAGGTCACTTACATCATTTTCTTGGTATTTACATCCATAATTCCAATGGTCTTTTTTTATCCCAACGACAATATGTTCTTGACCTTCTCTCGCGAGCAGGGATGCAGGATTGCCATCCCTCTCGTACTCCTGTTGACACATCTTTTAAACTTTCTGCTGATGGTGAGTCCTTTTCCGATCCTACTCTTTATCGCAGTCTTGTAGGTGCTCTACAATATCTTACTCTTAGCCGTCCTGAGCTTTCTTATGCTGTCCAACAAGCTTGTCTCTATATGCATGACCAGCGTGTCCCACATCATAACCATGTCAAACGTATTCTTAGATATCTCAAAGGCGCTCTTGATCACGGTCTTCACATTAATTCTTCCTCTCCTACTACTTTGACAACATATTCCGATGCCGACTGGGCTAGTTGTCCAGATACTCGTAGATCTACGTCCGGATACTGTGTTTTTCTTGATAACAATTTGGTTTCTTGGTCCTCAAAAAGACAGGTTACAGTCTCAAGGTCTTCTGCAGAGGCTGAGTACAGGGCGGTTGCACACATGGTTGCTGAAACGGTTTGGCTACGGCAGCTACTTTCGGAGTTGCACCGTCCTATTCATCAAGCAACCATCATTTATTGTGACAATGTTTTAGCTATATACATGTCCAGCAATCCAGTGCAACATCGTCGCACCAAGCACATTGAGATCGATATCCACTTTGTTCGGGAGAAGGTTGCTTTGGGCCAAGTACGGGTTCTACATGTTCCTACCACAACGCAATTTGCTGATATCTTCACCAAGGCTCTTGCTACTGCGCCTTTTACTGACGTTCGATTCAGTCTCAACGTTGTTGAACCCCACGATGAGACTGCGGGGGGATGCTAGATTATGAGTTTGTCTTGTAATACAAGTTGGTTAGAATGGCCGACTCGGTTAGGGTTTTGGCTGAGTCGGTTGTGACTCCAGCCTCATATATACTCCTTGTACTTGCTATAATCAATATACGTGAGATTTATTATAATTCTACAAAAAGAGCTATGATAGACAGACCGACCCAAGGTTTAGCCAGCGTGATTATACACAATCTGATCCAGCTAATGCAGTGAGTTCTTATACCTAAAATGATTCGCACGATCTGAGTTATACGGGTTATAGACTATCCAAATTTGATACAGGTTATAGACTAGCCAAATTTGAGACCACCAAACGCTCTTGGACCGACTAGGAAGTAAGCTGTCGATCTAAAGGAATTTTTGTTTTTTTGACAAAAAGATCACACACGCGAGTGAATTGTCATAATGAATACCTCTCAAAAAAATTGTCAAAAAAGACCACGCGTTGACGATGGAGGCCATTGGTCCACATCATTCTACATCAACCTGTTGACGGTGGCGGTATCTACCTGATGTAACACGGCATATGGCAATCACCATTGGTCCATGTTATTCTACGTCAACCATTCCTAAAGTGAATTTCTTCCATTTCTTGCCTTTCTTTGGACATCAACTGAATAGGAACCTAATTGAGACAAGTTCCTATTATATGACTAGACCCATGACCATGATGCTAGGAGGATGAGACAAGGATGCTTCAGGAGCCAAGACCCCTAAGCAAGAAGCATGGAAGAGAAGGCGCAAGAAGCAGCAACTCTAGGCCTGGAGTCTCCGCCATCTACACGCCGGAGTGGTACGGCACGACCTACGGTTGTTACCGCATCAAGGTCTCCAATTTATGTCAAGTCGTCATGGACTCTAAAGGTTAATCCTATCCTCTATACGAGCCCACTTCCTACCCTATTGAATGGTATACTACTTCATACTTCGTCCTTGACCATGATAGCTTCACACCAATAAGTATGGAGGCAAGGGAGGCAGCTCGGAACCTCAAGCCTGACAAGACTATGGCTTGGAAGAGGAGAAGGAGGAAGAGTTGGAGAAACTGGTGCCAGGCCCGGTGTCGCCGACCCTCCCGCTGGATAGACCGGTGCTAGGTCCGGCAGACCCCGCACTGTCCCAACATCCCGCCAAAGTGTCACATCCCAAAATTTTCCAAATTTTGAAATGTGAAAAATAAATAAACAAAATAAATTTTGTTGAAATTTAGGGTGAGAAGAATTTTTTTTGATTCCAATTGGAAACATCCAAACCTATTTTTATCAAATAAATCCTAAAGGGATTTAAAAAGATAAATAATCAATAAAGAAAGTTTTAATAATTGGAATCACTATTTTTGGATCTTTCAATAAAAAGATTTGGTTTTCAAAAGCAAAGGTAGAATATTAAATAAGGATTATTTTATAGAGCCAAATTAAACCTTGGCCAAGCTTTTGAAATAAAATATTTTGTTTTGATAAAAAGAGTAAAGGCTATTTGAATAAAATAATGAGGATTTATTAATATCCAATTTTATTAAAGTAAAGGCTTTTCCATTTTAAATAAACACTAAAACTTGTTATTATATTTTAAATAAGATTTCCAAGTGTTTTGTATTTTCAAATGAAACCTACTAAAATGGTTTTGGTATTATTTAGATTTCAAATAGAATTTAAAATAAATTAAATCCTAATTTGAATTAATGACTAAGGTCTATTTATTTAATTATTAAATAGATCCTAAAAGAATAAAAGTATTATTTTATTTTTGACTTTGGATTATGTTGTTAAACAGAATTAAAATCTACACAAAGTTTGGCAAAGGTTTGAATTCATTTGGGTGTTTGAATTGTTTGAATAAAATCAAAACAGAAATTCAAATTGGAAAAAGGAAAAGGCAACCAGTATAAAAAAATGAAACAGACTCAACCCACTAAGCAGGCCCAACAAGCCCAGCAAGAGCCCACCCGGCATACCCTCACCGAAACGTTTTCTCACGCGAAAACACACCCACCCAGACAATGAGAAGTGGACCCCGTGCCCCCTCTCTCGCTCTCACTGTCAACACGGCCCCACATCGCCATCCATCGTCTTCACCGCGACCACGTCCCCTGCCGTTGTTACTGATTAATTGCCGGCGTCAATACACGTTGATGGCTGAGTTAATCTCGCCTGCGACCTCGCCCGTTTAAGCACCTCTCCCTCCTCTCCATTTCCCCTCAGAAACCACTGCACGGGAGCCACCAGGCTGCCTCGAATCGGCTTTGCACCGTCGCTACTCCGGTGAGCTTCTCCGGTGAATTCCGGCGAACCGCAGCCGCCTCTCCACTCCCCGAGCACGCAAGCTTGCTCTCTAGTCCCTTGCGGCGTCGCCATAGCCCAGCCATTGCCAAGCCTCTAGAAGCTTCACCGTCAACATCAGAGCGCCACCGTCTTCGGCCGTTTCTCCGGCGAACTCTCCAGGTACCCTCCGTTCGCCCCAGCACCTCCTGTTGATGCTCCCATCATCCCCAGATCAGCCTGCGTATAACCATGCCCCTACTTTGCCTCGGCGCGACCTGCAGCTCCATCCCCGACGTCAAACAGAACCACCGACGCCACGCGACTCGGCGAGAATTGCCAGCAGCTCCGCCAAGCCAATGCCACCTTGAGCTCCGCCATCCCTCTGCGAGCACGGTGAGCTGTTTCCCTTCTTCCCTTGCTTCCTGTAATCGCCACGCCACTGCCCGATCACACGAGCGCCATCGCTGCACAGCCGCCAGCTTCGACCAAGCAACTGTGCCCGTTAGATCGTGATCTTACGGCTAGGATTAGAATCAGACGAAGGGGTACGAGTTGATCATCGCCGTGTGATTTAAATGAAATCCTACGGTCCAGAGAGGTTGATCCGCACGAAGCGGTACCGACCAATAAGATAGAGCCACGTGGCCAGACTGTTTGAATAAAACGAGAAAATGTTCTATTAAAATTGCAAATTTGTAAAATTCATAACTTTAATTCTACACGTCAAAATTTTGCAAATTTTATATCAATGGATTCAGCAGAATAAGTAATTTGCAACCATGCACTTTCTTTAATGTTTTGCTTCTGGAAAATTGGTTGAATTTGCAGAAACATGTGTAGGCTTATTTTGAATATAAAAATTGTTTTAGATATATTTTTAATATGAAATCTTTGCAAAATGGTTTGTTGTGAACCTACTGACCATAGGAACCAACTTATGGATTTAAAAATGTATCTTGTGAAGTTAGGGAATAAATAATTGAATTAGCTCATTTCTAGTCAAATAAAAATATGGATTTTGTTTTAGAAATGATTTTTGAGTAAAACCTTTGGGAAATGTTTTGATTCAAACCTTCTGACCCTAAACACCAAGTTTTGAGAATTAAAATATATTTGGTGAACTCTTTAAAGAATATTGCTTTGCTAAAAGCATTTTCAACCACATAAAACATGGATTTGATTTAAAAATTGTTTATAGATGAAACCTTTTGCAAATAGTTTTACCACTTTAGTAAATGACCACTTTTGAACTTTATAATGTTTAGAGCCTAGTAAAAAACCACTTCTGCAAGTAAAACTATCTTTTGCATGCTTGCATGCATGACCTTGTTTTTGTTATTTTATGTGTGATAAATTGGTTGGAATGCTAGTTGAATCTATGTTTGCTTGGTTGAATTGTAGTGGAATTAGAAGAGTGTGATATTTGCAAGATCAAGAAGTGAACCATCATTCTCTACTAAAAAGGCAAGTGACACTATCATCCAAGTCCTACTATTTTCATTGCACTTAGTGGATTTTTGTAACATGCATGGAAAGGACTACTATATTTTATGCTATGCTAAATCCTAATAGGATACCCTTATATCTCCCTTAGTGGAAACATTGTAGTTGTAGTATGCTTAGCCCTGCTATATATTGGGATGGGATACATGTTATGATTGTATGAAGAGTTGAAAGATATATGTTTTATATAATAAAACAAGTACTCAATGAGCCACCTGGTGGACAAGGATACTCAAGTTTTGGACAAGGTGGCAACAAAAGGAACCATGTTTATATGGCCATCTCTTTTTGTGTGTGCACTAGAAGAAAACCACCCAGGGACTTAGAGATTGAACATGTTTCTCGTACAGTGGCTTCCGTGTACATCCACATGCTAAATGGGCTCTGGCTTAGTCAACTACATAGTGGAAGACTCATGCATTGGCATCTTCAGGTTAACTAGAATTGTGTAAGGGAAATTTATCCCTACATTGGTGCCTGGTAGACAAGCTAGCATTGTGTATTGAGAGGACTCCTATGGAAAGACTTTGTCACATTCTCAATCTGCCAGTACTCCATCTTGGTGAGTACTTATCCAGCGGCCACTGGTGGCAACAAGATGAGATTGTGTCACGTGGGTAAAGTGTACAACTTCTGCAGAAGATCAAATTCTAAGTACTTAGCCGTGTCCCCGGTTATGGACAATACTGAGCAACTAAGGCCTGAAGCTATGGAAGATCTCGACATTCCAATTTCTCAAAGTAAAACTTGATGGTGCCAACAAGGGATTAGAAGCACTTGGATTTTTCTAAGGAGTTCAAAAAGATTGTCAAAAGATCAAAACTATTTTTAAATGATAGGATAAAATTATATTGCTTTCTACAAATGAGCCTAAACCCTACTTAGCCAAAAAGCATGTAATGATAGGATCCACTTATTTCTACATAGTAGTGATACTTGCCAATACAATTCAAATGTATTGACCCTTGTGGCTGCAACTTATTATGTAATGTGATAGCTAAATGAGCTATGTAAGATGTAATGAATTTTTTATTCCTGGTTATAAAGTGGTATTATGACCTTTGTTTCTTGATATTACGTCTTAACTGTGGATGCTAGCTATTGATCCAGGGACTAGCATTGTAAACACAGGGATCTCTACCTTATTAAAGGTTGGGAACCATACAGATGGTATCAGAGCACTGTGTTGCCTGTAGGATTGTAACCCTAGGATTGGATAAAACCCCTTAGAAAATAGGAGTTGTATTTGTTCCAAAACTTATTTACAAACAATCTTGTATACTCTTTCCTCAACCATTTGGTTTTGACTCTACACCTCTTCCTTTTTCAACTTGATGGACAAAGCCTACCCCATGGCCAAATACTTCACCATGTGCAAAGGATTTCATCAACTCTAATGACTTCAACATCTTCAGATGATTTCAACTTTAGTTTCACCAAAGATTTCAACTTAGACATCACTAAGGACTACAAGTGAAAACCAAGAGACATTAGATTGACTACCAAAAACATTGATATCATGTTAGTGTATGGATCATATTGACCTATGAGGTATGACCATACCAAGTTAATTATTTCAAGAAAACTTGTTGTTTCCTTCAACTCATGAGTTAAGCTCATAAGTTGTTAAGTGGATAAATTGCTTGTTGATTGTTTGATTGTTTGATTGAACTTGGTTGTTTTGAGTTGTGTGTTAGGACTTATTAAAACCTATCCATCATTACTCATCCCTATCAAACCAACAGATGCCTCCCCGTCGTGTCAACCCCAACCAAAACAACAATATCACTCCTGAGATGCAGCAGATGATGACAGCTCAGACACAACTGATGCAAGAGATGACCACAATCATAAAGAATCAGAACAACAACAACAATAAAAACAACAATCAGAATAATCCTCTAGCACTTGACATGCTCACCAAGTTTCTGAAACTTAGGCCTGCAAGGTTCTCTGGAACAACTGACCCAATGGAAGCCAATGACTGGTTACGTTCAGTGAACAAAGATTTAGTGATTGTTGGCTGCACCGATGAAGAAAAAGTTAGGTTTGCAGCATTTCTACTTGAAGGACCAGCAGCAACATGGTGGGACAACTTTCAGATCACCACTCCCCTTGAAGATGTAACTTGGGCTATTTTTGAGGACGGATTCAGAACAACTCACATCTCACCTGGAGTGATGTACTTGAAGAAAAAGGAGTTTCACAATCTGAAACAGCGTCACCTCAGTGTGGCTGAGTATATTGAAGAATTCAACAATCTGGCACGCTATGCACCGGATGAAGTTGATACAGATGCTAAGAGAAAAGAAAAATTTCTTGAAGGACTTAATGATGAGTTGAACCTGCAGCTAGCTGTTGCCTATGTCCCAACTTATCAATCACTCTGTGACAAAGCCACCATTTTGGAAAACAAGATGAATCAAGTTGAGAATAGAAAGAGGAAGCATAAACTCAAGAATCACTCAAGATCATCACAAAAGAAGCATTCATTCAAAAAGAGCAAGGAAGATTCTGAACCACATCAGTATCACCACAACAACAATGGAAGTGAAAATAATGGAAATGATACTGACAATGGAGATGACCTTGGTCAGAACCAACATGACACTTTCAGGAAGAAAGACATTAGCCATTGCGAGGCTATAATTGTAAGGAACTTGGACACTATGCATCAGACTGTCCTAAGAAGAAAAAGAAAAAGGATGCTAGAAACTCCAATGGAAATGACTCCAATGTGACCCAGAAAGGACATGTGAACCACATTGACATGGATGGAAACTTGGAAGAGATAGAATAAGTGGATGTCAGGAACTAGTTAACTCAGAAGAGTCAAATAAGGATTCCTTGTCTGGATATTAAGTGTTGACCCATAGTCAAGTGAACCATCAATGTAACCCTATGAGACTTTATTTTAAGGGTGGTAGTACCCTAGTTGTCTTCAATCCAACTTGTAACCTAGCCTTCCCAAATCTCGGGACGAGATTTCTTTTAAGGGTGGTAGCCTGTCACATCCCAAAATTTTCCAAATTTTGAAATGTGAAAAATAAATAAACAAAATAAATTTTGTTGAAATTTAGGGTGATAAGAATTTTTTTGATTCCAATTGGAAACATCCAAACCTATTTTGATCTAATAAATCCTAATGGGATTTAAAAAGATAAACAATTAATAAAGAAAGTTTTAATAATTGGAATCACTATTTTTGGATCTTTCAATAAAAACATTTGGTTTTCAAAGCAAAGGTAGAATATTAAATAAGGATTATTTTATAGAGTCAAATTAAACCTTGGCCAAGCTTTTGAAATAAAATATTTTGTTTTGATAAAAAGAGTAAAGGCTATTTGAATAAAATAATGAGGATTTATTAATATCCAATTTTATTAAAGTAAAGGCTTTTCCATTTTAAATAAACACTAAAACTTGTTATTATATTTTAAATAAGATTTCCAAGTGTTTTGTATTTTCAAATGAAACCTACTGAAATGGTTTTGGTATTATTTAGATTTCAAATAGAGTTTTAAAATAAATTAAATCCTAATTTGAATTAATGACTAAGGTCTATTTATTTAATTATTAAATAGATCCTAAAAGAATAAAAGAATTATTTTATTTTTGACTTTGGATTATGTTGTTAAACAGAATTAAAATCTACACAAAGTTTGGAAAAGGTTTGAATTCATTTGGGTGTTTGAATTGTTTGAATAAAATCAAAACAGAAATTCAAATTGGAAAAAAGAAAAGGCAATCAGTATAAAAAAAATGAAACAGACTCAACCCACTAAGCAGACCCAACAAGCCCAGCAAGAGCCCACCCGGCATACCCTCACCGAAACGTTTTCTCACACGAAAACACACCCACCCAGACACTAAGCAGTGGACCCCGTGCCCCCTCTCTCTCTCATTGTCAGCACGGCCCCACATCGCCAGCCATCGTCTTCACCGCGACCACGTCCCCCGCCGTTGCTAGCGATTAATTGCCGGCGTCAATACGCGTTGATGGCTGAGTTAATCTCGCCTGCGACCTCGCCCGTTTAAGCACCTCTCCCTCCTCTCCATTTCCCCTCAGAAACCACTGCACGGGATCCACCAGGCTGCCTCGAATCGGCTTTGCATCGCCGCTGCTCCGGCGAGCTTCTCCGGCGAATTCCGGCGAACCGCAGCCGCCTCTCCACTCCCCGAGCATACAAGCTTGCTCTCCAGTCCCTTGCGCTCCAGCGCTCTAGAAGCTCGGCTTCGTCAACATCAGAGCGCCACCGTCTTCGGCCGTTTCTCCGGTGAACTCCCCAGGTACCCTCCGTTTGCCCCAGCACCTCCTGTTGATGCTCCCATCATCCCCAGATCAGCCCGCGTCTAACCGTGCCCCTACTTTGCCTCAGCGCGACCTGCAGCTCCATCCCCGACGTCAAACAGAACCGCCTGACGCCGCCACCGACTCCGGCGAGGAATTGCCAGCAGCTCCGAGCGCCCCTCGCCAAGCCAATACCACCTCGAGCTTCGCCAACCCTCTGCGAGCACGGTGAGATGTTTCCCTTCTTCCCTTGCTTCCTGCAATCGCCGCGACGCCACCGTCTGACCGCGCGCCCGATGCGCCGCCGCCAGATTTCGACCAAGCAAGCGTGTGTTAGATCATGCTCTTACGGCTAGGATTAGAATCAAACGAAGGGGTACGAGTTGATCAGCACTGTGCGATTTAAATGAAATCCTACGGTTTAGAGAGGTTGATCCGCACGAAGCGGTACCGGCCAATAAGATAGAGCCACGTGGCCAGACTGTTTGAATAAAACCAGAAAATGTTCTATTAGAATTGCAAATTTGTAAAATTCATAATTTAATTCTACACGTCCAAATTTTGCAAATTTTATATCAATGGATTCAGAAGAACAAGTACTTTTCAACCATGCAGTTTGTTTAATGTTTTACTTCTGGAAAATTGGTTGAATTTGCAAAAACATGTGTAGGCTTATTTTGAATATAAAAATTGTTAGAGATATATTTTTAATATGAAATGTTTGCAAAATGGTTTGTTGTGAACCTACTGACCATAGGAACCAACTTATGGATTTAAAAATGTATCTTGTGAAGTTAGGGAATAAATAATTGAATTAGCTCATTTCTAGTCAATAAAAATATGGATTTTGTTTTAGAAATGATTTTTGAGTAAAACCTTTGGGAAATATTTTGATTCAAACCTTCTGACCCTAAACACCAAGTTTTGAGAATTAAAATATATTTGGTGAACTCTTTAAAGAATATTGCTTTGCTAAAAGCATTTTCAACCACATAAAACATGGATTTGATTTAAAAATGGTTTATAGATGAAACCTTTTGCAAATAGTTTTACCACTTTAGTAAATGACCACTTTTGAACTTTATAATGTTTAGAGCCTAGTAAAAAACCACTTCTGCAAGTAAAACTATCTTTTGCATGCTTGCATGCATGACCTTGTTTTTGTTATTTTATGTGTGATAAATTGGTTGGAATGCTAGTTGAATCTATGTTTGCTTGGTTGAATTGTAGTGGAATTAGAAGAGTGTGATATTTGCAAGATCAAGAAGTGAACCATCATTCTCTACTAAAAAGGCAAGTGACACTATCATCCAAGTCCTACTATTTTCATTGCACTTAGTGGATTTTTGTAACATGCATGGAAAGGACTACTATATTTTATGCTATGCTAAATCCTAATAGGATACCCTTATATCTCCCTTAGTGGAAACATTGTAGTTGTAGTATGCTTAGCCCTGCTATATATTGGGATGGGATACATGTTATGATTATATGAAGAGTTGAAAGATATATGTTTTATATAATAAAACAAGTACTCAATTAACCACCTGGTGGACAAGGATACTCAAGTTTTGGACAAGGTGGCAACAAAAGGAACCATGTTTATATGGCCATCTCTTTTTGTGTGTGCACTAGAAGAAAACCACCCAGGGACTTAGAGACTGAACATTTTTCTCGCACAGTGGCTTCCGTGTACAGCCACATGCTAAATGGGCTCTGGCTTAGTCAACTACATAGTGGAAGACTCATGCATTGGCATCTTCAGGTTAACTAGAATTGTGTAAGGGAAATTTATCCCTACATTGGTGCCTGGTAGAAAAGCTAGCATTGTGTATTGAGAGGACTCCTATGGAAAGACTTTGTCACATTCTCAATCTGCCAGTACTCCATCTTGGTGAGTACTTATCCAGCGGCCACTGGTGGGAACAAGATGAGATTGTGTCATGTGGGTAAAGTGTACAACTTCTGCAGAAGATCAAATTCTAAGTACTTAGCCGTGTCCCCGGTTATGGACAATACTGAGCAACTAAGGCCTGAAGCTATGGAAGATCTCGACATTCCAATTTCTCAAAGTAAAACTTGATGGTGCCAACAAGGGATTAGAAGCACTTGGAGTTTTCCAAGGAGTTCAAAAAGATTGTCAAAAGATCAAAACTATTTTGAAATGATAGGATAAAATTATATTGCTTTCTACAAATGAGCCTAAACCCTACTTAATCAAATATGCATGTAATGATAGGATCCACTTATTTCTACACAGTAGTGAAACTTGCCAATACAATTCAAATGTATTGACCCTTGTGGCTGCAACTTATTATGTTGCAGGTTTGTTTGATGTTAAGTGTGTTGATTAGGATTACAAGCCTACAACCAACATGATTGCCTGTGGCATTTTGAAGATGAAGGACTCCATGCTTTATAGATATTCTGCTGCAATGTAATGTGATAGCTAAATGAGCTATGTAAGATGTAATGAATTATTTTATTCCTGGTTATAAAGTGGTATTATGACCTTTGTTTCTTGATATTACATCTTAACTGTGGATGCTAGCTATTGATCCAGGGACGAGCATTGTAAACACAGGGATCTCTACCTTATTAAAGGTTGGGAACCTTACACAAAGTGACCGCCAGTACCCGGTTCGGCATTCGCCGAACGGATTGAGTCCCCGCCGAACCAATCCGGAGCCAACCCCGGTGTATCGGACTTCCCGCCGGATTCCACCTGTCTGTGCACAGATCTGGGTTTGATGCCCTAGAATATTCCCTTTATATACCCTTTTTCCTATTTTATCCCCAAACTACCCCTTGTTTAGTGGATGGCCTATATTTAGAGCTCCCACCCCCTCATGTATCCCTTAGGCACAAATGATAGACTAGAAGACAAACCCCTTGAGGAATCTCTCTAGTTTTGCCTCATCCTCTTACATGGGGACCGACTATCGTTACCAATCTCTATGGATTGTGCCTTTGAGCATCCTTAGTTGTACAAGGTCTTTCCTTTGGGTTGGCTCTAGTAAAGTTACCAAGATCCTCTCCAAGGTGTTCTTCCCTCTCCGATGTGGATTTGACGGGAGCACTTGACCGATCTTTCCTTGCAAGGTTTCTATCGGACCGGTGGCCGCTAGAGGGAGCAATAGGTCTTGTATCATGTTTGTGTTTGTGTGTGTTCATCGTGTTCTTCGCGAGGTGTGTGTTCGCTTCTTCTACCTTCCCCCTTTCCTCGCTTTTCACATCAATTCGACCACGAGATCTAGGGCCACCCTTGAGGTTAACCCCTATCATGGAGTGTCCACCACATCAACCCCGGAGTGTCCGACATGCCTACCTCAAACTCTCTGCCCCCACCCTCAAGGACCTGAGAAACCAGGTGTGACACCTTGCAAAACCCTGGATCGGACACCACCCGGACATCATTCGAAGTTTTGGCCAACCTGCTCCTGACCAGAGTCTCCATGTCGATCACACAGGAGTGTTGGGCTGACCTGAACTGTCCGACCTGCAAGCTCTAAGCCGGGCCTCAGCCCATTTAACAACCCAATTCGTCCAACACTTCCTGTTTATGCCTTGAATGCCCTATAAATATGCCACCACCTCCTCCTAGAAACCCTAGAATGAATATTGAGTTGAATTGGATTAGCCTCCATCTTCCCATAGGTTGTACCTCTTTAGGATCTACACCAAGACCTAGGTTGTACATGTTAGGGGTGACCCCTTGGGGCTGCTCGATCTTTCACGAATCCCCATGGAAATCGAGATGGAGTCGAGAGGGAGGGGAAAGAGGATGAAATCCACGGACTCGCACGTGAAAAACTCGATGAACACACAGACGATACAAGCCAATAGCTCACGCCGGCGGCAATCGGTCCGACACAATCCCTTGGATCGGTGACGGGCAAGAACACACACTCTCTCTCTAATTGACACGGGAGAGAGAGGCTTGATGAGATCTTGATAACTTGGAGATGAGACATCGACTCCAAGGCCAACTTGAATGCACTAGGCAAAACTCAAGAGGTTGGGGGATAATTGGTGCTCCTTGTTAAGGAGCATGAGACTAGCAATAGATAGATCTTCTAGGGTTTCTTATATTACAATTATCCAAGTCTAGGGATTACAATGGAGGGTGGGGGATTTTTATAGGACAGCCATTAAAACAGGGGTAGTTTGGGCACAAAAGGTAAAGTCTGGGCGAAATAGAGGATTACATGTGCTAAGCCCAAGAGTTTACTTGAATCTGGGAGGTTTAGGAGGCCATGGGCGGCCACAGGTCCGATAGAATCCTCGCAAGGAAATATCGGTCAATGTGCTCCTGTCAAATCCACATCGGAGAGGGAAGAACACCTTGGAGAGGATCTTGATAACTTTACTATAGCCAACTCAAAGTAAAAACCTTGTACAACTAAGGATGCTCAAAGGCATATCCATAGAGGTGGGTGATGATAGGGTTCCCTCATGAAGGGAAGGCGACATAACTAGAAGTGATCCATATTAGGGTTTCTAGTTTATCAAATATGTCTAAGGGATACATGAAGGGGTGGGGGGTCTATTTATAGGCCAACCACTAAACAAGGGGTAGTTTGGGGATAAAACTAGGGTTTGGAACGGAATAAGGGGTGATATGGCTCAGATCACTGTAGAGCTTCGTTGGGAAACCCCAAGAGGAAGGTATGCTGAGTACAATAATAAGTTTTCCCTCAGTAAGAAACCAAGGTTATCGAACCAGTAGGAGGAAGGAAACGACTCAAAAGTGTTGCTAGCAACTTGGAATCCTGCACAACACAAACTCAAGCCTTTGCCCCAACGAACATTGAGGTTGTCAATCTCACCGGTTTGCTGAAAACAAAGGATCAAACGTATGGTGTGGAAGGTAATGGTAGCTTGCAGAAAGAAAACAATAACAGTGGAAGATGTATCAATGGTAAAGAGTGGACCGGGGTCCATAGTTCACTAGAGGTGTTCTCCTTAGGATAAATAACATAACATGCTGGGTAAACAAATTACAGCGGGGCAATTGAGATTTGATTGGGCGTTACAACAGTATACATAGACCGCCATCCAACTGCATCTATGACTAGTAATCCACCTTCAGATTATCATCCGAACCCCCTCCAGTATTAAGTTGCAAGAAACAGATAACTGTTTTAAGCAATGTCTGTAAAGTAAACAATACAATTATTCCATGAACAAGAGATTATTGTTTTCTCCCTAGTAGCAACAACACATCTAAAATCTTAGAGATTTCTGTCACTTTCCCAGATTAAATAGAGGCATGAACCCACTATCGAGCATAAATACTCCCTCTTGGAGTCACTAGCATCTACTTGGCCAAGATAGCTACTAGAAACGGAGAGCATGCAAGATCTCAAAAAACACAGACATGATAGAATCAATAAGATAGAATCATTAATCAATCTGACATAGTAATCTCAATATCCATCGGATCTCTGCAAACACAACATGCATGATTACAAATAGATGATCTTGATCATGAACGGAGCTCAAAATACGTAAACATGGTAGCACAAAGGAGGAGAAACAACCATCTAGCTACTATATGGACCCATAGTCCAAGGTGGAACTACTCACGCATCATACCGGAGGCTTGCATGGTGATGAAGAAGGCCTCCGAGATGATCTCTACCCTCCGGAAGGGTGTCAGGAAGAGCTTCAGATCCCCCGATCTAGGGACGATGGTGGCAGCGGCTACGAACTATTTCGTGAATCTGATCGAGTATTTAGGGTTTTGGCATCGGGGGCTTCTTATAGGCGAAGGGGGAGACCGAGGGGGTGCCCAAGGTGGCCACACCCTCCCAGGTGCGGGCCAGGCCTGGCCGTGCGGCCAGGGGGTGTGGGCCCCTCGTGGTCATCCTTCGCCTCGTCTTCTGGCTCCGTGTTCTCGTTGGTGAAATATCAACTTTGGCTTTCGTCCTGTCCAATTCCGAGAATATTTATTTTCTGGCTTTTTTGGAACGAAAAACAACAGGAAACAAGCAACTGGCACTGCGACATCTTGTTAATAGGTTATTCCTAGAAAACGTGTAAAAATACCTCAAAGTGTAGAAAAAGCAAAGCAAAGTGGATACTAAACAAGCATGGAACATAAAAATTATAGATACATTTACGACGTATCATGCATCCCCAAGCTTAACTCCTACTCGTCCTCAAGTAGGTAAGTGATAAAAATAATAATTTTTGAGGTGACATGCACCATCACAATCAAGATAAAACCATTTGCAAGCATTGAAAGCTGGGATCATAGTACTCTAAACATGAGCATGAAAGATGAAGTTCTAACAATAAGACAAAGTAACTATGCAAACAACATGAAAGGATACAAACAAAGATTAATGAATAACAATGCATTGAAAGACGTTTGTTTGTTTCACATATAGAAAACATAGCATAGTGGCATTCAGCTTGTCCCTCATGGAGTAGCAAAACATAAATGCATATGACACCTTCAAAGTTCATAAGAGTGACTAGATACAAATAGTTCAAGAACAAGCAATATCAACAATATGAATCAATCAATAAGTTTTGGGACAATGCACATAGAACTAAGAATGGCAACTATGCTCTCTTAATTGGTGCCTAAGGACAGAAGGTGGAGACTCAATATAAAAGTGGAAGACAGGCCCTTCATAAAGGGAAGCAGGGATTTCAAGTTTCAGAAAGAGCTTCCAAAAATTATGGTACTTGTTAGCTTTCAGCTCTAATTGCCCCTATCATAAGCATCTTGAAGTGATTAAGGTTAAAGTTAACAAAATATGGAGTATATGCTTGACAAAGTATAAGTTGGCAATCTCATGTCCCTTGAGTACGAGGGCCACTCCTCATGCTACTCAACTTTAGTTACCGGTAAGGCAAGCAGACAATGAGCATCTCAGCAATCTTCTTATTTACCATGGGAAAATGGTGCTTTTTTCTCTCTTTCCTCTTTTCTCATTTTTTTTATTTTTCTCAATCTCTTTTTTCTATCTCTCGTTTTTATAAGAAGAATGCTTCATAGATTGCTCACTATGGTGTTGCTGCAAGTTTCCACCATGATTAGGCATGTCTTAGGATAGCGGCCCATGCATTTCTCTAACACACATAGATAAATCCATGGACTGACAAGCTCCCCTTTTATTTCACACCGACGACATCCATAAACAAAAGAGCATGATATCAACTGGGTAGATATTTATAGGTGTTGAAAGCGTTCCCCGTGACAACACGGTTCTAGTAATTCCCAACTTATAAGTGCAAGCATATACAACATAGATGACACATGGTTCAAGTTTATTAGGGGCAAGAAAAATAAAGTGTGCCATCCAGTTTGTGAGAGCTTTAATCACTATTCTTTCACGTAACAAAGTGACTTTTTAATTGGAAGGTAGATAAAACAAGAATATACTTGGAATGGTGTAACATAACATGCATAGGAATTTATAGTGGACACTTTGGAATAACTTGGTTTCTTGGGAGTTGGATGCATGAGTAGAGCTTACTCAATACAAGTGGAGGCTAGCAAAAGACTGGTAGCGATCAACTAAGAGAGCAATAATGGCCATAATCATGCAGAGCGATAAAACATTACTAATCAAAGCATAAAGTGGTATCACAAGTCAAAAACTAAATGATCATAGAGGCTAAGGTGACTGGTTCATAGTCATAACATGGTGTGAGCATGTGCCAAGTCAACCCAAACAAAGCATCAAAAGAGAATACCACAATACTATGCTTTTGTATGCTAAAACAACGTATGATTCTTTCAAGGAACATTAAGCAATCCTAATTGTTTGGAACAAGTCATGCTACAACAATAATCACTAAGCATAAGGTCAAAACAACATCTAGCATGGCATGATAAAGTCTAAGCCACAGTCAAAGCAAGCTCCTTCTTGTACTACTAAAGCAAGAACTTCCTACTTTTTTCCAACACCAATCAACTTATTTGAAACAACACAGCGAAAACGGGGGTCCAACTACTTTATTCAAGCAAACTAAGCAAACGAAAACCAAAAAAGAAAACTAAGTCGCTCCAAGAACAACACAACAGTGCATGAAACAATAAAAACGAAGTGTCTAGAAAGACCTGAGATTTTTATTGATGAAGAAGGGGATGCCCAAGGCATCCCCAAGCTTTGACGCTTGTACCTCTTGAATATTTCTTGGGGTAACTCGGGGTGGCATCCCCAAGCTTGAGCTTTTGTCCATTCTTCATCTCATTACATCATTCTTCCCTTATACCTGAAAACTTTCCTTCATACAAAACTTCACACAATCTTCATTAGCAACATTAGTACATTCAAAAGATAGTAGACCTTTTGGTTTAGTTTCAAAACAGCAAAAATTTCATTAAAAACACAAGATACTGTAGCAATTCCTTTTAAAAAGCTCAATTTCCCAAAGAGAGCTCAAAAGGAAATCAATAAAGAGGCAAATGCAAATAATGGCTGTAATCTGTCAAAACAGACCAGCAGGTATAAACCCATTTTTTCGAAGACCTTCTGTTGCTCAAATCAAAAAGTGTTGAACTAACGAAAGTTAGCTAAAAACCTGTGGGATGTATTAAGAAAATTAAAGCTCAATCCGACTTATAGAGATTTTTCAAGAATCTTTACAGTGGAGCACAAAAATCTGTTTCAGGACAACACTTCCCCAAATCTTACTTCCCTCTCATTAGAGGTTATTCCTGGCACAAAAATCAAATAAAAAGGATAAGGAGAGGTTATTACAGAAGTAATAACTTCCAAGACTCAAGAAAACTATTGGGTTATCTCCCAAGAAGTACTTTTCTTTAACGCCTTTAAGTTAGGCACAAGAAGCAAGAATCAAGTGTTTTCAAATGAAGAAGCATTAAGATCAATACTCGAAATTTCTTCAGCTAGAAAAGGTATCTCGTACAAATAAGTTTTAGAGGATCCTTTCTCATTTCTCTTGGGTTCACTACTTTCATCAAATGGGTCTTCAGGAATAATCCAATCAAAATTCTTTTCTAGGGCTTCATGCATTCCTACAAGTTTAAAAGGTATGGATATTTTAATTTCCTCTCCATTGGGTTTGGTTTTATCCAACTTTTCTAATGTACCCATAACATCTACACATGAGCCTAGCATATTAAACCGATCAAAGATCTTTTTGGCTTCCTTAGCAACATCATTGAACTCTTTTAGCAAGGTTTCTAGAATAAAATCTCTCTTTTCAGCATCCTCAATTTCTTTTAGTTTGAGAAACATTATTTGCATCATGGGGTTAAGGTTAATAAACATAGCCTCCAACATGTGAACTAAAGAAGCTGCAACAATTTCATAATTGGGAGCAAGTCCTGCTAAGGATCTATCCTCACTATCCTCATGTTTGCTAATATGATTAAAGAATTCTTGAATGTTTTCTTTCCCAATTATAGAGCCACTACCTATTGAAAGGTCTTTCAGGGTGAAATTAGGGATCAACATGGTGAGCTAGAGCAAGGTGACAACTATAGGAAGAACTATTTTTTTTGTGTTTTTGATAAGAAAAAGCAAACCAAACGAAACTATTTTTTTTTGTAATTTTTGATAAAAAGAAGCAAACAAACAAGGCAAAATAAACTAAGCAAAACAAAAACAAAGTAAAGAGAAAGGTTGTGAAGGACTCCCCTTGTGAAGCCGTCCTTAACTCACCAGTAATGGTGCTAGAAAACGTCTTGATGCAACTCAGATCACTGTAGAGCTTCGTTGGGAAACCCCAAGAGGAAGGTATGATGAGTACAACAATAAGTTTTCCCTCAGTAAGAAACCAAGGTTATTGAACTAGTAGGAGGAAGGAAACGACTCAAAGGTGTTGCTAGCAAGTTGGAATCCTGCACAACACAAACTTAAGACTTTGCCCCAACGAACAGTGAGGTTTTCAATCTCACCGGTTTGCTGAAAACAAAGGATTAAACGTTTGGTGTGGAAGGTAATGGTAGCTTGTAGAAAGTAAACATTAATAGTGGAAGATGTATCAATGATAAAGATTGGACCGGGGTCCATAGTTCACTAGAGGTGTTCTCCTTAGGATATATATAACATAACATGCTGGGTAAATAAATTACAACGGGGCAATTGACAGGACAGAGCAAGGCATAACAATGCAATACTAGACACTCATGATCCTATGAGATTTGATTGGGAGTTACAACAGTATACATAGACCGCCATCCAACTGCATCTATGACTAGTAATCCACCTTCAGATTATCATCCGAACCCCCTCCAGTATTAAGTTGCAAGAAACAGATAACTGTTCTAAGCAATGTGTGTAAAGTAAAAAATACAATTGTTCCATGAACAAGAGATTGTTATTTTCTCCCTAGTAGCAACAGCACATCTACAAGCTTAGAGATTTCTATCACTTCCCCAAATTCAATAGAGGCATGAACCCACTATCGAGCATAAATACTCCCTCTTGGAGTCACTAGCATCTACTTGGCCAAGATAGCTACTAGAAACGGAGAGCATGCAAGATCTCAAACAACAAAGACATGATAGAATCAATAAGATAGAATCATTAATCAATCTGACATAGCAATCTCAATATCCATCGGATCCCTGCAAACACAACATGCATGATTACAAATAGATGATATTGATCATGAACGGAGCTCACAAGATCTAAACATGGTAGCACAAAGGAGGAGAAACAACCATCTAGATACTATATGGACCCATAGTCCAAGGTGGAACTACACACACATCATACCAGAGGCTGGCATGGTGATGAAGAAGGCCTCTGGGATGATATCTCCCCTACGACAGGGTGTCGGGAAGGGCTTCAGATCCTCCCCGATCTAGGGACGATGGTGGCGGCGGCTACAGGCTGTTTCATGGAAGATTGATTGGGTACTTAGGGTTTATGTATCGGGGGCTTCTTATAGGCAAAGAGGAAGGCCAAGGGGGTGCCCGAGGTGGCTGCACCCCCCAGGCACGGGCCAAGCCTGGCCACACGGCCAGGGGGTGTGGGACCCTCGTGGACCTCCTCCGTATCGTCTTCTGGCTCCGTGTTCTCCTCGGTGAAATATTGAATTTGGCTTTCGTCCTGTCCAATTCCAAGAATATTTATTTTTTGGCTTTTCTAGAACCAAAAACAGAAGAAAACAGGCAACTGGCACTGCGGTATCTTGCTAATAGGTTAGTCCCATAAAACATGTACAAATACCTCAAAGTGTAGAGAAAGCAGAGCAAAGTGGATACTAAACAAGCATGGAACATCAAAAATTATAGATACGTTTACAACGTATCAAGGGGGTACATGGGCCAAGGGCCCATCTGTTGGCACACATGCCCATCACTTAGGCCAAAGAGTCCTGGGTCGAGGGGCTGGAAACTTCGGGGTGGCTGGAGACTCTAGGGGTAGTCTCCAGGGTTAAATCCAGGGTTCACGCTGCAGCTTCTGGAAGTGGGGGCAGAGTTCTTGCGGGATTCCTGGGCGGAGACTCCGGTGTAGAGTGTCGAAAACTCCAGGGTGGAAGGAGACCCCGGTATGGTTGTCGCTCTCCAGGCTTGTCTCCGGGGAGTTGTATTGGGATCTCTAGGAAGGTGTCTGGAGTTCGGTCTGGAGTCCTGGGTGGAGACTCCGATGTTGGAGGTCGGAGACTCTGGGAGTCAGGGCCAGAGACTCCGGTGCTTCAGCTACTTCTTCTTCTGTCTCATCTTCCAAGCCTCTTTCTTGTCGGGTTGATGTTTTGGGCTTCCTCCCTTGCCTTCGTACTTGTTGGTGTGAACCTATCATGGTCATAGGATGGAGTATGAAGTAGTATACCATTGAATAGGGTAGGAAGTGGGCTCGCATAGAGTATAGGATTCACCTTTGGAGTCCATGATGACTTGGAATAAGTTGGAGACCTTGATGTGGTAAGGACCGTAGGACGGGCTACATCAGCCCCCCCTTTCAAAAAGAGTCATCCTCGACTCTACATGCTCATCACAAAGTAGAATAGGCCGAGAGACATTCTTGATCCTGGGTTCACCATATAGGCGTCCTCGGGAAGATTGATTTTACAACACTTCAATGTTCCCTCACTTTCCATGAAGCCTTAGCTTGTGGAGATAGCTCGATGAAGGGTAGCCATAGGTAACTCTTTTTGGTTGTTCTTGTCAACACATGGTTGGTAGAGGTTGAGGTGTATGAATTTGTACCTTCACACAACAAAGACCAAGCAAAATATTTTAGTGCGTGATAGAGGAGCATATCATTTGTGTCATGTCCATTCTTGTTCATAACACTGTTAGCACAATAGCAAATGGAATGCATATGCAAGGTCAAAGTGCATGGTAATCGTTTGAACATCATCAAAATGTGGGAACTCAAAACTCCATATAACGTATTAGTGTGGCACTCAAAGCAATTGACTAAAATTTGGATCAACATCTTTGATGCAAGAATAGGAGAATTCGGCAAAAACACACAAGGAAGAATATCCAAAACAACATCAATATGTGTGCAAACCAACCATTGGAAAGAGAATTTTTTCAATTTGTTGGATTCTATACACATATCATCAAAATAAAATATCATGGTAATATGAGTATCCCAAGTGGAAGCAAAAACAACATGTTTGCAAACAAACCATATGAAAGAGAAAGTGGTCCTTATGTATGTTGCAACAACAATACGAGATACTTGGAAGCTCTCATGACAATACTTGCTCTTAATTGCATTATGGTTGCACACAAAACATCGAAAAGAGAAATTGTTCAACATTTTTGTTGCAACACACAAAGCATCAATATAATAGCGAAGAAACATGCTTGCAAGCAAACCATAGGACAGAGCAATTTGTCAACATGAAAGATTCAAATCATGCAAAAGGTATTAGAGCTGGGTTCGATGTTGAACTCACTTGTGGGATGCTCTCTAGAGCTCTTTTTGTTAACTCGTTCTCAACCGATGTTGACAATGTAGTGCGGGTATCTACACACATCATACACAAAAGGAAGAACGTGCGTGCATGGTAGAGAAACACATTATCTACCATGACATTTCTCTTCTTGTGCACATCACCATTAATGTCAATCAAGTGTAAAAAAGATGCATGGTGAGTATGCAAGTGGGTAACATGCTGATCATGGCAATCATCAAAATCTCCAAAAATTGAGAAAGCTATGGGGGCATCTCATTACAACACATATAATAAATATTGCTGCAAGCAAAACAAGTGAAAGAAAAAATTATTTATCTTATTGCAAGCAATGGGAGAAACTAAATAACTATCATGACGAATCATGTCCGAAGCAATTGGATGATTGACGACAAACATATGGAAAGAGAAATTGTTCATCAAGTTTGTCGCAACACTATAAGGAATTTTACCATCACCGCAAGCAAAACATTTGAAAGAGCAATTGTTCATCATATTGCAAGCAATGAACGGATACACAAAAAGTTTATAGCATGACATGTCTATGGCAACATCATCACAATCAAATAAGTTCACATGATCAACATTATGCAAGGCAAAGTATCACATGGAAACATGAAGCAATCATATGCAATGTCACAAGTAGCATCCATAGCATGCCAATCATCACAAGTCATCATGTCCACTAGTGGGTGTAGGGATTCATAGCATGGAAAACAAAAATTTTCTACCGCATGCACACAAACAAGACAAGATCTATCTACTAGATTGTAGCAACGAGTCGATAGAAGCACTCACCCTCGAAGATTCCAAAGCGGTAAACAAGAGCAGATTCTCGTGGGTGATGTAGTCGTACACTTGCCGATCTCAAGATCGCGTAGACGATCCTTCCAGCGCCACGTTCCGGCAGCGCTTGCACAGTCGGTCACATGTTCGGTACTTGATGAAGACCTTCCTCTCCCTTGTTCCAGCAGGCAGCGGAGGTTGTAGTTCTCTCCTCGCGATTCCGGCAGCACGACGGCGTGGTGTCGGAAGTAGAGGGAAGATCCTGCAGGGCTTCGCCTAAGCCGGTGCGAGTTATGGTGGATTAGGGTTTCCCGGAAATCTAGGGTTTAGAAAACCGGGAGGAGGAGAAGGTGTCCGCGGCGGCTAGAGCGGCGGCGATGAGGCATCAAGGCTACAAGGCAAGCCGGCCATGGCGCGTGTGTGTGGGGAGGGCTTGGCTCTTGTGGTGTTGGGGGATCCCTCCCCCTCTATTTATGAGAGGGGGCAGCCTTGGGAGGGGTGGGTTTGAATCCAAACCCAAACCCAAGTTAGATTGAGAGAAGTACTTGTTTCTTCTCCCACTAGGAAACCATTGTTCCAGTTTGACTTTTCAAACTCCCGTTTGACTTTCAATTTAGAGCTTTAATTCTCTCTTGCAAATGCCCACACCAAGTGACCTAGGATATGATCCAATCATTCCACTTATCCATGACACATTCATGGACCATTCCCCTTCCGTATCGGTGAACCTTCTAGAACCTTCTAGAACCTCTCCGATGAAAACATCGGAATCTTTCCCGAACTCCGGAATCAGACTTTCCTTATATGAATCTTATTCTCCGGACCATTCCGGATCTCCTCGTGATATCCCGGATCACATCCGAGACTCCAAAAAACATTCGATATCCCTACTAACATTCCATATCTACTAAACAACATCGAATCCTTAAGTGTGTCTCCCTATGGTTCGTGAATTATGCGGACATGACCGAGACACTTCTCCAATCAATAGCCAACAGAGGAATCTGGAAATTCATATGGCTCCCACATATTTCTATGATTACTTTGCGATCGAATGAACCACTTACATACGATACCAATTTCCCTTTGTCTCATGATAGTTTACTTATCCGAGGTTTTGATCGTCGGTATCTCTGCATACCTAGTTCAACCTCGTTACCGATAAGTACTCTTTTATCGTTCCCGTGATATGTGATCCCTTGTGAGCCAGTCACATGCTTGCAAGCCTATTGGATGACATTCCACCAAGAGGGCCCAGAGTATATATATATATCCGTCATATGGATGGACAAATCCCACTCTTGATCCATGTGCCTCAACACATACTTTCCGAACACTCAATGCCACCTTTATAGCCACCCAATTACGGTGTGGTGTTTGATGTCATCAAAGCATCCTTCCGGTGATGCTGATTAGGATGATCTCATGGTCGAAGGAATTAGGTTCCTATGTACCATAAAGCTTATAGGAAACAAACTATTAAAATGACTTGATCTTTATGCTACGCTTATCTATAGGAGTATGTCCCATCATACCATTCTCCTAATGATATGATCTTGTTGTTAACAACATCTCAATGCTCATGATCGGGAAACCACGATCATCTATTAACCAACAAGCTAGTATTACAAAGAGGCTTTACTAGGGACTCTAATTTAGTTTACAAATCACACAAGTATTAATGTTTCCTTTTTAATACTGTTATAGCATGAATGTAAACATTTATCATAAACACAAAGATATAATAATAACCACTTTTATTATTGCCTCTAGGGCATATCTCCAACAGTCTCCCACTTGCACTAGAGTCAACTAATCTAGATTACATGGTAATATACCGAACACCCATGGCGGTTTGGTGCTGGTCATGTTTTGCCCTCAGGAGAGGTTTAGTCAACGGATCCGCCACATTCAGATCTGTGTGTACTTTGCAAATCTTTATGTCACCATCTTGCACATGCTCTTGAATAGCATGAAAACGTAGCTTAATGTGCTTCAGCTTCTTGTGTGACCTTGGATCTTGCGCATTGGCTATGGCGCCCATGTTATCACAGTAGATAGACATTGGGTCCAGCGCACTTGGAACCACACCGAGATCTGTAATGAACTCCTTCATCCATATCGCCTCTTGTGAAGCCTCCGAAGCAGCTATGTATTCCGATTCAGTTGAAGATCTCGCCACAACGCTTTGCTTTGCACTCCTCCAGCTAACTGCTGCACCATTCAAAGTAAATACGTATCCAGATTGAGATTTAGAATCATCCGGATCGGTGTTCCAACTAGCATCGGCGTAACCATTAACAACGAGCTGTTTATCACCTCCATAATAAAGAACCATATCCTTAGTTCTTCTCAAGTACTTAAGGATGTTTTTGACCGCTGTCCAATGATCTACTCCTGGATCTCTTTGATATCTGCTAGTCAGACTAACAGCATATGCAATGCCGGGTTTAGTACATAGCATGGCATACATGAGAGATCCTATGGCTCGGGCATAGGGACTCTTACTCATCCTTTATCTATCTTCTGCCATAGCAGGACTTTGAGTTTTACTCAAGGTCGTATGGGGCAACATGGGCAAGAACCCTTTCTTGCTATCTTCCATTCCAAACCTCTTTAGAACTTTGTCCAAATATGTACTTTGTGACAATGATATTAGGCGTCTTGGTCTATCTCTATAAATCTTTATGCCTAATGTGTAAGCTGCTTTGCTAAGATCTTTCATTGAAAAACTATTATTCAAATAATCCTTGACACTATTAAGAAGGTCTACATCATTCCCAATCAACAATATGTCGTCTACATATAGTATTAGGAATGCTACAGTGCTCCCACTCACTTTCTTGTAAATACAAGCTTCTCCATAAGTTTGTATAAAACCAAAGCTTTTGATTACCTTATCAAAACGTTGATTCCAACTTTGGGATGCTTGCTTCAATCCATATATAGACCGTTGAAGTTTGCATACCTTTTTAGCATCTTTAGGATCGAAAAAACCTTTGGGTTGTACCATATACAACTCTTCATCAATGTCTCCATTGAGGAACGCCGTTTTGACATCCATCTGCCATATCTCATAATCAGAATATGCAGCGATTGCTAACACAATCCTCATAGACTTTAGCTTTGCTACCGGTTAGAAAGTCTCACCGTAGTTAACTCCTTGAATTTGTCGAAACCCTTTTGCGACAATTCGAGCCTTATAGACAATAACATTACCATCAACATCTGTTTTCTTCTTGAAAATCCATTTGTTCTCGACAGCCTTCCGGCCATCCGGTAAGTCCACCAAAGTCCATACTTAGTTTTCGTACATGGATCCAATCTCGGATTTCATGGCTTCTTGCCATTTATTGGAATCTGGGCTCATCATCGCTTCCACATATGTCGCAGGGTCATCGGTGTTGCCCACCAACATGATACTCATAACGGGATCATACCAATCAGGAGTGGTACGAGTTCTCGTTGACCTGCGAGGTTCTGTAGTAACTTCAACCGAAGTTTCATGATCAACATCATTATCTTCCTCTATTATTGGTGTAGGCGCCATAGGAACTACTTCCGGTTCTGCGCTACTCGCAAGTTCGAGAGAAGGTTCAATAACCTCGTCGAGTTCTACTTTCCTTCCAATCACTTCTTTCGAGAGAAACTCCTTCTCTAGAAAGGATCCATTCTTGGCAACGAAGATTTTGCCCTCGGATCTATGATAGAAGGCATACCCAATAGTTTCCTTCGGGTATCCTATGAAGACGCATTTTTCCGCTTTGGGTTCAAGCTTGTCGGGCTGTAACTTCTTTACATAAGCTTCGCAACCCCAAACTTTAAGGAAAGACAATTTAGGTTTCTTCCCAAACCACAATTCATACGGTGTCGTTTCAACGGATTTAGATGGTGCCCTATTTAAAGTGAATGCGGCTATTTCTAATGCATAACCCCAAAATGATAGCGGTAAATCTGTAAGTGACATCATAAAACGAACCATATCTAAGAGAGTTCGACGTCCGGACACATGATTACGTTGTGGTGTTCCCGACGGTGTCAATTGTGAAAGTATTCAACATTTCTTCAAATGCTCGCCAAACTCGTAACTTAGATATTCACCTCCATGATCAGATTGTAGAAATTTAATCTTCTTGTTACGTTGATTCTCTAACTCACTTTGAAATTTCTTAAACTTCTCGAAAGTTTCGGACTTATGTTTCATGAAATAGATATACCCATATCTACTCAAGTCATCCGTGAAGGTAAGAACATAACGATAACCACCGCGCGATGCTACACTAATTGGGCCACACACATCGGTATGTGTGATTTCCAATAAGTCTGTAGCTCGCTCCATCAGACCATAAAATGGAGTCTTAGTCATTTTACCCATCAGACATGCTTCACATCTTTCAAGTGATTCGAATCAAGTGATTCAAGAAGTCCATCAGAATGGAGTTTCTTCATACGCTTCACTCCAATATGACCAAGACGACAGTGCCACATATAGGTTGAGTTATCGCTCAATTTCAAACGTTTTAGCTTCAATGTTATTAATGTGTGTATTACCACAATCGAGATTCAATAAGAATAGACCATCTATCAAAGGTGCATGTGCATAAAACATATTACTCATATAAATCGAACAACCATTATTCTCGGACTTAAACAAGTAACTGTCTCGCAATAAACATGATCTAGATATAATGTTCATGCTCAACGCAGGCACCAAATAACAATTATTTAAGTATAAAACTAATCCCGATGGTAGATTAAGAGGTAGCGTGCCGACCGCGATCACATCAACCTTTGATCCATTTCCAAGGCGCATCGTCACCTTGTGCTTCGCTAGCTTCCATTTATTCTGCAGTACCCGTTTCAAGTTACAAATATGAGCAACCGAACCAGTATCAAATACCCAGGCACTACTACGAGTACTAGTGATATACACATCAATAACATGTATATCGGATATACCTTTCTTCTTGATGTTGCCTTTCTTCAAATCTGCCAAGTATTTTGGGCAATTCCGCTTCTAGTGACCTTCTCCCTTGCAGTAAAATCATTCAATATCATGCTTAGGCCCAGCCTTGGTCTTCTTCACCGACGCAGTAACTTTCTTACCGCCCTTCTTGAAGTTTCCCTTTTTCTTATACTTGCCTTGGTTCTTGAATTTGGTGGTCTTATTGACCAACAACACTTGGTGTTCTTTCTTGATCTCCACTTCTGCAGACTTTAACATGGAGAAGAGTTCGGGTAACGACTTGTCCATGTTTTGCATATTGTAGTTCATCACAAAGTTCTTGTAACTTGGTGGTAGTGATTGGAGGACACGGTGAATCCCCAAAGCATTAGGAATCACTATACCCAAGCTTTGAAGTTTGCTTGCGTGCCCAGACATCTTAAGCACGTGCTCACTGACAGAGCTGCCCTCTTCCATCTTGCAGTTAAAGAACTTTTCAAAAGCCTCATAACTCTCAAATGCCGTGTGAGCCTGAAATATTATTTTGAGTTCATGGACAATATCATGTGGGTCATGGTTCTCAAACCTTTTCTGAAGCTCCGATTCCAAACCATACAAGATAGCACACTGAACTGTGGAGTACTGTTTCTTCCGAGCGAGGAAATAATTCTTTACCTCATCGGTAGCATTAGCTGCAGGCGGGTCACCCAGCGGTGAATCCAGCACATAGGTCAAATTACCAGCATTGAGGACAATCCTCAAATTGTGGAACCAATCCGCGAAGTTGCTTCCATTGTTTTTCAACTTTTCTTTCTCTAGGAATGCATTAAAATTGATGGTAGGGGCCGCCATTGATCTACAACATATTTGCAATTCCGGCAGAGCAGAGCAGGAAGCAGAGGTTGTAGTTCTCTCCTCGCGATTCTGGCAGCACGACGGCGTGGTGTCGTAAGTAGAGGGAAGATCCCGCAGGGCTTCGCCTAAGCCGGTGCGAGTTATGGTGGATTAGGGTTTCTCGGAAATCTAGGGTTTAGAAAACCGGGAGGAGGAGAAGGTGTCGGCGGCGGCTAGAGCGGCAGCGACAAGGCGGTGACGGCACGAGGCGTCGGCGGCGAGCGGCGGCGGCGGCGCGTGTGTGGGGAGGGCTTGGCTCTTGTGGTGTTGGGGTAGCCCTCCCCCTCTATTTATGAGAGGGGGCAGCCTTGGGAGGGGTGGGTTTGAATCCAAACCCAAACCCAAGTTAGATTGAGAGAAGTACTTGTTTCTTCTCCCACTAGGAAACCATTGTTCCAGTTTGACTTTTCAAACTCCCGTTTGACTTTCAATTTAGAGCTTTAATTCTCTCTTGCAAATGCCCACACCAAGTGACCTAGGATATGATCCAATCATTCCACTTATCCATGACACATTCATGGACCATTCCCCTTCCGTATCGGTGAACCTTCTAGAACCTTCTAGAACCTCTCCGATGAAAACATCGAAATCTTTCCCGAACTCCGGAATCAGACTTTCCTTATATGAATCTTATTCTCCGGACCATTCCGGATCTCCTCGTGATATCCCGGATCACATCCGAGACTCCAAAAAACATTCGATATCCCTACTAACATTCCATATCTACTAAACAACATCGAATCCTTAAGTGTGTCTCCCTATGGTTCGTGAATTATGTGGACATGACCGAGACACTTCTCCAATCAATAGCCAACAGAGGAATCTGGAAATTCATATGGCTCCCACATATTTCTATGATTACTTTGCGATCGAATGAACCACTTACATACGATACCAATTTCCCTTTGTCTCACGATAGTTTACTTATCCGAGGTTTTGATCGTCGGTATCTCTCCATACCTAGTTCAACCTCGTTACCGATAAGTTCTCTTTTATCGTTCCCGTGATATGTGATCCCTTGTGAGACAGTCACATGCTTGCAAGCCAATTGGATGACATTCCACCGAGAGGGCCCAGAGTATATATATCCGTCATATGGATGGACAAATACCACTCTTGATCCATGTGCCTCAACACATACTTTCCGAACACTTAATGCCACCTTTATAGCCACCTAGTTACGGTGTGGTGTTTGATGTCATCAAAGCATCCTTCCGGTGATGGTTATTAGCATGATCTCATGGTCGAAGGAATTAGGTTACTATGTATCAGAAAGCTTATATCAAACGAACTATTAAAATGACTTGATCTTTATTCTATGCTTATCTATAGGAGTATGTCCATCATACCATTCTCCTAATAATATGATCTTGTTGTTAACAACATCTATATGCTCATGATCGGGAAATCACGATCATCTATTAACCAATAAGCTAGTATTACAAAGAGGCTTTACTAGGGACTCTAATTTAGTTTACAAATCACACAAGTATTAATGTTTCCTTTTTAATACTGTTATAGCATGAATGTAAACATTTATCATAAACACAAAGATATAATAATAACCACTTTTATTATTGCCTCTAGGGAATATCTCCAACAGTGGGATCATGGCATCATCAACACCCTTATTTTTACCTTGTTCATACCTCTCATATGAAGTGGGTGTTGTAGTAGTAGTGGCCTCCTTGTGGACGACTTCATCTTCTTGATGTGGCCATGGTGTAGCATCATCGTCATCATGCACCATGTATATCTTATACAAACGAGGCATCATCGCTTCATGGCTTGGCGCATCTTCATCCATGGAACCTAGGACAACATTAGATAACACATTAGAGATAGAGGGTAAGTCATTAGAAATCGCAATGGTCTCACTTGAACTATCAACTACAACTCTCAACTCATTCGGTGTATCACTCGTGCCCTTAAAGTGGAAGCACTCAATATCATATAAGGTGGAGTCACTCATCTCACTCTTGTTCTCACTCAAGTGGGCTAAGTGTCTCTCATACTCACATGGGATTGGTACCACATCATCACTCAAGCATATATCGATAGGTTCGGTTTCCTCAACTCCATGCGCCTCCTTTAGTGAAGGGAAAATCCCATGCTGACCATTCTTGACCTTGTTGTCGCCATCTTGTAGTGTAGGCTCTTTACTTGGAGCTTTCTCATCCTTCCTCGTGGCCATCTTGGCTTGAGTAGACATCCTCTTGGTGTACTCGTCAAACTTGGCGAAGTATAGGTATTCATTTTCCTCGTTCATGAGGTCTTGGAATGAAAGCTTAGTCATTGAAGCTTGATGTAGTGGAGGAAGGCTTGATCTTGGTGCCATTTTGGTGTTGGCACTAGTAGTTGAAGGTGCCTTAGGATGGTGTCGACGAAGGTCATTGGCATGCCTTGACTGAAGGTTTATGTTGGTGAAGAACTTGGTCATCAACATGACGCTCACGACGATGGTCATTTGTCTTGGCACTCTTCTTGTGCTTGTGGTGCCTTCTTAAGCTTGATTGAGCATTATGGATGGTTCTCATCGTGAATTCTTCGTCTTTATGGAGAATATGCCTTTGATGATGTCTTGTATCCTCTTTATGGTGGCGATTCTCATGAGAGGATGTTTGTCGATGAAGATTCTTGTTTCTTCGTGCCTCTTGTTGTATATGATGTTTGGAGGCCACTCTTGTTGGGGTAGGTTGTTCTTGGCGCCTTGTAGGTGGTGGTGCTTGGCACGTTGGAGATGGTGGAGCTTGACGCCATATAGGTGGTGGCACTTGATGCTTTGTAGATAGTCGCACTTGACGCCTTGGAGGTGGATCATCGAAGTAGGTGGTGCCCTTTGGTATGGAACGCTCGGCCTTGAAGGTCATGGATTCTTGATGATGTGCCTCCTCTTGCTTGGCGTAGTAGTCTTCCATATCCAAGCGGTGGAGGAATTCTTCATGGCTCATGGAAGATCCATCAAAGTCAATGAAGTTCTCCGTGTCCCCCATGTTTGGCTAGGTGTCGTTGATGTCTCACTCGAAGTCATCCATGCTTGGAAAGTCATTGTTGTTGTAGTAATCCATATCACCCAAGAATGTGGAGCCATTGTCAGTGTAGAGATCCATATACTCCATGCATGAGGAGCCATCGATGTAGAGCTCCAAGCCTTCCATGCTTGAGGAGCCATAGTTTATGTCATGCTCCATGTCTTCCATGCATGTGGAGTCGTCGTAGGTTTAGTGCTCCGGGTCCTCAAAGCATGTGGAGCCGTTGTCGGTGTAGTGCTCCATCATGTCCTCTATACTTGTGAAGTCGTAGTCATGGTGGCTCATCATGGATTCTTCATAGATATTATCCTCGGTTCTAGAGTCCCTAGACATGATTCACAAGACCAAGTGTTGTATATGGAAGTGGTAGTGGGTGTTAGAGATACAACATCAAACCTTACTTTACCTTGGAAGATCGTATTGTGCAAGTGGCCACACTTGAGAGCAATAAACCAAGCAAAGTTAAGTTCACGCGGAACACCAAAACCAACTAACTACTAAAAAACATACACACACAAATCTTATGGTGGATATTTATGGAAGGTGTCATGTCAAGAAACATTCTGGAATCAATATGTTGTAATGGCAAGTAAAGAACCACAATGACAAAGCAAACAAGTCGATCCACAAGATAGGAATTATATACAAGGAAACACACACGATGGGATAAATGGGACTTGTGCGATGGAGGAAGTGCTAAGAACCAAATGATTACCTAGCGAAGAATATAAGCTCATGTCACACAAGTACAAGGAGAGGTGCTAGTTCGATTGCAATAAATTGGTGGGCTACAAGATATGCATAATAAGTACCACCTATATGATGTTCATCGAGCTTGCGCTTCCTATTCTATGAGGAACTTGTATATTTATCTTTCTTTTTTTCCTTTTTTCCTTTCTCTCTTTTTCTTTTCTTTTTCACTTGCATCTTCCTTGTGCCAACAACTATACAAGATAACATTCTGAGATAGCGCTCTCAACTTTTGCTCGGGAATCTACAAGGTATAAAATGTGCATAGCCCAATAAATCATAGGAGGAACTAGTCTCAAAAGGTGTTTATTGGTCAGAAATATAGAAGAGTTCACAAAGGAATGCAAATGGGGAAAAGTCGTGGAATGTTTGTACCTTTCATCGATAATCTTCACCCTTTATTGTTGGATTATGCCTTGCTCATAGAATTTGAATGGAGTAGATAGCATGAACAACATGTATGATTATGTAGATATCCTTATCCTCTTTGAAACGAGCTAAAGATCACCAAAATCCGAGTTTGAATACAAAAGTTATGCTCAAAACTGTGATGCCGTTTTTCTGTCCGCAGGGTGGCGGTGACTCCGGTCTTGAGGCCCGGAGACTCCGTTCTGGAGTGACTAACTCCGGAAACTCTGGTCCTGGACCGGAGACTCCGGTTAAGTCAATTCTAGGGCGTCCGGAACTCGTCCGGGGCACGTTTTGGGTGGGAAAAACTCGAACCAAAACCTCAAATTGATGGGGAAAATCAAGGAATTAGGCCATGGGAACACATGGGAAGGTAGATCCACAATTTTCTCAAGTAATCCATGGATCAAAACCTATCAAAACTAACTCAAATCACATTCGATCCAAAACATGAAATTGGGCTCTTTTTTGGAGATTTTTGAAATCATGGTGGATAGAAGAAAATTTTATGGAGAAATTTGTGATCAATGAAGCTCTTGATACCAATATGTTAGGGTTGACCCCTTAGGGTTGCCTGATCGTTCATGAATCTTTGTGGAAATTGATGGGAAAGCGAGGGGAAATGGAGAAGGTATGTAACATCCCAAAAATATTAATCAAGGTTATCAAATTCCAATCACCCAAGTTTAGGGTTAACAAAAACTTTTGTTAATTAAAATCAATATGAATGCATGTGTGTATGTGATGAATGCATGAATGCTTGCAACTACTTGTTTGATTGTTAGGAATGGCTTAAAGATGAAAACAACATCATCTCAATCATTTCCAAGCAGAAACAAATCAATAGAAATTCAAATACAAACAATATAAGCTAATGGTCATTTTGACCAAAGTTAACCACTAGACCACTTTGAGTGTTTCTAGTCCAAGATTTCTAAAAGAAACAAATCCAATTCTTTTCACCCCTTGCTAGACCAAGTAAAAGTGAACCCAATCCCACCTTGCAAACCCACAGAAACATTTTGCAAATCTATACCAAGGACAAATCAAAATTGAATCTAGCTCATATGGTAAGATCACCATTTCTCAAAACCCAACCAAACCAGTTCACCTTGAAAATACAAACAACCAGAGACTACCAAGTATGTGACTAGTGCACCCACCAAATTTCATCAAAAAATTCAAATATAAATCTCTTGCGGCCATTTCATCAAACACCTTCTGAGCACAAATCAAATAAAACAACAAACACTATTTTGAGCAGAGTTCTTGCCAAACTTGTTCCCTATCTAGCTCTCACCACACTCCTAGTAGGTCATCAACCTCGTCTATGCAACTCTAGCCCACTGTTTACACGACCATGCCATCAATGGCCACCATGGCCGAGCACACTTGCCACCTCCACCGTCGACAGCAAGCTATAGGCATAGCCAGCCTCGCCAACCTTGTCTACCATGCCGCCCGTGCCTCAGTGCCCCCTCTATACCAGCCCTAGGTCGAAGACAGAGAGAGGAACCACGAGAAACGCCGTGCCCACGCCGCTGTTGACCATGCCGACGCGCACCGCAGTGCACACGCTGTTCCCACTCAACCTGACCACCTCGATCTCTCGCCGCCCATCTACATGATCACCATCGTCCCAGGAGACCACCAGGCATGCCCGTTTCCTCGGCCGTGCTCGTAGCCACCGACCGCCACAAAGTTCGCCATTGGTACCGCGTAGAGTACCGCATGTTCGCCATCAAGTCATTGAGAACCTCTAGGAGACCGCGCACCGTCCTAGCCCCGCGCCATGCTAGTAGCTCGCTGTAACGCCGACCTCGACGAGCTCTGCCCATGCCGCTCGGCCTCTCTCGCTCCACACCACCTCGCTCCCCTCTCTCTCAGAACCACCCCACTTCTTCCCCCGAGCAAGGCGAGCACCAGGTCACTGGAATTTCATCGGAGGCCACTGTTGCTAGAGGAGAAGGGCACCGTTGATTGCGGACACCCCAGGAGAAGCCGCCAGTACCAGGAGAACCGCCATCGTCGACAACCTCATTCGCCCCCATCTCCGACCCTCGCCTGAGCCCCGGTGAGCCTCCCTAGACCCTCACTGGTCGTGCTAGGGTTATTCCCCGTCGTGTCCTGTTCCGATGAGGACGACGACCATGAGCCGTTGATCTTGCATCTAATCCTACGGTCGTAATCGCCCCATACCCCTTCGCCACCCTCTATCTCACTGATGAGTGGGGACACCACTTAAACCAGCCCCCCGCACACGCTGTGCGCAGTGGGCTGGCCCAACTAGCTCTCCCGCGCAACCCAGTCGTTTGAATTTAGATTTGTCCATTTAGTTTCAAACCTAGTTCAGACAGTAACTTCAAAAATCAATTTAGAGAGTTTCACTGAGCCAAATTACATGAAACTATTTTTTTAGAAAGATATGGAAATTCTTAATCCAAGCATGTTGGATTGAAACCATTTGGAATTATAGATCACCTATAGTATAAATAACAACGCAGAGACTTTTCTGCATTCAAACATTTATCAAAAATCAACCATAAATGCTTTTGAGTTGATTCCAACTTTTAAAGGACACATTTAACAAGTAATAATGGACAAGTAATAAAAGAATGCCCCATAGGCATTTCTAGTCACTATAATTAATTAAAATAATAAGGTTAAACATTATTAAATTGTGACACCAATTTAAATCACATTCCCAAGTATTAGAATATGTGGTGATGACATGTGTCAACATGATCCCATGTTTTAACTGGAGAATATTAAATCTTAAGTAGTTTTCGATGAGTAGAAATTACTTTTCTAAAATAAAATTAATAAGACTAAGTCTTTATTTCATGTGATGATGCTACATCATCTAGTGTAAACCCTTGTGTGCCAAAAACCCTTGTGTGCCAAATAGAAGCCATCTTAGCAATCTAACACTTGCAACTGTGCAAGCTAGATAACTTATGCAATGCATTAGGATGCTTTGATTAGACAACCTTGAGTATACTAAATCCCAGTTTTACTTGAAAGCTTGATTATTTTTATTTCTTTATCAAAGCTTTTTATTTATGTTTACTTAGTGAATTGTAGATTTTGAAAAGAGATTAGAGGTATCATAAAGAGCATAAAACTTGGCCTAAGATAGATAGAACTAGATGTCATACTGAGGCATGAGATCTAGATCTGGATAAGTCACACTTGATTAGCACCCCTCATTAGTGATTACCCCCAATTTAGTGGCTAGTGCTAAGCATAAAACTTGATCACTTTAGATGGGAATACTTGGTGAAAATGGTTATGAAAACCTTAGAATGATGAGGCATTCTAATGAGATGTTTTGACATGTGTTATGAACACCAGATGAGTTTGATGATGAAAATGTTGAGGCATGAGCCTTAGCCCCTTTATAAAAACTGATGGTTGTGTTCGGATGCGATACCATTCCAATGTTACCGTACAACCACAATACCCGAATTTGGGTAGGGCTTGACTGGAAATTTATATATCTTAGTATGGGTTCCCTTGTGGCCGAGGTTTGAGGTGAGGCTACCTCGTGATGATTGTCCACCTGTGCAGTTCCCAAGATGACATATGGTCATGGTTGGGAGGCCAAACTCATAGGGGAGGTTCCTATAGTAGGGTGTGTAATTTAAAGGTTAGGATTGATTATCGGCATACTGAGTATGGTGATTTCGGATTGTTCCTGACGGATTTATCGAATGTTGCGGTGAAAGTGTACCACCTCTGTAGAGTGTCAAACTATTCGAATAGCCGCGTCCACGGTTATGAACAGTTGGAGTGGCCATACTGTTCCATCATCAGATGTTTTTAAAATGACTTGTGACATGAATCATGACTTTGACTTGACCACAATAGGGTTGTGAAAGTGAAAGCTAAGTTCCCACTTGGTGTTATAAATCCTTAAACTAGTTTTCTTTACTTCTGAACTCAGCTAGAGATAAACTTGGCTTTTTGCAAAACAACCTAGATCTTAGTATTCCTACTTGAAACCTCTTTACCTGTTAGTAATAGTTTTCGAGTACTTAAAGAGTACTCATGGCTTTGTCCCTGGCTATTCTTGTGGCCAGAATATGAGGAGGACTACCAGGATGATGGAAAGCCAGAAGTCTACGACAACTAGGATCATCTCCCATCGTCAACATTGCCTGTGACCCTGAAGATGGAGCTTTGCCCACGCTACCGTTATTTATTATTCCGCTGCGTTGATTGTATTAATACTGGATCATGAGATCCTTTATTTGTAAGAACTTTATTATGGTTTGTAATGGATGATGAACTATGGTACCAATCTGTTATGTCTCGCAAAAATGGTAATCCTGGTATTGCGTTGTATGGCATAACATACATCTGGGATTAAAAATCTGGGTGTTGACAAGTTGGTATCAGAGCCATCCTGACCATAGGAGACCCTAGTTTAGAATGGATGCTTGAATCAAAAACTTAGTTTCAAAACAAAAGAAGTGAGTATTTATGAAAACCTATTCTCATTCTTACCACTTAGATTCTTTCATGAAAATTCATGTTCTTCAAAAATTCTTGCAAACTTACATAAAATTTGACACACTTGATCACTCTACTAACTTACTCATCCTATATTCTTATAGATGGACATGAAGTATAGAAAGTTCTATCAGTTGGGCAACGAAGGAGATCCCATCTTTGAGCGTGATTTGGACCAACTCTCGGAACTTCTGGAGCACCCGCACCCCGAGTTCTTTGGAGCCCAGATCAACGATCAACAAGGAGGAGAATTGCAATGGCTGATTGTTGCAAGTCTCAGAGGGAATATTGAAGCCCCCACCTTAGAGGGAATCCAATTCACCTTAAGAGAGAACAACTGTTGGAGAAATGCAATAATAAAAGTGGTTATTATTATATCTTTGTGTTTATGATAAATGTTTACATTCATGCTATAACAGTATTAACCAGAAACATTAATACTTGTGTGATTTGTAAACTAAATTAGAGTCCCTGGTAAAGCCTCTTTGTAAAACTATCTTGTTGGTTGATAGATGATCATGGTTTCCCGATCATGAACATTGAGATGTTATTAACAACAAGATCATACCATTAGGAGAATGGTGTGATGGACATACTCCTATAGATAAGCGTAGCATAAAGATCAAGTCATTTCAATAGTTCGTTTGCTATAAGCTTCTGATACATAGTAACCTAATTCCTTCGACCATGAGATCATGCTAATCACCATCTGTCACATCCCAAGATTTTCCAAATCTTGTTATGTGAAAATAAATAAACAATATAAATAAATGTTGAAATTCAGGGTGAAAAGAAACTTTTGTTTCTAAATGCAAACTTAAAATCCCATCTTGAACAAACTTTGGTTAACACTTGAATCCAACTAAATTCAAATCAAGTGGAATGCATTCTTCATAAATGCATCTGGAAATTTAAAACACTTGAGAAATAAACCAAAACCCTAAAACCCTAATGGAAGAAAATCATTTTCAAGTTATCTCCAAGCCTATGGATTTGATCCATATAAAAATTTGTCATCAAGCATTTACAAGTGATCAAGAATGACAAATAGAAATATTATAAAACCATAGAAATTGGTTTCACTTAATTTGGAGCCATGAATAAAATCTTATGAATTTAATAAGATAAGGAAAAGTAATTTCCAAAGCTACACTTATCTAAAATCCATACCAAAGGGAAAGCAAATAATCCTAAAAGGATTTAAAAAGATAAACAAATAATGAATAAAGTTATAATATTTGGAATCACTATTTTTGGATCTTTAAATAAAAGCTATGGTTTTTATAAAGCAAAGGTAGAAATATAAGTAAGGATTATTTTATAGAGCCAAATTAAATCTTGGCCAAGCTTTTGAAATAAAATATTACTATTTGATAAAAAGAGTAAAGGTTTATTTAAATAAAATAATGAGGAATTATTAATATCCATTTTTATTAAAGTAAAGGTTTTTCCATTTTAAATAAACACTAAAACTTGTTAATTTATTTTAATTAAGATTTCCAAGTGTTTTAATTTTTCAAAAGAAACCAACTGAAAAGATTTTGATATTATTTAGATTTCAAAAAGAGTTTTTAAAATAAATTAAAACCTATTTGAATTAAAGACTAAGGATTATTTTATTTAATTATTAATAGATCGTAAAAGAATAAAAGCAATATTCTATTTTGAACTTTGAAATATGTTGATAAACAGAATGAAAATTCACCCAAAGTTAGTGGTGATTTGAATTCAAATGGAGATTGAAAAATATTAATAAATCTTATTTAATTAATACTAAAGCCTATTTTAAATAATTAAAGGACCCTAAAAAGAATAAAAGATTTATTCAAAAATTGAGTTCAGAATGTTTTATTAATCAGTGTTTGAAGCCACACAAAATTTGACAAAGGTTTGAATTCAAATGGATGCTTGAATTGATTAAATAAAATCAAAACAAAATATTAGAAATGAAAAAGGAAAAACAATCTGAACAAAAAAGAAAAGAAAAGGACTCAGCCCAGCTCGTCAGCCCAGTCTAGGCCCAGCAGTCCAACTGACCCCTCTCCCCCGAAACGTTTTTCCTCACACGCAAACTCACCCGCTGAGTCTATGACGGTTGGACCCCACCACCTCCTCCTCTCTCTCGCTGACGCCAGGCCCCACGCCACATCATCATCTTCCCCACCCGCGCCAACCTCGCCGGCCGTTTCTGCTGGTTTAAACTCACATCAATACGCGTCAATGCCTCGCTTAAATCTCGCCGCGACCACGCCGCGCTAAACGCCTCCTCCCCATTTCCTCACTCGCCTCCCTCTTCGCCAGGCTGCGCCAATTCTTTGCGACAAGCCACTGTCTCCGACGACCTTCCGCAACGATTCCGGCTAGACTACACCACCCCTTGCTCGCTGCAGCAAACGAGCGTGCTCCCCATCGTTCACTACATCTCCCAGTATCGCCCGCTTGGCCGCACACGCCCCAAAACTTCGACTTCATCCACGTCTGAGCGCCGTCGTGGTCTGCCATATATCCGATGAGCATTCGAGGTAAATTCCGACCGCGCCTCTCCTTCTCTTTCACACAGCATGCTCACCGCGATCTTGCGCATCTGACTGCATCCTTTACTTGCTCTGGCATGCACCATAGCGTCACCTTCATCTTCAACAGAGGGCAACCATCGCCAGAGAGAACTCCGGCGAGGAATCTCAAGTGATCCCGTGCACCCCTGACCCTGCCGAGACCACGTTGAGCTTCAGCGTCACACCGTGAACCTGGTGAGCTTCTCCCCACCCTCTCTCGCTTCCTGCATCGCCAGCACCGCCATTGTCCGATCGCGCCCGCCGCTTCACCGCCGCCGCGCCAGAACATGGTCAGAGCGTTGAGAGCCGTTAGATGCAAATCCTGTGGTTGTGTTAGATGAACTTAGCGAACCGTTTTTGATCGATCTGCGCCGCACAATCACCTTTAGATCCAACGCCTCTCGTTGCACGATCCGCACGAAGCGGTACAGGCGAATAAGAACTGGACACGTGGCCCTGTCTGTTTTTATAAAAACAGATTTGTTCTATTAGTTGCTTAATTGTGCAAAATTCATAACTTTTAAACCACATGTCCAAATTTTGCAAATTTTATATCAATGGAATCAGCAAGTCAAGTACTTTCTGACCATGCTCTTTGTTTAGTAAAATGCTTCTGTTAAATTGATTGTTTTTGCAGAAACTTGTGTAGGCATATTTAGAGTATAAAATTTGTTCTAAAATGATTTTTGAGATAAAACATTTGGCAAATGGTTTGTTTTGAACCTACTGACCATAGAAATCAATTGTGGTTTCAAAAACATATTTGGTGAAGAAAAAGAATAAAACCTTGATTTAAAGCATTTCTAGTCAAATAAAAATATGGTTTAATTGTTAAAAATGATTTTGAAGGAAAACCTTTGGGAAATGTTTTGATTTAAACTCTCTGACCCTAAACACCAAGTTTTATGAATTGAAAAATGTATTTGGTGAACTCCATAAAGATTATTACTTTGCTAAAAGAATTTTCAACCACATAAAATAATGATTTGGTTTAAAATTGATTTCTAAGTCAAATCTTTTGCAAATGGTTTTGCCACTTTATAAAATGACCAATAAGTGTTTTAGAATGTTTATAACCTATTATAAACCACTTTTTTAAATAAAACAAAGTTTGGCATGCTTGCATGCATTGTTTTGTTTCTATTATTTTATGTGATGTTTTGCTTGAATGGTAGATTGAAATATTGCTTGCTTGATTGAATTGTAGTGATTTGAAGTGTGTGAACATTGCAAATATCAAGGAGTGGACCTATATTCTCTACCAAAAAGGCAAGTGATGCTTCATACTTTTGTCCCACTATTTTCACTATGCATTAGAGATATTTCTAAGTAGGACTTGCATGGAATTTTGCTAAGTATATACTATGCCATGGGAAATCCTAGTAGATGAAACCTTAGTAGAATTTCCTAAGTTAAGATTCCTACTACTATCATGCTTAGCTTAGCTAGTAGAAAACAAGGGTGGAATATATATTCATGCTATGGAATATTTCTAAGTCTATGGACTTGTGTTTTGTTTAATAAAACAACTAAGTGAATGAAACACCTGGGTGGAATGGAAGGAATGGTTTGTGTTGAGTGGTTCACAAGGCCCATTTCTATGGTTTACCTTGTGTATCTCACTTGTGGATGGCCACCCAGGAACAAAGAAATTTGAGATGTCAAATATTGAGAAGCTTCAAGTGCAGCCACTTGGCATTATGGGCTCTGCCTGGATCATATAGGTTGCAATAACTTAGCCAAATGAACAGTTGGTGGTAGGGGATGATAGGTTGGAACGCGTCCATTCTGGTCTAAGGGAAGGCTTCTGAAAGATCTTGTCTTGGTGAAACCAAGTCTTGTGGGAAAAGTGCACCACCTCTGCAGAGTGTAAAATCTAAGTACTTAGCCATGTCCCTGGCAAAGGACAATTTGAGAATCAAGACATGGAAGCTATCAAGAATCTCCTCATCCCAATTTCTAAGTTAAAAGCTTGTGGTTGAATAAGGGTTGAAGGATCACCAATTTCTATTGGGAGATGCCTTGGGTGATTTTGTCAAGCAAAAACTTAGTGTTTTCAAATGATAAGGAAAATCTATTTTGAGCATTGCAAGCCTAAGCTCCACTTAGCCAAATGCATATAGATGATAGACTCCACTATCCTACCATAGTATCACTTGCCAATACAATTCAAATGTATTGACCCTTGTGGCTGTAACTTGTTATGTTGCAGGTTTGTTTGATATTAGTGAAGTTTATTGATTAGGATTACAAGTCTACAACCAACATGTCTGCCCGTGGCACTTTGAAGATGAAGGACCCCATGCTATTGTTATATTCTACTGCATCCAGCCAAATGAGCTATGTAAGATGTAATAAATTATTTTATTCCTGGTTATAAAGTTGTATTATGACCTTTGTTTCTTGATATTACATCTTAAATGTGGATGCTAGCTAGTGATCCAGGGACTAGCATTGTAAACACAGGGATCTCTACCTTAATAAAGGAGGGACCTTACACCATCACCGGAAGGATGCTTTGATGACATCAAACACGACACCGTAACTGGGTGGCTATAAAGGTGGCATTGAGTGTTCGGAAAGTATGTGTTGAGGCACATGGATCAAGAGTGGGATTTGTCCATCCATATGGCGGATAGATATACTCTGGGCCCTCTCGGTGGAATGTCATCCAATTAGCTTGCAAGCATGTGACTGGCTCACAAGGAATCACATATCACAGGAACGAGAAAAGAGTACTTATCGGTAACGATGTTGAACTAGGTATGCAGAGATATCGATGATCACAACAGCAAGTTTCCCTCAGATAAGTAAACTATCATGATACAAAGGGAAATTGGTATCGTATGTAAGTGTTTCATTCGATCACAAAGTAATCGTTGAAATATGTGGGAGCCATATGAATTTGCAGATTCCTCTATTGGTTATTGATCGGAGAAGTGTCTCGGTCATGTCCGCATAATTCACGAACCGTAGGGAGACACACTTAAGGATTCAATGTTGTTTAGTAGATATGGAATGTAAGTAGGGAGACCGAATGTTGTTCGGAGTCTCGGATGGGATCCAGGATATCACGAGGAGATCCAGAATAGTCCAGAGAATACGATTCATATAAGGAAAGTCCAATTCCGCAGTTCGGGAATGATTTCGATGTTTTCATCGTAGAGGTTCTAGAAGGGTCTAGAAGGTTCACCGGACCGGAAGAGTGATGCATGCACGCAGTGCTGACGTGGGACACTTCGTTGGAACCCCAAGAGCAAGGTGTGATGAGCACAGCAGCAAGTTTCCCTCAATAGAGACCGAGGTTATCGAACCTGAAGGAGGAAGGAAACGTCTCAAAGGTGTTGCTGACAACGTGGAGACCAGCACAACACAAACTCAAGACTTTGCCCCAACGAATCAGTGAGGTTGTCAAGCTCACTGGTTTGCTGTAACAAAGGATTAAACGTATGGTGTGGAAGGTAATGGTTTGCAGCAAGTAAACAAGTAACAATGGAAGATGTATCAACGGTAAAGATTGGACCGGGGTCCATAGTTCACTAGAGGTGCTCTACTTAGATAAACAACATGGCATGAAGGGTAAACAAATTACAGCGGGGCAATTGACAGGAATTGAGCAAGGCATAACAATGCAATTACTAGCTATAAAGATCCTATGAAGTTGATTGGGCAATACAACAATATACATAGACCGTCATCCAACTGCATCTATGACTAGAAGTCCACCTTCAGGTTATCATCCGAACCCCCTCCTGTATTAAGTTGCAAGCAACAAACAACTGCTTTAAGCAAAGTGTGTAAGATAAATAGTCCACATGTTCCATGAACAAGAGACCATTGTTTTATCCCTAGTAGCAACAACACATCTAAAACCTAAGAGGTTTATGTCACTTACCTTGGAAACTAGAGGCATGAACCCACTATCGAGCATAAATACTCCCTCTTGGAGTCACTAGCAAATACTTGGCCATGATAACCACTAGCAACGGAGAGCATGCAAGATCACAAACAACACAGACATGATAGAATCATAAAGATAAAAGTATTAATCAAACCAACATAATAATCTCAATATCCATCGGATCCCCGCAAACACAACATGCATGATACAAATAGATTAGATATTGATCATGAACGGAGCTCACAAGATCTATACATGAAAGCACAAAGGAGGAGATACAACCATCTAGCTACTACATGGACCCATAGTCCAAGGTGGAACTACTCACAAATCATATAGGAGAGAAGGCCTCCGGGATGATCTCCCCTCCGGCAGGGTGCCGGGAAGAACTTCAGATCCCCCCGATATAGGGACGATGGTGGCGGCGGCTACAGACGGTTTTGTGGATTTCTGATCAGGTCCTCAGGGTTTCTGCATCGGGGGCTTCTTATAGGCGAAGGGGCGAGACCGGGAGGCGGCCAAGGTGCCCAAACCCTAGCTAGGCGTGGGCCCACCTGTGGCCGTGCTTGGGGGAAGGGGGGGGTGGCCCCTCTGGCCGGCCTTCTGGGCTCCCCTCTAGACTTCTTGTTCCCCACAGAAAGTTATTGAGTTTGTCATTTGTCCCGTCCAATTCCAAGAATATTTCTTTACTAACTTTTATGAAACCAAAAACAACAGAAAATAGGCATCTAGGATTGTAGCAACTTGTTAATAGGTTAGTACCAGAAAACATGTAAAAAGCACCTCAAAGTATGGACAAGTAAAGCAAAGTAGATACTAAACAAGCATAGAGCATCAAAAATTATAGATACGTTTCCAACATATCAGCATCCCCAAGCCTAACTCCTGCTCGTCCTCGAGTAGGTAAGTGATAAACATAATAATTTTTGAGGTGACATGCACCCTCATAATAAAGATCCAACCATTTGCAAGCATTGAAAGCTGGGATCAAAGAACTCTAAACATGTGCATGAAAGATGGAGTTCTAACAATAGGACATAGTAAATATGCATGCAACATGGCAAGCTATAAACAAAGATCATGAATAATATGCATTGAAAAACGTTTGTTTGTTTCACATGCAGAAAACATAGCATAGTGGCACTCATCTTGTCCCTCATAGAGTAGCAATATAATGCATAGGACACCTACAAAGTTCACAAGGGTGACTAGAAACAAATAGCACAAGAGCAAGTAATAACACAATATGCATCAATTAATAAGCTTTGGAACACTGCACACAGAATGACAACTATGCTCTCTTAATGGTGCCTAAAGGTAGAAGGTGGAGACTCAAATAATGGCGGAAGAAAGGCCTTTTTGTAAAAGAAGCAGGGATTACAAGTTTCAAAAAGAGCTTCCAAAAATTATGGTACTAGTTAGCTTTCGGCCCTCATTGCCCCTATCATAAGCATCTTGAAGTGGTTAAGGTTAAAGTGGTAAAGCTGGAGTATATGCTTGACGAAGTATAAGTTGGCAATCTCATGCCCCTTGAATACAAGGGCCACACCTCATTCATACTCAACTTTGGGTCCAGGTAAGTTCTTGTCACTGTAAGTATTTGCATATCATTGAGAACCGCCAATGGGGTACCCCTTGCACATGGTACAGGAGCTTTCCCATAACCAAAATGACAAGGCAAGCAGACAATGAGCATCTCAGCAATTCTTCTTATGTACCATGGGAATATGGTGCTTTTCTCTCTTTCCTCTTTTCTCAATGTGTCTCTTTTTTTATAAGAAGAATGCTTCATAGATGTCACTATGGTGATGCTGCAAGTTTCCACCATGATTAGGCATGGCTTAGGCTAGCGGCCCAGGAGTTTCTCTAACACATGATACAAACTCTATGGACTTACAAGTTCCCTCTTTATTTCACACCGATGACATCCATAGACAAAATAACATGATATCAACTGAGTACAACAAGGTACAAGTGCAATGTTGAAAACGTTCCCCGTGACAGCACGGTTCTGCTAATTCCAACTTATAAGTGCAAGCATATACAACAAAGTTGTCACAATCATTCAAGTTTATTAGGGGCAAAGAATAAAGTGTGCCATCAAGTTCGTGAGGACTTTAATCACTATGTTTTCACATAACAAAATAGTTTTTAACTGGAAGATAGATGAAAACAAGAATATACTTGGAATGGTGTAACACACCATGCATAGGAGTTTATAGTGGACACTTTGGAAAACTTGGTTTCTTGGGAGTTGGAAGCATGAGTAGAACTTACTCATACAAGTGGAGGCTAGCAAAAGACTGAGAGCAACCAACTAAGAGAGCAATAATGGCCATAATTATGCAATGCACCAAAGCGAACTAATCAAAGCAAAGAGTGGTACTACAAGTCAATGACTAAATGATCATAGAGTCTAATGGTGACTTGTCATACTCATAACATGGTGTGAGCATGTGCCAAGTCAACCCAAGCAAAACATCAAAGGTGAATACCACAATACTATGCTTCTGCATGCTAAAACACGCATAATTTCTTCAAGGCACACTAAGCAATCCCAATTGTTTGGAACAAGACATGCTACAACAATAATCACTAAGCATAATGCCAAAACAACACCTAGCATGTCATGCTAAAGGCTAAGTCACAGTCAATGCAAGCTCCTCTTGCACTTCAAGCAAGAACTTACTACTCCTTTCCAAACACCAAGCAAACTTATTTGCAAAACAACATAGCGAGAACAGGGGTCCAAACTAATAAAGAAAACTAAACAAACTAAGCAAAGCAAACGAAAAATAAGACGCTCCAAGAACAACACAACTGTGCATGAAACAATAAAAACAAAGTGTCTAGACAGACCTGAGCTTTTTATTGATGAAGAAGGGGATGCCTTGGGCATCCCCAAGCTTTGACGCTTATACCTCTTGGATATTTCTTGGGGAGACACCATGGTGGCATTCCCAAGCTTGAGCTTTTGTCCATTCTTCATCTCATTGTATCATTCTCTCTCTACACCTGAAATTTTTCCTTCATACAAAACTTCACACAATCTTCATTAGCAACATTAGCTTATTCAAAAGATATTAGACCACTGGCAAAGCTTTGGAACAGCAAGTCTTTTCACTAAAAACACAAGCTACTGTAGCAATCCCTTCAAATAAACTCAATTTACCCGAAGAGAGCTCAAAAAGGAATCAATAAGAAGCAAATGCAAATAATGGCAGAAATCTATCAAAACAGACCAGCAGGTAGAAAAGAATTTTTTTGAACATCTTCTGTTGATCAAATCAAAAAGTGTTGAACTAGAAATTTAGCCAACATACTGGGGGATTTATTCATAAATTTTGAGCTCAATCCGAGTTACAGAGCCTCCTCACGAATTTTTTGGTGGAGGACAGAATTCTGTTTCGGGACAACACTCCACAAATCTTAGTTCCCTCTCATTAGAGGTCATTATTGGGACAAAAAGCAAACACAAAGGATAAGGAGAGGTCATTACAGTAGTAATAACTTCCAAGACTCAAGGAAACTCTTGGGTTATCTCCCAATAAGTACTTTTCTTTAACGCCTTTAAGTTAGGCTTGATAGTTTGAGAAGATGCTCACATAAGAATTAGGAATTAAAGTCAAAGAGAGCATAAAGAAGAAAATTCAAAACACATTTAAGTCTAACCCACTTTCTATGCATAGGAATCTTGTATGCAAATAAATTCACAAAGAACAAAGTGACAGGCATAGGAAGATGAAACAAGAGCAACTTCAAAACTTTCAGCACATAGAGAGGTGTTTCAGTACCATGAAAACTTCTATAACCATATTTTCCTGTAACATCCCAAAAATACTAAACTTGGATCATCAAACTCTAATCTTAAAAATTAGGGTTAACAAAAACTTTTCTAAATAAAAATATGAAAGCATGCATGTGTGTATGCATTCCAATTTGGATTATTTTGAATTTCCTTGTTTATGTGTTTCTTTGCTTGTAAAAGGATTCTTAGGTAAAATAAACATCATCTAAACAATCCCCACACTTTTCCCAAAGACAAATAAATCAAAACAAACAAAATGAGTGAATGGTCATTTTGACCAATTTAACTCCCATGCCTACTTTGGCTGTCTCAAACTTTCAGAACTTAACAGAAACTTGTTTGGATCTTTGCACCCCTTGATAGTACTCATAACAAAGTATCAAGGCCCAATTTGTGATCATCCAGAAACATTCAAATGCATAGTTTAAAAGACAGTTTAAAATTGAATCTATATCATATGGGAAGATCCCACTTTTTCAAAAACCACTCAAACAAGCTCAACTTTCAAAACCCAAGCATCTGCAGACTCACCAGCACCAACCTAGCACACCCACCAAAAATCTTTTCAAAATTCAAAACTTGAGCTCATGCGGCCATTTCATCAAACACCTTGCAGATACAAATCAAACAAAATCTAAACACTATTTGGAGCAGTGATTTGAGCCCAACTTGTTCCCTCTCTGGACACCACTAGCCTTAGTAGATCATCTAACAACCTAAACTAATCTCTAGCACTACTGTAAGCTAGCCATTGTCATCAATGGTGAGCAGGCCGAGTGCACCCTTGCCACCCACATGTCGACAGGGAGCTAGGATAAGCACCAAGCCTAGCCAACATGTTTGGGAGTAAGGTAACACCCCACCGCCGCTCCCTGTCCAGCGCTCAAACCTTGCCAGCCCCTGGACCACAAGCACATACCATGCCAAGCTCGCCAGCAACCATGCCGAGAGCGCGCCCCGTGCGCCACGCTCGACAGACGCCCACAGACCGCGCGCCGCCCTCGCTGCGTGCATACGTGATCACCACCGTCCCAACAACCCTGCAGACACGCTCGTTCACCGCCGCGCGGACCACACGTGCTGTGCGCCATAAAAACTTCCGTCGGGCACGCGCAGAGCACCAAAGCGTTCCGACCAATCCGCACCGCCCCACGCCTCACCACCATGTCGTTGTGCCCGCCGAGGAGCACACCGCCTTCTCACCGCCGCCCGATAGCCCTCTGTGCTGTTGACCACGACGATCTCACCTTGCGCCTGTCGGTCCCCTCTCGCCACTATAAATAGAGGCCACCCCTAGCCGAATTGAGCACACCATCTCACTCCCCTCTCCTCACTGATCGTTCCACCCCGTTCTCGGAGCAAGGCGAGCAGCGCATCGCCGGAATTTCACCGGAGCCCGCCGCTGCTGGAGAAGAAGGGAGCCAGCGATTGGAGCCGCCCTAGGAGAAGCTGCCGGTACCAGGAGGTTCGCCGTCGTCGACTTCATCGTTCGCCCGCCTCGCTGACCCTCACCTGAGCCCCGGTGAGCCCCCGACGACCCCCACCTACCGCGTTAGGTTTCTGTCTCACCGGCGCTGCCCGACGTGGACGATAAACCAGGGCCGTTAGATTAGAACAAGATTCCACGACTCACATTGCCCCGTACCGCTTCGCACCCCACTGTCTCACTGACGCGTGAGGACAGCAACTTAACCAGCCCGCGTAAGTGCTGTGCTTAGCAGGCCGGCCCAGTATCGTTTCCCGTGCAGCTCATTTGTTTGAAATTGGATTTTTCCATTTTCATTCAAATACACTTCTGCACCTAGTTTCAAAAATCAACCCAGCTCGATTCAGTGAACCAAATTGAATGAAACCAATTTTTTTAGAAAGGTCTGGAAATGCTGAATCCAAGCCCGTTGGATTCAAATCATTTGAATCTATAGATCAACCTTGGTAAAAATAACAAGGCAGAACCTTTTCTGCATTCAAACATTTTTCAAATTTAAACCATAATAGCTTTTGATTTGATTCCAACTCTCAAAAATCACATTAGATCATACCTTTCAGAATATATAAAAACATTTGGGTTTACTTATAGAAATAATGTTCAAGTAATAAAAGAATGCCACATAGGCATTTCTAGTCACTTTATTTAAGTGAAATAAAAGGTTAAACCTTATTAAATTGTGACACCACTTTAAATCACATTCCCATGGACTAAAATATGTGGTGATGACATGTGTCAACATGATCCCATGTTTGGTTTGGAGAATATTAAATCTAAAGTAGTTTTTCAATGAGTAGAAATTACTTTTCTAAAAATAAAAGGAATTAAACCAAGCTTTAATCTTGTAATGTTAGTGATGATGCTAAATCATCTATAGGACCCTTGTGTGTGATGAATGCAAGTAGTTAAGTATTGTTTGGTGATTGTGTACCTCGTATTTATTTATAGACTCTAGTACCGACCAAGGATACGAGGAGGAAGGAGGATACTACAAAGAAGAAGCCGAGGAGAACTTCAACCACTGCTCTGCACAAGGCAAGCTAACACTTGCAATTTAGCAAGCTTATCCTGATAATGATGCAAGCCTAATACCACTAGTTGAATGTGCAAGCAAATACTTGCTTGTTACCATGCCAACTATATGCCTTAAGTATATATGATCATAACCACTTGATAAACCAATCCTAGTTTTACTTACAAGCTTTATACTTTATTTCTTTATCAAAACTATTACTTAGAGCTTACTTAAGTGAATTGTAGATACTAGAAAGATAACTGAAGGTTGCATAAAGAGCATAAAATTTGGCCTAAGCTAGATAATATTTATGTCATCCTAAGGCATGAGATTGAACTTATTTAAACTCCACTAGTTACCACCCCTCATTAGTACTTACCCCCACTTGTAGATGCTAGCGCTAAGCATAAAACTTGATCAACTTAGATGGGATTACTTGGTGGAAAAATGGTTATGAAAACCTTGGAATGAATCATTCTATTGAAATGTTTTGGAAATGTGTTTCCAAACACCAGATGATTTATGGTGATGAAAATGTTGAGGCATGAGCCTTAGCCCTTTATAAAACTGATGGTTGTCTGGATGCGATACCATTCCAATTTTACCGTACAACCACAATACCCGAGAATTGGGTAGGGCTTGACTGGAAACTTATATACCTTAGTATTAGTTCCCTCACGGCCAAGGTCTGAGCTGAGGCTACCTTGTGAAGATTGTCCACATGTGCAGTACCCAAGATGACAATTGGTCATGGTTGGGAGGCCAAACTCATAGGAGAGGTGCTTATACTAGGGCATGTAATTGAAAATTTAGGATTTATTATCCGCATACTGAGTATGGTGAATTCAGGATTTGTTCCTGAAGGATGTATTGAATGTTGTGGTGAAAGTGTACAATATCTGCAGAGTGTCAAACTATTCGAATAGCCGCGTCCACGGTTATGGAAAGTTGGAGTGGCCATACTATTCCCCCGTCAGATGTTTTCAAAATGACTTGTGAAAATGGATTGAGACTTTGACTTGACCACAACAGAGTTGTGATATGAGATACAAGTTCCCACTTAGGTGTTATAAAACTTCAACTAGCATTCTTTGCTTCTGAACTTAGTAGATGTAAATCTGGCTTTTTGCAAATCAACCCTAGAGCTTACTGTCCTATTACAAAAACCCCCTTCACTTGCTAGTATTAGTTTGCGAGTACTTAAAGAGTACTCATGGCTTTGTCCCTGGCTATTCTCGTGGCCAGACTATGAAGAGGAGTACCTGGAGGATGGACCCCAGGAAGGTTACGACAACTAGGATCATCTCCCATTGTCAGCATTGCCTGTGACCCCGAAGATGGAGCTTCACCTACGCTGCCGTTATTATTACGTATTCCGCTGCTTGAATTGTATTAAGAACTGGATCATGAGATCCTTATTTGTGTAAGACCTTATGTATGGTTTGTAATGGATGATGTACTGTGGTATCCAATTCTGTTATGTCTCGTAAAAATGGTAATCCTGGGATTGCGATGTATGGCATCACAGGCATCTGGGATTAAAAATCCGGGTGTTGACATTTCCTCTCTCATAATAATTTTCAGTAGCCTCATGAATAAACTCAACAATATATCTATCACATAAAGGAGGCTTTTCATGATCTACAAACACATAATTTCTATCAAGCTCAAAAATTGTGGGATTAAAACCTTCACAGATTTTACCCAAAGTAGATATTTCAAAAGGATCCACCAGAACATAAAATTCATCCTCCTTTGGTAAGCATGGGGGACAATCAAATAATGTAAGGAATAAATAGTTACTCTCATTAGAAGGTAGACATAGGTAGATCCATTCTTCCTCCTCTTGACCATCACTCTCCTCCTCTTTTTCATCTAATGAGCTTTCAGTTTTAGTAATTTCTTCTTCCATAGGCTCCTGCAAGGCATTAGTATCTTCCATTTGTGGAAAAACACCTATTAAAATATTGAAGAATATAGCCATTTGCTTCCTTGTAATTATCAAAGCAAAATTTAAGTATCTCATAAACCTCAGACTCGTAAGGTGAATCATCAGTATTTTAAAGCAAACTGGCAAGTTCAAATGCACCCTTGAAGGCAATAAATTCTTCAATTTGTTCCACATCATAAAAGTCATAATTTCATTTAACATAAGAGGACATGGTAACATTATCATTATACTCACATTGAAAGGGTAGGTGTTTATACCTCCTGCAACAACAAGCTTTATCAAAGCAATAAGTAACATTATAAGTAGAGCACATGTCTCTAGCAATAGTATTCAACTTATCAATTTGTTCCCATAAGTGTTTCCCTTTTTGTGACAAACGGTGTTCCTTATAATAATACTTTTGTTCTTCCGTGAACCCACCTTGCCAATAAAAACTAGTTTCAAAGAAACCATCCATTGATAGAAAGCATGGCCAAGCAAGGCAACAACAGACCAACAACTAGAGCAGGAACTAATTTTTTTGTGTTTTTTAATAAAGAAAGCAAACCAAACTAGACTAATTTTTTTGGGTTTTTTGGAAAGAGGCAAACAAAACAAAGCAAAAGAAACAAAGCAAACCAAAAACGAAGTAAAGAGAAAGGAAGTGAAGGACTCCCCTAGTGAAGACGTCCTTGGCCTCCCCGGCAACGGCGCCAGAAATCTTGTTGATGCGCAGATGCCTGACGGGGAGGAAGAGGTTGAAGTTGTCCTGTAGATCCCCGGCAACGGCGCCAGAAATATTTGATGTGTGCACCCAGTGCTGACGTGGGACACTTTGTTGGAACCCCAAGAGCAAGGTGTGATGAGCACAACATCAAGTTTCCCTCAGTAGAGACCGAGGTTATCGAACCTAAAGGAGGAAGGAAACGTCTCAAAGGTGTTGCTAGCAACGTGGAGACCCGCACAACACAAACTCAAGACTTTGCCCCAATGAATCAATGAGGTTGTCAAGCTCACCGGTTTGATGTAACAAAGGATTAAACGTATGGTGTGGAAGGTAATGGTTTGCAGGAAGTAAACAAGTAACGATGGAAGATGTATCAATGGTAAAGATTGGACCGGGGTCCATAGTTCACTAGAGGTGCTATCCTTAGATAAACAACATGGCATGAAGGGTAAACAAATTATAGCGGGGCAATTGATAGGAACTGAGCAAGGCATAACAATGCAATTACTAGCCAGAAAGATCCTATGAAGTTGATTGGCCAATACAACAATATACATAGACCGTCATCCAACTGCATCTATGACTAGAAGTCCACCTTCAGGTTATCATCCGAACCCCCTCCAGTATTAAGTTGCAAGCAACATACAACTGCTTTAAGCAAAGTGTGTAAGATAAACAGTCCACATGTTCCATGAACAAGAGATCGTTGTTTTCTCCCTAGTAGCAACATCACATCTACAAACGAAGAGATTTCTGTCACTTCCCTTGGAAACTAGAGGCATGAACCCACTATCGAGCATAAATACTCCCTCTTGGAGTTACTAGCAACTACTTGGCCAAGATAACCACTAGCAACGGAGAGCATGCAAGATCACAAACAACACAGACATGATAGAATTATAAAAATAAAACCATTAATCAAACCAATATAATAATCTCAATATCCATCAGATCCCCACAAACACAACATGCATGATTACAAATAGATTAGCTCTTGATCATGAACGGAGGTCACAAGATCTATACATGAAAGCACAAAGGAGGAGATACAACCATCTAGCTACTACATGGACCCATAGTCCAAGGTGGAACTACTCACAAATCATACTGGAGAGAAGGCCTCCAGGATGATCTCCCCTCCGGCAGGGTACCGGGAAGAACTTCAGACCCCCCAGATCTAAGGACGAAGGTGGCGGCGGCTACAGAAGGTTTCATGTATTTTTGATCGGGTCCTCAAGGTTTCTGCATTGGGGGCTTCTTATAGGCGAAGTTGCGAGACCGGGAGGCGGCCAGGGTGCCCAAACCCTAGCCAGGCGCAGGCCCACCTGTGGCCGCACCTGGGGGGGGGGGGGGTGGCCCGTCTGGCCGGCCTTCCGGGCTCCCCTCTGGACTTCTTGTTCCCCACAGAAAGTTATTGACTTTGTCCTTCATCCCGTCCAATTCCGAGAATATTTCTTTACTAACTTTTCTGAAATCAAAAACAGCAGAAAACAGGCATCTGACACTGTTGCAACTTGTTAATAGGTTAGTACCAGAAAACATGTAAAAAGCACCGCAAAGTGTGGACAAGTAAAGCAAAGTAGATACTAAACAAGCATGGATCATAAAAAATTATAGATACGTTTCCAACGTATCAAAGGGGGATGGTTCATGAATGTGTCATGGTTAAATGGAATGATTGGATCATGTCCTAGGTCACTTGGTTGGGCATTTGCAAGAGAGGAATTGAGCTCCAAATTGCAAGTCAAAACACAGGTTTGAAAAGTCAAACTAGAACAATGGTTTCCTAGTGGAAGAAGGAAAGAGTCCTTCTTACCCTCCAACTTGGATAGGGATTTGTGGAAGGATTCAAACTCTCCTCTCCCAAGATGCCCTCCCTCTCATAAATAGAGGGGAGGGGCTGCCCCAAGAGAACACAACCAGCCCTCCCCTCCAAGCCGCGCTGCCGCCGCCCCAGCGCTGCCGCCAGCCGCCGCCGCTGTCGCCGGATCGTCGTTGTCGCCCTAGCCGCCATCGACTCCAGATCTTCCTCTCCATCCCTCTAAAACTAGATCGCTGGAAACCCTAGATCCACCATAACCTGCTCCGGCTTAGGCGAAGCCATGCAGGAGTTTCCCTCTACTTCCGACAACATGTCGTCGTGTTGCCGGAATCGCGAGGGGAGAACTACAACCTCCAATGCCTGCTGGAACAAGGGAGAGGAAGGTCTTCATCGAGTACCGAACATGTGACCGACTGTGGAAGCGCTGCGGGAACACAACGCTAGAAGGATCGTCTATGCGATCTTGAGATCGGCAAGTGTACGACTACATCACCCATGAGAATCTGCTCTAGTTAACCGCTTTGGAAACTTCGAGGGTGAGTACTCTAATCGACTCGTTGCTACAATCTAGTAGATAGATCTTGGCTTGTTTGTGTGCATGCGGTAGGATTTTTTTGTTTTCCATGCTACGAACCGCTACAGTGGTATCAGAGCCGTGCCTATATGTAGATCTGTTGCACGAGTAGAACACAATGGTCATTATGGACGGTGGTGCTTTTATTATCAATTGCTTTTGGTGTACTTTGCATCTTGCGGTATGATGGGATGAAGCGGCCCGGGCTAACATTACATGACACCGTTCATGAGACTTGCTCCACGCTTGACATGCAACTTGTATTGCATAAGTGGCTTTGCGGGTGCATGTCTCTCCCATCATAGTATAGAATCAATTTACAATGGGCACTTGATAGTTCAAGCATCAACGTTGTGGTTCTTGTTCGTAAGTTAGGACGACACTTACTGAAAGCCCCAAACCACGTAAAATATGCAAAGAAAATTAGAGGCATCTAACTTTGTTTTGCAGGAGTGTGCTATGATGTGATATGGCCATGATTTTGATTATATATGATGTATGCAATGTTCCTTATTGTAAGTCGGCAACTAGCAGGAGCCATATGGTTGTCTATTAATTTCGTTAAGACCTGCGTGTCTATTATTCAAAGTAGTTGTAATAGTTGATGCTAGTGTACGACAACCATGAAGCGGTGCCATTGACCTTGACGCTATGCCGGTGATGATGGAGATCATGTTCGTGCTTGAAGATGGAAATCGGAAGCACAAGAAGAAATGCCATATCATATCACATATTATGAATTGCATGTGATGTTAATCCTTTTATGCATCTTGTATTTCTTAGTTCACGACGATAGCATTATAAGATGATGCCTCTCACAAAAATATCAAGTTATAAAGTGTTCATCCTTAGTAAGCACCATTGCTAAAGCTCGTTGTTTCGAAACACCACATGATGGTCGGGTGTAACATACCTAAAATCATGTTTCAAAAACTCATGCATATCATCCATTCATCCTTGATCATGTAGGATTTAATTTCAAAATCATTTCAAAATAGGAGCATATGTGCTCATTATTTTATGTATGGATGCTCTAGCCTTTGTGCTACTTGCTATCAAGAAAGGTACTAATATTCACTCAGTATTATTTAGAATCCTAACTTAAGTGATTTCAGAAGCTTGAGAAAAGTTTCAAAACAAAATATGAAATAAAACCAAATCTATGCCTTTTATCACATCTCATAAAGGCTTGGTTTTATTTTTGTTTTCAAATAACCCAAGGGTGTTTGTGTTTACAGTAGTGTTTGACTCATATTTGGGTACAAGTTTCACTTTACAAAAATCTTGAAATGATTTGAATTCAAATAGCTTTTGAATTCATATGAAAATGTTTCCTGGGAATTCAATTAGAAAAAGAAAAGGATTAAAGAAATGAGAGAAGTCCGGCGCTGCTATTCTAGCCCAACAGTGAAACCAGCCCACTAAGCCCACCCAGGGTTTTCCCCTCTCTCTTTCACGCGCACCCACTCGACCCCGCGCTCACTGACTAGTGGCCCCATCGCCACGTCGTCATCGTCTTCCCAGAAACCACGCGAAAAACACGCCGCCGCCCGTTTCTTCCCCCGCCTCTGCCGCGTTTTAAAATCTCTTAATTGATGATGAATGCGTGCGTGATTCTCGCCCCTGCTCCGGATATAAGATCCCCTCCCATCGCTGCTCTTTTCCTCTCACTCAGCACATACACCACGCCACCAGGCTGCCCGTAATCGCGCCCACACCGCCGCAGCACCGACGATCTCCGGCGACCAATTCCGGTGAGCATCGTCCACCCCTTTGTCTCTGCTTCACGCGAGCATGTTCTACATGACCCTGCGGATCTTCTCATGAATTTCTTGCTCTCTGTATCACCCTAGAACATCGTCACCGTCCCACACTGGAAGCAACCGAAGCTCGGCGCAACTCCGGCGACCCCTCTTGGTAGTTCCCGACCACCCCTTCTCTCCTTTTTGATACGTACATGTTCGCCTGGTTTGTGCGCATCTAACAGCCTCACTGTTTCGTCTTATCGCGCACCAGAACCTTGCCTCCGACGATGCCAAGGTTTTCCCGACGTCTGCCTCTACTCCGACGAGGAGTCCTCGCCGTGTCCGCGCGCCCCTTGTCAAGCCACTGCCACGTTGAGCTTCAGCACATCGCCGCGAGTCTGGTAAGCATCTCCGACGACCCCAACCCCCTCTATAGCCACCGCTGTAGACAGGCGCCGCGCCACACGCCATCACACTTGTGCCACCACCGCCAGTCTTTGGTAGGATGATCGAGCACCGTAGGATCTAGATCTAACGCATAGGATAGATCTTAGGCGAAGCGGTAAGTTTAGATCTGAGCCGCGCGATTAAGTTAGATCCAACGGTTCGGAAGCAGAATCCAGCGCGAAGCGGTACCAGCCAGTAAGATAGCGCCGCGTGGCATGTCCTTCGTTTTAAAATTCTGATTTGAATCTATTAGATGTTTAAACTTGTTTAAATCATAACTTTTGATTCCCACGTCCAAATTTGACAAATTTTATATCAATGGAATCAGGAGAGAAAGCCCTTTCCATATATGCAATGTGTTTAATGTTTTGTTTCTGTTAAAATGGTTATTTTTTACAGAAATATGTGTAGGCCTATTTTGTGCATATTAATTAATTGAGAAATGTTTTAATAATCAAATAAATGTTGTTTGGTAAGTTTTGAACTTGTTTGTGGACCAGTACTGTGCACTTGTCTTGTTGAGTATAGAAAAACATCACATATCATATTGCATGCATCCATATATTTTTGCTTGTATTTGTTTTGTATGTGATTTGGTGCTATAATTTTATGTGTAGATTTTGGTGCAAATAGTGATTGTGATTGTGAGGATTGTAGCTACTCTCCAAACTACCAAGGCAAGTGGTGATTCATGATTTTATCCCTATGTTTTTCAATAATGCATTAGAAATATTTTGTTAGTCTTGCATGGATATATTTTGATTATATGCTATGCTTGGGAAATCCTAGTAGTTGTAGAATTGGTAGAAATTGCTAAGTTAAGATGCTTATCTATGCCATGCTTAGCCTAGCTAGTAGCAACCAAGGGTGGCTATATATTCATGCTATGAATAAATATTTCTAAGTCTTTGGACTATGTTTTGCTTAATAAAACAACTAAGTGAATGAAACACCTGGGTGGAATGGAAGGAATGGTTTATGTTGAGTGGTTACACAAGGCCCATTTCTATGGTTTACCTTGTGTATCTCACTTGTGGAAAGCCACCCAGGAACAAAGGGATTTGAGAGGCCAAATGTTAAGAAGCTTCTAGTGCAGCCACTTGGCAATATGGGCTCTGCCTGGATCACATAGGTTGCAACAACTTAGCCATTTGGACAGTTGGTGGTAGTGGGATGATAGGTTGGAACGCGTCCATTTGGTCTAAGGGAAGGCTTCTGAAAGGTCCTGTCTTGGTGAAAATCAAGTCTTGTGGGGAAAGTGCACAACCTCTGTAGATGGAAGAATCTAAGTACTTAGCCATGTCCCTGGTATTGGACAATTTGAGCATCAAGACATGGAAGCTATCAAGAATCTCCTCATCCCAATTTCTAAGTAAAACTTGTGGTTGAACAAGGGTGAAGGACCCCAATGTCTATTGGTGGTTCCTTGGGAAAAGTTTTTGACAAAGAAAAAAACTTAGTGTTTTCAACTGATAGGCAAAACCTATTTTGAGCAAAACAAGCCTAAGCTACACTTAGCCAAAATGCATATAGTATTTAGTCCACCAATATTCTACTAAGGTATCACTTGCCAATACTATTCCAATGTGTTGACCCACTGTGGTTGTAACTTGTGATGTTGTAGGATATTCTGATGATGATTAGGAGTCATGAGTCTACACTCAACATGCTTGCCTGTGGCACATGAAGATGAAGACTTATTTATCATATTATATATTTGAACTCTTGTATTAGGCCTGTGGCCATGGAGTTGTAAAAGACTATGTTTGTCTCTGGAATGATATGTAATAATGACCTTTGTTTCTGTGTACTTCATCTTAAACTGTGGATGCTAGCATTGATCCAGGGACTAGCATTGCAATCACAGGGATCCTTTCCTTTACAAAGGAGGGATCCTACAGATGGTATCAGAGCACTGTGTTGCCTTTAGGATTATGACCCTAGGATTGGAAACCACTAAGGAAAATTTTTCAACAACTTCCACACTTGTCTTTTCTTCTCGTAAACTTTTCTAATCTTCTTTCTCATCTCTTTTTGTAGATGAACTCCATCAACGAAGCCGTGAAGAAGGGACCACTAATGTCTATGACTTTGGAATGTGAGACAGAGTTCCCCAAGGCTCTCAAGGACCTCATGGTTGCCATGGGAATACATGGTGCAGCTATGTACAAAGGTTTTCCTGTGATGGACGAAGGAGTTGAGTACTGGTGGGTGCAACTTCACTTGTATAAAAACAAGGAAGACAACCACAAGGACTCAGGATTCTGCATGGTCACCAACACAATGATGCACACTACATTCTTTCATACAGCAAGGGATGTAGCTTGGAGGGCCATCAAAGAACTTGGTGAAAGAATCAAGTGCAGAATGCTTAACACTCAGAATGATCTTAAGGAAGAAAAGAAACATACCCAAGAGTTAGAAGCTACCAACCAAAGCCTAAGGAAGGACATCATAGACTTAGCAATGGAGTCTTGTGATCTGGACAAACAGATTGCCTCTAGGGATGCCCTGTTAGCCAACTTGGCAAGTGAGATGGGATTGTAAAGTACCACATTAGTTGGACCACCACACTTATCATTTTATTTTCCCAAATATTGTTTAAAATAAATTGAACCTTGGTTGTTTGTAATGGATCCATGTATGCCATGACTTGTGTGTTTTGATTTCCAAAGCTATGCATGTGATGCCTTGTCTTGTGATTTGTCTTAAAATTGTGTTGATTCTAACCTTTTCTATCTTATTAAATACATGCCTAATGTTACCATCAGCACTGCTAAAGAGTTCAAGGGAACTCGTTTTGGCCCTCGTATTATTGAGCTCACTAGTTTGCTTAGTCTCCCTCTTCCTACCATCATGGTGCTTCCCCTCACCAAGTTTGAGAGGAAAGACCTTTGGGGCTTCAAGGTTAATCAGCCCGGACGCCAGACTGAGCCTACCACGGAGGCTATCATCTTCAAGCTCATGCACGATGACAAGGAGAGAGGCCTAGAGGTAGTCATGCAGGACTTGATTGGACGTCTGTTAGGGAGACACTCTCAACAGGTTAGAGGTACTCACTTCCATGCCTTCGGTAGACGTGATGAGGATGGTGAGGCCATTGAATTCGAGGATACTTTGAGGGAGATAGCAGAGCCGATTCATCTATACCTCCAGGACTTAGAGGTTCTTCTTAGGCACGTGGACACTGATAGGACCAACGTCATGCTCAGCAATGACGAACTCCAGGTGCAGCTTCGTGAGAAGGACAAGCTCTTCACGGAGCAAGATGAGATAGTCAAGGAGATGGAGGCCAAGTTCGAGAGCCAGGACAGAAAGTTCAAGAGTCAAGAGAAGTGAGTCCAAGATAGGAACAAGAGGATTCGAGACATGACTACAGAACTGGAGGCCAAGGACTTCGAGCTCGAGCATCAGCAGACTGTGATTGAGAGGCTTCGTTCTCAGAAGAGGGCTCTCAAAGCCAAAGTAGAGACCTTGACCACCAATGTCGAGGAATACAAGACCGCTATGGAGAATGCAGGTCTTACATTTGTTGAGGAGGAGGTTGATGCCGAGGAGTAGTGATGACTGCTCATTTACCTTATTTATCATGTCTTTGATTATTGAGTCGCAATGACCATTCAACATGTGGATGGCTTGCTATTGGTGTGTTTACTTCGCAAACTTGTTATCTTTGTTGTTGAACTTTTATTATTGTGATGCATGTTTGGTGATTGTTTATGTGATGTATTGTGCATGTTAGCATCTATGGGTATCTCATTCTTATCTCTATTGAACAAACCACAGATGCCTCCCCGACGTGCCAATCCCAACCCCAACAACAACAACATCACCCCTGAGATGCAACAAATGATGACAGCTCAGACTCAGCTGATGCAGATGATGACTACGTTCATCCAGAATCAGAACAACAACAACAACAATAACAATAAGAACAACAACAACAATTAGAACAACCCACCGGGTTTTGACATGCTTACCAGGTTCTTGAGATTGAGGCCAGCAAAGTTCTCAGGAACAACTGATCCTATGGTGGCCAATGATTGGCTATGCTCTGTGAACAAGGACTTGGTAACAGTTGGATGTACTGATGAAGAGAAAGTCAGATTTGCAGCTCACTTGTTGGAAGGACCAGCAGCTACCTGGTGGGATAACTTCCAGATCACCACTCCCATTGCAGATGTGACATGGTCTATCTTTGAAGATGGTTTCCGTACTTCTCACATCTCATCCGGAGTGATGAGTTTGAAGAAGAAGGAGTTCCATAACCTGAAGCAGCGCCACCGCAGCGTGGCTGAATATATTGAGGAGTTCAACAATCTGGCACGATATGCACCGGATGAGGTTGCCACTGATGCTAAGAGAAAGGAAAAGTTCCTTGAAGGGTTGAATGATGAACTGAACCTGCAGTTAGCTGTGGCCTATGTTCCCACATACCAGTCTCTTTGTGACAAGGCTGCTATTTTGGAGAGCAAAATGAAACAAGTGGAAAGCAGGAAGAGAAAGCACTCTGACAAGCACAACCCGGGATCGTCTCACAAGCGTTCCCATTATGATGATAGTGGGAGTTCAGGATCCCACAAGCATGGGAAATTCAACAAGCACCACAACCACAACCATCATCATGACAACAAGAGTCACCGTAGTCATGATAATGACAAGTACAAAAATCACAAGGGTGGATATAAGAGCCACCACAGTGGAAGTGGCAGTCGAAGCCAGCCTGTCAAGAAGGATATTAGTCAGGTTGAGTGTTTCAAGTGCAAGAAGATGGGGCAATATGCAAATGAATGCCCAGAAAAGAAAGTTGAAGGACCCAACAAGCCCAACCCTTTTCAAAAGGGACAAGTGAACCACATCAATGTGGAAGAAATCTATGAGGAACCTGATGCTGTTGCTGGTAAGTTCAAACTCAATTCTGTTCCAGCATTTGTTCTCTTTGATACTAGTGCATCTCATTCATTCATATCAAGAGCATTTGTTGAAAGAAATGAACTACCGGTAGAAACTATTGGGTATCCTATAAAAGTAAGTTCTCCTGGCGGAGAAATGATAGTGAATTCAGGATGTCATGATCTAGTCATAGAGTTTGGGAAGTATAAGTTTCCCGTTAACTTGATAATCCTAAACTCCCAAGGATTGAATGTCATTTTGGGAATGGACTGGATGACTAAGCACAAGGGAGTGATAGATTGTGCCAACCATACTGTCTCACTCACAACTCCAGAAAATAAAAGAATCAGATTCAAGACCAACTTTGAATCAAAAAGGAGTAAGCTAAATTCTCTTAAGGGGGTTAGCATGGACAGTGTGCCAATAGTGAGTGAATATCCGGATGTATTTCCACAAGAATTGCCGGGAATGCCACCAGATAGAGATGTGGAGTTTCTCATTGATTTGTTACCAGGATCTGGACCAATAGCAAAGAGACCATACAAAATGTCAGTTGAGGAACTAAAAGAACTCAAGAAACAACTTGGAGAACAATTGCAGAAAGGTTTTATCCAACCAAGTTCCTCATCCTGGGGAGCACCAGTTTTGTTTGTGGAAAAGAAAGATAGAAGTCAAAGGTTATGCATAGATTACCGTTCACTCAATGAGGTGACTATCAAGAACAAATACCCTTTGCCTAGAATTAATGACTTGTTTGATCAGTTAGAAGGAGCCTGTGTGTTCTCAAAGATTGATCTCCGGTCAGGTTATTTCCAGCTTAAGATAAGGGAACAAGACATACCCAAGACAGCTTTCACCACAAGGTATGGATTGTATGAGTATACCGTGATGCCATTTGGTTTGACCAATGCACCAGCATACATCATGAATATGATGAACAAGGTGTTCATGGAATTCCTTGATAAGTTTGTTGTGGTGTTCATCGATGACATTTTGATCTACTCCAAGAGCAAGGAAGAGCATGAAGGACATCTACGTTTGATACTTGAAAAACTTAGAGAGCATAAGTTATATGCCGAATTCAGCAAGTGTGAATTTTGGTTAAATGAATTTGGGTTTCTTGGACACGTTGTGTTAGGAGATGGAGTAGCAGTTGATCCTGCTAAGGTTTCAGCTGTAACTGAATGGGAATCTCCCAAGTCAGTGAAAGAGGTTCGTAGTTTCCTTGGCTTAGCAGGTTACTATAGAAGGTTCATTGAGAATTTCTCCAAGGTAGCTAAGCCTATGACATAATTGTTAAAGAAAGACAAGAAATTTGCTTGGTCTGAAGGATGTGAACTCAGCTTTCAAGAATTGAAGAAGAGGCTAGTGACAGCACCAGTCTTGTGTTTGCCAGATTTGGAGAAAGATTTCCAAGTATATTGTGATGCATCTCATGATGGATTAGGTGCCGTACTTATGCAAGAAGGGAAAGTTGTGGTCTATGCCTCGATACAACTCAAAACCCATGAAGTAAACTACCCTACTCATGATTTAGAGTTAGCCTCTGTTGTCCATGCACTCAAAACATGGAGACACTATCTTTTGGGAAAGCGATGTGAAGTGTTCACAGATCACAAAAGTTTGAAGTATATCTTCACCCAGAAAGAAATTAACATGAGACAAAGAAGATGGCTAGAACTCATCAAGGACTATGACTTGAGTTTGCAATACCACCCCGATAAAACAAATGTTGTAGCGGATGCTCTAAGCCGTAAGGTTTTTGTGAATGGCCTTACTAAGGGAGAATTGCCAGATGATCTGTGTGCCCAATTTAGAGACCTCAGATTGGAGGTTGTGCCTGAAGGACATCTCATGACCTTGGATGTTCAACCTACTTTGTTGGACAAGATTAAAGAAGCCCAGAAGACTGATAAGGAAATTGAAGAGATTAAGGAAAAGATTGGCAAAGGAAAAGCCAAAGGATTCCATGAAGACGAACAGGGTACCTTATGGCATGGAAAACATATCTGTGTTCCACAAGATCCGGAGCTTCGGAAACTGATTTTACAAGAAGCACACAACTCACCATATTCTATTAATCCGGGTAACACCAAAATGTACATGGATATGAAGGAAAGATTTTGGTGGAATAATCTCAAGAAGGACATCGCCGAACATATTGCTTTGTGTGATGTATGTAGTAGAGTGAAAGCAGAACATCAGAAACCCGCATGATTGCTTCAACCACTACCTATTCCTGATTGGAAGTGGGACAAGATTGGCATGGATTTCATCACTGGATTGCCGAGGACCAGGTTAGGATATGATTCTATTTGGGTAGTAGTGAATCGCCTAACTAAAGTGGCTCATTTTATACCCGTAAAGACAACTTATACAAGTGCTAAGCTAGCCAAGATCTATATGAGCATAATTGTATGTCTGCATGGAGTACCCAAGAGTATTGTGTCTGATAGGGGAACACAATTCACTTCTCATTTTTGGAGACAGCTACATGAGTCATTGGGAACGAGGTTGGAATTCAGCACTTCTTTTCATCCTCAAACTGATGGACAAACAGAAAGGACTAATCAGATTCTTGAAGATATGTTGAGAGCATGTGCTCTAGACTATGGAGCCAGTTGGGATGAAAGTCTGCCTTACGCAGAATTTTCTTACGACAACAGCTATCAAGCCAGTATTGAGATGGCACCATTTGAGTTTCTCTATGGGAGAAAGTGTACCACCCCATTGCTATGGAATGGTGTGGGAGAAAGAAGTTTGTTTGGACCAGAACTTATCAAAGAGGCTGAAGAGAAAGTCAAGCTGGTTAAGGATAGGTTGAAGATAGCATAGTCCCGACAAAAGAGCTACGCAGATCCTAAGCATAGAGAAGTCACATATGAAGTAGGTGATAGAGCTTATCTTAGAGTGTCACCACTTCGTGGAGTGAAGAGATTTGGTGTCAAAGGTAAATTGGCCCCAAGATATGTTGGACCATTCAAGATTCTGAGTCATAAAGGAGAAGTCGCTTATGAGATAGAATTGCCAGAGTCTTTGTCTGCTGTTCATAATGTGTTCCATGTGAGTCAACTTAAGAAATGTCATCCAGAAATGGAAGAGACTTCTTTGAAGGATACCATACCTTTGGAAGAGGTTCAATTGGAGAGCGACCTCACTTATGAAGAGAAACCTATCAAGATTCTTGAGACTGCAAAAAGAGTTACTCGGACTAAGACCATCAAGTTCTGCAAAGTTCAATGGAACCACCATTCCGAAGAAGAAGCAACATGGGAAAGAGAAGATGATCTTCGGAAAGACCACCCTCACCTATTTGCTAGCCAACCCGAATCTCGAGGGCGAGATTCACCTTAAGGGGGTTAGATTTGTAACATCCCTAAAATCATGTTTCAAAACTCATGCATATCATCCATGCATCCTTGATCATGTAGGATTTCATTTCAAAATCATTTCAAACAGGAGCATATGTGCTCATTATTTTATGTATGGATGCTCTAGCTTTGTGCTACTTGCTATTGAGAAAGGTACTAATATTCACTCAATATTGTTTAGAATCCTAACTTAAGTGATTTCAAAAGCTTGAGCAAAGTTTCAAAACAAAATATGAAATAAAACCAAATATATGCCTTTTATCACATCTCATAAAGGCTTGGTTTTATTTTTGTTTTCAAATAACCCAAGGGTGTTTGTGTTTACAGTAGTGTTTGACTCATATTTGGGTACAAGTTTCACTTTACAAAAATCCTAAAAGGATTTGAATTCAAATAGCTTTTGAATTCATATGAAAATGTTTCCTGGAAATTCAATTATAAAAAGAAAAGGATTAAAGAAATGAGAGAAGGCCGGCGCTGCTATTCTAGCCCAACAGTGAAACCAGCCCACTAAGCCCACCCGGGGTTTTCCCCTCTCTCTTCACGTGCACCCACTCGACCCCGCACTCACTGACCAGTGGCCCCATCACCACGTCGTCATCGTCTTCCCAGAAACCACGCGAAGAACACGTCGCCGCCCATTTCTTCCCCCGCCTCTGCCGCGTTTTAAAATCTCTTAATTGACGATGAATGCGTGCGTGATTCTCGCCCCTGCTCCAGCTATAAGATCCCCTCCCCTCGCTGCTCTTTTCCCCTCACTCAGCACAGACACCACGCCACCAGGCTGCCCGTAATCGCGCCCACACCGCCGCAGCACCGACGATCTACGGCGACCAATTCCGGTGAGCATCGTCCACTCCTTTGTCTCTGCTTCACGCGAGCATGTTCTACATGACCCTGCGCATCTTCTCATGCATTTCTTGCTCTCTGTATCACCCTAGAACGTCGTCACCGTCCCCCACTGGAAGCAACCGAAGCTCGGCGCAACTCCAGCAACCCCTCTTGGTAGTTCCCGACCACCCCTTCTCTCCTTTTTGATACGTACATGTTCGCCTGGTTTGTGCGCATCTAACAGCCTCACCGGTTCGTCTTAGCGCACACCAGAACCTCGCCTACGACGACGCCAAGGTTTGCCCGACGTCTGCCTCTACTCCGACGAGGAATCCTCGCCGTGTCCGCGCGCCCCTTGTCAAGCCACTGCCACGTTGAGCTTCAGCACATCGCCGCGAGTCTGGTAAGCATCTCCGACGACCCCAACCCCCTCTGTAGCCACCGCGCCGCCGTAGACAGAGCGTGCCGCCAGTCTTTGGTAGGATGATCGAGCACCATAGGATATAGATCTAACGCATAGGATAGATCTTAGGCGAAGCGGTAAGTTTAGATCTGAGCCGCGCGATTAAGTTAGATCCAACGGCTCGGAAGCATGATCCAGCATGAAGCGGTACCAGCCAGTAAGATAGCGCCGCGTGGCATGTCCTTCATTTTAAAATTCTGATTTGAATCTATTAGATGTTTAAACTTGTTTAAATCATAACTTTTGATTCCCACGTCCAAATTTGACAAATTTTATATCAATGGAATCAGGAGAGAAAGCCCTTTCCATATATGCAATGTGTTTAATGTTTTGTTTCTGTTCAAATGGTTATTTTTTACAGAAATATGTGTATGCCTATTTTGTGCATATTAATTAATTGAGAAATGTTTTAATAATCAAATAAAGGTTGTTTGGTAAGTTTTGAACTTGTTTGTGGACCAGTACTGTGCACTTGTCTTGTTGAGTATAGAAAATCATCACACATCATATTGCATGCATCCATATATTTTTGCTTGTATTTGTTTTGTATGTGATTTGGTGCTATAATTTTATGTGTAGATTTTGGTGCAAATAGTGATTGTGATTGTGAGGATTGTAGCTACTCTCCAAACTACCAAGGCAAGTGGTGCTTCATGATTTTATCCCTATGTTTTTCAACAATGCATTAGAAATATTTTGTTAGTCTTGCATGGATATATTTTGATTATATGCTATGCTTGGGAAATCCTAGTAGTTGTAGAATTGCTAGAAATTGCTAAGTTAAGATGCTTATCTATGCCATGCTTAGCCTAGCTAGTAGCAACCAAGGGTGGCTATATATTCATGCTATGAATAAATATTTCTAAGTCTTTGGACTATGTTTTGCTTAATAAAACAACTAAGTGAATGAAACACCTGGGTGGAATGGAAGGAATGGTTTATGTTGAGTGGTTACACAAGGCCCATTTCTATGGTTTACCTTGTGTATCTCACTTGTGGAAAGACACCCAGGAACAAAGGGATTTGAGAGGCCAAATGTTAAGAAGCTTCTAGTGCAGCCACTTGGCAATATGGGCTCTGCCTGGATCACATAGGTTGCAACAACTTAGCCATTTGGACAGTTGGTGGTAGTGGGATGATAGGTTGGAACGCGTCCATTTGGTCTAAGGGAAGGCTTCTGAAAGGTCCTGTCTTGGTGAAAATCAAGTCTTGTGGGGAAAGTGCACAACCTCTGTAGATGGAAGAATCTAAGTACTTAGCCATGTCCCTGGTATTGGACAATTTGAGCATCAAGACATGGAAGCTATCAATAATCTCCTCATCCCAATTTCTAAGTAAAACTTGTGGTTGAACAAGGGTGAAGGACCCCAATGTCTATTGGTGGTTCCTTGGGAAAAGTTTTTGACAAAGAAAAAACTTAGTGTTTTCAACTGATAGGCAAAACCTATTTTGAGCAAAGCAAGCCTAAGCTACACTTAGCCAAAATGCATATAGTATTTAGTCCACCAATATTCTACTAAGGTATCACTTGCCAATACTATTCCAATGTATTGACCCACTATGGCTGTAACTTGTGATGTTGTAGGATATTCTGATGATGATTAGGAGTCATGAGTCTACACTCAACATGCTTGCCTATGGCACATGAAGATGAAGACTTATTTATCATATTATATATTTGAACTCTTGTATTAGGCCTGTGGCCATGGAGTTGTAAAAGACTATGTTTGTCTCTGGAATGATATGTAATAATGACCTTTGTTTCTGTGTACTTCATCTTAAACTGTGGATGCTAGCATTGATCCAGGGACTAGCATTGCAATCACAGGGATCCTTTCCTTTACAAAGGAGGGATCCTACATCGGGTGTGTTAGATTCTACGAGTGTATACAACGGGAGCAAGCCAGATTTTCTCATGCGAAAGGTAAGGTTTGATCTTGACGAGCCTAGCATGTACATACATGGTCTCGGAACATGGATCACTCAAAGGTAAAGCATGAGTCATATTGTACATATGATGAACATGTTGATTGTTCGCTATTGAAGCTACATCAACTCTCGTGATGATCGGTTTTGATGTGGTGGATTTGGTTCGTGTGATCACTAAAACAATGTGAGGGATATTGTTTTCAGTGGGAGTTCACCTAGATTAATTTAACTATTAATTAGAACTCAATTTGTCATAAACTTAGTCTAAACTATTGCAAATATGTTGTAGATCAATGGCGGCCCCTACCATCAATTTTAATGCGTTCCTAGAGAAAGAAAAGTTGAAAAACAATGGAAGAAGCTTCGCTGATTGGCTCTGCAACTTGAGGATTGTCCTCAATGCTGGTAATTTGACCTATGTGATAGACGCACCGCTGGGTGACCCACCTGCAGTTGATGCTACCAGTGAGGTGAAGAATGTTTTTCTCACTCGAAAGAATCAGTACTCCACAGTTCAGTGTGCTATCTTGTATGGTTTGGAATCGAAGATTCAGAAAAGGTTTGAGAACCATGACCCACATGATATTGTCCGTGAACTCAAAATGATATTTGAGGCTCACGCAACAGTTGAGAGTTATGAGGCTTCTGAAAAGTTCTTTAACTAGAAGATGGAAGAGGACAGCTCCATCAGTGAGCAAGTGCTTTAGATGTCTGGGCATGCAAGCAAGCTTCAAAGCTTGGGTATAGTGATTCCTAATGCTTTGGGGATTCACCGTGTTCTCCAATCACTACCACCAAGTTACAAGAACTTTGTGATGAACTACAATATGCAAAACATGGACAAGTCGTTGCCCGAACTCTTCTCCATGTTAAAGTCTACGGAAGTGGAGATCAAGAAAGAGCACCAAGTGTTGATGGTCAATAAGACCACCAAATTCAAGAAGAAATGCAAGTCTAAGAAAAAGGGAAACTTCAAGAAGGGCGGTAAGAAAGTTACTGCGCCGGTGAAGAAGACCAAGGCTGGGCCTAAGCCTAATACTGAGTGTTTTTACTGCAAGGGAGAAGGTCACTGGAAGCGGAATTGCCCTAAGTACTTGTCGGGTTTGAAGAACGGCAACATCAAGAAGAAAGATATATCCGATATACATATTATTGATGTGTATCTCACTAGCAGTCGTAGTAGTGCCTGGGTATCTGATACTAGTTCGGTTGATCATATTTGTAACTCGAAACAGGTGCTGCAGAATAGACGGAAACTAGCGAAGAACGAGGTGACGATGCGCGTTGGCAATGGATCAAAGGTTGATGTGATCGCAGTCGACACGCTACCTCTTCATCTACCATCAGGATTAGTTCTATAATTAAATAATTGTTATTTGGTTCCTACGTTGAGCATGAACATTATATCAGGATCATGTTTATTGCGAGACGATTACTTGTTTAAGTCCGAGAATATTGGTTGTTCGATTTATATGAGTAATATGTTTTATGCACATGCACCTTTGATAGATGGTCTATTCTTATTGAATCTCGATTGTAGTAGTACACATATTAATAACATTGAAGCTAAACGTTTGAAATTGAGCGATAACTCGACCTATATGTGGCACTGTCGTCTTGGTCACATTGGAGAGAAACGCATGAAGAAACTCCATTCCGATGGACTTCTTGAATCACTTGAAAGATGCGAAGCATGTCTAATGGGTAAAATGACTTAGACTCCATTTTCTGGTATGATGGAGCGAGCTACTGACTTATTGGAAATCATACATATCGATGTGTGTGGCCCAATGAGGGTATCATCGCGTGGCGGTTATCGTTATGTTCTTACTTTCACGGATGACTTGAGTAGATATGGGTATATCTATTTCATGAAACATAAGTCTGAAACTTTCAAGAAGTTTAAGGAATTTCAAAGTGAAGTAGAGAATCAACGTAACAAGAAGATTAAGTTTCTACTGTCTGATCATGGAGGTGAATATCTAAGTTACGTGTTTGCCGAGCATTTGAAGAAATGCGGAATACTTTCAGAATTGACATCGTCGGGAACACTACAACGTAATGGTGTGTCCGAACGTCGTAATCGAACTCTCTTAGATATGGTTCGTTCTATGATGTCACTTACAGATTTACCGCTATCGTTTTGGGGTTATGCATTAGAAACAACTGCATTCACTTTATATAGGGCACCATCTAAATCCGTTGAAATGACACCATATGCATTATGGTTTGGGAAGAAACCTAAATTATCGTTCCTTAAAGTTTGGGGTTGCAAAGCTTATGTAAAGAAGTTACAACCCAACAAGCTTGAACCCAAAGCTGAAAAATGCGTCTTCATAGGATACCCGAAGGAAACTATAGGGTATACTTTCTATCATAGATCCGAGGGAAAAATCTTTGTTGCCAAGAATGGATCCTTTCTAGAGAAGGAGTTTCTCTCGAAAGAAGTGACTAGAAGGAAAGTATAACTCGATGAGGTTGTTGAACCTTCTCTCGGACTTGAGAGTAGTGCAGCACCAGAAGTAGTTCCTGTGGCGCCTGCACCGATAAGAGAGAAAGCTAATGATGTTGATCATGAAACTTTGATTGAAGTTACTACGGAACCTCGTAGGTCAACAAGAACTCGTACCACTCCTGATTGGTACAATCCCGTTATGAGTGTCATGTTGGTAGACAACACTGATGACCCTGCGACATATGAGGAAGCGATGATGAGGCCAGATTCCAATAAATGGCAAGAAGCCATGAAATCCGAGATTGGATAAATGTATGAAAACCAAGTATGGACTTTGGTGGACTTACCGGATGGCTGGAAGGCTGGCGAGAACAAATGGATTTTCAAGAAGAAAACAGATGCTGATGGTAATGTTATTGTCTATAAAGCTCGACTTGTCGCAAAAGGGTTTCGACAAATTCAAGGAGTTGACTACGATGAGACTTTCTCACCGGTAACGAAGCTGAAGCCTGTGAGGATTTTGTTAGCAATCGCTGCATATTATGATTATGAGATATGGCAGATGGATGTCAAAACGACGTTCCTCAATGGAGACATTGATGAAGAGTTGTATATGGTACAACCCAAAGGTTTTGTCGATCCTAAAGATGCTAACAAGGTATGCAAACTTCAACGGTCCATTTATGGATTGAAGCAAGCATCCCGGAGTTGGAATCAATGTTTTGATAAGGTAATCAAAAGCTTTGGTTTTATACAAACTTATGGAGAAGCTTGTATTTACAAGAAAGTGAGTGGGAGCTCTGTAGCATTCCTAATACTATATGTAGATGACATATTGTTGATTGGGAATGATGTAGACCTTCTTAATAGTGTCAAGGATTATTTGAATAATAGTTTTTCAATGAAATATCTTAGCAAAGCAGCTTACATATTAGGCATAAAGATTTATAGAGATAGACCAAGACGCCTAATATCATTGTCACAAAGTACATATTTGGACAAAGTTCTAAAGAGGTTTGGAATGGAAGATAGCAAGAAAGGGTTATTGCCCATGTTTCCCAATACGACCTTGAGTAAAACTCAAAGTCCTGCTATGCAGAAGATAGATAAAGGATGATTAAGAGTCCCTATGCCCGAGCCATAGGATCTCTCATGTATGCCATGTTATGTACTAGACCCGACATTGCATATGCTGTTAGTTTGACTAGCAGATATCAAAGTGATCCAGGAGTGGATCATTGGACAGCGGTCAAAAACATCCTTAAGTACTTGAGAAGAACTAAGTATATGGTTCTTTCTTATGGAGGTGATGAACAACTCGTTGTTAATAGTTACACCGATGCTAGTTGGAACACCAATCCAGATGATTCTAAATCTCAATCTAGATACGTATTTACTTTGAATGGTGTAGCAGTTAGATGGAGGAGTGCAAAGCAAAGCGTTGTGGCAAGATCTTCAACTGAATCAGAATACATATTTGCTTCGGAGGCTTCACAAGAGGCGATATGGATGTAGGAGTTCATTACAGAGCTCGGTGTGGTTCCCAGTGTGCTGGACCCAATGTCTATCTACTGTGATAACATGGGCGCCATAGCCAATGCGCAAGAACCAAGGTCACACAAGAAGATGAAGCACATCAAGCTACGTTTTCACGCTATTCGAGAGCATGTCCAAGATGGTGACATAAAGATTTGCAAAGTACAAATATATCTGAATGTGGCGGATCCGTTGACTAAACCTCTCCCGAGGGCAAAACATGACCAGCACCAAACCGCCATGGGTGTTCGGTATATTACCATGTAATCTAGATTAGTTGACTCTAGTGCAAGTGGGAGACTGCTGAAGATATGCCCTAGAGGCAATAATAAAAGTGGTTATTATTATATCTTTGTGTTTATGATAAATGTTTACATTCATGCTATAATAGTATTAGCCGGAAACATTAATACTTGTGTGATTTGTAAACTAAATTAGAGTCCCTAGTAAATCCTCTTTGTAATACTAGCTTGTTGGTTGATAGATGATCGTGGTTTCCTGATCATGAACATTGAGATGTTATTAACAACAAGATCATATCATTAGGAGAATGGTGTGATGGACATACTCCTATAGATAAGCTTAGCATAAAGATCAAGTCATTTCAATAGTTTGTTTGCTATAAGCTTTCTGATACATATTAACGTAATTCCTTTGACCATAAGATCATGCTAATCACCATCACCGGAAGGATGCTTTGATGACATCAAACACGACACTGTAACTGGGTGGCTATAAAGGTGGCATTGAGTGTTCGGAAAGTATGTGTTGAGGAACATGGATCAAGAGTGGGATTTGTCCATCCATATGATGGAAGATATACTATGGGCCCTCTTGGTGGTTTGTCATCCAATTAGCTTGCAAGCATGTGACTGGCTCACAAGGGATCACATATCACGGGAACAAGAAAATAGTACTTATCGGTAACAAGGTTGAACTAGGTATGCAAAGATACCGATGATCAAACCTCGGATAAGTAAACTATCGCGAGACAAAGGGAAATTGGTAGCGCATGTAAGTGGTTCATTCGATCGCAAAGTAATCGTTGAAATATGTGGGAGCCATATGAATTTCCAGATTCCTCTATTGGTTATTGATTGGAGAAGTGTCTCGGTCATGTCCGCATAATTCACGAACCGTAGTGTTAGGGGTGACCCCTTGGGGTGGCCCGATCTTTCACAAATTCAGTGGGAGTCGAGGGGAAAGCAGTGGAAGGGGTAAGGGGATGAAATCCACGAACACACACACGAAGAACTCGATGAACACACACACGAAAACACGATACAAGCCTATAGCTCACGCCGATGGCAACCGGTCCAACACAATCCCTAGGATCAGCGTTGGGCAAGACACTCTCCCACGGCCAACAACGGGGGTGAGAGGCTTGATGAGATCTTGAATACTTGGGCACGAGACACCGAGATTGTAAGATCCCTCCTTTGTAAAGGAAAAGGATCCCTATGATTGCAATGCTAGTCGCTGGATCATTGCTAGCATCCACAGTTTAAGATGAAGTACACATATACAAAGGTCATTTATTACATCCATTCCAGAGTTAAACATAGTCTTTACAACTCAAAGGCCACAGGCCTAATACAAGAGTTTGAATAAGTAAATAAATATAAGTCTTCATCTTCATGTGCCACAGGCAAACATGTTGAGTGTAGACTCATGACACCTAATCCTCATCAGAGTAACCTGCAACATCACAAGTTACAGCCACAGTGGGTCAATACTTTGGAATAGTATTGGCAAGTGATACCTTAGTAAATTTTAGGTGGACTATATTACTATATGCAATTTGGCTAAGTGTAGCTTGGCTTGCTTTGCTCAAAATAGGTTTTTCCTATTAGTTAAAATCACTAAGTTTTTCTTTGTCAAAACTTTACCCAAGGAACCATCAATAGACATTGAGGTCCTTCACCCTTGTTCACCCACAAGTTTTTACTTAGAAGTTGGAATGATGAGATTCTTGATAGCTTCCATGCCTTGATGCTCAAGTTGTCCATTGCCATGGACTTGGCTAAGTACTTAGATTTTTCCATCTGCAGAGGTTGTGCACTTTCCCCACCATACTTGGTTTCACCAAGACAGGACCTTTCAGAAGCCTTCCCTTAGCCAAATGGACGCGTTCCAACCTATCATCCCACTACCACCAACTGTCCAAATGACTAAGTTCTAGCAACCTATGTGATCCAGGCAGAGCCCATATTGCCAAGTGGCTGCACTAGAAGCTTCTCAACACTTGGCCTCTAAAATCCCTTTGTTCCTGGGTGGCTTTCCACAAGTGAGATACACAAGGTAAACCATAGCCATGGTCCTTGTGTAACCACTCAACCAAAACCACCAATCAAGTCCCATTCCACCCAGGTGATTCATTGACTTAGTTGTTTTATTAAGAAATACATATGTCCAAAGACTTAGAAATATTTTCATCATAGCATGTATATTTCACCAACCCTTGTTTGCTACTAGCTAGGCTAAGCATGGCATAGATAGTAACTTGACTTAGAAATTTCCTAGCAATTCTACAACTACTTAGGATTTCCCAACATGGCATTTGGCAAAAATAGTAACATGCAAGACTTAGCAAAATATTTCTAATGCTTGTATACAAATATAGGGATAGAAATATTCATGAAGTACCACTTGCCTTGGTAGTTGGGAGAGTAGCACTCTTCACAATCACAATCACTAGAACCAAAATCTACACATAGAATATAGCCACAATCACATACAAAACATATACAATCAAAAATATATATGCATGCATGCAAGGTGCTAGGGAATGATTTTTAAAACTCAACCAAGCAAGAGCATAGTACTGAATTCTAAACAAGTCAAAACTTTGCCAAACCAAATTTTGTGTAACACTAAAACAATTCCTAAACAATTCATATAACTAAATAAGCCCTACACATGTTTTTGCAAAAGAAACCATTTTAACAGAAGCTAAACATTAAACACATTGCATAATTGGAAAGGGCTTGCTCTCCTGATTCCAACGGTATAAAATTTGCCAAAATCTAACGTGGGAATCAAAAGTTACAAACAAAACAAATTTGAACTAAAATCTGATTCAAAATCTGTTTTAAATCTAACTCACTGCCACGCGACGCTATCCTATTGGCCCGTACCGATTCGCACGGATCGGTCGACGCAGATTGTTGTATTTAAGTGATCGCGTACGGCTCAGATCTAACATACCGTTTCATTAAGTGATTCTATCGCACGCGTTGGATCTAGATCCAACGGCCCTTGATCAAACGACCAAAGTCTGGCGGCGGCAGCGGCGGCAATGAGCTCTGCCAATGGCGGTGCCGGTGTTCTAGGTCGCCCGGGGAGGGGAGAGGGTGCTCACCAGAACCGCAGGGACGAGGTGAAGCTCAACGTGGCGGTGGCTTGGCAAGGGGCGCTCGGAGTCGTCGGGGATTCCTCGCCGGAGTTCGTGAACGCGTCGGGTACGGCTGCTGGTCGATGTTGGCGAGGTTCTGCGTCGCGCTAAGACAAGAGGAAGGCACCGTTAGATGCGCAAGATGCTAAGGGTCCTAGGCGTAACAAGTAGAGGGCAAGGGGCGACTGGTACTTACGGGGAGAGGTCGTCGGAGTTTGAGCAGAGAGCGGCAGCGCTCAGTCGTTGTCGTTGCCGAGGCTACAGACCATGCGCGAGCAAATGAAAGACGTCAGTAGATGCACACGGAGCTGCAAAGCAAGCTAGTATGAACCATGGACAGAGGGGGGCACGGTGCTCACCGGAATTCGTCGGCGAGGTCGTCGGAACAGCGGCAGCGTCAAGTAGCAGCGTGATGTGCGAGGAAATTGGGTGAGGGGAAATGGCCGCGAGAGGGAGGTGCTTAAGTAGGCAGAGGCTCGACAAGAAACGCTCAGTGATTCAATGCCAATTACGCCGCGGAATCAACGTAGCAACGGCCAGCGGCGGTGTTCGTGCGCGGAATCTAGGGAAGACGATGACGACGTGGACGGGGCCCGCTTGTCAGCGAATAGAACAGAGGGGGAGTGGGGTCCGGGTGTCAGCGGCTTGCTGGGTGCGTCTGCGCGTGAGAGAGAGAGGGGACCCGGGTGGGCTAGCTGGGCTGGTTTCACTGTTGGGCCCAAAGTCTGGCGCCGACCCTTTTCTTTTTCTTTATTCCTTTTCTATTTCTGTTTTGATTTTCTAGAATGATTTTCAAATGATTTCAAACTCAAATTGAAATCAAATCTTTTCAGGAATTTTGCAGTGGGCAACAGTCACATTTCAAGGCATAAAAACATGTGGTCTCTCTGTTTAAGCTTGGTCCTTTTGAATAATCAAAATAAACAGTGCTATAGCACTTAATTTGAAAATGTTTTGAAAATGGTTTTGAACCATTTTTATTTTGCATAAATTTTGTTTAAACTCCACACTCAATCCAATCAACAAGGAAACAAACAAACTTGGTTTTAAAACACTTAAGCTCTCAAATGGGGATGGTCATTTGATTTAAGTTGGCTCACATAAAATGATAGCACTAAGTGCTTCTGTTTTCTTGAAATTGGTTTGAAATTGATCTGAAAACTATATGCATGCATGAATGATATGCAATCTTTGAAATCATGATTTTAGGGATGTTACAGAGATCCTAAGGACTTGTACAACTTGAACGCACTAGGCAAAATCCAAGAGGTTTGTGGATAATTTGGTGCTCCTTGTCAAGGAGCATGAGACAAATAGTTGATAGATCCTCACAGGGGTGTCTTCAACTACAATTATCCAAGTCTAGGGTTTACAAGATGGTAGGGGCTATTTATAGGCCAGCCACATAAACAGGGGTAGTTTAGGAATGAAGTGGGAAAATATAGAGAGGTGCAGAGCCTTGGGCGAGCTAACTTGAAACAGGATCGATCCGTCCAGTACGGGCTTGCGACGATGTCGTGCAGTAACTGTCGGTAATACCATGCGGTCCTAGGACTTCAGTTGGGGTCATTAGTAGTGAGCGGTAGTAGAGGGCGGTAGTACCGCTGACCGGTAGTACCGGTTCCGAAGCCGTTAGTACCGCTGGCGTCTAGGGCTTGGATGGGTTCCTTCTGGAGCATCCAGTAGCAAGGTCCGGTGGTGCCTCTTGATCCAGTAGTACCGGTCATCGGATCCGGTAGTACCGCTGGCGTCTGAACGCGGTTGGTCCCTTCCGCTATGGTTTCTCCGTTCCATGGGTCCTTCTCTTCATAACTGATGATGCACAGGGTGGGCGTATGAAGTAGCAAGCCATCCAGGGGAGTATCAAAATCACACAAGGAAAGGAGCGAGTTAACCTTATCTTGTAGGAATTTGGCTCAGGCGCGAGTCATGGGTCCACTTGGGGAGCTCGTAGGAGTAGATGTAGAAGCGTTCGTAGGATGGGCTGCATCAGCTCCCCCCTTGGGAAAGAGTCGTCCTCGACTATTCAACCTTCTCAACATCATCATCTCCATGGAAGGGTGAAAGGTCCTTGACATTGAACGTTGGGCTCACAAGGTACTTTGATGTAGGGACGTCGATGATGTAGGCGTTGTTGTTGATCCTCTTGAGTACTTTGAACAGTCCATCACCTCTTGGATTGAGTTTGGAGTCGCGATCCTTGGGGAAGCGGTCTTTACTCAAGTGTATCCACACAAGGTTGCCTAACTCGAAGATCATCTCTTTCTTGTTCTTGTTTATCCTTGAAGCTTGGCGAAGGACTTGTTGCTCGATCGTAGTTCTTGTGTCTTCATGTAGCTTTTTCATTGCTTGGGCACGCTTGTCAACGTCCATGTTGGTGCGGTCGTGTAGAGGAAGAGGTAATATTTCGAGCGCGATGAGAGGCTCGAATCCATAGATGATCATGAACGGGCTCATCATGGTGTTGGAGTGCTTCACGCGATTGTAGGAGAACTCGGCGTGTGGAATGCATTCCTCCCAATCTTTAAGATTCTTCTTTATCAACACGCGGAGAAGTGTGCTGAGGCTTCGGTTGACGACCTCGGTTTGGCTATCAGTTTGAGGATGCGAGGCGGACAAGAATAGGATCTTGATGCCGAGCTTGGCCATGAGTGTCTTCCAAAAGTAGCTCATGAATTTTACGTCGCGGTCAGAGACGATTGTTCGTGGTACACCGTGTAGCCGTATTATTTCCCTGAAAAACAGATTTGCAACATGTGAAGCATCATCGGTCATATGGCATAGAATGAAGTGTGCCATTTTGGAAAAGCGATCCACTACCACAAATATAGAATCATGACCATGTTTAGATCTAGGCAACCCTAACACAAAGTCCATGCTAATGTCCGACCAAGGTGCATGAGGAATAGGCAATGGCATATAAAGACCAAAGGGGTTAGATTTGGACTTAGCTTGGACACAAGTGGTGCATCGTTGGACGTGGCGCTCCATGTCGCGCTTCATCTTGGGACAATAGTAGTGAGTGAAGAGCATGGCATATGCCTTGTCGTGGCCAAAGAGACCCATAAGGCCTCCACCATGGGACTCTTGAAGAAGCAAAATTTGGAGAGACGACTTCGGAATGCAAAGCTTGTTTTGTTTGAAAAGAAAACCCTTATGCAAATAGAAATCATCAACCCCTTTGTCGATTGAACACTTTTCAAAAATTGATCGAAAGAATGGGTCGGACGCGTACAACGATTTGATGTCATCAAGACCCAAGACATTTACTTCGAGTCGCGTAAGAAGGTTTGTGTTTTTGCGAGATAAGGCGTCCGCATGTACATTTTCTTTGCCCTTCTTGTACTTGACAATGTAAGGAAAAGATTCCATGAACTCAACCCATTTGGCGTGCCTTTTACTCAAATTGGCGTGGCCCTTAAGATATTTCAACGACTCATGGTCGGAATGGATTATAAATTCTTTGGGCCAAAGGTAGTGTTGCCACACTTGAAGGTCACGAACCAAGGCAAAAAGCTCTATGTCATAAATTGGATAGTTAAGGCGTGCGCCATCAAGTTTCTCACTATGGTATGCAATAGGACGCCCATTTTGCATAAGGACGCCTCCAATGCCAATACCACTAGCGTCACATTCAATCTCAATTTTTTTTGTGAAATCCGGTAATGCAAGAAGTGGTGCTTCGGTGAGTCTCTTTTTGAGTTCATCAAAAGCCTTTTGTTGAGCTTTGCCCCAAACGAATGTGACATTTTTCTTGGTCAATTCGTTGAGGGGGCAGGCAATGGTAGAAAAGTCTTTCACAAAGCGACGGTAAAAACCGGCCAACCCATGAAAACTACGATTCACTAACATTGGTAGGGATGGGCCAATCTCGTATGTCCTTAACTTTTGAGACATCAACTTCAATGCCATTAGAAGATACAACAAAACCCAAGAAAATCAGTTTGTCTTTCGCAAAGGTACACTTGGGGAGATTAGCATATAGCTTTTCATGACGAAGGATTTGGAGTACCTCCTTAACATGTGTAACATGCTCCTCTAGTGACTTGCTATAGACAAGAATATCATCAAAGTAAACAACGACACTCTTGCCAATGATAGATCTCAAAATATGGTTCATAAGGCGCATGAAGGTAGATGGGGCATTAGATAAGCCAAAAGGCATAACCAACCGTTCATAGAGACCAAGCTTGGTCTTGAAGGCGGTTTTCCACTCATCACCTTTGGCCATGCGAATTTGATGGTAACCACTACGAAGATCAATTTTCAAAAATATAGTGGCTCCACATAACTCATCAAGCATGTCATCAAGATGCGGTATAGGATGTCGATAACGAACGGTGATAGCATTGTTTGGACGACAGTCCATGCATAACCGCAACGTATCATCCGTTTTTGGTACGAGAATCACGGGTACCGCGCTTGGGCTAGTGCTTACTTGGATCAAACCTTTGGAGACGAGGGTTGATTTGTCGTTCTATCTCCTTCGTCTCTTTGGGGTTCGTGCGATACGCGACGCGGTTTGGGAGTGGAGCGCCCGGTATGAGGTCGACGCGGTGCTCGATTCCGCGAAGAGGGGGTAGTCCATGAGGAAGCTCTTCAGGGAATACATCTTGGAATTCCTGCAAAATAGCCATCAAAGAAGGAGGAACATTTGTCAAGTCATTATTTCCTTGTGCTAGTCCCTTGCATACAAGGACATAGTGCAAGATGGATGGGTTGTTCCGCACTTCTCTCATCTCACTTTTGGTGGCAAGAAGAACACTCTTTGTTTTTCCACTCGAGTTTGGTTTGTGGCTCTCACTCACTATTGTGTGGTTCTCTCGCTCACCGCTCTTCTCACAAGGTGGTTTTGTGCTTTGCGCCCTCGCTAAAGCCTTTGCATTGTCCGCAATTATTTGGCTAGGAGTCATTGGTTGCAAAACACAAGTCTTTTCAAGCCATTTGAAGGTATAAGTGTTTGTGTGACCATCATGCAAAGCATGCTTGTCATATTGCCACGGCCTTCCTAGCAACATATGGCAAACCGTCATGGGGACCACATCACATTCCACCGTGTCTTTGTATGGTCCAATTGAGAAGGTTATCGAGACGGTGTGCTTGATCTTGACGGACCCTTGGTCACTTAGCCATGTATATGGTAGGGATGCTTGTGCGGATGGAGGGTGAGGTTGAGTTTCTCACACAATTCCGTGCTTGCAAGATTGTGGCAACTCCCTCCATCGATGACAACTTTTATGGACTTCCCATTGATACCGGCACGAGTTTGGAAGATGTTTGATCTTTGGTATTCATTCTCATTGACTTGAGTAGTTAAGACCCTTGTGACCACAAGCGATGGACTTGCGTCATGCTCACACACAAGTAGTTCTTGGTCGTCTTCCAAATGTTCCCTAGCCCATGATTCCTTGACCCTTGCATCAAACTCATCTTCGCTCAAGTATTCTTCATCGCCATTTTTGTGGATGAACAAAACTTTCTTGTTTCCACATGCGGATGACTTGTGTCCTTTGCCTCCACACTGTAGCACTCACCATTGAATGGCTGATCATCCTTTGTGTATTTGCCACTTGGGGGCGGTTTTCCTTGAGGAAGTGTTGGCTTGAAGGGAATCTTGGTGGTACTTGATGAGCTTCCACTTGGTGTTGTTGGAGTAGTGGTTGTTGCTTGCTTGTAGGTGAAGTACGTCTTTGGATTGTTGTACTTGATGTCCTCTTGCACTTGACGTTTGGCTTTTGATGCTATGTGTACAAGCTCAACCATGTTGTTGTACTTTTGGAACTCGGTGATGCGGTTGATTGGATGGTTCAAGCCATTGAGGAAATGTGCCATTGTTTGTTCATCACGCTCTTCAATGTTGGCACGGATCATGTTGAGCTCCATTTGCTTGAAGTACTCTTCCACGGTCTTTGTCCCTTGACTAAGCATTTGAAGCTTGTTGAAAGGGTCACGCGTATAGTGCGAAGGAACAAAGCGGGATATCATATGAGCCTTCATATCTTGCCAAGTTGAGATTGGAGGCTCTTCTTTTGCTTCACGAGCGAGTTGGACTTTTTCCCACCAAAGGTTGGCATACTCATCAAACTCGAGGGATGTCGTGGCCATCATCTTCTCATTGCTATAGTTGTGCATGCGGAAGATCTTGTCAACCTTGATTTCCCACGAGAGATATTCTTCGGGTTCATTGGAACCGGTGAACTTGGGCATGGTGAATTTGAGCTTGCCGAAAGTTTCTTCTTCATTGCGGTTCCGGTGTTGGCGGTTGCCATGATTTTGGCGGCCATCTTCATCATCCGAGCTCTCATGTCTTGCATGGTGATGGTTGCGTTGCCCTTGCGGTTGTTGAGGTGCCTCGTTTGGTGGTGGAACTTGATTTTGACAACGAGCTTGGGGAGCTTGCTCATTTTGTTGGCGCGGTTGAGGACGAGGAGGAGGTTGTTGGTCCTCATGACGAGCTTGTGGAGCTTGCTCTTGTTCTTGTCGTGGTTGATGCCGATGAGCATTGTCTTGCGCCATGTGGCGAGGAGGACGACGAACCGCGTGCGCAATGGGATGCTCCCTTTCTTCTTGATGTGGAGGAGGCTCGTCATGATGATCATGTTGTCGATGTTGACGTTCATGTCGATGATGACGCCTTGGTTGATCTTCAAGTGCTTCACGCCGACGGCGATCTTGTTCGTCCACTTTGGATGCTTCACTTGTTGTTGAAGGAACATGTTGTTGGCGATGGGCTTGGTGGTCCACGTGAGGTTGCTCTTGTTGAATCACGAGTGCCCTTGGTTGTGGGCGGTTCGCTTCACATCTTGGAGGTCTTGCGGAGAGTTCACCATCATAGCTTGACGTCGTGGCGTGTCACGAAGACGGTACCGCTTGAGAAGAGCTCATGGAGTGAAGGACGGGTCCATCCTGGTGCCTTGAAGCGTGACAACAAGGAGCGCTTGATTCACTTGAGGAGTGCCGTGACGAGCTTGAGTCGCGCGATCGTGGCCTTGCTAGCCCATCAATGAGGCGTTGAAGCTTCTCATCCATTCTTGGCGGTAGCGACCAAGAGCTTCATTTTGATGGCCGAGGTTGTGTTGCATGGCATGCATTTGTCCTCGGACTTCTTCGAAGCGGTTGTCGATGTTCTTGAATTCCACTCGGGCTTCGCTAAATTGTTCGTCTTGGCACCGCTCGAGGGCTTCACAACGGTAGTTGAATTCTCCTCGGACCTTCCAATGATCCCATCTTGTCATGTATTGTGTGTCGTCCTCTTGAGGTGGTGGTGGTTGGGACTACTCGACATTCCTGTCCATGATGCAAAGCCGACAAGGGTTGTATATGGAGAAGAAGAACGCGGGGAGTTAGCCTTTTACCTCACCTTGGAGATTGTATTAAACCAATTGCCACACAAGATAGCTAATAGCTTGCAAAGTAAAATCGCAAAGAAACTCACACACAAATAAGCTACACTCTCAAAAGATTTTGGTGGAAGGTTAGGATTGTGGAAAACCAAACGAAACGATCCAAGAAAAAGGTTATTGTTCTAAGTGGTAAAGAACCATAGATCAAAAGCAAAAAGGATACGATCTACAAAAACACGGGAGAACGCACACGTGGATATTACAGGGGTTAGCACGACTATGAAAATGAGCACAAAAGGTCCTAACGAAGACTACGCTCGTTTGTCGTGCCAACTCAAGGAGAGACCACAACTCGTTTGCCAAAAGAGGATAAGCAACGGATTTGTGCACTTGCCTTGGCGCGCTTTTTCCTCTCTCTTTTTGCTTAGAAGCTTGATACTCTCTTTGTATTGGGAGACTATGTATCTTTCTATTTTTTTTATTCTTTTTCTCCCTTTCTATACTACTATGTTAACTTTTGTATTTGCCCTCACACTATCACTTTCCAAAGGCAAGTGCACAATTCTTAGACAAACACAAAATGAGTTGCTCTCATAGGATAGATACACACAAAGGAAGATATGGGACTGTCAAAGTGGCGCAAGTTATACCTTTGGTATTGTTGATGACTTGCAACCGTTGTTGTGGATGATGTTCGAGTGTCGCGGTGTCGTTGAGAGCGTGGTGAATTTGTTGCAGAAGCTTTTGTTAGTATGGCGACAAACACGCGAAACACGAACAAGCGAAAGAGGCCAGTCAGCAAACGAAGTTGAGGTGTCAAAAGGAACTTGAAAACTGTCAGTAGCGAGCGGTAGTACCACCGGGTACGACCGGTAGTACCGGTGATTCTTGATAGTCATTCTCAGACGACCCAACCATACCGGCGCAGACTGCACGCGATCAACGATCAACCTGAAAACATCCTCAAATTCGTGGTAATCTGACCGAAAGGCTGGGCTAGGAACCTAAGAAGGCTGTAGATCGAATCCAAAAGCAACAGTTCTATGGTCCAAAACCACAAAAACTCACCAAATCCACAGATCGATCCGATGGCGATTTGGGGCTCTTTTTGGGGAATTTTTTATTTTATGATGGATAGAAGAAAAATTGAGGGGAAATTCGTGATCAACCTTTCTCTTGATACCAATATGTTAGGGGTGATCCCTTGGGGTGGCTCGATCTTTCACGAATTCCGTGGGAGTCGAGGGGAAAGCGATGGAAGGGGGAAGGGGATGAAATCCACGAACACACACGCGAAGAACTCGATGAACACACACACACATGAAAACACGATACAAACCGATAGCTCACACTGGTGGCAACCGGTCTAACACAATCCCTAGGATCGGCGTTGGGCAAGACACTCTCCCACGGCCAACAATGGGGGTGAGAGGCTTGATGAGATCTTGACTACTTGGGCACGAGATACCGAGATCCCAAGGACTTGTACAACTTGAACGCACTAGGGAGGTTTGTGGATAATTTGGTGCTCCTTGTCAAGGAGCATGAGACAAATAGTTGATAGATCCTCAAAGGGGTGTCTTCAACTACAATTATCCAAGTCTAGGGTTTACAATAGAGAGTGGGGGCTATTTATAGGCCAGCCACATAAACAGGGGTAGTTTAGGAACGAAATGGGAAAATATAGAGAGGGGTACAGGGCACTGGGCCGAGCTGACGCGAATAGGCTCAGTCACATCCGGTAGTACCGGCCTTGCGACCGGTAGTACTGGTCACAACCGGTAGTACCTCTCAAGGGCCGGTAGTACCGCTGGTGGTCTTGGGACTTCAGTTGGGTTCGTCAGTAGCGAGCGGTAGTAGAGGGCGGTAGTACCGCTGACCGGTAGTACCGGTTCCGGAGCCGGTAGTACCGCTGGCGTCTGGGGCTTGGATGGGTTCCTTCTGGAGCGTCCGGTAGCAAGGTCCGATGGTGCCGCTTGATCTGTTAGTACCGGTCGTCGGATCCGGTAGTACCACTGGCGTCTGAACACGGTTGGTCCCTTCCGTTGTGGTTTCTCTGTTCCATGGGTCCTTCTCTTCATACCTGATGATGCATAGGGTGGGCGTATGAAGTATCAAGCCATCCAGGGGCATATCGAAATCACACAAGGAAAGGAGCGAGTTAACCTTAGCTTGTAGGAGTTTGGCTCGGGCGCGAGTCATGGGTCTACTTGGGGAGCTCATAGGAGTAGATGTAGAAGCATTCGTAGGATGGACTGCATCACGTAGGGAGACACACTTAAGGATTCGATGTTGTTTAGTAGATATGGAATGTAAGGAGGGATACCGAATGTTGTTCGGAGTCTCAGATGGGATCCGAGATATCACGAGGAGATCCGGAATAGTCCAGAGAATAAGATTCATATAAGGAAAGTCCAATTCCAGAGTTCGGAAATGATTTCGATGTTTTCATCGGAGAAGTTCTAGAAGGGTCTAGAAGGTTCACCGGACCGGAAGGGGAATGGTCCATGAATGTGTCATGGTTAAATGGAATGATTGGATCATGTCCTAGGTCATTTGGTTGGGCATTTGCAAGAGAGGAATTGAGCTCCAAATTGCAAGTCAAAAGACAGGTTTGAAAAGTCAAACTGGAACAATGGTTTCCTAGTGGAAGAAGGAAAGAGTCCTTCTTTCCCTCCAACTTGGATAGGGATTTGGGGAAGGATTCAAACTACCCTCTCCCAAGCTGCCATCACTCATAAATAGAGGGGAGGGGCTGCCCCAAGAGAACACGACCAGCATTCCCCACCAAGCCTTGCCGTCGCCACCAGCCGTCGCCCCCACGCCGCCACCCTAGCCGCTGCCGAATCCACCTCCTCCTTTCTAGCCCTCTAAACCTAGATCGTCGAAAACCCTAGATCCACCATAACCTGATCCGTCTTAGGCGAAGCCCTGCAGGATTTTCCCTCTACTTCTGACACCAGACCGTCGTGCTACCGGAATCGCGAGGGGAGAACTACAACCTCCGCTGCCTGCTGGAACAAGGGAGAGGAAGGTCTTCATCAAGTAATTGAGCGATGTGACCATTGAAGCGCTACCGGAACACAGCGCCGGAAGGATCGTCTACGCGATCTTGAGATCGGCAAGTGTACGACTACATCACCCAGGAGAATCTGCTCTCGTTAACCGCTTTGGAAACTTCGAGGGTGAGTCTCTAATCGACTCGTTGGTACAATCTAGTAGATAGATCTTGGCTTGTTGTGTGCATGCGGTAGAATATTTTTGTTTTCCATGCTACGAACCCCTACAACAACTGGCTAGATGGACTCGCTAGGGCCATGCAGGAAGCTCTTGCCCGTCTGTGTGGGCAAAGCATGAATCAGATCAAGGGCACGCGCTTTGAGTATTACCCAAAGCGTGATGCTATGGGACAACCATTGGAGGTACCATGTCACCCGGAGCTGAAGCATCAAGTGGACCATCTCAGCTTCATGATATATGACAGGCAGAAGGAGTTGGAAAATGCCCACGCCTACGCCAACCACAACTACGCCATCGTAGTCAAGAAGGACCAGACCATCGCCATGCTTGTGAAGGATCGCCAGTCACGTCGCCGTCAGCTTGACAAGAAGGATCACATTATTGCTCGCCTTCATCACAAAGTGATAGACTTGGAGGATACCATCCACGAGCGGGACATGCAGCTTGAGGAGAGGGAAAATGCAGGGGAAGATATCCATGGAGACCCTTACTCCTTCCTCAGTGATGATGATGACTTCCTGGAGGACCAAGCTATGGACTTCCACACCGATGACGATGACTCCGCCTTCATTGATGATGATGAAGCCACCAATTCCATGGAGTAGTAGCACTTGAGCACTAGCGTTAGTGAAGTTGCATCTGGTCCCATTGTATCATAGTTTAACAGAATGGTTCTTAAAACCATCTATTTGCTTGTTGTGGTGCGTGTCTGTACTGTGTGCTATGAATGAATGAAAGCAAGTTGCTAGTTAGCAAAACCTGAGTCAAACTCAAAATTTATAAACTTCTCAAAAACAAATCCCCGAACCTTAGAAATTTCCCTCTTGTCTCATGATCTATATCAATCTTCAGATGCCTCACGGAGGAAGCAATTCATCCCCGGACCCAATGCTGCAAATCTTGCAAATGTTGGTTTCAGATCGTGAAGATGAAAGAGCCGAACGTCAGGCCTACTTAGCCACCCTCCAACACATAGCTCAGATGGCCAACAACAATCAAGGCCATGGAAACCAGGACAACCATGGATCCAAGCTCAAGAACTTTTAGACCACCAATCCACCCATCTTTAGTAAGTCTGAAGAGCCATTAGATGCCGATGACTGGCTACAGACTATGGAGAACAACTTAGAAGTCACAGAGTGGAGGCCAATGAGAAAGTACTGTTTGCCACCCACTATCTGCCAGGAGATTCAAGAGCTTGGTGGAATAGCGTTCGGACCATCAATGGAGGACATATGATGACTTGGGATGAATTCAAACTCAAGTTTAGCCGAACCCATGTGCCACCGGGTTTAATTAAGAGGATGAGAGACGAATTCATAGAATTTATGCATCAACCAGGAACCCACCATACCCCAAAGTATCGCCCCAACCCGTCTACAGGATTTGCCCAAGAAACAATAGACCCCCGATGAATCGTCCGAACTATCCCAATGGTGGAGGAGGAAACAAAAGGCCCAGAGGAAACCACAACAACAACCCCGGCAATCCCAACAACTTCAATCGTGCACCGCCCAAGTTTAACAACAACAATGTCGCCAACAACACTAATACTGCCCCACGAACTAGAAGCAATGCCGTGCCTATTGCAGGAAAGGACAAGTCTCAGGTGACTTGTTTTGAATGTGGAAACAAGGATCACTATTCCAATGAGTGCCCCAAGAAGCTTGCAGCAGCCCCAAATGTGAATGCCCGAGATCAGCAGCAGTGTCGTGTTCAACCTAGAAGAAGATTTGCCCCAGGGAATTCGCTCAACCGCAACGGCCGTCTATTTCTCATGAATGCTGAAGAAGCCCAAGAAGCGCTAGATGTCGTGCTGGGTATCTGTTAACTCAGTACTTGCATGAGTGTTGTTTGATTCTAGAGCAACGCACTCGTTTGTTGTAGAAGAATTTGCATGCACTAGTAAGATTCAACCAACAAAATTGAAGCATGTTATTATAGTTCAAATACCTAGTTCAACCACCAAAGCTAGACAAATTTGCAAGGCCGTACCTATCAGAATCCATGGCATAAATTTTTATGCTAATCTAACAGTACTCGGAACCAAAGGTTTGGAAGTAGTACTAGGAATGGATTCGATGTCAAAACATAAAGGATTAATCGACTGTGCCAAGAAAGCCATAACCATGAATAGTACCACTGGAGTATCAGTAGAGCATGTATCTGAAACCTTGCCCCGTTAATTCAAGTGCAACAAGAGTCTAGCCCAAACCACCCTAGACCAAGTCAGAGTAGTCTATGAATACCCTGACATATTCCTAGATTTATTGCCTGGTATGCCTCCAGATCGGGATATCGAGTTTATCATTCAACTAATCCTTGGAACTGGACCCATAGCCTAGAGACCTTATAGGATGAACCCGTCTGAATTAGTGGAGCTGAAGAAGCAAATGGATGCTATACTGGAGATAGGACCGATTCAACCAAGTGCGTCGCCATGGAGATCACCTGTCTTGTTTGTGGTTAAGAAAGATGGAGGTAACCGTTTGTGCACGGATTATCTGAAGCTGAATGATGTCACCATCAAGAATAAGTATCCACTGCCAAAGATAGAAGATCTGTTTGACCAGTTGACCGGTGCCAAAGTGTTTTCTAAGATTGATCTTAGAACTGGTTATCATCAACTTAAGATTCGCATAGAGGATATTCCAAAGACTGCCTTTACCACCAGATATGGACTGTATGAGTATACTGTCATGTCCTTTTGATGAACCAATGCCCCCGCTTATTTCATGAACCTCATGAATAAGATATTTATGGACTTCCTAGATAAGTTTGATGTTGTTTTCATCGATGATATTATGATCTATTCCAAATCAGTAGAAGAACATGAGCTACACCTAAGAACCATCCTTGGAACCCTTAGGGAGCATCAGTTGAATGCCAAGTTTAGCAAAAGTGAATTCTGGTTACAGGAAGTAGGATTCCTCGGACATATTGTGTCGGCAGGAGGAATTGCTGTCGACCATGCCAAGGTTAAGGATGTTGAAGAATGGCAAGACCCAACCACTCAAACCCAAGTTCGTGAATTTCTCGGATTAGTGGGATATTACCACAAGTTCGTAGAAGGATTTTCGAGTATCGCAAGACCCATGACCCAATTGTTAAAGAAACATAAGAAGTTTGAATGGACGGACAACTATGAAGCAAGTTGTCAAGAACTTAAGAAGAGATTGATCTTAGCCCCAATCTTGATCATGCCGGATATCGCGAAGCCTTTTGATGTGTTTTGTGACGCATCCAAGATCGGTCTCGGATGTGTGCTTATGCAAGAAGGCAAAGTCATATCTTATCTATCCGGACAACTGAAGCAACATGAGAAAAATTACCCTACCCGTGACCTTGAACTAGCAGCCGTAGTTTTAGCCTTGAAGACATGGCGGCATTACCTCATGGGTAACCGTTGTGACATTTATTTGGATCACAAGAGCCTGAAGTATATTTTCACCTAGAAGGAGCTGAATATGAGGCAAAGGAGATGGATAGAGCTAATCAAGGAATATGATCTGGACATCCAATATTACCCCGGTAAAGCCAATGTGGTAGCAGATTCCCTTAGCAGATTGCCGTGTTGCTTGAACTCCATGATTCTGAAGGAGCAACCAAGTTTGCACAACGAGTTGGAAGATTTCAGAATGGAGCTAGTAAGTGAAGGATTTTTGGCTAGCATAGAACTTCAACCCACTTTGATCGGTCAGATCAAGGAGGCGTAGAAAGGAAATGCTAGTATCGACGGAATAAAATGTTGTATCGGTACAGGGAAAGTACCCGGATTCACCAAAGATGAAGAAGGAGTTTTGTGGTACAAAGGACATATCTGTGTGCCAGCATATTCAGAATTGAAACAAGCTATTTTGAAAGAAGCCCATGATATTCTTTATTCTATCCACCTCGGAGGAACCAAGATGTATCAGGATTTGAAGGAGCAATTTTGGTGGCATAAGATGAAGAGAGGCATCCGAAGCTACATAGCCAAATGTGATATCTGTCAGAGAGTCAAGGCGGGATATCAGAGACCCGCAGGACTATTGCAACCATTGCAGATTTTGGAATGGAAATGGGATTCAGTTGGAATGGATTTTATCACCGGTTTGCCTACATCTATTAGGGGAATGACTCATTGGGTCTTAGTGGATAGACTGTCCAAAGTTGCCCATTTCTTACCAGTCAAGACCACTTATCAGAGTTCGAAGCTAGAAGAGTTATACATTGCTAGAATAGTCAGTTTGCAAGGAGTCCCCAAGAATATTGTGTCGGATCGAGGAACTCAGTTTACCTTGAGGTTTTGGAAGAAAGTCCAAGAAGGATTAGGAACAAGATTAGATTTCAGCATATCTTATCACCCTCAGACTGATGGACAAATGGAGCGAGTAAACCAAATACTCGAAGATATGTTGAGAGCCTATGTGTTAGAATATGGATCTAAATGGGAAGACTGTCTGCCTTTCGCAGAATTTTCATACAACAACAGTTATCAAGCCATCTTGCAAATGGCCCCATTTGAACTCATGTATGGAAGGAAGTGTCGTACCCCTTTGAATTGGTCGAAAGTAGGAGAGAGTCAGATTTTCGGACCCGACATCCTACGAGAAGCAGAAGAGAAAGTTCACAAGATCCGTGAGCACCTCAAGACCGCCCAATACAGACAAAAGAGTTCCCCAAGATATATTGGACCTTTAAAGATTTTGAATCGTCGAGAAGTATCGTATCAACTAGTATTGCCAGAGGAGATGTCAGCCGTGCATAATGTGTTTCATATCACGTTACTTTGCAAATGCCTAGAACTCCCGAAGAAGACCGAAGTTTTCAAGAATATTGATCACCAAACCATAGAGATCAACGATGACCTGACATATCCTGAAGTACCCATCCGTATTTTGGAGGAAGCTTTCAGAACCACTAGGACCCGGAGTATCAAGTTTCTTAAGATCCAGTGGAGTAACCACACTGAAGAAGAAGCTACCTAGGAGCAAGAAGATTAAATTAGGACGGAGTTTCCAGATCTCTTTAAACCCTAGTTTTCTTTTTCTCAAATCTTGGGATGAGATTTTGTTGAAGGAGGGAAGGTTTGTAACATCCCAAAAATATTAATCAAGGTTATCAAATTCCAATCACCCAAGTTTAGGGTTAACAAAAACTTTTGTTAATTAGAATCAATATGAATGCATGTGTGTATGTGATGAATGCATGAATGCTTGCAATGACTTGTTTGATTGTTAGGAATGGCTTAAGGATGAAAACAACATCATCTCAATCATTTCCAAGCAGAAACAAATCAATAAAAATTCAAATAGAAACAATATAAGCTAATGGTCATTTTGACCAAAGTTAACCACTAGACCACTTTGAGTGTTTCTTGTCTAATATTTCTAACAGAAACAAATACAATTCTTTTCACCCCTTGCTATAGCAAGTAAAAGTTAACCCAAGCCCACCTTTCAAACCCACATAAACATTTCACAAATCTATGCCAAGGATAATTCAAAATTGAATCTAGTTCATATGGTAAGATCACCATTTCTCAAAACCCAACCAAACCAGTTCACCTTGACAAATCCAAACAACCAAAGACTACCAAGTATGTGACTAGTGCACCCACCAAATTTCATCCAAAAATTCAATATAAATCTCTTGCGGACATTTCATCAAACACCTTCTGAGCACAAATAAAATAAAACAACAAACACTATTTTGAGCAGTGTTATTGCCAAACTTGTTCCCTCTCTAACTCTCACCACACTCCTAGTAGGTCATCAACCTCATCTATGCAACTCTAGACCACTGTTTACACGACCATGCCATCAATGGCCACCATGGCCGAGCATACTTGCCACCTCCACCATTGACAACAAGCTACAAGCGTAGCCAACCTCGCCAACCTTGTCTACCATGCCGCCCGTGCCTCACTGCCCCCTCTAGACCAGCCCTAGTTCAAAGACAGAGAGAGGAACCGCCGTGCCCGCACCGATGTCGACCATGCCTACACGCACCGTAGTGCACGCGCCGTTCCCACTCAACCCGACCACTTCGAGCTCTCGCCGCCCGTCTACATGATCACAATCGTCCCAGGAGACCACCAGACATGCCCGTTTCTCGACCGTGCCCCGTAGCCACCGCCCGCCAGAAACTTCGCCGTCGGTACCGCGCAGAGCACCGCACGTTCCCGACCAAACCACACCGCCCCTTGCCGCGCCATCAAGTTGTTGAGCACCGCCAGGAGACCTTGCATCTTCCTAGCCCCCGCACCATGCCAGTAGCTCGCTATAACACTGACCCTGATGAGCTCTGCCCGTGCCGCTCGGCCTCTCTTGCTCGCCTATAAAAGCAGGCCTCCCCAGCTCAATTTCTCCACACCACCTCACTCCCCTCTCTCTCAGAACCACCCCACTTCTTCCCCGAAGCAAGGCGAGCACCAGGTCGCCGGAATTTCATCGGAGGCCACCGCTGCTGGAGGAGAAGGGCGTCGTCGATTGCGGCCACCCCAGGATACGCCGCCAGTACCAGGAGAACCGCCGTTGTCGACAACCTCATTCGCCCTTGTTGCCGACCCTCGCCTGAGCCCCGGTGAGCCTCCCCAGACCCCCACTGGCTGTGCTAGGGTTAGTCCCCGTCATGTCCTGTTCCGATGAGGACGACGGTCGTGAGCCGTTGATCTTGCATCTAATCCTACGGTTGTAATCGCCCCATACCCCTTCGCCACCCTCTGTCTCACTAACGAGTGGGGACACCACTTAAACCAACCCCCGTGCACGCTATGCGCAGTGGGCCGGCCCAACTAGCTCTCCCGCGCAACCCAATCGTTTGAATTTAGATTTTTCCATTTAGTTTCAAACCTAGTTCAGACAGTAACTTCAATGATCAATTCGGAGAGTTTCACTAAACAAAATTACATGAAACTATTTTTGTTAGAAATATATGGAAATTCTTAATCCAAGCCCATTGGATTCAAACCATTTGGATTTATAGATCACCTATAGTAAAAATAACAAAGCAGCGACTTTTATGCATTCAAACTTTGTCAAAAATCAGCAATAAATGCTTTTCAGTTGATTCCAACTCTCAAAAATCACATTTGACAAGACCTTTCTGAATATATAAAAATATCTAGGTTTACTTGCAGTAATAATGGACAAGTAATAAAAGAATTCCCCATAAGCATTTCTAGCCACTTTAATTAATTAAAATAATAAGGTTAAACATTATTAAATTGTGACACCACTTTAAATCACATTCCCAAGTATTAGAATATGTGGTGATAAAATGTGTCAACATGATCCCATGTTTTAATTGGAGAATATTAAATCTTAAGTAGTTTTCAATGAGTAGAAATTACTTTTATAAAATAAAATAAATAAGACAAAGTCTTTATTTCATGTGATGATTGTGATGATGCTAGATCATTTAATGTAAACCATTGTGTGCCAAATAGAAGTAGTTAAGTATTGTTTGGTGATTGTGTACTTCATATTTATTTATAGACGCTAGTACCGACTAAGGATACGAAGAGGAAGGAGACTACTACGAAGAGGAAGTAGTGGAGAACTTCAACCACTGCACTGCTCAAGGCAAGCCATCTTAGCAAGCTAACACTTGCAACTGTGCACGCTAGATAACTTATGCAATGCATTAGGCATGCTTTGGTTACACATCCTGGAGTATACTAAATCCCAGTTTTACTTCCAAGCTTTATTATTTTATTTCTTTATCAAAGCTTTTTATTTATGTTTACTTAGTGACTTGTAGATTTTGTAAAGAGATTAGAGGTAGAATAAAGAGCATAAAACTTGGCCTAAGATAGACAGAACTAGATGTCATACTGAGGCATGAGATTTAGATCTGGATAAGTCACACTTGATTAGCACCCCTCATTAGTGATTACCCCCAATTTAGTGGCTAGTGCTAAGCATAAAACTTGATCACTTTAGATGGGAATACTTGGTGAAAATGGTTATGAAAACCTTAGAATGATGATGCATTCTAATGAGATGTTTTGACATGTGTTATGAACACTAGATGAGTTTGATGATGAAAATGTTGAGGCATGAGCCTTAGCCCCTTTAATAAAACTGATGGTTGTGTTCGGATGCGATACCATTCCAATGTTACCGTACAACCACAATACCCGAATTTGTGTAGGGCTTGACTGGAAATTTATATATCTTAGTATGGGTTCCCTTGCAGCCGAGGTTTGAGCTGAGGCTACCTCGTGATGATTGTCCACCTGTGCAGTTCCCAAGATGACAGATGGTCATGGTTGGGAGGCCAAACTCATAGGGGATGTGCCTATACTAGGGTGTGTAATTGAAAGGTTAGGATTGATTATCCACATACCGAGTATGGTGATTCAGGATTGTTCCTAACAGATGTATCGAATGTTGTGGTGAAAGTGTACCACCTCTGCAGAGTGTCGAACTATTCGAATAGCCGCGTCTTCGGTTATGGAAAATTGGAGTGGCCATACTGTTCCGTCGTCAGATGTTTTCAAAATGACTTGTGACATGAATCATGACTTTGACTTGACCACAACAGGGTTGTGAAAGTGAAAGCTAAGTTCCCACTTGGTGTTATAAAACCTTAAACTAGTTTTCTTTACTTCTGAACTCAGCTAGAGATAAACTTGGCTTTTTGCAAAACAACCTAGATCTTAGTATTCCTACTTGAAACCTCTTTACCTGTTAGTGATAGTTTGCGATTACTTAAAGAGTACTCATGGCTTTGTCCCTGGCTATTCCCGTGGCCAGACTATGAGGAAGACTACTAGGATGATGGACAGCAAGAAGTCTACGACAACTAGGATCATCTCCCATCGTCAACATTGCCCGTGACCCTGAAGATGGAGCTTCGCCCATGCTACCGTTATTATATTATTCCACTGCATTGATTGTATTAAGACTGGATCATGAGATCCTTTATTTGTAAGACCTTTATTATGGTTTGTAATGGATGATGAACTATGGTACCAATCTGTTATGTCTCGTAAAAATGGTAATCCTAGGATTGCGATGTATGGCATAACAGGCATCTAGGATTAAAAATCCGGGTGTTGACAAGGTAGTGGAAGCGAACACACTCCTCGTGAAGAATAGGATGAAGACACGCAAAACTTACATGATATAAGGCCGATTGCTCCCTCCGGAGGCCACCGGTCCGATAGAATCCTTGCAAGGAAATATTGGTCAACGTGCTCCCAACAAATCCACATCAAAGAGGATCTTGATAATATTACTAGAGCCAACTCAAAGTAAATACCTTGTACAATTAAGGATGCTCAAAGGCACAATCCATAGAGGTGGGTGATGATAGGGTCCCCTCATGAAGGGAAGGAGACATAACTAGAAGTGATCCATATTAGGGTTTCTAGTCTATCAAATATGTTTAAGGGATACATGAAGGGGTGGGGGCTCTATTTATAGCCAGCCACTAAACAAGGGGTAGTTTGGGGATGAAACTAGGGTTTTGAATGGAATAAGGGGGTACATGGGCCAAGGGCCCAGCTGTTGGCACGCATGCCCATCACTTAGGCCAGATAATTTGGGGTAGAGGGGCCGGACACTCTAAGGTAGTCTTCGGGGTTCCCGCTGTAGCTTCTCGAAGTGGAGGCAGAGTCCTTGAGGTAGTCCTAGGGCAGAGACTCCAGTGTGTATGGTCAGAGACTCTGGTGTAGAGTGCCAAAGACTCCGGGGTGGAAGGAGACTCCAATGTGGTTGTTGCTCTCCGAGCATGTCTCCGGGGAGGTGAACTGGGAGCTCCATGAAGGGGTCCAGAGTCCTGGGCGGAGACTCCGGTGTTGGAGGCGGAGACTCTGGTGCTTCAGCTGCCGCTTCTTCCGTCTCCTCTTCCAAGCCTCCGTCTTGTCGGGCTTGATGTTCTGGGCTTCCTCCCTTGCCTCTATACTTGTCAGTGTGAACCTATCATGGTCATAGGATGGAGTATGAAGTGTATACCATTAAATAGGTTAGGAAGTGGGCTATCATAGAGGATATGATTCACCTTTGGAGTCCATGACGAATTCCCAGAAGTTGGAGACCTTCATGTGGTAACGAACATAGGTTGGGCTACATCAGAGTGTCATTGGTCCACTTGGGGGACTAGGAGGAGAGGATGTAGAGATGTCCATGCAACGGGCTGCATCATCTCCCCCCTTGGGAAAGAGTCTTCCTCGACTCTTCAACCTTATCAACTTCATTTTCTCCATGGAATGGTGAAAGGTCCTTCACATTGAACGTCGTGCTCACGAGGTACTTAGATGTTGGTATATCGATGAAATTGTCGTGGTATTGCCGATGAGTACGCCATGGAGGGGTCCTCACAGTCCGTGTTTAGAGACATGGGGTAAGGCGGACGGTTGACGGGTACGAGGTAACACAACTTACCTAGGTTCAGATCCCACAACGGTGGCAGAATCCTACTCCTGCTATAAATCACTATAAGGGCAATACACCGAGTTACAGAGATTGGTTCGCTGTGCGAGGTTGTCTGAAGTTGTCTGCCCTAAAGGCTCCCATAGGCCTGACTTATATAGTCGCCAGGTCCTAGGGTTACAGGGAAAAGTCCTAGCCGGACAGGTTACAGAGTCCTACACCGTCTATTACTAGTCTTGTGTATCTTGCACTCCAAGGCTCCGGGTACGCTGGTAACTCCACCGTAGCCTTCCTTTATCCGGCATGGGCCTCCCTTCTGGATCCACCTAACTAGGCCGCCCAGCAGGCCATAGGCCATGCTACCGACTATGGGCCACCCGGGTTAGCCGGATAAGAGACATGCTATAAGGATACTCATATAGCATATCCCCAACAGTAGCCCCCGGAGAACTCCGAGATCTTGCGCCGTCTTGCCTCTTCACGTGGAATGATCCGTCTATATGGATGTCGGCAAATCGTCAAGCAATATCTTGTAGTACTCCCAAAGAACCCTGCAAGGTTTTCTCCGTCTTTGATTTGTATGTAGGAGAAATGCTGAATATTCCTTCGTACTCTTCCATAGTCGGATTAAATCCGTCCATGCCGGAATCTTTGATGTGACGGTCAGCTAGGACGACGTAGGCTTAGGTCAGCGACGCCTCGTAACTCACACATGCAGAGAACGCAATCATATACGATTTCCCCGTGCGAGCGATACGAACCGTTGGCGGTGGCGGTTGGAGACGTGGCGAAATTTCCGCGCACGTTCGCAAACATGTCCTCTACGCGGCAACCGTCCGATTAGCTGCACGAATCTTGACACCGAGGATGATAAATAGTAACCGTGGGGAATTTTCCACTTTTTACCCCATTCTTCTCGCGTCGTCTTGTTCCTCCAGCCGCACGTCTCCTCGAGCTCTCCACGAGAAACCACGAAAACCCTAGCTTCCATCTATGTCAGTCGCACCCGTCCATCACTCCATGGCCAGCAGTAGCACCTCCCCGTCGATGGCGGCGTCGAGCGAAGCCGCGGCAAAGCCGGCGAGCTCCATCGTCGTGCCCCCAGAGGGCTTGGTCATCCCCGCATCGGCGGTGATCGAGTCCACCGGCGGTGACCACAATTTGGCGGCGCTGGAACCACTGGAGGAGGAGCCAGACTCGCATAAGGGCGACTGGCGCGGCTCGGACATCACCGACCGCGACATCCAAGAGATGGTCGCCGAAGGCTACCTTCCCGCGACGGAGGGGCTCGCCTGGAGGGCGGCGCCGGCCGGCGAGGTGACACCTTGTCCCCAAGCCGGAGAAAAGGTGTACCTCAAGGCTTAGCTGGTACTTGGCGTTTCCCTGCCCATCTCCCACTTCTTCCTCCCCGTCTTAAACCATTACAAGGTCCAACCCCATAACCTCTCCCCAATAGCATCTTAGTGCTTAGCAACTTCGCGGCACTTTGCAAGGGTTATCTAGGGATAAGGCCTAGGTTAGACTTGTTCGTGTACTTCTTCACTGTCAAATGTGAAGCCGGACATAGTAAGGAGGAGCTTAGGAACTGCGGCACCATAAGCTTCAAGATTCGACCTGGCCGGCGGTTCCCCGACATCGTCGGCCACGAGTCCTGCAAGAACTGGCAGCGGACATACTTTTACGGCCCTGACATTCCTTTGGCGGGCCGAGAAGTGACGTACTTTGACTTTGTGGATGGAGCCACCGCTGAAGTTTCTACATGGAGATCCCATGCCTCTCTTCCCTCCGACCTCGAATGGTTCGTAGAGACGGGTTTGACCGGCTTGGACCTAGCCATGTGTTGGTTCATCAGACGAATCCAACCTCTGCAGCACCGCGCAAAGTTCATGCACGAATATACCAGTGATCGAAGGGATACCCTCTGGATCTCCGTGGATAACTTCTCGAGCGACTCCGTCAAGATCCGCCTAAAGGACATCGTCAAGGTGAAGGATAAGAAGCGTGGCTTCACCATCACCTACGACATGTTCGTAGACGGCAAGTGCCCAAAGGTAGGTATTTATTTTCCGTGTACGACATATGATCCAGTTCTTCCGTCTTGCGAACACCATTTTGTCTAACACGGTGATTTATCACTTAACATCTTAGCGATCTAGATGAGGACAACCTGGCTGCCCAAATCTACGATCCAAAGATGAAGGAAGTCACGGTTGTGTTCGACGATGATGTCTCGTTGGCGCGAAAGCGGAAGAGCTCCACCTCTGATGCTGCCGACGGAGGCAAGAAGAAGAAGACGGAGGGTGGAGCCTCCAAAAAAACTACCGCCACCCTAGAGGCGGAAAAGAGAAAAGCCACCGGGATTTTTGCCAAAGAACCCCCTCTAGTGTAAGCTTCTCATTCTCCGACATTGTCTATCTATCTGTCTTTTTCCTGTACTTATGCATTTGCACGTTTCAGAAAGAAAGCCACGACCAACCTCAAGAAGACCTCCAAAACTTTGGGGGCTTCTTGAAATATCAAGGATATGCTGCATCGCGACGCCTCCCCCGCCATCGCCCCTGCTACCCCTGCCGTCATGCCTTCGTCTGCCCCGACAAGCTCACAAGCTAAGGAGGTACCAGGCCCTTCCATCATGGAAGTGGATTCTAGCGCCTCTACCGAACTCGCTGTTGTCGGCGAGCAGGCGACGCAGGAGAGCACCTCTCAACAAATGGCTGAAGTTCCGGCTAAGGATGCCATCGGTGGTGGCAAGGTGGTGGTTGAAGCTAGTACCTCTGCCGAAGGTGGTGCCCTTGCTCCCTAGAAACCCTTTGAGTTTCCGAAGATAGTTTACCCGGCGCTCACGCCGAGTAACACAACTTTGGTTCCTAGAGGAGTACCGTCATCTTCGACGTGTGGTCTTGAGGAGCTTCTCCGACAAGCGGATATCTTGCGAGGAAATAGCATCTCCTTTGGCAAGCTGCTAGCCGAGAGCGCTACAAACCTCAAGATTATTGCACTTGTAATTTTTACTTTGCCTTTTGCATTTCATATGAGTATCCCACTGTAGCCCCCGAGGATGTAGACGGAAAACCATAGGTTTTGCATCTATATGCTCTAAGAGTGACTAAGTTAGAAAAAACTCTCCCTGTAGCCCCCAAGCATTTATATGGAACAAACTATTCCGACTAGATGCTTTAAGAGTAGCATACGCAGTGTTTATAATTTTCAATACTGTAGCCCCCAAGCCTCTAGTTGTAACTGAATTAGTTCCGACTAGATGCTTAAAGAAAAGCTAAGCATTTTCTGAGTTAAAAACTTAATACTGTAGCCCCCATGCTTCTGATCGAGAACTGAATTAGCTCCGACTAGATGCTTAAAGAAAAGCTAAGCATATTGCTAAGTAAAAAACTATCGCTGTAGCCCCCGAGCGTCTAGGTGGAAAGATTCCGACTAGATGCTCCAAGTAGACTAAACAACGGTTTAAATTTTTTCCTTTTTTCCACAGAACGAGAATGCTCGGAGGGGCATGGCCAACGACAAGTACCAGAAGATGCACGTAGATCTTGAAGCCGAAAAGGGTAAAACTGCCATCTTGAAGGAACAAATCATCAAAAACAAGAGTCTGTTTTCTTTTTTGCGCATTCCGTCTTGGTTTCGTGTCTTGATTCTCCGAGTACTCACTGTGTACTTTGTTATCTCCGACTTGCAGAACATGTCTCCAAGGCCAAGGACATTGTCGAGCAGTCCAAGCACATCCAGCAGCTGGACAGCGAGAACAAGATCCTTAGAAAGGAGAGGGAAGAAATGCTGAAAATGCATGAGGATTCCATGAAGGCCCTGCAGGACTCCGCCTCCACGGAAATCAATCGCTTGAAGGAGGAGCTTGCGATCTTAAAAGATCAGAAGCAAGCTATTGATGAGCAAAACCATCTCCATAGCGAGGAGTATAAGCTCCTCCAGCAAGAGAAAGAATCCCTGGCGGACACCCTCTGGCAGGCTAATGCCAGCATCTTCAGTAAGTTTCCTCTGCCTTGTATTTCTATAGTCTGGATACTTTGAATTGTTGAACTCATGTGATCCTTGTCGGAATTTGCAGCTCCTATGGGTTTAACCAGATCGCCTCCTCCAGCCAAGGAATGCATGGTTCTTGCCGGCAACTTCATTAACACCACCATCACCCAAGCCAAAGAGATTGCCAAGCCCCTCCAGATACACATCAAGGCCTTGAACTCCGTGGCGAAGTACTCGGAGATTCTGCGCCGAGCCCCCGAGCGTGTCACAAGTTGGAAAGTTTCACTTGCACGGGCTAGCGCAAGGATGGCGTTGTCAATGGTGAAGGCGCACTACGAAGATGCCGACATCGACACGGTGACCTCTGGCATCCCCGACGTTGACGATGACGACAAAGAAATTGATCACGAAGCCATTTTGTCATCACTCGCGGGTTATGACACCAAAGTTGCTGAGTTGGTGGACATCGACGTCTTCGTGCCCATGAACACCATCGACAGCGTCAACCAAGATTCCTCCGAGTCCCACCATAGTGCCAACGCTGAGGGTGATTCTCCGGCTGATGACGATGTTGCTTCCAAGTCTCCTGCGCCAAAGAAATGAAAAACAACTTTGTAATATTTGTTTCATCTTTGGTGTATGCGCGGAAAAAACTTGATGATGTAACTTAAGGCGGAAAACAATGGTTGTTATTTCCTGCTACTTAAGAACTAGTTTCCAGCATGTATATATTTTTTAAGCAAGTGCTGGCTTATCCATTACTTTGGTTCTTATGCTTGACCTTTCGTGAGTCGTAAGACTCGTTGTCGGAACCATGCACTTAGGTGATGATGCCCAATGGCACCGTCAATAACCTGAGCACAAAATCACCGACAATAAGTGCTGAAAGTCACTACTCCAGAATCCACATAAAAACAACAAAGAATGTGTAGACCAGAAAACTTAAGCTAACACTCGTAGGCGGAATTTTCACAAGTGCAAATGCAAAGCTTGTGCATAAAGGTTTTACATGATCCAAAAATGAACACTAAAGGAGGTAAAAGACTCAGAAATATGAGTGAACCAAAGAGCTTTATTTCATTGATCATATAAGAGGTACACAATTAGATAAAAAATGCTAAGTGTAAAAAGGACGTAGCTGTGCTATGTTCCATGGCCGATCAAGCTCCGGGTAGTCATCATCCGGGTCACGTTGCTTACGCTTATGATCCTCGTTGGCTCTATCCTTTAATTCACGATTGTCAACAAGGTAGTAAGACCCATTGAGCAGCGCCTTGCTTATGATGAACGGTCCTTCCCATGGTGGGGATAATTTGTGTGACTTCTTCTTATTAAGTCGGAGCACCAAATCCCCCTCTTTAAACGAGCGATGCCGAACGCGGCGACTATGGTAGCTACGTAGCTTCTGCTGGTAGATGGCGGATCTTTGGCATGCCAAAACGCGCTCCTCCTCGAGAAGGTCCACATCCAGGCGTCTGGATTCTTCAGCGTCATCCTCGTCGTAGGCGACAACTCTTGGTGCATCGTGGAGGATGTCGGAAGGCATGATGGCTTCTGCTCCATATACCATGAAATAAGGGGTGTAGCCGGTGGATCTGTTGGGTGTAGTTAAGAACTCCACGGACAGATGGCAATTCTTCCGCCAGTGCTCCAAATGCTCTATGTAGCGGTGCCTCAAGACGTGGCTTGATTCCCTGCAGAATTAATCCATTGGCTCGCTCAACCTGACCATTGGATTGTGGGTGTGCCACAGATGCAAGGTCAAGTCGGATGCCTTTCTCCCAGCAATAAGCCTCCACTTCTCCGAGTGACAAGTTGCTGCCGTTGTCGGTGATAATGCTATGTGGGAGACCAAATCTCACCACTAGATCTCGGACGAACCTGAGGGTAGTTGCCCCATCAAGCTTTCTAATGGGTTTAGCTTCTATCCATTTAGTGAATTTGTCAACTGCTACAAGCAGATTCGTAAATCCACAAGGTGCCGTCTGTAAAGGTCCAACCATGTCCAGCCCCCAGACCGCAAACGGCCAAGTTATTGGTATTGTTCGCAATTCTTCAGCAGGAACATTTGGTTGTCGGGCATAATACTGGCATCCCATGCATGTCTCAACCAGCTTGTCGGCGTCCGCCTTCGCGGCCAGCCAGTAGAATCCTTGCCGGAAGTCTTTCGTGACCAACGATCGAGGAGCGGCGTGATGCCCGCAATCTCTGAGATGGATTTCGCGTAGGATTTCCATACCTTCTAGCTGGGAAACACACTTTAGGTATACACCAGTAGTGCTCCTTTTGTAGAGTTGCCCATTGATTATGGTATAACTCTTTGCTCGTCATACTATTTGCCGTCTTTCGACTTTGTCGTCGGGCAAAGTTCCGTGTTCGAGATATTCCATGAACGGTTTTGTCCAAGCCGGCGGGACCTTAGTAACCATGTTGACAAAAGAGTCAGCTCTATCCGGATTGTCGATGTCGTCTCCCTTCATGGATGGTGTGCGCACATGCTCTAGGAAAACTCCTGGCGGAATTCGCTTGCGCCCTGACCCAAGCTTGGACAGCAGATCAGCCACCTCGTTTTGCTCCCTAGGCACATACTTGACTTCGTAGCCCAAGAAGCTCCTGGCTATCTCGTCCACTTCGTCTCGATATGCCACCATCATAGGGTTCTGTGCATTCCAGGTGCCACCACCTGCTGGGCAACCAAGTCGGAATCTCCACAGCAAACTATGCGCTTGATGCCAATATCCTTGGCTACACGTAGTCCGTGAATGGGTGCTTCATACTCCGCCATGTTGTTTGTAGCCTCGAAGTGGATCTGCAAAACGTAGTGTAGCTTGTCTCCTGTTGGTGATTGTAGCAATACACCAGCCCCCGAGCCGTTGAGCAGCTTTGATTCGTCAAAGTGCATCACCCAGTACTCTGGTTCTGGCAACGGAGTAGCGTCTGGCATCTCCGTCCAATCTGCAACAAAATCCGCCAAGGCTTGTGATTTGATAGCGTCGCGTCTCTTGTAGGTGATCTCGAAGGCGGCAAGTTCGATGCCCCACTTCGGGACCCTTCCTGTAGAATCGCTGTTATTGATAATGTCGGATAGTGGAGTCTTGCTCACCACTGTGATTGGGTGCTCCTAAAAGTAATGCCTCAGCTTCCGAGAAGCAAGGAATACTCCATAAGCTATCTTTTGGTAGTGCGGGTAACGCTGCTTGGACTCCGTCAAGACCTCGCTCACATAGTGAACTGGTCGTTGAACTCCGTGCTCATAGCCTGGTTCCTTTCGCTCTACCACGTCGACGATGCTGATAACCCGGTTGGTTGCCGCCATGTAAATTAACAGGGGCTCACCAGGCTCGGGTGCTGCAAGGATGGGCACTGAGGAAATAATCTCCTTGAGCTGCTTCAATGCTGCATATGCTTCGTCCGTCCACGTGAATTTTTCCGCCTTCTTCAGCAACTTGTACAACGGGAGAGCCTTCTCTCCAAGTCAACTGACGAACCGACTAACTGCTGCAACACAACCTGTTAGTCGTTGAATATCCTTTAGGCATGTCGGACGGTTTATGTTTAATATGGCCTTGATTTTCTTCGGGTTGACCTCGATTCCACGTTGGGAAACGATGAAGCCCAACAATTTGCCGGCTGGAACCCCGAAGACGCACTTCTTAGGGTTGAGCATCATGTTGTATTTCCGAAGATTATCAAAGGTTTCTTTTAAGTCGCTCGTTTGACTTTTTAGAAATCATTGCGATATTGTCCACATAGGCGTGAACGTTTTGACCAATTTGGTCGTGAAGGCAATGTTGCATTGTCCGCTGGTAGGTAGCACCTGCGTTTTTCAGCCCAAAGGGCATCGTGACATAGCAAAACGTGCCGTATGGGGTAGTGAACGAAGTGGCCAATTGGTCCGACTTGCTCATCTTGATCTGGTGGTATCCTGAGTATGCATCGATAAAACACAAAAGTTCCAAGCCAGCCGTCGAGTCAATGACTTGGTCAATGTGAGGCAAAGCAAACGGATCTTTGGGACATGCTTTGTTCAAGCCGGTGTAATCAACGCACATTATTAATTCATTGGTTCCCTTTTTGGGGACAAGTACAAGATTGGCCACCCACTGGGTGTGAAGGACTTCTCGGATAAATCTAGCCTTAAGTACACTAGCTATCTCTTTGCCAATGGCGCATCTCTTCTCATCTCCAAAGCGCCGTAGAGGTTGTTTCACTGGTTTGCATTTTGGATCAATGTTTAAGCTGTGCTCGGCAAGTTCCCTAGGTACACCTTTCATGACGGCAGGTTGCCAGGCAAAGATGTCCCTGTTCTCACGGAGGAACTCGACGAGCGCGCTTTCCTATTTGGGATCCAGGTTCGTCCCAATGGCGGTGATCTTGGAGGCGTCGCCTACCACAAGTTCCACCGTCTTGGTCTCGATGGCGGCCTTGAACGCAGGAGCGGAGTCAGAGATCTGCTTCTTCGACGCGGGCATCTCTGAGTCATCGACCTTGCTCTGGATCTCCTTGAATTCTTCGCTGTAGAGGACAGCTTCTGCAACGGCTGCTTCATTGATCTCGCAGTCCCTTGCCTTGGTAAAGCTTCCGGATACGGTGATGATTCCGTTTGGTCCGGGTATCTTGAGTTTGTTGTAGACGAAGCATGGCTTGGCCATGAACGTGTGGAATATGTCGCGGCTGAATATGATGTGGTACGCGCTCTTGAAGGGGACCACCTCGAAGGTCATGCTCTCTTGACGGTAATTATTAACATTGCCAAAGGCAACCTGAAGTGTAATGCACCCAAGGGACCAAGCCTCCCGGCCAGGAACTACACCGTGGAAGATGGTGTTGGTCCGCCTTAGGTTTGCCTCCGTCAAGTTCATCTTCTGCAGTGTATCCAGGTACATGATGTTGATGCTGCTTCCACTATCCACCATACACTTGGTGAACTCCACGCCGTCAATCAAGGGGTTGATGACCATGGCGTACTGGTTCTCCGTGGGTATAAGGTCTGGGTGGTCCGTCCTGTCCCAAGTTATTGGAACCTCCGACCAGCGCAGGTACTGGGGAACTGGGGGGAGAGTAGCCATCAGGATCCTCAGAGAGGTCTTCTGTTGTCGGACGGTGGGGGTGCCAAGGAAAGTGTGGTAGACTGGAGCCTTCTTTGCGAAGGGGTTCTTGCCCTTGTCGTTGCTCTTGGCGGTGTGCTTGGGGTCAACGTCCTCATCCATGTCACTTGAATCCTTGGACTCCTCCTCCTTCTTCTTCCCCTTGCCCTTGCCTTGCGGTATGTTCTTCCGACTTTGCTTGTAGCCAGACTTCGGGTCTTCCTTGAGGTCGTTGACAAACTTGCAGTGTCGATTGGTATGGGTGGCCTTGCCGTTGGCGTCAAGGTGTACGAGGCACGACATATCGCGGTACTCTTGTAGGTTTGGGGAACACGGAGCGGCGCCGAGGTGGTTTCACTTCCTCGTTGCTGCCCACGACCAGCTCCCCTTCCTCGGCCACGTTGCCCGCCTTCTCCTTGTCCTGCAAAAGTCATAGTGACCATGTCGGTAGATTTCTTTTCTTCTGGAGCGGTCTTCCACTTTATACTGCTGTTCCTCCGAGCTTGAGTTGGAATGGCCGTTGCCGGCAAGGAGCCACGAGCATCGTCGTCGGCAGCTACGAACTCACTAGCCAACTGAATCATCTGGTTCAAGTCAAGCTGGTGATTGTCCTGCAAGCGCTTCAGCTTATGTCGGAGCATCGTGCCTCTTTCCAACCCATCGATGAAGGCGGCCATGGCGGTCTGAGTGTGCACTCCTGTGCAGGAATTCTTCATGTCCAGCCAGCGAGAGAGGTAGGCGCGAGATGTCTCGTCTTTCTCTTGCATGCACCGCTGTAGATCGCCCATAGTGCAGGGACGCTTGTATGTACCCTCAAAGTTCTTGGTGAACGCTTATTGCATGTCCAGCCAGTTGTAGATAGATTTCTCTTGCAAGTCGTCGATCCATTGACGGGCCGTGCCTGCCAATATTAACGGGAGGTACTTGACGACGATGTTGGGGTTGCCTCCGGCAATCTCCACCGCGTTGCCGTAGTCCTGCAACCATGTGGCTGGCTTGGTGGTGCCATCATAGGGCTTGATGGTCTTGTCAATCCGGAAACCTTTGGGGTAAGTTGCGGACCGTATTGCGGGTCAAAAGCAACGTGGTCCCAGGTATGGTCCTTACCGGGCCTCATGGATCTTATCGATCCGCGAACGTGCATCGTACGGCTCCGGGTTCTTCTTATTTTTGTCAACAGGGGATGGGCTGCGTGAACGACGCGGGACCCCTCCGCCATGGTGACTGCTTGGTGGTGACGGAGGCGGAGGTGGTGGTGGGTTAGCCTTCTTGTTGTTACCCTCCTGCGATGCCTCACACCTGTCACGGTTGCTTGTCGGACGCGGAGGGTCATGGCGTGACCTGCTCTTGTGTCCTTGGTTGCACTCTCCGTCATGACGAGTCTGCTCCGTGTTGTCATGGATGACGATGCCGCACTGCTTTGGTGGCGGCATATCCGTACGATGGTGAGCCTTGTAATCTTCGTGACGTCGGGGAGATCGGGGCGGTGGCGAAGGGCGACGAGGTCGGGCCTTTTCTCCATGATTGGAGGATATGGGGATGGCGTCCTTCTTGTTGCGCGCATCCCTCCGTCTTCATTCTGATGAACCCGTCTGGGACCCGACATCAAGAGGAGATCTGTCCCTTGGCGGCTTGTACTGGCTAGATTGGCAGAGCGCTAGGTTAGACTGAAGCCTCTGAGAGGTGGCCTTTTCCTGCTGCTTCACCGCCTTGGCCACTAGGTCATAGACCTTTTCCACTGCCTCAGGCGATCTATCCTGCTCCAGAAGGGTCTTGGCGACGGCGAGGTTAAGGAGTGGGGTGGGCATCACCTGCTTGCCTTCAGCGTCAATGTATGGCTTGGCCTGTGCCGGCTTCGAGGGAGCCCATCCTAGGTTGCGCCGTACACCAGGATCATTGATGACGCGAGCCGAAGCTTTCTTAGCCTTCTGCTGCTGTAGCAGAGTCTTGTACTCGGCCTCCATTGCTCTAGCTTTTTCTATGGACTTCTGCGCGTTGACCAGATCTCGATCTAGTTTAGCGCCTTGCTCCACCATGGCTTGCGCTTCCTCTAGCAGCTGCTGGCGCTTCTCGTCAAGCTGGGGAACGTTACAGATATGAGCAACGGTTAGTGGCTCGACGAGGAGATTGTCGTACATCACTCTATCAGCTGGAGTAACTTGAGCTGCTGCAGACGTAGATGCTGGAGGTGGCAAGTTTGCGGTGTTGTTGTTGCTCGGGCCGGTGCCGAGTTCCTGCGGCTGCTGCACTGGGTTAGGTGGAGGAGGCATGACCTTTGCGCGATCATTGTCAGCAGCAATAAGTGGCCCCTTCCCCTTTTCCAGCGCCGTAGGCGGAGCTCGTCCGGGCTGATCTTCATCCATCGCCGTCCCAATGGTGACGAACACCCCTCGGGACGTGACGACGTTGTTGGCTTGCTCGTCGCGCAAGTACTCCTCCTCCATCTCCTGCATAGCGGAGTCTAGCTCTTATGGACTAAAGTCTATCTCCTCTGAATCTGCACTGATATCAGCATAAAGCGCGTCAATGACAGATTCGGAGGGTGCCAGGACTTCCTCGATGATGGGCGATGGAGGTGCAACGGTCTCGACGATGACTGGAGGTGGTGGTTTCTGCTGCGACGATGGCGGCAGGAGGCGGTGGCGGCGGCTGCTGAATCGGAGGTTCTCCGTCTCTGAGCGCAAGCTCCATCTGGGCTGCCGCGTAGCTGTTGACGGTGCTCACCATCTCTTCGAGTGTAAGGCGTCCTGTTGCCTGCTGCCGTCTTAAAGAATGTCAGAGAAGCGTGCCGCGGTCCAGTCCTTTCACGAAGTGATACAAAGCGTTATCATCGTGGTAGTCGGCTAGACCGGCTCGTATACGGAGCCACCTAGCCAGGTAATCGCGGGGGTTTTCGCCCTCTCTCTGAACGCAGCGCACCAGATCGAAGATGGTAACCACGCCGACGAACTTGGATCTCTGCTGTCCAGACGCACGGACGAAGCCAGCGGATTTTCAGTGGTCTTCCACCTTTATATCCTGCACAGGGGCGGTTTGGTTGGGCCTTGAATTTTTCCGACCTTTGCCGGCAAACTCCAAAGAGAGATCCGACATCGATCCTTCCGTGAACGTATCCTGCCCGTAGGCGGTTCGTGCGGGCCTTGGTGCTTTTCGATCTTTGCCAGCAAACTCCGAAGAGAGATCCGACATCGATCCTTCTGCGAACGTATCCTGCCCGTAGGCGGTCCGTGCGGGCTTTGATGCTCCTCCGACTCCCAGGGAACTAGTGCCCGAGTCGGTTTCGCCGATGAAGAGGTGGATGTCTCTGACAGGAACGATCGAACACCGCGTAGGGTTTGTCTTCGCCAGGATCCAGAACTTGTCGGGAGGGACGATCAGAACGTTGCCGGAGAAGAAAACACGACCGATGGCTACGGTTTCGCCGATTCCCGCGAAGATCTTGGTCCTCGCCCGCTGAAGAGCCTGAAGCGCATCTTGCCCCATGGTGGGCGCCAACTGTCGTGGTATTGCCGACGAGTACGCCATGGAGGGGTCCTCACAGTGCGTGTTTAGAGACATGGGGTAAGGCGGACGGTTGACGGGTACGAGGTAACACAGCTTACCCAGGTTCAGATCCCACAACGGTGGCGGAATCCTACTCCTGCTATAAATCACTATAAGGGCAATACGCCGACTTACAGAGATTGGTTCGCTGTGCGAGGTTGTCTGAAGTTGTATGCCCTAAAGGCTCCCATAGGCCCGACTTATATAGTCGCCAGGTCCTAGGGTTACAGGGAAAAGTCCTAGCCGGACAGGTTACAAAGTCCTACACCGTCTATTACTAGTCTTGTGTATCTTGCACTCCAAGGCTCCGGGTACGCTGGTAACTCCACTGTAGCCTTCCTTTATCCGGCATGGGCCTCCCTTCTGGATCCACCTAACTGGGCCGCCCAGCAGGCCATAGGCCATGCTACCGACTATGGGCCACCCGGGTTAGCCAGATAAGAGACATGCTATAAGGATACCCATATAGCATATCCCCAACAGACATAAGCATTGCTATAGATTAAATTGAGGACTTTGAAAGGATCATCACTCCTTGGCTTGAGCTTGGAGTCGTGATCCTTGGGGAAGACGTCTTTACTCAAGTGTATCCACACGAGGTCACCTTCTTCAAATATCATTTCTTTCTTGGTTTTGTTTAGCCTTGAATCTTGGCGAAGCATTTGTTGCTCGATAGTATCTCTTGTGTCTTCATGGAGGTTCTTCATGGCTTGGGCATGCTTGTCAACGCCCATGTTGGTGCTCTCATGTAGAGAAAGTGGTAGGATGTCGAGCGTGGTGAGGGGCTCGAATCCATAGACAATCATGAAAGGGCTCTTCATGGTTGTGGAGTGCTTGGCGCGATTGTAGGAGAACTCGGCGTGGGGAATGCATTCCTCCCAATTCTTAAGATTATTCTTTATCAACACATGAAGGAGTGTTCCAAGGCTTCGGTTGACGACCTCGGTTTGACCATCTGTTTGGGGATGCGAGGTGGACGAGAAGAGTAGCTTGACACTGAGCTTGGCCATGAGTGTCTTCCAAATGTAGCTCATGAATTTTACATCACGGTCGGAGACGATGATTCTTGGCACACCGTGATGATGAACTATTTCCTTGAAAAACAGATTTGCGATATGTGAAGCATCATCTGTCTTATGGCACATAATGAAATGTGACATTTTGGAAATGATATCTAGTACGGCAAATATAGAGTCATGACCATGCTTAGACCTATGCAATCCTAACACAAATTCCATGCTAATGTTCGACCAAGGTGCATGAGAAATAGGCAATGGCATATAAAGGCCAAATGGGTTAGACTTAGACTTAGCTTGGAAACATGTAGTGCATCATTGGACGTGGCTCTCCATGTCGTGCTTCATCTTTGGATAATAGTAGTGAGTGGAGAGCATGTCATATGTCTTGTCACGACCAAAGTGACCCATAAGGCCTCCATCATGAGACTCTTGGGTAAGCAAAATTTGGAGATACGACTTTGGAATGCAAAGTATTTTTTTGTTTAAATAGAAACCCTTATGCAAATAGAAATCATCAACCCCTTTGTTTATGGAACACTTTGAAAAATTGGTGCAAAGGATGGGTCGGAAGCATACAATGTTTTTATGTCATCAAGACCCAACACGTTTACTTCGAGGCGCGTAAGAAGGCTTGTGTTTTTGCGAGGCAAAGTGTATGCAATTACATTATCTTTGCATTTCTTATACTTGACGATGTAAGGAAAAGACTCCATGTACTCAACCCACTTAGCATGTATTTTACTCAAGTTGGCTTGGCCCTTAAGATATTTCTACGAGTCATGGTTGAAATGTATGATAAATTCTTTAGGCCAAAGATAGTGTTGCCACACTTGAAGGACATGGACTAAGGCAAAAAGCTCTTTATTGTAAATGGGATAGTTAAGGCGCGTGCCATCTAGTTTATCACTGTGGTATGCAATAGGACGCCCATTTTGCATGAGGACTCCTCCAATAACAATACCACTAGCGTCACATTCTATCTCAAAAGTTTTTGTGAAATCCGATAAAGCAAGGAGAGGAACTTCGGTGAGCCTGTTTTTGAGCTCATCAAAGGCGTTTTGTTGTGCTTTGCCCCAAACAAATGTGACATTCTTTTTGGTCAACTCGTTGAGAGGGAAAGCGATGGTAGAGAAATTTTCACAAATCGAACGTAGAAACCGGACAAACCATGAAAACTGCGAAGTTCACTCACATTGGTAGGAATGGGCCAATCTCTTATGTCCTTCACTTTATAAACATCAACTTCAATACCATTCGAGGAAACAACGAATCCAAGAAAAATCAATTTATCTTTAGAAAAAGTGCACTTGGGGAATTAGCATATATCCTTTCATTTCGAAGGATTTTCAAAACCTCCTTAACATGTATAACATGCTCCTCTAGTGACTTGATATAGACAAGGATATCATCAAAGTAGACAACTACACTTTTTCCAATGAGAGATCTCAAAATATGGTTCATAAGGCGCATGAAGGTGGATGGGGCATTAGATAAGACAAAAGGCATAACCAACCATCCATAAAGAACAAGTTTGGTATTTAAGGCGATTTTCCACTCCTCACCTTCCACCATGTGTATTTGATGGTAACCACTACGAAGATCAATTTTTGAGAAAATAGTGGCTCCATAAAACTCATCAAGCATGTCATCGAGATGTGGTATAGGATGTCGATAATGCAAGGTGATAGCATTGATTGGACAACAGTCCATGCATAACCGCAAAATATCATCCTTTTTTGGACAAGAATCATGGGTACCGCACTTGGGCTAGTTCTTACTTGGATCAATTCTTTGGAGATGAGTTGGTTGATTTGTTGTTTGATCTCCTTTGTATCTTCCAGGTTTATGCGATACGTGGCGCGTTTTGGGAGAGGTGCGTCGGGTATGAGGTCAATGCGATGCTCAATTCCGCGAAGAGGAGGTAGTCCACGAGGGAGCTCTTCGGGAAACACATCCTTGAATTCCTGCAAAATAGCCATCAAAGAGGGAGGAACATTTGTCAAGTCATTAGTTCCTTGCGCTAGTCCCTTGCAAATGAGGACACAGTACAAAATGGATAGGTTATTACTCACTTCTCTCATCTCACTTTTGGTGGCAAGAAGAACACTCTTGGTTTTTCCACTCGAGTTTCTCTTGTTGCTCTCACTCTCTATAAGGTGGTTCTCTCGCCCGCCACTCTTCTCACAAGATGGTTTTGTGGTTTGCGCCCTCGCTAAAGTCTGTGCATTATCCACAATTATTTGGCTCGGAGTCATCGGTTGCAAAACACATGTCTTGTCAAGCCATTTGAAGGTATATGCGTTTGTGCGACCATCATGTAAAGCACCCTTCTTGTATTGCCACGGTATACCACGCAACATACGGCAAACCTTCATTGGAACCACATCACGCTCCAGCGTGTCCTTGTATGGTCCAATTGAGAATGTTACCAAAACGGTGTGCTTGATCTTCACAGACCTTTGGTCACTTAGCCATTGGACATGGTAGGGGTGCTTGTGTGGATGGAGGGTGAGGTTGAGCTTCTCACACAACTCGGTGCTTGCAAGGGTGTGGCAACTCCCTCCATCGATGATAACTTTAATGGATTCCCCATTGATACCGGCACGAGTTTGGAATATGTAGGATCGTTGATCTTCATGTTCTTGGGCTTGAGTGGTCAGGACTCATGTGATTACAATCGATGGACTTGCGTCATGCTTAGACATGAGGAGGTCTTGGTCATCTTCCACATGTTGCCTTGCCAATGCTTCTTTGACTCTGGCATCACTTCATCTTCACTCAAGTATTCCTCGTCGCCATTATCATGGATGAACAAAACTTTCTTGTTTCCACATGTGGCCAACTTGTGTCCTTTTCCTCCACACTTGTAGCATTCACCGTTGAATGGTGGGTCATCCTTTGAATATTTTCCACATGGGGGTGGTTTTCCTTGAGGAAGTGTAGGTTTGAAGGGAAGCTTGGAGGTACTTGATGAGCTTCCATTGAAGTTTGTTGGTGTAGTGGTTGAGGCTTGCTTATAGCTGAGGTACTTCTTGGGCTTGTTGTACTTGATGTCCTCTTGTACTTCACATTTGGCTTTTGTTGCGATGTGCACAAGATCAACCATGTTGTTTTTGTGAGGCCCTTGAGAAGCGTTAAGATGAAAAATTTGGAGAAACTCAAATGGAGTTCAAGAGCATCGACAACCGCTTCGAGGAACTATGTGGGCAAATGCATGCGATGCAACACAAAATTGTACATCAATATGAAGCTCTTTAGCATGCCATCACCGCAACAAACAACAAACTCAAATGCCTCATAGATGGAGCGAAGATCACTACAAGGCCGCGTTCTCATGCATCAAGCTCTTTAAGTAACCACTGGAGTGCGTCAAGCTCATCACACCATAATTCTCAAAGGCACAATGAAGGACCCGTACTTGAATCCATAAGCTCTTCCCAAGGAGTACCCTCTCCTTGGTACGCTGCAACGTTAATCTATGACGGTGACTTCTGAGCGAGATCACCAAGGAGAGAAGAACATCGTCATCACGCAAGGACACTAGTGATATAACAAGAGCAACCTCAAAGGGAACCTCAAGTTCATCTTCAACGCCCATAATACATTCACTCAACAACAAGTGATGCCTCCGATCTGGAAGAACAAGCTCTCCATCAACGTGAAACACTTGAAGATCCACCAAGACGTAATCACTGTCATGAACGTCAATGCTGACACCATGGTTACCATGACAAGCCTCCCCACAACATCAACACATGAAGCATCAATTTGTACATGTGGAGCAACGTCCACCACCTCACGAGGCACAAGACCATGCTCTTCACCATGAGGCCTAAGTGCCTAACCAACGTCACCACCCGAGGAATGATCCACATCATAATCAACCACATGAGGCCCAAGCGCCTCAACCTCGTCCACAACCGCGCCAAGAGCAAGAGCAAGCTCCACAACAACTTCGCGAGGACCAAGCTCCATCGCCACAAAATGCGGATCAACAACCGCAAGGGCGACAACACCATCACCAAGCAAGGCATGATAGATCATATGATGAATAAGGCCACGAACATCATGGAAAACGCTGATACTGAAACCACAATGAGGATGAAACTTTTGGCAAGCTCAAATTCACCATTCCCAAGTTCAGCGGTTCCAATGATCCAGAAAGTGTCCCTCATGGGCACTCAAGGTCGACAAGATATTCCGCATGCACAACTATATAAATGAGAAGATGATGTCCATGGCATCACTAGAGTTTAATGGTTACACCAACCTTTGGTGGGAACAAGTCCAACTGGCTTATGAAGAAAGAGAAGAGCCTCCAATCACCACTTGGCAAGATATGAAGACTCATATGAGATCATGCTTTGTTCCTACGCATTACACATGCGACCTCTTCAACAAGCTTCAAATACTTAACCAAGGGACAAAGACCGTGGAAGAGTACTTCAATAAAATGAAGCTCAACATGATCTGCGCCAACATTGAAGAGCGCGCGAATAAACAATGGCATGTTTCCTCAATGGCTTAAACCATACAATCAAGCGCATCGCCGAATTCTCCTCGTATTATCAAGTGATTTTCTCTTGTCATGTATGGTCCTTCTCCTTCCTCTTGTGGTGGGGGTGGTTGGTTCGTCTCACCGCGCCTATCCATGTTGCAAAGCCAACAAGGATTGTATATGGAAGGTAATATATGGTGGGGGTTTAGCCTTTTACCTCACCTTGGGGATTGTACCAAACTAGTTGCCATACATGATAAATATAAGCTTGCAAAGTGAAATCGCAAAGAAAACTCACACTAAAGAAAGACCTAAAACTCTCAAAAGCTTTTTCTAGAAGGTTAGGATGGTGGAAAGCCAAACGAAACGATCCAAAGAAAAGGTTATTGTTAATGGTGGTAAAGAACCAAAGATCAAAAGAAAAAAAGGATACGATCTACAAAAACATGAGGGAACACAAATGTGGCGATGAGTGAGGTTAGGACGACTATGAAAATGAGCACAAAATGTCCTAACAAGCTCGGTTGTCATGCCAACGCAAGGAGATACCACAACTCGTTTGCCAAAACAGGATAAGCACCGGATTTGTGCACTTTCCTTGGTCGCCTTTTTCTTTTTTTTCTTACAAGCTTGATACTCTCTTTGTATTGGGAGACTACGTATCTTTCTATTTCTTTTGCTTTTTCTTTTTCTCTTTTTTAATTCCTTTTCTCCCTTTCTATACTACTATGTCAACTTTTGTATTTGCTTACACACTCTCACTTTCCGAGGGAAAGTGCACAATGCTTAGGCAAACACAAAATGAGCTGCTCTCTTAGGATAGATACACACAATGGAAGATATGGTGAACAAAGTGGAGCAAGTTATACCTTCGGTATTGTTGCCGACTTGCTACCGGTGTTGGGCATGATGTTTGGGTGTCGCGGTGTCTAGGGGCGCGGGATGTTGCGATTTGCAGAAACTTGTTTTTAGTTTTGGAGACACGCACGCGAAACACGAACAAATAAAAGAGGAAAATGGTCAAAATTGGGACCAGGAAAGGTTTCGCCGCAACAGCCAGCGGTGCCGGTTCTGGCGTCGGAAATTCCGGTGGTGAGTCCGGCGGCACCCGAGATCTTGTCTAAATTTCCGGTGGCGGAACTAGTTCGCCGGAATGCTCCCGGAAATCAGTTCATGACGAACTCCAAAAAGTAAAATCGAGAAATCAGTCGAAATTGGGTTGGGGGAAGGTCAAGGAATGTAAATCAACACCCAAAGTAATAGATCTATGGACCAAAACCACGAAAAACTGACCAACTCTAGTGATCGATCCGAATGCAATTTGGATCTATTTTTTGGGGATTTTTGAATTTTTGGTGGATAGAAGAAAAAATTGTGGGGAAATTCGTGATCAACCTAGCTCTTGATACCAATATGTTAGGGGTGACCCCTTGGGATTGAACGATCTTTCACGAACCCCCATGGAAATCGAGATGGAGGTGCGAGGGAGGGGAACATGATGAAATCCATGGAATCACACGCTAAGAACTCGATGGACACACACACACGAAAACACGATACAAGCCAATAGCTCATGCGGGCGGCAACCAGTCTGACACATTCCCATGGATCGGTAATGGGCAAGAACACTCTCTCTCTAACCGACATGAGAGCGAGAGGCTTTATGAGATATTGACAACTTGGAGATGAGACACCGACTCCAAGGGCTTTTACAACTTGAACGCACTAGGCAAAACTCAAGAGGTTGGGGGATTATTGGTGCTCCTTGTTAAAGAGCATGAGACTAGCAATAGATAGATCCTCTAGGGTTTCTTCTATTACAATTATCCAAGTCTAGGGATTACAATGTAGAGTGGGGGCTATTTATAGGCCATCCATTGAAACAGGGGTAGTTTGGGCACAAAAAGGTAAAGTCTGGGAAAAATAGGGGATTACATGGGCTAAGACCAAGAGTTAACTTGAATCTGGGAGGTTTCGGCGATAAGTCCGGTGGCACCAGAATTCTTGCTGAAATTTCCGGCGGCTGCCGGTTCTTCTAGTCGGGGTTCCGGTCCTTCGGAGCTGTCACCGGGAATTCCGGCGGCGGCGTCGGTTTGCCGTCCTGGCGCTGGTTTTGTTTGGAGCTCCTTCTTGTGATTGCTTGGTTTGTTCCCTTGGTGTTTCTTCATGAGATTGATAGCTGAGAATGCATAAAGTATTGGCGTGAAGTACAAAGCCATCCAGGGATGTATCGAAGTCACAAGAGGAGAGGAGCGAGTTAACCTTAGTTTGTAGGAGCTTGGCTCGAGCGCGTGTCATTGGTCAACTTGGGGGGACTAGGAGGAGAGGATGTAGAGACGTCCGTGGGACGGGCTGCATCAGTACAAGACCCTCACTGTATGAGCGCTCTTTCTACCTCGTGAACTCTCTTGCGTTGATCTCTCCCTTTGGGTCTCTAACCATTGCAATCTCTTCATGAGTAGATTCTAGCGGCTTTGGATCAATATTTCCTCCCTAGATCTCTACCTAGAGGTCTTTTCCATGAGGATTCTATCGGGTTGGTGATTAAGGCCAATGAGGTCAACTGAAATCTTGTGTGTTTGCATGTTTCTATATCTTTATCTTGCCTTTTGTTTTGACGTCATCACATTCATCATCTTTCCCCTCACTTCCCGCGCCCAAATCCGTGAATATCAAGACACCCGAGGTCTATCTCCAAGGAAGCCACAACATAATGGTATCAAGAACTTTTGGTTGCCACGGATTTGACTTCGTTAATTGATTTCCACCATAAATTCGAAAATACCAAAAATATAGCCCCAAATTGCTTTTTTGATCGATCTATCGTTTTGGTGAGTTGATTGTGGTTTTGGTCCATAAGAAACTTGTCTTTCAAGTTGGTCTATCATTTGCGTGGGTTTTCCCTACCCAATTTGGCCAATTTCTCCCAGATTTGAGGCTTGGAGGATCAGATTTCTGTGAAGAACACAAACAACGTTCGAGCCTTGACCCTGAAGTGTCCTGCCAAAAAACACCGAAGTATTCGGATCACCCGGACTGTCAGGCTAAAACACCCTGGAGTTTCCGAACTCCATGCACAATTTTTTCCTCTTGTACGTTTTGCTAACATTCTTTTGTATTTTGGTTTCGTGTGCATCTTTTTCACATAACAAAGATTCCACACCACTCTTTGCGCTCGATATTGACACCATAGAAATCAAACTATCCCCTTCACCAATGGTTGCAAGTTTTACATCAACATAAGGTATAACTTGCACCACCCTTGTTAACCCCTTCTTCCTTTTTGTGTTACGTAACCAATCAAGAGTAGCTCATTTTGTGTTTGCCTAAGAATTGTATGTTTTCTCTTGCACAGTGATAGTGCTCACGCAATAGCAAAACTTGACTGAATATTATAGAAATAGAGAAAAATATAAAAAATAGAAAAGGAAGAATACAATTAAAAAAGAGAGTCCCAAGCTTCTAAGCAAGAGAGAAAGTTAGAGCAATGCAAGTGTAAAAATCTGTTGCTTCTCAAATTTTTGGCAAACGAGTTATGGTCTCTCCTCGTGTTGGCACGATACCGAGCATTAGTCTCCACTAGGACCGTTTCGTTCGTTGCTTATTTTCCATAGTCGTGATAACCCCTTCGATACTATACAAATGGTGAGACATAGGAATACACCTTGTGTGTATAGTCATAGGTTCTCGTCACCCTTTTGATCTTTTCCTATGAGATTGGTTTCTTGTTGAATTTTACCCACTTTTGATAACAACCTTTTCATTTAATTGTTCAATTTTCTATCCACCTTCCTGACCTTCGACCATAGGCCTTGTGCGTGTTTCTTGTGTTTTGAGTTTTCGGCTGAACTCGGTTTGAGAACCAGTTTGATACTATCCAAAGGGTGAGACCTCCGGAATACACCTTTTCTTATCATTTTTCACCATAATACTTTTGGTATTGTGAGACAATGTCTAGGGGAAGCGGGGCTAGTGGAGATGGCAACATCAACTTTAACAACCAAGGTGGTTTCGCTACACGCCATAACTTATGGGCGCAACAACACATGTTTAATGAGAAATTTGATAGGCTTGGGAACTCTCTTGATGACACATTCCAAGAGTTTGAATACCGTGACCGACAACGTCAAGCAGAGCATGATGCTCAATTTCACGCTCTTCACCAAGCTATTGCCAACATAGGGAATCAACATGGACATCACTCAATCTTGTCAAGCTCGTCCTGTACGTGTTCATAAGTCGTCACAGAGAGTATTCAAGCTCACACTCCTGTCATGGAGAATCCCACCACCACAATGCGGAAATACAAGCTCGTCATCGACATGAACAAGTGGTTTATCCACAAGATCCTAAAATGCACCAAGAAAGACATCATCAGCGCCATGCTACTCATGACCTACCTCAACAACAACACCAAGAACTTCATCAACCTCGTCAAGAGCATGTGACACCTCCAAACCAAGATATTGTGCAAGTTCCCCATAACAAAAAAGACCAACGACACCATCACCCTCACAACTTAAATTCAAGGTGTAATGTCCAAAGCTGAACCACATTGGGATCCAAGCAATGATGATGAAGGAGAACTGTGTGCACGACGCTTTGCTCAACCACACCATCGGCACCGACAAGCAATGCATACACATGACCCCGACCAAAGGCGTCGAAGGGACCACGAGCGAGATTATCAAGATCCTCCCCTACCGCCACCACGAGGCAACCAAGCTCCTCCTCCTCCTCCAAAACCGCATGAACCAAGTGAAGCAATCACGAAACAAGAATACCACAACAACAATCATGAGTATGATGATGGAGAGTTTGGGAAGCTAAAGTTTTTTATGCCCAAATTCAAAGGCAAAGAAAATGTTGATGCGTATATTAAATGGGAACTCAAAGTAGATAAGATCTTCCCCGTCCACAACTATTCTGATGAGAAGAAAGTTGCAATGACATCTTTATTTTAAGGACTACACCAATGTTTGGTGGGAATACCATCAAAGCCATCATGAGAAGAAAGAAGAGCCACCGGTTAGCACTTGGATGGAAATGAAGCAAGTAATGTATGCAAGTTTCATTCCTAAGCACTATAGGAAAGTATTCGACAAGCTACAAAACTTGAAACAAGGAACAAAAACTATTAAAGAATAATACAAGGAAATGGAGATGACTATGATGAGAGCCGATATGAAAGAGATTGTAGATCAAATGATAGCAAGGTTCCTCAATGGTTTGAGCCGCCGAATATGAAAAATTGTTGATTTGCAACCATACAAGAACCTTGTCGAGCTTCTACACCAAGCCACCAAAGCCGAGCGCCATGTGCAAAAGGAAAATGCTTATGAGAAGAAAAAGGCATACTTTGCTTCCATAATGCAAATTCCTTCAACAAGTCAACTAATCAAGCACCAAGTTCATCCAAGAAAGCAAAGCCTCCAATGGCATCCTCCTCCAAGACAACATCGGATAATGAAGTCATTTGATACAAGTCTGGAGGAAAGGCCCACAAGTCTTATGAGTGTATTAACACAAGAGTTGATGCAGTCTGTTGTATCAACATCACTCCATCTGCTACGCCAAGTCCCCCGAGTAGACCAATTACCCGTGCTCAAGCCAAACTACTACATGATAAGGTGAACTTGGTCCTCTCTATGTGTGATAAGGGGTGACCTCGGCAATTCCCATTGTTATGGACATGGGTTTTAGGGAAAGGAGAGCGCTGGTGATTTCGTTGGATTAACTGACAAACAAGGGAGGCAATTTACCCAGGTTCAGGACCTCGTAGAGGAAACCCTACTTGCTGCTTGTCTTCTTGTATTATTAATGAAGAGTACAAACTCGTTGAGTCAACTAGGTGCGATCTCGACAAGAGAGAGGGGCGTGTGTATCTGATGTCTATTGTCTAGATCTATTGTGGTAGCGTGTCCTCCTCGTTTCTCCTCCTATCCTTTATATATGGGGAGGATAGGTATCGGGTACCGATACGAGTTGGTTACATGTTAGAGTTCGTATGTAGTCTAGTATTGGACTTCCCTTATCTTGTATGTTTGGAGTTAGTGTCCTTGTAGGCTTCAAATTAGCCAAACCTTCATGGTCTTCATGAATCTTTGCATATCTTCGAGTGAGCCTTCCATTGGGCCACACCATATATACCATTAGTGGGCACCCGAAGGGTCATGCCCATGTCAATGTGTGACTTTAAATCGCCTTTGAATGGCCTTCTACTTCATGCCGATTCTTTGTGTATCCTTAGCTATGAACCCCAAGAAGGAACGCCAAGAGAAGGATCCAAGGACATGCAAGACAGAGTGAAGACTCAAGTCGACGCTAGGCCTGGCCAGCCAAACTTGCCTCTGGAATCATCATCTAATCCGTCCCTAGGCCCGACCCCACCAAACCCTGCTCTGAATGAGTCGGCACCAGCCCCAGTTGAGCCTAGCCCCCACCAAAATCGCTAGCAGTATAGGTGTTTGTCTTCATCCATCTGAAGTGGCCTCAGCCGAACCATCAGATCCTAGCTCCGGCCCAGCCGACCTCCCCGCCGAAACATTCGGCTCCAACTCCGGCCTTGCCAAACTTATCGCTGAAATATTCTATCTGCGTATAACTTCGGGTATGATGCCCTGGAATATTCCATTTACCTACCCTTTTGCTCCTATCACTATAAATATCCCATGTGGCTCATCCCTTTGACTTAGTCTTGATATTCAAACTTGAAAAAGACACCCCTTGAGGATCTCTACCTAGTTTGGCCTCATGCTCCTTGATAAGGAGCAACTAATCGCAAACCTCTCCGGATCTTGCTTCATAGCATTTGAGTTGCACAAGATCTTCATATTGAGTTAGCTCTTGTGAAGTTATCAAGATCTCATCAAATATCCTGCCCTCACTGTGTTGGTTTGAGAAAGATCTTTGCCCAACCCTGATCCTCATTTGATTGAGTTGGACCGGTAGCCACCATTGTGAGCCAACGACGTGTATCATGTTTGCATCTTGCGCATGTTCCCCGGGATTTCTTCGCATGTTGAGTTTGTTGTGTTCATTTCCTGATAGAGCAAAGGTGTCCGATCTTTCGATAAGATGGTGATATTGGAATTAGTGGAGTTCAGGCTTGACGATCCAACCACACGCGCGAGCACGAGGGACAATGCAATCGCTAGGACAATCTCCTGGAGGTTATCGATCTCGCGGATGTACGATCAGCCTAACCAGCAAGGGTCTTAATTCCTACCTGAATAGAGAAAAAGTATGAACTAATATTGCAATCAATATATTGAAGATGTAGATGAAAGCTTTATTGAAAAGGTGGGATCCTAAATAGGTGCATAGTACAAGAGGCCTCTATTACACTCAATCCTATGGTGTAGTTGCTACGATGGCTAACTTCTAGTCTAAACAAAATCCAAGTGTAAAATTGATGGCTACGAGCGTATTTAAGGAGGAAAAGGTGGGGGTTTTGGCCAGACATAGGTCCGGTGGCCGAACTAAACCCTAGAAGGACTTTTCTCTTCAAATACGGATTCTAAAAAGTGGCTAACTTAAAAGCTACGAAAATGACATGGGCCTGGTCCAAAAATAAAGGTGACACAACACCATATTAAGTTATGGACTAAATTATGAAGTATAATGATGAGGATATCCATACTGACTTGCTATCTCCAACTCCTAATGAAGTTGTCGATGTTGCTACCAAGACCAAGTCCAATGAGATCAGGATTTGACCCATTACTAGAGCTAGTGCCAAGCTACTTGAACAACAGGTGAATTCACTCCTAAATGAATCTAATGTTTATATTGATGAGAATTTTATACTACCTAAGTCTATGCACTTATGTATGATCAGATTCGTTGAAGAAGCAAGAATTGCACGAGGAGGAGGAGAAGGGCTGCTGCAAGAGGAGCTCGACATGATGATCATCCAAGGATGCGCGAGGGGGAGAGGGAGGCATGCGCAATAGATGAGGAGGAGATCATCAATAACAACAAGGAGGAGTAGAATACCCTCAGACTGTTCGACGCTTGTACACCAGAATATCTAGCCCAACCCCGCAGCACAAGCAGGCGCCAAGGTAGTTGCCATTCAGAGACCCAGATCAGAATCCACCCGGTTTCCTGCCGGATACTATGAAGTTTCCGGTTGGACCGGAATGTCTTGTACTGCCCTCCCGGAATGTCCGGCCCGTTTTGACCGGAATGTCTGGCCTCCGACCAAACTATCCCGATCGGCTTGTATCAGTCCAAGTCTATCATGCGTTGTTTCAGTTTTTGGCCACCCATATAAGCCATGGGACGCTCCTTTAGATCAGTTTATACTACGTTTAAGATAAACCCTAGTTCTTGTGTTGTCATGTGCAAACCATTGAATTCTCCCACACCAATTCATATCGATTTGGTGCGTTATACTACTAAAAGTTTTGTGCGATCTGCTGTTATATTGGGAATTAGAAGATTGCATCATCTCTTCATGGTCAACAGCTACATGCGCAAGTGTATGGAGTTGCAAATATCCATAGGGTTGATATTTGTTGCACTAGCATGAGGGATTGATCGAGAGGTTCATGAACGTCATACAAGTTATCATCACCAACTATCATCATCTACTATCCTCGCTTACTGAGAAGATCGGGCCACCTATATCATATTGGTATCAGATTCCAGCATTTCCTTGGTAAGCATCCACAAATCCATCCATGGCTTAGTTGTTTTCTGTCCTATATAGAAAAAGCCAATAAAAATTTTAGGGTTAGCCTTTGCCATAGCCTACATTGCATCGGAGTTGAGTCATAGTTGCTGGTTGTTCATGTCTTTGATCTGATCTCGTCCAGTCCAAGTCGTAGTGTCTAAGTTTTCCTTTGTTCGTTTAGTATTGTTTATCATTTCAAGTCGTTCATGACCGTTTTCTACAAGTTTCCATCTATTTTTCCAAGTCCACATAGAGTACTTTTGTGTTCAACCTTAGCTACATCCTATCTACAGCATCTGGGCCTAGGAACATACCTATGAGACTTATTACTTTGATTTGAACAGGCTGATCTTTAGGGTTTTGAAGTGGAAAATTTTTGGCCAGCTAGACAGTAATATCCGGCCGAGTACACCGGATTATCCGGTTGCCTCGGAATATCCAGCCGCCGGACACCAGACTATTCGGTCCCCTGTTGTTCAGAATTGCTGCATTCTGTACTGCATTGTGTCATATAGTGGAAAAATAAAAAAAGAGAAAAGAGAAACAACATCAAAAAAAAGAGAAGAGAAAAGAGCTACAAGAGTGACAACAGAGATATATCAAAGTGTGCATTATTGGAGGCCTAGTTCGAATAGCACTTGTAGATTGACCAATCTTGTGCCTATTTATCTTGAGCTATTACTAGCGTATATATTGTGCATTGCAATATTCCTGTTCATAAGTTGCTTTGCTACATTTATCTCCATGGTGTGTATTTCCTTGGGTGTTTGTCACATGATCAGCACTAGGACTTTCTTTGGTATAGTTAGGTATCCATACCTACATCCCCACTACATACTCCTGCTTTGTCATGTGATTGTTCTTTTACCCTTGGTATTTGCTTCATCACATCCGTGCATGTTTTCGTCTATCCAAGTTGGTAGGAATATCTAGTTCACTTTGGAGCGGTAAGATTTACCTTTTCTTATCAGTTTTGAGTAGGTTGTAAGTGAGCCACTGAAATATTTTTGATTTCATCCACTAACCTACTAATCATGTCTTCTAGTGGTGTTGATGTGATCCAGAAAAAGGATGAGCACTCTACTATTACTTGGAGAGAGTATGAAGCTTTGCGTGATCATCTGCAGGGAGTGTTTACTCGAACAACTAATGATCTTGATAATCTATCCAACATGTGTAGTTGAACATGGAAGATTCCAACAAGATATCAAGGTAGTTCAGAAACAACTCATAGAGATTCAAACTAGTGTCTAAGCTTTGATGCAGTCCATGGCAGTTTGTGCCTTGCTATAGAGCAACTTCCACAACCTCATGTTGATTCCACTGATGATGATAGTGTCTTTGGCAACAATTCTATGGCAAATGCTACTGGTCGTGGAGGTGGAGTTTCTAATCGTGGTTGTGTTTTGCTCCACTGGGTGCCCGGCGTGTTCCACACCAAATTCAGCAAGATGACGATTTGGGTAAGCCAAAGTTCTCTATTCCCAAATTTGAGGGCTCTACTAATGTTGAAAATATCTCACATGGGAGCTCAAGATTGAGAAATTGGGGCGCTTACATGACTATACTAAATATAGGAAGGTTAAACTTGCTTCCTCAGAATTTGATGGGTACGCTTTGCGTTGGTGGGATGGTGCTTATCGCGCACGATATGAGGATGGTGACCCTATAGTTAATTGGAGATCCATGAAGGAAGTTTTCTGAGCTTGTTTTGTGTTAAATAACTATTTGCGTCCAGTTTATGATAAGTTAACACAATTTAAACAAGGTGCCATGATAGTTGATGCATACTATATGGAGATGGAGTTCTTGCTACAACGTGCAAGGGTCCGTGAATCTATTGAGATGACTGTGCAACATTTTCTCCATGGTTTGAAGTATAGCATCAAAAGCATTGTTAGGCATCACAGTTACAATGATATGAATGAGATGTTGCATCATGCTAGAGAAGTTGAAGCCCAGTTTGCAGAAGAGGCTTAGTTTAAAGCTCGTTCTATAGGAGGTGGACATGTTTCTTATCGGTCGATGCAATAATCACCTTCATCTACTAGAAGACATGATGATCGTCCTTCTACATCAACCAAACCTTCTTCTAGTGTGTCCAACACAAAAAATCCCGCTCCTACATCTAGTGGTACCGGTACCAATATGTCTACTTCATGTAATCACGACATGGAGTGCCATACATGTGGTGGAAAGGGTCACTTCAAGAGGGTCCGCACCAATAGAAAGGTTATGGTTATTAATGAGAATAATGAATATGAGACATGATATGATGCTGATCCATATGATTCAGATGATGATGGTTACACTAGTGATTGATGCGTTTCCTTCAAATGCTTCAACCATTATTGTGTCACAATGGACTCTTACTCCTCAATCTAGACAGTGCTATAATTTGTTCCAAACAAAGGCACTCGTTGGTCCAAACAAATCTTGGAAAGTTATTATTGATGGTGGAAGTTTCTCCAATTTAGCAAGGAAAGAATTATGTGCCAAACTAAAGCTGAAGTATCTATCGCACCCACGTCCATACTATATTCAATTGTTAAGTGATAATGGAGAGATGAAAGTAAGCCACATGATGCTTGTTGATTTTGAGATAGGTCCATTCAAAGACTCTATTGAGTTTGATGTGTTTCCTATGACTGTATGTCATTTGTTTTTTGGTCGGACTTAGATCTTTGATCGTTCTGTGCAACATAATGGCCGAGCCAATACATATCACTTGGAGTTCAAGGGAACAAAAAAATCAATTTATTACCTTTTTCACCACAAGATATTGTTAATGAATCTCGTCAGAATACTGAAGTGAATCTCGAGATGCACATGCATTAGTCGATAGGTGTTTGGGATATACTTTTCAGGTATACCCACATGACTCTCTAACCAGGGTGGCCCACCAACGGGTTAGAGCTTTGCTTCATGGGCGGCGCAGTTAGGGAAAGAGGGCGAATTCAAATTCGGCTACAACAAGGCCCAGAAAACTTATTGACTTAGGCCTATAATATTACTTGTAGTCCAAGATGTATCTAGTTATCGACTCTGTAATGTAGCCAGATAGGTCTCTCCTTTAACCCTACATCTTGGCGCCTCTATAAGCTAGACTTGAGGGAGCCTTTAGGGCACAACAACCACGAACAACTCGCACATGCGAACCTCTCTTGTAATCCGCTGTAACATCTGAATCTTGCCGATATATTAGTGGGTTGCTAGCAGGAGTAGGACCCAATCACCGTAGTCGGATCTGAAACTGGGTAAATAGTCTTCACCACTACTGGAACAACGTATGGCTCAAACTTGTCATCAATCCGACGATAGTTGGCTCCCATCATGGGGAAGGTGACCTTCGGACCTTCGTTCCAGACATAATCTACGTGTGCCTGAATTGGCAAAACAATCGCCATTAGCCGCATTCTCTATGCCAGCAACGTCCCTCTCGTTCTTCTCAACGAGACCTGTATTCTGGCTAAGGATCCCGTGACAACCTTAACCATCATGCCAATCGGCGAGATCGATATATATCGGTTTCGCTGAAACCACCAAACCCACCCTCATGGTGATGACCACGGTGGAAGAACAATTTGGATCTACGCTATCTGCAGAGGCGGAAGAGTTCAAGATCCCGGAAAAACCTGAACACACTCAGCCCGCTCCTGTAGTGGAAGAAGTGGTGGAATAAAAATCTGGATCTGATCTCCCTTGTTGAGGTTGGATACACGATGAAGAACATATTCGCTCTAGATCCGGTTTTACCGATGCTGGAGAACGAAAATCTCTACTGAGGCACAGGAGAAATGAGATGATGAAACGCCCCTACGTAGACTATGAAGGAATCACTGAGATCAAGCAGAGTTTTGAGGTGGCGTAGGCAGAGACTCAGCTATTCCACTACATCAAGTCAATCAAGAAGAATAATAATTGCTTCGTGTGTTACGTTGGCTATGGATCCGACTCTATCGATGCTATAGCCAAAAACGATTCAGTCCTCGATGCGATCGGAGAAAATACTAACTCACCCGTTTCCCCCTAGGAATCACTGACGTTGTAGGAACTCCGAGAGTTCGAGAAGGAGATGGAGGCGTATGAACAAGAATACAACTCCAAGCCAACGCAAGGTGAAGAGGAGACATCTCAAAGTTCATATGATAGAATGGATGAAGACTAAATGTCGCAAGATGACATGGACACCGGAGATTCCCCCGAGGTCCAAAAATCTGAGCCAACCATGGCTAAAAGTACTGATGGAATCCCATCTCCCGGTACCAGACCAAAATCCATCTTTTCCACTAGTACACGAGTAAAGGCTACAGGGCAGACGAAGAAGAAGAAGAACCAAACCCCGACACCGATAGACCCGGTAGAGGAAGCCAACGATGAAGACATCAACAAAGAAATCGAAGTGGAGAAGCCTTATGGATATTAGGTTAATACCATGCCTATCGATCCTCTGGTTGATGGACACGTAGTCACCCAAGGTGCACATGAACTCTACGGAGATGCATTAACAATGCCAATCCCTACTGCTTCGGATCTTATGCCAGAGGAGTTGGAGAAAAGGGCTGAGGATCAGGAGAAGCATAGCTTGCTTTTGCTCGAAGAGGCTGCACGCATCGTCGAGATTAAGCAGCAGATAGACAACAATCATGGCCAGTACTAGTTAGAATTCAAGCGACTACCAAACAAGACTAGAGGTGGCCTGGTTATTGCTAATAGGAACCCAGAAGTCCACAAAGATTTATACCACAGGAAGACTGAAGGAAAAATACGAGTCTACAACCAGTAGAAACGCTGCATCTGATCGAGCTATCCTCGCCAATAATGCATCTCCAGAACATGTCCAGCAGTGCGTAGCATTGCTCGAAAAAGTACAATAGCAGCAGCAGAAAACGGCCGCATCATTCAGGCCAAAACACTGATATAAGACCCTGAAGGGAGACAGATCAGCGACATTGTTCTGCCCCTAGGGATGAAGAAAAATCAAGGACCGGTTCAAACGGTCATCATTGCAGGACCGCGTGGGGCTGGTCGGAAGTTCCTCCGGCTGCGTCCCAAGATGCCATCAAAGAATTGGCTCCTCACCAACCCATCGCTGGCAAAATAATGTCCATGGGGATGAAGAGGAAGCATGGCGCCATCAATAATGGGACCGGCAAAGGATGCCGCCTCCTAGGCACACTAGCCGTCCGGCTAAACCTCGTCGCAACAATGATAACGCCAGATGAAGGAACGATGAGGATCTTCATGGAACAAGACGGGATGATGGCCGACGTCGTGAAGAACCACCTTGGAGCTAGCATAACGAAGATCCAAGATCCCGTCGGTTAGCCATAAATAACCCACTAGAGCCATCATCACCACCCATCAGTGACCATGAAGGATCTCATTGCAGCCATAGAAGCCACAGGGGGTGGAGAAGGCAATGGCGAAAGAAGAAGAAGGAATCCGATTCCGCTGCCACGTAGGCATAGCGAGCACCCGAGGTGCATATCACTCTCTCCCAATGACGTTCGCCACCGCATCGAATCTAACATAGAAGCGGGGCAGTATGAGGAGGAAGACGTGTACGTGGGAGCCAAATTCTTTGGAATACGTATTCATCGAACAAAATTTCCGGTTGAATTTGGCATCACAAAGCACATTCAACCCTACAACGGTGCGACTTAGCCAGATACTTAGCTCCAGGATTTTTTTCCAGGCTTGCTGCATCGCCAAAGGAGGAAACAACCTGGTCACAGTATGGTATCTCCCACTTATGTAGTGGAAGACGGATCGATCATGGCTCAATGTATTTCCAGAGAACTCGATAAATAACTGGTATGATAGCAAAGTGTGTTCTTTTAGAACTTTGAGGGTACATACAAGAGGCCCTACATAGTCGGAGACTTGCAGCATTGCACCCAAAGACCCGAAGAAACTTTCCGGGATTACCTCAGATGATGGATCGACATGAAGAACTCCTGTGAGGGAGTAAATGATCAGACCGTGATTGAAGCTTTCGTTGCATGGCTCCCAGTCAGATTACCGCGTCCCAAATATGATAGAAACGGTGAAGAAATATGCATATGCCAATGATTATTCAGATGGATTCTTGAATGTTCTGTCCATCCCAAATATGGACAAACAACCAAAACAACAAACACAGAAGCGCAAGAACACATCGGAAGATAAGCTTAATACGGATAACACAACTATCAATGTAACTTTTGGATCTGGAGGACGAGGAGGGCGCGGAGGCGACGGGGGATGAGGCCACGGAACTTCCCGAGTCTAGGGTAGAGGAGATCATCAGCCTAGAAAAACTTATTCCTGGGCCGACATTGCCAACAACCCTTGTGTACATCACCCAGACGGGAACGGGGGTTCTTCTGACACCAATGATAAGTGTCGTTTCAACGACAACATCAAGAAAGACAAATCCACTGGTTACAGAGCCAAGCGACGAAAAGGAAAGAAAAATTCTGAGAAAGACAAGGAGGCCAAGGAAGATTCAGACATGGAAGGAGAGGATGCCACACAACCCATGTAGGATGGAAAAAAGGATTATCCTATAAAGAAAGACACATACGTCTGCTTCCTTGGAACTCAGCCGACTAAGGTCAGAAAAGAGGTTCTCCATGAGCTCAACGCCACATTTCGGATTGTCCTCTAGTTTCTGGATTGGTCGTAAGTAACCATCAGCTTCGACCAAAGCGATCACCCAAAGAAAGCTCATCATTGGGGAAAGTACCCTCTGATCTTCAATCCTCTTATTGATGGCTATGAGTTCTCTAAAACTCTCAGGGATGGTGGTAGCAACATCAATATCCTCTACATCGTGACACTCCATGACATGAAGATTCACAAAAGCCATATATACCATAGCAATGTGGTTTTTCATGGCATTGTACCAGGAAGACAGGCGGATTCACTGGGTGATATCACACTTGACATAACAATCGGTACTCCAGTCAATTACTGGACCAAACCACTCTCCTTCGATGTGGTACCGTTCAAAATTGTGTACCACACCATCTTCGGACGTTCGGCTTACTAGGATTTCATGGCCTGTCCCTGCTACATCTACAACATGATGAAACTTCCGGGTTCCAACAACATCATCACTATCCGGGGAAACCCGAAGACAACATGATATTGCAAGGACAGATCTTTCGCCTTTGCTAAAGCCATGCTGCACGCCCAGGAGTACGAGGAGATCAAGAAAAACACCGTCCCGTCCGAGATGCCCGCTATGAAGAACGAGGTGCTGAAACCGAGTTTGCAGTTCAAGGCATCAGAAGAGATAAAGAAGACGCCACTGAAGGAAGATGATCCCTCCAAGGCGACCAACATAGGGGTAGGTTTAGATCTTGCATAAGAAAGCACGCTCGTCGAGTTCCTCAAAGATAATAAAGATATCTTTGCATGGCAACCTCCTGACAATGACCGGAGTACCTAGGGAACTTGCCGAGCACTCTCTTAATGTGTATCTCAATGCTAGACCCGTCAAACAATCCTTAAAGGTTTGGTGATGAAAAGCGCAAAGCTATAGCTAAGGAATTAGCCCGACTATATTTATCCGGATTTATCATAGAGGTCATCCATAAAGATTGGGTGGCAAATCATGTACTCTTCCCTAAAAAGTACACTATTTATTTAAGGATGTGTGTTGATTATACTACCTTGAACAAGGCTTGTCCCAAAGATCCGTTTCCTTTGACAAGAATTGATCAAGTTATTGACTCTACGACATGGTCGGAATTACTTTGTTTTCTCGATGCATATTCCGGATATCACCAAATGTCGATGAAAAAATGGATCAAATTAAGACATCTTTAATCACTCCTTTTGGAACCTTCTGCTACAAAACTATGCCTTTTGGCTTAAAGAATGCAGAAGCAACATATCAACGCACTATGTAGGGTTGCCTCAATGACCAAATCAGACACAACATCCATGTATACGTGATGACATAGCAGTTATGTCCAAAAGAAGGAAACACTGATTTCTGACTTAGAGGGAACATTTGCTAGCCTATGAAAATTCAGTATGATGCTTAACCCGAAGAAATGCTTCTTCGGAATACCAGCCAGAAACTTGTTAGGTTTCATCGTGTCTGAAAGAGGCAGAGAGGTGAACCGGGAAATAATCAAGGCTATACTAAACATTACCATGCCGAATCGCCTGAAGGACATTCAATGACTCACTGGATGCATCACATCAGTAAGACAGCTCATCAGCTGGCTTGGAGAAAGAGTCGCACCTTCATACAAGCTCTTTAAGAAACCCGTCAAATTCGTTTGCACCAAAGAAGCTAACGCCGCCATGCAAAATTTGAAAGATCTACTTTCAAATCCACCAATCCTTGCCGCACTGGAGCCACAGGAGACTATGTTTGTAGAGGTCCCAACCTTTAATAAGGTAGAGATCCCTGTGTTTACAATGCTAGTCCCTGGATCAATAGCTAGCATCCACAGTTAAGATGTAATATCAAGAAACAAAGGTCATAATACAATTTTATAACCAGGAATAAAATAATTCATTACATCTTACATAGCTCATTTGAGTATCTCATTTCAATGCAGCAGAAATAACTATAGCATGGAGTCCTTCATATTCAAAGTGCCATAGGCAATCATGTTGGTTGTGGACTTGTAATCCTAATCAACACAGTTCACTAACATCAAACAAACCTGCAACATAATAAGTTACAACCACAAGGGTCAATATATTTGAATTGTATTGGCAAGTGATACTATGGTAGTATAGTGGAGTCTATCATCTACATGCATTTGGCTAAGTGGAGCTTAGGCTTGATTTGCTCAAAATAGATTTCCTCATCATTTGAAAACACTAAGTTTTTGCTTGTCAAAAAAACCCAAGGAACCACCAATAGAAATTGGTGAACCTTCACCCTTGTTCAACCACAAGTTTTAACTTAGAAATTTGGATGAGGAGATTCTTGATAGATTCCATGTCTTGATGCTCAAATTGTCCTTTGCCAGGGACATGGCTAAGTACTTAGATTTTACACTCGGCAGAGGTGGTGCACTTTCCCCACAAGACTTGGTTTCACCAAGACAAGATCTTTTAGAAGCCTTCCCTTAGACCAGAATGGACGCGCTCCAAACCTATCAAACCCCTACCACCAACTGTCCATTTGGCTAAGTTATTGCAACCTATATGATCCAGGCAGAGCCCATAATGCCGTGTGGCTGCACTTGAAGCTTCTCAACATTTGACATCTCAAATCTCTTTGTTCCTGGGTGGCAATCCACAAGTGAGATACACGTAAACCATAGAAATGGTCCTTGTGTAACCAATCAACCAAAACCACCAAGCAATTACCATTCCACCCAGGTGATTCATTCACTTAATTGTTTTATTAAACAAAACTCAAGTCCTTGACTTAGAAATATTCCACAACATGAATATAATCCACCCTTGTTTTCTACAAGCTAAGCTAAACATGATAGTAGTAGGAATCTTGTCTTAGTAAAATTCTACTAAGGTTTCATCTACTAGGATTTCCCATGGCATAATTTATACTTAGCAAAATTTCCATGCAAGTCCTACTTAGAAATATTACTAATGCATAGTGAAAATAATGGTACAAAAGTATGAAGCATCACTTGCCTTTTTGTAGGTAATATAAGTTCACTCCTTGATCTTGCAATAGTCACACTCTTCAAATTCCACTACAATTCAATCAAGCAAGCAAATATTCAATCTACCATTCAAGCAAACATCACATAAAATAATACAAACAAGGCAATGCATGCAAACATGCCAAAGATTGTTTTATTTGTAAAAGTGGTTCCTATTAGGTTATAAACATTTGAAAACAACCTTTGGTCATTTATAAAAGTGGAAAAACCATTTGATATCAAGTTAGTGAAAAAGAAATGGCCACTTTAAGTCATTTTGTTTTGCTAGAAATGGTTTAAATCAAGGTAATATTCTCTAGTGTTTGACAAATACATTTTTAAACACAAATGTTAGTGTTCTATGGTCAAGTGTTCAATGTTGATACCATTTGCAAAAGGTTTTACTTATAAACCATTTTATACCAAATCAATATTTTATGTTTTTGAAAATGCCTTTAGCAAAGTAATAATTTTTATAGGGTTCACCAAATATTTTTTTTTAAATCATAAAACCTTGTGTTTTAGGTCATAGAGTTTAATCCAAATCATTTCCCAAAGTTTTTTCTCCAAAAAGTATTTTTAACATATAAACAACATTTTTATTTGACTAGGAATGTTCTAAATCAAAGTTTTATTCTTTTGCCTCACAAAATATGTTTTTGAATCCACAAGTTGGTTTATATGGTCAGTAGGTTCAAAAAAATCCATTTTCCAAAGATTTTATCACAAAAATAATTTTAGAATGAATTTTATATTCAAATTATTCCTACACAAGTTTCTGCAAAAACAACCATTTTACCAGAAGCAATTAATTAAACAAAGTGCATGGTTGGATAGTACTTGGTCTGCTGATTCCATTGATATAAAATTTGCAAAATTTGGACGTGTGGATCAAAAGTTATGAATTTTACAAAACCAAACAACTATTTGACAAGTTTCTGTTTTTAAAACAAATTCCAGGCCACGTGTCTTGATGCAATTGGTCTGTACCGCTTCGTCTGGATCGAGCATCATGGGCTGTTGGATCTAACTTAAATCGCACGGTTCAGAGGCTAACTTACCCCTTCGTTTAAAATTCTATTGTAGTGCTTGGATTCAGATCCTACGGTTTACAGCAAGTTGACCCCAGATGGGCGGCGCTGGCGGCGGTGCGCGGCGGTGGCGTGTCAGGTGGTGGCTTCCGGTGAATCCAGGAAGCAAGGAAGGGGAAGGAAGGTGTTACCAGAGTCGCCGTGGCGAGGAGATGCTCAAGGTGGTCTTCACCGTCGAAGGGTCGCTCGGGGTGGACGGCAATTGCTCGCAGGAGTTGCCTTCGGGCTCGGGTGCGGTCAGCCGGTGTCGGCGGCAATCATTACAGTGTGCGCTAAGACAAAACAGAGGTGTTGTTAGGTGCGCACGAGGGTCGCGAGTCTGGGAGCATCAGGGAGAGGGAAAGGCTCTATCGGGGTTTACCTGGAGAGCTCGTCGGAAGAGTGACAGACGGCGGCGACGTGCTGTCGTCGAGGTTGCCGACGATGTGGAGCATGTGCGGGCGAGGTGAGGCTACGGAGAGGTTCGCCAGTTGATGGGGAATGCGCTCGTGTGGTCGAGGAGGTGAGGGGCGATGGTGGTTGGCCGGAATCGCCACGGATGCTCGTCAGAGGCAGCGACGGTGCAAGTGGAATTGGGTACGGCCTGGGGGCTCTCTTGCAGCGGTGTCTGAGGGAAAAGGGAGGGGAGAGGGAGGTGGTTAAACGAGTGTGGTCGCGAGCGTGATTAACTGAGCCATTAACTCGTATTGAAACGATTCTGCAACGACCGATAACAGCGAGGAGGGGGCGTGGTCACCGCGGCGGGTGAGGAAGAAGGCCTGCCAGGTGGGGTTGGCTGGTCAGCGAGAGAGAGAAAGGAAGAGTGGGTCCAGGCAGTCAGCGGCTCGTCGGGTTGCTATGTGGGTGAAAAAACAGTTCGGGGTGGGGGGAAAAGACGGGCTGGACTGGGCCAGATGGGCTGCTCTTTCATTTGTTTTGTTCTGTTTCCCTTTTTCTTTTTCCATTTCTATTATCCTATTTTGATTTTTATTCAAACAATTCAAACACCATTTAAAATCAAACCTCTACCAAACTTTGGGTAAATTTTAATACTATTATTTAACATATTTCTAAAGTCAAATTTAGGATAATTCTTTTATTCTTTCTAGGGTCTTTTATTTATTTTAAAAAATAGACATTTGTCTTTATTTCAAATAGGATTTAATATGTTTTAAAACTCTATTTGAAATCTAAATTTTTACCAAACCTTTTCAGTAGGTTTTATTAAAAATAAAACACTTTGAAATATAATTTAAAATACTTTATTATGTTTTAATGTTCCTTTAAAATGGGAAATGTCTTTTCTTAAATGAAATTGGATAATAATAAAACCTCATGATTTTATTAAATAATCCTTTACTCTTTTTAATAAACAAAAATATTTTATTTTATTTTCTTGGCCAAGTTTTAATTTGGCCTTTTAAAATAGTCCTTATTATTTATTTCTTCCTTTGCTTATAAAAACCATATCTTTTTATTTAAGGATCCAAAAAAGGATGATTCCAACTTGTAAAATGTTGTTTAATATTTATTTATCCTTTTAAATATCTTTAGGGTTAATTGCTTACCATTTGGTATAAATTTTTAGATAGGTGCTTTATTAGCTTTGGAGATTCAATTTCCTTATCTTATTAAATTCATAAGATTTTATCTATGGCTCCAAATTAAGTGAAACCAATTTCTAGGGTTTTATAATACTTTTATTTATCAATCTTGATCATTTATAAATGTTTGTTGATAAACTTTTATAGGGATCACATCTTTAGTCTTTGAGATAACATGGAAATGTTTTCCTTCCATTAGGGTTTTAGAGTTTTGGTTTATTTTCCAAGTGTTTAAATTTCAAGATGCATTTAAGAAGAATGCATTTCACTTGGTTTGAATTTAGTTGGATTCAAACTTTATTCAAGGTTTGTTCAAGATGGGGTTTTAAGTTTCTTTTCACCCTAAATTTCAACAATTATTTATTTTGTTTATTTATTTTTCACATTTTAAAATTTGGAAAATTTTGGGATGTGACAATGTTACTCTATATTGCAGCGACAAACAGAGTCATAAGTGTTGTAACATCAGTGGAGCACGAGGATGAAGATCACGAGTATCCAGTACATAGTCAAAATTATTATCTAAGCGAGGTCCTAATAGAGTCGAAGCAAAGGTATCCACATTACCAAAAGATAGCTGATGAGTCCAAAATTGGATCATATTTAAGTATACAAAATTATTTATATTGTCACTCATTACATGCTATATCTTTGCACAACTATTTAAATTGGATTATTAGTTCTCATTCATTATTTAAATTGGATTATTAGTTCTCATTCATTTTCACACGGACTTTGCACAACTATTAGTTTTTAGTAGGATTTTATTACTTTTATTGTCTTTTACTTGTGGGTAGGTGTTGTGATGGATTATGGATAAAGAAAGATAGGAATCAAGAGGATGCAATATGGAGGAGATGCAGGCACGAGAATTAACCATTCGAGGGGTGGAAAAAGTGAACTTTTTCATCAACTCCAAATAAATAACCAAGTATATGGTATTGTAGCCCTCGTCCATACGAATCCAATGAGCCGAAGAACACTAAAATATGAGTTCATATGAAGAAATGGTGATCAAAATACGAAAGCATTCAATGCCATTAACGACCACTGGTACGGACGGGTACAGTCATACCGTTAGCCCGTACCACGGGTCTAGATGCACGGAAACTGCATTTATGGATGCGTTTCTTTACAGAATTCGTCCTGGTTTGTTCCTGGACCTTCATTAGGTCATAAGGAATGTATTGAGGACTATTGGGGGCTCCCCTAGGCCTATATAAAGAGGCAAGGAGACATGGGAGAAGGATACCTCTTCATAGACATCCACGGCGGAGCCCTGCCGCCGTGCCATCTCTATAGCCATCACACCTCCAAGATCCAGATCTCCATCTACACCCCACACCATTCAAGCAATAGGAAGAAGAGAAGGAGACGATCACCATCACTACCACCACACATCAAGCACCGACACCGACACCATCTCCATCTCCATCAACGCTTCCATCTCCCTCTCTCTTGTATTTAGTATTTGTAAGATTGAACATGATGATCTCCATGAGTTCTTCTTTGTGATATTGTTCATCTATGATTGAGTAATTGATTTGGTTCTAGGTTTAGGTATGATCTAGTATGTAACCTTGGACTTTGTGGCTTGATCTATTATATTACTCTCTACCCTAGTGACAAGGACAAGATTGATGAGTTCATGTGATCCTTTGGTTTGGAGTGTATTATTAACTTGAGTGAGTGACATCGATGCGAGGCTCTATGTATTACACATGTGGGACAACCTGGAATCATTGGGGTCATTTATTTATCTAAATATGTATCTTGTGTAATTCCAATAAATGGATACATAGTTGCCCCTCTAGTACTAGTGAAACCGAAAGCCTAGACACCACCTTACTCTAGTCTATTCTACATCTACAACCTCCTTGTTTACTTTTAGTATTACTTTACCTTGTTCTCGTTTAGTTCCTTATTGTTAGTTACTTTAATCCTCTCTCAATTACCATTATCCTAAAAACCTATAGAGTAGACTATTTCCAGACACAGTTTTGGGTGCGAACGTGGCCTCACTGACAACGTGGCTGTGGGGTTGTGTCGTTGCCATTTGCAAAGCTTCCAATGGACGAACTTTATAAATAATATTTGCTGCTACAAGTACTGCAATAACCATGTTATTGATCACATGAAAACCCAGGCATCAAATTGGAACCGTTGCCAGGGAGCATAGTGCTTGGTTATTTCCTACCCACTCGCACATAGTTTATTTCCGTTTGTTGCTATTATGTTACTGATTTTATGCATTTTAAAAGAACAAAAAAAATTAGTTAATCTTTTATTGCTAGTATTGTTATTTGTTTGAATCAAAAATACAAAAATGTGGGAACTATGGCAGAAAAGGATCTTGGGGAGTATGGTACTTTCAATAGTATTTATTCGCATTGACCTATTACTCAGCCCACTGTCATTGCGGAGAATTATGAAATTAATCTTAAACTAATACAAATCATCGAAAGCAAAGCTTTTGCAGGAGATCCATAGAATGATTAATATGAGCATATTGAAAACTTCACTAAATTGTGTTCTATGGTGAGGTTGGCCATTTGGACAGATGATGAGCTGAAATTAATGTTGTTTCCATTCTCATTGAAAGGGGAAGCCAAATAATGGTTACATTCACAATCCATAGGATGCTTCAAATCATGGCAAGGTATCTCTTATGCTTTTCTCAATTACTATTTTCAAAAAAGAAAATTTATGACCGGAGGTTTGACATCATGACTTTTAGGAAAAGCAGTAATGAAGATTTAATTCCATCTTATAATAGGTTCTTAACTTTGTTGTGTGATTGTCTGACTCATAATTTAGATGATTGGTTATTGTTGAAAATATTTTATGGGGGCTTAAATTATACTTCTAAAGATAAGTTAGACATGATGTCTAATGGTTTTTTCCTTAGCAAAACTATGGATGATGCTTGGCAACTTTTGAATAAAATGCAGAATAATTTTCATCAATGGCATGTTAATATTGTGCATGAGGAGAAACCTCTCATAAAAAAGAAAGTTTGTTCAATGATTTCTTCAAAGATGAAAACAGTAGAGGAAGGATTCCTTATGGTGACACCATAGTTAGAAATGTTCTTTCTAAAACAATGCCTTTCATAGATAATTATTTTAATCATATTAAAACTGCTATCGCTAACAATGGAGAACAAACCTCTACTATTACTCCTATATCTTCCACTTGTTGTACTATTGAAGCAGGAAAGAAGGTTAAAACCAAGAAGCCTTGTGTTGAACATATCATACCTGCAACAAGCTCCTGAGAAGTTAATAAGAATCGTGAATTAACTGAATCAAATAAGATGTATACACGTGGGGAGTATGAGGCTGGATTATGGTGGGTCACTCTTATGAACGGAAGAGATCCAAAAACCAACAAGAAAGAAGAAGAAGATTTGGAATAATTGGAAGGAAAGTATCCCGCTCTCAAACCTTATCCATATCCTTATTCTACATCTTATGATGTATATGACTCTAGTGATGATGATGAATTAAATAATTCTAGAATTCTTAATGTTTGCCTTGAAGAAATTTTCGATGATTCTAGTAGTCTTTGTTCAGATACTCTTTTTGGGAATACTGGTGATGATGAACCCAATACAAAATATTTTATGCCTTCCATATCTGTTTGCTATGCCCTTTGTTTTACTAATGAGGTGCAGGAAAGTCCGTTGCTACAAGGAAAACTACTGGCTCTAGAAGAATATTATAAACTATATCCTCAAAATATTAGCCAAGGTAAAGATTCGAAGATTGATCATAAATCCTTAACCTTATCTTGGAATAAAAATAAGAGTACACGCTCACCACACCTTGTGTATAAATTCTCTCTAACATGCGGATACATATTTATTTATATGATGCCTTTGCACCGCAAGAGGATTCGTCTCTGACTATAGATGGTTCTTATAGCCTAGCTCTATGGCTTAAAATTGGACTCTTCCTGGGAGATAACCTAAAAGTCGGTGTCTTTCTTAATTTTTTGTATTTATTTAGTTGCATTCATGTTGCATTGGCACTTGTATATATTTGCATGATTCTCTATTAGAGTTGGCTTGGGACTATTTTCAAAAATTAGGATTATTTGTTGCTATAATCATGTGTTGCATATCTTGGTTAAATCTTCTCAACAAAAATATATGTTTGCTTTGTTTGGATGCTGGACTAACGTTTCAGGTCTATAATAAAATTTTCGGAGAAAAATAACTTGTTCCGGAGCTCATAGTGAGCATAAGGATCAAAGGTACATGCGGAACCATCCGTACCGCATGCCCGTACCATTCCTGTGACAAATCAGAAAATTCTCCAGGAAGGTGACAATAAGCTTAACGAGCATCGGTACGGTGGGACGCATCTATACCGTCCTCCCATAGCGACCTCGTTACCAGGCGAAGGAAACATGAAGGCGACCCCGAAGACATGACGACCACCCGCACATCCCGCCCGTACCACCCGGTCGTACCAGCTTGGACGGAACCCTTGAAAAAAAGAAGACAAGAAGACAAGGTGCAGTACGAGAAGAGTCCGTCCGTACCACGTGCCTGTACCAAGAGGTAGCGGGGCACTGTAAGGGCAAAGACGAGTACGAAAAGGTTATATACCCTTTAATATTTTTATTTTGACAACCTCAGGTCAGTGGGTTACCTTTTACATGTTCCATTGTACTTCATTTTCTTTTACCTACCTTCAAACTTGCTAGCCTATAATTCTCTATAGTGTTTAATGTTTCTTTTATATTTCTTTTCACGGTTGGATGAACGAACTCCATTCGAACGCTGAATCGTTTGATTTTAATTTGTTTGCTATTTTCGCAGGGACTTGAACCTTGTGTGATGACATGCATGGTTTGTGCCAACTATGCAAATACTTGCATAGGCCACTTGGTTGTTTCAACTCAACACTTCAGCAAGGAAGTATTTGTTGAACTAAAGGTCCATGTCCATCAAAAGTGAGGTTATTCGCACCTCAACGGTAAAGTGTGTCACCCTTTCTTTGTTCAAGCTTGGGGAGGTAACCACTTCTCACACTCTTTTTTGATAACTGCATTTTCTCTTTTCTTATGGTAACCTATTCAAGTTTGGTTCTTGCAAAAGTTCTAGCTTCGGAAAGTTACTTCTGCATGTGTAGACTCTTGTGCAATGTTCTTGTTCGATGAATTTTTTTGTGCAGTCATGTATCCTGCTATTTTTGAATGCTTGGTTAGGTAAGTTGTGTTTCATTTTTATATAATGGATGCACTTGGTTTCGTTGGGATTAATAAGAGTTGAGTTAGAGCTTTGATGCACTTTGTTAAAATCTTTATCTAGATTGAGAAGAACTTTTTGATCCTCTAGAATACATTGCCACGATTTCTACACTTAAATCCTATGTCTCCCACTTTTGAAGTTTGAATTGTTTATCTTAGTTGGTTGTTTTGTGAAGATGCCATGATAGTGGGATTAATTCAAAATAGTTAGAGTAAAGCTTTTTATTTGAATGAATGATTAGTTGTGGAAGATTTTCTCTAGTTTCTTTAGGTAATCGAGTCTTGACTTTGAAATAATATTGCCAAACAAGTACAACAAGAAAACATCTGAAATTTATGACTTGTTTGATGAATGATTGTCTTGAGATTTTACCCTTTAAGATACTTAACCCCATAGATATTTTGATAGACTTGACGACACTCTTGAAAGGAGTTGTTTGATTGATGAAGTCTGGCGGTAATTGTGATGCATGCCAAAGCTAACCTTGTGGATCAAACTGTGATACTATTTAAAGATTTCTATGTTTTTAATTCACACCTTGGGATGCCAATAACTCCGCTGGCCCACGAACGATCTATGGTACAACCCCTGATTTCGGCTATGAGTTGATGTAAGGTTCCCAACCTTTAATAAGGTAGATATCCCTGTGTTTACAATGCTAGTCCCTGGATCAATAGCTAGCATCCACAGTTAAGATGTAATATCAAGAAACAAAGGTCATAATACAACTTTATAACCAGGAATAAAATAATTCATTACATCTTACATAGCTCATTTGGCTATCTCATTACAATGCAGCAGAAATAACTATAGCATGGAGTCCTTCAACTTCAGAGTGCCACAGGCAATCATGTTGGTTGTAGTCTTGTAATCCTATTCAACACACTTCACTAACATCAAACAAACCTGCAACATAATAAGTTGCAGCCACAAGGGTCAATACATTTGAATTGTATTGGCAAGTTTCACTACTATGTAGAAATAAGTGGATCCTATCATTACATGCATATTTGGCTAAGTAGGATTTAGGCTCATTTGCAGAAAGAAATTTAGTTTTGTCCTATCTTTTCAAAATAGTTTTGATCTTTTGTCAAAATATTTCTAATCTTCTTGGAAAACTCCAAGTGCTTCAAATCCCTTGTTGACACCATCAAGTTTTACTTTGAGAAATTGGAATGTCGAGATCTTCCATAGCTTCAAGCCTTAGTTGCTCAGAATTGTCCATAACCGGGGACACGGCTAAGTACTTAGAATTTGATCTTCTGCAGAAGTTGTACACTTTACCCACATGACACAATCTCGTCTTGACGCCACAAGTGGCCGCTGGATAAGTACACACCAAATGGAGTACCGGCAGATCGAGAATGTGACAAAGTCTTTCCATAGAATTCCTCCCAATACACAATGCTATCTTGTCTACCAGGCACCAATGTAAGGATATATTTCCAATACATAATTCTAGTTAATCTGAAGATGCCAATGCATGGGTCTTCGACTATGTAGTTGACTAAGCCAGAGCCCATTTAGCATGTGGCTGTACACGGAAGCCACTGTATGAGAAACATGTTCAATCTCTAAGTTCCTAGGTGGTTTTCTTCTAGTGCACACACAAAAAGATATCCATATAAACATGGTTCCCTTTGTTGCCACCTTGTCCAATCTTGAGTATCCTTGTCCAACCAGGTGGGTCATTAAGTACTTGTTTTATTATATAAAACATATATCTTTCCAACACTTCATATAATCATATCATGTATCCCATCCCAAATATATAGCAGGGCTAAGAATACTACAACTACATTGTTTTCACTAAGGAAGATATAAGGGTATCCTATTAGGATTTAGCATAGCATAAAATATAGTAGTCCTTTCCATGCATGTTACAAAATCCACTAAGTGTAATGAAAATAGTAGGACATGGATGATAGTGTCACTTGCCTTAGTAGTTGGTGGTGTTGGTACACTCTTCGCAATAACAAACTTGACAATCAACACAATCTATCAAGCAAAACAACCAAGACAAAACATACACAAGATCAACACTAATGGCAACACAAAATCATGCAAAGTATGCAAACATGCAAGATGACAATTTTTATTGTACAAATTTTTATAACAAGGTTCTGAACATTACTAAGTGATTTATGAACATTTTATATTTTCAAGATTACAAATGCAACCATTTGCGCAGTTGTAGCAATTAGCAACATTTTCTAACAGTTGGAAAGGCTATTCTCACTAAATAATTACCACGGTCTTATTTATACTAGAATAAAATTATATTTTGGTCTTACTGTACAGAGGGTTTAATTTACAACCATTTGCAAAAGGATTTACTTAAAAATAATTTACACAACAATTTTTATACTCAAAATACTCCCCAAATGGTTCTGTATAAAACGTGATTTTCACAGACTCAAAAATACCGAATTATGGTTCCACTGTGTTCTACTCGTTTTTGTGAATCCATAGACATATTATTTGCTAAATTTGGATATACAGAACTAAAGATATAATTTTTATGGTGAAAATGACCAATTAAACCATTTAATTTATAAATCAAATTTTTGTACAGAGAATAAGTAATATTATTGCATAAATGGATTCTACAGAATCTCAGCTTTTCAGGGATACCAAACTTATAATTTTTGGACTTCTAAATCTTTTTCTATGAATTATACGAGTTCATACAAAAATCTGAAAAAGTCAAACTCGGGACTTAACTGAAATTGACTTTGACTAATCTGACTGAGTTGACTGTTGACTACGCTGATGTCATGATGATGCAGATTTGACTAAGAAAAAGTTGCTTGGATGGAAAAACTTTCTATATAAAAGTTGTAGGTAACAACTAGATCTATTTACTGTTCAAAGGAAATTGCGTTTGGAGCAACGAGGTGGGCGTAAAATGAATTATACCTTCTAAGATCTAAATCTTTGACCGTGTTTTTCTCTCTGCTCGATGAACGAAACAAGGTGAAACCAGCGGGAATGGAACCGTCTTGACGAGGGGAACAACTTCTGTCTTCAAGCCATCGCGATCCGAGGTCGTCTTGAAGGTCTATTTGGGTGGAGAAGATTGGAGAGAATTTTGGACGAAAATGGGGCTAAGATTAGTTGAAAATTTGTAAACTTTCATGGAGTGGGGTTTATATAGGAGGAGGGAGAGGGCTGGATTAAAGGAGATTAAAGAGGGAGAGGAATTAGGGGGCATTTAGTGCAATTTAGGAGGGCAATTGAGAGTCATTTAGGAGCATCAGATACAAATAAATATGAAGACCAAGTACTCCCTGGTTCTTGTGCTCGTGTATGTACATGGTGCCCTCATGGCCGATCGGCCTGGTTGGGCCGGCCCATTTTGGCTGGCCTGGCCGGCCTTTTTTTGTTTTATAATTTTTTTTCTATTTCTTAATTCTTTTATAACTTTTGATTTAGAGCTCCGAATTTGTTGATTCAAATTTCTGCGAGTTCGTAAATTCATGGGCAACATTTTAGGACATAAATTTGATGTATTTAGAAATATTTAATTTTCTCAATTATTAATTAGTTAATTATTGTACGATTGCATGTGTGCGATATTGGCCTAGTTGTAGGGCAATATATTTGGAATGACTTGGATTCTTTTCTTATTTGAACTTGATTCGATTTAGTTCCACTTTACATGGATAACCATGAATTAAATTTTAAAAATATGAGAGGATAATTTTATAAAATCTTAAAATAGCTCACATAAGCTATGGTGCTTATTTTAAAACGAGACTCTTTGCTTTTATTTTTGGTTCAAAAGAAAACAAAGGTTGTTTGAAAAATGTAAATGAAGTAGTTGAGATGTATAGATGGTTTTTGCTCGAGAACATTCCTCAAGATTAAAAATAGATTTTCAAATATAGGAAGCTTGTGAAAAAGATTTTGAAGGGGAACCTTGCAAATTATGATTTTGAATTAGTGGAGATATATGGATAATCTTGATGCATTGATCTTAGGGTTTTTGTTAAATGCTATTTTTATTTTAAGGAGTACCTTTATTTGGGGGAAAACTTTTGTAATAGTTTAAAAGGTTTTAATGTTTCCAATTAGAAGAAAAAAGTTTCTTTTCCCCATAAATTTCAACAATTGTTTCTTTTGTTTATTTATTTTTCACATTTCAAAATTTGGAAAATTTTGGGATGTGACAGGCTACCACCCTTAAAAGAAATCTCGTCCCGAGATTTAGGAAGGCTAGAGGTTACAAGTTGGCTTCAAGACAACTAGGGTACTACCACCCTTAAAAGATTTTCAACTAGATTATATCATGTGTATCTCTTGGTTGTTGTTACCATCCTTGATGTTGGAGTCTCTTGGAGGAGTCATCTGTTTGGGTTGGATTGGGATTAGAATATTCAAAAGATTTCTAGGGAAGAAGTCTACTCACACACAACAATTCACACAAGCAAGCACAATCAATATTCCACTCAAACAACAAGATTCTAGCATATTTTTAGGCAACAAAATATTTTTGCTACACCACATAAGTTGGTGGGTTTGATCTAAACTAAATATGGTGGTCCAACTATATGGTTCACTTGAGATTATTCCATCCTTCTTTGTTGTTTCTTCTTGAATGAGATCATGGTTTCCTTGGGAAAAATTCTTGAGTCTTGGCTACAAACTCCAAAGATGATGATTCTTCTAAGTTGTGTTTCCTTAGTCTTCAAGTCTTGAGTAATATTTCTTGTCTCACTTGTAGTCCTTAGTGATATCCAAGTTGAAGTCCTTGGTGCAAATAAAGTTGAAGTCTTTGATGATGTTGAAGTTGAAGTCAATTGAGTTGGTGAAGTCCTTTACTCATGGTTGAGGCTTTGTCCATCAAGTTTGAAAAGGAAGAGATGTAGAATCAAAACCAAAATGGTTGAGGAAAGAGTTTACAAGATTGTTTGTAAATAAGTTTTGGAACAAATACAACTCCTATTTTTCTAAGGGGTTTTGTCCAATCCTAGGGTTATAATCCTACAGGCAACACAGTGCTCTGATACCATCTGTAAGGTTCCCAACCTTTAATAAGGTAGAGATCCCTGTGTTTACAATGCTAGTCCCTGGATCAATAGCTAGCATCCACAGTTAAGATGTAATATCAAGAAACAAAGGTCATAATACAACTTTATAACCAGGAATAAAATAATTCATTACATCTTACATAGCTCATTTGGCTATCTCATTACAATGCAGCAGAAATAACTATAGCATGGAGTCCTTCAACTTCAGAGTGCCACAGGCAATCATGTTGGTTGTAGTCTTGTAATCCTATTCAACACACTTCACTAACATCAAACAAACCTGCAACATAATAAGTTGCAGCCACAAGGGTCAATACATTTGAATTGTATTGGCAAGTTTCACTACTATGTAGAAATAAGTGGATCCTATCATTACATGCATATTTGGCTAAGTAGGGTTTAGGCTCATTTGCAGAAAGCAATTTAGTTTTGTCCTATCTTTTCAAAATAGTTTTGATCTTTTGTCAAAATATTTCTAATCTTCTTGGAAAACTCCAAGTGCTTCAAATCCCTTATTGACACCATCAAGTTTTACTTTGAGAAATTGGAATGTCGAGATCTTCCATAGCTTCAGGCCTTAGTTGCTCAGAATTGTCCATAACCGGGGACACGGCTAAGTACTTAGAATTTGATCTTCTGGATAAGTTGTACACTTTACCCACATGACACAATCTCGTCTTGATGCCACCAGTGGCCGCTGGATAAGTACACACCAAATGGAGTACCGACAGATCGAGAATGTGACAAAGTCTTTCCATAGAAGTCGTCCCAATACACAATGCTAGCTTGTCTACCAGGCACCAATGTAAGGATATATTTGCAATACATAATTCTAGTTAACCTGAAGATGCCAATGCATGGGTCTTCCACTATGTAGTTGACTAAGCCAGAGCCCATTTAGCATGTGGCTGTACACGGAAGCCACTGTACGAGAAACATGTTCAATCTCTAAGTTCCTGGGTGGTTTTCTTCTAGTGCACACACAAAAAGATAGCCATATAAACATGGTTCCCTTTGTTGCTACCTTGTCCAATCTTGAGTATCCTTGTCCACCCAGGTGGTTCATTGAGTACTTGTTTTATTATATAAAACATATATCTTTCCAACACTTCATATAATCATATCATGTATCCCATCCCAAATATATAGCAGGGCTAAGCATACTACAACTACATTGTTTTCACTAAGGAAGATATAAGGGTATCCTATTAGGATTTAGCATAGCATAAAATATAGTAGTCCTTTCCATGCATGTTACAAAATCCACTAAGTGTAATGAAAATAGTAGGACATGGATGATAGTGTCACTTGCCTTAGTAGTTGGTGGTGTTGGTACACTCTTCGCAATAACAAACTTGACAATCAACACAATCTATCAAGCAAAACAACCAAGACAAAACATACACAAGATCAACACTAATGGCAACACAAAATCATGCAAAGTATGCAAACATGCAAGATGGCAATATTTATTGTACAAATTTTTATAACAAGGTTCTGAACATTACTAAGTGATTTATGAACATTTTATATTTTCAAGATTACAAATGCAACCATTTGCGCAATTGTAGCAATTAGCAACATTTTCTAACAGTTCGAAAGGCTATTCTCACTAAATAATTACCATGGTCTTATTTATACTAGAATAAAATTATATTTTGGTCTTACTGTATAGAGGGTTCAATTTACAACCATTTGCAAAAGGATTTACTTAAAAATAATTTACACAACAATTTTTATACTCAAAATACTCCACAAATGGTTCTGTATAAAACGTGATTTTCACAGACTCAAAAATACCGAATTATGGTTCCACTGTGTTCTACTCGTTTTTGTAAATCCATAGACATATTATTTACTAAATTTGGATATACAGAACTAAAGATATAATTTTTATGGTGAAAATGACCAATTAAACCATTTAATTTATAAACCAAATTTTTGTACACATAATAAGTAATATTATTGCATAAAAGGATTCTACAGAATCTCAGATTTTCAGGGATACCAAATTTATAATTTTTGGACTTCTAAATCTTTTTCTATGAATTATACGAGTTCATACTAAAATCTGAAAAAGTCAAACTCGGGAATTGACTGAAATTGACTTTGACTAATCTGACTGAGTTGACTACGCTGATGTCATGATGATGTCAGATTTGACTACAGAAAAAGTTGCTCGGATGGAAAAACTTTCTACATAAAAGTTGTTGGTAACAACTAGATCTATTTACTGTTCAAAGGAAATTCCGTTTGGAGCAACGAGGTGGGCGTAAAATGAATTATACCTTATAAGATCTGAATCTTTGACCGTCTTTTCTCTCTGCTCGATGAAAGAAATGAGGTGAAACCAGCGGGAATGGAACCGTCTTGATGAGGGGAACAACTTCCGTCTTCAAGCCACCGCGATCCGAGGTCGTCTTGAAGGTCTATTTGGGTGGAGAAGATTGGAGAGAATTTTGGACGAAAATGGGGCTAAGATTAGTTGAAAATTTGTAAACTTTCATGGAGTGGGGTTTATATAGGAGGAGGGAGAGGGCTGGATTAAAGGAGATTAAAGAGGGAGAGGAATTAGGGGGCATTTAGTGCAACTTAGGAGGGCAATTGAAAGTCATTTAGGAGCAACAGATACAAATAAATATGAAGACCAAGTACTCCCTGGTTCTTGTGCTCGTGTATGTACATGGTGCCCTCATGGCCGATCGGCCTGGTTGGGCCGGCCCATTTTGGCTGGCCTGGCCGGCCTTTTTTTTGTTTTATAATTTTTTTTCTATTTCTTAATTCTTTTATAACTTTTGATTTAGAGCTCCGAATTTGTTGATTCAAATTTCTGCGAGTTCGTAAATTCATGGGCAACATTTTAGGACATAAATTTGATGTATTTATAAATATTTAATTTTCTCAATTATTAATTAGTTAATTATTGTACGATTGCATGTGTGCGATATTGGCCTAGTTGTAGGGCAATATATTTGGAATGACTTGGATTCTTTTCTTATTTGAACTTGATTCGATTTAGTTCCACTTTACATGGATAACCATGAATTAAAGTTTAAAAATATGAGAGGATAATTTTATAAAATCTTAAAATAGCTCACATAAGCTATGGTGCTTATTTTAAAACGAGACTCTTTGCTTTTATTTTTGGTTCAAAAGAAAACAAAGGTTGTTTGAAAAATGTAAATGAAGTAGTTGAGATGTATAGATGGTTTTTGGTCGAGAACATTCCTCAAGTTTAAAAATAGATTTTCAAATACAGGAAGCTTGTGAAAAAGATTTTGAAGGGGAACCTTGCCAATTATGATTTTGAATTAGTGGAGATATATGGATAATCTTGATGCATTGATCTTAGGGTTTTTGTTAAATGATATTTTTATTTTAAGGAGTACCTTTATTTGGGGGAAAACTTTTGTAATAGTTTAAAAGGTTTTAATGTTTCCAATTAGAAGCAAAAAGTTTCTTTTCCCCATAAATTTCAACAATTGTTTCTTTTGTTTATTTATTTTTCACATTTCAAAATTTGGAAAATTTTGGGATGTGACAGTTGATGACATGGGTCGCATAAATATCACCATAATGGGCAAAATTATTGGTACTCTCGAAGGTTGTGCAAACCATTGTTTAAAAAGAATCACTCAACAATCCTTGTTGAGAATTATCCTTCAAATAAGGAATAAAAAATATGAAGATCCACATAACAAGTCCTTGGCATGGTCTCATTACTACTTTATGAATTTTCCTGAAAAACAATGATTGGGTTAGAAGTGTTTTGATAGCCTTGTTTTAATGATGTGGGTGTCGATAAGAGACTTCACTGTTATGCTACTTAGGACATGAACTCTCTTACTCAATTTTGCTATTAAAACATCCTAGTGTTCCTTGGCAAGCTGAGACTTAACTAGAAGAATTGGATTGATTGTTACACTTCTATTTATTTATACTAATATTAAACTCTACTTTGATTGTCTTGATTTAACAAAGCTTGTATAGTGTTCTTGTCATCTCTCTAACTTTGATGAGCCTTTTCAATGGACAAAGTGCTGAACACATATGACCGCCAACCTTAAGTGAATACATGTTCTCATTAAATCCCTTACTTTTCAAAATTAAGGAGATATAAACATAAAAGGCACAATAGGAGGATCACAAGTTTGCTTTCAAAGCTAGATTCACTCTTGACATGGAGCATTGAAATTTTAATTGATCTTTTATGGATTAACATAACTAAGATTGTGTTGCCTTGTATGAATATGTTCTTTCTTACTTTGAGCTTGTAGGGAAAATAAGGATATAAGGCAATGATATTCTACATATAATATTATACTTTTCTTTCAATTTTTGCATCATTTATGTTATCAACTCATGCCTCATGAACATGATGAACTTGTCCATAAGCCACCTTTTTTCTTGGGGTCGAGAAAGAGTCTAGCTTGGGGAAGTTGATGAGTCCAAAATTGGATCATATTTAAGAATACAAAATTATTTATATTGTCACTCAGTACATGCTATATCTAGCTATAGCTATTCCTATTATGTATGATTATTAGTTCTCATTCATTTTCAGATGGACTTTGCACAACTAGTAGTTTTTAGAAGGATTTTATTACTTTTTCTTGTCTTTTACTTGTGTGTAGGTGTTGTGATGGATTATGGATAAATAAAGGCAAAACGAATCAAGAGGATGCATTATGGAGGAGCTACATGCACCAAACTTAGCCATTCGAGGGGGTGGAAAAACTGAACTTTTTCATCAACTCAAAATAAATATCCAAGGCCATGGTTTTGTATCCCTTCTCCATACGAATCCAGCGAGCCGATGAACACCCAAATTAGAGTTCGTATGAAGAAATGGCGACCAAAATACGAAAGAATTTAGTGTCGTTAACGACCACTGGTACGAACGGGTATGGTTGTACCATCCGCTGATACGTCGGAAACATATCTATAATTTTTGATGCTCCATTCTTGTTTAGTATCTACTTTGCTTTACTTTGTCTATACTTTGAGGTGTTTTTATATCTTTTCTGGAACTAACCTATTAACAAGTTGCCACAGTCTTGAGTTACTGTTTTCTTCATTTTGGTTCTAGAAAGGCAGAAAATCAATATTCTCGGAATTGGACAGGACAAAAGCCAAAGTCAATATTTTACCGTGGGGGATACGAATCCAGAAGACGAGATGGAGAAGCAAACTAGGGCGTCCAAACCCCCCTAGGCGTGACCAGGGGTGGGCCCGTGCCTAGGCAGGGTGTGGCCCCCCTGGTCGCCTCCCGGCCTCGCCACTTTGCCTATAAGAAGCCCCCAATGCAGAAACCCTAAGTACCCAATCAAAACTCCACGAAACCTTCTGTAGCCGCCGCTACCGTCGTCCCTAGATCGGGGGAATCTGAAGTTCTTCCCGGCACCCTGCCGAAGGGGAGATCATCTCGGAGGCCTTCTCTCCGGTATGATGCGTGAGTAGTTCCACCTTGGACTATGGGTCCATTTAGTAGCTATATGGTTGTATCTCCTCCTTGTGATTTCATGTATAGATCTTGTGAGCTCCATTCATGATCAAGATCTACTCTATTTGTAATCATGCATGTTGTGTTTATGGGGATCCGATGGATATTGAGATTACTATGTCAGATTGATTAATGGTTTTGTCTATTTGATTCTATCATGTCTATGTTGTTTGTGATCTTGCATGCTCTCCGTTGTTAGTTGCTATCTTGGACAAGTAGGAGCTAGTGACTCCAAGAGGAGGTATTTATGCTCGATAGTGGGTTCATGCCTCTAGTTTCCAAGGAAAGTGATATAAATCTCTTCGGTTGTAGATGTGTTGTTGCCACTAGGGAGAAAACAATGGTCTCTTTTTCATAGAACAAGTTGATTGTTTACCTTACACACTTTGCTTAAAGCATTTGTCTATTGCTTGCAACTTAATACTGGAGGGGGTTCGGATGATAACCTAAAGGTGGACTTCTAGTCATAGATGCAGTTGGATGGAAGTCTACGTATATTGTTGTATTGCCCAATCGAATCTCATAGGATATTTTTGTCTAGTATTGCATTGTTATGCCTAGCTCAGTTCCTGTCGATTGCCCTGCTATAATTTGTTTACCCTTCATGCCATGTTGTTTATCTAAGGAGATCACCTCTAGTGAATTGTGGACCCCGGTCCAATCTTTACCATTGATACATCTTCCACTATTACTTGTTTACTTGCTGCAAACCATTACCTTCCACACCATATGTTTAATACTTTGTTACAGCAAACCGGTGAGCTTGACAACCTCACTGATTCGTTGGGGCAAAGTGTTGAGTTTGTGTTGTGCAGGTCTCTGCATTGTTTGCAACACCTGTGTGATGTTTTCTTCCTCCTACTGGTTTGATAACCTCGGTTTCTACTGAGGGAAAACTTGCTTCCGTGCTCATCACACCTTGCTCTCGGGGTTTCCAATGAAGCGTCCCACGACAGTGCTGTGCATCATCATCCGCCCGTACCACGGGTCTGGACGCACGGTAACTGCTTTTCTGGACGCCTTTCTTCACAGAATTCGCCCCGTTTTGTTCCTAGAGCTTCCTTAGGTCATAAGGAACATACTGGAGACCATGGGGGCTTCCCTAAGCCTATATAAACAGGTGAAGAGCCAAGGGAGAAGGATACCTCTCCATATACATTCATAGTGTAGCCCTGCCGCCGTGCCATCTCCATAGCCGCCACACCTCCAAGATCCAGATCTCCATCTACACCCCCACACCGTTCAAGCAAGAGGAAGAAGATAAGGAGGCCATCACCATCACCACCACTACACATCGAGCATCGACTCCATCACGATCTCTATCTCCATCAATGCTTCCATCACCCTCTATCTTGTATTTAGAATTTCTTATATTGAACATGATGATCTCCATGAATTCTTCTTTCTGTTATTTTTCATCTATGATTGAGTAATTGATTCGGTTCTAGGTTGAGGTATGATCTAGTATGTAACCCTAGACTTTGTGGCTTGATCTATTATATTACTCTATCCCCTAGTGACAAGGAGGAGATAGATGAGTTCATGTGATCCTTTCGTCTGGAGTGTATTATTGACTTGCACAAGTGACAATGATGCGAGGCTCTATGTAGTACACATGTGTGACAACCCAGAATCATTGGGGATTGTTTATTTATCGAAAGATGTATCTTGTGTAATTGCAATAAATGGCTACATATTTGCCCCTCTAGTACTAGTGAAACCGAAAAGCTAGACACCGCCTCACTCTAGTCTATTCTACATCTACAACCCCTCTTGTTTACTTTTAGTATTGCTTTACCTTGTTCTTGTTTAGTTCCTTATTGTCAGTTACTTTAATCTTCTCTCAATTACCATTATCCTAGCAACCTATAGAGTAGACTATTTCCAGACATAGTTTTCCGTGCGAATGTGGCCTCACTGACAACGTGGCTACGGGGTTGTGTTGTTGCCATTTGCGAAGCTTCCAAGGGACGAACTTTATAAATAATATTTTTTACTACAAGTACTGCAATAACCCTTTGATCACAGGAAAACCCAAGCATCATTATCCCATGTCGTATTCTTTGCCGCCAGAACACTACGACATTATTTTCAAGATCACAGTGGTGATTACTGCTCCCGTGTGAGATATAATCAACAATCACGATGCCACATGATGTGTTGCAAAGTGGGGAATCGAGCTAGTAGCTTTTGACATTGAGTACAAGACACGTACAACAATAAAGTTCCAAACATTTGTTGACTTTGCTGTTGATTGAACAGAGATAACGAAAAATACAAGTCTTCCAGACCCAGAATTTTGGACTCTTCACTTTGACGGATCAAAAGCACGGGGAGGCTCGGGGGCTAGCATGGTGCTCAAATCACCCCAAGGAGATAAGCTAATCTATGTGTTAGAGATTCACGTCACGGCAATGAATAATATTTCCCAATATGAAGCACTGTTACAAGGAATATGCATGGCCAAATACATTGGTGTTAGCCGACTCATGTGTTATGGAGACTCTGATTTAGTTGCACAGAAAGTATCCGATATCTACAACGCAAATAAACACATCAGCATAAAAGGCTGTTGTGGATGAATTATCCAAATCGTTCGAGGGTTTTGAGGTTCAACAAATCCCTCGAGCAAAAAATTAGGAGGCAAATGCTCTATCAAGAATAGGCTGTGCGCGGAAACCAATTCCAGATGGTGCGTTTATAGATCACTTAAAATATCCCTCTATCATAGGAGTTGATGAGGACTATCTGTCAACACCCGGATTTTTAATCACAGATGCCTGTTATGCCATACATCGCAATCCCATGATTACCATTTTTGCGAGACATAACAGATTTGGATATCACAGTACATCATCCATTATAAACCATACATAAGGTCTTACACAAATAAGGATCTCATGATCCAGTTCTTAATACAATTCAGGCAGCGGAATAACATAATAGTAACGATAGCATAGGCGAAGCTCCATCTTCATGGTCACAGGCAATGCTGACGATGGGAGATGATCCTAGTTGTCGTAACCTTCCTGCGGTCCGTCATCCTGATACTCCTCTTCATAGTCTGGCCACAGGAATATCCAGGGACAAAGCCATGAGTACTCTTTAAGTACTCGCAAACTAATACTAACAAATGAAGGTTTTTTTTGTAGTAGGATACTAAGCTCTAGGGTTGTTTTGCAAAAAGCCAGATTTACTCTACTAAGTTCAAAAGGAAAGAAAGCTAGTTGAACGTTTTATAACACTTAAGTGGGAACTTGCATTTCATGTCACAACTCTGTTGTAGTCAAGTAAAAGTCACAAATCATTTCACAAGTCATTTTGAAAACATCTGACGGGGGAACAGTATGGCCACTCCAACTGTCCATAACCGCGGAAGCGGCTATTCGAATAGTTTGACACTCTGCAGGGATTTTACACTTTCACCATAACATTCGATACATCCGTCAGGAACAATCCTGAATTCACCATACTCAGTATGCAGATAATCAATCCTAACCTTTCAATTACACGCCCTAGTATAGGCACCTCTCCTATAAGTTTGGCCTCCCAACCATGACCAACTGTCATCTTGGGAACTGCACATGTGGAAAATCTTCACAAGGTAGCCTTAGCTCAGACCTTGGCCGCAACGGAACCCATACTAAGGTATATAAATTTCCAGTCAAGCCTTACCCAAATTCCGGGTATTGTGGTTGTACGGTAAAACTGGAATGGTATCGCATCCAGACAACCATCAGTTTTATAAAGGGCTAAGGCTCATGCCTCAACATTTTCATCATCAAGATCATCTGGTGTTCAAGAACACATGTCAAAACATTTCAGTAGAATGAATCATCATTCTAAGGTTTTTATAACCATTTTCACCAAGTATTCCCATCTAAAGTTGATCAATTTTTATGCTTAGCACTAGCATCTACAAGTGGGGGTAAACACTAATGATGGGTAATAAACAAATGGGGATTAGCTAAGTTCAATCTCATGCCTCAGGATGACATCAAGATTATCTAACTTAGGCCAAGTTTCTCTTTATGCTACCTTCAATTATCTTTCTAGAATCTACAAGTCACTAAGCAAACTCTAAGAGAAAGCTTTGATAAAGAAAATAAAGTATTAAGCTTGCAAGTAAAACTAGGATTGGGTATCAAGTGGTGTAAGCTTGCAAGTAAAACTTGCATGGTTTAGCTTGCTAAGCTAGTAGTATAAATTTGCTAAGTTTCAAATGTTAACTTGCTAATTCATCCAGTAGTATTAGGCTTGCAAGTATTGGATTGCTAGGATATTAGTATAAGCTTGCCTTGTGTAGAGCAGTGGTTGAAATTCTCCTCGGATTATTCCTTGTAGTATCCTCCTTCCTCCTCGTATCCTTGGTTAGTACTAGCATCTATAAATAAATATGAGGTACACAATCACCAAACAATACTTAACTATTTGTAATCCTCACACAAAGGTTCACACTAGGTGATCTAGCATCATCACTAACATTACAAGATTAAAGCACTTGTCCCATTTATTTTATTTGAGAAAAGTAATTTCTACTCATTGAAAAACTACTTAAGATTTAATATTCTCCAACTCAAACATGGGATCATGTTGACACATGTCATCACCACATATTTCAGTACATGGGAATGTGATTTAAAGTGGTGTCACAATTTAATAAGGTTTAACCTTTTTATTTTATTTAATTAAAGTGACTAGAAATGCCTATGTGGCCTTCTTTTATTACTTGATCATTATTTCTGTAAGTAAACCTAAATATTTTTATATATTCTGAAAGGTATGGTTAAATGTGATTTTTGAGAGTCAGAATCAACTGAAAAGCTATTATGGTTGAATTTAGAAAAATGTTTGAATGCAGAAAAGCTTTTGCCTTGTTATTTTTACCATGGGTGATCTACAAATCTAAATGGTTTGAATCCAACGGTCTTGGATTAAGCATTCCAGTACCTTTTTAAAAAAATGTTTTCATGCATTTTGGTTTAGTGAATCAAGCTGGGTTGATTTTTGAATGTAGGTACAGAACTGGGTTTGAAATTAAATGAATAAAACTAAATTTGAATTGTTGGGTCGTGCGGGATGTTTAACTGGGCCGGTCCACTACGCACAGTGCACGCGCGGGCTGGTTAAGTGGCTGTCCCCACGCGCTAGTGAGATAGTGAGGGGTGAAGCGGTACGGGGTGATCTAGGCCGCACGATCTAACTCTAATCGAACGGCTCTGGTTCATCGTCCATGTCGAGCAGCGGAGAGATGAGAACCTAAGCGCGCGCAGTGGGGTCGTGGGAGGCTCACCGGGGCTCAAGCTATGGTCGGCGACGGGGGCGAACGATGAAGTCGACGATGGCGGTTCTCCTGGTACTGGCAGCTTCTCCTGGGGCGGCTCCAATCGACGGCGCCTCTCCTCCTCTGCAGCGGCGAACTCCAGTGAAATTACGGCCACCTGGTGCTCGCCTTGCTCCGGGAGTGAGTGGTGTGATTAGTGAGAGGTGGGGAGTGAACTGGTGTGAAGAAAACGAGCGGGGGAGGTCTCCTTTTATAGTGGCTGAAGGGGACCGACGGGCGCGAGTTGAGCTCGTCGTGGTGGACGACAAAGAGGGCTAATGGCATGGGCGATAGTAGGGGGCGGTGTTGTGCTCCCTGGCAAATCTCAATGGTGTGGTGGCGAGGCGTGGGGCGGTGCTGATTGGTCAGAACACGTCGACGCTCTCGGCGGGTTCGACGGCAAATTTAATGGCGCACAGGTGCTCCTGGTCGCACGGCGGCGAACGAGGTTGCCTGGCGGGGTGCTGGAGTGTTGGCGATCACGCACGCAGGCAGCGAGGGCGGCGCGCGGTCTGTGGGCGCTGGTCGAGTGTGGCGCACGGGCGCGCTCTCGGCTTGCATGCAGAGAGACTTGGCATGCTTGGGAAGTGTGGTCTAGGGGCTGGCAGTGCTCGAGGCTTGGACAGGGGGTGGGGGTGGACGGTGGTCAGTGCTCCAGACATGCTTGCTAGGCTTGGTGCTTCTCCTAGCTTGCTATCGACATGTGGGTGCAAGTTAGGCTCGGCATGGTCACCATTAATGGCTATGCCAAGCTCAAAGTGGTGCTACGGCTTGTTAATTGGGCTAGATCATCTACTGTGAGTGTAGTGAGAACTAGAGAGGGAACAAGGTTGGCCAAAATTACTGCACACTATAGTGTTTGTTGTTTGTTTGTTTGCTGCAAACAAGGTGTTTGACGAAATGGCCAAAAGAAATTCAAATTGCAATTTTGGATTCAAACTTGGTGGGTTTGCTAGGCACATACTAGGGAGTATCTGGTTAGTTAGATTAGTCAAGGGGAACAGGTTTGGTGGAGTTTTGAAAATGTGTGATCTTCACATATGATGAAGATTCAATTTTTACTTGTGATTTGAATGAGGTTGCCAAATGTTTCTGCAAGTTTGAAATGTAGGTTTTGCTTCACTTTTACTTGGTCTAGCAAGGGGTGAAATGAATTGGAAAAGTTTCTGTTTGAAATCTTGGACTGGAAACACTCAAAGTGACCTAGTATTAAAGATTGGCAAAAATGACCATTTGCCTGATTTGATTTTTTTTGATTTTCTCTTGATTTGTTTCTGCTTGGAAATGTTTTAGATGATGTTATATTCATCTTAGAACCATTCCTTAATATTTAGTTGAATCACACAAGTCCATTCATGCATTTATCAAATCATCACATACACACATGCATTCATATGATTTTAATTAATAAAAGTTTTTGTTAACCCTAATTTTAGTGATTAGAGTTTGATGATAATTGTTTCATATTTTTGGGATGTTACAAAACTTTACTCCTTAAAAAAATCTCGTCCCGTGATTTGAAAAAGAAGAAAAAATATTACCTAGGATATAAATAGATCGGGAAACTCTGTCCTGATGTGATCTTCTCGCTCCTAGGTAGCTTCATCTTCAGTGTGGTTGCTCCACTGAATCTTGAAAAACTTGATGCTTCGGGTTCTGGTGGTTCTGAAAGATTCTTCCAAAATACGAATGGGTACTTTGGGGTAAGTCAGGTCATCGTTGATCTCTATGGTGCGGTGATCAATGTTCTTGAAAACTTCAGTCTTCTCCGGGACTTCAAGGCATTTGCGAAGTAACGATATATGGAAAACATTGTGTACTGCTAACATTTCCTCTGGCAGTTCCAGTTGATATGATACTTCTCCTCGACGATTCAGAATCTTGAAGGGTCCGATATATCTGGGGGCTAACTTTCCTTTGAGCTAGAAACGCTGCATTCCCTTCAAAGGCGACACTTTGAGATACACAAAATCTCCGATATTGAAAGCCAGGTCTCAACGTCTCTTGTCGGCATAACTCTTATGTCTTGATTGGGCGGTCTTAAGGTGCTCACGAATCTTGTGAACTTTCTCTTCTACTTCTCGTAGGATGTTGGGTCCGAAAATCCGACTCTCTCCTACTTCCGACCAATTCAAAGGGGTGCGACACTTCCTTCCATACATGAACTCAAATGGGCCAATTTGCAGACTAGCTTGATAACTGTTGTTGTATGAAATTTCCGCGAAAAGCAGACAGTCTTCCCATTTAGATCCATACTCTAGCACACATGCTCTCAACATATCTTTGAGTATTTGATTTACTCACTCCGTTTGTCCATTAGTCTGAGGGTGATATGTTGTGCTGAAATCTAGTCGGGTTCCTAATCCTTCTTGGACTTTCTTCCAGAATCTTGAGGTAAACTGAGTTCCTCGATTCGATACTATGTTCTTGGGGACTCCGTGCGAACTGATGATTCTAGCGATGTACAACTCTGCTAGTTTCGAACTTTGGTATGTGGTCTTGACTGGTAAGAAATGGGCGACTTTGGACAATCTGTCAACTATGACCCAGAAGGAAATCCGGTGATAAAGTCCATTCCAAGTGAATCCCATTTCCATTCCGGAATCTACAATGGTTGCAACAGTCCTGCGGGTCTTTGATACTCCTCTTCATAGTCTGGCCACGGGAATAGCCAGGGACAAAGCCATGAGTACTCTTTAAGTACTCACAAACTAATACTAACAAATGAAGGGTTTTTTTGTAGTAGGATACTAAGCTCTAGGGTTGTTTTGCAAAAAGCCAGATTTACTCTACTAAGTTCAAAAGCAAAGAAAGCTAGTTGAAAGTTTTATAACACTTAAGTGGGAACTTGCATTTCATGTCACAACTCTGTTGTAGTCAAGTAAACGTCACAAATCATTTCACAAGTCATTTTGAAAACATCCGACGGGGGAACAATATGGAGACTCCAATTGTCCATAACCGCGGACGCGGCTATTCAAATAGTTTGACACTCTCCAGAGATTGTACACTTTCACCACAACATTCGATACATCCGTCAGGAACAATACTGAATTCAACATACTCAGTATGCGAATAATCAATCCTAACCTTTCAATTACATGCCCTAGTATAAGCACCTCTCCTATAAGTTTGGCCTCCCAACCATGACCGATTGTCATCTTGGGAACTGCACCGGTGGACAATCTTCACAAGGTAGCCTCAGCTCAGACCTTGGCCACAAGGGAACCCATACTAAGGTATATAAATTTTCTAGTCAAGCCCTACCCAAATTTCGGGTATTGTGGTTGTACGGTAAAATTGGAATGGTATCGCATCTAGACAACCATCAGTTTTATAAAGGGCTAAGGCTCATGCCTCAACATTTTCATCATCAAGATCATCTGGTGTTAAAGAACACATGTCAAAACATTTCAGTAGAATGACTCATCGTTCTAAGGTTTTTATAACCATTTTCACCAAGTATTCCCATCTAAAGTTGATCAAGTTTTATGCTTAGCACTAGCATCTACAAGTCGGGGTAAACACTAATGACGGGTAATAAACATATGGGGATTAGCTAAGTTTAATCTCATGCCTCAGGATTACATCAAGATTATCTAACTTAGGCCAAGTTTTATGCTCTTTATGCTACCTTCAATTGTCTTTCTAGAATCTACAAGTCACTAAGTAAACTCTAAGAGAAAGCTTTGATAAAGAAAATAAAGTATTAATCTTGCAAGTAAAACTAGGATTGGGTATGAATTGGTGTAAGCTTGCAAGTAAAACTTGCATGGTTTAGCTTGCTAAGCTAGTAGTATAAATTTGCTAAGTTGCAAGTTTTAACTTGCTAATTCATCTAGTAGTATTAGGCTTGCAAGTATTGGCTTGCTAGGATATTAGTATAAGCGTGCCTTGTGCAGTTAAGTGGTTGAAGTTCTCCTCGGCTTCTTCCTCGTAGTATCCTCCTTCCTCCTTGTATCCTTGGTCGGTACTAGCGTTTATAAATAAATACGAGGCACACAATCACCAAACAATACTTAACTATTTGTAATCATCACACAAAGGTTCACACTAGGTGATCTAGCATCATCACTAACATTACAAGATTAAAGCACTTGTCCCATTTATTTTATTTGAGAAAAGTAATTTCTACTCATTGAAAAACTACTTAAGATTTAATATTCTCCACCTCAAACATGGGATCATGTTGACACATGTCATCACCATATATTTGAGTACATGGGAATGTGATTTAAAGTGGTGTCACAATTTAATAAGGTTTAACCTTTTTTTTATTTAATTAAAGTGACTAGAAATGCCTATGTGGCCTTCTTTTATTACTTGATCATTATTTTTGTAAGTAAACCTATATGTTTTTATATATTTTGAAAGGTATGGTTAAATGTGATTTTTGAGAGTTGGAATCAACTCAAAAGTTATTATGGTTGAATTTTGAAAATGTTTGAATGCATAAAAGCTTCTGCCTTGTTATTTTTACCATGGGTGATCTACAAATCTAAATGGTTTGAATCCAATGGGCTTGGATTAAGAATTCCCGTACCTTTCTAAAAAAATTGGTTTCATGCATTTTGGTTTAGTGAATCGAGCTAGGTTGATTTTTGAATCTAGGTATAGAACTGGGTTTGAAATTAAATGAATAAAATTAAATTTGAATTGTTGGGTCGCGCGGGATGTTTAACTGGGCCCTCCCACTACGCACATCGCACGCGCGGGCTGGTTAAGTGACTGTCCCCATGCGTAAGTGAGACAGTGAGGGGTGAAGCGGTACGGGGTGATCTAGGTCACACGATCTAACTCTAATCGAACGGCTCTGGTTCATCGTCCACATCGGGGAGCGCCGACAAGACAGAACCCTAGTGCGGCACGTGGGGGTCGTGGGAGGCTCACCGGGGCTCAAGCGATGGTCGGCGACGGGGGCGAACGACGAAGTCGACAACGACGGTTCTCCTGGTACCGACAGCTTCTCCTGGGGCAGCTCCAATCGACGGCACCTCTCCTCCTCTGCAGCGGCAAACTCCGGTGAAATTACGGCCACCTGGTGCTCGCCTTGCTCCGGGAGTGAGTGGGTGTGATCAGTGAGAGGTGGAGAGTGAACTGTTGTGAAGAAAACGAGCGGGGGAGGTCTCCTTTTATAGTGGCTGAACGGGTCGACGGGCGCAGGCTGAGCTCGTCTTGGTCGACAGCACAGAGGGATAATGGCATGGGCGACGGTAGGGGCGGTGCTGCGCTCCCTGGAGAAGCTCAACGGTGTGGTGGCGAGGCGTGGGGCGGTGCTGATCGGTCAGAACCTGTCGACTCTCTGGGCGGGTCCGACGGCAAATTTAATGGCGCATGGGTGCTCCTGGTCGCGCGGCGGTGAACGAGGTTGTCTGGCGGGGTGCTGGAGTGTTGGTGATCACGCACGCAGGCGGCAAGGCGGTGTGGTCAGGCTGGCATTGCTCGAGGCTTGGACAGGGGGTCGCGGTGGACGGTGGTTAGTGCTCCAGACATGTTTGCTAGGCTTTGTACTTCACCTAGCTTTTGTCGACATGTGGGTGTCAAGTTAGGCTCGGCATGGTCACCATTAATGGCTATGCCAAGCTCACAGTGGTGCTAAGGCTTTTTAATTGCGCTAGATCATCTATGTAGTGAGAGCTAGAGAGGGAACAAGGTTGGCCAAAATTACTGCACACTATAGTGTTTGTTGTTTGTTTGTTTGCTGCAAACAAGGTGTTTGATGAAATTTGAATTTTGGATTCAAACTTGGTGGGTTTGCTAGGCACATACTAGGGAGTATCTGGTTAGTTGGATTAGTCAAGGGGCACTGGTTTGGTGGGGTTTTGAAAATGTGTGATCTTCACATATGATGAAGATTCAATTTTTACTTGTGATTTAAATGAGGTTGCCAAATGTTTCTGCAAGTTTGAAATGTAGGTTTTGCTTCACTTTTACTTGGTCTAGCAAGGGGTGAAATGAATTGGAAAAGTTTCTATTTGAAATCTTGGACTGGAAACACTCAAAGTGACCTAGTGAGAAAGATTGGCAAAAATGACCATTTGCCTTATTTGATTTGTTTTTGATTTTCTCTTGATTTTTTTCTGCTTGGAAATGTTTTATATGATGTTATATTCATCTTAGAACCATTCCTTAATATTTGGTTGAATCACACAAGTCCATTCATGCATTTATCAAATCATCACATACACACATGCATTCATATGATTTTAATTAATAAAAGTTTTTGTTAACCCTAATTTTAGTGATTAGAGTTTGATGATAATTGTTTCATATTTTTGGGATGTTACAAAACTTTCCTCCTTAAACAAAATCTTGTCCCGTGATTTGAAAAAGAAGAAAAAATATTACCTAGGATATAAAGAGATCGGGAAACTCTGTCCTGATGTGATCTTCTTGCTCCTAGGTAGCTTCATCTTCAGTGTGGTTGCTCCACTGAATCTTGAAAAACTTTATGCTTCGGGTTCTGGTGGTTCTGAAAGCTTCTTCCAAAATACGAATGGGTACTTCAGGGTAAGTCAGGTCATCGTTGATCTCTATGGTGCGGTGATCAATGTTCTTGAAAACTTCAGTCTTCTCCGGGACTTCAAGGCATTTGCGGAGTAACGATATATGGAAAACATTATGCACTGCTGACATTTCCTCTGGCAGTTCCAGTTTATATGATACTTCTCCTCGACAATTCAGAATCTTGAAGGGTCCGATATGTCTGGGGGCTAACTTTCCTTTGAGCTAGAAATGCTGCATTCCCTTCAAAGTCGACACTTTGAGATACATAAAATATCCGATATTGAAAGCCAGGTCTCGACGTCTCTTGTCGGCATAACTCTTCTATCTTGACTGGGCAGTCTTGAGGTGCTCATGAATCTTGTGAACTTTCTCTTCTGCTTCTCATAGGATGTTGGGTCCGAAAATCTGACTCTCTCCTACTTCCGACCAATTCAAAGGGGTGCGACACTTGCTTCCATACATGAACTCAAATGGGGCCATTTGCAGACTAGCTTGATAACTGTTGTTGTATGAAATTTCCGCGAAAAGCAGACAATCTTCCCATTTAGATCCATACTCTAGCGATGTACAACTCTGCTAGTTTCGAACTCTGGTATGTGGTCTTGACTGGTAAGAAATGGGCGACTTTGGACAATATGTCAACTATGACCCAGATAGTCATTTCCCCTACTAGAAGAAGGCAATCTGGTGATAAAGTCCATTCCAACTGAATCCCATTTCCATTCCGGAATCTGCAATGGTTGCAACAGTCCTGCGGGTCTTTGATATCCTGCCTTGACTCTCTGACATATATCACACTTGGCGATATAACCGATTTCTCTCTTCATCTTATGCCACCAAAATTGTTCCTTCAAATCCTGATACATCTTCGTTCCTCCGGGGTGGATAGAATAAGGAGTATCATGGGCCTCTTTCAAAATAACTTCTTTCAAATAAGAATCTGCTGGTACACAGAGACGTCCTTTGTACCACAGAACTCCTTCTTCGTCTTCGGTGAATCCGAATACTTTGCATGTACAGATACGACGTTTGATTCCATCGATACTAGCATTTCCTTTCTGCGCCTCCTTGATCTGACTGATCAAAGTGGGTTGAAGTTCGATGCTAGACAAAAATCCTTCACTCACTAATTCCATTCGGAAATCTTCCATCTCTCTGTGCAAACTTGGTTGCTCCTTAAAAATCATGGAGTTCAAGCGGCACGGCAATCTGCTAAGGGCATCTACTACCACATTGGCTTTACCGGGGTGATAGTGAATGTCCAAATCATAGTCCTTGGTTAGATCAATCCATCTTCTCTGCCTCATATTCAGCTCCTTTTGAGTGAATATATACTTCAGGCTCTTGTGATCCGAATAAATCTCACAACGATTTCCCATGAGATAATGCCTCCATGTGTTCAGGGCTAGAACTACGGCTGCGAGTTGAAGGTCATGGGTAGGATAATTATGTTCATGCTGCTTCAGTTGTCGGGATAGATAAGATATAACTTTGCCTTCTTGCATTAGCACACATCTAAGACTGACCTTGGATGCGTCACAATACACATCAAAGGGCTTCATGATATCCAGCATGATCAAGATTGGGGATGAAATCAATCTCCTCTTGAGTTCTTGAAAACTCGCTTCACATTTGTTCGTCCATTCAAAGTTCTTATCCTTCTTCAGCAATTGGGTCATGGGTCTGACAATACTCGAGAATCCTTCTACAAACTTGCGGTAGTATCATGCTAATCCGAGAAATGCACGAACTTGGGTTTGAGTGGTTGGGGCTTGCCAATCTTCAACATCTTTCACCTTCGCATGGTCAACGACAATTCCTCTGGCTGATACGATATGTTCGAGAAATCCTACCTCCTATAACCAGAATTCACATTTGCTAAACTTTGCATACAACTGATGCTCTCTAAGGGTTCCAAGTTAGGTGTAGCTCATGTTCTCATTATGATTTGGAATAAATCAGAATGTCATCGATGAAAAAATGACAAACTTATCCAGGAAGTCCATAAAAATCTTATTCATGAGGTTCATGAAGTAAGCGGGGGCATTGGTTAATCCAAAAGACATGATAGTATACTCATATAATCCATATCTGGTGGTAAAGGCAGTCTTTGGAATATCCTCTGTGCGAATCTTGAGTTGATGATAGCCAGTTCTAAGATCAATCTTAGAAAACACCTTGGCACTAGTCAACTGGTCAAACAAACCTTCTATCTTCGGTAGTGGGTACTTGTTCTTGATGGTAACATCATTCAATTTCCAATAATCCGTACACAAACGGTTACCTCCATCATTCTTGTCCACAAACAAAATAGGTGATATCCATGGTGACGCACTTGGTTGAATCAATCCAATTTCCAGCATGTCATCCAATTGCTTCTTCAGTTCCACTAGTTCAGACGGGTTCATACTATATGGTCTCTGGGCTATGGGTCCGGTTCCAGGGATTAATTCAATGATAAACTCGATATCCTAATCTGGGGGCATACCAGGCAAAACATCTGGAAATACATTGGGGTATTCACAGACTATCCAGACTTGGTCAATGCTTGGCTGGGCTATACTCTTGTTGCACTTGAATTGACGGGGCAACGTTTCGGATACATGCTCGACTGATATCCCAGCTGTACTGGTCATGGTTATGGCTTTCTTGGCACAGTCAATTAATCCTTTGTGTTTGGACATCCAACCCATTCCTAGTACTACTTCCAAACCTTTAGTTCCGAGTAGTATTAGATTAGCATAAAAATCTATGCCATGGATTCAGATAGGGACGACTTTGCAAATTTGTCTAGCTTTGGTGGTTGAACCAGGTATTTGAACAATCATAACATGCTTCAAATTGCTTTGGTGTCACAATTTAATAAGGTTAAACCTTTTTATTTTATTTAATTAAAGTGACTCGAAATGCCTATGTGGCCTTCTTTTATTACATGATCATTATTTCTATAAGTAAACCTACATGTTTTTATATATTCTGAAAGGTATGGTTAAATGTGATTTTTGAGAGCTGGAATCAACTCAAAAGATATTATGGTTGAATTTTGAAAAATGTTTGAATGCAGAAAAGCTTCTGCCTTGTTATTTTTAACATGGTTGATCTACAAATCTAAATGGTTTGAATCCAACGGGCTTGGATTAAGCATTCCATTACCTTTCTAAAAAAATGTTTTCATGCATTTTGGTTCAGTGAATCGAGCTGGGTTGATTTTTGAATCTAGGTACAGAACTGGGTTTGAAATTAAATGAATAAAACTAAATTTCAATTGTTGGGTCACGCGGGATGTTTAACTGGGCCGGTCCACTACGCACAGCGCACGCGCGGGCTGGTTAAGTGGCTATCCCCACGCGCTAGTGAGACAGTGAGGGGTGAAGCGGTATGGGGTGATCTAGGTCGCACGATCTAACTCTAATCGAACGGTTCTGGTTCATCGTCCACGTCAGGCAGCGCCGGAGAGACAGAACCCTAGCGCGGCAGGTGGGGGTCGTGGGAGGCTCACCGGGGCTCAAGCGATGGTCGGCGACGGGGGCGAATGACGAAGTTGACGATGGCAGTTCTCCTGGTACCGGCAGCTTCTCCTGGGGCGGCTCCAATCGACGGCGCCTCTCCTCCTCTGCAGCGGCGAACTCCGGTGAAATTACGGCCACCTGGTGCTCGCCTTGCTCTGGGAGTGAGTGGGTGTGATCAGTGAGAGGTGGGGAGTGAACTGGTGAAACGAGCGGGGGAGGTCGACTTTTATAGTGGCTGAAGGGGACCGACGGGCGCGAGCTGAGCTCGTCGTGGTCGACGACACAGAGGGCTAATGGCATGGGCGACACTAGGGGGCGGTGTTGTGCTCCCTGGCGAATCTCAATGGTATGGTGGCGAGGCATGGGGCAGTGCTGATCGGTCAGAACGCGTCGACGCTCTCGGCGGGTTCGACGGCAAATTTAATGGCGCGCAGGTGCTCTGATCGCCTGACAATGACGAGGTTACTGGCGGGGTCTTTGGAGTGTTGGCGATCACGCACCCAGGCAGCGAGGGTGGCGCACGGTCTGTGGGCACTGCTCGAGTGTGGCACACTGGCGCGCTCTCGTCTTGCATGCAGAGAGACTTGGCATGCTTCGGCAGTGTGGTCCAGGGGTTGGCAGTTCTCGAGGCTTGGACAGGGGGTGGGGGTGGACGGTGGTCAGTTCTCCAGACATGCTTGCTAGGCTTGGTGCTTCTCCTAGCTTCATGTCGACATGTGGGTGGCAAGTTAGGCTCGACATGGTCACCATTAATGGCTATGCCAAGCTCACAGTGGTGCTAAGGCTTGTTAATTGGGCTAGATCATCTACTGTGAGTGTAGTGAGAGCTAGAGAGGGAAAAAGGTTGGCCAAAATTACTACACACTATAGTGTTTGTTGTTTGTGTGTTTGCTGCAAACAAGGTGTTTGATGAAATTTGAATTTTGGATTCAAACTTGGTGGGTTTGCTAGGCACATACTAGGGAGTATATGGTTAGTTGGATTAGTCAAGGGGCACTGGTTTGGTGGGGTTTTGAAAATGTGTGATCTTCACATATGATGAAGATTCAATTTTTACTTGTGATTTGAATGAGGTTGCCAAATGTTTCTGCAAGTTTGAAATGTAGGTTTTGCTTCACTTTTACTTGGTCTAGCAAGGGGTGAAAAGAATTGGAAAAGTTTCTGTTTGAAATCTTGGACTGGAAACACTCAAAGTGACCTAGTGAGAAAGATTGGCAAAAATGACCATTTGCCTTATTTGATTTGTTTTTTATTTTCTCTTGATTTGTTTCTGCTTGGAAATGTTTTAGATGATGTTATATTCATCTTAGTACCATTCCTTACTATTTAGTTGAATCACACAAGTCCATTCATGCATTTATCAAATCATCACATACGACATGCATTCATATGATTTTAATTAATCAAAGTTTTTGTTAACCCTAATTTTAGTGATTAGAGTTTGATGATCATTGTTTCATATTTTTGGGATGTTACACTATCCGACGAAATCCGACTCACCTTTAGTAGCAGTTCTATCTCTAATTCCCAGCTGGACACAACTCTATCTAGATTTCTTGGTTGATGAAAATTAACCGAAGTCGAAGTTCTAGGCCAATAGATCGTCTGAAGAGAGGCCTATAAAATTATAAATGGTGAGCTCTATAAGCGCAGTGTTTATAGGGTTTTCCAGCGCGGTATTTCTCCGGAAGAAGGATGGAAATCTTACGAGAAATCCATGAAGGCGAATCCGGCCATCGCGCTGCAGCCAAATCCTTAGTGGAAAAAGATTTTAGACACGGATTCTTTTGGCTCACATCTAAGGCAGATGCCGAGAAACTGGTCAAAACGTGCAAAGGCTACCAAAAGTACGCCCGTCAAGCACAAGTTTCGGTTGATCAGCTGCGAACAATCCCTATTACATGGCCATTTGCGGTCTAGGGGCTTGATATGGTATTGCCGTTTTGCACGACAAAATGTGGATTCACCCATCTCCTAGTGATGGTGGATAAATTTACAATATGGACTAAGGCTAAACCCGTAACAAATTGCGATGCAGCCATAGCCAAAAAAGTTCTTCAAGGACGTAATCATCCGATTTGGATATCCGTAATCATCCAATTTGGATATCTGCACAATATTATTACTGACAACGGGAGCAACTTTTCCATGGGAGAACTAGCCGAATTCTGCGAAGATCAAGGGATCTGACTTGATATTGCATAAGTCGCACATCCACAAACCAATGGACAAGTAGAAAGGGAAAACAGTCTCATTTTACATGGACTCTAACCTTGTCTCAAGGCACCACTTCATCATGCTGCTGCGGCTTGGGCAGAAGAACTACCGTCTGTGTTATGGAGCTAGTGTACAACTCCTAACAGGTCAACCAGATATACTCCTTTCTTCTTGGTCTATAGTGCAGAAGCAGTTCTTCCAAGTGATTTAATCCATCAATCTCCTTGAGTCAAAGCATATATCGAACAGGATGCCGAAGTTTCTCGACAAGATGATATCGATATAATCAAAGAAGTTTGCATCATTGTTGAGCAGAGATCTATAGCCTATCAGCAAAAGTTACACACGTACCATAGTCATAGAGTACAAAACCGTTCATTCAGAAAGGGTGGTTTGGTTCTCTGACTTGTGCAAAAAAGAAAGCATAAACTTTTCTCGATTTGGGAAGGACCTTTTATGATCAACCGAGTTCTACATAATGGGTCATACTATTTAACCGATATGACACCAATCAAGGAAAAACCTGATACTCGAAAGAGAAAGAGAGCTGGTGGTAGTATAGATCTGGATGAATTATATCATCCATGGAATATTGCACAGCTACATCAGTTCTATTATTAATTATATTTCCTTGTAATCATATGTACAAGTTCAAAGTGAAATAAAGTATTGGTTACCTCAAAGTGAAATAAAGTATTATTTACCATCTTATTTCCAAAAGAGCATGTCAATTTCAAAAATCCCAGGATGCTTGAAAGTACTTTATGCTCATGTTCGTTCTGATTATTGTAACAGCCCAAGCTTGTAAAATATGTAATTAGTAACTAAGCATTGCATGCATGTGTTAAACTCAATAAAATATTGCATGTGATCAAGTGTGTGAATCAAAGTACAATCACAAAACCCTAAACCCTAGCACCTTTTACCCTCTTTTTGAAACCACATTCAAATTGTCTGAATTTTGAAAATGACAAAATATTTGGAGCCCAATTGGACTAAAGGACCCTCACAGTATTTTGAATGTTTTCCAAAACCCCTCTGTTATTTTTTCAAATCATTCAAAACAGATTTGAAATGAAAACTTAAGACAGAAATCAAAAACAGAAAAAGGAAAATTGTTTTGATAGAAAAAATAGAGCCAAAGCCCTACCAGGCCGGCCCATCTTCTTTCCCTCTCTCTCTTCCTTGCCGTGAGCAGCAGCCAGCCACCAGGTCGGCCCACCCAGGGCCTAGGCCGGCCCGGTACCCCTTCGCCCCTCTTTTCCCTTTCTTCCTCCTCCGGCCAGATGGACGATGCAGGGAAGCTGCTGCGTATCGCTGCCGACGCCGTCCTCGCCTCACCGAGATTCCCGCCGCGAAGAGATGCGCGCTACCACCATGGGCGTCGCCTATAAGACCCCCTGCCATCGGCGGGTGAACCCTATCCTCTTCCTTTTTCCCCAATTTCCCCTCTGGCCGAACCCTAGCTCGCGGAAGCTCTGGCTCGCCGTTGATCCCCACCTCCCCTCGTCGTTCCGAGCTTGGTGGGGTGACCGCCGTGGTCGACTAATTCGATTTCCCTGGCCAGCACCCACTGAATCCCTCTCTTTCGCCATAATCGAAACCACCTGCCTTATGCCGGTCGCCGTCTTCGCCATCGATTCCGGCCTCCTCGAGCCTCACCATCGCCTTAATCCACTCCAGGGTGAGCTTCTGATTCTCCCTAGTTCCTTCGCTTGCTCCCTCTCCCTCTGTGCCAACGCCACGTCACTCGTCTACATGCGCTGCCGCCGTTCGTCGTCATGGAGGCTGCTCCGGTGACCAATAAATGGAGGCACCGCCGCTATTAGGTTCGTCTCGTAGCGCTGATTCGAACGAGCCATAGCACGCCCCTCCCTGAGCCCTGTAGCGCCGCCAGTCGCCGCCGTCTGGCCTGTTGGCCGGCGAGCCAACGTGGCTCCCGCGTGGCGCCTGCGTGGCCTGTTGATGTGGCCTCGGCCCCACCGTCAGTCTCTAGGGTTAGGTTTTGCCCGGGTAACAAAATTAAACCACCCTAGCGCCCACCCCACCTATCCAACGTGGCTGCACATGTGGCTTTGGGCCCAGTAGTTAGTGACTGGGTCTGGCCTCTGCCTTGGTGAGAAATGTTTAGGGTTAGGGCCCTGACGTCACATGATGCAGTAATTCAATTTAAATTGTTTAATAATTTCAGAAATTGTTTTGAATATTGTAAATTCAATAACTTTTAATCTGTAATTCAGAAAAATACAAATAATATATCAAAATGTTCAGAAAAATGAGAACTACCTAACTAACCTATAATGATGCATCGTTCAACAACTTTAATGACAAGTTTAATTAGAACAACATAGTAACCCCTCTCATGTGTTTCCGAAGTTTTCCGAGTTAGGGTTTTCAACCCTCGGAACCCTGTTTAAGTTGTCAAGCATGCCTTAGGGTTTCATTTCAACGCAAGTTAACTTGTCATATCATCCATATTGATTGAGCATTGCACATGCCATGTATTGAATGTTGCTTCTCCCTTTTTGGTATTTGGTTCTTCGCGGTAGGATCCGAACCCGAAGCTGAAGTCAACAACACCAAAGATCCGTACCTGTCTACTGACGGACAAGGCAAGCGTAGCCTCTCATTCTGAACCTACTTTTACAAAGTATATTACTTTCTCGCTATGATGCACACGATTCCAATGTGGTCTTTTGTTAGTAGCTAGTGTTACCTATCTGCTGCACTATTTCCCTTTTGTAGCCTTATACTCCTGATCCACTGCTCCTAGCATACCTAGGTCTGGCATCTGTGCGTTTCTAGAGCTTCTAAGGTCGACAGCTTAGCCATGCATAGTATTTAAGTCTGATCTATCCGAACAATTAATCAGTGGTGCCAGAGAATCTAGAAAGGTAGGAGGTGGTGACATCATCGAAGGAGTTAACTAATCATGCTAAGGCTTGTATGGGAGGCCACGTTGGGTGTGGTTTTTGTAGTCCCAGGCTCGCCACCATTAGGACCCGAGTTCTTGCCTCTTGAACCAAGACGAGCATACAACCACACGGGGCCTAGAAAACCCCACGAGCAACTAACTTGCCTAGTAGATTCCATGAGTCACATAGTTTGGGCTTTCCATCTAGCATACACATTGAAAACCTTTTCGAAATGACGAGGTGAAGGAGGTGCATCATAACAGGTAGGGAAGTGTGGCCGCGGTTTCTTAGGGTCGATGGAGCCCCTGGTGAACCAACCTCGCCTCACATCTTTAGGGACCGGCTTCGGGACTTGACCCGTTACGGCGGAACCATCCCTAGGGCGTGACTCATGGTCTCGGTGAAAGCAAGGTAAAGGTCATGGTCAACCACCCTCTGCTGGCCTTCCAAGGAAGAGGGCTAATAATTTGGCATTAAGAGTCGGTTGGTACGTGTGGGTAAAGTTGTACACCCCTGCAGGGTATTAATCTTTTCTAAAAGCCGTGTTCACGGTTATGAACGACTTGGGAACGGACGTGATGATCATAGAAAACTATAACCTAAGTAAAACTTGTTGATCCACGTGTGCTTAAGGATGCTTCCTCTGGGTTGAGGGGGTGATCCTAAATAGGAGGTTCTGATGAAGCTGGTGGTTATCGAGATGTGATCAACAAGATGAAGAAGTCGCTATCTTATGCCCTTTTAAAAGATTCTGAGTAGACGAGCCTCTTCTCTCTCTTGTTTACAAATAAAAATTGCGTTCCGCAAAAGAAAATCTAGAGAAAGCTTTTCTAGCCAGAGCATGTAGATACTAGGTTATCTATGTCTTGCGGAGTACATTCTCGTACTCAGCCTTGCGCCATTGTTGATTTTCTACAGAGGATCTGGTTGCAACTGAAGGTGGCTTCTACGTTGACATCGACGAGTAGTTGGGGGTCCCAGGTAGTAGCCTGAGGACTATGGGATGGACGTCGCTTTTGTTTATGGCCTCTTAGGCCTTTTGCTAAGTTTTTGTGTAGAACAACATAATTTTCTTTCGATGTGTGATGTAATGTTGGGTATATAACCTCTGGTTTGTAATAACTCTAATATCTTACTCTGTTAAGAGTTTAAACTTATGCTATTGAATCCCTGTGTTCTGAAATGTTACTGAATCATAATGTGATCTTCTGTGATTGGGAGTTGAACTTATCTTAGATGGTGATCTGAGGTTAGTTTAACCCTAACCCCGGGGGGTGCTATAGTTATGATTTTTGAAAATCTATAAAAATGTTACCTTCGGGTGTAAATATCATTTTATTTTTATACTTTGGTTTTTTATCGGATTGCTTAGACATGGGCATTTTCCAAGTAATGAATTGTTGGTACTGGAAGACGGCTTTGTTTTCGAGTTTAAACTGGTTTAGCAATTGAGCTTCGTTGCTCGGCAAAGTTTGCATGCTAAAGGTTTGCTGGCTCATGAAAGGGACGAGGCAGAAGGCCAGATAAAACGACAAGTGTAAACACAAAGTTCTTAAGAAATTTTTGAGCACACACAAAATATATACAAAGTGCTAAGTAGTAAAAGCATCAGTTCTTACACACCAGCACCACAAAATAAAGTAGTTTACTTATTACATAACGCTTGTCACATAATAATGCAAAACATTCTTCGGAATCTATGGTGTAGGTGGAGGAGAAGGATTCTCCGAATCAGCGGTGCTGCCCTGATCTTATTCCGGGACAGGGATGTCAGACTCAGTCTCTTCATCGTCCTTGATTCCGGGGGCTTGGTGGCAGCAATATGAGTAAAGTAAGGCTTCTTGAAGTTGGCATCTCGGCCATACAACAAGCGTATCCGAAACAAGATTCCCATATTTCTCCGACATTCTGAGCCTTGCCATCTTCGTTTTAAGTTGCATAACCCTTGGTAACTTGATAAATTTCCATGTTTCCATGGTGGTTCAGTACAATAGTTAGGGAATTCTGTTCGGCCATGCGGGCATAGGAAATTTTACAGTCCTAGACCAGTTGAGGCAAATCCTTCGCCTTATCGTGCACCTCTAGAGCCGAAAGCTTGTGAAGGTCAGGAAGGTCAATGGTTTCGCCAATCTCTTCAAGAGACTGGCGGTAGTCATGAATGAGATCTCCAACCGCCACAAGTAGGCTTATGCATGACTCAGACGATGTCGAGTCCAGGAGGTTGAGAGGCCCTGTGGTTCAAGCACAAGAATGAAAATCCAACATATAATCGTCTAAAAAATCAAGAAAAAAGTAGAACATAGACAGAATGACAGTAAAACATACCAAAGATAGATTCATCTACTCTGGTATTTTCCTCTCTCAAACTCTAGAGATCATTCTGAGGTGCCTGAGTTGTGTCCTTCTTCCAACCCAGATCTGCCTTTATATCCGAGCTTTCCTTGTCCTTGCAAGAAATGGTGCAGTCATGCTCCTCAGTAGCAAGATTGTTGGACTCCAAAATATTAGCGACGCTACTATCGTGGTCAGCCCTCAACTTTTGAATCTGCTCAGCATTTTCGGACTCCAAGGCTCGGAAGTTCTCTGCATTATCCACAAGCTTGAATGATTGATTTAACAAGTCTAGAATATAAAAGAAAAACAAACCAAAAATTAGTCAGAATTTGACTCATTATCATCCGAGAAGAGATAGCCAGAAAAGCTTACCTTCAGCTTCTTCCTTCTCCACCTTCAGCTGAGCATTTTAAATCTGTAGAGTTTTTACTTATCTCCGCTTGTCACATATGTTCTTTAACAGTTCCAGCACGAACCTTGGGGGCTACACTACATCGTTCTTTGGCATCCTATATAAGCATAAGCCGGATATCTATCCAACTTCATGCTTGGGGGATAGAGGATAAGATATACATACAAGTAAAAGAGTCGAAAATATAACTTACAGCATGCTCGTGTTGTAGCTTGTGGAGGGGATTTCAAGAGTGACCTTCTTAGCAAGTGTCAACGGAACGAAAGGTGTTGGCAGAATTTCTTCGTCCTTTAGCTTTTCGTCCCGGTGACGAACTTGTTCTAGCAGCTCCACCAGCTTGACATCCCCAGCATCTTATGCCTCCTTTTCTGCTGAGATATTCCGACGCTCTCGGGATTCTAGGGCAATCTTGTTTAGCCCTTTAGCAGTCTTCTGGATGAAGCCAGTCAGAATCTTCATGGGATCATTGGCAATGGTATTTGCAGAGGGATCATTACCCTTAGAGGGTTCATTCTTTTCTTTAGCAGAGTCACCCAGGGTGGCGACTAACTATGATCCTAGGGTCGCATATTCAGTTTCTTCAGTGCGTGGAGATAGAATGTCCTCCGGCACTGAGGACTGAGTTGGATTGGGGGTCGAAGGTGCGACAGCAGGAGAAGGCATAGAAAGCTTCTGCTGGCACAAAACCTTTCCTAGTTTTTCCTTTCCCTTGATCAAAGACTTGGATCTAGACAGTAATGTGTTATAATTATTAAGATCCAGAGTAAACATAACCAAAAACATGAAAGTCTGGTATAAGAAACATACCTCCTTATAGAAGGCACCAATTGTGGGCCAACATATACAACCGGATTCTTGTGTTTCCGGGATGCAGCTTCAGGTACTTCTTCAAATTTCTTATTGCTCCGGAAGATCTTGGTCTTCTAAACGATATCCCTCTATAGGAGCAAGCTCCAACTCAGGGAGGTTAGCAAGCTGAAAGTCGAAAAAAGATAACTCAGTATTGCAAAACACTCAAATAAAAACATCAATAAAGAGTAGTCAGAAATCTTACCAGGGTTAGAGGTCTCTCGTGCATATACATGTGTATTGAGATCCCCAAATTTTTCAGGTTCACTCGCTCCTTTATTAGCCAATTCATGCGCCATTCATACTTCTTGGAGGGGATCAAGTTTCAACTCAGTTTCAGGCTGTCCTTTTTATCAAGGGTGACCGTGTGCATAAGTTGTTCCCCATGGTGCCGAAGAGGTTGTCTGAGAAAGTAACCAGCAATGGACTAAGTTGGATCCCCTTAGACCTTGATGCTTCATCAGATACTTGATCCACCTCTTAGAAAGGATCAGATCAGCAGTAAGAGCCGGTGCGTCCGTGTCCCAAGATTCTTTGTAAGTTGCGGCATTGTCAACAAAAGCCAGCAATCCTTCTGTCTTGTTGGGATCTAGTTTATCCTTGTGATAAAATAAAGTGGAAACCCATATCCTAACCGACCCACTCGCATATATCCTAGGATAGACTTGGTCTCTCCTAAGAACTAAGCTAAGTGTACCGGTATTGTAGGAAATTGACGAGGTTTCGACTCGTCAATGCCCATTGTTATAGACATGGGTTTTGGAGAAGAGGGGGACGCTGGAGATTGCGGAACGGCTGGAAAACAAGCAACACGGGGCACGAAATTTACCTAGGTTCACCTCGCCGAGGGAAACCTTACTCCTGCTTGTCTTCTCTTGAGTGATGGCAAAGCTGAATGTTACAGGGGGTGCACAGATGAGATTTTCCGGTGTGTATGCTAGGGTTGTGTATTTTCTAGATCTATTTTCTATTGTTCCCTCCTCTCCTCATTGGCCCCTCCTAGCCTTTATATATGAAGAGGCTAGGTCTTACATACCAATATGAGTATGTTACAAGTTGTATTCAAACTTTAGTCTTGAGCTTTACTTGTCTTGTGCGCTTAGGAGTCTGTGTCCATTTAGACTTTGTACCAGACGAAATGTCATGGGCGTCATGGACCTTGGCAGGTTGTCGAGTGGACCATCGTCGGACCACACGAGGTAGGCTATAGTCGGGTATCCATTAGGCATACCTATGTCAGTAGCCCCAGAATGTCCATGTGAACTATGAATTCGGGTGGAGACTTAGGAGTCTTGAGTCTTGCATTTGGTAGTCGAAGTCGACAGTTGTGTCGAATGCAAAGCACTTCACCAGTAAGTTCATCGGGTCGGCCAAATTTGTAGCCGTTCATAGGGATGTTGGTAAATATTCTTGGTGCGCTCAATGGATCAGGACCAGTTAATTACTCTAGGGAAAAAACAACGTCACCTACTCAAACTTGAGTCCCCGCACTAGAATTTGGAAATTGCTGGAATAGTTCGACTCATGCCGCAGAGGCCTTATTGGGTCGAACTCTAGTTGATAAGTACCTAACGCGTCTGTCAGGATTTTCTTCATGTCATAGACACGGTATTAATCTAGTAGAGAACATCGTATGCGGTTGCTAGGCCGTCAGATTAGATCTATAGGTCTTATCTTTATGTTGTAGACACATCATCCCAAGGTTTATCACCACGGAAGTGTTTCAGGTGGCCAAGGAGACATTGTCTCTGACCTTGACATTGCAATGTGAATGGGCGGACTCGCCAATGAGCTTGATTGCTATAAGAGAGTCGACATTGTGGACACAGTCGACACAATGGACTATAGGGTGCGCGACATGTGCTCCCTATGGGAGTAGCCCTCGAGTGTCTGTTCGAGTCGTAGACTCAAGCAGAGACCTATAGTCATCATTTGCATAGAGACGACAATCCAGAAGTTCTTTGGATGATCTTGCAAATGCCGTCAATGCTGGCGCTTTTTCGAATGTGCAACCAGTGCTCCCTATGGGAGTAGCCCCCGAGTCCTTAGTCGAATCATTGATTCGAGTGAGAAATTGTAGTGTATCAATCGAAGATCTTGTATGTGCGTGACCAGCGCTCTAGTTTGGAGTATCCCCTGAGTGTCTGGCGGAGTCGTAGACTCGGGCAGATACTCAAGTCTTCTATCATGCAGTTGTAGTCAACAATCTCGTGGGCGTATCACTGACCCAGAAGTACATCGGGTGCACGAACATCGCTCCTGATAGGAGTAGCCTCTGAGTGTCTAGTTGATTCGTAGACTAGAATGCAGACTCATGTGAGGAGAAACCACTGACCCGGAAGTGCATCGAGTTAGCGTCTCATGCATAAGGAGCCAAGAATTGACAATGCAGTCGGAGTCGACGTAGAGTCATGCGGCATTTTAGCCAGGTGAGTCGATTATGCGGATGAAGTTGATGCAGTCGCTTATGTCGGGGTGCACGACTAGCGTTTCCTATGTCACAACTAACGTGGTCATCCGAGGAAATTGTCGACTCGGGTCTTGGCGTCTATGAACGCAACTGGCGTTGGTCAACTCCGTTGGAGGACCCAATAGAATAGCTCGATGTAGTCGACGTCCTTATAAGCTACATAAAATGCAAAGAATTGTGAAGTACTTGTATCTTGTAAAGGATAGTTGCCTGTCGGCTTGTAAAGTAAAATTCTGGTGCCAATCGAGTCGACACTTTTGCACTGTTTGCTACGCCTTTTCGTTAGCCATATTACTCTTAGTCTCAGTACCTTGCTGAGGTACTCGGAGTTCAAGGATTCAATGATCAGGCAGAATCAGCTATTCGGATTGTCCCGTATGAAATTCTCTAGTACGCGGATTCCACGGCATATTAGGTTACTCGAAGAGGGCGCAACCCCCGAGTGTATCGAGTGTGCTTAAAGTAAAAGAAACCAACTCTGTGGATAGAACTTAGCTTTGATGGTTGTTGACAAGATGAACAGGTCGTGGTAGCCAATGCAATAGGTGGATCGCGGTTTCGAGAGCCGTTGTGACCGGCGGGTAACAGGAGGCGATGCAACCTGTGGGTCGCGGGAGTCGAAGTAGTGGTTCGCCACAATCAGAGATCATAATGGTCGTTGTAGCTGAAGACCGCAACATGTTATCGCAGTCAATGGTAATCGATATGGTTAAGGAGGCGTTCGAGAGCCGATAGGGAAGACCGAAGTCAACGCAATAATGTGTCGAAGCTGATGGCGGAAGCTGTTTGCCGCAACCGAAGATCATAATAGTTTGCCATAGTCTAAGACTATAGCAGGTCTTCAAAGCCGATGGCGGCAGCAGTGTTCCGCAACCGAAGATCATAGCAGGCTGTCATAGTCGAAGACTACAGCTAATGCTGATGTAAATGCGAACTTTGCCGATCCACAAGACCATGATCAATGGACGTTGATGCGTCGTCCACTATGTAGTGTGGCGCATGAATTCTGATAGAAATTTGCGGCGGCTGGTGCATGACAAGGTTGCATGGATGCTGCCTTGATCCACTTCGGCCTTTTCATTCCCGCTGAATAGCTAAATTAATCTGCTGAACCAAACTCTATTTTTCCTTCTAAGAACCGATCCATGCGTGATTGTCTTTTTTATTCTTTTTTCCCTGGAGTCCATCCAAATCCTTGTCTTGAGACCGGCGGCAAGACTCATAGATTTTTATTCTTCCTTCATGTTCTTCACTGCCACACACATAAATCTCTGATATGGATCAGGCTAGTGAAGTGTTGAACTTGGATTATGCAAACCACCTTGAACATTGATCCTGCTTGCTCTATTGTTGAGTCTGACTTCTTGATCAAATCTAGCCGTATTCGACTGACAATTTGTCTGACTACTTTCTTGGTTAATAAACTCCTCGCGTCAGGCGGACTCAGTGGATCTCCCTGGCTGCATGTCATGAATATATCATGGGCACAGTCGAGATTTGTCGATGAAGATCCACCAGATTTATAAGTGCGAGCACAACCGAGATTGCCGATGAATATATCGTGGGATCCTGAATAGACAAATGACATGCGGGAGCTGAGGTAGATCCATTCTCCATAAATCGACGAGTCGTAGATTACAGGTGATGCGTCCCTCACAATCGCAACATCAACATCCCCAGTCCCCACATATGGCTCCAATTGAAGTGGTTTCGACTCGTCAATGTGCCCATTGTTATGGACTTCGGTTTTGGAGAAGAGGGGGACGCTGGAGATCGCAGAATGGCTAGCAAACAAGCAACACATGACACGAGATTTACCTAGGTTCGATCCCTCGGAGGGAAACCTTACTCCTGCTTCTCTTCTCTTGATTGATGGCAAAGACGAAGGTTAAAGGGGGTGGCCAGATGAGATCTGGCGGTGTGTATGCTAGGGTTGTGTATTGTCTAGATCTATTGTGTATTGTTCCCTCCTCTCTTCGTTGTCCCCTCTTAGCCTTTATATATGGGGATTCTAGGTCTCAGGTACCAATACGAGTAGGTTACAAGTTGTATTCAAACTGTAGTATTGAGCTTTACTTGTTTTGTGTGCATGGGAGTCTGTGTCCATATGGACTTCGTACTAGCCGAACCTGCCATGGGCGTCATGGACCTTGGCAGGTCGTCGAGTGCACCGTCTGTTGGGCTGCACCAGGTAGGCTATAGTTGGGTACCGGTTAGGCATACCTATGTCAGAAATACTGGCAGTAATAGAGTTTTTCCAAGTAGCAAAATAGTACCGGAACAAAATAAGATTCGACTTAATGCCGAGGAAACCCTCACAAAGATAAGCATACAAAGTGAGCTCTAAAACGGGGGAATATTGTGGAGTTGAACACCATAGTAGGAAGATACCTCGATTGAGAACTCTGATGGTGGGAAACTCAAACCTCTATCTAGGTGAGTCCCAAATTGGACCGGCTCATCGGCACAAGGTGCGGGGATGAGTTCTCCATGGCTTCTCCAGCAGTCGCTGGAAAGGAGGATCCCCTCCTCCTCCGTGGCCTGCAGTTTCTCATTGTCTAGAACATAGGGGATCCACACTCCTTGTAGCCTTTATCCTCTGCCATCGAAGGGCCGACGATGCTAGAACCAGATGCCTCTGCCATTTTTGGTGTATGGGTGACGGTTCTCTGGCGGCGCTAGAAATATCTGTGTGTCAATGGGAGAGAGCGAGGGAGATGAGGAGAACGAAGCGTTCGTAGAGAAGAAGGGAGAAAATGGGGGCAGGTGGAGAAAATATAAACTCTACTGCACCAAGATTAGTGTGAAAGCGTTAAGATTGTGCCAGGTGTCGCGGAACAGGGGATGCAGCTTCCTCACGAAGCCTCCACCGCATCGATCTTGGTGCGTGCATAGTAACGATGCCTCATTTCCGTGAATTATGGACCCACCAACTGTCATACTGACGGAATGTTCTATCAGTGAAAGGATAGGTATGAAAAGTTGTCACGCAAATCCACATCTCAAATTCTAGCTCAAGTTTAAAATCGATCGTGGAAGTAATTCAACTCTAGAATTCATATCCGACTCAGACGAGACTCGGAATCCTACACAATTGAATAAAGTTTTCAGGAAACCTTCAAGATTCTGCAAGCCGAAGAAACCATCAAGCTAGATGATTATTCCGACTCTAGATCTTGGAGAATTCCGGGGGCTACTGTTGGGTATATACTTTCCAGGTATACCCATAGGACTCACTGACTAGGGTTGCCCACCAATGGGTTTGAGATTTGCTTCATGGGTGGCCTAGTCACGGAAAGAGGACGGAGTCAAATCTGGCTACGACAAGGCCCAAAAGACTTATGGACTGAGGCATGTAATATTACTTATAGTCCAAGCTGTATCTAGTTACCGACTCTGTAACATAGCCGGATAGGTCTCTCATGTAACCCTAGGTCTTGGCACCTTTATTAGCCAGACCTCAGGGAGCCTTTAGGGCACAACAACCACAACCAAATCGCACAGGCAAAGCTCTCTTGTAATCCTCTATAACATCCGGCTCTCGCCGATATATTATTGGGTTGCTAGCAGGACCTGTATCCGATCACTGCAGTCGGATCTGAACCTGGGTAAACTTGTGATCACCGCACCCAGAACACCGTATGGCTCACACCCCATCTTATCAACTCCTTCAGTACCCCCTATGGCATACTTGTCATCAATCCAACGACAATAGGCAAAATAATGTAATAGCTATGAGTGATTTATAAAAAGTGATAGAGCCCAATTAACTCATATTAGCCACCAAAGATGACATGAGAGAATTTAGTGAGGATCCTACATCCGTGCCTCTTGTGCTCATGTACAAGGGTGAAATTTTAGTTTCTAATGATATGGCCCCTCTATCTCTTGGTGTTTCTAATGTGTTACAGGAATACAACGACGTGTTTCCGGAGGAGGTACCTGCTGGTTTGATACCATTGTGAGGTATTGAGCATCAAATTGACATGATTCCTAGAGCGTCATTGCCCAACCATGCACCATACCACACAAACCCTGACGAGACAAAGGAAATTCATAAACAAGTCCAAGCGCTTCTCGACAAATGGTATATTCATGTCAGCTTAAGCCCTTCTGATGTTCATGTTATTTTATTTCCTAAGAAAGATGGTACATGACGCATGTGTGTAGATTGTAGATATATAAATAACATCACTATTCGATATCATCATCCTATTCCCCGTTTGGAAGATATGCTAGATGAATTGAGTGGTGCTATTGTTTTCTCTAAAATTGATTTGCGTAGTGGTTATTATCAAATTAGAATGAAGGAAGGGATGAATGTAAAACAACCTTTAAGACTTAGTTTGGATTAGATGAGTGGTTAGTAATGCAATGCCTTTTCGTTTAACTCATGCACCTAGTACTTTCATGAGATTAATGCACCATGTATGAAGGAACTTTATTGGAATGTTTGTGGTTGTGTGTTTTGATGACATATTAATCTACAACCGCAATGAAAATGAGCATAGTGATCATATTAGACAAGTCTTGCAAGTGTTACGAGATGCTAATGTATATGGTAATCTTGACAAGTGTACATTTTGAAAACAAAGGTCATATTTATAGGTTATGTAGTCTCTAAATATGGAGTTGAGGTAGATTCGTCTAAAATTGAAGCTATTCAAAATTGGTCTACTCCCATGAATGTGAGTCAAGTACGAAGTTTTCACGGTCTAGCTGGTTTTTTTATAGATGTTTTGTGAAAGACTTTACTACTATTGCTGCACCTATAAATGAACTAACTAAGAAAGGTGTACCTTTTGAGTAGGGCATATATCAAGATCATGCATTTGATGGACTGAAATAATTATTAACTTCTGCAACATTGCTTGCACTACTAGATTTTAATAAGCAATTTGAGATTGAATGTGATGCTAGTGGCATAGGAATTGGTGGTGTGTTGATGAAAGAGGGTCGTCCCATTGGATATCTTTCTAAAGAACTTTCTGGTGCAAAGTTAAACTGTCGTGACTATGATAAAGAATTGTATGAACTTGTTAGATTCCTTGCGGTTTGGCAACATTATTTTTGGCCAAAGGAATTTATCATACATTCTGATCATGAGGCAATGAAATATTTGAAAGCCCAATCTAAGTTTCATAGGCATCTTGCAAAGTGGGATGACTTCATTGAGTCTTTTCTATACATTATCAAACATAAGAAGGGAAACGATAATGTTGTTGTTGATGCTCTATCTAGGAAGAATATGTTGTTAACACAATTGGACATTAAAGTTTCTAGTTTAGAGAGTTTATGTGATTTGTATGCAATTGATCATGATTTTGATGAAGAATATCATTTGCATGATACTGGGAGGGCATTGGATAAATTTCACATCCATGATGGGTATCTGTTTCGTGCTAACAAACTATGTGTTCTAGAGTCGTCGGTCCATTTGTTATTGTTACAGGAATGACATGCTGGAGGTATGATGGGTCACTTTGGGCATGAGAAGATGATACTCATGTTCGCTAACCACTTTTATTGGCCTAAGATGATGTGTTATTTGGACATGTTTGTAATTACATGCATTACTTCAACAAGTCCAAGTCCAAGTTGAAGCCTCATGATTTGTATACACCATTACTTGCACCTACTACACCATGGGAATATATAAGCATGGATTTTGTATTAGGTTTTTGCCTAGAACTAAAAGAGGTCATGATTCTATATTTGTGGTAGTGGATAGATTCTCTAAAATGTCACATTTTATTTCCTGCAAAAAAAGCGACGATGTGTCTCATATTGCTAACCAGTTTTTCAGGGACATCGTGCATGTACATGGACTACCCAAGACGATTGTTTCTAACAGGGATGTAAAGTTCATGAGCTACTTTTGGAAGACAATTTAGGGAAATCTAGGGACAAAGTTACTCTTCAGTACAACTTGTCATCCCCAAAATAATGGTCAAACAGAGGTGGTGAACCGAACACTTTCGACATTGTTGTGAGATATGATCAAGAAGAATCTTACTGAATGGGAGGAGTGTTTATCGCATGTGGAGTTTGCGTATAACTGGGCCGTTCACTCTACCACACAGCTTTGTCCTTTTGACATGGTATATGGATTCAAACCCATTGTGCCACTTGATTTACTGACTCTTCCTATCCAAGAGAGAGTCAATATGGAATCATCGAAGAGAGCAGATTTTGTGAGGAAGATACATGTTAATACGAAAGAGGCTATTGAAAAGAAGGGCAAGAACAATGTTGAAAGATCTAACAAGAAGAGCAAGGAGGTGTTGTTTAACCATTGATATATGGTTTGGGTACATTTTCACAAGGACATATTTCCACATCTACGACATTCTAAACTACTTCCACGTGGTGCAGGTACTTAGAAAGTGATTGCCAAGATGAATGATAATGCCTACAAGATAGATATTCCTCAAGATGTGTTTGGAGGTCTTAGTGATAGTTTCAATGTTCTTGATTTAACACCATATGATGGAGAAGATGTGGGAGCATTGAGGTCAACACATTTTGAATGGGGGAGGAGATGATCAGGACATCCCTACTGACTTGCTATCTCCAACTCCTAATGAAGTTGTCGATGTTGCTGCCAAGGCCAAGTCCAATGAGATCAGGATTGGACCCATTACTAGAGCTTTTGCCAAGCTACTTGAACAACAGGTGAATTCACTCCTTAATGAATCTGATTTTTATATTGATGACAATTTTATACTACCTAAGTCTATGAACTTATGTATGATCAGATTCATTGAAGAAGCAAGCATTGCACGAGGAGGAGGGCTGCTGCAAGAGGAGCCCTACATGATGATCATCCAAGGATGCGTGAGGGAGGATATGGAAGCATGCACACTTGACGAGGAGGAGATCATCAAGAACAATAAGGCGGAGTCGAAGACCCACAGACCGTTCGACGCTTGTATACCGAAATGTCCAGCCCAACCCCACACAACAAGCAGGCGCTAAGGTGGTTGCCATTCAGAGACCGAGATCGGAATCCACTCAGATTCCTGCTGGAAACTTTGAAGTTTCCGATCGGACCTAAATGTTCGGTGGTGCCCACCCGGTATGTCCATCTCATTCCAACCGGAATGTCTGGCCGCCGATGGAACTGTCCCGATCAACTTGTATCAGTCCGAGTCTATCACGACTTGTTTCGGTTTTAGCCGCCCCAGCCGCCCATATAAGCCCTGGGAAGTCCCTTTAGATCTGTTTAGACCACTTTTAAGATGTTTCCAGGTGCAAACCATTGAATTCTCCTTCACCAATTCGTATCAATCTGGTGTTTTATACTACTAAAAGTTTTGTGTGATGTGTTGTTCCATTTGGAATTAGAAGATTGCATCACCTCTTCGTGGTTGGTGCTACATGCGCAAGTGTGTGGAGATGCGAATATACATAGGGTTGGGATCTGTTGCCCTGGCATCAAGAATTGATCGAGAGGTTCATGAGCATCATACTAGTTATCGTCACCAACTATCATCACCTAGCACCCTCGCGTTAGGGTATGACCCTTAGGATGGCTGATCTTTCATGATTTCATGGAGGATTCGTAGTGGAGTGAGGGGGAAGGGGAAGAGGATGAACCCAATGAACACGAACCATGAAGAACACGACGAACTCAAGAAAAAACACACACAAATAAACACAATTGGCTCGCACCGGTGGCTACCGGTCCAATACAATCCTATGGGATTGGTATTGGGCAAGAGAATCTTGACGAGATCGTGATAGCTTCATAAGGGGAACCCAATACAAAGATCTTGTACACTCGAATGCTATTAAGCTATATTCGAGAGGTTTGTGATACTAGGTGCTCCTCATGAAGGAGCATGAGACATGAGACTAACTAGATAGAGATCCTCAAGAGGGAGTCTTCTTATAGCCTAATATCATCTATAGGGTTTACAAATGGAGGGGTGGGGATATATATAGTACAGCCACATAAACAAGGGTATTTTGCGGGATAAAAGATAAGTTCTAGAAGGAGTGGAGAGTGGGTGGGCCGAAGGCCCAGCTGATGACATGCATGCCCACCACTTATGTCGGAGTCTCCGGGGTCATTGGGGCGGAAACTCTAGAACTGGCGGAGACTCCGGATGCGTGACAGGGGCTTGCATATGAGGCTGGATGCAGGCGAGGCAGAGACTCTAGGGTCTCTCGGCCAAAGACTCCGGGGTAGGACAGTGACTCCGGTTTTGAGGCAGAGTTTCCGACTGGCTTTAGGATCTTGCAGCCTTCTAATTCGCGGAGGAAGGCCGGAGACTCCTGTCCTGGAGCCAACTTCGCATGTTAATCTTCCGAGATTGTTGGGAAATTTGTCGGGGCTTTCATACCTGAGTATGGAAAGAGTAGTGTCATGAAATATCAAGCCATTCAGGGGTGTATCGATGTAACACCCTCAGAATCGGCCCTATGCAAGTTTTAGCAATTCCTGCCAAACCCGCATAGAAACGATTCAAAGGTGCCCACCAGGCACTTGCGTGCGGGTGGAAAATGAAGTAATATCATTACACAATAGTCCACGATGGAACCCACAGAACAGATATATACAACAACGACTCCATGAGTCAAGAATATAGATATACAATATAAAGATCCAAATCACCTTTAAAACGATACAGCGTCCGAGTAAGGACAAGATGCAAATTGAGATAAGAGCCCTGAAGAATAACCAATGGCGTCCATAACCCTGCCCAGGCCAAGACGGAAGGGTAACCCTGCTAACGACGTCGATATCAAAACCTGCTTAAACATAAGGGGTGCCGACAAAGGGCAAAGGAAAAAGAGAGCGGTCAGTACTGACGCCATTACACGGCGAGACTAGAATTCGGCGGTCCTCGCCTACATAGGTATGGTGGACTGAAGCGGCTGCATAGCATGCACTAAACAACCTATAGAGACTCAATACAACTGGTAGCTATCAGATAGGGATAAGAAAGACCTATTCGGATCCAACCTGAAACTATCACCAAGCATACCCATCCTGGTATTTCCCCCTCGAGACCAAAAGAGGAAGTCAACCGAGGAACTCACACAGTTGACAGTTTTATTCATTCCGTTATAGTTGCAGCAATTACGAGTCAGATATAGATAGCATGAGTCATCCTGATATAATAAGCGTAAGGCGCTTTAGTTAACCATTCCGTTGTAGTTGTAGTACTTACTAGTCAGATACATATAGCATGAGGCATCCCAAAACCCAGCAGTTGTTGGTACTTTTATTTAGCCATTCTGTTGTAGTGAAGCTAATTACTAGTCATTATAAAGTCAAATTTAAAGCACTACTTTAGTTATAGTTGTCTATGATCGAGATACTGTGCTCCAAGTCGTCCATAACCGCAGACACGGCTTTCAGAAAGTTTTACCCTACAGGGGGCACAAATAGCAACACACGCACGATCAACCTCGAGAAAAACCAAATGAAAACCCAATGAGGCATCACGACAGAACATTCGCAAGATTCATATTTGATTTCAGGGGGCCACCCCACCAAGCTACCCGCGACGAAGTTGGCCGGCTCTGAGATGGACCCAGAGGTTTGTGACAATGGCTGTAAATGACTGGGAACCCGAAAGTGTGACTGGGCTTGTCGATACCGCGAAAACATTCCACATTTGTACCTAAATAGTACAGGCGCTCCACGCGCAATCGTAAATTAAGCAGTAAAGCACGGCATAAGTACATGATAGTAATAAAGCCCCAAACTAGTTTGTGGCCCCAAGGAATTAAATATGACTCAAGCTAGGGTTAGGGGGATTCATGGTCCCACATGCGGATAGTGCGAATATTCAAAGAATAGATATCAAGTACTCAGGGTCCTACAGGACACAAGTGGACGGTTAAAAACCAAATAACATCTATTGTCAACTTGTGCCTCTGCATTATTTACCTACTTTAATTTTAGTTATTAAACGGTAATTAAAGCCATGATCATATCCAGTATTAAACATGCGATATTACTCCAACAATTGTGGAAGATCGACGACGCGACACATCACCTGCGCAAGAAACTACGACTCGCAAGGCCGACTAACTACCAAACAACAGGTAATAGGATGTGTCCATGGCAATATAAGGGCTGCAGGGAAGTATAACGGGGTACGGAATCTATAGCATCGCAACACAGATAGCAATAGATCAACAGGAGGAAATTGTAACATCCCAAAAATATTAAACTAGAATCATCAAACTCTATGCATCAAAATTAGGGTTAACAAAAAATTTTCTAAATAAAAATATGAAAGCATGCATGTGTGTATGCATCCCATTTTGAATTCTTTTGAATTGCCTTGTTTATGTGTTTCTTTGCTTGTGAAAGGATTCTTAGGTGAAATAAACATCATCTAGACAATCCCCACACTTTTCCCAAAGACAAATAAATCAAAACAAACAAAATAAGGGAATGGTCATTTTGACCAATTTAACTCCCATGCCTACTTTGGCTGTCTCTAACTTTCAGAACTTAACAGAAACTTGTTTGGATCTTTGCACCCCTTGATAGTACTCATAACAAAGTATCTAGGCCCACCTTATGATCATCTAGAAACATTCAAATGCATAGTTTAAATGACAGTTTAAAATTGAATCTTTATCATATGGGAAGATCCCACATTTTCAAAAACCACTCAAACAAGCTCAACTTTCAAAACCCAAGCATATACAGACTCACCAGCACCTACCTAGCACACCCACCAAAAATCTTTTCAAAATTCAAAACATGAATTCATGCGGCCATTTCATCAAACACCTTGTAGATGCAAATCAAATAAAATCCAAACACTATTTGGAGTAGTGATTTGAGCCTCACTTGTTCCCTCTCTAGTTGCAACTAGGCTTTAGTAGATCATCTAGCTCATTTGTAAACATCTAGCACCACTGTAAGCTTGGCAATGTCATCAATGGTGAACAGCCGAAGCTACCCATGCCACCCCAGTGTAGATATCAAGCTAGGATAGGAACTAGCCGTTCCAACCTTGTCTGGGATATCACCCATGCCTCACCGCCCCCTCTCGAATAGCCCTGCCTGGAAGACATCGACGGAGCACCACCCGAGCCCGGCGCTGTCGTTCACGACCGACCAGCGGCGTGGCGAAAGCGCGCCGCCGCACGCCCGTAGAACGCCATGCCTGTCGCTTCGCCGCTGCATACGCCGATCACCACCGTCCAGAGACCGCCGTCCCGTCACGCCCCATGCCTCACAGCCACCGCTCGCCGTCGAAGACGCCGCCTCTGCCGCGCAGAGCATCACATGTTCCAAACGGCTTTCCATCGCCCCTACACGCGCATTAAAGCCATAGAGCATCGCTAGGATACCACCGATCAATCGCCACCGCCGGCCATGCCTCTAGCTGCCCGTAGCCATGTCGCCACCGTCGCCTGCCCATCCCGTTCGGTCTCATCGTCGAGACTATAAATAGAGACCTCCCCCGCTCAAACTCTTCACACCATCTCACTCCCCTCTCCTCACTGATCGTTCCACCCCTTTCCCGGAGCAAGGTGAGCAACGCATCGCCGGAATTTGGCTGGAGAAGGCTGCCTCTGGAGAAGAAGGGCGCCTTCGATTTCATCCACCCCAGGAGAAGCTACCGGTACCAGGAGGTTCGCCGTCATCGACTTCGTCGTTCACCCGCCTCGCCGACCCTCGCCTGAGCCCCGGTGAGCCCCCGACGACCCCCACCTGCCATGTTAGGTTTCTTTCTCGCCATTACCGACGTGGGACGATGAGTAATGTACTGCTCGATTAGACTTAGATCGTAAGTGATGAGATTGCCCATCTTAACCGCATTTAAAGAGCCACTGAATGGTGGAACCCCCCTGGCAGTTGAGCCCCGCGCCTCGGAGTGACACCGGGCCGGCCCATTATCGTTTCCCGCACAGCCCAATCATTTGAATTTAACTTTTTCCATTTTAATTCAAACACAGTTCTATACCTAGTTTCAAAAATCAACCCAGCTCGATTTAGTGGACCAAATTGAATGAAACCAATTTTGTTAGAAAGATATTGAAATGCTTAATCAAAGCACGTTGGATTCAAATCATTTGAATCTATAGATCAACCTTGGTAAAAATAACAAGGCAGAACCTTTTCTGCATTCAAACATTTTTCAAATTTAAACCATAATAGCTTTTGAGTTGATTCGAACTCTCAAAAATCACATTTAATCATACCTTTCAGAATATATAAAAACATTTGGGTTTACTTATAGAAATAATGTTCAAGTAATAAAAGAATGCCACATAGGCATTTCTAGCCACTTTATTTAAGTAAAATAAAAGGTTAAACCTTATTAAATTGTGACACCACTTTAAATCAAACTCCCATATACTGAAATGTGTGGTGATGACATGTGTCAACATGATCCCGTGTTTTGCTTGGAGAATATTAAATCTTAAGTAGTTTTTCAATGAGTAGAAATTACTTTTCTAAAAATAAAAGAATTTAAACCAAGCTTTAATCTTGTAATGTTAGTGATGATGCTAGATCATCTATATAACCCCTTTGTGTGATGATTGAAAGTAGTTAAGTATTGTTTGGTGATTGTGTACCTCGTATTTATTCATAGACGCTAGTACCGACCAAGGATACGAAGAGGAAGGAGGATACTACGAAGAAGAAGCCAAGGAGAACTTCAACCACTGCTCTGCACAAGGCAAGCTTATACTGATACTTGTGCAAGCTAACACTTGCAAGATACTATACCTATGCAAGCAAATACTTGCTTGTTACCATGCCAACTATATGCCTTAAGCATATATGATCATAACCACTTGATAAACCAATCCTAGTTTTACTTACAAGCTTTATACTTTATTTCTTTATCAAAGCTATTACTTAGAGTTTACTTAAGTGAATTGTAGATACTAGAAAGATAATTGAAGGTTGCATAAAGAGCATAAAATTTGGCCTAAGCTAGATAATCTTTATGTCATCCTAAGGCATGAGATTGAACTTAGTTAAACTCCACTAGTTTACCACCCCTCATTAGTACTTACCCCCACTTGTAGATGCTAGTGCTAAGCATAAAACTTGATAAACTTAGATGGGAATACTTGGTGGAAAAATGGTTATGAAAACCTTGGAATGATGGATCATTCTATTGAAATGTTTTGGACATGTGTTTCCGAACACCAGATGATTTATGGTGATGAAAATGTTGAGGCATGAGCCTTAGCCCTTTATAAAATTGATGGTTATCTGGATGCGATACCATTCCAATTTTACCGTACAACCACAATACCCGAGAATTGGGTAGGGCTTGACTGGAAGCTTATATACCTTAGTATTGGTTCCCTCATGGCCAAGGTCTGAGCTGAGGCTACCTTGTGAAGATTGTTCACCTGTGCAGTACCCAAGATGACAGTTGGTCATGGTTGGGAGGCCAAACTCATAGGAGAGGTGCTTATACTAGGGTGTGTAATTGAAAGGTTAGGATTGATTATCCGCATACTGAGTATGGTGAATTCATGATTTGTTCCTGACGGATGTATTGAATGTTGTGGTGAAAGTGTACAATCTCTGTAGAGTGTCAAACTATTCGAATAGCCGCGTACGCGGTTATGGATAGTTGGAGTGGCCATACTGTTCCCCCGTCAGATGTTTTCAAAATGACTTTTAAAACGAACTGAGACTTTGACTTGACCACAACAGAGTTGTGATATGAAATACAAGTTCCCACTTAGGTGTTATAAAATTTCAACTAGCTTTTCTTGCTTCTGAACTTAGTAGATGTAAATCTTGCTTTTTGCAAAACAACCATAGAGCTTAGTGTCCTACTACCAAAAATCCCCCTTCACTTGTTAGTATTAGTTTGCGAGTACTTAAAGAGTACTCATGGCTTTTTCCCTGGCTATTCCCGTGGCCAGACTATGAAGAGGAGTACCTGGAGGATGGACCCCAGGAAGGTTACGACAACTAGGATCATCTCCCATCGTCAGCATTGCCTGTGACCCCGAAGATGGAGCTTCGCCTACGCTACTGTTATTATTACGTATTTCCGCTAGTTGAGTTGTATTAAGAACTGGATCATGAGATCCTTATTTGTGTAAGACCTTATGTACGATTTGTAATGGATGATGTACTGTGGTATCCAATTCTGTTATGTCTCGCAAAAATGGTAATCCTGGTATTGCGATGTATGGCATAACAGGCATCTGGATTAAAAATCCGGGTGTTGACAGAAATAAAGACTATAAATGTAAAATAGGTAGAAAGGGGGAGAATGCTCGCCTGAAAAACACAGTCGAAGGTTCATAACCGAAGAACTTGTAAGCTCACAACACCTCATCATCCTATCCGGAAAGAAGCAAAACACTAAAAGGAACAAGCGATGCAGCAATTATTACTAATACGGAAGAATCGGCATGATCATGATATGATGCATGATATAACAAGTTAAACATGCAAACCATGTATAAAAGGTCTTAGAGGCATATCACATTGATGATATAGCATTCGTGAGGCATTATTAATAAGAAATAATTAGTTCCCAATTTTATTTATCATGTTTTCCTTGCATAAACAATACTGATTATAAAACTGCTCTTAATGCATGATGCAAATGATAACATGAATATCATGGTTGGAGTGGTCTCGTCGCGCTGATCGATTTAGACATATCATTTGTCGAATTCGGAGTTACGGATTTAAAGTTATATAATAATTAAGAAAAAAGCTATTTATTATCATTTATTAATTTAGAAATTTTAAAATGTTCAATTGATATTATAAATAGCATAAACAGATTCCTCACATTTTTCTGATTCAAAAACATATATTACTTGTATTATTTGAATTTGTGAATTTAAAATATTATTTAAGTCAAAATTATTAAAAAGGGGCCAAAGTCAAAGGTTGGACTAGTTGACCCAGATTTGGAAATATTTGAATATGCATTTGAATTCATATTGAAAAACTAAACATATTTCATTTTAAGTGTTTATTCAAATTCGAAATACTTCAAAAGTTATGAATTATTTAAACTAAAACCAATTTCTGATTTTTAATTGAATTTAGGTTAGCTCTGAAACTTTTCTCACTCTGGTTTGAGATACCCTAGTCAATTGCAGGTGGGGACAGGAGGTGTTGGGGCCACGCCCGCACGGGTTGGGAAGAGTAAAACTCCAGGGGCTTAAACAGAAAATGTGCTGGACGGTTCTCTGACGAAACTGAGATTTGATCCGCGAAAACTGCTAGCTGGAACGATTTTGCGAGGAGGTTGGCGAGCAAATGGTGAGGATTTTTGGCATGCCACAAAAATAAGAGTTGTAGAGGGGATCAAGAGATTAAACCTTTGTCAAGGAACCTTCTACGGATATGGGATGTATCACTCGGAAACGTGTCGTGAACAGAGAGGATTCAGCCGGTTAACTGTCGAACGAAAACAGCCGATCTGCCGTGATGAACAGCCGATTTTGGGAGAGGATTGCCAGCGATGTAGAGATCCGTTTGAGGTGTGGTTTTCTCCTGATGACAGAGGGAAGGACCAAAACTGATTATAGTTAAGGAAGGTTCACCGGAGGAGCTATTGTTTCGCCGGAAAAAGAAACAGAGAACAGAGGTGCTACGAGGCACTCGGCTTCAGACTGCGTGCGTGCGTGCCTGGCCAGGGTGAGCGGGAGCGCGTACGACATCAGTGAGGCAATGTTGGGGCAGCATGGCGATGGAGGCATACTGCAGGGAGTAGAGGGCGCCGAGGCGAAGTGGTAGGGCACGCTGGCGAAGTCGACGACGTCGACAACGTCAGCAAGCGGCGGATCGAGACGGCGGCCACGGCGGAGGACGCGAAGAGAGGGAGAGGCATGGAAGTGTACAGAGGAGGGGAACGCTCACCATGGTTGTTGGCAGGGTGACAAAGTCGGAGGCTAGTGGTGCCGGCTTCAGAAAAGAGGCGGCCGACGACGAGCTTCCACACCTCTTGTTCATGGCGGAAGTAAAGCACGTGGTCAAGGACAGAGATGACAGGATCGACAGGGAGATGGCAGGAATGGAACGGGTGCCTCACCAGGAAGGTCGCTGGCATACTCGACGGGGATCCAGCTCTTCAAGGAGGTGGCGTGGTGAAGTTCGCCCATCGCTACTCTCTTCGTGCTCTTGAGGATATTTGCAGCAGAGACGAAAAAATCAAAGGGGAAGAGACAGGGGTAGCAGCGGCACTGAAGTGGGAAGGGAATAGGGTTGATGGGATGCTACCTTGGCGTTATATCATCCTGGGGAAGCGCGCTCGATCGTTCATCTCTCGGACAGCGACAGGCGAAGGAAGGGATCTTCTGCCGTACCGAGCAGGAAGACGGCAGGGAACTGCCTCCCCTTCTTGTGCTAGATGGGCCAAGGAGGAGGGAATAGGAGGAGGCCAAGATTGGCCCGGGTTGGCTTGTGGGCTGGGCTGTTGCGCTAGGTAAGGTGGGGTTGCTGGCCTCTCTCTATTTTCTTCATTTTCTGCTTTGCTTTTATTTATTTGTTATTTGTTTCGATTTCAAATAAGCAAAAGAATTCAAACCATTCTGATCTTTTATAGGGATTTTGAACAAGCGGTTTTGGCAAATAAAAGAGGGACAAGATGGAATGATACAATGGGGCAAAATATGCACACAACAATATTAGTCTTGGGCATTTTACAAGATATGGGATTTAGGGTTTTAAAAAATGAATAAAACCATTTGGGAAATATGGAACCCTAGCAAGTGGGTTCTCTCTTGTAGAAAACAAATATAGATATACAAAGTAGGTAGAGAGTGATGCGATAGCAAGCATCAACAAACAATACAAAATGCAGGCAAGGTTTAATATGATGCTCAAATGCAATGTGGTATGATGATATGAGCATGGTATTATGATGATGCACAAAAAAACGATTTTCTAGTAGTGGTTTTCCCCGAGGTGCTACAATTCGACACCACTAACAATGGATCTCGCCCTCGAGATCCGCCACCTAGTACGGGGGAAAAGGTTGACGATCTGGATCTTCTCGCTTTGTGGAGATCCTTGCGACACCACTAACAAGGATTCTTCCTACATCTTGAAATCGGCGACACCACCAACAAGGTTCGTTGTCCATGATCCTCGATAGAACACTCCGGAGAAGTAAAGATGAAGGTCGAGGTCTTAAAAGATAAGGCCACCTCTAACTTCTATAGAAAGAGTAAAAATTGCATCGATCCACCATTCAATGTGCAAAAGCGAATGATAAGAGTAGTGGTATGGTCGCGACTCCATCCCGCACTCAAAGCATTACTCTGTACACGAACAGACGGATTATGCAACCAACCCTAGGAATTTAGATTGAAGATCTCGACAAACGAGGTTCGGCCAACAAGGAGGGATACAAGCTCTTCATCAGATCTAATGTGGATGATGTCGTCGTGCAGAAACACACCGGATGGTACAAAGAAAATATTTTAGTGAATTTTGGTGCACTAAAAGGTACAACAGATGAAAACTTCATCAGACAGCATGAAGACCGGATGTCGAAGCACCGTTACAAGAGGAAGGAAGCGAAACCCTGAAGGTATGACAGAAACCCAACCACGAGAAATCCTGGACTCAAATAAAAGATAAGGGGGTAGATTCAAAACACGCGAAGGTAAGAGGAGAATAGCAGAGGGGTAAGGAGTAAAAACAGACCTAATCAGATTTATCTAAACGATTTTCCAAAATAGTTTTGACACTCTACAACGTCCATTAGCTAGGTTATCCTACATGATGGACCAATGAGGTATCGTAACTGCTGAGCTTTGATACCACTCTGTAACACCCTCAGAATCAGCCCTATGTAAGTTTTAGCAATTCCCGCCAAACCCGCATAGAAACGATTCAAAGGTGCCCACCAGGCACTTGCGTGCGGTTGGAAAACGAAGTAATATCATTACACAATAGTCCACGATGGAACCCACGAAACATATATATACAACAACGATTCCATGAGTCAAGAATACAGATATACAATACAAAGATCCAAATCACCTTTAAAACGATACAGCGTCCGAGTACGGACAAGATGCAAATTGAGATAAGAGCCCTGAAGAATAACCAATGGCGTCCATAACCCTGCACAGGCCAAGCCGAAAGGGTAACCCTGCTAATGACGTCAATCTCAAAACTTGCTTAAACAAAAGGTGTGCCAACAAAGGGCAAAGGAAAAAGAGAGCGGTCAGTACTGAGACCAGTACACGGCGAGACTAGAATTTGGCGGTCCTCGCCTACACAGGCATGGTGGACTGAAACGGCAACACGGCATGCACTAAACAACCTATAGAGACTCAATACAACTGGCGGCTATCAGATAGGGATAAGAAAGACCTATTCGGATCCAACCTGAAACTATCACCAAGCATACCCATCCTGGTATTTCCCCCTCGAGACCAAACGAGGAAGTCAACCGAGGAACTCATACAGTTGGCAGTTTTATTCATTCCGTTATAGTTGTAGAAATTACGAGTCAGATATAGATAGCATGAGTCATCCTGATATAATAAGCAGTGGGCAGTTTTAGTTAACCATTCTGTTGTAGTTGTAGTACTTACTAGTCAGATACATATAGCATGAGGCATCCCAAAACCCAGCAGTTGTTGGTACTTCTATTTAGCCATTCCGTTATAGTGAAGCTAATTACTAGTCATTATAAAGTCAAATTTATAGCACTACTTTAGTTATAGTTGTCTATGATTGAGATACTGTGCTCCAAGTCGTCCATAACCGCGGACACGGCTTTCAGAAAGTTTTACCCTCCAGGGGGGCACAAATAGCAACACACGCACGATCAACCTCGAGAAAAACCAAATGAAAACCCAACGAGGCATCACGACAGAACATTCGCAAGATTCATATTTGATTTCAGGGGGCCACCCCACCAAGCTACCCGCGACGAAGGTGGCCGGCTCCGAGACGGACCTAGAGGTTTGTGTCAATGGTTGTAAACGACTGGGAACCCGAAAGTGTGACTGGGCTTGTTGATACCGCGAAAACATGCCATATTTGTACCTAAACAGTACAGGCGCTCCACGCGCAATCGTAAATTAAGCAGTAAAACATGGCATAAGTACATGATAGTAATAAAGTCCCAAACTAGTTTGTGACCCCAAGGAATTAAATATGACTCAAGCTAGGGTTAGGGGGATTCATGGTCCCACATGCGGATAGTGCGAATATTCAAAGAATAGGTATCAAGTACTCGGGGTCCTACGGGACACAAGTGGACGGTTAAAAACCAAATAACATCTATTGTCCACCTGTGCCTCTACATTATTTACCTAATTCAATTTTAGTTATTAAACGGTAATTAAAGCCATGATCATCTCCAATATTAAACATGCGACATTACTCCAACAACTGTGGAAGATCGACGGCGCGAAACATCACCTGAACAAGCAACAACGACTCGCAAGGCCGACTAACTACCAAACAACAGGTAATAGGATGTGTCCATGGCAATATAAGGGTTGCAGGGAATTATAACGGGATACGGAATCTATAGCATCGCAACACAGATAGCAATAGATCAACAGGAGGAAATAAAGTGTATAAATATAAAATAGATAGAAAGAGGGAGAATGCTCGCCTAAAAAACACAGCCGAAGGTTCATAACCGAAGAACTTGTAAGCTCACAACACCTCATCGTCCTATCCGAAAAGAAGCAAAACACTAAAATGAACAAGCGATGTAGCTATTATTAGTAATGCGGAAGAATCGGCATGATCATGATATGATGCATGATATAACAAGTTAAAGATGTAAACCATGTAGAAAAGGTCTTAGAGGCATATCACATTGATGATATTGCATTCGTGAGGCACTATTAATAAGAAATAATTAGTTCCCAATTTTATTTACCATGTTTTCCTTGCATAAACAATACTGATTACAAAACTGCTCTTAATGCATGATGCAAATGATAACATGGATATCATGGTTGGAGTGGTCTCGTCGCGCTGATCGATTTAGACATATCATTTGTCGAATTCGGAGTTACGGATTTAAAGTTATGTAATAATTAAGAAAAAAGCTATTTATTATCATTTATTAATTGAGAAATTTTAAAATGTTCAATTGATATTATAAATAGCATAAACAGATTCCTCACATTTTTCTGATTCAAAAACATATATTACTTGTATTATTTGAATTAGTGAATTTAAAATATTATTTAAGTCAAAATTATTAAAAAGGGGCCAAAGTAAAAGGTTGGACTAGTTGACCTAGATTTGGAAATATTTGAATATGCATTTGAATTCATATTGAAAAACTAAACATATTTCATTTTAAGTATTTATTCAAATTCGAAATACTTCAAAAGTTATGAATTATTTAAACTAAAACCAATTTCTGATTTTTAATTGAATTTAGGTTAGCTCTGAAACTTTTCTCACTCTGGTTTGAGATACCCTAGTCAATTGCAGGTGGGGACAGGAGGTGTTGGGGCCACGCCCGCGCGCTGGCATCAGGACGCTGACACGTGTGCAGAAGGGAGGACCACCGGTTGGGAAGAGTAAAACTCCAGGGGCTTAAACAGAAAATGTGCTGGACGGTTCTCTGACGAAACTGAGATTTGATCCGCAAAAACTGCTAGCTGGAACGATTTTGCGAGGAGGTTGGCGAGAAAATGTTGAGGATTTTCGGCATGCCACAAAAATAAGAGTTGTAGAGGGGATCAAGATATTAAACCTTTGTCAAGGAACCTTCTACGGATATGGGATGTATCACTCGGAAACGTGTCGTGAACAGAGAGGATTCGGCCGGTTAACTTTCGAATGAAAACAACCGATCTGCCGTGACGAACAGCCGATTTTGGGAGAGGATTGCCAGCGATGTAGAGATCCGTTTGAGGTGTGGTTTTCTCCTGATGACAGAGGGAAGGACCAAAACTGATTCTAGTTAAGGAAGGTTCACCGGAGGAGCTATTGTTTCGCCGGAAAAAGAAACAGAGAACAGAGGTGCTGCGAGGCACTCGGCTTCAGACTGCGTGCGTGCGTGCCTGGCCAGGGTGAGCGGGAGCGCGTACGACATTACTGAGGCAATGTTGGGGCAGCATGGCGATGGAGGCATACTGCAGGGAGTAGAGGGCGCCGAGGCGAAGTGCTAGGGCACGCTGGTGAAGTCGACGACGTCGACAACGTCAGCAAGCGGCGGATCGAGACGGCGGCCACGGCGGAAGGACGCGAAGAGAGGGAGAGGCATGGAAGTGTACAGAGGAGGGGAACGCTCACCATGGTTCTTGGCAGGGTGACAAAGTCGGAGGCTAGTGGTGCCGGCTTCAGAAAAGAGGCGGCCGACGACGATCTTCCACACCTCTCGTTCATGGCGGAAGTAAAGCAGGTGGTCAAGGACAGAGATGACAGGATCGACAGGGAGATGGCAGGAATGGAACGGGTGCCTCACCAGGAAGGTCGCTGGCATACTCGACGGGGCTCCAGCTCTTCAAGGATGTGGCGTGGTGAAGTTTGCCCATCGCTACTCTCTTCGTGCTCTCGAGGATATTTGCAGCAGAGACAAAAAAAAGCAAAGGGGAAGAGACAGGGGTAGCGGCGGCGCTGAAGTGGGAAGGGAATAGGGTTGATGGGACGCTACCTTGGCGTTATATCGTCCTGGGGAATCGCGCTCGATCGTTCATCTCTCGGACAGTGATAGGCGAAGGAAGGGATCCTCTGCCGTACTGAGGAGGAAGACGGCAGGGAACTGCCTCCCCTTCTTGGGCTAGATGGGCCAAGGAGGAGGGAATAGGAGGAGGCCAAGATTGGCCCCAGTTGGCTTGTGGGCTGGGCTGTTGCGCTAGGTAAGGTGGGGCTGCTGGCCTCTCTCTATTTTCTTCATTTTCTGCTTTGCTTTTATTTATTTGTTATTTGTTTCGATTTCAAACAAGCAAAAGAATTCAAACCATTCTGATCTTTTATAGGGATTTTGAACATGTGGTTTTGGCAAATAAAAGCGGGACAAGATGGAATGAGACAATGGGGAAAAAGATGCACACAACAATATTAGTCTTTTGCATTTTACAAGATATGGGATTTAGGGTTTTAACAAATGAATAAAACCATTTGGGAAATATGGAACCCTAGCAAGTGGGTGCTCTCTTGTAGAAAACAAATATAGATATACAAAGTAGGTAGAGAGTGATGCGATAGAAAGCATCAACAAACAATACAAAATGCAGGCAAGGTTTAATATGATGCTCAAATGCAATATGGTATGATGATATGAGCATGGTATTATGATGATGCACAAAAAACGATTTTCTAGTAGTGGTTTTCTCCGGGGTGCTACAATCGAAGTAAAAGGAGGCGAGGAGCGAGTTAACCTTGTCTTGTAGGAGTTTGGCTCGGGCACGAGTCATTGGACCACTTGGAGGACTTGGAGGTGAGGATGTAGGAGAGTTTGTAGGATTGGCTGCATCAGATCCCCCCCTTGGGAAAGAGTCGTCCTCGACTCTCCATTGTCTTGGTGTTCATCAACTCCATGAAAGGGTGTGAGGTCTACCACATTGAATGTATTGCTTACGAGGTACTTTGATGTGGGGATGTCGATCACGTAGGTACTATTATTGATCTTCTTTATGACTTTGAAGGGGTCGTCTCCCCTTGGCTTGTGCTTGGAGTCACGCTCATGTGGGAAGGGGTCTTTTCGTAAGTGGATCCACACGAGGTCACCTTCTTGAAAGACCATCTCCTTCTTGTTCTTGTTGATCCTTGATGCTTGACGAAGAACTTGTTGCTCGATAGTAGCTCTTGTCTCCTCATGTAGTTTCTTCATGTCTTGGACAGACTTGTCGATGTCCATGTTTGTGCGTTCATGAAGGGGTAGAGGCAGTATGTCGTGCACGGTCATGGGCTCTAATCCGTAGACAACCATGAATGGACTCTTGTTTGTTGTAGAGTGCTTGGCGCGGTTGTAGGCTAAATCGGCGTGGGTAATGCACTCTTCCTAATCTTTTAGGTTCTTCTTGATCAATACTGGAGGAGAGCCCCAAGGCTTCGGTTGACGACTTTGGTTTGACCATCGATTTGAGGGTGCGAACTGGACGATAAGAGGATCTTAACACCAAGCTTGGCCATGACCGTCTTCCACAAGTAACTCATAAATTTGACCTCACGATACGAGACAATGGTTCTTGGGACACCATGAACACTTACAATTTCCTTGAATTTTTTTTGCCACATGTGAAGCATCATTGGTATTATGGCATGTAATGAAATGTGCTATTTTCGAGAAGCCAAAAAACTCATGACCCTTCATAATGAAATCAATTACATGCCATCCAAACTTAGAACTCTGATCTGGATTAACAGCTTTGGGATGATTTTAGCAATTTCCTCAGCTCTAGGATATGGCTCCTCAACCTATTTTGCATAAATAATTCATCTGGTCTATGTTGTTGGAGTTCTGCATGACGCCTTAATCCCACCTCTGTGTCTAAGGAATAGCATTTTCTTCTTTTCTTTATTATTCATGGGAACATGTAAAGTTAGCAATCGAAATTTAGCTATGGTTGTCCCTGAAACTTTTGCGGCATTGCCAATGGGAATTTGCACTATGTACGAGTGATCCCTCCCTATATGGATACCTTAGATGTGTGCCTACAAAATGACCAGGGAATTGACTGATCAATATGAGATGACTCACAAACACAAACGAATATGCTTCCGCACTAGTAGCAAAAGTAGTCGTTGTAGTTTTTCCAGCACCACTCACCTGTGATGGCATGGATAAAGAAGCATGATATTTCCCGAGAAGATGAACTGAATTCTAGATTAGCAGGACTAGAGAAGCGAACGTAGAAAGCCTTTTCTCCCGGTAAGTCAGTCAGTATATCCTTCCCTACCCTACCCGCATGAAATGACAGATGGTGGAGCTGGCCGATGTCTTGAGCAACAAATAATGGTTTATTGGGCAGTGAGGGTCTTTCCAATAGAATTAGCCAGAACAGAGAAAGGAAATGTACCGGCTTTAAAAGCGCTCATCCCTTGCTTGTTTCTTTCGCCATGCTATCCTCATTCTAAAAAGGGTGTGTTAGAGCGAGGGCTGGCAGAGCACAATGTTGATCAAACAGTCCGGGATACTCGCCGCTTCAATGTTTGAGCAAGGGTTGTTGCCCTAAAGAGCAGAAAACCTTTGCTGACACAGAAGCACCCAGAAGTAGACGAAAAAAATCGGACAAAGATGTTAATAGAAATTTCTTCAACTGCGCCCGAGGCTCTAGAGGCCTTGTTGGGGTTGAAAATCCAATCATCCGAGGTGGAATGATTTGGTTATATTCAAAGAAATGCTTCAAATTCGTTTTAATTCAAAGAAAAAGTATACCGCATAGAAGAGGGGCTCTCATGAAAATGAGAGAACCGTGAAATCATGTCCCAAAAGGAGGTACTAGTTCTCCCATAAAGAGAAACTTCCGTATCCAAAAAATTAGTGAGTCAGGGCTTCACAAGTGATTCATCAAGGGGAGCAACCAGACAGAGTATAGGGGAGAAACCATTCTTCCCTGTAGACTCCTATGGGTATTTTACTTCCACCAATTTCCGAGTAAAAAAGTTTAGTGGAAACACCACCATTCGAAAGAATGAGCACCTGTCATGCATGGAAGTTTTTGCTGGCGGTCTGATTTCGTAGAGGACCAAGAACCTCCAATTCCCCTCCTATTGATCCTGGTACGGAAACTGAAGTTATCCAAACTGAGCACTTACCGTCAACAGGAGAACCCGAGTGAAACTAGATAAGAGTTTGCTTTTGAAATATGACAATGGCAAGTCTCAATAAATTGTCATTAGATCAATAGTAAATAGGTGATTGCTTTGCGTATTGCAGATCAAGCACACAACATAATGCTCTTTCTTAGATCAACTATATCAGGCCTATGGTCCATCCAAGGACAAAGTTGTAATCAACGCCTTTCTTAGATCTTTAGATTGATAGAATTCGTCATACATGCTTAGCCATCTCGCCCGAGGGACCCTTCTCCATAGTCCCTGCATTTCTAGTTCCGGCTAACCAAGGCATGATGACCCACAAGTATAGGGGGTGTATCGTAGTACTTTCGATAAATAGGAGTGTCAATCCCAACGAGGAGAAGAAGGTGTTGACTAGTGGTTTGGATTAGGAATTCTTTGTAAATACTTAGCAAACGGATTTTTAGGGTTTTTTGATAATGCAAAGAAATAAAGTGCGAGTAAATAAAAGACAATAATAATAATTGAAACAAGTGTGAAAATCCTTTTTTTAGCAAAGGACAAGCCGGTTGTATTACTTATGAGGACGAAACGTTCCCGAGGACACATGGGAATACTATCAAGTGCTTTCACTTCATATAGTTGATTAATCTTATTTGGTTGGGTAAGTGTTGTGTGGGTGAACCTATGCTTGGACTAATACATACCTTTGATTATTCCCTTTGCAAGCATCCACAACTAGAAGAAAGTAATTAAGATAAAAACCTAACCACAACATTAAACTCTGAGATCCTACACTCCCTTATGCAAAGGTTTCCTAACGGGGGTTCAGGTTTCTGTCACTCCGGCAACCCCACAATTAGTAGCCAAATACACAATGCATTCCCCTAGGCCCATAAATTGTAAAGTATCATGTAGTCGACGTTCACATGACACCACTAGAAGAATAACACCACAACTTAAATATCAAACCATTGAATATTACTTCAACACAACTCCACTACTAACAACATGACTTCTCCCATGTCCTCAAGAACTAAACGAATCTACTCATGAGACATCATATGGATCAAGATCAGAGATGATATAATGATAAATAACAATCTGAACATGAAAAATAATTCAATGGTTCCACTCAAAAGCATCAACTACAAAAGTAATCAACACCGGGAAAGTTCCCCCTAAGAACTATGCAAGATTCAACCCAATTTCTTACGGTGGGATGGACTGGCGGTGATGGTGCTAGTGGAGATGATGGTGAAGAATAAGATGATACCGATGAAGTCTTGCTTGATGATAGTGCTGATGGAAACGATCTCCCCTCTCTAGGAAGGAATTTCCCTGGCATAATTCAGCCTGCCAGAGAGCTCTTTCTCTCTCTGTAGTTTCCACCCTGCAGAGGCGGCGTAATCTTTCTGTGGTCGCTCCCCGAGTCTTAGGGTTTCGGGGGGATGATATAGGCGAAAGGGCGATGCTAGAGGTGGGCCAGGGTATCCACACCACCTGGTGGCGCGGCCCAGGAGGGCCCACGCCAGGGAGTGGTGTGGGCCCCCTGTGGCCCATCTCCACTTACCCTTCTACCTTCCTTAGTCTTCTGGAAAAATAGGGATTTCCATATATTTTTTGATCTTCGTGAATATTTTATCTGGACACCGCTTTTCCATCAAAATCCTGACTCCGACAGTTCATCCTCCAAAAGTCATCCAACATGCAAAATAGATGAAATAACATAAGTATCACATCTTAATATGAAATATATCAATGAATAATAGCAAATTATGATATAAAATAGTGATGAAAAATGGACGTATCAATCCCCCAAGCTTAGACCTCGCTTGTCCCCAAGCAAAAGCTGAACTCACTAAACATGACCTCATGTTTATGGAGTGAAGTGTCAACAAAAAGAATACAGACAAGAAGCATCACAAGTCATAATAGAAAACAACTCACCATTATATAACTTATCTTGCAACGAGTATGTCAGTCACAATAGAGATACATAAAGAAAATCATAATTGGTAATGGCAAACTTTGTTCTTGGTCAGATAATAGTTGACAAATCATACTTAGTTTTCAAGCAAAGCTTTTATAATGAAGTTTATAAAGAAGGAATCTTTTGTTCAAACATAAAGGTCTTTTCACAATGATAGCTTTAGAAGTAATATTCATTCAGATAAGAGCAATGTGGAAAACAAGGAAGATAAGAAACAAGATTGAATAAATCATCATATGAATGATTGAATCACAACAACTCAAATGCTTGCTGGAGGTAGAAAGGAATAGGTTTACTATCTCAACTAAGAAGTAAAAGATAGGCCCTTCGCAGAGGGAAGCAGGGATTTCAAGTTTCATAAAGAGCTTCCAAAATATTATGGTACTTACTAGCTTTGAGTTCTCATTGCCCCTATCATAAGCATCTTAAGGTGATTAAGGTTAAAGTGAACAAACATGAAGTGTATGCTTGACAAATCATAAGTTGTCAATCTCATGTCCCTTGAGTACGAGGGCCATTCCTCATGCTACTCAACTTTAGTCACAAGCAAGTTCTTTTCATTGCAAGTATATGTGTATCATAGAGAACCTCCAACGGGGTACCCATTTCCCCATGACACAGGAGCTATCCCATATAGAAATGAGAAGGCAACAGACAATGAGAATCTCAGCGATCTTTTTTATTTTCTATTTGCATAAGTTTTTATTGAGGATGCTTCATAGATTGCTCACTATGGTTATGATGCAAGTTTCCACCATGATTATGTATGTATTAGTCTAGACGCCCAGTTGGTTCTCTAACACATATACATACTCCATGGACTTACAAGATCCCCTTTTATTTCACACCGCCAACTTCCACAAACAAAAGATCATGATATCAACTGGATTATATGTACATGTGTTGAAAGTGTTCCCCATGATAGCATGGTTCTCCTAATTCCCAACTTATAAGTGCAAGAATATACAACATAGATGACACAATGTGTTTATAAAGGGTAGGAAAAATAAGGTGTGCCATCAAGTTCGTAAGAGATTTACTAACCAGTTTTCACATAATAAAAGAATTTTTAATTTGGAAGATAGATAAAACTTGAGAATTTACTTGGAATAGCAATAATGCTAATAGGTAGATATGGTGGACACAAATTACATAGGTTTTATTTCAAGGATTGGATGCATGAGAAGCATTCCCTCTCAGTACAGGTTTTTGGCTAGCAAGGTTGGGTAGCAAGCATAAGAGTTGAAGGAAACAAGCAAACATACAAGTGACAGAAACAATCATGCAATCTTCCTTGAAAACACAAAATATCTTAACTAAAGAATACTAAGCTTATGAGCCGATCAAGAAAGAAAGAAAATAATATAATATCTATAAGTACTTTTCTCTTTTTCCTTTCAATCCACAAAAAGTGTTGCTACTGACCAAAGCTAGGTTTGCCAAAACCAACTGAATTTACTTGATGCTCCCAAAGTGATACCAATATTAACAACAAGATCAATCATATAATAGAAATTGCAAACTAAAATAAGATGTGCAAAAAGTAATTGATGAAACTTCTCATTAATACTCCATAAGGGCACTCACACCAAGGGATACATAGATAACCAACTAGAGGAGAGATACTTCCACAATGCAAACCATCCTATATGTAACTTCTCTATTGAAGATATGACTCTACTAAAAAGTTAAAAAAGATGAAAGATAATGATGTGATACCGTGGCACTCCCCCAAGCTTGGAACAAACCAAGGGGATGCCAAAACCTAATGAAGAATTACTCCTTCGGCGGTGGTGGTGTTTCCTTGTCATCATCATACTTCCAAGGTAAAGGCTCCGCATCAACAAAGGATGTCTTGGTTTCCAATATCCCGAAACTAGCAGCAGAAGTTATGCGTTTAAACCTAGCGTCATACTCATAGTTTTGATTTTGCTTGTAATTGGTTGGTGGTCTGATGGAGCGAGAGGATATCATCCCGAAGCTTGGCAATCTCCTTCTTGTGTTCGGTGATGAGTTCTGAACTTATCTTATGGATGACGTCCACTTCGCGTCCGCCATCTTATTATACCTAAAAACTTCTTGCTCTAATGCTTCCATCCTATCTTTCAGACTGCCTTATCCTTTAGGGCCCTGAACTTCTTTTATATGTACCTTCCCATCCTTGAGTAACAACTCCTTGAGGTGAATCTTCAACTCATACATGTACGTGTTGATGATGTCCGCGGCAGAATCCTCCCTGGGTGATCCATAGGAAGACATTGTGGCTCCAAAACTAAGAATCTGCCTAACAGAAACATATCAAAACACAACACGACGAGAACACGATAAATGAACCTTGGGGAGTCCGGGGGGTTATATATTACGAAGTTTTATGACAAACGGAACATACTGGGCAAAAACGGGACAGAGACGGGCTCCGTGTTGGTCACACCCCCTGGTGGTGCGGCTAGGTGAGCCCATGCCACGAGGTGGTGTGAGCCACCCGGGCTTTGTTACAGTCCCTCTTTCGACTCATTATATTCCATAAGGAATAAAAACTGCAAAAATATAAATTGGAAAGTTTTTTGTGAACCTTTTCTTCCTAGAACTGTTACCTATTCGAAAACGGGCTCTGCAGATTCCTGAATTTGGTCTTCAATAAATTCTTTCGGAGTCACCACTTGAATAATATCACATCTTAACTATAATAATCTCCAAAAATATAATGTTTGAGCCTTGGACCATTCTTGATCTCTTTACATCATTCTCTCCCAACATTTGAAAATCTCTTTCATACAAAGCTTCACACAATCTTCATTAACAACATTAGTTTATGCAAGATAAAGAACCCTTGGGTTCAATTTCAACTGAAGTCCATCAAAACATAAGCTACTGTAGCAAATTCTTTCAAAATCCCAAAAATAATTTAAAAGGAAATCGATTTAAGAGGCAAATGCAAATAATGGCAGAAATCTGTCAAAACATACCAGCAGGTAAAGGTTGATTTTTTCGAAAATCTTCTATTGTTCAAATAGAAAAGTGAAAAACTAACGAAAGTTGAATAATAACTTGGTGCACATGCACAGAAAATTACAACTCAATCCGAGGTACTGGGATTTTTCACGATTTTTTTCCAGTGAAGCACAAAAATCTGTTCCGAGAGAGCAACTTCCCACAACTCACCTACTTCTCAAAAGAGGCTAATCTTCACACAAAAAACAAAAAAAGATAAGGAGAGGTTATTACATAGGTAATAACTTCCAAGACCCAAGGAAACAAAAAATACTAAAAGCAAAATAAAATGGGTTGTCTCCCAAAAGCTCTTTCTTTATATCCATTAAGATGGGCATGATAATTTCAATGATGCTCACATAGGAGATATGGATTTAAAGTGAAAGAGAGCATCAAGAAGCAAATATCCAACACATTTAAGTCTAACCAGCTTCCTATGCCAAGTAATTTTGTAAGAAAACAAATTATTGAAAGAAGAGGCTACTAGCATAGGAAGACAAAACAAGTGCAACTTCAAAACTTTCAACATAAAGCGGGGAAACTTAACATTATTGAGATACATAAAACCATGTTTCCCTCTCTCATAATAACTTTTAGTAGCACTATGAATAAAGTTAACAATATAACTATCACAAGAAACATTCTTATCATCAGAATGAGCATACTTAAAATCATCAAATAGAGGTTTAAGGTCAAAAAACTAGATCAATAGAAGCAAGTTGTTCAACTCTAAAATCCTCATTAGACAATTCATTTTCATAAGGAGCTTTAGAAAATTTGGATAAAATTAAACTCATAAGATTCTCCATCGAACTTAGTTAAAATTTTCTCCTTCTTACAATCTATAATAGCTCCACAAGTGTTTAGGAAAGGTCTACCAAAAAAGAGAGGACAAGTTTTACTAGCTGCTGAACCAAGTACTAGAAAATCAGCAGGATATTTAATCTTACCACAAAGAACTTCTACATCTCTTACAATACCAATTGGGCAGATGGTTTCTCTATTAGCAAGGTTAATAACCACATCAATTTCTTCAAGTTTACAACGACCGATTTCATGCATAATTTATTTATAAAGCTCATAAGGAATAGCACTAAAACTTGCACCAATATCGCATAAATCATAATAGCAATGATCACCAATTCTAACAGAAAGCACAGGGACACTAGCTCTCCTAGTTTTACTAGGATGTGAGATAATATTAGAAGAATCTTCACAAAAGATAATGTGCCCATCTTCTACATTTTTAGTGACAAAGTCTTTCACAATTGCTACTGCAGGTTCAATATTTATTTGTTCATCAGGTTTTACAACTTTCTTTGTACTTTTGTTAACCACATTAGCTATAGTAGAATGTTCCTTTGCCTTAGAAGGGAAAGGTATTTTCTCAAAATAAGGTTCAGGCAAAATGCGATCAATAATACAAACTTCAGTATTTCTCGCAGGAACACACTTAACAATATCTTTATATGATGCATGGTACTTTTTCCACTCCTTTTTAGGAATTTCAATGTAAGAGTCAAAGTCCTTAAAACATTTTGCAAGAACTTGAGAATCAAGACCATACTCAGTACTAATATTATGAAAGTCATCAGTTCCCATAAAAGATTTAATACATTCATAATTATAATTTATACCTAACTTTCTTCCTTTGTCATTTTCCCATGCTTCAGTATTTTCTTGAATACAGTCTAGAAGATCCCATTTAGCTTCTTCTTTCATATGTGTGAATGATCCAGCACAAGAAGCATATAATAAATCTTTATTATGAAGAGAAAACCTTTCATAAAAGTTATTAATAATAATATTAGTAGGGAGCTCATGAGTAGGACATTTGAGCATTAGTAACTTCAATCTCCCCCAAGCTTGGGCTGTACTCTCTCCATCACGAGGACAAAAGTTATATATTTGATTCCGGTCTTTATGAATCTCACTAGTGGGATAGAATTTACAATAAAAGAGAGGTACAATTTCCTCCCATTCCATAGATTGTCAATTCTTCAGTAGCTTATACCATTCTTTAGCTCTACCTTTCAATGATATCGAGAGTAAATTTTTCTTGACTTGTTCCATTGTGATACCTGCACACTTGAACAACCCGCATAATTCATGGATAAAAAGCAAGTGATCACCAGGATGGACAGTTCCATCCCCAAAATAATAGTTATCCATAACACGATAAACAATTTTTGTAGGTATCTTAAAAGGATCTATTTTAGCAGGTGGTTCATCTACTACCTCAGCAGTGGTAGTAGTTTTCCCAAATAGGAAACTAAGTGGATTATCTAAATTGGAAATAAAGTAACAAAAAGAAATAAAAACAATACTCACAGTAGAAATTCCCTTTACCAGTTCCACTCTTCAATAGCACTTCACCCCCGGCAACGACGCTAGAAAATAGTCTTGATGACCCACAAGTATATGGGTGTATCGTATTACTTTCAATAAATAGGAGTGTCGATACCAACGAGGAGCAGAAGGTGTTGACTAGTGGTTTGGATCAGGAATTCTCTGTAAATACTAAGCAAAAGGATTTTTAGGGGTTTTTGATAATGCAAATAAATAAAGTGCGAGTAAATAAAAGACAATAATAATAATTGTAGCAAGTGGCCCAATCCTTTCTTCAGCAAAGGACAAGCCGGTTGTATTACTTATGAGGACCAAACATTCTCGAGGACACATGGGAATACTGTCAAGTGCTTCTGCTTCATATAGTTGATTAATCTTCTTTGGTTGGGTAAGTGTTGTGTGTGTGAACCTATGCTAATGTACCGACCTTACTTGGAATAATACATACTTGTGATTATACCCCTTGCAAGCATCCGCAACTACAAGAAAGTAATTAAGATAAAAACCTAACCACAACATTAAACTCTGAGATCCTACACTCCCTTGTGCAAAGGTTTCCTAACGGGGTTCAGGTTTCTGTCACTCCGGCAACCCCACAATTAGTAGCCAAATACACAATGCATTCCCCTAGGACCTAAATGGTGAATTATCATGTAGTCGATGTTCACATGACACCACTAGAACAATAACACCACAACTTAAATATCAAACCATTGAATATTACTTCAACATAACTCCACTACTAACAACATGGCTTCTCCCATGTCCTACAGAACTAAACGAATGTACTCACGAGACATCATATGGATTAAGATCAGAGATGATACAATGATAAGTAACAATCTGAACATGAACAATAATTCAATGGTTCCACTCAAAAGCATCAACTACAAAAGTAATCAACACCAGGAAAGTTTCCCCTAAGAAATATGCAAGATTCAACCCAATTGTTACAGCGGGATGGAGTCGTGGTGTTGGTGCTGGTGGAGATGATGGTGAAGATGATGATGATACCGATGAAGTCTAGCTTGATGACGGTGTTGATGGTGATGATCTCCCCTCTTCGGGAAGGAATTTCCTCGGCAGAATTCTGCCTGCCGGAGAGCTCTTTCTCTCTCTATAGTTTCCACCCCGCAGAGGCGACAAAATATTACTGTGGTCGCTCCCCGAGTCTTATGGTTTTGGGGGAATGATATAGGCGAAAGGGCGTCGCCAGAGGTGGGCCAGGGTGGACACACCACCTGGTGGCCTGGCCTAGGGGCCCGCCCCAGCGGGTGGTGTGGGCTCCCTATGGCCCCTCTCCACTCGCCCTTCTGGCTTCCTTCGTCTCCTAAAAAAATTAGGGATTTCCATATATTTTATGGAATTTCCTGATGTTCTCGAATATTGCATCTGGACACCGCTTTTTCGATCAGAATCCTGACTGCGGCAGTTTATCCTCCAAAAGTCATCCAATATGCAAAATAGATGAAATAACATAAGTACCACCTCTTAATATGAAATATATCAATGAATAACATTAAATTATGACATAAAATAGTGATGCAAAATGGACGTATCAAGGAACGAAAGGAAGCACTCTTGATCAAGACCTAAAAGCACACCCTCGAACTGGCATTCGAGATTCTTGTCCCCGATACAAGAACTCCTGCCTTTCACTTTCATAGGAACCCCTTTCAAGTCAATCTTATTGATGGTTAGAAGCAGAGTTCACGCTTTGCTCTGAACTGAGGTCTAGCCAGTAGATATTAGATGGGAGGGCTAAATCCAGGTTAATGTCCCGTTTCTCAATCCATCTATTTTTCTATTGCTCTAGTGAACTCTAGCAGTTGGAGGAGGGAAAGGAGCACACTTTTATTATGCAAATAGAAAGTGCGAACAAAGTAGTCAAATTATTGAATCACTAGTCCCCTCATCTTTGTCTTTTTAAGTCTTCTCTTCTTTGTTCTTCAAAAATAAGGGAGGAAAGGAAGGTGCGTGCCTCCAGTATAACACAACAAACGAAAGTCTAATGAAAAACGGAATGACACACATAAATATATGACTAAATAAAATTGCAATTTGTTCACTAAGTTGTATCATAGTAATCATAATGATTCTTATAACTAAAACAAAGAAATACAAACTCTCTTTCATTTTATTTTTACTATTGATAAGGGAACTGAGAAAAAAGAGTTTGCTTGGCTGGTACATCAAGAATATGATATATTCCTTGTTCGATGTGGTACACATATCTTTAAATGTCAATCAAGTAAGGAAATGCATTCCCACTGTCTGAGGAAAAGGTGAAGAATTGCAATTTATTGAGCTTGTAAGGCCCGTTGAAGTCCCCGACAAAGGGTATAATTAGGGATATAAGTAGGCCTTTGGCTATTGCAATAAGGCCTGCTCGCCTTTCCTTCTTGGCTTCCTATCGCTCCTATGTAGTGGTCGGCCTTAAAAGGAGTCTTCCAACTATACCATCATGCATGCCTATGTTATAGTGCATTAAGCTTTGCCAGAAGCAGGAAAGATGATGAAGCAAAGCTTCATAGACAAGGCTCGTTCCGTGCTTGACTTACGAACTCGTGTAGTAAGGCCTCGCCCTACTTCAATAAGGTCTTATACAATCCACTCTTAAACGAGCGTTAGATATTTTTGAGAGAGAGAGCAAAGCCTTACTGGAGCTTCCCCTTCTCCCACTCGAGAATTGCATTTCCGCTTCAGCTTCCCCGATTTAGTTTGTTTAAAGTCATGATTAGTTCCACGAATCTCATGGCACTAACCATAGTAAACTCCTTCTCGTTGTACCGATATGGAGGTAAGATTTCAACGACCAGGTACATCATCACATTTGACACCTGAGGAAAGTACAACCCAACTATGATGTACATTAGCGTGTTTTACAATCATACATAGATGAGTTTTGGCTGGTACAACCACTCTATTGTCAACTTCTAGTAAACGTGATTGACCCAATTCTGGATCATCTTCTAGAATAATATAACTATCAAAAGTGAGTGACTATTCACCAGAAATGTTATAGTCTGAATACTCATAAAGTTGGGTCGACGCCTGCCTCCCACCAAACTTGACTTGCAAGTTTCCCCTCAAAAAGCTCTCCACTCCTGCTCTTATTTAGATTGTAAGCAAGTTGTGCACTGTAGGACAAGGCGCTCCACGTCTTTCTTCATATTTGGCCAAAAGTAGTGGGTAGCCAACATGTCATATGTCTTGTCATGACCAATGTGACCCATCATGCCGCCATCGTGGGACTCTTGGAGTAGAAAAATTTGGAGAGACGACTTTGGAATGCAAAGCTTGTTTGTTTAAAGAGAAAGCCATTGTGCAAATAGAAGTCCTCAAATCCCTTATGAGTGGAACACTTAGTAAATATTGGACCAAAGAACGAGTTGGAAGCATACAAATTTTTGATATCATCAAGACCCATAACACTCACTTCAAGGCGCTTGAGGAGGGTGGAGTTTTTGCGGGAAAGAGCATCTGCGACCACATTATCTTTACCCTTCTTGTACTTGACAATGTAGGGAAAGGACTCCAGAAATTCAACCCACTTGGCGTGCCTTTTTCTCAAATGAGCTTGACCCTTTAGATACTTCAACGACTCATGGTCGGAGTGTATGATGAACACTTTGGGCAAAGACAATGCTGCCAAACTTGCAAAACCCAAACCAAAGCAAAAAGATCTTTATCATAAATTGGATAGTTAAGACATGCTCCATCAATTTTCTCGCTATGGTAGGCCACAGAACGTCCGTTTTGCATCAGGACTCCTCCAATGCCAATACCACTAGCATCAAACTCTATCTCGAAAGTTTTTCTAAAATCCGGTAAAGCGAGAAGAGGTTCTTCGGTGAGGTTCTTTTTAAGCTCATCAAATGCTCTTTGTTGTGCCTTTCCCCAAATTAAAGTGACATTATTTTTAGTAATTTTGTTTAAAGGGAAAGCAATGGTAGAGAAGTCCTTCATAAAGCGACAATAAAATCCGGCAAGACCATGAAAGCTTCGAAGTTCACCCACATTTTGTGGAATAGGCCAATACCTTGTGTCTTTGACTTTGGAAGTATCAACTTCAATACCATTCTAAGAAACAAAAAATCCAAGGAAAACCAATTTATATTTAGCAAAGGAACATTTTGGAAGATTTTCATAGAGCTTTTCCTTTCAAAGAATTTCCAAAACTTCCTTGACATGAGTAACATGCGCATCAAGCGACTTACTATATATAAGGATGTCATCAAAGTAAATAACAACACTTGCCAATAAGAAAACACAAAATATGATTCATGAGGCGCATGAAGGTAGATGGGGCATTAGATAATCCAAATGGCATGACCAACCATTCATAAAGACCAAGTTTGGTCTTCAAGGCGGTTTTCCACTCATCACCCTCGGCCATACGTATTTGGTGGTAGCCACTACGAAGATCAATTTTGGAAAAAATCGTGTCTCCACTCAATTCATGAAGCATGTCATCGAGATGAGGTATATGATGTCTATAACATACGGTAATAACATTTATAGGATGACAATTCATGCACAACCGTAACGTATCGTCCATTTTTGGCACAAGAATCACGGGGAACTAGGACTAAGGCTTTCTTGGATAAAACCTTTTGACATGGATAGTGGATTTGGCGTTCTATCTCCTTCATCTCCTCTTGGTTTGTGCGGTACGCATCACAGTTTGGTAGTGGCACTCCAGGTATAAGGTCAGTGCGGTGCTCGATTCCATGAAGAGGAGGTAGTCCATGAGGAAGCTCTTCGAGGAACACATCATCAAATTCCTTAAACATAGACAAAAAATACAGAGGAATTTTTGTCAAGTCATTAGTTCCTTGTGCTAGGCCCTTGCATACTAGGACAAAGTGCAAAATGGTTGGGTTGTCTCTCACTTCTCTCATCTCACTTTTGGTGACAAGGAGAACTCTCTTGTGTTTGTCACTCATATTTGTCTTATGGCACTCACTTACTTTAAGGTGGTTCTCTTGCTCAGCACTCATCTCACTAGTTGGTTTTGTGGTTTGCACCCTCGCTAAAGCCTTTGCATTGTCCGCAATTATTTGTCTAGGAGTCATTGGCTATAAAACACATGTATTATCGAGCCATTTGAAGGTATACAAGTTCGTGCGGCCATCATGGGTGGCTCCCTTATCAAATTGCCAAGGGCGTCCAAGCAACATATTCCACATCATCATTGGAACAACAACACATTCCACCGTGTCTTTGTATGGTCCAATAGAAAATGTGACGGAGACCCTGTGTTTAATCTTGATGGATATATTGTCGCTCAACTATTGCACATGATAGGGGTGCTTGTTTGGACGAAGGGGAAGGTTGAGTTTCTCATATAGTTCCTTGCTTGCAAGGTTGTGAAAACTCCCTCTATCAATGATAACTTTGATGGATTTTCCTTTTATTCTGGCACGGGTTTAAAAGATGTTGCACCTTTGATCTTCATGCTCTTGTGGTTGTGTAGTTATTACTCTTGTGACGACAAGTGATGGACTTGCGTCATTCTCACACATGATAAGGTCTTGATCATTAGTGTTCACTTGTTGTTGTTGTGCCATTGCCTCCTTGACTCTTGCTTAAAACTCGTCCTCACTCAAGTATTCTTTGTTGCCATTGTCATTGACAAACAAGACTTTGTTGTTGCCGCATTGCTAAGACTTGTGTCCTTTGCCTCCACACTTGTAGCATTCTACTTGGGACGCGGAGTTGGATTCCATAGGTTCCTTGCCACTTGGGGGCGGGTTGCCTTGCGATGTTGTTTACTTGAATAGAGCCTTGAAGTTACTTGGAGTGCTCACTTTAGGACTTGGAGTAGGAGCAGGAATAGAGGACTTGTAGGTGAAATATGTATTTGGCTTTGTATATTTGAGGTCCTCTTGAACTTGACGCTCGACCTTGGTGGCAATATGCACGAGGTCCACCATGTTGCGATAAGCTTTGAACTCCACGATGCGCTTGATAGGTTGATTCAATCCCATAGTAAAATAAGCGATGGGTTTCTCCTCTTGTTATTCTATGTTTGCGCCAATCATTTGGAGTTCCATTTCCTTGAAGTACTCTTCCACACTGTTGGTTCCTTGAGTAAGCATTTGGATCTTGTTGAAGAGGTCACGAGTGTAATGTGATAGAACAAAGCAAGAATGCATGTGATCCTTCATTGCTTGCCAAGTAGTAATGGGTGGATCCTCCCTTGCCGCTCTAGCAACTTGGACTTGTTCCCACCAAAGGTTGGCATAATCATCAAACTCGAGCGATGCCATATCCAACATCTTGGCATTGCTATAGTTGTGCATCTGGAAGATCTTACCACCTTGAGTGCCCATGAGAGATATTCTTCGGGATCATTGGAACCAGCGAATTTGGGCACGATGAACTTGAGCTTGCCGAATGTCTCTTCATCTTGTCGTCAGTGAAGATTGCCATTATGGTGGTGGCGTTGGTGATCCTCATCGTACGAGATATCATGGTGATGTTCTTGGTTGTTGTTGCAGTGTTGCTGTGGTTGGGGATGAGGAACTTGGCCATTTTCTTGTCACAGTGGAGGAGCTTGTTGTTGTGGTGGTAGTTGTGCCACATTACGTTGTTGATGAGCTTGGGGGTTATCTTGCCATGGTTGAGGAGCTTGTTGTTGTGATGGTGTAACATCCTTAGAATCGACCCTATGTAAGTCTCAGCGATTCCCGCCAAACCCATATAGAAACGATTCAAAGGTGCCAACCAGGCACTTACGTGCGGGTGGAAAACGAACTAATATCATTACACATTAGTCGATGACGGAACCCACAAAACAGATATATACAATAGCGACTCATCGAGTCAAGGATATAATATACAGTACAAAGATCCAAATCACCTTGAAAACGATACAGCATCCGAGTACGGACAAGATGCAAATTAGGCTAAGATCCCTTAAGAATAACCAATGGCATCCATAGCCCCTGCCCAGGCCAAGCCGGAAGGGTAACCCTGCTAACTACGTCAATCTCAAAACCTGCTTAAACAAAAGGGGTGCCGACAAATGGCAAAGGAAAAAGAAAGCGGTCAGTACTGAGGCCAGTACACGGCGAGACTAGAATTCGGCGGTCCTCGCCTACATAGTTAAGGTGGACTGAAGCGGCAGCACAACATGCACTAAACAACCTATTAGAGACTCAATGTAACTGTCGGCTATCAGAGAGGGATAAGAAAGATCTATTCAGAACAAACCTGATACTACCACCAAACATACCCATCCTGGTATTTCCCCCTCGAGATCAAACGAGGAAATCAACCGAGGAACTCACACAGTTGGCAGTTTTATTCATTCCGTTATAGTTACGGCAATTACTAGTCAGATATAGATAGCATGAGTCATCCTGATATAATAAGCAGTGGGAAGTTTTAGTTAACCATTCTGTTGTAGTTGTAGTACTTACTAGTCAGATACATATAGCATGAGGCATCCCAAAACCCAGCAGTTGTTGGTACTTTTATTTAGCCATTCCGTTGTAGTTGCAATACTTACTAGTCAGATACAATGGTAACAGGTGACCATCCAAACTAGCAATTGTTGGCACTTTTATTTAGCCATTCCATTATAGTGAAGCTGATTACTAGTCATTATAAAGTCAAATTTATAGCACTACTTTAGTTATAGTTGTCTATGATCGAGATACTGTGCTCCAAGTCGTCCATAACCGCGGACACGGCTTTCAGAAAGTTTTACCCTGCAGGGCGACACAAATAGCAACACACGCACGATCAACCTCGGGAAAACCAAATGAAAACCCAACGAGGCATCACGACAGAGCAATTGCAAGATTCATATAATATTTCAGGGGCCACCCCACTAAGCTACCAGCAACGAAGTCGGCCGTCTCCGATACGGACCCAGGGTGTGTGGCGACGGCTGTAAACGACTGGGAACCCGAAAGTGTGACTGGGTTTGTCGATACAGCGGAAGCGTGGCACGGGTCCTAAATAGTACATGCGCTCCACGCGCAATCGTAAATAAAGCAGTAAAGCATGGCATAAGTACAAGATAGTAATAAAGCCCCAAACTAGTTTGTGGACCCAAGAAATAATATATGACTCAAGCTCTGGTTAGGGGATTCATGGTCCCACATGCGGATAGTGCGAATATTCAAAGAACAGGTATCAAGTACTCGGGGTCCTACGGAACACAAGTGGACAGTTAAAAACCAAATAACATCTATTGCCCACCTATGCCTCTGCATTATTTACCTACTTCAATTTTTAGTTATTAAACAATAATTAAAGCCATGATCATCTCCAACATAAAGCATATGGCAGCTATAGCACCCCGAGAAAACCACTACTAGAAAATCGCATGTTATTTTTTTATGCATCATCATGACATCATCATGCATATTATATTTTGCCTCAAATTATTTTACAAAGTCAAATTTTGTTTTCCTAGATACCTCATCTTATTTCAACTCGAATCCCGGACCTTTCCGGATGTTTTGTTCGCCTAAATCTTTTATAAAAGTAAAACAATGAAACTATTTTACCGGGGAGACCGCCACCGGCCAGGCCCAAAGGACCAGCTGGCAGCAGCCTACTACCCCATATACAAATATAAACCCTAACCCTAATCCTAGATCCTGCCTATCCCCAAACCCTAGCCCCTCACCCTAGTCCCTCTCCCCGCCGCCACCTCTCCCTGGTCCAACACAACACACACACTCAGCTAAACACACGCACGCCACCACCCACCCTGCCTCGATCCCCTAGCCCCACCCCACCCACGCGGTCGCCCGACCACGGCCCCGCATAGGAACCCTGTCCCCGGCCCCAATCCCCTCGTGTTTTCCTCCTCCCCACCTCACACAGGACCCCGCCGCCACCATCACTACCTCGCCAGCGAGCTTGGCTCCCCACCGCAGGCACGCCCACCGCTGTCTCCCGTCCCTCTTCCCTCCCGGCGACCTTCCCGCAAGCGGCCTTCCTTCGTTGCCATGCTCGCCTGCCGTGCCCTCGTTGGCGTCCCCTTGCCCGCCTCCGCGCTGCCTCTGGCCGCCCACGACGCCGTCCTCCCTTCTCCCGGCGTCGCCCCTCGCATAAGCGTGTCTCCCACCTCCGGACGGCCCTGCCTGCAAGCCGCCACCATCCACACCATCTCTGGCACCCCGCGAGCCCTCCCTCGAGCCCTCTTCCACGCCGTCGCCCGCCAGGGCCGCCAGCTTCCGCTTCGGCTCGTCTCTCGCCGGCCGCATGGTGCCCCGCTGCCAGGAGCTCTGCGAGCCGCCGCCGCCCCCTCCTGCGCGGTCCCCCGTTTCCCGGCTTCCGCCTCCCCATCTGCGAAGGTCTCCGCCGCCAGGGGTCCTGCCGTTGTGGCCTACCCCTTTTCCCCTCCTCCAGCGGCCGAGCACGCCTCACCCTGCCATGGGCCATCCTTCGTGGCACCTCCTCTCCTATGTCGCGTCCTGCCTCCATCCTCGCCTCTTCCCGTCGGTGGTAGTTTGTATCTACAGTGAGTCCTCTGTCCTCATCTACGGGCACGTGAGTTGTTTTTGTGCCTATGTTGTTTGGGTGCTGATGCAAGTTCTGTCTGTGTTCTTTGTCAAACATAAGATCTGTTGGTTGCAGTGATCGTATTCGCGAGGGACCGAGACTGAAGTTGGCAGACCACCAAAACCAACATAAGACCACCACCGACAATTAAAGTCAGAACTCAATGAACGCCGTCACAGATCCAAGGATTGCTCCCTCTGTATTCAGACCCTAAGATCGTCAACATGGAACAACAAGACCGATGAATCATCACAAGATCTACTCGTCGGAACGCCAAGTCCCGACCCTCGGATCTGAAGCCTCGAACCTGTCGAACCCTCGGAACCCCCAAGATCGCCGAACCCATGTGTGATCCCCTTTCCGAGCCCTATTTTATAAAATTCTAATATAAACTCGTGCATCTTAAATTGACATGCTTGCATACATATTTCGTGGTTTGGGGGCATTATGCCGATTCACCTTATAATTAAATATGGGGCCATATGCGGGCTTTTCTAGTCCTATATTGGCCCATTTAAATTTGTATAGCGAACCGGTGCCATGTTTTTCCTTGTTAATACAACATTTAAAATGCGGGGTATTTAAACAACATGAACATATTAATTAATTGTCGGTACTTCGGTTCCACTTAATATTGCCTTATTGCATCGCATCTTTGCCATGTCATACATCATACATGCATCATGCCCGATCTTCTGCCGTAGTATTAAATAGTGCATCCGGTGTTTCTTCTAGTGCTTTGCTTCTTCATGGATTAGGCCGATGATTGATGCGAGTGTCGACCCGATCTTCGGACAAATCTTCGACAATGTTTTTTAGGCGAGCATTCTCCCCCTTTCTACCTATTTTACTTTATAGTCTTTATTTCCTCTTGTTGATCTATTGCTATATGTGTTGCGATGCTCTAGTTTTTGTACCCGTGATATCCCTTGCAGCCTTATATTGCCTTGGACACATCCTATTACCTGTTGTTTGGTAGATAGTTGGACTTGCGTGTCGTAGTCGCTCGCTCAAGTGTTGTTGCGTGTTGTCAAGTACCACAGTTGTTGGAGAATTCCTTATACTTTATGTTGGAGATGATCATGGCTTTAATTACCGTTTAATAACTAAAAATTGAAGCAGGTAAATAATGCAGAGGCACATGTGGGCAATAGATGTTATTTGGTTTCTAACCATCCACTTGTGTCCCGTAGGACCCCGAGTACTTGATACCTATTCTTTGAATATTCGCACATTCCGCATGTGGGACCATGAATCCCCCTAACCCTAGCTTGAGTCATATTTAATTCCAGGGGGCCACAAACTAGTTTGGGGCTTTATTACTATCCTGTACTTATGCCATGCTTTACTGCTTTATTTACGATTACACGTGGAGCGCCTGTACTGTTTAGGAATTGTGATACGTTTATGCGGTATCGACAAGCCCAGTCACACTTTCGGGTTCCCAGTCGTTTACAGCCGTCGACACAAACCTCTGGGTCCGTCTCGGAGCCGGCCAACTTCGTCGCTGGTTGCTTAGTGGGGTGGCCCCCTGAAATCAAATATGAATCTTGTGAATGTTCTGTCGTGATGCCTCGTTGGGTTTTTATTTGGTTTTTCCCGAGGTTGATCGTGCGTGTGTTGCTATTTGTGCCCCCTGCAGGGTAAAACTTTCTAAAAGCCGTGTCCGCAGTTATGGATGACTTGGAGCACAGTATCTCGATCATAGACAACTATAACTAAAGTAGTGCTATAAATTTGACTTTATAATGACTAGTAATCAGCTTTATTATAATGGAATGGCTAAATAAAGGTGCCAACAATTGCTGGTTTAGATTGTCACCTGTTACCATTGTATCTGACTAGTAAGTATTGCAACTACAACGGAATGGCTAAATAAAAGTACCAACAACTGCTGGGTTTTGGGATGCCTTATGTTATATGTATCTGACTAGTAAGTGCTACAACTACAACGGAATGGTTAACTAAAACTGCCCACTGCTTATTATACCAGGATGACTCATGCTATCTATATCTAACTAGTAATTGCCGCAACTATAACGGAATGAATAAAACTGCCAACTGTGTGAGTTCCTCGGTTGACTTCCTCGTTTGGTCTCAAGGGGGAAATACCAGGATGGGTATGCTCGGTGATAGTTTTAGGTTGGATCCGAATAGGTCTTTCTTACCCCTATCTGATAGCCGTCAGTTGTATCGAGTCTCTATAGGTTGTTTAGTGCATGCTGCGCTGCCGCTTCAGTCCACCATACCTATGTAGGCGAGGACCGCCGAATTCTAGTCTCGACGTGTACTGGCCTCAGTACTGACCGCTCTCTTTTTCCTTTGCCCTTTGTCGGCACCCCTTTTGTTTAAGCAGGTTTTGAGATCGACGTCGTTAGCAGGGTTACCCTTCCGGCTTGGCCTGGGCAGGGTTATGGACGCCATTGGTTATTCTTCAGGGCTCTTAGCCTAATTTGCATCTTGTCCGTACTCGGATGCTGTATCGTTTTCAAGGTGATTTGGATCTTTGTATTGTATATTGTATCCTTAACTCGATGAGTCGCTGTCGTATATATCTGTTATGTGGGTTCCATCATGGACTATTGTGTAATGGTATTACTTCATTTTCCACCCGCACGAAACTGCCTGGTGGGCACCTTTGAATCGTTTCTATACGGGTTTGGCGGGAGTCGCTGAAACTTGCATAGGGCCGATCCGGAGGGTGTTACAGAGTGATATCAGAGCTCAGCAGTTACGATACCCCACTGGTCCAGCCTGTAGGATAACCTAACTAACAGACGTCGTAGAGTGTCAAAACTATTTTTGGAAAATTGGTTGGATAGATCTGATTAGGTCTGCTTTTACTCCTTATCTTTCTGCTATTCTCCTCTTACCTCTACGTGTTTTGAATATGCTCTCTTATCTTTCTTCGAGTCCAGGAATTCTCGTGGTTGGGTTTCCGTCGTACCTTCAGGGTTTCGCTTCCATCCTCTTGTAACAGTGCTTCAACGTCCTGCATTCATGCTATCTGATGAATCTTTCATCTGTTGTACCCTTCAGTGGACCGAAAATAATCCACTAAATTTTTTCTTTGTATCTTCTGGTGTTCTTCGACACGACGACATCATCTACATCAGATCTCATGAATACATGCATCCCTCCCTTGTTTCCGAACCTCGCTTTGTCGAGATCTACAATATGAATTCCGAGAGTTGGTTGCTTAGTTCTATTATTCATGTACAGAGTAATGCTTTGGGTTCACGATGGAATGATCACCATCCGACTACTCTTATCATTCGCTCTTGTACATGGAATGGTGGATCGATGCAATTTTACTCCTTCCACAGAAGTTAGAGGTGGCCTTCTCTTGTGAGACCTCGACCTTCATCTTTGTTTCTCCGGAGTGTTCTATCGATGAACGTGAACAACGAACCCTCGTTGGTGGTGTCACCGATTTCAAGACGAAGAAAGAATCCTTGTTAGTGGTGTCGCGAAGATCTACATGAAGCGAGAAGATTGAGACCGTCGGCCTTCTTTCCCGTACCATGAGGCGGATCTCGAGGATGAGATCCATTGTTAGTGGTGTCGAATTGTAGCACCCCGAGAAAACCACTACTAGAAAATCGCATGTTATTTTATTTATCCATCATCATGACATCATCATGCATATTATATTTTGCCTCAAATTATTTTACAAAGTCAATTTTTGTTTTCCTAAATACCTCGTCTTATTTCAACTCGAATCCCGGACCTTTCCGGATGTTTTGTTCGCCTAAATCTTTTATAAAAATAAAACAATAAAACTATTTTACTGGGGGAGACCGCCACCGTCCAGGCCCAAAGGCCCAGCTGGCAGCAGCCTACTACCCCATATACAAATCTAAACCCTAACCCTAATCCTAGATCCTGCCTATCCCCAAACCCTAGCCCCTCATCCCAGTCCCTCTCCCCGCCGCCACCTCTCCCTGGTCCAACACAACACACACACTCAGCTAAACACACACACGCCACCACCCACCCTGCCTCGATCCCCTAGCCCCACCCCACCAGCATCGCCCGACCACGGCCCCACACGGGAACCCCGTCCCCGACCCCAATCCCCTCGCGTTTTCCTCCTCCCCACCTCGCATAGGACCCCGCCGCCACCATCGCTACCTCGCCAGCGAGCTCGCCTCCCCGACGCAGGCACGCCCACCGCTGTCTCCCGCCCCTCTTCCTTCCTGACGACCTCCCCGCAAGCAGCCTTCCTTCGTCGCCATGCTCGCCTATCGTGCCCTTGTTGGCGTCTCCTCACCCGCCTCCGTGCTGCCTCTGGCCGCCCACGACACCGTCCTCCCTTCTCCCGGCGTCGCCCCTTGCAGACGCGCGTCTCCCGCCTCCGGCCGGCCCTGTCTGCAAGCCACCACCATCCGCGTCATCTCTGGCACCCCGCGAGCCCTCCCTCGAGCCCTCTTCCGCGCTGTCGCCCGCCGGGGCTGCCAGCTTCCGCTTCGGCTCGTTTCTTGCCGGCCGCATGCTGCCCCGCTGCCAAGAGCTCTACAAGCCGCCGCCGCCCCCTCCTGCGTGGTCCCCCGTTTCCCGGCTTCCGCCTCCCCATCTGCGAAGGCCTCCGCTGCCAGGGGTCCTGCCGCTGTGGCCTACCCCTTTTCCCCTCCTCCAGTGGCCGAGCACGCCTCACCCTGTCGTGGGCCATCCTCCGTGGCGCCTCCTCTCCTATGTCGCGTCCTGCCTCCATCCTCACCTATTCCCATCGGTGGTAGTTTGTATCTACAGTGAGTCCTCTGTCCTCATCTACGGGCACATGAGTTGTTTTTGTGCCTATGTTGTTCGGGTGCTGATGCAAGTTCTGTCCATGTTCTTTGTCGAACAAAAGATCTGTTGGTTGCAATGATCGTATTCGCGAGGGACCGAGACTGAAGTTGGCAGACCACCAAAACCAATGTAAGACCACCACCGACAATTGAAGTCAGAACTCAATGAACACCGTCACGGATCCAAGGATCGCTCCCTCTGTATTCAGACCCTAAGAACGTCAACATGGAACAACAAGAACGATGAATCAGCACAAGATCTACTCGTCGGAATGCCAAGTCCCGACCCTAGGATCCAAAGCCTCGAACCTGTCGAACCCTCAGAACCCCCAAGATCACCAAGCCCATGTGTGATCCCCTTTCCGAGCCCTATTTTATAAAATTCTAATATAAACTCGTGCATCTTAAATTGACATGCTTGCATACATATTTTGTGGTTTGGGGGAATTATGAATATTCACCTTATAATTAAATATGGGGCCATATGCGGGCTTTTATAGTCCTATATTGGCCCATTTAAATTTGTATAGGGAACCGGTGCCATGTTTTGCCTTGTTAATACAATATTTAAAATGCGGGGTATTTAAACAACATGAACATATTAATTAATTGTCGAGAGTTCGGTTCCACTTAATATTGCCCTATTGGATCGCATCTTTGCCATGTCATACATCATACATGCATCATGCCCGATCTTCTGCCGTAGTATTAAATAGTGCATCCGGTGTTTGTTCTAGTGCTTTGCTTCTTCACGGATTAGGCCGATGAGTTGATGCGAGTGTCGACCCGATCTTCGGACAAATATTCGACAATGTTTTTCAGGCGAGCATTCTCCCCCTTTCTACCTATTTTACTTTAGTCTTTATTTCCTCTTTTTGATCTATTGCTATATGTGTTATGATGGTCTAGTTTTCGTACCCGTGATATCCCTTGCAGCCTTATATTGCCTTGGACACATCCTATTACCTGTTGTTTGGTAGATAGTTGGACTTGCGTGTCGTAGTCGCTCGCTCAAGTGTTGTTGCGTGTTGTCAAGTACCACAGTTGTTGGAGAATTCCTTATACTTTATGTTGGAGACGATCATGGCTTTAATTACCATTTAATAACTAAAAATTGAAGTAGGTAAATTATGCAGAGGCACAAATGGGCAATAGATGTTATTTGGGTTTTAACCGTCCACTTGTGTCCCGTAGGACCCCGAGTACTTGATACCTGTTCTTTGAATATTCGCACTATCCGCATGTGGGACCATGAATCCCCCTAACCCTAGCTTGAATCATATTTAATTCCTAGGGGCCACAAACTAGTTTGGGGCTTTATTACTATCCTGTACTTATGCCATGCTTTACTGCTTTATTTACGATAGTGCGTGGAGCGCCTGGAGTTGTGATACGTTTATGCGGTATCGACAAGCCCAGTCACACTTTCGGGTTACGAGTCGTTTACAGCCGTCGACACAAACCTTTGGGTCCGTCTCGGAGCCGGCCAACTTCGTCGCGGTTTGCTTAGTGGGGTGGCCCCTTGAAATCAAATATGAATCTTGCGAACGTTCTGTCATGATGCCTCGTTGGGTTTTTATTTGGTTTTTCCCGAGGTTGATCGTGTGTGTGTTGCTATTTGTGCCCCCTGCAGGGTAAAAATTTCTGAAAGCCGTGTCCGCGGTTATGGACGACTTGGAGCACAGTATCTTGATCGTAGACAACTATAACTAAAGTAGTGCTATAAATTTGACTTTATAATGACTAGTAATCAACTTTATTATAATGGAATGGCTAAATAAAAGTGCCAACAATTGCTGGTTTGGATTGTCACCTGTTACCATTGTATCTGACTAGTAAGTATTGCAACTACAACAGAATGGCTAAATAAAAGTACCAACAACTGCTGGGTTTTGGGATGCTCATGTTATATGTATCTGACTAGTAAGTGCTACAACTACAACGGAATGGTTAACTAAAACTGCCCACTTCTTATTATATCAGGATGGCTCATGCTATCTATATCTGACTAGTAATTGCCGCAACTATAACGGAATGAATAAAACTACCAACTGTGTGAGTTCCTCGGTTGACTTCCTCGTTTGGTCTCGAGGGGGAAATACCAGGATGGGTATGCTCGGTGATAGGTTCAGGTTGGATCCAAATAGGTCTTTCTTACCCCTATCTGATAGCCGCCAGTTGTATCGAGTCTCTATAGGTTGTTTAGTGCATGCTGCCGCTTCAGTCCACCATACCTATGTAGGCGAGGACCGAATTCTAGTCTCGCTGTCGGCCTCAATACTGACCGCTCTCTTTTTCCTTTGCCCTTTGTCAGCACCCCTTTTGTTTAAGAAGGTTTTGAGATCGACGTCGTTAGCAGGGTTACCCTTCCGACTTGGCCTGGGTAGGGTTATGGACGCCATTGGTTATTCTTCAGGGCTCTTAGCCTAATTTGCATATTGTCCGTACTCGGACGCTGTATCGTTTTCAAGGTGATTTGGATGTTTGTATTGTATATTGTATCCTTAACTCGATGAGTCACTGTCGTATATATCTGTTCTGTGGGTTCCATCATGGACTATTGTGTAATGGTATTACTTTGTTTTCTACCCGCACGAAAGTGCCTAGTGGGCACCTTTGAATTGTTTCTATGTGGGTTTGGCGGGAATCGCTGAACATTGCATATGGTCGATCCGGAGGGTGTTACAGCAGCCTTCCAACAACTGTGGTACTGGACGACACGCAACATCACTTGAGCAAGCGACTATGACGCGCAAGTCCAACTATCTACCAAACAACAGGTAATAGGATGTGTCCAAGGCAATATAAGGCTGCAAGAGATATCACAGGTACGAAAACTAGAGCATCGCCACACAGATAGCAATAGATCAACATGAGAAAATAAATACTATAAAAGGAAGATAGGTAGAAAGGGGGAGAATGCTCGCCTGAGAAACACTACCGAAGGTTCATCCGAAGATTGGGTCGACACTCGCATCAACTTATCGGCCTAATCCGTGAAGAAGCAAAGAACTAGCAGAAACACCGGATGCAATATTTAATACTACGGCAGAAGATCGGGCATGATGCATGACATGGAAAAGATGCAATGCAATTAGTCAATATTAAGCGGAACCGGGGTCCCGACAATTAATTATTAGGTTCATGTTGTTTAGATACCCAGCAATTTAAATATTGTCTTAATAAGTCGAAACATGGCATCGGTTCGGTACACAAATTTAAATGGAGCCAATATTTGACTAGATTTGTCCGCATATGGCCTCCATATTTAATTATGAGGTGAATTGGCAAAAATCCCCCAAACCACACAATATGTATGCAAGCATGAAAATTTAATATGCAACAAGTATATTATATATATTACAAAAATATAGGGGTCTCGGGAAAAGGAGTCACACATAGGGGCTCGAAGATCTTGGGGGGTTTGGGGATCGACGGGGTCGGTCTTCGGGTTTCGATCTTCAGATCCGTGTGGGTGATCTTGGCATGGATGGCGAAACTCGAGGGGTTCAGGGACTCGTGGTCTTGTGTGGTTCTGCAGGCCCCATATCGTACCGAACTCGATCTCTCGAAGGGCATCGCGGATTATGTCGGCGACTCCCGATGACATAGTCTAGCTTCTCGTCCTCATCTACCGGAAGGTTGTGGTCGAGGATGTGGTGCTCCGTCGTTCCATCTGATTACCCTGACCCTCACAGTCGTGTACAAATAGTAGCATCAGCGCGACAACCGTTTACAAACAGTAGCATCGGCGCGACAACATGGTCACAAACCAAAGGGCAAACCAACTACACTGGACGTGCAGGCATGGCCGCGCTCGTGATAGGGGAAGCACGGCGAAGGGCGTGGAGGGATCCGGCGACGCCATGTGGCAGTCGGAGAGCTGTTGCCGGCGGCAGGGCTCTCAGGAGAGAGGAGCGACGACGGCAAGGTCGCAGGCCCACGACTAGGCCGGCAAGGAGAGGCCGAGCCGCGGCTCCAGGCGACGGCCGTGGTTGCTAGGGAAGGCACGCGTGGATCGGGGTGGAGAGGACGAGCGGTGAAAGCGAGCAGGGCCGGTGTCGGCGGTTGTCAGGGGTGGCGCAAGGGCAAGGTTGGTGTGGCCGGGTCCTGCTGCAGGTCGAGGCGGGGAGCCGGAGTCTGATGGAGAGGGGGCTGCAAGCGTCCGTCATGAGGCAGCAGATGAGGAGGACGGCGGCGGGGAAGGGTCAAGAGGCAGAGGAGGTGGGGTTGCTTGGCGGCGGGATGGAGCAAGAGGGAGGGAGCGGGACAGGCATCGGGGATGGGGATTGCGGCCATGCAAGTCGCGAGCGAGCGAGCGGGCGTCGGGGTGGGGCCATGAGCGGGTGGGGCGTAGCTGTGCGTGCGTGTAGTGCGTTGAGTGGTGTGTGTGGTGTTGAGTGGCGGCGACCAGGGAGGATGGGTGGTGGTCTAGGGTTTGGGTTTTGGATGGGACCAGGGTTGTAGGTGGGCTTCTGGTCGTGCTGGGCTTGACCTGGCCGGCTGGGAAGTCTGTCTCCCCCTTTTTTTTATAAAATATTTATTTTATTTATTTGTTTGTTTTATTTTAAAAATACGTTTGCAAATACTTTTTAGACAAATAAAATAATCTGGAAGAGACCGCAGATTTTGTATTTGAATAAAGAGGGATATTTGTAGAAAATAAAATAGGGCTTTTTGCAAAACAGTTTTGAAGCAAAAAGATGTATGATGATGTCATGATAATACACAAGGATAAAGACAAGCGATTTTCTAGTAGTGGTTTTACCCGAGGTGCTACAATTCGACACCACTAACAATGGATCTCGCCCTCGAGATCCGCGTCATGGTACGGGGAAGAAGGATGACAGTCTGAATTTTCTCGCTTCGTGTAGATCCTCGCGACACCACTAACAAAGATTCCTTTCCCCGTCTTGAAATCTGCGACACCACCAACAAGGGTCGATGCTCACGTTCATCGAGAGAACACTCCGGATAAACAAAGGACGAAGGTAGAGGTTTCAAAAGATAAGGCAACCTCTAACTTCCATGGAAGGAGTAAAATTGCTTGATCCACCAATTCAATGCACAAGAGCGAATGATAAGAGTAATCAGATGGTGATCAGTCCATCGCGCACTCAAAGCATTACTCTACACATGAATAGGGAAATTATGCAACCAACTCTTGTAATCAGACTGAAGAGCTCGACAAGCGAGGTTCAGAAACAAAGGAGGGATGGAGATTCTCATAAGATCTGATGCAGATGACTTCGTCGTATCAGAAAACACCGGAGGATAGAAAGAAAATATTTAGTGAATTTTTGGTCCATTGAAAGGTACAACAGATAAAAGATTTATCTGATAGCATGAATGTCAGATGTTGAAGCACCGTTACAAGAGGATGGAAGCGAAACCCTAAAGGTACGACGGAAACCCAACCACGAGAAATCCTGGACTCGAAGAAAAGATAAGAGAGCAGATTCAAAACACGTCGAGATAAGAGGAGAATAGCAAAGGGGTCAGGAGTAAAAGAAGACCTAATCAGATCTATCCAACCGATTTTTCAAAATAGTTTTGACACTCTACACGTTTGTTAGCTAGGTTATCCTACAGGCTAGACTAGTGGGTATCGTAACTGCTGAGCTCTGATACCACTCTGTAACACCCTCAGAATCGACCCTATGCAAGTCTCAGCGATTCCCACCAAACCCGCATAGAAACGATTCAAAGGTGCCCACTAGGCACTTGCGTGCGGGTGGAAAACGAAGTAGTAACATTACACATTAGTCCATGATGGAACCCACAAAACAGATATATACAACATCGACTCATCGAGTCAAGGATACAATATACAGTACAAAGATCCAAATCACCTTGAAAACGATACAACGTCCGAGTACGGACAAGATGCAAATTAGGCTAAGAGCCTTGAAGAATAACCAATGGTGTCCATAACCCTGCCTAGGCCAAGCTGGAAGGGTAACCCTGCTAACGACGTCGATCTCAAAACCTGCTTAAACAAAAGGGGTGCCGACAAATGGCAAAGGAAAAAAGAGAGCGGTCAGTACTGAGGCCACTACACGGCGAGACTAGAATTCGGCGGTCCTCGCCTACATAGATATGGTGGACTGAAGCGGCAGCACAGCATGCACTAAACAACCTATAGAGACTCAATATAATTGTCGGCTATCAGAGAGGGATAAGAAAGACCTATTCGGAACCAACCTGATACTACCAGCAAACATACCCATCCTGGTATTTCCCCCTCGAGAGCAAACGAGGAAGTCAACCGAGGAACTCACACAGTTGGCAGTTTTATTCATTCCGTTATAGTTACGGCAATTACTAGTCACATATAGATAGCATGAGTCATCCTGATATAATAAGCAGTGGGCAGTTTTAGTTAACCATTCCGTTGTAGTTGTAGTACTTACTAGTCAGATACATATAGCATGAGGCATCCCAAAACCCACCAGTTGTTGGTACTTTTATTTAGCCATTCCGTTGTAGTTGCAATACTTACTAGTCAGATACAATGGTAACAGGTGACCATCCAAAACAGCAATTGTTGGCACTTTTATTTAGCCATTCCATTATAGTGAAGCTGATTACTAGTCATTATAAAGTCAAATTTATACTACTTTAGTTATAGTTGTCTATGATCGAGGTACTGTGCTCCAAGTCGTCCATAACCGCGGACACGGCTTTCAGAAAGTTTTACCCTGCAGGGGGCACAAATAGCAACACACGCACGATCAACCTCGGGAAAAACCAAATGAAAACCCAACGAGGCATCACGACAGAGAAATTGCAAGATTCATATAATATTTCAGGGGGCCACCCCACTAAGATACCCGCAACAAAGTTGACCATCTCCGATACGGACCCAGGGTGTGTGGCGACAGCTGTAAACGACTAGGAACCCGAAAGTGTGACTGGGCTTGTCGATACAGCGAAAACTTGGCACGGGGTCCTAAACAGTACAGGCGCTCCACGCGCAATCGTAAATAAAGCAGTAAAGCATGGCGTAAGTACATGATAGTAATAAATCCACAAACTAGTTTGTGGCCCCAAGAAATAATATATGACGCAAGCTCTGGCTAGAGGGATTCATGGTCCCACATGTGGATAGTGCGAATATTCAAAGAACAGGTATCAAGTACTCGGGGTCCTACGGAACACAAGTGGACGGTTAAAAACCAAATAACATCTATTGCCCACCTGTGCCTCTGCATTGTTTACCTACTTCAATTTTTAGTTCTTAAACAATAATTAATGCCATGATCATCTCCAACATAAAGCATATGGCAGCCTTCCAACAACTGTGGTACTAGACGACACGCAACAACACTTGAGCAAGCGACTATGACGCGCAAGTCCAACTATCTACCAAACAACAGGTAATAGGATGTGTCCAAGGCAATATAAGGCTGCAAGGGATATCATAGGTACGAAAACTAGAGCATCGGAACACAGATAGCAATAGATCAACAGGAGGAAATAAATACTATAAAAGGAAGATAGGTAGAAAGGGGGAGAATGCTTGCCTGAGAAACACTGCCGAAGGTTCATCCGAAGATCGGGTCGACACTCGCATCAACTCATCGGCCTAATTCGTGAAGAAGCAAAGCACTAGCAGAAACACCGGATGCAATATTTAATACTACGGCAGAAGATCGGGCATGATGCATGACATGGCAAAGATGCAATGCAATTAGTCAATATTAAGCGGAACCGGGGTCCCGACAATTAATTATTAGGTTCATGTTGTTTAGATACCCAGCAATTTAAATATTGTCTTAATAAGTCGAAACATGGCATCGGTTCGCTACACAAATTTAAATGGAGCCAATATTAGACTAGATTTGTCCGCATATGGCCTCCATATTTAATTATGAGGTGAATCGGCAAAAGGCCCCCAAACCACACAATATGTATGCAAGCATGACAATTTAATATGCAACAAGTATATTATATATATGACAAAAATATAGGGGTCTCAGGAAAAGGGGTCACACATAGGGGCTCGAAGATCTTGGGGGGGTTTGGGGATCGACGGGGTCGGTCTTCGGGTTTCGATCTTCGGATCCGTGTGGGTGATCTTGGCGTCGATGGAGAAACTTGAGGGGTTCAGGGACTCGTGGTCTTGTGTGGTTCTGCAGGCCCCATCGCGTACCGAACTCGATCTCTCGAAGGGCATCGCAGATTCTGTCGGCGACTCCCGATGACATAGTCTAGCTTCTCGTCCTCATCTACCGGAAGGTTGTGGTCGAGGATGTGGTGCTCCGTCGTTCCATCTGATTACCGTGAGGTCACAGCCGTGTACAAACAGTAGCATTAGCGCGACAACCGTTTACAAACAGTAGCATCGGTGCGACAACATGGTCACAAACCAAAGGGCAAACCAACTTCACTGGACGTGCAGGCGTGGTCGCGCTCGCGACAGAGGGAAACGACGAAGGGGCGCGGAGGGGATCCATGCGACGCTCGCGGCAGCGCACTGGAGAGCTGTTGCCGGCGGCAGGGCTCGCAGGAGAGAGGAGCGACGACGGCGAGGTCGCAGGCCAACGACTAGGCCGATGAGGAGAGGCCGAGCGGCGGCTCCAGGCGGCGGCCGTGGTTGCTGGGGAAGGCACGCGCGGATCGGGGTGGAGAGGACGAGCGAGGGAAGCGAGCAGGGCCAGCGTCGGCGGTTGTCAGGGGTGGCGCCAGGGCGAGGTTGGCATGGTCGGGTCCTGCTGCTGGTCGAGGCGGGGAGCCGGGGTCTGATGGAGAGGGGGCTGCGAGCGTCCGGCGTGAGGCAGCAGACGAGGAGGACGGCGGCGGGGAAGGGTCAAGAGGCAGAGGAGGTGGAGTTGCTTGGCGGCGGGATGGAGCAAGAGGGAGGGAGCAGAACAGGCATCAGGTATGGGGATTGCGGCCATGCAAGTCGCGAGCGAGCGAGCGGGCACCGCGGTGGGGACACGAGCGGGTGGGGCGCAGCTGTGCGTGCGTGTAGTGCGTTGAGTGGTGTGTGTGGTGTTGAGTGACGGTGGCCAGGGAGGGTGGGTGGTGGTCTAGGGTTTGGGTTTTGGATGGGACCATGGTTGTAGGTGGGCTTCTGGTCGTGCTGGGCTTGACCTGGCCGGCAGGGAGGTCTATCTCCCCCTTTTTTTTATAAAATATTTATTTTATTTTTTTGTTTGTTTTATTTTAAAAATACGTTTGCAAATAATTTTTAGACAAATAAAATAATCTGGAAGAGACCACAGATTTTGTATTTGAATAAAGAGGGCTATTTGTAGAAAATAAAATAGGGCTTTTTGCAAAATAGTTTTGAAGCAAAAAGATGTATGATGATGTCATGATAATGCACAAGGATAAAGACAAGCGATTTTCTAGTAGTGGTTTTACCCGGGGTGCTACAGATGTTTGTGACACATTAGTTGGAGGTGGAACTTGGTCCTCATGATGATGACGACAATATTGAGCATCGCGGTGTGGTTGTGGAGGTTGAGACACACACCTAGGTTTTTAATGAGGTTGAAGTTTCTCGTCATGTGCACGGTGATGCTCATGGTGTTGTTGGTGACGGTCATGGTGGAGATGGCATCCTGGTGGACTTCAAGTGCTTCACGTTGATGGCAAACTTGTTCGTCCATGTTTTAATCATCGCTTGTTGTCGAGTGAAGGTCTTGTGGATGCTTGTGACGTGGAGGTGAAGCGTGGAGTTGTACGTCCTCGTGGATGATGAGTTACCTTATTTGATGATGATGGTCTTCACGCCTTGATGGAGGTCGTGATGAAGAATCACCATTGTTGTTTGACGTAGTGGAGTGTCTTGGAGTTGGCACATGTTGTGAAGAATTCTCATTAGCATCCACGTGGCAATCATTGCATCTTGGATCCTGAGGATCATGGTCATGATGTCGAGGCGACCGATGGCGCAACAAGTTTGAACCACTAGAGTGGTTCCTTGAAGAGATTGATGCGTGAGAACATGGCCTTGTGTTGCACGTGATCTTAGCCATGGATCATTTGAGAGCTTCATTTTCGTGTGCGAAGTTGTGATGCATTGCGTTCATTTGGCTCTCAAGGACGTCGAAGCAAGCAGCCAACTGCCTGAACTCATTTGTAGTTTCGCCAAATGTTCATATTTATGCGTCTCAAGGGCATTGCAATAGCTCCAAAACTCTTCATGAATGATGAAGTGGCTAGCTCACGTCATGTATGGTCCTTCGCTATCTTGTGCTGGATCTTGACTTGTCTCGCTGTTCCTATCCATGATTCACCAAAAGCAAGGATGGAATATGGAAGTGATATATGTGGAGGGGTTACCCCTTTACCTCACCTTTGGAAATGGATTGGACAAGTAGCTAGACTTGAAAGATCAACGATGAGCAAAGCAAATGTGAAAAGCAACCTCACACTAAAGCAACAAGAACTCTCAAAAGGCTTATGGTGTTAGGTTGGGGAGGTGGAAAACCAAACGAAAAGACCAAACGAAAGGATGTTGTCAAAAGTGGGTAAAATCCAAAATAACCAAGAAAAAGTGTAACACCCCAAAAATATTAATGAGGATCATTCCCTAATTAATCAAGATTAGGGTGAACAAAATATTTTAGTAATTAAATTCCAATCTTATTGAGTGAGTGTTTGAATGCTTGCAATGCCATGTTTGATTGTTGTAAATGATGAGAAATGGTTTATAGATCAAAACCATATCATCTAGGTCACTGTCAAATCAAAACAAAATAAAATGAAAATATAAGCCATAAGACCTAATGGTCATTTCTACCAAAGTTAACCACTAGCTCACTTTGAGCATCTCTAGCAACTAATCTCAAACATAAACTTTCCCATTTATTTTCACCCCTTTTTAGACCTAGTGACACTGAACCAAATGGAACTCACCAACTTTGCAGAAACTTTTTCAAACTCTTTTGAGAGGAAATTCAAATTTGAATCTATCTCATATGTTAAGATAGCCAATTTTGGAAAACCACACAAAGCAATACCCCTTGGAAAACCAAGACACCCAGAGACTACCCATATTAGTATAAGATCACTCACCAGAAATCATTGAATTTCATGATGATTATGTTCATGCGTCCATTTGATCGAACACATGGTGATCATAGTACAACTACCAACTATCTACCGTTTGTGGTCAATCAATTTCTCATCCTTTGTACTCAAAATCTTTACTCTAGCTCACCCACGATCACCCCCACTACCCAGCCGTGCAATTGAGCCATTCATCTTCACTGCCTTGATCAATTGGACATGGTACCTGAGCTCACCATGTCACTTGGACATGGACAGCACGCAACAGGACACGCCTCACTCGCTCGCAAAGTCTAGCAAGTAGCCATGACCTCACCGCCTCTCTCTGACCACCCCTCGACCAACGGCAAGACGAGGATACCCTAGAACGACAACGCCCATTTAAGACGCGGATATGCTGAGAGCACGACGGAGCGCCGAAGCCGCCTCGTGTAGACACACTGCGACTCGACCTCTCCGCCCATACTCGCAACCGCGACATCACCAGCCACCGCCCAGACATGCCCATTGGCCACCGCGTGACCCCTTGACCACCGTACTCGCTGACGAACACTGTCATACCCGTACAGAGCGCCAACATCGCTCGACAAACTGAGACCACCCCTTGTCGAGCCACCACTGGCATGACGATCGCCACACCCAACAAATTCGACCCATGCCCTTCTCCATGCCTAGCTCAACCTGTAGCAACATCGCCGATGAGCCCTAACCATGCCGCACTGCCTCACCCTCGAGGGTATAAATAAGACCACCCCTAGCCTCAATCGCAACACCATTCCACTCCTCTCTCACTCAGAAACACCCCTGATCTGTTCCCGGAGCAAGGCGAGCACTTTTTCGCCGGAATTTGATCGGAGTCCACCGCTACCATGAGGGAAAGGCGTTGTCGATTGGATCCACCCTAGGAGCTGCCATGACCGCCATTCGACTCGCCGTCGTTGAAAAGCTCGTTCGCCCGCACCACCGACCCTAACTGGAGCCCTGGTAAGCCCACAGCCACCCCGCCGTGCCACTAGGTCAGAATCTCGCCGGACCGCCGCGACGTAGACGATGTCCCTAGACTGTAGATCATGTTGTAATCGTAGGGCTAATATTGATTGATACCGCTTCGTGTTAGATGACCCGCTGACGCGTGGGACCAGCCTGAGTGAGCCTGCTGTGCAGTTGGGCCAGCCCAGGAACGTTTCCCGCGCGAGCCCAGAAATTCAAACCTAGTCTTTTTATTTTTATTCAAAAACCTTTTCTATAGTGAACTTTAAAAATCAATTCAAAGAGATTCACTGCACCAGATTGAATGAATCCAATTTTGTTTGAAACTAGATGAAAATCTCTAATCACTTCCGCTGGATTCAAATAGTTTGAAACTTTGGATCACCCTCAGTAAAAATAACAAGCCAGAAGCTTTTGCAACTTCAAACATTTTTCCAAAATCGACCTTATGTGATTTTGAGTTGATTCCAACTCTCAAAAATTACATTTGACAAGACTTTTCTGAATATGTAAAAATCTACATACTTACATACAGTATTCATGGACCAAATGACTTTCTAATCATTTTTAGCCACTTAAATATTATTAAATAATAGGGTTAAACTTTATAAATTAGGCCAACGTTTTTAAATCACATTCTCAATTATTAGAATATGTGGTGATGGCATGTTTCAATATGATCCCATATTTTTAATTTGGAGAATATTAAATCTTAAGCAACTTTTCAATGAGTAGAAATTACTTTCCTAAAATAAGATAAATAAAATCTTATCACCCTTTCTTGTAATGATAGAGATGAGGCTAGATCATCTAGTGTGACCCTTGTGTGATAAATAGAAGTAGTTAAGTATTGTTTGGTGATTGTGTACCTCGTATTTATTTATAGACGCTAGTATCAATCCGGGCTACGATGAGGAGGAATTCTATGAAGAAGAGGAAGAGAACTTAGACCACCTTACCAATCAAGGAAAGCTACATTATGCAAGCTTTTCTATCTGAGAAAGCTAATCTAAACCATGCAAGCCTTATTATGCAAGCCTTTGTGATTCCCCTTTTACTATACCAAATCCCAGTTTTACTTGCAAGCTTTATCTTTCGCAAAGTTGTTCCGTAGCTAATTAATTGGATGATTAGTGGATATTGAGGAAGGTGTCCCAAGAGCTTAGAACTTGTTGAGAATAGATACACCAGCTTAGTACCCTACAACTAGTGACACCCCCATTTGATAGAGGCTAGTGCTAAGTTACACTTGATCGCTAGTTGGGAACAAATGATTATGAAAACCTTGGAATGATGAGTCATTCTACTGAAATGCTTTGATTTTGAAGATGATGGTGAATGAAAGGATATGACTTGAATTTGATAAAAACTGATAGCTGGGTTCGGATGCGATACCATTCCAATGTTTACTGTACAACCACAATACCCAAATTTGGGTAGGGCTTGACTAGAAGTTTATATGTATTAGTATGGGTTCCCTCGCGGAACTAGGTGAGTTGAGGCTGCCTTGTGAATGTGACTGTCCACCTATGCAGTTCCCAAGATGATAGATGGTCATGGTTGGGAGGCCAAACTCATAGGGGAGGTTGTGTAATTGAAAGGTTAAGGTTGATTATCCGCATACTAAGTATGATGATTCAGGATTGTTCCTGACGGATGTATCGGATGGCCATACTGTTCCGTTGTGCGATGTTTTCCCAAATGACACGTGACTTGAAAGATGACTTTGACTTGACCCCACAAGTTGTGGAAAAGAAGTTAGGTCCCCGTCTAAGTAACCTAGACAACTAAAGTTATACTTTACTACTAGACAGTGGTTGATATAAAATTGGCTTATGGCAAACAAACCTAGATATTAAGAATCTCATAGAATGGCCCTACTTCCTTAGTGAAAGTTTGCGAGTACTTCGAAGTACTCATGGCTTTGTCCCTGGCTATTCCCATAGCCAGACTATGAAGGAGACTACGAGGAAGAAGGACAGCAGGATGCTTACGATAACTAGGATCATCTCCCATCGTCAGCATTGCCTATGACCCTGAAGATGGAGCCTTGACCATGCTACCCTTATTATTATTCCGTTGCTTTGATTGTAATCAGACTTGATCATGAGATCAAAAATTTGTAAGACTATTATGGTTTGTAATGGATGATGAACTATGGTACCAATTTGTTATGTCTCGCCAAAATGGTAATCCTAGGGTTGCAATGTACGACATAACAGACATCTGGAATTAAAAATCCGGGCGTTGACACAAAGGAAAAGATCCACAAAAATGACAGAAACCTATACTAACACGCACACTTGGAGATTAATGGGATTAGCACGATTATGAAAATGAGCAACAAAATGTCCTAACGAAGAATACGCTTCGTTGTCATGCCAATGCATGGAGAGATGGTGGCTCGTTTGAAAAAAGAAGATAAGGAACATATTTTTGCACTTACCTTGGGCGCTCTTATCTCTCTTGCTTACAAGCTTGAGGATCTCTCTACGATATGGGAGACTATGTGTCTTTTGTGATGTATTATTTCTTTTTATTTTGTTTTTATCTCATAGTCCAAATACCCATGGTGGTACCAAGCTACTTTGTTTTTTATCTCATAGTCCAAATACCCAAGAAAACACAAAATGAGCCACTCTCGATGGGGTGGGTACACACAAAGGAAGATAGTGGGTTAACAAGGGGTACACAAGTTATACCTTAGTTGTTGATGATGAGCTTGTGTCGATGGGGCGGGGAGGAGCTTGAGTTCTGTGGTGTCGAAGAGCATAGAGGATGTTGCAGAAGCTTGCTATTGGAATATATACGCACACGAAACTCAAACAACAAGGGGGAAATTAGTCGAATGTAAAAGAGGAAAAAAGGAGCGGAGGGGCAGAGACTCCGGATTCCGGGTCGGAAACTCCGATAGCCGGAAACTCCGGTTCTGGGTATGCGAGGACGGAGACTCGGTGTCGGGCAGTCGTGGCCATTTCATGTTCTTGAGCGGAAATCCGTGCCTCCAAACCTCAAATCCAACACATTTCGACCAAACTAGGCTGGGAAAATTGGTAGAAAGCCAGATCAAGATCCATGTCAAAGTTTATATGGATTGAAACCACTCAAAATGCACCAAATCAAGAGATCAATCTCAAACGGGATCTAGGGGGTAGGGGAAGAGGATGAACTCAAAATTAAGGTGGGGATAAGAAAAATTTGTGGTGAAAATCGTGATGAACGTGGCTCTTGATACCAATATGTTAGGGTATGACCCTTAGGATGGCCGATCTTTCACAATTTTATGGAGGATTCGCGGTGGCACTAGGGGGTAGGGGAAGAGGATGAACTCAATTGTCACATCCCAAAATTTTCCAAATTCTGAAATGAGAAAAATAAATAAACAAAATAAATAATTGTTGAAATTTAGGGTGAAAAGAAACTTTTTGCTTCTAAATGGAAAACATCTGAACCCTTCTTGAAGATGAAAAGGGAATCCAACAAAATTTCAAACAAGTGAAATGCATTCATTAATGAATGTATCTTGAAATTTAAACATTTGGAAAAGTTAAACAATAACCCCAAATATTGAAAATGCATTTTATGCATGGAAAGAATCTTGAATTTAAACACTTGGGAAAATAAACAAAAACCCTAAAACCCTAATGGAAGAAAATCATTTCCAAGATCTCTCTAAGACCATGGATTTGATCCATATAAAAATTCAGCAACAAACATTTATAAATGATCAAAAATCATAAACAAAAATATCATAAAACCATAGAAATTGGTTTCATTTAATTTGGAGCCATGGATAAAAACTTATGAATTTAATAAGATAAAAGGAATTAATTTCCAAGGCTAATCAAGCTCCTATCTAAAAATCCATACCAATTTGTGAACAAAATTAATCCTAAAGAGATTTAAAAAAGATAAAAAAAATATTAAATAAAATTCTACAAATTGGAATCACCAATTTTGATCTCTAAATAAAAAGATATGGATTTTATAAGATAAAGAAAGAAATAAATAAATAAGGAATATTTAAAAGCCAGATTAAATCTTGGCCAAGTCCATAAAATATAAAATTTTACTAAATAATAAAAAGGAGAAAAAATTATTTAAATAAAATCATATGGATTAAACCATATTCACTTTTATTTAAATAAAGAAAAATTGCCTAAACTAAATAATAAATCCCAATAAAATTATTTAGAGGACAATTTAAACCTTGATTTAAATCCATAAGCAAATGGAATAAAAATAATCCAAATAAAATAAAGGAATAAAGATTATTTGAATAAAAACTTATATGGACTTGAACCATATTTGATTTAAATGAAGACAAAATCCCTAATAAAAATGATTAACTAAATAATGGGAAAATGATAATGGAAATAGCAAAATGAGCTATGTAAGATGTAATGAATTATTTTATTCCTGGTTATAAAGTTGTATTATGACCTTTTTTTCTTGATATTACATCTTAAACTGTGGATGCTAGCTATTGATCCAGGTACTAGCATTGTAAACACAGGGATCTCTACCTTATCAGGTTGGGACCTCTACAGATGGTATCAGAGCACTGTGTTGCCTGTAGGATTGTAACCCTAGGACTGGACAAAAGCCCTTAGAAAAATAGGAGTTGTATTTCTTCCAAAATTATTTACAAACAATCTTGTAAACTCTTTCCTCAACCTTTTGGTTTTGATTCAACATCTCTCTCTCTTTTCAAACATTATGGACAAAACTTCAACATGAGCAAAGGACTTCAACATCACCAATGACTTCAACTTCACCATCACCAATGACTTCATCTTTTGTTTCACCAAGGACTTCAACTTGGACATCACTAAGGACTACAAGTGAGACAAGAAGAATACTCAAGACTTGAAGACTAAGGAAACACAACCTAGAAGGAACCATCATCACCTTTGAAGTTTTGTGACCAAGATGCAAAATGTTTCCAAGGATACAATGATCTTGTTCATGAAGAAAAAACTAAGAAGAATGAAATGATCTCAAGTGAACCATATAGTTGGACCACCATACTAATGTTTAGTTTAGATCATATATTTATCACACCAACTTATGTGGTGTAGGAAAAATATTTTGTTGCTTAAAATATGCTTGAATATTGTTGTTTGAGTGGAATGTTTGATTGTGATTGCTTGCACATTGCTTGTGTGAATTGTTGTGTGTGAGTAGACTTTTTCTCTAGGAATCTTTTGCCTACTATAATCCCAATCCAACCCAAACAGATGACTTCTCCAAGATACTCCAACATCAAGGATGGTGACAACAACAACAACAACCAAGAGATGCACATGAGAGAACAACTTCTAGCAACCCAAGCCCAGTTAAATCAAGTGACAACTCAGTTTTTAGCCAACAACAATGAGTTAGACCCAACCATGCAAAAGTTTCTCGAAACTCAATCCCAATTGTTGCAAAGGATGACCAATCAAATGATCAACATGAGAAGCAATTTTTCCCAAGGACATTGTGTCAACAATGATGTCAAGGATGATATTATAGAGGGAACTCAAGCTTGCAATATTTGTGGAGACATAGGACACACTTATAAAGAGCACATGGACCAATTCCGTAATTGTGAAGAGAAACATCCAACTAAACAATGCACCACATCTCAAGTTACTTGTTTCCTATGTGAAGGAAATGATCATGTCCCTATCCAAATCCCGATATATCCCATAGTTAAACAAATGAAACAAGATTGAATGAATCAAGTGTTTGGAAACCTCCATAAGGGAACAACTTCTACCAAGAAGGATAAAGAAAAAATCAGAACCGTGCCTCATAAGGCCATACCCAAGGTGACCACAAAATGTTGTTACTCATGTGGAGAAGAAGGTCACATCTTTAGTGACTGCCCCAAGAAGAGAGAAAGATTTCCCACCTTTGAGGTGAAATATGAAGAACATGAACTACAAGAACTCCTAGATTTGGAGAGACCAAAGAAGAAGAAGAAGAAGAGCCAAGAAAACAAACAAGAGAAACCCAAGAAGAAGAAGGACGTTAGCAAAGTGATGTGCCACAAATGCAAAGAGCTAGGCCATTATGCATCACATTGTCTAGAAAAGAAGGAAGACAAGACAAGCAAACTGATGAGAGACATCAATTGTAACATCCCAAAAATCCTAAACTTAGATCATCAAACACTAATCATCAAGATTAGGGTTAACAAAAACTTTTCTAAATAAAATCATGAATGCATGCATATGTGGATGCATGGATTTTTAGTTTCTTTAAAACCACCTTGTTTGTGTGATCCATTGCTTGTAAAATGTTTCTTAGGTGAAATAAACATCATCTAAAACATTTCCCACACTTTTCCTAAAGACAAGTAAATCAAAACAAATATATTAAGTGAATGGTCACTTTGACCAATTTAACTCTCATGCCTACTTTGGTTATCCCAAACTTTCAAAACTTAACAGAAACTTTTCTGGATCTTTGCACCCCTTGATTGTACTCATAACAAAGTATCAAGGCCCACTTTGTGATCACCCAGAAACTTTCAAATTCATAGTTTAAATGACAATTCAAAATTGAATCTTCTTCATATGTGAAGATCCCACTTTTTCAAAACCCACTCAAACAAGCTCAACTTTCAAAACCCAAGCATCTGCAGACTCACCAGCACCAATCTAGCAAACCCACCAAAAATCATTTCAAAATTCAAAACTTGATTTCATGCGGCCATTTCATCAAACAGGTTGCAGACACAAATCAAACAAAACATCAAACACTATAGTGTGCAGTGATTCTTGCTTAACTTGTTCCCTAGTTAGCTCACACACAGCTCAGTAGATCATCTAGAAAGATTAGCCCAACACTAGCACCCCTGTGAGCTTGCCATTGCCATTAATGGTGAACAGCCGAGCACACCCATGTCACCCCATTGTGGACAGGAAGCTAGAGGAAGAACTAGCCGTGCCAACCTTGTCTAGGAGACAGCCCACCGTTCACCGCCACTCACTGTCCCAGCCGCAAGCGTTGCCAAGCCCTAGACCACGCGTACAAGCCGCGCCCATACCATGCCGAGCGTGCGCCAGAGCGCCACCATCGACCATCACCCACAGACCGCGCGCCGCCCTCACCGCGTGCACACCCGATCGCCATCAACCCAGGAGACCGCCAGACATCCCCGTTTGCCGCCCCGTGCCATACAGCCGCTTCGCCGTCAAGACGCCGCCTCTCGCAGAGCACCGCCCGTTCCAGACCAAACCACACCGCCCCATGCCTCGCGACCATGTCGTTGAGCATCGCCAGGAGACACAACACCGTCCCCTACCCTTGCCCATGCCATTAGCCGCTGTAATATCGCTTCGACGAAGCTCACTGCGCCTGACGGTCCCCTCGCTCGACTATAAATAGAGGCCACCCCCGCACGAATTCTTCACAACATCTCACTCCCCTCTCCTCACCGACCGTGCCACACCATTCTCAGAGCAAGGCGAGCACCACCTGCCGAATTTCACTGGAGCTCGCTGCCGGAGAAGAAAGGAGCCAGCGATTGAGCCACCCAGGAGCTGCCGCAACCACCCCTGAGTTCGCTGTCGTCGACTTAAATCGTTTGCCCGCCTCGCCGACCCTCGCCAAGACCGGTGAGCCCCCAGCGACCCTCACTGGCCGTGCTAGGTTTCGTTCTCGCCGGAGTTGTCTCGCATCGACGATGACTCCCAGCCGTTAGATTAGAAATAGATCGAACGACCCACGTTGCCCCATACCGCTTCGCTCAGCCCCGTGTCACTGACGAGTGGGGACACCCACTTAAGCAGCCAGCGAGCATCGCTTAGCAGGTGCCCGTTAGATTTTCTCCTCAGCCCAGTTATTCAAATTAAATCTTTTTCTATTTCAATTCAAACATACTTCTGTACCCAACTTCAAAAATCAACCCAGATCGATTCAGTGCACCAATTTGAATGAAACCAATTTGTTGGAAAGGTCTGTGAATGCTGAATCCAAGCCCGTTGGATTCAAGTCATTTGGATCTATATTTCACCCATGGTAAAAATAACAAGGTAAGCTTTTTCGCATTCAAACATTTTTCAAATTTAAACCATAATAGCTTTTGAGTTGATTCCAACTCTCAAAAATCACATTTAACCATACCTTTCAGAATATATAAAAATATATAGGTTTACTTGCAGAAATAATGTTCAAGTAATAAAAGAATGCCTCATAAGCATTTCTAGCCACTTTAATTAATTAAAATAAAAGGGTAAAACCTTATTAAATTGTGACACCACTTTAAATCACATTCCCATGGACTACAATATGTGGTGATGACATGTGTCAACATGATCCCATGTTTAGTTTGGAGAATATTAAATCTTAAGTAGTTTTTCAATGAGTAGAAATTACTTTTCTAAAAATAAAAAGAAATTAAACCAAGCCTTAACCTTGTAATATTAGGGATGATGCTAGATCATCTATAGGACCCTTGTGTGTGATGATTGCAAGTAGTTAAGTATTGTTTGGTGATTGTGTACCTCGTATTTATTCGTAGACGCTAGTACCGACCAAGGATACGAGGAGGAAGGAGGATACTACGAAGAAGAAGCCGAGGAGAACTTCAACCACTGCTCTGCACAAGGCAAGCTTATTTGACACTGATGCAAGCTATTAACCTTGCCAGCTAACACTTGCAATTTAGCAAGCTTATACTGATATTGATGCAAGCTAACACTTGCAAGATACCTTACTGATGCCACAAACCCATACTTGTGCTATGACTACTATATGCCTTAAGCATAAGTGATCATACCCACTTGATAAACCAATCCTAGTTTTATGTGCAAGCTTCTTACTTTATTTCTTTACCAAAGCTTACTTAGAGTTTACTTAAGTGACTCGTAGATTTTGGAAAGTGCTGAAGGTTGCATAAAGAGCATAAAATTTGGCCTAAGTTAGAAACCTTGATCTCAGCCTAAGACATAAGGTTGTACTTAGTTGAAACTCCACTAGTTTACCACCCCTCCTTAGTACTACCCCCACTTGTAGATGCTAGTGCTAAGCATAAAACTTGATCAACCTTAGATGGGAATACTTGGTGGAAAATTGGTTATGAAAACCTTGGAATGATGGATCATTCTATTGAAATGTTTTGGACATGTGTTTCCAAACACTTGATGATTTTGGTGATGAAAATGTTGAGGCATGAGCCTTAGCCCTTTATAAAACTGATGGTTGTCTGGATGCGATACCATTCCAATTTTATCGTACAACCACAATACCCGAAGATTGGGTAGGGCTTGACTGGAAACTTATATTCCGTAGTATTAGTTCCCTCACGGCCAAGGTCTGAGCTGAGGATACCTTGTGAAGATTGTCCACCTGTGCAGTACCCAAGATGACAGTTGGTCATGGTTGGGAGGCCAAACTCACAGGAGAGGTGCTTATACTAGGGCGTGTAATCGAAAGGTTAGGATTGATTATCCGCATACTGAGTATGATGAATTCAGGATTTGTTCCTGACGGATGTATCAAATGTTGTGGTGAAAGTGTACAATCTCTGCAGAGTGTCAAACTATTCGAATAGCCGCGTCCGCGGTTATGGACAGTTGGAGTGGCCATACTGTTCCCCCGTCAGACTTTTCAAAACGACATGTGAAATGAATTAAGACTTTGACTTGACCACAACAGAGTTGTGACCTGAAGTACAAGATCCCACTTAGGAGTTATAAAATTGTGACTAGCTTTGGAACTGAGTAGAGATAAACCTGGCTTTTTGCAAAACAACCTTAGAGCCTAGTGTCCCATTATCCAAAAACCCTTACCTGTTAGTCTTAGTTTGCAAGTACTTAAAGAGTACTCATGGCTTTGTCCCTGGCTATTCCCATGGCCAGACTATGAAGAGGAGTACCTGGAAGATGGACCCCAGGAAGGTTACGACAACTAGGATCATCTCCCATCGTCAGCATTGCCTGTGACCCTGAAGATGGAGCTTCGCCTACGCTACCATTATTATTACGTATTCCGCTGCTTGATGTTGTATTATGAACTAGATCATGAGATCCCTATTTGTGTAAGAACTTATGTATCGTTGTAATGGATGATGTACTATGGTATACAATTCTGTTATGTCTCGCAAAAATGGTAATCCTGGGATTGCGATGTATGGCATAACAGGCATCTAGGATTGAAAAATCCGGGTGTTGACATCAACCTTGTCACATGTTTCAAGTGTGGAAACAAAGGACATTATGCAAACAACTGTCCAGAGAACTTACATCAAGATCCCATGTAAGCCAAGATGTAATCTAGTTGAAAACCTTTTTTAGGGTGGTAGCACTCTAGTTGCCTTGAAGCCTTCCCAAATCTCGGGACGAGATTTCTTTTAAGGGTGGTAGCCTGTCACATCCCAAAATTTTCCAAATTTTGAAATGAGAAAAATAAATAAACAAAAGAAATAATTGTTGAAATTTAGGGTGAAAAGAAACTTTTTGCTTCTAAACGGAAAACATCAAAACCCTTCTTGAACAAATTTGAATGAAAAGGGAATCCAACAAAATTTCAATCAAGTGAAATTCATTCATCAATGAATGTATCCTGAAATTTAAACATTTGGAAAAGTTAAACCAAAACCCCAAATCTTGAAAATGCATTTTATGCATGGAAAGAATCTTGAATTTAAACACTTGGGAAAATAAACCAAAACCCTAATGGAAGAAAATCATTTCCAAGATCTCTCTAAGACCATGTATTTGATCCATCTAAAAATTCAGCAACAAACATTTATAAATGATCAAAAATGATAAACAAAAATATCATAAAACCATAGAAATTGGTTTCATTTAATTTGGAGGCATGGATAAAAACTTATGAATTTAATAAGATAAAAGGAATTAATTTCCAAGGCTAATAAAGCTCCTATCTAAAAATCCATACCAAATTGTGAACAAAATTAATCCTAAAAAGATTTAAAGAAGATAAAAAAATATTAAATAAAATTCTACAAATTGGAATCACCAATTTTGGATCTCTAAATAAAAAGATATGGATTTTATAAGATAAAGAAAGAAAGAAATAAATAATGAATATTTAAAAGCCAGATTAAATCTTGGCCAAGTCCATAAACAAATAAAAGTTTACTGAATAATAAAAAGGAGTAAAATATTATTTAAATAAAATCATATGGATTAAACCATATTCACTTTTATTTAAATAAAGAAAAATTGCCTAAACTAAATAATAAATCCCAATAAAATTATTTAGAAGACAATTTAAACCTTGAGTTAAATCCATAAGCAAATGGAATAAAAATAATCCAAATAAAATAAAGGAATAAAGATTATTTGAATAAAAACTTATATGGACTTGAACCATATTTGATTTAAATGAAGACAAAATCCCTAATAAAAATGATTAACTAAATCATGGGAAAATGATAATGGAAATAGCAAAATGAGCTATGTAAGATGCAATGAATTATTTTATTCCTGGTTGTAAAGTTGTATTATGACCTTTGTTTCTTGATATTACATCTTAAATTGTGGATGCTAACTATTGATCCAGGTACTAGCATTGTAAACACATGGATCTCTACCTTATCAGGTTGGGACCTCTATAGATGGTATCAGAGCACTGTGTTGCCAGTAGGATTGTAACCCTAGGACTAGACAAAAGCCTTTAGAAAAATAGGAGTTGTATTTCTTCCAAAATTATTTACAAACAATCTTGTAAACTCTTTCCTCAACCTTTCGGTTTTGATTCAACATCTCTCTCTCTCTCTTTTCAAACTTGATGGACAAAACGTCAACATGAGCAAAGGACTTCAACATCACCAATGCCTTCAAATTCACCATCACCAATGACTTCATCTTTAGTTTCACCAAGGACTTCAACTTGGACATCACTAAGGACTACAAGTGAGACAAGAAGAATACTCAAGACTTGAAGACTAAGTAAACACAACCTAGAAGGAACCATCATCACCTTTGAAGTTTTGTGACCAAGATGCAAAATGTTTCCAAGGATACAATGATCTTGTTCATGAAGAAACAACTAAGAAGAATGAAATGATCTCAAGTGAACAATATAGTTGTACCACCATACTAATGTTTAGTTTAGATCATATATTTATCACACCAACTTATGTGGTGTAGGAAAAATATTTTGTTGCTTAAAATATGCTTGAATCTTGTTGTTTGAGTGGAATGTTTGATTGTGATTGCTTACACATTGCTTGTGTGAATTATTGTGTGTGAGTAGACTTTTTCTCTAGGAATCTTTTGCCTACTATAATCCCAATCCAACCCAAACAGATGACTTCTCCAAGAGACTCCAACATCAAGGATGGTGACAACAACAACAACCAAGAGATGCACATGAGAGAACAACTTCTAGCAACCCAAGCCCAGTTGAATCAAGTGACAACTCAGTTTTTAGCCAACAACAATGAGTTAGACCCAACCATGCAAAAATTTCTGGAAACTCAATCCCAATTGTTGCAAAGGATGACCAATCAAATGATCAACATGAGAAGCAATTTTTCCCAAGGACATTGTGTCCACAATGATGTCAAGGATGATATTATAGAGGGAACTCAAGCTTGCAATATTTGTGGAGACATAGGACACACTTATAAAGAGCACATGGACCAATTCCCTAATTGTGAAGAGAAACATCCAACTAAACAATGCACCACATCTCAAGTTACTTGTTTCCTATGTGAAGGAAATGATCATGTCCCTATCCAATGCCCCATCTATCCCATATTTAAACAAATGAAACAAGATTGAATGCATCAAATGTTTGGAAACCTCCATAAGGGAACAACTTCTACCAAGAAGGATAAAGAAAAAATCAGAACCATTCCTCATAAGGCCATACCCAAGGTGGCCACAAAATGTTGTTACTCATGTGGAGAAGAAGGTCACATCTCTAGTGACTGCCCCAAGAAGAGAGAAATATTTCCCACCTTTGAGGTGAAATATGAAGAGCATGAACTATAAGAACTCCTAGATTTGGAGAGACCAAATAAGAAGAAGAAGAGCCAAGAAAACAAACAAGAGAAACCCAAGAAGAAGAAGGACGTTAGCAAAGTGATGTGCCACAAATGCAAAGAGCTAGGCCATTATGCATCACATTGTCTAGAAAAGAAGGAAGACAAGACAAGCAAACCTATGAGAGACATCAACCTTGTCACATGTTTCAAGTGTGAAAACAAAGGACATTATGCAAACAACTGTCCAGAGAAGTTACATCAAGATCCCAAGTAAGCCAAGCTGTAATCTAGTTGAAAACCTTTTTTAGGGTGGTAGCACTCTAGTTGCCTTGAAGCCTTCCCAGATCTCGGGACAAGATTTCTTTTAAGGGTGTTAGCCGGTCACATCCCAAAATTTTCCAAATTTTGAAATGAGAAAAATAAATAAACAAAAGAAATAATTGTTGAAATTTATGGTGAAAAGAAACTTTTTGCTTCTAAATGGAAAACATCGAACCCTTCTTGAACAAATTTGAATGAAAAGGAAATCCAACAAAATTTCAATCAAGTGCAATGCAGTCATCAATGAATGTATCTTGAAATTTAAACATTTGGAAAAGTTAAACCAAAACCCCAAATCTTGAAAATGCATTTTATGCATGGAAAGAATCTTGAATTTAAACACTTGGGAAAATAAACCAAAACCCTAATGGAAGAAAATCATTTCCAAGATCTCTCAAAGACCATGGATTTTATCCATATAAAAATTCAGCAACAAACATTTATATATGATAAAAAATGATAAACAAAAATATCATAAAACCATATAAATTGGTTTCATTTAATTTGGAACCATGGATAAAAACTTATGAATTTAATAAGATAAAAGGAATTCATTTCCAAGGCTAATAAAGCTCCTATCTAAAAATCCATACCAAATTGTGAACAAAATTAATCCTCAAAAGATTTAAAAAAGATAAAAAAATATTAAATAAAATTCTACAAAATTGGAATCACCAATTTTGTATCTCTAAATAAAAAGATATGGATTTTATAAGATAAAGAAAGAAATAAATAAGGAATATTTAAAAGCCAGATTAAATCTTGGCCAAGTCCATAAACAAATAAAAGTTTACTGAATAATAAAAAGGAGTAAAAGATTATTTAAATAAAATCATATGGATTAAACCATATTCACTTTTATTTAAATAAAGACAAATTGCCTAAACTAAATAATAAATCCCAATAAAATTATTTAGAAGACAATTTAAACCTTGAGTTAAATCCATAAGGAAATGGAATAAAAATAATCCAAATAAAATAAAGGAATAAAGATTATTTGAATAAAAACTTATATGGACTTGAACCATATTTGATGTAAATAAAGAAAAAATCCCTAATAAAAAGTATTAACTAAATCATGGGAAAATGATAATGGAAATATCCAAATGAGCTATGTAAGATGTAATGAATTATTTTATTCCTTGTTATAAAGTTGTATTATGACCTTCGTTTCTTGATATTACATCTTAAACTGTGGATGCTAGCTATTGATCTAGGGACTAGCATTGTAAACACAGGGATCTCTACCTTATCAGGTTGGGACCTCGATAGATGGTATCAGAGCACTGTGTTGCCTGTAGGATTGTAACCGTAGGACTGGAGCCCTTAGAAAAATAGGAGTTGTATTTCTTCCAAAATTATTTACAAACAATCTTGTAAACACATCGATGAACACAAGCCAACTAGGACCTCTACATCGATGAACACAAGCCATGAAAAACACGGCGAACTCACGCCAAATACACACAAATAAACACCGTTGGCTCGCACGGGCGACTACCGGTCCAATACAAACCTATGGGATCTGTATTGGGCAAGAGAATCTTGACGAGATCTTGATAGATTCATAAGGGAAACCCAATAGGAAGATCTTGTACAAACGAACGCTATTGAGCTAGATTTGAGAGATTTGTGATACTTGGTGCTCCTCGTGAAGTGACATGAGACTAACTATATAGAGATCCTCAAGAGGGAGTCTTCTTCTAGCCTAATATCAAGTCTAGGGTTTACAAATGGAGGGGTGGGGCTTTATATAGGTCAGCCACATAAACAAGGGTATTTTGGGGATAAAAAGTTAGTTCTGGACGAAGCGGAGCGTTGGTGGGCCGAAGGCCCAGCTGATGGCGTGTAGGCCCACCACTTGTAATGGAGACTCCGAGGTCATTGGGGCGGCAAATCTGGTACTAGAGACTCTGGGGCCTCGGGAGGAGACTCCAGATGCGTGACATAGGCTTGCCGATGAGTTTGGATGCAAGCGATGAGGAGACTCCAGATTCGCTTGGCCGGAGACTCCAGCTTTGAGGTGGAGTTTCCGACTGACTTCCAGGAGCTTGCAGCCTGCTAGTTCGTGGAAGAAGGCCGGGGACTCCGTGGTGTCGCAACCGGACACTCCAGTCCTAGATCCAACTACGCATGTTCATATTCCGAGATTGTTGGGAAATTTTTCCAGGCTTCATACCTAAGTATGCAAAGAGTAGTGCCATGAAATACTAATCCATTCATGGGTGTATCGAAGTCACACGAGGGGAGGAGCGAGTTAACCTTATCTTGTAGGAGTTTGGCTCGGGCTCGAGACATTGCACCACTTGGGGGACTTGGAGGTGAGTATGTAGGAGCATCCGTAGGAAGGGTTGCATCACCTCGCTTACCGAGAAGATCGGGTCACCCCATATCTTATAATCTTGAATATTTTGTCCAAGTCTTCAATCATCATTATGGTGTCTTCAAAGTTCTGAAATATCCACTTCCTGTGTCCTCTTGAATCCTCACATGCTTCGTGCTATCTCCATGCATGATAATGCTCCAATGCTTGTCCCTGTGAGGTCCATCTTTTCTAAGAGTAACAAATACATATGATTTATGCATCATTATATTCTCATGTATATGAGGAATAGTTCCAAGAAATGAAACTACCTGATAGTTAAGTTGTTTGGCACGAGCTCGACTGATAGGTCCTTGTATTTCTATAGCTATAGGTACAACAGTTGTATCAATACATGGGATGTACTCATCATGCTCCCCTTCTTGAATTAAATTCGTCCTCGATCCAATCTCATCTTCCTCACCAAATGTGACACCCCTGGGATTAGGGCTAGACAAATCCCAGACCTATGTCCGATATAAGCCTAACCTAAATCTCGAAAGCGTATAGAGGGAGAAGTGATAACACAACAGTGACCCTATGACACAAAAATTATTACAGCAAGCTCATAACTGAGCAAAGAACCAAAATATTACAAGTAGAGGTCCTGACCACAAACATCAAACAACAAAAGGCAAATTATGCTATTAAGTATAGAAAACTTAACAAATGGCCTAAGAGGCCTGAAGCATAATGATGATGTCCAATCCATAGATCCTAGACTACTGACTGGGAACCCCAAGCTACTCGTTTATGTCGATCCCATAAAGAACTCTTCTTCAATGGTAACACTTACTCTGCTGCAAAAGTGTCAATGACACAAGGGTGAGTACAGGATGTACTCTGCAAGACTTATGGCTGGTGAAGTTATTTTGCATAAAGCTATCTTTGTTTGTATGACAAGAGGGAGGAGAAATATTGACTAATCAGAATACTTTAAAAGGGGATAAGATAGTGGTATCTCTAAGTCTAATCATCTCTTGATATCCACCGAAACTTTATCAGCTAAACCTACCAACTAGGATCACCCCCTCGATCCCTGAGGAAGCTGTAGGGGTTCGTAGCATGGAAAACAAAAAAATTCTACCGCATGCAAACAAACAAGCCAAGATCTATCTACTAGATTGTAGCAGCGAGTCGATAGAGGAACTCACCCTCGAAGATTCCAAAGCGGTTAACGAGAGCAGATTCTCGTGGGTGATGTAGTCGTACTCTTTCCGATCTCAAGATCGCGTAGACGATCCTTCTGACGCTGTGTTCCGGCAGCGCCTCCGCAATCGGTCACACGTTCGGTACTCGATGAAGACCTTCCTCTCCCTTGTTCCAGCAGGAAGCGGAGGTTGTAGCACTCTCCTCGCGATTCCGGCAGCACGACGGCGTGGTACCGGAAGTAGAGGGGATATCTCGCAGGGCTTCGCCTTAAGCCGGAGCGAGTATGGTGAACTATGAGAGATGCCTTAGCGATCTAGGGTTTAGAAGGCACCAAGGGGTTGATCTTGGCCGATGGCTAGGGCTTGGGGAAGCCCCAACTCGGCGGCTAGGAGAAACCCTAGGGGCGGCGGCGACTTGCAGGAGGCCGGCGGCTAGGGTTAGGGTTTGGGTGGTGTTGGGTGTAGGGAAGAGGGGCACCCCTGCCCCTCCTTTTATAGGTGGGAGGGCGCCAGTTGGGAGGAGGGAGTCCTCCCCCAACTCGGCCTCCTTGGCCGGAGGGTGGAGGGAGGAGGACTTCCTCCCCAAGTAGGTTTCCTACTCTCCCTCCACCAAGCAAACTTGACGTTTGACTTTTCAAATTGGCGTTTGACTTTTCAAACTAGGAATTGATTTCTCCCTTTGTTTTTCCCAGCCATGATACCTAGTACATGATGCAACCATTCCACATTGTCATGACACATTCATGTACCCTTCCCCTCCGGAGTGCCGGACCTTCCGGAAGCTTCTAGAACATTCCAGATGAAAACACCGGAATCATTCCCCAACTCCGAAACAGGACTTTCCTTATATGAATCTTATTCTCCGGACCATTCCGGATCTCCTCGTGATATCCCGGATCCTATCCGAGACTCCGAACAACATTCAGTCTCTTACTCATCATTCCATAACCACTCAACAGCATCGAATCCTTAAGTGTGTCTCCCTACGGTTCGTGAATTATGCAGACATGATCGAGACACTTCTCCGATCAATAACCAATAGAGGAATCTGGAAATTCATATGGCTCCCACATATTTATACGATTACTTTGCGATCAAATGAACCACTTACGTACGATAACAATTTCCCTTTGTCTCACGATAATTTACTTATCCGAGGTTTTGATCATCGGTATCTCTGCATACCTAGTTCAACCTCGTTACCGATAAGTACTCTTTTCTCGTTCCCGTGATATGTGATCCCTTGTGATCCAGTCACATGCTTGCAAGCTAATTGTATGACATTCCACCGAGAGGGCCCAGAGTATATCTATTCGTCATATGGATGGACAAATCCCACTCTTGATCCATGTGTCTCAACCCATACTTTCCGAACACTCAATGCCACCTTTATAGCCACCCAGTTACGGTGTGGTGTTTGATGTCATCAAAGCATCCTTCCACTGATGGTGATAAGCATGATCTCATGGTCGAAGGAATTAGGTTACTATGTATCAGAAAGCTTATAGCAATTGAACTATTAAAATGACTTGATCTTTATGCTACGCTTATCTATAGGAGTATGTCCATCATATCATTCTCCTAATGATATGACCTTGTTATTAACAACATCTCAAATGTTCATGATCAAGAAACCATGATCATCTATTAATCAACAAGCTAGTATTATAAAGAGGCTTTACTAGGGACTCTAAATTAGTTTACAAATCACACAAGTATTAATGTTTCTGGTCAATACTATTATAGCATGAATGTAAACATTTATCATAAACACAAAGATATAATAATAACTACATTTATTATTGCCTCTAGGGCATCTCTCCAATAGTCTCCCACTTGCACTAGAGTCAACTAATCTAGATTACGTGGTAATATACCGAACACCCATGGCAGTTTGGTGTTGGTCATGTTTTGCCCTCGGGAGAGGTTTAGTCAACGGATCCGCCACATTCAGATCTGTGTGTACTTTGCAAATCTTTATGTCACCATCTTGGACATGTTCTCGAATAGCGTGAAAATGCAGCTTGATGTGCTTCAGCTTCTTGTGTGACCTTGGTTCTTGCGCATTGGCTATGGCGCTCATGTTATCACAGTAGATAGACATTGGGTCCAGCGCACTTGGAACCACACCGAGCTCTGTAATGAACTCCTTCATCCATATCGCTTCTTGTGAAGCCTCCGAAGCTGCTATGTATTCCGATTCCGTTGAAGATCTCGCCACAACGCTTTGCTTTGCACTCCTCCAGCTAACTGCTGCACCATTCAAAGTAAATACGTATCCAGATTGAGATTTAGGATCATCCGGACCAGTGTTCCAACTAGCATCGTTGTAACCATTAACAACGAGTTGTTCATCACCTCCATAAGAAAGAACCATATCCTTAGTTCTTCTTAAGTACTTAAGGATGTTTTTGACCGCTGTCCAATGATCCACTCCTGGATCACTTTGATATCTGCTAGTCAAACTAACATCATATGCAATGTCGGGTCTAGTACATAGCATGGCATACATTAGAGATCCTATGGCTGAGGCATAGGGATTCTTACTCATCCTTTCTCTATCTTCTGCCATTGCTGGACTTTGAGTTTTACTCAACGTCGTATTGGGCAACATGGGCAAGAACCCTTTCTTGCTATCTTCCATTCCAAACATCTTTAGAACTTTGTCCAAATATGTACTTTGTGACAATGATATTAGGCGTCTCGATCTATCTCTATAAATCTTTATGCCTAATATGTAAGCTGCTTCGCCAAGATCTTTCATTGAAAAACTATTATTCAAATATTCTTTGACACTATTAAGAAGGTCTACAACATTCCCAATCAACAATATGTCATCTACATATAGTATTAAGAATGCTACAGAGCTCCCACTCACTTTCTTGTAAATACAACCTTCTCCATAAGTTTGTATAAAACCAAAACTTTTGATTACCTTATCAAAATGTTGATTCCAACTTCGGGATGCTTGCTTCAACCCATATATGGACCATTGAAGTTTGCATACCTTGTTAGCATCTTTAGGATCGACAAAACCTTTGGGTTGCATCATATACAACTCTTCATCAATGTCTCCATTGAGGAATGCTGTTTTGACATCCATCTGCCATATCTCATAATCATAATATGCAGCGATTGCTAACATAATCCTCACAGACTTTAGCTTCGCTACTAGTGAGAAAGTCTCATTGTAGTCAACTCCTTAAATTTGTCGAAACCCTTTTGCGACAAGTCGAGATTTATAGATAGTAACATTACCATCAGCATATGTTTTCTTCTTGAAAATCCATTTGTTCTCGACAGCCTTCCGGCCATCTGGTAAGTCCACCAAAGTCCATACTTGGTTTTCGTACATGGATCCAATTTCGGATTTCATGGCTTCTTGCCATTTATTGGAATCTGGGCTCATCATCGCTTCCTCATATGTCGCGGGGTCATCGGTGTTGTCCACCAATAGGACACTCATAACGGGATCATACCAATCAGGAGTGGTACGAGTTCTCGTTGACCTGCGAGGTTCTGTAGCAACTTCAAATGAAGTTTCATGATCATCATCATTAGCTTCCTCTCTTATTGGTGTAGGCGCCACAGGAACTACTTCCGGTGCTGCGCTACTCGCAAGTTCGAGAGAAGTTTCAACAACCTCGTCGAGTTCTACTTTCCTTCCAGTCACTTCTTTTGAGAGAAATTCCTTCTCTAGAAAGGATCCATTCTTGGCAACGAAGATTTTTCCCTCGGATCTATGATAGAAGGTATACCCAATAGTTTCCTTCGGGTATCCTATGAAGAGGCATTTTCCGCTTTGGGTTCAAGCTTGTCCGCTTGTAACTTCTTTACATAGGCTTCGCAACCCCAAACTTTAAGGAACGAAAATCTAGGTTTCTTCCCAAACCATAATTCATACGGTGTCATTTCAATGGATTTAGATGGTGCCCTATTTAAAGTGAATGTGGCTGTTTCTAATGCATAACCCCAAAACGATAGCGGTAAATCTGTAAGTGACATCATAGAACGAACCATATCTAAGAGAGTTCGATTACGATGTTCGGACACACCATTACGCTGTGGTGTTCCCGGCGGTGTCAATTGTGAAAGTATTCCGCATTTCTTTAAATGCTCGCCAAACTCGTAACTTAGATATGCACCTCCACAATCAGAACGCAGAAATTTAATCTTCTTGTTACGTTGATTCTCCACCTCACTTTGAAATTCCTTAAACTTCTCAAAAGTTTCGGACTTATGTTTCATGAAATAGATATACCCATATCTACTCAAGTCATCTGTGAAGGTAAGAACATAACGATAACCACCGCGCGATGCTACACTCATTGGACCACACACATCGGTATGTATAATTTCCAATAAGTCCGTAGCTCGCTCCATCATACTAGAAAATGGAGTCTTAGTCATTTTACCCATCAGACATGCTTAGCATCTTTCAAGTGATTCGAAATCAAGTGATTCAAGAAGTCCTTCGGAATGGAGTTTCTTCATACGCTTCACTCCAATATGACCAAGACGACAATGCCACATATAGGTCGAGTTATCGCTCAGTTTCAAACTTTTAGCTTCAATGTTATTAATATGTGTATTTCCACTATCGAGATTCAATAAGAATAGACCATCTATCAAAGGTGCATGTGCATAAAACATATTACTCATATAAATCGAACAACCATTATTCTCGGACTTAAACAAGTAACCGTCTCGCAACAAACATGATCCAGATATAATGTTCATGTTCAACGCAGGCACCAAATAACAATTATTTAAGTATAAAACTAATCCCGATGGTAGATGAAGAGGTAGCGTCAATTGATCACATCAAACTTTGATCCATTTCCAACGCCGCATCGTCACCTTGTTCTTCGCTAGCTTCCGCTTATTCTGCGATACCTGTTTTGAGTTACAAATATGAGCAACCGAACCAAGATTCAAATACCTGTGCACTACTATGAGTACTAGTGAGATACACATCAATACATGTATATCGGATATACCTTTCTTCTTGATGTTGCCGTTCTTTAAATCCGCCAAGTACTTTGGGCCATTCCGCTCAAAGGACCCTCTCCTTGCAAAGAAAAGTACTCAAGATCGTGCTTAGGTCCAGCTGGTCTTCTTCGCCAAGCGGCAACTTTCTTACCACCCTTCTTGAAGTTTCCCTTTTGCTTAGACTTGCCTTTCTTGAATTTGGTGGTCTTATTGACCAACAACACTTGATGCTCTTTCTTGATCTCCACTTCTTCAGATTTCAACATGGAGAAGAGTTCTGGCAACGTCTTGTTCATGTTTTGCATATTGTAGTTCATCACAAAGTTCTTGTAACTTGGTGGCAGTGATTGGAGGACACGATAAATCCCCAAAGCATTAGGAATCACTATACCCAAACTTTGAAGTTTGTTTGCGTGCCCAGACATCTTAAGAACATGCTCACTGACAGAGCTGCCCTCTTCCATCTTGCAAATAAAGAAATTTTCAGAAGCCTCATAACTCTCAACTGCCGCGTGAGCCTCAAATATCATTTTGAGTTCACGGACAATATCATGTGGGTCATGGTTCTCAAACCTTTTATGAAGCTCCGATTCCAAACCATACAAGATAGCACACTGCACTGTGGAGTACTGAATCTTCTGAGTGAGGTAAACATTCTTTACTTCATCGGTAGCATCACCGCAGCGGGTCACCCAAATGTGCATCCAGCACATAGGTCAAATTACCAGCATTGAGGACAATCCTCAAATTGCGGAACCAATCCGCGAAGTTGCTTCCATTGTTTTTCAACTTTTCTTTCTCTAGGAACGCATTAAAATTGATGGTAGGCGCCGCCATTGATCTACAACATATTTGCAATAGTTTAGACTAAGTTTATGACAAATTGAGTTCTAATTAATAGTTAAATTAATCTAGGTGAACTCCCACTCAAAACAATAATCCTCACATTGTTTTAGTGATCACACGAACCAAATCCACCACATCAAAACCGATCATCATGAGAGTTGATGTAGCTTCAATGGCGAACAATCGACATGTTCATCATATCTACTATATGATTCATGCTTTACCTTTCGGTGATCTGTGTTCCGAGACCATGTCTGTACATGCTAGGCTTGTCAAGATCAAACCTTAGCTTCCGCATGAGCAAATCTGGCTTGCTCACGTTGTATACACTTGCAGAATCTAACACACCCGATCATCACGTGGTGCTTCGAAACAACAAGCTTTAGCAATGGTGCTTACTAAGGATGAACACTTTAAAACTTGAAATTTATGTGCATGAGGGATCATCTTATAATGCTACCGTCGTTAAATAAGCAATACAAGATGCATAAAGTATTAACATCACATGCAATTCATAACATGTGATATGATATGGCCTTTCTTCTTGTGCTTCCGATCTCCATCTTCAAGCACGAACATGATCTCCATCATCACCAGTAGAGCATCAAGGCAATGGCGTCGTTTCATGGTTGGCGTCCACCAGCTCCAACTATTACAACTACTTTGAATAGATACGCGGGGTCTTAACAGAATTTAAAGACAACCATATGGCTCCTGCCGGTTGCCAACTTACAATAAGGAACATTGCATACATCAAATATAATCACAATCATGGCCATATCACATCACAGCACACCCCTGCAAAACAAAGTTAGACGCCTCTAATTTTCTTTGCATATTTTACGTGGTTTGGGGCTTTCAATAAGTGTCGATCTAACTTACGAACAAGAACCACAACATTGATGATTGAACTATCAAGTGCCCGATGTAAATTAGATCTATACTATAATGGGAGAGGCAGACACCCGCAAAGCCACTTATGCAATACAAGTTGCATGTTGAGCATGGAGCAAGTCTCATGAACGATGTCATGTAAGGTTAGCCCGGGCCGCTTCATCCCATCATACCGCAAGATGCAAAGTACACTAGAAGCAATTGATAATAAAAGCACCACCGCCCACAATGACCATTGTGTTCTACTCGTGCAACAGATCTACATATAGACACGGCTCTGATACCACTGTAGGGGTTCGTAGCATGGAAAACAAAAAATTTCTACCGCATGCAAACAAACAAGCCAAGATCTATCTACTAGATTGTAGCAAGGAGTCGATAGAGGAACTCACCCTCGAAGATTCCAAAGCGGTTAACGAGAGCAGATTCTCGTGGGTGATGTAGTCGTACTCTTGCCGATCTCAAGATCGCGTAGACGATCCTTCCGGCGCTGCGTTCCGGCAGCGCTTCACCCTCGAAGATTCCAAAGAGGTTAACGAGAGCAGATTTTCGTGGGTGATGTAGTCGTACTCTTGCCGATCTCAAGATCGCGTAGATGATCCTTCCGGCACTGCGCTGCGGTAGCACTTCCACAGTCGTTCACACGTTCGGTACTCGATGAAGACCTTCCTCTCCCTTGTTCCAGCAGGCACTGGAGATTGTAGCACTCTCCTCGCGATTCCGGTAGCACGACGGCGTGGTACCGAAAGTAGAGGGGAGATCTCGCAGGGCTTCACCTTAAGCCGAAGCGAGTATGGTGAACTATGAGAGAGGCCTTGGCAATCTAGGGTTTAGAAGGCACCAAGGGGCGGATCTTGGCTGATGGCTAGGGCTTGGGGAAGCCCCAACTCGGTGGCTAGGAGAAACCCTAGGGGCGGTGGCGACTTGCAGGAGGCCGGCGGCTAGGGTTAGGGTTTGGGTGGTGTTGGGTGTAGGGAAGAGGGGCACCCCTGCCCCTCCTTTTATAGGTGGGAGGGCGCCGGTTGGGAGGAGGGAGTCCTCCCCCAACTCGGCCTCCTTGGCCGGCGGGTGGAGGGAGGAGGACTTCCTCCCCAAGTAGGTTTCCTACTCTCCCTCCACCAAGCAAACTTGCCATTTGACTTTTCAAATTGGCGTTTGACTTTTCAAACTAGGATTTGATTTCTCCCTTTATTTTGCCTAGCCATGATACCTAGTACATGATGCAACCATTCCACATTGTCATGACACATTCATGTACCCTTCCCCTCCGGAGTGCCTGACCTTCCGGAACCTTCTAGAACATTCTCGATGAAAATACCGGAATCATTCCCCAACTCCGAAACAGGACTTTCCTTATATGAATCTTATTCTCCGGACCATTCCGGATATCCTCGTGATATCCCGGATCCTATCCGAGACTACGAACAACATTTAGTCTCTTACTCATCATTCCATAACCACTCAACAACATCGAATCCTTAAGTGTGTCTCCCTACGGTTCGTGAATTATGCGGACATGATCGAGACACTTCTCCGATCAATAGCCAATAGAGGAATCTGAAAATTCATATGGCTCCCACATATTTCTACGATTACTTTGTGATCGAATGAACCACTTACATACAATACCAATTTCCCTTTGTCTCACGATAGTTTACTTATCCGAGGTTTTGATCGTCCGTATCTCTGCATACCTAGTTCAACCTCGTTACCGATAAGTACTCTTTTCTCGTTCCCGTGATATGTGATCCCTTGTGAGCCAGTCACATGCTTGCAAGCTAATTGGATGACATTCCACCGAGAGGGCCCAGAGTATATCTATTCGTCATATGGATGGACAAATCCCACTCTTGATCCATCTGTCTCAACCCATACTTTATGAACACTCAATGCCACCTTTATAGCCACCCAGTTACAGTGTGGTGTTTGATGTCATCAAAGCATCCTTCCGGTGATGGTGATAAGCATGATCTCATCGTCGAAGGAATTAGGTTACTATGTATCAGAAAGCTTATAGCAATTGAACTATAAAATGACTTGATCTTTATGCTAGGCTTATCTATAGGAGTATGTCCATCATATCATTCTCCTAATGATATGACCTTGTTATTAACAACATCTCAAATGTTCATGATCAAGAAACCATGATCATCTATTAATCAACAAGCTAGTATTATAAAGAGTCTTTACTAGGGACTCTTAATTAGTTTACAAATCACACAAGTATTAATGTTTCTGGTCAATACTATTATAGCATGAATGTAAACATTTATCATAAACACAAAGATATAATAATAACTACATTTATTATTGCCTTTAGGGCATATCTCCAACAGAAGCATCCTTAAGAACACATTGTTCTACCATGTTTTACGATTAGGTTAAAGTTATCTATAATCTTAGAATCCATTCCCAAGTCGTCCATAACCCTGGACGCAGCTTTTCGAAAAGATTAATACCCTGCAAGGGTGTACAACTTTACCCGCACGTACCAACCGATTCTTAGTGCCAACGTTATTAGCCCTCTTCCTTGGAAGGGCGGTAGAGAGTAGTTGACCATGACCTTTAACTTGCTTTCGTCGAGACCATGAGTCATGCACTAGGAAGATGCCGCCGTAACAGGTCGAGTCCCAAAGTTGGTCCCTAATAATGTGTTCAGGGTTCAAGATTACGGAGGTCGTGCCTCTCTTGTTCCCGGGCCATGCTTACCTACCTGTTATGAATGCACCTCCTTCACCTTCTTCGAGAACAACAAATATGCATATGTTGAATGGAATGCCTGAACTATGTGACTCATGGAATCTACTATGTGTTTCATGTGAGTCAGCTTAAGAAATGCCATCCAGAGATGGAAGAGACCTCTTTGAAGGATACCATACCTTTGGAGGAGGTTCAGTTGGAAAGTGATCTCACTTATGAGGAAAAACCTATCAAGATTCTTGAGACTGCAGAAAGAGTTACTCGGACTAAGACTATCAAATTCTGCAAAGTTCAATGGAACCATCATTCCGAAGAAGAAGCAACATGGGAAACAGAAGATGATCTTCGGAAAGACCACCCTCACCTATTTGCTAGCTAATCCGAATCTCAAGGGCGAGATTCACCTTAAGGGGGTTAGATTTGTAACATCCCTAAAACCATGTTTTCAAAATTTGCATATAATTCATGCATGCATATCATTTAGGGATCAATTTCAAACTCATTTCAAGAAAATAGAAGCACTAAGTGCTAATATTTTATGTGGGCAAGCATTGATATAATGCCACTCTCAAGTGAGAGAATATTTGTTTTAAAACCATTGTATGAGTTCATAGGATTGGTTGGTTGAGTTCCAAGCTTGGACAAATTTTTCCAAAACAAAATTTGGTATTAAAACCATTTTCAAATCTTTATCAAACTTTGTGCAGAGGCACTGTTTATTTTGAATTTTCAAAAGGACCAAGCAAGTCTAATAAGACAACAAGGTTTTATGCCCAAAAATATGAAGTTTACACTTTACAAAAATCCAGAAAAGGTTTGGATTTGAAATAATTTTGAATTTGTTACAAAATGAATCCTGAAAATTATTCTGGAAAAAGAAAAGGAATTAGAAAACCCAACTCGGCCTGGCGCCAGCCTTTCGGCCCATCAGACAAAATGACCCACTGGGCCACTCCTCTCTCTGTTTTTCCTCACCCGCGCAGAACCCACCCCCCTCGCTGACTACTAGGCCCCGTCCACGTCACCGTCGTCTTCCCCAAATCTCGCGAAGAACACGTCGCCGCTGGCCGTTGCTGACGTTGATCGCGCGGCGTAATTGCCATTGAATCTGCAGGATTTTCCTGTCGAGCCCCTGCCTACTTAAAACCCTCTGCACCGCGAGTCTTTCCCCTCACTCAGCACCTCCACTCCGCCACCAGGCTGCCGGCAATTCGAGCTGCAACTCCGCTGCCCGACGCACTCCGGCGACCTATTTCGGTGAACCTCGTGCTCCCCTTCACCCCTCGTTCATACGAGCTTGCCTGTCTTGCCCGTGCGCATCTTCTCACACTTTCTGTTTGCTCTATATCGCCCCAGGTCGTCGTCTCCATCGAAGCCCGCAAACAACCGAAGCGCCGTCCAACTCCGGCGAGCAATCACGGTAAAAATAGACCGCCCCTTGATCCCTAGTTCATACGACCTTGTTCGCCTCGCCTCTGTGCATGTCCTAATGCTTTTCGTGCATCATATAGCGCCGTAGAACGTCGCCTCCGTCTCCGGCAGTGAGCACCCGACGCGAAAGCAAACTCCAACGAGGATTTCTGGCCGTGCCAGTGCGCCCCTGTCCAAGCAAAGACCATGTTGAGCTTCCTCGTGTTCGTGCAAATCTGGTAAGCCACGCCACACACCCTAGCCCTCCCTATATTCGCCGAAGCGTTGCCGACAGAGCGCCGCCGCCGTGCCACCGTCGCCAGCGCCGCCGAACTTTGGTCGCATGGTCCAGGACCGTTAGATCTAGATCCAACGAATCTAATAGAATCACTTATCAAAGGGGTACGGGTCAGATCTGGCCGTGCGATTTCATTTAGATCGTGCGGTCCACACTAGCCGATCCGCGTGAAACGGTACCGACGAATCAGAGAGCGCCGTGTGGCCTGTGTTTAAATTTAAAACAGAAATTTGATCTATTAGTTAACCAAACTTGTAAAATTCATAACTTTTGATCCACACGTTCAAATTTTACAAATTTTATATCATTGTAATCAGGAGAGAAAATACTTTCTGTTTATGCAATGTTTTTAATGTTTTGACTCTGTAAAAAATGGTTGTTTTTACAGAAACATTTGTAGGCATAATTTGTGATTTTGGTGCCATTATTTTATGTGTAGATTTTGGTGAAAATAGTGATTGTGAAGATTGTTGCTACTCCCCAAACTACCAAGGCAAGTGGTGCTTCATGATTTTATTCCCATGTTTTTCAATTATGCACTAGAAATATTTTGTATAGAACTTGCATGAATATTTTGATCTATATGCTATGCTTGGGAAATCCTAGTAGTTGTAGAATTGCTAGAAATTTCTGAGTTAAGATTCTTACCATTGCCATGCTTAGCCTAGCTAGTAGCAAACAAGGGTGGTTATATATCCATGCTATGTAAAAATATTTCTAAGTCTTTGGACTTGTGTTTTTGCTTAATAAAACAACTAAGTGAATGAAACACCTGGGTGGAATGGAAAGAATGGTTTATGTTGAGTGGTTACACAAGGCCCATTTCTATGGTTTACCTTGTGTATCTCAGTTGTGGAAAGCCACCCAGGAACAAAGGGATTTGAGATGCCAAATGTTAAGAAGCTTCTAGTGCAGCCACATGGCATTATGGGCTCTGCCTGGATCATATAGGTTGCAATAACTTAGCCATTTGGACAGTTGGTGGTAGTGGGATGATAGGTTGGAACGCGTCCATTTGGTCTAAGGGAAGGCTTCTGAAAAGTCCTGTCTTGGTGAAAATCAAATCTTATGGGGAAAGTGCACAACCTTTGCAGATGGAAGAATCTAAGTACTTAGCCATGTCCCTGGTATTGGACAACTTGAGCATCAAGACATGGAAGCTATCAAGAATCTCCTCATCCCAATTTCTAAGTTAAAACTTGTGGGTGAACAAGGGTAAAGGTTCACCAATGTCTATTGGTGGTTCCTTGGGAAAGTTTTGTCAAAGAAAAACTTAGTATTTTCAACTGATAGGTAAAACCTATTTTGAGCAAAGCAAGCCTAAGCTACACTTAGCCAAAATGCATATAGTACCTAGACTGCTAATATTCTACTAAGGTACCACTTGCCAATACTATTCCAATGTATTGACCCACTGTGGCTGTAACTTGTGATGTTGCAGGTTATTCTAATGATGATTAGGGGTTATGAGTCTACACTCAACATGCTTGCCTGTGGCATATGAAGATGAAGACTTATTTATCTTATTCTATATTTGAACTCTTGTATTAGGCCTGTGGCCATGGAGTTTGTAAAAGACTATGTTTGTCTCTGGAATGATATGTAATAATGACCTTTGTTTCTGTGTACTTCATCTTAAACTGTGGATGCTAGCATTGATCCAGGGACTAGTATTGCAATCACAGGGATCCTTACCTTTATAAAGGGAGGGATCTTACATAAACGTAGTAGAAACTCCATCTTCATTGTCACAGGCAATGCTGACGATGGGAGATGATCCTAGTTATCGTAGACATCCAGATGTCCATCTTTCGGATACTCCTCTTCATAGTTCGGCCATGGGAATATCCAGGGACAAAGCCATGAGTACGTTTGAAGTACTCGCAAAATATCACTAAAGTAAGTAAGACAATTCTAATAGGAATCCTAAGCTCTAGGTTTGTTTGTAGTAATCCAAGTTTATTTCAAAAGTAATTAGTAGTAAAGACCTAATTTACTTATCTATATTAATCAAGAGGGAACCTAGTTTCATGTCCACAACCCTATTGTGGTAAAGTCAAGTAATATTTCAAGTCATAAGTCATTTTGGAAACATATAACAACAGAACAATATGGCATGCAACTGTCCATGACCGCGGACACGGCTATTCAAATAGTTTGACACTCTGCAGAGGTAGTACACTTTCACCACAACATTCGATACATCCGTCAGGGATAACCCTGAATCATCATACTTGGTATGAGGATAATCAATCCTAACATTTCAATTACACACCCTAGTATAGGCACCTCCCCTATGAGTTTGGCCTCCCAGCCATGGCCAACCGCCATCCCGAGAACAACATAGGTGGACATTCATATTCACAAGGTAACGTCAGCTCAACCTCTTTCCGCAAGGGAACCCATACTAAGACACATAAACTTCTAGTTAAGCCCTATCAAACTCAGGTATTGTGGTTGTACGTTAAATTTGGAGTGGTATCGCATTCGAACCCAACCAATATTTTTTATCAAAGTCAGGGCACATGCTTCATTCAGTATCATCTTAAACTCATGGTGTTCCATAACACACGTCAAAACATTTCAATAGAATGACTCATCATCCCAAGGTTTTCATAATCATTTTCTCCAAGTGTTCCCATCTACAGTGATCAAGATTAGTTTAGCACTAGCATCTATCAATGAGGGTGTCACTATTGAGGGGTACTAATCAAGTGTAACTACCTACACCTAGTTCTATGCTCTTGATGGCATCTTTCCTATTTCTCAACTAATCATCAATTAATTAACTATTTGAGCAACTTTGATAAAAGGAAGAAAAGATAAAGCTTGCATCTAAAACTTGGGATTGGTATAATCAAGGTTGCATCTCAATAGCTTGCATAGTTTTAGCTTGCCTTGGTTGGTGCAGTTGTCAAAGTCCTCCTCGTCTTCGTCATAGAACTCCTCTTCCTCGTACCCCGGGTTGATACTAGCGTCTATAAATAAATACGGGGTACACAATCACCAAACAATACTTAACTACTTATATTTAGCACACAAAGATCCACACTAGATGATCTAGCATCATCTCAATCACTACATGAAATATGGCCTTATTTATCTTATTTTAGAAAAGCAATTTATACTCATTGAAAAATACTTAAGATTTAATATTCTCCAATTATAAAATATGGGATCATGTTGACACATGTCATCACCACATATTCCAATACTTGGGAATGTGATTTAAAGTGGATGGCATAGATTACAAATGTTAATATTGCTATTAAAAAAATTAAAGTGACTAGAAATAACTATATAGCATTCTTTTAATACTAGTCCATGATTAATGCATGTAAAACCAAATGTTTTTACATATTCAGATAGATCATGGCAAATGTGATTTTTGAGAATTGGAATCAATTCAAAAGCATTTATGGTCGATTTTAGAAAAATGTTTGAAGTTGTAAAGTATCTGCCTTCTTACTTTTACTATGGGTGATCTATAAATTCATACTGTTTGAATCCAACGGGAGTGTTTAGAGATATTCATTTTCTTTCTAACAAAATTGGAATCATGAAATTTGGTTTAGTGAATCTTCTTGAATTTAATTTCAAAGTCACCTACAGAATAGGGTTTTGAATTAAAAGAAAATCTCCATTTGAATTGTTGGGCATGCATGGGAACGTTACTGGACCGGCCCAACTACACGGTTCGTGCGCAGTGGGGTGCACTTGCGCTGGACGCACGCGTCAGCAGCTGAACTAACCTGAATGGTATGCGATCGATGGCTCCGCATCATTGTCTCCATCACACAACGCGCGCGGGATTCAACCCTAGCTCTACGACGGCGGTTGTCGGGGGCATACCAGGGCTCTAGCTCGGTACGGCGATGCGGGCGAATGAACTGGACGGCGAATACGGTTCGAATGGTGGTCGCGGCAGCTCCTGGGGCGGCTCCAAGCGCTGGCTCCTTTCCATCACTGCGGCGGCGGGCTTTGGTGAAGTTCCAGTGATGCAGTGCTCGCCTTGCTCCGGGGATGGGTCATAGAGGTTGCTGGGTGAGAGAGGAATGGAATGGTGTGCGTTTTGAGGCAGGGGACGGGGTGTATTTATACCCCAGCGAGGGGAGCATTGCAGCATGTCTTGGGCTCGTCGGCAATGTCGTTACAGGATGCTATGGGCATGGCGGAGGATCTAGGCCGACTATAAGACCCCACCTAGTCCCTGGATCAAATGCTAGCATCCATAGTTTGATATGAAGTACACAGATACAAAGGTCGTTATTACATCATCATTCCAGAGATAACATAGTCTTTACAACTCAATAGCCCAAGGCTAGTACATAGAGTTCATAACATAAAGGAAATAACTATAAGTCTTCATCTTCATGTGCCACAGGCAAACATGTTGAGTGTAGACTCACAACCCTAATCTCCATCAGAGTAACCTGCAACATCATAAGTTACAACCATAGTGGGTCAATACATTTGGAATTGTATTGGCAAGTGATACCATAGTAGAATAGTAGTATCTAACATCTATATGAATTTGGCTAAGTGTAGCTTAGGCTGGCTTTGCTCAAAATAAGGTTTTGTCTTATTAGTTTAAAACATTAAGTTTTTGTTTGTCAAAATACCCAAGGAAACACCAATAGACATTAGTGAACCTTTACCCTTGTTCAACCAAAAGTTTTTAACTTAGAAATTGGGATGAGGAGATCCTTGATTGCTTCAATGTATTTGATTCTCAAATTGTCCGTTGCCGGGGACACGACTAAGTACTTAGGTTTTACCCTCTCGAGAGGTGGTGCACTTTCCCCACAAGACTCGACATGCATCGAGACGAGACTTTTCAGAAGCATTCCCTTAGACCACCATGGACGCATTGCATCCTATCACCCTACCACCAACTGTCCATCTGGCTAATTCTTGCATCCTAGTTGGTCAAGGCAGAGCCCATATGCCATGTGGTTGCACTAGAAACTTCTCAACACTAAACATATCAAATCCCTTTGTTCCTGGGTGGCAATACACAAGTGTGATACACAAGGTAAACCATAGACATGAGCCTTGTGTAACCAATCAACATAAACCAACCATACCATTCCACCCAGGTGATTCATTCACATAGTTGTTTTATCAATAAAAAACACAAGTCATAGACTTAGCAAAATTTCATAGCATGAATATTCCACCCTTTTTTTCTACTAGCTAAGCTAAGCATGATAACATAACAAGTTTTCTTAACTTAGGGAAAAATCTACTAAGACTACAACTGCTAGGATTTCCCAGGCATAACATAGTATATATACTTAGAAAAATTCCATGCAAGTCCTACTCAAAATATCACTAGTGCATAGTCAAAATAATAGGTCAAAATATGAAGCACCACTTTCCTTGATAGTTGGGAGAGTAGCAACAGTCCTCACAATCACAGTCACCAAAATCTACACATAAAATCATAACACCAAATTCACATTCAAATATTCAAACAAAATATATATGAATGCATGCACATGCAATGAAATGATTTTTCTACACTAACAATTCAAACTAACCAGTACTGAACACAAAGTAAACTTTCTAAAGTCTAAACAAACTCAAATTTACTTTATAAACATTTTCTAAATAATTTTTATATGCAAAATAGGCCTACAAATTCTTCTACAAATAATCCTATTTTTCCTTAATCAAATGATTAATTCAAGGCCATAGATGTCTAGGGATTAATTTTATGAATCCAATGATATATTATTTGCAAATTTTAGACAAACAGAACAAAAGTTATGAATTTTACAAGTTAAATAAACTAATAGATTCAAAAACAGATTTTAAATCAAACAGCCAGACACGCGGCGTGTTCCTATTGGCTGATACCGTTTCGCTCAGGATCACCCTTCCGTGCTGTTGGATCAAGTCAGATCCAACGCGCCAGATCTAAACAAAATGGTTCGGTAAGTGATCTATTCTATGACGCATGATCTACATCTAACGCCTCTGGATCAAGCGACCAAAACTAAGCGACGCTGATGGCGGTGGCGCTACTTCCAGTGCCATTCTAGAGGCGCTAGGGGGTAAAGGGGATGGTGGCGAGGCTTACCAGGTTCGCACGGATGCGAGGAAGCTCAAGGCGTAGTTGGCTTGGACAGGGGCGCACGGGCGTAGGCGTAGGAGCTCGTCGGAGTTGCTGCTGGCATCGTGCTTTCGCACACGGTGACAGAGGCGACGACCTAGGTCACGAGAAGGCAAGCGAAGGGCATCAAGAGGTGCACAAGGTCACGACAAACATGCTAGTTTGATACAGAGGGCTAGGGGCGTGCAGACCTGAACGGAATTACTCGCCGTAGTCGTGGTCGGCATTGGGTGCTCATAGGGGTTAACGGGGCTGACGACCTAGGGAGAATTGGGTCAAACCAGAGGCATGGTTAGCTGCACAAGAACATGAGGAACAGACTCGTGTGATCGAGAGGCAGAGGGGCGTGCTATACTCACCGGAATAGCTCACCGGAGTGCGTCGGGCTGCAGCGGTGCGAGCTTGATTGTGGGCAGCCTAGTGGCGATTAGCTGGTGGCGAGTGAGTGGAAATGACCGCGAGGCATAGGGGGTTAAGTAGCCGGGGCTAGAGAGACAGTCACGCAGCAATCAACATGAATTGTAGAAAATTTATAGTGGCAGTGATGGGGAGGAAACGGGCGGCGACGGCGTCGTCTGCACCCGGGATTTGGGGACGATGGGGTGAGTTGGCACCGAGCCCGGTGGTCAGGGAGTGTGTGGCGCGTGAGGGTGTGGCGCGCGCGGGTGAGAAAAGAATGAGAGAGAGGAGACCCGGGTGGGCTAGATGGGCCGCTAGTGCTGCTGGGCCGAATAGGTTGTGCAGGTTTTTATTTTTTTCTTTGCCCTTTTTTATTTTCTGTTTTGAGTTTCAGGAATGAATTTGAAACCCTAATTCAAACTTGTTTGAATTCAAACCTTTTCCACAATTTTGTACTATGATCCTAGCATTCAAAAGTGTGTCAAACACATCTTTTCACTCAAAAACACTTTGGTATTTATAAAATAAAATAAAACCATGCCCCATATATGATATATAAAGTGGGGTTTAAATATGGTTTCAAATAAGTTTTTGGTTTGAAAATTTTGGTGCAAGACAAACATGCTATGATAATATGAATGCAATGCTATGACTTTTCATTTGATGAAATTTGGGATGTTACACCGATGCAGAGCTCCTTGGCAATCGTCATGCGCACAGTGGCACGTCGAGGCGCGGTCTCCATCGGTCGGGGACGTCCATGCTCTGCTCGTGTACCGCGGGTGTTCGTCATGGTGTACGGTGGTTACAGGTCGCGCGGGGTCAAACGGGCATGTTTGGGAGGTTGCTGGTGGCATGGCGATCACATTGATGCAAGGGGAGAGCGAAGCGCGACGTGGTTTCGTGGGATTGCTCGGCGCTCTGGCGCGGTGCTCGTCATGGTCGGTAGAGAAATGGGCACGACCACACTGGCGTTTCCACGGGCTGGCGTTGGTCGAGGCATACACAAGCAGTTGCGATGAGGTCACGGCTAGCTTCTAGACATCATGGGAGAGGGTGGCGAGGCTTGTAGCAGGGAGTCCACGTCAGGGTGGCATGGGTGAGCTCGGGTACGGTCGACAGTAGTCAAATTGGCGAGTGAGAGAGGCTCAGCTGCATGGGCTGGTACTGGGTTGAGTGGGGGCGAGTAGTGGAGGTTGTGTGACGTACCAAGATGATCACAACAATCATCTAAATATTGGGGAGTAGGTAATCATGTATTGTGACTACTAAATGTTTGATTAAATGGCCGTAAGACAAAAAAAATTGAATTTTCAAAATATGTTTAGTGGGTTGATTGGTCATGTGCTTGGGAGTCTCTGGTTGCAAGGATTGGTCAAGTGGAGAATGTTTGGATGGTTTTTGACAAGTGGCCATCTTGATGCCTATGATAGATTCAATTTTTAAAAGTCCCTCAAATGAATTTGAATTTGTTTTTGTAAGTTTTGAAAGCTCACTTGTGTTCATTGTTACTTGGTCTAGCAAGGTGATAAAATAAATAGAATTGTTTCTGTTTGAAATCATCTACTAGAGATGCCTAAAGTGGGCTAGGTGTTAACTTTGGCAAAAATGACCATTAGGTCATATGCTTCACCATTTGATTTTCTTTTGATTTGATTTGGTTTGGATTTGACCTAGATGATATTATTTGGATCTTTAAACCAAACCTCGTCATTTACAACAAACAAATGATGGCATATGAAGCATTCACCATCATTCATAAACACACACATGCATTTATAGTTTTAAATTAAAAGCTTTTGTTAATCCTAATTTTTGTTGATTGGAAATTGATATCTTCATTACAATATTTTTGAGATGTCACAAACCTTCCCCCCTTAAACAGAATCTCGTCCCAAGATTTAGGAAAAACTAAGAACTAAAGAGATTTGGAAACTCCGTCCTCATGTAATCTTCTCGCTCCCATGTGGCATCTTCTTCAGTACGGTTGCTCCACTGGATTTTGAGAAACTTGATACTCCTGGTGCGGGTGGTTGTGAAGGTTTCTTCTAAAATATGAATGGGTATGTGACACTCCCGGGATCTGGGCTAAACAAATTCCAGAACTCTGTCAGAAATAAGCTTAACCTTGACCTCGAGAATATCAAGTGAAGAATCGGTAACACAACAATGACCCTACAACACAAAATTTATTACAGCAAGCTCATATCTGAGCAGAGAACCAAATTATTACAAGCATAGGTCACTGACCACAATCACCAAACAACGGAAGGCAAATTATGCTATTAATTATTGCAAACTTAACAAATGTCCTAAGAGGCCTGAAGCATAACGATGACATCCCAGCCCATAGATTCCAGGCTGCCGGCCGGGAACCCCAAGCTACTCATCGATGTCGATGTAGTACAAAAATCGTCTTCAGTTGAACACTTACTCTGCAAAAAGTATCAACAACGAATGGGTGAGTACAAGGTGTACTCCGCAAGACTTATGGTTGGTGGAGTTGTTTTGCATAAAACAATCTTTGTTTATAAACAAGAGAGAGAAGAAGCTCGTCTAATCAAAATATTTTTAAAGGGGATAAGAGAGCGACATCTCCAAAGTATTGATCATCATCTTTTGATATCCACCAAATCATCATCATCTGAACCTGGATCACCCCCTCGTACCCATGAGGAAGCATCCTTAAGCACACGTTGATCTGTCAAGTTTTACGATTAGGTTCATGTTCTCTATGATCTTGAGTCCGGTCGCCAAGTCGTTCATAACCGTGAACACGGATTTTCGAAAATATTATTACCCTGCAGGGGTGTACAACTTTACCCACACGTACTAACCTTCTCTTAATGACACATGATTATCCCTCTTCCTTGGAAGGCCGATAGAGGGTGGTTAGACACGACCTTTACCTTGCTTTCGCCGGGACCATGAGTCACGCAACAAGTATGGTTCCGCCGTAACAGGTGAAATCCCGAAGCCGGTACTTAAAGATGTGAGGCGAGGTTGGTTTACCAGGAGCACTATCTACCCCAAGCAACCCGGTCCACGCTTCCCTACCTGTTATGAATGCACCTGCACCCGACAAATCTTTCAAAAGGTTTTCTATGCATATGTCGAATGGAACGCCCAAACTATGTGACTCATGGAATCTACTAGGAAAGTTAGTTGCTCGTGTCCAGGCCTCGTGTGGTTGCACGCTCGTCTTGGTTCCAAAGGCAAGAACTCAGGTCCTAGTGTGGCGAGCATGGGACTAGAAAAACCACATCCCACCATGGCCTCCCATACAAGCCTTAGCATGTTTAATCTCATATCACCTCTGATATCATCTCATCTTGTTCTCCTGTCATACAAGATTCTCTACATCTGATACATCATCTGGATGGACCAGAACTGACAGCTATGCATGGCTAAGCAGAACACAGATGATAGCTCTAGCAGTGCACATGAGCCAAACCTAGTTATGCTAGGAGCAGTGGATCAGGTAATATAAGATCAAAGGGAGTATGCCATAGATAGGATACTCTATCTATCGATAAAAGACCACAGTAGAATCGTATGCAACATGGCAGAATTTAAATGCTTTAGAAATCATAGGATTATATCATGGTGGGGCTATGCTTGCCTTTGCCTATTGATAACCGATACGCAGATCTTCAGGAACCTTGTACTTGACTTGGTTATAGTTGGTCAAATATTGTTTGCCGATCTTTGGTATTTGATCTTTGATGGTGTTTGATGGGGATATGCCTACCGGGGTATGCCCAGCAGGACGTTTCCTATTGGCCCAAGCTGCCAGCGAGTGGGCTTGCAGGACGGTGACTGGATCGAGACTTGGCGAGGACTCAGGCGACTGGAGGCTGGAAGCCTAGAAGCGTAGCTAGGCCCAGTCGGACTAGGTCAAAGACCCTCTGAATCCTTAACTAATTCGGTTGTAGATCTGTAAACCCTAGCGAGGTGAGCCTATATAAACCTCCCTAGGGTACGCATAGAGGACACATTCCATCATACACCCAAGCGACTCGCCGCCTAGCCGTCGAGCTCGCCCCTTGTACTCTCTCCATAATACAATATAGAATGAATAGGTCTTTACCCTCCAGGGGGCTGAACCTAGGTAAAACCTTGTGTCTCCGCCCTCATCTCGCACCGTAGATGGCTCACCTCCCTTGCCCCATGTTCTACTACTTGTTTCCGATTGCAGCATCTGCCGTGGTCATTCCCATGACAGTGGCGCCCACCATGGGGCTTGGCCGATCAGGCCGGTGTTCTACGACAAGATCCAATCTACCCATCAACGAGTGGATCTCCACCCAATCTTCGGGTATTGTGGTTGTACGATAAAAATGGAATGGTATCGCATCCAGACAACCATCAGTTTTAAAAGGGCTAAGGCTCATGCCTCAACATTTTCATCACCAAAATCATCAAGTGTTCGAAAACACATGTCCAAAACATTTCAATAGAATGATCCATCATTCCAAGGTTTTCATAACAATTTTTCCACCAAGTATTCCCATCTAAAGTTGATAAAGTTTTATACTTAGCACTAGCATCTACAGGTGGGGGTAAGCACTAATGAGGGGTGGTAAACTAGTGGAGTTTTAACTAAGTTCAATCTCATGCCTTAGGATGACATCAAGATTATCTAGCTTAGGCCAAATTTTATGCTCTTTATGCAACCTTCACATATATCTTTCTAGAATCTACAAGTCACTTAAGTAAACTCCAAGTAATAGCTTTGATAAAGAAATAAAATAGAAAGCTTGTAAATAAAACTAGGATTGGGTGTCATCAAATATGTCTAACCAAGCATGCTTAGTGCATTGCATAGGTTATCTAACTTTCATAATTGCAAGTGTTAGCTTGCATTGGTATAGTATCAGCTTGCCTTGTGCAGAGCAGTGGTTGAAGTTCTCCTCGGCTTCTTCTTCGTACAATCCTCCTTCCTCCTCGTATCCTTGGTCGGTACTAGCGTCTATGAATAAATACGAGGTACACAATCACCAAACAATACTTAACTACTTGCAATCATCACACACAAGGGTCCTATAGATGATCTAACATCATCTCTAACATTACAAGATTAAGGCTTGGTTTAATTCCTTTTATTTTTAGAAAAGCAATTTCTACTCATTGAAAAACTACTTAAGATTTAATATTCTCCAAACCATACACGGGATCATGTTGACACATGTCATCACCACATATTTTAGTCCATGGGAATATGATTTAAATTGTCATGGGTATATAAGGTATATAAGTTTCCAGTCAAGCCCTACCCAATCTTCGGGTATTGTGGTTGTACGATAAAATTGGAATGGTATCGCATCCAGACAACCATCAGTTTTAAAAGGGCTAAGGCTCATGCCTCAACATTTTCATCACCAAAATCATCAAGTGTTCGGAAACACATGTCCAAAACATTTCAATAGAATGATCCAGCATTCCAAGGTTTTCATAAACATTTTTCCACCAAGTATTCCCATCTAAAGTTGATCAAGTTTTATGCTTAGCACTAGCATCTACAGGTGGGGGTAAGCACTAATGAGGGGTGGTAAACTAGTGGAGTTTTAACTAAGTTCAATCTCATGCCTTAGGATGACATCAAGATTATCTACCTTAGGCCAAATTTTATGCTCTTTATGCAACCTTCACATATATCTTTCTAGAATCTACAAGTCACTTAAGTAAACTCCAAGTAATAGCTTTGATAAAGAAATAAAATAGAAAGCTTGTAAATAAAACTACGATTGTGTGTCATCAAATATGTCTAACCAAGCATGCTTAGTGCATTGCATAGGTTATCTAACTTTCATAATTGCAAGTGTTAGCTTGCATTGGTATAGTATCGGCTGCCTTGTGCAGAGCAGTGGTTGAAGTTCTCCTCGGCTTCTTCTTCGTACAATCCTCCTTCCTCCTCGTATCCTTGGTCGGTACTAGCGTCTATGAATAAATACAAGGTACACAATCACCAAACAATACTTAACTACTTGCAATCATCACACACAAGGGTCCTATAGATGATCTAACATCATCTCTAACATTACAAGATTAAGGCTTGGTTTAATTCCTTTTATTTTTAGAAAAGTAATTTCTACTCATTGAAAAACTACTTAAGATTTAATATTCTCCAAACCAAACACGGGATCATGTTGACACATGTCATCACCACATATTTTAGTCCATGGGAATATGATTTAAAGCGGTGTCACAATTTAATAAGGTTTTACCCTTTTATTTTAATTAAATAAAGTGACTAGAAATGCCTATGTAGCATTCTTTTATTACATGAACATTATTTCTATAAGTAAACCTATATATTTTTACATATTCTGAAAGGTATGGTCAAATGTGATTTTTGAGAGTTGGAATCAACTCAAAAGCTATTATGGTTTAAATTTGAAAAATGTTTGAATGCAGAAAAGCTTCTGCCTTGTTATTTTTACCATGGGTGATCTATAGATCTAAATGACTTGAATCCAACGAGCTTGGATTCAACATTCCCAGACCTTTCTAACAGAATTAGTTTCATTCAATTTGGTTCACTGAATCGACCTGGGTTGATTTTTGAAACTGGGTACAGAATTGAGTTTGAATCTAAATTGAAAAATCTAAATTCAAATGAGTGGGCTGCGCGGGAACTGTTAACGGGCCGGCCCAGTGACACTCCGCGGCGCGGGGCTCAGCTGACAGGGGGTTCCATCGGTCATTGGCTCTTTAAACGTGAAGAGGTACGGGGCAATATGGGACGTTCGATCTGGTTCTAATCCAATGGCTGAGAGTCATCGTCGACGTTGAGCAACGCCGGCGAGACAGAAACCTAGCGCGGCCACTGGGGGTTGCTGGGGGCTCACCAAAGTTCGGGCGAGGGTCGGCGAGGCGGGCGAACGACGAAGTCAACGACGGCGAACTCAGGGGTGGTCGCGGCAGCTCCTGGGGTGGACGAAATCGACGGTGCCCTTCTTCTCCAGAGGTGGCCTGCTCCGGCGCAATTCCGGTGATGTGCTGCTCGCCTTGCTCCGGGACTGAGGTGGGATGGTTCTGGGTGAGAGAGGAGTGTAATGGTGTGAAGAATTCGAGCGGGGGAGTCCTATATTTATAGTCTGGACGGTGAGACCGAATGGCATGGGTGGGCGACGGTGGCGACATGGCTACGGGCTGCTAGAGGCATGGCCGGCGGTGGCGATCGCTTGGTGGTCTCCTGGCGATGCTCTATGGCTTTAATGCGCGTAGGGCGTCACGGTTTGGTCTGAACACGCGGCCTCGCTGCGCGGCGCGGCGTCGATGGTGAGCGGTGGCTACGGGGCACGGGCGGTGCAATGGGCATGTCTGGCGTGTTCCTGGGATGGTGGCGATCGTGTATGCATGCGGCGAGGGCAGCGCGCGGTCTGTGGGCTTCGGTCGAGGGTGGCGCTCTGGCGCATGCTCGGCATGGTTGCTAGCGGGCTGGGCGCGGTCCATGCTTGTGGTCCAGTGGCTGGCAACATTCGAGCGCTAGACAGGGAGTGGCGATGGACGGTGGGCTGCCTCCCAGACATACTGGCTAGGCTTGTTTCTCCTCCTAGCTTGCTTTCGACATGGGGGTGACAAGGTTGGCTTCGGCTGTTCACCATTGATGACATTGGCAAGCTCACAGTGGTGCTAGTGCTTGGTTTAGTTAGCTAGATGATATACTGAGGTTGTTATGAGATAGAGAGGGAACAAGTTAGGCAATAATCACTGATCACAATAGTGTTTTGATTTTATTTGATTTGTGTCTACCAAGTGTGATGAAATGGCCGCATGAATTTAAGTTTTTAATTTTGAAGAGATTTTTGGTGGGTGTTCTAGATTGGTGCTGGTGAGTCTGCAGGTGCTTGGGTTTTGAAAGTTGAGCTTGTTTGAGTGGTTTTTGAAAAAGTGGGATCTTCCCATATGATAAACATTCAATTTTGAATTGCCATTTAAACTATGCATTTGAATGTTTCTGGATGATCACAAAGTGGGCCTTGATACTTTGTTATGAGTACAATCAAGGGGTGCAAAGATCCAGAGAAGTTTCTATTAGGTTCTGAAAGTTTGAGATAGCTAAAGTAGGCATGGGAGTTAAATTGGTCAAAATGACCATTCCCTTATTTTATTTGTTTTGATTTACTTGTCTTTGGGAAAAGTGTGGGGATTGTTTAGATGATGTTTATTTCACCTAAGCATCCTTTTACAAGCAAGGAAACACACAAGTAAGGTGATTCAAAAGAATCCAAATTAGAATGCATACACACATGCATGCTTTCATAATTTTATTTAGAAAAGTTTTTGTTAACCCTAATTTTGATGATTAGAGTTTGATGATTGAATTTTCATATTTTTGGGATGTTACAAACCTTCCCCCCTTAAACAAAATCTCGTCCCGAGATTTGAAAAAGGACGAAAAGATTACTTAGGATTTGAAGAGATCAGGAAACTCTGTCCTGATGTGATCTTCGCGCTCCCAGGTAGCTTCCTCTTCTGTGTGGTTGCTCCACTGAATCCTGAGAAACTTGATGCTTCGGGTTCGGGTAGTTCAAAAAGCTTCTTCCAAAATACGGATGGGTACTTCGGGATAGGTCAGGTCATCGTTGATCTCTATGGTCCGATGATCGATATTCTTGAACACTTCGGTCTTCTCTGGAACTTCGAGGCACTTGCGAAGTAATGAGATATGAAACACTTTGTGCACTGCTGACATCTCTTCGGGTAGTTCCAATTGATATGACACTTCTCCTCGATGGTTCAGAATCTTGAAAGGTCCGATATATCTGGGGGCTAACTTTCCTTTGAGTTGGAAACGTTGCATTCCCTTCAATGGCGACACTTTCAGATAAACAAAATATCCTATGTTGATGGCGAGGTCTCTATGTCTCTTATCGGCGTAACTCTTCTGTCTGGACTGGGCAGTCTTGAGGTGCTCACGAATCATGTGAACCTTCTCTTCTGCTTCTCGTAGGATATCGGGTCCAAAAATCTGACTCTCCCCTACTTCCGACCAGTTCAAAGGGGTGCGACACTTTCGTCCGTACATGAATTCAAATGGGGCCATTTGCAAACTGGCTTGATAACTGTTATTGTAGGAAAATTCTGCAAACGGCAGACAGTCTTCCCACTTGGATCCATATTCTAACACACATGCTCTCAGCATATCTTCGAGTATTTGATTTACTCGCTCCGTTTGTCCATCGGTTTGAGGGTGATATGCGGTGCTGAAATCTAGACGGGTTCCTAAACCTTCTTGGACTTTCTTCCAGAATCTCGAGGTAAACTGAGTTCCTCGATCCGATACGATGTTCTTGGGGACTCCATGCAAACTAACTATTCTAGCGATGTACAACTCCGCTAGCTTCGAACTCTGATATGTAAATTTAACGGGCAAGAAATGGGCGACTTTGGACAATCTGTCCACTATGACCCAGATAGAGTCATTTCCCCTACTAGAAGTAGGCATTCTAGTGATAAAGTCCATTCCTACAGAATCCCATTTCCATTCTGGAATCTGCAAGGGTTGCAACAATCCATCGGGTCTTTGATGTCCTGCCTTGACTCGCTGACATATATCACACTTGGCGATATAGCTTCCGATTTCTCTCTTCATCTTATGCCACCAAAATTGCTCCTTCAAATCTTGATACATCTTAGTTCCTCCGGGATGGATAGAATAAAGAGTATCATGAGCCTCCTTCAAGATAACTTCTTTCAACTCAGAATCTGCTAGTTCACAAAGGCGTCCTTTGTACCACAAAACTCCTTCTTCGTCCTCGGTGAATCCGGGTACTTTGCCTGTACCGATACGACGCTTGATTCCGTCAATACTAGCATTTCCCTTTTGAGCCTCTTTAATCTGACTGATCAAAGTGGGCTGGAGTTCTATGCTAGCCAAAAATCCTTCACTTACTAATTCTATCCGAAAATCTTCCATCTCTTTGTGCAAACTTGGTTGCTCCTTCAAAATCATGGAGTTCAAGCGGCACTGTAATCTGCTAAGGGCATCGACTACCACATTGGCTTTACTAGGGTGATAGTGAATGTCCAGGTCGTAATCCTTGATTAGCTCAATCCATCTTCTCTGCCTCATATTCAGCTCCTTCTGAGTGAATATACTTTAGGCTCTTGTGATCCGTATAGATCTCACAACAGTTTCTCATCAGGTAATGCCTCCATGTCTTCAGGGCTAGAACTACGGCTGCGAGTTCGAGGTCATGGGTTGGGTACTTCTGCTCATGTTGCTTTAGTTGTCGATATAGATAAGATATAACTTTGCCTTCTTGCATTAGCACCCATCCGAGACCGATCATGGATGCATCACAATACACATCGAAGGGCTTCGTGATATCTGGCATGATCAAGATTGGGGATGAAATCAATCTCCTCTTGAGTTCTTGAAAACTCGCTTCACATTTGTCGGTCCATTCAAACTTCTTGTCTTTCTTCAGCAATTGGGTCATGGGGCTGGCAATACTCGAGAATCCTTCTACGAACTTGCGGTAATATCCCGCCAATCCGAGAAATGCACGAACTTGGGTTTGAGTGTTTGGGTCTTGCCAATCTTCTACATCTTTTACTTTGGAAGGGTCAATGGCAATTCCTCCGGCTAATACAATGTGACCGAGGAATCCTACCTCATGTAATCAGAATTCACATTTGCTAAACTTTGCATACAGCTGATGCTCTCTAAGGGTTCCAAGAATGGTCCTTAGGTGTAGCTCATGTTCTTCTTCTGATTTGGAATAAATCAGAATGTCATCGATGAAAACAACGACAAACTTATCCAGGAAGTCCATAAAAATCTTATTCATGAGATTCATGAAATAAGCAGGGGCATTGGTTAGTCCGAAAGACATGAATGTATACTCATACAATCCATATCTGGTGGTAAAGGCAGTCTTTGGAATATCCTCCGCACGAATTTTGAGTTGATGATAGCCTGTTCTAAGATCAATCTTAGAGAACACTTTGGCACCAGTCAACTAATCAAACAAATCTTCTATCTTGGGAAAGGGGTACTTGTTCTTGATGGTGACATCATTCAACTTCCGATAATCCGTACACAAACGGTTATCTCCATCCTTCTTGTCCACAAACAAGACAGGTGATCTCCATGGTGACACACTTGGTTGAATCAATCCAATTTCCAGCATGGAATCCAGTTGCTTCTTCAATTTTGCTAGATCTGACGGGTTCATACTATATGGTCTCTAGGCTATGGGTCCCGTTCCGGGAATTAGTTCGATGATAAACTCGATATCCCGATCTGGGGGCATACCGGGCAAAACATCTGGAAATACATCGGGGTATTCACAGACTATCCGGACTTGGTCAATGGTAGGTTGGGCTATACTCTTGTTGCATTTGAATTGGCGAGGTAAGGTTTCACATATATGCTTGACTGATATTCTGGCAGTACTGGTCATGGTTATGGCTTTCTTGGCACAGTTAATCAATCCTTTATGTTTGGACATCCAATCCATTCCTAGTACTACTTCCAAACCTTTTGTTCCGAGTACTATCAGATTTGCATAAAAATCTATGCCATGGATTCGGATAGGGACGGCTTTGCAAATTTGCTTAGCCTTAGTGGTTGATCCGGGAATCTGAACAATCATAACATGCTTCATTTTGGTTGGTTGAATTTTACTAGTGCATGCAAATTCTTCGGTGACAAATGAATGCGATGCACCATAATCAACAACACTCTTGCAAGTACTGAATTAACAGAAAACATACCCAGCACGACGTCTGGCGCTTCCTGAGCTTCTTCAGCATGCATGAGAAAAAGACGGCCGTTACGGTTGAGTGAATTCCCTGGGGCAAATCTTCTTCCTGGTTGCACACAACGCTGCTGCTGTGCTGGGGCATTGGCATTGGGGGATGTAGCATTCTTCTTGTTGGGGCACTCGTTGGAATAGTGGCCTTTATTTCCACAGTCATAACAAGTCACTTGCGACTTGTCCTTGGCTGCTATAGGCACAGCATTGCTTCCAGTCCTAGGGGCAGTGTTGGTGTTGGCGGTAGCATTGTTGTTGTTGAATTTGGGTGGGGCACAATTGAAATTGCTAGCATTGCCGGGGTTGTTGTGATTTCCTCCGGGCCTAGGGTTTCCACGGTTGGGATAGGTCGGACAGTTCATCGGGGGTATGTTGGTTCTTGGGGCAAATCCTGGAGATGGGTTGGGGCGATACTTTGGGGTCTGATGGGTTCCTGGTTGATGCATCATGTGACTCTTGCGGTTCTCATTGGCTTGGTTGATCTTTCCTTTCATCTGGATAGCTGAGTCGACAAGGGCTTCAATATCCGCAAAGGGGATATTGACTAACACAGTCTGCATTTTGTCATGCAGACCATTCAGGAATCTTTCTTTCTTCTTGGCCTCGGTGTCGATCTCATCCGGGGCATACCTAGCTAATGACAAAAATTTGTCACGGTATTCCACTACAGTCATCCTTCCTTGCTTCAGCTCTCTGAACTCGTCTCTCATTCTCTTGATCAAACCTGGTGGCACATGGGTTCTGCTAAACTTGACCTTGAATTCCTCCCAGGTCATCATGTGACCTCCGGTCATTGCCCGAACACTGTTCCACCATGCCCTGGCATCTTCGGCTAGATAGTGGGTGGCGAACAGAACTTTCTCGTTGGCTTCCACTCCGGCGACTTCTAGGTTATTTTCCATGGTTTGCAGCCAATCACCGGCGTCTAGGGGCTCTTCTGACTTAGTGAAAACAGGTGGGTTGGTATTCTGGAAATTTTTGAGCTTAGATCCATGGTTCCTGATTTCCATGGCCTTGGTTGTTGTGGGCTAGCTGGGCTATCTGCTGAAGGGTGGCTAGGTTGGCTTGACGTTCCGCTCTTTCAGCTTCACGGTCAGAAGTCAACATTTGCAGGATCTGCAACATCGGGTCCGGGGATGAACCACTTCCTCCACGTGGCATCTGAAGATTGAGATAGGTCATGAGAAAAGAGGGAAATTTCTAAAGTTTTTGGGTCTTTGAAATTTTTTTAAAGTTTGTCTCAGATTTTTCTAGCAACTTGCTTTTTCATTCATTCATTCATAGCACACGATACAACACACACAACAACGAAGAAAAACATATGGTTTTAAGAACCATTCCGAGAACTACGATACAGTGGGACCGAATACTACTCACTACGCTAGTGCTCAAGTGCTACTACTCCTTGGAATCTGTGGCCTTATCATCCTCATCATTATCGATGAAGGCGAAATCGTCTTCATCGGTGAAGAAATCCATAGCCTGATCCTCAAGAAAATCATCGTCATCACTGAGATAGGAGTAGGGGTCTCCACGAAGATCCTCTACGGCATTATCCCTTTCCTCTAACTGCATGTCTCTCTCGTGGATGGTCTCCTCCAAAGATGAGATGCGGTGGAGAAGGCGAGCAATGATGCGCTCCTTCTTGTCGAGCTAACGGCGGCGAGACTTGCGATCCTTTGATAGCATGGCGATGGTTTGGTCCTTCTTCTTGATGATGGCAGACTTGCGGTTGGAGTAGTCACGACAGTTATCCAACTCCTACTGATGATCGTACATCATGAAGCTAAGGTGGTCCAATTGAGTCTTCAGCTCAGGGTGGTATGGGGCTTCCAGTGGTTCTCCATTTGCATCACGCCTCGGGCAAAACTCAAAGCGAGTACCCTTGATCTGATTGATGCTCTTCCCACACTGTCGAGAAAGAGCTTCCTGCATGGCCCTGGCAAGTCCATCGAGCCAGTTGTTCTCTCTTAAGGTAAACTGAATTCCTTCCGCAGTGGGAGGTTCAATCTTTCCTCTGAGACTTGCAGCAATTAGCCACTGCAGATCTTCTCCTCCTTGATCATTAAGCTGAGCTCCGAAGAACTCGGGGTGTGGACGCTCCAGAAGTTCCGAAAGCTGGTCCAAATCCCTCTCAAAGATAAGGTCTCCTCCATTCACCAACTGATAAAACTTGCTGTACTTCCCGTCCATCTATAAGAATATAGGATGAGTAAGTTAGTAGAGTGATCAAGTGTGTCAAAATTTTATGTATTTTGCAAAAGTTTCTGAGGAACATGAATTTTTATGAAAGAATCAAAGGGATAAGAATGAGAATAAGTTTTTGTAAATATTTGTTTACTTTCGTTTTGAAACTAAGTTTTTAATTCAAACATCCGGTCTAACTAGGGTCTCCTATGGTCAGGATGGCTCTGATACCAACTTGTCAACACCCGGATTTTTAATCCCAGATGCCTGTTATGCCATACTTCGCAATCCCAGGATTACCATTTTTGCGAGACATAACAGAATTGGATACCATAGTACATCATCCATTACAACCGTACATAAGTTCTTACAAAAATAGGGATCTCATGATCCAGTTCTTAATACAACATCAAGTAGCGGAATACGTAATAATAACGGTAGCGTAGGTGAAGCTCCATCTTCGGGGTCACAGGCAATGCTGATGATGGGAGATGATCCTAGTTGTCGTAACCTTCCTGGGGTCCATCCTCCAGGTACTGCTCTTCATAGTCTGGCCATGGGAATAGCCAGGGACAAAGCCATGAGTACTCTTTAAGTACTCGCAAACTAATACTAAGAAAGGAAAGGGGTTTTTGATAATAGGACACTAGGCTCTAGGGTTGTTTTGCAAAAGCCAGATTTATCTCTACTATGTTTAGAAGCAACAAATGCTAGTTGAAGTTTTATAACACCTAAATGGGAACTTGTGTTTCATATCACAACCCTGTTATGGTCAAGTCAAAGTTTCACTTTGTTTCACAAGTCATTTTGAAAAGTCTGAGGGGGGAATAGTATGGCCACTCCAACTGTCCATAACCGCGGACGCGGCTATTCGAACAGTTTGACACTCTGCAGAGATTCTACACTTTCACCACAACATTCGATACATCCGTCAGGAACAAATCCTGAATTCACCATACTCAGTATGCGAATAATCAATCCTAACCTTTCAATTACACGCCCTAGTAGCAGCACCTCTCCTGTGAGTTTGGCCTCCCAACCATGACCAACTGTCATCTTGGGTACTACACAGGTGGACAATCTTCACAAGGTAGCCTCAGCTCAGACCTTGGCCATGAGGGAACTAATACTAAGGTATATAAGTTTCCAGTCAAGCCCTACCCAATCTTCGGGTATTGTGGTTGTACGATAAAATTGGAATGGTATCGCATCCAGACAACCATCAGTTTTAAAAGGGCTAAGGCTCATGCCTGAACATTTTCATCACCAAAATAAATCAAGTGTTCGGAAACACATGTCCAAAACATTTCAATAGAATGATCCATCATTCCAAGGTTTTCATAACCATTTTTCCACCAAGTATTCCCATCTAAAGTTGATAAAGTTTTATGCTTAGCACTAGCATCTATAGGTGGGGGTAAGCACTAATGAGGGGTGGTAAACTAGTGGAGTTTTAACTAAGTTCAATCTCATGCCTTAGGATGACATCAAGATTATCTAGCTTAGGCCAAATTTTATGATCTTTATGCAACCTTCACATATATCTTTCTAGAATCTACAAGTCACTTAAGTAAACTCCAAGTAATAGCTTTGATAAAGAAATAAAATAGAAAGCTTGTAAATAAAACTAGGATTGGGTGTCATCAAATATGTCTAACCAAGCATGCTTAGTGCATTGCATAGGTTATCTAACTTTCATAATTGCAAGTGTTAGCTTGCATTGGTATAGTATCAGCTTGCCTTGTGCAGAGCAGTGGTTGAAGTTCTCCTCGGCTTCTTCTTCGTACAATCCTCCTTCCTCCTCGTATCCTTGGTCGGTACTAGCGTCTATGAATAAATACGAGGTACACAATCACCAAACAATACTTAACTACTTGCAATCATCACACATAAGGGTCCTATAGATAATCTAACATCATCTCTAACATTACAAGATTAAGGCTTGGTTTAATTCCTTTTATTTTTAGAAAAGTAATTTCTACTCATTGAAAAACTACTTAAGATTTAATATTCTCCAAACCAAACACGGGATCATGTTGACACATGTCATCACCACATATTTTAGTCCATGGGAATATGATTTAAAGCGGTGTCACAATTTAATAAGGTTTTACCCTTTTATTTTAATTAAATAAAGTGACTAGAAATGCCTATGTAGCATTCTTTTATTACATGAACATTATTTCTATAAGTAAACCTATATATTTTTACATATTCTGAAAGGTATGGTCAAATGTGATTTTTGAGAGTTGGAATCAACTCAAAAGCTATTATGGTTTAAATTTGAAAAATGTTTGAATGCAGAAAAGCTTCTGCCTTGTTATTTTTACCATGGGTGATCTATAGATCTAAATGACTTGAATCCAACGGGCTTGGATTCAGGATTCCCAGACCTTTCTAACAAAATTAGTTTCATTCAATTTGGTTCACTGAATCGACCTAGGTTGATTTGTGAAACTGGGTACAGAATTGAGTTTGAATCTAAATAGAAAAATCTAAATTCAAACGAGTGGGCTGCTGGAACTGCTAATGTGCCGCCCATGACACTCCATGCCTTGGGCTCAGCTGACAGGGGGGTTCCACCGGTCGGTGGCTCTTTAAACGCGAAGCGGTACGGGGCAATATGGGACGTTCGATCTGGTTCTAATCCAACGGCTGAGAGTCATCGTCGACGTTGAGCAACGCCGGCGAGACAGAAACCTAGCATGGCCAGTGGGGGTTGCTGCGGGCTCACCGAGGTTCGGGCGAGGGTCGGCGAGGCGGGCGAACGACGAAGTCGATGACGTCGAACTCAGGGGTGGTCGCGGCAGCTCCTGGGGTCGACGAAATCGACGACGCCCTTCTTCTCCAGAGTCGGCCTGCTCCGGCGCAATTCCGGCGATGCGCTGCTCGCCTTGCTCCGGGACTTAGTGGGATGGTTCTGGGTGAGAGAGGAGTGGAATGGTGTGAAGAATTCGAGCGGGGGAGTCCTCTATTTATAGTCTCGATGGTGAGACCGAACGACATGGGTGGGCGACGGTGGCGAAATGGCTATGGGCTGCTAGAGGCATGGCCGGCGGTGGCGATCGCTTGGTGGTCTCCTGGCGATGCTCTATGGCTTTAATGCGCGTGTAGGGGCAGTGCGGTTTGATGCGAACACGTGGCGCTCTGTAGGCGGCGTCTTCGACAGCGAGCGGTGGCTACGGGGCACGGGCGGTGCAATGGGAATGTCTGGCGTGTTCCTGGGGTGGTGGCGATCGTGTATGCACACGGCGAGTGCGGCGGGTGGTCTGTGGGCTTCGGTCGAGGGTGGCGCTCTGGCGCATGCTCGGCATGGTTGCTGGCGGGCTGGGCGTGGTCCGTGCGTGTGGTCTAGTGGCTGGCAACATTCAAGCGCTGAACAGAGAGTGGCGGTGGACGGTGGGCTGCCTCCCAGACATGCTGGCTAGGCTTGTTTATCCTCCTAGCTTGCTGTCGACATGGGGGTGACAAGGTTGGCTTCGGCTGTTCACCATTGATGACATTGGCAAGCTCATAGTGGTGCTAGTGGTTGGTTTAGTTAGCTAGATGATCTACTGAGGTTGTTGTGAGCTAGAGAGAGAACAAGTTAGGCAAGAATCACTGCTCACAATAGTGTTTTGATTTTATTTGATTTGTGTCTGCCAAGTGTTTGATGAAATGGCCGCATGAATTCAAGTTTTGAATTTTGAAAAGATTTTTGGTGGGTGTGCTAGATTGGTGCTGGTGAGTCTGCAGATGCTTGGGTTTTGAAAGTTAAGCTTGTTTGAGTGGTTTTTGAAAAAGTGGGATCTTCCCATATGATAAAGATTCAATTTTGAATTGCCATTTAAACTATGCATTTGAAAGTTTCTGGATGATCACAAAGTGGGCCTTGATAGTTTGTTATGAGTACAATCAAGGGGTGCAAAGATCCAGAGAAGTTTCTGTTAGGTTCTGAAAGGTTGAGATAGCCCAAGTAGGCATGGGAGTTAAATTGGTCAAAATGACCATTCCCTTATTTTATTTGTTTTGATTTACTTGTCTTTGGGAAAAGTGTGGGGATTGTTTAGATGATGTTTATTTCACCTAAGAATCCTTTTACAAGCAAGGAAACACACAAGCAAGGTGATTCAAAAGAATCCAAATTAGAATGCATACACACATGCATGCTTTCATAATTTTATTTAGAAAAGTTTTTGTTAACCCTAATTTTGATGATTAGAGTTTGATGATTAAAGTTTCATATTTTTGGGATGTTACAAAATGGTAGTCAAAGACGAAGAGAAGATGGCATTCATCACGGCATTCAGAGCCTTCTGCTACACCGCCATGACCTTCGGCCTCAAGAACGCCGGGCGACCTACCAGAGGTGCATGCAGGAGTGCCTTGCGAGCCAAATTGGCCGCAATTTCCATGTCTACATCGATGACGTGGTGGTAAAATCCACTCGCCAGGGCGATCTAGTCGCCGACCTGGAGGAAACCTTCGCCAACCTGCGAAGGTACAAGATAAAGCTAAACCCAGGAAAATGCACCTTTGGTGTACCTACTGGACAGCTACTCGGGTACGTCATCTCCAAGCGCGGGATCGAGGCGAACCCCGCCAAGATCAACATGATCGCCTGACTCGGCAGACCCAAGTTCCTGCGCGATGTCCAGGAGCTGGCCGGGCGAGTCGCGGCTCTTAGTCGCTTCATCCCCTGGCTAGGCAAGAAGGCGATGCCTCTCTACCGCCTAATGCGCAAGAGCCCCACCTTCCAGTGGGACAAGGAGGCAGACGATGCGCTCCACGCTCTCAAGGAGGTGCTACTCACAGCACCGCTACTCGCCGCCCCCGTCGACAAAGAACCCATGCTGGTCTACGTCACGGCTTCCGAGCGCGTCGTCAGCGCTGTCATGGTCGTCGAACGACTAGAGGACGAGAAGGAGCGCCCGATGCAGCAACCCGTATACTACATCAGTGAAGTCCTCACCGAGTCGCGCCAGCGCTACCCGCAGTACCAAAAATTGGTATATGTGGTCTTCAGAGCACAACGGCGACTTCCGCACTACTTCCAGGCGCACCCAATAACGGTCGTCTCCTCATCACCGTTGCAGGACATCATCCACAACTGTGAGGCGACCGGGCGAGTCGCCAAGTGGGCCATCGATATCAGCGTCCACAACATCAGGGACGAGCCGTGCAAAGCGATCAAGTCATAGGCTCTCGCAGACTTCCTCGCCGATTGGGAGGAGGCCCAGCAGCTAGAGAAGCTGCCATACCTCCATTACTGGAGCCTACACTTCGACGTCTCCAAGAACGCAGACGGTGCAGGAGCGGGGATTGTGCTAACATCTCCAAAGGGTGACAAGCTCCGCTACGTCCTCTACCTCGACTTCACCCCCTGCACCAATAACATGTCCGAGTACGAGGCGCTACTCCACGGCATGAGGGCAGCCAAGGAGATGAACATCAATCGCCTGCGCTCCTACGGAGACTCCGACCTTGTTGCCGGGCAAGTTGCCGGCACCTGCGACGCTGTCTCCCGCACAATGGCAACGTACCGCCAATGTAACACCCTCATAATCAGCCCTATGCAAGTTTTAGCGAATCCCGCCAAACCCGCATAGAAACGATTCAAAGGTGCCCACCAGGCACTTTCTTGCAGGTGGAAAACGAAGTAATATCATTACACAATAGTCCACGATGGAACCCACAGAACAGATATATACAACAACGACTCAATGAGTCAAGAATACATATATATAGTACAAAGATCCAAATCACCTTGAAAACGATACAGCGTCCCAGTATGGACAAGATGCAAATTGAGCTAAGAGCCCTGAAGAATAACCAATGGCGTCCATAACCCTGCCCAGGCCAAGCCGGAAGGGTAACCCTGCTAACAACGTCGATCTCAAAACCTGCTACAAACAAAAGGGGTGCCGACAAAGGGCAAAGGAAAAAGAGAGCGGTCAGTACTGAGGCCATTACACGGCGAGACTAGAATTCGGTAGTCCTCGCCTACATAGGTATGGTGGACTGAAGCGGCAACAAAGCATGCACTAAACAACCTATAGAGACTCGATACAACTGGCGGCTATCAGAGAGGGGTAAGAAAGACCTATTCGGATCCAACCTGATTCTAACACCAAGCATACCCATCCTAGGATTCCCCCTCCATACCAACCGAGGAAGTCATACCAAGGAAACTTACACAGTTGGCACTTTTATTCGTTCCATTATCGTTGCAACAATTACTAGTTAGATATAGATCGCATGGGTCATCCTGATATAATAAGCAGTGGGCAGTTTTAGTTGACCATTCCATTGTAGTTGTAGTACTTACTAATCAGATACATATAGCATGAGGCATCCCAAAACCCATCAGTTGTTGGTACTTTTATTTAGCCATTCCGTTATAGTTGCAATACTTACTAGTCAGATACAATGGTAACAAGTGACAAACCAAACCAGCAATTGTTGGCACTTTTATTTAGCCATTCCATTATAGTAAAGCTAATTACTAGTCATTATAAAGTCAAATTTATAGCACTACTTTAGTTATATTTGTCTATGATCGAGATACTGTGCTCCAAGTCATCCATAACCGCGGACACGGCTTTCAGAAAGTTTTACCCTGCAGGGGGCACAAATAGCAACACACGCACGATCAACCTCGGGAAAAACCAAATAAAAACCCAACGAGGCATCACGACAGAGCAATTGCAAGATTCATATAAATTTTAGGGGGCCACCCCACCAAGCTACCCGCGACGAAGTTGGTCGGCTCCGAGACGGACCCAGAGGTTTGTGCCAATGGCTGTAAACGACTGGGAACCTGAAAGTGTGACTGGGCTTGTCGATACCGCGAAAACATTCCACATTTGTTCCTAAACAGTACAGGCGCTCCACGCGCAATCATAAATAAAGCAGTAAAGCATGGCATAAGTACAGGATAGTAATAAAGCCCCAAACTACTTTGTGGCCCCAAGAAATAAATATGACTCAAGCTCTGGCTAGGGGGATTCATGGTCCCACATGCGGATAGTGCGAATATTCAAAGAACAGGTATCAAGTACTCGGGGTCCTACGGGACACAAGTGGACGGTTAAAAACCAAATAACATCTATTGCCCACCTGTGCCTCTGCATTATTTACCTACTTCAATTTTAGTTATTAACCGGTAATTAAAGTCATGATCATCTCCAACATAAAGCATAAGGCATTACTCCAACAACTGTGGAACATCGACGACGCGATACAACACTACGCAAGCGACTGCGACTCGCAAGGCCGACTATCTACCAAACAACAGGTAATAGGAGGTGTCCATGGAAATATAGTGGCTGCAAGGGATATCACAGGTACGAAAACTAGAGCATCACAACACAGATAGCAATAGATCAACTGGAGGAAATAAAGACTATAAAAGTAAGATAGGTAGAAAGGGGGAGAATGCTCGCCTGAAAACATTGCTGAAGGTTCATCCAATGATCGGGTCGACACTCACATCAACTCATCGGCCTAGCCCGTGAAGAAGCAAAACACTAGAAGAAACACCGGATGCACTATTTAATACTACGGCAAAAGATCGGCATGATGCATGTATTATGTATGACATGGCAATGGTGCAATGCAATTAGGCCATATTAAGCGGAACCGGGGTCCCGACAATTCTTTAATAGGTTCAAGTTGTTTAGGTACCCTGCAATTTAAATGTTGTATTAACATGGCAAAACATAGCATCAGTTCCATACACAAAGTTAAATGGTACCAATATAAGACTAGAAAAGCCCTCATATGGTCTCCGAATTTAATTATGAGGTGAATCGGCAATACACCCCCAAACAAATAATTATGTATGCGAGAATGAACAATTTATATGCAAAAATTACATATCATTTATAAAATAGGGCTCAGATAGGGGTCACACATTAGGGGTTTCGTCGCACTTGGTGCTAGGGGTGGCGAGGTTCGGTCTTCAGGGTTCAACAGGTGTCTTGGCGTCCCATGAAGGCGTCCTCGATGCTCCGTGTCGAAGGCATCGGGGTCTCCGGGTAGGAGAACATGGAGTTCTGAGGGGTTCGGTCCCATGTGGCAGATCTTGGTCGACGAGGGGTTCGAAACACATCAATTGAAGGGTCACCTGTCAACCACCATATCCTCACTTTGTTTCTTGGGCACTTGCACAGGAATAAACTTCAGGAATCAACAAAGAACGAAATGGTGGCACAACCAAAAGCCTCTGCACTCAACAAGGTCCACACCTGCAACGACCATAAGCGAACACAAGGTCACGAGCTGCAGCGCCGAGATGAGCAGGAGGGGAATCGGCGAGCGGCAGGGGCGGCCAGAGAATCTTGTTGCGGTGGGGAGGAGCTGGCGGCGAGGAGAGGAGTCGAGGACGGCGGTCGGCAACAGGGCTGCAGCGGGCGGCCTGAGCGGGTGGCGGTGTAGACAGGCGGCCGGAGGCGCGGCTTGCAGAGGGGTGGGGAGGCGATTGGCGGCGGCGATGGTGGTCGCTGACGAGCGCGACGGTTCAACGCCGGGAGGAGAACGGTGGTGACGCTATGGCCAGCGAAGCGGCTCTGCCTGGGGAGCTTGATGGCGTGGGGGTGAGGCGGTCGGGGCCAGAGGAGGCGTCCGACGGCGGGGATCGGTAACCATAGGAGAGGAGAGGCGGGGCGTCGGCGGGGACCTACGGCCAGCGGCGCTCGGGAGGCACGAGGGCGAGATGCTGGCGGTGGCGGTTGTCGAGCAGAGAGACGGGTCAGGGGAGAAGAGACGCGGGGTGGGGGTCACGCGGCCCGGGGCATCGAGGAGGTGGGGTCGGTCTCGGGGGAGTGTCACGCGGGGGAACGTGTTGGGTAGGTCTGGTTACCGTGCGTGTGTGTCGTGGAGTTGTAGTGTGGGTCGGAGTGTGGTCAGGTGTGTGTGTGTGTAGGACTAGGTGGGGATTTGGGGTAGGTAGATTAGGGTTTGGCTAGGGATAGTCTGTCTAGGTTCAGCCGGCTGGGCCTTTTGGGCCTAGTCGGTTTAGGTCTAGGTGTTAATTATTATTTTTATTTAGAATAGTGTATGTTTTCTTTTCTTATATTTAGAAAACATTTTGTAAATAGCTTCTCACGATTAAATATTAAGAAGTATAATTGAATAACAGAAGAGATATAATATAGAAGACAAAATACGGTTTTTGTGAAAATATTGTCAGGCAAGATAGGCATGATGATGCCATGATGATGGACATAATAAAATCAACAGCGATTTTCTAGTACAGCCAAGCAGTGGACCAGCTGGGAGGCCACTTTGCAGGTTACTCCATCGAGTGGATCGACAGGCGGAAGAACGAGGAGGCTGACGCACTCTCCCGCATCGGCCCGGCTCGACTCGCAACACCCGCCGGCGTCTTCCTCGACACCATCACCAAGCCCTCCGTCTCTCCCCCAAAGGAGATCGACATCGGAATTCCACTGCAACCAGACGCAGCCTTGGTCACCCTAATCGCCGAGCCAAGCGACTGGATGGCGCCATACGTCGCGTACCTAGAGGGAGGCACCCTACCCGCAGACGAAACGGAGGCCCGGATGATAGCACGGCGCTGCAAGTCCTTTGTCATCATCAAAGGCGAGCTCCACAAGCGCAGCGTGACCGGCGTGTTCCAACGCTGCGTCCAACCCGCCGAAGGACGTAAGATCCTCCAGGACATCCACTCCGGCGACTGCGGCCACCATGCCAGCGCTCGCTCTCTGGTCGCCAAGGCCATGCGACATGGCTTCTACTAGCTCACCGCACACGCCGACGCGGTCGACATCGTCTAGCGATGCATCGGATGCCAGAAGTACGCCAACCAGTCTCACGTACCGAGTTCGGCGCTCAAAACAATCACCATCACCTGGCCATTCGCCGTATGGGGCATGGATATGGTAGGCCCCTTCAAGAAGTCCCCCTTCAGGTTCACCCACCTCCTAGTCGCAGTCGAAAAATTCACAAAGTGGGTGGAGGCCAAGCCAGTCCGCAAATGCGATGGGAAGACCGCTACAAAATTCTTACGCAAGCTCATCTATCGCTACGGGTTCCCAAACAGCATCATCACGAACAACGGCATCAATTTCGCCAAAGGAGCCATCGCCGAGTTCTGCGAGGAGCACAACATCCGACTTGACCTCGCCTCAATCGCACACCCGGAGTCCAATGGCCAGGCGGAACGCGCCAACCAGAGCATCCTCCATGGCCTGAAGCCGCGGCTACAAGTCCCACTCGAGCGCACCGCCGGGTGCTGGGTTGAAGAACTCCCCTTCGTCATCTAGGGCATCTGCACCTCCGTCAACAGGTCGACGGGGTTCACCCCGTCTTCATGGTGTACGATGTCGAGGCAGTCATGCCAACCGACCTCGAGCACGACTCACCAAGGGTGGGCAACTACACGGAGGCTGACAACGAGCTCGCACGCCAAGACAGAGTCGACCAGCTCGACGAAGCACGCGACCTGGCTCACTCCCGCACCGCCATCTACCAGCAAGGCCTTCGCCGCTACCACAGCCGACGAGTACGGACTCGCACTTTCCAGGAAGGCGACTTGGTACTGCGTCTAATCCAAGACAAGAAAGGCATGCACAAGCTCTCCCCCCGGGAGGGACCATTCGCCATCGGTCGAGTCCTGGGCAACGACACCTACTACCTCACCGACGTCCGAGGCGACGGAAAACTCAATGTCAAGCGACCATGGAATGTAAACCTCCTACGGAAGTTCTACTCTTAGAAATCCAAACATGTACCCCCTACCCTTTATGAAATAAAGTAGATCGGTTCCCGCATATTGCGCCTACTCTCCATGCCTTGTGCCACTCGCACTCATAATATCAGCGTTACGCTATCCACAGAAGTCAACCTTTGGTCACGCGACCGGCACGGCCAAGTAGTGCGGTACGAGGGCACTGGAAAAATCCAGGCCTCATGCCGTCCACGAAAAAAGCTCACCCGGAGCCCCATTGGAGTCCCCTAGCTCGACTGGCTCCCCGAGCCAAGACGAATGCACTCACTTCCCACAGCGACCAAGTACTCCGCACCCTCGGCGCAGCGACTCAAATGGCAAAGTACCACGCTCGGGGACTGACAGCAGCCCAAAGAAAAGCGGCTAGGGAAGAACGCCAGGTAAGAGAGTGCGTCCAGGACTCGCCATGCGACTGATCTTACGGATCCGGCGGAGTGACGCGCCTAACATAACGCGCTCAGTGCTCACCTACCTTGGGCATTGCGGCTAGAATGGCCAAGTACCATGCTCGGGGATTTGGCGACCCGACCCCGTTCGCGATCGAGAAAACGTCCATGTAAAGAGAACCCCTGCGAGTCGCCACGCGACTGGCTTCCCGAGCCATGGCGAGTCGACCTTAACTCACTAACAGTTCACACAACATATAAAAATGAGGTTAACCCCATAAAAAGGGCGGACGCGCTCAGGGACTCGCACAACCAACATTCAAATCGCAAAACGACTGACAAAATAACCTGAACATTCCTTCATAGAAGCAAAATTTGTTTCGCATACAAGGAGAGTTACATGGTTATCATATACTAACGCCGAGAGGCACAACATCTTATTCCGCAGGCTTTGATGAAGACGCGCCACCGTCCTTGCGGCTGCGGATGAAAGGCACCCAGGGGTTCGACGGGTAGGTCGTAAGCTCACCCGCCATCGCTGCACGGAATGGTTGCTCCACCTTGAAGTCGTGGTGCTTCGGCTCAGGATTATTGGGGGCGACAACCGTTTCCTGGTAGGGAATGAGGTCGCCCATCGCCCAAACGAGGTCGGAGTACACCGCGGCTCGGTCCGTCTGCTTCAACACCTCGGCAATCTCGACCGAGACCGTCGACGATGGGTAACCGCTCGTGACGTCGTCAAGGTCGAAATGGTCCGGAAAGTGTGCGAGCCCGAGGCTCAGCGCAGTCGCTGCTCCACGACAGAAGGCCGACCGCGTCATGAATTCAAAGACTGACGGGGCCTTCTCCAGGTAGCGCCATACCTCGACGAGGTCGCTGGGGATCACCTCCGTAGGCGAGATCTCCTGAAGATATGCCCGGAGACAAGTCGCTGACAACGCGGCGGAGTCGACCAAGGTGGTCACGCATTGCTGCGCGTCGTACGACTGCGCCTCTTAGGCATTATCAGTGATCTGGCCTGCAGTACATAAGCAAACAGTAAGAAAAGCACCAAAACCACAAAGCGGTACGTGTAATTGAAAACCGGTTGAAGGAAAGCTTACCAATTAGAGGGCGGCAGAGGTCTGTGATGACACTCTAAAGAGAAGAGAAATCATTCCGCAACCCGGTAACGAGCGCATCGGACACCTTCCGTTCCTCAGCAACAGAAGTGACGTCCGCCTTGGATCGTCCTTCCGCCGAGCTCGCTTCCGCCTTCGCCTCCTTGAGCTCGCGTTCCAGTTCGGCGATTCGCTTCTCCGCCACGCTCAAAGAGGACTGAGCCGCCGTCAAATCACCCACCAGGACAAGGCCCTGGCGAGCCTCCTTCACTTCAGCTGCACTACTCTCTGTTTCCAAAACAAAAAGTTCAACACCGCAAAAAGTTAGCGACAAGCGCCAAATAAAGTAAATACTCACCCGCAGCCGCTCGAAGCTCCTCGTTCGTCTCTTGGATGGCGACAAGCTCCTTCTCAACGCGGCATTTCGCAGCAAGCCGCTTGGCTGACTCGCGCTGCAGGCCCTGTGCAACAAGCACAGCGTCAACGACCAAAAATTCCTAAGTGCCCAGCCGCTGAAATTCTGCGACTAGGCACTCAGGGACTGGACGTCAAAAAATCCTAAGTGCCCAGCCGCTGAAATTCAGTGACTAGGCACTCGGGGACTGGATGACGAAAATTCTTAAGTGCCCAACCGCTGAAATTCAGCGACTAGGCACTCGGGGACTGGACGACAAAAATTCCTAAGTGCCCAGCCACTGAAATTCAGCGACTAGGCACTCGGGGACTGGACGACAAAATTCCTAAGTGCCCAACCACTGAAATTCAGTGACTAGGCACTCGGGAACTGGATAACGCAAAAAAATTAAGAATCCGACCACTAAAATTCAGTGGACAGATCCTCCGAGACTGGACATACCTGGATGGCGGCACCTAGCATGCCATGAAGCTCCATCGCGTCCACCGACACAAGCACGAGTGGAGTGTGACCGCGACGCTGTTCAACCTCCATGCCGGAGGCCCCAGGAAGCTGGCTCGACGACACCGAGGTACTCGCCGCGGCGGCTTTCGCCACAAAGCGAAGGAATGTCGCCACCGCGGCCCCCGCACCGCTCGAGGGCGTCTCGGTCACCTCGATCGAACCCACAGGTACCGCATGCTGCGACCCCGCGTCCTCCTTCGCCTTCAGAGCTACGTCCACCTCGGCCGGAGGTTCGCTTGGGGCAGCCGCCAGCTCGTCAGAGATTGTGACAACGTCATCGCCCTTTATTCTTTTGGTGACTTCGGCGGGTGTAACGACTTCGTCACCCTTCCTCCTCTTCAAGGGATCGGTTGGCACCTCAGTGGTGGCTGGTGGAACCTTGGCCACTGAAGGGTGACCTATCTTCTTAACTCCAGTCCTACGAAACAACGTTGCCAATAACACTTTCTGATCGAAACACGAAGCAATCAAACAAATAGAAGGTCAAGGAGTACTCACTTGGCGATTCGAATAAATCACAGGCCGGTGCGGATGCTGGCCGGCTTCTCCAGTTCTGGCCCCAGTATCCGACTGAGGCCCGTGTCGAACACATTATGTGCCCAAGACACTGATGGTTTCTTCGAGGATGACGCCTCAGCGGGAGTCTTGTCCTCTACGATGGTAGCGCCAGTTGCCGCGGTCGCGTGCGCCGCTGTCTCTTCGGCCATGCTGGTAGCGTCGGAGCTACTCGCGGGACGAGGCAGAGATGCCGGCTTGGCCGGCTTCGCCTTCTTCTTGGATGGCGCCTGCTTCTTCTTCTTTGATGGCATAGCCTCACGCTGTGAGGTGTGCTCAGGGAGCTCGTCGTCGTCATCATCATGGACCTCGAGGCTTCTGCTGGCCTCGAGTTCACGCTGGTGCTGCCCTCGAGTCTTGCGGACTGTGGGGGCAGCAACCTCCACGGGGTTGTCGTCATCGTCGCCACCCCCATCACTCTTGACATCGCCCTTGTCGGGCAATGGCTCGTTCCCATCCTCGGTGGATGAGCTCGAGTTCTCGTCATCTGCGGGTGGAAGCCACCCTTCCACCACTTGAAACAACTGCAACAGCCAAACAACATTAGCACAACCGCGAATGCACAAACTGCGACTGCGAGTGCAAAGGGAATACCAACTCACCGTTGGAGCTGGGCGCCTTGCGGTGTAAGGCGCGACCCCGGACTTCGTGTCAAGATACACCACCTGTGTGATTTTCTTCAGAGCCAGGGTGTAGTCGTTGAGTCTCCACTCGTCGAGGCAGGACTTCGTCGGGTCGTCCTTGCCTGTGTATTCGTACATGTAGTGGGAACGGCTGGCCAGGGCATGAGCCGTCGCCCGAGCCAGCAGTTGTAGAGGTTGATGGTTTGGAGGCCTTTCTTCTTCAGGTTGCGGATGGTCTGCAACATCTCGTCGACGGCCATCCACTATTCTAGCGGAAGTTTGGTAACTTGGAGCCGGCGCGGCTCGGGCCGGTCGGCGGAATACCTTGGAAGCGCCACCTCGTTGCCTGGAGTCGACTCGGTCACATAGAACCAGCTTTTCTTCCACTTGTTTGCTGCTTTGGCAGGCAGCATCAGATCGAAGAATGATGCCTTCGACTTCAGTTGGAAAGTCAAGCCGCTCGCGGCTAGCATTGGGCCGCTTGCCTCCTCGCAGCTGATTCTCCCATGGAATAGATCTTGCCATAGGAGAAAGTAGGGCCTGCAACCCAGGTAGCACTTGCAGAACGCCACGAAAATGGCGAGCTGTTCGATGTTGTGTGGACCCAGATCCAATGGCTGGATATCGTAATAGGCGCAGAAGCGCCGGAGAAAGAGGGAAGTGGGGAATCCGAGCCCCTGCTCCAGATGACAGGTGAAGCAGACGAATTCCCCTTCGCACGGATCTGGAACTACTTCTCTAGCCGCGGGGATGCGCCATCTCCCGGCATGGAGGATCCCCGCCTCCTCGAATGATCTTAGCAGCGCCTTCGTGCACTTGGACCTGCCCCATGGTTCAGAAGGAGGAGCCATCGGCTGGAGGGTCATGGGATGCAGATCGCTTTGAGTCGTTCTGGTCGCTGCGCGGAATGGGGAAACAAGTATGCGCAAGTTCGGAGGAAGTGAAGTAAGCACTTCCCCCTTCACCTGTCACTCTACTTATATAATGGTTGTTACCCGCCATTTTCGAGGAGCTGTTACCACGCGGTAATTACGCCAATATTACCGTTCGATTACCCAACGGCTAGTTTCACCAAGCTGACGGTCCAACTTCGTCTACTCTACTCGCTGCCTTCAGCGACTCGATGATTCGCCGACCCGATCACTATGATAGTGACTTGATTATTCACCGACCCGTTCGCCAATCTGCGACATGATTGGTCGCTGTTATTGCGACTAAAATGACTAATTCTTTCCATTGTTCAGGAGTCCACCGCCGATTCGACTTGGAGTCCGCATTGGACCCGCATACTCCGACTGCCAACAAACACCTGCGACAAATCAATAACGGCCTCGAGGACTACTGATGGGGATATGCCTACTGGAGTATGCCCAGCAGGACGTTTCCTATTGGCCCAAGCTGCCAGCGAGTGGGCCTGCAGGACGACGACTGGATCGAGACTTGGCGAGGACTCAGGCGACTGGAGGCTGGAAGCCCAGAAGCGTAGCTAGGCCCAGTTAGACTAGGTCAAAGACCCTCCGAATCATTAACTAATTCGGTTGTAAATCTATAAACCCTAGCCAGGTGAGCCTATATAAACCTCCCTAGGGTACGCATAGAGGACATGTTCCATTATACACCCAAGCGACTCGCCGCCTAGCCGTCGAGCTCGGCCCTTGTACTCTCTCCATAATACAATCTAGCAGGAGTAGGTCTTTACCCTTCGGGGGCCGAACCTGGGTAAAACCTTGTGTCTCCGCCCTCATCTCGCACCGCAGATGGCTGGCCTCCCTTTCCCCATGTTCTACTACTTGCTACCGATTACAGCATCTGTCGTGGTCATTCCCACGACAGTGTTGTCCTCGGGCTTCGATCTTGATCTTGATATCGTATTCTACTAAAGAAGAACCAAACACCGGAAAGAGAGGGAAACAATCAACACATGGCATCGATGCAATGCTCAAGCAATGATGATGATATGGCTAGTTGAATTGTATTGAATTAAAACCCTAAAGCATGCTCGACAGTTTAAACGGGGTTCCGAGGGGTGCAAACCCTAACTCGTGGAAACTCCGGAGTCATATGAGAGGGGTTGGTTAGTTCTCTAATTAAACTTGTCTTCAAAGTTGTTGAACAATGCATGATTATAGCTTAAAGAGACAGCTCTCATTTTTCTGAACATTTTATATATTATTTGTATTTTTCTGATTTATAAATAATTACTTATTTAATTTACAAGTTTAATACCAATCTTAGAAATTATTAAACCATTTCTTAATTTAAATAAAACTGGATATATTTTTTACGCAGAGGGCTGGTCTAGCCCTAGAGACAGACATGTGGGGCACTAGCCACCTCACCCTCCACGCAGGCAAAGTGGGTCCCTGGTTGGGTTTGACTAGGTCAGACCCGCATGTTGGCTGATGTCACGATGACGTCAGCATGACGTCACCGCGGGGATTGCTCCCAGGTTGAGCATGGATCGGGGGATTGGCTGCGCGCCTGGGCTCGAGGTTGGTCTCGTTCGACGCGGCTCAACGGGGTGGACCAAAAATTAGCGGCGACGCTGCGGGATGACCATCAAAACCTGGCCGGCGACGGCGGACAGCGGCAGCGGCGGCAGACGCACGGCGCGGGCATGGAAGAAGGCGAGAGGGAGAGGGAGAAGAGCACGGGCGTGCTCAGAGGCTCACCTGGAACACGTTGATGGGCTCAGAAAAGCTCGGGGAGGCCGGAAACAGTGGCGTAGGCGGCGGCCGGAGCTCGGGAAGACGAGGTCGTTGTAGTCGATTCCGGTCGCGTGAGGCCGATTCCTTGGACGAGGGAGGGCATGGCGACGAGACGGAGCTCCTGGGCGTCACTGCATGGCTCGAGGAGGCCGGAGGCATCGGGAACACCACGACACCTGCGGGCTAGGGTTCCGACCGGATAGAAATTGGGGCAAAAGAGGGGATTAGGGTTCATCTTGGCGGCGAAGGAGTACTTGTAGACGTCGTCTAGGACGGTAGTGTGCATCGCGGCGCCGGCGGGAATCGTGATGCAGGCGGGCGACGGCGACGACGCCACGCAACTGCTCCGTCATCGGTAACAAAGAAGACAAGTGGATAGAAGGATCGAAGGGGTACGCGGTCGGGGTGGGCTGCGTCTGGGTTGGCTTGGGCCCCGGGGTGGGCCATGGGAAAGGAAAAGAGGAGAAGGTTGCTGCGCCGCTCGGCCTGGTTGCTCTGATCCTCTCTTTTTTTAGCAAAACTTTTTCAATTTCTGTTTTTCATTTCCCTTTTGTATTTTCATATACAAAACTATTTTGGACATTTCAAAATTTCTTAGATTTTGTAAAACATTTAAAATAATGTGAGGCCCTTGTAACATTTTGGGCATCACAACTTTTTGACCATTTTCAAACTATTTGAAACCATTTGAAATATTTACAAAGAGGGGAAATATTAGGGTTTGAGGCTTTGATTTATTTCTCTGATGCACAATTTAAAATATGATGCTCATGCAATGCACAATCAAACCCTAAGGGTCTGTTTGGTTGAGTTGTAGATTCCTAAAAATCAGCTGTGGGGAATCTGCTGTGAGAAAGCTGCTGTGAGTTGACAACTGTGGGAAAGCTAAAAGATGTTTGGTTGTGACAACTGTCAACTGTAGATTCGATAGAAATTATCCGCAATGCTCCTAAGATTATTTATAAGCTAATTTATCACAGAACACTGGCTTAGTACACTCACGGACATGCAAATGACCATTTAGAATATAATTTTCTAGTTCTAAACTGGGACATGTGACCCATATATAGCACCAATCGCATTTTTAAAATGAGGCCAGGAGCACTTATGTTTAACTTTTACATGATGTCTTGGTTTGATGTTATATTTTTCTAATTTCCGCAAACACAACAACACCTTTTTAAATTTCATATGAACCGTCCACAATGACCTAACAAAGCAGTTCTCAGCTGCGCGAATGATTGAGGGACTCCAACAATTCATACAAATTTTATTCACGTACATAAGCAAATATTGCTCCAAACACAAACAAATAATAATGCAACATAACAGCAAGGATGGTTCTACATTATCTTCCTCGTCTCCTTTTCGTGGTCCTTCTACAGCAAATGGAACCTTCCTTTATTTGTTTGAAGCAAACTAAAAACTTCTCTAAATTCAGGCTTTATGATAAAAAGTGACGGTATGCATGAGATCAGTTCCTGCAGGGAAAATAAATAACTTTAATGTAAAATAGGCCACTTACGAGTGCTCCAACTTCAATCAATAAAGTTATATATACTTCAGTTGTTATTTAACCAACATATTTTTTATATATCATCTAAAATATTCATTTCTATATATAAGTATATCACAGAGGAATAAAAACTGCACATTAGGGAATCAAAAATAAAAAACAGAGAACAACCTATCTAGTACGTACGTGAGCAGGACGTGTTAGGGAGGAGGAAGGGCATGGGTAGAAGGGAGATATGGAGGCAATCATACCTGCAGGTCTCCCGCCGGCCGGAGGTGGGTGTTGTTGCTGGAGGCGATGGCGCGGCGACCTGGTATGGAGGCGGCGGCGGTTCGGATGGTGCCGCCTTGGCTCGTTGGAGAGGAGGGCGCGGTCCTTGGAGTAGGGGAAAGGGAGCGGAGGGGGTGTGGTAACCGATTTCCTGACAGTGCGCCATCGAAGGCCGCTGGAGTAGGGCAGCGACGCCAACCCCTAGCCTGGTGGCTGGGTCATGCGGGACTTGAGGAAAAGGAACGAAAAGGAAAGGAGGAGAGAGGAGTCGAGGAGGAAGGAGAAAAAGAAACCCAGTCCGTTTTTTCACTACCCAGTGGCATGGTGGGTAAATACTTATTTTTTCTTTCGCTGTAACGCAGTAGAATCTGGGTCTCCGATGAATTTCAATTTGCACTGCTAAAATCTGCCGCGTTCAGGAAGTTGCGTTGCGCTAGGTAATCCTTTGGTTGAGATTCCAGTGTTTGGATAGTGAATCTGGCTCTAAAATCCCAACCAAACACAGCCTAAATAAGAGTTAGCTAGAACTGGGGTGTTACAGCTCTATCCCCCTTACAAGAATCTCGACCCGATATTCCAAAGATAGGAAATAGACGGAGAGAGAAAGAAACACGGCCATTCTAAAGATAAGAGAGAAACACACCAAACAGCACCAGATTATCTCATGGTCAACTCATGATGGAGTGTTTAGAAACAACTCTGAGGTGACGACATGAAACACATCAAGGTAAAAGACGAAACAAAAGGAGATGGTTTCAAATTGCTAGATAGCTGGTCTTCATAAGGATTAAGACCATGGAGCTCAGAAGGGTTAAACTTCTGAGAAAGAAGGTTTCAACAGAAAGAACATGACCACAGACTTCGATAAATGAACCTCTACTAAACGACTTGAGTAGAGATTTCAGGTTGCAGAGATATGGATCAACAAAACCAAGCTGTTGAACTACTTTTGACACCGAAGGGTCACTTTTTCGTTCAACAGAAGGCCAAGACAGAAAAGTGTTTTGTGGAGAGGACTCGTAAGAGTCTTAGGAAACATGTATCAAAAGAAACTATTGATTACTAAAATCATTATCACTCTTAAAACATGGCTAAGAAAACGAAGGAAACTCTTTATTCATCCAGGTATACCAAAATCCTTGCCAAGATCATGATATTACTTTACACCACTAGGATGAATAGTTAAGAAGATTCCTGATGACATGAGAAGAAAGAAACTTCATTCTCAGACTTCAATTACTTGGCACAACAAGACGCTTGCGAACATAAAGGGTCTGGAGGATTGACCGAGAGACATTTAGCAACACTACTTTAAATGTTCTCCTTGATGTTCGAGAAATCAGACACCAAGTAAAGGCCAGACTTCAGATACGAGGAAACCATAAACACAACTCCTATAATCAATTATAGAAGAAGCTTCATGAAGAGTGGTTGATATTGCTGAATCGTGAGATTATGACGAAGGTTCTTTCCGGCTAAGTATGTCAACCATTACATCAATATTGCCGAATTTACAAACAGACCTATGTGGAAACCTTGAGGAAGACCAACCATCATATCTGCTTGAGATTCAGATTTGGTTATGTGAGATGATACTTTAGACTCAGCATGTCTGAATAGAAAATTTGCAACATTTACCGCGAAGGAAAAGTTACTAGATTCTCAAAACAGGGACTATAGTGTAAAGCTCCAAAAGACTGAGCTAAATTGCTAGACCCATGTATTTACAACTTTTCGAGAGACAACTGCACACACATAAGTTGCTAACAACAAAACACACATGTGTCCTTAGAGAACGGAGCTAACTCTACTCGAATCCACTGCGACATCCTTCAACGTTTGCACGTGAACTAGAGAAGGTCACTTCTAACATCCAGAAGACGTACTTCGAGATGACTCGAACACGGTTCTCGATTTTTTCCAACATTAATGCCAAATGTTCCATATCAATCAAATCTAGCATGGAGAAGATAAGAATGTCATTGATGGGCTCAACAACGAACTAATCAAGACAATCCATTAAGATAGGCTCATATGTTGTGTGAACAAGGAAAGAATATTGGTCGGATCAAAAGACACGAAGATGTCCTCAAGTGAAATATCACAAGTAGCAACACCATCAAGATAGTCCTTGGAACTAAGTTTGATTTGACGATAACCCAAATCAAATCAAAAGAGGGGAAGATAACATTTCTAGAGAGGAGATACTATCTTTCTTCAGCGCAAACCAAAACTAGACATCCCTTTTAGAAAGAACTGAGTAGGATAGAACGTTTGTCTAACAACTCTCCAAGTTGTTGTTTAAGCTCAACCAACTAGTTCAGGGGTATCCAGTACGAATCCTTGGAGAAAAGAGCAATTCAGAGAACTTGCTTGCTCAAGAACTTGACAACACGGTCATGTGGAAACATGGCGATACTTGTAGTAGACATCTAGAATAGCACGAACCACCGATATGTCACTTAGTTCGAGAGGAAAACTTGCTTGGTAAGGCAAGAAGACATAGTCTCAGAGTTTCGGCACAAGCCTAACTCTTTGGCCAAAGAGAGTGTACCAGAATAACAGACCTGGTAGCACAATCAAACCTCTCTTAGTGATAGGATTAACCAATCACACTAAGAATGACTCAAATGTCCTTTGAGTTCTAAGCAATAATAGTTGCTAAGAATCTCGGATGGCCACATTATTACGCACGCGCATCACTCACGAGCGCGAAAGCTCGAGGAAGGGTGGGTAAATATGTGTAAGAGCATCACTACATTAAGGGTCATGAAACTCAACACGACCTCTTAGTATGAAAGAGTGTGATACTTCAAGGTAGAACAGATGGAAGACAATCAATGCCTCTTGATCTGCGGATTACAACACTTTGACCTGGTCCTACAAATGACGAGGTACTAGAGTTTGTTTCTCCTAGACATCCCAAAATGGTTTGTCATGACGGACCACAAGAGTATCTTGCATCAGAAGACACCAATGCATATTTACTACTTGGATACCAACTGGTAGACAAAGGTCGGAAAACGACAAGGGAAGAAGAACATGCTCAAGATAGAATCCCAAGATGTGGATGCATAAATCAACAATCTTCTGAAAACCAATGTAGAGAAGGAAAGGTGTGGCAGAGTCACGAGTATAGATGCGGGACTCACAAGGAGTACTCCTGTCATGATCTATTTGGTTCCATTTAAGAACATCTGCCATAGCTAGTGGTAGGGAAAGTTCTTCATTATCACAATTCAATCGCAACAAAGACCACCAACTTGAAGGCTAGAATTTTAATACCAGCCTTCCTGAGGTAATGTGTGAACATTAACGAGAGGGGTCAAAGGATTGGATCTTGGGTTAAAGGTCAGCTTCATGTACAAGATTCACAACACCAGAATCTAGTACAAGTCCAAGGGTTAAAACCCAAGAAAAGAGTAACTACTTCTTGAGTGACATAGCGTACACTTCAAGGTAGTAACCACAAGGTATCTTCCAAAAGAAGATAAGACTTCTGAAGTACCCAACAAATGAAAAGGAGGCACACGAGGCGAAAGGAAACCTCGAAGCCTAGAACAGAACACTGAAGATCCAACTATATAATATTGTGGGTCCAAAAGATAGAGAGATCATGATGGAAAGGAAACTCTCAGATAAAAAAGAGCAAAGGGGGAACAAGGAATTCACAACACACACAACTCTAGAGAACTCAACACTAGGTCAACTGGTTGAGAAACGACATGCCAAGAAGGCACCTAAGTTTTGAAAGACTAGAAAAGGTATCAAAACTTTTCCAAAATCAACACCAGATAAGATAACCCAGAGTTAGAGCAAAACTAGATAAGGAGAAAAATAAGCATACTAGAGTTTTCGTAAATACTTTTCATCTTTAAAATAGTTTTTGTTTACAAACACTAGACTCAACATCGACCAATAGCAAGGTTTTCCTATGGTCAGTACTGCTCTGATACCAAGAACTGTGACATCCCCGGGATCAGGGCTAAACAAATTCCAGATCTCTGTCTAAAATAAGCTTAACCTTGCGCTCGAGAATATCCAGTGAAGAATCGGTAAAACAATAGTGACCCTACGACACAAAATTTATTACAACAAGCTCATATCTGAGCAGAGAACCAAATTATTACAAGAAGAGGTCACTGACCACAAACACCAAACAATGGAAGGCAAATTATGCTATTAAGTATAGCAAACATAACAAATGGCCTAAGAGGCCTGCAGCAAAACGATGACGTCCCATCCCATAGATTCCAGGCTACCGGCCGGGAACCCCAAGCTACTCGTCGATGTCGATGTAGTACAGAACTCGTCTTCAGGTGAACACTTACTCTGCCAAAAGTATCAACAAAGCAAGGGTAAGTACAGGGTGTACTCCGCAAGACTTATGGCTGGTGGAGTTGTTTTGCATAAAGCCATCTTTGTTTATAAACAAGAGAGAGAAGAAGCTCGTCTAATCAGAATATTTTAAAAGGGGATAAGAGAGCGATATATCCAAAGAATTGATCATCATCTTTTGATATCCACCAAATCATCATCATCTTTACTTGGATCACCCCCTCGTACCCATGAGAAAGCATCCTTAAGCACAATTGGACTGCCAAGTTTTATGATTAGGTTTTAGTTCTCTATGATCTTAGAATCTGGTCACCAAGCGTTCATAACCGTGAACACGGCTTTCCGAATAGATTTAACCCTACAAGGGTGTACAAATTTACCCACATGTACTAACCTTCTCTTAATGCCACTAGTAATAGCCCTCTTCCTTGGAAGGCCGGCAGAGGGTGGTTAGACACGACCTTTACCTTGCTTTCGCCGAGACCATGAGTCACGCAATAATTATGATTCCGCCGTAACGGGTCAAATCCCGAAGCCGGTACTTAAAGATGTGAGACGAGGATGGTTTACCAGGGGCGCCATCAACCCCAAACAACCCGGTCCATGCTTCCCTACCTATATGAATGCACCTACTTCACCTCCTCTTTCGAAAACATTTTTAATGCGTATGTCAAATGGAACGCCCGAACTATATGACTCATGGAATCTACTAGGCAAGTTAGTTGCTCATGATGTTTTCCAGGCCCTGTGTGGTTGTACGCTCGTCTCAGTTCCAAAGGCAAGAACTCAGGTCCTAGTGGTGGCGAGCATGGGACTAGAAAAACCACATCCCACCGTGGCCTCCCATACAAGCCTTAGCATGTTTGACTCATATCACATCTGATCCCATCTCATCACGTTCTCCTATCATACTAGATTCTCTGCATCTGATACATCATCTGGATGGACCAGACTCAATAGCTATGCATGGCTAAGCAGACACGAATAAGAGCTCTAGCAGTGCACACAAGCCAAACCTAGTTATGCTAGGAGCAGTGGATCATGTAATATAAGCTCAAAGAGAGTAATGCAATAGATAGGATACTATATCTATCGATAAAAGACCACAGTAGAATCGTATGCATTATGGTACAATTTAAATGCTTTCGAAATCGTAGGATTAAATCATGGTGGGGCTATGCTTGCCTTTGCCTGTTGATAGCAGATAAATAGGTCTTCGGAAGCCTTGTACTTCACTTGATTATAGTTGGTCAAGTATTATTCGTCGATCTTCGATGGTCTTGATCTCCGTCTTGGATCTCGATCTCGATATCGTATTCTACCGAGAAGAACCAAATACCAGAAATAAAGGGGAAACAATCAACACATGGCATTGATGCAATGCTCCAGCAAGTATGATGATATGACAAGTTGAATTGTATTGAAAAGTAACCCTAAAGCATGCTCGACAGTTTAATCGGGGTTCCGAGGGGTGAAAACCCTAACTCGGGAAAACTCCAGAACATATGAGAGGGGTTGATTTTGTTCCCTAATTAAACTTGTAATTTTAGTTGTTGATCAATGCATGATTATAGAATAGATAGATAGTTCTCATTTTTCTGAACATTTTGGTATATTATACATATTTTTCTGACTTATAAATTAAAAGTTATTGAATTTACAAGTTTTATTCAAATTTTGGAAATTATATAAATCATTTTAAAACATTTATGACCTCAAGCTGACATCACCACGGCATCTGGGACTTTTCTTACTGAGGCTGAGCCTACCCACACTGACTGACCTGTGGGGCCGAGGCCACCTCAAATGCCACCTTGGTAGTCAAAGGTCAAAGGGCCAGAGGCCCACGCCAGCCTGACGCGAGCATGACGTCAGCACGACGTCCACCCTCAGGAGATGGTCACCGGCAACGACAGAGGCCTCGCATACATGCGTAGATGGGCTTGTTAGAAAGAGCAGGGAAAAGCAAACCATCTAGGAGTGGCGCCGCTCGAAAGTGGTCATCGGAACCACGCCGGCGACAAGCTTCTGCGGCGGCGACAAACGGTGAACGATGCAGAGGCGACTAGGAGCGACATGGAGCAAGGTAGAGGGTACACGAGGACCACAAGCTCACCGGGAAGCCAGTAGGAGGATTCGGGAGGCGAGGCGAAGCTTCATTTGACGGCGAGCGGCGTCGTCTGGAGGCGGACAGAGGTGTCGATTCGGCCATTTGGGGGCGTGCGTGCAAGCGAGAGAAGGTTAGGACGAACCAGCCGAGCGAGTGGGTCTCAGCGGTGGCCTCAACTGGCTGATTGGAGGCCGGGGAAGGCGGGGCACCGGTGAGGTCAGACGCTAGGGTTAGAGTTCTTGCAGCATGCGAGCGAGAGGGAAGATGAGTTAGCGAACTGGGGCTCATCTAGGGTTCTCGGCGGCGGTGGCGGTTACTTGTAGGCATAGGCGGGCGGCGGCGGGAATCTTGGTGCATGCCGGCACGGCGGCGCTCAACACCGAGCAGCTTCGACGATCGGTCGGCGAGGAGGAAGACGAGGCAGAGAAGGTCGAACCGGTACGGGCCAGTGGTGGGCTGCTAATGGACCAAGGTGGGTCGTAGAAAAGGAAGAGAGGACAGGGAGCTGCTGGGATACGGCCTAAGAAGCTGCCGCTGCTGTTTTTTCTTCTATTTTTGTTTTTTTGTTTTGAATTTGAACTTTCAATCTGTTTTGAATTATTTCAAAGTACCAGAAGCTTTATAAAATATATAAAAATATCTCAGGGGCCCTTTTAATCAATTTGGGCTCCATTGTTTTGGGGATGTTCAAAAAATTCAAAACCATTTGGATTTTATTTCAAAAAGAGGAAATATTAGGGTTTTAGGGTTTTATCTTATTTCCTTCAATGCACAGTTTAAAGCATGATGCTCATGATGCACAAACAAACCCTAAATAAAGATTATTTAAAACTGGGGTGTTACACCAAAGCAGAACATAGATGATAGCTCTAGCAGTGCACAAGATCCAAACCTAGTTATGCTAGGAGCAGTGGCTCAGGTAATATAAGCTCAAAGGGAGTATGCAATAGATAGGATACTCTATCTATCGATAAAAGACCACGGTAGAATCGTATGCAACATGGCAGAATTGAAATGCTTTAGAAATCATAGGATTATATCATGGTGGGGCTATGCTTGCCTTTGCCCATTGATAACCGATACGCAGATCTTCGGGAACCTTGTCCTTGACTTGGTTATAGTTGGTCAAATATTGTTCGTCGATCTTTGGTCTTCGATCTTTGATGGTGTTGTCCTCGGGCTTCGATCTCGATCTTGATATCGTATTCTACCGAAGAAGAAGCAAAGACCGGAAAGAGAGGGAAACAATCAACACATGGCATCGATGCAATGCTCAAGCAATGATGATGATATGGTAAGTTGAATTGTATTGAATTAAAACCCTAAAGCATGCTCGACAGTTTAAATGGGGTTCCGAGGGGTGCAAACCCTAACTCGGGGAAACTCCGGAGTCATATGAGAGGGGTTGGTTAGTTCTCTAATTAAACTTGTCTTCAAAGTTGTTGAACAATGCATGATTATAGCTTAAAGAGATAGCTCTCATTTTTCTGAACATTTTGATATATTATTTGTATTTTTCTGATTTATAAATAATTACTTATTGAATTTACAAATTTTATACCAATTTCAGAAATTATTAAACCATTTATTAATTTAAATAAAACTGGATATACTTTTTACACAGAGGGCTGGGCTAGCCCTATATAAAGACAGGTGGGGCACTAGCCACCTCAGCCTCCACGCAGGCAAAGTGGGTCCCTGGCTGGGTTTGACTGGGTCAGACCCACGTTGACTGATGTCATGATGACGTCAGCATGACGTCACCGCGGGGATTGATCCCACGTTGAGCATGGATTGGGGGATTGGATGCGCGCCTAGGCTCGAGGTTTGTCTCGTTCGACGCGGCTCAACGGGGTGGACCAAAAACTGGCGGCGACGCTGAGGGATGACCACCGGAACATGGCCGGCGACGGCAGACAGAGGCAGCGGCGGCAGACGCATGGCGCGGACATGGAAGAAGGCGAGAGGGAGAAGGAGAAGAGCACGGGCGTGCTCAGAGGCTCACCAGTAACACGTTGATGGGGTCAGAAAAGCTCGGGGAGGCCGGAAACAGTGGCGTAGGCGCCGGCCGGAGCTCGGGAAGACGAGGTCGTTGTAGTCGATTCCGGTCGCGTGAGGCCAATTCCTTGGACGAGGGAGGGCATGGCAACGAGATGGAGCTCCTGGGCGTCACGACATGGCTCGGGGAGGCCGGAGGCGTCGAGGACACCACGACACCTACGGGCTAGGGTTCCGACCGGATAGAAATTGTGGCAAAAGGGGGGATTTGGGTTCAGCTTGGCAGCGAAGGAGTTCTTGTAGACATCGTCTAGGACGGTAGCGTGCATCGCGGCACCGGCGGGAATTGTGATGCAGGCGGGCGACGGCGGCGGGGCCACGCAGCTGCTCCGTCATCAGTGACGAAGACGACATGCGGACAAAAGGATCGAAGGGGTACGCGGCCGGGGTGGGTTGCGTCTGGGCTGGCTTGGGCCCCGGGGTGGGCCGTGGGAAAGGAAAAGAGGAGAAGGTTTCTGGGCTGCTCGGCTTGGTTGGTCTGCTCCTCTCTTTTTTTAGCAAAACTTTTTCAATTTCTGTTTTTCATTTCCCTTTTGTATTTTCATATACAAAACTATTTTGGGCATTTCAAAATGCCTTAGATTTTGTAAAACATTTAAAATAATGAGGCCCTTGTAACATTTTGGGCTTCACAACTTTTTGACCATTTTCAAACTATTTGAAACTATTTGAAATATTTACAAAGAGGGGGGAATATTAGGGTTTGAGGCTTTGATTTATTTCTCTGATGCACAATTTAAAATATGATGCTCATGCAATGCACAATCAAACCCTAAATAAGAGATTAGATAGAACTGGGGTGTTACAGGGTACTTCAAGATAGGTTAAATCCTTGTTGATATCCACAGCTCTATTATCGATATTGTTGAAAACTGTGGTCTTCTCCAAAACTTCTAAGCATTTTCAAAGTAACGAGATATGAAACACATTATGTATGACTGACATCTCTTCAGACAATTCTATCTGATAGGATACTTCTCCTCGGCTACTTAAAATATTACAGGGTCCAACATATCTGGGTGCAAGCTTCCCTTTGAGTTGAAAACGCTGAATTCCTTTCATGGGTGATACTTTGAGATACACAAAGTCTCTGATATTGAAGTTCAGGTCTCGACGTCTCTTGTCAGTGTAACTCTTCTGTCTGGATTGAGCGGCCTTGAGGTTCTCATAGATCTTGTGAATCTTCTCTTCGGCTTCTCATAGGATGTCTAGTACGAATATCTGACTCTATCCTACTTGCGACCAATTCAGGGGGTATGGCACTTCCTTCCATACAAAAACTCAAATGGGGCCATTTGCAAACTAGCCTGATAACAGTTGTTGTATGAGAATTCTTTGAAAGGCAGGCAGTCTTCCCATTTAGATCCATATTCTAGTACACAGACTCTCAACATATCTTCTAGTATCTAGTTTACTCTTTCCGTTTGTTCGTCGGTATGTGGGTGATAAGTTGTGCTAAAGTTCAGTTTGGTTCCTAATCCTTCTTGGACATTCCTCCAAAACCTTGAGGTAAACTGGGTTCCTCGATCTGACACAATTGTCTTGGGGGTTCCGTGCAGACTGACTATTCTAGCAATATACAACTCTGCTAGCTTCGAGTTTGATAAGTGGTCTTGACGGGTATGAAATGACCTACTTTGGATAATCTATCTACTATGACCCAAATAGAATCACTTCCTCTACTAGATGTATGCAATACGGTGATGAAATCCATTCCAACTGAATCCCATTTCCATTCAGGAATTTGCAATGGCTACAACAGTCCTGTGGGTCGCTGGTGTTCCGCTTTGACTCTCTGACAGATATCACACTTGGTGATATAGCTTCCAACTTCTCTCTTCATCCCATGCCACCAAAATTGCTCCTTCAAATATTGATACATATTTGTTCCTCCCAGATGAATAGAATAAATACTATCATAGGCTTCTTGCAAACTGACTTGCTTAAACTCTGAATTTGCTGGCACACAGATGCGTCCCTTATACCATAGAACTCCTTCTTCATCTTCCTGAATCCGGGTACCTTCCCTGTACCGATACGATGCTTAATTTTATCAATACTGGCATTTCCTTTCTGAGCTTCCTTTATCTAACTGATCAAAGTGGGTTGAAGTTCGATACTGGCTAGAAATCCTTCGCTAACTAGCTCCATTCTAAAATTCTCCAACTCCTCATGCAAACTTGGCTGTTCTTCTTTAATCATGGTGTTTAATCTACATGGCAGTCTACTAAGAGCATCTGCTACCACATTGGCCTTGTCGGGGTGGTAGTGAATGTCAAGGTCACAATCCTTGATTAACTCTATCCATCTCCTTTGTCTCATATTCAGCTTCTTTTGGGTAAAAATTTACTTCAAATCTTGTGACCTGAATAAATCTCACAACGGTTACCCATGAGGTAATGGCGCCATGTCTTCAAGGCTAACACTACAACTGCCAATTCTAAATCATGGGTGGGATAATTCTGCTCATGTTGCTTCAGTTGTCTAGATAGATATGATATTACTTTGCCTTCCCGCATCAACACACATCCGAGACAATCTTGGATGCATCACAATATAAGTCAAAAGGCTTAGTGATATCCGACATGATCAAAATTGGGGCTGAAATCAATCTCTTCTCGAGCTCTTGAAAATTTTCTTCACATTTGTCCGTCCATTCAAACTTCTTGTCTTTCTTTAACAGCTGGGTTATCGGCCTTGCGATGCTTGAAAATCCTTCAATGAACTAGCGGTAATATCCCGCTAATCCAAGAAATGTGCAAACTTCGGTTTGAGTGGTTGGGGCTTTCCATTCTTCAACATCTTTAATCTTGGTGGGGTCGACAGCAACTCCTCCCGCCGACAAGATATGTCCTAGGAATCCTACTTCCTTTAACCAGAACTCACATTTTCTAAACTGGGCATACAGCTGATGCTCTCTAAGGGTTTCAAGGATGGTTCTTAGGTGCTGCTCATGTTCCTCTTTGACTTGGAATATATTAGAATGTCATCGATAAAAAAAATGACAAACTTATCTAAGAAGTTCATAAAAATCTTATTCATGAGATTCATGAAATAATCGGGGGCATTGGTTAATCCAAATGACATGACATTGTACTCATACAATCCATATCGGGTAGTGAAGGAAGTCTTTGGGATATCTGTTGCACGGATCTTCAGTTGTTGATAACTAGTTCTAAGATCAATCTTAGAAAATACTCTGGCACCAGTCAGCTGGTCAAACAAATCTTCTATCTTCGCAGTGGGTACTTGTTCTTGATGGTGACGTCATTCAGCTTCCGGTAATCCGTACACAAACAGGTGGCACCATCTTTCTTATCCACAAACAAAACATGGGATCTCCATGGTGATGCACTTGGTTTTATCAGACCTCTCCCCAACATGTCATCAAGTTGCTTCTTGAGCTCCACTAATTAAGCCGGGTTCATAATATAGGGTCTCTGAGCTATAGGTCTAGTTCCAGGAATTAGTTCGATGATAAAATCAATATCCCGATCTGGGGTGGTAATTCATCTAGGAACACATCGGGGTATTCACAGATTACTCTGACTTGGTCTAGGGTTGGTTGGACTAAACTCTTGTTGCACTTGAATTAACAGGGCAGCGTCTCAGACACATGCTCTACTGATACTCCTTGTGCTACGGGTCATGGTTATGGCTTTCTTGGCACAGTATATTAATCCCTGATGTTTCGACATCCAATCCATTCCTAGTACTACTTCCAAACCTTTTGTTCCAAGTACTATTAAATTGGCATAAAAATCTATTCCATGTATTCTGATAGGTATGGCCTTGCAAATTTTTCTAGCTTTGGTAGTTGACCCAGGTATTTGAACTATCATAACATGCTTCAAATTTGTTGGTTGAATCTTACTAGTGCATGCAAATTCTTCTGTAACAAATGAGTGCGATGCTCCAGAATCAAACAACACTCTTGCAAGTACTGAGTTAATAGAAAACATACCCAGCACGACATCTGGTGCTTCCTGGGCTTCTTCCGCATTGATGTGGAACAGACGGATGATACGGTTGTGCAGGTTGCCTTGGGCAAACCTTTTTCTAGGCTAGACACGATGCTGCTGGGAAGGTGTAGTGGCATTGGGTGCTGCAGTAAGCTTCTTGGGGCACTCATTGGAGTAGTGACCCGTAACTCCACATTCAAAGCAAGTTATCATTGACTTGTCCTTCCCGGCAATAGGTACAACATTGTTTCCTGTCCTTGGGGAAGTATTGTTGTTGTTGTTGTTGTTGGTGGTGGTGGTGGACCTTGGCGCTGCACATTGAAGTTATTGGGGTTGCCGGGGTTGTGGCCTCCAGAATTCGGGTTTCCTCCACCACGATTGGGAAAGTTTAGATGGGACATAGGTGGCATGTTGTTCCTTGGTGCAAATCCCGCAGACAAGCTGGGGCGGTACTTCGAGGTATGGTGTGGTCCAGACTGGTGCATCATACGACGCTTGTCGTTCTCACTGGCTTGATTGATCTTTCCTTCCATCTGGATAGAAAAATCCACTAGAGCTTCTAGATCGGCAAAAGGAATATTGACTAACACTGTCTCCATCTCATCATGTAGGCCATTCTAGAATCTTTCCTTCTTCTTTGATTCAGTGCCAATCTCATCGAGGGCATACCTAGACAGAGACAGAAATCTGTCACGGTATTCCACCACAATCATTCTTCCCTTCTTCAACTCTATGAATTCATCCCTCATCCTCTTGATCAAACCTGGGGGCACATGAGTCCTGCTGAACTTGATCTTGAATTCCTCCCAAGTCATCATTTGTACTCCGTTCACTGTACGAGTGCTATTCCACCATGATCTTGCATAACCTGCTAGGTAGTGGGTGGCAAACAGTACTTTCTCCGCAGCATCTACTCCTGCAACTTCTAAGTTGTTCTCCATTGTTTGCAGCCAGTCATCAGCATCTAAGGGCTCTTCAGATTTTCTAAACATAGGAGGATTGGTGTTTTGGAAGTTCTTGAGCTTAGATCCGTGGTAATACTGATTTCGATGGCCTTGGTTGTCATGCTCCATTTGGGCGATCTAGTGAAGAGTGGCAAGATTGGCTTAACGCTCGGTTCTACTGGCTTCTCGATCGGCCACTAGCATTTGCAGAATCTGAAGCATCGTATCTTGGGATGAGTTGCTTCCATCGGGGTTGCCGCAAGTCATCTGAAGATTGAGGTAGATCATAAGATAAGAGGGAAATTTCTATGGCTTATGGGTATGGTTCAAAATCTTTAAACTTTGAGTATGGCTAAGGTTTGAAAGCCAACAACTCTTTTTCATTCATTTCGAACACATCACAACTACCAAGAAGATGGTTTTAAGAACCATTCTATCATTCTACGATACAGTGGGACCGGATACAAACTCACACCTACGACAGTGATCTAGTGATACTACTCATCATTGGTACTGGTGGGCTCTTCATCATCCAGGAAATCGGCGTCCTCCTCATCAGTGTGGAACTCCATGTTGATATCCTCAAGATAGTCATCATCGTCACTGAGGTACGGAGTGATATCCCCATGAATATCTTTACCTTCGTCTTCCTTCTCCTTGAGCTGAATCTTCTGGTCATGGATGGTTTCTTCAAGGGTTTCCACCTTCTGGCGGAGGCGAGTGATGATGCGGTCCTTCTTGTTACACTGGCGACGAACTGACTTGCGGTCTTTATCTAGGATGGCGAGGTTCTGGTTCTTCTCTATTGCAACAAGGTACTTCTAGTTAGTGTAGGCACCGGTGTTGTCCAACTCCTTCTAGTTCTCGTGCAGCATGAAGGCGAGGTGATCCACATGATGCTTCATCTCCGGATGTCCTGGCATGGCCAAGGGCTATCCCATGGAGTCACGTATTGCGTAGTGAGCGAAGAGGGGTGCCAATGATCTGGTTGATGTTCTGCCCACACACGGGCAAGCGCCTCCTACATGGCTCTAGCTAGTCCATCCAGCCAGTTGTTCTCCCTCAAGCTGAACTATATCTTCTCCGAGGTGGGTGGCTCCATCTTGCATCTCAGATCGGCAACAATCAACCACTACAGTTCTCCTCCTGGCTGGTCATTGAGCTGTTCTCCAAAGAACTCTGGGTGCGGGCGTCTAAGAAACTCCGCGAGCTAACCCAAGTCCCTCTCGAATATGAGTTCCCCTCCATTGCCAAGCTGGTAGAACTTTCTGTACTTGACTTCCATCTATAAGCAATTAGGATGAGTAAGTTAGTGAGGTGATCAAGTGTGTCAAATTTTATGTAGGATTGCAAAAACTTTGAGGAACGTATGACTCTCTTTTGGAAAGAATCTCAAGGATAAGAGTGAGAATAAGTTTTCATAAATACTCACTTTCTTTGTTTTGAAACTAAGTTTTTCATACGTCCATTCTAACTAGGGTCTCCTATGATCAGGATGGCTCTGATACCAACTTGTCAACACCTGTATTTTTAAGTCCAGATACCTATTATGTCATACATTGCAATCGCAGGATTACCATTTTTGCGAGACATAATATAATTGATAGCATAGTACATCATCCATTACAAACCATAATAGTCGTACAAATAGTTCATCACATGATCAAGTCTTAATACACATCAAAGCAGCAGAATAAACGTAGTAGAAACTCCATCTTCATTGTCACAGGCAATGCTGACAATGGAGATGATCCTAGTTATCATAGACATCCTGGTGTCCATCATCCGGATACACCTCTTCATAGTCTGGCCATGGGAATAGCCAGGGACAAAGCCATGAGTACGTTTAAAGTACTCGCAAAATATTACTAAAGTAAGTAAGACAATTCTGATAGGAATCCTAAGCTCTAGGTTTGTTTGCAATAAGCCAGGTTTATTTCAGAAGTACTTAGTAGTAAAGACCTAATTTATTTTTCTAGATTGCTCAAGAGGGAACCTCGTTTCATGTTCACAACCCTGTTGTGGTAAAGTCAAATCATATTTATAGTCATAAGTCATTTTGGAAACATCTGACAATGCAATAGTATGTCATCCAACTATCCATGACCGCGAACGCGGCTATTCGAATAGTTTGACACTCTGCATAGGTAGTACACTTTCACCACAACATTCGATACATCCGTCAGGGATAACCCTGAATCATCATAGTTGGTATGAGGATAATCAATCACAACCTTTCAATTACACACCCTAGTATAGGCACCTCCCCTATGAGTTTGGCCTCCCAGCCATGGCCATCCTCCATCCCGGGAACTGCATAGGTGGACATTCTTATTCACGAGGTAGCCTTAGCTCAACCTCTTCGCACAAGGGAACCCATACTAAGACACATAAACTTCGAGTTAATCCCGACCCAGCTCAGGTATTGTGGTTGTACGATAAAGTTGGAGTGGTATCGCATCTGAACCCAACCATCAGTTTTTATCAAGTTCAGGGCACATGCTTCATTCAGTATCATGTTCAACTCGTGGTGTTCCATAACACATGTCAAAACATTTCAACAGAATAACTCATCATCCCAAGGTTTTCATAATCATTTTCTCCAAGTGTTCCCATCTATAGTGATCACAATTAGTTTAGCACTAGCATCTATCAATGAGGGTGTTACTATTGAGGGGTACTAATCAAGTGTAACTACCTACACCTAGTTCTATGCTCTTGATGGCATCTTTCCTATTTCTCCACTAATCATCAATTAATTAACTATTTGAGCAACTTTAATAAAAGGAAGAAAAGATAAAGCTTGGAGGTAAAACTTGGGATTGGTATAATCAAGGTTGCATCTCAATAGCTTGCGTAGTTTTAGCTTGCCTTGGTTGGTGCAGTTGTCAAAGTTCTCCCTATCTTCGTCGTAGAACTCCTCTTCCTCATACCCCGGCTTGATACTAGCGTCTATAAATAAATACGGGGTACACAATCACCAAACAATACTTAACTACTTCTATCTAGCACACAAAGATCCACACTAGATGATCTAGCATCATCTCAATCACTACATGAGTTATGGCCTTATTATCTTATTTTAGAAAAGCAATTTATACTCATTGAAAAATACTTAAGATTTAATATTCTCGAATTATAAAATATGGGATCATGTTGACACATCTCATCACCACATATTCCATTACTTGGGAATTTGATTTAAAGTGGATGGCATAGATTACAAAGTTTAATATTGCTATTTCAAAATATTAAAGTGACTAGAAATGACTATATAGCATTCTTTTAATACTAGTCCATGATTACTGCATGTAAAATCAAATGTTTTTACATATTCAGATAGATCATGGAAAATGTGATTTTTGAGAATTGGAATCAACTCAAAAGCATTTATGGTTGATTTAGAAAAATGTTTGAAGTTGTAAAAGTCTCTGCCTTGTTACTTTTACTCTGGGTGATCTATAAATTCAAACAGTTTGAATCCAACGAGAGTGTTTAGAGATTTTCATTTCCTTTCTAACAAAATTGGAATCATGCAATTTGGTTTACTGAATCTTCTTGAATTCAATTTCAAAGTCGCCTACAGAATAGGGTTTTGAACTAAAAGAAAAATATCCATTTGAATTGTTGGGCGTGTGTGGGAACATTACTAGGCCAGCCCAATTACACGGCTCGCACGCAGTGGGCTGCACTTGCGCTCTCCCCACACGTCAGCAGCTAAGCTAACCTGAAACGGTATGGGTTAATATGGGATGACGATTAGAGCTCGATCGATGGCTCCACGTCGTTGTCTCCATCGCACAGTACGCACGGGATTCAACCCTAGATCTACGGCGAGGGTCGTCGGGGGCTTACCAGGGCTCCAGCTAGGTACGGCGGTGCGGGAGAATGAACTGAACTGCGACGGTGGTTTGAATGGTGGTTGCGGCAGCTCCTGGGGCGTCTCCTAGCGCTGGCTCCTTTCCATCACTGCGGCGGCAGGCTCCAGTGAAATTCGGGCGATGTAGTGCTCGCCTTGCTCTAGGGATGGGTCAGAGAGGTTGTTGGGTGAGAGTGGAGTGGAATGGTGTGAGTTTTGAGGCAGGGGGCGGGATATATTTATACCCCAGCAAGAGGAGCATTGTGGCATGGCTCGGGCTCGTCGGCGAAGTCGTTATAGGGTGCTATGGGCATGGAGGAGGGTGTAGGCCGACGCAGGGTTCCTTGGAGATCATCATGTACACAGTGGCACGGTGAGGCGCGGTCTCCATTGGTCGGGGACGTCCATGCTCTGCTCGGGTGTCGCGGGTGTTCATCAGGGCGTACGGTGGTTACAGGTCGTGCAGGGTCAAACGGGCATGTCTGGGAGGTTGCTGGCGGCATGGCGAACACATTGATGCAAAGGGGAGAGCGAAGCGCGAGGTGGTTGTGTGGGATTGCTTGGCGCTTTGGCGCTGTGCTCGGCATGGTCGGCAGAGAAATAGGCACGACCACTCTGGCATTTCCAGGGCCGACGTTGGTCGAGGCATACACAGGAACTTGCGGTGAGGTTACGGCTAGATTCTAGACATCATGGGCGAGGGCGGCGAGGCTTGTAGAAGTGAATCCTCGTCTGGGTGGCATGGGAGAGCTCGTGTACGATCGACACTAGTCAAATTAGCGATTGAGAGAGGCTCATATGCATGGGTTGGTAGTAGGGTGAGTGGGGGCAAAAAGTGGAGGCTATGTGAGGTACCAAGATGATCACAACAATCATCTAAACAGTGGGGAGTAGGTAATCCTGTACTATGCCTGCTAAGTGTTTCATAAATATTTGAATTTTCAAAATATGTTTAGTGGGTTGATTGGTCATGTGCTTGGGAGTATCTGGTTGAAAGGATTCGTCAAGTGGATAAAGTTTGGATGGTTTTTGACAAGTGTCCATCTTGACGCCTATGATAGATTCAATTTTTAAAAGTCCCTCAAGTGAATTTGAATTTGTTTCCGTAAGTTTTGACAGCTCATTTGTGTTCATTGTTACTTGGTCTAGCAAGGTGAGAAAAGAAATAGAATTGTTTCTGTTTGAAATCATTTACTAGAGATGTGGGCTAGGTGTTAACTTTGGCAAAAATGACCATTAGGTCATATGCTTCACCATTTTATTTTATTTTGATTTGATTTGGTTTGGATTTGACCTAGATGATATTGTTTGGATCTTTAAACCAAACCTCATCATTTACAACAAATAAATCATGGCATATCAAGCATTCACCATCATTAATAAACACACACATGCATTTATAGTTGTAAAATTGAAAGGTTTTGTTAATCCTAATTTCAGTTGATTGGAAATTGATATCTTCATTATAATATTTTTGAGATGTTACAATTCGTAGCTCTGATTCATCAATCGGATGGACAAGCGGTAATAGTTAAGCTTGGATAAGCACAACAAATATAAATAGCTCTTGCGATGCTTATAAGCCAAACCCTCGTTATGCTAGGAGCAGTGGATCAGGGAATATAGGCTACAAAGGGAACATGCATCAGATAGGATTACTCTATCAATCGATAAAAGACTTTAGAATTGTATGCACATGGCAAGAATTGAAATACTTTGAAAGCATAGGATTCATATGTATGTGTGAAGCTTCGCTTGCCTTTGCCTGTTAATACCCAATAAGAAGATCTTCAAATTCATCAGCTTGACTTGTTCATCAATAAGGCACCACTTTAAAGACTCCGACCTTGTCTCAAGGCACCACTTCATCATGCTGTTGGGGCTTGGGCAGAAGAATTACCGTTTGTGATATGGAGCTAGTGTACAACTCCTAACATGTCAACCGGATATACTCCTTTCTTCTTGGTCTACAGTGCAGAAGCAGTTTTTCCAAGTGATTTAATCCATCAATCTCCTTGAGTCAAAACGTATATCAAATAGGATGCTGAAGTTTCTCGACAGGATGATCTCAATATAATCAAAGAATTTCGCGTCATTGTTGAGTAGATATCTATAGCCTATCAGCAGAAGTTACGCACGTATCATAGTCATAGAGTACAAAATAGTTCATACATAAAGGGTGGTTTGGTTCTCTGACTTGTGCAAAAAATAAAGCATAAACTTTCCTCGATTTGGGAAGGACCTTTTATGATCAGCTGATTTCTGCATAATTGTCAACACACGGATTTTTAATCCCAGATGCCTGTTATGCCATACATCGCAATCCCAGGATTACCATTTTTGCGAGACATAACAGAATTGGATACCATAGTACATCATCCATTACAAACGGTACATAAGTTCTTACACAGATAGGGATCTCATGATCCAGTTCTTAATACAACATCAAGCAGCGGAATACGTAATAATAACGGTAGCGTAGGCGAAGCTCCATCTTCGGAGTCACAGGCAATGCTGACGATGGGAGATGATCCTAGTTGTCGTAACCTTCCTGGGGTCCATACTCCAGGTACTCCTCTTCATAGTCTGGCCATGGGAATAGCCAGGGACAAAGCCATGAGTACTCTTTAAGTACTCGCAAACTAGTACTAACAGGTAAAGTTTTTTTTGGATAATTAGACACTAGGCTCTAGGGTTGTTTTGCAAAAGCCAAATTTATCTCTACGAAGTTCCAAAGCTAATCACAATTTTACAACTCCTAAGTGGGATCTTGTAACTCATGTCACAACCCTGTTGTGGTCAAGTCAAAGTCTCAATTCATTTCACAAGTCATTTTGAAAAGTCTAACGGGGGAAAAGTATGGCCAGTCCAACTGTCCATAACCACGGACGCGGCTATTCGAATAGTTTGACACTCCGCAGAGATTGTACACTTTCACCACAACATTCGATACATCCGTCAGGAACAAATCCTGAATTCACCATACTCAGTATGCGGATAATCAATCCTAACCTTTCAATTACACGCCCTAGTATAAGCACCTCTCCTATGAGTTTGGCCTCCCAACCATGACCAACTGTCATCTTGGGTACTGCTCAGACCTTGGACAATCTCCTTTGAGGGAACTAATACTAAGGTATATAAGTTTCCAGTCAAGCCCTACCCAATCTTCGGGTATTGTGGTTGTACGATAAAATTGGAATGGTATCGCATCCAGACAACCATCAGTTTTATAAAGGGCTAAGGCTCATGCCTCAACATTTTCATCATCAAAATCATCAAGTGTTCGGAAACACATGTTCAAAACATTTCAATAGAATGATCCATCATTCCAAGGTTTTCATAACCATTTTTCCACCAAGTATTCCCATCTAAAGTTGATCAAGTTTTATGCTTAGCACTAGCATATACAGGTGGGGGTAAGCAAGATGAGGGGTGGTGGACTAGTGGAGTTTCAACTAAGTACAACCTTATGTCTTAGGCTGACATCAGGATTATCTAGCTTAGGCCAAATTTTATGCTCTTTATGCAACCTTCACATATCTTTCTAGTATCTACCATTCACTTAGGTAAAATCTAGGTAAGAGCTTTGATAAAGAAAATAAAGTAGACAACTTGTAAATAAAACTAGGATTTGGTATCATCAAATATGTCTAACCAAGCATGCTTAGTGCATTGCATAGGTTATCTAACTTTCATAATTGCAAGTGTTAGCTTGCATTGGTATAGTATCAGCTTGCTAAATTGCAAGTGTTAGCTTGCATTGGTCCACTTGGTTAATAAAGCTTGCCTTGTGCAGAGCAGTGGTTGAAGTTCTCCTCGGCTTCTTCTTCGTAGACTCCTCCTTCCTCCTCGTATCCTTGGTCGGTACTAGTGTCTATAAATAAATACGAGGTACACAATCACCAAACAATACTTAACTACTTGCAATCATCACACACAAGGGTCCTATAGATGATCTAACATCATCTCAAACATTACAAGATTAAGGCTTGGTTTAATTCCTTTTACTTTTAGAAAAGTAATTTCTACTCACTGAAAAACTACTTAAGATTTAATATTCTCCAAACCAAACATGGGATCATGTTGACACATGTCATCACCACATATTTTAGTCCATGGGAATATGATTTAAAGTGGTGTCACAATTTAATAAGGTTTTACCCTTTTATTTTAATTAAATAAAGTGACTAGAAATGCCTATGTAGCATTCTTTTATTACTTGAACGTTATTTCTGCAAGTAAACCTATATATTTTTATATATTCTGAAAGGTATGATTAAATGTGATTTTGAGAGTTGGAATCAACTAAAAAGCTATTATGGTTTAAATTTGAAAAATGTTTGAATGCAGAAAAGCTTTTGCCTTGTTGTTTTTACCATGGGTGATCTATAGATCCAAATGACTTGAATCCAACGGGCTTGGATTCAGCATTCCCAGACCTTTCTAACAAAATTAGTTTCATTCAATTTGGTTCACTGAATTAACCTGGGTTGATTTTTGAAATTGGGTACAGAAGTGTGTTTGAAATTAAATGGAAAAGGTTTAATTCAAATAACTGGGTTGCGCGGGAAAAGTTAACGGGCCGGCCTGCTAAGCGTAGCGCTTCCGCGGGCTGCTTAAGTGGCTCTCCCCACACGTCAGTGAGACAGGGGGTGCGAAGCGGTATGGGACGATGTGGGTCGTTCGATCTGATTCTAATCCAACGGCTGGGAGTCATCATCGACGTTGAGCAATGTCGGGGAGATAGAAACCTAGCGCGGCCAGTGGGGGTTGCTGGGGGCTCACCAGGGTGCAGGCGAGGGTCGGCGAGGCGGGCGAACTACGAAGTCGATGACGGTGAACGCAGGGATGGTCGCGGCAGCTCCTGGGTTGGACGAAATCAATGGCCCCCTTCTTCTCCAGAGGCGGCGGGCTCCGGTAAAATTAATAGTCTATTTATAGTCTCCGGGACTGAGGTGGGGTGGTTCTGGGTGAGAGAGGAGTGGAATGGTGTGAAGAATTCGAGCGGGGGAGTCCTCTATTTATAGTCTCGACGGTGAGACTGAACGATATGGGTGGGTGACGGTGGCGACATGGCTACGGGCTGCTAGAGGCATGGCCGGCGGTGGCGATCGCTTGGTGGTCTCCTGGCGATGCTCTACAGCTTTAATGGGCTTGTAGGGGCGGTGCCGTTTGGTCTGGAACACGTGACGCTCTGCGCGGCAGAGGCGGCGTCTTCGACGGCGACCGGTGGCTGTGCGTCACGGGGTGGCGAACGGGGATGTCTGGCGATCTCCTGGGTCGGTGGGGATCGTGTATGCACGCGGCGAGGGCGGCGCGCGGTCTGTGGGCTTCGGTCGAGGGTGGCGCTCTGGCGCACGCTCGGCATGGTCGCTGGCGGTCTGGGCGCGGTCCGTGCGTGTGGTCCAGTGGCTGGCAGGGTTCGAGCGCTGGACAGGGAGTGGCGGTGGACGGTGGGCTGCCTCCCAGACATGTTGTTTTGGCTTGGTGCTTGCTCTGGCTAGCTAGCCATTGTCGGCTGGCAAGGGGGTGCTCGGGTTGGCATGGCATGGAGCAAAGGGTAGGGGCTAGGGTTGGTCCAAGCACTAGTTGGCACTAGGGGAGACAAGGGTGATCAATGGTGAACATTGCTTAGCCCAATTACTGCTCCAAACAGTGAAGTTAGGCCAGTTTGATTTGAATCTGCCAAGTGTTTGATGAAATGGCCGCAAGAATTCAAGTTTTGAATTTTGAAAAGATTTTTGGTGGGTGTGCTAGATTGGTGCTGGTGAGTCTGCAGATGCTTGGGTTTTGAAAGTTGAGCTTGTTTGAGTGGTTTTTGAAAAAGTGTGATCTTCCCATATGATAAAGATTCAATTTTGAATTATCATTTAAACTATGCATTTGAAAGTTTCTGGATGATCACAAAGTGGGCCTTGATACCTTGTTATGAGTACATTCAAGGGGTGCAAAGATCCAGAGAAGTTTCTGTTAGGTTCTGAAAGTTTGAGACAGCCAAAGTAGGCATGGGAGTTAAATTGGACAAAATGACCATTCCCTTATTTTATTTGTGTTGATTTACTTGTCTTTAGGAAAAGTTTGGGAAATGTGTAGATGATGTTTATTTCACCTAAGCATCCATTTACAAGCAATGGAACACATAAACAAGGTGGTTCAAAAGAATTCAAAATGAAATGCATACACATATGCATGCTTTCATAATTTTATTTAGAAAAGTTTTTGTTAACCCTAATTTTGATGATTAGAGTTTGATGATCCAAGTTTAGTATATTTGGGATGTTACAAACCTTCCCCCCTTAAACAAAATATCGTCCCGAGATTTGAAAAAAAAGACGAAAAGATTACCTAGGATTTGAAGAGATCGGGAAACTCTGTCCTGATGTGATCTTCGCGCTCCCAGGTAGCTTCCTCTTCTGTGTGGTTGATCCACTGAATCTTGAGAAACTTGATGCTTCCGGTTCGGGTATTTCGAAAAGCTTCTTCCAAAATACGGACAGGTACTTCGGGATAGGGCAGGTCATCGTTGATCTCTATGGTCCGATGATCGATATTTTTGAACACTTCGGTCTTCTCGGGGACTTTGAGACACTTGCGAAGTAATGAGATATGGAATACATTGTGCACGGCTGACATCTCTTCGGGTAGTTCCAATTGATACGATACTTCTCCTTGACGGTTCAGAATCTTGAAAGGTCCGATATATCTAGGGGCTAACTTTCCTTTGAGTTGGAAGCGCTGCATTCCCTTCAATGGCAACACTTTCAGATAAACAATATCTCCTATGTTGAAGGCGAGGTCTCTACATCTCTTGTCGGTGTAACTCTTTTGTGTGGATTGGGCTGTCTTGAGGTGCTCACGAATCTTGTGAACCTTCTCTTCTGCTTCTCGTAGGATGTCGGGTCCAAAAATCTGACTCTCTCCTACTTCCGACCAGTTCAAAGGGGTATGACACTTCCTTCCGTACATGAATTCAAATGGGTCCATTTGCAAACTGGCTTGGTAACTGTTGTTGTACGAAAATTCTGCAAACGGCAGACAGTCTTCCCACTTGGATCCATATTCTAACACACATGCTCTCAGCATATCTTCGAGTATTTGATTTACTCGCTCCGTTTGTCCATCGGTCTGAGGGTGATACGCGGTACTGAAATCTAAGCGGGTTCCTAAACCTTGTTGGACTTTCGTCCAGAATCTCGAGGTAAACTGAGTTCCTCGATCCGATACGATGTTCTTGGGGACTCCATGCAAACTAACTATTCTAGCGATGTATAACTCTGCTAGTTTCGAACTCTGATATGTGGTCTTGACGGGCAAGAAATGGGCGACTTTGGACAATCTGTCCACTATGAACCAGATAGAGTCATTTCCCCAACTAGAAGTGGGCAGTCCAGTGATAAAGTCCATTCCTACAGAATCCCATTCCCATTCCGGAATCTGCAAGGGTTGCAACAATCCAGCGGGTCTTTGATGTCCTGCCTTGACTCGCTGACATATATCACACTTGGCGATATAGCTTCCGATTTCTCTATTCATCTTATGCCACCAAAATTGTTCTTTCAAATCTTGATACATCTTAGTTCCTCCGGGATGGATAGAATAAAGAGTATCATGATCCTCCTTCAAGATAACTCCTTTCAATTCAGAATCTGCTGGTACACAAAGGCGTCCTTTGTACCACAAAACTCCTTCTTCGTCCTCGGTGAATCCGGGTACTTTTCCTGTACCGATACGACGCTTGAGTCCGTCAATACTAGCTTTTCCCTTCTGCACCTCTTTAATCTGACTGATCAAAGTGGGCTGGAGTTCTATGCTATCCAAGAATCCTTCACTTACTAATTCCATTCGAAAATCTTCCATCTCTTTGTGCAAACTTGGTTGCTCCTTCAAAACCATGGAGTTCAAGCGGCACGGTAATCTGCTAAGGGCATCGGCTACCACGTTGGCTTTACAAGGGTGATAGTGAATGTCCAGGTCGTAATCCTTGATTAGCTCTATCTATCTTCTCTGCCTCATATTCAGCTCCTTCTCAGTGAATATATACTTTAGGCTCTTGTGATCCGTATAGATCTCACAACGATTTCCCATCAGGTAATGTCTCCATGTCTTCAGGGCTAGAACTACGGCTGCGAGTTCGAGGTCATGGGTTGGGTAGTTTTGCTCGTGTTGCTTCAGTTGTCGAGATAAATAAGATATAACTTTGCCTTCTTGCATTAGCACACATCCGAGACTGATCTTGGATGCGTGACAATACACATCGAAGGGCTTCGCGATATCTGGCATGATCAAGATTGGGGCTGAAATCAACCTCCTCTTGAGTTCTTGAAAACACGCTTCACATTTGTCGGTCCATTCAAACTTCTTGTCCTTCTTCAGCAAATGGGTCATGGGTCTGGCAATACTAGAGAATCCTTCTACGAATTTGCGGTAATATCCCGCCAATCCGAGGAATGCATGAACTTGGGTTTGAGTGGTTGGGGCTTGCCAATCTTCTACATCTTTCACTTTGGCAGGGTCAACAGCAATTCCTCCGGCTGATACAATGTGACCGAGGAATCCTACCTCCTGTAACCAGAATTCACATTTGCTAAACTTTGCATACAGCTGATGCTCTATAAGGGTTCCAAGAATGGTCCTTAGGTGTAGCTCATGTTCTTCTTCTGATTTGGAATAAATCAGAATGTCATCGATGAAAACAACGACAAACTTATCCAGGAAGTCCATAAAAATCTTATTCATGAGATTCATGAAATAAGCGGGGGCACTGGTTAGTCCGAAATACATGACTTTTACTCATACAATCCATATCTGGTGGTAAAGGCAGTCTTTGGAATATCCTCTGCACGAATTTTGAGTTGATGATAGCCAGCTCTAAGATCAATCTTAGAAAACACTTTGGCACCGGTCAACTGATCAAACAAATCTTCTATCATGGGCAAGGGGTACTTATTCTTGATGGTGACATCATTCAACTTCCGATAATCCGTACACAAACGGTTACCTCCATCCTTCTTGTCCACAAACAAGACAGGTGATCACCATGGGGACGCACTTGGTTGAATCAATCCAATTTCCAACATGGAATCCAGTTTCTTCTTCAGTTCTGCGATCTCTGATGGGTTCATACTATAGGGTCTTTGGGCTATGGGTCCAGTTCCAGGAATTAGTTTGATGATAAACTCGATATCCCGATCTGGGGGCATACCGGGCAAAACATCTGGAAATACATCGAGGTATTCACAGACTATCCAAACTTGGTCAATGGTAGGTTGGGCTATACTCTTGTTGCATTTGAATTGGCGAGGTAAGGTTTCAGATATATGCTCGACTAATATTCCAGCGTACTGGTCATGGTTATGGCTTTCTTGGCACAGTCAATCAATCCTTTATGTTTGGACATCCAATCCATTCCTAGTACTACTTCCAAACCTTTAGTTCCCAGTACTATCAGATTTGCATAAAAATCTATGCCATGGATTCGGATAGGGACGGCTTTGCAAATTTTCCTAGCCTTAGTGGTTGATCCGGGAATTTGAACAATCATTACGTGCTTCAGTTTGGTTGGTTGAATCTTACTAGTGCATACAAATTCTTCGGTGACAAATGAATGCGATGCACCAGAATCAAACAACACTCTTGCAAGTACTGAATTAACAGAAAACATACCCAGCACGACGTCTGGAGCTTCCTGAGCTTCTTCAGCATGCATGAGAAAAAGACGGCCTTTGCGGTTGAGTGAATTCCCTGGGGCAAATCTTCTTCCTGGCTGAACACGACGCTGCTGCTGAGCTGGGGCATTGGCATTGGGGGCTGTAGCATTCTTCTTGTTTGGGCACTCGTTGGAATAGTGGCCTTTATTTCCATAGTCATAACAAGTCACTTGCGACTTGTCCTTTGCTGCTACAGGCACAACATTGCTTCCAGTCCTAGGGGCAGTGTTGGTGTTGGCGGTAGCATTGTTGTTGTTGAACTTGGTTGCGGCACGATTGAAATTGCTAGCGTTGCCGGGGTTGTTGTGATTTCCTCCGGGCCTAGGGTTTCCATGGTTGGGGTAGGTCGGACGGTTTATCGGGGGTCTGTTGGTTCTTGGGGCAAATCCTGGAGATGGGTTAGGGCGATACTTTGGGGTCTGATGGGTTCCTAGTTGATGCATCATGCGACTCTTGTGGTTCTCGTTGGCTTGGTTGATCTTTCCTTCCATCTGGATAGCTGAGTCTACAAGGGCTTCAATATCCGCAAAGGGGATATTGACTAACACTGTCTGCATCTCGTCATGCAGACCATTCAGGAATCTTTCTTTCTTCTTGGCCTCAGTGTCGATCTCATCCGGGGCATACATAGCTAATGACAAAAAATTGTCACGGTATTCCACTACAGTCATCCTTCCTTGCTTCAGCTCTCTGAACTCGTCTCTCATTCTCTTGATCAAACCTGGTGGCACATGGGTTCTGCTAAACTTGACCTTGAATTCCTCCCAGGTCATCATCTGGCCTCCAGTCATTGCGCGAACACTGTTCCACCATGCCCTGGCATCTCCGGCTAGATAGTGGTTTGCGAACAGAACTTTCTCGTTGGCTTCCACTCTGGCGACTTCTAGGTTATTTTCCATGGTTTGCAGCCAATCATCGGCGTCTAGGGGCTCTTCTGACTTAGTGAAAATAGGTGGGTTGGTATTCTAGAAATTTTTGAGCTTAGATCCATGGTTGTCCTGATTTCCATGGCCTTGGTTGTTGTGGGCAAGCTGGGCTATCTGCCGAAGGGTGGCTAGGTTGGCTTGACGTTCCGTCTTTCAGCCTCACGGTCAGAAGTCAACATTTGCAGAATCTGCAACATCGGGTCCGGGGATGAACCACTTCCTCCGCGTGGCATCTGAAGATTTAGATAGATAATGAGAAAAGAGGAAAATTTCTAAGGTTTCGGGGACTTTGAAAAGATTTTAAAGTTTGACTCAGATTTTTCTAGCAACTTGCTTTTCATTCATTCACTCATAACACACGATACAACACACACCACAACAAAGAAAACAGATAGTTTTAAGAACCATTCTGCGAACTACGATACAGTGGGACCAAATACTACTTACTACGCTAGTGCTCAAGTGCTACTACTCCTCGGAATCTGTGGCCTCATCATCCTCATCATCATCGATGAAGGCGAAATCGTCCTCATCGGTGAAGAAATCCATAGCCTGATCCTCCAGAAAATATCGTCATCGCTGAGATAGGAGTAGGGGTCTCCACGAAGATCCTCTCCGGCATTCTCCCTTTCCTCCAACTGCATGTCTCTCTCGTGGATGGTCTCCTCCAAAGATGAGATGCGGTGGCGAAGACGGGCAATTATGCGCTCCTTCTTGTCTAGCTGACAGCGGCGAGACTTGCGATCCCTTGCTAGCATGGCGATGGTTTGGTCCTTCGTCTTGACGATGGCAGACTTGTGGTTGGAGTAGTCACGGCAGTTATCCAACTCTTGCTGACGATCGTACATCATGAAGATAAGGTGGTCCAATTGAGTCTTTAGTTCGGGGTGGTATGGGGATTCCAGGGGTTGTCCATTTGCATCACGCCTTGGGCAAAACTCAAAGCGAGTACCCTTGATCTGATTGATGATCTGCCCACACAGACGGGAAAGAGCTTCCTGCATGGCCCTGGCAAGTCCATCGAGCCAGTTGTTCTCTCTTAAGGTAAACTGAATTCCCTCAGTAGTGGGAGGTTCAATATTTCCTCTAAGACTTGCAACAATTAGCCTCTGTAGATCTTCTCCTCCTTGATCATTGAGCTGAGCTCCGAAGAACTCGGGGTGCGGACGCTCCACAAGTTCCGAAAGCTGGTCCAAATCCCTCTCAAATATAAGGTCTCCTCCATTCCCCAACTGATAAAACTTGCTGTACTTCACGTCCATCTATAAGAATAGAGGATGAGTAGGTTAGCAGAGTGATCAAGTGTGTCAAAATTTTAGGTATTTTGCAAGGGTTTTTGAGGAACATGAATTTTTATGAAAGAATCAAAGGGATAAGAATGAGAATAAGTTTTTGTAAATATTTGTTTTCTTTGGTTTTGAAACTAAGTTTTTGATTCAAACGTCCAGTCTAACTAGGGTCTCCTATGGTCAGGATGGCTCTGATACCAACTTGTCAACACCCGGATTTTTAATCCCAGATGCCTGTTATGCCATACATCGCAATCCCAGGATTACCATTTTTGCGAGACATAACAGAATTGGATACCATAGTACATCATCCATTACAAACGGTACATAAGTTCTTACACAGATAGGGATCTCATGATCCAGTTCTTAATACAACATCAACCAGCGGAATACGTAATAATAACGGTAGCATAGGTGAAGCTCCATCTTCGGGGTCACAGGCAATGCTGACGATGGGAGATGATCCTAATTGTCGTAACCTTCCTGGGGTCCATACTCCAGGTACTCCTCTTCATAATCTGGCCATGGGAATAGCCAGGGACAAAGCCATTAGTACTCTTTAAGTACTCGCAAACTAGTACTAACAGGTAAAGGGGTTTTTGGATAATAGGACACTAGGCTCTAGGGTTGTTTTGCAAAAGCCAGATTTATCTCTACGAAGTTCCAAAGCTAATCACAATTTTATAACTCCTAAGTGGGATCTTGTAACTCATGTCACAACCCTGTTGTGGTCAAGTCAAAGTCTCAATTCATTTCACAAGTCATTTTGAAAAGTCTGACGGGGGAACGATGGCCACTCAACTGTCCATAATCATGACGGCTATTCAAATAGTTTGACACTCTGCAGAGATTATACACTTTCACCACAACATTCGATACATCCGTCAGGAACAAATCATGAATTCACCATACTCAGTATGCGGATAATCAATCCTAACCTTTCAATTACACGCCCTAGTATAAGCACCTCTCCTGTGAGTTTGGCCTCCCAACCATGACCAACTGTCATCTTGGGTAATCGCAGTGGACAATCTTCACAAGGTAGCCTCAGCTCAGACCTTGGCCGTGAGGGAACTAATACTAAGGTATATAAGTTTCCAGTCAAGACCTACCCAATCTTCGGGTATTGTGGTTGTACGATAAAATTGGAATGGTATCGCATCCAGGCAACCATCAGTTTTATAAAGGGCTAAGGCTCATGCCTCAACATTTTCATCATCAAAATCATCAAGTGTTTGGAAACACATGTCCAAAACATTTCAATAGATTGATCCATCATTCCAAGGTTTTCATAACCATTTTTCCACCAAGTATTCCCATCTAAAGTTGATCAAGTTTTATGCTTAGCACTAGCATCTACAGGTGGGGGTAAGCAATGATGAGGGGTGGTGGACTAGTGGAGTTTCAACTAAGTACAACCTTATGTCTTAGGCTGACATCAAGATTATCTAGCTTAGGCCAAATTTTATGCTCTTTATGCAACCTTCACATATCTTTCTAGTATCTACCATTCACTTAGGTAAAATCTAGGTAAGAGCTTTGATAAAGAAAATAAAGTAGACAACTTGTAAATAAAACTAGGATTGGGTATCATCAAATATGTCTAACCAAGCATGCTTAGTGCATTGCATAGGTTATCTGACTTTCATAATTGCAAGTGTTAGCTTGCATTGGTATAGTATCAGCTTGCTAAATTTCAAGTGTTAGCTTGCATTGGTCCACTTGGTTAATAAAGCTTGCCTTGTGCAGAGCAGTGGTTGAAGTTCTCCTCGGCTTCTTCTTCGTAGAATCCTCCTTCCTCCTCGTATCCTTGGTCGGTACTAGCGTCTATAAATAAATACGAGGTACACAATCACCAAACAATACTTCACTACTTGCAATCATCACACACAAGGGTCCTATAGATGATCTAACATCATCTCTAACATTACAAGATTAAGGCTTGGTTTAATTCCTTTTATTTTTAGAAAAGTAATTTCTACTCATTGAAAAACTACTTAAGATTTAATATTCTCCAAACCAAACATGGGATCATGTTGACACATGTCATCACCACATATTTTAGTCCATGGGAATATGATTTAAAGTGGTGTCACAATTTAATAAGGTTTTACCCTTTTATTTTAATTAAATAAAGTGACTAGAAATTCCTATGTACCATTCTTTTATTACTTGAACATTATTTCTGCAAGTAACCCTATATATTTTTATATATTCTGAAAGGTATGGTTAAATGTGATTTTTGAGTGTTGGAATCAACTCAAAAGCTATTATGGTTTAAATTTGAAAAATGTTTGAATGCGGAAAAGATTCTGCCTTGTTATTTTTACCATGGGTGATCTATAGATCCAAATGACTTGAATCCAACGGGCTTGGATTCAGCATTCCGAGACCTCTCTAACAAAATTAGTTTCATTCAATTTGGTTCACTGAATAGACCTGGGTTGATTTTTGAAATTGGGTACAGAAGTGTGTTTGAAATTAAATGGAAAAGGTTTAATTCAAATAATTGGGCCGCGCGGGAAAAGTTAACGGGACGGCCTGCTAAGCGTAGCGCTTCCGCGGGCTGCTTAAGTGGCTATCCCCACACGCTAGTGAGACAGGGGGGTGCGAAGCGGTATGGGACGATGTGGGTCGTTCGATCTGATTCTAATCCAACGGCTGGGAGTCATCGTCGATGTTGAGCAACTCCGGCGAGATAGAAACCTAGCGGCTGAAGGGGTTGGGGCTCACCGGGGTGCAGGCGAGGGTCGGCGAGGCGGGCGAACTACGAAGTCGATGACGGCGAACGCAGGGGTGGTCGCGGCAGCTCCTGGGGTGGACGAAATCAATGGCCCCCTTCTTCTCCAGAGGCGGCGGGCTCCGGTAAAATTCCGGCGATGCGCTACTCACCTTGCTCCAGGACTGAGGTGGGGTGGTTCTGGGTGAGAGAGGAGTGGAATGGTGTGAAGAATTCGAGCGGGGGAGTCCTCTATTTATAGTCTCGACGGTGAGACCGAACGGCATGGGCGGGCGATGGTGGCGACATGGCTACGGGCTGCTGGAGGCATGGCCGGCGGTGGCGATCGCTTGGTGGTCTCCTAGCGATGCTCTATGGCTTTAATGCGCTTGTAGGGGCGGTGCGGTTTGGTCTGGAACACGCGACGCTCTGCGCGGCAGAGGCGGCGTCTTCGACGGCGAGCGGTGGCTGTGCGTCACGGGGCGACGAACGGGGATGTCTGCCGGTCTCCTGGGTCGGTGGGGATCGTGTATGCACGCGGCGAGGGCGGCGCGCGGTCTGTGGGCTTCGGCCGAGCGTGGCGCTCTGGCGCATGCTCGGCATGGTCGCTGGCGGTCTGGGCGTGGTCTGTGCATGTGGTCCAGTTGCTGGCAGGGTTCGAGCGCTAGACAGGGAGTGGCGGTGGACGGTGGGATGCCTCCCAGACATGTTGTTTTGGCTTGGTGCTTGCTCTGGCTAGCTAGCCATTGTCGGCTGGCAAGGAGGTGCTCGGGTTGGCATGTCATGGAGCAAAGGGTAGGGGATAGGGTTGGTCCAAGCACTGGTTGGCACTGGGGGAGACAAGGTGATCAATGGTGAACATTGCTTAGCCCAATTACTGCTCCAAACAGTGAAGTTAGGCCAGTTTGATTTGAATCTTCCAAGTGTTTGATGAAATGGCCGCAAGGATTCAAGTTTTGAATTTTGAAAAGATTTTTGGTGGATGTGCTAGATTGGTGCTGGTGAGTCTGCAGATGCTTGGGTTTTGAAAGTTGAGCTTGTTTGAGTGGTTTTTGAAAAGTGTGATCTTCCCATATGATAAATATTCAATTTTGAATTGTCATTTAAACTATGCATTTGAAAGTTTCTGGATGATCACAAAGTGGGCATTGATACCTTGTTATGAGTACATTCAAGGGGTGCAAAGATCCAGAGAAGTTTCTGTTAGGTTCTGAAAGTTTGAGACAGCCAAAGTAGGCATGGGAGTTAAATTGGTCAAAATGACCATTCCCTTATTTTATTTGTTTTGATTTACTTGTCTTTAGGAAAAGTTTGGTAAATGTTTAGATGATGTTTATTTCACCTAAGCATCCATTTACAAGCAATGGAACACATAAACAAGGTGGTTCAAAAGAATTCAAAATGAAATGCATACACATATGCATGCTTTCATAGTTTTATTTAGAAAAGTTTTTGTTAACCCTAATTTTGATGATTAGAGTTTGATGATCCAAGTTTAGTATCTTTGGGATGTTACAATAATTGGTCATACTATTTAACCGATATGAGACCAATCAAGGAAAGACCTGATACTTGGAAGAGAAAGAAAGCTGGTGGTAGTATAGATCTGGATGAACTAGATATCCATGGAATATTGCATAGCTACATCAGTTCTATTCTTTATTATATTTCCTTGTAATCATATGTACATTTTCAAAGTGAAATAAAGTATTGGTTACCTCATAAATTTCTAAGTTCTTTACCATCTTATTTTCAAAAGAGCATGTCAATTTCAAAAATCCCAGGATGCTTGAAAGTACTTTATGCTCATGTTCGTTCTGGTTATGATTTTTGAAAATATATAAAAATGCTACCTTGGGGTGTAAATCTCATTTTATTTTTATACTTTGGTTTTTTATCTGATTGCTTAGACGTGGGCATTTTCCGAGTAATGAATTGTTGGTACTGGAAGACGACTTTGTTTCCGAGTTTAAACTGGTTTAGCAATTGATCTTTGTTGCTCGGTAAAGTTTTCACGCTAAAGGTTTGCCGGCTCATGAAAGGGACCAGGCAGAAGGCCAGATAAAACGACAAGTGTAAACACAAAGTTCTTAAGAAATTTTCGAGCACACATAAAATATATACAAAGTGCTAAGTAGTAAAAGCATCAGTTCTTACACACCATCACCACAAAATAAAGTAGTTTAATTATTACATAACGCCTTTCACAGAATAATGCAAAAAATTCTTCGGAATCTATGCTGCTGGTGGAGAAGCAGGACTCACCGAATCAGCAGTGCTGCCCTGATCTTTTTTTCTGGTACGGGGATGTCAGACTCGGTCCCTTCATCGTCCTCAGATTTCGGGGGCTTGGTGGCACTGCAATAGGAGTAAAGTAAGGTTTATGGAAGTTGGTCATCTCGGACATACGACAAGCTTATCAGGTACAAGATTCCCATATTTCTCCGACATTCTGAGCCTTGCCATCTTCGTCTTAAGTTGCAAAACCCTTGGTAACTTGCCAAATTTCCATGTTTCCATGGTGGTTCATTACCATAGTTAGGGAATTCTATGCGTTCGTGCGGGCATAGGACATTTTACAGTCCCGGACCAGTTGAGGCAAATCCTTTGCCTTGTCGTGCACCTCTAGAGCCGAAAGCTTGTGAAGGTCAGGAAGGTCAATGGCTTCGCCAATCTCTTCAAGAGACTAGCGATAGTCATGAATGAGATCTAGAACCGCCACAAGTAGGCTTGTGCATGACTCAGATAATGAAGAGTCCAGGAGGTTGAGAGGCCATGTGGTTCAATCACAATAATCAAAATCCAACATATAATCATCTAAAAAATCAAGAAAAAAGTAGAACGGAGACAGAATGATAGTAAAACATATCGAAGATAGATTCATCTACTCTGGTATTTTCCTCTCTCAAACTCCGGAGTTCATCCCGAGGTGCCTGAGTTGTGTCCTTCTGCCGACCCAGCTCCACCTTTATATCCGAGATTTCCTTGTCCTTGCAAGAAATGGTGCAGTGATGCTCCTCGGTAGAAAGATTGTTGGACTCCAAAATATTAGCGACGCTACTATCGTGGTCAGCCTCAACTTTTGAATCTGCTCACCAAGTCCAGCATTTTCTGACTCCAAGGCTCGGAAGTTCTCTGCATTATCCACAAGCTTGAACGATTGATTCAACAATTCTAGAAGATAAAAACAACAAACCAAAAATTAGTCAGAATTTGACTGATTATCATCCGAGAAGAGATAGCCAGAAAAGCTTACCTTTAGCTTCTTTCTTCTCCACCTTTAGCTGAGCATTCTAAATATGGAGAGTTTTTACTTCTCTCCGCTTGTCACATATGTTCTTTAACAGTTCCTGGCTGTAAACATTAACTTTATGTAAGTCAGAATAGTAACCAGAGTCATATTGCTCTAAGACTCGTGCTACAACTTTAACAAAGTTAAATTACAGCAGGAGCCTTGGGGGCTACACTACATCGTTCTTTGGCATCCTATATAAGCATAAAGCCGGATATCTATCCAACTTCATGCTTGGGGGCTAGAGGATAAGATATACATACAAGTAAAAGAGTCGAAAAGACAACTTACAACATGCTCGTGTTGTAGCTTGTGGAGGATGGTCTTGATTTCAAGAGTGACCTTCTCAACAAGTGTCAACGGAACAAAAGGTGGAGGTGGAATTTCTCCGGCCTTCAGCTTTTCGTCCCAGTGACGAACTTGTTCCAGCAGCTCCACCAGCTTGACATCCTTAGCTTCTTATGCCTCCTCCTTTACTGAGATATTTCGACGCTCTCGGGATTCTAGGGAAAGCTTGTTTAGCCCTTTAGCAGGCTTGCGGATGAAGCCAGTCAGAATCTTCATGGGATCATAGGCAATGGTCTTTGCAGAGGGATCATTACCCTTAGAGGGTTCACCCTTTTCTTTAGCAGAGTCACCCAGGGTGGCGACTAACTATGATCCTAGGGTCGTAGATTCAGTTTCTTCAGTGCGCGGAGATAGAATTTCCTCCGACGCTGAGGACTGAGATGGATTGGGCATCGAAGGTGCGACAGCATGAGAAGGCATAGAAAGCTTCTGATGGCAAAAAAAATTCCCGGTTTTTCCTTTCCCTTGATCAAAGACTTGGATCTAGACACTAATGTGTTATAATTTTTAAGATTCGGAGTAAACGTAACCAAAACCATGAATGTCTGGTAGAAGAAACATACCTCTTTACAGAAGGCACCTATTGTGGGCCAACATATACAATCGGATTCTTGTGTTTCCGGGATGCACCTTCAGGTACTTCTTCCAATTCTTCTTGCTTCGCGGAAGATCTTGGTCTTCCAGAGGATATTCCTCGATAGGAGCAAGCTCCGACTTAGGGAGGTTATCAAGCGGAAAGTCGAAAAAAGATAACTCAATATTGCAAAACACTCAAATACAAACATCAATAAAGAGTAGTCAGAAATCTTACCAGGGTTAGAGGTCTCTCGTGCATATACATGTGCATTGAGATCCCTAGAATTTTCCGGTCCACTCGCTCCTTTATTAGACAATTCATGCGGCATTCATACTTCTTGGAGGGGATCAAGTTTCAACTCAGCTTCAGGCTGTCCTTTTTATCAAGGGTGACCTTGTGCATAAGTTGTTCCCCATGGTGCCGAAGAGGTTGAATCCGACAAAGTAGCTAGCAATGGACTAAGTTTGATCCCCTCATACCTTGATGATTCATCAGATACTCGATCCACCTCTTAGCAAGGATTAGATCAGCAGTAAGAGCAGGTGCGTCCGTGTACCAAGATTCTTGGTAAACTGCGGAATCGTCAACAAAAGCCGGCAAGCTTTCCGTCTTGTTGGGATCCAGTTTATCCTTGTGATAAAAGAAAGTGGAAGCCCATCTCCTAACTGACTTACTCGCATATATCCTAGGATAGACTTGGTCTTTCCTAAGAACTAAGCTACATGTATCGGTATTGTAGAGAATTGACGAGGTTTCGACTCGTCAATGCCCATTGTTATGGACTTGTGTTTTAGAGATGAGGGGACACTGGATATTGCGAAATGACTAGCAAACAAGCAACACGGGGCACGAGATTTACCTAGGTTCTCCCTCCCGAGGGAAACCTTACTCCTCCTTGTCTTCTCTTGAGTGATGGCAAAGCTGAATGTTACGGGGGTGCGCAGATGAGAGTTTGCGTTGTGTATGCTAGGGTTGTGTATTGTCTAGATCTATTTTCTATTGTTCCCTCCTCTCCTCATTGGCCCCTCCTAGCCTTTATATATGGGGAGGCTAGGTCTTAGGTACCAATACGAGTAGGTTACAAGTTGTATTCAAATTGTAGTCTTGAGATTTACTTGTCTTGTGCACTTAGGAGTCCGTGTCCATATGGATTTCGTACCAGCCGAACCGTCATGGGCGTTTTGGACCTTGGCAGGTCGTCGAGTGGACCATCATCGGACCACACCAGGTAGGCTATAGTCGTGTACCCGTTGGGAATATCTATGTCAGTAGCCCCGGAGTGTCCATGCGAATTGTAGATTCGGGTGGAGACTTAGAAGTCTTGAGTCTTTCATTTGGTAGTCGAAGTCGACAGTTGTGTCAAATGCAAAGCACTTCACTAGTAAGTTCATAGGGTCGGCCAAATTTGTAGACGTTCATAGCGATGCTGGTAAATATGCTTGGTGCGGCTCGACGGATAGGGACCTGTTAATCGCTCTAGGGCAAAAAGAACGTCACCTACTCAAACTCGAGTCCCCGGACTCGATTTTGGAAATTGTTGGAATAGTTCGACTCATGCCGCAGAGGCCTTATTGAGCCAAACTCTAGTTGATAAGTATGTACCTAACGCGTATGTCGGGATTTTCTTCATGTCATAGACACGGTATTAAACTAGTAGAGAACATCGTATGCTGTTGCTAGGCCATCAGATTAGATATGTAGGTCTTATATTTATGTTGTAGACGCAACATCTGAAGGTTTATCACCGCGGAGGTGTTTCCGGTGGCCAAGCATATGTTGTCTCTGACCTTGACATTGCAATGTGAAGGGGCGGAGTCGCCAATGAGTTTGATTGCTATAAGAGAGTCAACATTATGGATGTAGTCGACACAATGGACTATAGGGTGCGCGACCAGCGCTCCCTATGGGAGTAGCCCTCGAGTGTCTGTTTGAGTTCTAGACTCGAGCAAATACTTTTAGTCATCATTTGCATAGACACAATGATCCAGAAGTTCTTTGGATGATCTTGCAAATCCCGTCAATGCTGACGCTTTTTTGAATGCGCAACCAGTGCTCCCTATGGGAGTAGCCCCCAAGTCCTAAATAGAATCATTGACTCGAGTGAGGAATCAGAGCGTACCAATTGAAGATCTTGTATGTGCACGACCAGCGCTCTAGTTTGGAGCAGTCCCTGAGTATCTGTTGGAGTCGTATACTCGGGAAGATACTCAAGTCTTCTATCATGCATTTGTAGTCGACAATCTCGTGGGCGTACCACTAACCCGGAAGTACATCGGTTGCGTGACCAACGCTCCTGATAAGAGTCACCCCTGAGTGTCTAGTTGATTCATGGACTAGAATGCATACTCATGCGAGGAGAAACCACTGACCCGGAAGTGCATTGAGTTAGCGTCTCATGCATAAGGAGCCAAGAATTGACAACGCAGTCGGAGTCGACGTTGAGTCGTGCGACATTTTAGCCAGATGAGTCGATTATGCGGATGAAGTTGATGCAGTCGATTCTGTCAGGCTGCACGGCTAGCGTTGCGTATGTCACAACTGGCATGGTCATCCGAGGAAATTGTCGACTCGTGTAACATCCCAAAAATCATGATTTCAAAGTTTGCATATCATCCATGCATTCATAATCTTTTTAGGACCATTTTCAATGTTATTTCAAAAACAGAAGCATTTGAAGGTTTTAGTATTTTATGCAAGCAAGGCATTAGCCTTAATGCTACCTTATAAGAAGGAAGACCTTATTTTGATCAGTAGTAAATTAATCCTATGGTTGATTGATGTTTTCCAAATCTTGGATAAAATTTTCAAAACAAAGTATGAATTTAAAACCATTCATATGTCTTTATTAAACAATTGATAAAGGCATTATTTATTTTTAATTCCAATGTGCCAATATGTTTCCAAGTATTCAACACTGTTCTGTAGCCAAATGTGTACTTGTTCCACTTTACAAAAGTCCACAAGTGGTTTGAATTCAAACTCATTTGGAATTCATTTGAATTTGGTTCCTGAAAATCAAAATAGAAATAGAAAAAGATTAAAGAAATAGAAATGGGCTGGCGCCAACATTTCGGCCCAACAACAGAACCAGCCCACCCGGGCTAGTCCCCTCTACCCCCTCTCTTACTCACACGGAATGTACCCCGCAGCCACTGTCGCTGGGCCCTCTCCACGTCAGCGTCGTCTTCCCCGAATCCTCGCGCGCAGACGTTGCTCCGTCATTACCTCTCTGCAGTGACGCCGCGTTTAAGCCAAACGTAAATCCCATTGATTGGCCGTGTGATAGTCGCCCTGCTCTGGCTACTTAACCACCTCCCCAACCCGCTCTTTTCCCCTCACTCAGCACCACCAGAGCGCCGTCAGGCTCCCCAAATTTCACCCAACACCGCCGCGGCACCGAGGAACTCCGGTGAGCCATCACGGTGAGTCCCGAGTGCGCCTTGCCTTCTGGTTCACGCGAGCTGCTTCACAATCATCCTGTGCACCTTCTCATGCTCTCCTTTTGTTCTGAATCGCCCTAGGTCGTTGCCCTCGTCAACCTCTGGAAACTACCGAAGCTTCACTCGACTCCGACGAGCTATTCCGGTGAGCCCCGTGTTCCCCTCTGTCTCTGGTTCACGCAATCATGTCCGCCAGTGCCTCACGCATCTGTTAACGTTTTCCATTTGAATCCTTGCGCCCCAGAACGTCGTCTTTCACTCCGGCAGTAAGCACCCGATGCTCAGACGAACTCCGACGAGGTCCTGCTGCTGTGTCCATGCGCCCCGACCCTGCCAGTCAATGCGTTGAGCATCTCCACGTTCTCACGATATCGATAAGCACTAGCATGCCCCCTTAACCCTCTGGCCTCGCCGGCGTGTCATCGCCAGAACCGTCGCTGCCGCAGGCACCATTTGCGCCGCTGATTTCTGGTCAGATCGATCTGATCCATCGGATCCAGATCCAAAGGCCACAATTAGATCTTAATCAAAGTGGTATGATTAGATCTGGGCCGTGCTTAGTTAGTTAGATCCAATGGCTCGCGAGCGTGATCCAGTGCGAAGTGGTATCGTCCAATCAGGAAGCGCCCCGTGGCCTGGGTTTTTATTTAAAATCTAGAATTAGATCTATTAGTTATTCAAACTTGCAAAATTTATAACTTTTGATCCACACGTTCAAATTTTGTAAATTTTATATCATTGGAATCAGGAGAAAGAATTCTATCCAATTATGCACTTTGTTTAATAAATCGAATCTGTAAAATGGGTTGTTTTTGCAGAGACATTTATAAGCTTATTTTGTATATAAAAATTGTATGGAAAATGTTCTAAAGGCCATATTAATTTTATTTAGTGTATAATTGTTTTGTTTATGATTCAGTACTGTTCCACTTGTCTTGTGTGATTTCAAAAATCATCACATGGCATTTGCATGCATTCATATATTTTTGCTTGTTTCTTTTGATATGTGAATTTGGTGCTATCATTTTATGTGTAGATTTTGGTGCTAGTGGTGATTGTGGTTGTGAGGATTGTTGCTACTCCCCCAACTACCAAGGCAAGTGGTGCTTCATATTTTTGTCCCTATATTTTGACTATGCATTAGAAATATTTTGTATAGGCTTGCATGAGTATTTTGCTAAGTATCTATATGCTATGCTTGGGAAATCCTAGTAGTTGTAGAATTGTTAGAATTTTCTCTAAGTTAAGATACTTGCTATTGCCATGCTTAGCCTAGCTAGTAGTAACCAAGGGTGGAATATATACATGCTATGGAAAAATATTGCTAACTCTTTGACTTATGTTTTTGCTTAATAAAACAACTAAGTGAATGAAACACCTGGGTGGAATGGTAATTGCTTGGTGGTTTTTGGTTGAGTGGTTACACAAGGCCCATTTCTATGGTCTCCCTTGTGTATCTCACTTGTGGATTGCCACCCAGGAACACAGAGATTTGAGATGCCAAATGTTAAGAACCATCTAGTGCATCCACATGGCATTATGGGCTCTTCCTGGATCATATAGGTTGCAATAACTTAGCCAAATGGACAGTTGGTGGTAGGGGGTTGATAGGTTTGGAGCGCGTGCATTTTGGTCTAAGGGAAGCCTTCTGAAAGGTCCTGTCTTAGTGAAAATCAAGTCTTGTGGGGAAAGTGCACAACCTCTACAGATGGAAGAAACTAAGTACTTAGCCGTGTCCCCGGTAATGGACAACTTGAGCATCAAGACATGGAAGCTATCAAGAATCTCCTCATCCCAATTTTCTAAGTTAAAAACTTGTGGTTGAACAAGGCTGAAGGTTCACCAATTTCTATTGGTGGTTCCTTGGGAAAGTTTTGCCAAACAAAAACTTAGTGTTTTCAACTAATAGGTAAAACCTATTTTGAGCAAAGCAAGCCTAAGCTACACTTAGCCAAATTCATGTAGTAACTAGATGCTAATATTCTACTAAGGTATCACTTGCCAATACTATTCCAATGTATTGACCCACTTTGGCTGTAACTTGTGATGTTGTAGGTTTCTCTGATGATTATTAGGGGTTATGAGTCTACACTCAACATTCTTGCCTGTGGCACCTGAAGTTGAAGACATCTATTTATATATTGTTAAGTTAAACTCTTGTACTAGCCTATGGCTATGGAGTTGTAAAAGACTATGTTACCTCTAGAATGGCGATGTAATAATGACCTTTGTTTCTGTGTACTTCATCTTAAACTATGGATGCTAGCAATTGATCCAGGGACTAGCATTGCAATCACAGGGATCTTTACCTTTATAAGGTGGGATCTTACAGATGGTATCAGAGCACTGTGTTGCCTGTAGGATTATGACCCTAGGATTGGATTAGAAACCACTAAGGAAATTTTTTCAACAATTTCCACACTTGTCTTTTTCTTCTCGTAAACTTTTCTGATCTTCTTTCTCATCTCTATTTGTAGATGAACTCCATCAACGAAGCCGTGACAAAGGGACCACTCATGACCATGACCTTGGAGTGTGAGACAAAATTCCCCAAGGCCCTCAAGAACCTCATGGTTACCATGGGGATACATGGTGTAGCTGTGTACAAAGGATTCCCCGTGATGGATGAAGGAGTAGAGTACTGGTGGGTGCAACTTCACTTGTACAAAGACAAGGAAGACAACCACAAGTAGTCAGGATTCTGCATGGTCACCAACTCAGTAATGCACACTACATTCTTTGACTCTGCAAGAAATGCAGCTTGGAATGCCATCAAGGAGCTTGGTGATAGACTCAAGTGCAGAATGATTAACACCCAAAATGACCTTAGGGTAGAAAAGAAGCATACCCAAGAGTTAGAGACTACCAACCAACAACTAAGGGGAGACATCACAGACTTAATTTGGGAGTCTTGTGAGCAAGATATACAGATGGCTACTAAGGATGCCCTAATAGCTATTTTGTGTAGTGAGTGAGAGTTGTAACGAACTTCGTTAGTTGGACCACCACATCTATCGTTTTATTTCCAAAATTTGTCTAGGTTATGTTGAACCTTTGATGCTTGTAATGGATTTGTCTATGCCATGACTTGTGTGATTGTTGCAAAAGATATGCTTGTGATATTTTGTCTTGTGATTTTTCTCTATTGATGTTGATTCTAACTTTTTCTATCTTATAAAAAAAATAGATGCCTACTGTTATTATCAACACGGCCGAGGAGTTCAAGGGAACTCGATTTGGCACTCGTCTCATTGAGCTCACTAGTGTGCTCAACCTTCCACTCCCTAGCATCATGACGCTTCCCCTCACCAAGTTTGAGAGGAAGGACCTTTTGGGCTTCAGAGTCACTCAGCCCGGACGCCAAGCAGAGCCAACCATGGAGACCATAACCTTCAAGCTCATGCATGTCGACAAGGAGAAAGGCCTAGATGTAGTCATGCAGGAGTTACTGGGGCGCCTGGTAGGGATACACTATAGGGAGCTTAGAGGTCTTTACTTTCACCCCTTCGGGAGACGCGACGAGGAGGGTGAGGCTATTGAGTTCAAGGATGCTGCTAGAGAGACAATGGAGTCGATTCGTCTGTACCTTCAAGACCTAGAGGTTCTTATTAGGCACCTAGATATTGATAGTACCAACGTCATGCTTAGCAATGACAAGCTCTAGGTGCAGCTTCGTGAGAAGGACAAGCTCTTCGCGGAGCAAGACGCGATAGTCAAGGAAATGGAGGCCAAGTTTGAGAGCCAGGACGGGAAATTCAAGAGCTAGGATAAGAGAGTAAAAGACCGGAACAAGAAGATCCGGGAGATGAAGGAAGAGCTGGAGGCCAAGGACTTCGAGCTCGAGCATCAGCAGGGTGTGATTGAGAGACTTCGCTCACAGAAGAGGGCTCTTAAGGCCAAGATAGAGGCCTTGACTACCAATGTCGAGGAATACAAGACCGTTATGGAGAATGCAGGTCTTACACTTGTTGATGTGGAGGTTGACGTAGAGGATTAGTGATGACTACTCATTTATCTTTCATCTACCATACTTTGATTATTGAGTCGCAATGACCATCCAACATGTGGGTGGCTTGCTATGGTGTGTATACTTTTTCAAACTTGTTGTTTACGTCGTTTGAACCTTATGTTATTTTGATGCTTGTTTTGGTGATCGTTTATGTGATGCATTGTGCATGTTAAGCATCTATGGGTATCTCATTCTTATCCTTATGAAAACCACAGATGCCTCCTCGACGTGCCAACCCAACCCAAACAACAACAACGTCACGCCCGAGATACAGCAGCTGATGACAGCACAGGCACAACTGATGCAGATGATGACCATGTTTATGCAGAATCAGAATAACAACAACAACAACAACATCATCATCATCAACAACAACAACAACAACAACAACAACAACAACAACAACAACAACAACAACATCAATCCGTATAATCCACCAGGATTTGACATGCTCACCAGATTCCTAAGACTGAGGCCTGCGAAGTTCTCAGGAACCACTGACCCAATGGTGGCCAATGATTGGCTATGTTCGGTGAAGAAGGATTTGGTAACTGTCGGCTGCACCGACGAAGAGAAAGTCAGTTTTGCAGCACATCTGTTGGAAGGACCAGCAGCCACTTGGTGGGATAACTTCCAGATCACCACTCCCATTAAGGATGTGACATGGGCTATCTTTGAAGATGGATTCCGTACATCTCACATCTCATCCGGGTTAATGAATTTGAAGAAGAAGGAGTTCCATAACCTGAAGCAGCGTCACCGCAGCGTGGCTGAATATATTGAGGAGTTCAACAATCTGGCGCGTTATGCACCGGATGAAGTTGATACTGATGCCAAGAGGAAGGAGAAATTCCTCGAAGGACTGAACGATGAACTGAATCTGCAGCTATCTATTGCCTATGTCCCAACCTACCAATCAATTTGTGACAAGGCTACCATCTTGGAGAACAAGATGAAACGGGTTGAAAGCATAAAGAGGAAGCACAACTCTGACAAGCACAGCTCGGGATCGTCTCACAAGCGTTCCCATCATGATGATAGTGGGAGTTCTGGATCCCACAAACATGGAAAGTACAACAACCACCACAGCCACAACCGCCATCATGACAACAAGCATTACCGTAGTCATGATAATGACAAGTACAAGAACCACAAGAGTGGACACAAGAGTCACCACAGTGGAGGTGGAAGTGGAAGTGGCAGTCAGCCTGCAAAGAGAGATATCAGTCAGGTTGAATGTTTCAAGTGTAAGAAGCTGGGGCATTATGCAAATGAATGCCTAGAAAAGAAAGTTGAAGGAACCAACAAGCCCAACCCTTTCTAGAAGGAACAAGTGAACCACATCAATGTGGAAGAGATTTATGAGGAGTCCGATGCTATGGCTGGTAAGTTCAAACTCAATTATATTCTAGCACTTGTTCTTTTTGATACTGGTGCATCACATTCATTCACATCAAAAGCATTTGTTGATAGCAATGGGTTTCCAACTGAAAATATTGGGTGTCCAATAAAAGTAAGTTCTCCCGGTGGAGATATGATAGTAAGTCTTGGATGTCGTGATCTAGTGATAGAATTTGGAATAAGTTTCCAGTGAGTCTGATAATCCTAGATTCCCAAGGACTAGATGTAATTTTGGGAATGGGCTGGATGACCATGTATGAAGGAGTACTAGATTGTGCCAATCGTACTATCGCACTCACAACTCCGGAAAAGAAACGGATACGATTCAAGTCTAACTTCGAATCAAAAGGGAGTAAGCTAAATTCTCTTAAGGGGGTTAGCATAGACAGTATACCAATTGTGAGAGAATATCCGGATGTGTTTCTAGAAGAATTGCCAGGAATGCCACCAGATAGAGATGTGGAATTTCCGATTGACTTGCTGCCAGGATCAGGACCAATAGCAAAGAGACCTTACAAGATGTCAGTTGATGAGTTTAAAGAACTCAAGAAACAACTTGGAGAACAATTGCAGGAAGGATTTATTCAACCAAGTTCTTCATCTTGGGGAGCACCAGTCTTGTTTGTGGAAAAGAAAGATAGAAGTCAAAGGTTATGCATAGATTATCGATCACTCAATGAGGTGACTATCAAGAACAAATATCCTTTGCCCAGAATCAATTACTAGTTTGATCAGTTAGAAGGAGCCTGTGTGTTCTCAAAGATTAATCTCCGATCATGTTATTTTCAGCTTAAGATAAGGGAACAAGATATACCTAAGACAACATTCACCACTAGGTATGGATTGTATGAGTACACCGTGATGCCGTTTGGATTGACCAATGCACCAGCTTACTTCATGAATATGATGAACAAGGTGTTCATGGAGTTCCTTGACAAGTTTTTTGTCGTTTTCATCGATGACATTTTGATCTACTCCAAGAGAAAAGAAGAGCATGAAGGACATTTGCGACTGATACTTGAGAAACTTAGAGAGCATAAGTTGTATGCCAAATTCAGCAAGTGTGAATTCTAGTTGAATGAAGTTGGATTTCTTGGAACATTGTGTCAGGAGATGGTGTAGCAGTTGATCCCGCGAAAGTGACAGCTGTAACAGAATGGGAATCTCCTAAGTCAGTGAAAGAAGTTCGTAGTTTTCTTGGCTTGGCAGGATACTATAGAAGATTCATTGAGAATTTCTCCAAGGTGGCTAAGCCAATGATGGAGTTGCTAAAGAAATACAAGAAATTCACTTGGACTGAAGGATGTGAACTCAGTTTCCAAGAATTGAAGAAGAGACTAGTGACAGCACCAGTCCTATGCCTGCCAGATTTGGAGAAGGATTTCCAAGTATATTGTGATGCATCTCATCATGGAGTAGGTGCAGTTCTGATGCAAGAAGGAAAAGTTGTGGCTTATGCCTCGAGACAACTCAAACTCATGAGGTTAATTATCCTACTCATGATTTAGAGTTAGCCTCTGTTGCCCATGCACTCAAAACATGGAGAGATTATCTTTTGGGAAAGTGATGTGAAGTGTTCACAGATCACAAAAGTTTGAAGTATATCTTCACTCAGAAAGAAATCAACATGAGACAAAGGAGATGGCTAGAACTCATCAAGGACTATGACTTGAGTTGCAATACCACCCCTGTAAAGAAAATGTTGTAGCAGAGGCACTAAGCCGTAAGGTACTTGTGAATGGCCTTACTAAGGGAGAGTTGCCAGATGATCTGTGTGCCCAATTTAGAGACCTCAGATTGGAGATTATGCCTGAGGGAAATCTCATGTCATTGGTGTTCAACCCACCTTGTTGGACAAAATCAAGGAAGCCCAAAAGACGGACAAGGAAATTGAAGATATTAAGGAAAAGATTGGCAAGGGAAAATCCAAAGGGTTCCATGAAGACGAACAAGGTACTTTATGGTATGGAAAACGTATCTGCGTTCCGCAAGATCCGAAGCTTCGGAAACTGATTTTATAGTAAGCACACAACTCACCATATTCCATTCATCCGGGTAACACAAAAATGTACATGGATATGAAGGAAAGATTTTGGTGGAATAATCTCAAAAAGGACATCGCCGAATATATTGCTTTGTGTGATGTATGTAGTAGAGTGAAAGCGGAACATCAGAAACTAGCAGGATTGTTACAACCACTACGTATTCCTGATTGGAAGTGGGACAAGATTGGCATGGATTTCATTACCGGATTGCCAAGGACCAGGTCAGGATACGATTCTATTTGGGCAGTAGTGGATCGCCTAACCAAAGTGGCTCATTTCATACCTGCGAAGACAACCTATACAAGTGCTAAGTTAGCCAAGATTTATATGAATAGGATTGTGTGTCTGCATGGAGTACCCAAGAGTATTGTGTCTTATAGGGGAACCCAATTCACTTCTCATTTTTTGAGGCAACTACATGAATCATTGGGAACGAGATTGGAATTCAGTACTGCTTTTCATCCCCGGACCGATGGACAGATAGAAAGGACCAACCAGACTCTAGAGGATATGTTGAGGGCATGTGCCCTAGACTATGGAGCTAGTTGGGATGAAAGTCTGCCTTACGCAGAATTCTCTTACAACAACAGCTATCAAGCCAGTATTGAGATGGCACCATTTGAATTTCTCTATGGGAGAAAGTGTACTACCCCATTGCTATGGAATGGTGTGGGAGAAAGAAATTTGTTCGGACCAGAACTAATCAAAGAGGCTGAAGAAAAAGTCAAGCTAGTAAAGGACAGATTGAAGATAGCACAGTCCCGACAGAAGAGCTACGTAGATCCTAAGCACAGACAAGTCACCTATGAGATGGGTGATAGGGCTTATCTTAGAGTGTCACCACTACGTGGAGTGAAGAGATTTGGAGTCAAAGGAAAATTGGCCCCAAGATATGTTGGACCATTCAAGATCCTGAGTCGTAAAGGATAAGTAGCTTATGAAATTGAAATGTCGGAATCATTGTCTGCCGTTCACAATGTGTTTCATGTGAGTCAGCTAAAGAAATGCCATCCAGAGATGGAAGAGACTTCTTTGAAGGATACCATACCTTTGGAGGAGGTCCAATTGGAAAGTGATGTCACTTATGAGGAAAAACCTATCAAGATTCTTGAGACTGCAGAAAGAGTTACTTAGACAAAGACTATCAAATACTGCAAAGTTCAATGGAACCATCATACCGAAGAAGAAGCAACATGGGAAAGAGAAGATGACCTACGGAAAGACCACCCTCACCTATTTGCTAGCCAATCCGAATCTCGAGGGCGAGATTCACCTTAAGGGGGTTAGATTTGTAACATCCCAAAAATCATGATTTCAAAGTTTGCATATCATCCATGCATTCATAATCTTTTTAGGATGATTTTCAATGTTATTTAAAAAATAGAAGCATTTGAAGGGTCTATTATTTTATGCAAGCAAGGCATTAGCCTTAATTCTACCTTATAAGAAGTAAGACCTTGTTTTGATCAGTAGTGAATTGATCCTATGGTTGATTGATGTTTTCCAAAGCTTGGACAAAATTTTCAAAACAAAGTATGAATTTAAAACCATTCATATGTCTTTATTAAACAATTGATAAAGGCATTATTTATTTTTAATTCCAATGTGCCAATATGTTTCCAAGTATTCAACACTGTTCTGTAGCCAAATGTGTACTTGTTCCACTTTACAAAAGTCCACAAGTGGTTTGAATTCAAACTCATTTGGAATTCATTTGAATTTGGTTCCTGAAAATCAAAATAGAAATAGAAAAAGATTAAAGAAATAGAAATGGGCTGTCGCCAGCGTTTCGGCCCAACAACAAAACTAGCCCACCCAGGCCAATCCCCTCTACCCCCTCTCTCACCCGTGCACCCGCAGCATTAACGCCATGCCTCTGGCCCTTCCACGTCTTCCGTCTTCCCCGAATCCTCGCTACAGACGCTTCCATATTACCTCTCTCTGATTACGCCGCGTTTAAGCCCGGCGTAAATCCCATTGATTGGCCGCGTGATAGTCGCCCCTGCTCTGGCTACTTAACCACCTCCCAACCCCGCTCTTTTCCCCTCACTCAGCACCACCAGACCGCCGCCAGGCTCCCCAAATTTCACCCAACACCGCCGCGGCACCGAGGAACTCCGGTGAGCCATGACAGTGAGTCCCGAGCGCGCCTTGCCTTTTGGTTCACGCGAGCTTCTTAGCAATCATCCTACGCACCTTCTCATGCTCTCCTTTTGTTTTGAATCGCCCTAGGTCGTCGCCCTCGTCAACCTCTGGAACCTACCGAAGCTTGACTCGACTCCGACAAGCTATTCCGGTGAGCCCCGTGTTCCCCTCTGTCTCTGGTTCACGCAATCATGTCCGCCAGTGCCTCGCGCATCTGTTAACGCTTTTGCTTGAATCCTTGCGCTTCGAACGCGTCTTCGACTCGGCGAAGCACCACGCTCGACGAACTCCGACGAGGTCTGCTGCGTCGTAACGCCTCGACCCGCCGATCAACGCGTTGAGCATCTCCGTGTTCTCGCGATCTCGGTAAGAACTAGCACGCCCCCCTTACCCCTCTGGCCTCGCCGGTGTGTCACCTCCAGAACCGTCGCCATCAGGGGCACCATTTGCGCTGCTGATTTCTGGTCAGATTGATCTGATCCATCGGATCCACATCCAAAGGCCACAATTAGATCTTGATCGAAGCGGTATGATTAGATCTGGGCCGTGATTATTTAGTTAGATCCAACAGCCCGCGAATGTGATCCAGTGCAAAGCGGTATCGTCCAATCAGGAAGTGCCGCGTGGCCTGGGTTTTGATTTAAAATCTAGAATTAGATCTATTAGTTATTCAAAATTACAAAACTCATAACTTTTGATTCACACGTTCAAATTTTGTAAATTTTATATCATTGGAATCAGGAGAAAGAATTCTATCCAATTATGCACTTTGTTTAGTAAATTGCATCTGTAAAATGGGTTGTTTTTGTAGAGACATTTATAAGCTTATTTTGTATATAAAAATTGTATGGAAAATGTTCTAAAGGCCAAATTAATTTTATTTAGTGTATAATTGTTTTGTTTATGATTCAGTACTGTTCCACTTGTCTTGTTTGATTTATAAAATCATCACATGGCATTTTCATGCATTCATATATTTTTGCTTGTTTATTTTGATATGTGAATTTGGTGCTATCATTTTATGTGTAGATTTTGGTGCTAGTGGTGATTGTGGTTGTGAGGATTGTTGCTACTCCCCCAACTACCAAGGCAAGTGGTGCTTCATATTTTGTCCCTATATTTTGACTATACATTAGAAATATTTTGTATAGGCTTGCATGAGTATTTTTCTAAGTATTTATATGCTATGCTTGGGAAATCCTAGTAGTTGTAGAATTGTTAGAATTGCCATGCTTATCCTAGCTAGTAGTAACCAAGGGTGGAATATATACATGATATGGAAAAATATTGCTAATTCTTTGACTTAGGTTTTTGCTTAATAAAACAACTAAGTGAATGAAACACCTGGGTGGAATGGTAATTGCTTGGTGGTTTTTGGTTGAGTGGTTACACAAGGCCCATTTATATGGTCTACCTTGTGTATCTCACTTGTGGATTGCCACCCAGGAACAAAGGGATTTGAGATGCCAAATGTTAAGAAGCTTCTAGTGTAGCCACATGGCATTATGGGCATTTCCTGGATCATATAGGTTGCAATAACTTAGCCAAATGGACAGTTGGTGGTAGGGGATTGATAGGTTTGGAGCGCGTGCATTTTGGTCTAAGGGAAGGCTTCGGAAAGGTCCTGTCTTGGTGAAAATAAATTCTTGTGGGGAAAGTGCACAACCTCTGCAGATGGAAGAAACTAAGTACTTAGCCGTGTCCCTGGTAATGGACAACTTGAGCATCAAGACATGGAAGCTATCAAGAATCTCCTCATCCCAATTTTCTAAGTTAAAAACTTGTGGTTGAACAAGGGTGAAGGTTCACCAATTTCTATTGGTGGTTCCTTGGTAAAGTTTTGCCAAACAAAAATTTAGTGTTTTCAACTGACAGGTAAAACCTATTTTGATCAAAGCAAGCCTAAGATACACTTAGCCAAATTCAGATGCTAATATTCTACTAAGGTATCACTTGCCAATACTATTCCAATGTATTGACCCACTGTGGCTGTAACTTGTGATGTTGTAGGTTACTCTGATGATGATTAGGGGTTATGAGTCTACACTCAACATGCTTGCCTGTGGCACATGAAGATGAAGACTTCTATTTATATATTGTTAAGTGAAACTCTTGTACTAGCCTATGGCTATGGAGTTGTAAAAGACTATGTTATCTCTGGAATGACGATGTAATAATGACCTTTGTTTCTGTGTACTTCATCTTAAACTGTGGATGCTAGCAATTGATCTAGGGACTAGCATTGCAATCACAGGGATCTTTACCTTTATAAGGTGGGATCTTACAACTCGGGTCTTGGCGTCTATGAATGCAACTAGCGTTGGTCAACTCCGTTGGAGGACCCAATAGAATAGCTCGATGTAGTCGACATCCTTGTAAGCTACAGAAAATGCAAAGAACTATGAAGTACTTGTATCTTGTAAAGAATAGCTGCCTATCGGCTTGTAAAGTAAAATTCTGGTGCCAATCGAGTCGACACTTTTGCACTGTTTTCTAGGCCTTTTCGTTAGCCAGATTACCCTTAGTCTTAGTACCTTGTCGAGGTACTCGGAGTTCAAGGATTCGACGATAAGGCTGAATCAGCTACTCGGGCTATCACATATGAAATGCTCTAGTGCGTGGATTCCACAACATATTAGGTTACTCGAAGAGGGCGCAGCCCCCGAGTGTATCGAGTGCACTTAAAGTAAGAAAGAAACCAACTCTGTGTATAGAACTTAGATTTGATGGTTTTTGACAAGATGAACAGGTCGTGGTAGTCAATGCAATAGGCGGGCCGCGGTCTCGAGAGCCGTTGTGACCGGCGGGTCGCAAGAGGTGATGCAACCTGTGGGTCATGGGAGTCGAAGTAGTGGTTCGCCATATTCTAAGATCATAATGGTCGCTGTAGCTGAAGACCGCAACATGTTATCGCAGTCGATGGTAGTCGATATGGTCGATGAGGCGTTCAAGAGCCGATAGGGTAGACCGAAGTCAATGCAACAATGGGTCGAAGCCGATGGCGGCAGCAATTTGCCACAACCGAAGATCATAGTAGGTTTCCACAGTCAAAGACTATAGCAGGTCTTCAAAGCCGATGGTGGCAGGAGTTTCCCGCAACCGAAGATCGTAGCAGGTTGTCGTAGTCGAAGACTGCAGTGAGTCGTTAGAGTCGAAGGATCCCCCGGGCGTAGTCAACACGACGGACGCGAAGTCGACGCGGTTGGTGTGTAGTTAATGTCGACAGAGTCGTGCGGCGGAGTCGCCGGAATTTTGTTTGGAGGGAGTCGATGCGGCGGCGAGCGGGTTGGGAGACGACATATAAAACAGAGATGGGTGGTAGATGGAGCCGATGAATCCCTCGAGCATGGCGCCAGTGGTAAAGGGATCGCATGTCCTTGAGCATCTGACTGATGCTGATGAAAATGCGAACTTTGCCGATCCACAAAACTATGATCAATCGACGTTGATGTGTCGCCCACTATGCAGTGATAGAAATTTGCGGCGGCTGGTGCATGACAAGGTTGCATGGCTGCTGCCTTGATCCAATTAATCCTTCTCGTTCCCACTGTATAGCTAAATTAATCTGCTGAACTGGACTCTATTTTTCCTTCTCAGAACCGATCTATCCACCATGATATCATGTGTGATTGTCTTTTTTATTATTTTTCCTTGGAGTCCATCCAAATCCTTGTCTTGGGACCAGCGGCAAGACTCATAGATTTTTATTCTTCCTTCATGGTCTTGCATGCCATACACATAAAGATCTGATATGGATTAGGCTAGTGACATGTTGAACTTGGATTATGCAAACCACCTTGAACATTGATCCTGCTTGCTCTATTGTTGAATCTGACTTCTTGATCAGATCTGGTCAAATTCGACGGACAATTTGTCTTACTACTTTCTTGGTTAATCAACTCCTCGCGTCAGCCGGACTCGGTGGATCTCCCTGGCTACACGTCATGAATATATCGTGGGCACAGTCGATATTTGTCGATGAAGATCCACCAGATTTATAAATGCAAGCACAACCGAGATTGCCGATGAAGATATCGTGGGATACCGGATAGACAAATGACATGCGGGAGACGAGGTAGTTCCATTCTCCATAAATTTACGAGTCTTAGATCACAGGTGATGGGGCCATCAAAATCGCAACATCAACATCCCCAGTCCCCACATATGGCTCCAATTGAAGTGGTTTCGACTCATCAATGCCCATTGTTATGGACTTCGGTTTTGGAGAAGAGGGGGACGCTGGAGATCACAGAATGTCTAGCAAACAAGCAACACAGGACACGAGATTTACCTAGGTTCGGGCCCTCGGAGGGAAACCTTACTCCTTCTCTTCTCTTGATTGATAGCAAAGCTGAAGGTTACAGGGGTGGCCAGATGAGATCTGGCGTTGTGTATGCTAGGGTTGTGTATTGTCTAGATCTATTGTGTATTGTTCCCTCCTCTCCTTGTTGGCCCCTCTTAGCCTTTATATATGGGTATGCTAGGTCTTAGGTACCAATACGAGTAGGTTACAAGTTGTATTTAAACTGTAGTCTTGAGCTTTCCTTATCTTGTGCACTTGGGAGTCTGTGACCATATCAAGGACCTTGACAGGTCGTCGAGTGGACAGTCTGTTTGGCTGCACCAGGTAGGCTATAGTCGGGTACCTGTTGGGCATACCTATGTCAGGAATACCGGCAGTAATAGAGTTTTTCCGAGTACCAAAATAGTACCTAAACAAAACAAGATTCGACTTAATGCCGAGGAAACCCTCACAAAGAGAAGCATACAAAGTGAGCTCTAAAAAAGGGGAATATTGTGTAGTTGAACACCATAGTAGGAAGATACCTCGATTGAGAACTCTGATGGTGGGAAGCTCAAACCTCTATCAAGGTGAGTCCCAAAATGGACCGGCTCATAGGCGCAAGGTGCAGGGACAAGTTCTCCATGGCCGCTCCGCCAGTCACTGGCAAGAAGGATCCCCTCCTCCTCCGTGGCCTTCAATTTCTCATTGTCTAGAACACAGGGGATCCACACTCCCCTATAGCCTTCATCCTCTGCCATCAATGGGCCGACAACACTAGAACCAGTTGCCTCTATGATTTTTTGGTGTATGGGTGACGGTTCTCTGGCGGAGCTAGAAAGATCTATGTGTCGATGGGAGAGAGAGAGAGGGAGATGAGGAGAACGAAGTGTTCACGGAGAAGGGAGAAAATGGGGGCAGGTGGAGAAAATAAAGGAGTTTCCTACCATTTATAAACTCTACTGCAACAAGATTAGTGTGAAAGCGTTAAGATTCTGCCAGGTGTCGCGGAACAAGGGACGCAGCTTCCTCGCGAAGCCTCCACCGCATCGATCTTGGTCACCGACGGAACTGTCCCGATCAACTTGTATCAGTCTGAGTCTATCACGACTTGTTTCGGTTTTTAGCCACCCCAGCCACCCATATAAGCCCTGGGAAGCCCCTTTAGATCTGTTTAGACCACTTTTAAGATGTTGCCGGGTGCAAACCATTGAATTATCCTTCACCAATTCGTATCGATCTGGTGTTTTATACTACTAAAAGTTTTATGTGATGTGTTGTTCCATTTGGAATTAGAAGATTGCATCACTTCTTCATGGTCGGCTGCTACATGCGCAAGTGTGTGGAGTTGCGAATATACATAGGGTTGGGATCTGTTGCCCTGGCATCAAGAATTGATCGCGAGGTTCATGAGCATCATACTAGTTATCGTGACCAACTATCATCACCTACCACCCTTGTGTTAGGGTATGACCCTTAGGATGGTTGATCTTTCACGATTTCATGGAGGATTCGTAGTGGAGTGAGGGGGAAGGGGAAGAGGATGAACTCAATGAACACGAACCATGAAGAACACGATGAACTCAAGCAACACACACATGCAAATATTCGCTCAAACCAGTGGCTGTTGGTCCAATACAATCCTATGGGATTGGTATTGGGCAAGAGAATCTTGACGAGATCTTGGTAGCTTCATAAGGGAAACCCAATACAATGATCTTGTACAACTGAATGCTATTAAGCTAGATCCGAGAGGTTTGTGATACTAGGTGATCCTCATGAAGGAGCATGAGACTAACTAGATAGAGATCCTCAAGAGAGAGTCTTCTTCTAGCCTAATATCATGTGTAGGGTTTACAAATGGAAGGGTGGGGCTATATATAGTCTAGCCACATAAACAAGGGTATTTTGGGGGATAAAAGAAAAGTTCTAGAAGGAGTGGAGAGTGGGTGGGACGAAGGCCCAGCCGATGACATGCAGGCCCACCACTTATGCCGGAGACTCCCGGGTCATTGGTACGGAAACTCTAGTACTGGCGGAGACACCGGGGCCTCGGGCGAAGACTTCGTATGTGTGATAGGGGCTTGTAGACGAGGCTGGATGCAGGCGAGGAGGAAACTCCAGGGTCACGCGGCCAAAGACTCCGGGGTAGGCCAGAGAACTCCAGTTTTGAGGCGGAGTTTCCGACTAACTTCGCGAGCTTGCAGCCTGCTGATTCGCGGAGGAAGGCCGGAGACTCCTGTCCTGGAGCCAACTTCACATGTTCATCTTCTGAGATTTTTGGGCGATTTGTCGAGGCTTTCGTAATTGAGTATGCAAAGAGTAGTGTCATGAAGTAGCAAGACATTCATGGGTGTATCGAAGTCAAAGGAGGCAAGGAGCAAGTTAACCTTGTCTTGTAGGAGTTTGGCTCGGGCACAAGTCATTGGACCACTTGGGGGACTTGGAGGTGAGGATGTAGGAGAGTTTGTATGATAGGCTGCATCAGCTCCCCCCTTGGGAAAGAGTCGTCCTCGACTCTCCATCGTCATGGTGTTCATCAACTCCATGGAAGGTTGTGAGGTCTGCCACATTGAATGTATTGCTTACGAGGTACTTTGAAGTGGGGATGTCGATCACGTAGGTACTGTTATTGATCTTATTTAGGACTTTGAAGGGGTCGTCTCCCATTGGCTTGTGCTTGGAGTCACGCTCATGTGGGAAGCGGTCTTTTCGTAAGTGGATCCACACGAGGTCACCTTCTTGAAAGATCATCTCCTTCTTGTTATTGTTGATCCTTGATGCTTGACGAAGAACTTATTGCTCGATAGTAGCTCTTATCTCCTCATGTATTTTCTCCATGGCTTGGGAAAGTTTCTCGATGTCCATGTTTGTGAGTTCATGAATAGTTATAGGCAGTATGTCGAGCGCGGCCATGGGCTCTAATACGTAGACAACCATGAAGGGACTCTTGTTTGTTGTAGAGTGCTTGGTGCGGTTGTAGGCAAAATCGGCGTGGGTAATGCACACTTCCCAATCTTTTATGTTCTTCTTGATCAATTCATGGAGGAGAGTTACAAGGCTTCGGTTGACGACTTTGGTTTGACCATCAATTTGAGGGTGCGAAGTGGACGAGAAGAGAAGCTTAACACCAAGAATGTCCATGAGCGTCTTCCACAAGTAACTCATAAATTTGACCTCACGATCTGAGACAATGGTTCTTGGGACACCATGAACACTTACAATTTCCTTGAATTTTTTTTCCACATGTGAAGCATCATTGGTATTATGGCACATAATGAAATGTGCCATTTTCAAGAAGCCAAAAACTGCTAACTGTTCATAATGAAATCCATTACATGCCATCCAAACTTAGAACTTTGATATGGATTACCAGCTTTGGGATGATTCTAGCAATTTCCTCATCTCAAAGATATGGATCCTCAACCTATTTTGCATAAATAATTCATCTGGTCTATGTTGTTGGAGTTCTGCATGACGCCTTAATCCCACCTCTGTGTCAAAGGAATAGCCTTTTCTTATTTTCTTTATTGTTCATGGGAACACGTAAATTAGCAATCGAAATTTAGCTATGGCTGTCCCTGAAACTTTTGCGGCATTTCCAGTGGGCATTTGCACTATGTATGAGTGATCCCTCACTATATGGATACCTTAGATGTGTGCCTACAAAATGACCAGGGAATAGACTGATCGAGACGAGGTGCCTCACAAACACAGATGATTATTCTTCCGCACTAGTAGCAAACGTAGTCGTTGTAGTTTTGCCAGCACCACCCACCTGTGATGGCATGGATAAAGAAGCATCATATTTCCTAGGAAGATGAACTGACTTCTAGATTAGTGGGACTGAGAAGCGGACGTAGAAAGCCTTTTCTCTCGGTAGGTCAGTAAGTATATCCTTCCCTACCCTACCAGCATGAAATGACAGATGGTGGAGCTGGCCGATGTCTTTAGCAAAAAATAATGGTTTATTGGGCAGTGAGGGTCTTTCCAATAGAATCAGCCCGAAGGGAGGAAGGAAATGTATCCGCTTTAAAAGCGCTCATCCCCTGCTTGTGTCTTTTGCCATGCTATCCTCATTCTCAAAAGGGTGGGTTAGAGTGAGCACTGGCAGAGCACAATGTTGGTGAAACAGTCCGGGATACTCGCCGCTTCAGTGTTCGAGCAAGGGATGTTGCCCTAAAGAGGAGAAAACCTTTGCTGACACAGAAGCAGACGAAAAAAATCCGACAAAGATGTTCATAGAAATTTCTTCAACTATGCCTGAGGCTCAAGAGGCCTTGTTGGGGTTGGAAATCCAATAATCCGAGGTGGAATGATTTGGTTCTATTCAAATAAATGCATCAAATTCATTTTAATTCAAAGCAAAAGTATACCGCATAGAAGAGGGCCTCTCATGAAAATGAGAGAACCGTGAAATCATGTCCCAAAAGGAGGTACTAGTTCTCCCACAAAGAGAAAGTTCCTTATCCAAAAATTAGTGAGTTAGGGCTTCACAAGTGATTCCTCAAGGGGAGCAACCACACAAAGTATAGGCAAGAAACCATCCTTCCTTGTAGCCTCCTATGGGTATTTTACTTCCACCAACTTCCGAGTAAAAAAGGTTAGTGGAAACATCACCATTCAAAAGAATGAGCACCTGTCATGCACGGAAGTTTTTGCTGGCGGTCTGATTTCATAGAGGACCAAGAACCTCCAATTCCCCTCCTATTGATCCCGGTATGGAAACTGAAGTTACCTGAACCGAGCACTTACCATAGACAGGAGAACCTGAGTGAAACTAGATAAGAGTTCGCTTTTGAAATATGACAATGGCAAGTCTCAATCAATTGTCATTAGATCAATAGTAAATAGGAGATTGCTTTGCGTATCGCAGATCAAGCACACAACAGAATGCTCGAACTACACTCTACTAGCATCAGGCTTATGGTCCATCCAAGGACAAAGCTGTAATCAGCGCCTTTCTCAGATCTTTAGATAGACAGAATTCGTCATACATGCTTAGCCATCTCGCCCGAGGGACCCTTCTCTATAGTCGTTCCGGCTAACCAAGGCATGATGAACCACAAGTATAGGGGGTGTATCGTAGTACTTTCGATAAATAGGAGTGTCAATCCCAACGAGGAGGAGAAGGTGTTGACTAGTGGTTTGGATCAGGAATTATCTGTAAATACTTAGCAAACGGATTTTTAGGGGTTTTTGATAATGCAAAGAAATAAAGTGCGAGCAAATAAAAGAAAATAATAATAATTTCAGCAAGTGGCCCAATCCTTTCTTCAGCAAAGGACAAGCTGGTTGTATTACTTATGAGGACCAAACGTTCTCTAGGACACATGGGAATACTGTCAAGTTCTTTCGCTTCATATAGTTGATTCATCTTCTTTGGTTGGGTAAGTGTTGTGTGGGTGAACCTATGCTTGGACTAATACATACTTGTGATTATATCCCTTGCAATCATCCACAACAAAAGAAAGTAATTAAGATAAAAACCTAACCACAACATTAAACTCTGAGATCCTACACTCCCTTATGCAAAGGTTTCCTAATGGGGGTTCAGGTTTCTTTCACTCCGGCAACCCCACAATTAATAGCCAAATACACAATGCATTCCCCTAGGACCATAAATGGTGAAGGATCATGTAGTCGACATTCACATGACACCACTAGAAGAATAACACCACAACTTAAATATCAAACCATTGAATATTACTTCAACACAACTCCACTACTAACAACATGACTTCTCCCATGTCCTCAAGAACTAAACGAATCTACTCATGAGACATCATATGGATCAAGATCAAAGATGATATAATGATAAGTAACAATCTAAACATGAACAATAATTCAATGCTTCCACTCAAAAGCATCAACTACAAAAGTAATCAACACCGGGAATGTTTCCCCTAAGAACTATGCAAGATTCAACCCAATTGTTATAGCGGGATGGAGTGCTGGTGATGGTGCTGGTGGAGATGATGGTGAATATGATGATGGTCCCAATGAATTCTATCTTGATGACGGTGTTGATGGAGACGATCTCCCCTCTCTGGGAAGGAATTTCCCCGGCAGAATTCTGCCTACCAGAGAGCTCTTTCTCTCTCTGTAGTTTCCGCCCTGCAGAGGCGGCTGACTCTTTCTGTGGTTGCCCCCTGAGTCTTGGGGTTTCAGGGGGTGATATAGGCGAAAGGGCGACGCCAGAGGTGGGCCAGGGTGGCCACACCACCTGGTGGCACAGCCTAGGTGGGGTTCGTGCCAGGGGGTGGTGTTGGCCCCCTGTGGCCCATCTCCACTTCCCCTTCTGGTTTCCTTCATCTTCTGGAAAAATAGGGATTTCATATATTTTCTGGAATTTTCTGATCTTCGCGAATATTGCATCTGGACATCGCTTTTTCCATCAGAATCCTAACTCCGTTAGTTCATCCTCCAAAAGTCATCCAACATGCAAAATAGTTGAAATAACATAAGTATCACATCTTAATATGAAATATATCAATGAATAACATCAAATTCTGATATAAAATAGTGATGCAAAATGGACGTATCAAGTCCCCCCAAGATTAGACCTTGCTTGTCCTCAAGTGAAAGCTAAACTCACTAAACATGTCCTCATTTTATGGAGTGAAGTGTCGACAAAAAGAATGTGGACAAGAAGCATCACATTTATTAATACACAAGTCATAATAGAAAACAACTCACCATTATATAACTTATCTTGCAACGAGTATGTGAGTCACAATAGAGATACATAAATAAAATCATAATTGGTAATGGCAAACTTTGTTCTTGGTCACAGAATAGTTGAAAAATCATACTTAGTTTTCAAGCAAAGCTTTTATAATGAAGTTTATAAAGCAGGAATATTTTGTTCAAACATAAAGGTCTTTTAACAACGATAACTTTCAAAGTAATATTCATTCAGATAAGAGCAATGTGTAAAACAAGGAAGATAAGAAACAAGATTGAATAAATCATCATATGAATGATTGAATCACAACAACTCAAATGCTTGTAGGAGATAGAAAGGAATAGGTTTACTGTCTGAACTAAGAAGCAAGGATTTCAAGTTTCATAAAGATCTTCCAAAAGATTATGGTACTTACTAGCTTTGAGCTCTCATTACCCCTATCATAAGCATCTTAAGGTGATTAAGGTTAAAGTGAACAAACATGAAGTATATGCTTGACAAATCAATAAGTTGGCAATCTCTTGTCCCTTTAGTACGAGGGCCATTCCTCATGCTACTCAACTTTAGTCACAAGCAAGTTCTTGTCATTGTAAGTATATGTGTATCATAGAGAACCGCCAACGGGGTACCCATTGCCCCATGACACAGGAGCTATCCCATATCAAAATGACAAGGCAACAAACAATGAGCATCTCAACGATCTTTTTTATTTTCTATTTACATAGGTTTTTATTGAGGATGATTCATAGATTGCTAGCCGCACAGGTGTTTATCTAACACATATACAATACTCCATGGACTTACAAGATCCCCTTTTATTTCACACCGCCGACATCCGCAAAACAAATCATCATATCAACTGGATTATATGTATAGGTGTTGAAAGCGTTCTCCATGACAGCATGGTTCTCCTAATTCCCAACTTATAAGTGCAAGCATATACAACATATATGACACAATGGTTCAATTTTATTAAGGGCGGGAAAAATAAGGTGTGCCATCAAGTTTGTGAGAGCTTTACTAACCACTTTTCACATAATAAAAGAATTTTTAATTTGGAAGATAGATAAAACTTGAGAATTTACTTGGAATGGCAATAATGCTAATAGGTAGATATGGTGGACACAAATGGCATAGGTTTTAGTTCAAGGATTGGATGCATGAGAAGCATTCCCTCTCAGTATAGGTTTTTGGCTAGAAAGGCCGGGTAGCAAGCATAAGAGTTGAAGGAAACAAGCAAACATACAAGTGATAGAAACAATCAGGCAATCTTCCTTGAAAACAAAAAATATCTTAACTAAAGAATACTAATCTTATGAGCCAATCAAGAAAGAAAAAAAATAATATAATATCTATAAGTACTTTTCTCTTTTTCCTTTCAATACACAAAAAGTGTTGCTATTGACCAAAGCTAGGTTTGCCAAAACCAACTGAATTTACTTGATCCTCCCAAAGTGATGCCAATACTAACAACAAGATCAATCATATAACAGAAATTGCAAACTAAAATAAGTTGTGCAAAAAGTAAATGATGAAACTTCTCATTAATACTCCATAAGGGCACTCACACCAAGGGATACATACATAACCAACCAGAGGAGAGATACTTCCACAATGCAAACCATCCTATATGATAAATTCTCTATTCAAGATATGACTTTACTAAAAAGGTAAAAAAGATGAAAGATAATGATGTGATATTGTGGCACTCCCCCAAACTTGGAAAAGTTCCAAGGGGATGCCAAAACCTGATGACAAATTACTCCTTCGGCGGTGGTGGTGTTTCCTTGTCATCATCATACTGCCAAGGTAAAGGCTCCCCATCAACAAAGGATGTCTTGGTTTCCAATATCCTAAAACTAGTAGCAGAACTTATGCATTTAAACCTAGCCTCATACTCATAGTTTTGAATTTTCTTGTAATTGGTTGGTGGTCTGTTGGAGCGAGAGGATATCATCCCGAAGCTTGGCAGTCTCCTTCTTGTGTTCGGCGATGAGTTCTAAACTTATCTTATGGATGACGTCCACTTCGCGTTCCGCCATCTTCTTATACCTAAAAACTTCTTGCTCCAATGCTTCCAGACTGACTTCTCCTTTAGGGCCTTGAACTTCTTTTATATGTACCTTCCCATCCTTGAGTAACAACTACTTGGGGTGAATCTTCAACTCATACATGTACGGGTTGATGATGTCCGCGGAGGAATTCTCCTTGGGTGATCCAGAGGAAGACATTGTGGCTCCAAAAATGAGAATCTGCCTGATAGAAACAGATCAAAACAAAAACACGAAGAGAACACGATAAACAGACCTCGGGGGGTTCAGGGGGTTATATATTATGAAGTTTTACGACAAAAGGAACATACTGGGTGAAAACAGGACGGAGATGGGCTCCGTGTTTGTTAGACCCCCTGGTGGAGCGGCCAGGTGGTCCCGCGCCACGGGGTGGTGTGACCGACCCGGGATCCGTTCCCTTCCCTCTTTCGACTCATTATCTTCCATGTGGAATAAAAACTGCAAAAATATAAATTGGAAATTTTTTCGTGAACCTTTTCTTCCTAGAACTGTTACCTATTCAAAAACGGGCTCTGTAGATTCCTGAATTTGGTCTTCAATAAATTCTTCTGGAGTCACCACTTGAATAATATCACATCTTCATTATAAGAATCTCCAGAAATATAATGTTTGAGCCCTGGACCATTCTTCATCTCTTTACATCATTCTCTCCCAACATTTGAAAATATCTTTCATACAAAGCTTCACACAATCTTCATTAGCAACATTAGTTTATGCAAGATAAAGAACCCTTGGGTTAAATTTCAACTAAAGTCCATGAAAACATAAGCTATTTTAGCAACTCCTTTCAAAAGGAAGTCGATTTAAGAGGCAAATGCAAATAATGGCAGAAATTTGTCAAAATAGACCAGCAGGTAAAGATTGATTTTTTCGAAAATCTTCTGTTGCTCAAAAATCTGTTCCGAGACAGCAACTTCCCACAACTCACCTACTTCTCAAAAGAGGCTAATATTCACACAAAAAGCAAAAAAAAGATAAGGAGAGGTTATTATAGAGTTAATAACTTCTAATACTCAAAGAAACAAAAAAAGAAAGCAAAATAAAATGGGTTGTCTCCCAAAAGCTCTTTCTTTATATCCATTAAGATGGGCATGATAATTTCAATGATGCTCACATAGGAGATATGGATTTGAAGTGAAAGAGAGCATCAAGAAGCAAATATCCAACACATTTAAGTCTAACCAACTTCCTATGCCAAGTAATTTTGTAAGAAAACAAATTATTGAAACAAGTGGCTACTAGCATAGGAAGACAAAACAAGTGCAACTTCAAAACTTTCAACATAAAGTGGGGAAACTTAACATTATTGAGATGCATAAAACCATGTTTCCCTCTCTCATAATAACTTTTAGTAGCACTATGAATAAAGTTAACAATATAACTGTCACAAGAAACATTCTTATCATCAGAATGAGCATACTTAAAATCATCAAACAGAGGTTTAAGGTCAAAAACTGGATCAATAGAAGCAAGTTGTTCAACTCTAAAATCCTCATTAGGCAATTCATTTTCATAAGGAGCTTTACAAAATTTCAAAAAATTAAACTCATAAGATTCTCCATCAAACTTAGTTAAAATTTCTCCTTCTTACAATCTATAATATCTCCACAAGTGTTCAGGAAAGGTCTACCAAACATGATAGGACAAGTTTTAATAGCTGCTGAACCAAGTACTAGAAAATCAGCAGGATATTTAATCTTACCATAAAGAACTTCTACATCTCTTACAATATCAATTGGGTAGATGGTTTCTCTATTATCAAGGTGAATAACCACATCAATGTCTTCAAGTTCATAAGGACCGATTTCATGCATAATTTGTTTATAAAGCTCATAAGGAATATCACTAAAACTTGCACCAATATCGCATAAACCATAATAGCAATGATCACCAATTCTAACAGAAAGCACAAGGACACTATCTCTCCTAGTTTTACTAGGATGTGAGATAATATTAGAAGCACCTTCACAAAAGATAATGTTCCCAACTTCTACATTTTTAGTGACAAGGTCTTTCACAATTGCTACCGCGGGTTCAATATTTATTTGTCATCCGGTTCTACATATTTCTTTGTACTTTTGTTAACCACATTAGCTATAGTAGAATGTTCCTTTACCTTAGCAGGGAAAGGTATTTTATCAAACTAAGGTTTAGGCAAAATGCGATCAACAGTACAAATTTCAGTATTTCTAGCAGGAACACACTTAACAATATCTTTATATGCTGCATGGTACTTGTTCCACTCCTTTTTGGGAATTTCGATGTAAGAGACAAAGGCCTTAAAACAATTTGCATGAACTTTAGAATCAAGACCATACTCAGTACTAATATTATGAAAGTCATCAGTTCCCACAAAAGATTTAATACATTCATAATCATAATTTATACCTGACTTTCTTCCTTTTTCATTTTACCAGGCTTCAGTATTATCTTGAATACGGTCTAGAAGATCCCATTTAGCTTATTCTTTCATACGTGTGAATGATCCAGCACAAGAAGCATCTAATAAATCTTTATCATGAAGAGAAAGCCTTGCATAAAAGTTAAAAATAATAATAATAATATTAGGGAGATCATGAATAGGACATTTGAGCATTAGTAACTTCAATCTCCCCTGTCACATCCCAAGATTTTCCAAATCTTGTAATGTGAAAATAAAATAAACAAAATAAATTTTTGTTGAAAATCAGGGTGAAAAGAAACTTTTGTTTCTAAAAGGAGACTTAAAATCCCATCTTGAACAAACTTTGGCTAAAGTTTGAATTCAACAAAAATCCAAATCAAGGGAAATGCATTCCTCAATGAATGTATCTGGAAATTTGAACATTTGGAAAGAAATCCAAAACCCTAAACCCTAATGGAAGGAAATCATTTTCCAAAGTATCTCCAAATCCATGGATTTGATCCATACCAATTTGATCAACAAATAATCACAAAGGATCAAGAAAGACCTTAGAGATTAGTTTCACTTAGTTTGGAACCATAGACAAAATCTTGTGAATATAATAAGATAAGGAAATTGAATTTCCAAAGCTAATAAAGCCCTTACCAAAAGCCATACCCTATGGTGAACAAATAATCCTAAAGGGATTTATTTGGATAAACACTTATCAAAGGAAAATAAATTGTTTTGGAAATACAAATTTAGATCTTTTAATAAGAGACTTTGGTTTCAAATGAAAAGATAAGCCAAATTAATTTTGGCCAAACTTTTGTAAATAAAATATTTTGTTTTGATAAAATGAATAAAGGTTTATTTAAATAAAATAATAAGGATTTAAATATCCAATTTTATTTAAGTAAAAGCTTTTCCCATTTTAAATAAAAACCAAGTATTTTATTACTACTTTGAAATCTTTTATTAAAAGGTTTTTGCTTTGATTAAAATGAGTAAAGAATTATTTAAATAAAATAATAAGGATTTAAATATCCAATTTTATTTAAATAAAAGGCTTTCCCATTTTAATTAAACACCAAAACTTATTTATTTAAATAAGTTTCCAAGTATTCCTTTATTTTCAAATTAAACCTTGGTTTGGTTTTGAAAATAATTGGATTCCAAATGGAAATTTTATTTAAAATAAATCAAACACTATTAATAAATCAAAGATCCATTTTATTTAAATTATTAAATGGATCCTAAAATAAATAAAAATAATATTTCATTTTGAGATTTGGATTATGTTGCCAAACAGAACCAAATTCAAATGAAAAAGTTTGCTGTTTGAATTGTTTGAGTGTTGTTTGAATTGTGTGAATATTTGTTTGAAATTGAAAACAGAAAAGAAATAGAAAAAGGAAAAATAAAGCAGACAGAAAAAAAATAAGAAAACAGACCAGCCCAGCCCAACCCACTAAGGCCCGGCCCAGTATCCCTTCCCCGCAGAGAAAACGGTTGACACCGATTAACTGACCTGTTTAGTCCCTGACCGGTGGACCCAACTCCCTTTCCTCCTCTAACGCTGACAAGACGGCCCCACTTCACTGTTCTTCCTCCTCACCCGCCACTGACCGAGCCTCCCCTCTCGCTGCCGTTGCTGTCTTTGAATGCCGAGATCAATTCGCGTTAACCACGGACTTTACTCCCCCTGCGACGACGCCTACTTAAACGCCTTCCTCTCCTCTGTCATTTCCTCCAGACCTCCCACCTCGACTCGCCCCCAGGCCGCCTCAATTTCTCCCCGAGCCACCTCTGTCCGACGATGTTCCGGTAATGATTCCGGCGAAACCAGACCTCCCTTTGCCACATTGACCACGCACACATAGTCCACACTCACTGGCGCTTCTGTCCGTGCCCTCCGTTCAGACGCGGGTACCCTGTAACCTCGTCTTCGACAACGACCACCGTCGCCACCGTCTGCCTCTTTCTCCGACGAGCCCCACAGGTAGATTCCGGTCGCCCCTCTTCTCCTCGTTCACGCACGTATCATCTCCGTGACCTCCCGTACCTAACCCTGCCCTCGGGCTGTCCTCTCTTGATCTGTAGCACCGTCTTCGACTACGGACAGAGCCGTCCATCGCCGTCCTCTACTCCGGCGAGAAATCCCTGACAGCATCGTGCGCCCCTCGTCGAGCCATCAACACGTAGAGCTTCACCGTAACCTCCTGAGCCTGGTGAGCATCTCCTCTCTCTCCCTCGCTTTCTGTATCGCTGGCACCGTCATCGACCAACGACTCCGCCGCCCGTCGCCGCCGCCAGCGCCGCTGCTTAGTGGTCAAACGCCTAGCTACCGTTAGATGCAGATCCATCGGCTACGATAGTTTCACTTAACGCCGAAGAGGTACGCTACCTAAGCCGCACAATCTAACTTAGATCCAACGCCCCGCAGCACTCGATCCGGCCGAACCGGTATCGACCAGTAAGAACACGCCGCGTGGCCAGTATTAGATCTGAATTAGAATTTGAAAACAGAAACTTTTGCAAACTTCAAACCTTTGTATCTTTTGATCCACACGTCCAAGTTTTACAAATTTGATGTCGTTGGAATCAGCAAGACAAGCCCTAACCAACCCTGCCCTTAGTTTAGCAAATAGTATCTGTTAACTTGTTTAACTTTGCAGATTCTTTTGTATGCTTGCTAACATTAGAAAAATCATTTAAAAATGATATTTAGGTTAAAACCTTTGCCAATTAGTTTGTTGTGACCTTGCTGACCATAGGAACCAACCCATAGTTTGGAAAGTGATTTTGGAAAAGAATAGAATGGATTCATTAGTTTAGTCCATTTCTAGCTAACTAAAACTATACTATTTGTTTTGTTTATGAAAATGCTTTCATAAAGAAAACCTTGAGAAAATGTTTGGACCAAACCTACTGAACAAAAGCACCAAGTTTTGCAATAGCAACTCATTTGGTGAACCCTAGTAGACATATTTCTTCACCACATAAAATGACCAAATAGATGCCTTGTTTTGAAATTGGTTTTTGAGGTGAAACCTTTTGCTAACAACTTTGCCACTTTGGTAAATGACCAATTTGGATCTTACAAAGTTTAGGAATCTAATAGAAACCCTTTTGCAAATGACTTTTGCCATTTTGGTAAAATGACCAATTTGGAACTTACAAAGTTTAGAAGCCTAGTGAGGACCATCCCTACATTAGAACCAACCTTTGCATGCCTATGCAAGACTTTGCCACTTTACAAAATGACCATTAGGTGTACCCCAAATGTCTATGACCCACTAGGAACCACTTTTGCAAACAAAGCAAAGCTTGGCATGCTTGCATGCATTTCTTTGACTTTGTTATTTTATGTGTGTGTTGTTTTGCTTGATTGGTAGATTGAGTTTGTGCCTTGCTGGATTGATTGTAGTGACTTGAAGAGTGTGAGTGTTGCAAGGACAAGGTGAACTTATACCCTCTACCAAAAGGCAAGTGATGCTTCATATCATTATCCCATTATTTTCATTATGCATTAGTGTTTTTGCCAAGTAAAATCTTGCATGGTTTTTATTTTGCTAAGTATAGACCTTGCTATAGGAAATCTAGTAGAAGAATCCTTAGTAGGATTTTCCTAAGTTAAGAATCCTATTACTACCAAGCTTAGCCTAGCTAATAGAAAACTTGGGTGGGATATATATTCACACTATGAAAAATATTCTAAGTCTTTGGACTTGTGTTTTATTTTAACAAAACAACTAAGCTAATGAAACACCTGGGTGGAATGGAAGGAATGGTTTATGTTGAGTGGTTCACAAGGCCATGGGACTTGGCTTGTGTATCTCACTTGTGGATGGCCACCCAGGAAACAAAGAGATTTAAGATGTCAAATGTTGAGAAACTTCAAGTGCAACCACTTGGCATTATGGGCTCTGCCATGATCTTAGGATCTTTGGAACTTAGTCTTTTGGACAGTGGGTGGTAGTGATTGATAGGTTGGAGCGTCCATTTGACTAAGGAAAGGCTACTGAAGGATCATTCTTGGGAAACCAAGACTTGTGGGAAAGTGCACCACCTCTGCAGAGTGTAAAACCTAAGTACTTAGCCATGTCCCTGGTAAAGGACAATTTGAGCATCAAGACATGGAAGCAATCAAGAATCTCATCATTCCAATTTCTAAATTAAAACTTGTGGGTGAACAAGGGTTGTGTGAAATCTTAAATCTTTGATTGATAGATGCCCTGAGTGGATCTTCAGTCTCTGATTGGTAGATGCCCAGAGTGGATCTTCAGTCTTTGATTGATAGATGCCTTGGAATTTGTTTTTGCCAAACAAAACTTATTTTCAAATGATAGGGAAAAATCTATTTTGAGCAATGCAAAGCCTCAACTCCACTTAGCCAAATGCATATAGATGATAGACTCCACTATACTACCAAAGTATCACTTGCCAATACAATTCAAATGTATTGACCCTTGTGGCTGTAACTTATTATGTTGCAGGTTTGATTGTTTTAGTGAAGATTGATTGATTAGGATTACAAAGTCTACAACCAACATGTCTGCCTGTGGCACTTTGAAGATGAAGGACCCATGCTTATAGTTATTCCACTGCAATGTAATGTAAATAGCCAATGAGCTATGTTTGATGTAATAAAATTATGTTATTCCTGGTTATAAAGTTGTATTATGACCTTTGTTTCTCGATATTACATCTGAACTGTGGATGCTAGCTATTGATCCAGGGACTAGCATTGTAAACACAGGGGACTCAATCTTATTTAAGGTTGGGGACGCTACAGAATGGTATCAGAGCATTGTGTTGCCTGTAGGATTTGTAACCCTAGGATTGGACAAAAACCCTTAGACAATAGGAGTTGTCTTATTACAAAACTTATTTACAAAAACAATCTTGTAAACTCTTTCCTCAACCATTTTGGTTTCAACTCTACTTCTCTTCTATTTCAAACTTGATGGAAAAGCCTACCCCATGACCAAAGACTTCATCATGAGCAAAGGACTTCAACAACTCTAATGACTTCAACTTCTTCAACTCCAATGACTTCAGCATTTTCAACATGTACACCAAGGACTTCAACTTGGATGTCACTAAAGAATACAAGTCTTGAGTAACATTTCATTTGAAGACTAAGGAAAAACAACTTAGAAGGAGCCATCAACATCTTGAAGTATTTGTGACCAAGAGACAAGAATTCTCCAAGGATACAAAGATCTCAATCAAGAAGAATCAACCAAGAAGAATGGAAAGATCACAAGTAAACCATGTAGATGGACCACCATATTTTAGTTAAGTCAAACCCACCAACTTATGTGGTGTAACAAAAATATTTTGATGCCTAAGTATGTGCTTGAAACTGTTGTTTGAGTGGAGTGTTTGTTTGAGATTGCTTGCACATTGCTTGTGTGAATTGTGATGTGTGTGAATAGAAATATCACCTTAGAAAAACCTTTTGCCTATTCTAATCCCCTATCCAACCCCAAACAGATGACTTCTCCAAGAGACTCCAACATCAAGGATGGTGACAACAACAACAACCAAGAGGAAAGCATGAGAGAACTCATAGCAACTCAACACCAATTGAGCCAACTAACAACTCAGCTTTTAGCCAACAACAATGGACTAGACCCTACCTTACAAAGGATTTTGAAACTTCAATCCCAATTGATGCAAGGATTGGTTACTCAAATGATCAACATAGGAGGAAACCAAGTTATTCTAGAAGGAACCCAAGTTAGCATTATCTATGAAGCCAAGGATCATGCACCCAATGAAGATCAATGCCCCAAGAAGAGAGGAAGATCTCCCATTCATGAAGAACAAGAACTAGAAGAACCCCTAGCTTTAGAGAAACCCAAGAAGAAGAAGAAATACCTCAACACTAGTAAGAAGGATATTACACAAGTACCATGTTTCAAATGCAAAGAGATGGGACATTATGCCAACGAATGCCCAGAAAAGAAGATGGACCAAATAAACAAACAAGAGGCAATGACACCAAAGGAAAAGAAAGATATCAGCCAATTGATATGTTACAATTGCAAGAACCCAGGGCACTATGCAAGCAACTGTCCAGAAAAGATGAAGAACAAGTTGATCAAGCCTATGGAGAAACCCAACCTTATCCCATGAGTCAAGCATGGAAATAAAGGACACAATGCAGAAGTTTTCCTCAAGATTCCAAGCAATCCAAGATGTAGTTTAGTTGGAAAAATTTTAAGGGTGGTAGTACCCTAGTTGTTTTGAACCTGCTTGTAACCCTAGCCTCCCCAAATCTCGGGACGAGATTTCTTTTAAAGTGGTAGCTGTCACATCCCAAGATTTTCCAAATCTTGTAATGTGAAAATAAAATAAACAAAATAAATTTTTGTTGAAAATCAGGGTGAAAAGAAACTTTTGTTTCTAAAAGGAGACTTAAAATCCCATCTTGAACAAACTTTGGCTAAAGTTTGAATTCAACAAAAATCCAAATCAAGGGAAATGCATTCCTCAATGAATGTATCTAGAAATTTGAACATTTGGAAAGAAATCCAAAACCCTAAACCCTAATGGAAGGAAATCATTTTCCAAAGTATCTCCAAATCCATGGATTTGATCCATACCAATTTGATCAACAAATAATCACAAAGGATCAAGAAAGACCTTAGAGATTAGTTTCACTTAGTTTGGAACCATAGACAAAATCTTGTGAATATAATAAGATAAGGAAATTGAATTTCCAAAGCTAATAAAGCCCTTACCAAAAGCCATACCCTATGGTGAACAAATAATCCTAAAGGGATTTATTTGGATAAACACTTATCAAAGGAAAATAAATTGTTTTGGAAATACAAATTTAGATCTTTTAATAAGAGACTTTGGTTTCAAATGAAAAGATAAGCCAAATTAATTTTGGCCAAACTTTTGTAAATAAAATATTTTGTTTTGATAAAATGAATAAAGGTTTATTTAAATAAAATAATAAGGATTTAAATATCCAATTTTATTTAAGTAAAAGCTTTTCCCATTTTAAATAAACACCAAGTATTTTATTACTACTTTGAAATCTTTTATTAAAAGGTTTTTGCTTTGATTAAAATGAGTAAAGAATTATTTAAATAAAATAATAAGGATTTAAATATCCAATTTTATTTAAATAAAAGGCTTTCCCATTTTAATTAAACACCAAAACTTATTTATTTAAATAAGTTTCCAAGTATTCCTTTATTTTTCAAATTAAACCTTCTGGTTTGGTTTTGAAAATAATTGGATTCCAAATGGAAATTTTTATTTAAATAAATCAAACACTATTAATAAATCAAAGATCCATTTTATTTAATTATTAAATGGATCCTAAAATAAATAAAAATAATATTTCATTTTGAGATTTGGATTATGTTGCCAAACAGAACCAAATTCAAATGAAAAAGTTTGCTGTTTGAATTGTTTGAGTGTTGTTTGAATTGTGTGAATATTTGTTTGAAATTGAAAACAGAAAAAGAAATAGAAAAAGGAAAAATAAAGCAGACAGAAAAAAAATAAGAAAACAGACCAGCCCAGCCCAGCAACCCACTAAGGCCCAGCGGCCCAGTATCCCTTCCCCGCAGAGAAAACGGTTGACACCGATTAACTGACCCGTTTAGTCCCTGACCGGTGGACCCAACTCCCTTTCCTCCTCTAACGCTGACAAGACGGCCCCACTTCACTGTTCTTCCTCCTCACCCGCCACTGACCGAGCCTCCCCTCTCGCTGCCGTTGCTGTCTTTGAATGCCGAGATCAATTCGCGTTAACCACGGACTTTACTCCCCCTGCGACGACGCCTACTTAAACGCCTTCCTCTCCTCTGTCATTTCCTCCAGACCTCCCACCTCGACTCGCCCCCAGGCCGCCTCAATTTCTCCCCGAGCCACCTCTGTCCGACGATGTTCCGGTAATGATTCCGGCGAAACCAGACCTCCCTTTGCCACATTGACCACGCACACATAGTCCACACTCACTGGCGCTTCTGTCCGTGCCCTCCGTTCAGACGCGGGTACCCTGTAACCTCGTCTTCGACAACGACCACCGTCGCTACCGTCTGCCTCTTTCTCCGACGAGCCCCACAGGTAGATTCCGGTCGCCCCTCTTCTCCTCGTTCACGCACGTATCATCTCCGTGACCTCCCGTACCTAACCCTGCCCTCGGGCTGTCCTCTCTTGATCTGTAGCACCGTCTTCGACTACGGACAGAGCTGTCCATCGCCATCCTCTACTCCGGCGAGAAATCCCTGACAGCATCGTGCGCCCCTCGTCGAGCCATCAACACGTAGAGCTTCACCGTAACCTCCTGAGCCTGGTGAGCATCTCCTCTCTCTCCCTCGCTTTCTGTATCGCCGGCACCGTCATCGACCAACGACTCCGCCGCCCGTCGCCGCCGCCAGCGCCGCTGCTTAGTGGTCAAACGCCTAGCTACCGTTAGATACAGATCCATCGGCTATGATAGTTTCACTTAACGCCGAAGAGGTACGCTACCTAAGCCGCACGATCTAACTTAGATCCAACGCCCCGCAGCACTCGATCCGGCCGAACCGGTATCGACCGATGAAACACCGGCGTGGCCAGTATTAGATCTGAATTAGAATTTGAAAACAGAAACTTTTGCAAACTTCAAACCTTTGTATCTTTTGATCCACACGTCCAAGTTTTACAAATTTGATGTCGTTGGAATCAGCAAGACAAGCCCTAACCAACCCTGCCCTTAGTTTAGCAAATAGTATCTGTTAACTTGTTTAACTTTGCAGATTCTTTTGTATGCTTGCTAACATTAGAAAAATCATTTAAAAATGATATTTAGGTTAAAACCTTTGCCAATTAGTTTGTTGTGACCTTGCTGACCATAGGAACCAACCCATAGTTTGGAAAGTGATTTTGGAAAAGAATAGAATGGATTCATTAGTTTAGTCCATTTCTAGCTAACTAAAACTATACTATTTGTTTTGTTTATGAAAATGCTTTCATAAAGAAAACCTTGAGAAAATGTTTGGACCAAACCTACTGACCAAAAGCACCAAGTTTTGCAATAGCAACTCATTTGGTGAACCCTAGTAGACATATTTCTTCACCACATAAAATGACCAAATAGATGCCTTGTTTTGAAATTGGTTTTTGAGGTGAAACCTTTTGCTAACAACTTTGCCACTTTGGTAAATGACCAATTTGGATCTTACAAAGTTTAGGAATCTAATAGAAACCCTTTTGCAAATGACTTTTGCCATTTTGGTAAAATGACCAATTTGGAACTTACAAAGTTTAGAAGCCTAGTGAGGACCATCCCTACATTAGAACCAACCTTTGCATGCCTATGCAAGACTTTGCCACTTTACAAAATGACCATTAGGTGTACCCCAAATGTCTATGACCCACTAGGAACCACTTTTGCAAACAAAGCAAAGCTTGGCATGCTTGCATGCATTTCTTTGACTTTGTTATTTTATGTGTGTGTTGTTTTGCTTGATTGGTAGATTGAGTTTGTGCCTTGCTGGATTGATTGTAGTGACTTGAAGAGTGTGAGTGTTGCAAGGACAAGGAGTGAACTTATACCCTCTACCAAAAAGGCAAGTGATGCTTCATATCATTATCCCATTATTTTCATTATGCATTAGTGTTTTTGCCAAGTAAAATCTTGCATGGTTTTTATTTTGCTAAGTATAGACCTTGCTATAGGAAATCTAGTAGAAGAATCCTTAGTAGGATTTTCCTAAGTTAAGAATCCTATTACTACCAAGCTTAGACTAGCTAATAGAAAACTTGGGTGGGATATATATTCACACTATGAAAAATATTCTAAGTCTTTGGACTTGTGTTTTATTTTAACAAAACAACTAAGCTAATGAAACACCTGGGTGGAATGGAAGGAATGGTTTATGTTGAGTGGTTCACAAGGCCATGGGACTTGGCTTGTGTATCTCACTTGTGGATGGCCACCCAGGAAACAAAGAGATTTAAGATGTCAAATGTTGAGAAACTTCAAGTGCAACCACTTGGCATTATGGGCTCTGCCATGATCTTAGGATGCTGGAACTTAGTCTTTTGGACAGTGGGTGGTAGTGATTGATAGGTTGGAACGCGTCCATTTGACTAAGGAAAGGCTACTGAAGGATCATTCTTGGGAAACCAAGACTTGTGGGGAAAGTGCACCACCTCTGCAGAGTGTAAAACCTAAGTACTTAGCCATGTCCCTGGTAAAGGACAATTTGAGCATCAAGACATGGAAGCAATCAAGAATCTCATCATTCCAATTTCTAAATTAAAACTTGTGGGTGAACAAGGGTTGTGTGAAATCTTAAATCTTTGATTGATAGATGCCCTGAGTGGATCTTCAGTCTCTGATTGGTAGATGCCCAGAGTGGATCTTCAGTCTTTGATTGATAGATGCCTTGGAATTTGTTTTTGCCAAACAAAACTTATTTTCAAATGATAGGGAAAAATCTATTTTGAGCAATGCAAAGCCTCAACTCCACTTAGCCAAATGCATATAGATGATAGACTCCACTATACTACCAAAGTATCACTTGCCAATACAATTCAAATGTATTGACCCTTGTGGCTGTAACTTATTATGTTGCAGGTTTGATTGTTTTAGTGAAGATTGATTGATTAGGATTACAAAGTCTACAACCAACATGTCTGCCTGTGGCACTTTGAAGATGAAGGACCCATGCTTATAGTTATTCCGCTGCAATGTAATGTAAATAGCCAATGAGCTATGTTTGATGTAATAAAATTATGTTATTCCTGGTTATAAAGTTGTATTATGACCTTTGTTTCTCGATATTACATCTGAACTGTGGATGCTAGCTATTGATCCAGGGACTAGCATTGTAAACACAGGGGACTCAATCTTATTTAAGGTTGGGGACGCTACATCCCCCAAGCTTGGGATGTACTCTCTCCATCACGAGGCAAAAATTCATATATTTCAATCCGGTCTTTATGAATATCACTAGGGGGTAGAATTAGAATAAAAGAGAGGTAAAATTTCCTCCCATTCCATAGATTGTCCATTCTTCAATAGCTTAGACCATTCTTCAGCTCTACCTTTCAATGATATAGAGATTACCTTTTTCTTGACTTGTTCCATTGTGTAACCTGCACACTTGAACAACCCACATAATTCATGGATAAAAAGCAAGTGATCACCAGGATGGACAGTTCCATCACCAAAATAATATTTATCCATAACACGATCAAACAAATTTGTAGGTATCTTAAAAGGATCTATTTTAGTAGGTGGTTCAGCTACTACTTCAGCAGTGGTAGTAGTTTTTCTAAATAGGAAACTAAGTGGATTATCCACATTAGAAATAAAGTAACAAACATAGATAAAAACAATACTCACAGTAGAAATTTCCTTTACCAGTTCCACTCTTCAATAGTGCTTCACTCCCTGGCAACGGCGCTAGAAAATAGACTTGATGACCCACAAGTATTCGGGGTGTATCGTAGTACTTTCGATAAATAGGAGTGTCAATCCCAACGAGGAGGAGAAAGGTGTTGACTAGTGGTTTGGATCAGGAATTCTCTATAAATACTTAGCAAACGGATTTTTAGGGTTTTTTGATAATGCAAAGAAATAAAGTGCGAGTAAATAAAAGACAATAATAATAGTTGTAGCAAGTGTCCCAATCCTTTCTTCAGCAAAGGACAAGCCGGTTGTATTACTTATGAGGACCAAACGTTCTCGAGGACACATGGGAATACTGTCAAGTGCTTTCGCTTCATATAGTTGATTAATCTTCTTTGGTTGGGTAAGAGTTATGTGGGTGAACCTATGATAATTTCCTGACCTTATTTGGACTAATACATACTTCTGATTATACCCCTTGCAAGCATCCGCAACTACAAGAAAGTAATTAAGATAAATACCTAACCACGGCATTGAACTCTGAGATCCTACACTCCCTTGTGCAAAGGTTTCCTAACGAGGGTTCAGGTTTCTGTCACTCTGGCAACCCCAAAATTAGTAGCCAAATGCACAATGCATTCCCCTCGGACCATAAATGGTGAAGTATCATGTAGTCGACGTTCACTTGAGACCACTAGAACAATAACACCACAACTTAAATATTAAACCATTGAATATTACTTCAACACAACTCCACTACTAACAACATGACTTCTCCCATGTCCTCAAGAACTAAACGAATCTACTCATGAGACATCATATGGATCAAGATCAAAGATGATATAATGATAAGTAGCAATCTGAACATGAACAATAATTCAATGGTTCCACTCAAAAGCATCAACTACAAAAGTAATCAACACCAGGAAAGTTTTCCCTTAGAACTATGCAAGATTCAACCCAATTGTTACAGCGGGATGGAGTGGTGGTGTTGGTGCTGCTCCGGGAAAGAATTTCCTCGGCAGAATTCTGCCTGTCGGAGAGATCTTTCTCTCTCTATAGTTTCAGCCCTGCAGAGGCAGTGAAAACTTTTGGTGGTCGCTCCCCGAGTCTTAGGGTTTCAGGGGGATGACATAGGCGAAAGGGCGACACCAGAGGTGGGTCAGGGTGTCCACATCACTTGGTGGCCCGACCCAGGGGGCCCGCGCCAGGGGTGGTGTGGGCCCCCTGTGGCCCATCTCCACTTCCCCTTCTGGCTTCCTTCGTCTTCTGGAAAAATAGGGATTTCCATATATTTTTTGGAATTTTCTGATCTTCGCGAATATTGCATCTCGACACCGGTTTTTCCATCAGATCCTGACTCTGGCAGTTCATCCTCCAAAAGTCATCGAACATGCAAAATAGATGAAATAACTTAAGTATCACCTCTTAATATAAAATATATCAATGAATAATAGAAAATTATGATATAAAATAGTGATGCAAAATGGACGTATCAAGGCACGAAAGGAAGCACTCTCGATCAAGACCTAAAAGCACACCCTCGAACTGGCATTCGAGATTCTAGTCCCCAATACAATCTTGCCTTTCACTTTCATAGGAACCCCTTTAAAGTCACTCTTATTGATGGTTAGAATCAGAATTCACACTTTGCTCTAAAATGAGTTCTAGCCAATAGATAGTAGATAGGAGGGCTAAATCCAGGTTAATGTCCCGTTGCTCAATCCATCTATTTTTCTTTCGCTCTAGTGAACTCTGGCAGTTGGAGGAGTGAAAGGAGCACACTTTTCTTATGCAAATAGAAAGTGTGAACAAAGTAGTTAACTTATTGAATCATTAGTCCTCTCATCTTGTTCTTTTTAAGTGTTCTCATCTTTGTTCTTCAAAAAATAAGGGGGAAAGGAAGGTGCGTGCCTCCAGTATAACACAACAAAAGAAAGTCTAATGAAAAATGTAATGACACACATAAATATGTGACTAAATACAATTGCAATTTGTTCACTAAGTTGTATCATAGTAATCATAATGATTTTTATAACTAAACCAAAGAAATGCAAACTCTCTTTCATTTTATTTTTACTATTCATAAGGGAACTGAGAAAAAAAGAGTTTGCTTGGCTGGTACATCAAGAAATATGACATATTGCTTGTTCGGTGTGGTACACATATCTGTAAATGTCAATCAAGTAAGGAAATGCATTCCCACTATTTGAGGAAAAGGTGAAGAATTGCAATTTATTGAGCTTGTAAGGCCCGTTGAAGTCGCAGAGAAATGGTATAAATAGGGATATAAGTAGGCCTTTGGATGTTGCAATAAGGCCTGCTCGCCTTTCCTTTTTGACTTCCTATCGCTCCTATGTAGTGGTCGGCCTTAAAAGGAGTCTTCCAACCATACCATCATGCATGCCTATGTTATAGTGTGTTAAGCTTTGCCAGAAGCAGGCAAGATGATGAAGTAATGCATCGTAGAAAATGATCATTTCGTCCTTGACTTACGATCTCGTGTAGTAAGGCCTCTCCCTACATCAATAAGGGCTTATGCAATCCACTCTTAAACGAGCGTTAGATCTTTTTGAGTGAGCGAGCAAAGCCTTCCAAGAGCTTCCCCTTCTCCCACGCGAGAATTGCATTTCCGCTTCAGCTTCCCCGATTTAGTTGGTTTGGAGGATTAATTGATTAGATACCCAATCTACATAATCTTTCAAAGTCACTGCTTCTACGATGATTGGCATAAAGGCATGATTAATTCCACGAATCTCACTACACTGACCATAGTAAACTCCTTCTCGTTGTACCGATATGGAGGTAAGATTTCAATGACCAGGTACATCATCACATTTGACACCTGAGGAAGGTATAACCCAACTATGATGTACATCAGCGGGTGTTATAATCATACGTAGATGATTTCAACTTCTAATAAACGTGATTGACCCAATTCTGGATCATCTTCTAGAATAATATAACTATCAAAAGTGAGTGACTATTTATCAGAAATGTTATAGTCCGAATACTCATAAGGTTGGGTCAACGCCTGCCTGCCTCCAAACTTGACTTGCAAGTTTTCCCGCAAAAAGTGTGTCAAACACATCTATTCACTCAAAACCACTTTTTTCTTTGAAATAAAAATAAAACCATGCCCCCTATATAAAATAAAAAGAGGGGTTGAAATGTGGTTTTATTTTGGGTTTTGATTTGAAATTTTTTATGCAAGGTAAATATGCTATGATGATATGAATGCAATACATGATTTTGCATTTCATAAAATTTGGGATGTTACAAATCTAACCCCCTTAAGATGAATCTCGTCCTCGAGATTCCGATTGGCTAGCAAATAGGTGAGGGTGATCTTTCCGAAGGTCATATTCTCTTTCCTAAGTTGCTTATTCCTCGGTATGATGATTCCACTGTACTTTGCAGAATTTGATAGTCATAGTACGAGTAACTCTTTCTGCAGTCTCAAGAATCTTGATAGGTTTCTCCCCATAAGTAAGATCACTCTCCAACTGAACCTCTTCTAAACGTATAGTGACCTTCAATGAAGTTTCTTCCATCTCCGGATGACACTTCTTCAACTGACTCACATGAAACACATTGTAAACTGCTGACAGTGATTCAGGCAATTCAATCTCATAAGCCACTTCTCCTTTGCGCCTCAAAATTTTAAATGGTCCAACAAATCTTGGTGCCAACTTTCCTTTGACTCCAAATCTCTTCCCACCATGAAGTGGTGAGACTCTAAGATAAGCTCTATCACCTACCTCATAAGTGACTTCTCTATGCTTTGGATCTGCGTAGCTCTTTTGTCGGGACTGGGCTATCTTCAAACTGTCCTTTACTAATCTGACTTTCTCTTCATCTTCCTTGATCAGTTCTGGTCCGAATAAATTTCTTTCTCCTACCCCATTCCATAGTAATGGCGTGGTACACTTCCTTACATAAAGGAATTCACACGGAGCCATCTCTATGCTTGCTTGATAGATGTTATTGTAAGAGAATTCTGCGTAAGGTAGACTTTCATCCCAACTAGCACCATAGTCTAATGCACAAGATCTCAACCTATCTTCTAAAATCTGATTGGTCCTTTCTGTCTGTCCATCGGTCTGAGGGTGAAAAGCTATGCTGAATTCTAACCTTGTTCCCAATGATTCATGCAGTTGTCGCTAAAAATGCGAAGTGAACTGAGTTCCTCTATCAGATACAATACTCTTAGGTACTCCATGCAGACATACAATCCTGTACATATAGATCTTAGCCAATTTAGCACTTGTATAAGTAGTCTTCACGGGCATGAAATGAGCCACTTTAGTTAGGCGATCTACAACAACCCATATAGAGTCATATACAGACCTGGTCCTTGGCAGTCTGGTGATAAAATCCATACAAATCTTATCCCACTTCCAATCAGGTATAGGTAGTGGTTGCAATAGTCCTGCCGGTTTCTGATGTTCCTCCTTTACTCGACTACACACATCACACAAGGCAATATGTTCCGCAATATCTTTCTTGAGATTGTTCCACCAAAATCTTTCCTTCACATCCATGTACATTTTGGTGTTACCTGGATGAATGGAATATGGTGAATTGTGTGCTTCTTGCAGAATCAATTTCCAAAGCTCCGGATCTTGCAGAATGCAGATACGTTTTCCATACCATAAAGTTCCTTATTCATCTTCATGGAATCATTTAGCCTTCCCTTTACTAATTTTACTCTTAATCTCCTATATTTACTTGTCCAACTTTTGCGCTTCTTTGATCTTATCCAACAATGTTGGTTGAACTTCAAATGACATGAGATATCCTTCAGGCACTATCTCCAATCTTCGCTCTTTGAATTGAGCACACAAATCATCTGGCAATTCTCCTTTAGTGAGGCCATTCACATAAACCTTATGGCTTAAAGCATCTGCTACAACATTTGCTTTGCCGGGATGGTATTGCAAACTCATGTCATAGTCCTTGATGAGCTCTAGCCACCTTCTTTGTCTCATATTGAGTTCCTTCTGGGTGAAAATATATTTCAAACTCTTGTGATCTATGAACACTTCACAACGCTTTCCCAAAAGATAGTGTCTCCATGTTTTAAGTGCACGGACAACAGAGGCTAACTCTAAGTCATGAGTAGGATAATTCGCTTCATGAGTTTTGAGTTGTCTCGAGGCATATGCCACAACTTTTCCTTCTTGCATCAATACTCCACACAATCCTTGGTGAGATGCATCACAATAGACTTGGAAATCCTTCTCCAAATCTGGCAGACATAAGACTGGTGCTGACACTAGTCTCTTCTTCAATTCTTGGAAACTGATTTCACATCCTTTAGTCCAATCAAACTTCTTCTCTTTCTTAAGTAACTCCGTCATCGGCTTAGCTACTTTTGAGAAATTCTCAATGAACCTTCTATAGTATCCTACTAAGCCTAGGAAACTATGAACTTCCTTAACTGACTTGGGATATTCCCACTCAGTTACAGCTGACACCTTTGCGGGATCAACCGCTATAGCATCTCTAGACACAATGTGTCACAGAAATCCAACTTCATTCAACCAGAATTCACACTTACTGAACTTTGCATACAACTTATGCTCCCTGAGTTTCTCAAGTATCAAACGCAAATGTTATTCATGCTCTTCTTTGCTCTTGGAATAGATCAAAATGTCATCAATGAATACGACAACAAACTTGTCAATAAACTCCATGAACACTTTGTTCATCATGTTCATGAAATAAGCTGGTGCATTTGTTAGTCCAAATGGCATTACAGTATACTCATACAATCCATACCTAGTGGTAAAAGCAGTCTTAGGTATGTCTTGCTCTCTAATCTTTAGCTGAAAATAGCCTGATCAAAGATCAATTTTTGAGAATACACGAGCTCCTTCCAGTTGATCAAATAGATTATTGATTCTAGGAAAAGGGTACTTGTTCTTTATAGTCACCTCATTGAGTGAACGGTAATCTATGCATAACATTTGACTTCTATCCTTCTTCTCAACAAACAGAATTGGTGCACCCCATGATGAAGTACTTGGTTGGATAAATCATTTCTGCAACTGTTCTCCAAGTTGTTTCTTGAGTTCTTTCAACTAATCAACTAACATCTTGTAGGGTCTCTTTGCTATTGGTCCAGATCCTGGCAGCAAGTCAATCAAAAACTCCACATCTCTATCTGGTGGCATTCCTGGCAATTCCTTCGGAAACACATCCGGGTACTCCTTCACAACAGGTACACTGTCTATGCTAACCGCCTGAAAAGAATTTAGCGTACTCCCTTTGGATTCAAAGTTAGACTTGAACCTAATCTATTTCTTATCCGAGGTTGTGAGTGTAGTAGTACGATTGGCACAATCTATTACTCCTTCATACTTAGTCACCTAATTCATGCCCAGAATTACATCCAATCCTTGGGAATCTAGGATTATCAGACTAACTGGAAACTTATACTTTCCAAATTCTATCACTAGATCATGACATCCAAAATTTACTATCATCTCTCCACCTGGAGAGCTTACTTTAATAGGACATCCAATAGTTTCAGTTGGAACTCCATTTTTATCAACAAATGCTCTTGATATGAATGAATGCGATGCATCGGTATCAAAAAGAACAAGTGCTGGAAAAGTATTAAGCTTGAACTTACCAGCCACAACATCAGATTCTTCATAGATTTCCAACACATTGATGTGGTTCACTTGACCTTTCTGAAATGGGTTTAGCTTGTTAGCTCCATCAGCCTTCTTTTCTGGGCATTCATTTGCATAGTGCGTAGTTTTCTTGCACTTGAAGCACTCAACCTGACTAATGTCTCTCTTAGCAGGCTAACTTCCATTGACATTCCCACTATTATGGCTCTTGTGTCCACTCTTGTGGTTCTTATATCCACCATTGACATGACTACGGTGGTGCTTGTTATCATGGTGACGGTTACTGTTGTGGTGGCTGTTATACTTCCCATGTTTGTGGGATCCAGAACGTCCACTATCATCACCATGGGAACGCTTGTGTGACGATCCAGAACTATGCTTATCAAAGTAATGTTTCCTCTTCCTATTCTCCACATGTTTCATCTTGCTCTCCATGATGGTGGCTTTGTCACACATTGATTGATAAGTTGGAACATATGAAACTGATAGCTGCATGCACATTTCATCATTCAGTCCTTCAAGTAATTTTTCCTTCCTCTTGGCATCAGTGTCAACATCATCCGGTGCATAGCGTGCCATATTGTTGAACTCCTCAATATATTCTGCCACACTACGGTGACATTGCTTAAGGTTGTGGAACTCTTTCTTCTTCAAACTCATCACTCCTGATCAGATACGAGCAGTGCGGAATCCATCCTCAAATATTTGCCAAGTCACATCTTCAATGGGAGTTGTGATTTGCAAGTTGTCCCACCAAGTGGCTGCTGGTCATTCAAGCAGATGTGCTGCAAATCTGACCTTTTCCTCATTAGTGTAGCCCACAGTGACCAAGTCCTTGTTCACAGAACGTAGCCAGTCATTGGCTACCATAGGATCAGTGGTTCCCGAGAACTTTGCAGGCCTCAACCTCAAAAACCTTGTAAGCATATCAAAGGCTAGTGGGTTGTTTTGATTGTTGTTGCTGTTGTTGTTGTTATTGTTATTGTTGTTGTTGTTATTATTATTGTTTTTGTTCTGATTCTGATTCGCCATGAACTGGGTCACCTTTTGCATCAACTGAGTTTGGGCTGTCATCAGCTGCTGCATCTCATTTCCATTGTTGTTATTGTTGTTTTGGTTGGGATTGGCACGACATGGAGGCATCTATGGTTTCAATAAGGATAAGTAATGATATATAACCCATAGATGCTAACATGCACAATATATCACATAGCAACAATCAAAAATAATCAAGCACAAGATAAACTTAGAGTTTAAACATCGTGAACAACAAGTTTTGGAAAAGTAAACACACTAGCAAATCCATCCACATGTTGGATGATCATTGCGAGTCGATAAATAAAAGGATGATAGATAAATAGATAGTCGAGTAGTTAACACTACTCCTCCATGTCGACCTCCTCGTCCACTAGAGTAAGTCTTGTTGTCTCCATGGCTTTCTTGTACTCTTCCATGTTGGTGGTCAAGGCATCGATCTTCGGCCGAAGGGCTCTCTTCTGCGAGCACAGCCTCTCTATCACTCCCTCCTGAGTCTCTAGATCAAGGTCCTTGAGCTCTGTCTCGGCCCTCATCTCTTTGATGTTCTTGTTCCTATCCTGCACTCTCTTCTCTTGATTCTTCAACCTCTTGTCTTGGCTCTTGAACCTAGCATCCATCTCCTTGATGACCTCACCCTGCTCCGCGAAGGCCTTGTGCTTCTCCCTCAACTAAACATGTAGCTCGTCATTGCTAAGCATGACGTTGGTCCTATCAGTGTCAAGGTGTGCAACGAGGCTCTCTAGGTCCTAAAGATACAGAAACACTGGATCTATAGTCTCTCTAGTGGCATCGTCATATGCTACAGCCTGTCCCTCCTAGTCACGTCTCCCAAATGGGTGGAAGTAGAGGCCCCTGAGCTCGGTGGAGTGACGTCCACAAAGGCGCTCAAGTAGCTCCTGCATGACAACGTTGAGTCCCTTCTCCTTGTCATCATGCATCAACTTGAAGGTGATCTCCTCGGTGGGTGGTTCCGTCTAGCGTCCTGGTTGCGAGACTCTAAATCCCCATAGATCCATCCTCTCGAACTTCGTAAGCTGAAGTCCCTTAATGCTAGGGAGGGGAGACTGAGCACACTAGTGAGCTCCACGATACGAGAACCAAAAAGAGTTCCCTTGAACTCCTCGGCGGTGCTGATAACAAAGCTAGGTATCTATTGCATAGGATAGAGAAAAATTAGAATCAACACAGGTAAAGAGAAAAACATAAGGTAGTGAAATAAAAGCCAATAACATACATAAAACACACAAGTCATGGCATACAATATTCAATCACAAAAACCAAGATTCAAATGACTTAGACAATTTTTTGCCATATTAGGGTTTGCATTTCCTAGTGGTTTCCTTAGTCTAATCCATATTAGGGTCATAATCCTACAGGCAGCACAGTGCTTTGATACCATCTGTAAGACCCCACCATTTAAGGTAAAGGCCCCTGTGATAGCAATGCTAGTCCCTAGATAAAATTTCTTGCATCCAAAATTTAAGATGAAGTACACAGATACAAAGTTCATTATTACATCATCATTCCAGAGATAACATAGTCTTTACAACTCATTAGCTCAATGCTAATACATAGAGTTCATAACACAAAGTAAATAAATAGAAGTCTTCATCTTTATGTGCCACAGGCAAACATGTTGAGTGTAGACTCATAACCCTAATCTCCATCAGAGTTACCTGCAGCATCATAAGTTATAGCCACAGAGGGTCAATACATTTGGAATTGTATTGGCAAGTTATACCATTGTATATAGAAATATCCAATAACTATATGAATTTTGCTAAGTGTAGTTCAGGCTGGTTTGCTCAAAATAAGGTTTTTCTTATTAGTTGAAAACACTAAGTTTTTGTTTGGCAAAAACACCCAAGGAACCACCAATAGACATTGGTGAACCTTTACCCTTGTTCAACCATAAGTTTTAACTTAGAGAAATTGGGATGTGGAGATTCCTTGATTGCTTCAATGTCTTTGATGCTCAAATTGTCCATTGCTGGGGACACGGCTAAGTACTTAGTTTTTACCCTCTCGAGAGGTGGTGCACTTTCCCCACAATACTCGACATGCATCGAGACGAGACTTTTCAGAAGCATTCCCTTAGGCCACCATGGACGCGTTCCATCCTATCAACCCCACCACCAACTATCCATCTGGCTAAGTTCTTGGAACCTAGTTGGACAAGGCAGAGCCCATATGCGATGTGGTTGCACTAGAAGCTTCTCAACACTAAACATCTCAAATCCCTTTGTTCCTGGGTGGCAATCCACAAGTCTGATACACAAGGTAACCATAGACATGGGCCTTGTGTAACCACTCAACATAAACCAACCATACCATTCCACCTAGGTGATTCATTTACATAGTTGTTTTATTAATTAAAAATACAAGTCATAGACTTAGCAATATTTCATAGCATGAATAATCCACCCTTGTATTCTACTAGGTAGGCTAAGCATACTAGTATAGCAAGTTTCCTAACTTAAGGAAAATCTACTAGGACAACATCTACTAGGATTTCCCAAGGCCTAGCATAGTATACTTAGAAAAGTTACAATGCAATTTCCTACTCAAAATATCACTAGTTCATAGATAAAATAGTAGGACAAAATATGAAGCATCACTTTCCTTGGTAGCTAGGAGAGTAGCAACAGTCCTCATAATCACAATCACAATCACCAAAATCTACACATAAAATTATAACACCAAATTTACATTCAATATTCAAAAAAATACTTATGAATGCATGAAAATGCAATGAAATGATTTTCTACACTAAACAAGTCAAACCAAACAATACTGGACATAAAGTAAACTTTCTAAAGTCTGAACAAACTCAATTTTACCTTAATACAATTTTCCAAATAATTTTTATATGCAAAATAGGCCTACAAATGCTTCTATAAATAAACCTAAATTTTCAGAAGCAAATGACTAATTCAAGGCAATAGATGTGTAGGTATTAATTTTTGAATCCATTGATATATTATTTGCAATTTTTTGACAAACATAACAAAAGTTATGAATTTTACAAGTTAATTCACCTAATAGATTCAAATCTGGATTTTTAAAACAAAAATCCAGACACGCGGCGCCATCTGATTGGCCTGTACCGCTTCCTGGTGATCACACTCGTGGGCCTTAGATCTAAGTTAGATCGCGTGGCCAGGATCGCTCGGTACCGCTTTACTTAAGTAATCTAATCTATGGCATAGGATCTAGATCTAGCGGCTCTAGATCAAATGAACAAAGATGGGCGGCGCAGATGGCCACTTTGGCGGCGACGGCTCTGCCGGCGATGTTCTGGCGGTGCCAGGGGTAAAAGGGGGAGGTGAGGGTGGTTACCAAAGCGTAGATTCGTTGTGAATCTCAACGTGTAGCTGGCTGGGACAGTGGCACATGGGCACGGTGGCTATTCCTTGCCGGAGATCTGTAGAGCGTCGGGTGCATACCGTGGTCGACGACGTCGACGCTACGAGGAAAAATAGGACAAACAAAAGGTAGCATTAGATGCGCGCGAGGATGGCGATCATGATAGCGTCAACCAGAGGGAGAGGGGTGGACGAAACTCACCGGGAAAAGCTCGCCAGAGACGAGTTCACCATCGGGTGCATGCAGTCGAAGACGGGGGGCGAGCTCCTGGGCCACGAGCAGGAAAACGTTAAGAGTACGCACGAAGATGGCGAGTAAGATAGGGTGAACTAGAGTCCAAGGAGGGTTCGAGGCTCACCGGGATTAGTCGCTGGAGATGTGCGGTGCCGCGACGGTGTGAGCTTGATTACTGGCAGCCTCCGGGCGCTCGGGCGATGGGGTTTGAAGGGAAATGGCCACAGCGAGGCGGGGGTTAAATAGCGGGCGTTGGCTTGAGCAATCACGCCGTGAATCAAGCGCTATTACGTGAATTCAATTGGGGCAGATACGGCAGGCGACGGCGTGGTCAGCGGCGCGGGATTGAAGACGATGGAGTCGACGTGGCTTGGGGCCTGCCTGTCAGCGAATGGGGTGTGTCTTGCACGTGTAAGAAAGAGAGAGGGGGAGGGGAAACCCGGGTGGGCTAGATGGGCCACAAGTGGGGCTGGGCTAGTTAGGTGGCGCCAGGTTTTGTTTTTTCCTTTGCCCTTTTTCTTTTATGTTTTTGATTTTCTGAAATGAATTTGAATGGCCAATTCAAATCTGTTTGAATTCAAACCTTTACCAAATTTTTGTATGGTGATCCTATTATTCAAAAGTGTGTCAAACACATCTATTCACTCAAAACCACTTTGGTCTTTGAAATAAAAAATAAAACCATACCCCATATATAAAATATAAAGAGGGGTTTAAATGTTGTTTTATTTAGGGTTTTGATTTGAAATTTTTTATGCAAGGTAAATATGATATGATGATATGAATACAATACATGATTTTGTTGATGAAATTTGGGATTTTACAGAGCAACGCAACCATCTTAGCCAATTAGGATCCAAGATCCAGTAACCAACAATGATACTTAAACATTTCTATTAAGGACATCAATATAGGAAACAAGTTCATATGCCTCAGACCAACATCACACGAAGAATGGTTAAGTAGAAGATTCCTATTTAACTTAATTTAATCCAATCATAAGCTCAACAGAATGAAGTCAATTATAGAAACCAATAGCTTGTGTGCCATAGTTAAATGGTGTCACAAGAACAGGTTCTATCAGCCAAGTAAAACCATTATCAATTGCAACATCCGAAATTTCATCAAATGAAAATTCATATTGTTGCATTCATAGCGTCATAGCATATTGATCTTGCACAAAAATTTCAAACCAAAACCCTAAATAAAACCATATTTAAACCCCTCTTTATATATTATATGGGGCTTAGTTTTTATTTTATTTTATGACCTGAAAATGGTTTTTGAGTGATTGCATGTGTTTGTTGCACATTTGAATGCTAGGATCACCATACAAAAACTTGGTGAAAGTTTGAATTCAAACAAATTTGAATTGAGATTTCAAAACCATTTTAGAAAATCAAATCAGAAAAGAAAAAGGAGAAAGAAAAAAATAAAACCCGGCGCTACCTATCTGGCCCAACCTCACTCGCGGCCCAGCAAGCCCACCCGGGTTCCCCCTCCCCCTCTCTCACACCCACGTGTGCACCCCCTCTCTCACTGTCAGTGCACCCTTCGCCACCTTAGCATCGTCGTCCCCAAATCCTACCCACGACCAGGCCCTCCGCCGTTTCTCCCTGCAGTGACTGCCGCGATTTTAATTCGATTAAATTTTATTGATTGCTCGCGTAATCCCTGCACCTACTCCGGCTACTTAACCCCCACCTCTGTGCGGCCATTTCCCCTCACCTAGCCCACACTAAGCGCCGCCAGGCTACTCTAATTCTCGCCCACACTGCCGTAGACCCGAGCGACTCCGATGACACATTCCGGTGAGCTCCGTGCTCTCCTCTGTATATCGTTCAAACGAGTGTGTCCCTCTTGTCCTTGTGCTTCTCCTAATGGCTCTGGTTTTCCTTATTTCACCCTAGGTCGCCGTCCCCGTTGATGACTGCGAGCACCCGAGGCGCCGCTCGACTCCGACGAACAATCTAGGTAATTCTCGAGCGCCCCTTCCCCTTTTATTCAAACCATCACGTTCGCCGTGACCTTGTGCACCTCCTAATGCCATTTGTTTGCCTGATTGCGACCTAGGTCGTCGCCTTCATCTCCACCAGCAAGCAACCGATGCCAGTGAGGTCTCCGACGAGCTCCTACGCCCGTGTCTGTGCGCCCTTGTCAAAACCAAGTATACATCGAGCTTCACCACGTCCACGCGACTCTGGTAAGCCTCGCCACCACCCCATGTCCCCTAGACTCGCCAGCGTGTCACCGGCAGAGACGTCGCCGCCGCCAGTGCCATGCGTGCCGCCCATCTATGGTCGAGTTGATTTGGCCCTTTGGATTTAGATCTAGCGGTTAGGATTAGAATTAGAACGAAGTTGTAAGTTTAGATCTGAACCGTAGAATTCGCATTAGGTCTAACAACGCGGAAGTGCGATCCTGAGCAAACCGGTACGCACCAATCAGGAAGGGCCGCGTGTCACTGGATTAGATTTAAAATTAAAATTTTGATCTATTAGTTATTCAAACTTGTAAAATCAATAACTTTGATCTGTTTGGCCAAAAATTACAAATTTATATATAATTGGATTCAGAAAATTAAGCCCTACACATCTATAGCCTTGGTTTGGCTATATTTTGGCTATATAAAATGTTTAGAAAATTGTTTTAGAGTAAATTTTGGTTTATTTAAACTTTTGAAAGTTTACTTTGTGTTTAGTACTATTTAGTTTGAATTTTTTAGTGTATAAAATAATTCCATTGCATTTTCTTGCATTCATATGTATTTTTTGTTTCAATATTGAATGTGAATTTGGCGTTATGATTTTATGTGTAAATTTTGGTGATTATGGTGATTGTGATTGTGAGGATTGTTCCTATTCCCCCAGCTACCAAGGCAAGTGATGCTTCATATTTTGTCCTATTATTTTACCTATGCACTAGTAATATTTTGAGTAGGATTTGCATGAAGATTTTTCTAAGTATATGATATGCCATGGGAAATCCTATATATGTTGTCTTAGTAGTTTTCCCTAAGATAAGAAACTTGCTATACTATTATGCTTAGCCTAGCTAGTAGAAAACAAGGGTGGAATATTCATACTATGTTATTATGCAAAATCTATGACTTTGTTTTTGAATAATAAAACAACATGTGAATGAATCACCTGGGTGGAATGGAAAGATTGGTTTGTGTTGAGTGGTTACACAAGGACCATGTCTATAGTTTACCTTGTCTATCACACTTGTGGATCACCACCCAGGAACAAAGGGATTTGAGACATTTAGTGTTGAGAAGCTTCTAGTGCAACCACATGGCATATGGGCTCTGCCTTGACCAACTATGTTGCAAGAACTTAGCTAGATGGACAGTTGGTGGTAGTGTTGATAGGATGGAACGCGTCCATGGTGGCCTAAGGGAATGCTTCTGAAAAGACTTGTCTCGATGCATGTCGAGTCTTGTGGGGAAAGTGCACCACCTCTCGAGAGGGTAAAACCTAAGTACTTAGTCGTGTCCCCGACAACGGACAATTTTAGCATCAAAGACATTGAAGCAATTAAGGAATCTCCTCATCCCAATTTATCTAAGTTAAAACTTGTGGTTGAATAAGGGTAAAGGTTCACCAATGTCTATTGGTGGTTCCTTGGGTGTTTTTGTCAAACAAAAACTTAGTGTTTTTCAACTAATAAGAAAAACCTTATTTTGAGCAAAGCCAGTCTGAACTACACTTAGCCAAATTCATATAGTTATTAGATGTGTCTATACTACAATGGTATCACTTTCCAATACAATTCCAAATGTATTGACCCTCCGTGGCTGTAACTTATGATGTTCCAGGTTAATCTGATGGAGACTAGGGTTATGAGTCTACACTCAACATGTTTGCCTATGGCACATAAAGATGAAGACTTCTATTTATTTACTTTATTGTTATGAACTCTATGTATTGGCCTTGGGCTAATGAGTTGTAACGACTATGTTTTCTCTGGAATGACAATGTAATAATGACCTTTGTACCTGTGTACTTCATCTTAAACTGTGGATGCTAGCACATCGATCCAGGGACTAGCATTGCAATCACAGGGGCTTTACCTTAAATGGTGGGGTCTTACATCAATATACCACAAAGAAACTGGCAAGCCATTGGATATCATTTTCCTGAGACTACACCTTAGAAATCATCATCAAACTTATCTATGCATTCACAGAGTATCATTAAAATCAAATGATTAAACTCAGTCTGTTTATGACCATACAAGCCAACATCTACTGATGTAGTGAGTAATCACTGACAGTGCTACTATCAGTACTAGTGTACTGAAAGTAGATGAACATACCAATCATCAACACAACCAGTCAGGTTTCATAGTAATACCATCAGCTTAACCGAGCTCAACTACCAATTGGAGGCAACAATATATAACCAATAGCATCAGATAATCAAATTAAGACAGTAAGCACTGAAGTGCAGTTGATCACCATCCTCACTAGGAATTTCTAAGGTCCTCGTTGTAGATGAGAGGAGGAAGTAGAGAGGCCGACAAGCACACGGCGGCACGGCGAGCACCCAAGGGGCACTCAACCCGCACCGAGCCGAGGCGATGGCCACAACAATGTCTAAAGACGAGCAGAACCACCACCGCAACCACAACACCGGCATAGCACCACTAGAGGCAGCGGCAAAGGTGTCACCGCAGCGGCGAGGCGGCACCACCCCAAACCCTAGGGTTCGGCACGGGGCTAGCCTGGCCCGCAGGAGGGCCCTAGGTCTAAATCGAATTGGACCAAACAATGGAGCATGGTCGACATATACACCATGCACCACGGCAGTAGCCAGGGCAGACCACGACGGAGGGAATCGCATGGCGGCGGTGCCATCGACCACGTGGTCGAGGAGGAGAAAGGGGTGAGGTCGAGAGAAGGTGAGGCAGAGGACTGGGCCGATGGGGCCAGTACCCCTTCGGGGAGAATGTTTGACGAGGCCAAATGGGCCAAGACGGGCCCAAAAAGCCCAATGGGTTGGCCCAAAACCCTAAAAGGATATTTAATAATTAAATAAAAGACCAAAATACCCCTAGAACTCAATAAATTCGAGAAAATAAAATAGAAGTCTAAAAAAACAAATAATATATTTTTAGACTCATAATAAACCCACCTATTTGATTAAATTAAGAAACCATTTTTAATAAATGAATTGCTGATTAAAGATTTTATAATATATATATTCCTTATGGAATTTTATAGAATTCAAGAAAAAAGATAAAAATTAGTAAAAAAAACTTTTATTATATTTTGTTGTGATAGTATTTTAGAAAAATACTAAATAAATATTTAGAGTTACCAAAATAGACTCTCTTTTATTTAAATGCTAATTCTTAAAAAGAATTATTAAATAAATAAATATAAGAGTTTATATTAAGTAAAAATTAGCCTTTAACTCTATAAATAATATATTACATTATAAAATAGTACAAATAATATTTATAAAATATTAAAAAATTTCTTAAGAAGGAAATTCTAAAGTTCTTAAGTATTTCAGAAAACAAAAATATTGGTTAAAACTCATAAAGAAAATAAATAAAAATAATGCATTACATTACTATGCATGTTCTTTTTTTGCTTCTTTAAATATTGTCCTTACCAGGCAATAATGATGTTTTGTAGAAATAAAATCTCAAGGTCCAGTGCAAGAATCCGACTTTACTACCTTGCAATCACAAGGCAAGTTCATCACTTGCTCATGTCCTTTGAAGAGTCTTGACCAAAGTATTTATAAATTGTGTGTTATCATATGTGTTTTAAGGAAAGAAAATATTATTTTATAAAATAAATAAATTAATGATATCATCCTAAGTGATGATACAATGGAGCAATAGAACTTAGGTTTGTATTGGAAACAATGATAATCACCTAGGAATTTAACAACCCATGACATCAGTGATTCTAGCACCGTATATCACGCGTTAACCATTAGATTTGGAATGGTAAGGAGAAGTCAGTTGTATCTTCTTCCTCTCTCATGTATCCAGATGTGCAGGTCATGGCTGTTATCCTTGTAGCATGCATTAATTGGTAATTCGTAGAGGATATGCAGCATATGGGTTGGAACCCTCAACGTCCCATGATATTTCTGGCATCTAACGGTCTGTACTAACCATTGCCGTAATTCAATGGGTGTGCATGGTGTACACCAAGGAGACATGCAGGGTCACGAAGGGGGCAGTGATTGGCTTGGATCACCTACTGGGCCTCATGTAACATCCTAAAAATACTAAACTTGGATCATCAAACTCTAATCATAAAATTTAGGGTTAACAAAAACTTTTCTAATTAAAAATATGAAAGCATTCATATGTGTGTGTATTGAAATTTGGATTCTTTTGAATTGCCATGATTATGTGTTTCTTTGCTTGTAAAATGATTCTTAGGTGAAATAAACATCATCTAAACAATTCCGAAACTTTTCCCAAAGACAAATAAATCAAAACAAACAAATTAAGTGAATGGTCACTTTGGCCAAATTAACTCGCATGCCTACTTTGGCTATCTCTAACTTTCAGAACTTAACAGAAACTTGTTTAGATCTTTACACCCCTTGATAGTACTCATAACAATCTATCAAGACCCACCTTGTGATCATATGGGAAGATCCAGAAACATTTAAATGCATAGTTTAAATGACAGTTTAAAATTGAATCTATTTCATATGGGAAGATCCCACTTTTTCAAAAACCACTCAAACAAGCTCAACTTTCAAAACCCAAGCATCTACAGACTCACCAGCACATGCCTAGCACACCCACCAAAAAAAAATTCAAAATTCAAAACTTGAATTCATGCGGCCATTTCATCAAACACCTTGCAGATGCAAATCAAATAAAATCAAAACACTATAGTGTGCAGTGTTTTGGGCCAAACTTGTTCCCTCTATGGACACCACTAGCCTTAGTAGATCATCTAACAAACTTAACTAATCACTAGCACCACTGTGAGCTCGCCAATGTCATCAATGGTGAATAGCCGAGAGCACCCATGTCACCCCAGTGTGGACAGCGGGCTAGAGGAAGAACTGGCCGTGCCAACCTTGTCTGGGAGGTAGCCCATGCCTCACCGCCCCTCTCGACCAGCCATGCCTCGCAGACAACAGCCAGAACCGCCAGGAATGCCGCGCCCGTGCCGTTGTCGACCATGCCGACCCTCTCCGCAGAGCACGCGTCGTTCCAATTTAACCAGACCACCTCGAGCCCTTGCCGCCCGCCAGCATGATCCCCACCATCCCAGGAACACGCCAGACATGCCCATTTCACCGCCCGTACCCCGTAGCCACCGCTCGCCGTCGAAGACGCCGCCTCTTCCGCGTAGAACATCAAGCGTTCCCGACCGTTTTCCACCGCCCCTACACGCGCATTAAATCCCTAGAGCATCGCCAGGAGACCACCGATCAATCGCCAACCGCGGCCATGCCTCTAGCTGCCCGTAGCCGTGTCGCCACCGTCGCCTGCCCATCCCGTTCGGTCTCACCATCGAGCCTATAAAAGGAGGCCAACCCCAGACGAATTGAGCACACCATCTCACTCCCCTCACCTCATTGATCGTTCGACCCTGCTCCCGGAGCAAGGCAAGCAGCGCATCGCCGGAATTGCGCCGGAGCAGGCCACCTCTGGAGAAGAAGGGCGCCGTCGATTTCGTCCACCCCAGGAGGAGATGCCGGTACCAGGAGGTTCGCCGTTGTCGACTTTGTCGTTCACCCGCCTCACCGACCTTTGCCTGAGCCCCGGTGATCCTCCTACGACCCCCACCTACCGCCTTAGGGTTCTGGCTCGCCGGCGCTACCCGACATGGACGATGAACTAGAGTCGTTGGATTAGAACCAGATCCAACACACCACGTTGCCCCGTACCGCTTCACGTTTAAAGAGCCACTGACTGGTGGAACTCCCTGTCAGTTGAGCCCCGCGCCGCGGAGTGACACTAGGCCGGCCCATTAACAGTTCCCGCGCAGCCCAGTCATTTGAATTTAACTTTTTCCATTTTAATTCAAACATAGTTCTGTACCTAGTTTCAAAAATCAACCCAGCTCGATTCAGTGAACCAAATTGAATGAAACCAATTTTGCTAGAAAGGTTTTGAAATGCTTAATCAAAGCCCGTTGGATTCAAATCATTTCAATCTATAGATCAACCTTGGTAAAAATAACAAGGCAGAAGCTTTTCCGCATTCAAACATTTTTCAAATTTAAACTGTAATAGCTTTTGAGTTGATTCCAACTCTCAAAAATCACATTTGATCATACCTTTCAGAATATATAAAAACATATGGGTTTACTTACAGAATAATGTTCAAGTAATAAAAGGATGCCACATAGGCATTTCTAGTCATTTATTTTTATTTAAAATAAAAGGTTAAACCTTATTAAATTGTGACACCACTTTAAATTACATTCCCATGAACTGAAATATGTGGTGATGACATGTGTCAACATGATCCCATGCTGGGTTTGGAGAATATTAAATCTTAAATAGTTTTTCAATGAGTAGAAATTACTTTTCTAAAAATAAAATCATTAAGTCAAGTGCTTGTAATGTTAGTGGTGATGCTAGATCATATATAGAACCCCTTTGTGTGATGATTGAAAGTAGTTAAGTATTGTTTGGTGATTGTGTACCTCATATTTATTTATAGACGCTAGTACCGACCAAGGATACGAGGAGGAAGGAGGATACTACGAAGAATAAGCCGAGGAGAACTTCAACCACTGCTCTGCACAAGGCAAGCTAACACTTGCAATTTAGCAAGCTTATACTGATACTTGTGCAAGCCTAATACTACTAATTGATTGAGCAAGCTAACACTTGCAAGATACTCTACTTTAGCAAGCCTTACTAATCAAGTTCACCTATGCAAGCAAATACTTGTTTGTTACCATGCCAATTGTATGCCTTAAGCATATGTGATCCTACCCACTATAACCCCATTCCTAGTTTTACTTACAAGCTTTATACTTTATTTCTTTATCAAAGCTAGTACTTAGATCTTACTTAAGTGAATTGTAGATACTAGAAAGATAATGGAAGGTTGCATAAAGAGCATAAAACTTGGTCTAAGCTAGATAATCTTTATGTCATCCTAAGGCATGAGATTGAACTTAGTTAAACTCCACTAGTTTACCACCCCTCATTAGTACTTACCCCCACTTGTAGATGCTAGTGCTAAGCATAAAACTTGATCAACGTTAGATGGGAATACTTGGTGGAAAAATGGTTATGAAAACCTTGTAATGATGGATCATTCTATTGAGATATTTTGACATGTGTTTCCGAACAACAGATGATTTTGGTGATGAAAATGTTGAGGCGCGAGCCTTAGCCCTTTATAAAACTGATGGTTGTCTAGATGCGATACCATTCCAATTTTACCGTACAACCACTATACCCGAGAATTGGGTAGGTCTTGACTAGAAACTTATATACCTTACTATTGGTTCCCTCACGGCCAAGGTCTGAGCTGAGGCTACCTTGTGAAGATTGTCCACCTGTGCAGTACCCAAGATGACAGTTGGTCATGGTTGGGAGGCCCAACTCATAGGAGAGGTGCTTATACTAGGGCATGTAATTGAAAGGTTAGGATTGATTATCCGCATACTGAGTATGGTGAATTCAGGATTTGTTGTGGTGAAAGTGTACAATCTCTGCAGAGTGTCAAACTATTCGAATAGCCGCGTCCGCGGTTATGGACAGTTGGAGTGGCCATACTGTTCCCCCGTCAGATGTTTTCAAAATGACTTGTGAAATGAATTGAGATTTTTACTTGACCACAACAGAGTTGTGATATGAAATACAAGTTCCCACTCAGATGTTATAAAACTTCAACTAGCCTTCTTCATTTCTAAACTTAGTAGAGGTAAATCTGTTTTTTTGCAAAACAACCCTAGAGCTTAGTGTCCTATTACAAAAACATTTCCCTTGTTAGTATTAGTTTGCGAGTACTTAAAGAGTACTCATGGCTTTGTCCCTGGCTATTCCCATGGCCAGACTATGAAGAGGAGTACCAGGAGGATGGACCCCAAGAAGGTTACGACAACTAGGATCATCTCCCATCGTAAGCATTGCCTGTGACCCCGAAGATGGAGCTTCGCCTACGCTACCGTTATTATTACGTATTTCCGCTACTTGAGTTGTATTAAGAACTGGATCATGAGATCCTTATTTGTGTAAGACCTTATGTATGGTTTGTAATGGATGATGTACTGTGGTATCCAAATCTGATATGTCTCGCAAAAATGGTAATCCTGGGATTGCGATGTATGGCATAACAGACATCTGGGATTAAAAGCCGGGTGATGACACCTCACATCATGGAATTGCGGACGGGAAAGTACGCCCAGTTGTGCAACAAGGAGTTCATCTCTCATGGGTAAAGTAACGCACCTCTGCAGAGTGTAATAATTGTAACTTGTTACTCCCTGTTCTGGGAAGGAGCTACAAACGCGACAGGAAAGGAACTCCATGAAAGTTCTGGTAAACCTGTGAAGGCTGATGGGCATAGTTTTTAACAATAAAATTAATCTTTGAAGAAAGATTATGAAAACTGCATAGTGCTAAGGACTTATAGTCCGAGGTGGTAGATAGAGCATCAAACTTCCTAATTTGCATATATTGAACTTGCTGGGTAACGCTGTTACTCACCTTTTCCTTTGATCCCCTTCTTAGACTCTGAGGATCCAGAAGATACTCCAATGTATGCAGCAGAATGTCAAGAAGATGTCTTCTATGAGGAGCCTGACCTGTCGGGCGGTGTGGAAGGGGTGGACTACGAGATCAGATATGGTGTGGGCGGCAACGAGTCAGATTAGTTGCCTTAGTAGCAGTAACCAATTGAGACGAGCAACATGACCAATATATAATAATACGTTGTTGAGCTCAATTTGAAGTTGAAGTTGTCACTTCAAATCTTCCGCTGAAAAACTTTATATTTGGTTTGTAAGTTGAATCTTATGAAGTCTTGAACTTCGGGTATTGTAATAATAATAATGTGTGTATGTTTGTAATATGGACCCGCAATGTTTCTGTTGTACCACTCTAAGGGATGTGATATTTACGGAACGGTGTTCTATGAATGTCATATCAACGACTATAGTGTACTACACATATAGTGGTATGCTGGGTCACCGCAGTTGGTATCAGAGAAAATTTCTTTGACCTTATGTTGGAAACCTAGTAAAGGGTATTACCTGTAGGAGTGTATAACAACAATAAAGAATTCTCTAAAAGGGTATAATGGGTATTGAAATGAGAATATTTTGTTATATATTTTAGTGTGATAATTCTTTGTTATGATGTAATATATTATTGATTACTAATAAAAATATTTTTGTTATACAGAGTTATGGCGCCAAGGTTTCCAAAACAAACTTTGGTAAGGAAAGAGGAGACTCTCGATGATTACCAAGGATCATTCACTGATCAGCATCGTCAACTTTTAAGGATTTTTAGCTGTCCAACTAAAATCCCAGTGAATACCATAACCTATTATGATGGTAGTATGTTATCCAAGTATCGTGTGAGTATCCAACTTCCATAGGAGCTTGGATTATATCACGATCTACCTATAGGTGTAGGTAGGAGTCATTTAGCGGCATACCATGTTGCTGTTGTGGAGGCGATAACCAATATCCGTGAACATAAAGCCAAGGAATTAGAAGGGAGCACATTTTTTGTGATTCCTCATGATTCTATAGACTCGGAGCTAGTACCGGATCATCTTACCTTGGTAAAGAAGCATCCTAAGTTATCTTCCAAGTTTATGGATCGATATCGAACACTTGTTGCGTCTTTTTATAAGACACATCAAGTTATAGTAGAAGATAAAAATCACATGTTAGAGGATCTAACTGATCCAGAAAGAAGGAAACAATTAGCATTCCAATTGGAGAAAGAAGCAAGGAGTAGTGTAAAACCAATCTTTAAGGATATACCTATAGATCCCAACTCATTTACACCATATCCTTGTTCATCCAGACCAGAACCTACTTATGATCCTAGTTTAGATATGAGGTATTATGTATCACAGGCTTCTAAGGAAGGATCTGATTCAGAACTGGCTATCAAGAATTCTGATCGATGGAGAATAGGGTCATTTGAGGGATCCCAAGGGAATCAGATGTCAGTAGATGGGTGTGACAGAGATGTTGGACAATCCAGCTGGATGGGTGCGAGAATCAATCCTAATCATAGTAGTAGAAATACCATATTCGTAGAAAGTCGGGATGAGGAAGAAGATCGTGAGGAGAGAGTGTTTTAATCATCAACACCTTATCAAAACATAGGGAATGTACATTATCTAGTGTTCAATTATCTTGCCCAATAGAGAACCTAGGGAGCAGCAGAATCTGCGTATTCTGTTGACAACTCTAGGAATCAAGCTCAGGAGATGCAAGTGGGTGATAATGTTGAACAGGTTTCCGAAGACTTTTTAGCTGAGCTGGGTGGAGTCAATGCAATCAGGGTGAGTAATCACTCAAGTCCTGATACTTAAGATACTAAGTATATTCCTTCTAGAAGGCCATTTGTTCCACAAACTGTGTGATGGACGTTACATCATCACGGTTGGACTTCATGCATGTATGATGAGCGTCGCGGATACTAGAAGCAGGTTACTTATTAGGAAGTATATGGTATTGCGTATTGTAATCCGAGAGAATGATGTAGCTAAATAAGTGAGGTAGTTCTTTAAATTAGTTATAGTACCTATATGGTATAGGTTGTAATGATTTTTTATTTACTAAGTGGTTTGTAATGTATAATATGTGAAATGCATGTTTGGATCTTATTTGGGTTTTGTTTTCCATCGCGTGACTAGTTCTGTGCGTAAAGTTGAGCTTAGAACACATGTGCATGATGTAATTATGAGTATTCAATTTATGTTGCAGCACTAGGGGGTCATGGAATCGGGTGTAGAAACCGAATCTGAACAGCAGCACATGGAGCGCGAGGCTAAGGAAAAACGTAGATGCAGATGCTGGAAATCAGGGAGCATTACCACCACCACCAATAAGGCTGCTAATGGAGCAGAACTTTATGCAATACATGCAAATGATGCAAGAACATCAAAACAAATTCATGGAAGAGTTGTTGGGACGAGCTGGAAATCAGAGAGCACCTGAAGGAGGAGTGAGTATTTCCGACTTCCAGAATGCAAGGCCGTTACCTTTTGCATGCAGAGGATTGGCTAGCAGATACTGAGAGGAAGTTGAAAATTGTAGGTTGCAATGATGAGGAAAAGCTGAGGTTTGCAACTCGTCTTTTGACTGGACCTGCAGCACCATGGTGGGAAAATCAGTTAGCAATGCAGCCGCCAGGAAGAGAGTATACTTGGGAAGATTTCAAGCAGAGGTTCCGTGAGTATCATGTTCCTGATAGTGTAATGGAGTTGAAGCTACGGAGTTTGAGGAGCTTTAGCAAGGTTATACTAGTGTCATGAAGTACATCCGGGAGTTTAGCCAACTGTCTCCTTATGCTGAAGATGAAGGAGCACTGAAGAGAAGAGGAAGAAGCATTTTCTGCGAGGGTTAAACCCATTCGTGAAGATCCATTTGAGGTTGCCCAATAAACAAACTTTTCAACAGTTACTAGATGCAGCCATCACATTTGAAGCTGACTATAAGAATGTCTAAGAAGACCGAAGGAAGAGAGACAACAAAGAGATGAAGAGGATTCAAGCAAGTAAACCTAAACCCAATCTGGAGTTCAAACCCAGGAACAAAGCTTACAATAACAAAAACAACAAGAACAACAATGCAAATCAGTTCAATCCCTGGAGGAATGTTGTTTGCAATCATTGTGGAGTTCCAGGGCATTTCCAGAGAGAATGCAAAAAGCCAGTAGTTATCTGTTATCCATGTGGGCAAAAAGGTCATATCAAGCCCGATTGTTTGAATAAACCACCGGGTGGTTGGCCTACTAAGGGTGGAGGACAAGCTAGTGGAGGTAATGGATAGCCCAATCGAGGAGGAAATTATGTCAAGAATAACAATGGCAAGAGGAATAGACCTACCGAGAAGCTGAATTGTGCAACCTTGGAGGAGGTGGATAACTCCGAGCATGCAGTGATAGGTATGCTCAATATCCTTACCAATCCTGGAATTTTTTGATACCGGTGCAACTACTTCATTCATTTCTAAAGAATTTTGTGATAAATTCGGGATTAGAAGGGAAGCATTAGAAAACCCTATGACCGTGGTAACGACAGGGGGAAATATAGTTGTACTCCACATTAAACAAGATCAGGTTATCTCGATCTGTGGTTGTGCATATTTTACGGACCTTTATGTGATTCCTTTGAAGGGAATTGCAGTAGTGCTGGGTATGAACTGGATGACTGAACATAGGGCTCAGATTAATTGTGAGGATAAAACTATCTCAATCAAGACTCCAAGTGGAGCAAGGACCGTTTATCAAGCAGATAAGCACAGTCATATCATGGTAGATCTTCAGCTAAACTCAATGAAGGAGGTCAAGTTGGAGGATATTCCCGTAGTAAATGAGTTTCATGATGTTTTTCCAGCAGAGTTACCAGGAATGCCACCAGATCGGGAAATAGAGTTCACTATTGATCTAATTCCGGGTACAACACCAATTTCTCAAGAACCATACAAGATGGGTCCGAAGGAGTTAAAAGAACATAAATAGCAAATTGATGAGTTAGCCAGGAAGGGATTCATTCAAGAAAGTGTATCTCCCTAGGGAACTCCGGTGATCTTCGTAGATAAAAGAGATGGAGGATGAAAGATGTGTGGAGACTATAGAAATCTCAACACTGTTACCATCAAGAATAAATACCCATTGCCAAGAATTCAAGATCTGTTTGATAAAGTTAAGGGAGTTGGAGTATTTTCCAATATTGATCTAAGATCAGGATACCACCAGATAAAAATCAAACCGAAAGATGTTCCAAAGACAACATTTGTCTCAAGGTATGGACACCATGAGTATCTTGTTGTACCGTTTGGTTTGACCAATGCACCAGCAATATTCATGAATCTGAAGAACAAAATCGTCATTCCATACTTGGACAAGTTTGTCATAGTGTTTATTGATGATATTTTGGTATATTCAAAGGATAAGGAAGAGCATGTTGTTCATTTGAGAATAGCATTGCAGATCCTAAGAGAACATAAGCTTTATGCTAAGTTCAGCAAGTGTGAATTTTGGCTAGATGAGGTAGAATTCCTTTGTCATGTGATCAGTAAGGATGGGATTGCTGTAAATCCATCCAAAGTTCAATCAGTATTAGACTGGACTGCACCAACCAATGTGAAGCAAATTCGAGGTTTCTTGGGTATGGCTGGTTATTATTAGAGGTTCATTGAAGGTTTCTCCAAGATAGATAGACCAATCAACAAATTGCTAAGAAAGAATACATCATTCATCTGGGATGAGAAGTGTGAAGCAAGCTTTCAGGAGTTAAATACTAGATTAACTACCGCTCCAATTTTAGTAGTTCCTAAAACAGGGAAGGACTATACAATATATTGTGATGCATCCAAAGGAGGTTTGGGTTGTGTGTTAATGCAAAATCGTAAAGTAATTGCTTACGGATCAAGAAAACTGAAACCACATGAAGTTAATTATCCAACCCATGATTTGGAATTAGCAGCAGTAGTGTTTTCCTTGAAAGGATGGAGGCATTTTATTTATGGAGCAAGGTGTGAGTTATACACTGACCATAAAAGACTCAAATATTTCTTCACTCAAAAGGAATTGAATATGAGACAGAAGCGTTGGTTAGAGCTAATCAAAGATTATGATCTGACAATCAATTATACCCCTGGAAAAGCAAATGTTGTAGCAGATGCTTTAAGTCGAAAGAGCCTAGATATTCAGCCTAGCAATCGATAACTACCAAAAGAGTTACAGATGGATTTGGAAAGGTTGGAACTTCAATTCATAAGAACAGAGGTTCTTGGAGGACTAGCTACCATGCAGGTAGTTGCAGAACAAAATTGTGATCTTAGGCATGAAATTTTTAGACATCAAGCTTAAGATCCTTTTATTGCTGAAGAAATTCGGAGAATATCTCAAGGTCAAGAATCAGTTTTTCGCTTAGGAGATTTTGGATCTCTATGGTTCCAAGACCGTCTTTGTGTTCCAGATGTGTCAGAAATTCGTGAAGTGATACTTCGAGAGGCACATAAGACACCATATTCCGTTCATCCAGGAAGTACCAAGATGTACATGGATTTGAAAGAATTATTCTGGTGGAATAACATGAAAAGAGACATTACAAAATATGTGTCGGAATGCCATACTTGCCACAGGGTAAAAGCTGAACATCAAAGTCCAGTAGGACCATTACAACCCTTGGAAATTCCCGAGTGGAAATGGGAGGAAATCGGTATGGATTTCATCACAGGATTACCCATGACACCAAAACAGAAAGATATGATATGGGTGATTGTTGATAGACTCACTAAAAGTGCACATTTTATTCCGGTAAATCAGAAAGATAACACCGAGAAGCTAGTAGAAGTTTATGTCAAGGAGATAGTAAGTAATCATGGAGTGCCCAAGAAGATCGTAACTGATAGAGGGTCTGTGTTTACTTCAGCATTTTTGAAACAATTATATGAAGCACTTGGTTCAAAGTTGGACTTCAGCACAACCTATCATCCAGAAACAGGGGGTCAGACTGAAAGAACCAATCAAATATTGGAAGACATGCTTAGTGCTTGTTGAAAGAACATGTGGGCCCCCATGTGTAGTTTTGGTAATTAATGACAATCTCTATGTATTAATGCTTGTATCGAGTTGCACTTGTAGGAAATGTCCATAGGCAATGCTTGAACCATATGTTGGCTTCAAGGTTTGGAGAAGAAGTGAAGAGGATCATGTGGTGACCAAGGTGTTCAAAGAATGGTCCACATATTGGTCATATGAGAGTTAAAGCTATGGCAATTATGTCTTGAAGAATAAGATGGAGTAATATCTCTGGTGTACCTTCAAGGCATCAACATAATGAAAAAAAGAAGAAATGATGTGCAAGCTAAAGATGTGCAATATCTAGAAGATCTCATGCTTAAAGCTTGCCATCCTCGGTGATCATGGATCGATGAGGACAAGGTCAAAGTAAAGGTTTCACCATGTTGTATGGGGGAGTAACTTGCAAGTCTTCATCAAGCAAGTGCGTACAAGAGCAATCAAGAAAGGTGTTCCATATTGAGAAGGACAAGACCGTCTACATCATAATCAAGTGGAATATGCGCAAGGCAAAGGTATGATCTTGATAGGGTTTCCTTCTTACCGGTCTCGTGGTGTTAGTTGGGGAGACCAGTTTATAGGATAGATAACCGTACTATCAAGAGGGGCTCTCAAGTGAGTAACTCAATCATATCTTTCCGAGAGAGCTCAAACCTTTGCATACTTAGCATCATCCTTTCTTGGTTGTTATTTGGATCTTATCCATGTGAGGTTCTAGAGGTTGTGGTAATATTCATAACAAGCTCTAGTTCATCAAAAACGGATTTCCCTTTTATATCATATTGCATTTTTGATCTTTGAGGTTTTCTGGTTTCTCACCAAGAGAGGTATCTCACTTTATAATACATGAAATGTTCTCTCTTGGTGGTATCCAGTATTTTCAACAAAATTGGTTTCGGGTCAATCGGAGTTTCCAAACTCTAGATATCTCCATTTGAAGTTTGCCTCTTATTTGGTCCAGACCGGAGTCTCCGGTCCATGTGGACCAGAGTCTCCGGTGTGGACCGGAGTTTACGCAGGAGTCCCCGGAGGGGGCTCCAGAATTCTGCCCGGGACAATCTGATAGGTGGTCCGGAGGCTTGTCCAGAGGTTAGACCGGAATCTCCAGTGTAGACCGGAGTCTCCGGTCTGAGTTTTCCCCAACGGGCAGAAAAACGGTCAGAAATCTGTGGTCCTGTAAAAAGGGGCCCTTCTTCCCCAATGCAACTGCTCGAGTATTACAGGCTTTCTCCTCCATTATTGACCCTCTTGAGCTTGCTCCCCCTTCAATCCCTCCCTTTATTCACTTTAGGGATTTGAAAGAGGAAATCTAGATCTACAATCCCACCAAGCCATCTCTCCTCTAAGTGAGGGAACATCTTGGGATCTAGATCTTGGAGTCTTTTGTGGATTTCCTCCTTTGTTCTTCCTGTGTTATTTCCCCACAAGCTTTTGTATCTTTGGTGGAATTTGGGAGAGAAGGATTTGAGCACTACTTGTGTTCTGGCCATTGCATTTGGTGCATCGGTTTAAGTTCTCCCAGGAGGATTTGGTGAGTGAAAGTTGAGAAGCTTATTACTCTTGGGTTCTTGGAACCATAGATGGTTTGTTGGTGTTGCAGGTGTGGCCTTGGTGGCGTTTGTTGGGAGCCTCCAATTAAGTTGTGGAGAAGTTCCCCAACCTTGTGAGAGGTTCCGATTTGCCACCGACAAGTGCACCGATAGTGGAAGCGTGTATCGATCCCATGGGGGTTAGATTCACCGGAGAATAAAGGAGGCCTTTTGTGGCGTAGGTGGTTAGATACCACCCCCTATCTAAACGAAACGTACTCCATGTTGGGAGGAACTCGGTAAAATATCGTCGTCCCCGCGTGCCTCGGTTATCTCTATACCCGAGCTCTTTACTTATGCACTTTACATTGTGATAGCCTTTGTGCTTGAAGTAATCTGTATCTTGCTATAACATTGTTGCTTGTATTTCTTAGCATAAGTTGTTGGTGCACATAGGTGAACCTTAGTTGTTCTAGGTTTTGTGCTTGTCAAAGTAAACGCTAGTTTTATTATGCCTTTGTTGAGCCACTCTAGGAAAAGTTTTAATCGCCTATTCACCCCCCCCTCTAGGCGACATCTGTATCCTTTCACTTGTGCATTATATTTTGGAGGTTCGTGGGAAGATCATATACCATTGGAAGAATTTTCCTACAACAACAGCTATCAGTGTAGTCTGAAGGCAGCTCCATATCAAGTACTCTATGGAAGAAAATGTAGATCACCAATATGTTGGTATGATCCTGGTAGTAGCAAAGAATTTGCACCAGACTATGTCAAGGAAAAGCAAGATATCATCGATGTAATCAAGGATAGATTGAAAATAGCTCAAAGTAGAGAGAAAATTTATGCTGATCTAAGTCGAAGATCATGGAATCCTGAAGTAGGAGACATGGTATATCTCAAAGTAAGCCCAATGGAAGGAGTTAAGAGGTTCGGAGCTAAAGGAAAATTGAGTCCCAGATATATAGGACCATTCAAAGTACTGAGTCAGAACAGGACGATAGCTTATGCTTTAGAGTTACCACCAAGATTGGCTCAAGTTCTCAATGTGTTCCATGTGTCACAAGTCCGGAAATGTCTTAAAGTGCCTGATGATACAATTACACACCAAGAGGTGGAATTATAAGCAGATCTGACATAAGTTGAGAAACCCTGTAAAATTATGGAAGAGAATTGGAAAAGGTTGAGAAACAGGGCAATCAAGTACTGCAAAGTACAGTGGGAGCATCACCCCGAGAGAGAAGCCACCTGGGAGAAAGAGGATGACTTAAGAGAAGCCTATCCAGAACTATTTAGGTACACTTCAGCAAACTTCGGGACGAAGTTTAATTTAAGGGGGGATGTCTGTAACATCCCAACAATTAGGAAGCAATGAAGGGTAGATTTAGGAATTTGTGTAAATGCATGCATTCATCTGGAAAATGCGGGTAAATTTTTCGCCAAACTAAAAACCTAAAGTGATCAGAGTTTCTTTTACTCTCTGTGTTTAGGGTTAGATATTGAGAGTGATCGTGATAAACTTTGACATGATATTTTTGAATAATTGTGCTTTGAGGGGGAGAAAATGGATTCAAATTTGAAATTTGAACTTATATTTAAAGGTTAAGATTTGTTAATTTTAAAAAATGATTTTTTAAATAATTTAGTAATACTATTTGTTACTAAAAGAGATATTAAATAATAATATAATTCACAATAAAATAAATCAACTAAGAAATGATTCTTTATTTCTTACACAATTACTTTACAATAATGAATTCATTAAATCAATAAAGGTTTAGTATGGTGAGGAATTACAACAAATCAAATTTCAATAATAAATTATTACAAGAATGTTACAAAAAGAATAAATAGGATATTACAAAATCTTTACAAAAGAAGTAATAAAAAAACTACAATCTATCTATTTGATCCTATACTAAAATCTTGATGATCCAAATCTTGTACCTGCAACAAGAAAAAAAGGAAAATAATGGGTTAATAGTGAGAATACTCTCAGTAGAGAGCAGTGAGATGCACTGCTCATGATTCATCATTTAGTATTGTTATAAAAGGGGCAAGTTTCACCAATATGAAAGAATCAATTCTTTCATAAACCAATAAGCCACAACACAGCTTCCAACAACAAGTAAAAGGGACTAGTTTCACTAGGAGAGTAAAAGGTTAAAAGATCAAAAGGTAAAGACACCTCATTGATCTAATCCAAATGGTGTACAAAACACACAGGCAACACACTCACCTAAATGCATGGTGAGAGCTGTCAACACAACAGCAGCAACCACACAAGAAAAAGGAGTAGCTCAGCCGTGGCAACAACTTCCACCATCTCACTCTTTCTTCTCAAACAACACACCAGGAATACACCAAGCCTGTCAAAGCCTAGCCAAATCACCAGCCCAACCATACCCACAAGATCATCCTAGCATGACCAGATGGTGACATAAGGAGGGGTGGATCAGGTGGACAGCAAGGCCAAGTAGCAGGAGCTAGGAGGTGAAGGGCAGATCAAGGCCAAGATTCTAGGAGCCAGAAGTAACAGGAGCAGCACTAGGAGGAGAATAATAAGTTCAAGCCAGCAACCAAGATAGCAACATCAGATCACCAAATCAACCACAACAACAACTCAACTGTTGTGGTGAGTATTATAAAACCCTCACATGATCTGTTCATCTTATCTAAACAGAAAAGCATGTGTTGTTCTATATTTAACCTCTCAGTAATCACCCAAGTGGGGTGAATCTGTCATAGAGGATTTTGGAATATAAAAGCCATAAGTAAATTCCACCAAATCAAACAGGATCTCAGACCAGCATCATAGATCCTGGTAATGACAAACATTTCATATATCCCCACATGTTTTCATATAGCTTATAAATTCTGGGCACATCTCCTAATGTAGTAGCTCCTCAGATTTCATAAACTCTATGAATCAATATAAAGCTATGAGCAAACCAACCATCTTAGCCAATTAGGATCCCAGATCCAATAACCAACAATGATACTTTAACATTTCTATTAAGGACATCAATATAGGAAACAAGTTCCTATGCCTCACACAAACATCACAAGCATAATGATTAAGTAGAAGATTCCCATTTAACTTAATTTAATCCAATCATAAGCTCAACAGAATCAAGTCAATTATAGAAACCAACAGTTTGTGTGCCATAGTTAAATGGTGTCACAAGAACAGGTTCTATCAGCCAAGTAAAACCATTATCAATATACCACAAAGAATGTGGCAAGCCATTGGATATCATTTTCCTGAGACTACACCTCAGAAATCATCATCAAACTTATCTATGCATTCACAGAGTATAATTAAAATTAAATGATTAAACTCAGTCTATTTATGACCATACAAGCCAACATATACTAATGCAGTGAGTAATCAATGACAGTGTTACTATCAGTACTAGTGTAATGACAATAGATGAACACATCAATCATCAACACAACTAGTCAGGTTTCACAGTAATACCATCATCTTAACCAAGCTTAACTACCAATTGGAGGCAACACTATATAACCAATAGCATCTGATAATCAAATTAAGACAGTAAGCACTGAAGTTCAGTTGATCACAATCCTCACTAGGCACCACTACCAGTCCAATTCATCATTTGCAATTAAACAGGGGGATGAACCCTAGAACCAAGAAGGAACCCTAGAACAGGTATGAACCCTAATCAGAGATACAAGGAAGAGCCACACAACCTAGCCTAGGAGGGGCATAGGACAAACAACTAGAAGGAGGAAACCAAATCAAGGGATTTTTCATAACATTATACCATGAAGACTGACCAAAAACACACCAGCGGAGGGATGGCTCCCCCACCGTAGCACCCACCCCCTCTCACCGCTTGCCGCCGGCGATCTCCCCAGCCGGTGAGAATCTCCTCAATCTAATCCGATCAAACCGACCCTCCTACACAGCCTCCACACAACCATACCCATCTCAAATCCATCCTAACTCTCTACCCTCACCACCCACTTTTCTCATGTTTTCGAGGATGACCGATGTTCTCGATGATCTTGCCGACAAGAAGAATCTAGAGCCGTTTCTTGATCCTACGTCCATTGCACACCGTCTGGATTTCTCCCCTGGTCATGCTTTTCGTGCAAAGGTTCCTAACACTTTCTCCACCCCGGTCAATCCTATCGCGGCTGCATCTGGCTTCTCTTTGGTTGTCTCCTTTGGACGTGCATGTTTAGAATTATCAGATCTCAATGTTAGCCTAGCATTGTCTGCATGTTTGGGAGCTGCATATGATGAAATGAGAGTCTCCCATCTCCAAGGCCGTGTTTTCCTCTTTGACTCTGCTCTAAGGCTATTGGATTTATGATTCATAAAATGAGATCACACATCTCCAAGGAATTCATCTGTTATTTCGATTTATGGGGCAATGGTGGTCCTAATTGCGAAAGAGAGGCACGCATGTGGTATACTGAACAAGATCTGGAGTGGTCTACTGTTCCACCAAGGAAAAGGAATTTTGCCACATGACGAGGATCCCACCATCAACCAAAAGGTACTCCAAATCGCCCTCATGATTATCAGGTTGTATCCAATCCAAATACTACTCCCATTGGACCTAGTCTATCCTACGCCGATGCTTTAGATCATCAAACCCTGTGCCCTCCTTTCAATACCAGCATAGATCTCTCCATCGGAATCATCACCATAGTCCTGGACTTGATCGTGAGAATAGGAGCAGTCAACCGATAGAATCTCAACGGCCTAGCGGGAACAGTGGTTTTCAAAATATTTTGAATATACCCAATCGGACCATGAATGCTCCCGCGGCCCACCACCGAAAGAGGCTTGAATGGAGACCCATCTCATGTGCTAGATGCCTATCACCTGGACACCATATCTCTGCCTACACAAACAAACTCCGTTGCCGTATCTGCTAGCATTACGGGCACATTGCGAGGAAGTGTTTATCTAGGCAAAACAAACCTCATCAATATCGTGTTAAATCGAAACAAACTCCTATTGCTATCATAAACCCTTCAGAAACCTCCGCCGTCTTGCCCTTGCCGTCTTTACAATCTGTATCATCCACATTCTTCCCAGAAACTCCACTACCTGCCCCCCTATCACCTTTGGCGAACTACCCAGTTGATCCGACCCCCCACGTCCCAGGAACAAGGACTTATCCAATAGAGCTAGAATTTTGGTGAAATTCAGAGCACACAACACAGACACTCTACCTCTCAGTGTTGTTGTTGGTAAAAATCTATCTGATGATGGCAGCGGTGATACCTGGACGTGCCCTATGGTCCTACTCGACAGAAATATGTTGGGCGGCATTGCCAGGGATGAAGACCCTCTCCCACCCAATGGTGCCAATCCCCATCCTATGCCCTTGGTCCATGGTGGTTTCTGGCACGATGAGCAAATGGAAAACGATATGGAACTGTCACATCCCAAATTTTAGATTTGGTTCTGCATATCATTCATGTCATTGCATCATGATCATCCATGCAAAATTTTAGCTTGAAAAGGTTTTGGCAAAACAATATTTTCAAAGCCCTATTTTGTTTTACTAAAATGCACCTACAAGAGGATACTAGGATTATATAAATCCACTAACCTCAACTAGTGAAAGGGATTACAAACTTGATCTTATATTGATCCTCTGGTTTTTATGAAAATTTAGAGATGAAAATCACCCAATTCGGAGTTCGTATGAAAAAGATACGATGGAAATACTAAAACAGAAATAGAAAAGAAAAGAACAAAAGAACGGCGCAGTGACCAATTTCTTTGGCCACACCGCCCAAACGCCATCAGCCACAGAGTAGTGTAGCCCAGCACAGCCAGACGCTATGCGTCGCCCACAGCCGTCCCTGCCACCGACAGGTGGGCCCTACCTGTCGGCGGCGCTGCCGCCCGCCGTGTCCGCCCCGGACTGCGCAACCGCCGCCGCCGAATTCGGGTCGACCCCGCGTGGACCCTCCTCCCCTCTTAACCTCGCGCCGCCACCTCCTCTCTCCCTGTCCCACGTCGCCACGCCTCACACGCGCGCCGCCGTCGCCGTTCGCCGCCGCCGCCGCGCCTCGCTCCCTCTCCTCGCGTCGCGCCGCCCATCTCACGCCGCTTTTCTCACCATCTGCAGACGCTGCCGCGATTTCGTCGAGCGACGCTGCCGACGCCCGCCGTCGATCGCCGCCACCTCAAGGCCGCCGACCCGCGCCACCACCTCCAGGAGGTCCGCCCCGTCGCCCCCGACCCCGTACGCCGAACCGCCGCCGCCAGGATCGCCAGAGCCGCCGCCACCGACGCCGTCCGCCGCCGCCGGTGAGCCTCCCCACTCGCGCGCCTCCCTGGCCGGTCGATCTGCAATGGACGACCCAGATCGGGCCATGGACTAGTCATCCCGGGCGCTGACTGGTCAAACCGCCACGTCAGCCGCCACGTCAGCCCAGTCAACAGTCAGTTTGACTGGGTATTTTCCAAATAGATTTAATTGACAGAAAATTGTATAAACTTGCAAAATTCATATCTTTAAATCTACTAGGTCAAAAATTACAAATAAAATATGTGTAGATTCAGTAAGTCGTGTAGAATCTTTCTGTACCTTTGTTTCGCACTTTTACAGCAAGATTTTGTCCAGATTAATTAAATGAGTTAATGGCCTTTTAGAGTAATTAATTCATAGAATAAGTTCTGTAACTCCAAAAATTGCAAATATTATGTCCCTGGAATCAGTAGAACAAGTGGAATCTCAAAGTGAATTAAAAAGTTAGGCTTACAGTAATAAATTTTGCAGAATCTATTTAATGGCTTTCTGCAGTATTTTAATTACTCAGGGAGTTATATACTTCTTTTTTTGAGAAATTCCAATTGGTACCGTTCCTATTTAGTATTGCCTACACAGTAGAATTTTTCCAAGATTTTACAAACATTTTGTTAACAGTAGTGAATTATTTAGTTTCTAGCTCTATTATTGAGCATTATAAATTGCATACTTATTTTCCTTGCGCTAAAAATAATTTTCATGCATGCATACAGTAGCTATACTGAATAAGATTATGTGATACTGTTGTAGCATCAATCCTCTTGTCATGCATGCATCTTGCATCATCTTTGTTTGCATATGATTATGGATGGTTTGTTTATGATTGCAATTGTATCGTGTAGATTGTGACGAGTCGAACGCTTGCTCGTGTGTGGATTGTTCTTCCGACCGCTACAACCAAGGCAAGTAGATGCTACTTTGTTCATGATGTTATCCTACTATTTTTAATGCATTGTCGTCTATTTTGTAGATGCATGTGTAGGATAATACTATCGCTATGCTATGTCCTATTATGTGATAGGGCTTTCCCTGTAGATGAACCACCGTTGGTAGATGTGCTTAGCCATGCTATGATGAACGAGGGCTGGGTTACATCACTAAAGCTGTTTCTAAAGGGTGTTGGTTTGCGAAAACTAAAACAACCTAATCAATGAATCTCCTGGGTGTGATGGGATTGATAATTTTTGGTGGTTTCATTGCGGAAAGGCACCCAGGTATCAAGAGAAAATGATTGGCTTCTTTATTTTGTAGATTACGTCTACAACCATGTGCCAATAATGAAATGGGCGGTTGGTTGGACTTAGTAGGTTCTGGTAACTCGAACCCGCGTATCCAGAGATGTAGAATTTTGGTAGGTTGGACCGGTGCGCGTCGGGATTGGGGAGCTACTTCCCGAATGGTCTCTTCTTGGACTTCTCCCTATCATCACCCAAAATGAGAGTGATGGTACGAGCGGGGCTGGCCAAGTCACATTGGTAAAGTGTACTAACCCCTGCAGGGTGTATAATCTAATCGATTAGCCGTGTCCCCGGTTATGAACGTCTGAGTTGCTTGATATTGATTCCATGACATGTTTCTCGCTCATTCTAATTTTATAATTGCTTTAATGTTGTTGGGTTAACTTAATTGGGATCTTTTCAAAGAAAATCAAAAACTGTTTATGAAATTAGGATAAAGGTATTTGCAAATGCAAGCTAGCCACAGCTCCACTTGCCAAATATGCATGTAGATGTTAGCGCTATTGTCTCCTTTAATAGCTCTACTTGCCATACATTCCATGTATTGACCCTTCGGGGCTGCTATGTTTCATGTTGCAGGATATTCCGATTCTGAGTATCGATATAGGCCACGGTACTCCACTCGGCACTTGTTCACTTGTGGGAAATTTGAAGAATGGAGGATTTGCCTTATTTATGTTGCTACCTGAATAATTTGAGCTAGCCTTGAGCTAAGCTTTTATTGTAATAATGGTACTCTAGATCTTCGTTATTTATGATACACGGATATTTTGCTATGTTATTCATCTTATTCTACTGTGGGTCAATGAACCGATCCAGGGATTGGCATGTCACATAGAAGCTACGGTCTTTTCAGAACCGTGGTGTTACAAGATGGTACCAGAGCCCGTGTGTCGACTGTAGGATCGTGACCTAGGTTTGGAATAGGAAGCCATAGATTTATTAAAGCCTATATTAACTCTGTCTTTCATCTTATGTCTTTCACTCTCGTAAATTCTTACCATATGCTATTCTCACACTTTCCTCTTTTAATTGATAGATGGGAGAAGTCAGGACTGAGTATGCAACCATGGAGTCACCAAGGCCCTTTGCAAGAAAGTTAGCACAGCTCTCGCAGTCATTGGGATTGCCACTGCCCAAGTTCAAGGGAAGGAGGTTGTACACCTATGGATATGGCGAGGATTCATGGGATATCACCACCTTCATATTCAGGTATGCCGCCTTGCCAAACCCTGTGCATCTGATCTACACCAAGACATACTGTAACTGGGGACTTGGAATAAACTTGGCCATGCATGAAGCCCTGTCTGCAAAGGCCATCTTATCCACACCTCGCGCCAGACTCACCCTACCGTGACTATGGGAGGCGTGATGAAGATGGGAACATTGTAGTTACCCCGGGCGACAGGAACAACATGCCGTCCCGTCGGAGGCACATAGAGGACATGGAAAGGGAGAATGGAGCTCTAGCTGAGAAAGTGATGATGGTAAAGGAGATTGCAGATTTTGCCAGCAATGGTATGGTGGTCCAAGGACAGGAGATAGACACCTTGCATGAAGCTGTGGGAGTTCTGGAAAACGCCCTGATAGGCAGGGATGCAACCATAGCTCAGCTTAATGGAACTGTGCAGGATAACACCCAGACCATACAACAGTTGCAAGGGACCGTCCAGGAAAGGGATCAAACTATTGAAGATATGGCAGCCCAGATTGCCGCTCTCCAAGCACAGCTGAATCCACCCTCTGATGATGACAATGGAGATGGTGGCAACAATGATGATGACAATGACAGTGGGAACGATGATGATGAGGACGAGGATGATGATGATGATGATGATGATGATGATGGAGACGATGATGGTGGAGGAGATGAAGCTGTTGCAGTTGCAGCAGAGAATGAAGAAGAAGAGGAGGATCCAGAAGAGGTGGAGTTTGAGATTTCAAGTGATGACTCAGGAGAGGTGTATACTCCGCCGCCATGGTTGGATCGTGGAGAGAAGCGCCAACGCATGAGTGCAAGGACCTACCGCAACCTCTTCAAGAAGTAGATAGAAGTCCACCAATTAGTCTTTGTTAGGTAAAATCGTTAGGACTAGTCTCGATCGATGTAAAACTTAATTACTGTTAGTTTAGGAGTGTTTAGTTGCTTATTTGTGTACTCCAATATCCCAGGATTATTTGTGAGTTATGGCAAGTTTGGTTAATATCTGAGTTATTCCTGTTGTAGTTTTCTGCTGATACAGCAGTACTGTACGATTTTTCATATTTTACTGGTATCTCGGAAAAATCTGAAAACAATAGGGCTGGTGCGAAACTCTCTGTACTATATGCAAAAAAATCAGAAAAAATTCCTGACGAGTTTAAGTCAGGTAGAAAAATTCGTGAACATTGTTGGACTGTTCTGGAAGATTGCTGTTTTTAAAGCTTTGTTGATCTATTGTGTAGTTGACCATTGTCAACTCTTCTAAAAACTATTTCAGTAGGTATATACTGCTAGGATAACCCCTGGAATGTTGCTGGATCACTTGATTGTTGATGTGTTGCTTGCTTGAGATTGTCTGCTATTGTTTGTTGTTGTTTGATCATAATGCATGGGTAGAATCCTGTTATCGTAATCGATTCTTTCTAAGCTTACCTGTGTTGAACCGCAGATGCCTCCCCGCTGTCAACCCACTGAGTTGGAGCAGCTCATGGCAGCTCAGGCACAGCTGACCCAAGTTATGACCCAGTTCATGGAAGCTCAGAACAACAACAACAACAACACCAATGGAAACAACCAGCCTCAGGGAGATGCTCTCACCAGGTTTCTGAGGCTAAGGCCAGCTAAGTTCTCTACAGCAATGGAACCAATGTTTGCTCTCGACTGGTTGCGTTCAGTCAACAAGGATCTGGTAACTGTTGGGTGCACTGATGCTGAGAAGGTGAGATTTGCCGCTCACCTACTGGAAGGACCAGCCGCTTCTTGGTGGGACACTTTTCAGATCACCCACCCTGGAAAGTGTGATTTGGGCATTGTTTGAGGATGGTTTCTGGACAAACCAGGTGTCTTCGTGGAGTTCGAGCTGAAGAGGAAGGAGTTTCGCAACTTGCGCCAAACCAACCGCACCGTGGCTGAGTATATTGAGGAGTTCAACAACCTGTCTCGTTATGCACCTGAGGATGTTGACACTGATGCCAAAAGGAGGGAGAGATTCCTGGATGGCCTCAGTGATGAGCTTTGAGTGCAGCTGTTGGTGGTTTATTGCCCCACTTTCCAGGAGCTTATGGACAAGGCCAGAATTTTGGAAGGGAAGCACAAGCAGGTGGAAAACCGCAAGAGAAAGAGCAGCAATCACCACTCTGGTTCTCACCACAAGTCTCGCACTTCTTATGATGGATACTCCAAGCATGGAGGGAGTGACCATGGAAGCCATGACCGCCACAACCATGGAGGCGATGGACATCGCCATGATAGCCACAAGAGCAACCGCCACAACCACAAGGGAGGACACACTCACCACTCTGGAGGACACAGTGGACATGATCGCAACCGTGATCGCAGCTTTGTGAAGAAGGATCTGAGCGAGGTGACATGCTTCAAGTGTGGTCAGAAGGGAAATTATGCGGACAACTGTCTGGAGAAGAAGGTGTTGAAGCCAACTAACAACCAGAAGGCCACAGTGAACCACATGAATGTGGAGGAGATCCCAGATGAGCCTGACCTTGTGATTGGTAAGTTTCTAATCAACACTCACCCTGCACTTATACTTTTCGATACTGGTGCATCGCATTCATTCATGTCAAGGGCATTTGTGGATAATTATAAGTTACCTACGGAGTCTATGAAAGAGTCAATTAGAGTGAGTTCACCTGGAGGGGATATGATAGCTAGCACGGGATCCCGCGACTTAACTGTGAGGATTGGAGCACACAATTTCATTGCACATCTGGTAGTATTGGAATCACAAGGGTTAGATGTAATTCTGGGTATGGATTGGATGTCTATGCATGGGGGACACATAGATTGTGCACAGCGAGCTGTTTCACTCAAAACCCCGGATGGTAAGAGAATTAGGTTCAAGTCGGCTGTGCGACCGGGAAGGTGTAAGCTAAATTCTCTTAAGGGGGTTAGCATGAATCTTGCACTGTGATTAAGGATTACCCGGACGTGTTTTCAAGAGCTGCCAGGGATGCCACCTGACAGGGAAGTGGAGTTTCTCATCGATCTGATGCCGGGAACAGGACCTATAGCAAAGAGACCATACAAGATGGATGTGGATGAACTGAAGGAACTAAAGAAACAGCTAAAGGAGCAGTTGGACAAGGGGTTCATTCAGCCTAGTTCGTCATCATGGGGTGCACCTGTTCTGTTTGTGGAGAAGAAAGACAGCAGCAAGAGATTAGTGGTGGACTATCGCTCGCTGAATGAAGTGACCATCAAGAACAAATACCCCCTGCCAAACATAAATGATTTGTTTGATCAACTGGAAGGAGCAAAGGTGTTTAGCAAAATCGATCTGCGATCGGGTTATTTCCAATTGAAGATCCGGGAGGAGGACATACCAAAAACCGCTTTCACTACTAGGTATGGTTTATATGAGTATACAGTTATGTCTTTTGGACTAACAAATGCCCCGGCATATTTCATGACCATGATGAACAAGGTATTTATGGAGTACTTGGACAAGTTCGTGGTGGTGTTCATTGATGACATACTGATATATTCCAAGGATGATGCTGAGCATGAGAAACATCTGCGACTGATTATGGAGAAGCTGAGGGAACACAAGATGTATGCCAAATTCAGCAAGTGTGAATTCTGGCTTAACACTGTTGGATTTCTTGGACACGTGGTGTCAAGAGAAGGAGTCGCTGTTGATCCAAGCAAAGTGACTGCAGTAACTGAGTGGGAAGCGCCTAAGAATGTGGGAGATATTCGAAGCTTTTTGGGACTTGCTGGATATTACAGGAGGTTCATTGAAAACTTCTCCAAGATTGCTAAGCCGATGACAGAACTTCTGAAGAAGGAGAGGAAGTTTGAATGGACGGATGCGTGTGAAGCCATCTTTCAGGAACTGAAGCGTCGACTAGTGACCGCACCTATTCTATGTTTACCAGATCTTCAGAAGGATTTCCAAGTGTACTGTGATGCTTCTCGACAGGGACTTGGGAGTGTGCTGATGCAAGATGGGAGAGTGGTGTCATATGCCTCGCGGCAACTTAAACACCATGAGAGGAATTATCCCACGCATGAATTGGAACTAGAATCAGTGGTTCATGCGCTCAAAGTATGGAGGCACTACTTGATGGGGACACATTGCGATGTGTACACCGACCACAAGAGCCTGAAGTACATATTTACACAGAAGGAACTAAATATGAGGCAAAGGAGATGGTTGGAACTTATCAAGGACTATGATATGAATTTGCAATACCACCCAGGAAAGGCCAATGTAGTGGCAGATGCTCTGAGCCGGAAGTTCTATGCCAATGGATTGACTATTGGGGAATTACCCGAGGATTTGTGCAGGCAGTTCAAGGACCTTAGACTGGAGGTAGTGTCAGAAGGATATTTGGCAGCAATGGAAGTCCAACCAACGCTGCAGGACAGGATCAGGAAGGCTCAAGTAGGAGATAAAGAGATTGATGAAGTAAAGGAAAAGATGAAGGAGGATCGAGCAAAAGAATTCCGCGAGGATGAGCAAGGAACCTTGTGGTATGGTGATCGTTTGTGCGTTCCCAACGATCCGGAGATAAGGAAGTTGATTCTGCAGGAAGCTCATGACTCGCCGTATTCCATACATCCGGGTAATACGAAGATGTATATGGACCTAAAGGACAGATTCTGGTGGAACAACATGAAGGGAGACATCGCTGAGCATATTGCACTATGTGATGTATGTAGCCGAGTGAAGGCGGAACACAAGAAGCCGGCAGGACTGCTACAACCATTGCCCGTGCCGGATTGGAAGTGGGATAGAGTGGGAATGGATTTTATCACAGGATTGCCCAGGACCAGGTCAGGATATGACTCCATTTTGGTGGTGGTCGACCATTTGACCAAGGTAGCCCACTTTATACTGATGAAAACGACCTATACGAGTGCAAAGTTGGCCAAGATTTATATGGACAGGATTGTGTGCCTACATGGAGTTCCTAAGAGTATTGTATCTGATGAGGCACCCAATTTACCTCACACTTTTGGCGCCAGCTGCACGAGTCATTGGGGACTAGGTTGGAGTTTAGCACAGCGTTCCACCCCCAGACTGATGGATAGACCGAGAAGGTGAATCGGATTTTGGAAGACATGCTGAGAGCTTGCGCCTTGGCTCATGGTTCTAGTTGGGATGAGAATTTGCCGTATGCTGAGTTTTCCAACAACAACAGCTATCAAACCAGCATCAAGACGTCACCGTTCAATGTGCTATACGGGAAGCGGTGCCGGACACCATTGCTATGGGATGGAGTAGGAGAATGTCAGTTGTTTGGGCCTGATTTGATCAAGGACGCTGAGGAGAAGGTCGCCTTGATTAGGGACAGGCTGAAGGTAGCAAAATCACGGCAGAAGAGCTACGCTGATGCCAAGCGCAAGGAAGTGGTGTATGAGATAAGTGATAGAGCATACCTCAGAGTGTCGCCACTTCGTGGAATCAAGAGATTTGGAATCAAGGGTAAGCTGGCACCTCGGTTTATTGGACCATATCGGGTATTAGCACGCAAAGGAGAAGTTGCTTATCAGTTGGAGTTGCCAGAGGCTCTGTCCGCTGTCCACGATGTGTTCCACCTGTCCCAGCTGAAGAAGTGCCATCCGGAGATGGTGGATACACCATTGAGATACACTGTGCCACTAGAGGAGGTTCAGCTTGAGAATGACTTGACCTATGAGGAGAAGCCGGTCAAGATACTGGAAACAGCGGAGAGGATTACCCGTACCAAGACGATCAGGTTTTGCAAGGTGCAATGGACCCACCACACCGAAGAGGAAGCCACTTGGGAGCGTGAGGATGACATCCGAGAGGACTACCCACACCTGTTTGCTAGCCGCGCCGAATCTCGGGGACGAGATTCATCTTAAGGGGGTTAGTCTTGTCACATCCCAAATTTTAGATTTGGTTATGCATATCATTCATGTCATTTCATCATGATCATCCATGCAAAATTTTAGCTTGAAAAGGTTTTGGCAAAACAATATTTTCAAAGCCCTATTTTGTTTTACTAAAATGCACCTACAAGAGGATACTAGGATTATATAAATCCACTAACCTCAACTAGTGAAAGGGATTACAAACTTGATCTTATGTTGATCCTCTGGTTTTTATGAAAATTTAGAGACGAAAATCACTCAATTCGGAGTTCGTATGAAAAAGATACGATGGAAATACTAAAACAGAAATAGAAAAGAAAAGAACAAAAAAAAAGAAACGGCGCCCGGCCACTCTTTGGGTCGCCCGGCCTTGCCAGCCACGCCAAAGCGGCAGCAGTAGCTACCTCACAGCACGCGCCAGACGCTATGCGTCACCCATAGCCGTCCCTGCCACCGACAGGTGAGGCCTACCTGTCGGCGGTGCCGCCGCCGCCCGCCATGTCCGCCCCGGACTGCACAACCGCCGCCGCCGAATCCGGGTTGACCCCGCGTGGCCCCCCTCCCCTCGTAACCTCGCGCCGCCACCCCCTCTCTCCCTGTCCCACGTCGCCACGCCTCACACGCGCGCCGCCGTCGCCGTCCGCCGCCGCCGCCTCGGTAAGCCGCTGCCGCCGCGCCTCGCTCCCTCTCCTCCCTCGTGTGCCGCCGCCGCCTACTGACCCCGCGTTTTCCCTATCTGCCGCAGAGCTGCCGTCGCTGCCATGATTTCGTCGAGCGACGCCCGCCACGCGCTTCGGCCGTCGATCGCCGCCGCCCCCGCGCTCGCCGACCCACGCCACCACCGCTAGGAGGTCCGCCCCGTCGACCCCGACCAGACAACCCGAGCCGCCAGATCGCCAGAGCCGCCGCCACCGACGCCGTCACCGCTCGGTCTCCAATGGATGGCCCAGATCGGGCCATGGACTAGTCAGCCCGGGCGCTGACTGGTCAAACCGCCACGTCAGCCCAGTCAACAGTCAGTTTGACTGGGTATTCTCCAAATAGATTTAATTGGCAGAAAATTATATAAACTTGCAAAATTCATATCTTTAAATCTACTGGGTCAAAAATTACAAATAAAATATGTGTAGATTCAGTAAGTCGTGTAGAATCTTGCTATACCTTTGTTTCACCCTTTTACAGCAATATTTTGTCCAGATTAATTAAATGAGTTAATGGCCTTTTTAGAGTAATTAATTCTTAGAATAAGTTCTGTAACTCCAAAAATTGCAAATAATATGTCCCTGGAATCAATATAACAAGGGGAATCTCAAAGTGAATTAAAAAGTTAGGCTTACAGTAATAAATTTTGCAGAATCTATTTAATGGCTTTCTGCGGTATTTTAATTACTCAGGGAGTTATATACTTCTTTTTTTGAGAAATTCCAATTGGTACTGTTCCTATTTAGTATTGCCTACACAGTAGATATACCAAGTGAGGTATATCACATTATCTATTTGATACTTTCTCACTTGATGATAATCAATATTTCCACCTTTTATTGAGAAGCCCTTGTTGTTCTCTATCCAACGCAATTGGAATCGGGTCAATCGGAGCTACCGTTTAAAAGTTATATCCGTTTGACTATTTGTCGTTTTAAATTGAAAAAGAAAAAGAAAAACTGGGCCGACCGGTACTACCGCAGCCCAGTACCGGTCGAGCCTGAGACGCGCATCCCATTCTCAGTTTGACCCGGCACCCACTTCCGGTCCTACCGGACCGGCCCGGTAGTACCACCCGGGTGGGCCGGTACTACCGGCCGGCCCAGAAAAAATGCCCAGATATTTTTCCCCAGATCCAGATCTTGAGCCTCGCCGCATCACTGTCTGGCCGCACGCGTTGACCCGGCTCGTCGTGCGCGCCAGCTGGCCCCGCCTGGCCGCTGCGTCCGCATGCGCCTCGCGCTCGCCCTGCCCACCCGCCTCGCTCCCTTGCCGCAGCCAGCTGGGCCCGCTGCCGCTGGTCCGCTGCGTTGGCGCCGCGTCTTTGCCAGCGCTCCTGCTTGCCGCTGTTGCTTGCTGCCGCTGCCAGCGTTGACTGCTTTGCATGCGCACTGCTGCCAGCGCTAGGCTTTAGCTGCTGCTTTCTTTCTTGCATGCGCGCAGCAACAGCTGCTGCTGCCCATTCGCTGTGCATTGCTGCGTGTGTACGACCAGGCCCTGTCTCGCTCCTGCTCTGCTTCTATTTTTTCTTTTCCTTGCTCGCATGCGCTGCTGCTTCTACTCTGCTTTTTTCCGGCACATGCGGTAGTACCGCTCAAAACAGGTACTACCGGTCCGCTAGTTTTTCTGGGCCATGTTTAATGCTTTGCCCTTTTTCAGTTTAGTTAGCTCCTCTATTATCTATTAGGCTAAACTTTGTCAACACTTGCTCTAGATCTTGAAGCTTGCCTAATCTTTTCTCTCCGATGATTCTTGCCCATATTTGAGTGGAAAAGAGAGGAGATTTAGCCCCACGTTTTGACCTAACCCATTCATCTCTTTGTGAGTGCATCTTTGGGGATCTAGATTTTGGGGGATTTTGTGTCTCTCTTTGATTCCTCCTCTCTTGTTCCCCCAATAGGTTTAGTAGCTTTGTTGGAACTTGAGAGTGAGGGATTTGGGCATCTTTGTGGTGTTCTTGCCATTTGCATTTGGTGCATCGGTTTGAGTTCTTCTCGGAGAATTTGGTTTGAGTTACTCATTGGAGCTTGTCCCTCTTGGGTTCTTGGAACCCTAGACGGTTTGTGGCCTTGGTGGCATTGTGGCCTTTTGTGGCTTTTGTTGGGAGCCTCCAATTAAGTTGTGGAGTTGTGCCCCAACCTTGTGAGAGGTTCCGGTTTCCACCGACAAGTGCACCGATAGTGGAAGCGTGGATTGATCCCATTGGGGTGAGATTCACCGAAGAATAAGGGAGGCCTTTTGTGGCGTTGGTGGTTTGATACCACCCCCTCTCCAAACGAGACGTACTCCATGTTGGGAGGAACTCGGTAAAATATCGGTGTTCCCGTGTGCCTCAGTTATCTCTATACCCGAGCTCTTTACTTATGCACTTAACATTGTGATAGCCTTCGTGCTTGAAGTAATATATATCTTGCTATCACTTTGTTGCTTGTATTTCTTAGCATAAGTTGTTGGTTCACATAGGTAAACCTTAGTTGTTTCTAAGTTGTGCTTTACAAAGTAAACACTAGTTTTATTCCGCCTTTGTTGAGCCACTCTAGGAAAAGTTTTAATCGCCTATTCACCCCCCCTCTAGGCGACATCCGTATCCTTTCAATTGGTATCAGAGCCCGGTCTCTCATTTTAGGCTTCACCGCCTTGAGAGTAAAAATGTCGGCTAGAGGATTAGTGCACAAGGACACGCTCACATTCGATGGCACAAATTATGATGTTTGGAAAATTCGCATGCTTAATTTATTTCGGGAAATTCACCCAATTATCGAGGGCTATCTATATGTGGGTTTCTCTTCTCCTATGGATACCCAAAATGAATCTTTAGAGGAGAAGTTGAACTCTCATATAGATGCTTTAGCTACTAAAATTCTTTTCCATGTTGTGAGCAATGTACTTCTTTCGTCTATCATGCCTTATTCAAGCGCTCATGAGATATGGACCAAGCTTCAAGATAAATATAGCAAGTCCAACATTATTGAGGATGATTGTGTTGCTTCCACTTCTGGTCGAGATGAGTTCTCATCCTCTACCACTTCACCAACATGTGACTTTTCACAAGGTAATGATATGGTGAGTGGTGATAGAAATTGCAATATGGATAGTGTGTTCACTATTTGTAATCCCTCATATCTATCTAGTTGCAATGATCTATCTTTGGACCTTAACACTTCTAGCACTCAAAATTCCTCACATGCTTGTGTCAATAGTCCTTGCATATCATGTAGAAATGACTTAAATAAATCTCATGATGATATGCTCATGTTTTCTTGTTGCCATGATAAAAATGCTTCTATTTCCTCTAGTGCTTGTGTTGCTAACCATGTAGAGGAAAATGAAGATTCTATGGGCCAAGACAAGGTCTTGAAGAGATCTACAAGTGCAATCTCATCATCACCTTCTTCCGGTTCTCACATGTGCCTTATGGCTAAGGGAACAAAGGTAACCTCTTTGGATCCCATTGTATCTCATGATGATGATGATGAGGTTGAGAATGATAATGCTGATTATCGAGGTAAGTATGATATTACCTCTATTAAGAAAATGGGTGAGGTTATCTATAGTGCTCTCTACAAAAATAAAATTGCTTCCTCCAACCTTCTTGAAATCTTGAATTATGCTATAGAAGGCAATGATCTCATTGAGGAGCAAGAAAACATAATTGATGAAAAGTTTGCACTTGAGCGTGAATATGCTAATGAACTTGCTCAAGTAAAGGACTCCCTTGAAGAAGAACAAACCACCAAAGAATCTCTTGAGGAGACTTTTACTCTAGAATTATCTAGAGTAAAGGAATACCATGATAGAGAACTTGCGGTGGCTAAATCCTTCAAGATTAAAAATGATGAACTTGAAGTTGCTTATGCTAAACTTGTTGAGGATTTTAAGCATCTCGAAAATGGCTCTCGGGTCGTTAAGAGGGAGCTCATCAAACTCACCGAGTCACATGAGCAACTTAAAGCTTCATATTTAAAAGAGCTTGACAAGTTTCCCTCACCTCTTGCTAATGATAATGATGCTTGTGATACTAACTCTATTTCTTGTGAAGCATCTATTTTGAAGGAGAATGTTGAGCTAAAGGCTCAACTTGCTTTGCTAACTAGCAACTATGGGAAATTAGAAGAAAGCCATGTTAAGCTCTCAAGCTCGCATGAGGATCTCCTAGTCTCCCATGGTAAGCTAAAGTTGGCTCATGAGGCCATCATGTCAAAGGTAACATCTTGTGGGCCTCATGTGGACATTAGCACTATATCTACTTCAAATGTTATATTGCCATGTGCTAGTCCTTGTAATTCATCCTCTCACAACCTTGCTATATCTCGTGATGAATTACATTCCATGCCTTGTTGCTATAACAATGTAGCATCTACTTCCTCTAGTACTTTTATTGAAACTAACCATGTAGAGGAAATCAAAGAGCTCAAGGATCAAGTCACTTATTTGAAGAATGACTTGAAAAAGGGTCATCAAGGGAAGGCCGCACTCAACAAAATCTTGAGTGTGCAAAAATCCCCCAATGACAAGAGTGGACTTGGATTCAACTCCAATATCAAGAACAAGTCCACTATCAAGTTGAAGCATAAGGACAACAAGAAGAGTGGCCAAGATCAAGAAAAATATCCGGCCAACATTGTTTGCTTCAAGTGCAAGGAAGAAGGGCATCATGTCAAACATTGCCCATTAAAGAAGAAGTCCCTTTGCAAGAAGCAACAAGGGAAGCGGCCTCATGCTCTACATCTTGTTAGAGATGGGCCTCCTCCCAACAAGACTCAAGCTCTTCCTCAAGTTGTTTCTTCATCCAAAAAGAAAAATGGCAAGTGTAGACCTTTCTACATATGCCGCAAGAAGGGGCACATATCCTCCTCATGCACTATTGGTATCTCCTCATCCCATCCTATCTTGATTGATGATTCTTATTCTCTTAGTAAGGCTAAGGTTGGCAATGTGTTTGCCAAATTTGTTGGTGCTCAATGTGGTGTCAAGAAAAGAACCATTTGGGTTGCCAAGCCTATTGTGACTAACCTCTTAGGACCCAACTTGGTTGGGGACCAACAAACCAAAACTTGATTAATAGGTGTGCTTTGGAGGACATTGGAGACTTGGCTACATCATGGAGAATTAAGGGATCTTCATTATTATTTTTGTCAAACCAAGTCATGTGGATTATATTGCTCCTATTATATTTTCAATGTTCCTCCTTGCGGTAACATATGCTTAACTCATTTCATTGAAAGTTACTCGCCCCTTGTGCATGTGTTGGTTTTGTATCTTCCATGCTTTTGTACATGTTGTGTTTCCACTTAATTATCTTGAGGTATCAAGCATATTTGTGTATGATTAGGTGGCACACCATGTATGTGTGTTTCTTGTATTAGAGCCTTAATTGATTATATTTGATATCTTATTTGGATCTTGTGAGAGATTAATGGATTATCCCATTTTGGGGGAGTGTTATGCTTGGGCATTCCACAATCCTAAAATCGTGTGTGCATGAGGAATACAACCTAGTGTTTATATTGGATTATTGTCAAGTCTCTATGTGGTACAAGTCTCATGAGAAATTTAAAATTTATAATGTCCATTAATTATCTCTATTTGTTTACTTTTGCCTCGCGTTGGTTTTATGGTAGTATCCCATTATGGGGGAGTCATATGCTTAGTGCATATTACAATCCTAGAAAATGTGAATATTCGAGGTTGTGTCACTTAGAATTGATATTGATAATTATCTAGTGCCTATGTGACACATTTGCTCATACAAGTTCCATTTCGCTTGAATGTTGTTGTTGATCATATTTCGGATCTTGTATACGAGAATGGTTCTTGGTATGTGTTTCCTCATATTTAGATATATATATCCTCGTGGAAACCATTTGCTTCAAGTTACTCTAATCACTAGTGCTTTGTGACTATTGGAAGCTACCAAGAATCTTGTTCGAAGTATCATGCTTAATTTCTTATATTTAGTTATATGCTTCTTGTTGTGACTATGATCTTGGATATCCATACAAGCTACCTTGGGAAAATCATTCCCAATATTTCTTGTCCTTGGACAATGAGCACCCAACTTATGGTAGAATTTATTGATCATATTCACCTTGGCCCTTGCTTAACTTTATCCTATCTTTGGCCAAGAAAATGTTTTGTGTTGTCTCCCAAGACTTCCTTGCTTCTTGTGGATCTTCTTATTTTATTGATATCCTCTTGTGTTTTACTTATTGTAGGTACTAGTGATGATCCCATTTGTGTGCATTTTGCATTTAACAGGAAAATCCTATATAATGCACTATCTATGGGGGAGCTCTCCTATGTTATTTCGAACACTCATATTTATGCTTCTTTGTTTTGATCCATACCGTCCTTTTTCTTTTAACCTCAATCTTTTCGATTTGGTACTTTGTGCCATCATGAGAAGTTTGGGGAGTTTGGTTTCTTATTGGAACCTTGCTCTTTTGGGGAGTTGGTTTTGTCTCATTCCTTATTTCTTGATTTGACCATTTTAGAATGAGATAACCCTCGAGCATTTTTATTTCTATCTATCTTTTGCTCTTTGGCTTTTGCCTAGTTCATTGGTTGAACTTGTGATCTTTCATGTGTTGAATTGGTTCTTTGATACAATTTGGACATCATTTGTCATGTCACACTCATGTGTGTGCAATCTTGATTTACTTGGTGTTTTTGTTCAAATTGTATCTCCTTTTTGGTTCTTGAAAGCTTTATGCATGCATATTTACTATATGTTTATATTAAGGCATGTTTGCTTTCTTTGATCCAATATATAAGGGAAACTCCACCAATTCCCATCGGCTAAGTTGTGCATGAAATTCAATTTCACATCAATGTGCACTTAATTATGTGGAGTCTCTCCTATGTATTGTAGATTCTCTAACTACTTAGGACCCAATAAGTTTGGGTACCATTTTGTACTTAAATGTGTTTTAGGTACATTGGAGATATATTGGACGCTTGTCTCTCAATTTTGAAGAAGTGATGCTTAGAATAAAATTTGAGGCAAGCTATAGGATGATCAACGAATTCATATCCTCTACATCCTACCTCGGTAACAAGTATCTCGTTCTCATGCTCACATATCTTGATTCCAACCGTCTGTCGGTTGCCTTCTAGCATGAATTAATGTATTTGAAATTGTTGTAGTTCTAGCCATGGTTTTAAGAGGACTCTCTAGTGTATATGTGTTTAAGTTGAGATGAGTACATGTAGTTGGGACTATACAAAATCATGCACATGATCCTCCAATCCCAAATATGTCAATCTAGCAATTTTATTGCCTATCATTTCTTCAACTTCTCTCATATGCAATAGTGAGATTTTGCTAGTCTATTTTCTACTATGATACTTGTTGCCCTTCTTCATATATTTCAACTTTCTCCTTTTCCCTTGGTGATAGTTGTAATATATGTAGTGTGTTTGTGTTTGAAGTCCATTATGTACTATACGATCTATCTGAGCCTTTGGCCATGCTTTGAAGCAAAAATCTTATTGGTATACGTTGTGACTTCATTCTTGCTTCCATGTGCTTTATTGTATATCTTCCTTGTATGTGCTTGTTTCCTTATGGGCATATGTATTTGTGATATCATCCACTTAGAGACATATACACATATGAGAAGATAATTTTAGTTGTCTTTTAAATCCTTGGAGACCACCTTTCTATTCCTTTTAATTCTTCGGTGGCTTCCAAATTTAATTGCCTATGAGTGCTTGTTCCTCTTGTTTGCATCTTTGGGCACTCATATTTATTCTCTCATGCCTTGTATTGTTAAATGAACTTGGATGAGTGAGGATTCCATGATTATGCACCTTGATTCCAAATACAATTATCATAATTGGTGCATTATCTTTGGGGAGCTCATCTAATTCATCTAATAATGCACATTTGTCTTCTTTCTCATTTATTGTGCCTTAAATGTTTATGGGGGAGTGAGGATTCCATATTTGTGCATTTTTGTATTGAAATACATCAATTTTACAGTATGCACAAATCTTGGGGAGCTTCTCTATTTTATTTAAGCATTTATTTGATATTTCATTTGTTGTGTTTTAAATGCTTATGGGGGAGCAAGGATTCCATATTTGTGCATTATGTATTCCAATGCATTTATGTTGAATAGTGCACAAATCTTGGGGAGCTTCTCTATTTGTTATTTAAAGCACTCTCTTGCTCATATCATAATATCTTGTAGGTTCCATTTGAACTCATTTGTGGTTTTCAATTGGTTTGTCGGACCTTGTAGTTGCTTGCATCATTTGACTTTATTTTTGCAATCTTCGGGTCCTCGATATAGTTCTACTCCCTCCCAAGTATTCATCATTGGATATGTGCGAAGGCACACCTTTGGAGGAATTATTACTATATTTTCCTTCTAGAACTTGTGACCCATTTCGGCAATCGATGCCAATGGGGGAGAAGTTTTAGAGGGTTTAAGGGAAGTTGGTTTATGCATTGAGTTTGTTCTTGTGCATTTGCCTCTCATGCTCTTGCATCTTTGTTGGTGCTTAGCATGTGGCATATATAGAGGAAACTCCACCAATGATAATGATTGGCAATATATGCAATGAAATTCAAGTTCATCACACATGCATAGATTGTGGGGGAGTTTGCTCTATATATGATGGTGGTACCAATATCACATACTTTTGTAGTATTTGACATTGGTATTACCATTTTATTCATTAATATTCCTTATATAAACCCTCTTAAAGGGATTGTCATCAATTACCAAAATGGGGGAGATTGAAAGAACATGTTGGGCCCCCATGTGTGGTTTTGGTAATTAATGACAATCTTTATGGACTAATGTGTGTATTAAGTTATACTTGTAGGATTTGTCCATTGGCATCGCTTGGAGCATGTGTTGGCTTCAAGGTCAAAGAAATGCAAAGAAGATTTGTTGGGCAAGCTCAATATGCGAGGTCGATGATGAGGAATGAAGAAAGGCGTTCCATCTTGAGAAGAGCAAGATCGTCTACATCGAGCTCAAGTGGAATGATCAAGGCAAAGGTACAATCTTGATAGGTTTTCCCTTTTGCCGGTCTCTTGTTGTGTGTAGGAGACCGGGTTTAGGATAGATAACCGTACTATCAAGAGGGGCTCTCGTATGAGTAATTCGGTCACATCATTCGGAGAGAGCTCAAACCTTTGCATACTTGCATCATCGTATTTGGTTGTTATTTGGTCTTATCCATGTGAGGATATATAGCTTGTGGTAATCTCCATAACAAGCTCTTGTTCATCAAAATCGGATCTCCCATATATATATCTTGTTGCGATTTTGGTTTATGCGGCTTTTCGGTTTCTCACCAAGTGAGGTATATCACATTATCTACTTGATACTTTCTCACTTGATGATAATCAATATTTCCACCTTTTATTGAGAAGCCCTTGTTGTCCTCTATCCAACGCAATTGGAATCGGGTCAATCGGAGCTACCGTTTAAAAGTTATGTCCGTTTGAATATTTGCCGTTTTAAAAAAAAAAAAAAAAGAAAATGCCGCCGGTTAATCGCAGCCCAAGACTGCTCGAGACGCGCAGCCCATTCTCAGTTTAGCCCGACACCCACTTACGGTCCTACCGGACCGGCCCGGTAGTACCGCCCGGGTGGACCGGTACTACCGGCCGGCCCAGGAAAAATGCCCAGATATTTTTCCCCATATCCAGATCTTGAGCCCAGCAGATCATCGCCTGCAGCGTTGACCTGCTCGTCGTCGCGCCACCGCCTGCCGCTTGGCGTCCGCATGCCTCGCGCCGCCAGCCACCCGCCTCGCTCCCTTGCCGCAGCCTGGGCAGCTGCGCTACGCTGGTCGCTATGCAGCGTCTTGCCGCACTCCTCGCTGCTTGCGATGCTGCCTTGCCGCTGCCACGTTGACCTGCTGCTTGCATGCTGCTGCCAAGCTGCGCTTCAAGCTTTCTTGCTGCCTGCTGCTGCATTCGCATGCGCCGCTGCATGTCTGACCAGCCCTGTCTCGCTCCTACTCTGCTTCTGTTTTTTCTTTTCCTTGCTCGCATGCGCTGCTACTTCTACTCTGCTTTTTCCTGGCACATGCGGTATTACCGCTCAAAACCGGTACTACCGGTCCGTTCCGAAAAACGGCCAAACGGCTAGTTTTTCTGAGCCCTATTTAAGGCTTTGCCTTTTTTCAGTTTAGTTAGCTCCTCTATTATCTATTAGGCTAAACTTTGTCCACACCTACTCTAGATCTTGAAGCTTGCCTAATCTTTTCTCTCCGATGATTCTTGCCCATATTTGAGTGGAAAAGAGAGGAGATTAAGCCCCACGTTTTGACCTAACCCATTCATCTCTTTGTGAGTGCATCTTTGGGGATCTAGATTTTGGGGGATTTTGTGTCTCTCTTTGATTCCTCCTCTCTTGTTCCCCCAATAGGTTTAGTAGCTTTGTTGGAACTTGAGAGTGAGGGATTTGGGCATCTTTGTGGTGTTCTTGCCATTTGCATTTGGTGCATCGGTTTGAGTTCTCCTCGGAGAATTTGGTTTGAGTTACTCATTGGAGCTTGTCCCTCTTGGTTTCTTGGAACCCTAGACGGTTTGTGGCCTTGGTGGCATTGTGGCCTTTTATGGCGTTTGTTGGGGGCCTCCAATTAAGTTGTGGAGTTGTGCCCCAACCTTATGAGAGGTTCCGGTTGCCACCGACAAGTGCACCGATAGTGGAAGCGTGGATTGATCCCATTGGGGTGAGATTCACCGGAGAATAAGGGAGGCCTTTGTATGCTGGTGGTTTGATACCACCCCCTCTCCAAACGAGACGTACTCCATGCTGGGAGGAACTCGGTAAAATATCGGTGTCCCCGCGTGCCTCAGTTATCTCTATACCCGAGCTCTTTACTTATGCACTTTACATTGTGATAGCCTTCGTGCTTGAAGTAATATATATCTTGCTATCACTTTGTTGCTTGTATTGCTTAGCATAAGTTGTTGGTGCACATAGGTAAACCTTAGTTGTTTCTAGGTTGTGCTTTACAAAGTAAACACTAGTTTTATTCCCCCTTTGTTGAGCCACTCTAGGAAAATTTTTAATCTCCTATTCACCCCCCCTCTAGGAGACATCCGTATCCTTTCATCCCCTTATAGCTTCCATGATGGAGCTCTTAATTACCACCAGGCACTTCCTATTGGAAGAGTCCCACTTTGCACGCTCAAGGTCATACTTCATTCTTATCGGTGCATGGTATATAACCCTTTTCTTAAAGTCCTCTTCTCTTTCTTTTTCGCCCCTGACGGGGTCGACAGGTTCTTTAGGACAAGCCTCAATCAGTGCCAAGTCAAGGTCAAGAAGAGCAAGCCCCATCTCTACCTTCTCTCGCCATGAGACGTAGTTCCCTCCATTGAGGGGCTCAATGGCCGAGATGAAACTCAAGGATTGCCTGAAAGCAAAATATCATCAAAACGAGTTAATTCAATGTTGGTCAAATTAAAACATGAAACTTCTCCATATTAATACTACGTCATCGTTGGGGCAGAAATATAACTAATATGGATAAAACTTACTATTCATAGTGAAAATTTCACTAACAACGTTGGTCATCCAATAAAATAATCACTATTAAAAATTAAATCTCTCTTCATTGCATTTAAGCAATTAATTCTTGCAGCGGAATAACATGAATAAAAATAAATGAACTTTACTTGTTTACATAGTTTTTACTGTTACTTTACTATTTTTCTACACAAAATTTCGTTGAAAAAATTGCTATCGAAAAAAGGTTGAAAAACTATTAAAAACAGTAAAAACAGCTTCTGAAAAAAGAAAAGCATGAAAATTGTGCTTAAAAATGCCCTTTGGGTCTTTTCTGTGAGCAGGGAACAGCACCCACGCTCTGTGAGCAGAAACAGCACCCACGGCGGCCCACACAGCTACCCTATCTAACACGCAAAGCAGCAAAGAACCCAGCTCCTTGCTCGGCCCATCAGGCCCGTGGCCCATCAGCGCGGCCTGCGTGGCACAACCGCCGTCCTGCTCTCTGTCGCACGTTGATCCTAGCCGTCCGTCGTAGCTACCCTTGATCCTACGGTCTAGCACGCGATGCGGCGGAACAAAACCGGCTGACCCCAGCACCCCCTAACCCTAATCCTCATTTGCCCCCATCTCCCACTCTCTGTCCCGCGAGCGCCTGCTCTCGGGCGGCGCGGACACGCGAGCGAGGTGAGACGGCCGCGCCGGCGCAGCGCCGGCGGCGAGCCCCTCCCTCTCGCCTCCCTTCCACCTCTCTTTGCTGGCCCCTCCCCTCTATCGATCTGAACACACCTACCGAAACAAAACTAGCCCATAGGGACGGAAACGAGCAAGCGGCGGCGCCACCCTGACCCCTTGCCGGCGCACGCGAGCACCCGTGGGTGAGCGCGTCACCGTCAAGTGGCCCAGCGGTGGTGCCCTATGCCGGTGGTGGCCGGTAGTTTCTTTTCTTTTGTTTCGATCCAGGGAGGAACAGGGGAGGGAGGGACTAGGGAACACATGATCTGGGGCTTTTCTGTGGGATTTGGATTTGGATTTGGGGAAGGGAAAATGTGATCTAGGGTTTCTTTTGTTTCTTTCGATCTTGAGATCGATTCTGGATCCGGGGAGATAGGATCTAGGGCTCGGTGTTTTCTTTTCTTTATCCCAGATGGGATCGTGTTCTTCTTCCTGACCTCGGCTTGCCGATGCGTTGGGATCGAGAGGAACGGCGCGGCCTCGCGGCGGCGCTTCTGGAAAACCCTAGCCCTCTACTTCTTTCTTTTGGATTTCTTCTGCCTCGACTAGATCAACCATCCTAGTTGGCTCTGATACCATTGATAGGATCTGCTAGGACCTCTAGTGGTCGATCTAGGGAGTACGCGAGAGAGATAGCTTACCATCGGCCTTCGGGGTCGACGATGAGGTCGTCATCAAGCTCGTCGGAGTGGTGGCGGCGATTAGGGGTGATTCCCGCCGCTACAGCGCAAAGCCGGATCGGTGGCTAGGGTTTAGGGTTTCGGTGGGGTGAGTGGACACGACGAACCTTAGCGTTCATGCCCCTGGCCCCCACCTTTATTTATTGCACTGCGTGACGGGGACCCATCAACTATTGTGACGTTGAGCGCCCCTGATCAAGGCGTGAGTCCAAGATTTATTCGGGACCGTTGGGCCGGAACGGAAGATCAACCTAACAACGACTCCTAGGCTGCCGGCACCGCGATGGGGAGCAAGCAACAACCCGGTAGGACACTCCGGCCGAGGTGAGAAAGCGTGCCACGCGGGCGTCGAGCTGGACCAGCATTAGGCGAAAACTAGTTGACAGCTGAGGTGTTGCATCTTGTTGGCGAGAGGGAAAAATAGAGAAAAAAAATGCTCTGCACTGCAAGCAAGCGCGCACGGGAGTGAGCAGAATCCAGGCTCAGAAGGGACATGGCAGCGACATGCCCCACGCGCTGAACTGGCCAGAAATTCGAGACGATGTAGACCATGTAGACTGTCGGCGATGACCTGCAATGCATGCGGGAGTGGTAATTCCGATTTGGCTCGAAGGCGCGTGGTGGCAATGGAAAAATTACTTCACATAAATCCTGCTGTGCTACCCTGCCAGGGAGGAGAGCGTCCTCGCCTGCGCAGCTTTCTGAGACACCCGATGCGAGTAACAGTGTTCAGTTTCACATTCCCGATTCACAGCTGTCGTCAGATTTACCCCTTTAAATCTGGCCAACGGGCCGGCCCGGCATGGGCGTGCCGGGCCGTGCCGGCACGGGGGCCTGCTTCCCAGGCCTGGACACGGCACGTCGGCTTAACGGGCCGGCCCGTTTTGACCCGTGCTGTTTTTCGCCGGCCCGTTGAATTTATCCTTTAATAATGGTCGAATCTGTAATTTTTCAGCTAACTATTGGTGGTCAGTTGGCAAGGCGGAGCGTGGGTGACTCATAGGTCACTACGACCCCCCCGGACGACCCCTTTTTTCTTGTATTTCGATTATGTATAGAAACATACGTTAAACGGGCCATGCCGGGCCGGCCCGCGTGCCTGAGACCGCGGCCCAGGCACGGCCCCAGTGTTTCACAGGCCGGCACGGGCCCGGCACGCGGCGGGCCGTGCCGTGCTTGTGACGGGCTTTTTACGCGGGCTACGGGCCGGCCCGCAAAAGCCCGGACCGATGGCCAGGTTTGCTCGTGTTCACCTCTATTTTGGATAGAGACGCCAATGACACATGGGCCCATCTATGAGTGGGGCACAGAAACAGATAATGGATTGTTTTCTACTTTCGGTGTGTATTATGCCCAGCTATATGAAAACCCTAGACTTCAGCCCGAGATGAAAAACGTCGAGGGATCCACCCGCCGCCCCCGCTCGTTCTCTCCTTCCCTCCTCCCCACGTCTCGTCCTCTCCTCCCCGAGCCGCCGCCGCACATTGGAGCCCCAGCTCGTTAGCCCAAAAGGCAGCAGCCCTCTGCTCCTTTGGCTCGTCTCGTCTTGGTGCCCTTTTCAGCAGCAGTCGGCCAAGAGGAATCAGAGGAGCATCGCCAACACCGAGGCACGGGAGGTGGCTGCGCGGGCCGAGGGAGGCGGTACAACGGCGGCGCAGGAGGTGGCTAGGCAGGCCGTGTGGCGGGAAACGGGGGGCGTGGTAAGGGGAGGATGTGAAGGGAGGCGATAGACGAGGTGGAGCTGCGCTGGCTGCCGCAAACGACGAAGAGGAGGTTTACTCTCGCTCTCTCTCCTCCTGGTCTTCAATGGCACAACAGGGCATTGGAGGAGGACGGATAGGAGGTGCAGCCTGCTTCCTTCGAATTCATGATGAAGCTAGAGTTCCATGTCGCCCTTTGCTATAGCATGAGAATCCCTCTTGACTCGTGGAGACTGCTTGGTTTTGACCGGTGGATGGGACTTGGTTTAGTCCCATCTCGTTTACGGGAGGAGGCCACATCTAATTTATAAGGGAGAGATTTTTTCCTTTCTTTAGTCCGGGCTTTTGGGATAGAGTGGACTCTCTTATTATTGAGTTGTGAATGCACGAACGTCTAGAACATGCGCTGAGTACTGGGCTAGCCAAGTGGACGCTAACATATAGACCTAGGTATGTGCTCTATGAGTTTGCAATAGAGTTTTTTCTGAATAATATATTGTTTGCTTCACTTGGTAGCTGATTGAGTAATATTGGCTGCGTTAAGAGCATCTCTAGCAGATTCCCCGTATCGTCCTGCAAACGCGGCGGCGGGCTGATATGGGGTTTTAGCCGTTTTTTGGGTTAGACCAGACCACGCATCGGCGGTCTGGCCCGGAAAATGTATCCAGGCCGCAACCCAAATCGTCAAAACACTCGCATATATAGCGGGCGGCGAGGTGGATGGGGGCCAAACCCAGTCGCTCCTCCGCCTCTCCCTCTTCCACCGATGTCAAATCGCCGCCCGTCCGGCGAGAAATCGACGCGGTAGAGTGTAGATCGAGCGTCCACACCTCCTGCCGGCGACGATGGTGGCAGGGCGCGGGCGCGGGGGAGGCCAAGTGGGCCGCGACGAACGCTCCATCGAGCGCGGTAGGAGCTCCACTGCTCCTCCCGCCGGCGAGAAGATGGAGGCGAGAAGATGAAGTCGGACTCGACACGCATCCGCGGTAGCTACCGCTACCGCAAGTACGGCGTCATCGCGCCGCTCGCCTTCGCCAAGCGCGAGTCGGAGCAGTACCGCCACGCCGCCTCCTCTTCCGCGGTCTCGTCGTCCTCGGCGCCGCCTCCTCTTCCGACGGCGTTGGTGGTGAAGAGGGAGGACGCCGAGTCGGAGCCGGAGCCGCCGCGCCTCCCTCACTTCGCCCCGGGCCACTACCTCGACGACGAGCAGTTCAAGCTCCTCCTTCCGCACCTCGGCGTCAACGCGGGCCTCGCGCCAGGCGACTTCATCGCAGAGCGCGAGCTCGACAACTTCCTTGGCCTCGTCGCGCGCTCCAGCTAGCAGGATGCGGACAAGCCCGCCGAATGGAGGCACATCTTTGTCGACCTCGTCAACGACGAGGAGTGAGGAGCTGATGCGCCGCCGCCACGTCATAGGGCTCCGGTGAGTATCCTCGAGCCGATTTTGCTGCAAGGTAGTGCGTGGCGGTGGATATTGTAGTTGCTTTTGATGTATAGTCGAATTTAGGAGCAATGCAAGGATAAACTCTCCGATCGAACTGTTCTTCCGTCGTGCACGCGATTTTTATTAAATTTGCAGTTTCATATGGCATATCTGAACTGTGTGCATGCTGATCGAACAATAAATCCGCATTAAGGTGGTCTGGATACGTGGATTTAGGGTTTGGGGTTTGCCGTATCTGCTAGAGATGCTCTAAAGCCCGTTCGAGATGGTCGCGAGTTGAGGCACTGCAGGAGTGCATCCTGGAAGAGGCCGGCAGCATGAGTGGTGAGAGGAACACATGATTGGGCTAGGCATTGCAGGACTGCGTCTTGGAGGAGGCCAGCGGCACGGCAGCGAGGGTATATCTTGCAGCCACCGTGGAGCCCATGGCACCGGAGCGGCGTGCCGGTCTCGAGGAGCTCGTCCACCGCCGCATGGGCTCGAGTTCTCCTTCTCCGGCCGTGGCAAGGATAGGGGTATGCTGGGGTTGTAGCCGCGCTAGGACGGAGAGCTCCCCCGGGCCAGGTATGACTCCTCGGCGTGGTTCCTCCCCATTAGGGATGTAAACGGCATCCCGTTTAGTGCCACATATTTTGCTATTAGTTATAGGTTTGTGATCGTCACAGCTAACCAGAAAAAAATAAGCCTACAACAAATTTATGTGGCGCCGACGCCTCCTCATTTGACATCCCTACTCCCCATCCGTACTGCATCCCCGCCACTGATAATGCATCTTTGTGCTGCAACCAAACGGCACGCTGCGCAGAGGACATACCGACCTGAACCAATGTCAATCAGCTGCTCCTCTTTGTAGGTGTGCTGCAGCTCCTTTTCGTTGACTTGTTCGAATTTGTAAGTGCACACCTGTTCGATAAAAGTCCAGTGAAAAAAATCAAGTTGATGCAAGGTGCCGACAGCGTGTCGGCGGCGGCTCGAGCAAAATCAAGCGTGTCGGATGTGGCTCGAGCGACGTTGAGCACCACCATTCAAGACTAGGCGTGGCTTGGGAAGCTGCGCGTGTGTCAAGCGACTACGATTGTGGCCGAGATGCAATTGTGAGATCCTCCTAGTCCTCTCACAGCTGATGTTGTTGAGTAACATATTGTACTAGGTATAGGTCCCCGTGTTTTGTCAGGGTTATCGTGACCACGGCAGATGCTGCAATCGGCAGCGAGTAGTAGAAATGGGGCAAGGACGGCCAGCCATATGCGGTGCGAGATGAGGGCGGAGACACAAGGATTTACCTAGGTTCGGCCCCCCGGAGGGTAAAGACCTACTCCTGCTAGATTGTATTATGGTGAGAGTACAATGGGGCAAGATCGGCGGCTAGGCAGCGAGTCTCTTGGGTGTATGATGGAACGTATCCTCTACGCGCCCTCTAGGGAGGTTTATATAGACTCACCCCCCTAGGGTTTACAGATCTCAACCGAATTAGTTAAGGTTTCAGCAATCGTTTAACCTAATTCGACTGGGCCTATCTACACTTCCCGGCCTTCAGCTTCCAGTCGCTTGAGTCCATGCCAGGTTCCCGATAGGCATATCCCCATCAGTAGTCCCCGAGGCCGTCGTTGATTGGTCGCAGGTGGTCGTTGGCAGTCGGTGTATATGGCTCCAACGCGGACGCCCACTCGAATTGGCGGCGGACTCCTGAATAAAGTAAAAACTAGTTATTCTAGTTGCACTAACGGCGATCGATCGGGTCGCAGCTCGGCGAACGGGTCGGCGTATATTCAGTCATTGTTGTAGTGATCGGCTCGGCGAATAATCAAGTCGCGCGGAGCGATGAGTCGAGTTGATGAAGTTGGACCGTCAAGTGGGGTCAAAACTAGCCGTTGGGGTAATCCAACGGTAACTTTTGGCGTAATCACCGCGTAGTAACGGCTCCCGAAATTGGCGGGTAACAACCGCTATATAAGGAGAATGACAGGCGAGCGGGGAAACACTCCTTCATCTTTCCTCTGATCTCGCCCATCTCTGTTTCCACTCCGCATCGCGATCCAACCGATCTAGAGAGCCCCGACCTCCACAAATCTTCCAACCAATGGCCCCCTCCACCGAGCCATGGGGCCGATCCAAGTGCACCAGAGCGCTACTAGCGTCCTTCGAAGAGGCCGGGATCCTGCGCGTCGGCAGATGGCGCATCCCCGCGGCCGGAGAGGTGACTCCGGACCCGCGCGAGGGAGAATTCATTTGCTTCACCAGCCACCTGGAGCGGGGGCTGGGATTTCCCACTTCTCTCTTCTTCCGGCGCTTCTGCGCCTTCTACGGGATCCAGCCGTCGGACCTGGGCCCGCATAGCATCGAGCAGCTCGCCATTTTTGTGGCGTTCTGCGAGTGCTATCTAGGCTGTAGGCCCTACTTCCCCCCGTGGCAAGATCTATTCCATGGGAGGATTAGTCGCGGAGAATCAGGCGGCCCGATGCTGGCCGCGGGTGGCCTGACATTTCAACTGAAGTCGAAGGCGTCATTCTTCGACCTGATGCTGCCCGCCAAGGCGGCAAACGAGTGGAAGAAATCCTGGTTCTACGTCACCGAGGCGACTCCAGACGGCGAGGTGGCGCTTCCAAGGTACTCCGCCGACCGGCCCGAACCGCGTCGGCTCCAGGTCGGCAAGCTCCCGCTGGACCAGCGGATGGTTGTCGACGAAATGTTGCAAACCATCCGCGGCCTAAAGAAAAAGGGCCTCCAAACCATCAATCTTAATAACTGCTGGCTCAGGCGGCGGCTCGTGCCTTTGGCCCGCCGGGACCACTATATGTACGAGTACACTGGTAGGGACGACCCGACAAAATCCTGCCTCGCCGAATGGAAGCTCGAAGACTACATCCTGGCTCTGAAGAAGATCACCCAGGCGGCGTACCTGGACGCGAAGGCCGAGGTTGCCCCCTATACCGCAAGGCGCCTAGCTCCGATGGTAAGTCGCCATCTTTGCTATATTCGCAGTCGCAGATGATGCATTCGCGGTTATGCTAACGTTATCTCATGCTTACTGTAGTTATTCCAAGTGGTGGAAGGATGGCTCCCATTTACGAGAACTTCGAGCTGTCCGCCCAGACGGAGAGAGTCGCCACCCGCCAAAGGCGGCGTCGGGAGCGATGCGGGTGATGACGATGATGACGATGAAGACGAACCCGTGGAAGACGCCACCCCGATGGTTCGCAAAACTCGCGGGCAACATCAACGCGAGCTCGAGGCGAGTAGGAGCCTCGAACCTCAAGATGACGATGACGACGAGCTCCCCGAGCACACCTCGCGTCGTGATGCTACGCCGTCGAAGAAAAAGAAGAAGAAGGAGGTGAAGGCTCCGCTAAGGAGGAGGACGAAGCCGGCGAAGCAGGCGTCTCCGCCTCGTTCTGCGACTAGTTCCGACGCCACCAGCTCGGCTAAGGGTGAAGAGGCGCGTACGACGGCAGCACCAGACGCCACCGCTCCCCTGGATGAGGTACCTGTGGCATCGCTTCCACCTCCATTCGCCCCGGTCTCTGGGTTGGGGGCTATTCCAGCCGCAACAGCTTCGCCTCCCAGGAAAGCTCCCGCAGACGTCATCACGGAAGCTCCTGCCGCAGCCTCATCTTTGAAGAGGCCCTCTGTGTCTTGGGCATACGACGTGTTTGAGATGGGCCTCAGTCGAAAACTGGGTCCCGAGCTAGAGAAGCCGTCCAGCATCTGCACGGGTCTGCGGTTTATACCAGTCGCCAAGTAAGTCTTGTTCATCTACTTGACTTCCGTTGTAATCGGACAATTTTTCACATATCGTTGTTTCACAGGACTGGAATTAAATGGATCGGCCATCCTTCCGTGGCCAAGGTTCCGCCAATCGTCGCCGAGGAGGACTCCTCGCGGAAGAGGAAAGCTGACGAAGTCGCTGTTCTTGCAGACAACGCTAAGAAGGCGAAAGGCGACGATGTCGTCACGGTCTCCGACGATACGACGGTTGTTCCAAGCGATCCTCCGACTGCGGCGGAGGTGGCCTCGAAGACCAAGGAGGCTGTTTCCTCGCCCGGAGTGTCCGAGCCAGCTCCTAGTGGCGCTGGGGCGTCCGCTGCGACCTTCCCCCGCTTCATGGCCAAAGCGGCCACAGCGAGTGGCGCGGCGCCGACGAGCCAAACGCCTGGGGTCGCCGAGACGGAGGTCGAGCAGCGTCGTGGACACACTCCAGCTCTACTTGCGTCTGTGGATGCGCTACAGCTCCACGACATGCTGGGCGCAGCCATCCAGGTATGTCCAGTCCCCGAGGATCGGGCCACTGAATTTCAGTGGTCGGATTCTTTTAATGTTTTTGTAACGTCCAGTCCCCAAGTGCCTAGTCGCTGAATTTCAGCGGGTGGGCACTTAAGATTTTTGATCTCCAGTCCCCGAGTGCCTAGTCACTGAATTTCAGCGGGTGGGCACTTAGGATTTTTGATCTCCAGTCCCTGAGTGCCTAGTCGCTGAATTTCAGCGGGTGGGCACTTAGGATTTTTGATCTCCAGTCCCCGAGTGCCTAGTCACTGAATTTCAGCGGGTGGGCACTTAGGAATTTTGATCTATAGTCCCCGAGTGCCTAGTCGCTGAATTTCAGTGGGTGGGCACTTAGGATTTCTATGTTGTTGACTGTTTGATTTGTGCGCAGGGCTTGTAGCGTGAATCAGCCGATCGGCTTGCTGCAAAGTGTCGCGTGGAGAAGGAACTTGTTGTCGTCCAAGAAACGAACAAGGGACTCCAAGCAATCGCTGCCAAGGCAGAGGAGGTCCGCCAGGGCCTTGTCCCAGCAGGTGACCACTCTGGAGCGCTGATCTGGAGCGGCTCAATCTGCTTTGAGTACAGCCGAGAAGAGGATCGCTGATCTAGAGCGCGAGCTCAAGGAGGCGAAGGCGGAGGCGAGCTCGGCGGATGGGCGAGCGAAGGCTGCTATTACGGCTGCCGCTGAAGAGCGAAAGGTCTCTGACGCCCTCGTTGTTGGGCTGCAAAGTTTCATCACGGGCCTCTGCCGTCCTTTAATTGGTAAACTTGTATTCCTCTGCCTGTAATAGCTGTATTGTGGAGTCGTTGTTGTACTTACTGCCGACCTCTGTCCGCAGGTCGGATTATTGACAGCTCGGAGGAGGCACAATCGTACGACGCGCGGCAGTGTGTGACCACTCTGGTCGACTCGGCCGCATTGTCCGTGACCTGCATTCGAGCATATCTTCAGGAGATATCGCCCACGGAAGTGATTCCCAGCGACCTCGTCCAAGTATGGCGGTATTTGGAGAGGGCGTCGTTAGTCGTCGAGTTCATGACGCGGTCGGCCTTCCGGCGCGGGGCGGCGACGGCTCTCAGCCTTGGGCTTTCCCACTTCCCGGAGGACTTCGACCTCGACGATGTGACGAGTGGCTACCCCTCATCGACGGGCTCTGTGGAGATTGCCGAGGTGCTGAAGCTGACGGATCGGGCCGCGGTGTATTCCGATCGCGTCTGGGCGATGGACTACCTCCTCCCCTATCACGAGACGGCTGTCGCCCCCAATGACCCTAAAACAAATATTTTGAAACATAGTTTTAGGAAAATACAAGATCCAGAAAAGACCGAGGTTTCGCATTTAAATAAAGAGAGAGGCATTTGTAACAACAAATAGGGCTTTTGATAATAGTTTAGTGCAAAAATATGCATGATGCAATGATGGTGCACAAAATAGATGACAACATGCGATATTTTAATTAGGGTTTACCCGAGGTGCTACAATTCGACACCACTAACAATGGATCTCGCCCTCGAGATCCGCCTCATGGTACGGGGAAGAAGGCCGACGGTCTGAATCTTCTTGCTTCGTGAAGTCGCGACACCACTAACAAGGATTCTTCCTTCGTCTTGAAATCTGCGACACCACCAACAAGGGTTGATGCTCCCGTTCGTCGAGAGAACACTCCGGATAAACAAAGGTCGAAGGTAGAGGTATCAAAATTTAAGGCCACCTCTAACTTCGGCGAACGGAGTAGAATTGCTTGATCCACCGATTCAATGCACAAGAGCGAATGTTAAGAGTAGTCGGATGGTGATCAGTCCATCGCGCACCCAAAGCATTACTCTGCACATGAATAGGAGAATTATGCAACCAACTCTCGGAATCAGACTGAAGATATCGACAATATAAATTCGGAAAAAAAAGGAGTGACGCGGACTCTTCATCGGATCTGATGCAGATGATGTCGTCGCAAAGAAAAACACCGGAAGATACAAAGAAAAATTTTAGTGGATTTTTGGTCCCCTAAAAGATACAGCAGAGGAAGATTCCTCATATAGCATGAATACCAGATGTAGAAGCACCGTTACAAAAGGATGGAAGCGAAACCCTAAAGGTACGACAGAAACCCGTGCACAAGAATTCCTAGACTCGAAGAAAAGATAAGGGGTAGATTCAAAACACGCAAAGGTAAGAGGAGAATAGCAGAGGGGTAAGGAGTAAAAATAGATCTAATCAGATTTATCCAACCAATTTTCCAAAATAGTTTTGACACTCTACAACATCCGTTAGCTAGGTTATCCTACCGGCTGGACCAGTGCGGTATCGTAACTGCTGATCTTAACACCCTCGGAATCGGCCCTATGCAAGTGTTATCGCTTCCCGCCAAACCCGCATAGAAACGATTCAAAGGTGCCTACCAGGCACTTGCGTGCGGGTGGAAGACGAAGTAATATCATTACACAATAGTCCTCGATGGATCCCACAAAACATATATATACAACAATGACTCAAAGAGTCAAGAATACAGATATACAATACAAAGATCAAAATCACCTTTAAAATGATATAGCGTCCGAGTACGGACAAGATGCAAATTGAGCTAAGAGCCCTGAAGAATAACCAATGGCGTCCATAACCCTGCCAAGGCCAAGCCGGAAGGGTAACCCTACTAACGACGTCGATCTCAAAACCTGCTTAAACAAAAGGGGTGCCGGCAAAGGGCAAAAGAAAAAGAGAGCGGTCAGTACTGAGGCCAGTACACGGCGAGACTAGAATTCGGCGGTCCTCGCCTACATAGGTATGGTGGACTGAAGCGGCAGCGCAGTATGCACTAAACAACCTATAGAGACTCAATATAATTGGCGACTATCAGATAGGGATAAGAAAGACCTATTCGGATCCAACCTGAAACTATCACCAAGCATACCCATCCTGGTATTTCACCCACGAGACCAAACGAGGAAGTCAACCGAGGAACTCACACAGTTGGCAGTTTTATTCATTCTGTTATAGTTACGACAATTACTAGTTAGATATAGATAGCATGAGTCATCCTGATAGAATAAGCAGTGGGCAGTTTTAGTTAACCATTCCGTTGTAGTTGTAGTACTTACTAGTCCGATACATATAGCATGAGGCATCCCAAAACCCAGCAGTTGTTGGTACTTTTATTTGGCCATTCCGTTGTAATTGCAATACTTACTAGTCAGATACAATGGTAACATGCGACAACCCATACCAGCAATTTTTGGCACTTTTATTTAGCCATTCCGTTATAGTGAAGCTGATTAATAGTCATTATAAAGTCAAATTTATAGCACTACTTTAGTTATAGTTGTCTATGATTGAGATACTATGCTCCAAGTCGTCCATAACCGCGGACACGGCTTTCAGAAAGTTTTACCCTGCAGGGGGTACAAATAGCAACACACGCACGATCAACCTCGGGAAAAACCAAATAAAAACCCAACGAGGCATCATGACAGAGAAATTGCAAGATTCATATAAATTTCAGGGGGCCACCCTGCCAAGCTACCCGCGAAGAAGTTGGCCGGCTTCGAGACGGACCCCAGAGGTTTGTGCCAATGGCTGTAAACGACTGGAACCCGAAAGTGTGACTGGGCTTGTCGATACCGCGAAAACATTCCACATTTGTTCCAAAACAGTACAGGCGCTCCACGCGCAATCGTAAATAAAGCAGTAAAGCATGGCATAAGTACAGGATAGTAATAAAGCACCAAACTACTTTGTGGTCCCAAGAAATAAATATGACTTAAGCTCTGGCTAAGGGGATTCATGGTCCCACATGCGACTATTCAAAGAACAGGTATCAAGTACTCGGGGTCCTACGGGACACAAGTGGACGATTAAAAACCAAATAATATATATTGCCCACCTGTGCCTCTGCATTATTTACTTAGTTCAATTTTAGTTATTTAACGGTAATTAAAGTCATGATCATCTCCAACATAAATCATATGGCAGCCTTCCAACAACTGTGGAACTTGACGACACGCAAAAACACTTGAGCAAGTAACTACGACACGCAAGGCCGACTATCTACCAAACAACAGGTAATAGGATGTGTCCAAGGCAATATAAGGCTGCAAGGGATATCACGGGTACGAAAACTAGAGCATCGCAACACAGATAGCAATAGATCAATAGGAGGAAATAAAGGCTAGAAAGGTAAAATAGGTAGAAAGGGGGAGAATGCTCGCCTGAAAATATTGCTGAAGGTTCATCCAAAGATCGCGTCGACACTCGCACCAACTCATCGGCCTAATCCGTGAAGAAGCAAAACACTAGCAGAAACACCGGATGCAATATTTAATACTACGGTGGAAGATCGGGCATGATGCATGTATGATATATGGCATGGCAAGGATGCGATGCAATTAGGCAATATTAAGCGGAACCGAGGTCCCGACAAATATTAAGTGGTTCAAGTTATTTAGATACCTGCAATTTAAATGTTGTATTAACAAGGGAGAATGATATCACCGATTCGCTACACAAATTAAATAGGGGCAATATAAGACTAGAATCGCCTGCATATGACCTCCATATTTAATTATTAGGTGAATCGACAAAATTCCCCAAACCCACAAAAATATATATGCAACATGAATGGTTTAATGCAACAAGATATATCATTCATTAAAATAGGGTCTCGAGAAAAGGGATCACACATCGGGGCTAAGATCTTGGGGGCTCGGATGGGTTAAGGCTCGGCGGGGTCTTGGGGGTCCGTGAAGGAGGTCATGGCGTTGCCAGGGGTTTGATCTTTCGGACATTGAATCCGAGAAGGAGCTCTTGATGATCCAAGAGGGAGTTCTTGTCCGGGATTCTTTGGGCATCTCTGGTACTGTTTGGTCTTCGGGTGGCCTTCTGCCTGGTACAGTTCTTTGGACAGCACCAACCACACGGGTGCACTAGCCAACGGAAGCAGCAGAGCATTGAGGCGGCCACCGCGGTGTAGATAGGAGGAAACGGCGGCTTGGTTAATAGCTTTACAGAAGCGGAAAAACACGCGTTATGCAGACAACATGGCCAGCGGCTTGCAGAGGCATGAGACACGATGGAGCCCAACGAGGCCGCCTCTCTGAGGTGCAGCTCCCGGCGACAGGGCGACAGGGCAAGGCGGCTCGCAGGGCAGACCAAATCGGTCGACCGGGCTCGCGGACGATGGTGCATACGACAGGGGATAAGGCACCGGGTTGTAGGGCCAATCGCGGAGGGAGGCCGAGGCCGGTGGTGCGGGCCAGAGGATGGGGCGCCGGCGAGCTCGCTGGACGCTGGCGGAGGGAAGGTCGGTGGCGGGGGATGGTGAGGAAGAGGCCGGGCGACACAGCGGAGGCCAACGGCGTCGGGGACCTCGCGGAACAGTGGCAGGGTGACCGGGGAGACAGAACTGGAGGCGGGGAGGCGAGCGCAGCCACGGCTCGTTACCGGGGACGTGGTCTGCATGAAGAGGAGGCGAGGCAGGGTCCCATGGCGGGCTCCGGTTGAGCGGGCCGACGAGGCTAGCAGGGTGAGGCGTGGGAAGGCGTAGCGAAGATGGCGATGGTGGCGGCGCCTGGGATTGGGGAGAGGAGCATCGTGGGCTGGGTGGTTGGGAACGCGGGATTAAGGGAGACCGAGTCCGGGTCGACGCTAAGGACGTGGGGCCACGCGGGAGTGGGGCATGGTGGTTGGCAGAGTGAGCGTGTGTGGCGTGGGTATCATGTCGTGTGTGTGTCGCGCGTGGGTGGGGTGCTGGCGGCGGGAGTTGGGGTTGGAGTGGGGGTAGGGGTGGTTCTAGGGTTAGGGTTAGGCTTAGGAAATTATATGAGGTAGTAGGTGGTCTGGCCGGTTGGGCCTTTGGGCCGGCCGGCTGGACTGCCTCCCTGGTTAAGAATATTGTATTATTTTTATAAAACAAATATTTTGAAACATAGTTTTAGGCAAATACAAGATCCAGAAAAGACCGAGGTTTCGCATTTAAATAAAGAGAGAGGCATTTGTAACAACAAATAGGGTTTTGATAATAGTTTAGTGCAAAAATATGCATGATGAAATGATGATGCACAAAATAGATGATAACATGCGATATTTTAATTAGGGTTTACCCGAGGTGTTACAGTCATGGAGTAAAGCATAGGTGCAGACCTAGGGCTGTGGCCAGAAGGCATCCAGAGAATGATCTTGAGATTGCATTGGAGGCTCCCCTTATTGCTATTTATTTAATTTGAAATGGTTGGTAAATGAGAGTACAATACTAGATACGGGGTATACTGCAATATTAAATGTATTTAGAAACATGTCGCTTTAATTCTTTATTTGATGGATTACACATTACAGGTTGTTGGCTTGATGTTGTGGAGCACATCGATATCTTCTCATGATATTCATCTTCCTATGGGAGTTCTATAACATAGTAGGTTTGGACTGGTTGTGCTGCTCTTTGAAAACGTTAAATTGGGCTGGATGTTTTCCCACTGATGGAATGTATTTTGGGCGGGTGCAGGTTTGAAGCGGCATGAACCTGATGGGCCGGATGCGAGTATGATTGGGGCAACAAGGGTCATTTTATTAGGCATGGTAAGTGCCCAGAGATCTCATAGGTCTAGAATTATCTGCTTCCAAAATATCTGAATTTTGTATGTGCTTGGTCCTCTCGTTGGTAAGCGTATCCATGTAAATCAATCTGAAGGAATGGGAGTTTGCAAACTATGGGAGTGTAGTAATGTCATCTTTACGAAAATAAGATCATTAGCATGTCACCAAATATATGTATAATAGTAACTTAATTAAGTATGAGTTGTATTTCATGATACAAAAGCACTAAAAATCTGTGTTGTAAACTCGCACTTAGATGCTTATGGAGTTTGTGGTTTTATATATTCTTTCTTTCTAAAATGTAATTTGGTTATGTGAGGCAGAAGCTTCATATCCTTATTAGTGCAAAGGAGCCTGCTGGAGCAGCTAAGAAAATATAGAGTTATTTTGGGTATTCATCTTTAGATATTGTGCTGGTATTCAGGTTCAGATTTATTTCCTTATTCAGGTTGATTTTTTTTTGAGAAAAACGCAAAGAACCTTTGCGTTTTATTTCATTGAACAGGTAGACGTTTACATCCTATGAGGAAACAGTTATAGGGATTACAAACATGCCAACTAGTGAACATCCCAAGAGGTTGGGAGTACGACGCGAAGGCCTTTGGCACCTGCACGTGCCTGGCTTCCTCTTTGATTGAATCTATGAGGGATTGCGCAGAGGGTTGTGCTCCATTGAATATAACCTTTGTTTCTATGCTTTTGTTGCCACCAATCTGCGATCGAGGCCTCGTGCTCGGGAGAGGTGGCTGTCATTCTGAGCCAGGCGAGGGTCCCATACCAAGCTTGGCGGGCATTCCAGCAGGAGATGCCTGATGGTTTCCATGGCTTGGTCATAGAGAGGGCATCTAGGGTGGTGCTGGAGACCGTGCCGAGCCAGGCGCTTAGCCGTCCAACAGCGATGGTGATGAGTCTGCGAGATGAAGAATTTGACTTTGTTAAATTCTAAAACATGATAGACTTCTTTGATTCCGGGCGGCTGTCATCCACCAATTTCCACTTGTTGTCCCGACAACCAGTCTACCAAAAGAAAACTTAGTTTTATTTTGAAGTGGATTTGAGAAGAAAAGTCCGCTCAATAGAGCGTCTATACTTAGAAAATTTCCATTCTTTCAAAGCCCCCAATGATACTTTATATATATAGCATATCACAAGCAGTACTTAGAAAATTTCAGTAGTAACCTATTGGGAGGGGAAAATCCTAAATATAGATCTATTCATGGCATACTACAAAATCATCGCACTTGCAAAATAATTCTAAGTAATTTCTACCAAAACAACCTACACATGTGTACTACAACTTTTGAAGATCAAAACAAGCAAAGAATCAAAACTGGGACAACATATAAACAAAAGGTGTAACTTACCTTAATCCGAATAGTACTCTATGCAACAGTACTCCTCAGCGCACTCCGAGCAATCTAACGGTAGCACAAACATAGATCTAATCATAAATTGCACATAAACATTGCCACAGAGGTATGGTAATATGCAGGGATGATTTTTAATTCGACCAAGAATATATTCGGTGGTTGTATTATGTTGAGGGTATCGTTGGTAACAATTTCCCACAAATTTCAATAAATTTGGATTATTAATACCCTAGATATACACATAAAGGGATCTATTCTTCGAATATACCATGAAAAAGATCTGAAACATCTAAATAATATATTCCCACTCTAAATAGTAGATCTCGTAATTACAAAGCCAACACGACAAAAATCAACTAAAACGGATTTACAATTATTTTCCTAGAATTAAAATAGTCTACTTTAGGATTTAAATCCTATAAAACTATTACTATTGTAAACTAGAAATTTTATTACAGTTTTATATTCTACACAATTTTATGAATCCAACGGTATATTATTTATAATTTTTTGCCAGGTAACTAAATTACTATGAATTTTATAAGATTATATGTTTTGGGCCTATTTTAATCTATTTTCCAAAAAGATAGAGACGTGGTGAGATCTGATTTGATGATGCCTCTTCGATTAAGTGGATCTAATATACACCATTCAATATAGATCAGACAGACGGGAGAGGTGGCGACATACCACTGGCGGTAGCGATCAATAGTGGCAATGAGGACACGGTGGCGCGGCCCAGGTGGTCAGCGTGGACGTCATTTCGGGGTCCTCCGGCCATGTCGGTGTAGCAGACGAGATGCGGGCGACAGCGGCGGTTCTCCTCGTGTCTCGGGCAGCGTGCTAAACTTCCCGTAATAGCCGCTATGGGCAACTATTCTTGTCGGTCCCTGCACTACAAGAATCTGGACGGTTTATGACGATCTGATATCATGGATCAGTGGCAAAACGTCACATATCACCATCCACGATGAATTTTGCAACAAAACAAAGGTCGTGAACCTCACATCATAATATGATTCGTGACGTTTTTTCTGTCTGAAAACATCATGGTCGTTCGTTACGTTCCTTCATTTTCTTCGCGATCAATGGGACCGGCCAGCCCAGGCCCAATCGGTTCTGACGTTTTTTTATTACGGTTGATGCCACTAATGACCCACAAGTATAGGGGGTGTATCGTAGTACTTTCGATAAATAGGAGTGTCGATCCCAACGAGGAGCAGAAGGTGTGGACTAGTGGTATGGAACAGGAAATCTCTGTAAATACTTAGCAAACGGAGTTTTATCGGTTTTTGATAAAGCAAGGAAATAAAGTGCAAGTAAATAAAAACAACAAATGCAGCAAGTGGACCAATCCTTTCTTAGCAAAGGACAAGCCGGTGGGAATATTTATGAGGACCAAACGTTCTCGAGGACAAATGGAAATACTATCAAGTGCTTGCGTTTCATAGATGATTACTCTACTTTGGTTTTGTAAGTGTTGTGTGGGTGAACCTGTGCTAATATACCGACCTTACTTGGACTAATACATACTTGTGATTAAACCGCTTGCAAGCATCCGCAACCAAAAGAAAGTAATTAAGATAAAAACCTAACCACAGCCTTAAACTCTGAGATCCGACACTCCCTTGTGCAAAGGTTTCTTAACGGGGGTTCAGATTTCTGTCACTCCGGCAACCCCACAATTAGTAGCCAAATACACAATGCATTCCCCTAGGCCCATAAATGGTGAAGTATCATTTAATCGACATTCACATTACACCACTAGAATAATAGCACCACAACTTAAATATTAAACCATTGAATAATACCTCAACACAACTCCACTACTAACAACATGACTTCTCCCATGTCCTCAAGAACTAATAGAACTACTCACGAGACATCATATGGATCAAGATCAGAGATGGTATAATGATGGATAACAATCTGAACATAAACAATAATTCAATGGTTTCAATCACAAGCATCAACTACAAAATTAATCAACACTGGGAAAGTTTCCCCTAAGAACTATGCAAGATTCGACACAATTGTTACAACGGGATGGAGTGGTGACGATGGTGCTGGTGGAGATGATGGTGTGGATGATGATGATGATCGCAATGAAGTCTAGCTTGATGATGGTGTTGATGGCAATGATCTCCCCTCTCCGGGACGGAATTTCCCCGGTAGAAATCTGTCCGCCGGAGAGCTCTTTCTCTCTCGGTGTTTTTCGCCCCGTAGAGGCGGCGGAATCTTTCTATGGTCGCTCCCCTGACTTTAGGGTTTTGAGGAGAGCCATAGGTGGGCTAGGGTGGGCAGAGCCATAGGTGGGCCAGGGTGGCCACACCCGTCTGGGGGTTGTGGGCCCCTGTGGCCCAACTCTGCCTGCCCCTCTGGCATCCTTCGTCTTCTGGGAAAATATAATTTTTTATAGTTTATCTAGTATTTTTATGATCTTCGCGAAATTGCATCAAAACACCGCTTTTTTCCATTAGAATCCTGACTCCGGCAGTTCATCCTCCAAGAATCATCCAACATGTAAAAAAATAGATGAAAAGACATAAGTATCACCTCTTAATATGAAATATATCAATGAATAGAAGCAAATTATGATACAGAATGGTGATGCAAATTGGACGTATCAACTCCCCCAAGCTTAGACCTCGCTTGTCCCCAAGCGAAAACTGAGCTTAGTAAACATGTCCACAGGTTTATGGAGTGAAGTGTCGATAAAAATAATACGGACAAGAAGCATCACACTTACCAATACACAACTCTGATACGTCAGAAACATATCTATAATTTTTGATGTTCCATGCTTGTTTAGTATCTACTTTCCTTTGCTTTGTCTACACTTTGAGGTGTTTTTATATGTTTTCTGGTACTAACCTATTAACAAGATGCCACAGTGCCAATTGCCTGATTTGTTCTGTTTTTGGTTCCAGAAAGGCAGAAAATCAATATTCTTGGAATTTGACGGGACAAAAGCCAAAGTCAATATTTTACCGTGGGAACACGAAGCCTGAATACAAGACGGAGGAGGGACACACCCCTGGCCGTGCGGCCAAGGTGGGCCCGCGCCTGGGGGGTGCGGCCGCCCTGGTGACCCCCTGCTTCGGCTCTTCTCCTATAAAGACCCCCCGATGCCTAAATCCTAAGTACCCGATCAATATTCCACGAAACCGTCTATAGCCGCCGCCACCATTGTCCCTAGATCGGGGGATCTGATGCTCTTCCCGGCACACTGCTGGAGGGGAGATCATCCTGGAGGCCTTTTTCTTCATCATGTCAGTCTCCGGTATGAAGCGTGAGTAGTTCCACCTTGGACTACGGGTCCATGTAGTAGCTAGATGGTTGTATCTCCTCCTTTGTGCTTTCATGTCTAGATCTTGTGAGCTCCGTTCATGATCAAGATCTCATCTATTTGTAATCATGCATGTTGTGTTTGCGGGGATCCGATGGATATTGAGATTACTATGTCAGATTGATTAATGGTTTTGTCTTATTGATTCTATCATGTCTGTGTTGTTTGTGATCTTGCATGCTCTTCGTTGTTAGTAGCTATCTTGGAAAGTAGTTGCTAGTGACTCCAAGAGGGGGTATTTATGCTCGATAGTGGGTTCATGCCTCTATTTAATCTAAGAGAAATGACAGAAATCTCTAATGTTGTAGATGTGCCGTTGCCACTAGGGAATAAACAACGGTCTTTTGTTCATGGAACAAGTGGATTGTTTACCTTACACACTTTGCTTAAATCAGTTGTCTGTTGCTTGCAACTTAATACTAGAGGGGGTTCGGATGATAACTCGAAGGTGGATTTCTAGTCATAGATGCAGTGGGATGGCGGTCTATTTATCTTGTTGTATTGTCCAATGGAATCTCATAGGATCATGAATGTCTAGTATTGCATTGTTATGCCTTGCTCAGTCCTGTCAATTGCCCTGCTGTAATTTGTTTACCCAGCATGCCATGTTTGTTTATCTAAGGAGAACACCTCTAGTGAACTATGGACCCCAGTCCAATCTTTACCATTGATATATCTTCCACTGTTCCTGTTTACTTGTTGCAAACCACTATTACCTTCCACAAAATATAGTTAATCCTTTGTTACAGCAAACCTCACTGTTCGTTGGGGCAAAGTCATGAGTTTGTGTTGTGCAGGTCTCCAAGTTGCTAGCAACACCTTTGAGTTGTTTCCTTCCTCCTAGTGGTTCGATAACCTTGGTTTCTTAATAAGGGAAAACTTGCTGTTGTGCTCATCATACCTTCCTCTTCGGGTCTCCCAACTGTAACATCCCAAAAATATTAATCAAGGTTATCAAATTCCAATCACCAAAATTAGGGTTAACAAAAACTTTTGTGAATTAAAATCATATGAATGCATGTGTCTATGTGATGATTGTATGGATGCATGAATGGACTTGTGTGATTGTTGTGAATAGAACAGAATGGTTTAAAGATGAAAAGAACATCATCTAAATCAATTCCAAGCAGAATCAAATCAAGAGAAATTAAAAAACAAAGAAAACAACCAAATGGTAATTTTTGCCAATCTTGCTCACTAGGCCACTTTGAGTGTTTCTAATCCAAAATTTCAAAAAGAAACAAATTCATTTATTTTCACCCCATGCTAGACCAAGTGAAAGTGAACCCAAGCCCACCTTGCAAACCCACAGAAACTTTTGGCAACTTGATTCAAATTAAAATTCAAAATTGAATCTATATCATATGTGAAGATCACCATTTCTCAAAACCAAACCAAACCAAACCAGTGCACCTTGGCAAATCCATGCAACCATAGACTACATATTATGTGACTAGTACACCCACCAAGTTTTAACTAAAAATTCAAATCTCTTGTGAACATTTAATCAAACACCTTGTAAACACAAACCAAATAAAACATCAAACACTATAGTGAGCAGTGTTGTGCCTAACTTGTCTCCTCTCTAGCTCACAACACACTCTCAGTAGATCATCAAACCAATTGAACTAGCCCTAGATCACTGTAAGCTTGGTAATGTCATCAATGGTGATCATGGCCGAGCCCAACTTGCCACCCCAATGTAGACAGCAAGCTAGGAGCTTCCCTAGCCTCACCAACCTTGTCTGGGAGACAAGCTACCGTCCACAACCACCCCATGTCCAGTGCCCAAGCCTTGCCAGCCCCTGGACCACTCAGAACGAGCGCGCCCAGTCTCTCTGCAAGCATGCTGAGAGCGCGCCAGAGTGCCGCGCTTGAAACGCTCGCATAGACCACGCCCCGCCCTCGCTGCTTGGGTGCGTGATCACCACCGCCGCAGGAACCGCCCGGACATGCCCGTTCGTCGCCGCGCGACCAGGAGAGCCCGTGCGCCATTAAAACTTTTGTCGGACCCGCCCATAGCATCGCAGTGTTCCGACCAATTCGCACTGCCCCACGCCACGCCACCATGCATTGAGCTTTGCTAGGAGGCAGCGCACCGTCCCCTACCCCCATCCATGTCGTTAGCTCGTTGTGCAGATGACCATGATGATCTCCACCCGCACCCTTCGGTCCCCTCTTCACACTATAAATAGAGGCCTCCCCCATTCGATTTCAGCACACCATCTCACTCCCCTCTCTCTTAGAACCACCCCACCTCATCCCCGGAGCAAGGCGAACACCAGGTCGCCGGAATTTCACCAGAGCTTGCCGCTGCTGGAGGAGAAGGGCGCCGTTGATTGGAGCCGCCCAGGAGGAGCCACCGGTACCAGGAGGATCGCCGTCATCGACTTCGTTGTTCGCCCCCATTGCCGACCATCGCCGGAGCCCCGGTGAGCCTCCACTGACCCCCCACTGGCCGCGCTAGGGTTCGACCTCGCCGCGTTCTGTTCAGACGTGGCGATGAACATCAGCCGTAGATCTAGCTTCTAATCCTACGGCCCAAATCACCCCTTCGCACCCCCTTCTTCTGGTGGTGGGGACAGCATAAACCAACCCCTGTGCAGCTGTTGTGGGCGCCCGATTACACTCCAGCGACCTAGTAATTCAAACTTAGATTTTTCCATTTAGTTTCAAACTTAGTTTTGTCTCTAGATTCAAAAATCAATCTAGGGAGATTCTCTAGACCAAATTGCATGAAACTAATTTTGCTAGGAAGGTACTGCAATTCTTAATCGGAGCCTGTTGGATTAAAATCATTTGGACTTGTACATCACCTATAGTAAATATAACAAGGCAGAGACTTTTTTGCATTCAAACATTTTTCAAAATTCAACCATAAAAGCTTTTGAGTTGATTCCAACTCTCAAAAATCACATTTGATAAGACCTTTCTGAATATACAAAAATATCTAGGTTTAATTGAAGAAATAATGGACAAGTAATAAAATAATGCCTCATAGGCATTTCTAGTCACTTTAATTAATTAAAATAAAAGGGTTAAACCTTATTAAATTGTGACACCACTTTAAATCACATTCCCAAGTACTGAAATATGTGGTGATGGCATGTGTCAACATGATCCCCTATTTTAGTTGGAGAATAAATCTTAAGTATTTTTTCAATGAGTAGAAATTACTTTTCTAAAATAAAATAAATATAACCAATGCATTAATCTTTGTGATACTAGTGATGATGCTAGATCATCTAGTGTGAACCTTGGTGTGATAAATAGAATTAGTTAAGTATTGTTTGGTGATTGTGTACCTCATATTTATTTATAGACGCTAGTACCAACCAAGGATACAAGGAGGAAGGAGACTACTACGAAGAAGAAGCCAATGAGAACTTCAACCACTGCTCTGCACAAGGCAAGCTACTATCTTAGCAAGCTTCGCAAAACAAGTTAACCTTGCAAGCTAACACTTGCAAATTTGAAAACGAGATAACCTATGAAGTGCATTAGGCATGCTTGGTTAGATACATTTGATTATACCCAATCCCAGTTTTACTTGCAAGCATAGTTATTTTATTTCTTTATCAATGCTTTTACTTTTGTTTACTTAGTGACTTGTAGATTTTAGAAAGGTTATTAAAGGTAGCATAAGGAGCATAAAATTTGGCCTAAGTTAGATAATATTGATGTCATCCTGAGGCATGAGATTGAACTTAGATCATTCACACTTGTTTACCACCCCTCATTAGGGTTTACCCCCACTTGTAGATGCTAGTGCTAAGCATAAAACTTGATCACTTTAGATGGGAATACTTGGTGAAAATGATTATGAAAACCTTAGAATGATGAGTCATTCTGATGAAATGTTTTAACATGTGTTCTTGAACACCAGATCATTTTGATGATGAAAATGTTGAGGCCTGAGCCTTCGCCCTTTATAAAACTGATGGTTATCTGGATGCAATACCATTCCAATTTTACCGTATAACCACCATACCCGAAAATTGGGTAGGGCTTGACTAGAAGTTTATATACCTTAGTATGGGTTACCTTGCGGCCAAGGTTTGAGCTGAGGCTACCTTGTGAAGATTGTCCACCTGTGCCGTTCCCAAGATGACAGCTGGTCATGTTTGGGAGGCCAAACTCACAGGAGATGTGCCTATACTAGGGCATGTAATTGAAATGTTAGGATTGATTATCTGCATACTAAGTATAGTGAATTCAGGATTGTTCCTGACGGATGTATCGAATATTGTGGTGAAAGTGTACCACCTCTACCGAGTGTCAAACTATTTGAATAGCCGCGTCCGTGGTTATGGACAGTTGGAGTGGCCATACTGTTCCATCGTCAGATGTTTTCAAAATGACTTATGAAATGAATCATGACCTTGACTTGACCACAACATGGTTGTGATATGAAAACTCAAGTTCCCACTTAGGTGTTATAAAACTTCAAACTAGCTTTCTTTGCTTCTGAACTCAGTTAGAGATAAATCTGGCTTTTTGCAAAACAGCCTAGAGCTTAATATTCCTACTCAAAACCACTTCACTTTCTAGTCTTAGTTTGCGAGTACTTAAAGAGTACTCATGGCTTTGTCCCTAGATATTCCCGTGGGGAGACTATGAAGAGGACTATCAGGAGGATGGACCGCAGGAAGGTTATGACAACTAGCATCACTGCCATCGTCAGCATTGCCTGTGAACATGAAGATGGAGCCTCACCCATGCTACCGTTATTATTACGTTATTCCGCTGCTATGATTGTATTAAGACTGGATCATGAGATCCTTTATTTGTTGTAAGACCTTATGTATGGTTTGTAATGGATGATGTACTGTGATATCCAATCTGTTATGTCTCTCAAAAATGGTAATCTAGGGATTGCGATGTATGGCATAACAGGCATCTGGGATTGATGTCTATGCACTTCTATTCTTGTAGATAGTTGTTGGGCCTCCAAGTGAAGAGGTTTGTAGAACAACAGAAAGTTTCCCTTAAGTGTATTACCCATGGTTTATCGAACTTAGGGAGGAAGTGGTCAAAGGTATTCCCTCTCAAGCAATCCCACAATCAAGATATAAGAAGTCTCTTGTGTCCCCAACACACCCAATACACTTGTCAGGTGTATAGGTGAACTAGTTCGGCGAAGAGATAGTGAAATACAAGTGGTAGCGGTGCCAGAAAATAGCTTCTGACTTGTTGTTGACGTGGGGTAACATGTGTGAGTGCCAGAAAATACTTTGATGGAACTTGACGTGGAGGTAAAGACTAAAGCAAGCAAACATGCAACAGATCTAGTAGCAAACAGTGTTTCAATGCTTAGAAACTAGGCATAGGGATCATACTTTCACTAGTGAACACTCTCTCATATAAATATCCTCTCTTCATGATACTACTCTTAACTACTCTCCGGTTGGACACTCTATTCATCGGTAGGGGTGTAACATCACTCCTCAAAGTCTGCCTTCCCCAATCTAGATAACCCCACACTGTCACCTTGAGCGCTATATGGTTCCAAAAAACACCACAATTTCATAGAGACATCCAACTCCAAATATAACTCATGACAAATATTCAATCTATCCAAAGTGCCACACACAGTATGCATGCTGTCACTTTCATACACATGGGGAAAAGCATAGATCTATTAAAGCACAAAGATTATTTACGTAGACTCAAACCTAAGTGCCACCATGGTGTGCATGCTGTCAATTTCACACACATGGGGAGAGCAGAGATCTATTAAAGCACTTGAGTAGCAAGGTAGATCTACTTGATTACAAAGCTCATGATCATAATCATGCATAGAGAGAAATGAACACATAGTTACCGGTAGAGCCCTTAGCCTCAAGGAAGAACTACTCCCTCCACATCATGGGAATCAGCAATGGTGATGAAGATGGCGATGGAGATCGATGGAGATGGCTCCGAGGGCACTTCCCCATCCTGACAGGATGCCGGAACAGAGACTTTCTGTCCCCCGAATCTCCCCTTTAGTGGCGGCGGCGCTGTGGAGGTTTTCGTGGATTTCCGGCAGATGATTTAGGATTTTTGGGTCGGAGGGTTTTTATAGGCGAAGGAGGCAAGGTGGGTGGAGGGCCAGGGGGCCCACACCCAACCCAGGCACAGGGTAGGGCCCACCCGCACCTAGGAGGGGTGTGGTGGCCCTGGTGTCCTCCTCCACCTCTACTTCGTGGTTCCGTGTTACTCCGGGAAAAATAATGACTTTGGCTTTTGTCCCGTCCAATTCCGAGAATATTGATTTTCTGCCTTTTTGGAACCAAAAACAGAAGAAAACAGACAACTGGCACTATAGCATCTTTTTAATAGGTTAGTACCAGAAAGTGTATAAAAATACCTCCAAGTGTAGACAAAACATAGCAAAGTAGATACTAAACAAGCATGGATCATCAAAAATTATAGATACGTTCCCGACGTATCAAAAATTATAGATACGTTCCCGAGGTAAGTGATAAAAGAATAATTTTTGAGGTTACGTGCACCATCAAAACCAAGATCAAACCATTTGCAAGCATTTAAACCTAGGAACAAAGAACTTTAAACATGTGCATGAAAGATGGAGTTCTAACAATAGGATAAAGTAACTATGCATGCAACATGAAAGTCTACAAACAAAGATCATGAATAACATGCATTGAAAAATGTTTGTTTGTTTCACATACAGAAAACATAGCATACTGGCATTCAGCTTGTCCCTCATGGAGTAGTAAATAGATGCATAGGACACCTTCAAAGTTCATAAGAGTGACTAGATACAAATAGTTCAAGAACAAGCAATATCAACAATATGCATCAATCAATAAGTTTTGTGACACTCCACACAGAATGGAAACTATGCTCTCTTAATGGTGCCTAAAGGTAGAAGGTGGAGACTCAAATAATGGTGGAAGAAAGGCCTTTCAAAAAGGAAGCAGGGATTTCAAGTTTCAAAAAGAGCTTCCAAAAATTATGGTACTTGTTAGCTTTTAGCCCTCATTTCCCCTATCATAAGCATATTGAAGTGGTTAAGGTTAAAGTGAACAAAGATGGAGTATATGCTTGACAAAGTATAAGTTGGCAATCTCAAGTCCCTTGAATACGAGGGCCACACCTCATGCTACTCAACTTCAGTCACCTGTAAGTTCTTGTCATTGTAAGTACATTCATATCATAGAGAACCGCCAACGGGGTACCCCTTGCACATGGTACAGGAGCTATCCCATAACCAAAATGACAAGGCAAGCAGACAATGAGCATCTCAGCAATCTTTTTATTTACTATGTGCATACCTTTTTATTGAAGATGCTTCATAGATAGCTCACTATGGTGATGTTGCAAGTTTCCACCATGATTAGGCATGGCTTAGGCTAGCGGCCCAGGCGTTTCTCTAACACAAAATACATACTCCATGGACTTACAAGTTCCCTCTTTATTTCACACCGGTGACATCCATAGACAAAAGAGCATGATATCAACTGAGTACAAAGTACAAGTGCAATGTTGAAAAGTTTCCCGTGACACCACGGTTCTGTTAATTCCAACGTATAAGTGCAAGCATATACCACATAGATGACACAATGGTGCATATTTATTAGGGGCAAAGAATATAAAGTGTGCCATCAAGTTTGTGAGGGCTTTAATCACTAAGTTTTCACATAACAAAACAAGCTCCCTTTTGTACCACTATAAGCATGAAACTTTCTACTCTTTTCCACCACCAAACAATTTATTTGAAACAACTCACAAAGATAATAATCAATAAAGATAAATGAGCTTGTATCACAAATCCACTAAGAAGAACTAAAAAGTTCTAAGCTTAAATCACAAGAAAACTAAGGCTGAACGCAGTGCTAGCAAAAGTGAACACTCACAAAACAATAAGAGTGAAAACTAGAGTGTTCTAGGCAATGGAAACAGAGTGTGTCTCTCTCCAAAAGAAGTGTGGTGTAACCAACCAACTTATTCAAGAAAACTAAGGAAACTAAAACCAAAAACGAAAACTAAGACGCTCCAAGAACAACACAACAATGCATAAAACAATAAAAACGAAGTGTCTAGAAAGACCTGAGATTTTTATTGATGAAGAAGGGGATGCCTTGGGCATCCCCAAGCTTTGACGCTTTTACCTCTTGAATATTGCTTGGTGTGACATAGGGTAGCATCCCCAAGCTTGAGCTTTTGTCCATTCTTCATCTCATTACATCATTCTTTCTCTACACCTGCAAATTTTCCTTCATACAAAACTTCACACAATCTTCATTAGCAACATTAGTGTATTCAAAAGATAATAGACCTTTAGGAAAATCTTTGGAACATAAAGACTTTTCACTAAAAACACAAGCTACTGTAGTAACTCCTTCAACAAGCTCAATTCCCCAAAAGAGAACTAAAAAATGAATCAATAAGAAGCAAATGCAAATAGTGGCAGAAATCTGTCAAAACAGACCAGCAGGTAGAAACCGATGTTTTCGAAGACCTTGTGTTGCTCAAATCAAAAAGTGTTGAACTAACAAAAGTTATCTAACATACTGGGGGATTTATTCGTAAATTTTCAGCTCAATCGAACTTACAGAGACTCCTCACGAGTTTTTATAGTGGAGGACAGAAATCTGTTTCGGGACAGCAACTCCCCAAATCTTACTTCTCTCTCATTAGAGGTCATTCTTGGCACAAAAGGCAAACAAAAAAGATATGGAGAGGTTATTACAGAATTAATAACTTCCAAGACTCAAGAAAACTCTTGGGTTATCTCCCAACAAGTACTTTTCTTTAACGCCTTTAAGTTAGGCTTGATAGTTTCAAAGATGCTCACATAGGAAATATGAATTTATTTAAAAGAGACCATCAAGAAGCAAATTCAAAGAACATTTAAGTCTAACCCACTTCCTATGCATAGGAATCTTGTAAATAAAAAAGTCATGAAAGCACAAAGCAACAAGCATAGGAAATCAAAACAAGTGCAACTTAAAGATTTTCAACATAAAGAGGGGAAACTTAATATTATTGAGATGCATAAAACCATGTTTCCCTCTCTCATAATAACTTTTAGTAGCATCATGAACAAAATTAACAATATAAATATCACATAAAACATTCTTATCATGAGCCACATGCATAAAATGATAATTACTCTCCACATAAGCATAATCATTCTTATTAATTGTAGTGGGAGAAAAATCAACAAAATAGCTATCATTGTTATTCTCATCACCATAATCATCAAATATAGGAGGCATATTGTAATCACAATTAATTTTCTCCTCAATAGTAGGAGGACTGAAAATATCATAGGCATCATTGTAATCATCATAAGCAATAGAATATATATCTTCCCAAGTGTGTTCATTTGTAAACATATCATCATTGGAAGGAACATGGAAAGCACTAATAGCACAACAACTATTGATATCATCATTTTTCAGGATTGGTACCAAAGAGATCTTCAATATCAAAAGTGGTGTTCTTTTCCCAATTATGATCACTACTATAGGTAACAGGCATAGGAACATCATCTAGTTCAGACTCATTAGCAAAAACTGTGATAGGAGAAACATGGTTAGAGGAAGATACCGTTTCCTCTCTCCTTTTACTCTTCTTCTTCTTCTTCTTCTTCTTCTTCTCCTCTTTAGGAGGTAGAGGCTTGAAAGGAAGCTTCTCCACATACCCAGGTTTATTGTTAGAGACAATAGAAGAAAGTTTGGAGGATTCCTCCTTTTCATTAATAAGAACAGAACTCATATCAGTCCTGTCATATTTTGGTAACATATCATTTTTATAAGATTTTGTATGTAAGTATTCACGTGGCAATTATCAACACAATAAAGATGACACCCATGCATGACGCAATTCATACTAAAAGCACTCATGTCTACCAAATGAGTTTTTCTTGATAACTCTTCACATCCCAAAAACAATGTAACTTCATCATGTTGATTATCAGTGATCGCGTTATCACAATACAAGCTTGCAGTACTCATTGGATTAGAAAGGTCATTAGTTGGCCTGAGCATTGAAAATTGAAATGGCCCACTTCATAGTATAGTTCACAAATAAAAGGATAGAGGGCACAATTTTTTTTACCAAGATCATTTAGAGCCGTATACCACATTCTGGTTTTTTCATTACAGTATGTGATACAATATTATTCTTCTATTTGATTCTTCTCACAAGGTCTATGCATACCACAAAAATTAACATGCTTATAGGAAATAGTACTTTCAGAAGTTTGAGCATGTTTATTGCAATTATTAATAACATTTTAATTTTCCATGCAAGTGCCTTTAAAAGGTTCATGATACATGTCCCACTTTTCTTTAAGAGCATTAATATGGGAAGCAAAGGCTCTATAATATTTAACAAGAATTTGAGGATCAATACCATATCTAGCACTAAGCTCTTGAAAATTAGCAGTTTCAGCGAAAGACTTAATGCAATCATACTCATAGTTTATACCTGGTTTTTTACCTTTGTCATTATCCCAACCTTCGGTATTGCTTTGAATTATTTCAAGAAGATCCCACTTAGCCTTGACCTCCTTACTTGTGAAGGATCCCTCTAAACAAGTATCCAGATAGTCCTTGTAATGTCATAAAAGCCTTGCATAAAAATTATTGATAACAACATTACTGGGGAGATCATGAATGGGACATTTGAGCATTAGTGCCTTCAATCTCCCCCAAGCTTGGGCAATACTTTCTCCCCCATGAGGATGAAAATTATAAATATAATTCCTATCTTTATGAATTTCATGAGGATGATAAAATTTAGAATAAAAGAGAGATTCAAGTTCCTTCCACTCCAAATGATGAGGATCATCTAGTAGCTCATACCACTCCCTTGCTTTGTCCCTAAGTGAGAAAGGGAATAGCTTCCTCTTAACTTGGTACATTGAAATACCTGCACACTTGAACAACTCGCATAATTCATGTATAAAGAGTAAATGATCACTAGGATGGACAGTTCCATCTCCAAAATAGCAGTTATTCATAACATGTTCAACAATTTCAATAGGTATTTTAAAAGGGACACTTTTAGTATGTGGATTTAAAATATCACAAGTATCATTAGAATTACCACATATGGGAGATAAAGTATCATCAAAGCAAATTTTCTTCCCTAAAGCTGGGGAACTAAAAAGATCTTTCTCATAAAAACTAGCTTCCCCAAGCTTAGAAGTTTCCATACCATTAGTAACAATGGTGTTCAAAAAATTCATACTAATAACATTGCTATTAGCATGCAAAGAAAGTTCCATAGGTTTTTTAATTTTCTTTTCAAACCACTCAAATTCTATCTTAGGAAAAATACTAAAAAGCTCTCTAATTTGTTGTTGTTTTCCATTAAGCCTAACTAGTGAAAATAAGAAACAAAAAGACAAAATTGAAGAATCTAAAGGAAATAACTTCGAGCACTCACACCGGAGGATGTGAGTACCTTTTACCTTACCTCCCCGACAACGGCGCCATAAAATAGCTTGATGTCTACGCACTTCTATTCTTGTAGACAGTTGTTGGGCCTCCAAGTACAGAGGTTTGTAGAACAGCAGCAAGTTTCCCTTGAGTGGATTACCCAAGATTTATCGAACTGAGGGAGGAAGTGTTCAAAAGTATTCCCTCTCAAGCAATCGTGCAATCAAGATACAAGAAGTTTCTTGTGTCCCCAACACACCCAATACACTTGTCAGGTGTATAGGTGCACAAGTTCGACGAAGAGATAGTGAAATACAGGTGGTAGCAGTGCCAGCAAATATCTTCTGACTTGTTGTTGACGTGGGGTAACGTGTGTGAGTGCCAGAAAATACTTTGATGGAGCTTGACGTGGAGGTAAATACTAAAGAAAGCAAACATGCAACAGATCTAGTAGCAAACGGTGTTTCAATGCTTAGAAACTATGCCCAGGGATCATACTTTCACTAGTGAACACTCTCTCATATAAATATCATCTCTTCATGATACTACTCTTAACTACTCTCCGTTTGGACACTCTAATCATCGGTAGGGCTATAACAACACTCCTCAAAGTCCGCCTTCCCCAATCTAGATAACACCACACTGTCACCTTGAGCGCTAGATGGTTCCAACAAACACCACAATTTCATAGAGACATCCAACTCCAAATATGAATCATAACAAATATTCAATCTAGCCAAAGTGCCACACACGGTATGCATGCTGTCACTTTCACACATGTGGGGAAAAACATAGAACTATTAAAGCACAAAGAGTATATATGTAGACTCAAACCTAAGTGCCACCATGGCATGCACGCTGTCACTTTCACACAAATGGGGAGAGCAGAGATCTATTAAAGCACTTGAGTAGCAAGGTAGATCTACTTAATTACAAAGCTCATGATCACAATATGACCATGCATAAAGAGAGATGAACACATAGCTACCGGTAGAGCCCTTAGCCTCGAGGAAGAACTACTCCCTCCTCATCATGGGAATCAGAAATGGTGATGAAGATGGCGATGGAGATGGCTCCAGGGGCACATCCCCGTCCCGGCAGGGTGCCGGAACAGAGACTTTCCCCCGAATCTCCCCTTCGGTGGTGGCGGCGCTGTGGAGGTTTTTGTTGATTTCCACCAGATGATTTAGGGTTTTTGAGTTGGAGGATTTTTATAGGCGAAGGAGGCAAGGTCGGTGGAGGGCCAGGAGGCCCACACCCTACCTAGGCGCGGGGTAGGGCCCACCCACGCCTAGGGGGTGTGGTGGCCCTGGTGTCCTCCTCCACCTCTGCTTCGTGGTTCCGTGTTACTCCGGGAAAATAATGACTTTGTCTTTTGTTCTCTCCAATTCAGAGAATATTGATTTTCTGCCTTTCTGGAACCAAAAATAGAAGAAAATAGGCAACTGGCACTGTGGCATCTTGTTAATAGGTTAGTATCAGAAAGTGTATAAAAATACCTCAAAGTGTAGACAAAACATAGCAAAGTAGATACTAAACAAGCATGGAGCATCAAAAATTATGGATACGTTTCCGACGTATAAGGGGTTAAAAATCTAGGTGTTGACACCAACGAAGTGTTCACGCACTCATCAAGCCTTTTTCTGGTGTCGTTGCTGGGTAGGCTAAGGACGTCTTCACAAGGGATCCTTCTCAACCTTTCTCTTTACTTTGTTTTTGATTTGCTTATTTTCTTTTGCTTGGTTCTGTTTGCCTCCTTTTATCAAAAACTCCAAAAAAATTAGTTTAGTTTGGTTTGCTTTCTCTTATCAGAAACACAAAAAAATAGTTCCTACTCTAGTTGCTACCATGTCTGGCCTGGGTCCAATCCCTGTGTCACCTATGGAAAGATTCTTTACTTTCAAGCAAGTAAGTGAAGAGAGTTTCAAAGAAGCTTGGTCTAGAATATCTTCTTTACAAAGGGAAGCTGAGCCAAAGATGAGTCTTGGCTTGGTTATTAATAGTTTCTACAGAGGTATTGCTCTTTGTTATAGATATGATTTGGATGTTGTAGATGAGAAATATATTTTTCGATGTACTGAGGATGAAGCTTTGGATGCCATAAAGAAGTTGATTATAATTTATAATATGCCTGGCAAGTCTGATTCTTCTTTTATAGACATTTATGCTAGGTTGAACACACTTGAGTCTAGTACTGCTTCTTTGAACAGTTGTTATCACACACTTAGAGAGAACCATGGTTATGTTCCAATAAACTCTGAGCCTTCAAAGTGGTTTCCTACAATAAAATTTTCTATAAATAGTGCAACTTTTGATGCTCGCTGTGATATCATGTCTGAATTTTGCCTTATGCCTAAAGATATCTATGAATCTTTGAGTCTTTGGGGACTTTATAAAGGAGGAGAAGAAATGTATCTTACCAATAATGCAACTTTATTACCCATTGGAATAGCCGAAGGTGTGTTTACAAAAATCTCAGGGAAAATGGTGTCTACTGATTATCTTGTTATTGAATGTGTCGGAAAAGGATAGATTACACTTGGAAGATCCCTGCTAAAGCACCTTGGAGCAATAATAGATGTGGGAAAAGGCATTATGCATTTTGCTTATCCAATAAGAAATAACATATTCCCTAAAGAGAAGAAAAATGTAAGAAAGGTAGGAGCAAGAGAGTTGGTGTTAATGCTTCTTCATTTGAAAATACTTGATTCTTGCTTCTTGTGCCTAACTTAAAGGCGTTAAAGAAAAGTACTTGTTGGGAGATAACCCAAGAGTTTTCTTGAGTCTTGGAAGTTATGACTTCAGTAATGACTTCTCCTTATCCTTTTTGTTTGCTTTTTGTGCCAAGAATGACCTCTAATGAGAGGGAAGTAAGATTTGGGGAGTTGCTGTCCCAAAACAGATTTTTGTACTCCAACATAAATATTCATGAGGAATATCTGTAAGTCGGATTGAGCTGATATTTTTCGAATAAATCCCCTAGTATGTTAGCTAACTTTCTTTAGTTCAACACCATTTTATTTGAGCAATAGAAGGTCTTAGAAAAATCGGTTTCTACCTGCTGGTCTGTTTTGACAGATTTCTACCATTATTTGCATTTGCTTCTTATTGATTCCTTTTTGGGTTCTTTTTGGGAAATTGAGCTTTTTGAGGGAATTGCTACAGTAGCTTGTGTTTTCAGTGAAAGTTTTTCTGTTTTAAAGCTAAACCCTAGGGTCTATTATCTTTTGAATACACTAATGTTGCTAATGAAGATTGTGTGAAGTTTTGTATGAAGGAAAAATTTCAGGTGTACCGAGAGAATGATGTAATGAGATGAAGAATGGACAAAAGCTCAAGCTTGGGGATGCCACCCTGTGTCACCCCAAGAAATATTAAAGAGGTACAAGCATCAAAGCTTGGGGATGCCCAAGGAATCCCCTTCTTCATCCATAAAAAGCTCAGGTATTTCTAGACACTTCATTTTTATTGTTTCATGCACTGTTGTGTTGTTCTTAGAGCGTCTTAATTTTCGTTTTCTTTTCTTAGTTTGCTTGAATAAAGTAGTTTGGAACTCCGTTCTCGCTATGTTGTTTCAAATAAGTTGATTGGTGTTGGAGAGGAGTAGAAAGTTCTTGCTTGAGTAGTGCAAGAGGAGCTTGCTTTCACTATGACTTAGACTTTAGCATGTCATGCTAGATGTTGTTTTGATCGTATGCTTAGTGATTATTTCTGTAGCATGACTTGTTCCAAATAATTGGGATTTCTTAGTGTGCCTTGAAGGAATCATGTGTTGTTTTAGCATGCAAAAACATAGTATTATGGTATTCTCCTTTGATTTTTTGTTTGGGTTGACTTGGAACATGCTCACACCATGTTATGACTATGAACAAGTCACCATAGCCTCTATGATTATTTATTCCTTGACTTGTAGTACCACTTTATGCTTTGATTAGTAATTTTTTGTCGCTCTGCATGATTATGGCCATTATTGCTCTCTTAGTTGGTCGCTCCCAGTCTTTTGCTAGCCTCCACTTGTATTGAGTAAGCTCTACTCATGCATCCAACTCCCACGAAACCAAGTTATTCCGAAGTGTCCACTAGAAACTCCTATCCATGGTGTGTTACACCATTCCAAGTATATTCTTGTTTTCATCTATCTTCCAATTTAAAAGTATTTTGTTATGTGAAAACTTAGTGATTAAATCTCTCACGAACTTGATGGCACACTTTATTTTTTCTTGCCCCTAATAAACTTAAACCATTGTGTCATCTATGTTGTATATTCTTGCACTTATACGTTGGAATTAGCAGAACCATGTTGTCATGGGGAACGCTTTCAACATTGCACTTGTACTTCGTACACAGTTGATGTCATGCTCTTTTGTCTATGGATGTTGTCGGTGTGAAATGAAAGGGGATCTTGTAAGTCCATGGACTTATGTATGTGTGTTAGAGAAACGCCTGGGCCGCTAGCCTAATCCATGCCTAATCATGGTGGAAACTTGCAACATTACCATAGTGACATCTATGAAGCATTCTTCTTATAAAAAAAGAGATAGAGAAAAAGAAAAAAATATGAGAAAAGAGGAAAGAGAGAAAAAAGCACCATATTCGCATGGTAAATAAGAAGAATACTGAGATACTCATTGTCTGCTTGCCTTGTCATTTTGGTTATATGATAGCTCCTGTACCATGTGCAAGGGGTACCCCGTTAGCGGTTCTATATGATACACATGTACTTATTATGACAAGAACTTGCAAGTAACTAAACTTGAGTAGCATGAGGAGCGGCCCTCGTATTCAAGGGACATGATATTGCCAACTTATACTTTGTCAAGCATATACTCCATAGTTTTTCACTTTAACCTTAATCACTTCAAGATGCTTATGATAGGGGAAATGAGAGCTGAAAGCTAACAAGTACCATAATTTTTGGAAGCTCTTTTTGAGACTTGAAATCCCTGCTTCCCTTTATGAAGGGCCTTTCTTCCATCTTTATATTGAGTGTCCACCTTCTATCCTTAGGCACCAATTAAGAGAGCATATTTGCCATCCTTAGTTCTATGTGCATTGTCCCAAAACTTACTAATTGATGCATATTGTTGATATTACTTGTTCTTGTGCTATTTGTATCTAGTCACTCTTATGAACTTTGAAGGTGTCCTATGCATCTATTTGCTACTCCATGAGGGAGATGAATGCCACTATGCCATGTTTTCTGTATGTGAAACAAACAAACGTTTTTCAATGCATGTTATTCATGATCTTTGTTTGTAACCTTTCATGTTGCATGCTTGGTTACTTTGTTTTACTGTTAGAACTCCATCTTTCATTCTCATGTTTATATTTCTTTGATCCCATCTTTCAATGCTTGAAAATGGTTCAATCTTGATTTTGATGGTGCATGTCACCTCAAAATTATTCTTTTTATCACTTACCTACTCGAGGACGAGCAGGAGTTAAGCTTGGGGATGCTTGATACGTCAGAAGCGTATCTATAATTTTTGATGTTCCATGTTTGTTTAGTATCTACTTTGCTTTGCTTTGTCTACACTTTGAGGTGTTTTTATATGTTTTCTGGTACTAACCTATTAACAAGATGCCATAGTTCCAGTTACCTGTTTTCTTCTGTTTTTGGTTCCAGAAAGGCAGAAAATCAATATCCTCGAAATTGGATGGGACAAAAGCCATAGTAAATATTTTACCGTGGGGAACACAAAGCCTGAATACGAGACGGAGGAGGGCCACCAGGGGGCCACACCCCTGGCCGCACGACCAAGGTGGGCCCGTGCCTAGGGGGTTGGGGTGTGGGCGCCCTGGTGACCCCCTGCCTCGCGTCTTTTCCTATAAAGACCCCCCGATGCCTAAATCCTAAGTACCCGATCAATATTCCACGAAACCGTCTGTATCCGCCACCACCATCGTCCCTAGATCGGGGGGAGGGGGATCTGAAGTTCTTCCCGGCACCCTGCCGGAGGGGAGATCATCCTGGAGGCCTTCTTCTTCATCATTACAGCCTCAAGTATGAAGCGTTAGTAGTTCCACCTTGGACTACGGGTCCATGTAGTAGCTAGATGGTTGTATATCCTCCTTTGTGCTTTCAAGTCTAGATCTTGTGAGCTCTGTTCATGATCAAGATCTCATCTATTTGTAATCATGCATGTTGTGTTTTAGGGGATCCAATGGATATTGAGATTACTATGTCAGATTAATTAATGGTTTTTTCTTATTGATTCTATCATGTCTGTGTTGTTTCTGATCTTGCATGCTCTTCGTTGTTAGTAGCTATCTTGGAAAGTAGTTGCTAGTGACTCCAAGAGGGGGTATTTATGCTCGATAGTGGGTTCATGCCTCTATTTAATCTAAGGGAAGTGACATAAATCTCCAAGGTTGTAGATGTGTTGTTGCCACTAGGGAGTAAACAACGGTCTCTTGTTCATGGAACAAGTGGATTGTTTACCTTACACACTTTTCTTGAAGAAGTTGTCTGTTGCTTGCAACTTAATACTAGAGGGGGTTTGGATGATAACTTGAAGATGGATTTCTAGTCATAGATGCAGTTGGATGGCGGTCTATGTATCTTGTTGTATTGCACAATCAAATCTCATGGGATCATGAATGTCTAGTATTGCATTGTTATGCCTTGCTCAGTCCTGTTAATTGCCCTGCTATAATTTGTTTACCCAGCATGCCATGTTTGTTTATCTAAGGAGAACACCTCTAGTGAACTATGGACCCCGGTCCAATCTTACCCAATGATACATCTTCCACTATTCATGTTTACTTGATCGAAACCACTATTACCTTCCACACCATACAGTTAATCCTTTGTTACAGCAAACCGGTGAGATTGACAACCTCACTGTTCGTTGGGGCAAAGTCTTGAGTTTGTGTTGTGCAGGTCTCCAAGTTGCTAGCAACACCTTTGAGTGGTTTCCTTCCTCCTACTGGTTCGATAACCTTGGTTTCTTACTGAGGGAAAACTTGCTGCTGTGCTCATCATACCTTCCTCTTGGGGTCTCCCAACGAAGTGTTCACGCACTCATCAAACTCATAGTAGAAAGTAACTCACCATTATATAACTTAGCTTGCAACAAGTATGGGAGTCACAATAAAGATGCATAAAGATAAAACATAATTGGGATTGGCACACTTTGTTCTTGGTCAGAGAACAATTGGCAAACAGTTTTCAAGCAAAGGTTTTGTAAAGAAGTTTATAAAAGGAGTACTCTTTGCTCAAACATAAAAGGATTTTCACAATGATGGCTTTCAAAGTAATACTCATTTATATAAGATTCTTGTGCAAACAAGTAAGATAAAGAACATGATTGAATAAATCGTCATATGAATGCTTGAAGCACAACAACTCAAATGCTTGCTGGAGATAGAGAGGAGTAGGTTTATTGACTCAACTTAGAAGTAGAATAAAGGCCCCTCATAGAGGGAAGCAGGGATTTCAAGTTCATAAAGAGATTTCAAAAGATTATGGTACTTACTAGCTTTGAGCTCTCATTTCCCCTATCATAAGAATCTTGAGGTGATTAAGGTTAAAGTGAACAAAGATGGAGTATATGCTTGAAGAAATATAAGTTGGTAATATCATGTCCCTTGAGTACGAGGGACGCTCCTCATGCTACTCAACTTTAGTTACTGGTAAGTTCTTGTCATAGTAAGTACATGTGTATCATAGAGAACCGCCAACGGGGTACCCCTTGCACATGATATAGGAGATATCCCATATCACAATGACAAGGCAAGCAGACAATGAGCATCTCAGCAATCTCTTATTTACCATGGGAAAATGGTGCTTTTTTTCTCTCATTCCTCTTTTCAATATGTCTCTCTTTTTTTAGATAAGAAGAAAGTTTCATAGATTGCTCATTATGGTGATGCTGCAAGTTTCCACCATGATTAGGCATGACTTAGGCTAGCGCCCGAGGCGTTTCTCTAACACACATACATAACTCCATGGACTTACAAGCTCCCCTTTTATTTCACTCCGACAACATCCGCAAACAAAAGATCATGATATCAACTGGGTAGATATTTACATGTGTTGAAAGCGTTCCCCGTGACAGCACAGTTCTGCTAATCCCAACGTATAGGTGCAAGCATATACAACTTCGATGACACAATGGTTCAAGTTTATTTGGTGCAAGAAAATAAGGTGTGCCATCAAGGTCGTGAGAGCTTTACTAACTAGTTTTCACATAACTAAATAATTTTTAATTTGAAAGATATATGAAGCTTGAGAATTTGCTTGGAATAGCAATAATGCTAATTGGTAGATATGGTGGACACAAATGGCACATGTTTTGGTTTAAAAGATTGGATGCATGAGAAGTGTTCCCTCTCAGATCAGGTTTTTGGCTAGAAAGGTTGGGTAGCAAGAAAAAGAGTTGAAGGAAACAAGCAAACATACAAGTGATAAAGTCAAACATGCAATCTTCCTTGAAGACAAAATAAAGAATACTAAGCTTATGGGCCAATCAAGAAAGAAAATAAATGATTCAAAATACCTGGAAGTGATTTTCTCTTTTCCTTTCAAACCTCAAAAAGTGTTGCTACTGACCAGAGATCGGTTTGCCAAAACCAATTTAGATCTACAGTATTTCCTGACAGAAATAGGTCGAAATGAAAACATGACTAGAACACGATATACGAACGTCGGGGGATCCTGGGGGTTATGTATTACGAAGTTTTACCGCATAAGGAAGGTACTGTGCGAAAACGAGGCGAGGATGGACTCCAGGGGGCTCACACCCCCTGGTGGCGCGGCCAGCTGCGACCCGCGCCACTGGTGGGTGTGGCCCACCTATGCTCCGTTTCCTCCTCTGTTTCGTCTCGTAACCTTCCATATGTAATAAAAACATCAAATATATAAAGAGATAAGGTTTTCGCAAACCTTTGATTTCCAGCTCTTTCACCTATTTAAAGACGGACTCTGCAGATTCCTTCTTCCCGACACTTGAAAGTTCCTTTCATACAAAGCCTCACACAATCTTTATTAGCAACATTAGTATATGCAAAAACAATAAACCATTAGGTTCAAACTTGAACCAAAATCCAACAAGACAAAAGCTACCAAAACAAATCCTTTCAAAAGACCAAAAGAATATGAAAGGAAATCGAGTTAAGAGGCAAATGCAAATGATGGCAGAAATCTGTCAAAACAGACCAGCAGGTAAAGATTGATTTTTTCGAAAATCTTCTATTGCTCAATTCAAAAATTGCAAAAGTAATGAAAGTTGTATAACAACTTGGGGCACGATCACAGAAAATTACAGCTCCATCGTAAGTACTGAGATCCTTCAAGAATTTTTACAATGCAGCACTAAAATCTGTCTCATGACAGCAACTTTTCACAACTCCTTTACTTCTCAAAAGTGATTGATCTTGACACAAAAACCAAACAAAAAGGATAAGGAGAGGTTATTACAAGTAATAACTTCCAAGACTCAATAAAACTATTGGGTTATCTCCCAAGTACTTTTCTTTAATGCCTTTAAGTTAGACTTGACAATTTCAAAGATGCTCACATAGGAGATACAGATTTGAAATGAAAAAGAGCATCAAGAAGAAAATATCCAACACATTTGAGTATAACCCATTTCCTATGCAAGGGATTATCATGATAAAACAAATTATTGAAACAAACGTACACTAGCATAGGAAGACAAAACAAATGCAACTTCAAAGCTTTCAACATAAAGCGGGGAAACTTAATACTAGTGAGATGCATAAAACCATGTTTTCCTCTCTCATAAAAACTTTCAGTAGCAATTTGAATAAAGTTGACAATATAACTGTCACTAGAAACAACTTTATCAGAATGAGCATACTTACAATCATCAAAAAGAGGTTTAAGGTCATAAACTGGATCAATAGAAGCAAGTTGTTCCACCCTAAAATCTTCATTAGGCATATTATTGTCATAAGGAGCTTTAGCAAATTTGGAAAAGTTAAACTCATAAGAATCTCCATCAAACTTAGTTAAGACTTTCTCCTTTTTACAATCTATAATATCTCCACAAGTGTTTAGAAAGGGTCTACCAAAAATGATAGGACAAGTTTTACTAGCTGCTGAACCAAGCACTAGAAAATCTGCAGGATATTTAATCTTACCACAATGTACCTCCACATCTCTTACAATGCCAATGGGAAAAATGGTTTCTTTATTGGCAAGGTGAATAACCACATCAATTTCCTCAAGTTCACAAGGACCAATTTCATGCAAAATTTCTCTGTAAAGCTCATAAGGAATAGCACTAGAACTAGCACCAGTATCACATAAACCATAATAGCAATGATCCCCAATTCTAACAGAAAGCACTGGGACACTAGTTTTCCTAGCTTTACTAGGATGAGAGACAATATTAGAAGCATCTTCACAGAAGATAATATGCTCATCCTCTATATTTTTAGTGACAAGATCTGTCACAATGGCTACTACAGGTTCAAGGGTTATTTGCTCATCAGGTTCCACAGTTTTCTTTGTACTTTTGCTAACCACATTAGCTATGATAGAGTGTTACTTCTCCTTAGCAGGAAAAGGCATTTTCTCAATATAAGGTCCAGGAAAATAGGATCAATAGTAAAAACTTCAGTGCTTCTAACAGGAACATGATTAACAACATATTTATAAGGCGCATGGTACTTGTCCCACTTCTTTTTAGGAATCTAAATATAAGAGGCAAAGGCCTTCAAATAATTGTCTATACTTTGAGAATCAAGACCATACTCAATACTAATATCATGAAAGTCATCAGTTCCCATAAAAAATTTAATGCATTCATAATCATAATTTATACCTGACTTTCTTCCTTTGTCATTCTCCCATGCTTCAGTGTTATCTTCAATATAGTATAGAAGATACCATTTAGCTTCTTCCTTCATATGTGTGAATGATCCAGCACAAGAAGCATCTAATAAATCTTTATCATGAAGAGAAAGCCTTGCATAAAAGTTATTGATAATAATATTATTAGGTAGTTCATGAATAGCGCATTTAAGCATTAGTAACTTCAATCTCCCCAAAGCTTGGGTTGTACTTTCTCCACCACGAGGCAAAAAGTTATATATTTGATTCCTATCCATATGAATCTCGCTGGGAGGATAGAATTTAGAATAAAAGAGAGGTACTATTTCCTCCCATTCCGTAGATTGTCCATTCTTCAGCAGCTTATACCATTCTTCAGCTCTTCATTTCAATGATTTAGAGAGTAACTTCTTCTTTACCTGTTTAGTTGTGATACCTACACACTTAAACAACCCACATAATTCATGGATAAAAAGCAAATGATCACCAGGATGGACAGTTCCATCCCTAAGATAATAATTATCCATAACACGATCAACAATTCTTGTAGGTATCTTAAAAGGATCTATTTTAACAGGTGGTGATTCATCTACTACCCTATAAGTGGTAGTAGCTTTCCCAAATAGGAAACCAAGTGGGTTAAACATATTGGAAACAAAGTAACAAATAGAAATAAAAAGCAATACTCATAGTAGAAGTTTCCTTTACTAGTTCCACTCTTCAATCGTGCTTCACTCCCTGGCAACAATGCCAGAAAATAGTCTTGATGACCCACAAGTATAGGGGGTGTATCGTAGTACTTTCGATAAATAGGAGTGTCGATCCCAACGAGGCGCAGAAGGTGTTTACTAGTGGTATGGAGCAGGAAATCTCTGTAAATACTTAGCAAATGGATTTTTAGGGTTTTTTGATAAAGCAAGGAAATAAAGACAACAAATAATTGCAGCAAGTGGCCTAATCCTTTCTTAGAAAAGGACAAGCCGGTGGGAATACTTATGAGGACCAAACGTTCTCGAGGACACATGGGAATACTGTCAAGTGCTTTCGTTTCATATAGCTGAGGACACATGGGCCCAATCCTTTTATAAGTGTTGTGTGGGTGAACCTGTGCTAATGTACCGACCTTACTTGTACTAATACATACTTGTGATTAAACCCCTTGCAAACATCCGCAACTACAAGAAAGTAATTAAGATAAAACCTAACCACAACCTTAAACTTTGAGATCCTACACTCCCTTATGCAAAGGTTTCCTAACGGGGGTTCGGGTTTCTGTCACTCTGGCACCCCACAATTAGTATCCAAATACACAATGCATTCCCCTAGGCCCATAAATGGTGAAGTATCATGTAGTCGACGTTCACATGGCACCACTGGAAGAATAGCACCACAACTTAAATATTAAACCATTGAATAATACCTCAACACAATTCCACTACTAACAACATGACTTCTCCCAAGTCCTCAAGAACTAAAAAAATACTCACGAGACATCATATGGATCAAGATAAGAGATGATATAATGATGGATAACAATCTGAACATAAACAATAATTCAATGGTTACACTCACAAGCATCAACTACAAAAGTAATCAACACCGGAAAAGTTTCCCGTAAGAACTATGCAATATTCAACACAATTGTTACAACGGGATGGAGTGGTGACGATGGTGCTGGTGGAGATGATGGTGTGGATGATGATGATGATCCCGATGAAGTATGGATTGATGATGGTGTTGATGGTGACGATCTTCCCTCTTCGGGAAGGAATTTCCCTAGAAGAAATCTGTCTGCCGGAGAGCTCTTTCTCTCTTGGTTTTTTCCGCCCCGCAGAGGCGGAGGAATCTTTTTGTGGTCTCTCCCCTGATTTTATGGTTTGAGGAGAAGATATAGGCGAGAGGGTGGACCCAGAGGTGGGCCAGGGTGGCCACACCCCCTGTAGGCACGGTCTAAGGTGGCCGTCGCCTGGGGGGTGTGGGCCCCCTGTGGCCCAACTCCGCCTCCCCTTCTGGCATCCTTCATCTTCTGGGAAAATATAATTTTTCTATAGTTTCTCTGGTATTTTTATGATCTTCGTGAAATTGCATCAAAACACCGCTTTTTCCATCAGAATCCTGACTCCGGCAGTTCATCCTCCAAGAATCATCCAAGATGTAAAAATAGATGAAAAGACATAAGTATCACCTCTTAATATGAAATATATCAATGAATATAAGCAAATTATGATATAAAATGGTGATGCAAATTGGACGTATCAACCACATGGCAGCCGACACAGCGGGCAACCGTTAGAGACTTCAGCTAACATTGCGTCGACCGATAATGATGTTATTATCATCCTGACATTTTGTTTTCATCATAGCTTGTTTCCATTCTCGGATCTTCCATGACGTTATCCATCCCTTTCCTAACGTCATCAAGGACATTACGAATTTGTTTTCCTCGCCACCTGTCTCCGGCCTGCTGACACATGGACAAATTGGACGACGCCACATGGGTCACCCGCTGCTTGACATGCGGGCTAATTAGAACGGGACACGTATCTCCTAACCATGATGAACTCTACGTGATGACGTCATTGTTGGTTGTGATGTTTCTGTTTTTGTCTAGGTCTTTGACCAATGAAAGTGGGCCACATCGGCATTTATCTGTGATGGAATTCATTTTCGTCGTGGATGCGAGCTGGCACCAGTAGCCATTTGTGCGCGTAATGCTTGCATTTAGAATTCTACTAGCCCTAATAGTTTTTGGCACATTTCACTCCAGATGCATCAAATGCCCTAATAGTTTACACATAAATTTTGGCAGCAACTCACAAAGCCAAAAGCCTCATAAGTTTCCATACCAGTTAACTTTCTCTACCCACAAAATGACAAGTTTTAACCGCCCTTCACAAGTTTCCCTATCCAAAAATCCTCACAAGTTTTTCCACACCAGTTAACATTAATTGCTCACCACAGGTTTCCCTGCCCAAAAACTCAAGTTTCAATCACCAGCTCACATTCCTTGCAACGACTGAAGCTGTTGTTTCTTTTGCTGGTGCTACTACTGCTACTTATGCTGAGCCATCTGAGACAACACTTGCTAAAGCAAGCGAGTTGAATGGTCTTGTTTATCCTACAACTCTTCTTGCTTGTTCCTCATGCCTTACATGTCTTGAATATACTGTAGTCTGTCTTCCTCGACAACTTCTTTGGCTTTCTTTAACTCCACTATGGTAGTGTAACATCCCAAAAATATTAATCAAGGTTATCAAATTCCAATCACCAAAATTAGGGTTAACAAAACATTTGTGAATTAAAATCATATGAATGCATGTGTGTATGTGATGAATGTATGAATGGACTTGTGTGATTGTTGTGAATAGCAAGGAATTGTTTAAAGATGAAACAACATCATCTAAATCAATGCCAAGCAGAAACAAACAAGGGAAATTCAAAAACAAACAAAACAGGCAAATGGTCATTTTTGCCAATCTTGCTCACCAGACCACTTTGAGTGTTTCTTGTCCAAGATTTCAAATAGAAATAAATTCATTCTTTTCACCCCTTGCTAGACCAAGTGAAAGTGAACCCAAGCCCACTTTGTAAAACCATAGAAACATTTGGCAACTTGATTCAAATGACAATTCAAAATTGAATCTATATCATATGTGAATATCACCATTTATCAAAACCCAACCAAACCAGTGCACCTAACCATTCCAAGCAACCAGAGACTACCTAGCATGTGACTAGTACACCCACCAAGTTTCACTCAAAAATTCAAATTCAAATCTCTTTCGGCCATTTCATCAAACACCTTATTAACACAAATCAAACAAAACACCAAACACAATAGTGAGCAGTGTTTGTGCCTAACTTGTATCCTCTCTAGCTCACAGCGCACTCTCAGTAGATCATCTAGTTAATTTCACAAGCCCTAGCTCACTGTAAACTTGGTGTTGTCATCAATGGTGGCCATTGCCGAGCTCAAACTGCCATCCCAATGTCGACAGCAAGCTAGGAGCTTCCCTACCCTCATAAACCTTGTCTAGGACACAAGCCACCGTCCACCACCACCTCCTGTCTAGTGCCCAAGCCTTGCCAGCCGCTGGACCACTCAGACCGAGCGCGCCCAGCTTCTCTGCAAGCATGCCTAGAGCGCTCCAGAGCGCCACGCTCGACACGCTCGCACAGACCATGCCCCGCCTTCGCCTCCCTCGTGCGTGATCACCACCACCCCAGGAACCGCCCGGACATGTCCATTCGCCTCCGCGTAGACCGTAGACGTTGTGCGCCATTAAAATGTCGTCGGACCCACCTAGAGCATCGAAGTGTTCCGACCAAATTGCACCGCCCGACGCCTCGCCACCATGTCGTTGAGCTTTGCTAGGAGGCAGCAGACCGTCCCCTACCCCCAGCCATGCCGTTAGCTCGCTGTACAGAAGACCACGACAAGATCCACCTGCACCCTTTGGTCCCCTCTTCGCACTATAAACAGAGGCCTTCCCCGTTCGATTTCAGCACACAATCTCACTCCCCTCTCTCTCAGAACCACCCCACCTCATCCCCGGAGAAAGGCGAGCACCAGTTGGCCGGAATTTCGCTGGAACTTTTCGCTGCTGGAGGAGAAGGGCGCTGTTGATTGGAGCCACCCCAGGAGGAGCCACCGATACCTGGAGGATCGCTGTCGTCGACTTCGTCGTTCGCCCACACCGCCGACCATCGCCAGAGCCCCGGTGAGCCACCACAGACCCCCACTGGCCACGTTAGGGTTCAGTCTCGCCGGCGCTGCCCGACGGAGACGACATGCCCCAGCCGGTAGATTAGATGTTAATCGCACGGTCTATATTGCCCCGTGCCACTTAAACCCACCCGCGTTCGCTGTGCGCAGTGGGCCGGCCCAGTTAACTTCCCGCGTGACCCAGTAGTTTGAATTTAGGTTTTATTAATTTAATTTCAAACCTAGTTCTATCTATAGATTCAAAAATAATTTCAGATAGATTCACTAAACCAAATTGCATAAAACCAATTTTGTTAGAAAGGTATGGAAATTCTTAATCCAAGCCCGTTGTATTCAAACCATTTGGAGTTATAGATCACCTATAGTAAAAGTAACAAGGAAGAGACTTTTCTGCATTCAAATATTTTTCAAAATTCAACCATAAAAGATTTTGATTTGATTCCAACGCGCAAAAATCACATTTGACAAGGGCTTTCTTGTAACATCCCAAAAATCATAATTTCAAAGTTTGCATATCATTCATGCATGCATATAGATTTGAGATCAAATTTCAAACTCATTTCAGAAAAACAGAAGCACTTAGTGCTATGATTTTATGTGAACAGATTTAAATCAAATAAGCTATCCCCATGTGAAGGTTTGATTGTTTATGAACCAAGTTTGTTGCCTTCTATGAAGATAGGTTTGAGTGTAGAATTTAAACCAAGTTTTAAAATTGGAAATAGGTTCAAAAACCATTTTTCAAATTTTGCAAACCAAGTGCCAAGTCTCTGATATTTTTGATCTCCAAGCTTGACCAAGCCTTTGCAAAGCAACCACATGATCTTATGCCTATATTTGAGACTACTGCTCACTGCAAAAATCCCAGGAATATTTGAATTCAAATTGAACTTGAAGTCATTTGAAAATCTATTCAGAAAATCGAATCAGAAAACAAGCAAACAAATGAAAAAGGCCAGGCGCCACCAATCTAGCCCAGCAACGGAACAGGCCCAACTAGCCCACCCGGGGCATTTCTTTTCCTTCCGCACGCACGAGCACACCCACTCAGCCGACAGCCTACACCCCTCTCGCTATTTTCTTTGCTGCGCCCCCCCCCACGTCCGCCGCCTTCCCTTCCTCATTCGCAGACCTCACCTGCTCGTTGTGCTGCTGATTTCGCGAGCTTAATTGGCATTGATGCAGCAAGCGTTTCTTGTCGAGCCTCGGGCTATAAGATCGCCCCGTCCTCGCGACCATTTCCCCCCAAACAATTTCGCCTCCACGCCACCTGTTCCGACGAATTCGGTGAGTTCGTGCTCCCCTCATCTCTCGTTCATGCTATCAAGATCAGTGAGTCCTTGCGCACCTACTGACACATTCCTTTTGACCTCGCATGACCCGTAGCTCCAGCAACATTGACGACCGGCCGCCACCGTTCTCTGCACGAACTCCGGCGACTTCCCTCCATAAGTAGCCACCGCCCCTTGCCCTCTGACTTGTACACCTGGAATCTACGTCGATGTGCGCATCTAACGGTACCCTTATCTTGGTTAGCGCGATGAGGAACCTCGCCAACATCGACGACTGACCGTGCCCGACGTCTGCCTCTACTCCGACGAGAAATCCTCGCCGTGTGTCATGCGCCCTCGCGAACTAATGCCACCTCGAGCTTCACTGGTAAGCGCCTCCTTGCTTCCCGTTAGGATATTTTTAGCCGTCAGATCTGGATCATACGCGTAGAAATAGTTCACTTAACGAAGGGGTATGGACAGATCTGAGCCGTGCAGCGTTAGTTAAATCAACGAAGGGTGATCCGGTCGCCAGTAATATCGCGACGCGTGGCTAGGGTTAGATTTAAAAACAGAATTCAAACCAGATTTTGATCCAAATTTCAAATGGCTATAACTTGAGATTTCCACGTTAGATTTTTGCAAATTTCATACCGTTGGAATCAGTGAATCAAGGCCTTTCTGAATCTGCAATGTGTTTAACAAATAGTATCTGTTAAAATGACTTTGTATGCAGAAACATGTTTAGGTCCATTTTGAGTAAAGATTTTGTTTAGCAAATTGTTTTAGGGCTAAATAAATTTAGTTAGCAAACTCTTTGACCTAGTTATGTTTCTGTATCTTGTACTTGCTTGATGGGTTTTCACAAATCATCATTTAGCACTTTATTGCATGCATGCATACATAATTTTGTTTGTATATAAATTGTGTGTAATTGTGTGCTACAAATTTTATGTGTAGATTTTGCTAGTGACTGTGATTGTGAAGAGTGCTACTCTCCCCATTACCAAGGCAAGTGATACTTCATGATATTTCCACCCTTTATTTTGAATAAGCATTAGAATTATTTTTGCTAAGTCTTGCATGCTACTTTGCCAAATGCTATGTTGGGAAATCCTATGTAGTGTAGAATTGTAGAATTGCTAGGGAATTTTTCCTAAGTTAAGTTACTATGCCATGCTTAGCCTAGCTAGTAGAAAAAAAGGGTTGGTAAAGTATGTACATGCTATGGTGAAATAATTCTAAGTCCTTTGGGACTCATGCTTTTCTTAATAAAACAACTAAGTCAATGAACTTCCTGGGTGGAATGGGACTTGAATGGTGGTTTTTGGTTGAGTGGTTACACAAGGCCATGGATTTGGCTTGTGTATCTCACCTGTGGTATGCCACCCAGGCACAAAGGGATTTGGAGGCCAAGTGTTGAGAAAGCTTACAGTGCAACCACTTGGCAATATGGGCTCTGCCATGATCATATAGGTTGCTATAACTTAGTCACTTGGACAGTCGGTGGTAGTGGGAATGATAGGTTGGAACGCGTCCATTTGACTAAGGAAAGGCTTCTGAAAGGTCCTGTCTTGGGAAACCAAGTCTGGTGGGGAAGTGCACAACCTCTGTAGATGGAGAATCTAAGTACTTAGCCAAGTCCATGGCAATGGACAACTTGAGCATCAAGACATGGAAGCTACAAGAATCTCATCACTCCAACTTCTAAGTTAAAACTTGTGGGTGAACAAGGGTGAAGGACCCCAATGTCTATTGGTGGTTTCTTGGGAAAGTTTTTGACAAAGAAAAACTTAGTGATTTCAACTAATAGGAAAAACCTATTTTGAGCAAAGCAAGCCAAGCTACACTTAGCCAAAATGCATATAGTATTATAGTCCACTTAAAATTTACTAAGGTATCACTTGCCAATACTATTCCAAAGTATTAACCCACTGTGGCTGTAACTTGTGATGTTGCAGGTTACTCCGATGATGAGTAGGAGTCATGAGTCTACACTCAACATGCTTGCCTGTGGCACATGAAGATGAGGACTTATGTTTATTTACTTATTCCATAAACTCTTGTATTAGGCCTTTGCCCTGAGTTGTAAAAGACTATGTTTTATCTCTGGAATGAATGTAATAAACGACCTTTGTATCTGTGTACTTCATCTTAAACGGTGGATGCTAGCATTGATCCAGGGACTAGCATTGCAATCACAGGGATCCTTTCCTTTACAAAGGAGGGATCTTACAGATGGTATCGGTTGCCTGTAGGATTATGACCCTAGGATTGGAAACCACTAAGGAAATTTTTTAACTACTTCTACACTTGTCTATTATTCTCGTAAACTTTTCTAATCTTCTCATTCTCCTCTCTATTTGTTGATGAACTCCATCAACGAAGCCGTGAAGAAAGGACCACTCATGACCATGACCTTGGAGTGTGAAACTGAGTTTCCCAAAATTCTCAAGGACCTCATGGTGGCAATGGAAGCACATGGTGCAGCTGTGTACAAAGGCTTTCCAGTGGTGGATGAAGGAGTGGAGTATTGGTGGGTGCAACTTCACTTGTACAAAAACAAGGAAGACAACCACAAAGAAAGAGGATTCTGCATGTACACTAATACTGTGATGCACACCACATTCTTTGAGTCAACAAGAGAAGCAGCTTGGAGGACTATCAAAGAGCTCAGTGCTAGAGTCAAGTGCAGAATGCTCAACCTCCAAAAAGACTTAGAGAAAGAGAAGGAACTTACCCAAGAGTTGGAAGCCACCAACCAGACCTTAAGGGGAGATATTATAGACTTAGTGATGGAATCATGTGAACAAGATAGGTGGATTGCCTCTAGGAACATTGTATTAGCCAACAGATCCAGTGAGATAGGATTGTGAACGCACTTCGTTAGTTGGACCACCACCTATCCCCTTATTTTCCAAAATGATACCTTAAATAAGATGGACCTTGATTGATGTAATGGAATCATGTATGCATGACTTGTGTGATTTTGTACTCCATGGATATGTATGAAATGATTGTCTTGTTTCATCTTAAATTGTGTTGTCCTAACTTTTCTATCTTATAAATAGATGCCTATTACCATCAGCACTGTTGAGGAGTTCCAGGTTACCCGTTTTGGTCCTCGTATCGTTGAGCTTACCACTTTGCTCAATCTCCCTCTTCCCACCATCATGGTGCACCCACTCACCAAGTTCGAGAGGAAGGACCTCTGGGGCTTCAAGGTGAACCAGCCGCCATGAGCCTACAGGCCATCGTCTTCAAGCTTATGAGAGAGGCATGGAGGTCATCATGCAGGACCTGATAGGGCGTCACTCCCGGTTAGGGGCACCACTTCACGTCTTGAAGACGTGATGATGATGGAGAGTCCATCGACTTTGAGGACGACTCGAGGGCTCTATCTCTAGGACTTAGAGTCTCTTATTAGGCACGTGGACACGACCAATGTCATGCTCAGCAATGACGAGCTCGAGAAGGACAAGTTTTAGATAGTCAAGGAAATGGGCGAAGTTCGAGACCAGGACCGCAAGTTCAAGAGTCGAGAAAGATAGGAACAAGAAGATCCGGGACATGACCAAGAAGTCCAAGGATTTCGAGCTAGAGCGATGGTGATTGAGAGGCTTCGCTCCCAGAAGAGGGCTCTCAAGACCAAGATCGAGTCCTTGACCACTACTATTGAGGAAAACAAGACCACGATGGAGAACGCAGGTCTTACTTTTGTCGAGGAGGAGATTGATGCTGATGAGTAGACTTGACTACTCGGTTATCTTTTATTATCGTACTTGTTATTCATGAACTTGTTATTGGACCATCCGACATGTGGATGGCTTGCCACTTGTGTGTTTTACTTGAGACTTCGTTATCTTGTTGTTGAGCTTTATCTTTGTGTTGCATGCTATGTGTTGCTTATGTGATGTAATGTGCATGAATCATGTCTGGGTATCTCATTCTTATCTCTATTTGAACAAACCACAGATGCCTCCCCGTCGCGCAAACCCCAACCCCAACAACATCACCCCGGAAATGCAGAAAATGATGAATGCGCAAACACAGCTTATGCAAATGATGACAACATTCATCCAAAACTAGAATAACAACAACAACAACAACAACAACCCTCTGGGCTTTGATATGCTCACCAGATTTCTGCGTTTGAGGCCAGCAAAGTTTTCGCGGACGACTGATCCCATGGTGGCCAATGATTGGCTATGTTCTGTGAACAAGGACTTAGTGACCGTGGGCTGCACGGATGCTGAAAAGGTCAGGTTCGCAGCGCATCTGTTGGAAGGGTCAGCCGCCACATGGTGGGACAACTTCCAAATCACCACTCCTATCGATGAGGTGACTTGGGCTATCTTTGAAGATGGCTTTCGCACTGCTCATATCTCATCAGGAATGATGAGCCTGAAAAAGAAGGAGTTTCACAACGGCTGAATATATAAAGAGTTCAACAATATGCACCGGATGAGGTTGACAGATGCAAAAGAAAGGAAAAGTTTCGAAGGCTTGAATGATGAACTAAACTTGTAGTTATGGCATATGTTCCAACATATCACTGTGACAAGGCTGCTATTTTGGAGAATAAGATGAAGCAAGTCGAGAGTAGGAAGAGGAAACATTCCGACAAGCACAGCTCGGGATCGTCTCACAAACGATCTCACTATGATGACAGTGGAAGCTCAGGATCCCATAAGCATGGGAAATTCAAGCACCACAACCACAACCGTCATGACAACAAGCATCACCATGACAATGACAAGTATAAGAACCACAAGAGTGGACATAAGAGCCACCATAGTGGAAATGGTAGTGGAAGTGGAAGTCACCGCAAAAGGGACATCGTTGAGTGCTACAAATGCAATAAGGGCATTATGCTAATGAATGCCGAGAAGAAAGTTGAAGGACCTAACAAGCCCAATCCTTTTCGAAAGGACAGGTTAACCACATCAATGTGGAGGAGGTCTATGAGGAGAAGTTCGACTTAATTCCATTCCAGCATTTGTACTCTTTGATACGGGTGCATATCATTCATTCATATCAAGAGCATTTGTTGAAAGAAATGAACTACCGGTAGAAACTATTGGGTGTCCTATAAAAGTAAGCTCTCCTGGTGGAGAAATGATTGTGAATTCAGGATGCCATGACCTAGTCATAGAATTCGGGAAGTATAAGTTTCCCGTTAACTTGATAATATTAAACTCCCAAGATTTGGATGTTATCCTGGGAATGGACTGGATGACTAAGTACAAAGGAGTGATAGATTGTGCCCTCACTCACAACTCCGATAATAAAGGATCAGATTCAAGACCAGCTTTGGAGCAAAGAAGAGTGTGCTAAATTCTCTTAAGGGGTTAGCATGGACGTATCCGGATGTATTTCCGGAAGAATTGCCAGGAATGCCACCAGATAGAGATGTGGAATTTCTGATAGATTTGGTACCAGTTTCTGGACCAATAGCAAAGAGACCATACAAAATGTCAGTTGATGAACTGAAAGAGCTCAAGAAGCAACTAGGTGAACAGTTGCAAAAAGGATTTATCCAACCAAGTTCTTCATCTTGGGGAGGCCCAGTATTGTTCGTGGAGAAGAAAGATAGAAGCCAAAGGTTATGCATAGATTACCGCTCACTCAACGAGGTAACTATCAAGAACAAATATCCTTTGCCTAGAATCAACGACTTATTTGATCAGCTTGAAGGAGCATGTGTGTTCTCGAAGATTGATCTCCGGTCAGGCTATTTTCAACTCAAGATAAGAGAGCAAGACATACCTAAAACAGCATTCACCACAAGGTATGGATTGTATGAGTATACCGTAATGCCTTTCGGCTTAACCAATGCTCCAGCATACTTCATGAATATGATGAACAAGGTGTTCATGGAATTTCTTGACAAGTTCGTTGTCGTTTTCATCGATGACATCTTAGTTTACTCCAAGAGCAAAAAGAACATGAAGGACACTTGCGCTTGATACTTGAGAAGTTAAGAGAGCATAAACTTTATGCCAAATTCAGCAAGTGTGAGTTCTGGTTAGAAGAAGTGGGTTTTCTTGGTCATGTTATGACAAAGGATGGTGTAGCAGTTGATCCTGCTAAGGTCTCAGCTGTGACAGAATGGGAATCTCCCAAGAATGTAAAAGAAGTTTGCAGTTTCCTTGGCTTAGCAAGTTACTACAGAAGGTTCATTGAGAATTTCTCAAAGGTTGCTAAGCCCATGACTGAATTGTTAAAGAAAGATAAAAAGTTTGTTTGGTCTGAAGGTTGTGAAGTCAGCTTTCAAGAATTGAAGAAGAGACTTGTGATTTGGAAAAGGATTTCCAAGTATATTGTGATGCGTCTCATCAAGGCTTGGGTGCCGTACTTATGCAAGACGGTAAAGTTGTGGCCTATGCCTCGAGACAACTCAAAACTCATGAAGCAAACTATCCTACTCATGATTTGGAGTTAGCCTCTGTCGTCCATGCACTCAAAACATGGAGACATTACCTTTTGGGAAAGCGTTGTGAAGTGTTCACCGATCACAAGAGTTTGAAGTATATCTTCACCCAGAAGGAAATCAATATGAGACAAAGAAGATGGTTAGAACTTATCAAAGATTACGACTTAAATTTGCCATATCACCCTGGTAAAGCAAACGTTGTAGCGGATGCTCTAAGTCGTAAGGTATTTGTGAATGGCCTTACCAAATGCGAATTGCCAGATGATTTGTGTAAGCAATTCAAAGAACTCAGATTGGAGATTGTACCTAAAGGACATCTTATGTCTTTGGATGTTCAACCCACTTTGTTGGACAAGATCCGAGAAGCTCAAAAGACTGATAAGGAAATTGAAGAGATTAAGAAAAATATTGACCAAGGGAAAGCTAAAAGTTTCCATGTAGACGAACAAGGTACTTTATGGCATGGGAAACGTATTTGTGTTCCGCAAGATCCGGAAATGCGGAAAATGATTCTGCAAGAAGCCCACAACTCTCCGTACTCTATTCATCCGGGTAACACCAAAATGTACATGGACATGAAGGAAAGATTTTGGTGGAACAATCTCAAGAGAGATATCGCCGAACATATTCCTTTGTGTGATGTGTGTAGTAGAGTAAAAGCGGGGCATTAGAAACCAGCAGGTTTGTTTGAACCACTACCTATTTCTGATTGGAAATGGGACAAAATTGGTATGGATTTTATCACCGGATTGCCAAGGACCAGATCAGGATATGATTCCATCTGGGTAGTAGTGGATCGCCTAACTAAAGTGGCTCATTTCATACCCGTGAAGACAACTTATACAAGTGCCAAGTTAGCCAAAATCTACATGAGTAGAATTGTATGCCTTCACGGTGTGCCTAAGAGTATTGTGTCCGATAGGGGAACCCAATTCACTTCCCATTTTTGGAGACAGCTACATGAGTCATTGGGAACGAGGTTGGAATTCAGTGCTGCTTTTCATCCTCAAACCGATGGACAAACAAAAATGACTAACCAAATCCTTGAAGACATGTTGAGGGCATGTGCCCTAGACTATGGAGCAAGTTGGGACGAAAGTTTTCTTATAACAACAACTATCAAGCATTGAGATGGCACCGTTTGAGTTTCTCTATGGGAGAAAGTGTACCACCCCATTGTTATGGAATGGTGTGGGAGAAAGGAGTTTATTTGGGCCAGATCTTATCAAAGAAGCTGAAGAGAAAGTCAAATTGGTTAAGGACAGGTTGAAGATAGCACAGTCCCGACAGAAAAGCTACGTAGATCCTAGGCGTAGAGAAGTCACCTACGAAGTTGGTGATAGAGCCTATCTTAGAGTATCACCACTCCGTGGAGTGAAAAGATTCGGAGTCAAAGGAAAATTGGCACCAAGATATGTTGGGCCATTCAAGATTCTGAGTGTTGCTTATGAAATTGAATCTCTATCCATAATGTATTTCATGTGAGTCAGCTTAAGAAATGTCACCCAGAAATGGAAGAATCTTCTTTGAAGGATACCATACCTTTGGAAGAAGTTCAACTAGAAAGTGATCTCACTTATGAAGAAAAGCCTATCAAGATTCTTAGGGTCATGAGAACAAAGACTATCAAGTTTTGCAAAGTGCAATGGAACCATCATACCGAAGAGGAAGCAACATGGGAAAGAGAAGATGATCTTCGGAAAGACCACCCTCACCTATTTGCTAGCCAATCCGAATCTCGAGGGCGAGATTCACCTAAGGGGGTTAGATTTGTAACATCCCAAAAATCATAATTTCAAAGTTTGCATATCATTCATGCATGCATATAGATTTGAGATCAAATTTCAAACTCATTTCAGATAAACAGAAGCACTTAGTGCTATGATTTTATGTGAACAGATTTAAATCAAATAAGCTATCCCCATGTGAAGGTTTGATTGTTTATGAACCAAGTTTGTTGCCTTCTATGAAGATAGGTTTGAGTGTAGAATTTAAGCCAAATTTTCAAATTGGAAATAGGTTCAAAAACCATTTTTCAAATTTTGCAAACCAAGTGCCAAGTCTCTGATATTTTTGATCTCCAAGCTTGACCAAGCCTTTGCAAAGCAACCACATGATCTTATGCCTATATTTGAGACTAAAATCCCAGGAATATTTGAATTCAAATTGAACTTGAAGTCATTTGAAAATCTATTCAGAAAATCGAATCAAAAGAAAACAAGCAAACAAATGAAAAGGCCACCAATCTAGCCCAGAACAGGCCCAACTAGCCCACCCGGGCATTTCTTTTCCTTCCGCATGCACGAGCACACCACTCAGCCCCCTCTGCTTATTTTTCATCTTCCCCGATTCCGACCTCCGCGCTGCCCGTTCTTTTGCGATTGAGCTTAATTGGCATTTATGCAGCAAGCGTTTCTTGTCGAGCCTCGGCTATAAGATCCCCATCCTCGCAACCATTTCCCCCAAACAATTTTGCCTCCACGCCACTCGTTCATGCTATCAAGATCGGTGAGTCCTTGCGCATTGACCTCGCATGACCGTAGCTCCAGCAACGCCACCGTTCAACTCCGCGACTTCCTCCGTTTATCTTGGCTTAGCGCGACGAGGAACCTCGCCAACATCGATCTCTACTCCCACGAAATGCGCCTCCTTGCTTTTAGGATATTTTTAGCCGGATCATACGCCTGGCGTAAAATAGTTCACTTAACGAAGGGTATGGACAGATCCGTTAGTTAAATCAATGGCACGGAAGGGTGATCCTTAGATTTAAAACAGAATTCAAACCAGATTTTGATCCAAATTTCAAATGGCTATAACTTGAGATTTCCACGTTAGATTTTGCAAATTTCATACTGTTGGAATCAGTGAATCAAGGCCTTTCTGAATCTGCAATGTGTTTAACAAATAGTATCTGTTAAAATGACTTTGTATGCAGAAACATGTTTAGGTCCATTTTGAGTATAGATTTTGTTTAGCAAATTGTTTTAGGGCTAAATAAATTTAGTTAGCAAACTCTTTGACTTAGTTATGTTTCTGTATCTTGTACTTGCTTGATGGGTTTTCACAGATCATCATTTAGAACTTTCTTGCATGCATGCATACATAATTTTGTTTGTATATAAATTGTGTGTAATTGTGTGCTACAAATTTTATGTGTAGATTTTGCTAGTGACTGTGATTGTGAAGAGTGCTACTCTCCCCATTACCAAGGCAAGTGATACTTCATGATATTTCCACCCTTTATTTTGAATAAGCATTAGAATTATTTTTGCTAAGTCTTGCATGCTACTTTGCCAAATGCTATGTTGGGAAATCCTATGTAGTGTAGAATTGTAGAATTGCTAGGGAATTTTTCCTAAGTTAAGTTACTATGCCATGCTTAGCCTAGCTAGTAGAAAACAAGGGTTGGTAAAGTATGTACATGATATGGTGAAATAATTCTAAGTCCTTTGGGACTCATGCTTTTCTTAATAAAACAACTAAGTCAATGAACTTCCTGGGTGGAATGGGACTTGAATGGTGGTTTTTGGTTGAGTGGTTACACAAGGCCATGGATTTGGCTTGTGTATCTCACATGTGGTATGCCACCCAGGCACAAAGGGATTTGGAGGCCAAGTGTTGAGAAAGCTTACCACTTGGCAATATGGGCTCTGCCATGATCATATAGGTTGCTAGAACTTAGTCACTTGGACAGTCGGTGGTAGTGGGAATGATAGGTTGGAACGCGTCCATTTGACTAAGGAAAGGCTTCTGAAAGGTCCTGTCTTGGGAAACCAAGTCTGGTGGGTAAAGTGCACAACCTCTGCAGATGGAGAATCTAAGTACTTAGCCAAGTCCATGGCAATGGACAACTTGAGCATCAAGACATGGAAGCTACAAGAATCTCATCACTCCAACTTCTAAGTTAAAACTTGTGGGTGAACAAGGGTGAAGGACCCCAATGTCTATTGGTGGTTTCTTGGGAAAGTTTTTGACAAAGAAAAACTTAGTGATTTCAACTAATAGGAAAAACCTATTTTGAGCAAAGCAAGCCAAGCTACACTTAGCCAAAATGCATATAGTATTATAGTCCACTTAAAATTTACTAAGGTATCACTTGCCAATACTATTCCAAAGTATTAACCCGTGATGTTGCGTTACTCGATGATGAGTAGGAGTCATGAGTCTACACTCAACATGCTTGCCTGTGGCACATGAAGATGAGGACTTATGTTTATTTACTTATTCCATAAACTCTTGTATTAGGCCTTTGGCCCTGAGTTGTAAAAGACTATGTTTTATCTCTGGAATGAATGTAATAAACGACCTTTGTATCTGTGTACTTCATCTTAAACTGTGGATGCTAGCATTGATCCAGGGACTAGCATTGCAATCACAGGGATCCTTTCCTTTACAAAGGAGGGATCTTACATTTCTAAATATTTAAAAATATCTAGGTTTACTTGCAGAAATAGCGGACAAGCAATAAAAGAATGCCCCATAGCCATTTCTAGTCTAATTAAAATAAAAAGGTAAATCCTTATTAAATTGTGACACCACTTTAAATCACATTCCCAAGTACTAAAATATATGGTGATGACATGTGTCAACATGATCCCCTATTTTAGTTGGAGAATATTAAATCTTAAGTATTTTTTCTAAAATAAAATAATTGAAACTATTGCCTTTATTGCTTGTGATAATAGTGATGATGCTAGATCATCTAGTGTAAGCCTTTGTGTGATAAATAGAATTAGTTAAGTATTGTTTGGTGATTGTGTACCTCGTATTTATTTATAGACGCTAGTACTGACCAAGGATACAAGGAGGAAGGAGACTACTACGAGGAAGAAGCCGAGGAGAACTTCAACCACTGCTCTGCACAAGGCAAGCTATCCTAGTAAGCTAGACCTTTGCAAGTTAACCCTTGCATTATAACTATGCGAACTAGATGCATTAAACATGCATTAGTTACACCACTTGATTAAACCAAACCCAGTTTTACTTGCAAGCTTAGTTCTTTTATTTCTTTATCAAAGCTCCTTAGTTTGTGTTTACTTAGTGATTGGTAGAGTTAAGAAAGACTTTTGAAGGTAGCATAAAGAGCATAAAACTTGACCTAAGTTAGATAAATCTTGATGTCATTCTGAGGCATGAGATTGAACTTATATAAGTCACACTTGATTATCACCCCTCATTAGTGTTTACCCCCACTTGTAGAGGCTAGTGCTAAGCATAAAACTTGATCACTTTAGATGGGAATACTTGGTGAAAATGATTATGAAAACTTTAGAATGATGATTCATTCTAATGAAATATTTTGACATGTGTTCTCGAACACTAGATGATTTTGATGATGAAAATGTTGAGGCATGAGCCTTAGCCCTTTAAAAAACTGATGGTTGTCTGGATGCGATACCATTCCAATTTTACCGTACAACCACAATACCCGAAATTTGGGTAGGGCTTGACTAGAAGTTTATATACCTTAGTATGGGTTCCCTTGCAGCCAAGGTTTGAGCTGAGGCTGATGACCACAAGTATAGAGGGTGTATCGTAGTACTTTCGATAAATAGGAGTGTCAATCCCAACGAGGAGCAGAAGGTGCTGAATAGTGGTATGGAGCAGGAAATCCCTGTGAATACTTAGCAAACGGATTTTTAGTGGTTTTCTGACAAGGCAACAAAACAAGGAGCAAGTAACAAAGGTAACGAACAAACAAAGCAAGTGGCCCAATCCTTTCTTATCAAAGTACAAGCCAGTGGAAATACTTATAAGGACCAAACGTTCTCGAGGACACATGGGAATTCTGTCAAGTGCTTTCGCTTCAATTAGCTGAGTACTCTTCTCTGGAGTTGTAAGTGTTGTGTGGGTGAACCTGTGCTACCATACCGCCCTTCCTAGGAATAATACATACTTGTGATTAAACCACCTGCAAACATCCGTAACTACAGGAAAGTAATTAAGATATAAATCTACCCACAACCTTAAACTCTGAGATCCTACGTTCCCTTGTGCAAAGGTGTCCTAAGGGGGGTTCAGGGTTCTGTCACTCCGGCAACCCCACAATTAGTAGCCAAATACACAATGCATTCCCCTAGGCCATAAATGGTGAAGTATCATGTAGTCGACGTGCACATGATACCACTAGAATAATAGCACCACAACTTAAATACTAAACTATTGAATAATAACTCATCACAGATTCAGTACTAACAACATGACTTCTCCCATGTCCTAAAGAACTAAACTAACTACTCACAAGACATCATATGGATCAAGATCAAAGATGATATGATAATGGATAACAATTTGAACATAGACAATAATCCGATGGTTCCACTCATAAGCATCAACTACAATAGTAATTAACACTAGGAAAGTTTCCCCTAAGAACTAAAGCAATATCCAACACAATTGTTACAGCGGGACGGAGTGGTGGTGATGGTGCTGGTGGAGATGATGGTGTGGATGATGATGATCCCGATGAAGCCTAGCTTGATGAAAGTTTTGATGGCTATGGTCTCCCCTCTCCGGGAAGGAATTCCCCCGACAGAAATCTATTTTCTAGAGAGATCTTTATCTCTCAGTGTTTTCTGCACCCCAGAGTCGGTGGAAATCTATCTGTGGTTGCCCCACTGGTGTTAAGGTTCCGTAGGGAAGATATAGGCGAAGGGGCGGAGTCGGAGGTCGGGCAGGTGGGCCACACCTGTCCTAGGCGCTGGGTTAGGTGGGCCCGTTCCTAGGGGGTGTGGCCCCCCTGAGGCCCCTCTTCGTCCCTCCTTCTGGCTTCCTTCGTCTTCTAGTAAAATAATATGTTTCCATATTTTTCTGGTATTTTTCTGATCTTTGCAAAATTGCACCGAAATGCCTTCTTTTCCATCAGAATCCAGACTCTGGCAGTCCATCCTCAAGGAATCATCCAACATGCATAAATAGCTGAAAAGCCATAAGTAATACCTCATAACAAGACAAATATCAATGAATAGAGGTAAATTATGATATAGAAATGTGATGCAAATTGGGCGTATCAACTCCCCCAAGCTTAGACTTCACTTGTCCCCAAGTGAAAACCGAGCTCAGTAAACATGTCCACAGGTTTATGGAGTGAAGTGTCGATAAAAGAATACGAACAAGAAGCATCACACTTACCATTACATAAATCATAGAAGAAAGCAACTCACCATTATATAACTTATCTTGCAACCAAGTACGTCAGTCGCAATAGAGATGCATAAAGATAAATCATAATTGGAATTGGGAAACTCTTGTTCTTGGTCAGAGAACATCTAGCAAACAGTTTCAAAAAAGTTTTTTGTAGAAGTTTCAAAACAGGAGCACTCTTTGATCAAAAAGGCTTTTCACGAGTGAAGGCTTTCAAAGTTATACTCAATAGATAAGAGTTTTGTGCAAACAAGGAAGATGAAGAACATGATTGAATAAATCACCATATGAATGCTTGAAACACAACGACTCAAATTCTTTCTAGAGATAGAGAGAAATAGGTATTCTAACTCATCTTGGAAGTGGGAGAAAGGTCCCTTCTTAGAGTGAAGCAGGGATTACAAGTCATAAAGAGCTTCCAAAAGATTATGGTACTTACTAGCTTTGAGCCCTCATTGCCCCTGTCATAAGCATCTTGAGATGATTAAGGTTAAAGTGAACAAAGATGGAGTATATGCTTGACGAAATATAAGTTGGAAATCTCATGTCCCTTGAATATGAGGGCCACTCCTCATGCATACTCAACTTTGGGCCCAGGTAAGTTCTTGTCATTGTAAGTATTTTCATATCACGAAGAACCGCCAACGGGGTACCCCTTGCACATGGTACAGGAGCTTTCCCATAACCAAAATGACAAGGCAAGCAGACAATGATCATCTCAGCAATCTTTTTATTTACTATGTGTATAGATTTTTATTGAGCATGCTTCATAGATGACTCACTATGGTGATGCTGCAAGTTTCCACCATGATTAAGCATGGCTTAGGCTAGCGGCCCAGGCGTTTCTGTAACACAGGATACAAACTCCATGGACTTACAAGTTCCCTCTTTATTTCACACCATTGACATCCATAGACAAAAGAGCACGATATCAACTGTGTATAGAGTACAAGTGCAATGTTGAAAACGTTTCCCGTGACAGCACGGTTCTGCTAATTCCAACATATAGATGCAAGCATATACAACTTCGATATTCACAATGGTTCAAGTCTATTAGGGGCAAGGAAATAAAGTGTGCCATCAAGTTCGTGAGAGCTTTACTAACTAGTTTTCTCATAACAAAATACTTTTTAATTCGAAAGATAGATGAAGCTGGAGAATTTGCTTGGAATAGAAAAAACTACTAGGTAGATATGGTGGACACAAGTGGCAAAAGTTTTGGTTCGAAGGATATTGGAAACATGAGAAGTATGCCTTCTCAAAACAGGTTTTTGGCTAGCAAGGCTGGGTAGCAAGCAAGAGAGTTGAAAAAAACAAACAAACTTACAAGTAATAAAGCCAAACATGCAATCTTCCTTGAAGACACAAAAGTATCTTAAATAAATAATACTAAGCTTATGAGCAAATAAGAAAGAAAACAAATGATACAAAATACTTGTAAGCTTTTTTATTTCTCTTTCGAACCTCAAAAAGTGTTTCTACTGACCAGAAATCGGTTTGCCAACACCAATTTAGATCCACTTTATGATCCCAAAGTGGTGCCAATACTGATCAACAAGATCCAACATATAATAGAGATTGCAAACTAAAATAAGAAGTGCAAAAAGTAAAAGATGAGACTTCTCATTAATATTCCAATAAAGGCACTCACACCAAGGGATACATAGATAATCAACTAAAGGAGAGATACTTCCACATGCAAACCAAACTTTAAGATTACCTCTCTACCACAGATATGAATCCACTAAAAAGGTAAAATATAAAAGATAATGGTGGTGATACCGCGGCACTCCAAACCTGATGCCAAGGGGCTGCCAAACCTGATGACGAATTACTCCTTTGGTGGTGGTGTTCTGTTGATAAGCTCCTCAATAGGTTTCTTCAATTCCTCGAACTGAAAAGTAAGAGTACGGATTAGCTTCGAGTTTTGCTCTATATGGTTCATGATCATGTTAGTCCGAGAATCCCAGTTCTTGTTATTCTTTCCCCACTCTTCATCCTTAGCACGATCCTTCTTCGCATTGTTAGAACGGGGCATATCCCAAACCGAAGGCAAATCCCCTTTGGGAACATGTTGATATTGATATTCATGTATAAGTGTATGGAAGGGTCTCTTGTTACGTGGAGGAGATGATCGTGGAGAGAGAGTATGACGTCGAGATTTTCCTCCTGTAGTCATCCGTGTTGTCCTATTAAGCTTGGTAGGTCGTGCCACCAAACCAATGTTTGCGACGGTAGCGCGGGTGTCCGGATGCTTGTCCTCCTCCATGTCACGTTCATACCCTACCATAATCTCCTCCTCCTTAGGGACTTGAGGTTCTTCTTCCTCGGGCTTCTTGCCTTTGTCGTTGGCAGAGGCCATGGTGCTCTAAACTTGAGAAGATTTCCTGACAGAAATAGATTGAAACGAAAACACGACGAGAACACGATGCACGAACCTCGGGGGATCCAGGGGGTTATATATTACAAAGATTCAATGCATAAGGAAGGTTTTGACACGGAACCGAGGCGGAGTTGGATCTCGGGGGTGGAACACCCCCCTCAGGCGCGGCTAGGCTGGGCCCGCTCCTAGGGTGGGTTTGTCCACCCCGGGCTCCGTTTCCTCTTCAGTTTCGTCTCATAACTTCCCTTATGTATTAAAAACATCAAAAATATAAAATGATCGGGGTTTAACGAACCTTCTGTTTTCACCACTTTTACCTATTCAAAGACGAACTCTGGAGAATCCTTTTCTCTTTCTCCTGAAAATTTCCTTCTTACAAAACCCTTGCACAAACTCAATGACAACATTAGTGTGAGCAAAAACAACAAACCTTTGGTACACACTTCAATTGAAAACCCATCCAAACAAAAGCTTCTTTAAGAGGCAAATGCAAGTGACGACAGAAATCTGTCAAAATAGACCAGTAGGTAAAGATTGATTTTTCGAAGACCTTCTGTTGCTCAAATCAAAAAGTGCAGAACTGATGAAAGTTGGTTAACAACTTAGAGAACAAGCACATAAAAATTAAGCTCCATCCTAAGTACTGAGCTTCCTCACGAATTTTTACAATACATCACAACAATCTGTCCTAGGACAACCACTTTTCACAACTGCTCTACTTCACAAAAGTAGTTGAACTTGACACAAAAACCAAAACAAGAAGGATAAGGAGCGGTTATTACTAGGTAATAACTTCCAAGACTCGACAAAACTCTTGGGTTATTTCCCAACAAGTACTTTTCTTTAATGCCTTTAAGTTAGGCTTGAAACTTCCAAAGATGCTCATATAGGATATATATATTTGAAGTGAAAGAGAGCATCAAGAAGCAAATAACAACCACACTTGAGTCTAACCCACTTACTATGCATGGGGGTATCATGAGAAAACAAAATTTTGAAACAAAAATCCACAAGCATAGGAAGACAAAACAGATGCAACTTTAAAGCTTTCAACATAAAACGGGGAAACTTAACATCATTGAGATGCATAAAACCATGTTTCCCTCTCTCAAAATAACTTTCAGCAGCACTTTGAATAAAGTTGACAATATAACTGTCACTGGAAACAAGTTTATTATCTGAGTAAGCATACTTTCAGTCATCAAAAAGAGGTCCAAGGTCATAGACTGGATCAATAGAAGCAAGTTGTTCCACACTGAAATCTTTATTAGGCAAGCTATTTTCACAAGGAGGTTTAGCAAATTTGGAAAAGTTAAACACATAAGACTCTCCATCAAACTTAGTTAAAACTTTTTCCTTCTTACAATCAATAATAGCTCCACAAGTGTTCAAGAAAGGTCTACCAAAAATGATAGGACAAGTTTTGCTAGCTGCTGAATTAAGCACTAGAAAATCAGCAGGATACTTAATCTTACCACAGAGACCTCCACATCTCCTACAATACCAATGGGGAAAATGGTCTCCTTATTAGCAAGGTGGACAACCACATAAATATCCTCAAGCTCACAAGGACCAATCTCATGCATAATTTCCCTGTAAAGCTCATAAGGAATAGCACTAGAACTAGCACCAATATCACATAAACCATAGTAGCAATGATCACCAATTTTAACAGAAAGCACAGGGACACTAGCTTTTCTATACTTACTTGGATGAGAGATAATATTAGAAGCATCTTCACAGAAGAGAATGTGCTCATCCTCTATATTTCTAGTGACAGGGTCTTTCACAATAGCTACCACTGGTTCATCACTCAAATTCTTACCAGGCTCCACAGTTTTCATTGTACCTTTGTTATTTGCACTAATAATCATAGAATACTCCTTTACCTTAGCTGGGAAAGGTATTTTCTCAACATGAGATTCAGGCACAATATGATTAGTAGTACAAACTTGAGTACTTCTAACTGGAACAAGATTAACACCATCTTTATAAGGAGCATGGTACTTATTCCACTTCTTTTTGGGAATTTCTATGTAAGAGGCAAAAGCCCTAAAACAGTTGGCAATACTTTGGAAATCAAGACCAAACTCATTAATAATATCACGGAAGTTGTCAGTTCCCATAAAAGATTTAATGCATTCATAATCATAGTTTATACCTGACTTTCTTCCTTTGTCATTCTCCCAAGCTTCAGTCTTCTCTTGAATACGGTCTAGAAGGTCCCATTTAGCTTCTTCCTTCATACGTGTGAATGATCCAGCACAAGAAGCATCTAGTAAATCTTTATCATGAAGAGAAAGCCTAGCATAAAAGTTATTGAGAATAATATTGTTAGGGAGTTCATGAATAGCACATTTGAGCATTAATAACTTTAATCTCCCCCAAGATTGAGCTATACTCTCTCCATCAAGAGGCCAAAAGTTATATATAAGATTTCTCTCCTTATGAATCTCACTGGGAGGATAAAATTTAGAGTAAAAGAGAGATGCCATCTCCTCCCATTCCATGGATTGTCCATTCTACAGCAGCTTATACCATTCTTCAGCTCTCCCTTGCAATGATATGGAGAGTAACTTCTTATTCACCTATTCAGTTGTCATACCTGCACACTTAAACAACCCACATAATTCATGGATAAAAAGCAAGTGATCACCGGGATGGACAGTTCCATCCCCAAAATAATAATTATCCATAACACGATTAACAATACTTGTAGGTATCTTAAAAGGATCTATCTCAACCAGAGGTGGTTCATCTACTACCCTAGCAGTGGTAGTAGTTTTCCCAAACAGGAAACCAAGTGGGTTATCCATATTGGAAACAGAGCAACAAGTGGTAACAAAAGCAATACTCACAGTAAAAGTTTCCCTTAACAGTTCCACTCTACAATAGCGCTTCACTCCCCGGCAACGGCGCCAGAAAATAGTCTTGATGACCCACAAGTATAGGGGGTGTATCATAGTACGTTCGATAAATAGGAGTGTCGATCCCAACAAGGAGCAGAAGGTGCTGAATAGTGATATGGAGCAAGAAATCCCTGTGAATACTTAGCAAACGGACTTTTTGTGGTTTTCTGACAAGGCAACAAAACAAGGAGCAAGTAACAAAGGTAACAAAAAAATGGATCAATTGGCCCAATCCTTTCTTAGCAAAGGACAAGCCGGTGGAAATACTTATAAGGACCAAACGTTCTCGAGGACACATGGGAATTCTATCAAGTGGTTTCACTTCAATTAGCTGAGTACTCTTCTCTGGTGTTGTAAGTGTTGTGTGGGTGAACCTATGCTAACATACCGCCCTTCCTAGGACTAATACATACTTGTGATTAAACCCCCTGCAAACATCCGTAACTACAGGAAAGTAATTAAGATATAAATCTAACCACAACCTTTAACTCTGAGATCCAATGGTCCCTTGTGGAAAGGTGTCCTAACGGGGGTTCAGGTTTCTGTCACTCCGGCAACCCCACAATTAGTAGCCAAATACACAATGCATTCCCCTAGGCCCATAAATGGTGAAGTATCATGTAGTCGACGTTCACATGACACCACTAGAAGAATAGCACCACACCTTAAATACTAAACCATTGAATAATAACTCATCACAGATTCACTACTAACAACATGACTTCTCCCATGTCCTTAAGAACTAAACGAACTACTCACAAGACATCATATGGATCAATATCAAATATGATATGATAATGGATAACAATCTGAACATAGGAAATAATCCAATGGTTCCACTCACAAGCATCAACTACAATAGTAATTAACACTAGGAAAGTTTCCCCAAAGAACTAAAGCACTATCCAACACAATTGTTACGGCGGGCCGGAGTGGTGGTGATGGTGCTAGTGGAGATGATGGTGTGGATGATGATCCCGATGAAGCCTAGCTTGATGACGGTGTTGATGGCGACGGTCTCCCCTCTCCGGGTAGGAATTCCCCCGGCAGAAATCTGTTTGCCGGAGAGATCTTTCTCTCTCGATGTTTTCCTCCCCCAGAGGCGGCGGAAATCTTCTATGGTCGCCCCCTGGTGTTAGGGTTCCGTAGGGAAGATATAGGCAAAGGGGCGGAGTTGGAGGTTGGGCAAGTGGGCCACACCTGTCCTAGGTGCGGGGTCAGGTGGGCCCGTGCCTAGGGGGGTGTGGGCCCCCTGAGGCCCCTCTTCATCCCTCGTTCTGGCTTCCTTCGTTTTCTGGTAAAATAATATGTTTCCATATTTTTCTGGTATTTTTTTGATCTTTGCGAAATTGCACCGAAACGCCTTCTTTTCCATCAGAATCTAGACTCTGGCAAATCATCCTCCTGGAATCATTCAACATGCATAATCAGATGAAAATACATAAGTAATAACTCATAATAAGACAAATATCAATGGATAGAGGTAAATTATGATATAGAAAGGTGATGGATTTGAGCGTATCAGAGGCTAGCTGTCACATCCCAAGATTTTCCAAATCTTGTAATGTGAAAAATAAATGAATAAAATAAAACCTTGATTGATTTTCAGGGTGAGAAGAAACTTTTTGATTCCAATTGGAAACTTTCAAAACCTATTTGATCAAACAAATCCTAAAGGGATTTAAAAAGATAAACAATTAATAAAGAAAATTTTAAATAAATAGAAAAACTATTTTTGGATCTTTTAATGAAAAGATTTGGTTCTCAAAAGAAAAGGTAGATTTATAAATAAGGATTATTTTATAGAGCCAAATTAAAACCTTGGCCAAGATTTTGAAATAAAATGTTTTTCTTTGATTAAAAGAGTAAAGGTTTATTTAAATAAAATAATGAGGATTTATTAATAACCAATTTTATTAAAAATAAAGGTTTTACCATTTTAATTAAACATCAAAACTTGTTAAAATTATTTTAAACAAGTTTTATAAGTATTTTATATTCTCAAATAAAACCTACTGAAGTGTTTTTGGTTTTATTTTAGATTTAAAAATAAATATTTTAATAAAACAAATCCTATTTGATTTAATAACTAAGGTCCATTTTATTTAATTATTAATGGACCCTATAATAAAAATGTTATTTTATTTTAAACAAGTTTTCCAAGTATCTTATATTGTCAAATAAAACCTACCGATTTGGTTTTGTTAATATTTAGTTTTCAAATGGAGATTTTATTAAATAAATCAAAACCTATTTGAATTAATAATTAAGGTCTATTTATTTAATTATTAAATAGATCCTAAAAAGAATAAAATTATTTTATTTTGTTTTGGACTTTGGTTTATGTTGTTAAACAGAACCAAAACTCATTACAAGTGTGGTGAATGTTTGAATTGTTCTGAATGTTTGATTTGTTGTTTGAATTTCAAAACAGAAAATCAAAAGAGAAAAAAAAGATTCAGAACAGAAAAAAATAGAGCAAAGACGACCCAGCCCGGCCAGCCCAAACAGCCCAGTCCAGCCCACCTATCCCCTCGCCCCTGAAATGTTTTCCTTACTGCGAAAGCAACCCACTAAGTCACTGACTTGTGGACCCCAACTCCCCTCTCCCACTCCGCTGACGAAACGGCCCCACACCCGAGCCTTCTTCCTCACCCGCCGCGACTTCTTCTCCCCCCAAACCACGTCGCCGTTTCTGCCGTTGAAAGCTCCTTCAATCCCCGTTAACTGCCGCGTTAATTCGCCCAGCCATCACGCAAGGTAAAAGCGCCTGCCTCCCCTCTTCCGTTTCCGCCAGACACCGCCCCTCTCTGCCCTCAGGCTTCTCGCATTGCTTGCAACAACCCCCTGTCTCCGACGAACAACCGCGGCGATTCCGGCGAGCCCAGCCACCGCCTTGCCCCCTCGACCACCCGAGCGTGATCCCCATCTCCCTACGCATCTCCCAGCACCAACCACTCATCCGCGCATGCCCTAGAACACCGACAACAAACACGACAGAGCGCCACCGTCTTCTGCCGTTCTCCGGCGAGTTTCCTTGGTAAGCACCGACCGCCCCAAGCCTTTCCGTGGATGCTCCCGTGATCCCTAGTGTCGTACACGTCTAACCGTGTGCTCCATTTGCCTTAGCACGCTCGCAAACTCCGTCCCCGTCAACAACCGAGCAAGCTCGACGCCACCACCAACTCCGGCGAGAAATTCCGTTGGAACCAGAGCGCCCCTCGATGAGCTGACCGCACCTTGAGCATCAGAGCGTCACCGCGATCACTGTAAGCACCCTCACCTCCTCCCTCGTTTCCTAAATCGCCGGCACTGTCCACGTCTGACCGCGTCGCCAGTCGCCGCCGCGTCAGCGCCGCTGCCAAATGGTCAAAACAATAGGGTCCATTTGATCTCGATCTGACGGATAAGATTAGAAATAAGCAAAGAGGTAAGTATCCTCTGCGCGCCGTGCGATATCACTTAATCCAACGGCCTGTGTCGCTTGATCCACGCGAAACGTTTTCGGCGAATAGGAATAGGACGTGTGTCCCAGACTATTTGATTTAAACAGAATTTGATCTATTAGATTTCCAATTTTGTAAATTGCATAACTTTAGTTCCACACGTCCAAAATTTGCAAATTTTATATCAATGGAATCAGTGAAACAAGCCCTAGCCAACCATGCCATTTATTTAGTAAAAAGTTTCGGTTAAATTGTTTGTTTTTGCAGAAACATTTGTATGCTTGTTTAGATTATAAAATTGTTCTAAAAATGATTTTGGGGATAAAATATTTGGCAATTGGATTGATTTGAACCTACTGACCATAGGAAACACTTTGTGGTTTCAAAATTTTATTTGGTGAAGGAAAAGAATGATTCTTTGATTTAAAACCAATTATAGTCAAATAAAAATACAGTTTATTTATTAAAAATGGTTTTGGAAGAAAACCTTTGGGAAATGTTTTGTTTTAAACTCTCTGACCCCAAAAACCAAGTTTTATGGTTTGAAAACATATTTGGTGAACCCTATAGGTTAATGCCTTAGTAAAAACATTTCTACACCACATAAAATGTTACTTTGTTTTGAAAATGGTTTAGGAACTGAAATCCCTTGCAAATGACTTTTGCCACTTTATAAAATGACCAATAGGTGTATACAAATGTTTATGACCCATTAGAAACCACTTTTCAAATAAAACAAAGCTTAGCATGCTTGCATGCATTACTTTGAATTTATCATTTTATGTGATGTTTTGCTTGATTGGTAGATTGAGATTGTGCCTTGCTTGATTGAATTGTAGTGACTTGAAGAGTGTGCTTGTTGCAAGGACAAGGAGTGAACTTATACCCTCTACCAAAAAGGCAAGTGATGCTTCATACTTTTGTCCCATTACTTTCACTATGCATTAGTGATTTTTCTAAGTAAAACTTGCATGGAATTTTGCTAAGTAAAACCTTGCTATAGGAAAACCTAGTTGATGAAACCTTAGTAGAAATTTTCCTAAGTTAAGATTCCTACTACTATCAAGCTTAGCTTAGCTAATAGAAAACAAGGGTGGAATATATATCCGTACTATGGAAAATTTCTAAGTCTGAGGACTTGTGTTTTTGTTTAATAAAACAACTAAGTTAATGAATCACCTGGGTGGAATGGTAATTGCTTGGTGGTTTTTGGTTGAGTGGTTACACAAGGCCCATGTTTATGGTTTACCTTGTGTATCTCACTTGTGGATGGCCACCCAGGAACAAAGAGATTTGAGATGTCAAATGTTGAGAAGCTTCAAGTGGAGCCACTTGGCATTATGGGCTCTGCCTGGATCATATAGGTTGCAAGAACTTAGCCATATGGACAGTTGGTGGTAGAGTTTGATAGGTTGGAGCGCGTCCATTTTGGTCTAAGGGAAGGCTTCTGAAAGATCTTGTCTTGGTGAAACCAAGTCTTGTGGGGAAAGTGCACCACCTCTGCAGAGTGTAAAATCTAAGTACTTAGCCATGTCCCTAGCAAAGGACAATTTGAGCATCAAGACATGGAAGCTATCAAGAATCTCATCATCCAAATTTCTAAGTTAAAAACTTGTGGTTGAACAAGGGTTGAAAGGATCACAATTTTTTTTGGGAGATTCCTTGGGAAAAGATTTTGTCAAAGTAAAAACTTAGTGTTTTCAAATGATAAGGAAAATCTATTTTGAGCAAAGCAAGCCTAAGCTACACTTAGCCAAATGCATATAGATGATAGACTCCACTATACTACCATAGTATCACTTGCCAGTACAATTCAAATGTATTGACCCTTGTGGCTATAATTTGTTATGTTGCAGGTTTGATTGATATTAGTGAGGTTTGAATGATTAGGATTACAAGTCTACAACCAACATGTCTGCCTGTGGCACTTTGAAGATGAAGGACCCCATGCTTATAGATATTCTGCTGCAATGTAATGTAATAGCCAAATGAGCTATGTAAGATGTAATAAAATTATGTTATTCCTAGTTATAAAGTTGTATTATGACCTTTGTTTCTTGATATTACATCTTAAATGTGGATGCTAGCTATTGATCCAGGGACTAGCATTGTAAACACAGGGGACTCTACCTTATTAAAGGTTGGGACCCTTACACTACCTTGTGAAGATTGTCCACCTGTGCAGTTCCAAGATGACAGGTGGTCATGGTTGGGAGGCCAAACTCATAGGAGAGGTGCCTATACTCGGGCATGTAATTGAAAGGTTAGGATTGATTATCCGCATACTGAGTATGGTGAATTTAGGATTGTTCCTGATGGATGTATCGAATATTGTGGTGAAAGTGTACCACCTCTGCAGAGTGTCAAACTATTCAAATAGCCGCGTCCGCGGTTATGGACAGTTGGAGTGGCCATATTGTTCCGTCGTCAGATGTTTTCAAAATGACTTGTGAAATGAACCGTGACCTTGACTTGACCACAATAGGGTTCTGATATGAAAACTCAAGTTCCCACTTAGGTGTTATAAAACGTTCAACTAGCTTTCTTTGCTTCTGAACTCAGTTAGAGATAAATCTGGCTTTTTGCAAAATAACCTAGAGCTTAGTATTCCTAGTCAAAACCACTTCACTTGTTAGTATTAGTTTGCGAGTACTTAAAGAGTACTCATGGATTTGTCCCTCGCTATTCCCATAGCCAGACTATGAAGAGGACTATCAGGAGGATGGACCACAGGAAGGTTACGACAACTTGGATCATCTCCCATCATCAGCATTGCATGTGACCATGAATATGGAGCCTCGCCCATGCTACCGTTATTATTACGTTACTCTGCTGCTATGATTGTATTTAGAATGGATCATGAGATCCTTTATTTGTTGTACGACCTTATGTATGGTTTTTAATGTATGATGTACTGTGATATCCAATCTGTTATGTCTCGCAAAAATGGTAATCCCGGGATTGCTATGTATGGCATAACAAGCATCTGGGATTAAAAATCCAGGTGTTGACAAGTTGGTATCAGAGCCATCCTCACCCTAGGAGACCCTAGTTTAGAATGGACGTTTGACTCAAAAACTTAGTTTCAAAACCAAGGAAGTGAGTATTTATGAAAACGTATTATCATTCTTATCACTTAGATTCTTTCATGAAAATTCATGTTCCTCAAAAAATTCTTGCAAACTTACATAAAATTTGACACACTTGATCACTCTACTAACTTACTCATCCTATATTCTTATAGATGGACGTGAAGTATAGCAAGTTTTATTAGTTGGGGAATGGAGGAGATCTCATCTTTGAGCGTGACTTGGACCATCTTTCGGAACTTCTGGAGCGCCCGCACCCTGAGTTCTTCGGATCTCAGCTCAATGATCAGGAAGGAGAGGAATTGCAATGGCTGATTGTTGCAAGCCTCCATGGAAATATTGAAGCCCCCACCTCAGAGGGAATTCAGTTCACCTTAAGAGAGAACAACTGGCTAGATGGACTTGCCAGGTCCATGCAATAAGCTCTTGCCCGTCTATGTGGGCAGAGTATCAATCAATCAAGGGTGCCCGCTTTGAGTTCTACCCAAGGCGTGATGTTATGGGATAGCCACTGGAGGCACCATATCACCCTGAGCTGAAGAATAAAGTGGACCACCTCAGCTTCATGATGTATGGCCGGCAGAAGGAGTTGGACAATGCCCGCTCCTACACCAACCACAACTATGCCATCGTTGTCGAGAAGGATCAGACCATTTTCATGCTAGTGAAGGATCACCAGTCTCGTTGCTGTCAGCTTGACAAGAAGGAGCGCATCATTGCCCGCCTTCGTCACCGGATCACAGACTTGGAGGAGACCGTCCACGAGAGGGACATGCATCTTGAGGAGAGGTATAATGCAGGGGAAGATATCCGTGGAGACCCCTACTCTTACCTCAGTTCTGATGATGACTTTCTGGAGGATTAGGCCATGGACTTATTCACCGATGAGGATGACTTCGCCTTCATTGATGATGACGATGAGGGTGATGAAGCCACGGATTCCAAGGAGTAGTAGCACTTGAGCACTAGCGTTACTGAGTTGTATCCAGTCCTACTGTATCATAGTTTCACAGAATGGTTCTTAAAACCATCTGTTTTCCTTGTTGTGGTGTGTGTTTGTATTGTGTGCTATGAATGAATGAAAATCAAGTTGCTAGAAAAATGCGAGTCAAATATTGAAAAATTTGCGAAAACAAAAACCCCGAACCTTAGAAATTTCCCTCTTTTCTCATGATCTATCTCAATCTTCAGATGCCTTGTGGAGGAAGCACTTCGTCCCCAGACCCAATGTTGCAGATCTTGCAAATGTTGGTTTCTGACCGTGAAGATAAAAGAGCCGAACGTCAAGACAACTTAGCCACCCTTCAACAGATAGCTCAGATGGCCAACAACAACCAAGGCCATGGAAACCAGGACAACCATGGATCCAAGCTCAAGAATTTTCAGAACACCAATCCACCCATCTTCACTAAGTCTGAAGAGCCCATAGATGTCGATGATTGGCTGCAAACCATGGAGCACAACTTAGGAGTTGCAGGAGTGGAACCCAACGAGAAGGTACTGTTTGACACCCACTATCTGGCCAGAGATGCAAGAGCTTGGTGGAACAACTTCACGCCATGAATGGATGACAAATGATGACTTGGGATGAATTCAAGCTCAAGTTTAGCAGAACCCATGTGCCACCGGGTTTGATCAAGAGGATGAGAGATGAATTCAGAGAACTGAAGCAAGGGAGGATGGCAGTAGTTGAGTACCTTGACAAATTTTTGTCACTGGCTAGGTATGCACCAGATGAGATTGACACTGAAGCTAAGAAGAAGGAGAGATTCCTGAATGGTCTGCATGATGAGATGCAAACAATGTTAGTCAACATTCCATTTGTTGACATTGAAGCCTTAGTGGATTCCGCCATTCAGATGGAAGGCAAGATCAACCAAGAAAATGAAAACCACAAGCGTAGAATGATGCATGAACCAAGAACCCACCATACCCCAAAGTATCGCCCCAACCCATCTCCAGGATTTGCCCCAAGAACCAATAGAACCCCGATGAACCGTCCGACCTATCACAACCGTGGAGGAGGAAACCCAAGGCCCGGAGGAAACCACAACAACAACCCCGTCAACTCCAACAATTTCAACCGTGCGCCACCCAAGTTCAACAACAACAATGTCGCCACCAACAACAACACTGCCCCTAGAACTGGAAGCAATGCTATGCCTGTTGCAGCAATGGACAAGTCCCAAGTGACTTGTTATGAATGTGGAACCAAGGGTCACTATTCCAATGAGTACCCCAAGAAGATTGCCGCAGCCCCCAATATGAATGCCCTAGCTCAGCAGCAGCGTTGTGTTCAGCCTGGAAGAAGATTTGCCCTAGGGAATTCGCTCAACCACAACGGCCGTCTGTTTCTCATGAATGCTGAAGAAGCCCAAGAAGCGCTAGATGTCGTGCTGGGTATGTTTTCTGTTAACTCAGTACTTGCAAGAGTGTTGTTTGATTCTGGAGCATCGCACTCGTTTGTTACCGAAGAATTTGCATGCACTAGTAAGATTCAACCAACCAAATTGAAGCATGTTATGATAGTTCAAATACCTGGTTCAACCACCAAAGCTAGAAAAATTTGCAAGGCCGTACCTATCCGAATCCATGGCATAGATTTTTATGCTAATCTAATATTACTTGGAACTAAAGGTTTGGAAGTAGTACTAGGAATGGATTGGATGTCGAAACAGAAAGGATTAATCGACGGTGCCAAGAAAACCATAACCATGACCAGTACAGCCGGAATATTAGTAGAGCATGTATCTGAAACCTTGCCCCGCCAATTAAAGTGCAACAAGAGTCTAGCCCAACCAACCATTGACCAAGTCAGAGTAGTCTGTGAATGCCACGATGTATTTCCAGATGTTTTGCCCGGTATGCCACCAGATCGGGATATCGAGTTTATCATTGAACTAATCACTGGAACCAGACGCATAGCCCAGAGACCTTATAGATGAACCCGTCTTAACTAGTGGAGCTGAAGAAGCAACTTGATGTTATGCTGGAGATAGGATTGATCCAACCAAGTGCGTTGCCATTGAGATCACCTGTCTTGTTTGTGGACAAGAAAGATGGAGGTAACCGTTTGTGTACGAATTATCAGAAGTTGAATGATGTCACCATCAAGAACAAGTATCCACTACCGAAGATAGCAGACCTGTTTGACCAGTTGACCAGTGCCAAAGTGTTTTCTAAGATTGATCTTAAAACTGGTTATCATGAACTCAAGATCACGCAGAGGATATTCCAAAGACTGCCTTTACCACCAGATATGGACTATATGAGTACACTGCCATGCCTTTTGGATTAACCAATTCCCCCGCTTATTTAATGAATCTCATGAATAAGATTTTTATGGACTTTCTGGATAAGTTTTTCATTGTTTTCATCGATGACATTCTGATCTATTCCAAATCAGAAGAAGAACATGAGCTACACCTAAGGATCATTCTTGGAACCCTTAGGGAGCATTAGTTGTATGCCAATTTTAGCAAATGTAAATTCTGGTTACAGGAAGTAGGATTCCTCGGACATATTGTATCAGCCGGAGGAATTGTCGTTGACCCTGCAAAGGTGAAGGATGTTGCCCAAGCACTCAAACCCAAGTTCGTGCATTTCACGGATTAGCGGGATATTACCGCAAGTTCGTAGAAGGATTCTTGAGTATCGCAAGACCCATGACCCAATTGTTGAAGACGGATAAAAAGTTTGAATGGACGGACAAATGTGAAGCGAGTTTTCAGGAACTCAAGTAGAGATTGATCTCAGCCCCAACCTTGATCATGCCGGATATTACGAAGCCCTTTGATGTGTATTGTGATGCATCCAAGATCGGTCTCGGATGTGTGTTGATGCAATAAGGCAAAGTAATATCTTATCTATCGTGACAACTGAAGCAACATGAGCAGAATTATCCTACCCATGACCTTGAACTTGCAGCCGTAGTTTTAGCCTTGAAGACATGGAGGCATTACCTTATGGGAAACTGTTGTGAGATTTATTCGGATCACAAGAGCCTGAAGTATATTTTCACTCAGAGGGAGATAAATATTAGGCAAATAAGATGGATAGTGTCGTGGGAATGGTCACGGCAGATGCTGCAATCGGCAGCGAGTAGTAGAACGAGGGGCAAGGGAGGCCAGCCATCTGCGGTGCGAGATGAGGGCGGAGACACAAGGATTTGCCCAGGTTCGGCCCCCCGGAGGGTAAAGACCTACTCCTGCTAGATTGTATTATGAAGGTGGTACAATGGGCGAGCTCGGCGGCTAGGCGGCGAGTCGCTTGGGTGTATGATGGAACGTATCTCTACACGCCCTGCAGGGAGGTTTATATAGGCTCACCTCCCCTAGGGTTTACATATCTCAACCGATTCAGTTAAAGCTTCGGTACTCGTTTGACCTAATCCGCTTTGGGCCTATATACTCGCCTGGGCCTTCAGCTTCCAGTCGCTTGGATCCACACCGGGCCTTGATCCAGTCGCCGTCTTGCAGGCCTACTCGCCAGTTCCTGGGCCAGTCAGAAATGTCCTGCTGGGTATACCCCGGTAGGCACATCCCCATCAGTAGTCCCCGAGGCCGTCGTCGATTGGGCGTAGCTGGCTGCTGGCATTGTATACGACGGCTTTCAGAAGTGACACTCAAAAATAATCGCTCAAAGGAAAAAACTAGTCATCCTGATCGCAGCTTTGGCGAGTCGAGTCGGCAAAACACTATCGTAGTGATCGGGTCGGCGAGCCGAGTGGCTGAAGTTGGACCATTAAACGTGGTCAAACTAGCCGTTGGGGTAATCCAACGGTAACTTTTGGCTCCCTGATTTGGCGGGTAACAACCGCTATATATGGGGAATGGCTGGCGATCGGAGAACCATCTCCTTATCATTTCCTCCGACTGCGCATTCTTTCGCCTTCCTTCGCATCGCGATCCAGCCGACCCGAAATCCTCTGATCCCCCACAAATCCTCCCGCCATGGCCCTCTCCACCGAGCCTTGGGGTAGATCTAAGTGTACGAGGGCGCAACTGGCGTCCTTCGAGGAGGCCGGGATTCTGCGCACCGGCTGTTGGCGCATCCCCGCGGCCGGAGATTTGACTCCGAACCCGCGAGGGAGAATTCATCTGTTTCACCAGCCACCTAGAACGGGGGCTGGGATTCCCTACGTCCCTGTTCATCCGGCGCTTCTGCGCCTACTACGGGATCCAACCGTCGGACCTGGGTCCACACAGCATCGAGCATCTCGCCATCTTCGTGGCGTTCTGCGAGTGCTACCTGGGCTGCCGGCCCAAGTTCCCTCTATGGCAAGATCTGTTCCATGGACGGATCAACCGCGAGGAAGCGGGCGGCCCAATGCTCGCCGCGGGCGGCCTGACATTCCATCTCAAGTCGAAGGCTTCATTCTTTGACTTGATGCTACCCGCCAAAGCGGCGAGCGACTAGAAGAAATCTTGGTTCTACGTCTCCGAGGTGACTCCAGAGGGCGAGACGGCGATCCCACGATACTCTGCCAACCGATCCGAACCGCACCGTCTTCAAGTCGGCAAGCTCCCTAGCGACCAGCGGATGGTCGTGGACGAAATGCTTCAAACCATCCGCGGTTTGAAGAAGAAGGGCCTCCAGACGATCAACTTATACAACTGCTGGCTCGGGCGGCGGCTCGTCCCTCTGGCTCGGCGCGACCACTACATGTACCAATACACGGGCCGGGAGGACTCGACGAAGTCCTGCCTAGTCGAGGACTACACCCTAGGGCTGAAGAAGATCACCCAGGCGGTGTACCTGGACGCAAAGGCCGGGTCGCCCCCTACACCGCAAAGCATCCAGCCCCAACGGTAAGTCACCTCACATCGTTCGCAGCCGCAGTTTTTGCAGTCGCGGTCATTCTAATTTCACGTTGTGTTCATTGCAGCTATTCCAAGTGGTGGAAGGATGGCTCCCGCCTTCAGACGACGAGAACTCAAGCTCGTCCGTCCGAGACATGGGGGAGTCGCCTCCCGCCAAGGGCGACACCGAGAGCGACGGCGACGACGAATCCGAAGAGGAGGTCGCCCCACTGGTCCGCAAGACCCGCGGGCAGCGTTAGCGTGAGCTTGAGGCGAGTAAAAGCCTCGAGCGTCATGATGACGAGGACGAACTTCCGGAGACCACCTCGCGCCGCCAAGCTACTCCGTCGAAGAAGACGAAGAAGAAGAAGGAGAAGGAGGCGAAGGCCCCTCCGAAGAAGAAGACGAAGCTGATGAGGCCGACCTCGCTTCCACACTCGGCGAGCAGCTCCGACGCCCCCAGCCCAGCCAAGGACGAGGCGCCGCCGACGGCAGCCGCGCTGGACACGGCCACTGTCGAGGTGCCACTGGCCTCGATGCCTCCACCATTCGCCCCAGTCTCTGGGCTAGGGGCCGCTCCGGCCGCGGCGGCTTCACCTCGCAAGGAAGCTGCTGCTGAAGATGTCCTAGAAGCTCCCGTTGCAACCTCGACGATGAAGAAGCCGTCCGTGTCTTGGGCACGCGACGTCCTGGAGATGGTCCTCAGCCGCCGACTGGGCCCCGAACTGGAGAAGCCGGCCGGCCTCCACACGGGGCTACGCTTCATTCCAGTCGCCAAGTGAGTTTGCTCACCTACCTTTGTCTTTCATAGCAGCTTGAACTGTCTTGCTCACAGGATCGATTTTCTGGACTAGAACGAAGAAGATAGGCCACCCGACTGTGGCTAAGGTGCTACCCGTCGTCAGTGAAGAGGATCCCTCCCAGAAGAGGAAGGCGGACGAAGTCGTCGTCCCTGAGGATAACGCTAAGAAGGCCAAGGGTGACGATGTCGTCACGATCTCCGACGACACGGCGATTGCACCGAATGAACCCGCAATGGAGGCGGCTGTACCCACGAAGGAGGGTGTTCCCTCACCTGGGGTGACCGAGCCGGTCTCCTTTGGTGCCGGTGCCTCCATCGCCACATTCCCACGCTTCATGGCCAGATCGGCTACATCGAGTGGGACCTCGCCCTCGAGCCGTGCACCTGGGGTCGCCGACGCGGAGGTCGAGCAGCGTCGCGGGCACACGCCGGCTCTCCTCGCATATGTGGATGCGATACAACTTCACGGCATGCTTGGCGCAGCCATCCAGGTATGTCCAGTCCCCGAGGATCAGGCCGGTGGGTTGGAGCGGTCTGATTCTTTTAGTGTCTTGTGTTTTATTTTTCGCATCCAGTCCCCGAGTGCGCATTCGCTGAATTTCAGCGGGTGGGCACTTAGAATTTCTTGATTACCAGTCCCCGAGTGCGCTTTTCGCTGAATTTCAGCGGTGAGCACTTAGGATTTCTTGATTGCCGGTCCCAGTGCGCTTTTCGCTGAATTTCAGCGGGTGGGCACTTAGGATTTCTTGATTGCCAGTCCCCGAGTGCGCACTCGCTGAATTTCAGCGGGTGGACACTTAGGATTTCTTGATTGCCAGTCCCCGAGTGCGCACTCGCTAAATTTTAGCGGGTGGGCACTTAGGATTTCGCTTTGGTTAACTGTTTGAGTTATGTGCGGTGCATAGCGTGAGTCGGTGACCTATTGGCGGCTAAACACGCGAGAGAAGGAACTAGCCGTCCAAGAAGCGAATAAGGGCTTGGCGATTGCTTGAAGGCGGAGGAGGCTTGCCAGGGACTTGTCCCAGCGGGTGAGTTGGCAGTGGCTCAATCGGCGTTGAGCTCGGCTGAAAAGCGGATCGCCGATCTCGAGCGCGAGGTGAGGGAGGCGAGGGAGGAAGCGAGCTCGGCGGATGGGCGAGCCAAGGCCACCATTACTGCATCCGCAGAGGATCGTAAAGTGTCCGACGCCCTTGTTGCTGGGCTTCAGGAGGACTATACTTCGCTTCAACGCTTCATCACGGATCTCTCCCGCCCCTTGATTGGTAAGTGTATCTGCCCCTGCCAATAGCATGTGCCTTTTTGTGATGTCCGACGTACTCACTGTTATCTTCTATTCGCAGGTCGCATCCTTGATAGCGCGGAAGAGGCGAGCTCGTTCGACGAGCGGCAATGTGTGGCCACGCTCGTCAACTCGGCGACGTTGTCGGCGACATGCATCCGAGCCTACCTTCAGGAGATATCGCCCACGGAAGTAATTCCTAGCGACCTTGTCGAGGTGTGGAAGTACTTGGAGAAGGCGCCCTCGGTCATTGAGTTAATGACGCGATCGGCGTTCCGGCGTGGAGCAGCGACGGCGCTTAGCCTTGGGCTTGCTCACTTCCCGGAGGACTTCGACCTTGATGATGTGACGAGTGGCTACCCATCATCGACTGGCGCGGTGGAGCTCTCTGAGGTGCTCAAGTTGACGGACCGCGCCGCGATGTACTCCGAGCGTGTCTGGGCAATGGGCGACCTCCTTCCGTACCAGGAGACGGTCGTCACACCCAACGACCCTGAGCCGCAGCACCGGGACTTCAAGGTCGAGCAGCCCTTCCGTGCGGCGATGGCGGGTGAGCTGACGACGTACCCGTCAAACCAGGACACGGCGATCATCCGCAATCGCAAGGGTGCTGGCGAGTCGTCGTCGAAGCCTGCAGAATAGGATAGTTTGCCATTGGGCGTTAGTAGCAGCCTGCCGTTTGGGCATATTTTGTATTCTGAAATGATTGCAAAGTGCTATGAATGTGACATCGTATTTGTTTTGTGACTTGTCATATGTATTCCGATTGAGGTTTGAACGAGTCCTCGAGCGCGTCCGCCCTTTTGTGGGGTTTACCTCGTGTGTGATGTGTTTGTGGTTTTTGAACGTTTTGTTATTGTGGTCCACTCGCCCGGGCTCGAAGAGCCAGTCGCAAGGCGACTCCCTTGAGCGCTTTGTACTTCACCGTTTTCCCTTGCGCGAACGAGGTCGGGTGGCCGAGTCCCCGAGCGTGGTACTTGGTTGTTCTAGGTGCGACTCGAGGGTGGGTGAGGACTTGGCGCATTAATTTGAGCGCATCACTCCTGCTTGGCCCGTTGGGTCAGTCGCGTGGCGAGTCCTGGGCATGCTCTCATACTTGGCGTTTTCCCGAGCCGCTCGCGATGAACTAGTTGTCAGTCCCCGAGCGTGGTACTTGGCCGTTCGAGTCGCTATGTCGAGGATGCGGAGGATCATGGTCGCTGTAAGAAGCGAAGGCAGTTGTCTTGGCTCATAGAGCCAGTCGGGCTGGGCGACTCCAATGGGGCTCCGGGTAGGCGTTTTTCGTGGACGATGCAAGACCTGAGGTGACTCAGTGCTCTTGCACCGCACTACTTAGCCGTGCCGATCGCTGTGCCAATGGTTGACTTCTACTGTTAGCTTGACGCTGTTATTACGAGTGCGAGTGGCACAAGACACAAAGAGTAGTCGCAATTTGTGGTAATCAATTCTTTTTATTTCATAGCGACTTGAGTACATATATGGGGTTCTAGGAGTAGAACTTCCGTAGAAGGTTTACATTCCATGGTCGCTTGATGTCGAGTTCGCCGTCCCCGTGGACGTCGATGAGGTAGTAGGCGTCGTTGCCGAGTACTCGCCCGATGGCGAATGGTCCCTCCCACGGAGGGGAAAGCTTGTGCATGCCCTTCTTGTCCTGGATGAGGCGCAACACCAGGTCGCCTTCTTGGAAGGTGCGAGTTTTCACCCGCCGGCTGTGGTAGCAGTGGAGTCCCTGCTGGTAGATGGCGGTACGTGACCGAGCGAGGTCACGTGCCTCGTCGAGTTGATCGACCCCATCCTGGCGGGCGAGTTCGTTTGCAGCCTCCGTGTAGTGGATGACCCGCGGCGAGTCATGCTCGAGGTCGGTGGGCATGACTGCCTCGGCGCCGTACACCATGAAGAAGGGGGTGAATCCTGTCGACCTGTTGACCGAGGTGCGGATCCCCCAGATGACGGAGGGTAGCTCCTCGACCCAGCACCTGGCGGTGCGCTCGAGTGGTACTTGGAGTCGCGGCTTCAGGCCGTGGAGGATGCTTTGATTGGCCCATTCCGCCTGGCCGTTGGATTCCGGGTGGGCGACTGACGCGAGGTCGAGCCGGATGTGGTGTTCTTCACAGAATTTGGCCATGGCTCCTTTGGCGAAGTTGGTGCCGTTGTTCGTGATGATGCTGTTTGGGAACCCGTAGCGATATATGAGCTCACATAGGAATTTAGTGGCGGTCTTCCCGTCGCATTTCCGGACTGGCTTGGCCTCCACCCACTTTGTGAATTTGTCGACCGCGACCAGGAGGTGGGTGTAACCGGAGGGAGCCTTTTTGAAGGGGCCTACCATGTCCATGCCCCACACGGCGAATGGCCAGGTGATGGGGATTTTTTTGAGCACTGAGCTCGGCACGTGCGTCTGGTTGGCGTACTTCTGGCACCCGGTGCACCGCTGGACAATGTCGACGGCATCAGCGTGGGCGGTGGGCCAGTAGAAGCCATGACGCATAGCCTTGGCGACCAGAGAGCGGGCGCCGGCGTGGTGGCCGCAGTCGCCGGATTGGATGTCATGGAGGATCTTGCGTCCTTTGGCGGGTTGGACGCAGCGTTGGAACACGCCGGTGACGTTGCGCTTGTGGAGCTCGCCGTCGATGATGGTGTAGGACTTGCATCGGCGTGCGATCATCCGAGCGTCCGTCTCGTCTGCCGGCAAGGTGCCGGCCTCCAGGTAGGCGACGTAGGGCTTGGTCCAGTCGTCTGGCTCGGTGACGAGTGCGACCAGGGCTGCCTCCGGTTGTAACGGGACTCCGATGTCGATCTCCCTCGGGGGAGAGACTGATGGCTTGGTGATCATGTCGAGGAAGACGCCGGCGGGTGGTGCTAGTCGGGCCGACCCAATGCGAGAGAGTGTGTCGGCCTCCTCGTTCTTTCGCCTGTCGATCCATTCGACGGAGTAGCCTGCGAAGTGTCCACCCAGCTTGTCCACTGCTTGGCGGTACGCCGCCATGGTGGGGGACACGGCGTCGCAGGTGCCAGCGACTTGCCCAGCGACGAGGTCGGAGTCGCCGTAGCAGCGTAGGCGGTTGACGTTCATCTCCCTGGCAGCTCGCATGCCGTGGAGTAAGGCCTCGTACTCGGCCATGTTGTTGGTGCAGGGGGTGAAGTCGGCGAGGAAGGGCGTGGCGAGCTTGTCGCCCTTCGGTGAAGTTAGCACGATCCCTGCTCCTGCACCGTCCGCGTTCTTGGAGCCGTCGAAGTGCAGGCTCCAGTAATGGAGGTATGGCAACTTCTCTGGCTGCTGGGCCTCTTCCCAGTCGGCGATGAAGTCCGCTAGGGCCTGTGACTTGATCGCCTTCCGTGGCTCATACTAGATGTTGTGGACGCCGATCTCAACGGCCCACTTGGCAACCCGCCCGGTCGCCTCGCGGTTGCGAATGATGTCCTGTAATGGTGCTGAGGAGACGACCGTGATCGGGTGCTCCTGGAAGTAGTGCGGGAGGCGCCGCTTTGCTTTGAAGACCGCGTATACTAGTTTCTGATACTGCGGGTATCACTGGCGCGACTCGGAGAGGACCTCGCTGATGTAGTACACCGGTCGCTGTACTTGGCGCTCCTTTCCTTCCTCCGGCCGTTCGACGACCATGACGGCGCTGACGACGCGCTCGGAGGCCGCGACGTAGACCAGCATGGGTTCTTTATCGGCGGGGGCGGCGAGTAGTGGTGTGGCGAGTAGCACCTTCTTGAGGTCGCGGAGCGCATCGTCCGCCTCCTTGTCCCACTGGAAGGTGGGGTTCTTGCGCATCAGGCGGTATAGGGGCATCGCCTTTTCGCCTAGGCGGGGGATGAAGCGACTGAGAGCCGCTACTCGCCCGGCCAGCTTCTGGAGGTCGTGCAGGCACTCAGGTTTGCCGAGTCGGCCGATCGTGTCGATCTTAGTGGGGTTCGCCTCGATCCCTCGCTTGGAGAAGACGTACCCCAGCAGTTGTCCTGCTGGTACACCGAAGGTGCATTTGCCTGGGTTAAGCTTTATCTTGTATTTTCGCAAGTTGGCGAACGTTTCCGCCAGGTCGGCGAGTAGATCGCCCTGGCGAGCGGACTTTATGACCACGTCGTCGATATAGACGTGGATGTTGCGGCCAATTTGGCTCGCGAGGCACTCTTGCATGCACCGCTGGTAGGTCGCCCCGGCGTTCTTGAGGCCGAAGGTCATGGCGGTGTAGCAGAAGGCTCCGAATGGCATGATGAACGCCGTCTTCTCCTCGTCCTCGACAGCCATTTTGATCTGGTTGTACCCAGAGTAGGCGTCGAGGAAACATAGCGATTCCGATCCCGCGGTGGAGTCGTTTATTTGGTCGATCCGCGGGAGGACAAACTGCTCTTTTGGGCAGGCGTTGTTGAAATTTGTGTAGTCGATACACATCCTCCAGGTCCTGTTCTTTTTCTCGACCAGGACTGGGTTTGCCAGCCACTTGGAGTACTTGATTGGCCGGATGAAGCCTGCAGCGAGTAGACGCTGCACCTCCTCGGCGATGGCTCGGCGCGGCTCTTCATTGAAGGGCCGTAGTGACTGTTTGACGGGTCGCACTTTGGGGTCGGCGTTTAGCTTGTGCTCAGCGAGCTCCCTAGGGACACCAGGCATGTCAGAGGGCTTCCATGCGAAGATGTTCCTGTTCTCACGGAGGAACTCGATGAGCGCGCCTTCCTAGGCTAGGCTCATGCCCGTCCCGATGTCACCATCTGGCTAGGGTCGCCTGGGACCAGCTTGACGGTGCGACTGTGCGTCGTTGCCTCGAAGGCTGAGGTGTTTGCACCCTTTGAGTTGGGCTTCTTGAGTATGGTGGGGTCGTCATTGTTCACCCCGCTCGCGTACTTGGCGAGCTCGTCGGCGTGGTTTGTTTCTGCCGCGATGACGACATCGGCGAGTTCTGCTCCTTTGGCCTTGCACTCGGCGGCCATGTCCGGGTCGCCGTTGATGGTGATGACGCCGCACGGCCCAGGGAGCTTCATCGCGTTGTACGCGTAGTGTGGCGCTGCCATGAACTTGGCGAACGTCTGGCGCCCCAGGACGCAGTGGTAGGGGTTGTCAAAGGGCACCAGCTCGAAGACGATCCGCTCGGTGCGGAAGTTTGCCGGTGTGCCGAAGGTGACTGGCAGCGTGACCTTGCCGATCGAGTACAGCTTCCGACCGGGGACGATGCCGTGGAACGTGGTGTGGGTTGTCTCGATCATCGACTACGGGAGCCGCAGCCGCCTGAAGGTGTCCAGGTACAGGATGTTGATGGAGCTACCGCCGTCCATCAATGTCTTGGGGAGCCAGTAGTCGCCCACCTTTGGCTTGACCACCAGGGCGACTCGGCCTAGGTACTCGATGCGCGGCGAGTGGTCCTGGCGGCTCCAGGTGATGGGCTGCTCCGACCAGTTGAGGAACTGGGGAACGTCCACCTGGGCCACCGCGTTGACGGCGACGGCGCGGGTGAGGACCTTCTTCTCGCGCTTCGTGATGAAGCCGGTGAAGGTGTGGAGCGAGCCAGCCACGTTGCCGAACTTTCCGCCGTTTGGCGGGTTGTTGTCGGGGTCCTCCCTTGCTCGTCGTGCCTTCTCAATCTCCCTGAGGGTGTGGCAGTCGGCAGTCGTGTGCATTGCAGGTTTGCCTTCCCTGCTATGAAACGCACAAGGTTGGTTAAGGAGGGCCGCAGGGTCGAACCTTGGCTTGGCCTTGTAGTTGCCGCCGTCGCGCCGTTGTCCTCCGTCGCGGCGGAAGCTTTTGTGCTCACGTTGTGCGTGCCCGGCGTTGGCGACGAAAATCGACTTCGCCCGTGGCGCTTGACGGTGAGGCGAGTGTTGCTGTAGCGTAGGTCAGACCGTCGTCCGCTGTCGTTGCCTCTCGTGCGGCGTTGTCCTCCAGACTCGTCGTCGGTTTCCTGGTTTGGATCTTCCTCCGCGTACCGTTTGGCGATCTCGAGGAGGTCCGGTATGTTGTCGAGTGTGCGAGAGTGTCGCTTGAGCTTGGCGACCAAAGGCTCGTAGCGGCACGAGGTCTTGAAGCAATGGATCGCGGTGTCCGGGTGGATGCCGACCGCGTTGTACTAGAGTTCTTGCCACCGCTGGACCCAGTTGCGGGTCGACTCGCGGGGTCCCTGGACGCATTGCTCCAGGTCCTCGATGGTGGTGGCGCGGGTGTAGGAGCACTCGAAGTGCCTGACGAAAGCGTCGCGCATCTCCTCCCAGGAATCGATACTATCCTGGGGGAGGGTGTTGGTCCACTGCCTGCACGTCCCCTCCATCATCAGGGGGAGGTAACGGGCGGCTAGCAGGTCGGTGTGGCCTGCGATCCCCATTGCCATGAGGTATGTATCAAGCCAGACGGCTGGGTCGTACGAGGGGTCGTACTTTTCTATCTCTTTCGGCGCCTTGAAGTTTGGTGGGTACTTCTCGCCTCGGATCATCGGTCCGAAGCACTTGGGGCCGATTCGGCTGAGCGACCCCATTGGCTCGCCGTCGCGGCGATTGGTTAGGGTGTGTCGCAGGTCGTCGGGCTGGCGTGCGCGCCAGCTTTGGTTGTTGATGATGTGGGTGCGGGCGTCGATGGGTCGACCGTTGGCGGCGACGAAGTTGGTCGCTGGCCTGGGGTCGTTGGTGGAGAGTGCCGCATTCGCGGGTCGATGTTGGAGCTGCAGTAGCTCTGGTGGCGGGCAGTTGAGGGTGTTTGCCGCCATTGGGCGGCCGCTTCGAGGCGAACGCTTCGAAGAGCAGTACACTCGACCCTGTGAGTCGGCGCCTGCGTTTTGCTGCTCGGCGGCCTTTGCGGTAGGGCCTGGCGCATCGATCTGTAGGGCGCCGTCGCTGGTGGCCGTGATGTTGTCGGCTGCTGCTCGGCCCGCCACGAGGTTGTCCATCGGGGTGGAGAACAGTGGGAGGCCGTTCGCGTCCCGCTCCCGTGAGGAGCCTACCATCCGCGGCTGATCCCTAGGGGATGTGCGGTTGGGTGGAGGTGGGGAGCCCATCGCCGTCAACCCTGGCGGTGGCCGGGCGCTTCCTCCTGGTGGCGCGTTCTCGCAGATCGCGCGCTCAGCCACGCGGGCCGGGTTGTTTTCGTCGTCGAAGTTCAGGGCGCGCCCCTGGACGGTGGGGTTCAGGCGCGACCTGATTCGCTGCTGGTGGTAGCGTGATAGCTCCTCCGCCGTCACTTGCTCGAGGCGAAATTTTTCGCGCTCGGCTTGATCCTTGCGCACTGCCTCCGCCAGCTTCAGGCGGAGTTCCTCGACCTCCGTTGCCGTGGCGTTAGGAGGGATCGGGGTGGAGAAGGGGTCCTCCGGCGGTTCGGTGCCGGTCGCCATGTAGGTCGCAGCGTGGCGACCGGTCCCGTCATGGTCGCCGGAATTTTCCGACCCGGAGTCGAAGTCGAAGATCCCAAGGATGGAGGGGTCCTCGAAATCTTCCATGTTGGAGACCTGGGTGATGGAGCCCGCGGGTGAAGCCGCGGTGATGGATCCGGCGAATGACACCGGGGTCGCCGAATCGGCATCGTCATTGAGGGTCGCGTCTTCTGCGGCCGCTGAGTTTTCGGCCACGTTGCTGTGGGCCGAGTTGTACTCGGAGGCGAGGCGATGGATCATGCGGATCTGGCTCTCGGAGAGCCGATCGCGTGGCGGCAACTCGCGGATGCGAGCCGAGTCCTCCGAGACGATGACGTCGGTGAGGCTGACGAAGAGGCTGATCGTGCCGACCGGCAAGATCACGCTGTGCGTGACGGGTCGCGCCGCCGGGACGTAGCTGCTCAGCAAGATTTAGAGCATCTCGCCGACCGCTATCATGCGGCCGGTGGCGACCGTCTCATTGATGGGCAGATTGGATCTCGCCGCAGAACACCGGCCAGACCGGCCAGGCCCCACGATGGGCGCCACTATCGTGGGAATGGTCACGGGAGATGCTGCAATCGGCAGCGAGTAGTAGAACGAGGGGCAAGGGCGGCCATCCATCTGCGGTGCGAGATGAGGGCGGAGACACAAGGATTTACCCAGCTTCAGCCCCCCGGAGGGTAAAGACCTACTCCTGCTAGATTGTATTATGAAGGTCGTACAATGGGCGAGCTCGGCGGCTAGGCGGCGAGTCGCTTGGGTGTATGATGGAACGTATCTCTACACGCCCTGCAGGGAGGTTTATATAGGCTCACCTCCCCTAGGGTTTACATATCTCAACCGATTCAGTTAAAGCTTCGGTACTCGTTTGACCTAATCCGCCTGGGCCTATCTACTCGCCTGGGCCTTCAGCTTCCAGTCGCTTGGATCCACACCGGGCCTTGATCCAGTCGCCGTCTTGTAGGCCCACTCGCCAGTTCCTGGGCTAGTCGGAAACGTCCTGCTGGGTATACCCCGGTAGGCACATCCCCATCAGATAGAGTTAATCAAGGACTATGATCTAGACATCGACTATCACCCCGGAGAAGCCAACATGGTAGCAGATGTCCTTAGTAGATTGCCGTGTCGATTGAACTCTATGATTCTGAAGGAGCAACCAAGTTTGCACAAAGAAATGGAAGATTTTAGAATGGAATTAGTTAGTGAAGGATTTTTGGCTAGCATAGGACTTCAAACCACTTTGATCAGTCAGATTAAGGAGGCGTAGAAAGGAAATGCTAGTATCGACGGAATCAAACGTCGCATCGGTACAGGCAAAGTACCCGAATTCACCGAGGATGAAGAAGGAGTTTTGTGGTACAAAGGACGTATCTGTGTGCCAGCAGATTCCGAGTTGAAGCAAGCTATTTTGAAAGAATCCCATGATACTCTTTATTCTATCTACCCCAGAGGAACAAATATGTATCAGGATTTGTAGGAACAATTTTGGTGTCATAAGATGAAGAGAGAAATCGGAAGCTACATAGCCAAGTGTGATATCTGTCAGAGAGTTAAGGTGGGACATCAGAGACCCGTAGTATTGTTGCAACCATTGCAGATTCCGGAATGGAAATGGAAATTCCGTAGGAATGGATTTTATCACTGGTTTGCCTACATCTAGTAGAGGAAATGACTCTAGTTGGGTCATAGTGGATAGACTATCCAAAGTTGCCCATTTATTACTTGTAAAGACCACCTACCAGAGTTCGAAGCTAGCAGAGTTGTACATCGCTAGAATCGTCAGTTTACATGGAGTTCCCAAGAACATCGTGTCGGATCAAGGAACTCAGTTTACCTCGAGATTTTGGAAGAAAGTCCAAGAAGGATTGGGAACAAGATTAGATTTCAGCACAGCTTATCACCCTCAGACCGATGGACAAATGGAGCGAGTAAATCAAATACTTGAAGATATGTTGAGAGCTTGTGTGCTAGAGTATGGATCAAAATGGGAAGATTGTCTGCCTTTCGGGGAATTTTCGTACAACAACAGTTATCAAGCTAGTTTGCAAATGACCCCATTTGAATTCATGTATGGAACGAAGTGCCATACCCCTTTGAATTGGTCGGAAGTAGGAGAGAGTCAGATTTTTGGACCCGACATCCTACAGGAAGCCGAAGAGAAAGTTCACAAGATCCGTGAGCACCTCAAGACCGCCCAATCTTGACAGAAGAGTTATGCCGGCAAGATACGTCGAGACCTCACCTTCAATATCGGAGATTTTGTGTATCTCAAAGTGTCGCCTTTGTAGGGGATGCAACGTTTCCAACTCAAAGGAAAGTTAGCCCCCAGATATATCAGGCCCTTCAAGTTTTTGAATCGTCGAGGAGAAGTATCATATCAACTAGAACTGCCAGAGGAGATGTCAGCCGTGCATAATGTGTTCCATATATCGTTACTTCGCAAATGCCTAGAAGTCCAGAAGAAGACCGAAGTTTTCAAGAACATTGATCACCTAACCATAGACATCAACAATGATCTGACGTATCCCGAAGTACCCATCCGTATTTTGGAGGAAGCTTTTAGGACCACCAGGACCCAGAGTATCAAGTTTCTCAAGATCAAGTGGAGTAACCACACTAAAGAAGAAGCTACTTGGGAGCGAGAAGACCACATTAGGACGGAGTTTCCCGATCTCTTTAAATCCTAGTTTTATTTTTCTTAAATCTCGGGACGAGATTTGAATAAGGAGGGAAGGTTTGTAACATCCCAAAAATATTAATCAAGGTTATCAAATTCCAATCACCAAAATTAGGGTTAACAAAAACTTTTGTGAATTAAAATCATATGAATGCATGTGTGTATGTGATGAATGTATGAATGCTTGAATGGACTTGTGTGATTGTTGTGAATAGAAAGGAATGGTTTAAATATGAAAACAACATCATCTAAATCAATTCCAAGAAGAAACAAAGCAAGGGAAATTCAAAAACAAACAAAACAAGCAAATGGTCATTTTTGCCAATCTTGCTCACTAGACCACTTTGAGTGTTTATAGTCCAAGATTTCAAACAGAAACAAATTCATTTCTTTTCACCCCTTGCTAGACCAAGTGAAACTGAACCCATTCCCATTTTGTAAACCCACAGAAACATTTGGCAACTTGATTCAAATGACAATTCAAAATTGAATCTATATCATATGTGAAGATCGCCATTTCTCAAAACCCTACCAAACCAGTGCACCTTGACCATTCCAACCAACCAGAGACTACCTAGTATGTGAATAGTACACCCATCAAGTTTCACTCAAAAATTCAAATTCAAATCTCTTTCGGCCATTTCATCAAACACCTTATAAACACAAATCAAACAAAACACCAAACACTAGAGTGAGCAGTGTTTTTTGCCTAACTTGTCTCCTCTCTAGCTCACAACACACTCTCAGTAGATCATCTAGTTAATTTAACAATCGCTAGCTCAATGTAAACCTAGCATTGTCATCAATGGTGACCATTGCCGAGCTCAAACTGCCATCCCAATGTCGACAGCAAGCTAGGAGCTTCCCTAGCTTCACCAACCTTGTCTTGGACAAAAGCCACCATCCACCTCCACCCCCTGTCCAGTGCCCAAGCCTTGCCAGCCCCTGGACCACTCAAAAAGAGCACGCCCAGCCTCTCTGCAAGCATGCCGAGAGCGCGCCAGAGCGCCACACTCGACACGCTCGCACGGACCACGCCCTGCCTTCGCCTTCCTCGTGCGTGATCACCACCGCCCCAGGAACCGCCCTGACATGCCCATTCGCTGCCGCGTGGACCATAGATGTTGTGCGCTATTAAAATGCCCGTCGGACCCGCCCAGAGATTCGAAGTGTTCCGACCAAATTGCACCGCCCCACGCCTCGCCACCATGTTGTTCAGCTTCGCTAGGAGGCAGTGCACTATCCCCTACCCCCAGCCATGTCGTTAGCTCGCTGTGCAGACGACCACGACGAACTCCACCCGCACCCTTCAGTCCCATCTTCGCACTATAAATAGAGGCCTTCCCCGTTTGATTTCAGCACACCATCTGACTCCCCTCTCTCTTAGAACCACCCCACCTCATCCCCGGAGCAAGATAAGCACCAGGTGGCCGGAATTTCGCCGGAGCTTGCCGCTGCTAGAGGAGAAGGGCGTCGTTGATTGGAGCCACCCCAGGAGGAGCCACTGGTACCAGGAGGATCGCCATCATCAACTTCGTCATTCGCCCCCATCGCCGACCATCGCCGGAGCCCCGGTGAGCCACCACAGACCCCCACTGGCCGCGTTAGGGTTCAATCTTGTCGGCGCTGCCCGACAGAGACGATAAGCCCAAGCCGTTAGATTAGATGTTAATCGCACGGTCCAGATTGCCCCGTACCCCTTTGCACCCCCTGTCTCGCTGACTGGTGGGGACAGCAACTTAAACCCACATGCGCGCGCTGTGCGCAGTGGGCCAGCCCAGTTAACTTCCCGCGTGACCCAGTAGTTTGAATTTAGGTTTTATCAATTTAATTTCAAACCTACTTCTGTCTATAGATTCAAAAATCATTTCAGAGAGATCCACTGAACCAAATTGCATGAAACCAATTTTGTTAGAAAGCTATGGAAATTCTTAATCCAAGACCGTTGGATTCAAACCATTTGGAGTTATAGATCACCTAGTAAAAATAACAAGGCAGAGACTTTTCTGGATTCAAACATTTTTTAAAATTCAACCATAAAAGCTTTTGAGTTGATTCCAACGCTCAAAATTCACAATTGACAAGACCTTTCTGAATATATAAAAATATCTAGGTTTACTTGTAGAAATAATGGATAATCAATAAAAGAATGCCCCATAGGAACTTCTAGTCACTTTATCTAATTAAAATAAAAAGGTATCCTTATTAAATTGTGACACCACTTTAAATCACATTCCCAAGTACTGATATATGTGGTGATGACATGTGTCAACATGATCCCCTATTTTATTTGGAGAATATTAAATCTTAATTAGTTTTTCAATGAGTAGAAATTACTTTTCTAAAATAAAATAATTGAAACTATTGCCTTCATTGCTTGTGATAATAGTGATGATGCTAGATCAGCTAGTCTAAGCCTTTGTGTGCTAAATAGAATTAATTAAGTATTGTTTAGTGATTGTGTACCTCGTATTTATTTATAGACGCTAGTACCGACCAAGGATACAAGGAGGAAGGATACTACTACGAGGAAGAAGCCGAGGAGAACTTCAACCACTGCTCTGCACAAGGCAAGCTATCCTAGTAAGCTAGAACTTTGCAAGTTAACCCTTGCATTATAACTATGCCAACTAGATGCATTAGTTACACCACTTGATTATACCAAACCCAGTTTTACTTGCAAGCTTAGTTCTTTTATTTCTTTATCAAAGCTCCTTAGTTTTTTTATTTAGTGATTGGTAGAGTTAAGAAAGACTTTTGAAGGTAGCATAAAGAGCATAAAACTTGGCCTAAGTTAGATAAATCTTGATGTCATCCTGAGGCATGATATTGAACATAGATAAGTCACATTTGATTATTACCCCTCATTAGTGTTTACCCCCACTTGTAGAGGATAGTTCTAAGCATAAAACTTGATCACTTTAGATGGGAATACTTGGTGAAAATGATTATGAAAACCTTAGAATGTGAGTCATTATAATGAAATGTTTTGACATTTGTTCTTGAACACCGGATGATTTTGATGATGAAAATGTTGAGGCATGAGCCTTAGCACTTTATAAAACCGATGGTTGTCTGGATGCGATACCATTCCAATTTTACCGTACAACCACAATACCCGAAATTTGGGTAGGGCTTGACTGGAAGTTTATATACCTTAGTATGGGTTCCCTTGCGGCCAAGGTTTGAGCTGAGGCTACCTTGTCAAGATTGTCCACCTATGCAGTTCCCAATATGATAGTTGGTCATATTTGGGAGGCCAAACTCATAGGAGAGGTGTCTATACTAGGGCGTGTAATTGAAAGGTTAGGATTGATTATCCGCATACTAAGTATGGTGAATTCAGGATTGTTCCTGATGAATGTATCGAATATTGTGGTGAAAGTGTACCACCTCTGTAGAGTGTCAAACTATTCGAATAGCCGCGTCCGTGGTTATGGACAGTTGGAGTGGCCATACAGTTCCATCGTCAGATGTTTTCAAAATGACTTGTGAAATGAATCGTGACCTTGAGTTGACCACAACAGGGTTGTGATATGAAAACTCAAGTTCCTACTTATGTGTTAAAAAACTTTCGACTAGCTTTCTTTGATTCTGAACTTAGCTAGAGATAAATTTGGCTTTTTGCAAAATAACCTAGAGCTTACTATTCCTACTCAAAACCACTTCACTTGTTAGTATTAGTTTGCGAGTACTTAATGAGTACTCATGGCTTTATCCATGGCTATTCCCATGGCCAGACATGAAGAGGACTATCAGGAGGATGGACCGCATGAAGGTTACAACAACTAGGACCATCTCCCATCGTCAGCATTGACTATGACCATGAAGATGGAGCCTCGCCCATGCTACCATTATTATTACGTTACTCCGCTGCTATGATTGTATTAAGACTGGATCATGAGATCCTTTATTTGTTGTAAAACCTTATGTATGGTTTGTAGTGGATGATGTACTATGATATCCAATCTATTATGTCTTGTAAAAATGGTAATCCTGGGATTGCGATGTATGGAATATTAGGCATCTGGGATTAAAAATCCGGGTGTTGATAGGTAGCGTGCAGTTTGTCACTGCCTGCTCTCTCAGCATCCAGTTCCGCTTCAAGGCCAGACTGCTTCATCTTGAAGTACTTGGACAGAGGCCGACGTTCTTCAGGAACATTGGCTTTCTCTCGTTGTTCTTGGAGAGTGCAAATTGCACAATCTCAGTGGCAGAAAGTTGTTCTTCATTAGTGCATTTTTTCGAAACAGATGGAGCCATCTTCTTCTCAATGACTACCTGCAGTTTGTGGAATAGAACTGAACATTAGGAAAAGAGCAAGCAAAGTACAACCACATTGTATGCATTTCAAAGACGATGAGGACATTGGATTTTAAAAATATGAAAAGTAATTTAGAGGACTTACTATTGCCTCCTTAACAATGTCATTGTAGCTAGTTTTCCAGCTGTGATGCGTCTTGTTGAAGAGTTTGAAAGCATTGTCCTTGCCGTTGCACATGACCTCGTAGCTACGAGAACCTGTGGAAGATTTTCCTCATTTTCTTTTTGTTTTGTAAACAAGTACTCTGCATGGAAAAAAGAGCATACACTATAAGAGGCAGTTCCAGTCAAACAGTTCAAACCCAGATAGTAACAGTACATGAGTGAGCACCAAGTGACCTATTTCCCGGGGTCATACCAAGTATCAACAAGCTTGCACCACTGCTCATCAATCATGTGTTTCACTTGATCAGGACATTTCCTTGTAACTTGGTTCGGAGGGAAATTATTATAATACTTCTTCTTTAGATGGTGGTGTTGATTTCTTGGATTCCTCATAAATTAAATGTCTCAAGCATTCTCCACGCCAGGAAGAGTTGTGTCCATGGAAAACTTTTGCTGAAGCAAAACATGGAGCATCAGCATTTGCGTGAAAACGGAAATGGAAAGGCAAAGGAGAGCTGAGTTACAGAACATACAGAAACTGTGCCTATGAATTATGCTTTCACATCCTCCCTCTCCTTGTACTCTTTCCAGTGGGGGAAGATAGGCATGTGAGTCCTGACTGTTACTACACACTCAGTGGCAAACTTGGCAGCAACGTCCGTCTTTGTTGGTCTAGTTCTTTATGGAGGAACGGTAAGTGAAAGCCTCCCTCCTTTGGAAATCTTGTCAAGCCTCTTCCCCATGTTTTCCCCCTAAACACCACTTCATGATCATCATGAAAAACTATATCTTCAGAATGTCAGGTTTCCGCATCTTCAGAACAAAGTGGATCAATGTCTGGAGACTGATTGTACCCATAATAATATACATCAATATAATGTGTTGATTTGGTGTTCCATACTAATATTATGTGATTAAATGGATTTCTATAGAGTAAGCAATTTGTTTAACACATTACCTAGAGGTTGATACTAATCACTCCAGTCTTGATGCGGATCATCACAGGTAGGATCAGAGTCCCCATCTTTGGTAGCTGGCCCATAATATTGGATATCTGATACCTGACCCTCACATTGGGTACCTAACTCCTCGCCGTTAGCACCTGAAAAAAAATGTTGCGCAGCTGACGTGTGGTCTTGGGTAGCTAACCCATAAGTTTTGAACGCTGCAAGGTCTCTTTGGGGTGGTTCCCACAGACGGTTGGGAGTTGGATGCTAGCTTGGGAGAGGTCGCAAGTCACCTTTGGGAGATGGTCGTGGATAGCGGGATGGAGACTACATGCCTTGGGAAGGTGGTGGTTTGATCTGGATAGGTGGCACGTTGGCTTTGGGAGGTGCCAATGGATGGCAGGATGGGGGTGGTGCTTCCAGGCCTTCGGTATGTGGCGGCTTGCTTTGGGAGAAACCTACCATCTATGGGTAGGTGGCATCTTGCCTTGGGTACGTGGCAACGTGCTTTTGGTAGCTTGATGTTGACATTATGGAGTTTGTGGATAGCTTTGGGGAGGTGGCATACGACATACTAGCAGGTCGGAGGGAGTGGACACCTCGCCTTGAGACAAGTGCTGCTCATGTCGGGAATCTACTAGCTTGCCTTGGTTAGGTGGCTACTTCATTTGGAGAGGTGGCGGGTTGGCTTTAGTAGGTGCCAACGGACGGCGGGGTGGGGGTTGTGGTTCTAGGCCTTGGGTATGTGGCGACTGGCTTTGGGGAGGTGACTACTGTCCATGGGTATGTGGCTGCTGGCTCTGCGGAGGTGGCTGCTGGCTTTGGGGAGGTGGTGGCCGGCATACCAACATGTCGGATGTAGTGGACATCTCTCCTTGGGGAGAGTGCTTCTCATGGTGGGCAGCTGCCAGCTTGCATTGGTAAGGTGGCTGCTTTTTTCGAGAGGTGGAAGGTTGGTATTGGGAGGTGCCAACGGACGGAGGGATGGGGGTTGTGTTTCTAGGCCTTAGGAGCCATCTTTACCTTGGTAGTTGTCTTATTAAATTTCCTCTGCTTCAGCTACACATTTCACATATACAAGTCAATTGGGGAAGATAAAGAGGCACAAAATATATGCTAAAAACAATAAGCAAACAATTTCACAAAAGATGAGTAGGCAACACCTTAATTGTGGAGAAATCATGAAAAGATGGTGATCTAGCGGGTAAGAGGACTACCTGCATCACAGTCTCACCTAACAGGCCACCTTAACTAGTATTTTCCCCACACCCATGATCATACTGAGGTGCAGAGGCATCGCTGCTGCTCTTTTTAGGGGATAATATAGTTGACGATGCAGCAACACTGGCTACGACCCTAATACCCAGTCGTTGCATCCATGGACTGTTTACCATGATGGTTTTCATCTGAATTTCTTCCATCGGTAGTATTTTGGTTATAATATGAATAAAGAACTCCAATTAATCTAGAAACTTGAAACTAGGTTCGATACCAACCTATGTTATATAGTACTTATCATTTAACAGGTCATGGCATGAGCAATGTAAACAAAGATCTTAGGCTGCCAAACTAATGCAACACACATGATAACGTAACCTAGTCTAAATCCTTCATTCTTGATACTTCTAGGGGAAGGGAGAATACAGTTGGTGATGCAACAACACATGCTAAGAACATAAGAGCATGTACAATGCACGACGCATAGAGAAATGCTTAGCGAAATAAACCATTTTATGGTTAAGCAATGGTGCTTATTTATAATAGGGTGATGTGTAAATTGGCACCTCTCCAATACTATGATCATACCCCCTCCGATCCATATTAATTGACTTTGATTTGTCAAAATTGACTTTTATCCATATTAATCTAGACAAATTTGAGTCAATTAATATGGGCCGGAGGGAGTAAGACATATGATGAACCAGCAAAACAAGTGCTATGTGGATTGCATGCTACTCCTACTATGGGTAGCCTAGCTACTATTATACACTAGTATCATACACAGGATACTGGTGTACAAACTCCCCGCTGTGACTAACCTACATGATGGTGTATATGTTATCACACCTATGACACTACTCACAATGGAGATAATATTAAGGCAGGTCATAGTGGGGAGTAACATAGCCTAGTAACATGCTATCATGCAATTAAACAAAAAATATCCTATCGTGTTCATTGTCCTATAGTAACCATTATGTAAAATAGTACACTTTGAACAACTTATACTCTTAACATAAGACATGTCGGGAAACAGCCAAAGTAATGCAACAAAAAATATGATATAATCTTTATCACATGCAAACTGATCATAAGCATAATACAATACAGGCTAGAAAATTCACCAATTGGTTGCAATAATAAGCAGGGCAGGACAATTAAACATAAGCAGTATATGCATCTAGTATATCATGCCACTAACTAAGCAACTAAGCAAAATAGAGCATATGGTGTTGATTGTCCTATAGTAATCATCATGGAAAATAGTCATGCACTATAAATATATGATGAAGCAGCTAAATAATACAATTGGTGAAGCAACAAGATAATTTAATTTATATGTATACTCTAATCATAACACATAGGATGAAGCAGCTAAATAGTACAACAAACAAGATAATGCAACCATTATCGGTATGCAACAAGCAATATAACCAATAACAAACAATATAATCATATACATCAAACAGCAGAAAAGCTAGGTGAGTTCTTCCTTGCCTTCAGGCTGTGGGGCCTTTTTCTTACTGATTTTCTTGGCGGAAAGCTTGAGTTGTGGCATGAAGGCTTGTCAGCGGACCTTGGTAGCAGACCTTGTCGACGGGTTGGATGGCAACGTGGCATACCTTGTCTACTATGTGGACGGCCAGCCGCACGACAAGTAGGGAGACCTTGACGGCAAGTAGGGTGACCTTGAAGGAGAGGGGGAAGACCTTCACAACACGTGGGAAGACCTTGAAAGAGAGGAGGAAAACCTTATCGATGAGGTTCATAGAGAGATGGCATACCTTGTCAGCGATGTGCACGGCGAGTGGGCGTACCTTGTTGGCGACGTGCGCGGCGAGTGGGCAGACCTTGACGACAAGGTCCACGAAGAGTACAAAGACCTTGAAGGAGAGGTGCACGGAGAGGTTGCAGATCTTGTCGATGAGGTTGACAACAAGGTTTCAGACCTTCGAGCTTGACACGACATGGTGGAAAACCAGGAAGGTGAGGACGAGCTAGGGTTTGGGCTATAGCGACGATTAGTTGTCTACTGGAGGGAAGGATGGCGGCGTGGTGAGGAGGGGCGGATGACGGCGAGTGGAGGAGGGGCGGATGGCAGCAAGTCGAGGAGGGGTGTACGATGGCGAGTCGTGGAGGGGGAGGACCACGAGGTGAAGAAAACTAGATCTCGTCCCCTTTGGGATAGGGGATAAGGAGGGTTTCTTATAGATTACCTAAATGCCCTTTAGGCCAATCATGCGTGGTGTTGGGATGGAGGGCTGAACTATCTATTCAATCAACGAAAATCTCGGGACAATTGTCTCATATATGAATTTAATTCCTAGGAACGAAATTCAGCGAGCTGTCTCGGCCAAATTAATGGATGGCGTATCCTGGCCGTCTATTGCATGATGGGTGGCTCAAAAGAATTAATCATATATGAACCAAGTTACAAAGTGTACCTTCTAAAGAAATTTAGCAATTACTAAAAAAAAATCAGGAAAAAATATATTATGTAGATGTGTGCCAAAGTATTGGTATAGGTGAAGTATGGCCAAGGTGTGTTATGAAACATTATAGATCGTAGATCTCCGATTGTGGTCCATGTTTTATGGTTTGTCTCAAATTGCGGGTGAACCAGAGTGAAAACATTCGGACATTGTCATTTTATGTTACCTAGTTGATATTGTGATGGCAAACAATGTTGCTTCATGAAGTTTTCACACTCTGTGCATGAAAAAACCATTTTCCATTTTATCTGTGCCGACAGGGGCTTACTTTGTGAAGCAGCCACCAAGGATGTGATGTGAAAATGCATGACCCCATTTTTAATAAATACTAGATAGCATTTAGTAGCCAATTCACAAATTGGCTTCACCTAGAACCTCTTGGCGCAATCCCCGCGATATAAACAAGTTTCTACCGGTCTAACTGGAAGGTGCTAAATTTAGCCTGGAGATACCTCGTAGCTCTCTCGAGAATTTTCCAAAAAATCATTGCCAGGTACAAATCATGGTATTTCTTTAGAGATCCAATAAGAGATTAGCTAGACCCGGCACATAGCCAGGAACCCTAATTGTAGCGGATCTTAGCAAAATTTCAAAACCGGCCTAAAAAATTAAAAAAACAATTAAAAATATGTGAAACCTTCGGATATTTTCATTTGATATTATCTAGTTGAAGGTAAAAATAACAGACATGGCATATGAGGATTATTCTAAAAAGGTATTCACATAAATCACCTACTGCCTTTGTGGATTCATGGCTTTCAAGGCAAATGAGCTTGGTCATGATCACAATCATTGCATAGTTTGTTGTAATGCACCCATATTGCACACATGCGTGTATATTGTGATGGAAAACAATGTTGCTTCATGAAGTTTTCTACACGGAAAATCCATTTTCCATTTTCCTTGTGCCGAAAAGGGCTTCCATTGTGAAGCAGTCACCAAGGATGTGATGTGAAAATGCATAACCCTATTTTTAATAAATACTAGAGAGAATTTAGTGGCCAATTCACCAATTGGCTTCACTAAGAACCTCACAGAGCAAACCAAGCAATATAAACAAGTCTCTGCCGGTATAGCTTGAAGAGGCTAAAATTTAGCTTGGAGCTACCTCATAGATCTCTCGAGAATTTTCCAAAAAATCATTTCCAGGTACAAAACATGACATTTCTTTAGAGATCCAATAAGAGATTAACAAGATCTTGCACATAGCCAAGAACCGTAATTGTAACGAAACTCGGATGAATTTCAAAACCGGGCTAAAAAATTCGAAAACAATTGAGAAAATGTGAAACCTTTGCACATTGTCATTTATGTTTCCTAGTTGAAGGTAAAAATAACATACCTGGCATATGAGGATAATTCTAAAAAAAGTGTTCACAGAAATCACCTACCGCCTTCGAGGATTCATGGCTTTCATGGCAAATGAGCTAGGTCATGACCACAATCATGGCATATTTTGTTGTATTGCGCCCATATTGCGCACATCCATGTATATTGTGAGGTCAAACAATGTTGCTTCATGAAGTTTTTACAATCTCTACACGAAAAATCCATTTTTCATTTTCCCGGTGCCGAAAGGGGCTTACTTTTGTGAAGCAGCCACCAAGAATGTGATGTGAAAATGCAACACCCTATTTTTAATAAATATTGGAGAGCATTTAGTGGCCAATTCACCAATTGTCTTCAACTAGAACCTCTCGGCGCATCCCCGCAATATAAACAAGTTTTGCTGGTCTTGATGGAAGGGGCTAAATTTATCCTGCAGCTACCTCATAAATATCTCAAGAACTTTCCAAAAAAACTCATTTCCAGGTATAAAACATGGCATTTATTTAGATATCCAATAAGAGTTTAGCAAGACCCGTCACATAGCAGGAACCTTAACAGTAGTGGATCTCAACAGAATTTTGAAACCGGCCTAATTTTTGAAAAAAAATCCAAGAAAGAGAAAACTTCGCACATTGTCATTTTCTATTACCTAGTTGAAGTTAAAAATAATAGACATGGCATATGAGGATTATTCTAAAAAAGTGTTCACAGAAATCACCTACCGCCTTCGAGGATTCATGGCTTTCGAGGAAAATGAGGTAGGTCATGATCACAATATTGGCATCATTTGTTGTAATGTACCCATATTGCACACATGTAGTTATATTGTGATGGTAAACAATGTTGCTTCATGAAGTTTTTACACTCTCTACACGGAAAATCTATTTCCCATTTTCCTGGTGCCTAAAAGGGCTTACTTTGTGAAGCAGCCACCAAGAATGTGATGTGAAAATGCATCACCCTATTTTTAGTAAATACTAGAGAACATTTAGTGGTAAATTCATAAATTGGCTTCACCTAGAACATCTCAGAGCCACCCACGTGATATAAACAAGTTTATGCTGGTCTAGCTCGAAGGGCTAAAATTTAGCTTGGAGCTACCTCATAGATCTCTCGAGAACTTTCCAAAAAAATCATCTCTAGGTACAAAACATGGAATTTATTTCGAGATCCAATAAGAGATTAGCAAGATCAGGCACATAGCAAGGAACCGTAATTGCAGGGGATCTCCGCAGAATTTCGAAACCGGCCTAAAAAATTCAAAGACAATTCAAAAAATGTGAAAGCTTCACACATTGTAATTTTATGTTACCTAGTTGAAGGTAAAAATAATAGACATGGCATATGTGGATTATTCTAAAAAAGTGTTCACAGAAATCACCTACCGCCTTAGAGGATTCATGGCTTTTATGGCAAATGATCTAGGCCAAGACCACAATCATGGCATAGTTTGTTGTATTGTGCCCATATTGCGCACATGCATGTATATTGTGAGGTCAACCAATGTTGCTTCATCAAGTTTTTACACTCTCTGCACGAAAAATTCATTTTCCATTTTCCTGGTGCCGAAAGGGGCTTAGTTTTGTGAATCAGCCACCAAGGATGTGATGTGAAAATGCATCACCCTATTTTTAATAAATATTGGAGTGCATTTAGTGGCCAATTCACCAATTGGCTTCACCTAGAACCTCTCGACGCACCCCGCGCGATATAAACAAGTTTTTGCCGGTCTTGATGGAAGGGGCTAAAATTTATCCTGGAGCTACCTAATAGCTCTCTCAAGAATTTTCCAAAAAATCATTTCGATGTACAAAACATGGCATTTCTTTAGAGATCCAATAAGAGATTAGCAAGATCCGTCACATAGCAGGAACCATAACTGTAGTGGATCTCAGCAGAATTTCGAAACCGGCCTAATTCTTTTTAAAAAATCCAATAAAGTGAAACCTTCGCACATTGTCATTTTCTATTACCTAGTTGAAGGTAAAAATAACAGACATGGCTTATGAGGATTATTCTAAAATAGTTTTCATAGAGATCACCTATCGCCTTTGAGGATTCATGGCTTTCGAGGAAAATGAGCTAGGTCATGACCACAATATTGGCATCGTTTGTTGTACTGTACCCATATTGCACACATGCATGTATATTGTGTTGGTAAACAATGTTGCTAGATGAAGTTTTCACACTCTCTACACGGAAAATACATTTCCCATTTTCCTGGTACCAAAAATGGCTTACTTTGTGAAGCAGCCACCAAGAATGTGATGTGAAAATGCATCACCCTAAATTTAGCTTGGAGCTACCTCGTAGTTCTCTCGAGAAATTTCCAAAAAATCATTTCCAGGTAAAAACATGAAATTTATTTAGAGATCCAATAAGAGATTAGCATGATCGGGCACATAGCAAGGAACCGTAATTACAGGGGATCTCCACAGAATTTCGAAGCCAGCCTAAAAAATTCAAAGACAATTCAATAAATGTGAAACCTTAGCACATTGTAATTTTATGTTACCTAGTTGAAGGTAAAAATAATAGACATGGCATATGTGGATTATTCTAAAAAAGTGTTCACAGAAATCACCTACCGCCTTAGAGGATTCATGGCTTTCAAGACAAATGAGCTAGGTCATGACTACAATCATGGCATAGTTTGTTGTATTGTGCCCATATTGTGCACATGCATGTATATTGTGATGGAAAACAATGTTGCTTCATCAAGTTTTTACACTCTCTGCACGGAAAATCCATTTTCCATTTTCCTGTTACCGAAAAGGGCTTACTTTGTGAAGCAGCCACCAAGGATGTGATGTGAAAATGCATCACCCTATTTTTAATAAATACTAGAGAGGATTTAGTGGCCAATTCACCAATTGGCTTCACCTAGAACCTCTGGGAGCAAACCAAGCGATATAAACAAGTCTCTGCTGGTCTAACTTGAAGAGGCTAAAATTTAGCTTGGAGCTACCTCGTAGATCTCTCGAGAATTTTCCAAAAAATCATTTCTAGGTACAAAACATGGCATTTCTTTAGAGATCCAATAAGAGATTAGCAAGATATGGCACATAGCCAGGAACTATAATTGTAGCGAATCTCGGATGAATTTTGAAACCGACCTAAAAAATTCAAAAACAATTCAAAAAATGTTAAACCTTCGCACAATGTCATTTTATGTTACCTAGTTGAAGTTTAAAATATGTAACATCCCGACATTAGAGCATAGAAATAAGTTGAGCTCAGGTGTGTGCATGGCATTCATGCATAGGAAATCTTGATAATTTTCGTGCTTTTGAATGAAACTTTCCAAAGTGATTAAAACTTCTCTTAACTTGGTGAAACTGAAGTAGATCATCAAGTTAATTGCGATAAGTTTCAATATGACCTTTGCTAAACCTTATTTTTGGGTAAAGATGATTTGATCTAAGGGTAGATCAAATTTAATAAAATTAAACCACAACACATTACTTAATGATTAATACATGATCTTCTAGAGATCTTATTATGGCATTCATTACGACAATTCATGGATACCAAGTCAAGTAACAAGAATTCCATAATTAAACCTTTCTCTTTTTTATTATTATCTATTCCTACCATGAGCATCATGGTAGTTCTTAAACACTAATTCCTTATCACTTGTTGAGTAGGAAGGAAACCAAGTTAAGAACTGTAACATCCCAGCATTAGAGCTTAGAAATAAGCTGAACCCAGATGTGTGCATTGCATTCATGCATAGAAAATCCAAATAATTTTTGTGCTTTTAAACAGAACTTGTCAAAGTGATTGAAGCTTCTCTCAACTTGATGGAATTGAAGTAGATCATCAAGTTGCCTATGATAAGTTTCAATATAACCTTTGCTAAAACCTTATTTGGGTAAACATGAATTGATCTAAGGATAGATCAAATATAATAAAAGGTTACTCATAATACATTGCTTAAAGGATTAATATTTGATCCTTAAGGGATCCTATCATCATATTCAGCACAACAACTCATAAATTCCAAGTTAAGAATGTAATAATTTGCTCTTGACTTATTTATTTCTTATCTATTCTTACTATGAGTATCATAGTAATACCTAACCGTAACTCTTTATTGAGTTTGAGTAGGAAAGAAATTAAGTCTAGATCATTCATTATATATCTTTCTTTCCATATCAGTCCTTATCATATCCATTGAGCTATATTACTATATCTGTTGTTCATCAAGGTTGAGAAATCAACTATTGATTCACCAGTTCTCAATCTATCAACTCTTGATCATATCATAGTTTACACTTAAGTGCTTATAAAGAAACAACTAAGTAAAGGTATATGGTAATGCTAGATTCAAATATCATCTATAGGATGGGAGTGATTGAAGGAGAATAAATCAATGTGATAATTGATGGAGTTCAACTCACTCCTGGAATGATAGAAGAGTTATTAGGATATCTAAATATATGGTAGTAAATAAGATTACTAGGAAGAACTCTGAAGATAGTTACCAGTAGCAATTCTATTAGACCAAGTGGGCATAGTCCATGAATAACAAGCCTTAATCCAATTAGAGATATTGAGAAGATAATTTCAATACAATTGTAAGGTTGTATTGATGAAGTCTTGATTAGCCAATTGGAAAAGTAAGCTATATATGATTAAAGGATTATAATGATCATGCCCTGCTCACCAAGATTGAATTCTTATATCTAGTATAAGTGATATTGGTGGATAGAACATGATTGAAACCCTAGGATATGTAAGTTATCCTAGAGTAGTTATTACAAGCCACATTAATATTATGTGAGGTTGGAGTGTGAGCTATTAGAGGAAAGTAAATGTAAGACAGTATGATTCAATTTAGTATAGCATGGAGTTATGGAAGTAGTATTATTCACCTTAAGGAATAGTAAGATTTAGAGAAAGGTAGTTGGATGAATACATCTAATGGAGAAATATTAGTGATGGATGATTAAGGAAGATTATGAGTGGAGTTTGAAGGAAGTACTTGTTGTATTAAAGGTTATCAACAGTAGAGTAGTGGATAGAACCAAGTATGGATATGAGAAAACCATAAAAGCTTTAGTGCCAAGCCCATTGTATTCATTCATGGATTTAGAAGAATAATAGGTGGATAGGAATATTTTTGAAGAAAAGGTCATCATGTTAACCATGATGATGGATAGGAAGAAGTAGTATATCTAGGAAAGGAATTCCTTAACTAAAAGTCTAGGATTGTGAATTATAGAAAATAGACATTATTGGTTAAACACCTAACTCTAAATATAAAACCAAACATAATATCCCTTTCATATTGTTAATCAATCATCTAATTTCCACAATGGTTTATAGGAATATTTTCTTATATCAAATCATTTAAGCACATCTTTGCCATTCTCAATCATAATTATCCTAGGTGCTTAAGAACTAACTTTATCAATTCTTTCTCATAAGTTAGCCTAGAAAGCAAATCCCCTATTTTACTTGAAATGGTGATATCAGTAAAAATCACAAATATAAAGACCTTATGCTTAGTTACTAAACCTTTACTCACATCAACAAAACAATCTAGGTATATTAAAAACCCTAAACCCTAGGGTAAATATTTATAATCCAAACCCTAAACCCCTATGTTTATCATAATAGAATATATACATTGCCATTTCCTAAATTAATGGAAGTAGTATTAACCATATTAATTTCTTTTGTATTTCATGCATCAAATAATGATATAGGATCATTATACATATAAAATTTCTATTCAAACTATGAGCCAACTAGAGTTAGGTTTTATAAACAAATAAGAAAAATATCATATAATAAAGCCATGGTTTGATATAGGAAGAAAATTAATAATAAGGATTTCTACATTATATAAAAGGGGTTCTAATAGAAAATAAATAAAGAAATAATATCACTATATGACAAACTCATAAAAGAACCTTAATATACTTATTAGTGCTGCAATCACTCAACAAATCAATTCTATAAAGAGAATTCAAATCAAATAAGTAAAATTCAATTCTGAAAGTAAATCAGAAAATAGAAAAAAGAAAACAAATAAAAAACATTTCCTGGCCGTGGCCCAACTCCTCTCTTTTTACCTGTCGCCCATGTACAGCCAGAAAAGCCCAGCAGCCAGCCCAGCTCGTTCTCGTCTGTGACTGACAAGTGGGACCGAAGAAGGACTCCGGGTTGAGCTGAAAGATTTGACAGGGGGTTTTCCGCAAAAGTGACGTCATCGTCATCCTCACGCACACAGGCAGCTCGCTGGAGGAGCTCGCCGCCGCCCGATGCCGTCGTCGTCGTCAGCTGTGCGTCAAGATTCTTGTCGTCGTTCCAGAGGGGGATAAGAAGGCCACCACGACGCCTTGCCTCAATCCCTATCCACAATCCCTCCTTATCCTCACTAATTCGAATGGGGCCGAAACCCTAGCTCACCGGAGCCACACCTCGCTGTCGAACCGCACCTCCCCACACTCTTCCAAGTAGCCATGGAGAAGCCCCGTCCTTCGTAGATCCTCTGGCTAAAATCTTGCATCAAAGGGAACACTGGAGTGGACGAATTTTGTCGTTCCTCTTTGCGGCAGTTCATCGGAAATCTTGTGGGAGAGCTCGCCTCCGACCACGCCTATCCTCGCCGACCTCTCTATTGTCATCAGGGTGAGTTCCTGAACCTTCCAGTATTCTTAAATCTCCTTATCTCGATGTGAATCGCTGTCTCATCTTGTAAGGATTCATCTACTAAGGATTCATCTACTAGGATTTCCCATGGCATAGTTTACACTTAGCAAAATTCCATGCAAGTCCTACTTAGAAATATCACTAATGCATAGTGAAAATAATGGGACACAAGTATGAAGCATCACTTGCCTTTTTGGTAGAGAATATAGGTTCACTCCTTGATCTTTGTAACAATCACACCCTTCAAGTTCCACTACAATTCAATCAAGCAAGCAATATTTCAATCTACCATTCAAGCAAAACATCACATAAAATAATAGAAACAAAACAATGCATGCAAGCATGCCAAAGGTTGTTTTATTTGAAAAAGTGGTTTCTAATGGTTCATAAACATTTGAAAACACCTAATGGTCATTTTATAAAGTGGAAAAATCATTTGCAAAAGATTTTACTTCATAAACCATTTTTAAACCAAGTCATTATTTTATGTGGTTGAAAATGTCTTTAGCAATGTAATAACATTTATAGGGTTCACCAAATACATTTTCAAATCATAAAACTTGGTGCTTGGGGTCAGAGAGTTTAAATCAAAACATTTCCCAAAGGTTTTCTCCAAAAAGCATTTTTTAACAAATAAACAATATTTTTATTTGACTAGAAATGGTTTAAATCAAAGGTTTGTTCTTTTGCTTCACCAAATACATTTTTGAAACCACCAATTGATTTCTATGGTCAGTAGGTTCAAAACAAACCATTTGCCAAAGGTTCTAACTCAAAAATCATTTTAGAACAATTTTTATATTCCAAACATGCATACACAAGTTTCTGCAAAAACAATCAATTTAATAGAAGCATTTTACTAAACAAAGTGCATGTACTTGTCTTGCTGATTCCATTGATATAAAATTTGCAAAATTTGGACATGTGGTTTGAAAGTTATGAATTTTTCAAATTGGAACATCTAATAGACAAGTTTTTGGTTTTTAAAACAAACACGGGCCACGCGTCGTGCTGCGATTGGTCGGTACCGCTTCGTGCGGATCGATCCCTGTGGAGCGTTAGATCTAAGTTTTATCGCGCGGCTCAGGTTCACCCATACCCATTCGAGCTACGTTCTATCGCATCCGTCAGATCAAGATCTAGCGGCTCAGGCACTGTGACCAAATGTCAGCGGCGCTCGACGGTGGCTGGCAGCGGCGACGCTTTACTCACGGCGCTGCGGCGACTACAGGAAGCGAGGGAGAGGGTTCGCGGGGTCGCGGTGATGCTCAAGGTGCTCACGAGAAGTCAAGGGGCGCACGATGGTGACAGCAATCGTTCGCCGGAGTTGCGCTGCGCCTCGGGCTCGTCCTGTTGAAGACGATGGCGAATATATGGTGCACGCAAGAGAGAAAAGGAAGTGTAGTTAGATGCGCGGGGTCACGGAGAGCATGTGCGTGTGAAGGATAGGGGTTAGGGCAGTCAGATTCTTACCAGAGGCTTCACCGGAGAGGAAACAAACGACGGCGGTGATGGTCTTGGTCGTTGTCGAGGCTGTGGTTCAAGCGTGAGCATTATAAGGCCACTGGGAGGTGCGGTGGTTGATAGGGAACAAGTCAGCATGGTCGAGGAGGCAAGGGGAGGCGAGGTCTGGTCGGATTCGTCGCCGGAGTACCCTCGGGCAGAGGGACTTCAAGGTCAAAATTCCAGCGGCCTGGTGGCTCCTGTGGGGTGAGGTCTGGGGGAGAAGGGAGAGGAGACCAGGGCGGTTAATAGGGCACAGTCACGGCGAGTAATGGTCGCGGCATCAACGCGTATTGAAGCCGTCTTCAAATGTCAGTAACGGCAAGGAGGAAAGAGGGGGGCGGGTTTCACGCGAGGAAGACGATGACGTGTGTCAGGTCGTTGTCGTGAGAGGAGAGAGAGGAGAGGTGGGGGCCAGTAGTCAGTGACTCTGCGGGTTCTTTCTCTGGTGTGAAACGTTTTCTCGCAGGGAAAAGAGAGGAAGTGGCTGTTGGGCCTTAGTATGCTGCCAGATGGGTTGGGTCTGTTTTATATTTTTTTTTTGTTCCTGTTTCTTTTTCTTTTCCCCATTTGATTTTTCTGTTTTGATTTTTTGAATTATTTCAACCTTCAATTTGAATTCAAATCTCAACCAAAATTTGTGTAGGTTTAAATACTGATTAGTAATATAATCTAAAGTCAATTTTGGAATAAAATTTTATTCTTTTTGGGGTATTTTTAGTTATTCAAAAAGGCCCTTGTTTTAAATCAAATAAGATTTAATAATATTTTCAAACACCATTTAAGTTTCTAAAAACCTTCCAAATCTTTTAAGTAGGTTTTTATTTGATTATTTGGGTGTCATATAATTCATCTTGAATTATTTGGAAAAGTTTTTAATATTATTTATTAATCATTTACAATTGGATTTGTCTTTATTCCAATAGGATTTGATTTATGCCATTTTATTTTATTTTGGAGGATTCTTTATCCTTTTATTTTTATTTGGATTTGGATTAACTTTATTCCATTTACTTATGGTCTTGGCCAAGATTTAATTTGGTCTTTAAATAATCCTTATTTAATATTTATTTCTACATCTTATAAAATCCATATCTTTTTATTTAGAGATCTAAACTTGGTGATTCCAATTTGTGAAATCCTATTTGAGATTTATTTATCCTTTTAAATATCATTAGGATTATTTGCTCACCATTTGGTATGGATTTATAGATAGGTTCTTTATTAGCTTTGGAAATTTAATTTCCTTATCTTATTATATTCATAAGGTTTTATCTATGGCTCCAAATTAAGTGAAACCAATTTCATATGGTCTTATAATATTTCCATTTGTCATTCTTGATCACTTGTAAATGTTTTGACAAATTTTTATATGGATCAAATCCATAGTCTTGGAGATAACTTGGAAATGATTTTATTCCATTAGGGTTTAGGGTTTGGATTTATTTTCCAAGTGTTTAAATTTCCAGATGCATTTTATGAAGAATGCATTCCACTTGTTTTGAATTTAGTTGGATTCAAACATTAACCAAAGTTTGTTCTAGATGGGATTTTAAGTTTCCATTTAGAAAAAAAAGTTTCTTTTCACCCTAAATTTCAACAATAATTTTATTTTGTTTATTTATTTTTCACATAACAAGATTTGGAAAATCTTGGGATGTGACAATTTGTAAGAAGTTCTTTCTGTCTCTTTAACCTAGAGTATTCTCTGGATCTTGTGTAAAGAGTGAGTTGTAACCTTTAGCCATGTATTGGACCTGCTATGTTTCTGTTGTGGCATTCTGAGGGATGTAATACTAGTGAACAGCGTTTCATTGGTGTTATGCCAACGACTATAGTATACTACATCATGCAGTGGTATGTTGGGTCGCCGCAAGAACCTTCACCACATATCCTTATTTACATACCAATTCTTATCACCTCTATTGAACCCTGTACTAATATCTATTGAACATTAATGTTGAGTAATCAACTACTAATTTATCAATTCTTATCCTATCAGTTCTTGATCTATCTACTCTTGTCATATCATATAATTCATATCAATACGTTCGAATAAAGGAGTAAGAAGAGATAAGTAGTTATGCTAGTTTTAGATGTCATCTATAGGATGGCAGTGTTTGAAGAGAATCAAATCAAAATGATAATTGGTGGAGTTAACTCACTCCTGAATGGAATAGAAGAGTTATATTGAATAAATCTTTATGTTGGTAACAAGAGGATCAAATGGATGAATTTTGAAGATAGTTACCAAGGAGTAATCTTATTAGATCAAGTAGGCATAGTCGTTGAATAATCTCTCTTAGTAAAATGGAAATTTTAATAAGATAATTATAATACAACTGTAATGTTGTATTGATGAAAGCGTTGATTAGCCAACTGGAAACCTAAACCACTATCGTGGGAATGGCCATGCCAGATGCTACGATTGGCAGCGAGTAAAGAACGAGGGGCAAGGGAGGCCAGCCATCTACGGTGCGATATGAGGGTGGAGACACAAGGTTTTACCCAGGTTCGCCCCTAGAGGGTAAAGACCTACTCCTACTAGATTGTATTATCGAGGGATTACAGTGGTGGCGAGCTCGGCGGCTAGGCAGCGAGTCGATGGGGTATATGATGGAACGTAAGTAATAAAGTGCCCTAGGGAGGCTTATATAGGGGTGCCTCGCTAGGGTTTATAGATCTACAACCGAGTTGGATAAGGACTCAGAGGGTTTGACCTAATCCGACTGAGCCTAGCTACGCTTCTGGGCCTTCAGCTTCCAGTCGCCTGGCTCCTCCTTGGGTCGTGATCCAGTCGCCGTCCTGTAGGCCCACTCTCTGGGAGTTGGATCTAGTAGGGAACGTCCTGCTGGGTATACCCCACTCGGCATATCCCCATCAGTAGTCCCCGAGGCTGTAGTTGATTCATCGCAGGTGTTCTTTCGCAGTCGGAGTATGCGGGTCCAATTTGGACGCCCATTCGAATCGGCGGTGGACTCCCTCAATGAAGGAATGAATCCTCAACATATATCTTCAGTGACAATATCGGCGACCAGTCGACTCGCCAATTTGGCAAGTAATCGAGTCGCAGCTTTGGCGAATGGGTCGGCGAGTCAAGTATACGAAGTTGGACCGTCATTTAGTAAAACTACCCATTGGTTAATCCAACGGTAACATTGGCGTAATTACCATGGGCTAACAGCCCCTCCGAAACTGGCGGGAAGTAACTGCTATATAAGGAGAGTGACGGGGGAGTTGCGAGTCTTCCTCACATTTCCTCCGATCCCGTGCACCCTTTAGTCTTACATTTCCTCCCGATCCGGAATCTCTAGAGCGAGCCAGCGAATGCAGACCCATTCCCTGATGGCGCCTCCAAAAGAGCAGTGGGGCAACTCCAAGTGCACCACAACGGCTCTACAGGGGAAGTGGCGGACCCCCCCGGCCGGAGAAACGGAGATGGATCCTTGCGTCGGCGAGTTCAGCTGCTTCACCAGCCACCACGAAAGGGGTCTCGGGTTCCGGACCTCAATATTCTTCCGGTGATTCTGCGCCTACTACGCCATCAAGCCCTCAGAAATTGGGGCCCCATAGTATCGATCAGCTCGCCATTTTCATGGTGTTCTGCGAGTGCTATCTGGGATGCCACTCGTACTTCCCCCTGTGGCAGGAGTTGTTCCACGGGCGCATCAGCCGTGAAGGGGCAGGCAGCCTGATGCTGGTGGCGGGTGGCCTCACCTTCCAATTGAAGAACAAGGCCCCTTCCTCAACCTCATGATGCCAAAGAAAGCTGCCAGGGAATGGAAGAAGTTCTGGTTCTATGTCAGCGAGTCAACACCGAACGACGAGGTGCCACTCCCAACATTTCACCGCCGACAGGAGCGAGCCGCGCCGACTGCAGGTGGCGAAGCTCTCCCACGACCAGAGGATGGTCGTGGACGAAATGCTGACGACGATTCATCAGCTCAATAAAGATGGGCTTGAAACCATCAATGTGTACAATTGTTGGCTTGGACAGCGATTGGTGCTGCTGGCCAGTCGCTCCCACTGGATGTACGAATACACCGACAATGACGATGGGACCAAGGCCTGCACCGCCGACTAGAGTGCCAACGACTACGCTGTCGGGCTAAGGAAGATCACCCATGCCTAGTATGTCAATCCGAAGGCTGGGATCGCCCCTATACCGCGAAGTGCCAGGATCTGACGGTGAGTTTCTTTATCCTTTCTACCTTCACAGTCGCAGAGATGCACTCGCGGTTTGCTGACATGTGGTTGTTCTTTTCAGTTGTTCCAAGTCCTGGAGGGTTGGCTCCCTCCCGCCGATGAAGAGAGCTACGAGGAGGTCGAAGGGGATTCAAGCTAGTCCTCCAACAACGATTACGAGGCGGTGGAAGTTGTCGCGCTTGCGGCCGCGGCTCGGAAGACCCGTGGGCAGCGACAGGGCGAACTCAAGGCTAGCCGGAGCCTCGAGGGACATGACGGGGGAGAGGTGACGTACAAGAACATAGTTCGCGGCGTGTGGCCATGCAGTCGAAGAAGAAGTTGCCCATAGAGAAGAAGGCTCCTAAAGTGGCGTCCCCGCCCCCGTCTACGGCTAGCTCCGAGTCCGGCAGCGAAGCCGACGACGCAGAGGCCGAAGCTTTGGCGAAAGCTCCGGAGGCGACGGATCCGAGAGCCGAGGATGTGGTGGAGAATGAGGTGTCTCTTGCAGCGATCCCACCAACATTCTCGGTGGTCTTAGGGCTAGGAGCAGCTCTGGCTGCAGAGGCCCCTCCGTCAAAGGAGGCACTAGTGCCGACTAGATCGGAGCTTCCTGCGGCCGCGGCCTTGTCATCGAAGAAGGACATGGTGTCGTGGGCCCCGACAGTGTTCGAGACGGGCATCCGTTGTAAACTGGGCCCAGAGTTGGAGAAGCCGGCGCACATCCGCACCGGCCTGCGTTTCATTCTAGTTGCCAGGTAAGCCTTTGCCGAGTCGATTCGGAGTAGCGTTTTGTAGTTGTTGGCTGAGTCACTAATCGTGCCTTTTTGCCGGACTGGGGTGAAGAAGATTGGTCATCCTTCGGTGCCCAAGGTACCACCAGTCGCCGCTATAGAAGGTGTCGACCCTTCCAAGAAGAGGAAGGGCGATGAAGCCGAGGCGCCCACCGAGGGCGCGAAGATGAAAGCTGACGACTCCATCGTGGTCGTGGAGGAATCGGCCGCTGCACCAACTGAAGCGTCGGTTGAGGTCGCGGAAGCTGCGGAGGTCGGAGTGGACGCGGGGTCACAACCAGGTGAGTCGGCCATGCTGGTTGGGGCGTCGGAGCCCGTGACTAGCACTTCAGGGGTGACGGCGGCAACCTTCCCTTGCTTTATGGCGAAGGCCTCCACTGCGGTAGCGGGGGCGTAGTCGCCTCAGGTGCCTGAGGTTCTGGATGCGGACGTAGGACATCAGCATGGGAAGACGCCATTTGTGATTCCGTTGGTAGACGCTGTTGAGCTGCACAATATGCTGGGCAAAACCATCCAGGTCTGTTCAGTGCGCAAGGATCTACGCGCTGGATTTCAGCAGGTAGATCCTCATTTATTTTGCTGTCCAGTCCCCGAGTGGCTAGTCACTGAGTTTCAGCGGCTAGGCACTTAGAAACTTTTGCTGTCTAGTCCCCGAGTGGCTAGTCGCTGAATTTCAACAGCTAGGCACTTAGAAACTTTTGTTGTCCGCTTACGTGTGTTTCCTCTTCGCAGGGTCTTCAACGTGAATCATGATACGCCCAATTTGCATCACCTTTCTATATCATAATTTACCTCTATTCATTGATATTTGTCTTATTATGAGGTATTACCTATGGTTTTTTCATCTATTTATGAATGTTGGATGATAACTGAAGGATGGACTGCCAGAGTCTGGATTCTGATGGAAAAGAAGGCGTTTCGGTGCAATTTCGCGAAGATCAGAAAAATACCAGAAAAATATGGAAACATATTATTTTACTAGAAGACGAAGGAAGCCAGAAGGAGGGACGAAGTGGGGCCTTAGGGGGACCACCTGACCCCGCGCCTAGGGAAGGTGTGGCCCACCTGAACTCGCGCCTAGGGAAGGTGTGGCCCACCTGCCCGGCCTTCGACTCCGCCCCTTCGCCTATATCTTCCCTACGAAACCCTGATACCTGGGGGAGACCACAGATAGATTTCCGCCGCCTCTAGGGGCAGAAAACACCAAGAGAAAAAGATCTCTCCGGCAGATAGATTTCTGCCGAGGGAATTCCTTCCCGGAGAGGCGAGACCGTCGCCATCAACACCGTCATCAAGCTAGGCTTCATAGGAATCATCATCATCCACACCATCATCTCCACCATCACCATCATCACCACTCCGTCCTGTTGTAACAATTGTGTTAGATATTGCTTAGTTCATTAGGGGAAACTTTCCCGGTGTTGATTACTATTGTAGTTGATGCTTGTGAGTGGAACCATTGGATTATTGTTTATGTTAAGATTGTTATCCATTACCATATCATCTTTGATCTTGATCCATATGATGTATTGTGAGTAGTTCATCTAGTTCTTGAGGACATGGGAGAAGTCATGTTGTTAGTAGTGAATCTGTGATGAGTTATTATTCAATGGTTTAGTATTTAAGTTGTGGTGCTATTCTTCTAGTGGTGTCATGTGAACATCGACTACATGATACTTCACCATTTATGGGCATAGGGGAATGCATTGTGTATTTGGCTACTAATTGTGGGGTTGCCAGAGTGACAGAAACCTGAACCCCCGTTAGGACACCTTTGCACAAGAGAGTGTAGGATCTCAGAGTTTAAGGTTGTGGTTAGGTTTATATCTTAATTACTTTTCTGTTGTTACGGATGTTTGTAGGGGGTTTAATCACAAGTATGTATTAGTCCTAGGAAGGGCGGTATGTTAGCACAGGTTCACCCACACAACACTTACAACACCAGTGAAGAGTACTCAGCTATTTGAACCAAAAGCACTTGACAGAATTCCCATGTGTCCTCGAGAACGTTTAGTCCTTATAAGTATTTCCGCCGTCTTTTCCTTGGATAAGAAAGGATTGGGAAACTTGCTCTGTTTGTTCGTTACTCTTGTTACTTGCTCTTTGTTTTGTTGCCTTGTCAGAAAACCACTAAAAATCCGTTTGCTAAGTATTCACAGGGAATTCCTGCTCCATACCACTGTTCAGCACCTTCTGCTCCTTGTTGGGATCGACACTCCTATTTATCAAAAGTACTACGATACATCCCCTATACTTGTGGGTCATCAAGACTATTTTCTGGCGCCGTTGCCGGGGAGTGAAGCGCTATTGAAGAGTGGAACTAGTAAGGGAAACTTTTATTGTGAGTATTGCTTTTGTTACTGCTTGTTACTTTGTTTCCAATATGGATAACCCACTTGGTTTTCTGTTTGGTAAAACTACTACCACTGCTAGGGTAGTAGATGAACCACCTCCTTTTGAGATATATCCTTTTAAGATAACTACAAGTATTGTTAATTGTGCTATGGATAATTATTATTTTGGGGATGGAACTGTCCATCCTAGTGATCACTTCATTTTAATCCATGAATTATGCGTGTCGTTTAAGTGTGCAGGTATCAATACTGAACAGGTGAATAAGAAGTTACTCTCCATATCCTTAAAGGGGAGAGCTGAAGAATGGTATAAGCTGCTAAAGAATGGACAATCCATGCAATGGGAGGAGATGTCATCTCTCTTTTACTCTAAATTTTATCCTCCTAGTGAAATTCATTAGGATAGAAATCTTATATATAACTTTTGGCCTCTTGATGGAGAGAGTATAGCTCAAGCTTGGGGGAGATTGAAGTTACTAATGCTTAAATGTCCTATTCATGAACTCCCTAACAATATTATTCTCAATAATTTTTATGCTAGACTTTCTCTTCATGATAAAGATTTACTGGATGCTTCTTGTGATGGATCATTCACATGTATGAAGGAAGAAACTAAATGGGATCTCTTAGACCGTATTCAAGATAACACTGAAGCTTGGGAGAATGACAAAGGAAGAAAGTCAGGTATAAACTATGATTATGAATGCATTAAATATTTTATGGGAACTGATGGCTTACGTGATATTAGCAATGAGTTTGGTCTCGATTCCCAAAGTATTTCTAACTGTTTTAAGGCCTTTTCCTCTTACATAGAAATTCCCAAGAAGAAGTGGAATAAGTACCATGCTCCGTATAAAGATGTTGTTAGTCATGTTCCAGTTAGAAGTACTCAAGTTTGTACTACTAATCATATTGTGCCTGAACCTCATGTTGAGAAAATGCCTTTCCCAGCTAAGGTAAAGGAGTATTCTATGATTATTAGTGCAAATAACAAAGGTACAATGAAAACTGTGGATCCTGGTAAGAAATTGAATATTGAACCTGTGGTTTCTATTGTGAAAGACACTGTCACTAGAAATATAGAGGATGAGCATATTGTCTTCTGTGAAGATGCTTATAATATTATCTATCATCCTAGTAAGCCTAGAAAAGCTAGTGTTCCCGTGCTTTCTGTTAAGATTGGTGATCATTGCTACTATGGTTTATGTGATATTGGTGCTAGTTCTAGTGCTATTACTTATGTGATATTGTGAGCTTGAGGACATTTATGTGGTTATTCACCTTGCTAATAAGGAAACCATTTGCCCCATTGGCGTTGTAAGAGATGTGGAGGTTCTTTGTGGTAAGATTAAGTATGCTACTGATTTCCTAGTGCTTAACTCAGCAGCTAGCAAAACTTGTCCTATCATTTTTGGAATACCTTTCTTAAACACTTGTGGAGATATTATTGATTGTACGAAGGAAAAAGTTTTAACTAAGTTTGATGGAGATTCTTATGAGTTTAACTTTTCAAATTTGCTAAAGCTCCTTGTGAAAATAGCTTGCCTAATAAAGATTTCAGGATGGAACAACCTACTTCTATTGATCCAGTCTATGACCTTGGACCTCTTTTTGGTGACTGTAAGTATGCTTACTCAGATGATAAAGTTGTTGCCAGTGACAGTTATATTGTCAACTTTATTCAAAGTGCTACTGAAAGTTATTTTGAGAGAGGGAACCATGGTTTTATGCATCTCAATGATGTTAAGTTTCCCCATTTTATGTTGAAAGCTTTGAAGTTGCATCTGTTTTGTCTTCCTATACTAGTGGCTTTTTGTTTCAACAATTCGTTTTCCCATGATACCCCCATGCATAGGAAGTGGGTTAGACTCAAGTGTGTTGGTTATTTGCTTCTTGATGCTCTCTTTCATTTCAGATATATATCTCCTTTGTGAGCATCTTTGGAAGTTTCAAGCCTAACTTAAAGGCATTAAAGAAAAGTACTTGTTGGGAGATAACCTAAGAGTTTTGTCGAGTCTTGGAAGTTATTACCTCTGTAATAACCGCTCCTTATCCTTTTAGTTTTGGTTTTTTTGTCAAGTTCAACTACTTTTGTGAAGTGGAGGAGTTGTGAAAAGTGGCTGTCCTGGGACAGATTTTTGTGCTGCATTGTAAAGATTCGTGAGGAAGCTCAGTACGTCGGATGGAGCTACATTTTCCTGAGATTGTTCTCCAAGTTGTTACCCAACTTTCATCAGTTCTGCACTTTTTGATTTGATCAACAAAAGGGCTTCGAAAAAATCAATGTTTACCTGCTGGTCTGTTTTGACAAGATTTCTGCCATCATTTGCATTTGCCTCTTACATAAGATTTTGTTTTGATGGGATTTTAGTTGAAGTGTTTACCAAAGGTTTATTGTTTTTTCTTTCACTAATGTTGTCATTGAGTTTGTGCAAGGGTTTTGTAAGAAGGAAATTTTCAGGAGAAAGGGAAAAGGAATCTGCAGAGTTCGTCTTTGAATAGGTAAAAGTGGTGAAAACAGAAGGTTCGGGAAAATCCAATATTTTTATATTTTTGATGTTTTTAATACATAAGGGAAGTCACGAGACAAAACTGAAGAGGAAACGGAGCCCGGGGTGGACAGGCCCACCCTAGGCGCGGGCCCAGCCTGCCCGCGCCTGAGGGGGGTGTCCCCCCCCCAAACTCCGTCTCCACCTCATTTCCGTGTCAAAACCTTCCTTATGCATTGAAACTTCGTAATATATACCCCCCCCCCCCCGGATCCCCCGAGGTTTGTGCATCGTGTTCTCGTCGTGTTTTCATTTCAATCTGTTTCTATCAGTAAATCTTCTCAAGTTTAGAGCACCATGGCAACTGCCAATGACAAAGGCAATAAGCCCGAGGAAGAAGAACCTCAAGTCCCCAAGGAGGAGGAGATTCCGGTAGGGTATGAAGGTGACATGGAGGAGGAAAAGAATCTGGACACTCGCGCACCGTCGCAAGCATTGGTTTGGTGGCACGACCTACCAAGCTTAACAAGACAACACAGATGTCTACAGGAGGGAAATCGCGACGTCATACTCTCTCTCCACGATCATCTCTTCCACGTAACAAGAGACCCTTCCATACACTTATACATGAATATCAATATCAACATGTGCCCAAAGGGGATTTGCCCTCGGTTTGGGATATGCCTCATTTTAACAATGCAGAGAAGGATCATGCTAAGGATGAAGAGTTGGGAAAGAATAACAAGAACTAGGATTCTCGGACTGACATGATCATGAACCGTATAGAGCAAAATTTGGAGCTAATCCGTACTCTTACTTTTGAGTTCTAGGAGTTGAGAAAACTTATTGAGGAGCTTATCAAGAGAACACCACCACCATCAAGGGAGTAATTCGTCATCAGGTTTGGCATCCCCTTGGCTTGTTACAACCTTGGGGGAGTGCCGCGGTATCACCACCATTATCTTTTATCTTTTGCCTTTTTAGTGGATTCATATCTGTGGTAGAGAGGTTATCTTATAGTTTGGTTTGCATGTGGAAGTATCTCTCCTTTAGTTGATTATCTTTTTATCCCTTGGTGTGAGTGCCTTTATTGGAATATTAATGAGAAGTCTCATCTTTTACTTTTTGCACTTCTTATTTTAGTTTGCAATCTCTATTATATGATGGATCTTGTTGATCAGTATTAGCACCACTTTGGGATCATCAAGTGGATCTAAATTGGTTTTGGCAAACTGGGTTATGGTCAGTAGCATTACTATGAAAGAGAAAAAAGAAAGAAAAAATCTTACAGGTATTTTGTATCATTTGTTTTCTTTCTTGTTGGCTCATAAGCTTAGTATTCTTTATTTAAGATCCTTTTGTGTCTTCAAGGAAGATTGCATGTTTGGATTTATTACTTGTATGTTTTCTTGTTTCTTTCAACTCTCTAGTTGGCTACCCAGCCTTGCTAGCCAAAAACCTATTTTGAGAAGGCATACTTCTCATGTTTCGAAAACCCTTTCAACCAAAACTTTTGCCACTTGTGTCCACCATATCTACCTAGTAGCTTTTGCTATTCCAAGCAAATTCTCAAGCGTCATCTACCTTTCAAATTAAAAATTATTTTGTTATGAGAAAACTAGTTAGTAAAGCTCTCACGAACTTGATGGCACACTTTATTACTTGCCCCTGATAGACTTGAACCATTGTGAACATCAAAGTTGTATACGCTTGCATCTATACGTTGGAATTAGAAGAACCGTGTTGTCAGGGGGAATGTTTTCAACATTGGACTTGTACTCTATACACAGTTGATATCATGCTCTTTTGTCTATGGATGTCAACGGTGTGAAATAAAGAGGGAACTTGTAAGTCCATGGAGTTTGTGTCCTATGTTAGAGAAACGCCTAGGCCGCTAGCCTAAGCCATGCTTAATGATGGTGGAAACTTGCAACATCACCATAGTGAGCTATCTATGAAGCATTCTCAATAAAAAGCTATGCATATGGTAAATAAAAAGATTGCTAAGATGCTCATTGTCTGCTTGCCTTGTCATTTTGGTTATGGGAAAGCTCCTGTACCATGTGCAAGGGGTACCCCGTTGGCGGTTCTCAATGATATGCAAATAATTACAATGACAAGAACATACCTGGGCCCAAAGTTGAGTATGCATGAGGAGTGGCCCTCATATTCAAGGGACATGAGATTGCCAACTTATATTTCATCAAGCATATACTCCATCTTTGTTCACTTTAACCTTAATCATCTCAAGATGCTTATGATAGGGGCAATGAGGGCTCAAAGCTAGTAAGTACCATAATCTTTTGGAAGCTCTTTATGACTTGTAATCCCTGCTACCCTCTAAGAAGGGACCTTTCTCCTAGTTACCAGTTGAGTCAGTAACCTACTTCCTCTCTATCTCCAGCAAGCATTTGAGTTGTTGTGTTTCAAGCATTCATATGGTGATTTATTCAATCATGTTCTTTATCTTCCTTGTTTGCACGAAACTCTTATCTATTGAGTATTACTTTGAAAGCCTTTAGTCGTGAAAAACCTTTTTTGAGCAAAGAGTGCTCCTGTTTTGAAACTTCTACAAAAAAGCTTTTGTGAAACTGTTTGCCAGGTGTTCTCTGACCAAGAACAAGTTTGCCAATTCCAATTATGATTTATCTTTATGCATCTCTATTGTGACTGTTGTACTTGGTTGCAAGCTAAGTTATATAATGGTGAGTTTCTTTCTTCTATGAGTTGTGCAATGGTAAGTGTGATGCTTCTTGTTCATATTCTTTTATCAACACTTCACTCCGTAAACCTGTGGACATGTTTACTGAGCTCAGTTTTCGCTTGGGGACAAGCGAAGTCTAAGCTTAGGGGAGTTGATACGCCCAATTTTCATCACCTTTCTATATCATAATTTACCTCTATTCACTGATATCTGTCTTATTATGAGGTATTACTTATGGATTTTTCATCTATTTATGCACGTTGGATGATTCCTGGAGGATGAACTGCCAGAGTCTGGATTCTGATGGAAAAGAAGGCATTTCAGTGCAATTTCGCGAAGATCAGAAAATACCAGAAAAATATGGAAACATATTATTTTACCAGAAGACGAAGGAAGCCAAAAGGAGGGACGAAGTGGGGCCTCAGGGGGCCCACACCCCCCTAGGAGCGGGCCCACCTGACCCCTTGCCGAAGATGACGTCGAGGCATATCTTTCCCAGGGGATATATGCGCTTCCCTGGGACTATGTCGTGGAATGTTGTATCGGATTGTTCCAGGCTGCACAGCGGGATCCGCATCGCTGCGAGGGTGCTGGCGAACATCAGGTTGATGCCGCTGCCACCGTCCATGAAGATGCGACTCATCTCGAATCCTCCATGTTCCTCGAGCACCAGGGCAGCTTGACCTGGGCGAGGGATCTGTCGGGGATGATCCGAATGGTCAAAAGTAATGCAGGACTCCGAGGCACTGAGGTATTCAGGGATGGAGGGCAGAGCGGTTACAACGAGGCTGACCTGTTGAGTGATCTTCTTTTTCACCCTATTGGTAGGGCGTCCCTTCTGGATCATGAGGCACCCTTTTGGCGGTGGGTATCCACCTGTGCTGTTGTTTGGTGCAGGTGCGATTGCTGGATTCGACAGTCCCATGGGTGGTGGTGGAGGAGCTCCGTGGGCGATGTCACCTGGTGCAGGTGCGTGCCCGAACCCAGGGTTCACGATCTGGCGTCGCATTTGGGTGAGACCCTCGCTGAGTTTCTGGAACTCGCGGCAGTCCTTGAACATGTGGTTGGCCTTCTTTTTTCCATCCCGCTTGTCGATGTAGAAGTGGATGGTGCAGGGACCCGGCAACTTGTCGTATGCCGAGGGTTCGTTGTCACTGCCGCGATGCTGCCATGTTTGTGTTGGGCATCCTTCTTCGCGGAAGTTGCCTCCGCGATATCCTCCGTTGTTGCGGTTGTTGTCGTTGCGACAGTCGGCGTAGCCAGCCGCAACCATGTCAGGACCGTCGCGATCGTCGTAGACGCGCGATCTTCGATTTCTACGGCGTTCGCGCCTGCAACCGTGTTCATCCGAATGCATTCGGTGGAGGGAATCCTCGCCATCTGCCCACCTGTTGGCGATGTCCATGAGGTGGTCGAGTGTCTTGGGCTTGACGCGCCCAAGTTCTTCCTTGAAGTCCGGGCGTTTGACGCCGTCCTTGAAGGCGTCGATCGTCCTCTCCTCGGAGATGTGTGCCACAGAGTTCTTGATGTTGGACCAACACAGGATGTATGAGCGAATGGATTCGCCCGTACGCTGAGTGCAGGCCAGCAGCTCCTCTATCGAGGTTAGCCTCTTGCTGGTGCCTTTGATGTTTCGGATGAAACTGTATGCCAGTTCCTGCCAGCTTTAGATGGATCTTGAGGATAGGCTGCTAAGCCAGATCCGGGCTGCGCCTATCAGCTGCAGCTGAAGGCATTGCAAGGCGGTGTTCTTGTTTCCACCATGCAGCTTGACGGACGAGAGGTGATCGCTGATCCAGGCCTTTGGATCCTGCGTGCCGTCGAACTTCGGAGTGTCCAAACTAATCTTGAAATTTTTCGACATCCGTGTGGCCGAACGGATCTGCTCAAGCATCAGGCTCCACACATCTCTCCATCGTCATCCTCTTAGGATTCGGTTGAGCACACGCGTTTGGCACGTGCGTTGTCAACCTTGCGCTGTGCGAGGTTGTTTCGAGTGTCGTAGTCACTGTTGCGACGTCTTGGGCTCTTGCGTCGTCGAGGTAGATCGTGCTCGTCCTCATCCTCGTCGGATGAGGGTGTGGGGCTACAGTTGAATCTGACCGTAGCCTTTTTCTTCGGCTCCGTAGGAGCTTCATCATGGAGCGCAGCTCCGACGAGTCCCAGTCCGGCTAGCGCGAACTTGTGCATGGCGCTCTTCGGGTTCCCCACTGGAGGTGTATGGGACGCGAGGTATGTTGTGGCTGCCATGATCGCAGCCTGCGGCATCTTTGGTATGATGTTTCCATTGACGTCCATCTCCATGCATGAAGGACGTGTTGATGGTTTTGGTGACCTCACATCGGGCGGCAGGGTCCATGTGCTCTGTGAGAGAGTGATGTTTGTTGGCATGATTGTCATGCGAGCTGGATCCACCAGCGGCGGAGAGCGCAGCTCATCGCGTGCTAGACTCCGAAGCTGCTTGCTTGTGTTTGTCGAGCTCCTCCTGCAGTTTTACCTGCCTGTTGTGCTCGCCGATGAGGAGGAGATTGTATGCCATCAACAGATCCCATGAAGAATTCACAGGTAGGATCTTGTTGCCCGCCACAGCTTCGCGTGCCTGGCGCCAGCCGTCCTTGTTGAGGTTGATCCTCTGATAGGCGGCAGCGTCGCCTTCGTTGGGCTGGAGGGGCGGTTGCCCTCCGTTTCCTCCGTTCCCAGCCTGCGGGTTGGGTGGTGGATTGGGTGGTGGGTTGGGATCAGTCGAACTTGGTGGCACTTCTGATTCACCATGGATAACCAGGGCGCATTGGTAGCGACTGCGGATTGGATCGCTGCTGCCGCAGCTTTCAGATCCGGAACCGTAGGTTCCTTCGTCTGATGGAGGGCCGCACAGATCTGAGTTGCAGCTGCAGCTATCATAGGACTCATCTGTCAGCGTTGACGTGCGTAACACGCCGATGGGTGGGACCCACGAAGCGGGCCTGATGGATGGCTGTGGCACACGCTCTGGGAGGCGGAGAGTGTCGGTCTGCCCCACCTGGAAGCAAAAGCTCCCGAACAGAATCTCGAGCCCGTCGCCTACGGGCTCGAAATCCTTCATGGTGGCTGGTGAGTGGGCGGTGAAGTGAAAAGCGCCAAAGAGGAGGTGGCTCTCTATCGCCAAGGAGTTGTAGATCGCTTCAGATGGGACCATCAAGATCGCACAATCAGCGCCCCCAATCCCCACAGATGCTGCCAATTGACGAGGTTTAATCTCGTCAATGCCCATTGTTATGAGCTTGGGTTTTGGAGAAGATGGGGATGCTGGAGATCATGGAATGGTTAGCAAACAAGCAACACAGTGACACGAAGTTTACCCAGGTTCAGGCCCCCGGAGGGAAAACCCTACTCCTGCTTGTCTGCTCTTGATTACGGTGGAACCGAAAATTACAGGGGTGCGCAGATGCAATCTGGCGTGGGGGTTTGTATGCGGTGAGTTGAGAGATGCCCTCCTCGCCGTGCCCTCCTAGCCTTTATATAGAGGTAGGCAGGTCTCGGGCATCAGGTCGAGTCGGTTACAAATTAGGGTTTGACCCCTTTGAAATTCTATCTACTCTAGTCTTGTTCTTCAAGGATTCGAAGGTGTCATGGGCTTGGGCCACCCGAAAGTCTCCACAGGCCGCATATGTTCTTGTGGGCCTTCCTTGGACTGGACCAGGTATACTAATATCGTGTATCCGTAGGGTATAACCATGTCAGTGGTGGCAGCGCGTTGACTTCGAAGCCTGTGGAATAAACACTTGCTGATTGGCCTTTTGTATTAGAATCAGTAAACTTGTATAAATCCTTGCCTGGGAACAATATATTTTGCTGCTAAGGATATGAGAATGCGTTGGGTCAGTTTTGACTTTGAATTTGTTATGTGTTTGTTGAGCGAGTCCCCGAGCGCGTCCGCCCTTTAATGGGGTTTACCTCGTGTTTTGTATGTTTGGTTGTTTATTGACTATTAGTTAGTGAGGGTCAACTCGCCATGGCTTGGGAAGCCGGTCGCTTGGCGAACGGGGGCGTTAGGCGAGTCCCCGAGCATGGTACTTAGCTGTTCTAGTCGCGTGCCCAAGGTAGTGATGACGGGGCGCGTTGTTTGTGGCGCATCGCTCCACCTGGCTCGAAGAGCCAGTCGCGTGGCGAGTCCGGGGCGCGCTCTCCTACTTGGTGTGTTCCCGAGCCGCGTGGGTTTTGACTTGGTCATGTCCCCGAGCATGGTACTTAACTGTTCGAGTCGCTGCGTCGAGGATTTGGAAGACCGGTCGCTGTATGAAGCGTGTTCGGTCGTCTTGGCCCGGCGGACCAGTCGAGCGAGGCGTGACGAGGTTTGATCTCGTCAATGCCCATTGTTATGGACTTGGGTTTTGGAGAAGATGGGGATGATGTAAGTCGTGGAACGTTTAACAGACAACCAACACAGGGACACGAGATTTACCCAAGTTCAGGCCCCTAGAGGAAAACCCTACTCCTGCTTGTCTGCTCTTGATTACGGCGGAACCGGAAGTTATAGGGGTCGCAGATGCAATCTGGCGTGGAGGTGTGTAAGCGGTGTTGAGAGATCCTTCTCGCCGCACCCTCCTGGCCTTTATATAGATAGGAAGGTCCCGAGTTAGGCCGACTCAGTTACAAATTAGGGTTGGTACCCTTTGAAATTCTATCTAGTCCAAACTTGTCCTCCAAGGAGTCGAAAACGTCATGGGCTTGGGCCACCCGAAGTCTTCATGGGCTGCATGTCGTGACGTGGGCCTTCCTTGGGCTAGACCAGGTATACCAATGTCATGTACCCGTGGGGTATAACCATGTCAGTAGCCCCTGAGTGTCCAGTCGCATTTAGAGTCGACTGGGGACTCTTCAATATTTTGGGTGCAATTGAGCCTGCTATTTCAAGGAGAAATGTTTTAGTTGCGTGTGCCTGGCTCACCCGATGGATCAGGGACATTTAACTTTCATAGGACAAAACAACACGATCATCATCAAAATCGAGTTCAAGGACTCGAATTCAGAACGATTGCTGGTGTGATTCGACTAAGGCCGTTGTGGTCTTACAGGAGCCGAATCCCAGTGATTTTCAAGTGATGTACCCAATGCATCCATCAGGATTTTCATCGTGCCTATTGACACGGAAGTTTACTTGCAGAGCGTAGTTAGGTGCATTACCAGCCCATCAGATGATATCGATAGGGCTTATCTTTGCATCGCAAACACAACATCCAAAGTTTTATCACCTTGGAGGTGTTTCGGGTGGCCAGGGAGACTGCTTCTCACTTAGCGTTGGTTTGGGAAAAGTTGCCAAAAAGATTTTGTTGTATTTCGATTCGAAGGATCGCAGTCGAAAAATTCATAGGGTGCACGGCCAGCGCTCCCTATGGGAGTAGCCCCTGGGTGTCTGTTCGAGTCGTACACTCAAGCAGAGACTTTATATCAGTCGTTTTCAGTGTTAGTCCGAAGGACACAATTTTTTCGGATGCTCAACCAATGCTCCCTATGGGAGTAGCCCTAGAGTCCGTAGTGGAGTAGCATACTCGACTTAGGACTCGAAGATAATGTTGAAGTGATGTTACCTTAGTAATTTCTTAGGTGTGCGGCCAGCGCTCCTGATAGGAGTAGCCCCCAAGTAGTTTCTCGAATCATAGATTCGAGTAAGTACTTAAATGATCAGTCGAAATCTTCGAGCCATCACTGGCTTTGCTTTGATGACGTTAATGCTGACGATTGGTGATCTCAACTGTCTGCAGCAGCGGATGATGCGACGAGACGATCGTGGTCCCGCCGCCTGACTTGACCTTGACTAGTCACGCGTAAATGTGGCAAAAATTATGGCGTATCCTTGGTTTCCGTGCGTAGTGGACGGCGCACTGGCGACGGTTCGATTTTGTGCTGACACGTGTATGGTGAGATCTGAGAGGTACGCTAGGGCTTCTCAATCGACGGCTCGTGTGTATCATCTTCGTCCTTTTATACCGCAGGGAAACAATGATTTCTTTTTACCCTTCGCCATTTGCTCGTCTCCGTTTCCTCCATTTTCACGATCTTTGCTGCCCTCCGTTGCGCACTGTACAATCTCCACACTTTTCCTTCTTTCTTGCACTATCATCGCCGCACTCTGCTGCGAGATGGGCAAGCCGAAGAAGACAACTACTGGAGCTAGGTCGAGCGCCACCGGCGTCGGCGAGAAAGTCACCACCACGGACCACGCCACTGATGGCGGGTGGGAAGCGCACGGACATGCGCGAGGCGGATCTGCGCAAGTTGCACAATGTGGGGTTGATCTCTAAGGATAAGGAGGACGCCATCCTCCCCAGCGATGAGGTAATCCCGCGCCCACCCGAAGGGTTTTGTGTAATGTTCTATGCTTTCATTGTCTGAGGTCTTTCTCTCTCTGTCTATGAATTCCTTCATTGACTCCTTGTTTTCTAAGGGATTCAGGTTCATCATCTGTCTCCCAATTCTCTTCTCCATATTGCTTGTTTCATCACTCTTTGCGAGTGCTGGCTCGGTATCGAGCCGCACTTTGGCCTCTTTCGGAAGCTCTATTCCGTTAAGAGGCAGTCCGGCACCGGCGGTGTTTATCCGCTTGGTGGCTGCATCATCTCCATTCGTTCTTCTATCATATTCTTCTCCTTTTCCATGTGCAAGTCCGTCCAATATTGGCGGAAGAAGTGGTTCTATCCCGCGATGCCAAATTGGACGGGCAGCAATTTGGTCTCACCCCTTTCGACTCTACCCAAATGATCATCCCGAAGAGGTCGTGGAAGAACCACATCTTGGAGGGTGAAACAATGGAGGTGGAGGAAATCTACCATCGCATGGAGGCACTCCAGCTGGTGGTAGGTAAGGAGGTCAACGGTGTCGATATCATCCAGACCTTCCTCAAGCGTCGGGTGCAGCCGCTCCATGCGAGGGCGCACCCGATGTACCTGTATGCTGGCCGCAGCCATCCTACAAGGGTTTCACCTGAGGAGTTGTCTTCGGGTGACCTTGATAGGGCTCTTTGACCCCTGCTAAAGTCCATGTCCGACAAGGACATCCCAGGGAAATCCTTGAGCTCCCCATTCACTGCAAAAAATGCAGCTCCGCATGTTGAATCTTGTAGCTTGCGCGTTGCGCTTTTTTGAGTGCTTTGTAGCTTGTTAATGTTACTTAGCCTGTTTTATTTTGTCTTCTATTTGCAGGGCCTCAAGGTAGAGGGGATGATACCCCCTCTATCTGAGAAATTTCCGGTTGCGCCGGATAATTAAGTTTTGGACTCTGAATCCAAGATTCCTCCGGCGCAATCTCCTACCTTGGAAGCCCACGAGCCGAGCGAAGGGCGGACCCGAAAGTGCTCCCAGAGTGAATGTTTGGATGGGTCTACCCCACCAACTCCAAGGGGTCCGTCATTCCTCGAGCAGCACGGTGAGGATGAAGGTGTGTTGTCTACGCCTTTTCCTGTCGTGCCCCTTCAGGCGATGGTCTCGTAGTCGCCGGCCAAGAAGAAGAAGAAGAAGAAGGAGAAGGCGGCTCCTGTCTTCAATTTGTCGGACATCGAGTCGTAAGTCATTATCCTTTAGTATTTTTTCTATGTTCATTTACGTAGTGTTAGTTTGTTGCTGATCTGATAGTTGCTTGCAGCAATCCTTCGGAGGAGTCCCTTGATGGGGACACCCAAGAAGTTATGGCGGAATCGAAGCCGACAACTTCTATTCCCCAGGTGGTGGACAACTTCGAGGACGATGACCCAAGCTCCGCTAGGCGAGAATCTCGGGCAGTCATAACTCAGAAGGCGGCACAAAAACCTTCGGAGTCCACACCTGAGCACGTAAGTTTTGTCTTTTTTACTCCGTGGGGAAAGCCCCTGAGTCCTTTTTGTCTGACCTGTTGGTATTTCGCTTTGTGGAGGATCCCCAAGCCCTTTATTCATCGGCTTTGTTTTTGTTTCTTCTACAGCCTTTTGTGCACAACACCAACCTCCTCATCCAGCAGCATCTGGCACCGGAGGGTGAGCTGAAGCAGCTACACGGTGCGTAGTTGTCTTCTTGGTTGTTGTTCAAGTCCGCCAAGTGTGATGCTTGTGTTCAACCGATATTTCTTCATGCTGCAGATGATAACAAAACTGCGCTCAGAAGGCTGAACGCTCTCGAAAAGAGCCTCAGCCAGGCGGAGAATAGGGCAGCAGATGTTGCGGAAACCAAGGAGCGCTTGCAGAAGGAAGCTGAAGATCGCGAGCAGAAGCTTGGGTCCGTTGTAGCTACGGCGGAGAAGGCAATGGCCGACAAGCTCATGGTTGCTGCCAAGGCTATTTCTGGTAAGTTATTCTTGTATCCTTTGGGTCTTCTGATTTTTGAGTAAGTTTTATCCCTTCTCATTCGGGTGTTCTTTTCTTCTTGCTAGATTCTTCTGGCATCACGTTTGATCATGGTGCACTGGAGCACGGGGATGTCTTGGCGAAGGTTGCTGCTGCGATCGAGGATCGCTGCTCCATGGCTGTTGGCTCCTTGGAGAAGGCCAAGAAGGTTCTCACGCGCATCTACAAGGAGGTCGTACGCAAGGGCGTTTCCCTAGATGATGTCAAATCCCTTGTGGATGCTCTGTCAGAGGAAGCGCCAACAGAGTACAAACGCAAGTAGAAGGGCATCGGTGCTTCCATGGGGCTGGCCATGGTGATGGCGTCCGGAGCCGAGATGGACCAGCCTCAAGTTACGTCCAGGATGCCGACGGTGGCGGATGGCTCCGAGGTAGCTTTCGCCCTCTTTTCTTCTCGCTATAAGCATTATGGGCCTAAGCTCATCGACCTCCTGGCCGATTATGCGGACAAGAAGCAACAGGAGACCAAGAGTAGACAGTCTAGCTCCGAAGCTGCTCCGGATGCGGGTGCTTAGGCCTTTGTATTGTAGCTAGTGTAGCTTTTTTGCTTTTTCTGTTTTTTTGTAACATCTTGCTGATGAACAAGTTGTAGGGGTTCGTAGCATGGAAAACAAAAAATTTCTACCGCATACAAACAAACAAGCCAAGTTCTATCTACTAGATTGTAGCAACGAGTCGATAGAATAACTCACCCTCGAAGATTCCAAAGTGTTTAACGAGAGCGGATTCTCGTGGGTGATGTAGTCGTACTCTTGCCGATCTCAAGATCGTGTAGACGATCCTTCAGGCGCTGCGTTCTAGCAGCGCTTCCGCAGTCGGTCACACGTTCTGTACTCGATGAAGACCTTCCTCTCCCTTGTTCCAGCAGGCAGCGGAGGTTGTAGCACTCTCCTCGTGATTCCGGCCGCACAACGGCGTGGTACCGGAAGTAGAGGGGAGATCTCGCAGGGCTTTGCCTTAAGCCGGAGCGAGTATGGTGGACTATGAGAGAGGCCTTGGCGATCTAGGATTTAGAGGTACCAAGGAGAGAGGGCTAGGCCAGTGGCTAGGGCAAGGGGAGAGCCCCAAGTCGGCGGCTAGGGTTTGCCCTAGGGCGGCGGCGGCCTGAAGGGCCGGGGCTAGGGTTTTAGTGGGGCAAGGTGTAGGTCTAGAGGGGCAGCCCTGCCCCTCCTTTTATAGGTGGGAGGGCGCCGTCCAGGGGAGGGGAGTCCTCCCCCAACTCGGCCTCCAAGGCCGGCGGGTGGAGGGAGAGGAACTCCTCCCCAAGTAGGTTTCCTACTCTCCCTCCACCAAGCAAACTTGCCGTTTGACTTTTCAAATTAGCGTTTGACTTTTCAAACTAGGATTGTATTTATCCCTTTATTTTGCTCAGAGATGACACCTAGTACATGATGCAACCATTCCAACTTGTTATGACACATTCATGTACCCTTCCCCTCCGGAGTGCCGGACCTTCCGGAAACTTCTAGAACATTCCCGATGAAAACATCGGAATCATTCTCCAACCCCGAAATAGGACTTTCCTTATATGAATATTATTCTACGGACCATTCCGGATCTCCTCGTGATATCCCGGTTCCCATCCGAGACTCCGAACAACATTTGGTCTCTCACTCATCATTCCATAACTACTCAACAACATCGAATCCTTAAGTGTGTCTCCCTACGGTTCGTGAATTATGCGGACATGATCGAGACACTTCTCCGAACAATAACCAATAGAGGAATCTGGAAATTCATATGGCTCCCACATATTTCTATGATTACTTCGCGATCGAATGAACCACTTACATACGATACCCTTTGTCTCACGATAGTTTACTTATCCGAGGTTTTGATCGTCGGTATCTCTGCATACCTAGTTCAACCTTGTTACTGATAAGTACTCTTTTCTCGTTCCCGTGATATGTGATCCCTTGTGAGCCAGTCACATGCTTGCAAGCCAATTGGATGACATTCCACCGAGAGGGCCCAGAGTATATCTATCTGTCATATGGATGGACAAATCCCACTCTTGATCCATGTGTCTCAACCCATACTTTCTGAACACTCAATGCCACCTTTATAACCACCCAGTTATGGTGTGGTGTTTGATGTCATCAAAGCATCCTTCCGGTGATGGTGATATGCATGATCTCATGGTCGAAGGAATTAGGTTACTATGCATCAGAAAGCATATAGCAATTGAACTATTAAAATGACTTGATCTTTATGCTACGCTTATCTATAGGAGTATGTCCATCATACCATTCTCCTAACGATATGATCTTGTTGTTAATAACATCTCAATGTTCATGATAGGGAAACCACAATCATTTATTAACCAACAAGCTAGTATTATAAAGAAGCTTTACTAGGGACTCTATTTTAGTTTACAAATCACACAAGTATTAATGTTTCCTTGTTAATACTGTTATAGCATGAATGTAAACATTTATCATAAACACAAAGATATAATAATAACTACATTTATTATTGCCTCTAGGGCATATCTCCAACAGTCTCCCACTTGCACTAGAGTCCACTAATCTAGATTACATGGTAATATACCGAACACCCATGGCAGTTTGGTGTTGGTCATGTTTTGCCCTCAGGAGAGGTTTAGTCAACGGATCCGCCACATTCAGATCTGTGTGTACTTTGCAAATCTTTATGTCACCATCTTGGACATGTTCCCGAATAGCGTGAAAACGTAGCTTGATGTGCTTCAGCTTCTTGTGTGACCTTGGTTCTTGCGCATTGGCTATGGCGCCCATGTTATCACAGTAGATAGACATTGGGTCCAGCGCACTTGGAACCACACCGAGCTCTGTAATGAACTCCTTCATCCATATCACTTCTTGTGAATCCTCCGAAGCAGCTATGTATTCCGATTCAGTTAAAGATCTTGCCACAACGCTTTGCTTTGCACTCCTCCAGCTAACTGCTGCACCATTCAAAGTAAATACGTATCCAGATTGTGATTTAGAATCATCCGGATCGGTGTTCCAACTAGCATCGGTGTAACCATTAACAATGAGCTGTTCATCACCTCCATAAGAAAGAACCATATCCTTAGTTCTTCTCAAGTACTTAAGGATTTGTTTGACCGCTGTCCAATGATCCACTGCTGGATCACTTTGATATCTGCTAGTCAAACTAACAGCATATGCAATGTCGGGTCTAGTACATAGCATGGCATACATTAGAGATCCTATGGCTGAGGCATAGGGAGTCTTACTCATCCTTTCTCTATCTTCTGCCGTTGCTGGATTTTGAGTTTTACTCAACGTCGTATTGGGCAACATGGGCAAGAACCCTTTATTGCTATCTTCCATTCCAAACCTCTTGAGAACTTTGTCCAAATATGTACCTTGTGACAATGATATTAGGCGTCTCGATCTATCTCTATAAATCTTTATGCCTAATATGTAAGCTGCTTCGCCAAGATCTTTCATTGAAAAACTATTATTCAAATATTACTTGACACTATTAAAAAGGTCTACATCATTCCCAATCAATAATATGTCATCTACATATAGTATTAAGAATTCTACAGAGCTCCCACTCACTTTCTTGTAAATACAAGCTTCTCCATAAGTTTGTATAAAACCAAAACTTTTGATTACCTTATCAAAATGTTGATTCCAACTTCGGGATGCTTGCTTCAATCCATATATGGACCGTTGAAGTTTGCATACCTTGTTAGCATCTTTAGGATCGACAAAACCTTTGGGTTGCATCATATACAACTCTTCATCAATGTCTCCATTGAGGAACGCTGTTTTGACATCCATCTGCCATATATCATAATCATAATATGCAGCAATTGCTAACAAAATCCTCACAGACTTTAGCTTCGCTACTGGTGAGAAAGTCTCATCGTAGTCAACTCCTTCAATTTGTCGAAACCCTTTTGCGACAAGTCGAGCTTTATAGACAGTAACATTACCATCAGCATCTATTTTCTTTTTGAAAATCCATTTGTTCTCGACAGCCTTCCGGCCATCCGGTAAGTCCACCAAAGTCCATACTTGGTTTTCGTACATGGATCCAATCTCGGATTTCATGGCTTCTTGCCATTTATTGGAATCTGGGCTCATCATCGCTTCCTCATATGTTGCAGGGTCATCGGTGTTGTCCACCAACATGACACTCATAACGGGATCATACCAATCAGGTGTGGTACGACTTCTCGTTGACCTGCGAGGTTCTGTAGCAACTACAACCGAAGTTTCATGATCATCATCATTAGCTTCCTCTCTTATTGGTGCAGGCACCACAGGAACTTCTTCCGGTGCTGCGCTACTTGCAAGTTCGAGAGAAGGTTTGACAACCTCGTCGAGTTCTACTTTCCTTCCAGTCACTTCTTTCGAGAGAAATTCCTTCTCTAGAAAGGATCCATCTTGGCAACGAAGATTTTTCCTTCGGATTTATGATAGAAGATATACCCAATAGTTTCTTTTGGATATCCTATGGAGACGCATTTTTCCGCTTTGGGTTCAAGCTTGTCCGGTTGTAACTTCTTTACATAGGCTTCACAACCCCAAACTTTAAGGAATGACAATTTAGGTTTCTTCCCAAACCATAATTCATATGGTGTCGTTTCAACAGATTTAGATGGTGCCCTATTTAAATTGAATGCGGCTTTTTCTAATGCATAACCCCAAAATGATAGCGGTAAATCTGTAAGTGACATCATAGAACGAACCATATCTAAGAGAGTCCGATTACGACGTTCGGACACACCATTACGCTGTGGTGTTCCCGGCGGTGTCAATTGTGAAAGTATTCCGCATTTCTTCAAATGCTCGCCAAACTCGTAACTTAGATATTCACCTCCATGATCAGAACGTAGAAATTTAATCTTCTTGTTACGTTGATTCTCCACCTCACTTTGAAATTCTTTAAACTTATGTTTCATGAAATAGATATACCCATATCTACTCAAGTCATCCATGAAGGTAAGAACATAACGATAACCACCGCGCGATGCTACACTCATTGGACCACACACATCGGTGTGTATGATTTCCAATAAGTCCATAGCTCGCTCCATCATACCCGAAAATGGAGTCTTAGTCATTTTACCCATCAGACATGCTTCGCATCTTTCAAGTGATTCGAAATAAAGTGATTCAAGAAGTCCATCGGAATGGAGTTTCTTCATACGCTTCACTCCAATGTGACCAAGACGACAGTGCCACATATAGATTGAGTTATCGCTCAATTTCAAACGTTTAGCTTCAATGTTATTAATATGTGTATTTCCACTATCGAGATTCAATAAGAATAGACCATCTATCAAAGGTGCATGTGCATAAAACATATTACTCATATAAATCGAACAACCATTATTCTCGGACTTAAGCAAGTAACCGTAACGCAGGCACCAAATAACAATTATTTAAGTATAAAACTAATCCCGATGGTAGAAGAAGAGGTAGTGTGTCGACCGCGATCACATCAACCTTTGATCCATTTCCTACGTGCATCGTCACCTTGTTCTTCGCTAGCTTCCGTTTATTCTGCAGCACCTGTTTCGAGTTACAAATATGAGCAACCGAACCAGTATCAAATACCCAGGCAGTACTACAAGTACTAGTGAGATACACATCAATAACATGTATATCGGATATACCTTTCTTCTTGATGTTGCTGTTCTTCAAATCCGCCAAGTACTTTGGGCAATTCCGCTTCCAGTGACCTTCTCCCTTGAAGTAAAAGCACTCAGTATCAGGCTTAGGTCCAGCCTTGGTCTTATTAATCGGTGCGGTAACTTTCTTACCACCCTTCTTGAAGTGTCCCTTTTGCTTAGACTTGCCTTTCTTGAATTTGGTGGTCTTATTGACCATCAACACTTGGTGCTCTTTCTTGATCTCCACTTCTGTAGATTTTAACATGGAGAAGAGTTCTGGCAACTGCTTGTTCATGCTTTGCGTATTGTAGTTCATCACAAAGTTCTTGTAACTTGGTGGTAGTGATTGGAGGGCACGGTAAATCCCCAAAGCATTAGGAATCACTATACCCAAGCTTTGGAGTTTTTTGCATGCCCATACATCTTAAGCACATGCTCACTGACGGAGCTGCCCTCTTCCATCTTGCAGTTAAAGAACTTTTCAGAAGCCTCATAGCTCTCAACTGTCGCGTGAGTCTCAAATATCAGTTTGAGTTCACGGACAATATCACGTGGGTCTGAATTCTCAAACCTTTTATAAAGCTCTGATTCCAAACCATACAAGATAGCACACTGAACTATGGAGTACTGATTCTTCCGAGTGAGGTAAACATTCTTTACTTCATCGGTAGCATCACCGCAAAGGGTCACCCAGCGGTGCATCCAGCACGTAGGTCAAATTACCAGCATTGAGGACAATCCTAAAATTGCGGAACCAATCCGCGAAGTTGCTTCCATTGTTTTTCAACCTTTCTTTCTCTAGGAATGCATTAAAATTGATGGTAGGGGCCGCCATTGATCTACAATATATTTGCAATAATTTAGACTAAGTTTATGACAAATTGAGTTCAAATTAATAGTTAAATTAATCTAGGTGAACTCCCACTCAAAAAAATATCCCTCACATTGTTTTAGTGATCACACGAACCAAATCCACCACATCAAAACCGATCATCACGAGAGTTGATGTAGCTTCAATGGCGAACAATCGACATGTTCATCATATCTATCATATGATTCATGCTTTACCTTTCGGTGATCCGTGTTCCGAGACCATGTCTGTACATGCTAGGCTCGTCAAGATCAAACCTTAGCTTCCGCATGAGCAAATATGTCTTGCTCACGTTGTATACAATTGCAGAATCTAACACACCCGATCATCACGTGGTTCTTCGAAACAACAAGCTTTAGCAACGGTTCTTACTAAGGATGAACACTTTAGAACTTGAAATTTATGTGCATGAGGGATCATATTATAATGCTACCGTCGTTAACTAAGCAATACATGATGCATAAAGGATTAACATCACATGCAATTTATAATATGTGATATGATATGGCCTTTCTTCTTTGTGCTTCCGATCTCCATCTTCAAGCACGAACATGATCTCCATCATCACCGGCATTGCATCAAGGTCAATGACGCTGCTCCATGATTGTCGTCCACCGGCTTCAACTATTACATCTACTTTGAATAGACACGCGGGTCTTAACAGAAATTAAAGAAAACCATATGGCTCCTGCCGGTTGCCAACTTACAATAAGGAACATTGCATACATCAAATATAATCACAATCATGGCCATATCACATCATAGCACACCCCTGCAAAACAAAGTTAGACGGCTCTAATTTCTTTGCATATTTTACGTGGTTTGGGGCTTTCAATAAGTGTCGATCTAACTTACGTACAAGAACCACAACGTTGATGTTTGAACTATCAAGTTCCTGTTGTAAATTGGATCTATACTATATTGGGAGAGACAGACACCCGCAAAGCCACTTATGCAATACAAGTTGCATGTTGAGCGTGGAGCAAGTCTCATGAATGATGTCATGTAAGGTTAGTCCAGGCCGCTTCATCCCATCATACCGCAAGATGCAAAGTAAACAAGAAGCAATTGATAATAAAAGCACCACCGCCCACAATGACCATTGTGTTCTACTCGTGCAATAGATCTACATATAGACATGGCTCTGATACCACTGTAGGGGTTCGTAGCATGGAAAACAAAAAATTTCTACCGCATACAAACAAAAAAGCCAAGATCTATCTACTAGATTGTAGCAACGAGTCGATAGAACAACTCACCCTCGAAGATTCCAAAGTGTTTAACGAGAGTGGATTCTCGTGGGTGATGTAGTCGTACTCTTGCCGATCTCAATATCGTGTAGACGATCCTTCCGCCATGCTGCGTTACGAAGTGCTTACACGTTCGGTACTTGATGAAGACCTTCCTCTCCCTTGTTCCAGCAGGCAGCGGAGGTTGTAGCACTCTCCTCGTGATTCCGGCAGCACAACGGCGTGGTACCGGAAGTAGAGGGGATATCTCGCAGGGCCTCGCCTTAAGTCAGAGCAATTATGGTGGACTATGAGAGAGCCCTTGGCAATCTAGGGTTTAGAGGCACCAATGAGAGAGGGCTAGGCCGGTGGCTAGGGCAAGTGGAGATCCCCAAGTCAGTGGCTAGGGTTTGCCCTAGGGTGGCGGCGGCTGCAAGAGGGCCGGCGGCTAGGGATAGGGTTTTAGTGGGGCAAGGTGTAGGTCTAGAGGGGCAGCCCTGCCCCTCCTTTTATTGGTGGGAGGGCGCCGGCCAGGGGAGGGGAGTCCTCCCCCAACTCGGCCTCCAAGGCCGGCGGGTGGAGGGAGAGGAACTCCTCCCCAAGTAGGTTTCCTACTCTCCCTCCACCAAGCAAACTTGCCGTTTGACTTTTCAAATTAGCGTTTGACTTTTCAAACTAGGATTGTATTTATCCCTTTATTTTGCTCAGAGATAACACCTAGTACATGATGCAACCATTCCAACTTGTTATGACACACTCATGTACCCTTCCCCTCCGGAGTGCCAGTCACATGCTTGCAAGCCAATTGGATGACATTCCACCGAGAGGGCCCAAAGTATATCTATCTGTCATATGGATGGAGAAATCCCACTCTTGATCCATGTGTCTCAACCCATACTTTCCGAACACTCAATGCCACCTTTATAACCACCCAGTTACGGTGTGGTGTTTGATGTCATCAAAGCATCCTTCCGGTGATGGTGATATGCATGATCTCATGGTCGAAGGAATTAGGTTACTATGCATCAGAAAGCATATAGCAATTGAACTATTAAAATGACTTGATCTTTATGCTACGCTTATCTATAGGAGTATGTCCATCATACCATTCTCCTAACGATATGATCTTGTTGTTAATAACATCTCAATGTTCATGATAGGGAAACCACAATCCTTTATTAACCAACAAGCTAGTATTATAAAGAGGCTTTACTAGGGACTCTATTTTAGTTTACAAATCACACAAGTATTAATGTTTCCTTGTTAATACGGTTATAGCATGAATGTAAACATTTATCATAAACACAAAGATATAATAATAACTACATTTATTATTGCCTCTAGGGCATATCTCCAACACAAGTCCCACTTTGCCACGAGGTTGCTTTATTTATGTATATAAGTCTATCTTTGAGCTGCTGCCAAAAGTACTTGTGATGTTCATACTTGCTTATTTACCTCTAGGATCCTTCGGGTGAGGCTCCAGTGGTTACTACGACTGCGCCTGAGCCTCGACCATCTTTGGATGACGCATCACAATTGACCTTTCTGCGTGATCACATCCGCAGCCTAGAAAAGCATATCCTCAACATCCAAGGCCACGCGAATGTGTGGAAGTCAAAGGCTGAGCGAGCCACTTCCAGGGAGGAGTTCTTTCTTGAAGAATTGCGGCAGATGGGTGAGCAACTTCAATCTCAGTCTTTGTGAACTGATGTTCTTTCGGGTGCACCTTATTTGTATGCTGTATCATTCAGTTCTTTGTGCAGATGTGAATCTCATTCTGAGGGAAGAGAAGGAGCGTGTCGCAATTCGAATGAACTGCTTGATGCAACAAGAGCTGGAGGCTGGTGGCTTCTTTTGGATGGACCGAGTTCGATCCATCGTCCTTGCGATGGTGCAAGGTCGCGTACACCAGGTTCTTCGGGTGCCGATGTAGGCGAGGTCATCACTTCCAGCCTTTTCGTTTGTCATGTTCCCTTTGGACCTTGCGCCTTCTACTTTCCTGGGTCTTCTTGGTAAATTTCGAAATGTATGCCATGTAAAGGAGTTGGTGCCTCATCAGCTGATTGCAGGGGTTAAGGTTGCCTTGTCTCTCGTTCAATTTCATCATCATGATGTTAATATTGCAGAGGTAGCGACTGGACCGCCTCTTCGACCAAATGGCAGTTTATGGGACATGCGTCCTCATTACGCAGCTATGGCGCAGCACGCCAAAGAAATAGTAGATTTGTTCGAGCAGGGGGCAAATGTTATGCTCTAGAACAATTAGGTCCTATAAAGAAAACAAGATGATGTAAAATTTGTATTTATTCGAGTGGGATTGTAATGCCCTTTGTAAAGATTATATGTATTGGCACGTGGTTCTTTGTAATGTGCATGTCCTTTTCGTTAGCCTGACGTGGTCAGCTACTCGGTTTGTATGCATTGCTTTCAGTCGACGAAGTCGTGAGGTGAGGCGTAGCCCCCGAGCTTATTTAGCGAGAAGTAATGTAAGGAGGAAAAGATATTTGGGCCAAGGAACTTAGGTTTTATTCATAGCAAACGAGGAGGTGCATTGTTCGGCTGAGTAGCCTTGGCTGAATAGCCTTATTGAAAGTAAAGTGTAACTAGGGCTAGAAGCGTCGTAGTCGTGTGACGTTCCAGGGGTTGGAGTATTCGACTCCTGATGCGACGTCCATGAGGCAGTAGGCACCACCTGGGATGACTTCGGTGACGATGTAGGGTCCTTCCCAGGGTGAGGTCTCCTTCGACGAAGGACCTTGGGCGCAGCCGGCGGCTGTGGTAGTTGCGTTGGCTCTACTGATAGACCGCTGAGCAAGCTGCGGCAATGTCACGTTCCTCGTCGAGTGTGTCGACGGCATCTTCGAGTGTTGCCGATGATTCGGCTTCGCTGTAAGAGACAACCCATGGGGCCTTGTGGCGTACCTCGGTAGCTAGCACGGCTTCGGCTCCGTGCGCCATGAAGAAGGGCGTGTAGCCGGTTGAGCCGTTTGGCGTTGTCCGCAGGCTCCAGAGGACGGAGGGTAGCTCATCTGCCCAGGCTCCTGCAAGCCTTTCGAGTGGGCAAAGTAGGCTCTTCTTGATGCCATTGCCTATGAGGCCGTTGACCTTTTCTACCTGTCTGTTGGTCTGCAGGTGCGCCACGGAGGCGTATGATATGTTGATGCCGAGGTTTCCCGCAAGAGTCTCGAAATTCCTTCGAGATGAAGTTCGAGCCGTTGTCCGTTATGATGCTATGAGGCACGCCGAACCTATAGACAATGGACTCGAAAAATTTCACAACAGTTTTGCCACTTTGGTTGGTGATGGGCATGGCCTCGATCCACTTGGTGAATTTGTCGACTGCGACTAGGAGGAAGACGTGTCCCCCTGGCGAGGACTTTGGCAGTTTGACGATAATGTCGATGCCCCACTGGGCAAAGGGCTAGGCTAGCGGTATAGGCCTTAGCTCGGATCCTGGTTTGTGTGGCTTGTCCGCATACCTCTGACAAGCGTTGTACCTCTGGACGATGTCCTTGGCATCGTTCATTGCGGTTAGCCAGTAGAACCGAGCTCGTAGAGCTTTGGTGACAAGGGCTAGGCTGCCTGCGTGATGGCCACAGATGCCCTCGTGGATTTCTTGGAGGAAGATTTTTACGTCACCGATGGTGATGCACCGTTGGAGCACACCTGAAATGATGTGGTTGTGCAGCTCGCCATTGATGATGGTGAAGGCTTTTGATCGGCGAGATATGCGTCGGGCATCTGTAGGATCATCGGGCAGTTGGTTGTTTATCAGGTACCGAAGGTACGACTACATCCACATTTCTTCAACCGCCATGACTTGCATCATGCTGACCAGCTCGGCCTTTGTGTTCAGCTTTTCGGGTCCTTCCTGGCCTTCGGGTAGCACAACCCCCGAGTTCTCTGCTTCTTCGGCTGAGCCTTTTGGGAATTTCCTCTTGATAGAGGGTACGCACATTTGGTCGAGGAACACACCTGGTGGCACCCGTGCGCAGGTGGAGCCGATGTTGGCGAGATTATCCGCCTCTTCGTTGCTTTACCTGTAGACGTGCCGAAGCTCGTAGCCATCAAAGTACCCTTCGAGTGAGTTGTAGAGTGCACGGTACGCGATCATGTTGGCGGTATGGGCGTCGCACTCATTCATTGTCTGCTGCACGACGAGGTTCGATTCACCGTAGATGACTAGGTGTGTTGCGCCGCACACCTTGGACATCCTCATGCCATGGATGAGGGCCTTGTATTCGGCCTCATTATTAGAGGAGCGAAATTTCATCCAAAGGACGTACTTCATCTTGTCGCCTTGAGGGGACGTCAGTATGACGCCATCCCCGGCTCCGGCCTCGCGCTTGGAGCCACCGAAGTGCATCATCCAGGACGATGTCATGTCCGGAGTATCCGGCAGCTGGAGTTCCATCCAGTGGACGAGGAAGTCAGGTAGAAATTGAGAGTTGATGGCAGTGCGTCGCTCGTAGATTATGTCTAGAGGGGACAGTTTGATGCCCCATAAGGCTACATGCCCCATGGCTTCAGGGTTGTTCAGGATGTTCGATAGCGGGACGCCGTTTATGACCATGATCTGATGCTCCTGGAAGTAGTGGCTCAGCCGACGAGCCATCATGAATACGCCGTAGGAGAGCTTCTGGTAGTGAGGGTACCTCTGCTTTGTCGCGGTCAGTACCTCGCTGAGGTAGTTGATTGGGAGTTGGACCCCGTGGGTCTTGCTATCTTTGGGTCCCTTGATCACGAGTACGGTGTTGACTACCTGATGTGTGGTTGCGATGTATAGTAGCAAAGGCTCCCGCTCCTTCGGCGTGACTAGGATAGGTGATGTGGAGAGCAGCCACTTGAGGTCTTTGAACGCATCGTTCGCTTTGGGTGTCCACTCGAGCTTGTCCGTCTTGCGCAGCAGCTGATAAAAAGGTAGGGCCTTTTTGCCCATTCGGCTGATGAATCTACTTAGCGCCATGATCCGCCTAGCTAGCTCTTGTACGCCGGCCTTTGGGGTTCTTCGGCTTCTCCATGGCTAGTATGGCCCTGATTTTCTTCGGATTCGCCTCAATCCCCTGTTGGGAGATGAAGTAGCCGAGTAACTGGCCAGACGGGACGCCGAAGGCACACTTGTCTCGGCTTAGCTTGATTTTGTAGCGATCAAGTTTATCGAATGTCTCACGGAGATCCTCGATCAACGTCTTGGCCTCCATGTTCTTGATTACTATGTCGTCGACATAGACTTGGATGTTGCAAACGATCTAGTTTTTCAGGCATGCCTGCATGCACCTCTGGTATATGGCACCTGCGTTCTTCAGCCCGAAGGGCATGGTGTTGTAGCAGAACACTCCGAATGGCGTGATGAACGCCATTTTCTCCTGGTCTTCAACCTTCATCCGAATCTGGTTTTAGTCTGAGTAGGCATCAAGGAAGGAGAGTTTCCGCATCCTGCAGTCGAATCGATGATTTGATCGATCCGCAGTAGAGGGAAGTGGTCCATGGGACAATGCTTGTTGAGTGATGTGAATTTCACGCACATCCGCGGGATGTCCATGTCCTTTTTGGGGACCAACACGGTGTTGGCCAGCCACTCGCTCTCCTTGATTTCCCTGATGAAGTTGGCACCGAGCAGTCTGTTGAATTCGATTCCCACGGCTTTGACTCTTGGTTCGGACAGTTGTCAGATCGGCTGTTTAATTGGCTTCGCATCCGGAAACACATTGAGTGCGTGCTCTGCGAATTCCCTAGGAACTCCTAGCATCTCTGCATGACACCAAGCAAAATTTTCCTAGCGCTCACGGAGGAATTCGATGAGCACTCTTTCCTATGCGGGACTGAGGTCGTTGGCGATCAATGCCGTCTTGGAGGCGTCCGTCGGATGGACGTGCATCTTTTTCGTGTTGACCGTGGAATCAAACGACATATCGGGTGCATTTTGTCTGGTGACAGGGGGTGCCCTGTTGTCTGTCACCTCTCTGAGCCTCGTGAGCTCATCCATCATGCCAAATGACTGGGAGATTCTGTTGAAGTCTCTATCGCAGTGGTCAGACCTGGTGAAGCTTCCTTGGACGGTGATGATGCCCCTAGGTCCTGGCATCTTTAGTAGCAGGTATGCATAGTGCGGTACTGCCAAGAATCTTGCGAATGCCATGCGCCCGAGGATGGCGTGGTACTGTGATGGCGAGTCCACTACATCGAACTCTAGCCGCTCGCGCCAGAAGTTTTCGGGCTGGCCGAAGATTACGTCGAGTCGTATCTTGCCCGGGGGTATATGCCCTTCCTTGGAACTTTGCATGGAACATCGTGTCTGACTGCACCTGGCTACACAGCGGGATCCGTATCGCTGCCAGTGTGCTGGCGAGTATCAGGTTGATGCCGCTGTCACTGTCCATGAAGATGCGGCTCATATCGAATCCCCCGATCTGGGTCTCGAGCACCAGGGCAGCATGACTTGGGGGAGGGATTTGGCTAGGGTGATCCGAACGATCAAACGTGATGCAGGACTCCGAGCCGCTGAGGTACTCAGGAATGGCTTCTGGAGAGGTCACGGCCAGGCTGACTTGGCGGGTGATCTCCTTCTGCACCCTGTTGGTTGGGCGCCCCTTCTGGATCACCAGTGACCCTTTTGGTGGCTAGTACCCTCCTGCACCGTTATTTGGCGCTGGTGCGAACGACGGCTGCGGTGGTCCAACGGGTGGTGGTGGAGCTTCGTGGGAGATGGTACCCGGTGCGGGTGTGGGCCCAAACCCATGGTTTATGGTCTATCCCCTCATTTGGGTGAAGCCCTTGCTGAGCTTCTGGAACTCTCGACAGTCCTTGAGCATGTGGCTGGCCATCTTCTTACCATCTTGCTTGTTGATGTAGAAGTGGATGGTGCAGGGGCCAGAAATCTTGTCATATGCCAAAGGCTCATCATCGCGGTTGCGATGTTGCCATGCTTGTGTGGGTCATCCACCATCATGCTATTTATTGCCACGGTATCCGCTGTTGCGGTTGCCGTCATCGCGTTGATCGGCGTATCCAGCGCAACCATGTCGACTCCGTCGCGGTCGGGGTAGACGCGCGATCTTCTCTTGCTATGGCGTTCGCGCCTGCGGCCATAGTCGTCTTCGTCATCCGAATGCGCTCGATTGAAAGAAACCTCGCCATCTGCCCATCAGTTGGCAATGCCCATGAGGTGGTCGAATGTCTTGGGATGGACGCGCCCGAGCTCCTCCTTGAAATCTGGGCGCCTGGCACCATCCTTTAAGATATCGATTGCTCTTTCTTCAGAGATGTGCGCAGCAGAGTTTTTGATGTGGGACCACGGAGTATGTACGAGAGGATCGACTCGTTGGCCCATTGGGTGCAGGCCCGTAGCTCTTCGATTGAGGCTGGCCTCTTGCTGGTGCCCTTGAAGTTGCCGATGAAGCTATATGCTAGCTCTTCCCAGCTTCGGATGGAGCTAGAGGATAGGCTGCTGAGCCAGACCCTGGTCGCGCCTGTCAGCTGGAGCTGAAGGCATTGTAAGGCGGTTTTCTTGTTTCCGCCATGGAGCTTTACCGATGACAGGTGATCATCGAGCCAATCCTTTAGCTCCCGTGTGCCTTCGAACTTCGGTATGTACGAAGGGAGCTTGACATTTTTCAGCATCCGCGTTCTCTGAACGGATCTGCTGAAGCATTTGGCTCCGCACAGCTCTCCGTTGTCCTCCTCTTAGGACTCAGTTGAGCATGCACGTTTAGCACCTGCTTTTTCTATCTTGCATTGGGTGAGTTCGTTGCGAGCATCATAGTTGCTGTTGCGTCGCCATGGGCTCTTGCGGCGCTGGGGCAGGTTGTGCTCGTCCTCCCCGGATGAGGGTGTAGGGCTTCGAGTGAACTGGACCACAACTTTTTTCTTTGGCTCCGCAGGAGTTTCGTCGTGGAGCGCAGCTCCGACGAGTCCGAGGCCTGCTAGCGCGGACTTGTGCATGGTGCTCTTCGTGTCGCCCGCCGGAGGCGGATGGGACGCGAGATAGGAAGTGGCCGCCATTATCGCAGCCTGTGGCATTTTTAGCATGATGTTGCCGTGCGAGTCCATCATCATGAAGGACGCGTTGAGGGTCCAGGTGACCTCGTGCCGCGCGGAGGGGTCCATGTGCTCCGTGTGGGAGCGGTATTTGTTTGCATTGTTGCCATGCGAAGTGGAGCCGTTAGCGGCGGAGAGTGCAGCTCGACGCGTGCTGGATTCTACAGCTGCCTTCTTACGCTTGTAAGGCTCCTCCATCAGCTTCACCTGCTGGTTGTGCTCATCGATCAGGAGGAGGAGGTAGGCCATCAGTAGATCTCGGGAGGCATTCACAGGTAGGTTTATGTTGCCTACCACGACCACGGGTGCTTGGTGCCAGCCTTCCTCGTTGAGGTTGATCTAGTTGTAGCCGTGAGCGTCGCCTTCGTTGGCCCTGTTAGGCTGATCTCCCCCATTTCCTCCGTTCCCAGTTTGCGGGTTGGGAGGCATATTGGGATCCAGAACCATAGGTTCCTTCATCTGAAGGAGGACCGCACAGATCGGAGTTACAGCTGCTACTTTCATCCGAGTCGTCTGTCATCGTCGACACGTGCAACGCGCTGATGGGTAGGACCCATGAAGCAGGCCTAATGGATGGTGGTGGCACCCGCTCGGGGAGGCGGAGGGTGGCGGTCTGCCCCACCTGGAAGCAGAAGCTCCCGAACAGCATCTCAAGCCCGTCGCCGACGGACTTGAAATCCTTTAGGGTGACCGGCGAGTGCGTGGTTAAGTCGAAGGCGCCGAAGAGGAGGTGAATCCCCGTTGCTGATGAATCATAGATCGCTCCGGAAGGAACCATCACGACCGCATGATCAGCGTCCCCGTCTCCCACAGACGGCGCTAATTGACGAGATCGAACCTCGTCAGGGCGACTCCAATGGGGGATCCGGGTTGGCGTTTTTGTGGACGACGCAATGCCCAAATTCCTTCGGTGCCCTTGCGCCGCACTACTTAGCCAAGTCGGTCGTGCAGCCAAGGGTTGACTTCCGTGAGTAGCATTATAATGTACTTACGAGTGCGATTGGCAAAATACTTGGAGAGTAATCACAATTTGCGCTAGTCAGATGTATTTTATTGCATGGCTAGGGGAATACAGGTCGGAGTTCTACGTGTAGAACTTCCGTAGGAGATTTACATTCCACGGCCGCTTGACGTCGAGCTGTCCGCCGCCTCGAACATTGATGAGGTAGTAGCCTGTTGGGGATATGCTATATGGGTATCCTCATAGCATGTCTCCTATCCGGATAACCCGGGTGGTCCATAGTTGTTAGCATGGACCATGTCCTGTTAGGAGGCCCAGTTAGATGGATCCAGAAGGGAGGCCCATGCCGGATAAAGGAAGGCTACGGTGGAGTCACCAGCGTACCCGGAGCCTTGGAGTACAAGACATGCAAGACTAGTAATATACGGTGTAGGACTCTGTAACCTGTCCATCTAGGACTTTTCCCTGTAACCCTAGACCTAGAAACGATATAAGTCGGGCCTATGGGAGTCTTTAGGGCAGAGAATCTCAGACAACCTCGCACAGCGAACCTATCTCTGTAACTCGGCGTATTGCCATTATAGTGATTTATAGCAGGAGTAGGATTCCGCCACCGTTGTGGGATCTGAACCTGGGTAAGCAGTGTTACCTCGTACCCGTCAACCGTCTGCCTTCACCCACGTCTCTAAACACACACTATGAGGACCCCTCCATGGCGTACTCGTCGGCAATACCATGACAGCTGGCACCCACCGTGGGGCCAGAGGCGCTTCAGGCTCTTTAGTGGGCGAGGACCAAGCTCTTCACGGGAATCGGCGAAACCGTATCCATCGGATGCGTTCTCTTTTCCAGCAACGTTCCGATCGTCCCTCTTGATGAGTTCTGGATCCCGGCGAAGACGAACCCTACGCGGTGTTCGATCGTTCCTATCGGAGCCATCATGAATATGCCGTAGGAGAGCTTCTGGTAGTGAGGGTACCTCTCCTTTGTCGCGATCAGTACCTCGCTGAGGTAGTTGATTGGGAGTTGGACCCCGTGGGTCTTGCTATCTTTGGGTCCCTTGATCACGAGTACGGTGTTGACTACCTGATGTGTGGCTGCGATGTATAGTAGGAAAGGCTCCCACTCCTTCGGCGTGACCAGGACAGGTGATGTGGAGAGCAGCCACTTGAGGTCTTTGAACGCATCGTTCGCTTTGGGTGTCCACTCGAGCTTGTCCGTCTTGCGCAGCAGCTGATAAAAGGGTAGGGCCTTTTTGCCCATTCGGCTGATGAATCTGCTTAGCGCCATGATCTGCCCAACTAGCTGTTGTACGCCTTTGGGGTTCTCCGGCTTCTCCATGGCCAGTATGGCCTTGATTTTCTTCAGATTCGCCTCAATCCCCCGTTGGGAGATGAAGTGGCCGAGTAACTGGCCAGACGGGACGCCGAAGGCGCACTTGTCTCATCTTAGCTTGATCTTGTAGCGATCAAGGTTATCGAACGTCTCACGGAGATCCTCGATCAGCGTCTTGGCCTCCATGGTCTTGATTACTATGTCGTCGACATAGACTTGGATGTTGCAAACGATCTGGTTTTTCAGGCACGCCTGCATGCACGTCTCGTATATGGCACATGCGTTCTTCAGCCCGAAGGGCATGGTGTTGTAGCAGAACACTCCGAATGGAGTGATGAACGCCATTTTCTCCTGGTCTTCAACCTTCATCCGAATCTGGTTTTAGCCTGAGAAGGCGTCGAGGAAGGAGAGTTTTCTGCATCCTGTAGTCGAATCGATGATTTGATCGATCCCCAGTAGAGGGAAGTGGTCCTTGGGACAATGCTTGTTGAGTGATGTGAAGTTCACGCACATCCGCGGGATGTCCATGTCCTTTTTGGGGACCAACACGGTGTTGGCCAGCCACTCGCTCTCCTTGATTTCCCTGATGAAGTAGGCACCGAGAAGTCTGTTGAATTCGATTCCCACGGCTTTGACTCTTGGTTTGGATAGTTGTCAGATCGACTGTTTAATTGGCTTCGCATCCGGAAACACATTGAGTGCGTGCTCTGCGAATTCCCTAGGAACTCCTAGCATCTCTGCATGACACCAGACGAAAATTTCCCAGCGCTCACGGAAGAATTCGATGAGCACTCTTTCCTATGCGGGATTGAGGTCGTTGGCGATCAATGCCATCTTAGAGGCGTCCGTCGGATGGACCTGCATCTTTTTCGTGTTGACCGTGGAATCAAACGACATATCGGGTGCATTTTTTCTGGTGACAGGGGGTGCCCTGTTGTCTGTCACCTCTCTGAGCCTCGTGAGCTCACCAGCATGCCAAATGACTGGGAGATTCTGTTGAAGTCTCTGTCGTAGTGGTCAGACCTGGTGAAGCTTCCTTGGACGGTGATGATGCCCCTAGGTCCTGGCATCTTTAGTAGCAGGTATGCGTAGTGCGGTACTGCCAAGAATCTTGCAAATGCCATGCGCCCGAGGATGGCGTGGTACTGTGATGGCGAGTCCACTACTTTGAACTCTAGCCGCTCGCGCCAGAAGTTTTCGGGCTGGCCAAAGATTACGGCGAGTCGTATCTTGCCCGGGGGTATATGCCCTTCCTTGGAACTTTGCATGGAACATCGTGTCTGACTGCACCTGGCTACACAGCGGGATCCGCATCGCTGCCAGTGTGGTGGGGAATATCAGGTTGATGCCGCTGCCACCGTCCATGAAGATGCGGCTCATATCGAATCCCCCGATCTGGGTCTCGAGCACCAGGGCAGCATGACCTGGGGGAGGGATTTGGCGTGGGTGATCCGAACGATCAAACGTGATACAGGACTCCGAGCCGCTGAGGTACTCAGGAATGGCTTCTGGAGAGGTCACGGCCAGGCTGACTTGGCGGGTGCTCTTCTTCTGCACCCTGTTGGTTGGGCGCCCCTTCTGGATCACCAGTGACCGTTTTGGTGGCTAGTGCGAACGACGGCTGCGATGGTCCAACGGGTGGTGGTGGAGCTCCGTGGGAGATGGTACCTGGTGCGGGTGTGGGCCCAAACCCAGGGTTTATGGTCTATCGCCTCATTTGGGTGAAGCCCTTGCTGAGCTTCTGGAACTCTCGATAGTCCTTGAGCATGTGGCTGGCCATCTTCTTACCATCTTGCCTGTTGATGTAGAAGTGGATGGTGCAGGGGCCAGAAAGCTTGTCATATGCCAAAGGCTCGTCATCGCGGTTGCGATGTTGCCATGCTTGCGTGGGTCATCCACCATCATGGTATTTATTGCCACGGTATCCGCTGTTGTGGTTGCCGTCATCGCGTCGATCGGCGTATCCAGCGCAACCATGTCGACTCCGTCGCGGTCGGGGTTGACGCGGGATCTTCTCTTGCTGTTGTGTTCGTGCCTGCGGCCGTAGTCATCTTCGTCATCTGAATGTGCTCGATTGACAGAATCCTCGCCATCTGCCCATCAGTTGGCAATGCCCATGAGGTGGTCGAGTGTCTTTGGATGGACGCGCCCGAGCTCCTCCTTGAAATCTGGGCGCCTGGCACCATCCTTGAAGATATCTATTGCTCTTTCTTCAGAGATGTGCGCAACGGAGTTTTTGATGTGGGACCAGCAGAGTATGTACGAGCGGATCGAATCGTTGGCCCGTTGGGTGCATGTCAACACCCGGATTTTTAATCCCAGATGCCTGTTATGCCATACATTGCAATCCCAGGATTACCATTTTTGTGAGACATAACAGAATTGGATACCATAGTACATCATCCATTACAACCATACATAAGTTCTTACACAAATAGGGATCTCATGATCCAGTTCTTAATATGACATCAAGCAGCATAATACGTAATAATAACAGTAGCGTAGGCGAAGCTCCATCTTCGGGGTCACAGGCAATGCTGACGATGGGAGACAATCCTAGTTGTCGTAACCTTCCAGGGGTCCATCCTCCAGGTACTCCTCTTGATAGTCTAGCCATGGGAATAGCCAGGGACAAAGCCATGAGTACTCTTTAAGTACTCGCAAACTAATACTAACAAGTGAAAGGGGGTTTTGATAATAGGACACTAGGCTCTAGGGTTATTTTGAAAAATCCAGGTTTATCTCTACTATGTTTAGGAGCAACAATTGCTAGTTGAAGTTTATAACATCTAAGTTGGAACTTGTATTTCATATCACAACCCTGTTGTGGTCAAGTCAAAGTTTCAAGTCATTTCACAAGTCATTTTAAAAAGTCTGACGGGGGAACAGTATGGCCACTCCAACTGTCCATAACCGCGAACGTGGCTAGTTTGACACTCTACAGAGATTGTACACTTTCACCACAACATTCGATACATCCGTCAGGAACAAATCCTGAATTTACCATACTCAGTATGCGGATAATAAATCCTAACCTTTCAATTACACGCCCTAGTATAAGCACCTCTCCTGTGAGTTTGGCATCCCAACCATGACCAACTGTCATCTTGGGTACTGCATAGGTGGACAATCTTCACAAGGTAGCCCCAGCTCAGAACTTGGCCGTGAGGGAGCTAATACTAAGGTATATAAGTTTCCAGTCAAGCCCTACCCAATCTTCGGGTATTGTGGTTGTACGATAAAATTGGAATGGTATCGCATCTAGACAACCATTAGTTTTATAAAGGGCTAAGGCGCATGCCTCAACATTTTCATCACCAAAATCATCAAGTGTTCGGAAACACATGTCCAAAACATTTCAATAGAATGATCCATCATTCCAAGGTTTTCACAACCATTTTTCCACCAAGTATTCCCATCTAAAGTTGATCAAGTTTTATGCTTAGCACTAGCATCTACAGGTGGGGGTAAGCACTAATGAGGGGTGGTAAACTAGTGGAGTTTTAACTAAGTTCAATCTCATGCCTTAGAATGACATCAAGATTATCTAGCTTAGACCAAATTTTATGCTCTTTATGCAACCTTCACATATCTTTCTAGTATCTACCAATCACTTAAGTAAACTCCAAGTAATAGCTTTGATAAAGAAATAAAGTAGAAAGCTTGTAAATAAAACTAGGATTGGGCATCATCAAATATGTCTAACCAAGCATGCTTAGTGCATTGCATAGGTTATCTAACTTTCATAATTGCAATTGTTAGCTTGCATTGGTATAGTATCAGCTTGCCTTGTGCAGAGCAGTGGTTGAAGTTCTCCTCGGCTTCTTCTTCGTAGAATCCTCCATCCTCCTCGTATCCTTGGTCGGTACTAGCGTCTATAAATAAATACGAGGGACACAATCACCAAACAATACTTAACTACTTACAATCATCACACACAAGGGTCCTATAGATGATCTAACATCATCTCTAACATTACAAGATTAAGGCTTGGTTTAATTCCTTTTAATTTTAGAAAAGTAATTTCTACTCATTGAAAAACTACTTAAGATTTAATATTCTCCAAACCAAACATGGGATCATGTTGACACATGTCATCACCACATATTTTAGTATATGGGAATATGATTTAAAGTGGTGTCACAATTTAATAAGGTTTTTCCCTTTTATTTTAATTAGATAAAGTGACTAGAAATGCCTATGTAGCATTCTTTTATTACTTGAATATTATTTCTGTAAGTAAACCTATATATTTTTATATATTCTGAAAGGTATGGTTAAATGTGATTTTTGAGAGTTGGAATCAACTCAAAAGCTATTATGGTTTAAATTTGAAAAAGTTTGAATGTAGAAAAGCTTCTGCCTTGTTATTTTTACCATGGGTGATCTATAGATCCAAATGACTTGAATCCAACGGGCTTGGATTCAGCATTCCTAGACCTTTCTAACAAAATTAGTTTCACTCAATTTGGGGCACTAAATCGATCTGGGTTGATTTTTTAAACTGGGTACATAAGTGTGTTTGAAATTAAATGGAAAAGGTTTAATTCAAATAACTGGGCTGCGCGGGAAAGGTTAACGGGCCGGCCTGCTAAGCGTAGCGCTTCCGCGAGCTGCTTAAGTGGCTGTCCCCACTCGTCAGTGAGACAGGGGGGTGCGAAGCGGTATGGGGCGATGTGGGTTGTTCGATCTAGTTCTAATCCAATGACTGAGAGTCATCGTCGATGTTGCGCAACGCCGGCGAGACATAAACCAAGCGCGGCCAGTGGGGGTTGCTGGGGGCTCACCGGGGTGCAGGCGAGGGTCGGCGAGGCGGGCGAACGACAAAGTCAACGACGGCGAACTCAGGGGTGGTCGCGGCAGCTCCTGGGGTGGACGAAATCGATGGCGCCCTTCTTCTCCAGAGGCGGCGGGCTCTAGTGAAATTCTGACGAGGTGTTACTCGCCTTGCTCCGGGAACGGTGTGGCACGATCAGTGAGGATAGGGGAGTAGAATGGTGTGCTCAATTCGGCTGAGGGTGGCCTCTATTTATAGTCGAGCGAGGGGACCGACGAGGCGCACGGTGAGCTCGTCGGGGGCGATGGTACAGACGGCTATTGGCATGGGAGAAGGTAGGGGATGGTGCGGTGTTCCCTAGCGATGCTCAACGATACGGTGGCGAGACGTGGGGCGGTGCGGTTTGGTCTGGAACACGCGACGCTCTGTGCGGCAGAGGCGGCGTCTTCGACGGCGATCGGTGGTTGTGCGGCATGGGGCAGCAAACGGGGATGTCTGGAGGTCTCCTGGGTCCGTGGCGATCATGTATGCACGCGGCGAGGGCGGCGCGCGGTCTATGGGCTTCGGTCGAGCGAGGCACTCTGGCGCATGCTGGGCATGATTGCTGGAAAGCTAGGCGCGGTCCGTGCGTGTGGTACAGTGGTTGGCAAGGTTCGAGCGTTGGATAGGGAGTGGTGGTGGACGTTGGGCTGCCTCCCAGACATGCTGGCTAGGCTTGGTTCTCCTCCTAGCTTGCTGTCGACATGGGGGTGACATGGGTGGCTTCGGCTGTTCACCATTGATGGTATTGGAAAGCTCACAGTGAGGCTAGTGATTAGTTAAGATGGTTAGATGATCTACTAAGGCTAGTGGTGCCCAGAGAGGGAACAAGTTACGCTGAATTCACTGCTCAAAACAGTGTTTTGATTTTGTTTGATTTGTGTCTGCAATGTGTTTGATGAAATGGCCGCAAGAATTCAAGTTTTGAATTTTGAAAATATTTTTGGTGGGTGTGCTAGGTTGGTGCTGGTGAGTCTGCAGATGCTTGGGTTTTGAAAGTTGAGTTTGTTTGAGTGTTTTTTGAAAAAGTGGGATCTTCTCATACGATAAACATTCAATTTTGAATTGCCATTTAAACTATGCATTTGAAAGTTTCTGGATGATCACAAAGTGGGCCTTGATACTTTGTTATGAGTAAAATCAAGGGGTGCAAGGATCCAGAAAAGTTGCTGTTAGGTTCTGAAAGTTTGAGACAGCCAAAGTAGGCATGGGAGTTAAATTGGTCAAAATGACCATTCCTTTATTTTATTTGTTTTGATTTACTTGTCTTTGGGAAAAGTGTGGGAAATGTTTTAGATGATGTTTATTTCACCTAAGAAACATTTTACAAGCAAGGAAACACACAAACAAGGTGGTTCAAAAGAATTTCAAATTCAATGCATACTCATATGCATGCATTCATAACTTTGTTTAGAAAAGTTTTTGTTAACTCTAATTTTGATGCTTAGAGTTTGATGATCCAAGTTCAATATTTTTGGGATGTTACAGTGCAGGCCCGTAGCTCTTCGATTGAGGCTGGCCTCTTGCTGGTTCCCTTGAAGTTGCGGATGAAGCTATATGCTAGCTCTACCCAGCTTCGGATGGAGCCAGAGGATAGGCTACTGAGCAAGACCCTGGCCGCTCCTGTCAGCTAGAGCTGAAGGCATTGTAAGGCGGTGTTCTTGTTTCCACCATGGAGCTTGACCGACGACAGGTGATCATCGAGCCAATCCTTTGGCTCCTGCGTGCCGTCGAACTTCGGTATATCCGAAGGGAGCTTGACATTTTTCGGCATCCGCGTTCGCCGAACGGATCTGCTGAAGCATTTGGCTCCGCACAGCTCTCTGTTGTCCTCCTCTTCGGACTCAGTTGAGCATGCACTTTTAGCACGTTCTTTGTCTATCTTGCGTTGGGTGAGTTCGTTGCGAGCATCATAGTTGCTGCTACGTCGCCATGGGCTCTTGCGGCGCTGGGGAAGGTTGTGCTCGTCCTCCCCGGATGAGGGTGTAGGGCTCCGAGTGAACTTGACCACAGCTTTTTTTTGGCTCCGCAGGAGTTTCGTCGTGGAGCGCAGCTCCGACGAGTCCGAGGCCTGCTAGCGCGGACTTGTGCATGGCGCTCTTTGTGTTGCCCGCCAGAGGAGGATGGGACGCGAGATAGGTAGTGGCCGCCATTATCGCAACCTGTAGCATTTTCGACATGATGTTGCCATGCGAGTACATCATCATGAAGGATGTGTTGAGGGTCCAGGTGACCTCGCGCCGCGCGGCGGGGTCCATGTGCTCCGTGCGGGAGCGGTATCTGTTTGCATTGTTGTCATGCGAAGTGGATCCGTCAGTGGCGGAGAGTGCAGCTCGACGCGTGCTAGATTCCGCAGCTGCCTTCTTACGCTTTTCAAGCTCCTCCATCAGCTTCACCTGCTAGTTGTGCTCATCGATCAGGAGGAGGAGGTAGTCCATCAATAGATCTCGGGAGGCATTCACAGGTAGGATTATGTTGCCTACCACGGCCTCGGGTGCTTGGCGCCATCCTTCCTCGTTGAGGTTGATCTAGTTGTAGCCGTGAGCGTCGCCTTCGTTGGCCCTGTTAGGCTGATCTCCCCTATTTCCTCCGTTCCCAGTTTGCGGGTTGGGACGGGTATTGGGATCCGGAACCATAGGTTCCTTCATTTGAAGGAGGACCGCACAGATCGAAGTTGCAGCTGCTGCTGTCATCCGAGTCATCTGTCATCGTCGACACGTGCAACGCGCTGATGGGTGGGACCCATGAAGCAGGCCTAATGGATGGTGGTGGCACCCGCTCGGGGAGGCGGAGGGTGGCGGTCTTCCCCACCTGGAAGCAGAAGCTCCCGAACAACATCTCAAGCCCGTCGCCGACGGACTTGAAATCCTTTAGGGTGACCGGCGAGTGGGTGGTTAAGTCGAAGGCGCCGAAGAGGAGGTGAATCCCCGTTGCTGATGAATCATAGATCGCTCCGGAAGGAACCATCACAACCGCATGATCAGTGTCTCCGTCTCCCACAGACGGCGCTAATTGACGAGATCGAACCTCGTCAGGGCGACTCCAATGGGGGATCCGGGTTGGTGTTTTTATGGACGACGCAATGCCCGAATTCCTTCGGTGCCCTTGCACCGCACTACTTAGCCATGCTGGTTGCGCAGCCAAGGGTTGACTTACGTGAGTAGCATTATAATGTAGTTACGAGTGCGATTGGAAAAATACTTGGAGAGTAATCACAATTTGCGCGAGTCAGATGTATTTTATTGCATGGCTAGGGGAATACAGCTCGGAGTTCTACGTGTAGAACTTCCGTAGGAGTTTACATTCCACGGCCGCTTGACATCGAGCTGTCCGTCGCCTCGAACATTGATGAGGTAGTAGCCTATTGGGGATATGCTATATGGGTATCCTCATAGCATGTCTCCTATCCGGATAACCCGGGTAGCCCATAGTTGGTAGCATGGACCATGGCCTGCTAGGCGGCCCAGTTAGATGGATCCAGAAGGGAGGCCCATGCCGGATAAAGGAAGGCTACGGTGGAGTCACCAGCGTACCCGGAGCCTTGGAGTACAAGACATGCAAGACTAGTAATATACGGTGTAGGACTCTCTAACTTGTCCGTCTAGGACTTTTCCCTGTAACCCTAGACCTGGAAACTATATAAGTCGGGCCTATGGGAGCATTTAGGGCAGAGAATCTCAAACAACCTCGCACAACGAACCTATCTCTGTAACTCGGCGTATTGCCATTATAGTGATTTATAGCAGGAGTAGGATTCCGCCACTGTTGTGGGATCTGAAGCTGGGTAAGCGGTGCTACCTCGTACCCGTCAACCGTCCGCCTCCCCCACGTCTCTAAACACGCACTGTGAGGACCCCTCCATGGCGTACTCATCGGCAATACCGCGACAGTTGGCACCCACCATGGGGCCAGAGGCGCTTCAGGCTCTTCAGTGGGCGAGGACCAAGCTCTTCACGGGAATCGGTGAAACCTTAGCCATCGGACGCGTTCTCTTTTCCAGCAACGTTCCGATCGTCCCTCATGATGAGTTCTGGATCCTGGCGAAGACGAACCCTACGCGGTGTTCGATCGTTCCTATCAGAGACATCCACCTATTCATTAGCGAAACCGACTCGGGCACTAGTTCCCTGTGAGTCGGAGGAGCATCAAGGCCCGCACGGACCGCCTACGGGCAGGATACGTTCACGGAAGGATCAATGTCGAATCTCTCTTCGGAGTTTGCCGGCAAAGATCAGAAAAATTGAAGGCCCACCCAAACCGCCCCTGTGCTGGATATAATGGTGGAAGATTGCTGCAAGTTCGCCGGCTTTACCCGCGCGTCTCGAAAGCAGAGATCCAAGTTCGTCGGCGTGGTTACCATCTTCGATCTGGCGTGTTGCATTCAGAGAGAGGGCGAAAACCCCCGCAACTACCTGGCCAGGTGGCTCCGTATACGAGCCGATATGGCCCACTGCCCTAATGATGATACTATGTATCACTTTGTGGAAGGACTGGACCATGGCACGCTCCTCCGGCATTCTCTAAGATGGCAGCAGGCGTCGAGACGCCTTACCTTCGAAGGCATGGTGAACACCGTCAATAACTACGCGGAGGCCGAAGCGGAAGCTCAGACAGCTCTTGCGCTCATTGACGGAGCCCCTCCGATTCAGCCACCGTCACCACCGCCTCCGGCCGCCATCGCCGCAGTCGCGCCGCCACCTCCAATCATCGCCGCTGCTGTTGCACCTCCACCGCCCGTCATCGAGGAAGTCCTGGCACCCTCCGACTCTGTGATTAACGCGCTATACGCCGACTTCAATGCAGATTCAGAGGAGATAGATTTCAGTCCAGAGGAACTAGACTCCGGCATGCAGGAGATGGAGGAGGAGTACACGCGCGACTAGCAAGCCAACAACGCCATCACGCCTCAAGAGGTGTTCATCACCATTGGGACGGAGATGGATGAAGATCAACCCGGACGAGCTCCGCCTACAGCGCTAGACAAGGGGAAGGGGCCACCTGTTGCTGTCGATGATGATCGTGCAAAGGTCATGCCCCCTCCGCCTAACCCAGCGCAGCAGCCGCAGGAAATCGGCACCGGCCTGAGCAACAACAACACCACAAACTTTCCGCCTCCAGCATCTACGTCAGCTGCTTCCCAAGTTACTCCAGCTAATAGAGAGATGTAGGCAATCTCCTCGTTGAGCCACTGACCGTAGCTCATATCCGGAACGTGACCCAGCTTGACAAGAAGCGCCAGCAGCTGCTGGAGGAAGCGCAGGCCATCGCGGAGCAAGGCACTAACCTAGATCGAGATCTGGTCAACACGCAGAAATCCATAGAGAAAGCCAGAGCAATGGAGGCCAAGTATAAGACTCTGCTGCAGTAGTAGAAGGCCAAGAAAGCTCCAGCTCGCGTCAGCAACGATCCTGGTGTATGGCGAAGCCTAGGACGGGCTCCCCCAAAGCCGGCAGAAGCCAAGCCATACATTGACAGTGAAGGCAGACAGGTGATGCCCACTCCACTCCTTAACCTCGCCGTCGCCAATACCCTTCTGGAGCAGGATAGATCGCCCAAGGCAGTGGACCAGGTCTATGACCTAGTGGCCAAGGCGGTGAAGCAGCAGAAAAAGGCCACCTCTCAGAGGCTTGAGTCTAACCTAGCGTTTTGCCAGTCTAGCCAACATAAGCCGCCAAGGGACAGATCTCCTCTTGATGTCGGGTCTCAGATGGGTTCATCAGAACGAAGACGTAGGGATGCACGCAACAGGAAGGATGCTATCCCCATATCCTCCAACCACGGAGAAAAGGCCCGGCCTTGTCGCCCATCTCCCCCCGACATCGCGAAGACCCCAAGGCTCACCATCGTACAGATATGCCCCCGCCAAGGCAGAGCGGCATCGTCATCCGCGACAACATGTAGCAGACCCGTCATGACGGAGAGCACAACCAAGGGCACAAGAGCAGGTCGCGCCATGACCCTCCGCGTCCGACAAGCAATCGCCACAAGCGTGAGGCGTCGTAGGAGGGTAATAGCAAGAAGGCTAACCCACTGCCACCTCCGCATCCGTCGCCCCCTAGCAGTCAACATGGCGGAGGAGGCCCGTGTCGTTCACGTAGCCCATCCCCTGTTGACAAGAAGAAGAAAAACCCGGAGCCGTACGATGCATGTTCGTGGATCGATAAGATCCACGAGGCCCGGGAAGGACCATACCTGGGACCACGTTGCTTTGGACCTGCGATACGGTCAGCAACTTACCCCAAAGGTTTTCGGATTGACAAGACCATCAAGCCCTATGAAGGCACCACTAAGGCAGCTACATGGTTGCAGGATTACGGCAATGCGGTAGAGATTGTCGGGGGTAACCCCAACATTGCCGTCAAGTACATCCCATTGATGTTGGTGGTCACAGCCCGTCAATGGATTTATGAATTGTCGGAGAAGTCCATCTGCAATTGGTTGGACATGCAAGAAGCGTTCACCAAGAACTTCGAGGGTACATACAAAAGTCCATGCATTGTTGGCGATCTACAGCGGTGCGTGCAAGAGAAAGACGAGACATCTCGCGCCTACCTCTCCCGCTGGCTGGATATGAAGAATTCCTGCACAGGAGTCCACGCTCAGACCGCCATGGCCGCCTTCATCGATGGGTTGGAAAGGGGCACGTTGCTCCGACATAAGCTGAAGCACTTGCAGGACAATCACCAGCTTGGCTTGAATAGATGATTCAGTTGGCTAGTGAGTTCGCAGCTGCCGACGGCGACTCTCGCGGCTCTCTGCCGGCAACGGCCGTTCCAACTCAAGCTCGGAGGAACAACATCACAAAGCGGAAAACCGCTCCAGAAGAAAATCAAACTATCGATATGGTCGCCATGACCTTTGCAAGACGAGGTGATGGTGGACAACATGGCCAAGGACGGGGAGCTGGTCGTGGGCAGCAGCGAGGAAGTGAAACTACCTCGGCACCGCTCCGTTTTCCCCAAACCTAAGAAGAGTACCGCGATATGCCGTTCCTCATACACCTCGATGTCAACGGCAAGGCCACCCATACCAATCGACACTGCAAGTTCGTCAACGACCTCAAGGAAGACCCGGAGTCCGGCTACAAGCAAAGTCGGAAGAACAGACCGCGAGGCAAGGGCAAGGTGAAGAAGAAGGAGGAGGAGTCCAAGGATTCAAGTGACATGGACGAGGATGTTGACCCCAAGCACGCCGCCAAGAGCGACAACAAAGGCAAGAACCCCTTCGTGAAGAAGGCGCCAGTCTACCACACTTTCCTTGGCACCCCCACCGTCCGACAACATAAGACCTCTATGAGGATACTGATGGCCACTCTACCCCCAGCTCCCTAGTACCTGCGTTGGTCGGAGGTTCCAATTACTTGGGACAAGAAGGATCACCCAGACCTCATCCCTACGGAGAACCAATAGGCCATGGTCATCAACCCCTTGATTGACGGCGTGGAGTTCACCAAGTGTATGGTGGATAGTTGAACCAGCATCAACATCATTTACCTAGATACACTACAGAAGATGAACTTGACGGAGGCAAACCTAAGGCGTACCAACACCATCTTCCACGGCGTAGTTCCTGTTCGGGAGGCTCGGTCGTGCATCACACTTCAGGTTGCCTTTGGTGATGTTAATAATTACCGCCAAGAGCGCATGACCATTGAGGTGGTCCCCTTCAAGAGCGTGTACCACGTCATATTCGTCCGAGACATATTCCACACCTTCATGGCCAAGCCATGCTTCGTCTACAACAAACTCAAGATACCCAGACCAAACGGTGTCATCACCGTATCCGGAAGATTTACCAAGGCAAGGGACTGCGAGATTAATGAAGTAGCCTTCACGGAAGTTGTCCTCTACAGCGAAGAATTCAAAGAGATCCAGAGCAAGGTCGATGACTCAGAGATGCTTGCGTTGAAGAAACAGATTTCTGACTCCGCTCCTGCATTCAAGGCCGCCATCGAGACCAATCCGGTGGAACTTGTGGTAGGAGATGCCTCCAAGACCACCACCATTGGGACGAACCTGGATCCCAAAAAGGAAAGCGCGCTTGTCGAGTTCCTCCGTGAGAACAGGGACATCTTTGCCTGCCAACCTGCCGACATGAAAGGTGTACCTAGGGAACTTGCCGAGCACAACTTAAACATTGATCCAAAATGAAAACCAGTGAAGCAACCTCTACGACGCTTTGGAGATGAGAAGAGACGCGCCATAGGCAAAGAGATAGCTAGGTTACTTAAGGCTAGTTTTATCCGAGAAGTCCTTCACACCCAATGGGTGGCCAATCCTGTACTTGTCCCCAAAAAGGGAACCAAAGAATTAAGAATGTGTGTTGATTACACCGGCTTGAACAAGGCATGCCCCAAAGATCCGTTTGATTTGCCTCGCATTGACCAAGTCATTGACTTGACCGCTGGCTCGGAACTTTTGTGTTTTCTTGACGCATACTCAGGATACCACCAGATCAAGATGAGGAAGTTGGACCAATTGGCCACTTCGTTCACTACCCCATACGGCACACTTTGCTATGTTACGATGCCCTTTGGGCTGAAAAACGCAGGTGGTACGTACCAGCGGACAATGCAATGTTGCCTTCACGACCAAATTGGTCGGAACGTGGATGAATTTGCTGTACAAGTTGCTGAAGAAGGCGGACAAATTCACGTGGACGAACGGAGCAGATGCATCATTGAAGCAGCTCAAGGAGATTCTTTCCTCAGCACCTATCCTTGCAGCACCCAAGCCTGGAGAGCCCATGTTAATTTACATGGCGGCAACCAACCGGGGAATCAGCATCGTCATCGTGGTAGAGAGGAAGGAACCAAGCTATGAGCACGGAGTTCAACGACCAGTTTACTATGTGAGCGAGGTCTTGACGGAGTCCAAGCAGCGTTACCCGCACTACCAGAAGATAGCTTATGGAGTATTCCTTGCTTCTCGGAAGCTGAGGCATTACTTTCAGGAGCACCCAATCACAGTGGTGAGCAAGACTCCACTGTCCGACATTATCAACAACAGCGACGCTACGGGAAGGGTCGCGAAGTGGGGCACTAAACTTGCCGCCTTCGATATCACCTACAAGAGACGCGACGCTATCAAGTCACAAGCCTTGGCGGACTTTATCGCAGATTGGACAGAGATGCCAGATGCTACTCCGTTGCTGGAACCAGAGTACTAGGTGATGCACTTTGACGGATCAAAGCTGCTCAACGGCTCGGGGGCTGGTGTATTGCTATAGTCACCAATTGGCGACAAGCTACACTACGTTCTACAAATCCACTTCGAGCCTACGAACAACATGGCGGAGTATAAAACACTCATTCACGGATTACGCGTAGCCAAGGATATTGGCATCAAGCGCATAGTTTGCTATGGAGATTCTGACTTGGTTGCCCAGCAGGTGGTTGGCACCTGGAATGCGCGGAACCCTATGATGGTGGCATATCGAGACAAAGTGGACGAGATAGCCAAGAGCTTCTTGGGCTAAGAAGTCAAGTATGTACCTAGGGAGCAAAACGAGGCAGCTGATCTGCTATCTAAGCTTGGATCAGGGCGCAAACGAAATCCGCCAGGAGTTTTCCTATAGCATCTACGAACACCATCCGTGAAGGGAGACGACATCGATAACCGGGATAGAGCTGACTCTTTCGTCCACATGGTGGCAAAGGTTCCACTGGCTTGGAAAAAACCGTTCATGGAATATCTCGAACACGGAACTTTGCTGACGACGAGGTCGAAAGAAGGCAAATAGTATGACGAGCAAAGGTTTATACCATAATCAATGGACAACTCTACAAAAGGAGCACTACTGGTGTATACCTAAAGTGTGTTTCCCAGCTAGAAGGTATTTAAATCCTACGCGAAATCCATCTCGGAGATTGCGGGCATCACGCCGCTCCTCGATCGTTGGTCGCGAAAGCCTTTCGGCAAGGATTCTGCTGGCTGACCGCGAAGGAGGACGCCGACAAGTTGGTTGAGACATGCATGGGATGCCAGTATTATGCCCGACAACCACATGGTCCTGCTGAAGAATTGCGAACAATACCAATAACTTGGCCATTTGCAGTCTTGGGGCTAGACATGGTGGGACCGTTACAAATGGCACCATGTGGGTTTACACATCTGCTAGTAGCAGTTGATAAATTCACTAAATGGATAGAAGCTAAACCCATTAGAAAGCTTGATGGGGCAACTGCCCTCAGGTTTGTCCGGAATCTAGTGGTGAGATTTGGTCTCCCACATAGCATTATCACCAACAACGGTAGCAACTTGTCACTCGGAGAAGTGGAGGCATATTGTTGGGAGAAGGGCATCCGACTTGACCTTGCATCTATGGCACACCCACAATCCAATGGTCAGGTTGACCGAGCCAATGGATTAATTCTGCAGGGAATCAAGCCACGTCTTAAGGCACCTATACATAGAGCAGCTGGAGCCTGGGCGGAAGAATTGCCATCTGTGCTGTGGAGTTTACGAACTACACCCAACAGATCCACCGGCTACACCCCTTACTTCATGGTATATGGAGCAGAAGCCATCCTACCTTCTGACATACTTCACGATGCACCAAGAGTCGCCGCCTACAGCGAAGATGACGCTGAAGAATCCAGACGCCTAGATGTAGACCTTCTCGAGGAGGAGCGTGTTTTGGCATGCCAAAGATCCGCCATCTACCAGCAGAAGCTACACAGCTACCATAGTCGCCGCGTTCGGAATCGCTCGTTTAAAGAGGGGGATTTGGTGCTCTGACTTAAGCAGAAGAAGTCACACAAATTATCCCCTCCATGGGAAGGACCATTCATCATAAGAAAGGCGCTACTCAATGGGTCGTACTACCTTGTTGACAATCGTGAACTGAAGAATAGATCCCACAAGGATCATAAGCATAAGCGACGTGACCCCGATGATGACTACCCAGAGCTTGATCGGCCATGGAACATAGCACAAGTATGTCCTTTTTACACTTAGCATTTTTTATTCTAATTGTGTACCTCTTATATGATTAATGAAATAAAGCTCTCTGGTTCACTCATACTTCTAAGTCTTTTACCTCCTTTAGTGTTCATTTTTGGATCATATAAAACCTTTATGCACAAGTTTTGCGATTGAACTTGTGAAAATTCCTCCTACGGGCGTTAGCTTAAGTTTTCTGGTCTACATGTTCTTTATTTTTTTAATGTGGATTCTGGAGTAGTGACTTTTGGCACTTATTATCGGCGATTTTGTTCTTAGGTTATTGACAGTGCCATTGGGCATCATCACCTAAGCGCATGGTTCCAACAACGAGTCTTCCGACTCATGAAAAGTCAAGCATAAGAACCAAAGTAATGGATAAGCCAACACTTGCTTAAAAAATATATACATGATGGAACTAGTTCTTAAGTAGCAGGACATACATCATTGTTTTCCGCCTTAAGTTAATACATAGTTTTTTCCGCATACGCATCAAAGATGAAACAAATATTACAAGTTGTTTTTCATTCCTTTGGCACATGCGACTTGGAAGAAGCGTCATCGGCAGCAGGAGAGTCACCCTCGAAGTCGGCAGTGTGAAGAAACTCGGAGGAGCTTTGGTTGCCGCCATCGATGGTATTGATTGGCATGAAGACATTGACGTCGACTAACTCGGCAAATCTGGTGTCATAACTCGCGAGTGGTGACAATATGGACTCATGGTTTATCTCCTTTCCATCTTCATCTACGTCGGGAATGCCGGAGGTTACCGTGCCGACGTCGGCATCCTCGTAATGTGCCTTAACCATGGACAGCGCCATCCTTGCACCGGCCCGTGCACATGAAGCTTCCAGCTTGTGATACGCTCGGGGGCTCGGCGCAGGATCTCCGAGAACTTTGCCACAGAGTCCGATGCCTTGATGTTGATCTGGAGGGGCTTGGAAATCTCTTTGGCCTGCGTGATGGTGGTGTTGATGAAGTTGCCGGCAAGAACCATAAATTTATTTGCTGGAGGAGGCGACCGGGTTAAACCCATAGGAGCTACAAATTCCGACAAGGAGCACATGAGTTCAAAAATTCAAAGTATTCAGCTTATAGAAATCCAAGACGGAGAATAACTTACTAAAGATGCTGGCCTCAGCTTGCTAGAGAGTATCCTCCATGGAGTCCCGTTCTTGTTGGAGGAGTTTGTACGCTTCATGATGGCGTTGATTTTTCTAATCAGCAGCTCTCTTCTGCTCTTTCAAGATAGCGATTTCCTCCTTCAAGCGGTTCATCTCCTTGGTGGCGGAGTCCTGCAATGCTTTCATTGATTCCTCATGCATCTTCAGCATGTCCTTCCTCTCCTGCTTAAGGATCTTGTTCTTGCTATCTAGCTCTTGAATGTGCTTGGATTGATCGACAATATCCTTAGCCTTGGCAATGGTTTCTGCAAGCCGGAGAAAGCAAAGTACATAGTGAGTACTCGGAGAATACACAAGTTTAAGTCAGAATATGAAAAAGAAAGGAAAAAAGACGCTTGCTCTTGATGATTTGTTCCTTCAAGAAGGCAGTTTTACCCTTTTCGGCTTCCATGTCGGCGCGCATCTTCTGATACTTGTCGTTGGTCATGCCCCTCCGAGCATTCTCGTTCTGTGGAAAAAAGAAAAGTTAAACGTTGTTTGGTCTACTTGGAGCATCTAGCCGGAAAATTTCCACCTGGACGTTCGGGGGCTACAGCGAGAGTTTATAACTTAGCAATATGCTTAGTCTTTCTTTAAGCATTTAGTCGGAACTAATTCAGTTTTCGATTAGAAGCTTGGGGGCTACAGTATAAAGTTTTTAACTCGGATGTATGCTTAGCTTTTCTTTAAGCATCTAGTCAGAACTAATTCAGTTACAACTAGAGGCTTGGGGGCTACAGTATTGAAATTTATAAACACTGCGTATGCTACTCTTAAAGCATCTAGTCGGAATATTTCATTCTACCAATATGCTTGGGGGCTACAGTGAGAATTTTTCTAGCTTAGTCACTCTTAGAGCATCTAGATGCAAAGACCTATGGTTTTCCGTCTACATCCTCGGGGGCTACAGTGGGATATTCATATGACAAGCAAAAGGCAAGTAAAACTTACAAGTGCAATGATCTTGAGGTTGGTAGCACTCTCAGCCAGCAGCTTGCCGAAGGATACACTGTTTCCTTGCAAGATCTCTGCTTGTAGGAGAAGCTCCTCTAGACCGCACGTCGGAGATGTCGGCGCCGCACCAGGAACTAGAGCAGTGCTACCCAGTGTAAGTATCGGATAGACTATCTTCGGATACTCTATGGTTTTCTTGGGTGCGGGGGCGCCGCCTTCGGTAGAAGTGCCACCTTCTACCACCGCCTTACCGCAACCGATGGCATCCTTAGCCGGAGCTTCAGCCATTTGGTGTGCGGCATTCTCGTGCGTCGCCTGTTTACCGACAACAGCTAGCTCGGAAGAGGCACCTGAGTCCACTTCCATGGTAGAAGGGCCAGCGGCTTCCTTGGTTTGAGAGCTTGCCGGAGCAGACGAGGGCTTGACAGTGGGAGTGACAGGGGCGATGGCGGGAGACGCGTCGCGATGCAGCATGTCCTTGATGGTTCTAGAAGCCCCCAATGTTTTGGAGGTCTTCTTCAAGCTGGTCGTGGCTTTCTTCCTAAAACGTGCAAAATGCATAAGTACAGGAATAAGACAGATAAATACACAATGTCGGAGAGAAATAAGCTTACATAAGAGGGGGTGCTTTGGCAAAGGGGATCCTTGTAGTCTTTCTTTTCTCCGCCTCCAGGGCGGCGGTAGTCTTTTTGGAGGTTCCACCCTCCTTCTTCTTCTTCTTGCCTGCGTCACCAGCATCAGAGGTGGATCTCTTGCGCTTTCACGACAACAAGAAATCGTCATCATACACGACCGTGACTTCCTTCATCTTTGGATCATAGATTTGGACAGCCATGCTATCCTCCTCTAGATCGCTAAGCTGTTAAGTGATAAGTCACCGTGTTAGATGAGATGGAAGTAGCTAGACGGAAGAACTGGAGTATATGGCATACACGGAAAATAAGAAGTTACCTTTGGGCACTTGCTCTCTACGAACATGTCGTAGGTGATGGTGAAGCCACGCTTCTTGTCCTTCACCTTTACGATGCCCTTGAGGCGAAGCTTGATGGAGTCGCTCGAGAAGTTGTCCATGGAGATGCGGAGGCTATCCCTTCTATCGTTGGCATACTCGTGCATCAGCTTCGAGCGGTGCTGCAGAGGCTGGATTCGCCTGATGAACCAACACATGGCTAGGTCAAAGCCGGTCAAACCCGTATCTACGAACCACTCTATCCGCCTTATAGCGCGGGAAGCATCAATGTCGGAGGGAAGGGAGGCCTGGGATCTCCATGTCGAAGTTTCGGCGGCGGCTCCATCGACGAAGTCCGAGTACGTTACTTATCGGCCGGCCAGAGGGATATCTGGGCCGTAGAAGTAAGTATGATGCCAGTTCTTGCAGGACTCGTGGCCAACGATGTCGAGGAAGCGCCGGCCAGGTCGAATCTTAAAGCTAATAGTGCCACAATTTCTAAGTTCATCCTTGCTGGCTTCGGCTTCGCGCTTGACGGTGAAGAAATATATAAAGAGGTCTAGCCTAGGCTTAATCCCTAAGTAACCCTTGAAAAACGCCGCGTAATTTCTAAGCGCAAGGATACTATTGGGAGAAAGGATTTGGGGCTGGACCCGGTAATGGTTCAAGACGGCATGGAAGAAGTTAGAGATGGGCGGGGAGACGCCGCGTACCATCTGTGCTTTGAGGTACACCTTTTCTCCGGCTTGGGGAGAAGGTGTGAACTCGCCGGCCGGCGCCGCCCACCAGGCGAGCCCCTCCATCGCAGGGAGGTAGCCTTCGACAATCAACTCCTTGATGTCGCGGTCCGTGATATCCAAACCGCGTCAGTCGCCTTTGTGGGAGTCGTTTTCTTCCTCCAGCAGCTCTAACGCCGCTGGATTATGGTTGCCATCGGTGATCTCGACCACCGCAGAGACGGGAATGACCAGGCCCTCTGGAGGCACAACGATGGAGCTCGCTGGCCTGGCCGCAGCTTCGCCCGCCGCTGCTATCGAGGGAGAAGAACTGCTGCTGGCCATTGCGAGTGTTTGGAGGTGACTGGCGAGATTGGGAGTTAGGGTTTTTCGCAAGTTGCGCGGAGAGCTCGAGGGGGCGCTCGCTGGAGTAAGAAGATGATGCGAGGAGAGAATGAGGTGAAAAGTAAATTTTCCACCGCAAATACTATTTATGATCTCAAGCATCAAGATTCGTGCATCTTGATCGGATGGTTGCCGCGTAGATGACGTGTGTGCGGACTGGGTAGAAATTTCACCATGTCCCAACCGCCGCCGCCAACGGTTCGTATCGCTCGCGCGGGAAAAGTGGAAATGATTGCGTTCTCTACATGTGTGAGTTACGATGCGTTGCTGACCTACGTCTACGTTGCCCTAGATGACATAGGAAGATGAACCATCACATCAGAAGATTCCGGCATGGACGGATCCAGTCCGGCTACGGAAGAGTACGATGGAAGATTCGGCAATTCTTCGACTTACGATTTGAAGACGGAGAAGACCTTGCAGGGTTCTTTGGGAGGACTACAAGATATTGCTTGACGATTTGCCGACATCCATCTAGACGGAGCATTCCACGTGAAGAGGCAAGACGGCGCAAGATCTCGGAGTTCTCCGGGGGCTACTGTTGGGGTTATGCTATATGGGTATCCTCATAACATGTCTCCTATCTGGATAACCCGGGTGGCCCACAGTTGGTAGCATGGCCCCTGGCCTGCTGGGCGGCCCAATTAGATGGATCCAGAAGGGAGGCCCATGACGGATAAAGGAAGGCTACGGTGGAGTCACCAGCGTACCCGGAGCCTTGGAGTACAAGACATGCAAGACTAGTAATATACGGTGTAGGACTCTGTAACCTGTCCGGCTAGGACTTTTCCCTGTAACCCTAGACCTGGCGACTATATAAGTCGGGCCTATGGGAGCCTTTAGGGTAGAGAATCTCAGACAACCTTGCACAGCGAACCTATCTCTGTAATTCGGCGTATTTCCATTATAGTGATTTATAGTAGGACTAGGATTCTGCCACCGTTGTGTGATCTGAACCTGGGTAAGCTGTGTTACCTCATACCCGTCAACCGTCCGCCTTCCCCCACGTCTCTAAACATGCACTGTGAGGACCCCTCCAAGGCGAACTCATCGACAATACCACGACACAGCCGTCATTCCTGAGGACTCGCCCTATGGCCAATGGTCCCTCCCATGGGGGAGAGATCTTGTGCATGTCCTTGTTGTCCTGGATCAGTCACAGGACCAGGTCACCCTCCTGGAAGGTGCGAGTCCAAACTCCGCGGCTGTGATAGCAGTGGATCCCCTACTGATAGATGGTCGTGCGGCGGCGGGCTAGGTCGCGTGGTTCGTCGAGCTGGTCGACCCCATCTTGGCGTCCGAGCTTATTGTCAGCCTACATGTAGGTGACGACCCGGGGCGAGTCATGCTCCAGGTCAGTCGGCATGACGGCTTTGGCGCCGTATACCATGAATAAGGGCGTGAACACTTTCGATCGGTTGATGGAGGTGCGGATGCCTCGTATGAAGGATGGGAGCTCTTCGACCCAGCATCCCGGAGTTCTCTCGAGGGGAACTTGCAGTCGCGGCTTGAGGCCGTGGAGGATGCTTTGGTTGGCTCGTTCCGCCTAGCCATTGACTCCGGGTGCGCGACTGAGGCGAGGTCGAGCCGTCTGTTGTGCTCCTCGCAGAATTTGTCCATGGCACCCTTGGCGAAGTTGGTGCTGTTTTCGGTGATGATGCTATGCGGGAATCCGTAGCGGTAGATGAGCTCGCAGAGGAATTTGGCCGCGATCTTCCCGTCGCACTTTCGGACTGGCTTGGCTTCGACCCACTTGGTGAATTTGTCAACTGCGACTAGGAGGTGGGTGTAGCCAGAGGCGGCCTTCTTCAAGGGGCCTACCATTTCCATGGCCCATACGGTGAACGGCCAGGTGATGGGGATCGTCTTGAGCGCCAAACTGGGGATATGCGTATGGTTGGCGTACTTCTTGCACCCGACACAACATTGGACGATGTCGACAGCGTCGGTGTTTGCGGTGAGCCAGTAGAAGCCATGTCGCATGGCCTTGGCGACCAAAGAGCGGGCGCCAGCATGATGGCAGCAGTCACCAGCGTGGATGTCTTGGAGGATCTTGCGTCCTTCCCTAGGTTGCACGCAGTGTTGGAACACGCCTGTAGGATTTGCAGCGGTGCATGATCATGCGGGCTTCCGTCTCGTCCGCTGGCAGGGTCCCGCTCTCGAGGTAGGCGAGGTATGGCGCGATCCAATTGCTTGGTTCTGCGACCATGGCGACTAGGGCGGGCTCTAATTGTAGCGGGATCCTGAGGTCGGTCTCCTTTGGAGGAGAGACGGAGGTCTTGTGGATTGTGTCGAGGAAGACGATCGCGGGTGGGGTTTGCCAAGCCGATCCGATGCGCGACAGGGCGTCGGCCTCCTCATTCTTGCGCCTATCGATCCACTCGACGGAGAAGCCGGCGAAGTGCCCCCCTAGCTGGTCCACTGCTTGGCGGTATGCCACCTTAGTGGGGGAGACGGCGTCGCAGGTACCGGCCACTTGCGTGGCGACGAGGTCGGAGTCCCCGTAGCACCGCAGGCGATTGACGTTCATCTCCTTGGCGTCTTACATGCCGTGAAGGAGGGCCTCGTACTTGGCTATGTTGTTGGTGCAGGGGGTGAAGTCGAGGTACAACACATAGTGGAGCTTGTCGCCCTTGGGCGAGGTGAGTATGATTCCTGCCCCTGTGTTGTCCATGTTCTTGGATCCGTCGAAGTGGAGCGACCAGTAGTGGAGGTATGGAAGCTTCTCTCGCTGCTGTGCCTCTTCCTAGTCGGCGAGGAAATCATCTAGAGCCTGCGACTTGATTGACTTGCACGGCTCGTACTTTGTGTTGTGGATGCCGATTTCGATGGCAAACTTCACGACCCGCCTAGTCACCTCGCGGTTGCGAATGAGACGACCGTGATTGGGTGCTCCTAGAAGTAGTGCTGTAACCGTCGCTAGGCTTGTAAGACCACGTACACCAGTTTCTGGTATTGCGGGTAGTGTTGTCATGATTACTTCACTGATGTAGTAGACCAAGCGTTGTACGGGGTGCTCCTTGCCCTCCTCTGGTCGCTTGACGACCATGACGGCGCCGACGAATCGCTCGAATGCTGTGACGTAGATGAGCATCGGATCCTTGTCGACGGCGTGGCGAGTAGGGGTGTAGCGAGTAGCACTTCTTTGAGTGTGTTGAGCGCGTCGTCCGCCTCCTTGTCCCATTGGAACGTGGGGTTCTTGTGCATCAGGCGATGGAGAGGCATTGCCTTCTCGCCTAGCCTGGGGATGAAGCGACTGAGAGCCGCGACTCGCTTGACCAGCTTCTAGACGTCGCAGAGGCACTCGGGTTTTCCGAGCCGTGCGATTGTGTTGATCTTGGTGGGGTTCACCTCGATGCCTCGCTTGGAGCTGTCCAGTGGGTACGCCGAAGGTGCACTTCCCTGGGTTGAGCTTGATCTTGTACCTCCACAGATTTGCAGAAGTCTCGGCCAGGTCGGCGAGTAGGTCGCTCTGGCGATTGGACTTGACCATCACATCGTCGATGTAGACGTGGATGTTGCGGCCAATTTGGCTCGCGAGGCACTCCTGCATGCACTGCTGGTAGGTCGCGTCGGCATTCTTGAGGCCGAACATCATGGCGGTGTAGCAGTAGGCGCCGAATGGCGTGATGAACACCGTATTATCATCATCCTCGACCTCCATCTTGATCTGGTTATACCCAGAGTACGCATCGAGGAAGCAAAGCGACTCTAAGCTCGCAGTGGAATGGATGATATGATTTATGCACAGGAGGACGAACTGCTCCTTTGGGCAGGCGCTGTTGAGATTGGTGTTCTCGATACACATCCTCCAGGTCTCGTTCTTCTTCATGACCAGGACTGGGTTTGCCAGCCACTTGGAGTACTTGATTGGTCGGATGAAGCCTGCAGCGAGTAGACGTTGCACTTCTTCGGTGATTGCTCGACGGCGCTCTTCATTGAAGGGCCATAGCGACAGCTTGACAGGTCGTTCTTTGCGGTCCGCATTGAGTTTGAGCTCGGTGAGTTCCCTCGGGACACCTGGCATGTCAGATGTCTTCCATGCGAAGATGTCGCGATTCTTACAGAGGAAATCGACGAGCGCTCTTTCCTATGCGGGGCTCATTCCCGCCCTGATGGTGACCGTCTGGCTAGAGTCTCCTGGGACCAGCTCGACGGTGCGGGTGTGCGTGGTGGGCTCGAAGGCGGTTGACCCGGCGTTCTCCGCTTTGGGCTTCTTCAGGATTGTGGGTCGTATTTGTCGACCCCACTCGCGTACCTAGCGAGCTCCTCTGCGTGGTTGGCTTCTGAGGCAATGACCGCGTCAGCGAGCTGTGCGCCTTTTTCCTCGCACTCGATGGCCATGTCGGGGTCGCCGTGGATGGTGATTATGCCGCATGGTCATGGGAGCTTCATCATGTTGTACGCATAATGTGGTGCCGCCCTCAACTTAGAGAATGCTTGTCGCCCCAAGACACAGTGATAGGGGCTATTGAAGTTCACCAGCTCGAAGATGATCTTCTCGGTGCGGAAGTTGGCTGGTGTGCCAAAGGTGACTGGCAGCTTCACCTTGCCGATCGGGTATGCCTTCCGACCATGGACGATGTCGTGGAAGGTGGTGAGGGTCGAATCTATCATGGACTGCGGCAGCCGCAGTCACCTGAATGTGTCCAGGTAGAGAATATTGATGGAGCTCCCGCTATTCATTAGCGTCTTGGGGAGCCAGTAGTCGCCCACTTTGGGCTTTACTACGAGGGCGAATGGACTAGGGTACTCAATCCATGGCGAGTGGTCCTCACGGATGCATGTGATGCGCTGCTCGGACCAGTTGAGGAAGCGAGGGACGTCGACCTGGGACACTGCGTTGATGGCGACAGCGCGGGAGAGGACCTTCTTCTTGCGCTTGGTGCCGAGCCAGGTGAAGGTGTGTAGCGTGTCGACGTCATTGCCGAATGCCCGGCCATTTGGCGGGTTGTTGTTGGGGTCCTCCCTTGCTCGCTGTTCCTTCTCTATATCCTTCAGAGAGTGGCTGTCGGCGGTTGTGTGTGTCGCGGGCTTCCCCTCCCTACTGTGGAACACACAGGTTTGTTGAGGAGAGCTTCAGGGTCAAGTTCGGCCTCGCTCGGTAGTTTCCGTTGTCGCGGTGCTGTCCTCCATCGCGCGGAAGCTCTTGGGGTCGCGTGGCGCGTAGCCGGCATTGGCAACAAAGTAGACTCACCCGTCACCGTGATGCTTGCCGTGCGGCTCGCGCTGCCTGCCGTTGTCGTGGCCGCATGGGCGGCGATTCCCACCCGACTCATCGTCAGTTTCCTGGTTTGGATCTACCTCCGCGTATCGTTTGGCAATCTCGAGAAGGTCGGGGATGTTGTCGAGCATCTTGTACACTCTCTTGATCTTGGAGACCATTGGCTAATATCGGCATGAGTTCTTGAAGTAGTGGATCGCCGTGTCCGGGTGGATGCCGGCGGCTTTGATCTATAGGTCGAATCGCGGGGTCCCTGGGCGCATCTCTCCAGCTCCTTGATGGTGGTGACGCGGGTGTAGGAGCCCTCGAAGTGCTTGACGAAGGCCTCGCACATGTCCTCCCAGGAGTCGATGCTGTCTAGGGGGAGGGTGTTGATCCACTGCCGAGTCGCTCCCTCCATCACCAGGGGGAGGTAGCAAGAGGCGAGGAGGTCGGTGTGGCCGTTGATTCCCATCGCCATGAGGTATGTGTCCAGCCACACAGCTGAATCATACGTGGGATCGTACTTCTCGGTTTCCTTCGGCGCTTTGAAGTTCGCCGGGTATTTCTCGCCTCGGATCATTGGTCCGAAGCACTAGGGGCCGACTCGACTGAGGGATCATCTTGGCTCGCCGTCATTGCGGTTGGTGAGGGTCTGCCTCAAGTCGTTTGGCTGGCGTGCGTGACAGGTTTGATTGTTGATGATGTGGGTCTGCGCGTCGATCGACTGCCTGTTCGTGGCGGCCATGTTGTTCAGCGGTCACGGGTCATTGGTGGAGAGAGCTGGGTGCGCGACCCGTGGTTGGTGCTGTAGGGGCTCGTGTGGCGGGCAGTTGAGTTTGTTCGCCATCGATGGGCGGTCGCTCGAGGCCACCCTGCTTCCAAAGGAGCGGGATTACATCCGCCCTCGCGAGTCGGCTCTCGCGACTTGCTGCTCGACAGCTTTGGCGAGTAGAGCCTAGGCGTATTTGATTTGCAGCGCACCTTTCCCTGTGACGTTGAGGTTGGCGACTACTGCCTGCCCCGCAATGACGTTGTCCATCGAGGTGGAGTACAGCGGGAGGTCGTTCGCATCCCGCTCTTGTGGAGATAGGGACTCTCGGCTAGTTGGGAGGGGGCGCGACCGAGTGGCGGTGGTGGAGCTCCGCTTGCTAGCGCTCCTGGTGGCGGGAGCGCGCTGAAGCCTGGCGGTGCGTTCTCACAGATCACGCGCTCGGCCATGCGAGCGGGATCGTTGTCTTCGTCAAAGTTCGGGGCATGGCCCTGAACGGTAGGGTTCAGGCGCGTCCTGTGTGGCGCTGGTGGTAGAGCGATAGCTCTTGCGCCGTTGCCTGTTCGAGGCGAAATTTTTTGTGCACGGCTTGCTCTTTGCGTACCGCCTCTTCCAGGTGCTGGCGGGCTTCCTCGACCTCCATTGCTGTCGCGGTAGGCGGGATCAGAGTGGAGAATGGGTCTGGCAGGGCACTCGTGCCGCTCGCCATGTAGGTCGCGACGAAGGGACCGGATCCGGCGTGGAGGTCACCGGAATTCTTTGACCCAGAGTCAGAGTCAAAGATCCTGAGGATGGACAAATCCTCAAAATTTCCAACGTTGGAGACTCTCGTGATGGAGCCTTCTGGTGACGAGGCGATGATGGATCCAGCGACCGACACTACAAGAAATGTGTTGACTTGTGACCTTCTCATAGTGACAGGGAATGAAATCGTCATATATCTACGACGATTTCGCACAAGATGGTCGTAAGCTATTTGGGAGGGTCAAAACCTTATTAAATTACGACGATTATGGTTCAAAATGTCGTAATTTTAATAGACAAAATCGTCATAATGTGCTTGATACACCCTAGAACCTTATGTATAGCGGATTATGACCAAATTATATCGTCGTAGTGTCTAAAATAGAAAAGGTTTAAATGACTGGTCTGCCACCTCATCATTTCTGCCTACATGTCACTTTTATGTGTCAATTTTTGGCTATGTGACAATCCACGTGTCTGCTTTAGAGCGTTGCCAATTAAGCAGGAAAAAAAGGAGGTGCGGGGATCGAACCCGCGACTATTTCTCTATCCCACTGAGGAGGACCAGAACCACTGAGCCACGATGGCATTTTTGCTTTCATCCCACGCTACAAATTTATGAATATGGCCATGTTCAGTTGAGCATTGTCAATTAATAGAGAAAAAAGGGGTGGAACGGGTGTTCGAACCCGCAACCTCCAGCTAGGTCCGATGGTGGTTGACCACGAGTCCACTAGTCAGTTTGTGTCAAGGAATTGAGCTCGCCCTGTTTAAACAACGTTTTCTTTGTTGGGTCTGGGCCAAGGAGACACGAGGCCTCCTGTTTTTCTCCACCTATTTTTTATCTTTTCCTTATACGACTGATGGGCTCGTGGTTTGTTGGGCTCGCGTTTTCTTTTAGTTGGTGGTCCGGTTTTAGTCCTAGGCCGATGTGTTGGTCTATTTAGAAAGTTTTTTTTTCTTTTTCCTATTTTGTTAATTCTTTTGTATCTTTTTCAATAAAAATCCAAAATAATTGATTTTTGGCTCTAAATTTTTATAAAAATCAGTAGATCCTCTTAGGGTGTTAATTATGAATATTTTTTTATTTTAAAATAGTGGATTTCATTTGGTGGTTTCTTCACAGTATGCCCCGTTTTATGTACTCGGAAAATGGAAAATGCTTTTCTTGTGCGACGAAAAGAAAAACTTCAGTGGATGAGACTCGTTAACTTGCATTAGATCTCTAAATAAATAGCATATTGTGAGTCTAAAAATGATTTTTGCCAAAAATCATGAGCATCGGATCATGTACCTGTAGTTCAAACCGGACCCACTTCCTGCCGATTCGGTAGGAATTTGTCTTTTTTTCCTGGGTTGAACAGAAAGGCTTGAGATACCCCGGTTGGGAAATTTTCCATGTAAGGTGGTCTAATAGTTTTACAAAATGTGGTGGTACCATTCTAAAACTGTCGTTTGGTGGTTGCTTCACAAAACACCCCATTTTGGGGCGCTCGGAAAATGGAAAATGGATTTCCCGTGCGTCGAAAAGGAAAACTTTATCCTACAACATTGTTCGCCATCCCATAATACATATGTGTGCATAATAAGGGCACATCATCACAAACTCTGCCCTGATTCTAGCCATAACATTGGTTGTTTGGTCCGAAAGCCATGAAACCTCGGACATGATAGGTCATTTATGAGAAGGTTTTTTCGAGACACTTGCAATATACCAATGTTGGTATTTTTCCTTGCAACTATGTCACATAAGAATACACCACGCGAAGGATTTGCATTGATCGGACCGTTTTTAAAAAATTTATGCCTGTTTCAAATTATGGTCAAAACGGGGGAGATGAAGGTTCTTAGCTAGGGTCTGAGCCTCGCTAAACTTGCATTGGATCTCTGAAGAAATAGCATATTTTGAGTATAAAGATGATTTTTTCCAAAAATCATGAGCATCGGATCATGTACCAGTAGTTCAAACGGGACCCACTTCCTACCGATTTAGCAGGAATTTGTCTTTTTCGCCAGGGGTGAACAGAAAGGTTTGAGATACCCCGGTTGGAAAATTTTCCATGTAAGGTGGTCTAATATTTTTACAAAATGTGGTGGTATCATTCTAAAACTGTCGTTTGGTGGTTGCTTCACAAAACACCCCATTTTTGGGCGCTCGGAAAATGGAAAATGAATTTTACGTTCATCGAAAAGGAAAACTTTCTCCTACAACATTGTTCGCCATCCCATGATACATATGTGTGCACAATATGGGCACATTATCACAAACTATGCCCTGATTCTAGCCATAACATTGGTTGTTTGCTCCGAAAGCCATGAAACCTCGGACATGATAGGTCATTTATGAGAAGGTTTTTTTGAGACACTAGCAATATACCAAGGTTGGTATTTTTCCTTGCAATTATGTCACATAAGAAGACACCACGCGAAGGATTTGCATTGATCGGACCGTTTTTGAATTTTTTTACGCGAGTTTCAAATTATGGTCAAAACGGCGGACATGAAGGTTCTTAGCTAGGAGCTGAGCCTCGCTAAACTTGCATTGTATCTCTAAAGAAATAGCATATTGTGAGTCTAAAAATGATATTTGACAAAAATCATGCATGTACCTGTAGTTCAAACCGGACCCACTTCCTGCCGATTCAGCAGGAATTTGTCTTTTTCGCCAGGGGTGAACGGAAAGGTTTGAGATACCCCGGTTGGGAAATTTTCCATGTAAGGTGGTCTAATATTTTGTGGTACCATTCTAAAACTGTCGTTTGGTAGTTACTTCACAAAACACCCCATTTTTGGCGCTCGGAAAATGGAAAATGGATTTTCCTTCCGTCGAAAAGGAAAACATTCTCCTACAACATTGTTCGCCATCCCATGATACATATGTTTGCACAATATGGGCACATTATCACAAACTATGCCCTGATTCTAGCCATAACATTGGTTGTTTGGTACGGAAGCCATGAAACCTCGGACATGATAGGTTATTTATGAGAAGGTTTTTTCGAGACACTTCCAATATACCAAGGTTGGTATTTTTCCTTGCAACTATGTCACACAAGAAGACACCGCGAGAAGGATTTGCATTGATCGGACCATTTTTGAATTTTTTATGCCAGTTTCAAATTATGGTCAAAACGGCGGACATGAAGGTTCTTAGCTAGGGGCTGAGCCTCGCTAAACTTGCATTGGATCTCTGAAGAAATAGCATATTGTGAGTCTAAAAATGATTTTTGCCAAAAATCATGAGCATCGGATCATGTACCTGTAGTTCAAACCGGACCCACTTCCTACCGATTCAGCAGGAATTTGTCTTTTTCTCCAGGGGTGAACGGAAAGGTTTGAGATACCCCGGTTGGGAAATTTTTCATGTAAGGTGGTCTAATATTTTTACAAAATGTGGTGGTACCATTCTAAAACTGTTGTTTGGTGGTTGCTTCACAAAACACCCCATTTTTTGGGCGCTCGGAAAATGGAAAATGGATTTTCCGTGCATCGAAAAGGAAACCTTTCTCCTACAACATTGTTCGCCATCCCATGATACATATGTGTGCACAATATGGGCACATTATCACAAACTATGCCCTGATTCTAGCCATAACATTGGTTGTTTGGTCCCAAAGCCATGAAACCTCGGACATGATAGGTCAGTTAGGAGAAGGTTTTTTCGAGACACTTGCAATATACCAATGTTGGTATTTTTCCTTGCAACTATGTCACATAAGAAGACACCACGCGAAGGATTTGCATTGATCGGACCGTTTTTGAATTTTTTATGCCAGTTTCAAATTATGGTCAAAACGGCGGACATGAAGGTTCTTAGCTAGGGGCTGAGCCTCGCTAAACTTGCATTGGATCTCTGGAGAAATAGCGTATTGTGAGTCTAAAAATGATTTTTTCCAAAAATCATGAGCATCGGATCATGTACCTATAGTTCAAACCGGACCCACTTCTTGCCGATTCAGCAGGAATTTGTCTTTCTCGCCAGGGATGAACGGAAAGGTTTGAGATACCCCGGTTGGGAAATTTTCCATGTAAGTTGGTCTACTATTTTTACAAAATGTGGTGGTACCATTCTAAAACTGTCGTTTGGTGGTTGCTTCACAAAACACCCCATTTTTGGGCGCTCGGAAAATGGAAAATGGATTTTCCGTTCGTCGAAAAGGAAAACTTTCTCCTACAACATTGTTCGCCATCCCATGATACATATGTGTGCACAATATGGGCACATTATCACAAACTATGCCCTGATTCTAGCCATAACATTGGTTGTTTGCTCCGAAAGCCATGAAACCTCGGACATGATAGGTCATTTATGAGAAGGTTTTTTTGAGACACTAGCAATATACCAAGGTTGGTATTTTTCCTTGCAATTATGTCACATAAGAAGACACCACGCGAAGGATTTGCATTGATCGGACCGTTTTTGAATTTTTTTACGCGAGTTTCAAATTATGGTCAAAACGGCGGACATGAAGGTTCTTAGCTAGGAGCTGAGCCTCGCTAAACTTGCATTGTATCTCTAAAGAAATAGCATATTGTGAGTCTAAAAATGATATTTGACAAAAATCATGCATGTACCTGTAGTTCAAACCGGACCCACTTCCTGCCGATTCAGCAGGAATTTGTCTTTTTCGCCAGGGGTGAACGGAAAGGTTTGAGATACCCCGGTTGGGAAATTTTCCATGTAAGGTGGTCTAATATTTTGTGGTACCATTCTAAAACTGTCGTTTGGTAGTTACTTCACAAAACACCCCATTTTTGGCGCTCGGAAAATGGAAAATGGATTTTCCTTCCGTCGAAAAGGAAAACATTCTCCTACAACATTGTTCGCCATCCCATGATACATATGTTTGCACAATATGGGCACATTATCACAAACTATGCCCTGATTCTAGCCATAACATTGGTTGTTTGGTACAGAAGCCATGAAACCTCGGACATGATAGGTTATTTATGAGAAGGTTTTTTCGAGACACTTCCAATATACCAAGGTTGGTATTTTTCCTTGCAACTATGTCACACAAGAAGACACCGCGAGAAGGATTTGCATTGATCGGACCATTTTTGAATTTTTTATGCCAGTTTCAAATTATGGTCAAAACGGCGGACATGAAGGTTCTTAGCTAGGGGCTGAGCCTCGCTAAACTTGCATTGGATCTCTGAAGAAATAGCATATTGTGAGTCTAAAAATGATTTTTGCCAAAAATCATGAGCATCGGATCATGTACCTGTAGTTCAAACAGGACCCACTTCCTACCGATTCAGCAGGAATTTGTCTTTTTCGCCAGCGGTGAACGGAAAGGTTTGAGATACCTCGGTTGGGAAATTTTTCATGTAAGGTGGTCTAATATTTTTACAAAATGTGGTTGTACCATTCTAAAACTGTTGTTTGGTGGTTGCTTCACAAAACACCCCATTTTTTGGGTGCTCGGAAAATGGAAAATGGATTTTCCGTGCATCGAAAAGGAAAACTTTCTCCTACAACATTGTTCGCCATCCCATGATACATATGTGTGCACAATATGGGCACATTATCACAAACTATGCCCTGATTCTAGCCATAACATTGGTTGTTTGGTCCCAAAGCCATGAAACCTCGGACATGATAGGTCATTTAGGAGAAGGTTTTTTCGAGACACTTGCAATATACCAATGTTGGTATTTTTCCTTGCAACTATGTCACATAAGAGGACACCACGCGAAGGATTTGCATTGATCGGACCGTTTTTGAATTTTTTATGCCAGTTTCAAATTATGGTTAAAACGGCGGACATGAAGGTTCTTAGCTAGGGGCTGAGCCTCGCTAAACTTGCATTGGATCTCTGGAGAAATAGCGTATTGTGAGTCTAAAAATGATTTTTTCCAAAAATCATGAGCATCGGATCATGTACCTATAGTTCAAACCGGACCCACTTCTTGCCGATTCAGCAGGAATTTGTCTTTCTCGCCAGGGATGAACGGAAAGGTTTGAGATACCCGGGTTGGGAAATTTTCCATGTAAGGTGGTCTACTATTTTTACAAAATGTGGTGGTACCATTCTAAAACTATCGTTTGGTGGTTGCTTCACAAAACACCCCATTTTTGGGCCCTCGGAAAATGGAAAATGGATTTTCCGTGCATCGAAAAGGAAAACTTTCTCCTACAACATTGTTCGCCATCCCATGATACATATGTTTGCACAATATGGGCACATTATCACAAACTATGCCCTGATTCTAGCCATAACATTGGTTGTTTGTTCCGAAAGCCATGAAACCTCGGACATGATAGGTCATTTATGAGAAGATTTTTTCGAGACACTTGCAATATACCAATGTTGCTATTTTTCCTTGCAACTATGTCATATAAGAACACACCACGCGAAGGATTTGCATTGATCGGACCATTTTTGAATTTTTTATGCCAGTTTCAAATTATGTTCAAAACGGTGGACATGAAGGTTCTAAGCTAGGGGCTGAGCCTCGCTAAACTTGCATTGGATCTCTAAAGAAATAGCATATTGTGAGTCTAAAAATGATTTTTTCCAAAAATCATGAGCATCGGATCATGTACCTGTAGTTCAAACCGGACCCACTTCCTACCGATTCAGCAGGAATTTGTCTTTTTTGCCAGGGGTGAACGGAAAGGTTTGAGATACCCCGGTTGGGAAATTTTTCATGTAAGGTGGTCTAATATTTTTACAAAATGTGGTGGTACCATTCTAAAATTGTTGTTTGGTGGTTGCTTCACAAAACACCCCATTTTTTGGGCGCTCGGAAAATGGAAAATGGATTTTCCGTGCATCGAAAAGGAAAACTTTCTCCTACAACATTGTTCGCCATCCCATGATACATATGTGTGCACAATATGGGCACATTATCAGAAACTATGCCCTGATTCTAGCCATAACATTGGTTGTTTGGTCCCAAAGCCATGAAACCTCGGACATGATAGGTCATTTAGGAGAAGGTTTTTTCGAGACACTTGCAATATACCAATGTTGGTATTTTTCCTTGCAACTATGTCACATAAGAAGATACCAAGCGAAGGATTTGCATTGATCGGACCGTTTTTGAATTTTTTATGCCAGTTTCAAATTATGGTCAAAACGGCGGACATGAAGGTTCTTAGCTAGGGGATGAGCCTCGCTAAACTTGCATTGGATCTCTGGAGAAATAGCGTATTGTGAGTCTAAAAATGATTTTTTCCAAAAATCAAGAGCATCGGATCATGTACCTATAGTTCAAACCAGACCCACTTCTTGCCGATTCGGCAGGAATTTGTCTTTCTCGCCAGGGATGAACGGAAAGGTTTGAGATACCCCGGTTGGGAAATTTTCCATGTAAGGTGGTCTAATATTTTTACAAAATGTGGTGGTACTATTCTAAAACTGTCATTTGGTGGTTTCTTCACAAAACACCCCATTTTTTGGCGCTCGGAAAATGGAAAATGGATTTTTGGTGCGTCAAAAAGGAAAACTTTCTCCTACAACATTGTTCCCCATCCCATGATACATATGTGTGCACAATATGGGCACATTATCACAAACTATGCCCTGATTCTAGCCATAACATTGGTTGTTTGGTCCGAAAGACATGAAACCTCGGACATGATAGGTCATTTATGAGAAGGTTTTTTCGAGACACTTGCAATATACCAAGGTTGGTATTTTCCTTGCAACTATGTCACATAAGAAGACACCACGCGAAGGATTTGCATTGATCGGACCGTTTTTGAATTTTTTATGCCAGTTTCAAATTATGGTCAAAACGGCGGACATGAAGGTTCTTACCTAGGGACTGAGCCTCGCTAAACTTGCATTGGATCTCTGAAGAAATAGTATATTGTGAGTCTAAAAATGTTTTTTTCCAAAAATCATGAGCATCGGATCATGTACCTGTAGTTCAAACCGTACCCACTTCCTACCGATTCAGCAGGAATTTGTCTTTTTCGCCAGGGGTGAACGGAAAGGTTTGAGATACCCCGGTTGGGAAATTTTCCATGTAAGGTGGTCTAATATTTTTACAAAATGTGGTGGTACTATTCTAAAACTGTCGTTTGGTGGTTTCTTCACAAAACACCCCATTTTTGGTCGCTCGGAAAATGGAAAATGGATTTTTGGTGCGTCTAAAAGGAAAACTTTCTCCTACAGCATTGTTCGCCATCCCATGATACATATGTGTGCACAATATGGGCACGTTATCACAAACTATGCCCCGATTCTAGCCATAACATTGGTTGTTTGGTCCGAAAGCCATGAAACCTCGGACATGATAGGTCATTTATGAGAAGGTTTTTTCGAGAAACTTGCAATATACAAATGTTGGTATTTTTCCTTGCAACTATGTCACATAAGAAGAAACCACGCGAAGGATTTGCATTGATTGGACCGTTTTTGAATTTTTTACACGAGTTTCAAATTGATGGTCAAAACGGCGGACATGAAGGTTCTTAGCTAGGGGCTGAGCCTCGCTAAACTTGCATTGGATCTCTGAAGAAATAGCATATTGTGAGTCTAAAAATGATTTTTGCCAAAAATCATGAGCATCGGATCATGTACCTGTAGTTCAAACCGAACCCACTTCCTACCGATTCAACAGGAATTTCTCTTTTTCGCCAGGGGTGAACAGAAAGGTTTGAGATACCCCGGTTGGGAAATTTTCCATGTAAGGTGGTCTAATATTTTTACAAAATGTGGTGGTACCATTCTAAAACTGTCGTTTGGTGGTTGCTTCACAAAACACCCCATTTTTGGGCCCTCGGAAAATGGAAAATGGATTTTCCGTGCATCGAAAAGGAAAACTTTCTCCTACAACATTGTTCGCCATCCCATGATACATATGTGTGCACAATATGGGCACATTATCACAAACTATGCCCTGATTCTAGCCATAACATTGGTTGTTTGGTCCGAAAGCCATGAAACATCGGACATGATAGGTCATTTATGAGAAGGTTTTTTCGAGACACTTGCAATATACAAAGGTTGGTATTTTTCCTTGCAACTATGTCACATAAGAAGACACCACGCGAAGGATTTGCATTGATCGGACCGTTTTTGAATTTTTTACGCGAGTTTCAAATTATGGTCAAAACGGCGGACATGAAGGTTCTTACCTAGGGGCTGAGCCTCGCTAAACTATTATTGGATCTTTGAAGAAATAGAATATTGTGAGTCTAAACATGATTTTTTCCAAAAATCATGAGCATCGGATCATGTACCTGTAGTTCAAACCGGACCCACATCCTACCGATTCAGCAGGAATTTGTCTTTTTCGCCAGGGGTGAACGAAAAGGTTTGAGATACCCCGGTTGGGAAATTGTCCATGTAAGGTGGCATATTATTTTGTAAAAATGGGAGCATAGTATGTTGAAACTTTCATTTGGTGGTTGCTGCACAAAACACCCCGGTTTTTTGCGCTCAGAAAATGAAAAGTGGTTTTTTTGTGCGACAAAAAGAAAAACTTCCTCCTGCAACATTGTTTGCCATCCCAAGATGCACATGCGTGCACAATATGGGAACATTATCACACACTATGCCGCGATTCTAGCCATAACATCCGTTTTGGCACTTGGAATATCAAAAATAGAGTGGTACCATTTAAGCCATTCAGAAGGGATAATTCTCCTACCCACGGATCACCCCAACAAGCAGATCTCAACCGTCAATATATCCACCATCCAATGGACAAAATTTCTCCTGCCTTCCCTCGACTTCCTCCAAAATTGAAATTGAAATGACCAGAACACCCACAAATACAATCTTGCATCGCACGAATATCCAGGGGTATTTTGGAGAAGTTGACGATGCCACCCAGAGAACCCAACCCCAGTCCGCTCCCGTCCACACAATCCCTAATCGCCACCCTCCTGCCTCCGCTCCCCAAACCCTAATTGCCACCCTCTCGCCTTCGCCTCGCAGCGCTGCCACCACCTTCTTGCATTCGCCTCGCAGCGCCGCCACCACCATCTCGCATTCGGTGCCCCTCCCCGAAACCTAATCGCCACCCTATCGCGTTCGTCCTGCAACACTGCAACCACCGTCTCGCCTTTGCCCTGCAGCGCCGCCACCAACATCTTGCCTCTGCCCCACCAGATCTCTCCCCCTCCCTCAGAGCCGGATTTCCTCCTCCCACGAATCAGCGCCACCGCTCATCTCTCTGCACCAAGCCCCAGGTTCCATAGAGCGCAGACGACCTCGAGCGGCGGCGGCCATGTCCTCCTCCCCTGCTTGTACGAGGAGTGGCGGCCGTCCTCCCTGGAAGAGCACCCCACGGACGATATTCTGCGAACCCTAGCGTCGGTCTTTCTGGCCGGCATCAAGGACGATGATGTGGCGCTTCCCTAGGCTCACCGCTATCCCTCCATGCCTCTTCGTCGACCTGATCATCGCACGCTCCGCCCTAGATCTTCCAGAGAGGTATGGTCTCCTCTAACCAACAAACTACCCAGATCGAATCCACCTTCACTTGCTGATGTTGTACTGGCTCGGCGGATCCCGTTCGAGATGTTATTGCACGAGTGGATCCCTTTCGAGAACAGGTTCTTCCTCGACCTGACGGCCGTCCCCGGCGTTCAGGACGCTGGCCAGACCAATTCGAAGAGGATGTGGAGGTTGTGCTCATCGACCCGGACAAGCTCCGAGCTCCCAGCGCATTTGACCCAGGGTGCGTTAGGGCCAATCCCTTCCAGAAGGTCACGCTCACGAGCCCCTCTAAATCAAAATAGGTATCACTCTCTCCCATCTCTCACTAGATTGTATTGATGGGTTAGTGATGGTACTGCAATTTGAAGTTTGGTCCTTGTTTACTTCTGTAGTATCCATGGTAGCGACCCAGATGGAGATCATCCAGATCCTGGCCAGTTTCATGCTACAAGCCATGTTGGAGAAGCTGCAGCTTCCATGCCATACTTGTCATGCTTTTGATGAAGGCCAGTTTTTGAGCAAACTTATGTTATGCCCTTTTACATAGTTTACAATAAGTAGAAGATGTGATGATTTCCATGGTATCATATTTTGTTGAATTGTGTCTGTATACAAGTTCATGTTTTCTTTGAGAGATAATTTTGTGTACTCACTTGTACCGAGCGTTTCTATTGATATGGTCGTCTTGTAGCTGTAGGACCTTTGATCATGTTGTGTACATTTGGTTGATTGATCTTTACACTTGAACTGGGTAAATGATACTAAAATGACTTAAATACTATAACAACACTGGTGGCCTGTATGATTACTCTTATCAGGATAATTTGAAAATCCAATTTCATTATCCTCTACGGACCACACATGTGTATCTCCTCTACTTGCACAATATTAACATCTATGAAAATTTAGTTGATGCTTATAACTTCCTACTTCAAGATGGTTCTAGTAACAAATCTGTAGTTAGGTACATGCCTTTGGTAGCATTTTTGCACGCAAGCTAGTTATTTCTTTGTTTGGTTAGGATATTGGAATACAAGTTCTTCCTTGTTGCACATAGTTTTGATCTGATGCACCACTTTCATATCAATAAAGGACAATGAAATATTGCACTTGAATACAATAGTATATCGTTTATGATGTTGATTTTCATACCTAGGAATTCTGGATTGTTGTGAGGTAGTACTTGCCATCTTAATAAGTTTGTTGCTAAAGTAGTTCCAGTTTTTAATATACTAGCACCTTTACCATGAATAATGTTCTGATGATTTTTTATAGATTGATCTTGTGTGCTGAACCGTGTCATATTGTACTACTGCAGTTTTGGTCCTGAACCTTATTTTGTACTTGTCATGAACTCATGTTTATTTGATTGTGTTGTTCTTTACTATAAGCTAAATGGCTATTGGATGATCTACGCTTGCTATTGGTCGTCTGATATGGGGTTTTTGTTTGTGGTTGGTGTAGGTCAAGCTGTAGCAGAAAACACATGAGCTATAGAAATCTAATGTAAGATCAAGGAGAACCAGGAGAAGATCAATCTCAGTAAGCAGCTGCCCTACCTCATTGGCATCAAGGTTTGTGCCTTGCTAGACCTGTACCAGTGTTTCAAATGTGTGTGAAATATCATTTATGAATATATTATGCATTGTAATGAGATAATCAAAGAAAAGATGTAAGGACAAAATATTTCTATTAGTGCTTTTTAATATTTGTAGGCCATTTACAACTGTGATTTCTTGCCCTCCTGCGATTTCTCATATCAGTGATCATTTGTCAGTTCCTGCTGCTGTTGTAGATCGCCTGTGGGCACCTGGGTGAGTTGCTGGGTTAGCAGTAACACCCCAGGTGGAGTGGAGGAAGCAAGTGAGGTGCTGGCTAGCTCGCGTGGAGGTGTTGGGCGCTGCGAGTGATCATTGGCGACCTGGAGGTGTTGGGCAGTGGGCATGTTGATTGTATGCATCAATTTTTTGTTTTGATGTAATGTACGAGCAGTGATTGATTGATCATTTGAATTTATGGTCTGTTTATTTGAAAATTTGGTTAGTTAATTTTGAAATCTGGTCTGTATCATTTTGCAATGAAAATTGGTTCATTATTTATCCAGCTATTTCTGGGCTTCAAACGTTGCTTGCATACAGCCTAAATGAATATAATCTGAATCGTGTTGGGCTTTAAAAAGGCCAGCCCAATGACTAATTGTGGAACAAAGCATCTGATTGTAAATGGTAAAAGGCTGATGGCAGGCCTAAAATAATTGGACTTGGAATGCCAAGGCCCAAAGAACTGGATTATAAATAGGCCAATGCCCAAAATAAAATGTACTATAAAATGCCTGAACCAAGAAAAAAAGGCCATAGTTATTGGGCTCAGCCCAAATAAGCGACCGCATTGGATCGGGCTGAATTTGCACTACGACGATCTCATTTCGTCACAATTTTTCCACGTCGGATTGGCCACGTAGGATCTAACCTGGCCTGGAAGATGCCCCGTGACGATATTGGATCGTCATAACAATTATGACGATCCAATATCGTCATAGACAGTTATGACGATTTCACAAAAAACATCGTTGTATGTAATTACTGACGCTCAGTTTTTGACGATATGTTTTTCGTCATAAGATCATCACATATTATAGACAATGACGATTCGGTGACGAAAATAGAGAGTCATGTATCAGCAGATTCCTTGTAGTGCGAGGCTGGGGTCACCGAGTCGGCATCATCGTGGAGGGCCGCGTCGTCCGCGGCCTTGTTGTTCTCGACCACGTCGCTGTTGGCCGAGGTGTACTCGGAGGCGAGGCGGTGGATGGTGCGAACCTGGCCTCAGAGAGCCGATCGAGTGGCAGCGACTCGCCGATGAGCGCCGAATCTTCAGAGACGTTGACGTCCGTGAAGCCGATGAAGAGGTTGCTGGTGCCGACTAGCATGATGACGCTGTGTGTGACCGGGCGCGACGCCTGGATGTAGATGCTGGACAAGATCTGAAGGATCTCACGACACGCGATCATGCGGCCAGTGGCGATCGACTGATTGATTAGCAAGTAGGGTCTCACTGCAGAACTCAGGCCTGACCGGCTAGGCCCCATGGTGGGTTCCATTGTCTTGGGAATGGGGACGGCAGATGCAGCGATTGGCAGCGATTAGTAGAATGAGGGGCAAGGGCGGCCAGCTATCTGTGGTGCGAGATGAGGGCAGAGACACAAGGTTTTACCTAGGTTCGGCCCCCCGAGGGTAAAGTCCTAATCCTGCTAGATTGTATTATCGAGAGATTACAGTGGTGGCGAGCTCGGCGGCTAGGCAGCGAGTAGATGGGGTATATGATGGAACGTAAGTACTAAAGCGCCCTAGGCAGGCTTATATAGGGGTGCCTTGCTAGGGTTTACAGATCTACAACCGAGTGGGATAAGGACTCGAAGGTTTGACCTAATCTGACTGGGCCTAGCTACGCTTCTGGGCGTTCAGCTTCCAGTCGCCTGGATCATCCTTGGGTGGTGATCCAGTCGCCGTCCTGCAGGCCCACTCTCTGGGAGTTGGATCCACTAGGGAATGTCCTGCTGGGTATACCCCACTCGACATATCCCCATCAATAAATGATCAAAGGAGTATAATGATCACTCTTAAGTCACTAAGAGTGATTTATTATCTGATGACTAAGTGACATTGGTGGATAGGACATGATTAAACCCAAGTGCAAATATATTATCTTAAGGTTAGCCATGACAAGTCACAATGATATAATGTGAAGTTGGAGTGTGAGTTACTAGAGTTAACTAAAGATAAGATAGTATGACCAAGCTCATGCTCTATAAACATTGAAGAAGTAATATTATTCCTCTCAAAGATTAGTTAACACTTGAGGTGAAGCAGCAATTTCTATAAACATCTATTGGAGGAATACTAGTGATGGGTGATAAATGAAATCATGGGTGGAGTAAAAAAGAAACTAATTAATGGATTGGAAGTCATCATTAGTAGTTGGAGATAAGACAATATAACTATGATGAGTTTATGAAAATCTTCAGTGACAAGCTTCTGAGATGTATAGAAGGATTACTAAGTAGTTCATAAGGGAAGAGAGTAAGTACTCAAATGAATTTGGATTCATTAGAAGTAATCTATAGATGAGAGTCATCTCTATAAGGAAATTTATTAAAATATTTAGTGTTAAGCTCAGTGGATTAGCAAATTGATTTAGAGGAGAAATTATTGGTAGGAGTATAATTAGTAAAGTTCACCATGTTAAATACGTGATGATGTATAGGAGGAAGTAGTGTATCTAGGAATGGTGTTCCTTAGTTTGGAGTCAATACTTATGAAGTATGGAAGATAGAAATTCTTGGTAAACACTCAACCTATATTCTATAACCAAACTTAATATATATCTCATATGTTTGATCAAACATCCTATTTCCACAATGGCTTGTAGGAATATTTTCCTATAGCCAATCACTTAAGCACATCTTTATTACTTCAGAACATCAAAATCTTATGTGCTTAGAAACAATTGCTATTATCTCTTTCTCATGAGTAATTTTAGAAAAACAATCCTACCATCTTACTATAGATTGAGATTCCATCCAGTATCACAAACATTGAGGAAATGTTCCTTAGCTTTGATTTTTAACAATATTCATAAAAGGGCATAAGTATTACAAGTCCTCTAAAACTCTTGGTAAACATATGCAACTCAAAACGCTAATCTTTACCACAGTCATAAGTATACATATATAGTGCCATAACCAAGGATATTAAATCATTATTTACCACCACAATTATCAATAGATAATAAAGGCATAATTTAAAGAAGGTTTCTAAGTAAGAAACCAAACCTTAAACCTTAAATTATTAACAAGTTTTCTCATCTACATCTCATAAATGAATAGGATTTATACAAATACTAAAAGTTATGCCAAACCAATTATCTATAATAATTTATGTAGTATCCTTATAGACTCACTAAAAATTTGAGAGTATGAAACCTTGTAGAAATCAAATTTTAAATGAATTTGTAAAATAAAAAACAAAACAGAAATTAGAAAAGGGAAAAGGAAAACAACCGAAAGCAGGCCGCAACCTATTTCCTATGCACCGCCCAACACATCTAGTAGCAGTCCGCCCCACTCACTTTGCTCCAGCCCACCTATCCCACACGCAGCCCACTCCCGTCCCATATTTGGCCTTCTATTTATCATCGTCTTCATCGATGATGGAAGAAGCTGTGTGGCCTTCTCGTCGCCGTTGATCCTAGATGCGCTACAGTAATCGTCGCCACCCCGACCGCGATGATAAGAACGGGCACCTTATCCTCTATCCACTCATACCCTTAACTCTCGCTCTTGTTCTCTCTACCTCTCTCGTGGACGGGATACCGAACCCTAGCTTGCCATCATCGGTGGTAGTTGTTGTTCCCAAGCCTCCATCAACGCGCTGAGACCACTGAGAGAACCACCATGGTCATCTCATCCACTTCCCCAATGGAATTGATCTCTCTCATCCGCAATTGAGCCCAACGTCTTCAACCTTCCACCGGTCATCGTCGACCATGGCGACGACGTATGACCTCATCTCACCTCATCGTCACCTTCTTCGTTTTCCTAGTAAGTGTCTGAACTGAATGGCCCACTCCAATTTGTTCTCTGTTCACCACAACGTCGTAGAGACGTACTCCGTCATTGGTCGCTGCAATAGGTGGTCACCGGAGTAGCTCCGCTGACGAAAAGTGGGCAACGTCACCACCACTAGAATCGCCTGGGCCTCCTCTCTCCAATGCCTCTAACCCCACAGACTCTCGCACATCCTATTGTCATATTTGACCACCATCGGAGAGCTCCACCATTGCTGATGTCATCATTGCATCGTGCTTACATGTAGCATCCCAATTGTCTAACAATTGCAATGCTACTAGCCTAGTCTATATAATGGCTACTTCAAATATATAATTGTTGCATCATCATTATATCATGCTCATGTCATCATGCCACCTTGCATTTGAGCATCATATAAAACCCTTTTCCTTTTGGTTCTTATCTCATATGCATTGCAAATTGTATTTGCCTCTTGATATTGTATTTGGTTCTTGATATATTGTTTAATGCCCAAGTTGAGTTGGGAGCATATCTTTTATTAACTCCACCACCTTTCTTTCACCACCTTATAATTCCACCATCCAACTAAATATGAGCTTCGCACTTTATTGGTTTTACCTCGAGCTCATGTGGGTTGGGATGGATCCAATTCTTTTCCACATGCTCTCATCTTGGCATCATGATGTTTTCACATTAGTGATATATGAGAGCCACATGGCCACCTTTGCATGCCTTGTGGGTGGAACCCTTTTTCCTAGCTTCCATATGGATTATTATGGATTTATGCTCATGTGGGAATATTTTTGGGACTAGTAAGCATCTAGTGGAATATACACACTAGCAAGTCCCAATTTTAATCCAATATGATCATCTCCATCTATTCCACTTGGGACCTTCTTTTAAATCCTTGGCTTGGCTTTATTCCAATTTTGGGAATGCATAATAATAATGCCATGAATAATATTGTTTTCACAAGAATCAACATGGCAATAAATATTTTGCATGGGCCATGCAAGAACCACCTTTTGCTTGTCATTTGGATTTTATTTGATTTTTGAGTGGATCATCTCTATCTCTATCCTTTCTTTTGGCTTGATCTATGTTGATCTAGCTTAAACCCTATCATCACATCCCTCTCTTTCTCTTGTCTTGTTCTTGTTTGATCTTGGTTGTTCTTGGCTTGATCTTGTCCAAGGCAAACCCTAGCTTCCAACCACTCCATCTCTCTCTAAACCCTAAGCTCACCCTAAACCTACCTCTCCATCTCCTATAATCTACCCATATCCCCATCTAAGCTAAACCCTAACCCTAGCATGCCACACCTCTCTCTCTCGGCCTCTCTCTCTCTCACATAGCTTGGCCCCACTTGGCCACTCTCTCACCAAACCCTAACCTAACCCGAGGCTCCTCCCAACCCTAGCACCAAACCTAGCCCGAGCCTCCCCTCTCCCCTCTCTCTCTAGCTCTCTGCCGTGCTACCCCACCACGCCGAGCCTGCCTCTCTGGCCTCACCTTGCCCCACCTGGAAGCCACCCCCTGCCCTGCCCTGCCTGCCCGACCGAGCACGTGAGCGAGATGGAAGAAAAGGTGGCACCGAGGCCACCTTTAACCCTACCTGCTCCCACGGCATCTCCCCCTCTCTCTACTACCTACCACCATCCCCTGGCTCTCCTCTGCCCCCAGATCCGCTAGAACCTCGCCCTGCATCCCCTCTTCTTCCTCCCCACCGACGCCACCCTCCCTCTCGCCGGCCACCGTCTACCCTCTGCTCCTCGTCGTTCCGGCTCGCAAGCACGTCGTGGAGGAGGCCCGGTAGACCGAGGAGGTCCTCTACAGCAGCGCGGAACACGACGTCGAGGAGGAGGAGGCCTGTACCCCTGCACACCGTCAGCGCCCGCGCGAAACCCTAGATCTTCTGGGCGTCTGCCTCGCCGCCGACCCACTGCTCGCCGACCCGATCCAACGCCACCAACAACCTCCCGGTGAGCCCACGATCCTCCTGGACATGGCCCGCCTCTCTGAATCGTCCTGGCCGCGCCGTTCGTTTCATCGAACAGTCTGTGCGCGCCGGCGAGCACGTGCGTCTGCTCGCTCTCGCTCCGCGCAGCACCTCACCTAGGCCACGCCCACCTCGCTGACAACAACGCTAAGCCACCGCAGCGGTAGCCGCCTCCGCGCGCACGCCCAGGTCGCGTGTTCGAGCCTCGCTGCGCCGCGCTTGCCGGGTCGATTTCGACAGAGAGAGAGGAAGAGAAACAGTGCATCGCGTGGACGTTTTGCGCTTAACCCCCTGCACCTTTTGCTGCACCAACCCGCGCACCTCTAGGCCCACATGTCTGCTTCCGTGGCGTTTTTGCAAAAAGGATCCCGGAGTTTGTACTCCTCAACCCGCAGTCCCCAGCGTGCGTGGCGACCTCTCAACCGCCCTCTGGCATGTGGGACCACAGAGCCGCGGAGCCCACCTGTCTGTCTCTGTGGCTAGGAAGCGTAGCGGTGTAAAAAGCTTTCGGCGCAGATTACGCCGTCAGCGCCTGGCCCACCCGACAGTGTCTCTGGCTAGGTCCGGGCTGGGTGAGAAAAGCTTCTGTCTATTTCTGTTTTAATTCAAATCTTTTCAAAATTAATTCAAATTCAAATTTAATTCTGTTTTTAAATATCTTTTAAAATCTAAACCCAAATAATACAAATAATATATGTTTTCAAATCAGAAAAATGTGAGGATTTCAAATATGCCATTCAAAATATATTTTGAACACTTTATCTTCCAAGTTAATTAAAATTACAATAAAATGCCCTTTTGGCCTTAATTAATTAATAACTTTTGATTTATAACTCCAAATTTAACAAATGATATGTCTAAAATGATTAGCTCGACGAGACCTTTCTGTTTATGCATTCCATGGTTTGATTTGCAGCATGCATCATATAAATATATTGTATACAGCAACTAATATGAGTATAAAATGGGATTAAAACTCAATAAAATGCTTTATTATTGTTTTCCACACCTCACCCATGCCATGCTACTTTATTGCCATGCAAATTGTGCATCATTCATCATGGCATGATTGTTTGCTTGTCGCATTTAATTCATATGCTTGCGCACTTTATTTATGTTGGCCCTTGTTTGTTTGGTTCTTCTTGAATAGGCTGGCGGGGATATATCAAGATACCCAGAGCACTACCCATCCTTCTCTCGCTTCAATCGAGCTGCCAGGCAAGCACTACCACATGCTTGCATACATATAGTATCTATTGCCTCTATCTTATTCTTGCATCATTGAGTCGCGATTGCATTAAACTGAATCCCAAGTATTGCATAGCCTTTACTTTTAAACCCCACCGAAGCTTGTTCCTCCATCCCATGAGCCCTTACTACAGGAGTTGTTTGAGCCATGCGAGTCGTAGAACAGCATGTGTAGGGTATGTGAGAGTCTGATGGATAACGAGGTACCCAAACAACTTAACCTGAGTAGTAATGGGATAACTAATGAAAGTGGCACCGGTGAGCCATATCTGTTATTTGGTTTTTCAGGCTCACTTGTGTCCCGTAGGACCCCGAGTACTTGATTCCTGTTCCTTGAATATTCGCGCTATCCACATCCGGGAGGCTTATGAACCCCCGAGCCGAGCTTGATTCATTCTTATTTCTTGGGGCCACAAACTAGTTTGAGGTTTTATTTACTATCCTACTTATGCCATGCTTTACTGCTTTATTTAAATTGTGCGAGTCTTGCACGCATATGTTAGGAAAGCGGAGTGTTTTCGATGTCGACAAGCCCAGTCACATTTTGGGTTCCCGATCGTTTACAGCCAGCGCAAACCTTGAGGCCGTCTCGAGTCAGCTAACCGTTCTTGGGTAGCTCAATGGGGTGGCCCTGAAATATTTCGAATCCTGTGATCGCTTTGTCGTGGATCGCCTCGTTGGGTTTTGATTTGGTTTTTCCGAGGCATATCGAGTGTGTGTTGCTATTTGTGCACCTAGGTAAAACTTTCAAAGCCGTGTCCATGGTTATGGACGACTTGGAGCACAGTTTCTCGATCATAGACTAGTATAACTAAAGTACCGCCTTTAATTTGACTAAGTAACTGACTAGTAAATAGTGCAACACTCATGGATTGGTTAATAAAACTGCCAACGGATGGGGGTTGTTCGTCCGCTTCCTCGTCGGTAAGCGAGGAGGAGGATGGATCTGTTAAGATTACCGTTATAACTGTTGTTATTAATTCACGGACATCCGTCTATCTCTGGTTAGGCGGATGGTTAGCAAGTATCTATAGAATTGCTAGGGTTTATCTTTTGCTGCAATTGCGTCACCCACCGTTGTGTCCCCTTTAGTGGCATAAAGACTTGCTGAGTACCCCTAGGGTCTCACACGATAAATTATTGGTTCAGATGAGCAGGTACCCTCGCAAGATGGATCTTTGGGTGGAAGAGACAGACGATGTGGGCAACGATCATTCGGTGTAGAGATTCCGGAGCGGGATCCATGAGATCTGTATGGATGTGCTTATTTATGGGGCATCTTATGCCGATTTGCTTCTTATCCGTACTCGGATTTTGTCTTCCGCTTCCGCCTGATACTCTGATGTTTGATGTATGAGGAGATATCCTAAACTATTATATCTATCTAGGATATTTGGATCTTGCCGTATGGCGTTGCTATATTTCCTTTCTTTTAGATGGAATGGCTCTGATGTACTATTGTATGGTGGCTTGCATACATACTCATTTGTGTATGTAGTTGATCCCTTACTTTGCCGATTACGCCCGTTCTTGTCCCGATGTTTGGAAATGGTTGGGACGGCCGAAAGGTCTACCTGTGAGTGGCATTTGGGCCCCACCGTACTATTTCAACCATTTCTGCTCATCCAGGCTTGTAACTAGGAGCGTAATTCACTGAGGTAGTTACAATTGGTATCAGAGCCATCCCGACCTTCAGGGTCTCAGCCAAATGGTCGTTGTCATTTTAGCAAATATTTTGGTAGCTATGTATACTAGGGAAAAACAAAACGTGAGAGTAGGACTGCTTCCACTTTTCTTCTTACCCAACCACCCACCCTTTTCTGGTAAGGGAGTGTAACGTTTTCAATCCTCTTCTTAAAATTCAAACTAGGATTCACGTGTTCTGGGTTTCCGTAGTACCATAGAAAGTGTGTGTGTGTGTAATTCCTTGTCTATCTGTTGCATCCTTTTGTTATCACAATCTGCCTTTGGTTATCAACTGTTGGTACATTCCATACTGACAGGCTTTTGAAAACCGGTGCGATCTATTTGACTCCTTGTTAACCGGTGCCATCTTCTTAAGGGTGTCCTTCCTTCTAGCAACTCCACATTCTGTGTAAGCATCTGTTGCTAATCTTTACCTAATAAGTGATTTTGCGCATCTATTGGTATTTTAATGCCGAAAAATGCGGAATTTTTTTTCTTTGATACATCTGTGTTTCCACACTCCTTTTCAGTCGTGTGTGAAACATTATCTATCTCCCTTTTATCAGCATGTCCATGCTAACTCATTCTTTTGTCACCGGCGCTTAATCCTGGAGTTCCTTTTCATCTCCTTTTCTCTTGGGCTGATTACATAACGTGTGTCGATTCGATGCTGATGATTGTAATTTGGCTCTCGGCATAGCTATATTCCACTCATGATAAGTGTCGATTGGAATATGGAAAAATGCTATCAACCGTCACCATCTGGAGGATAAGGTTATCTCCTGTGATTTTGAGTACACCGTGATCATATCTTTGCATAATCAAGCATCTTTGGCAATCCGGAGTTTCTCAAAGCACTACGGTGGTCTATCATCTATACATCATGCTGCACATCTTTTTGAACTCCATATCTGCAAGATCCTCTTTGATACGAGGGAATTGCATCTTTTCGCTTCTGATAGCTTTGCTTAAGGTATGAGCTATCATCGGTTCTTAACCAAGATCTCTTTATCTTTGTAACCGGTGATCCAATCGACAATGTGAACCAAGTGGCATTTCTTGTTCCCTTCCGAAGGACCAGATAATCTATTCTTCCAGTGCATCTCTTTCAACACGAACCCGTGCTCTTAATATTGATCTTTCTAAGAGCGTTGAGCTCAGGAAGTGTTCGAGCATTGGTTCATTTCTCTCGCCTCTTGAACTTGATATTCTGGGATATATTGTTAATCCATGGTGGTATATGTTGATAATATTCTTGCCTATTCGATATCAATGGAAGGACATGGAAGGTCATCCGTGTCTCTTTCTCTCAAGCTTCGTGAGCACTGCCTGTGTGCAAAGTCTCAAAGCGTGAATTCTGGCTTCTTGAAGTCACCTATCTCGACCACGTCCTTCTGCTAAATACACTGCTTCAATTCTGGAATTAGCAAGTCCATTGTTAATTCCATCCTCCATCTTCAACCAATCCGGAGTTGTTCCTTGTTGGCAAGTTATCATCGTCGTTCCGCCGAAGTTTTCCTCAAGACTGCTAAATCTATCTCAATCATTTCAAGAAGAACATGGAGTTCTTTCACCTCTATCTCGTCAAGTAATCTCTTGAAACCCTCTCGCTCTATCGTCTATGCTCAATCCACCGGAGGCCATGAAGATTTTCCAGATCTTTTGTAATCCTTATGTTCAAGTGGTGCTATCTTTTTCTTTATCTGTGGGATCTTGTAGTTGTCTCCGTGATCTTCCTTCATATCTTTCTGGTGGCTTGGTCTTTCCGACATGACGACAACATCATCACCTTTATCTATCTATGAATCCGGTGAATCGTTTGCACCTATCCTTGTTTTCTAGCGGAGTTCCATGAGCTCTTCTTGTCAATACCTTCAGTCTGTTTCGGTAGTTGGGTTGCATGGTTCTCTTATTCATGTGCGGAGTAATGCTTTGAGTGCGGGATGGAGTAGCTACCATACCACTACTCTTATCATTCGCTCTTGTACATTGAATTGGTGAATTAATGTGATTCCACTCATTCCACGGAAGTTAGAAGTGGCCTTTATCCCTCGATACTTTTACTTTCGTCCTTGTTTTTCCGGAGTGCTCTCTCGAAGAAAGTAATCAATAATCTCTTGTTGGTGATCTCACCCTTTCTACACGGAGCAAAATCCTCAATTATCTGGTGGAAACAAACGCACACTCCTTTCGGCCCTCGTCTTTCTACCGGTGCTCGACATCCCCAAACAAGATGAAAGGAAACTACCTCTCTCTTTGTTTCATCAATTCTTTTTCTGTGGTAAAGCCAATTATGGTTGATGCCATCAGCCGCAAGTCTATTGCGTTAGCCTCAAGGCTAAAGAAAGCAATAAGTATCTCTACAATAAACTCCAGATCCTCCATACTCTTTGCTTCTCGGGATTCCACCATGATCTGGCTTCATATCCGTCTCTGGAAGTTATATCCGCGCACCTCAAGTGCGTGATCCTTTGGTTCTTACCGGCGCAAGAAGAATCTAATCCGACGATGTCTAGCTAAATCTTTCTGTTGATATCAAGGGACTCTATTGTTTGAAGGCAATATTGTTTTCGTACTTCCTTTCTCAAATCCGAGAGAAGATACGATGCTATTATCATAGTGGTTCAAAACCTCTCCAACCTAGCTCTTTCTTCCGGCGAGTCAAAGATTCATCCTCTCTAGTATCGGTAAATCTTTAATCTTAACGGTGTGTCTTTCTTTATCCATGATACATCGTCCTTTCTATTTCTCTCACGGTGGTTCCATTCTTTTATCCTGTTTTTTTTTTGAGAAAACCGGAGCTATGTCCATCCTATCCTTCTTGTCTCACGACAATCCTTCAACTCTTCTAACCATTGTTTCTCAAGCAAAACGTAAGACTCGCAACAAGTCTAGCAAGTTTTGCAAGGTGTAGTGGTTGCACCATTCCGTTCTTCATCATCTTGGGAACGTGAGGGTCACCTTCGTTCGATCACCTGCCTCTCCTTGTGTTGTTTTCTTTTTCCTAGGAATCTCGGGGCGAGATTCTTGTTTAGTGGGGGAGAGTTGTAGCATCCCAATTGTCTAACAATTGCAATGCTACTAGCCTAGTCTATATAATGGCTACTTCAAATATATAATTGTTGCATCATCATTATATCATGCTCATGTCATCATGCCACCTTGCATTTGAGCATCATATAAAAACCTTTTCCTTTTGGTTCTTATCTCATATGCATTGCAAATTGTATTTGCCTCTTGATATTGTATTTGGTTCTTGATATATTGTTTAATGCCCAAGTTGAGTTGGGGGCATATCTTTTATTAACTCCACCACCTTTCTTTCACCACCTTATAATTCCACCATCCAACTAAATATGAGCTTCGCACTTTATTGGTTTTACCTCGAGCTCATGTGGGTTGGGATGGATCCAATTATTTTCCACATGCTCTCATCTTGGCATCATGATGTTTTCACATTAGTGATATATGAGAGCCACATGGCCACCTTTGCATGCCTTGTGGGTGGAACCCTTTTTCCTAGCTTCCATATGGATTATTATGGATTTATGCTCATGTGGGAATATTTTTGGGACTAGTAAGCATCTAGTGGAATATACACACTAGCAAGTCCCAATTTTAATCCAATATGATCATCTCCATCTATTCCACTTGGGACCTTCTTTTAAATCCTTGGCTTGGCTTTATTCCAATTTTGGGAATGCATAATAATAATGCCATGAATAATATTGTTTTCACAAGAATCAACATGGCAATAAATATTTTGCATGGGCCATGCAAGTACCACCTTTTGCTTGTCATTTGGATTTTATTTGATTTTTGAGTGGATCATCTCTATCTCTATCCTTTCTTTTGGCTTGATCTATGTTGATATAGCTTAAACCCTATCATCACATCCCTCTCTTTCTCTTGTCTTGTTCTTGTTTGATCTTGGTTGTTCTTGGCTTGATCTTGTCCAAGGCAAACCCTAGCTTCCAACCACTCCATCTCTCTCTAAACCCTAAGCTCACCCTAAACCTACCTCTCCATCTCCTATAATCTACCCATATCCCCATCTAAGCTAAATCCTAACCCTAGCATGCCACACCTCTCTCTCTCGGCCTCTCTCTCTCTCACATAGCTTGGCCCCACTTGGCCACTCTCTCACCAAACCCTAACCTAACCCGAGGCTCCTCCCAACCCTAGCACCAAACCTAGCCCGAGCCTCCCCTCTCCCCTCTCTCTCTAGCTCTCTGCAGTCTGCCCACCCCACCACGCCGAGCCTGCCTCTCTGGCCTCACCTTGCCCCACCTGGAAGCCACCCCCTGCCCTGCCCTGCCTGCCCGACCGAGCACGTGAGCGAGATGGAAGAAAAGGTGGCACCGAGGCCACCTTTAACCCTACCTGCTCCCACGGCATCTCCCCCTCTCTCTACTACCTACCACCATCCCCTGGCTCTCCTCTGCCCCCAGATCCGCTAGAACCTCGCCCTGCATCCCCTCTTCTTCCTCCCCACCGACGCCACCCTCCCTCTCGCCGGCCACCGTCTACCCTCTGCTCCTCGTCGTTCCGGCTCGCAAGCACGTCGTGGAGGAGGCCCGGTAGACCGAGGAGGTCCTCTACAGCAGCGCGGAACACGACGTCGAGGAGGAGGAGGCCTGTACCCCTGCACTGCCGTCGGCGCCACGCGAAACCCTAGATCTTACGGCGTCGCTGCCGCCGACCCACTGCTCGCCGACCCGATCCAACGCCACCAACAACCTCCCGGTGAGCCCACGATCCTCCTGGACATGGCCCGCCTCTCTGAATCGTCCTGGCCGCGCCGTTCGTTTCATCGAACAGTCTGTGCGCGCCGGCGAGCACGTGCGTCTGCTCGCTCTCGCTCCGCGCAGCACCTCACCTAGGCCACGCCCACCTCGCTGACAACAACGCTAAGCCACCGCAGCGGTAGCCGCCTCCGCGCGCACGCCCAGGTCGCGTGTTCGAGCCTCGCTGCGCCGCGCGCTGCCGCTGTCAGTTTCGACAGAGAGAGAGGAAGAGAAACAGTGCATCGCGTGGACGTTTTGCGCTTAACCCCCTGCACCTTTTGCTGCACCAACCCGCGCACCTCTAGGCCCACATGTCTGCTTCCGTGGCGTTTTTGCAAAAAGGATCCCGGAGTTTGTACTCCTCAACCCGCAGTCCCCCGCTGTGCCGCGTGGCAGCCTCTCAACCGCCCTCTGGCGTGTGGGACCGCAGAGCCGCGGAGCCCACCTGTCTGTCTCCGTGGCTAGGAAGCGTAGCGGTGTAAAAAGCTTTTCGCGCGCAGTTCTGCCCAGTCAGCGCCTGGCCCACCCGACAGTGTCTCTGGCTAGGTCCGGGCTGGGTGAGAAAAGCTTCTGTCTATTTCTGTTTTAATTCAAATCTTTTCAAAATTAATTCAAATTCAAATTTAATTCTGTTTTTAAATATCTTTTAAAATCTAAACCCAAATAATACAAATAATATATGTTTTCAAATCAGAAAAATGTGAGGATTTCAAATATGCCATTCAAAATATATTTTGAACACTTTATCTTCCAAGTTAATTAAAATTACAATAAAATGCCCTTTTGGCCTTAATTAATTAATAACTTTTGATTTATAACTCCAAATTTAACAAATGATATGTCTAAAATGATTAGCTCGACGAGACCTTTCTGTTTATGCATTCCATGGTTTGATTTGCAGCATGCATCATATAAATATATTGTATACAGCAACTAATATGAGTATAAAATGGGATTAAAACTCAATAAAATGCTTTATTATTGTTTTCCACACCTCACCCATGCCATGCTACTTTATTGCCATGCAAATTGTGCATCATTCATCATGGCATGATTGTTTGCTTGTCGCATTTAATTCATATGCTTGCGCACTTTATTTATGTTGGCCCTTGTTTGTTTGGTTCTTCTTGAATAGGCGGCGGGGATATATCAAGATACCCAGGAGCACTACCCAGATCCTTATCTCGCTTCAACTGAGCTGCCAGGCAAGCACTACCACATGCTTGCATACATATAGTATCTATTGCCTCTATCTTATTCTTGCATCATTGAGTCGCGATTGCATTAAACTGAATCCCAAGTATTGCATAGCCTTTACTTTTAAACCCCACCGAAGCTTGTTCCTCCATCCCATGAGCCCTTACTACAGGAGTTGTTTGAGCCATGCAGTCGTAGAACAACATGTGTAGGGTATGTGAGAGTCGATGGATAACGAGGTACCCAAACAACTTAACGAGTAGTAATGGGATAACTAATGAAAGTGGCACCGGTGAGCCATATCATTATTTGGTTTTCAGGCTCACTTGTGTCCCGTGGGACCCAGTACTTGATTCCTGTTCCTTGAATATTCGCTATCCACATCCGGAGGCTTATGAACCCCCCTAAGCGAGCTTGATTCATTCTTATTTCTTGGGGCCACAAACTAGTTTGAGGTTTTATTTACTATCTGTACTTATGCCATGCTTTCTTGCTTTATTTAAATTGTGCAGTCTTGCTTGTACTTGTTAGGAAAGCGGAGTGTTTTCGCGATGTCGACAAGCCCAGTCACATTTTCGGGTTCCCGATCGTTTACAGCCAAGCGCAAACCTTGAGGCCGTCTCGAGTCACTAACCGTTCTTGGGTAGCTCAATGGGGTGGCCTGAAATATTCTGAATCTGTGATCGCTTTGTTTTGCCTCGTTGGGTTTTGATTTGGTTTTTCGAGGCATATCGAGTGTGTGTTGCTATTTGTGCACCCTACGGTAAAACTTTCAAAGCCGTGTCAGCGGTTATGGGACGACTTAGACACAGTTTCTCGATCATAGACTAGTATAACTAAAGTACCGCTTTAATTTGACTAAATGGCGACTAGTAAATAGTGCAACACTCATGGAATGGTTAATAAAACTGCCAACGGATGGGGGTTGTTCGTCCGCTTCCTCGTCGATAAGCGGGGAGGAGGATGGATCTTTTAAGATTAACGTTATAACTGTTGTTATTAATTCACGGACATCCGTCTATCTGGTTAGGCGGATGGTTAGCGATATCTATAGAATTGCTAGGGTTTATCTTTTGCTGCAATTGCGTCACCCCAGGTTGTGTCCCCTTTAGCGGCATAAAGACTTGCTGAGTACCCCTAGGGTCTCACACGATAAATTATTGGTTCAGATGAACAGGTACCCTCGCAAGATGGATCTTTGGGTGGAAGAGGCAGACGATGTGGGCGATCATTGATTGTAGAGATTCGGGAGCAGGGGATCCGTGAGATCTGTAGGCGGGATGTGCTTATTTATGGGGCATCTTATGCCGATTTGCTTCTTATCCGTACTCGGATTTTGTCTTCGCTTCCTTTGATACTCTGATGTTTGATGTATGAGGAGATATCCTAAACTATTATATCTATCTAGGATATTTGGATCTTGCCGTATGGCGTTGCTATATTTCCTTTCTTTTAGATGGAATGGCTCTGATGTACTATTGTATGGTGGCTTGCATACATACTCATTTGTGTATGTAGTTGATCCCTTCGCTTGCCGATTACGCCGCCCGTTCTTGTCCCGATGTTTGGAAATGGTTGGGACGGCCGAAAGGTCTACCTGTGAGTGGCATTTGGGCCCCACCATACTATTTCAACCATTTCTGCTCATCCAGGCTTGTAACTAGGAGCGTAATTCACCGAGGTAGTTACATTACATCACCACAGCAATGTCATTGATATTTGAACTAGTCCATGCCCATGTGGCATGTGAAGTGGCAGAGACCCCACTAAATAGTGACTATGGCTAGATCTAGTCTAAGTATAAAAAATATTTCCCTATTTAAAATTTAACTAGAAAATGAATAAACATTACTAATTCAATAACTTATGTTTTATAATTCAAAAAAATATGTTTAATATATAAAAATTTATAGAAACATAAAATCTACAATTTAAATTTATTATCATACATTATTATTATTTGTTATTTAGTAAATATTTTATAAATAATAAAACTTAGAAAATTCATCTTGTAATATTTGTAAATAAGCAAAATATAAACAATATACTAAAATTATTAGAACATAATACCTACAATTTAAAACTATAACCATAAATTAGTATATCAATTAATTATATATTTATTATTTATTAAGTATTTACAAAGTAATAAAGCTTGTAAAAATCATATCTTATTGTGTAAAAATCATAAAAATACACATAATATATCAAAATGATCAAAAAAATAATATCTACATGATAAAAATATAACATTCCATTTTTAAAGTAAATAAAAATTTAATACTATAGTAACTTGAATTTAAATCTTTTTACTTAATTGATAATTCATAAAAGGATATATAGAATTGCTAACACCTCTAATATTACCCATTTCAGGTCTATAATAACATTATACTTAAGTAATGTTATTATGAAGTCAAAATAGTCCAAGACATCTTAAATACAATTTGTGTTAAACTATGATTCACAACTAAGTGTATATCATCTTCTGAAAGGATTTTATTAATATAAAATCTCAAGAATAATATTTTTTACTTATTAAAACCTTTTACTAGTATTTCACTCACAAGTATATAAATATATTAAACATCTAAAGATCATTCATAAGTAAATGAAGAGATTTGTTCCGTGTTTATAAATTATAATCACTCAATTGTAAGTAAATATATGATTCCGCTTAATTATAATGTTAATAAAACACTAATTAAATGAAAGTATTACTATTCTTAATTAACCTCTAGGAAACTTATGAAGTGAGGAAATTATAAACACCATCTAAATATTAAGAATAGACAACTCTTAGATATATGTAATCCACTTAACTTAATTAAGTCTATGTTCCTTCTATAACAACTTGAGTTAATAGAAAAGGGAAATAGTATGCTGCCTAGGGGGATAGCTGCCCCCTGTTGGATGCCCGCCAACTTGTGCGCTGAGATAAGTGCAAAACAACCATAAGTTAGACAGTTTAATTAAGAAGTCTGTAATACAGCTGACATGATACAACAATGATATTGTAAAACTAACACGCTGCATGCGCAAAAAATGTCTCCTCAATATACGTGTACTTTGTCTTGCTACATGCGCACAAAATGACATGTTAAAACTGACACGCTACGTAAGCGATTTAGTCTTGTGTGCGCAACAATGACAGTACGGATCACGAGGGTTGTGATGGGGATTTTGTGCGTGCATGCTGCATTTTTGTTGGGAGCATACTGCCATGTTCACATGCATGAACAAGCTCCTCACAGTATACTATTCTCGACTAGCTTGACGCATCCAGCGTGATGGGATTTCACATGAACTGAATCAAACACAAGGGCTAGGTGTGTATAGCCTTGGGAGGTGCAACATTCATGACCTGAGATGGGACTAGCTATCTTGGTATTATTGCCTTGGTCCTCCGGCTCAAAAATCCTGAACATCTCAAGCCCCGAAGCGATATTTATCAAGGGTCAATAGTTCATTATGCGAATAGTAGGTGTTTTCCTGGACCGGGCCACTACCTATATGCTACAAGCCAGTACAACATGAACTAATGTGGTGTGCTCACAACAAATCGCCACAGTCCGCGGGAAAAAAGTCTAAAAACTTATCAACTATTGGAATAATCAAGGAGATTGGGGATGAGGTAAATGAACGAGAGTTGGTTAAAGGATGCAATAATCAAGAACTAACAAACGTAATAAAAACTAGGATGCTAGCTCGCATTTAGGAGTAGGACCATTGGGAGATGGCTACATGGATTAATATATAGCCAATGATACTTCTGAGTAAGCACTAGTCGTGTGTTCTCGAGAACATCGTTTTGTTACATGCTTGTACTAGCTAGCATTATCTACACTTGGGACACATGTAGTTGACACGGGATGACACAGAGAAAACAACGTAATGACAAAAACACAGACTTCTATGCTCTGTACACACACAACACCATCTGAGGCAGTGCATGCAGACTACTGACAAGGCACAACAATCTAAGCAAACTCTAATCACCAATTAGTACCACATCTCCGGCAACACAACAAATGGCAGCCAGATGCTTGTTCATATGTCAACACGAATCATACGGTGTAGATTAGGGGGCATCTATCCCTCGTGGCAGGAAATCCACACTCAATAGAAAAACCTTAATAATATATATTTACAAGTATTGTAATCATACAAATGTAGTAATGATTTCCTTCTTGATAATTACAGTTAGTAAGAAAATATAAAAGTGTTAAGTAAAGTTAAATGCTTTTACTTTGTAAAGTATGACTTTCTTCGAAAGTTATTATTTTTAGATACATTCAAAGTAATCCTTAAGCATGTTCAAAAATACTTTAATGGGTTAACAATCTCTGTATAAGAATTCTATGTACACCATTTCACACTTGAGTGCTTTATTATTGTATACTACCTATTATACTTACATGTTGCTTCACACCCACTCACAAACCTTAACAAGAAGCACAAGTGTGAAACTTATCTAAAAGGGCAACACATTTTAAAGAAACCATTCCTAGTTTCCAAAACCCTAGATCATCGACATTTATTCCGGGGATTCGAGTTTATCAAATTGCATTACATTACTTATGCATAATGGAATATCGCTTATTTAAACATTAGTCCTTACCATACCAATGATGTTGTTATTAGATATTGGATCTTTCTATTGTCTTGAAGATCGTGACTGCATAATATTGCAATCACAAAAGGCAAGTTCACACTTGCTCATGTCCTTTGGTTCTTTTATATCAAGTATTTTCAAATCCAATGTTGTCATCACCTGCATTTCGAAATGGTCAGAAAACTCTATTTTCATAATTAATATGAGCTATTGGTTACTGGTCCAGGGTGATTAGTTAATCTATTAAGATTGGCAATGGAAACCACATTGTATGGGAACATATAATCTAGGACTTAATAACCAATGTCATCAGTCATTCTTGCGCCATATATTACGCGTTAACCATGAGATCTATATGGGCTCTGGGGAAGTCAGCTGAATCTTATTCCTTTCGCATGCAGCGGACACTATTCTGTGCATTTTGTAAGTTGCAGATCATGGTTAAAGCCGTGTATTCAGGGAAAAGCCTACCGTGGATCAGGGCTTCCAAAATATAGATTTCGAGTGTTAATGGTTGTGGTGCGTATTAGACTAATGTAAAGCCATATTAACGGGGAAAGTCTGCCTTGAGTCTGATAGTACTACAATTGCGGTGTACGCGGGATCGTGAAGAAGTGTAGTGGTTGGCTTGGATAATCTACTGGGCTCCACACCTTAGGAAGTGTGGACGGGAAAGATCCCCCGGTTGTGCAACTAGGATTTTATCTCTCATGGGTAATGTAACACACCTCCATAGAGTGTACAAACTGTGACATGTTACTCCCTGTTCAGGGAAGGAGCTACGAACGCTGCGGGAAAGGAACTCCACGAAAGTTCTGGTAAACTTGTGAAGGCTGATGAACATATATTTTCAATATAAAAGCAACATTTGAAGAAATGTTTATGAAAACCTGCATAGCCTACAACCTACAGTCTATGGCTGTAGATAGTGCATCATACACTCATTTTTAGTGAACTTGTTGAGAACGCTCGTACTCAACCGTATCTTATTTACCCTTGCTAGATTCTGAAGCCAATGAAGACGACGTCAACACCAACTTATACTCAGGGAATTATCATAAATAGCTCAATATCTTCAATTAAGTCAATGAAGAAAGCATATACATCAACTGAAGTGAAGACGAAGTTGCTTATTACATAGGAGTATAATATATATCCATATAACCTACTTCTATAGGGCAATGCAATAGTAGCATTTTCAACCCAAATAGTTTAGATACAAGTATTATTAGTATGATAGTTTTGAGTTGTTATTATGGTTCTTCTTTCTAAGAAGTTTCTTTCTCTATCTATAACCTAGATTGTTCTCTAGATCTATTATAAGGAGTCGAGTTGTTGTTGATCCACGCAGAGATAAAACAAAACTTTTTCCTCTAATGTGGTGATCCCAAAATCTAGCCGTGGTAGAAGGCCACGAGGTTTACCACTAGACGCGCAGTTGCGGATTACTGATGTAGCGCGTCAGTTGATGGAGTGCAGTCCTTTGCAATCCGATCATCCTGGTGCTAATCGTATAGCACCTCTGCTGGTATCCACATGTATAAGGAGGAGCACCGGCGGTGAACTGCTAGGTTCGATACGATGGCAGGACTGCTGTGGAGCTAGGGTTTCCAACACATGGAATGACCTAACCGATCAACGATTAACCTTACTGGGTTATGGTGCTCCACTATATATAGGGAGTGAACGTGGGCTCCACTCTTGTGGCCCATTCACTAAAGCCCATATAACACTAGTCACCGTGAGTCCGACTCACTGACTCAGTCCTGATCTGGCTCGGGTCTAACCCGACCAGATTTCCGGTTTAGATCCAATCCTAACTTGCTCCCTCTCTTAAGTGTGTGACCCGGCAGGCTCATGGCTACTCGGACACGATTGGATTCCGACTGACAATCGATTAGTCGACAACGACTCCTAGCAGAACATGCCGACTCCCAAGTACCAATGAGTCATGACGACTTCCCTTTCCAATGTGACTTACGCCCGAGTCCCTTTTGCCTCATGATATACCTTGTCAGACTATAGGTGACTATTCGTCATCCCTTAAATAGTCTGACTCTCTTCTCGATCCGAGATACGTGATTCACCCGACTAACTCTTAGTCGATCGCCACGGTTAACACTTAACCGAGTCATGCATGGCCATGCTTTCCGAATCATATCATCCGAGAGGGCCTAGAGAATATCTCTCCGAGTGGAGGGGCAAAATCCCATCTTGGTTATTCACATCACGCAGCTTGATTCTCAGTCGACCCGAACTCTGCCTTTATGACTGCCCAGTTATGGGTCAGCGTTTGACAGAACCTAAGTTGGTGATCGTCGACTCGGACTATGCAACAACCTCAGGTCTAAGGATTACATTGATTGAGATATACAAATGACTAATTGTTCGTTGTACTTCAATATGGGTCAATCTGAATCGCTAAACTCTTTAGCCAAATCTGTGTAAGTCGGAATGGCATCACTATGCCCATGACAAGTGGAACCGAGTCATCAAGCCGACTTTCACATTCGTCTAAGTTGTGTGTCCAGCACAACCTCAATGACCAAGGACATTTAGTACAAACAACATGAATGCATAGTTCCACAACCGAATCGCATATTCAATGATACACATCAGATGTTTATACAAGGACAACTTTATATCTTTATGAATACAATGGGAAATATCATCATACATGATTGCCTCTAGGGAATATTCCCAATAGTCTCCCACTTGCACTAGAGTCAATCTTCCGACATCACATGTCTAAGCATCTAATGCCCATGGCTCTCAGGTGCGCCTCATGCTTCGGCTGTGGTAACGGCTTTGTCAATGGATCCGCAATATTTGCATCTGTGTGTACCTTGCATAACTTGATATCACCCTGATCCACGAACTGGTGAATTAGGTGGTACCGCATGAGTATGTGCTTGTTCTTCTGGTGTTGTCTAGGTTCCTTGGCTTGTGCAATAGCACCATTGTTGTCACAATAGACGTCTAACGGATTGGACGAGCCCTGAACCACACCAAGATCCATGAGGAAATTCCTCATCAAAACAGCTTCCTTTGCTGCCTCCAAGGCGGCAATATACTTAGCCTCTGTTGTAGATGCAGACATAGTCTCTTGCTTGGAACTCTTCCAGCTCACAGCACCTCCGTTTATAATAAACATGTATCCGGATTGCGAACGAGAATCATCAGAGTCGGTAAGATAACTCGCATCCGTGTAACCCTTTACATTAAGTTCATCTTCACCACCATAAACCAAAAACATATCCTTGGTCCTTCTCAAGTACTTTAGGATATTTTTAGCCACTGTCCAGTGCATTTCTCCAGGATCAGCCTGGTATCTGCTCACAACACTTAGAGCATATGAAACATCCGGCCTAGTAAAAATCATGGCATACATGATGGATCCGACTACAGAAGCATACGGAATTGCACTCATCCGACTTTGCTCATCAGTTGTCGAAGGACACTGAGTCTTGCTAAGTTTTACACCATGGGACATCGGTAAGAACCCCTTCTTAGACGATTCCATGTTGAACTTCTTCAACATTTTGTCCAAATAAGTACTCTGACTCAATCCAATCAGCCTCCTTGATCTATCTCTATAGATCCGGATTCTAAGGATGTATGTTGCCTCACCCAAGTCTTTCATTGAGAAACTCCTTTCCAATGATTCCTTGGTTTCTTGCAACATCTGGACATCATTTCCAATCAGTAATATGTCATCCACATATAAGATTAGAAAGTTTACTTTGCTCCCACTAAACTTATTGTATAAACAAGAATCATGATCACTCTTGATGAAGCCAAAAGATTTGACTACCTCATCAAAGCGAATATTCCAACTCCGAGATGCTCGCTTCAACCCATAAATGGATTTCTGAAGTTTGCATACCTTGTCAGCATTAGCCAGATCGACAAAACCCTCGGGTTGTATCATATACACGTCCTCGGTCAAATTTCCGTTAAGGAAAGCTGTTTTGACATCCATATACCATATCTCATAGTCGAAATAGGCTGCTATAGCTAACATGATCCAAACTGATTTAAGCATCGCTACGGGCGAGAAAGTCTCGTCGTAATCAACTCCTTGAACTTGTCGGAACCCCTTCGCGACAAGGCGTGCTTTATAGACGGAAACATTTCCATCCATATCAATTTTCTTCTTAAAGACCCATTTGCACTCGACGGGTCTTGCACCGTCTGGCAGATCAACCAAGTTCCAAACTTGATTTTCATCCATGGACTTTAACTCGGATCTCATGGCTCCAAGCCATGACTCGGAATCAGATCCCACCATCGCTTCCGAATAATTTGTCGGCTCATCACTGTCTAACAGTAACTAATCACGAACACTTCGTAATCTAGCCGATCTTCATAGTACAGGTGCTGCTGCCGGCTCGGCTACCACGACCGGCTCAACGTCCAAGGTTTTTGCCAACTCGCTACTAGCCGGTTCCTCTCGAATTTCTTCGAGCTGCACCATGCTCCCACTTACTCCCCGATTGAGAAACTCTTTCTCAAGGAAGACACCGTTCCGAGCGACAAACACTTTGCCCTCTTCTCGGTTGTAGAAGTAGTGACCCAAGGTTTCCCTCAGATACCCCACGAAAATACACTTATCCGACTTGGCCGTGAGCTTGTCCGACTGAAGTCGCTTGACAAATGCTTCACAACCCCAAATCATAAGAAAAGACAAACTCGGCTTTTTGCCTATCCACATCTCATGCGGTGTCTTCTCTACCGACTTTGATGGTACTCTGTTTAGTGTGAACGCTGTTGTTTCTAGACAATAGCCCCAAAATGATAAAGGCAGATCTGTCCAACTCATCATTGATTGTAACATGTCCAACAAGGTCCGATTCCTCCTTTCTGAAACACCGTTCCTTTGCGGCGTTCCTGGCGGAGTAAGTTGAGGAACTATTCCACAAATTTTCAGATGGTCATCAAACTCATGGCTCATGTACTCCCCTCCTCGGTCCGACCAAAGAAACTTTATTTTCTTGCCGAGTTGATTCTGTGCTTCATTCTGGAATTCTTCGAACTTTTCAAAGGCTTCCGACTTATGTTTCATCAAGTAGATATATCCATAGCTACTCAAATCATCAGTGAAGGTAATGAAGTACTCATAACCACCTCTGGCTGTCATGCTCATTGGTCCACATACATCACTATGTACTAGTCCCAACAAGTCGGACGCCTTTTCGCAACTCTTTGCAAAAGGTGTCTTGGTCATTTTGCCGAGTAGGCAAGATTCGCATGTCTCGAACGACTCCAAGTCGAACGAAGTTAGGAGTCCATCATCATGGAGCTTCTTCATGCGTTTCCAACTTATATGACCAAGCCGATAGTGCCAAAAGTAAGTCATATTCAGATCATTTGGTTTCAACCTTTTAACATTTATGTTATAAACCGACTCACCATCAAGATTCAAAATAAATAACCCATCCTGGACAGGTGCAAAGCCGTTAAACATATCATTCAAATACAAAGAACAACCATTATTCTTGATATTCGACTCATAGTCTTGCCTCATCAAATATGAAGCAGAAATAATGTTTCGACTGAGCACTGGAACATAATAACAATTATTCAGTTCCATAATGAATCCAGAAGGTAAATGAAGTTGCATCGTGCTGACTTCCAATGCAGCAACTCTTGCTTTGTTGCCGACTCGAATATCAACCTCGCCTCTTGCTACGCTCCTAGTTCTTACCAGTACCTGCAACAAGTTACAGATGTGAATAACTGATCCGGTATCATATACCCAAGAACTATTTGATGCATTAGCAAGATATATGTCTATAACATTGCAAACAAGTGTACCTGAGTCGGAAGTCATACCTACACTCTTGGCTTTGTCGGCCAAATACTTGTTGCAGTTCCTCTTCCAGTGGTCATCCGCCTTGCAGTAGAAGCAAGTGGATCCGGCTGAAGGAGATGGCTTAGTCCCTGAGGAAGCGCTTGGGACCGGGTCTGAGCACCTTTCCTGACTTAGCCTTCTTCTTAGTCCAAGAACTCTTCTTGAACTTAGCCTTATTCTGCACCATCAACACTTGACTGGCGCCCTTCTTGAGATCCGCCTCTGCTTGCTTGAGCATCCCATGCAATTCAGTGAGCTTCTTATCCATACCATGAATGTGGTAGTTCGAAATGAACTGCCCATATGCACTAGGAAGAGAGTTCAGAATTATATCCGTAGCGAACTCTTCGCTAATGGGGTAGCGAAGACTCTCCAAAGACTGCACGTGACCAACCATTTTGATCACATGCAGACTCAGCGGATCACCATCCTTAAGCTTGCAACTCAGCAAGGCCTGAGAACTTGATACCTCTCAGTCTTTGCATGAGCCTGGAACATACTTTTGAGGCTTTCGATCATATCGTAGGACTCAACATGCTCGAACTTCTTTTGCAAGTCTGGTTCCATGTGAGCAAGCATAAGATAGCTAATATTCGTGGACTCATCCTTAGCCCGATGGTAGGCATTGGTGGCAGCGACAGTCGCATTCTCATTTGGCTCATCTGGAAGTGGGTTGTCTAGGACATGGTCCTTCTTTTCTTGTTTGAGAACAATTCTCAGATTTCGATACCAGTTGGTAAAATTAGTGTCGTTTAGTTTATCTTTCTCAAGGATAGTTCTCAACCCAAAACCGGATATCTGAGAGTGACTGCTACTTGGTGCCATGATCTACCACAGAAAATATGCAAAACACTTAAGACATGTATTCATAAAAGAGCAAGCATATTAAACACTTTAATATTTTATGCTCCCACTAGACCCAACACCCCTCCGATGGTTACTTAGTGATTCAGGATCCTAAATAAGCAAGTTGGCTAGTGAGATTTAGCATCACCGCTAGCCGCTAAGTGATCTAGGTAGACAACTCCTTGTCAATCGCATCTCAGACGACTCCTGTTGGACGGGTGGCATCACACGCCCCGTCTCCCATCCGACTTTTCCCCGAGCCCTACAACCATTGTGATAGACCCGTCTAGCTTACTGAGTGTTTCTGCAGTAAGAGTCCGACTCGAACCCACCTAGTCGGAAAGAATTGGCAGCACCTCAATTTTATGAGCCCACTACCAAAAATTTCCGACTTGTGATGGTGCAAACACTGGCGGAGAAAACCGACTAGACCTTCTTTGAGGGATTAAATTTTACCAACTATCTAATAGAGGTAAAATAGAGACATAACAATAACACAAAATAAAGCAATTATAATGTGAAATGGTATGGCTCACTTCATGGAGATCTCCATCTCCACAAAGCCTGTAATCCGACTCGTGCCAACTCTTGTCACTTGTCTACTCCATTTCGCCGACATGTATAACACCTTGCATGCCTTCTGGGTTCTCCAAACATCTACACTAGCTTAGTAAAGTAAATTACAAGGAGAATCCGACACGCAGGTCGTTATACAATAATATGACAGCACCTAGACTCTAGCCGGCTGACAAAAACCGTGATTCACAAATCACGTACGGATTACACACATACATCACATGCACATGAACCATACCATTCACAACTTCCTGCAAAAACAAGTTATGCATAGATACAATATGTACCAGCGTTGTGAAGCTCGAAACGACATCTAAGGCGCTACGGCAGCGCCCGTCGATTTTTCCAAAAACGTAGATCTCATCTACGATCCGGACATGGATTCTGACCATTGTTCCGATTCGATCGAACTTTTTGATCTTTGATCACCACCTCTGGATTTACATGTCACACCCCGATGGAGGAAGCCGACCGGTAGGGGTATGTCGTTCCACGACCTCAGCAGTATGATCACAGAAATCAGATCTACCATTCCCCGAGTACAATTGATCCAATCAACCTCGTACAAAACAGATCTATCTCATAGATCGACCACCAAAACAGCACATAGATCTCATCTACAGCCAACCGCACATCACATATGCGAGATCTCGAGCCTAAAACCAGAAGCTATCACTCTGATACCACTGTTGAGCCACGCAGAGATAAAACAAAACTTTTTCCTCTAACGTGGTGATCCCAAGATCTAGCCGAGGTAGAAGGCCACGAGGTTTACCACTAGACGCGCAGTTGCGGATTACTGATGTAGCACGTCAGTTGATGCAGTGCAATACTTTGCGATCCGATCGTCCTGGTGCTGATCGTACAACACCTCTGCTGGTATCCACACGTACAAGGAGGAAGCACCGGCGGCGAACTGCTAGGTTCAATACGACGGCAGGACTGCTGTGGAGCTAGGGTTTCCAACACATGGAATGACCTACTCCACTATATATAGGGAGTGAACGTGGGCTCCACTCTCGTGGCCCATTCACTAAAGCCCATATAACGCTAGTCACCGTGAGTCCGACTTACTGACTCAGTCCTGATTCGGCTCGGGTCTAACGCGACCAGATTTCCGGTTCAGATCCAATCCTAACTTGCTCCTGCTCTTAAGTGTGTGACCCGGCAGGCTCATGGCTACTCGGACATGATTGGAGTCCGACTCACAATCGATCAGTCGGCACCGGCTCCTAGCAGAATGTGCCGACTCCCAAGTACCAATGAGTCATGACGACTTGCCTTTCCAATGCGACTTACCTCCGAGTCACTTTTGCCTCACAATATACCTTGTCAGACTATAGGCGAATATTCGTCATCCCTTAAATAGTCCGACTCTCTTCTTGATCCGAGATAAGTGATTCACCCGACTAACTCTTAGTCGATCGCCTCGGTTAACACTTAACCGAGTCATGCATGGCCATGCTTTCCAAATCATATCATCCGAGAGGGCCCAGAGAATATCTCTCCGAGTGGAGGGGCAAAATCCCATCTTGGTTATTCACATCACGCAGCTTGATTCTCAGTCGACCCGAACTATTCCTTTATGACTGCCCAGTTACGGATCAGCGTTTGATAGAACCTAAGTAGGTGATCCTCAACTCGGTCTATGCAACAACCTCAGGTCTAAGGATTACATTGATTGAGATATACAAATGACTACTTGTTCGTTGTACCTCAATATGGGTCAATCTGACTCACTAAACTCTTTAGCCGAATTGGTGTAAGTCGGAATGGCATCACTATGCCCATGACAAGTGGAACCGAGTCATCAAGCCGACTTTCACATTGGTCTAAGTTGTATGTCCAGCACAACCTCAATGAACAAGGACATTTAGTACAAACAACATGAATGCATAATTCCACAACCGAATCACATATTCAATGATACACATCAGATGTTTATACAAGGACAACTTTATATCTTTATGTATACAATGGGAAATATCATCATACATGATTGCCTCTAGGGCATATTCCCAACAGTTGTAACCTATAGTCATGTCTGGACCTGCTATATTTCTGTTGGACCACAATGAGGGATGTAATACTGGCGGAACGGTGTTCCATTGGTGTTATGTCAACGACTATAGTGTATTACATCATGAAGTGGTATGCTAGGTCACCACAAAATAACAGACCTGGTATATGAGGATTATTCTAAAAAAGTGTTCATAGAAATCACCTACTGCCTTCAAGGATTCATGGCTTTCAAGGCAAATGATCTAGGTCATGACCAGAATCATGGCATAATTTGTTGTAATGCACCCATATTGCACACATGCGTGTATATTGTGATGGAAAACAATGTTGCTTCATGAAGTTTTCACACTATTTACACGGAAAATCCATTTCCATTTTCTCGGTGCCGAAAAGGACTTACTTTGTGAAGCAGCCACCAAGGATGTGATGTGAAAACGCATCACACCATTTTTAGTAAATACTAGAGATTATTGAGTGGCCAATTCACAAAATGGATTCACCTAAAACCTCTCGGCGCAATCCCCACGATATAAACAAGTTTCTACTGGTCTAGCTGGAAGTGGCCAAAATTTAGCGCAGAGCTACCTCTCGACACAAAATTTAGAAATAGGCCTAAATAATTCAAAAAAAATTAAAAAATGTGAAACCTTCGCACGTTGTCATTTTATTTTACCAAGTTGAAGGTAAAAATAACATACATGTCATATGAGAATTATTCTAAAAAAAGCGTCCGCATAAATCACCTACTGCCTTTGAGGATTTATGGATTTCAAGGCAAATGAGCTAAGTCATGACCGCAATCATGGCATGTTTGTTGTAATGTGCCCATATTTCGCACATGTGCTTATATTGTCATGGAAAGCAATGTTGCTTCATGAAGTATTTACACTCTATGCACAGAAAATCCATTTTTTCGGTGCCGAAAAGTGCTTACTTTGTGAAGCATCCACCAAGATTATGATGTGAAAATGCATCACCACATTTTTAATAAATATACAAGAGACCATTTGGTGGCCAATTCACTAATTGGCTTCACCTAGAACCTCTCGGCGCAACCCAGCGATATAAACAAGTTTCTACCAGTCTAGCTGGAAGGGGTTAAAATTTAACCTGGAGCTGCCTCGTAGCTCTCTCTCGAAATTTCCAAAAAAAAATCGTTTCTACGTACAAAACATGGCATTTCTTCCGATATCCAATAAGAGATTATCAAGACCCGGCACATAGCCAGGAACCCTAATTGCAGTGGATCATGGCAGAATTTCGAAACCGTCCTAAAAAATTCAAAAAACATGAAACCTTCGAGGATTCATGGCTTTCAAGGCAAATGAGCTAGGTCATGACCACAATCATGGTATAGTTTGTTGTAATGCGCCCATATTGTGCACATGCATCTATATTGTGATGGAAAACAATGAAGCTTCATGAAGTTTTCACACTCTTTGCATGAAAAATCCATTTTCCTTTTTTTTGGTGCCAAAAGGAGGTTACTTTGTGAAGAATCCACCAATTATGTGATGTGAAAATGCATCACCCTACCTTTCATAAATATTGGAGAGAATATAGTGGCAAATTCACCAATTGGTTCCACCTAGAACTTCTCAGCGCAACCCCCGCAATACATACAAGTTTTGCAAGTCTAGCTAGAAGGGGCTAAAATTTAGCCTGGAGCTACCTCGTAGCTCTCTTGAGAATTTTCCAAAAAATCATTTCTAGGTACAAAACAAGGCATTTCTTCAGAGATGCAATAAGAGATTAGCTAGACCCGACACATAGCCAGGAACCCTAACTGTAGCAGATCTCGGCAGAATTTCAAAACTGGCATAAAAATTCACAAAACATTCCAAAAATGTGAAACCTTCACACATTGTCATTTTATGTTACCTAGTTGAAGGTAAAAATAACAGACATGGCATATGAGGATTATTCTAAAAAAGTGTTCGCATAAATCACATACCGCCTTCGAGGATTCATGGCTTTCAAGGCAAATGAGATAGGTCATGACCAAAATCATGGCATAGTTTGTTGTAATGTGCCTGTAGTGCACACATGCGTGTATATTGTCATGGAAAACAATGTTCCTTCATGAAGTTTTCACAATCTCTACACGGAAAATTCATTTTCCCGGTTCCGAAAAGGACTTATTTTGTGAAGCAGCCACCAAGGATGTGATGTGAAAATGCATCACCGCATTTTTAATAAATACTAGAGAGCATTGAGTGGCCAATTCACCAACTGGATTCATCTAGAACCTCTTGGCACAACCCCTGTGATATAAACAAATTTTTCCGGTCTAGGTGAAAGGGGCTATAATTTATCCTAGAGCTATCTCGTAGCTCTGTCGAGAATTTTTCAAAAAATCATTTCTAGGTATAAAACATGGCATTTCTTCAAAGATCCAATACGATATTAGCAAGACCCAGCACATAGCCAGGAACCTAACTACAGCGGATCTCGGTAGAATTTTGAAACCGTTCTAAAAAATTCAAAAAATGTGAAACCGTCGCATGTTGTCATTTTATTTTACCTAGTTGAAGGTAAAAATAACATGGATGTCATATGAGGATTATTCTAAAAAAGTGTTCGCATAAATCACCTACCGCCTTCGAGGATTCATGGCTTTCAAGGAAAATGAGTTAGGTCATGACCACAATCATGGCATAGTTTGTTGTAATGTTTCCGTATTGTGCACATGCTTGTATAATCTGATGGAAAACAATGTTTCTTTGAGAAATTTTAACACTCTCTACATGGAAAATCCATTTTTTATTTTCCCGGTGCCGAAAAGGACTTACTTTGTGAAACAGCCACCAAGGATGTGATGTGAAAATGCATCACCCCATTTTTTAATAAATACTAGAGAGCATTGAGTGGCCAATTCACCAATTGGCTTCACCTAGAACCTCTCGGCGCAACCCGCGCGATATAAAGAAGTTTCTACCGGTATAGCTGGAAGGGGCTAATATTTAGCCTAGATCTACCTCGTAGCTCTCACGAGAATTTTTCAAAAAATCATTTCCATTTAAAAAACATGTAATTTCTTCAAAGATATAATAAGATATTAGCAAGACACAACACATAGCCAGGAACCCTAATTGTAGCGGATCTCGGTAGAATTTTGAAACCGGCCTAAATAATTCAAAAAAATTCAAAAATTGTGAAACCTTCGCACGTTCTCATTTTATGTTACCTAGTTGAAGGTAAAAAGAACATACATGGCATATGAGGATTATTCTAAAAAAGTGTTCACATAAATCACCTACCCCCTTCGAGGATTCATGGCTTTCAAGTCAAATGAGCAAGGTCATGACCACAATCATGGCATAGTTTGTTGTAATGCTCACATATTACCCACATGCGTGTATATTGCTATGGAAGCAATGTTGCTTCATGAAGATTTCACACTCTCTGCACGGAAAATCCATTTCCCCGTGCCGAAAAGGGCTTACTTTGTGAAGCAGCCACTAAGGATGTGATGTTAAAATGAATCACCCCATTTTTAATAAATACTAGAGAGCATTTAGTGGCCAATTCACCAATTAGCTTCACCTATAAACTCTCGGAGCAGCCCTGTGATATAAACAAGTTTCTGTCGGTCTAGCTGGAAGGGGCTAAAATTTAGCCTGGAGCTACATCGTAGCTCTCTTGAGAATTTTCTAAAAAATAATTTCGACATACAAAACATGGCATTTGATCCAAAAAGAGAATAGCGAAACCTGGCAGATAGCCAGAAACCTTAACTGCGGCGCATCTTGGCAGAATTTCAAAACCAGCCTAAAAAATTCAAAACAAAATCAAAAAATGTTAAAACTTCACACATTGTCATTTTATGTTACCTAGATGAAGGTAAAAATGACATCCATGCCATATGAGGATTATTCTAAAAAAAGTATTCACAGAAATCACCTACCGCCTTTGAGGATTCATGGCTTTCAAGGCAACTGAGCTAGGTCATTACCATAATCATGGCATAATTTGTTGTAATGCGCCCATATTGCACACATGCATATATTTTGTGATGGCAAACAATGTTGCTTCATGAAGTTTTGGAAAACAATGCGTGTATATAATTAAAACTCTGCGTATATATATATATATATATATATATATCAACGCGGATTTTCTATCTAGGATGCTACCAATGCATGCAAGTGTTGACATTGGATACAGAGAGTACGTGAACTAGCTGCCAAGATGAGAGAGAGCCAAAATCTTGCATGCAGTTAACGATGTTATTTGCCGTTTGTAGAATGCCAAGACCAGACTGTATTGTAGCATACCAACTAGCCTCTATTGTTGCAAAAAAATTACAAACTGCACGCGGTATGCTAGTTGTACTTGCATGCACTAGACCTGCTAGTTGTACTAGTTGATGGGATATGTTCCTATTAGCATGAATTCTAGCATGAAAACATACAAGAATTTCTACAATAAAACCAACGTGAGAGTAGACCAACATATGTGTTGCTCAAATATTGGTCTACTCAATGGGTTGCTCAAATATTGATCTACTCAATGGTCTATGTGTAGTGCTAATTTACATGCTCGAAAAATGGTTTATTCAATAGTCTACATGTAGTTCTAGAATGCGTGCTGAAATTTTGGCCGGTTCAATGGTCTGAATGTATTGCTAGAATGCGCGCTGAAATTTTAGTCAGTTCAATGGTCTACTAGTATTGCTAGCTCCATGCATGTGTGAGCTATTGCTAGTTTGCATGCATGTGCTAGATTGCATGTGTACTTGCATGTACTAGCAAATTCATGCAAAAAATGCTCTTGATGTAACAGGTGTGATGTTTTCCATTAGATATTTTGTGCTCCTGCTTCTCAACTTCATGCTCTCTATAGAATATCCAATGGTTGAATTAGTATGCATAGGTAGCCCACTATTTCCCATATATATATATATGAAGAATTTCATCTAGAGATGGTTAGAGATGAATAAAAATGATTTAATGGAAAATAAATCGAGTGGGATAACAGCTGTATGGCATACACACATGGTTTCCCACTCATGTGTTTTGCATTGACACGTACACACTATATTTCCCCTCCCCCTAAATAAATCGTAAACTTTTCCCACTCATGCACTCCCACCGTCCAACTGCCCCATCGTCTCCCAGGAGCATTTAAAGGACCATCAGCCACATTGCCGCCCCCATTCCACTCTCTCCACTCCAAAGAATCCCTTTCAAGAGAAATATCACCGGCGCAATGATGAAGATAACAAGATCGATGGTCGGCGAGGCAGTGAACTTCGTCAACGAGGAGGCAGCGAAGGTCCTCGTCGAGCACGAAGCAGTGAAGGTCCACGAGGAAGAAGCGGTTGTAGATATGGTGGTGCATTAGATCTATGATTTCAACGATGACAACGAGGATGAAGAACTCACTAATCCATTTGCATTCGAGAAGGAGGTCAACGACGGATAATCAGAGGTTAGATCTTAACTACTTTGAATGCATAGTTTACTGTTCATATTTGATGGGGTTTTCTTATTTTGTAGTTTTATTAAATGATTTTTTTGATCTTCCCTATTAGTTTTATGCACATATTTTGTAGTTTGCTTTTATTTGCCCCTAGTAGTTCTATGCACATATTTTCTAGTTTTCTTTCATTTGCCCCTAGTAGTACTTCGAGGCCCTTATTTTGTAGTTTGATTTGAACCTATGTACGTTCTAGTGATATAATTTCATGTAGAGTTCAGATCTTAGGTTATGTTCATGTTATCCAATGTAGTATGGTTTGCACGATAAAAGGTATATATACACTTAACATACGAGCTCCTGATTGTACAATAACTGAAATTTAAGATTTCGTACCTAAAAGCCAATAGAGTTCAGAAGTAACATTTGTGCAAACAAAAATGGAGTTCAGACATTTCAGACATTTTCGGTCTTAATTTTTTCAAGTGGAGTCATATATATTAATGTATATGTTAAATAATGGATCGTCCAATCTCTATTATAGTAAGTTGTGTATGTATTTGAACAAATGCATTCATATGATACATGTGTATGATGTATTGTCTATTTATAGTGAGTATTTAGGAACCAAATTCTTGAATTCCTAATTAATCGAGTATATTTATTTAGGACTAAAAATTCTTATTGTTCAAAATAAATAAACTACTCCCTCCGATCAATATTAATGGCCTCGTCTTTATCTAGAATCATACGAATATAGTTAAGTATTTAGATTAGATGCATTCGTATCTAGACAATGTTGAGGCCATTAATATGGACTAGAGGGTGTAGCTGTTAGTCATAACTACTTTTTATTGTACCAATTTATTCAAAAGATGCATGGAAAGAATTACTCCATGTGTCTTAGAAAAGTATGTCTCAGAGATTTGTTGTAATGTTTGGATATATCTATACACTAAAACGTGACTAGCTAGATTCATTCAAATTTGAAAAAATTGCGAAATGTTTTTTAATATGGAGGGAGTTTGATTTTACATAGAACTCATACATGCATGCAAATAAATCTATGTTAATGGTATAATTTTTTTCCAAGTTGGTTCAACTTGTGCATACACATGCTATAATGGATCTCTCAACAAAGCCCCTTCTGCGGTGACCCAGCATACCACTGCATGATATAGTATACTATAGTCGTTGACATAACACCAATGAAGCACCGTTCACTAGTATTACATCCCTTAGAATGGCACAACAAAAACACAGCGGGTCCAATACATGGCTTAAAGGTTACAACTCACTCTTTTACATAAGATCCAGAGAATACTCTAGGTTAAAGAGAGAGAAAGAACTTCTTACGGAGAAGAATCAAAGTTAAACAACGCAAGAATGATTATACTATTAAGTCTAATATTCAGACTAAGAGGTTGGCATTGCTGCTATTGCAATGCACTACAGAAATAGGTTCTTTGGCTAGAGATAATATTCCTATCCAATTGGTAACTTCCGTCTTCACTTGGGTTCAGGTATATGTTGACTTTCTTGTCTTCATTGAAGAACTTTAGCTGGTTTTGACAAGTCCTGGAGCATCTCTTGATGTAGACATTGTTTTAATGGCTTCAGAATCTAGCAAGGGTTAAGAAGATACTTTGAGTAATCATCTTGAATCTAGCAAGGTATCCCAACTATCAGATTTAATAGATTAGCTGATCACCTTGGATCAGTAATCAATAGTCCTCATTATTATTGAAAATAGTGTTTTCTGACCTTTTTCAAATCCAGGTGAAGACAACACTGGATTTGTAAAATACTTTATAGAAAATAAACAAAGGACATGAGCAAGTGTGAACTTGCCTTTTGTGATTGCAAGATTATGCACTCACGGTCTTTGAGTCAGTATAAGATCCAAAATCTAAAATCAGCATCATCGGTCCGGTAAGGACTAATGTTTAAATAAGCAATATGTTTTTATGCATAAGTAATGTGGTGCACGTTCTAAGCGCAAATCCTGGGAATAACATTGTCCTAGGGTTTATATTTTGAAAGTGGTTACTTTGGGATGTGTGGTCCTTTTGGATAAATTTTGTAGTTGTACTTTTATTAGAGTTTATGAGTGGTTGTAAGCAACACATATGTTGGAGTAAAGTATACATACTTATGACATACTAGTTAGGATTACTTATACAAGGTTTCTTATTTAAATTGGAAAAAAGGATAACCTTCGAAGAAACGGTTTCTCTTCTAAGGTCTAAACAAACTTTGTGATTAGTTAGTGGTGGTTGATGTCATTTGTTTGCTCAAATGGTTTGGATTGAGTTGCTTTATAGTTTAACTACTTCAGACTAAAGTTAACTATAAAACATATAATAATGCTTATAGTGTTATATTAAGATTTTATAGACTAAAGTTAACTTTAAAGTATAGATAGTTTTGAAAGTATCGTACTTATACCTTGGTATCTTGTATACCTGAAATGTATTATTTAAGTTACTTGAGAATGTTTATTATGTTACTTGAGTAATGGTTTCTTGATGTGAGTATGGAGTAATATCATGTATCTTTTATCAGTAAGTGGGTATAGTTTGTGAACCCAACATAATGTTACTTAACTACTTATGGATTTATATAGTGTTTTAGTAGTTTTTGTAATTTGGTGATTAATATGACTTAGAATAGATTTGATTGTTCACAAGTTGTTCTTTAAAGATTTTATTATTAGTGGAATTCTTTTTTAGAGATAATCTTTATTTATGGTTGAGGATTTTTCTAAAATAAGAACATTTATAATATTTTAAACCATTATGGCATTAGATTATTAATTTTTAAGACTAATACTATTTATTAAACTTATTTAACTCAATTTAGGAATATTAATAAATTTTGTTGATCTTTATATGAATTATTAATGAAGTAAATAAGTTTAAATTTGAGTTATTAAAATATTCAATATTTTTATTTAACTCACCAGGAGATTAGTAGACTTTTAACATGTAAATAATATTTTTGTGATCATTTTGGTATATCATATTTATTTTTGTGATTAATAAATAATAAGATATGATTTTTATAATTCTTATTACTTTGTAATTACTTAATAAATAATAAATATTTAATTAAGTGTAATAATAATACATGATTATAGTTTTAAATTGGAATTCTTATTTTTCTAAGATTTTTGATATTTTACTTATATTATAAACATTTATTATTATAGGAATATGAATTATTAAAGTTTTATTACTTATAAAACTCTTATTAAATAATATTTATTTAAATAAACATCATAATAATATTTGTTAATAAGTTTAAGTTGTAGATTTTATTTTTCTACAAATTTCCATATATTATACACATTTTTCTGAATTATAAATCAAAAGTTATTAATTAAACAAGATTTAATCATTTATTAAATTTCTAGAATAATATTAATTGGATTATAACATTTTATTTATTTCTAAACAGAAGAATACTTTTTACACCACGACCAGAACTAGCCCTAGTCACTGAATAGTGGGCCATCGTCCACCTCAGATTTTAGATGAAAGAAATGTTTTTGCTACTAATGTCCTCTCTACTCACTATCAATGACATGCGGGCCCTGGGCCATGTCATCCACCACGCGGGCAAAGACCAGTCAAACGAGCTGACGTGGCTCGATCATCATCACCACCGCCATCGGTGAGTGGTCACCGGTGACGATCTACGGCATCCTAGCAAGCGAGATACGACTAGTCGAACAAGCGCAACCAACTGAACCTAATAGTGGCAGCGCCGCTTGGAAATGGTTATCGGAGGGTCATCGGCGATGAGCTACTGCGGCGGCCAGCGGCGGTGCTCAACAAAACTAGACCTATGGTGCGAATCCGCAAACGAAACTAGGGTCCAGAGATGCGTATGCTTACCCTGATGACGATAGAGTGGTCGACAAGGACAGGCGCGGTCAGAATCGAGCTCCCCGATGAGGATTCCGATGAACTGTTGCAAAGAGGAATGACCAAATTCACCCGCTCCAGTGCTCCCCTTGATGCAAGCTTCTACCCAGAGGATCTACGGAGGACGGCGCTTCTCCATGACGGCTGAGAATGGTGTGGGCAGACGTGGTTCGATGGCGAGGAGTGGCTCCGACAAGCTAGGGTTCGGTCTCGTTCGTATCTGAGAGGATAAGGAGGGATTGGGGATAGGGATGGAAGCAATGTGTCGCAGTGGCCTTCTTATCCCCTCCTGGCATTGGCGGCGAGTATCTTGGCGCAATGACGACGATTACGGCATCGGGCGGCGGCGAGCTCCGCCAGCGAGCTATCTGTGTGCGTGACGATGACGACGATGATCGTTTTGTGGATAACCCCCTAATGTTTTCTTTGGCTCAACTCGCGGTCCTCACCTGACCCCACTTGTTAGTCACAGATGGAAAAGGACCTGGGCTAGTTACTGCGCTGTTGTGGGCTGCACAGGGCGTCAGTTAGGTGCAGAGTTGTTGGGCTACGGCCAGGTTTGGTTTTTATTGTTTTATTCTTTTTCTATTTTCTATTTTCTTATTCAGATTTGAATTTGATTTAAATTTTGAATATTTCTTTGTATAACTTGTTTCCTGAACATTTACAACAATACAAAATATATACATAGTCTCATTTGTAATTTCTTATTGTATCCTCTTTTTGTATTTCTTGCATTTACTTAATGTGATCCCCCTTGTTAATATTTTATATAAACTTTTCTTATTATTTTTCTCTCCTTATTTGTGTTAGGGATTTCTTGGTAATATATTCTTATTTTTTTATAACTCAACTTTTAGTGAGCTCATTGTTTGAATAGAAACTTTATATATATATGTATAATGATTCTATACTATTATTTGATGCATGAAATATCAAGACATTGATATGATGATTATTACTCCCATTAAGTTGGAAAATAGCAATGTATGTGATAAACAAAGTAGTTTAGGGTTTTGAATTATGAGTACTACCCTTGGCTTTAGGGTTTTGTATAAGCTTAGATTCCTTTTAAGAGTTAAGATTTAATAACTCAACATATTGCCATATGTATATATTATTGGATGAAATCTCCCTTTTTAATAGAAGTTATATTTACAGTGTTTTATAGAAGTGAGCTTGATACTAAGACACTTTATAGCTTTCTCAGATCCTTGCTTGGTTGTATTTACTATTCTACTGTTGATAATCTTCCATCCAACTAGTAGTTCCTTCAAACTCTACTCCCAATCTTCCTTAATCCTCCATCACTAATCTTTCTCTAAAGTAAACTATCCTTAAAGATGAATAAAACCATTTTTATGACTCTATGCTCTACTAGCTTTAGCTGAGTAACACCATCTTATAATTACTTAACCCTCATGACTTACACTTCAATCCCTGAATTATGCTTATGTGGTTTGCAAAGACTTCTCTAGGATCACTTATCTTTACTAAGATTCCAACCATGTACTACCCACCAGTATTACCTATACTAAATATGAGCATTCCATGTTGGTGGCCAAAACATTACCTTTATAATGCTTTAATCATTTATTACTGAAGTTCTTAGTTGGCTAAGAAGGGCTTTATCAATCCTACTTTTTATTGCCTGGAGATTATCTTTTTAGTATCTTATATTGGATTAAGGTTATTAATGGACTATGCCCTTATTAGAAGATTTGAATAGATGTTCTGATAAGATCAAATAATAGATCAAAGACTGCTAGTTAAACAAATTGTGAATCAATGGAGACTTATCCAACATTGATGAACAACAAATATTGAGATAAGTTCCATAAAGATTGTATAGAAAGAAACATATATATATATATAGTGGATGATCTTGACTTAATCTCTTTCCAACTCCAACTCATCAAAAGAGTTTTTAGGATTAGGTGTTACTATGAGTCTCAGAATGTATGCAAATGGAATTTTAAGATATAGTGTTTACATTCTTATTATTTGTTTTATATCCTTAACTTGGTATTTATGAATGGTTATAATAAATACTATAATATGATCACCTAATGATCAAATAAAATTTACATTATATTAAGGTTTAACTTATGATACATTTTGATATATCCTTAAATCAAATCTCCCTTACCCAAAATGAGATTTTAACAAAGGTCTTATTGAAAATTATTGCAGTCAACTTGATGATCTACTTCAATTCCACCAAGCTAAGAGAAGCTTCAATCACTTTGACAAGTTTTGTTTAAGAGCGCGAAAATTATTCGGATTTTCTATGCATGAATGCAATGCACACATCTGGGTTCAACTTATTTGCTCTAATGCTAGGATTGTAACATCCCAAAAATATTAAACTAGAATCATCAAACCCTAATTACCAAAATTAGGGTTAACAAAAACTTTTCCAATTAAAAATATGAAAGCATGCATGTGTGTATGCATTCCAATTTGGATTCTTTTGAATTGCCATGATTGTGTGTTTCCTTTCTTGTAAAATGATTCTTAGGTGATATAAACATCATCTAAACAATCCCCACACTTTTCCCAAAGACAAATAAATCAAAACAAACAAAATAAGGGAATGGTCACTTTGGCCAAATTAACTCCCATGCCTACTTTAGCTATCTCTAACTTTCAGAACTTAATAGAATCTTGTTTGGATCTTTGCACCCCTTTATAGTACTCATAACCAAGTATCAAGGCCCACCTTGTGATCATCCAGAAACATTCAAATGCATAGTTTAAATGACAGTTTAAAATTGAATCTATATCATATGGGAAGATCCCACTTTTTCAAAATCCACTCAAACCAACTCAACTTTCAAAACCCAAGCATCTATAGACTCACCAGCACCTTCCTAGCACACCCACCAAAAATCTTTTCAAAATTCAAAACTTTAATTCATGCGGCCATTTCATCAAACACCTTGCAAATGCAAATCAAACAAAATCAAAACACTATAGTGTGAAGTGTTTTGGGCCTAACTTGTTCCCTCTCTAGACACCACTAGCCTTAGTAGATCATCTAACAACCTTAACTAATCACTAGCACCACTGTGAGATCACCAATGTCATCAATGGTGAACAGCCGAGAGCACCCATGTCACCCAGTGTGCACAGTAGTCTAGAGGAAGCACGAAGCCTAGACCGCATGTCTGGGAGGTAGCCCATGCCTCATCGCCCCCTCTCGACCAGCCCTTCCTCGCAGACAACAGCCAGAACCGCCAGGAACGCCGCGCCTGTGCCGCTGTCGACCATGCCGACGTGCGCCGTAGAGCACGCACCGCTCCCATTCAACCCGACCACGTCGAGCCCTCGCCGCTCGCCAACATGCTCCCCACCGTCCCAGGAGACCGCCAGACATGCCCATTTCACCGCCCGTACCCCGTAGCCACCACTCGCCGTCGAAGACGCCGCCTCTGCCTTGCAGAACGTCGAGCGTTCCAGACTGTTTTCCACCGCCCCTACACACGCATTAAAGCTTTAGAGCATCGCCAGGAGACCACCGATCGATCGCCACCCTTGGCCATGCCTCTAGCAGCCCGTAGCCATGTCGCCACCGTCGCCTGCCCATCCCGTTCGGTCTCACCGTCGGGCCTATAAAAGGACACGACCCCCAGTCGAATTCATCACACCATTCCACTCCCCTCTCACCCAGAACCACCCCGCCTCAATCCCGAAGCAAGGCGAGAAGCGCATCGCCGGAATTTGGCCGGAGCCCGCCGCTGCTGGAGAAGAAGGAAGCCAGCGATTGGAGCCGCCCCAGGAGAAGCTGCCGGTACCAGGAGGTTCGCCGTCGTCGACTTCGTCATTCGCCCGCCTCATCGACCTTCGCCTGAGCCCCGGTGAGCCTCCCACGACCCTCACCTAGCGCGTTAGGGTTCTATCTCGCCGGCGCTGCCCGACGTGGATGATGAACCAGAGCCATTGGATTTGAACTAGATCCAACGCACCATGTTGCCCCGTACCGCTTCGCGTTTAAAGAGCCACTGACTGGTGGAACCCCCCTGTCAGTTGAGCCCCGCGCCGCGGAGTGACACTGGGCTGGCCCATTAGTAGTTCCCGCGCAGCCCAATCATTTGAATTTGGATTTTTCCATTTTCATTCAAACACAGTTCTGTACCTAGTTTCAAAAATCAACCCAGCTCGATTCAGTGAATAAAATTGAATGAATCCAATTTTGTTAGAAAGGTCTGGAAATGCGGAATCCAAGCCCGTTGGATTCAAATCATTTGAATCTATAGATCAACCTTGGTAAAAATAACAAGGCAGAACCTTTTCTGCATTCAAACATTTTTAAAATTTAAACTATAATAGCTTTTGAGTTGATTCCAACTCTCAAAAATCAATAGGAACTACCCGAAGAAATGTCAGCCGTGCACAATGTGTTCCATATCTCATTACTTCGCAAGTGTCTCGAAGTCCTGGGGAAGACTGAAGTATTCAAGAATATTGATCACCAGACTATAGAGATCAACGATGACCTGACCTATCCTGAAGTACCCATCCGAATTTTGGAAGAAGCTTTCTGAACTACCAGAACCCGAATCATCAAGTTTCTCAAGATTCAGTGGAGCAACCACACGGAAGAGGAAGCTACCTGGGAGCGCGAGGATCACATCAGGACGGAGTTTCCCGATCTCTTCAAATCCTAGGTAATCTTTAAGTCCTTTTTCAAATCTCGGGACGGGATTTTGTTTAAGGGGGGAAGGTTTGTAACATCCCAAAAATGTTAAATTAGAATCATCAAACTCTAATCACCAAAATTAGGGTTAACAAAAACTTTTCCAAATTAAAAATATGAAAGCATGCATGTGTGTATGCATTCCAATTTGGATTCTTTTGAATTGCCATGATTGTGTGTTTCCTTGCTTGTAAAATGATTCTTAGGTGATATAAAAATCATCTAAACAATCCATACACTTTTCCCAAAGACAAATAAATCAAAACAAACAAAATAAGGGAATGGTCACTTTGGCCAAATTAACTCCCATGCCTACTTTAGCTATCTCTAACTTTCAGAACTTAATAGAAACTTGTTTGGATCTTTCCACCCCTTGATAGTATTCATAACCAAGTAACAAGGCCCACCTTGTGATCATCCAGAAACATTCAAATGCATAGTTTAAATGACAGTTTAAAATTGAATCTATATCATATGGGAAGATCCCACTTTTTCAAAAAACACTCAAACCAACTCAACTTTCAAAACGCAAGCATCTACAGACTCACCAGAACCTGCCTAGTACACCCACCAAAAATCTTTTCAAAATTCAAAACTTGAATTCATGCGGCCATTTCATCAAACAACTTGCATATGCAAATCAAACAAAATCAAAACACTATAGTGTGCAGTGTTTTGGGCCTAACTTGTTCCCTCTCTGGACACCACTAGCCTTAGTAGATCATCTAACAAACTTAACTAGTCACTAGCACCACTGTGAGCTCACCAATGTCATCAATGGTGAACAGCCGAGAGCACCCATGTCACCCCAGTGTGGACAGCAGTCTAGAGGAAGCACCAAGCCTAGCCAGCATGTCTGGGAGGTATCCCATGCCTCACCGTCCCCTCTCGACCAGCCCTACCTCGCAGAAAACAGCTAGAACCGCCAGGAACACCGCGCCCGTGCCGCTGTCGACCATGCCGATGTGCGCTGCAGAGCACGCGCCGTTCTCATTCAACCTGACCACCTCGAGCCCTTGCCGCCCACCAACATGCTCCCCACCGTCCCAACGTTAGGGTTTTTTCTCGCCAGCGCTGCCTGACATGGACGATGAACCAGAGTCGTTGGATTATAACTAGATCCAACGCAGCATGTTGCCCCGTACCGCTTCGCGTTTAAAGATCCCCCCTGTCAGTTGAGCCCCGCGCCGTGGAGTTACACTGGGCTGGCCCATTAGCAGTTCCCGCGAAGCCTAGTCGTTTGAATTTGGATTTTTCCATTTTCATTCAAACATAGTTCTGTACCTAGTTTCAAAAATAAACCCATCTCGATTCAGTGAACCAAATTGAATGAAACCAATTTTGTTAGAAAGGTCTGGAAATGCTGAATCCAAGCCCGTTTGATTCCAATCATTCGAATCTATAGATCAACCTTAGTAAAAATAACAAGGCAGAAACTTTTCTGCATTCAAACATTTTTTGAATTTAAACCGTAATAGCTTTTGAGTTGATTCCAACTCTCAAAAATCACATTTTATCATACCTTTCAGAATATATAAAAACATATAGGTTTACTTACAAAAATAATGTTCAAGTAATAGAAGGATGCCACATAGGCATTTCTAGTCATTTATTTTTATTTAAAATAAAAGGTTAAATCTTATTAAATTGTGACACCACTTTAAATCACATTCCCATGTACTGAAATGTGTGGTGATGACATGTGTCAACATGATCCCATGTTTGGTTTGGAGAATATTAAATCTTAAGTAGTTTTCAATGAGTAGAAATTAATTTTCTAAAAATAAAATAAATAAGACAAATGCCTTATTCTTGTGATGTTAGTGATGATGCTAGATCATCTATAGAACCCTTTTGTGTGATGATTGAAAATAGTTAAGTATTGTTTGGTGATTGTGTACCTCGTATTTATTTATAGATGCTAGTACCAACCAAGGATACGAGGAAGAAGGAGGATACTACGAAGAAGCCGAGGAGAACTTCAACCACTGCTCTGCACAAGGCAAGCTAACACTTGCAATTTAGCAAGCTTATACTGATAATGATGCAAGCCAAATACTACTAGATGAATGTGCAAGCTAACACTTGCAAGATATTATACTTGAGCAAGCTTTACCATGCCAACCATATTCCTTGAGCATATATGGTTATACCCACTTGATAAACCAATACTATTTTTACTTACAAGCTTTATACTTTATTTCGTTATCAAAGCTACTACTTAGAGTTTACTTGATTAAATTGTAGATACTAGACAGATAATTGAAAGTTGCATAAAGAGCATAAAACTTGGCCTAAGCTGGATAATCTTTATGTCATCCTAAGGCATGAGATTGAACTTAGCTAAACTCCACTAGTTTACCACCCCTCATTAGTACTTACCCCCACTTGTAGATGCTAGTGCTAAGCATAAAACTTGATGAACTTTAGATAGGAATACTTGGTGGAAAAATGGTTATGAAAACCTTGGAATGATGGATCATTCTATTGATATGTTTTGACATGTGTTTCCAAACACCAGATGATTTTGGTGATGAAAATGTTGAGGCATGAGCCTTAGCCCTTTATAAAACTGATGGTTGTCTGGATGCAATACCATTCCAATTTTACGGTACAACCACAATACCCGAGAATTGGGTAGGGCTTGACTGGAAACTTATATACCTTAGTATTGGTTCCCTCACGGCCAAGGTCTGAGCTGAGGCTACCTTGTGAAGATTGTCCACCTGTGCAGTACCCAAGATGACAGTTGGTCATGGTTGGGAGGCCAAACTCACAGGAGAGGTCCTTATACTAGGGTCTGTAATTTAAAGGTTAGGATTGATTATCCGCATACTGAGTATGGTGAATTCAGGATTTGTTCCTGACGGATCTATCAAATGTTGTGGTGAAAGTGTACAATTTCTGCAAAGTGTCAAACTATTCGAATAGCCGCGTCCACGGTTATGGACAGTTGGAGTGGCCATACTGTTCCCCCGTCAGATGTTTTCAAAATGACTTGTGAAATGAATTGAGATTTTGACTTGACCACAATAGAGTTGTGATATGAAATACAAGTTCCCACTTAGGTGTTATAAAACTTCAACTCGCTTTCTTCATTTCTGAACTTAGTAGAGGTAAATCTGGATTTTTGCAAAACAACCCTAGAGCTTAGTGTCCTACTACAAAACCCCTTCACTTGTTAGTATTAGTTTGCGAGTACTTAAAGAGTACTCATGGCTTTGTCCCTAGCTATTCCCGTGGCCAGACTATGAAGAGGAGTACCTGGAGGATGGACCCCAGGAAGGTTACGACAACTAGGATCATCTCCCATCGTCAGCATTGCCTGTGACCCCGAAGATGGAGCTTCGCCTACGCTACCGTTATTATTACATATTTCCGCTGCTTGAGTTGTATTAAGAACTGGATCATGAGATCCTTATTTGTGTAAGACCTTTTGTATGGTTTGTAATGGATGATGTACTATGGTATCCAATTCTGTTATGTCTCACAAAAATGGTAATCCTGGGATTGCGATGTATGGCATAACAGGCATCTGGGATTAAAAATCCGGGTGTTGACAGGGATGTTACAGTCATTCCCCCTTAAAATAAACTTCGTCCTCTAAGTTCGCAAACTCTCATGTTTCAGAGTAAGAAATTGTTTTGTAGTGGTTGCTACACTCTCCACTCCATGATGATCTTCAATGGAATTAATTGGAGTATTCCATAACCTGTTTAGATATCCTCATTCAATTCTTTTTCTTGAATCATCAAACTTCATTACTATATTAAGTACAGTTTGGAGGTTCTCACTACCATAAGTTTTTAAGTTTCTGTATACGCATTTTAATAGTCAACAGACTATCTTACTATTCTTGTCATTATACAGTTGATACTAGTATTCCTTCCAAGATTGGATTTGAACTCAAATTGGTCCATACCCATTGGAATCTTTATTCTCTTCCTATGTCTAATTGGAAGGTCTCTATTATTTCTTAAGGTTTACTTAAGAGTTGTTTCTTTTAGAATTGATCAGTTAAATGTATCATTTATCACCTTCAAACCTTTACCTTATTAAGTTTTAGATAATCTCCCAGTATTACTTATAGTACGTCTTAACTTCCATTTATAGTGTTTGCTCTCCCCCTTAGAGTTTACTAATATTCTTGAAACTCCATACATAGAAGCTATTGATTCTTGAACTAAAGTGTTGGTTCATGTTCAGTTCATATTTTATTGGTTTAAAGTACAATGAAAAATTATACGGTGCATCCACATAGTTGTGGATCTCCGAAGCAAATCTTTCAACACTATATATCGTACTTATTATTGGGCATTCTTGCTAAAGAAACTGGACCTTGGAAAGCATCTTGCCAAGCGATCATCTTCAAATCTGTTAAACTTTCTTAGTTCTTACTTAACTTAGGCCAAATTTAATGCTCTTTATGCAACTTTTAATAAGATTTGGTTAACTATTTCAACCAAATACTAGTTGTGGACAAAACACCAACTGTGGATTTGTTACTAGCTATGGATCAATTACCAGTTGCGGATTATTACTAGCTGCAAACCGTTCTAGGTTGTGTGTATTACCCTATGGTTTCTCACATACCTCTCACATTCTCTCGGAATTGTCAGAGTTTGAATACCATTCTGGTTCCAAAGCTAACTATTTGTACTTATCCATGATACTTCCATGAACTTGGTACCACTATTCCATTACTTCTTAGTAATATTACCCACTTTGATTGATCTTTAAGTTTATTATTTCTTGTGGCTCCCTACATCTTTTATACCCAACCTCTTTCTTGGGTCTGGCTAGGAATAATTTATGTTCTACCTATTCTCCAAGTGGTGTTAACACTCCATAAATCTTGCTTCTTCCTTCCAGTAAGTCTTCCTTTTTGATCTTTGAATCGTCGCTCCCTTACACGAATTCACATTCCTATCTAGGTCTATATCATCAAGTAATAACTAGGTGTTAGATCATGCATTTGCACACCTAATTAAACTTCATGAACAAATCTAGTCAATCAAGAAGATCCAATAAAATCCAAAAGTCGATCAACAACAAAGCATATACCCTGTATTACACATAGGTTTTAACTAATTTACAAATGTACTAGATGTTCCAACGGTTTGCTCCATACCTATTTACACAACTATCTTACAAGAACTTCTTGTTATTGTGGATATATCCTCACTTATTTCCGCAAACCTTGCAAACTACAATACGCATTACCCTCTATGTACATTATTCAAGCCCGCATCCCTTGGGATGTTGTTTCTCTCTCACTTTCATCTTCCTCTAGTGCTTCCTGGAGTTCCGTCCATGATGACGTGAAGTCCTACGACTGCCTTCTAGAGCATAGGAGCATCCAGGAGGTGCGTAATCTTGATTAGAAGTACCGAGACTGAGATTAGTCATTGAAAAATGACTAGAGTTGGCGTAATCTTCCACCGAATAGTTCGGGTTTTCTGGCAACGCTTCCTCATAGTAAGTTGGTTCCTTAGCTTTTTCTTGGATCCAGTCATATATGTTGGTATAGTAGCTATTGGAGTACTCTTCTAAGTTGATTGGATTCGTATTACCCCAATATGGTCCATAAGGCTCTCTATGGTTATAATTGGTCTCTTCTTCAATACCCGCATCACAAGGTATAGGATTCCCTATGGTTTTACCTTGAGATTCTATTTCCCATCCATACTTGTTAGGCTCAGGTTTAGTTGGAATAACTTTATTCCATTCCTGTTGTTCGGAACTGTACTTGGTCCATAGGTCTTTAGGTGGCTTGAAGCCATTCTGGTAATAGGCATAATTTTCTGAGTTTGGGTCATCGAAATCAGTTTACTTAAACACCTCTCCTGAAGGTATGTATTTGGGATGCCTAGCTTCTTTATCTAACTTCTTCCTACGAGCCATTGCTTTATCAGGATTAGTAAAATCCTCAATGACTGTATCCAGCTCCTGAACTAAGACTTGGTGAGTATTATGATAAGTGTTTAGCAAAGACCAATAACGATCCATATACTCTATATCTAGAGTAGGTTCAACTTGGACTAAGGTAGAGTGATCTAACTCATGCTCTGAGTTTGAGGTTTCATGTGGTATAATGGTGTGAGTACTACCTTCTAGAGCTTGGGATTTATGCTCTCGGATCATGGTTATGGCTGCTGCTAAGGCAATCTGATATACAGATGCCATGCACCTTGCCTCTCCTGCTGACATTTCTCCCTTAATTCCTAACTTCTTGGGTAACATGATCATAAAACGGTATTTAGCTAATACCTGCCCATCATAGTAAGTGTAAATCTTGACCAGAAGTCTTGATTCACATTCCAAACTCCATAAAAGTTGTTGGAGATTATCTGTCCAATCCCCTCCGTAGTCATACAACGTCCTGTTCATCACTTGAAAATTCCGGGGTGGATATTGAGGTGCCATGTGGAACTGTGGTTAAAAAATTATCATCAGTCACATAGAATTAAAACTCTTGGGTAATGATTGGTAATTGCAATCATATAAAAGAGTTATCGCACTAGTAACATAATAGGATTATTCTCAAGTGAATATCCCTCATATCACTAGAGAACTCTTTATTATTGCTAGCATGTGTCCTACAGGTTCTACCCATTTACTAGGTTTCCAACCTAAGGTCAAAGCATATGCTCTGATACCAACTGCGGTGACCCAGCATACCACTGCATGATGTAGTATACTATAGTCGTTGATGTAGGGTTTCGTAGCATGGAAAACAAAAAATTTCTACCGCATACAAACAAACAAGCCAAGATCTATCTACTAGATTGTAGCAACGAGTCGATAGAATAACTCACCCTCGAAGATTCCAAAGTGTTTAACGAGAGCGGATTCTCGTGGGTGATGTAGTCGTACTCTTTCCGATCTCAAGATCGCGTAGACGATCCTTCCGGCGCTGCGTTCCAGCAGCGCTCCATGATCGATCACACATTCGGTTTTCGGCGAAGACCTTCCTCTCCTTGTTCCAGCAGGTAGCGGAGGTTGTAGCACTCTCCTCGCGATTCCCAAAGACAACTGGCAGTACCTAAGTAGAGGGAAGATCTCGCAGGGCTTCGCCTTAAGCCGGAGGGAGTATGGTGGAGTATGAGAGAGTCCCTCGGTGTTCTAGGGTTTAGACACACCAAGGAGGGGGCAAGCCGGCGGCTAGGGATTAGCTAGATGCCGGCTAGGGTTTGCCCTAGGGCCGGCGGCGGCTTGGGGTTAGGGTTTGGAGGAGAGGATCTTGTGTGTCTCTAGGAGGGAGCCCTGCCCCTCCTTATATAGGTGGAGGGGCCGGCCGGCCAAGGGGAGGGAGAGGAGTCCCTCCCCACCTCGGCTTGGGTGGTGCGCCAGTGCTGTGGAGAGGAACTCCTCCCCAACTCGGTTTCCACTTCTCCTCCTCTTTCCAAAAGCTGCGTTTGACTTTCAAACTAGCCGTTTGACTTTTCAAACTAGGATTTGAATAAACCCTCTATTTTGCTCAGCGCTGACCCCGTGTACATGATGCAATCATATCAACTTGATATAACCCATTCATGTACCCTTCCCCCAGTGCGGACATTCGAACCTTCTAGAACATTCGATGAAAACACCTAACCATTCCCCAACTCAAAAACGGGACTTTCCTTATATGAATCTTATTCTCCGGACCATTCCGGATCTCCTCGTGATATCCGGATCCCATCCGACTCGAACAACATTCGGTCTCTTTCTCATCATTCCATAACTACTCAAACAACGTCGAATCCTTAAGTGTGTCTCCCTACGGTTCGTGAATTATGCGGACATGATCGAGACACTTCTCCGAACAATAACCAATAGAGGAATCTAGAAATTCATATGGCTCCCACATATTTCTACGATTACTTTGCGATCGAATGAACCACTTACATATGATATCAATTTCCCTTTGTCTCACGATAGTTTACTTATCCGAGGTTATGATCGTCGGTATCTGCATACCTAGTTCAACCTCGTTCGATAAGTACTCTTTTCTCGTTCGTGATATGTGATCCCTTGTGAGCGGTCACATGCTTGCAAGCTAATTGGATGAAATTTCACCGAGAGGGCCCAGTATATCTATCATCATATGGATGGACAAATCCCATTCTTGATCCATGTGTTTCAACCAATACTTTCCAAACACTCAATGCCATCTTTATAACCACCCGATTCGGTGTGGTGTTTGATGTCATCAAAGCATCCATCCAGTAAAGGTGATATGCATGATCTCATGGTCGAAGGAATTAGATTACTATGTATCAGAAAGCATATAGCAATTAAACTATTAAAATGACTTGATCTTTATGCTACGCTTATCTATAGGAGTATGTCCATCATATCATTCTCCTAACGATATGATCTTGTTGTTAATAACATCTCAATGTTCATGATAGGGAAACCACAATCATCTTATTAACCAACAAGCTAGTATTAGATAGAGGCTTTTACCAGGGACTTCAAATTAAGTTTACAAATCACACAAGTATCAATGTTTCCTTGTTAATACTATTATAGCATGAATGTAAAAATTTATCATAAACACAAAGATATAATAATAACTACATTTATTATTGCCTCTAGGGCATATCTCCAACAGTCTCCCACTTGCACTAGAGTCATCTAATCTAGATTACATGGTAATATACCGAACACCCATGGCATTTTGGTGCTGGTCATGTTTTGCCCTCGGGAGAGGTTTAGTCAACGCATCCGCCACATTCAAATTTGTGTGTACTTTGCAAATCTTTATATCTCCATCTTGGATATGTTCTCGAATAGCGTGAAAATGCAGCTTGATGTGCTTCAGCTTCTTGTGTGACCTTGGTTCTTGCGCATTGGCTATGGCGCCCATGTTATCACAGTAGATAGACATTGGGTCCAGCGCACTAGGAACCACACCCAGCTCTGTAATGAACTCTTTCATCCATATCGCTTCTTGTGAAGCCTCCGAAGCAGCCATGTATTCCGATTCAGTTGAAGATCTCGCCACAACGCTTTGCTTTGCACTCCTCCAGCTAACTGCTGCACCATTCAAAATAAATACGTATCCAGATTGTGATTTAGAATCATCCGAATCGGTGTTCCAACTAGCATCGGTGTAACCATTAACAACGAGCTGTTCATCACCTCCATAAGAAAGAACCATATCCTTAGTTCTTCTCAAGTACTTAAGGATGTTTTTGACCGCTGTCCAATGATCCACTCTTGGATCACTTTGATATCTGCTAGTTAAACTAACAGCATATGCAATGTCGGGTCTAGTACATAGCATGGCATACATTAGAGATCCTATGGCTAAGGCATAGGGAGTTTTACTCATCCTTTCTCTATCTTCTGCCGATGTCGGACTTTGAGTTTTACTCAAGGTCATATTAGGCAACATGGGCAAGAACCCTTTCTTTCTATCTTCCATTCCAAATCTCTTTAGAACTTTGTCCAAATATGTACTTTGTGACAATGATATTTGGCGTTTCGATCTATCTCTATAAATCTTTATGCCTAATATGTAAGCTGCTTCACCAAGATCCTTCATTGAAAAACTATTATTCAAATATTCCTTGACACTATTAAGAAGGTCTACATCATTCCCAATCAACAATATGTCATCTACATATAGTATTAAGAATGCTACAGAGCTCCCACTCACTTTCTTGTAAATACAAGCTTCTCCATAAGTTTGTATAAAACCAAAACTTTTGATCACCTTATCAAAATGTTGATTCCAACTTCGGGATGCTTGCTTCAATCCATAGATAGACCGTTCAAGTTTGCATACCTTGTTAGCATATTTAGGATCGACAAAACCTTTGGGTTGCATCATATACAACTCTTCATCAATGTCTCCATTGAGGAATGCTGTTTTGACATCCATCTGCCATATCTCATAATCATAATATGTAGCGATTGCTAACATAATCCTCACAGACTTTAGCTTCGCTACTGGTGAGAAAGTCTCATCGTAGTCAACTCCTTGAATTTGTCGAAACCCTTTTGCGACAAGTCGAGCTTTATAGACAGTAACATTACCATCAGCATCTGTTTTCTTCTTGAAGATCCATTTGTTCTCGATAGCCTTCGGGCCATCCGGTAAGTCCACCAAAGTCCATACTTGGTTTTCGTACATGGATCCAATCTCGGATTTCATGGCTTCTTGCCATTTATTGGAATCTGGGCTCATCATCGCTTCCTCATATGTCTCAGGGTCATCGGTGTTGTCCACCAACATGACACTCATAACGGGATCATACCAATCTGGAGTGGTATGAGTTCTCGTTGACCTGCAAGGCTCTGTAGCAACTTCAACCGAAGTTTCATGATCATCATCATTAGCTTCCTCTCTTATTGGTGCAGGCACCACAGAACTTCTTCGGTCTTTGCGCTACTCGCAATTTCGAGAGAAGGTTCGACAACCTCGTCGAGTTCTACTTTTCTTCCAGTCACTTCTTTCGAGAGAAATTCCTTCTCTAGAAAGGATCCATTCTTGGCAACGAAGATATTTCCTTCGGATCTATGATAGAAGGTATACCCAATAGTTTCCTTCGGGTATCCTATGAAGACGCATTTTTCCGCTTTGGGTTCAAGCTTGTCCATGTAACTTCTTTACATAGGCCGCACCCCAAACTTTAAGGAACGACAATCTAGGTTTCTTCCCAAACCATAATTCATACGGTGTCGTTTCAACGGATTTAGATGGTGCCCTATTTAAAGTGAATGCGGCTGTTTCTAATGCAAAACCCCAAAATGATAGCGGTAAATCTGTAAGTGACATCATAGAATGAACCATATCTAAGAGAGTTCGATTACGACGTTCGGACACACCATTACGCTGTGGTGTTCCCGGCAGTGTCAATTGTGAAAGTATTCCACATTTCTTCAAATGCTCGCCAAACTCGTAACTTAGATATTCACCTCCATGATCAGAACGTAGAAATTTAATCTTCTTGTTACGTTGATTCTCTACCTCACTTTGAAATTTCTTAAACTTCTCGAAAGTTTCGGACTTATGTTTCATGAAATAGATATACCCATATCTACTCAAATCATCCGTGAAGGTAAGAACATAACGATAACCACCGCGCGATGCTACACTCATTGGACCACACACATCGGTATGTATGATTTCCAATAAGTCCGTAGCTCGCTCCATCATACTAGAAAATGGAGTCTTAGTCATTTTACCCATCAGACATGCTTCGCATCTATCTAGTGATTCGAAATCAAGTGATTCAAGAAGTCCATCGGAATGGAGTTTCTTCATACGCTTCACTCCAATGTGACCAAGACAGCGATTGCCACATAGGTCGAGTTATCGCCGATTTCAAACGTTTAGCCTCAATGTTATTAATATGTGTATTTCCACTATCGAGATTCAATAAGAATAGACCATCTATCAAAGGTGCATGTGCATAAAACATATTACTCATATAAATCGAACAACCATTATTCTCGGACTTAAACAAGTAACCGTCTCGCAATAAACAAGATCCCGATATAATGTTCATGCTTAACGCAGGCACCAAATAACAATTATTTAAGTATAAAACTAATCCCGATGGTAGATGAAGGGGTAGCGTGCCGACCGCGATCACATCAACCTTTGATCCGTTTCCCGCATCGCCGTCATCTCGTTCTTCGCTAGCTTCCGTTTATTCTGCGGCACTGCTTTGAGTTACAAATATGAGCAACCGAACCAGATTATCAAATACCCGAGCACTACTACGAGTACTAGTGAGATACACATCAATAACATGTATATCAGATATACCTTTCTTCTTGATGTTGCCGTTCTTCAAATCCAAGTACTTTGGGCAATTCCGCTTCGAGGACCTTCTCCCTTGCGGTAAAAGCACTCGATGTCGGGCTTAGGTCCAGCCTTGGTCTTCTTCGTAGGCGTGGCAACTTTCTTACCACCCTTCTTGAAGTGTCCCTTCTGCTTAGACTTTCTTTCTTGAATTTGGTGGTCTTATTGACCAACAACACTTGGTGCTCTTTCTTGATCTCCACTTCTACAGACTTCAACATGGCAAAGAGTTCTGACAACGTCTTGTTCATGTTTTGCATGTTGTAGTTCATCACAAAGTTCTTATAACTTGGTGGCAGTGATTGGAGGACACGGTAAATCCCCAAAGCATTGGGAATCACTATACCCAAGCTTTGAAGTTTGTTTGCGTGCCCAGACATCTTAAGCACATGCTCACTAACGGAGCTGCCCTCTTCCATCTTGCAGTTAAAGAACTTTTCAGAAGCCTCATAGCTTTCAATTGCCGCATGAGCCTCAAAAATCAATTTGAGATCCTCGACAATATCATATGGGTCTGAATTCTCAAACCTTTTCTGAAGCTCCGATTCTAAACCATACAAGATAGCACACTGAACTGTGGAGTACTGAGTCTTCCGAGTGAGGTAAACATTCTTTACTTCATCGGCAGCATCAGCTTCTTGGGTCACCAATGTGCATCCAGCACATAGGTCAAATTACCAGCTGTGAGGACAATCCTCAAATTGCGGAACCAATCCGCAAAGTTGCTTCCATTGTTTTTCAACTTTTCTTTCTCTAGGAACGCATTAAAATTGATGGTAGGGGCTGCCATTGATCTACAACATATTTGCAATAGTTTAGACTAAGTTTATGACAAATTGAGTTCAAATTAATAATAAAATTAATCTAGGTGAACTCCCACTCAAAACAATATCCCTCACATTGTTTTAGTGATCACACGAACCAAATCCACCACATCAACACCGATCATCACGAGAGTTGATATAGTTTCAATGGTGAACAATCGACATGTTCATCATATCTACTATATGATTCATGCTTTACCTTTCGGTGATCCGTGTTCCGAGACCATGTCTGTACATGCTAGGCTCGTCAAGATCAAACCTTAGTTTCCGCAGGAGCAAATCTGGCTTGCTCACGTTGTATACACTTGCGGAATCTAACACACCCAATCATCACGTGGTGCTTCGAAACAACAAGCTTTAGCAACGGTGCTAACTAAGGGTGAACACTTTATGACTTGAAATTCGTGTGCATGAGGGATCATCTTATAATGCTACCGTCGTCTACTAAGCAATACAAGATGCATAAAGGATTAACATCACATGCAATTCATAATATGTGATATGATATGGCCTTTCTTCTTAGTGCTTCCGATCTCTATCTTCTAGCACGAACATGATCTCCATCATCACCGGCATAGCATCAAGGTCAATGACGCTTCTCCATGGTTGTCGTCCACCGGCTTCACCTATTACAAGTACTTTGAATAGACATGCTGGTCTTAACATAAATTAAAGACAACCATATGGATCCTGCCGGTTGCCAACTTACAATAAGGAACATTGCATACATCAAATATAATCACAATCATGGCCATATCACATCACAGCACACCCCTGCAAAACAAAGTTAGACGCCTCTACTTTCTTTGCATGTTTTACGTGGTTTGGGGCTTTCAATAAGTGTCGTTCTAACTTACGAACATGAACCACAACATTGATACTAGTATTGTTAATCACCCGTTGTAAATTGGATCTTAACTATGCTAGGAGAAACAGGCACCCGCAAAGCCACTTATGCAATACAAGTTGCATGTCAAGCGTGGAGCAAGTCTCATGAACGATGTCATGTAAGGTTAGACCGGGCCGCTTCATCCCAACATACCGCAAGATGCAAAGTACACAAGAAGCAATCGACAATAAAAGCATCAACGCCCACAATGACCATTGTGTTCTACTTGTGCAACAGATCTACATATAGACACGGCTCTGATACCACTGTAGGGTTTCGTAGCATGGAAAACAAAAAATTTCTACCGCATACAAACAAACAAGCCAAGATCTATCTACTAGATTGTAGCAACGAGTCGATAGAATAACTCACCCTCGAAGATTCCAAAGTGTTTAACGAGAGAGGATTCTCGTGGGTGATGTAGTCGTACTCTTTCCGATCTCAAGATCGCGTAGACGATCCTTCCGGCGCTGCGTTCCGGCAGCGCTCCCGCAGTCAGTCACACGTTCGGTACTCGACAAAGACCTTCCTCTCCCTTGTTCCAGCAGGCAGCGGAGGTTGTAGCACTCTCCTCGCGATTCCGGCGCTGTGGCGTGGTACCGGAAGTAGAGGGGAGATCTCGCAGGGCTTCGCCTTAAGCCGGAGCGAGTATGGTGGAGTATGACAGAGTCTCTCGGTGTTCTAGGGTTTAGAAACACCAAGGAGGGGGCAAGCCGGCGGCTAGGGATTAGCTAGACGCCGGCTAGGGTTTGCCCTAGGGCTGGCGGCGGCTATGGAGGCGGCGGCGGCTTGGGGTTAGGGTTTGGAGGAGAGGATCTTGTGTGTCTCTAGGAGGGAGCCCTGCCCCTCCTTATATAGGTGGAGGGGCCGGCCGGTCAAGGGGAGGGAGAGGAGTCCCTCCCCAACTCGGCTTGGGTGGTGCGCCGCCGGTTGGAGGAGGGAACTCCTCCCCAACTCGGTTTCCCACTCCTCCTCCTCTTTCCAAAAAGCGCGTTTGACTTTCAAACTAGCCGTTTGACTTTTCAAACTAGGATTTGAATAAACCCTCTATTTTGATCAGCGATGACACCGAGTACATGATGCAATCATATCAACTTGATATAACACATTCATGTACCCTTCCCCCCCGGAGTGCCGGACATTCCGGAACCTTCTAGAACATTCCCGATGAAAACACCGGAACCATTACCCAACTCCGAAACAGGACTTTGCTTATATGAATCTTATTCTCCGAACCATTCCGGATCTCCTCGTGATATCCCAGATCCCATCCGGGACTCCGAACAACATTCGGTCTCTTTCTCATCATTCCATAACTAAACAAAAAACGTCGAATCCTTAAGTGTGTCTCCCTACGGTTCGTGAATTATGCGGACATGATCGAGACACTTCTCCGTACAATAACCAATAGAGGAATCTGGAAATTCATATGTCTCCCACATATTTCTATGATTACTTTGCGATCGAATGAACCACTTACATATGATATCAATTTCCCTTTGTCTCACGATAGTTTACTTATCCGAGGTTATGATCGTTGGTATCTCTGCATACCTAGTTCAACCTCGTTACTGATAAGTACTCTTTTCTCGTTCCCGTGATATGTTATCCCTTGTGAGCTAGTCACATGCTTGCAAGCTAATTGGATGACATTTCACCGAGAGGGCCTAGAGTATATCTATCCGTCATATGGATGGACAAATCCCATTCTTGATCCATGTGTTTCAACCTATACTTTCCAAACACTCAATGCCATCTTTATAACCACCCAGTTACGGTGTGGTGTTTGATGTCATCAAAGCATCCATCCAGTAAAGGTGATATGCATGATCTCATGGTCGAAGGAATTAGATTACTATGTATCAGAAAGCATATAGCAATTGAACTATTAAAATGACTTGATCTTTATGCTACGCTTATCTATAGGAGTATGTCCATCATATCATTCTCCTAACGATATGATCTTGTTGTTAATAACATCTCAATGTTCATGATAGGGAAACCACAATCATCTTATTAACCAACAAGCTAGTATTAGATAGAGGCTTTTACCAGGGACTTCAATTAAGTTTACAAATCACACAAGTATCAATGTTTCCTTGTTAATACTATTATAGCATGAATGTAAACATTTGTCATAAACACAAATATATAATAATAACTACATTTATTATTGCCTCTAGGGCATATCTCCAACAGTTGACATAACACCAATGAAGCACTGTTCACTAGTATTACATCACTCAGAATGGCACAACAGAAACACAGCGGGTCCAATAAATTGGCTTAAAGGTTACAACTCACTCTTTTACATAAGATCCAGAGAATACTCTAGGTTAAAAAGAGAGAAACAACTTCTTACGGAGAAGAATCAAAGTTAAACAACACAAGAACGATTATACTATTAAGTCTAATATTCAGACTAAGAGGTTGGCATTGCTGCTATTGCAATGCACTACAGAAATAGGTTCTTTGGCTAGAGATAATATTCCTATCTAATCGGTAACTTCCGTCTTCACTTGGGTTGAGGTATATGTTTACTTCCTTGTCTTCATTGAAGAGCTTTAGCTGGTCTTGACAAGTCTTGGAGCATATCTTGATGTAGACATCATTTTAATGGCTTCAGAATCTAGCAAGGGTTAAGAAGATACTTTGAGTACGAGCGTACTCAGCAAATTCACTAAAAAAGAGTGTTTGATGCACTATATCTACCGCCACAGACCATAGGTCGTAGGCAATGCAAGTTTTCATAAAAATTTCTTCAAAGGTTGCTTTTATTCTGAAAATCTATGTCCGTCAGCCTTCACGGGTTTACCAGAACTTTCATGGAGTTCCTTTCCCGCGGCGTTTGCAGCTCCTTCCCGGAACAGGGAGTAACAAGTTACAGTTCTTACACTCTGCAGAGGTGCGTCACTTTACCCATGAGAGATCAACTCTTTGTTGCACAACCGGGCAGCTTATTCCCATCCACAATTCCATGATGTGGGGCCAGAAGATGATCCAAGCCAATCACTGCCCCCTTCGCGACCGCGCATGCCTCCTTGGTGTACACCATGCCCACATAAATAATTATGTCAATGGTTTGTACAAACCGTTAGATGTCAGAACTATCGTGGGACGCTGAGAGCTCCCACCCATATGCTGCATATCCTCTACGAATTTCCAATTAATATGCAAGCTACGATGATAACAGCCACAACCTTCACATCCGACTTCATGCGAGAGGAATAAGATACAGCTGACTTCTCCGTCCCATTCCAAATCTCATGGTCAACGCGTAATATACTGTCACATCCCAAATTTTAGATTTGGTTCTGCATATCATTCATGCCATTGCATCATACTCTTCCATGCAAAACCATCGATTGAAAAGATTCGGCAAAACACTATTTTCTAAACCCTACTCTATTTTACTACGAGGCTCCTGCGGGAGGCTTTAGTAGGACTTGTGTTGTCCACCCTTGTAGCCTAGTGGTTTCACTCAACCCTTGACCCTAGGTTGTTCCCCTCGATTTTACAAAACTTAGGAGCAAGAATCACCCGATTCGGAGCTCGTACGGAAAAGTTACGGCCGTTTTATTAAAAGGTCAAAAATCAGCGCCGACTTCGCCGAGTCCGGGTAGGACCCTGCGTGGGGCCCCCATAAAAGGGCTGGACCCCACCGCGCCCGACCCCGCCTCCCTGGAACCCGCCGCCGCCGCCTCGATCCCCGCACCCGCCGCCGCCGCCTCGAGGTAAGCGCGCAACCGCCACCCTCACGCCGCCGCCGCATCGCCGCCTCGCACGCCGCGCGCGCAGCCGCCACCCGCGCCGCCGCGCCGCTCCGTGCCGCCTCGCCCGTAGCCACCGCCGCGCAGCCGCCCGCGCCAGCACGCCGCCTCCCGTGCCGCGCCGCCGCTCCGCGCGCTCGCCCCGCGCCCTCTAGCCCGCGCGCCGCGCTGCACGCCGCCAGCCCGCGCCGCCTCGCGCGCTGCTCCGCCACGCGCTGCTCGCCGCCCGCGCCGCCGTCGCGTTGACCGCCACCGTTCCGCGCTGACCGTCTCCCCTCCGCGCAGGAACCGCCGTCGCCGAAGCCGATCGCCGCCACCGTCCCGAACTCGCCACCGTTCGTCTCCGGTGAGTCCGCAGCCGCCATCTCTTGGGACCGTTGGATCTCAGATCAGCAGTCCAGATCGGCCGTTGACCGGTCAGCCTCAGGCGTTGACTAGTCGACGCCACCGTGGCCGATCAGCACGTGGACCAGTCCAGCGACGATTGGTGGTATTTTCTTTAATCGTTTTAGTTGGCAGATTTCGATAGAAATTTGTAAATTGCGTAGAAATTAAACCGCAGGGACAAAAATTGCAAATAAAATATGTGTAGGTTCAGTAAGTCGTGTAGAATCTTGCTGTATCTTTGTTTCACACTTTTGCAGCAAGGTTTAGTACAGTTTAATCAAATGAGTTAATGGATTTTTTTTTGGAGTAATTAATTCGTAGAAAAAGATCTGTAACTCCAAAAATTGCATGTAATATGTCCCTGGATTCAGTGGAACGAGGGGAATCTCCTCGTAAATTAAAAGGATAGGCTTACAGTGAAAACTTCTGCAGAAACTGTCTAATGGCTTTCCGCAGTGTTTTAATTACTCGGGGAGTTTTATAATTCCTTTTTGAGTAATTCCAGTTGGTACTGTTCCTAAATAGCAAAGCCTATGCGGTAGAATTTTCCCAAGATTTTACAAACAGTATACTACCGGTATTGAATTATTGGAGTTCTAGCTCTAGTTTTGAGCATTACTTTTTGCGTAATAGTTTTCCTTGCGCTAAAACTATTTTCCATGCATGCAATCAGTAGTATTATTGAATAGGATTATGTGGTGCAGCTGTAGCACCAATTCACTTGTCGTTCATGCATTCATGCATCATCTTTGTTGCAAATGCTTGTGGATTGTTTGTTTATGATTGCAATTGTATCGTGTAGATTGTGACGAGTGCAACGCTTGCTCGTGTGTGGATTGTTCTTCCGACCGCTACATTGTTCATGATATCATCCTACTATTTTCAATGCATTGTCGTGTATTTTGTAGATGCATGTGTAGGATGATACTATCGCTATGCTATGTCCTATATTGTGGTAGGGCTTTCCTTGTAGATGAACCACCGTTGGTAGATGTGCTTAGCCATGCTATGATGAACGAGGGCTGGGTTACATCACTAAAAGTTGTTTCTAAATGAGTTGGTTTGCAAAAACTAAAACAACTTAATCAATGAATCTCCTGGGTGTGATGGGATTGATAATTTTTGGTGGTTTCATTGCGGAAAGGCACTCAGGTATCAAGAGAGAATGATTGGTTTCTTTATTGTGTAGCTTACGTGTACAACCATGTGCCAATAATGAAATGGGCGGTTGGTTGGACTTAGTAGGTTGTGGTAACTCGAACCCGCGTATCCAGAGATGTAGAATTTTGGTAGGTTGGACGGTCTTGCGTCGGGATTGGGGTGCTACTTACTTCGAGCAGTCTCTTCTTGGACTTCTCCTATCATCACCCAAAATGAGAGTGATGGTACGAGCTGGGCTGGCCAAGTCACATGGGTAAAGTGTACTAACCCTAGGTGTATAATCTAATCGATTAGCCGTGTCCCCGGTTATGGACAACTGAGTTGCCTGATATTGATTCCATGACATGTTTCTCGCTCATTCCAATTTCTTAATTGTTTTAATGTTGTTGGGTTAACTTAATTGGGATCTTTTCAAAGAAAATCAAAAACTGTTTATGAAAGTAGGACAAAAAGGTATTTGCAAATGCAAGCCAGACACAGCTCCACTTGCCAAATATGCATGTAGATGTTAGTACTATTGTCTCCATTACTAGCTCTACTTGCCATACATTCCATGTATTGACCCTTCGGGGCTGCTACGTTTCATGTTGCAGGTTATTCCGATTCTGAGTAATCGATATAGGCCACGGTACTCCACTCGGCACTTGTTCACTTGTGGGCAATTTGAAGAATGGAGGATTTGCTTTATTTATGTTCCTACCTGAATAATTTGAGCTAGCCTTGAGCTAAGCTTTTATTGTAATAATGGTACTCTGGATCTTTGTTATTTATGATACACGGATATTTGCTATGTTATTCATCTCATTCTATTATGGGCCAATGAACTGATCCAGGGATTGGCATGTCACATAGAAGCCACGGTCTTTTCAGAACCGCGGTGTTACAAGATGGTATCAGAGCCCGTGTGTCGACTGTACGATCGTGACCTAGGATTAGATTAGGAAGCCATAGATTTATTAAAGCCTATATTAACTCTGTCTTTTCATCTTATGCCTTTCACCCTCGTAAATTCTTACCATATGCTATGCTCACACTTTCCGCTTTTAATTGATAGATGGGAGAAGTCAGGACTGAGTATGCAACCATGGAGTCACCAAGGCCATTTGCAAGGCAGTTAGCATAGCTCTCGCAGTCATTGGGATTGCCACTGCCCATGTTCAAGGGAAGAAGGCTGTACACCTATGGATATGGAGAGGATGCATGGGAGATCACTACCTTCATATTCAGGGATGCCGCCTTGCCAAATCCAGTGCATTTGATCTACACCAAGACATACTGCAACTGGGGACTTGGAATCAACTTGGCCATGCATGAAGCCCTGTCTCGCCAGTGCCATCATGTCCGACACTTGCTGCCAGCAGACTCACCCTACCGTGACTATGGGAGGCGTGATGAAGATAGGCACATTGTGGTTACCCCGGGCGACAGGAACAACATGCCGCCCCGTCGGAGGCACATAGAGGACATGGAAAGGGAGAATGGAGCTCTAGCTGAGAAAGTGATGATGATAAAGGAGATTGCAGACTTTGTCAGCAATGGTATGGTGGTCCAAGGACAGGAGATTGACACCTTGCATGAAGCTGTGGGAGTTCTGGAGAATGCCCTGATAGCCAGAGATGCAACCATAGCCCATCTTCATGGTACCGTGTAGGAGAACACCCAGAACATACAACAGTTGCAAGGGACCATCCAGGAAAGGGATCAAACTATTGAAGCTATGACAGCCCAGATTGCCGCTCTCCAAGCACAACTAAATCCACCCTCTGATGAAGACAATGGAGATGATGGCAACAATGGGGATGATGATGACAGTGGGAACGATGATGATGAGGACGAGGATGATGATGATGGAGACGATGATGGTGGAGGAGATGAAGGTATGTAGCGATGGCAGGTGAGAGTGCAGAAGAAGAGGAGGATCCAGAAGAGGTGGAGTTTGAGATCTCAAGTGATGACTCAGGAGAAGTGTACACTCCGCCGCCATGGTTGAACCGTGGACCGAAGCGCCAACTCATGAGTGCAAGGACCTACCGCAACCTCTTCAAGAAGTAGATAAAAGACCACCAGTTAGTCCTCGTTAGGAAAAATCGTTAGGATTAGTCTCGATCAATGTGAAACTTAGTTGTTGTTAGTTTGAGAGTGATTTGTTGCTTATTTGTTTACTCCAATATCCCAGGAATTATTTGTGCAAAACTTTATGAAAGAGTTATGGCAATTTTGTTTACTATCTGTGTTAATTTCGCTGCAGATTTCTGCTGATACAGCAGTACTGTACGATTTTTCATATTTTTCTGGTAACTGGGAAAAATCTGAAAAAATGGGGCTGGTGCGAAACTCTCTGTACTGTATGTGCAAAAATCAGCTAAATTTTCTGACGAGTCTAAGTCAGGTAGAAAAATTCGCGAACGCTGCTGGACTGTTCTGGCAGATTGCTGTTTTTGTTGTTTAGTTGATCAACTGTTTGGTTAACCATTGCCAACTCTTGTAAAACTATTTCAGTAGGTATATACTGCTAGGATAACCCCTCGGATGTTGCTGGATCACTTGTTTGTTGATGTGTTGCTTGCTTGTGATTGTCTGCTATTGTTGTTGATTGATCATATGCATGGGTATAATCCTATTATCGTAGATGATTCTTTCTAAACTTACCTGTGCTGAACCGCAGATGCCTCCCCGCCGTCAACCCACTGAGTTGGAGCAGCTCATGGCAGCTCAGGCACAGCTGACCCAAGTTATGACTCAGTTCATGGCAGCTCAGAACAACAACAACAACAACAACAACAATGGAAACAACCAGCCTCAGGGAGATGCTCTCACCAGATTTCTGAGGCTAAGGCCAGCTAAGTTCTCTACTGCAACGGAATCAATGGTTGCTCTCGACTGGTTGCGTTCAGTCAACAAGGATCTGGTAACTGTTGGATGCACTGATGCTGAGAAGGTGAGATTTGCCGCTCACCTACTGGAGGGACCAGCCGCTTCTTGGTGGGACACATTTCAGATCACCCACCCGCTGGACACTGTAACTTGGGCAATGTTTGAGGAAGGTTTCAGGACCAACCACGTGTCTTCAGGAGTTCTGAGCCTGAAGAGGAAGGAGTTCCGCAACTTGCACCAAACCAACCGCACTGTGGCTGAGTACATTGAGGAGTTCAACAACCTGTCCCGTTATGCACCTGAGGATGTTGACGCTGACGCGAAAAGGAGGGAGAGATTTCTGGATGGCCTCAGTGATGAGCTTTCCGTGCAGCTACTGGTGGTTTATTGCCCCACTTTCGAGGAGCTTATGGACAAGGCCAGGATCTTGGAAGGGAAGCACAAGCAGGTGGAGAACTGCAAGAGGAAGAGTAACAATCACCACTCTGGTTCACACCACAAGTCTCGCACTTCATATGATGGATACTCCAAGCATGGAGGGAGTGACCATGGGAGCCATGATCGCCACCACCATGGAGGCGATGGACATCGTCATGACAACAACAAGAGCCCCCACCACAGCCACAAGGGAGGACACTCTCACCACTCTGGAGGGCACGGTGGACATGACTGCAACCGCGATCGCAGCTTTGTGAAGAAGGATCTGAGTGAGGTGACATGCTTCAAGTGTAAACAGAAGGGACACTATGCTGACAACTGTCCGGAGAGGAAAGGACTGAAGCCAACCAACAACGAGAAGGCCACAGTGAACCACATGAATGTGGAGGAGATTCCAGATGAGCCTGACCTTGTGATTGGTAAGTTTCCAATCAACACTTACCCTGCACTTATACTTTTCGATACTGGTGCATCGCATTCATTCATATCAAGGGCATTTGTGGATAAGTATAAGTTACCTACTGAGTCTATGAAAGGGTCTATTAGAGTGAGTTCACCTGGAGGAGATATGATAGCTAGCGCGGGATGCCGCAACTTAACTGTGAGGATTGGAACACACAACTTCAGTGCACATTTGGTAGTGTTGGAATCACAGGGGTTAGAAATTATTCTGGGTATGGATTGGATGTCTATGCATGAGGGACACATAGATTATGCACAGCGAGCTGTTTCACTCAAAAACCCGGATGGTAAGAGGATTAGATTCAAGTCGGTTGTACGACCAGGAAGGTGTAAGTTGAATTCTATTAAGGGGGTTAGCATGGATACTGTGCCAGTGATTAGGGATTACCCCGACGTGTTTCCGGAAGAGCTGCGGGGATGCCACGACAGGAAGTAGAGTTTCTCATCGACGATGCGAACAGGACCTATAGCAAAGAGACCATATAAGATGGATGTGGATGAGCTGAAGGAATTGAAGAAGCAGCTGAAAGAGCGGTTGGACAAGGATTCATTCAGCCTAGTTAAATGCGTCATGGGGTGCGCTGTTACATTTGTGGAGAAGAAAGACAGCAGCAAGAGATTAGTGGTGGACTATCGCTCGCTGAATGAAGTGACTATCAAGAACAAATACCCCCTACCGAACATAAATGATTTGTTTGATCAACTGGAAGGAGCAAAGGTGTTCAGCAAGATTGATCTGCGATCAGGCTACTTCCAATTGAAGATCCGGGAGGAGGACGTACCAAAAACCGCCTTCACCACTAGGTATGGTTTATATGAGTATACGGTTATGTCTTTTGGACTAACGAATGCCCCGGCATATTTCATGACCATGATGAACAAGGTATTTATGGAGTACTTGGACAAGTTCTTGGTGGTGTTTATTGATGACATACTGATATACTCCAAGGATGATGCTGAGCATGAGAAACATCTGCGACTGATTATGGAGAAACTGAGGGAACATCAGCTGTATGCCAAATTCAGCAAGTGTGAATTATGGCTTAACACCGTTGGGTTTCATGGACACGTAGTGTTAGGACAAGGAGTCGCTGTTGATCCAAGCAAAGTGACTGCAGTAACTAAGTGGGAAGCACCCAAGAATGCGGGAGAGATTCGCAGCTTTCTGGGACTTGCTGGATATTACAGGAGGTTCATTGAAAACTTTTACAAGATTGCTAAGCCGATGACTGAACTTCTGAAGAAGGAGAGAAAGTTTGAATGGACGGATGTGTGTGAAGCCAGCTTTCAGGAACTGAAGCGTCGACTAGTGTCTGCGCCTGTTCTGTGTTTACCAGATCTTCAGAAGGATTTCCAAGTGTACTGCGATGCTTCTCGACAGGGACTTGGGAGTGTGCTGATGCAAGATGGGAGAGTGGTGTCATATGCCTCGCGACAACTCAAGCACCATGAGCGGAATTACCCCACACACGACTTGTAGTTAGCGTCAGTGGTTCATGCGCTCAAGGTATGGAGGCATTACTTAATGGGAAAACACTGTGATGTGTACACCGACCACAAGAGCCTGAAGTACATATTTACACAGAAGGAACTAAACATGAGGCAAAGGAGATGGTTGGAACTTATCAAGGACTATGATATGAATCTACAATACCACCCAGGAAAGGCCAACGTAGTAGCAGATGCTCTGAGCCGGAAGGTCTATGCCAACGGATTGATGATTGGGGAATTACCTGAGGATTTGTGCAAGAAATTCAAGGACCTTAGACTGGAGGTAGTATCTGAAGGATACTTGGCAACAATGGAAGTCCAACCAACGCTACTGGACAGAATCAGGAAACCTCAAGTGGGAGACAAAGAGATAGATGAAGTAAAGGAAAAGATGAAGGAGGGTCGAGCAAGGGAATTCCACGAGGATGAGCAAGGAACCTTGTGGTACGGAGATCGTTGTGCGTTCCCAACGATCCGGAGATAAGGAAATTGATTCTGCAGGAAGCTCATGACTCGCCGTATTCCATACATCCGGGCAATACAAAGATGTATATGGACCTAAAGGATAGATTCTGGTGGAACAACATGAAGGGAGACATCGCGGAGCATATTTCCCTATGTGATGTATGTAGCCGAGTAAAGGCGGAACACCAGAAGCCAGTAGGACTGCTACAGCCATTGCCCGTGCCGGATTGGAAGTGGGATAGAGTGGGGATGGATTTTATCACAGGATTGCCCAGGACCAGGTCAGGATACGACTCCATTTGGGTAGTGGTCGACCATTTGACTAAGGTAGCCCACTTTATACCGGTAAAGACAACCTACACGAGTGCATGGTTGGCCAAGATTTACATGGACAGAATTGTGTGCCTACACGGAGTTCCCATGAGTATCGTATCTGATAGAGGTACCCAATTTACCTCACACTTCTGGCGCCAGCTACACGAGTCACTCGGCACTAGATTGGAGTTTAGCACAGCGTTTCACCCGCAGACTGATGGACAGACCGAGAGAGTGAATCAGATTTTGGAAGACATGCTGAGAGCTTGCGCCTTGGCTCTTGGTTCTAGTTGGGATGAGAATTTTCCGTATGCGGAGTTTTCCTACAACAACAGCTATCAAACCAGCATCAAGACGTCACCGTTCGATGTGCTATATGGGAAACGGTGTTGGACACCATTGCTATGGGATGGAGTAGGAGAACGTCAGTTGTTTGGGCCTGATTTGATCAAGGTTGCTGAGGAGAAGGTCGCCTTGATTAGGGACAGGCTGAAGGTAGCACAATCAAGACAGAAGAGCTACGCTGACGCCAAGCGCAAGGAAGTTGTGTATGAGATAGGTGATAGATCATACCTCAGAGTGTCGCCACTTCGTGGAATCAAGAGATTTGGAATTAAGGGTAAGCTGGCACCTCGATTTATTGGACCATATCGGGTCTTAGCACGCAAGGGAGAGGTTGCTTATCAGTTGGAGTTACCAGAGGCTCTGTCCGCTGTTCACAATGTGTTCCACGTGTCCCAGCTGAAGAAGTGCCATCCGGAGATGGTGGATACACCATTGAGAGACACCGTACCGCTAGAGGAGGTTTAGCTCAAGAATGACTTGACCTATGAGGAGAAACCGGTCAAGATTCTGGAGACAGCGGAGAGGACTACCCATACCAAGACGATCAGGTTTTGCAAGGTGCAGTGGAGCCACCACACCGAAGAGGAAGCCACTTGGGAGCGTGAGGATGACATCCTAGAGGACTACCCACACCTATTTTCTAGCCGCGCCGAATCTCGGGGACGAGATTCATCTTAAGGGGGTTAGTCTTGTCACATCCCAAATTTTAGATTTGGTTCTGCATATCATTCATGCCATTGCATCATACTCTTCCATGCAAAACCATCGATTGAAAAGATTCAGCAAAACACTATTTTCTAAACCCTACTCTATTTTACTACGAGGCTCCTAGTGGTTTCGACTTGTGTTGTCCACCCTTGTATCCTAGTGGTTTCACTCAACCCTTGACCCTAGGTTGTTCCCCTCGATTTTACAAAACTTAGGAGCAAGAATCGCCCGATTCGGAGCTCGTACGGAAAAGTTACGGCCATTTTATTAAAAGATCAAAAATTGGCGCTGACTTCACCGAGTCCGGGTAGGACCCCGCGTGGGGCCCCCATAAATGGGCTGGACCCCACCACGCCTCGATCCCCGCGCCCGACCTCGCCTCCCTGGAACCCGCCACCGCCTCGAGGTAAGCGCGCCGCCGCCGCCCTCACGCCGCCGCCGCATCGCCGCCTCGCGCGCAGCCGCCGCGCCGCTCCGCGCCGCCTCGCCCGCAGCCGCCGCCGCGCAGCCGCCCGCGCCAGCACGCCTCCACGCGCGCGCCGCTGCACGCCGCCTCCCGCGCCGCCTCCGCCCGCGCACGCGCTGCGCCGCACGCCGCCGCCTCGCGCTGCCGTCGCGTTGACCGCCACCGCTCCGTGCTGACCATCTCCCCTCCGCACAGGAACCGCCATCGCCGGAGCCGATCGCCGCCACCGTCCCGAACTCGCCGCCGTTCGTCTCCGGTGAGTCCGCAACCGCCATCTCTTGGGACCGTTGGATCTCAGATCAGCAGTCCAGATCGGCCGTTGACTGGTCAGCCCCAGGCGTTGACTAGTCACACGCCCAGTCAGCGCCCAGTCAGCAGCCACGTGGACTAGTCAACAGACACAGTTGACTGGGTATTTTCTTTAATCGTTTTAGTTGGCAGATTTCGGTAGAAAGTTGTAAATTGCGTAGAAATTAAACCGCTGGGCCAAAAGTTGCAAATAAAATTTCTGTGGGTTCAGTAAGTCGTGTAGAATCTTGCTGTACCTTTGTTTCACACTTTTGCAGCAAGGTTTAGTACAGTTTAATCAAATGAGTTAATGGCCTTTTTTGGAGTAATTAATTCGTAGAAAAAGATCTGTAACTCCAAAAATTGCGTGTAATATGTCCCTGGATTCAGTGGAACGCGGGGAATCTCCTTGTAAATTAAAAGGATAGGCATACAGTGAAAACTTCTGCAGAAACTGTCTAGTGGCTTTCTGCGGTGTTTTAATTACTCGGGGAGTTTTATAATTCCTTTTTGAGTAATTCCAGTTGGTACTGTTCTAAATAGCAAAGCCTATGCGGTAGAATTTTTCCAAGATTTGACAAACAGTATACTACCGATAGTGAATTATTTGAGTTCTAGCTCTAGTTTTGAGCATTACTTTTTGCGTAATAGTTTTCCTTGCGCTAAAACTATTTTCCATGCATGCAATCAGTAGTATTATTGAATAGGATTATGTGGTGCAGCTGTAGCACCAATTCACTTATCGTGCATGCATTCATGCATCATCTTTGTTGCAAATGCTTGTGGATTGTTTGTTTATGATTGCAATTGTATCGTGTAGATTGTGACGAGTGCAACACTTGCTCGTGTGTGGATTGTTCTTCCGACCGCTACAACCAAGGCAAGTAGATGCTACTTTGTTCATGATATCGTCCTACTATTTTCAATGCATTGTCGTGTATTTTGTAGATGCATGTGTAGGATGATACTATCGCTATGCTTTCCTTGTAGATGAACCACCGTTGGTAGATGTGCTTAGCCATGCTATGATGAACGAGTGCTGGATTACATCACTGAAAGTTGTTTCTAAATGAGTTGGTTTGCAAAAACTAAAACAACTTAATCAATGAATCTCCTGGGTGTGATGGGATTGATAATTTTTGGTGGTTTCATTGCGGAAAGGCACCCAGGTATCAAGAGAGAATGATTGGTTTCTTTATTGTGTAGCTTACGTGTACAACCATGTGCCAATAATGAAATGGGCAGTTGGTTGGACTTAGTAGGTTGTGGTAACTCGAACCCGCGTATCCAGAGATGTAGAATTTTGGTAGGTTGGACCCGTGCGCGTCGGGATTGGGGTGCTACTTCCCGAACAGTCTCTTCTTGGACTTCTCCCTATCATCACCCAAAATGAGAGTGATGGTACGAGCTGGGCTGGCCATGTCACATGGGTAAAGTGTACTAACCCCTGCAGGGTGTATAATCTAATCGATTAGCCGTGTCCCCGGTTATGGATAACTGAGTTGCCTGATATTGATTCCATGACATGTTTCTCGCTCATTCCAATTTCTTAATTGTTTTAATGTTGTTGGGTTAACTTAATTGGGATCTTTTCAAAGAAAATCAAAAACTGTTTATGAAAGTAGGACAAAAAGGTATTTGCAAATGCAAGCGGAACCGCTCCACTTGCCAAATATGCATGTAGATGTTAGTACTATTGTCTCCATTACTAGCTCTACTTGCCATACATTCCATGTATTGACCCTTCGGGGCTGCTTCGTTTCATGTTGCAGGTTATTCCGATTCTGAGTAATCGATATAGGCCACGGTACTCCACTCGGCACTTGTTCACTTGTGGGCAATTTGAAGAATGGAGGATTTGCTTTATTTATGTTGCTACCTGAATAGTTTGAGCTAGCCTTGAGCTAAGCTTTTATTGTAATAATGGTACTCTGGATCTTTGTTATTTATGATACACGGATATTTGCTATATTATTCATCTCATTCTATTGTGGGCCAATGAACCGATCCAGGGATTGGCATGTCACATAGAAGCCACGGTCTTTTCAGAACCGCGGTGTTACATATACGGCGCAAGAATCACTGGTGACATTGGTTGTTAAGTCCTAGGTGATATAGTTCTGAACAGTGGTATCCCAACTTTCAGATTTAATAGATTAGCTGATCACCCTGGATCAGTAATCATTAGTCCTCATTATTATTGAAAATAGTGTTTTCTGACCTTTTTCAAATGCAGGTGAAGACAACACTGGATTTGTAAAATACTTTACAGAAAATAAACAAAGGACATGAGCAAGTGTGAACTTGCCTTTTGTGATTGCAAGATTATGCACTCACGGTCTTCGAGTCAGTATAAGATCCAAAATCTGAAATTAGCATCATTGGTCCTGGGAAATTAGCATCTGAAATTAACTAATGTTTAAAGAAGCAATATGTTTTTATGCATAAGTAATGTGATGCACGTTCTAAGCACAAATCCTGGGAATAACATTGTCCTAGGGTTTAGATTCCGAAAGTGGTTACTTTGGGATGTGTGGTCCTTTTGGATAAATTTCGTAGTTGTACTTTTATTAGAGTTTATGAGTGGTTGTAAGAAACACATATGTAGGAGTAAAGTATACATACTTATGACATACTAGTTAGGATTACTTATACAAGGTTTCTTATTTAAAGTGGCAAAAAGGATAACCTTCGAAGAAACGGTTTCTCTTCTAAGGTTTAAACAAATTTTGTGATTAGTTAATGGTGGTTGATGTCATTTGTTTGCTCAAATGGTTTGGCTTTAGTTGCTTTATATTTTAACTACTTCAGACTAAATTTAACTATAAAACATATAATAATGCTTATAGTGTTATATTAAGATTTTGTAGACTAAAGTTAACTTTAAAGTATAGATAGTTTTGAAAGTATCGTACTTATACCTTGGTATCTTGTATACCTAAAATGTTTTCTTTAAGTTACTTAAGAATGTTTATTCGATTACTTCAGTGATGGTTTCTTGATGTGAGTATGGAGTAATATCATTTATCTTTTATCAGTACGTGGGTATAGTTTATGAACCCAACATAATGTTACTTAACTACTTATGGATTTATATAGTGTTGTAGTAGTTTTTGTAATTTGGTGATTAATATGGCTTAGAAAAGATTTGATTGTTCACAAGATGTTCTTTAAAGATTTTATTATTAGTGGAATTCTTTTTTAGAGATAATCTTTATTTATGGTTGAGGATTCTTCTAAAATAAGAACATTTATAATGTTTTAAACCATTATGGCATTATATTATTAATTTTTATGACTAATACTATTTATTAGACTTATTTAACTCATTTTAGGAATATTAAGAAATTTTATTGATCTTTATATGAATTATTAATGAAGTAAATAAGTTTAAATTTGAGTTATTAAAATATTCAATTTTTTTATTTAACTCACAAGGATATTAGTAGATTTTTAACATGTAAATAATACTTTTGTGATCATTTTGGTATATCATATTTATTTTTGTGATTTATAAATAGTAAGATATGATTTTTATAATTCTTATTACTTTATAATTACTTAATAAATAATAAATATTTAATTAGATGTAATAATAATACATGATTATAGTTTTAAATTGGAATTCTTATTTTTCTAAGATTTTTGATATTTTACTTATATTATAAACATTTATTATTATAGGAATATGAATTATTAAAGTTTTATTACTTATAAAACTCTTATTAAATAATATTTATTTAAATAATCATCATAATAATATTTGTTAATAAGTTTAAGTTGTAGATTTTATTTTTCTACAAATTTCCATATATTATACACATTTTTCTGAATTATACATCAAAAGTTATTAATTAAACAAGATTTAATCATTTATTAAATTTCTGGAATAATATTAATTGGATTATAACATTTTATTTATTTCTAAACAGAAGAATACTTTTTGCACCACGAACAGAACTAGCCCCAGTCACTAACTAGTGGGCCATTGTCCACGTCAGCTTTCAGATGAAAGAAATGTTTTTGCTACTGACCTCCTCTCTACTGACTATCAATGACATGCGGGCCCTAGGCCATGTCATCCACCACGCGGGAAAGACCAGTCAAACGAGCTGACGTGGCTCGATCATGAGGTAAGCATGGCGTCAGCATCACCACCGCCGTCGGTGAGTGGTCACCGGCGACGATCTACGGCATCCTAGCAAGCGAGATACGACTAGTTCGAACAAGCGCAACCAACTGAACCTAATAGTGGCAGCGCCGCTTGGAAATGGTTATCGGAGGGTCATCGGCGACGAGCTACTACGGCAGCCAGCAGCGGTGCTCAACAGAACAAGACCTACGGTACGAATCTGCAAACGAAACTAGGGTCCAGAGATGCGTATGCTTACCCTGATGACGATAGAGTGGTCGAGGAGGACAGGCGTGGTCGGAATCAAGCTCCTCGACGAGGATTCCGACGAACTGCTGCGAAGAGGAATGACCAAATTCACCCGCTCCAGTGCTCCCCTTGATGCAAGCTTCTACCCAGAGAATCTACGGAGGACGGCGCTTCTCCATGACTGCTCAGAATGGTGTGGGGAGACGTGGTTCGATGGCGAGGAGTGGCTCCAGCGAGCTAGGGTTCAGTCTTGTTCGTATCTGAGAGGATAAGGAGGGATTGGGGATAGGGATGGAAGCAATGCGTCGTGGTGGCCTTCTTATCCCCTCCTGGCATCGGCGGCGAGTATCTTGGCGCAATGATGGCGATGACGGCATCGGGCGGCGGCAAGCTCCGCCAGCAAGTTGTCTGTGTGCGTGACGATGACGACGATGATCGTTTTGCGGATAACCCCCCTAACGTTTTCTTTAGCTTAACCCGCAGTCCTCACCTGACCCCACTTGTCAGTCACAGATGGAAAAGGACCTGAGCTAGTTACTGGGCTGTTGTGGGCTGCACAGGGTGTCAGTTAAGTGAAGAGTTGATGGGCTGCGACCAGGTTTGGTTTTTATTTGTTTTATTCTTTTTCTATTTTCTGTTTTCTTATTCAGAATTTAATTTGATTTAAATTTTTAATATTTCTTTGTATAACTTGTTTCCTGAACATTTACAACAATACAAAAGATATACGTAGTCTCATTTGTAATTTCTTATTGTATCCTCTTTTTGTATTTCTTGCATTTACTTAATGTGATCCCCCTTGGTAATATTTTATATAAACTTTTCTTATTAATTTTATCTCCTTATTTGCGTTAGGGATTTCTTGGTAATATATTCTTATTTGTTTATAACTCAACTTTTAGTGAGCTCATTGTTTGAATAGAAACTTTATATATATGTATAATGATTCTATAGAATTATTTGATGCATGAAATATAAACACATTGATATGATGATTATTACTCCCATTAAGTTGGAAAATAGCAATGTATGTGATAAACAAAGTAGTTTAGGGTTTTAAATTATGAGTACTACCCTTGTCTTTAGGGTTTTGTATAATCTTAGATTCCTTTTAAGAGTTAATATTTAATAACTCAACATATTGCCATATGTATATATTATTGGATGAAATCTCCCTTTTTAATAGAAGTTATATTTAGAGTGTTTTATAGAAGTGAGCTTATAAAAATATACTTAGGCACATATAGTGATGATGGTTGAAATTAATAGAGATATGATTATGTAATTTGTTATAGGGAAATATTTCTATAAAGTGTTTTAGACATCAGATGATGGATCAATGGTATAAGATGGATATTATGTTTGATTTAAGATTTAGAGTTGATTGCTTACCAAGATTAAATAGGAAAATGATGTATAACATATAATTATATTTCATAATCTGGAATCTCTAATTAAGGAATTCCTTTCCTAGATATAATACTTCTTTCTATCCATCATCATGGTTAGTTTGATGGACTTACTTCTTAAAATCTTCTTATTCATATATCATGAAGGGTTTTACAGCATAGTAAATCAAAAAATTTCCTACGGATGCAAACAAGAAAGCCAAGATCTAATCTAGGAGATGCAATCAACGAGAGAGATAGATAAGATCTTCATACCCTTGAAGAAATCGCACAGCGGAAACGTTCAACAGAACGTGGGTGTTGTAGTCGAACTAGCCTTCTCCTTGTCGCGATCAGATCCGATCCAACTCCGCAAGTGACGGTGCCTCCGAGAGATGCACACGTACGGTGCCGCGACGTCTCCTCCTTCCTTGGTCTAGCAAGTGGGGTGGAGAGATAGATTGGATCTGCAGCACGACGGCGTGGTGCTATGGTGGAGAGTTTCTGCGGCAGGGCTTCGCCTATGCGCAGTCGGGAGTGAGAGAGAGGTGGAGGGCAGCAGGACGGCGGCTAGGGTTGGAGGAGTGTGGGGAGGGGTGCGCCCATTCCCACCTTATATAGGGGGTAGGTCGGCCCCCTTGGCCCCTCCTCCAAGCCCTAGGGCGGCGGCCCCAAGGGTTGGAGTGGGGGGCAAGTTTCCCCCCTCCTTCTAGAAGGGTTTCCCCTAGGGTTTCCCCTAGGGTTTGGCCGGTTGGGCCTATGGGGCCTTTGTCAACACCCGGATTTTTAATCCTAGATGCCTGTTATGCCATACATCGCAATCCCAGGATTACCATTTTTGCGAGACATAACAGAATTGGATACCATAGTACATCATCCATTACAAACGATACAGAAGTTCTTACACAAATAGGGATCTCATGATCCAGTTCTTAATACAACTTCAGGCAGCGGAATACGTAATAATAACAGTAGCATAGGCGAAGCTCCATCTTCGGGGTCACAGGCAATGCTGATGATGGGAGATGATCCTAGTTGTCGTAACCTTCCTGGGGTCCATCTTCCAGGTACTCCTCTTCATAGTCTGGCCATGGGAATAGCCAGGGACAAAGCCATGAGTACTCTTTAAGTACTCGCAAACTAATACTAACAGGTAAAGGGGTTCTTGGATAATGGGACACTAGGCTCTAGGGATGTTTTGCAAAAGCCAGATTTATCTCTTCTAAGTTCCGAAGCTAGTCACAATTTTATAACTCCTAGGTGGGATCTTGTAACTCAGGTCACAACTCTGTTGTGGTCAAGTCAAAGTCACAATTCATTTCACAAGTCATTTTGAAAAGTCTGACGGGGGAACAGTATGGCCACTCCAACTGTCCATAACTGCGGACGCGGTTATTCGAATAGTTTGACACTCTGCAGAGATTGTACACTTTCACCACAACATTCGATACATCTGTCAGGAACAAATCCTGAATTCACCATACTCAGTATGCGGATAATCAATCCTAACCTTTCAATTACACGCCCTAGTATAAGCACCTCTCCTGTGAGTTTGGCCTCCCAACCATGACCAACTGTCATCTTGGGTACTGCACAGGTGGACAATCTTCACAAGGTAGCCTCAGCTCAGACCTTGGCCGTGAGGGAACTAATACTAAGGTATATAAGGGTGCAGTCAAGCCCTACCCAATCTTTGGGTATTGTGGTTGTACGATAAAATTGGAATGGTATCGCATCCAGACAACCATCAGTTTTTAAAAGGCTAAGGCTCATGCCTCAACATTTTTATCACTAAAATCATCAAGTGTTTGGAAACACATGTCCAAAACATTTCAATAGAATGATCCATCATTCCAAGGTTTTCATAACCATTTTTCCACCAAGTAAACCCATCTAAAGTTGATCAAGTTTTATGCTTAGCACTAGCATCTACTAGTGGGGATAAGAACTAATGAGGGGTGGTAAACTAGTGGGGTTTCAACTAAGTACAACCTTATATCTTAGGATGATATCAACGTTTCTAACATAGGCCAAATTTTATGCTCTTTATGCAACCTTCAGATAACTTTCTAGTATCTACCAAACTCTTAAGTAAACTCTAAGTAAGCTTTGATAAAGAAATAAAGTAAGAAGCTTGCAAATAAAACTAGGATTGGTTTATCAAGTGGGTATGATCACATATGCTTAAGGCATATAGTAGGCATAGTAACAAGTATTGGCTTGCATCAGTGTCAATATAAGCTTGCTAAATTGCAAGTGTTAGCTTGCATAGGTATAGTCTCATCTTGCACATTCAACTAGTAGTATTAGGCTTGCCTTGTGCAGAGTAGTGGTTGAAGTTCTCCTCGGCTTCTTCTTCATAGTATCCTCCTTCCTCCTCGTATCCTTGGTCGATACTAGCGTCTATGAATAAATACGAGGTACACAATCACCAAACAATACTTAACTACTTGCAATCATCACACACAAGGGTCCTATAGATGATCTAGCATCATCTCTAACATTACAAAGTTAAGGCTTGGTTTAATTCCTTTTATTTTTAGAAAAGTAATTTCTACTCATTGAAAAACTACTTAAGATTTAATATTCTCCAAACCAAACATGGGATCACGTTGACACATGTCATCACCACATATTGTAGTCCATGGGAATGTGATTTAAAGTGGTGTCACAATTTAATAAGGTTTTACCCTTTTATTTTTAATTAATTAAAGTGGCTAGAAATGCCTATGTAGCATTCTTTTATTACTTGAACATTATTTCTGCAAGTAAACCTATATATTTTTATATATTCTGAAAGGTATGGTTAAATGTGATTTTTGAGAGTTGGAATCAACTCAAAAGCTATTATGGTTTAAATTTGAAAAATGTTTGAATGCAGAAAAGCTTCTGCCTTGTTATTTTTACCATGGGTGATCTATAGATCCAAATGACTTGAATCAAACGGGCTTGGATTCAGCATTCACGGACCTTTCCAACAAAATTGGTTTCATTCAAATTGGTGCACTGAATCGACCTGGATTGAATTTTGAAAATGGGTACAGAAGTGTGTTTGAATTAAAAAGAAAAAGATCTAATTCAAATCACTGGGTTGCGCGGGAAAGGTTAACGGGCCGACCTGCTAAGCGCAGTGCTCCCACGGGCTGCTTAAGTGGGTGTCCCCACTCGTCAGTGACACGGGGCTGGGCGAAGCGGTATGGGGCAACGTGGGTCGTTTGATCTGATTCTAATCCAACGGCTGGGAGTCATCGTCGACGCGAGACAACGCCGGCGAGAACGAAACCTAAGCGCTGCGGTGAGGGTGCTGGGGGCTCACCGGTGCTGGCGAGGGTCGGCGAGCGAGGCGAAGAAGTCGGCAGGTGAATCTCCTGGTACCGGTGGCTTCTCCTGGGGCGGCTCCAATCGTTGGCTCCCTTCTTCTCCAGAGGCAGAGGGCTCCGATGAAATTCCGGCGAGGTGGTGCTCGCCTTGCTCTGAGTACAGTGTGGCACGATCAGTGAGGAGAGGGGAGTGAGATGCTGTGAAGAAATCAAGCGGGGGTGGCCTCTATTTATAGTCGAGCGAGGGGACCGTCGGGGCGCACGGTGAGCTCGTCAGGGGCGATGGTACAGGCGGCTATTGGCATGGGCGAAGGTAGGGGACGGTGCGGTGTCTCCTAGCGATGCTCAACGACATGGTTTTGAGGCGTGGGGCGGTGCGGCTTGGTCTGGAACGGGCGATGCTCTGCGCGGCAGAGGCGGCGTCTTTGACGGCGAGTGGTGGCTGTGCGTCACGGGGCAGCGAACGAGGATATCTGGCGGTCTCCTGGGTCGGTGGGGATTGTGTATGCACGCGGCAAGGGCGGCGCGCGGTCTGTGGGCTTCGGTCGAGGGTGGTGCCCTAGCACACGCTCGGCATGGTCGCTGGCTGTCTGGGCGCGGTTTGTGCGCATGGTCCAGGGCTTGGAAACGCTCGTGGCTGGGACAGTGAGTGGTGGTGGAAAGTGGGCTGCCTCCCAGACATGCTGGCTAGGCTTGCTGCTGCTCCTAGCTTGTTGTCGACTATGGGGTGGCAAGGGTGTGCGCGGCTGTTCATACATTGATGGCAATGGCAAGATCACAGTGGTGCTAGTGCTTGGTTAATCTTGCTAGATGATCTACTGAGCTGGTTGTGAGCTAAATGGGGAACCAGTTAGGCAAGAATCACTGCTCACAATAGTGTTTGATGTTTGTTTGATTTGTGTCTGCAACCTGTTTGATGAAATGGCCGCATGAAATCAAGTTTTGAATTTTGAAATGATTTTTGGTGGGTTAGCTAGATTGGTGCTGGTGAGTCTGCAGATGCTTGGGTTTTGAAAGTTGAGCTTGTTTGAGTGGTTTTTGAAAAAGTGGGATCTTCCCATATGATAAAGATTCAATTTTGAATTGTCATTTAAACTATGCATTTGAAAGTTTCTGGATGATCACAAAGTGGGCCTTGATACTTTGTTATGAGTACATTCAAGGGGTGCAAAGATCCAGAAAAGTTTCTATTAGGTTTTGAAAGTTTGAGACAGCCAAAGTAGGCATGGGAGTTAAATTGGTCAAAATGACCATTCCTTTTATATATTTGTTTTGATTTACTTGTCTTTAGGAAAAGTGTGGGAAATGTTTTAGATGATGTTTATTTCACCTAAGAAACATTTTACAAGCAATGAAGCAATCAAACATGGTGGTTTAAAAGTATTTCGAAATCAATGCATACACATATGCATGCATTCATAATTTTAATTAGAAAAGTTTTTGTTAACCCTAATTTTGAGGATTAGAGTTTGATGATCCAAGTTTAGTATTTTTGGGATGTTACAGCCTTGTGCCCCTGGCCCAAAGCGGCCAGAGCACTCCCTCTTAGGCCCACGCAGCCCACCGACAAGTGGGTCCACATTGGTCCCACTCCGGAAGCTTCTAGAACCTTCCGGTACAATACCGAATACTCCGAAACGATTTAAAACTGCTTTCCTTTATATGAATCTTATTCTCTGGACCATTCCGGAACCTCTCGTGATGTCCTGGATCTCATCTGAGACTCCGAACAAAAACTCATAAACCAATTATCCATTCTATCCTAGCGTCGAGGCACGTTAAGTGTGTGACCCTACGGGTTCGAGAATATGCAGACATGATCTTCTATCAATAATCAACAGCGGGATCTGGAAACCCATATTGACTCCCCCATATTCATCGATGATCATATCAGATGAACCACGATGCTAGGATTCAATTAATCCCATATATGTATTCCCTTCGTCACGCGATATTTTACTTTCCCGAGATTCGATCGTTGGTATTGACATACCTAGTTCAATCTCATTCACAGCAAGTACTTTACTCGTTCCGTAATCCGATATCACTTTGTGATTAACTCCTTAACCACATGCTTGCAAGCGGTGTTGATATCGATTACCGAGTGGGCCCGAAGTATATCTCTCCGACTCGGGAGGGACAAATTCCATCTTGATACATACAACCCAACAAGTACTTCCCGATCACCTGAGAGACACCTTTATGATCACCCTCACATAGGATGACGTTTGCTGACCTCAAAGCTTTCTTTCAATACCAGGGAGTTGTATTATCTCATGGTATAAGGAATACAATATTTGACATAATAAAAAGCTTCACAAAGATGAACACGATGACACGATCTAATTGCTCTGCTTAATTTGGGTCTGTCCATCATATCATTCTCCTAATGACATGATCTCATTATTCATCGACAACTCATGTCTATGGTTAGGAAACCTTAACCATCATTAATCAATGAGCTAGTCCATAGAGGTGTACTAGGGACATGGTGTTGTTCATAAACCACACAAGTATCAAAGTTTCCGCTTAATACAATTCTAGCATGGAATACAAACTTTATCATGAAAAAGAATTATAACAATAACACCTTTATTATTGCCTCTAGGGCATAATTCCAACAGTCTCCCACTTGCACTAGAGTCAATAATATAGTTTACATCTGGCAACAATCTAACACCCATGGAAATTAAGGTGCTGATCATGTTTTGCTCGTGGAAGAGGTTTAGTCAACGGATCTGCGACATTCAGATCCATATGTACTTTGCTAATCTTCAGATCTCCATCTGCTATATAATCTCGAATTATATGAAAACGGCGGTTGATGTGCTTGGTCTTTGGATGATATCTTGGTTCCTTAGCCAGTGCTATGGCACCAATGTTGTCGCATAATATCTCCAGTGGGTCCAAGGCACTTGGAACCACACCAAGCTCAGTGATGAAGTTCCTGATCCAAACTCCTTCACTTGACGCTTCTGAAGCAGCCATGTATTCCGGTTCTGTTGTAGATCCCGCGATCACGCTTTGCTTGCAGCTTCTCCAGGTCACAGCTCCACCATTCAAAATATAAACGTATCTTGTCTGAGATTTAGAATCATCCGGGTCGGTGTCGAAACTAGCGTCGACGTAACCTTTTACGACGAGCTGCTCATCACCTCCATAGACCAAGAACATTTCTTTAGTCCTATTTAAATACTTTAGGATGTTCTTTACGGCTGTCCAGTGTTCCACTCCTGGATCACTTTGGTATCTGCTCGTCAAACTAAGAGCATTGGACACATCCGGTCTAGTACATAGCATGGCATACATGATAGAACCTATGGCCGAGGCATAAGGCACTTTGCTCATAGTATCTCTATCATTTACCATAGCTGGACACTGAGCCTTGCTCAATATCTTACCTGACAACATGCGCAATGAACCTTTCTTTGCTTTATCCATTCTGAACCTTTTCAAAACTTTGTCTAGGTATGTACTTTGGCCTAAAGCTATTAGGCGTCTTTGTCTATCTCTATAGATTTTGGTGCCCAATATATAAGCATCTTCTCCTAGGTCTTTCATTGAAAAACATTTATTCAAATAAATCTTCACATCGTTAATGTAACATCCCTAAAATCATGTTTTCAAAAATTTCATATCATGCATGCATGCACATCATTTAGGGATCAAATTCAAACTCATTTGGATGAAACAGAAACTTGAGAGCTATGATTTTATGTGAGCAAACACTAATCAAATGTCACTCTCAAATAAGAGTATAATTGGTTTAAAACCAAGACTTGTTTCTCTCAGATTGTTTTGCTTGAATGCTAGTGCTTAAAACAAAAATTTACAAAACAAATATGGTTTAAAACCATTTTCAAAACTTATTCAAAACAAGTGCTATGTCACTGTTTATTTTGTTTAAGCAAAGGGACCAAGTTAGTACAGAGAGACCACATGTTTTTATGCCCAAAAATATGAGTGTTATACTCTACAAAAATCCATAAAAGATTTGAATTCAAATAGCTTTTGAATTTACTTGATTTTGATTCCTAAAATTCATTATAGAAAAAGAAAAGGGAATAAGAAAACCAACTGGGCCCGGCGCCACTAATCTAGCCCAACAGCAGACCTAGCCCACTAAGCCCACCCGGGGTTTTCCCCTCTCTCTCTCACGCGGCGCAGACTTACCCCGCGCTCGCTGACTGGTGGACCCAAGCACCACGCAAGCATCGTCTCCAGCCACGCACCCCCACGACCCCGTCGACGCCGCCTTTACCTCATCACTGCCGCGATTGATGCGGGCTTGATTGCCGGTGTTTCCTCGCGAGATTCTCGCCCCTGCTCTAGCTATAAGACCCCCTCCCCTCGCTTCTCATTTCCCCTCACTCAGCACAGACACCACGCCACCAGGCTGCCCGTAATCTTGCCCACATCGCCGCAGCACCGACGACCTCCGGCGACCAATTCCGGTGAGCATCGTCCACCCCTTTGTCTCTGCTTCATGCGAGCATGTTCTACATGTCCTTGCGCATCTTCTCATGACTTCCTTTTCCTCTTTACCATCCTAGAACGGCGTCACCGTCCACCACTGGAAGCAATCGAAGCTCGGCGCAACTCCGGCGACCCCTCCTGGTAGTTCCCGACCACCCCTTCCTTCCTTTTCGATACTCATTTGTTCGCTAGGCTTGTGCGCATCTAACAGCATTGCTGGTTTGTCTTAGCATGCACCAGAACCTCGCCCCCGACGACGCCAAAGCTTTCCCGACGTCTGCCTCTACTCCGACGAGGAATCCTCACCGTGTCCGCGCGCCCCTTGACAAGCCACTGCCACATTGAGCTCCAGCACACCTTCGCGAGTGTGGTAAGCCTCTCCGACGACCCCAACCCCCTCTGTAACCACCGTGCCGCCGTAGACAGAGCGCGCCGCCGCTCACCGTCGCCGCGCACCGCCAGACTTTGGTAGGTTGATCGTCCACCGTTGGATCTAGATCTAACATGTAGGATAGAACACTTAACGAAGAGGTATGGATCAGATCTGGCCGTGCGTTTTAGTTAGATCTGGCGGTCCACGTTAGCCGATCCGTGCGAATCGGTATCGTCCAATCAGATGCCGCTGCGTGTGTGTGAGTTAGATTTAAAATCAGAAATTTGATCTATTAGTTGTTTAAACTTGTTTAATTCATAACTTTTGATTTCCACGTCCAAATTTGACAAATTTTATATCAATGGAATCAGGAGAGAAAATCCTTTCCATTAATGCAATGTGTTTAAAGTTTTGCTTCTGTTAAAATGGTTGTTTTTGCAGAAACATTTGTAGGCATAATTTGGGTATAATAATTATTTGAAAAATGTTTTATTGTTCAAATAAAGTTTATTTGGCAAGTTTTGAACTTGTTTATGATTCAGTACTGTGCACTTGTCTTGTTTGGTGTAGAGAATCATCACATGGCATTATCCATGCATCCATGTATTTTTACTTGTATTTATTTTGTATGTGATTTTGGTGCTATTATTTTATGTGTAGATTTTGGTGCAAATAGTGATTGTGATTGTGAGGATTGTAGCTACTCTCCAAACTACCAAGGCAAGTGGTGCTTCATGATTTTATACCTATGTTTTTCAACTATGCATTAGAAATATTTTGCTAGTCTTGCATGGATATTTTTGATCTATATGCTATGTTTGGGAAATCCTAGTAGTTGTAGAATTGCTAGAAATTTCTAAGTTAAGATTCTTATCAATGCATGCTTATCCTAGCTAGTAGCAACCAAGGGTGGTTATATATTCATGCTATGAGAAAATAGTTCTAAGTCTTTGGAATTGTATTTTGTTTAATAAAACAACTAAGTGAATGAAACACCTGGGTGGAATGGAAGGAATGGTTTATGTTGAGTGGTTACACAAGGCCCATTTATATGGTTTACCTTGTGTATCTCACTTGTGGAAAGCCACCCAGGAACAAAGGGATTTGAGAGGCGAAATGTTAAGAAGCTTCTAGTGCAGCCACTTGGCAATATGGGCTTTGCCTGGATCATATAGGTTGCAATAACTTAGCCATTTGGACAGTTGGTGGTAGTGGGATGATAGGTTGGAGCGCGTCCATTTGGTCTAAGGGAAGGCTTCTGAAAGGTCCTGTCTTGGTGAAAATCAAGTCTTGTGGGGAAAGTGCACAACCTCTGCAGATGGAAGAATCTAAGTACTTAGTCATGTCCCTGGTATTGGACAACTTGAGCATCAAGACATGGATGCTATCAAGAATCTCCTCATCCCAATTTCTAAGTAAAAACTTGTGGTTGAACAAGGGTGAAGGTTCCCCAATATCTATTGGTGGTTCCTTGGGAATGTTTTTGTCAAAGAAAAACTTAGTGATTTCAACTAATAGGTAAACCTATTTTGAGCAAAGTAAGCCTAAGCTACAGTTAGCCAAAATGCATATAATATTTAGTCTACTTAAATTCTACTAAGGTATCATTTGACAATACTATTCCAATGTATTGACCCACTGTGGCTGTAACTTGTGATGTTGCAGGTTGTTCTGATGATGATTAGGAGTCATGAGTCTACACTCAACATGCTTGCATGTGGCACACGAAGATGAAGACTTATTTATCTTATTACATATTTAAACTCTTGTACTAGGCCTGTGGCCATGGAGTTGTAAAATACTATGTTTGTCTCTGGAATGTCTTGTAATAATGACCTTTTTTCTGTGTACTTCATCTTAAACTGTGGATGCTAGCATTGATCCAGGGACTAGCATTGCAATCACAGGGATCCTTTCCTTTACAAAGGAGGGATATTACAGATGGTATCAGAGCACTGTGTTGCCTGTAGGATTATGATCCTAGGATTGGAAACCACTAAGGAAAAAAAATCAACAACTTCCACACTTATCTTTTCTTCTCGTAAACTTTTCTAATCTTCTTTCTCATCTCTATTTGTAGATGAACTCCATAAACGAAGCTATGAAGAAGGGACCACTCACGACTTTGACTTTGGAATGTGAGACAGAATTCCCCAAGGCTCTCAAGGACCTCATGGTTGCCATGGGAATACATGGTGCAGCTGTGTACAAAGGTTTTCCTGTGATGGATGAAGGAGTTGAGTACTGGTGGGTGCAACTTCACTTCTATAAAAACAAGGAAGACAACCACAAGGACTCAGGATTCTGCATGGTCACCAACTCAGTGATGCACACCACATTCTTTGATTCAGCAAGGGATGCAGCTTGGAAGGCCATCAAAGAACTTGGTGATAGAATCAAGTGCGGAATGCTTAACACCCAGAATGACCTTAAGGAAGAAAAGAAGCATACCCAAGAGTTAGAGGCTAACAACTAAAGTTTAAGGAAGGACATCATAGACTTAGCAATGGAGTCATGTGATCTAGATAAACAGATTGCCTCTAGGGATGCCCTGTTAGCCAACTTGCCAAGTGAGATGGGATTGTAACGTACTTCGTTAGTTGGACCACGACACTTATCATTTTATTTCCCAATGTTGTTTAAAATAAGTTGAACCTTGGTTGTTTGTAATGAATCCATGTATGCCATGACTTGTGTGTTTTGATTTCCAAAGTTATGCATGTGATGCCTTGTCTTGTGATTTGTCTTAAATTGTGTTGATTCTAACTTTTTCTATCTTATTAAATAGATGCCTAATGTTACTATCAGCACGGCTGAAGAGTCCAAGGGAACTCGTTTTGGCACTCGTATTATTGAGCTCACTAGTCTGCTCAATCTCCCTCTTCCTACTATCATGATGCTTCCCCTCACCAAGTTTGAGAGGAAAGACCTTTGTGGCTTCAAGGTTAATCAGCTAGGATGCCAGACTGAGCCTACCACGGAGGCAATCATCTTCAAGCTCATGCATGATGACAAGGAGAGAGGCCTAGAGGTAGTCATGCAGGATTTGCTTGGACGTTTACTAGGGAGACACTCTCGAGAGATTAGAGTTACTCACTTCCATGCCTTCGGTAGACGTGATGAGGATGGTGAGGCCATTGACTTTGAGGATACTTCGAGAGAGACGGCAGAGCCGATTCATGTATACCTCCAGGACTTAGAGGTTCTTCTTAGGCACCTAGACACTGATAGGACCAACGTCATGCTTAGCAATGACGAACTCCAGGTGCAGCTTCGTGAGAAGGACAAGCTCTTCACGGAGCAAGATGAGATAGTCAAGGAGATGGAGGCCAAGTTTGAGAGTCAGGATAGAAAGTTCAAGATTCAAGAGAAGCGAGTTCAAGATAGGAACAAGATGATTCGAGACATGACTATAGAACTAGAGGCCAAGGACTTCGAGCTTGAGCATCAGCAAGGTGTGATTGAGAGGCTTCGTGCACAGAAGAGGGCTCTCAAAGCCAAAGTAGAGACCTTGACCATCAATGTCGAGGAATACAAGACCGCTATGGAGAATGCAAGTCTTACACTTGTTGATGAGGAGGTTGATGCAGAGGAGTAGTGATGACTACTCATTTACCTTTATTTATCATGCCTTTGATTATTGAGTCGCAATGACCATCCAACATGTGGATGGCTTGCTATTGGTGTGTTTACTTTTCAGAACTTGTTGTCTATGTTGTTCAACTTTTACTACTATGATGCATGATTGTGGTTTATTATGTGATGTATTGTGCATGTTAGCATCTATGGGTATCTCATTCTTATCCTTATTGAAAACCATAGATGCCTCCCCGACGTGCCAATCCCAACCCCAACAACAACAACATCACCCCTGAGATGCAGCAAATGATGACAGCTCAGACTCAGTTGATGCAAATGATGACTACTTTCATCTAGAATCAGAACAACAACAACAACAACAACAATAATAATAACAACAACAACAATAACAATCAGAACAACCCACCGGGTTTTGACATGCTTACCAGGTTCTTAAGACTGAGGCCAGCAAAGTTCTCAGGAACCACTGATCCTATGGTGGCCAATGATTGGCTATGCTCTGTAAACAAGGACTTGGTAACTGTTGGCTGTACTGATGAAGAGAAGGTCAGATTTGCAGCACACTTGTTGGAAGGACCAGCAGCCACTTGGTGGGATAACTTCTAGATCACCACTCCCATTGAGGATGTGACATGGGCTATCTTTTGAAGATGGTTTCCGTACTGCTCACATCTCATCCGGAGTGATGAGTTTGAAGAAGAAAGAGTTCCATAACTTGAAGCAGCACCACCGCAGCGTGGCTGAATATATTGAGGAGTTCAACAATCTGGCGCGATATGCACCGGATGAAGTTGACACTGATGCTAAGAGGAAGGAAAAGTTCCTTGAAGGGTTGAATGATGAATTGAACCTGCAGTTAGCTGTGGCCTATGTTCCCACATACCAGTCTCTTTGTGACAAGGCTGATATTTTGGAGAGCAAGATGAAACAAGTGGAAAGCAGGAAGAGAAAGCACTCTGACAAACACAGCTCGCGATCGTCTCACAAGCGTTCCCATTATGATGATAGTGGGAGTTCTGGATCCCACAAGCATGGGAAGTTCAACAAGCACCACAACCACAACCGTCATCATGACAACAAGCACCACCGTAGTCATGACAATGACAAATATAAGAATCACAAGGGTGGATATAAGAACCACCACAATGGAAGTGGAAGTGGCAGTGGAAGCCATCCTGCCAAGAAGGATCTTAGTTAGGTTGAATGCTTCAAGTGCAAGAAGATGGGGCATTATGAAAATGAATGCCCAGAAAAGAAAGTTGAAGGACCCAACAAGCCCAACCCATTCCAGAAGGGGCAAGTGAACCACATCAATGTGGAGGAAATCTATGAAGAGTCAGATGATATGGCTGGTAAGTTCAAAGTCAATTCTATTCCAGCACTTGTTCTTTTTGATACTGGAGCATCGCATTCATTCATATCAAAAGCATTTGTTGATAGAAATGGGTTTTCAACTGAAAAACATTGGGTGTCCAATAAAAGTAAGTTCTCTAGGTGGAGATATGATAGTAAGTCTTGGATGCCGAGATCTAGTGATAGAGTTTGGAAAACATAAGTTTCCAGTGAGTCTGATAATCCTAGATTCCCAAGGACTGGATGAAATTTTGGGAATGGATTGGATGACCAAGTATGAAGGAGTACTAGATTGTGCCAATCGTACTGTTGCACTCACAACCCCGGAAAAGAAACGGATTAGATTCAAGTCTAACTTTGAATCAAAAGGGAGTAAGCTAAATTCTCTTAAGGGGGTTAGCATAGAAAGTGTGCCTATTGTGAGTGAATAACCTGATGTGTTTCCGGAAGAATTGTCGGGAATGCCACCAGATAGAGATGTGGAATTTCTTATTGATCTGCTACCAGGATCTAGACCAATAGCGAAGAGACCGTACAAGATGTCGGTGGATGAGTTGAAAGAACTCAAGAAGCAACTTGGAGAACAGTTGCAGATAGGATTTATTCAACCAAGTTCTTCATCTTGGGGAGCACCAGTTTTGTTTGTGGAAAAGAAAGATAGAAGTCAAAGGTTATACATAGATTACCGTTCACTCAATGAGGTGACTATCAAGAACAAATACCCTTTGCCAAGAATCAATGACTTGTTTGATCAGTTAGAAGGAGCTTGTGTGTTCTCAAAGATTGATATCCGGTCAGGTTATTTCCAGCTCAAGATAAGAGAACAAGACATACCTAAGATAGCTTTCACCACAAGGTATGGATTGTATGAGTATACCGTGATGCCATTTGGTTTGACCAATGCACCAGCGTACTTCATGAATATGATGAATAAGGTGTTCATGGAATTCCTTGACAAATTTGTTGTCATTTTCATTGATGAAATTTTGATCTACTCCAAGAGCAAGGAAGAGCATGAAGGACATCTACGTTTGATACTTGAGAAGCTTAGAGAGCATAAGCTGTATGCCAAGTTCAGCAAGTGTGAATTTTGGTTAAATGAAGTTGGTTTTCTTGGACACGTAGTGTCAGGAGATGGTGTAGCAGTTGATCCTGCTAAAGTTTCAGCTGTAACTGAATGGGAATCTCCCAAGTCAGTGAAAGAGGTTCGTAGTTTCCTTGGCTTTGCAGGATACTACAGAAGATTTATTGAGAATTTCTCCAAGGTAGCTAAGCCTATGACAGAATTGCTAAAGAAAGACAAGAAATTTGCTTGGTCTGAAGGTTGTGAACTCAGCTTTCAAGAATTGAAGAAGAGACTAGTGACAGCACCAGTCTTATGTCTGCCAGATTTGGAGAAAGATTTCCAGGTGTATTGTGATGCATCTCATCATGGATTAGGTGCAGTACTTATGCAAGAAGGAAAAGTTGTGGCTTATGCCTCGAGACAACTCAAAACTCATGAGGTAAACTACCCTACTCATGATTTAGAGTTAGCCTGTGTTGTCCATGCACTCAAAACATGGAGACATTATCTTTTGGGAAAGCGATGTGTAGTGTACACAGATCACAAGTGTTTGAAGTATATCTTCACCCAGAAAGAAATTAACATGAGACAAAGAAGATGGCTAGAACTCATCAAGGACTATGACTTGAGTTTGCAATACCACCCTGGTAAAGCAAATGTTGTAGCGGATGCTCTAAGCCGAAAGGTATTTGTGAATGGCCTTACTAAGGGAGAATTGCCTGATGATCTATGTTCCCAATTTAGATATCTCAGATTGGAGATTGTGCCTGAAGGACATCTCATGTCATTGGATGTTCAACCCACTTTGTTGGATAAGATCAAAGAAGCCCAAAAGACAGATATGGAAATTGAAGAGATTAAGGAAAAGATTGGCAAGGGAAAAGCCAAAGGATTCCATGAAGATGAACATGGTACTTTATGGCATGGAAAGCGTATCTGTGTTCCACAAGATCCAGAGCTTCGGAAACTGATATTACAAGCAGCACATAACTCACCATATTCCATTCATCTGGGTAACACCAAAATGTACATGGATATGAAAGAAAGATTTTGGTGGAATAATCTCAAGAAGGACATCGCCGAACATATTGCTTTGTGTGATGTATGTAGTAGAGTGAAAGCGGAGCACCATAAACCAGCAGGATTGTTACAACCACTACCTATTCCTGATTGGAAGTGGGACAAGATTGGTATGGATTTCATTACTGGATTGCCAAGGACCCGGTCAGGATATGATTCTATTTGGGTAGTAGTGGATCGCCTAACTAAGGTGGCTCATTTTATACCCGTAAAGACAACCTATACAAGTGCTAAGTTAGCCAAGATCTATATGAGTAGAATTGTATGTCTACATGGAGTACCCAAGAGTATTGTGTCTAATAGGGGAAATCAATTCACTTCTCATTTTTGGAGGCAACTACATGAGTCATTGGGAACGAGGTTGGAATTCAGCACTGCTTTTCACCCTCAAACTGATGGACAGACATAAAGGACCAATCAGATTCTTGAAGATATGTTGAGAGCATGTGCTCTAGATTATGGAGCCAGTTGGGATGAAAGTCTGCCTTACACAGAATTTTCTTACAATAACAGCTATCAAACCAGTATTGAGATGGCACCATTTGAGTTTCTCTATGGGAGAAAGTGTACCACCCCATTGCTATGGAATGGTGTGGGAGAAAGAAGTTTTTTCGGACCAGAACTCGTCAAAGAGGCTGAAGAGAAAGTCAAGCTAGTTAAGGACAGATTGAAGATAGCACAGTCCCGACAAAAGAGCTACGCAGATCCTAAGCGTAGAGAAGTCACCTATGAAGTAGGTGACAGAGCTTATCTTAGAGTGTCACCACGTCGTGGAGTGAAGAGGTTTGGTGTCAAAGGTAAATTGGCCCCAAGATATGTTGGACCATTCAAGATTCCGAGTCATAAAGGGAAGTAGCTTATGAGATTGAATTGCCAAAGTCTTTGTCAGCTGTTCATAATGTGTTTAATGTGAGTCAGCTTAAGAAATGTCATCCAGAAATGGAAGATACTTCTTTGAAGGATACCATACCTTTGGAAGAGGTCCAATTGGAAAGTGATCTCACTTATGAGTAGAAACCGATCAAGATTCTTGAGACTGCAGAAAGATTCACTCGGACTAAGACTATCAAATTCTGCAAAGTTCAATGGAACCATCATCCCGAAGAAGAAGCAACATGGGAAAGAGAAGATGATCTTCAGAAAGACCACCCTCACCTATTTGCTAGCCAACCCGAATCTCGAGGGCGAGATTCACCTTAAGGGGGTTAGATTTGTAACATCCCTAAAATCATGTTTTCAATAATTTCATATCATGCATGCATGCACATCATTTAGGGATCAAATTCAAACTCATTTGGATGAAACAGAAACTTGAGAGCTATGATTTTATGTGATCAAACACTAATCAAATGTCACTCTCAAATGAGAGTATAATTGGTTTAAAACCAAGACTTGTTGCTCTCGGATTGTTTTGCTTGAATGCTAGTTCTTAAACCAAAAATTTACAAAACAAATATGGTTTAAAAACATTTTCAAAACTTATTCAAAACAAGTGCTATGTCACTGTTTATTTTGTTTAAGCAAAGGGACCAAGTTAGTACAGAGAGACCACATGTTTTATGCCCAAAAATATGAGTGTTACACTCTACAAAAATCTAGAAAAGATTTGAATTCAAATAGCTTTTGAATTTATTTGATTTTGATTGCTGAAATTCATTATAGAAAAAGAAAAGGGAATAAGAAAACCAACTGGGCCCGACGCCACAAATCTAGCCCAACAGCAGACCTAGCCCACTAAGCCCACCCGGGGTTTTCCCCTCTCTCTCTCACGCGGCACAGACTTACCCCGCGCTCACTGACTGGTGGACCCAAGCGCCACGCAAGCATCGTCTCCAGCCACGCACCCCCCACGACCCCGTCGACGCCGCCGTTACCTCATCACTGCCGCGATTGATGTGGGCTTGATTGTCGGTGTTTCCTCACGAGATTCTTGCCCCTGCTCCATATATAAGACCCCATCCCCTCACTGCTAATTTCCCCTCACTCAGCACAGACACCACGCCACCAGACTGCCCGTAATCTTGCCCACACCGCCGCAGCACCGACGACCTCCGGCGACCAATTCCGGTGAGCATCGTCCACCCCTTTGTCTCTGCTTCATGCGAGCATGTTCTACATGTCCTTGCGCATCTTCTGATGCCTACCTTTTCCTCTGTACCATCCTAGAACGTCGTCACTGTCCACCACTGGAAGCAACCGAAGCTCGGCGCAACTCCGGCGACCCCTCCTGGTAGTTCCCGACGACCCCTTCCTCCCTTTTCGATACTCACTTGTTCGCCAGGCTTGTGCGCATCTAACAGCATCGCTGGTTTGTCTTAGCGCGCACCAGAATCTCGCCCCCAACGACGCCAAAGCTTGCTCGACGTCTGCCTCTACTCCGACGTGGAATCCTCACCGTGTCCACGCGCCCTTGACAAGCCACTGCCACGTTGAGCTCCAGCACACCTCCGCGAGTCTGGTAAGCCTCTCCGACGAACCCAACCCCTTCAGAACCACCGCCCGTGAGCAGGCGCACTGCCGCGCGCCGCCAGACTTTGGTAGGTTGATCGGCCACCGTTGGATCTAGATCTAACGTGTAGGATAGATCACTTAACGAAGAGGTATGGATCAGATCTGGCCATGCATTTTAGTTAGATCTGGCGGTCCACGTTAGCCGATCCGTGCGAATCGGTATCGTCCAATCAGATGCCGCCGCGTGTCTGTGAGTTAGATTTAAAATCAGAAATTTGATCTATTAGATGTTTAAACTTGTTTAATTCATAACTTTTGATTTCCACGTCCAAATTTGACAAATTTTATATCAATGGAATCAGGAGAGAAAATCCTTTCCATTAATGCAATGTGTTTAAAGTTTTGCTTCTGTTAAAATGGTTGTTTTTGCAGAAACATTTGTAGGCATAATTTGGGTATAATAATGATTTGAAAAATGTTTTATTGTTCAAATAAAGTTTATTTGGCAAGTTTTGAACTTGTTTATGATTCAGTACTGTGCACTTGTCTTGTTTGGTGTAGAGAATCATCACATGGCATTATGCATGCATCCATGTATTTTTACTTGTATTTATTTTGTATGTGATTTTGGTGCTATTATTTTATGTGTAGATTTTGGTGCAAATAGTGATTGTGATTTCAACTAATAGGTAAACCTATTTTGAGCAAAGCAAGCCTAAGCTACACTTAGCCAAAATGCATATAGTATTTAATCTACCAAAATTCTACTAAGGTATCACTTGCCAATACTATTCCAATGTATTGACCCACTGTGGCTGTAACTTGTGATGTTGCAGGTTGTTCTGATGATGATTAGGAGTCACGAGTCTACACTCAACATGCTTGCCTGTGGCACATGAAGATGAAGACTTATTTATCTTATTACATATTTAAACTCTTGTACTAGGCCTGTGGCCATGGAGTTGTAAAAGACTATGTTTGTCTCTGGAATGTCTTGTAATAATGACCTTTGTTTCTGTGTACTTCATCTTAAACTGTGGATGCTAGCATTGATCCAGGGACTAGCATTGCAATCACAGGGATCCTTTCCTTTACAAATGAGGGATCTTATAGTTAAGCATACCAATGTCATTTTCAATAATCAATATGTCATCCACATATAGTACTGAAAATGTCACTGAGCTCCCACTCACTTTCTTGTAGATACAAGCTTCGTAGCAATTTGGAACAAATCCAAAGCTCTTGATCACTTGATCAAAACGAAGGTTCCAACTCCGAGATGCTTGCTTCAATCCATAAATGGAACGCTGAAGTTTGCACACCTTATCAGCATCCTTAGGATCGACAAACCTTTGGGCTGCATCATATACAACTCTTCATCAATGTTGCCGTTGAGGAACGCAGTCTTGACATCCATCTGCCATATTTCATAATCATGAAATGCAGCAATTGCTAATAAAATCCGAATGGACTTAAACATCGCTACGGGAGATAAAGTCTCATCATAGTCAACACCTTGAACTTGTCGAAAACCTTTTTCGACAAGCCGAGCTTAGACAGTAACATTACCATCCACGTCCGTTTTCTTCTTGAAAATCCATTTGCACTCAACGGCCTTACGGTCGCTAGGAGGGTCCACCAAAGTCCATACTTGGTTTTCGCTCATGGATCCCAATTCGGATTTCATGGCCTCTAGCCATTTCTCAGAGTTTGGGCTCATCATTGCTTCCTCATAGTTCGCCGGTTCACTGTTGTCTCACAACAAGATGGGTAAGACAGGGTTGCCGTACCATTCAGGAATGGCATGTGACCTTGTCGACCTGCGAAGTTCAGTAGTAGCATCGTTTGATGTTTCATGATCCTCGTCATTAGATTCCTCTCTTGTTGGTGCAGACGGCACTGGAACAATTTCAGGTGCTGTGCTACTCTCCAACTCGAGAGAAGGTTCAATAACCTCGTCTAGCTCTACCTTTCTCCCACTCACTTATTTCGAGAGAAACTCCTTCTCAAGAAAGGATCCTTTCTTTGCAACAAACACTTTGCCTTCGTATCTATGGTAGAAGGTATACCCACTCGTTTCCTTAGGGTATCCTATAAATACGCATTTCTCCGCTTTGGGTTCGAGCTTGTCCGGCATCAACTTCTTGACGTAAGCTTCGCATCCCCAAACTTTAAGAAACGACAACTTAGGTTTAGCACGAAACCATAGTTCATACGATGTCGTCTCAACGGATTTAGATGGTGCCCTATTTAAAGTGAATGCAGCGGTTTCTAATGCATAACCGCAAAATGATAACGGAAAATCTGTAAGAGACATCATTGATCGCATCATATCTAATAGAGTTTGATTCCGGCGTTCAGACACACCATTGTGCTGTGGTGTTCCGGGTGGCGTGAGTTGCGAAACGATTCAGCTTGCTTTAAGATGCGTGAGAAAATCATAACTCAAATATTCACCTCCACGATCGGATCGTAGAAATTTAATTTTCTTGTTACGATGATTTTCCACTTCGTTCTGAAATTCTTTGAACTTTTAAAATGTTTCAGATTTATGTTTCATTAAATATATATACCCATATCTACTTAAGTCATCAGTAAAAGTGAGAAAATAGCGATATCCACCGCGCGTCGAAACACTCATTTGTCCGCATACATTGGTATTTATGATTTCCAATAAGTCCGTTGCTCGCTCCATTATTCTGAAGAACGGGTTTTTGATCATCTTACCCATAAGGCACGGCTCGCACGTGTCAAATGATTCAAAATCAAGAGACTCCAAAAGTCCGTCAGAATGGAGTTTCTTCATGCGTTTTACACCAATATGACATAGACGACAGTGCCACAAATAAGTTGGATTATCACTATCTACTTTGCATCTCTTAGCCTCAATGTTATGGATGTGTGTTTCATTTCTTTCGAGATTCAGAAGAAATAAACCATTCACAACAGGTGCATGACCATAAAAGATGTTACTCATATAAATAGAACAACCATTATTCTCCGATTTAAATGAATAACCATCATGCAATAAACACGATCCAGATATGATGTTCATGCTCAACGCAGGCACATAACAACAATTATTAAGGTTTAAAACTAATCCCAAAGGTAAAACTAAGGAGAGCGTGCCGACGTCCATCACATCAACTTTTGATCCATTGCCAACGCGCATCGTCACCTCATCCCTTGCTAGCCGCCGTCTATTCCGTAGCTCTTGTTTCGAGTTACAAATATTAGCAACTGAACCAGTATCAAATACCCAGGCACTACAACGAGCGCTAGTAAGGTAAACATCAATAACATGTATATCAAATATACCTTTAATGGTGCCATCCTTCTTGTCCGCTAAGTACTTCGGACAATTGTGCTTCCAGTGACCCTTGTCCTTGCAATAGAAGCACTCAGTGGCTTAGGTGCAGACTTGAGCTTCTTCTCAGCAGGGGCAACGCGCTTGCCGCTGCCTTTCTTGAAGGATTTCTTTGCACCCTTACCTTTCTTGAAGCTAGGGGTCTTGTTGACCATCAACACATGATTATCTTTCTTGTATCCACCTCCGCAGCTTTGAGCTTAGCGAAGAGCTCAGTGATCATATCAGTGGAACCAATCTGATTGTGAGTAACTACAAAACCTTTGTAGCTAGGAGGGAGTGATTGCAGAACTCTGTCAATCTTGAGCTCTTCTGGAATCTTGCAGTCTAGTTTCTCAAGACGTTGAGTGTAGGCTGGCATCTTAATGGCGTGCTCACTAATGAAACTCCCTTCCTCCATCTTGCAGTTAAAAAACTTCTCAGAGATCTCATATCTCTCAGAACGGGCCTGAGTCTGAAACATGGTTTTCAGTTCCTCAAGAATCTCAAAGGGCCCGGCGAACTCCTCAAAACGATTTTGAAGGTCCGGTTCCATAGCAAACAACATGGTACTCTTAATCACTCCATAATTATCTTTGCGCGACTGATAAACATCTTTTTCATCAGCTGGCGCATCAATAGCAGGGGCGTCACCTAGCGCTTTCTCAAGGACATAGTCCTTTTGTACGCCAGCGAGAATGATTCTCAGATTGCGGAACCAGTTGGTGAAGTTAGACCCATTATTCTTAAGCTTTTCTTTCTCAGAAAAAACGTTGAAGATGAAGTTGGACTTAGCCATTTGATCTAAAAAATTTGCAAATACAATTTAGACTATGTTCATGATAACTAGTTCAACTTAATCAAATTACTAGATAAACTCCCACTAAATTCAACATCCCTCAAGTTGTTTAGTGAACACGATCCAAATTCACCACACCTAATCCGATCTTCACGAGAAGAGATGTGGTTTCAATGGTGGACAACAAAGTGTCGATCATATCATTCATATGACTCATGCTTAACCTTTCGGTTCGTGTGTTCCGAGGCAATGTCTGTACATGCTAGGGTCATCAAGTCAAACCCAAGTATTTCTGTGTGTGCAAAACTGGCTTGCACCCGTTGTATGTGAACGTACAGTTTATAGCACCCGATCATCACGAGGTGCTTGAACACGACAAACTTTCGCAACGGTGCATACATGGGGAGAACACAATTTTATCTTGATCTTTAAGTGAGGAATCATCTTATAATGCTACTGTCGCGATCTAAGCATAATAAGATACATAAAAGGATAAACATCACATGCATATAAATTTATGTGACATGGTATAACCAATCTCCGCACAATGATCTCAATCTTGTGCGCACCAGCATGATCTCCATCACTCCACCATGATTGCCTCCACCACGAATAGCAACTACAACTATTGCTAACTACTTAGCGATAAAGTAAAGCTATTACATAGTGTATAAGAAGTTGACACACAGGTCATACACAATTATAAAGACAACCATATGGATCCTTCCGGTTGTGTACTCATCGACATGCAAGTCGTGAAATATTACAAAACATGGTCATCGCATACATCATATACATCATGTCTTGGGCCATACCATATCACAAAACACTCTCTGCAAAAACAAGTTAGACGCCTCTACTTTGTTGTTGCATGTTTTACGTGGCTTATGGGAGTAACAAGCTAAGAACTATTCTTACCTACGGAAAGCCACAACGGTGGTATTATGGTTGCCAACATCCGGTGTAAATCCCATGAGTACTATAGTGAGAGAAATTGGCATCCACTAGCCGCATGTGTGGAACAATCCACACGTCAAGTGCGGAGCCGGTCTCGCGAACGATGTAACATCCCTAAAATCATGTTTCAAAATCATGCATGCATCCATGATCATATGAATCTCATTTCAAACAAATCATTTCAAAACAGAAGCTTTTATGCTTATTATTTCATGTAAGTTTGCTCTAGCCTTAGTGCTATCTTCCAATGAGAAGAGTACTTGTTTTGATTCAGTAAGGTTTGAAATTCAAACTTAGGCACCATCAAAAGTTTGAACAAAGTTTAAAAACAAAATGAATAAATAAAACCAATATTATGGCTATGGTATATATATCATAAAGGCTTGGTTTTATTTTTATTTTCATTTGGGGCAAAGTGTTTTGAATAAACAGTAGTGTTTTGACACACATTTGAGTGCATGGTTTGCAGCATAAAAACCTAGAGAAGTTTTGAATTCAAACTCATTTGAATTGGAGTTGAAATTCATTTCAGAAAAACCAAACAGAAAAAGAAAAGGGTTAAAGGAAAAAAATGAGCTCTCAGTCGAATCTGGCCCAACTAGCCCAGCTAAGCCCAGCAAACCCCACCCATGAACTGTTTTCTTCACCCACACCGCACCGGAGTGGATCGAGACGGGACCCACTCCTCTGCTTTCTCTCGTGACCAAGGCCCACACGGCGTCGTCATCTCCAGCCTCACCGCGACGTGTTCTTCCCCAAATCACGCCGTGCGTTACCTGGTTGATTCGCTCGTCAATTCGCGTTGATTGCAGGATTTAATCACGCCCCCGCCTGGCCTACTTAAACCCCCTCTGCCCCCTCTCCATTTCCCCCCAAACTCCGAGCGCAAAGCGCCCCCAGGCTGTCTGCATTCATCCTTGCACCGCCGCAGACAGAGAGCACTCCGGCGACCGATTCCGGTGAGCCCCGTGCGCCCCTCTCGCTCTGGTTCTTGCAGACAGCCTCGCCACTTCCTTGTGCATCTACTGACACCGTTGGTTCCTTCTGTACCGCCCCAGGTCATCGTCTTCGACAAGCACAGCAAGCCCCCGATGACATCCTCAACTCCGGCGGTCAAATTCGGTGAGCCCCTTGTTCCCCTCTGCCTCTGATGCACACGATCTTGCTCGCCGTAGTCTTGTGCATCTCTTGATGCTGTTTGTGCATGCTAGGGTGACCAGGAGTGCCGCCAACGTCGTCGTCCACCCAAGCCCGACGCCGCCAGCAACTCCGACGAACTCCCTCGGCCACTACAGAGCGCCCCTTGCCAAGTTCTCGCCAGGTTGAGCATCAGTGCATCACCGCAGTTCTGGTAAGCGCCTCCGACGACCCTAGAACCACCTATAGCGCCGTGCTGCCGTAGGCAGAGCTCTCCGCCGCAAGTAGCCACCGCCAGCGCTGCTCAGCTTTGGTCGTTTGATCCAGGGCCGTTGGATCTGGATCCAGCGCGCGAGATTAGATCACTTAACGAAACGGTATAGTTAGATTTGGGCCGTGCAGATTATGTTGATCTAACGGCTCACAGACGCGATCTGGCGGCTGATGGGCCAATTAGATTAAGACGCGTGGCAGCTGTTTGGATTTAAAAACAGGATTTGAATCTATTAGAAGTTTGATTTTGTTTTGGCTATAACTTTTGATCACCATGTTAGAATTTGACAAATTTTATATCAATGGAATCAGGAGAACAAGCCCTTTCTAAATATGCAATGTGTTTAATGTTTTTCTTCTGTTAAAATGGTTTTATTTGCAGAAACTTGTGTAGGGCTAATTTGAGTATATGAATTGTTTAAGAAATGTTTTAGGGATTAAATATTTGTTGTTTGGCAAGTTTTTAACTTGTTTATGAACCAGTACTGTACACTTGCTTTGTTGAGTTTTAAAAATCATCACATATCATATTGCTGCATTAATATATTTTTGTTTGTATATGTTTTGTATGTGATTTGTGGCTATGATTCTTTGTGTAGATTTTGGTGCTAGTGATTGTGATTGTGAGGAGTGTAGCTACTCTCCAAACTACCAAGGCAAGTGGTGCTTCATGAATATTTTTATCCCTATGTTTTCTACTAAGCATTAGAAATATTTTTTGCTAGTCTTGCATGCTATATTTTTGTTTATATGCCATGTTGGGAAATCCTAGTAGTTGTAGAATTGCTAGGAAATTTCTAAGTTAAGATGCTATCTATGCCATGCTTAGCCTAGCTAGTAGCAACCAAGTGTTGGTGAATTATACATGCTATGATGAAAATATTTCTAAGTCTTTGGACTTGTGTTTTTGCCTAATAAAACAACTAAGTAAATGAAACACCTGGGTGGAATGGAAGCAATGGTTTATGTTGAGTGGTTACACAAGGCCCATTTCCATGGTTTACCTTGTGTATCTCACTTGTGGAAAGCCACCCAGGAACAAAGAGATTTTAGAGGCCAAGTGTTAAGAAGCTTCTAGTGCAGCCACTTGGCAATATGGGCTCTGCCTGGATCACATAAGTTGCTAGAACTTAGCCATTTGGACAGTTGGTGGTAGTGGGAATGATAGGTTGGAGCGCATCCATTTGGTCTAAGGGAAGGCTTCTGAAAGGTCCTGTCTTGGTGAAAATCAAGTCTGGTGGGGAAAGTGCACAACCTCTGCAGAGTGTAAAATCTAAGTACTTAGCCATGACCCTGGAAAAGGACAACTTGAGCATCAAGACATGGAAGCTATCAAGAATCTCCTCATCCCAATTTCTATGTAAAAACTTGTGGGTGAACAGGGGTGAAGGACCTCAATGTCTATTGGTGGTTCCTTGGGAGAAGTTTTGACAAAGAAAAACTTAGTGATTTCAACTAATAGGCAAAACCTATTTTAAGCAAAGCAAGCCAAACAACACTTAGCCAAATTGCATATAGTATCTAGTCCACCTAAATTATACTAAGGTATCACTTGCCAATACTATTCCAATGTATTGACCCACTGTGGCTGTAACTTGTGATGTTGCAGGTTACTCTGATGAGGATTAGGAGTCATGAGTCTACACTCAACATGTTTGCCTGTGGCACATGAAGATGAAGACTTTTATTTATTTACTTATTCAAACTCTTGTACTAGGCCAGTGGCCTTGGAGTTGTAAAGACTATGTTTGTCTCTGGGATGACTGTAATAATGACCTTTGTATCTGTGTACTTCATCTTAAACTGTGGATGCTAGCATTGATCTAGGGACTAGCATTGCAATCACAGGGATCCTTTTCCTTTATAAAGGAGGGATCTTACAGATGGTATCAGAGCACTGTGTTGCCTGTAGGATTATGACCCTAGGATTGGAAACCACTAAGGAAAATTTTCAACAACTTCTACACTTGTCTATTCTTCTCGTAAACTTTTCTAATCTTCTTTCTCATCTCAAATTGTAGATGAACTCCATCAACGAAGCCGTGAGGAAAGGACCACTCATGACAATGACTTTGGAGTGTGAGATAGAATTCCCAAAGGCTCTCAAGGACCTCATGGTTGCAATGGAAATACATGGTGCAGCTATGTACAAAGGTTTTCCTATGATGGATGAAGGAGTTGAGTACTGGTGGGTGCAACTTCACTTGTATAAAAACAAGGAAGACAACCACAAGGAATCAGGGTTCTGCATGTTCACCAATTCAGTGATGCACCCTACATTCTTTGACTCAGCAAAGGATGCAGCGTGGAAGACCATCAAAGAACTTGGTGAAAGAGTCAAGTGCAGAATGTTCAACATCCAAAATAGCCTAAAAGAAGAGAAGAAACATACCCAAGAGTTGGAGGCTACCAACCAAACCTTAAGAGGAGACATTATAGACTTAGTGATGGAGTCATGTGCTCAAGAGAGAGTGATTGCTTCTAGAAATATTGTGTTAGCCAACATATCTAATGAAATAGGATTGTAAGCGTACTTCGTTAGTTGGACCACCACTTATCACCTTATTTTCCAAATGTTGCTTTAAAAATAAGTTGAACCTTGATTGTTGTAATGGATCCATGTATGGCATGACTTGTGTGTTTTGATTTCCAAGGATATGTATGTGATGCTTTGCCTTGTGTTTTATCTTAAACTGTGTTGTTCTAACTTTTTCTATCTTATAAATAGATGCCTAATGTTACCATCAGCACTATTGAGGAGTTCCAGGGAACTCTCTTTGGTCCTCGTATTGTTAAGCTCACTACTTTGCTCAATCTCCCTCTTCCTACCATCATGGTGCTTCCCCTCACCAAGTTTGAGAGGAAAGACCTTTGGGGTTTCAAGTTCAATCAGCCCGGACGCCAGACTGAGCCTACCACGGAGGCTATCATCTTCAAGCTCATGCACGATGACAAGGAGAGAGGCCTTGAGGTAGTCATGCAGGATCTGATAGGACGTCTGTTAGGGAGACACTCTCGACAGGTTACAGGTACTCACTTCCACGTCTTCGGTAGACGTGATGAGGATGGAGAGTCCATCGACTTCGAGGACAATTCGAGGGAGACAGTGGAGCCGATTCGCTTATACCTCCAGGACTTAGAGGCTCTCATTAGGCACGTGGACACTGATAGGACCAACGTCATGCTCAACAATGACGAACTCCAGGTGCAGCTTCGTGAGAAGGACAAGCTCTTCGCGGAGCAAGATGAGATAGTCAAGGAGATGGAGGCGAAGTTCGAGAGCTAGGACAGGAAGTTCAAGAGTCAGGAGAAGCGAGTCCAAGATAGGAACAAGAAGATCCGGGACATGACTGAAGAACTGCAGGCCAAGGACTTCGAGCTCGAGCATCAGCAGATGGTGATTGAGAGGCTTTGTTCTCAGAAGAGGTCTCTCAAAGCCAAAATAGAGACCTTGACCGCCAATGTGGAGGAATACAAGACCGCAATGGAGAATGCTGGTCTTCCCTTTATTGAGGAGGAGGTTGATGCCGAGGAGTATATTTGACTACTCATTTATCATTTATTTATCATACTTTATTTGTGTCGCAATGACCATCCAACATGTGGATGGCTTGTTATTTGTGTGTTTACTTTGCAAACTTGTCGTTTTTATTGTTGAACTATTATTGCTATGATGCATGTTTTTGTGATTGTTTATGTGATGTATTGTGCATGAAAGCATCTATGGGTATCTCATTCTTATCTCTATTGAACAAACCACAGATGCCTCCCCGTCGTGCCAATCCCAACCCCAACAACAACAACATCACTCCTGAGATGCAGCAAATGATGACAGCACAGACTCAGCTGATGCAAATGATGACGACGTTCATCCAGAACCAAAACAACAACAACAACAATAACAACAACAACAACAACAACAACAATAACCCACCGGGGTTTGACATGCTTACCAGGTTCTTGAGATTGAGGCCAGCAAAGTTCTCAGGAACAACTGATCCCATGGTAGCCAATGATTGGCTACGCTCTGTGAACAAGGACTTGGTAACTGTGGGCTGTACTGATGTAGAAAAGGTCAGATTTGCAGCACATCTGCTGGAAGGACCAACGGCCACTTGGTGGGATAACTTTCAGATCACCACTCCCATAGAAGATGTGACATGGGCTATCTTTGAGGATGGCTTTCGTACTGCTCATATCTCATCTGGAGTGATGAGTCTGAAAAAGAAAGAGTTCCATAATCTGAAGCAGGGCCACCGCAGCGTGGCTGAATATATTGAGGAATTCAACAATCTGGCGCGTTATGCACCGGATGAAGTTGACACCGATGCTAAGGGGAAAGAAAAGTTCCTCGAAGGGTTAAATGATGAATTGAACCTGCAGTTGGCTGTGGCCTATGTTCCCACTTATCTGTCTCTCTGTGACAAGGCTGCTATTTTGGAGAACAAAATGAAGCAAGTTGAAAGCAGGAAGAGAAAGCACTCAGACAAGCACAACTCGGGATCGTCTCACAAACGTTCCCATTATGATGATAGTGGAAGCTCAGGATCCCACAAGCATGGGAAATTCAACAAGCACCACAACCACAACCGTCATGTCAACAAGCATCACCGTAGTCATGACAATGACAAGTACAAGAACCACAAGGGTGGATATAAGAGCCACCACAGTGGTAGTGGAAGTGGCAGTGGAAGCCAACCTGTCAAGGACATTAGTCAGGTTGAATGCTTCAAGTGCAAGAAGATGGGGCATTATGCACATGAATGCCCAGAAAAGAAAGTTGAAGGACCCAACAAACCCAACCCTTTTCAAAAGGGACAAGTGAACCACATCAATGTGGAGGAAATCTATGAAGAGCCTGATGTTGTTGCTTGTAAGTTTAGACTCAATTCTATTCCAGCATTTGTTCTTTTTGATACTGGAGCATCGCATTCATTCATATCAAAATCATTTGTTGATAGAAATGGGTTTCCAACTGAAAACATTGGATGTCCAATAAAAGTTAGTTCTCCAGGAGGAGATATGATAGTAAGTCTTGGATGCCGGGACCTGGTAATAGAATTTGGAAAGCATAAGTTTCCAGTGAGTCTGATAATCCTAGATTCCCAAGGACTGGATGTAATTTTAGGAATGGATTGGATGGCTAAGTATGAAGGAGTACTAGATTGTGCTAATCGTACTGTTTTTTTTTGACCATAAACAGTAGGAGAGGCTCCTACTGTGGTACTATATTAATATAAAATAGAGTTACATAGGGATGCAGAGTGCATCAAGTTACAAGTGAACACAACACCACACTAGATTCTAGCTATATACAAGTTTATGGTATTTTCCAGGTTTTGGTTAACCCTGAACCTAAGCAAATCTAAATCAGCCTTAACTCTAGATCTCCAAGAGTTTACAGAATGTCTTGTTCCTTGAAATATTAGATTATTTCTTTCCTTCCAGATCCCCCATGCAGCAATGATAAAAATTTCAAAGAAAAGTGGGTGTTGGAATTCCTCCTTTGCCTATCTCAGTAAAGTAAACCTGCATGTTGAATTCTCCCATGATATGTTAAGTCTATGCCAACATACTTGACTGAAAGGGCAGAAGAAAAATAAATGCTCAAGAGTTTCTTCCACTCCCAAAGTACAGAGAGAACAGTCATAGTGCTGCCCTTGTCCCACGTTAAAATGCCTACGCTTTAACATATTCATAGTATTCAATCTATCTGACAATAAAAACCAGGAGAAAACCTTCAATTTTGGCCAAAGCTTAGATGCCCAGATCCACTTAAACTGCTCTGGAGGGTCAATCAGTTGAAAACAGAGCTTGTAATATTTTCTGGAAGTAAATTTATCTCCCCATTGATAAATCCATCTATCATTTTCTTCCTCCTGAAGTTGAACTGAGCTGAGCTGTTCTTGTAGCTGTTGATATTCTATCGTTGCTTCCACTGATAAAGGACACTGAAACAAATCTTGCATAGTTCCAGTAGATACAAAGTTCCTAACCTGAATGTCTTCATTTAGAACATAGGAAAATAATCTTGGAAACTATTCTTCATGAATGGAATCTTGCCATTTATCCTTCCAGAACAATGCAGTATCCCCTTTTCCAATAATGCAAGTAGCTATTCCTCTGAAAATAGGAGACAAATTCATAACAGATTTCCACCAAAAAGAACCCACATTGCTAGTGGCATGTGGCACAGATTGCTGGTAATAAGTGTTCCAAATCATCTGAACCCAAGGAATATTATTTCTGTTATAGAATTTGTCCAGAAATTTTAGCAGTAATCCTTGATTCTGAATCTTTATATTCAAGATACCTAAACCTCCCTTATTCTTTGGTTTGCATACCATGTACCAAGCAGCTAAGGATAGGCACTTAATGTCTCCATTTTCATACTTTTTGCTCCATAAACACCTTCTCCTGATCTTATCAATATAGTCCCTTATTTTAGGATGAATCTCAATGGTACACATTGTATAAGTAGCAATGGATGTTAAAATAGCATTAGTATAAGCTAACTTTCCAGCATGTGATAGAAGCAGAGTAGCACTAGTCACCTTTCTTTCAATTCTATCTACTAAGGGCATAAGCTCGATTATTGTGGTTTGGTTGTGCCCATAGGAAATCCCAGATAAGTAAATGGCATTTTTGCAACTGAACATCCAAAAATATCTGCCAGCTCTTGAGCCCTCTCATTGGATATGTTTATGGGAATAAGACTAGATTTCTGAAAGTTTATTTTTAGCCCTGTTGAAACAGCATAATCAAGCAAGATACTTTTGAGATGGGTTACTTCCTCATTTTTTGCTTGAAGCACCATGATTGTATCATCTGCATATTGTATAATTGGGAATCTGCCCCCACATGGAATGGGTAAATGTAGTCTATTCTCATTTAATTCCTTGTTCACAACTACCTGTAGAAGTTCAGATGCCAACACAAATAGTAAAGGGGATAAAGGGTCTCCCTGTCTTACCCCTCTTTTACAAAGGAAAGATTTCCCTGGAATTCCATTTAGGAGGATAGAAGAATGTCCAGAAGATAGAAGACACTTAATCCACTTGAGCCATAACTCAGTAAAACCCATATGTCTAAGAATTTCAATAATTGTATCATGTTCAATCATATCAAATGCCTTCTCAAAGTCCAACTTCAAAACAATAATTTCCTTTTTTGACTATTGACATTGGAATAAAAACTCAAAAGCCCAAGCTAAACAGTCCTGAATAGTTCTTCCTTTAATAAACCCATACTGATTTTCACTGACCAAGTGTAGCATCCATAGTTGCAATCTGTCTGCCAATAATTTGGTGAGGAGCTTAAGATTATTATTCAGCAAAGAAATTGGACGAAAATCATGGACAGAAGAAGGTGCAGGCTTTTTGGGGGTTAGTGTAATAAGAGAGTTGTTTACACTGTCTAGAATGGCATTTCCTTCCATAAAGTAAGAACATAACTTGTAGAAATCATGTGCAATGATATCCCAACAAGTTTTCAGAAAACAGCCATTAAAACCATCTGGACCAGGACTTTTATCTATTGGAATTTTCTGCACTGCCTTTTCAATTTCATCTTTAGTAAAAGGAGCTAAGATAATTTCCAAACCTGCAGTTTGAGAGAATAAATTCTGCATATTATATCTCATGCAATGTCCCTCAGAAACTCCTAGTCTTTGTCTAAAACTTTCAAAAAGAAGCTAGGCCTTTCCATCATGATCCTGAACAACATTTCCTTGTTGGTTGGTCAAGGAAGCAATTGCATTTTTCCTATGCCTTTCTGTAGCCACACGATGGAAGAATTTTGTATTCTCATCTCCATATTTAATCCATCTCTCAGTACATCTCTTCTTCCAATATTGTTGTTTATAAGATAGTAATCTGGAAATATGATTCTTTAAAATTTTCCTAAAATTCCATTCAGGCAAAGATAATAACCTAAGTTGCTCTAAAATTTCCACTTGCTTCAACACATGCTGGCAGTTTTCAATTAATAAGGATAACTTGGAGATAGACTTACTCCATCTTTTCAGAGCTCTTCTGGTATTTTTCAATTTGTAATTAAGGGCTGCAGCAGGGTTTCTGTTGCCTACTGGGATTTGCCAAGCTGCAGACACAACATCCTTAAAACCAGGATGATTTATCCAGTAATTTTCAAACCTAAATAATTTAGTTCTTGGGATAGAAGATTGAATAGAAATCAAGCAAGGCAAATGATCTGAAACAGGCCTAGACAGAGTCTGAACAGTAGTGTTTGGGAAAGCAGATGTCCAGTTATTGGATGTGAAGAACCAGTCTAACCTTTCCCATAAAGGTTCAGATTGCATATTACTCCAAGTGAAAGAAGAGCCTTGAAGAGGTAATTCCACTAAATTTTGAGCTCTAATGAGATCATTAAATAAGAGCATATCTTGAACATTACCCCCATCTCTATTCCTATCCTCCTGGGATCTATAAAAATTGAAATCCCCAACTAACAACCAATTATCCTCATCATCAATGTTCAGATTATACATCCATTGTACAAATTCTTGTCTCTCTACTCCATTACAGGGACCATAAATATTTGACAGAAACCAAGTACAATTGCAATGGGTTGAAGAGAATTGCATGCTAATGGCCCAAGAAACATTCTCAATTAGTTGTCCTTCAAAAATGGCACTGTTCCAAATTACTATTAGGCCTCCTGAGTTTCCTTCTGAAGGAAAGAAAACAAATTTATCAAATCTACGAGGCAAAACTTTTTGATGTAGGAATGGTCAAAACTCTCCCTTTTTGTCTCTTGTAGACAAATAATATCACAACCACAGGTATCAATGTGTGATCTCAAAGCATTATGTTTGTCCTCAGAATTTAAACCTCTAATATTCCAACATAACACCTTCCATTGTCTGAGAGTAGAATTCATTAAAAATTTAAAGAAAAGCAAACATAATCACACCAACTAGGGTCTAGAACAGACAGATGTCAAACAGAGAGTTTAAATATATGAAATGGAAAAGCAAAATAATTTATTTCTAAAATAAATTTATCAAGCCCCAGCATCATCATCTTCCTTCTCCAACTTGTCCTCTATAATCTCCTCAGGGGGAATGCCACAGATGTCCACTCCAATCCTTTGCAGTACTGAAACAGGAGTAGCTGATGGAATGGGAGAGAGAGGATCAGTCACTTCAGAATCTTCAGAGTTGGCACTGTTGCTTGGCATCATCACAAAAGGCATCACTCTGCTCTTAACCTTGGAGCTTCTCTTCCTTGAGTCAGATGGCATATTTACTTTAAATCCATTATAGATGTTATTCCTTGGGCTTCTCCTAACAGTTGCAGAGTGAGTTGGTATCCTTCCATTTCCTTTTTTCTTCCTGGATCTTTTAGCTTGTACAACTTCACCAATGTCATTCCCTGCCCCTTCAGCAGACACAACCATCTGAGCATCACAGAAAGACATGGGAGATTCACTGCAAGGTGTATCATTAAAGCAAAGCTTTCTTGCCACCCTTCTGATAGAAGGGGAACCAAACTGAACAAATTCAGATTCTTCTCCAGAACTGAAACAAGTTTTGACCAAGTTGACAGGAGGTAGAATTGGACCTAAAAGGGATGATGCCCCAATGAACAAGTTTGGTGTCTGCCAATTGAGAAGAACTGCTCTTGCAATCATATATGAAGGAGGGATGTCATCATCATTGAGCTGAACATTTGCACTTGAATTAGCTCTAGCTGCACCTTGGGCTGAAGACTGAGCCATGTCTGAACTGCCTGTTATGATTTGTAAAGTATCCTCTGAAGATGAACTATTTTTAGTGACCATGTCATTCCAAGCAGAAAGTGGACTATCAGTTAGACTGTTAAATGGAGGATGTACCCCATCCGAAAACAAGACTCCTTGCTCCCTCAGAATAACGTGGTAGTTTACTTGCCCCCTGTTAGGCAAAATTGCAAGAGACTCCTGAGCTACTCTTCCCCTCTGGTAAAGTCTGTCTACTCTCCTAACATGACCTGCAGTATTCCCCCCATTGCCTCTATGACCATTAGTGCCACCATTTCCTTGAGCAAAATTACTATTGTGTTGTAACCAAATTTGCAAACGTTGCTGAAAACGTGCCTCTACACTTACTTGTGTACCATAAAATGGGTGTGGATCATCATCTGCAGGTGGGGGATCCTCAGTATCATCTGGCAGCACATGAACATGTGCAGTCCACTGGTCACTACGAAGCAAGTAAACAGGGACTGACCAAGCATGCCTGCGGCCTCCCATCTGACGCAACACAAGACTTTTGGGAACTATAATATCACTCATAATCCACACCTTAACCAAGATAATTGCATGGTTTTCATTACTTGTGTTGTGCCAAAGCAATAATTTCCCAAATAAGCTTACTGCTTTCTCTATCCAATACTCAGTTTGATAGTCAAGGGGAAAATTCAGTAAAAGAACCCATTTTTCCTGGCCTAACATAGCAGCTCTTCTATTCAGGCCCTCATCATGTTTAACAAAAGTAACCCCTATCCAACCATCAATTGTATATGATCTGCCCACTACTGCATCTGTAACATGAGTTCAAGCAAAACTAAACATCCCTAAACCTAATGGATAATTCTCCATGTGACTGACATGAAACTCATGACGGTTTAATCTGCGACGAAGCTGGATGCGAGCATGATATCTCTGCTGAATAGGAACTGTCACATCAGTTTCAGCAATGACATTGTTGTCATGGTTGAGTGGAGCCTCTGCACTGACTACCAGATCACTTCTAACTCTGCGTCCTGGTGGCCCATGATCAATGGAAAAACCGTTTGGCACAAAGGAGAGGGGATTGCAGTGATAATTAGCCATTGGAGGGTCAATGGGGCGGTGGAAGAACTCGTGTTGTAAAGGAGATGAGGCTGCGCAAGGAAAAATTGGTTTGGCCAAAACAGATGTAGAGTTTTTAGGAGATAACTCTTTACTTATCTTCGGCCTCTAGACTTTTAGCTTCAGTTGTTTCAAACGTTTGCATCCCATAATCGAGTGACCATATCTCCAACAAGACTGACAACGTGGGGTGGTAGAACAAAACAGAAGATTATGTCCATCTATCAGACACCGATGACAAAAATCCAGATAATTCTTTTTGACCCAAGTTTCCTTAACTGAATTAGAGATGAACGAAAGAGGTTGAACTAACTCCGGGCCTTGGGTAGGATTCTGTTTAATAATACCTGAATGATCTTTTTCAGCCGAAACTTGAGCAACCGCATTGTGGGAACAATCTTTTTTAACGTGTCCAAAATTTAAACATCCCAGACAACGAATAGGAGTTGTACACGAAGCTGTATAATGATCTAGAGAAATGCAACATGTACAAGCTCGTTTGAAAGTTTGAACGTACCGAATGATCTCCGTAGGTGAAAAACCCGCCTCAATGTAGACTTGAATCTCATCAAGTGAAAAAACTTCTTGGGAGAAAAAAGTTTTTGATGAGCCTTGACTAAATTTCATCGGTAATAAATGTGAATGTGAATCTTGATAGCTTGCTGAACTTGGTGAAAACTTGAAACTGCCAATCTGAAGATAATCCTCAGGCCAAGAATCCTTTATAGACGAGGATTTTAAATAGTTTAAATCTGTTTTGACTGCGATCGATCTTCCAGAAACACCAAGATTGTTCCCCTTAATGCCATGAGGAACATTTCTGAGATAAACAGGCACAGATCTCTTTCTGCTATTACGTCTAGAAGTCCAGTAATCATCACCCTCAAGACGATCAAAAACAGAAGAAGAGTACGTTGAACTTCTTCCAGAATATAAACGGAAGTGGCAGAAAAAATCATCACATTTGAAGAAATCCAATGCGTGAATGAAATGTCCAACAGGTTTAGATGCCACCGAAAATCTGAAACAAGTTCCATCCAGCCAGGAAACCTTGAACTTATCCGCATCTCCTCCAAGACAAGATTGTAATGCCAGTGCCACATTGCCAACCGAAAGAGGGAAATTGTAATCCGAGAACCAAACAACCAGGAAAAACTCCGGCGAAACCGAGACATCGGTGGGATGAACACTCGAACGAAAGCGACGACGTACCTGGCAAGCTACTTTTAGACCCTGAGAAAAGTCCCACGAAATCAAAGAATCCACGGAAATCTTCTGGATCCAAGAGCAGGAGAAGAAATCTGATGAATCAATGTGAGGAAATCCATGATCGCCGGCTAGATGAGGTTTTGGTGGTGGTGGGTGGGAGAGAGGGTGGGAGAGACGTTGGGAGAGCCATCTTGAGAGCTCTTAATCGTACTATTGAACTCACAACCCCGAAAAGGAAACAGATTAAATTCAAGTCTAACTTTGAATCAAAAGGGAGCAAGCTAAATTACCTTAAGGGGGTTAGCATAGACAGTGTGCCAATTGTGAGTGAATATACGGATGTGTTTCCGGAAGAATTACCGGGAATGCCACCAGATAGGGATGTGGAGTTCCTTATTGATTTGCTACCATGATCTGGACCAATAGCAAAGAGACCATACAAGATGTCAGTTGATGAACTGAAAGAGCTCAAGAAACAACTTGGAGAGCAGTTGCAGAAAGTATTTATTCAACCAAGTTCTTCCTCTTGGGGAGCCCCAGTTTTGTTTGTGGAGAAGAAAGATAGAAGTCAAAGGTTATGCATAGATTACCGTTCACTCAATGAGGTAACTATCAAGAACAAATATCCTTTGCCTAGGATCAATGACTTGTTTGATCAGTTAGAAGGAGCTTGCGTGTTCTCAAATATTGATCTCCGGTCAGGTTATTTCCAACTCAAGATAAGGGAGCAAGACATACCTAAGACAGCTTTCACCACAAGGTATGGATTGTATGAGTATACCGTGATGCCATTTGGTTTGACCAATGCTCCAGCATACTTTATGAATATGATGAACAAGGTGTTCATGGAATTCCTTGATAAGTTTGTTGTCGTTTTCATCGATGACATTTTTATCTACTCCAAGAGCAAAGAAGAGCATGAAGGACATTTGCGTTTGATACTTGAGAAGCTTAGAAAGCATAAACTGTATACCAAATTCAGCAAGTGTGAATTCTGGTTGAATGAAGTTGGATTTCTTGGACATGTTATGACAAGAGATGGTGTAGCAGTTGATCCTGCTAAAGTTTCAGCTGTAACTGAATGGGAATCTCCCAAGTCAGTGAAAGAAGTTCGTAGTTTCCTTGGCTTAGCAGGTTACTACAGAAGGTTCATTGAGAATTTCTCCAAGGTTGCTAAGCCTATGACAGAATTACTAAAGAAAGACAAGAAATTTGCTTGGTCTGAAGGTTGTGAACTCAGCTTCTAGGAATTGAGGAAGAGACTTGTGACAGCACCAGTCTTGTGTTTGCCAGACTTGGAAAAAGATTTCCAAGTATATTGTGATGCATCTCATCATGGTTTGGGTGCAGTACTTATGCAAGAAGGAAAAGTTGTGGCTTATGCCTCGAGACAACTCAAAACTCATGAAGTGAACTACCCTACTCATGATTTGGAGTTAGCCTCTGTTGTCCCTGCACTCAAAACATGGAGACACTATCTTTTGGGAAAGCGTTGTGAAGTGTTCACAGATCATAAGAGTTTGAAGTATATCTTCACCCAGAAGGAAATTAACACGAGACAAAGAAGATGGCTAGAACTCATCAAAGACTATGACTTAAGTTTGCAATACCATCCCGGTAAAGCAAATGTTGTAGCGGATGCTTTAAGCCGTAAGGTTTTTGTGAATGGCCTTACCAAGGGAGAATTGCCCGATGATTTGTGTGCCCAATTTAGAGATCTCAGATTGGAGATTGTGCCTGAAGGACATCTCATGTCTTTGGATGTTCAACCTACTTTGTTAGACAAGATCAAAGAAGCCCAGAAGACTGATAGTGAAATTGAAGAAATTAAGGAAAAGATTGTCAAAGGAAAAGCCAAAGGATTCCATGAAGACGAACAAGGTACTTTATGGCATGGGAAACGTATCTGTGTTCCACAAGATCCGGAGCTTCGGAAACTGATTTTACAAGAAGCACACAACTCACCGTATTCCATTCATCCGGGTAACACCAAAATGTACATGGATATGAAGGAAAGATTTTGGTGGAATAATCTCAAGAAGGACATCGCCGAACATATTGCTTTGTGTGATGTGTGTAGTAGAGTGAAAGCGGAACATCAGAAACCAGCAGGTTTGCTTCAACCACTACCTATTCCTGATTCGAAGTGGGACAAGATTGGTATGGATTTCATTACCGGATTACCAAGGACACGGTCAGGATATGATTCTATTTGGGTAGTAGTGGATCGCCTAACTAAAGTGGCTCATTTCATACCTGTGAAAACAAAATATACAAGTGCTAAGTTGGCCAAGATCTACATGAGTAGAATTGTGTGTCTACATGGAGTACCCAAAAGTATTATGTCTGATAGGGGAACTCATTTTTGGAGACTGCTACATGAGTCATTGGGAACGAGGTTGGAATTCAGTACTGCTTTTCATCCTCAAACTGATGGACATACAGAAAGGACTAATCAGATTCTTGAAGATATGTTGAGGGCATGTGCCCTAGACTATGGAGCCAGTTGGTATGAAAGTCTGCCTTACGCAGAATTTTCTTATAACAACAGCTATCAAGCCAGCATTGAGATGGCACCATTTGAGTTTCTCTACGGGAGAAAGTGTACCACCACATTGTTGTGGAATGGTGTGGGAGAAAGAAGTTTGTTCGGACCAGAACTTATCAAAGAAGCCGAAGAGAAGGTCAAGTTGGTTAAGGACAGATTGAAGATAGCACAGTCCCGACAAAAAAGCTACGCAGATTCAAAAGCGTAGAGAAGTCACCTACGAAGTTGGTGATAGAGCTTATCTTAGAGTGTCGCCACTTCGTGGAGTGAAGAGGTTCGGAGTCAAAGGAAAGTTGGCCCCAAGATATGTTGGACCATTCAAGATTCTGAGTCGTAAAGGAGAAGTTGCTTATGAAATTGAATTGCCAGAGTCTCTGTTAGCTGTCCATAATGTGTTTCATGTGAGTCAGCTTAAGAAATGTCATCCAGAAATGGAAGAAACTTCTTTGAAGGATACTATACCTTTAGAGGAGGTTCAGTTGGAAAGTGATCTTACCTATGAGGAGAAACCTATCAAGATTCTTGGGACTGCAGAAAGAGTCACACGGACTAAGACTATCAAGTTTTGCAAAGTGCAGTGGAACCATCATTCCTAAGAGGAAGCAACATGGGAAAGAGAAGATGATCTTCGAAAAGACCACCCTCACCTATTTTCTAGCCAATCCGAATCTCGAGGGCGAGATTCACCTTAAGGGGGTTATATTTGTAACATCCCTAAAATCATGTTTCAAAATCATGCATGCATCCATGATCATATGAATCTCGTTTCAAACAAATCATTTCAAAACAGAAGCTTTTATGCTTATTATTTCATGTAAGTTTGCTCTAGCCTTGGTGCTATCTTGCAATGAGAAGAGTACTTGTTTTGATTCAGTAAGGTTTGAAATTCAAACTTAGGCACCATCAAAAGTTTGAACAAAGTTTCAAAACAAAATGAATAAATAAAACTAATATTATGCCTATGGTATATATATCAGAAAGGCTTGGTTTTATTTTTATTTTCATTTGGGGCAAAGTGTTTTGAATAAACAGTAGTGTTTTGACACACATTTGAGTGCAAGGTTTGCAGCATAAAAACCTAGATAAGTTTTGAATTCAAACTCATTTGAATTGGAGTTGAAATTCATTTCAGAAAAACCAAACAGAAAAAGAAAAGGGTTAAAGGAAAAAAAATGAGCTCTCAGTCGAATCTGGCCCAACTAGCCCAGCTAAGCCCAGCGAACCCCACCCCACGAACCATTTTCTTCACCCACACCCGCACCCGCCGAGTGACTGACAGACAGGACCCACTCCCCCTTTGTTTCTCTCGCTGACAGCCAAGGCCCACACGGCGTCGTCGTCTCCACCCTCAACGCGACGTGTTCTTCCCCAAATCACGTCATGCGTTACCTGGTTGATTCGCTCGTCAATTCGCGTTGATTGCAGGAGTTAATCACGCCCCCGCCTGGCCTACTTAAACCCCCTCTGCCCCCTCTCCATTTCCCCCCAAACTCCAAGCACAAAGCGCCCCCAGGCTGCCCGCATTCATCCTCGCACCGCCGCAGTCAAAGAGCACTCCGGCGACCGATTCCGGTGAGCCCCGTGCGCCCCACTCCCTCTGGTTCTTGCAGAAAACCTCGCCACTTCCTTGCGCATCTACTGACACCGTTGGTTCCTTCTGTACCGCCCCAGGTCGTCGTCTTCGACAAGCACAGCAAGCCCCCCACGACATCCTCAACTCCGGCGGTCAAATTCGGTGAGCCCCTTGTTCTCCTTTGCCTCTGATGCACACGATCTTGCTCGCCGTAGTCTTGCACATCTCCTAATGCCTTTGTGCATGCTAGGGTGTCCAGGAGCCCCGCCAACGTCGTCGTCCACCCAAGCCCGACGCCGCCAGCAACTCCGACGAACTCCCTTTCTAAATGGAATCAGGAGAACAAGCCCTTTCTAAATATGCAATGTGTTTAATGTTTTGCTTCTGTTAAAATGGTTTTATTTGCAGAAACTTGTGTAGGGATAATTTGAGTATATGAATTGTTTAAGAAATGTTTTAGGGATTAAATATTTGTTGTTTGGCAAGTTTTTAACTTGTTTATGAACCAGTACTTTACACTTTCTTTGTTGAGTTTTAAAAATCACCACATATCATATTGCATGCATTCATATATTTTTGTTTGTATATGTTTTGTATGTGATTTGTGGCTATGATTCTTTGTGTAGATTTTGGTGCTAGTGATTGTGATTGTGAGGAGTGTAGCTACTCTCCAAACTACCAAGGAAAGTGGTGCTTCATGAATATTTTTATCCCTATGTTTTCTACTAAGCATTAGAAATATTTTTTGCTAGTCTTGCATGCTATATTTTTGTTTATATGCCATGTTGGGAAATCCTAGTATTTGTAGAATTGCTAGGAAATTTATAAGTTAAGATGCTATCTATGCCATGCTTAGTCTAGCTAGAAGCAACCAAGGGTTGGTGAATTATACATGCTATGATGAAAATATTTCTAAGTCTTTGGACTTGTGTTTTTGCCTAATAAAACAACTAAGTAAATGAAACACCTGGGTGGAATGGAAGCAATGGTTTATGTTGAGTGGTTACACAAGGCCCATTTCCATGGTTTACCTTGTGTATCTCACTTGTGGAAAGCCACCCAGGAACAAAGAGATTTTAGAGGCCAAGTGTTAAGAAGCTTCTAGTGCAGCCACTTGGCAATATGGGCTCTGCCTGGATCACATAAGTTGCTAGAACTTAGCCATTTGGACAGTTGGTGGTAGTGGGAATGATAGGTTGGAGCGCGTCCATTTGGTCTAAGGGAAGGCTTCTGAAAGGTCCTGTCTTGGTGAAAATCAAGTCTGGTGGGGAAAGTGCACAACCTCTGCAGAGTGTAAAATCTAAGTACATAGCCATGACCCTGGAAAAGGACAACTTGAGCATCAAGACATGGAAGCTATCAAGAATCTCCTCATCCCAATTTCTAAGTAAAAACTTGTGGGTGAACAAGGGTGAAGGACCTCAATGTCTATTGGTGGTTCCTTGGGAGAAGTTTTGAAAAAGAAAAACTTAGTGATTTCAACTAATAGGCAAAACCTATTTTGAGCAAAGCAAGCCAAACTACACTTAGCCAAATTGCATATAGTATCTAGTTGTAAGGGTCCCAACCTTTAATAAGGTAGAGTCCCCTGTCTTTACAATGCTAGTCCCTGGATCAATAGCTAGCATCCACAGTTAAGATGTAATATCAAGAAACAAAGGTCATAATACAACTCTATAACCAGGAATAACATAATTTTATTACATCTTACATAGCTCATTTGGCTATTACATTACATTGCAGCAGAATATCTATAAGCATGGGGTCCTTCATCTTCAAAATGCCACAGGCAGACATGTTGGTTGTAGACTTTGTAATCCTAATCAACACACTTCACTAAATCAATCAAACCTGCAACATAACAAGTTACAGCCACAAGGGTCAATACATTTGAATTGTATTGGCAAGTGATACTATGGTAGTATTGTGGAGTCTATCATCTATATGCATTTGGCTAAGTGGAGTTGAGGCTTGCATTGCTCAAAATAGATTTTTCCTTAACATTTGAAAACACTAAGTTTTTGCTTGACAAAAATCATTTTTCCCAATCAAAGATTGAAGATCCTTTAACCCTTGTTCAACCACAAGTTTTTAACTTAGAAATTTGAATGATGAGATTCTTGATTGCTTCCATGTCTTGATGCTCAAATTGTCCTTTACCAGGGACATGGCTAAGTACTTAGATTTTACACTCTGCAGAGGTGGTGCACTTTCCCCACAAGACTTGGTTTCCCAAGACAAGATCTTTCAGAAGCCTTCCCTTAGACCAAAATGGACGCACTCCAACCTATCAAACTCTACCACCAACTGTCCATATGGCTAAGTTCTTGCAACCTATATGATCCAGGCAGAGCCCATAATGCCAAGTGGCTGCACTTGAAGCTTCTCAACATTTGACATCTCAAATCTCTTTGTTCCTGGGTGGCAATCCACAAGTGAAATACACAAGGTCAACCATAGACATGGGCCTTGAGAACCACTCAACCAAAAACCACCAAATCAAGTCACATTCCACCTAGGTGATTCATTAACTTAGTTGTTTTATTAAACAAAAACACCAGTCCTCGGACTTAGAAATTTTTCATAGTATGGATATATATTCCACCCTTGTTTTCTATTAGCTAGGCTAAGCTTGATAGTAGTAGGAATCTTAAATTAGGAAAAATTTCTACTAAGGTTTCATCCACTAGGTTTTCCTATAGCAAGGTTTATACTTAGCAAAATTTCCATGCAAGTTTTACTTAGAAAAATCACTAATGCATAGTGAAAGTAATGGGACAAAAAGTATGAAGCATCACTTGCCTTTTTGGTAGAGGGTATAAGTTCACTCCTTGTCCTTGCAACAATCACACTCTTCAAGTCACTACAAATCAATCAAGCAAGGCACAAACGCAATCTACCAATCAAGCAAAACATCACATAAAATGACAAAGTCAAAGTAAAGCATGCAAACATGCCAAGCTTTGTTTTATTTGAAAAAGTGGTTCCTAATGGGTCATAAACACTTGAAAACACCTAATGGTCTTTTTGTAAAGTGGCAAGGTCATTTGCAAAAGGTTTCACTTTAAAAACCATTTTCAAAACAAAGTATCAGTTTACGTGGTGTAGAAATATTTTTACTAAGGCATTAACCTATAGGGTTCATCCAATATGTTTTTCAAACCATAAAACTTTGTGTTTAGGGTCAGAGAGTTTAAAACAAAACATTTCCCAAAGGTTTTATTCCAAAACCATTTTTAATAAATAAACTATATTTTTGTTTGTCTAGAAATGGTTTTAAATCAAAGAATCATTCTTTTGTTTTACCAAATACATTTTTGAAACCACAAAGTGTTTCCTATGGTCAGTAGGTTCAAAATACTCCATTTGCAAAAGATTTTATCCCCAAATTAATTTTTAAACAATTTTCACATCCTTAACAAGCATACAACTGTTTCTGCAAAAACAAACACTTTAACAGAAACTTTTTACTAAACAAAAGGCATGGTTGGATAGGGCTTGTTCTACTGATTCCAATGATATAAAGTTTGCAAATTTTGGACGTGTGGATCAAAAGTTACAAGAGTTTCAAATCTGCATCTAAATCAGATTCAAATTTCTGTTTTAAACAATCTGGTGACACGCGTCATGTTCCTATTCGCAGATACCGTTTCGGGTGGATCGAGTGATGCAGGCCGTTGGATCAAGTTGAATCGCACAGCACTGGCTGCATACCCTTTCAATGTTAAGTGATCTAATCGCGTCACTTCGATTTGGATCGAACGACTCCTATCCAATAGCCATGAACTGGCGGCGCAAGGTCAACGGCGAGCGGCGGTGCGGTCAGATGGTGGCGACGCTGGTGAAACAGGAAGCGGGGAAGGAAAAGAATATGCTCACCGTGTTCGCAGACGCCTGGGGAAGCTCAACGTGGCAGCATCTCTTCGAGGGGCGACCGAGCTGCTTGATTGCTGCGCCTCGGCCACGCTCAGTCGTCGTCGAGGACGGCGCTATGGATCACTCGGAGACAAACTAAACGCACGGTCAGACGCGCAAAGACACAGCGAAGGTGTGTGCGTGAACGAGAGGGGTCAGGGTAGTCTGGTTTACCAGAGGGAGGTCGTCGGAGAAGAGCCAGACGGTGGCGGCGGCGGTGGTTGTTGGAGTCGAGGTTCTGGGGCGCCCGCGGTTGAATGGGAGGTACAGAGAGATGCTCCTGGGAGTGGGGAAGGTGTGAACTTGGTCGGGGAGGCAAGGGGTGGCAGGACACGGCCGGAATCGTCGCTGGAGTGTCGTCGGACAGTGGGCGGTGTCTGGTGAAATTCGACAGCCTGGGGGCGCACTTGGGGAAGGAGACAGGGGGGAAATGGAGGAGAGTCGCTGGCGTTTTAAATGTGCATGGTCACTGCGAGTAATGGTGGCCGCGTTAAGACGAATTCAAGCCGCGAAATCAAAGCCAGAAACGGCGACGAGGGGAGGAAGAACAGGTCGTGGGTGTGGACGATGAACAGGTGAGGGTGGGGTCGGTTGGTCAGTGAGAAAGGGAGTGAGGGGACGAGGTCCACTTGTCATCGTCTATATGGGTGCGTGATCGAGTGAACAACGTTTCGCTGAGGGAAAGAAAGGTGGGCTGGAGTTGGGCCTAAACTGGGCTGCTAGGTTGGGTCGACCAGATTCCTATTTTTTTCCAGTTCTGAATCTTTTTCTTTTTCCAAATCAATTTCTGTTTTGAATTTCAATCAAATATTCAAACATTCAAACAATTCAAACAATCACCACACTTGTAATGAGTTTTTGGTTCTGTTTATCAACATAAACCAAATCCCAAAATAAAATAATATTTTTATTCTTTTTAGGATCCATTCATTAATTAAATAAAATGGACCTTTAGTTATTAAATCAAATAGGATTTGTTTTATTAAAAACTTTATTTTGAAATCTAATATAACAACAAAACACTTCAATAGTTTTATTTGAGAATATAAAATACTTGGAAAACTTATTTAAAATAATTTAGTAAGTTTTAGTGTTTATTTAAAATGGGAAAAACCTTTATTTTAAATAAAACTGGATATTAAATCCTTATTATTTAATTTAAATAAACCTTTACTATTTTTATCAAAACAAAACTTTTTATTTCAAAAACTTGGCCAAGGTTTAATTTGGCTCTATAAAATAATCTTTATTTATAAATCCACCTTTTCTTTTGAAAACCAAATCTTTTTATTAAAAGATTCAAAATAGTACTTTTTAAATATTTTGAAGTTTATTGTTTATTTAACTTTTCAAATCCCTTTAGGATTTTATTTGATCCAAATAGGTTTTGAAAGTTTCCAAATGGATTCAAAAAATTTCTTCTCACCCTGAAAATCAACAAAGTTTTATTTTATTCATTTATTTTTCACATAACAAGATTTGGATAATCTTGGGATGTGACACTAGTCCACCTAAATTATACCAAGGTATCACTTGCCAATACTATTCCAATGTATTGAACCACTGTGGCTATAACTTGTGATGTTGCAGGTTACTCTGATGAGGATTAGGAGTCATGAGTCTACACTCAATATGTTTGCCTGTGGCACATGAAGATGAAGACTTTTATTTATTTACTTATTCAAACTCTTGTACTAGGCCAGTGGCCTCGGAGTTGTAAATACTATGTTTGTCTCTGGAATGACTGTAATAATGAACTTTGTATCTGTGTACTTCATCTTAAACTGTGGATGCTAGCATTGATCCAGGGACTAGCATTGCAATCATAGGGATCCTTTTCCTTTATAAAGGAGGGATCTTACAAACAAGGTCGCGTAAAGTTGGCCTGGACCGCTTCGATCTCACTATGCCGGGCCATAAGAAATACACAACAAGAGGCTTGCAACAGAAAACATCAACGCTCGCAACAAGCATGTTGCGTTCTACTCGTGAAACACATCTACGCATATATCTAGCTCTGATACCACTGAAGGGTTTTGCAGCATAGTAAATCAAAAAATTTCCTACGGATGTGAACAAGAAAGCCAAGATCTAATCTAGGAGATGCAATCAATGAGAGAGATAGATGAGATCTTCATACCCTTGAAGAAATCGCACAGCGGAAACGTTCAACAGAACGTGGGTGATGTAGTCGAACTGGCCTTCTCCTCCTTGTGATCCGATCCGATCCAACGCTTCAAGTGACGGGGCCTTCGAGAGATGCACAAGTACGGTGCCGCGACGTCTCCTCCTTCCTTGGTCCAATAAGTGGGGTGGAGATATGGATTGGATCTGCAACACGATGGCGTAGTGCTATGGTGGAGAGTTTCTGCGGCAGGGCTTCGCCTACGCGCAGTCGTGAGTGAGAGAGAGGTGGAGGGCAGCAGGACGGCGGCTAGGGTTGGAGGAGTGGGGGGAGGGGTGCGCCCCCGCCCACCTTATATAGGGGGCTGGCCGGCCCCCTTGGCATCTCCTCCAAGCCCTAGGGCGGCGGCCCTAAGGGTTGGAGTGGGGGGCAAGTTTCCCCCCTCCTTCTAGAAGGGTTCCATAGGGTTTCCCCTAGGGTTTAGCCGGCTGGGCCTATGGGGCCTTGTGCCCCTGGCCCAAAGCGGCCAGGGAACTCCCTCTTAGGCCCACGCAGCTCTCCGACAAGTGGGGCCACATTGGTCCCCCTCCGGAAGCTTCTAGAACCTTCTGATACAATACCGAATACTCCAAAACGATTCCGAAATCCAAAGACTGCTTTCCGTTATATGAATCTTATTCTCCGGACCATTTCGGAACCTCTCGTGATGTCCTGGATCTCATCCGAGACTCCGAACAAAAACTCATAAACCAATTATTCATTCTATCCTAGCGTCGAGGCACGTTAAGTGTGTGACCCTACGGGTTCGAGAATATGCAGACATGATCTTCTATCAATAATCAACAGCGGGATCTGGAAACCCATATTGACTCCCACATATTCATAGATGATCATATCGCATGAACCACGATGCCAGGATTCATTTAATCCCATATATGTATTCCCTTCGTCACGCGATATTTTACTTGCCTGAGATTCGATCTTGGTATCGACATACCTAGTTCAATCTCATTCACAGCAAGTACTTTACTCATTCTGTAATCCGATATCACTTTGTAATTAACTCCTTAACCACGTGCTTGCAAGCGGTGTTGATATCGATTACCGAGTGGGCCCGAAGTATATCTCTCCGACTCGGGAGGGACAAATTCCATCTCGATACATACAACCCAACAAGTACTTTCCGATCACCTGAGAGACACCTTTATGATCACCCTCACATGGTATGATGTTTGATGACCTCAAAGCTTTCTTTCGATACCAGGGAGTTGTATTATCTCATGGTCTAAGGAATATAATATTTGACATATGAAAAAGCTTCGCAAACTTGAACACGATGACACGATCTAATTGCTCTGCTTAATTTGGGTCTGTCCATCATATCATTCTCCTAATGACATGATCTCATTATTAATCGACAACTCATGTCTATGGTTAGGAAACCTTAACCATCATTAATCAATGAGCTAGTCCATAGAGGTGTACTAGGGACACGGTGTTGTTCATAAACCACACAAGTATCAAAGTTTCCGCTTAATACAATTCTAGCATGGAATACAAACTTTATCATGAACAAGAATTATAACAATAACACCTTTATTATTGCCTCTAGGGCATAATTCCAACATATCATTCTTCTAACTCATGAATGAATCCAATGAGTTTGATAAAAAGACACTTCATAGCTTTCTCACATCCTTGCTTGGTTGTATTTACTATTCTACTGTTGATAATCTTCCATCCAACCAGTAGTTCCTTCAAACTCTACTCCCAATCTTCCTTAATCCTCCATCACTAATCCTTCTCTAAACTAAACTATCCTTAAAGATGAATAACACCATTTTTATGACTCTATGCTATACTAGCTTTAGCTGAGTAACACCATCTTATAATTACTTAACCCTCATGACTTACACTTCAATCCCTGAATTATGCTTATGTGGTTTGCAAAGAATTCTCTAGGATCACTTATCTTTACTAAGATTCCAACTATGTACTACCCACCAGTATTACCTATACTAAATATGAGCATTCCATGTTGGTGGCAAAAACATTACCTTTATAATGCTTTAATCATTTATTACTGAAGTTCTTAGTTGGCTAAGAAGGGCTTTATCAATCATTTAGTACTTTTTATTGCCTGGAGATTATCTTTTTAGTATCTTATATTGGATTAAGGTTATTAATGGACTATTCCTTATTAGAAGATTTGAGTAGATGTTCTGATAAGATCAAATAATAGATCAAAGACTGCTAGTTAAAGAAATTGTGAATCAATGGAGAATTGTCCAACATTGATGAACAATAGATATTGAGATAAGTTCCATAATGATTGTATAGAAAGAAAGATATATATATATATATAGTGGATGATCTTGACTTAATCTCTTTCCAACTCTAACTCATCAAAAGAGTTTTTAGGATTAGGTGTTACTATGAGTCTCAGAATGTATGCAAATGGAATTTTAAGATTTAGTGGTTACATTCTTATTATTTGTTTTATATCCTTAACTTGGTATTTATGAATGGTTATAATGAATACTATAATATGATCACCTAATGATCAAATAAAATTTACATTATATTAAGGTTTAACTTATGATACATTTTGATATATCCTTAAATCAAATCTCCCTTACCCAAAATGAGATTTTAACAAAGGTCTTATTGAAACTTATTGCAGTCAACTTGATGATCTACTTCAATTCCATCAAGCTAAGAGAAGCTTCAATCACTTTGACAAGTTTTGTTTAAGAGTGTGAAAATTATTCGGATTTCCTATGCATGAATGCAATGCACACATCTGGGTTCAACTTATTTATAGGCTCTAATGTTGGGATGTTATACCATCCTAGTTTGGTCTCATGGTTTTCTAGTAGTAATAAATTTCATTCACTGATTTCTTATATCTACTTGCTAATTCGCAGGAAGCAGATAGCAATGTTGGTGAAGGAATGGCATCCAAGCACACAAAAAGTAGGCACATTCTAATGTAGATGAGGAATGGGAGGTTTCCCTTCCACCGAGCTCTTGACAGGTACAAGTGCCCCTTCTGTACCAGAATCATGTGGAAGACCTTAATATAATCGTGCATCATGCCAGGGGCATTTCCCAGGGAGGAAAATGGTGTATGGCTCATACGAAGGCAAAGCACGCTGTCTTCATGGTGTACCTGAGCAAGTATGCCAACCTCGGTGTAATCACTCCGCGGCCTGCTCCTAGGAGGAACATAAGGGGCCCTAACTAGCTCCCTCTGCATACTGCCTGTCGCCGCCTCCTATCATTTCATGTCGCCGCCTCCTGTTCCGTGATGCGGCCACGCGTTTCCTCTGCTACCCCTTGGGATATATTATTGTTGGTTGTATAATTAAGTATTACTAGTACTATTATATCTAAGTACTATATGGTGGTTGTGATCGAACCTATTTAACTATAACCTATATATATCATCAACACCTTTGAGTATTTAATTAAAGTTATGATTGTTCCTGGTTGCACATATTTCCTTTTTCAAAATATTTTTTAGTATGAACCTTTGAGAAACACACATGATCGTCCCAGGTTTTGCAACAGTAAATAAATTAAAAGCCACGGTTGTTCCTGGTTGCAACATGTATGAAATCAATAGAAGATAAATACACACAATAATTATTTCTAAGCTTGATTTTTTCTATTTGCAACAAGTTTGGTACAACAAACTAAAGACATAATTCTCATGAATACTGAACACAACTAACTAGCTAGCTAACTAAGTAAACATCCAACAAAAGATCATTCTTCGCATTACTTATGATCATTTATTCTCAGAAGTTCTGATAGTTATCATGAAACTCAATTCAAAGCAAAGAGAAGAGTACATCCATAACTCAACCATTATATCCACAATTTCCAACAACAAAAATAAGAACACATCCTAAAGTCACTACCACACTAAGCATAATCATCAACTAAACATGCTTGCATTCCATTTCTTTTCTCATTTTCTTCAACCTTGATTTATATAACTGCAGATCCATGTCTCTATCTACCAGCCTCAGCTCAGTCAACATCTTATAATATTCCTTCTTACATGCATGGGAACGGATTCTCTGCATCTGTGTTGGCCATGGGTTATCCATCCTGTACAAGAAAAAACACACCTCTTCTGGACAACATATAAATTTTCTACCAATGTCTGCGCCATAGGTGGCAACCTTCCTAGTAGGAACATGGTTGCAGTGCCATCTCCAACTAGGATCTAGATCCTTCCCACCAATCTCTTGATCTATCATGCAAATTGGCATCTCACCATCGATTCCAACCCAACTCTGCAGAACAAGTGAGACAAATCTTAAATTCCCCCAAACCTCTAGAACCCTAGTTAGAAAATATTCAGGGAGGAAGACCGAATGTACCTGGTCCACAATGTCTCCCTCTCCAACCGGCATGCGCAACCCCATGTTATCCCTCTTCCTCCACTACGATAGCCGAGATGCCGCAGCGATGGCTGCGAAGTTGCGCCGGATACGACGTGGTGCGGTGATGTTTGGTGTGGTGTGGTGCGGTGTGGTCAGAGCCACTAGTCATATCTAGCGTGGCCCCACTTCCTGTTGGATGATACGAGTCCTTAGTCGCTTTCCCTTACCTAGTCCTAACTCGACCAAATCCACTCACCTCCGGCTCCCATCGGTGGGAAAACCCACTCCGTCGACAGCGAAATTCCCTTCCCTCGCCGGCAACAACCAAATCTCCTCCCCTCCCTGGCGCCAATCAAAAACAATTCCCTCTCCAGCGACAGCGGCTACATCTAGGTCACAAATGTAAGTTCTCCTTTGTAAGATCCCTCCTTTATAAAGGAAAAGGATCCCTGTGATTGCAATGCTAGTCTCTGGATCATTGCTAGCATCCACAGTTTGAGATGAAGTACACAGATACAAAGGTCATTATTACATCCATTCTAGAGATAAACATAGTCTTTACAACTCAAGGCCACAGGCCTATTACAAAATTTTGAATAAGTAAATAAATATAAGTCTTCATCTTCATGTGCCACAGGCAAACATGTTGAGTATAGACTCACGACACCTAATCCTCATCAGAGTAACCTGCAACATCACAAGTTACAGCCACAGTGGGTCAATACTTTGGAATAGTATTGGCAAGTGATACCTTAGTATATTTTAAGTGGTCTAGATACTATATGCAAATTTGGCTAAGTGTAGCTTGGCTTTCTTTGCTCAAAATAAGTTTTTCCTATTAGTTGAAATCACTAAGTTTTTCTTTGTCAAAACTTTACCCAAGGAACCACCAATAGACATTGAGGTCCTTCACCCTTGTTCACCCACAAGTTTTTACTTAGAAGTTGGAATGATGAGATTCTTGATAGCTTCCATGTCTTGATGCTCAAGTTGTCCATTACCATGGACTTGGCTAAGTACTTAGATTTTTCCATCTGCAGAGGTTGTGCACTTTCCCCACCAGACTTGGTTTCACCAAGACAGGACCTTTCAGAAGCCTTCCCTTAGACCAAATGGACGCGCTCCAACCTATCAATCCCACTACCACCAACTGTCCAAATGGCTAAGTTCTAGCAACCTATGTGATCCAGGCAGAGCCCATATTGCCAAGTGGCTGCACTAGAAGCTTCTCAACACTTGGCCACTAAAATCCCTTTGTTCCTGGGTGGCTTTCCACAACTGAGATACACAAGGTAAACCATAGCCATGGGCCTTGTGTAACCACTCAACCAAAACCACCAATCAAGTCCCATTCCACCCAGCTGATTCATTGACTTAGTTGTTTTATTAGGCAAAACAAAAGTCCAAAGACTTAGAAATATTTTCATCATAGCATGTATATTTTACCAACCCTTGTTTGCTACTAGCTAGGCTAAGCATGGCATAGATAGTATCTCAACTTAGAAATTTCCTAGCAATTCTACAACTACTTAGGATTTCCCAACATGGCATTAGGCAAAATAATAACATGCAAGACTTAGCAAAATATTTCTAATGCTTAGTATAAAATATAGGGATGGAAATATTCATGAAGTACCACTTGCCTTGGTAGTTGGGAGAGTAGCAATCTTCACAATCACAATCACTAGCACCAAAATCTACACATAGAATATAGCCACAATCACATACAAGATATATTCAACCAAAAATATATATGCATGCATGCAAGATGCTAAGTGATGATTTTTAGAACTCAACCAAGCAAGTGCATAGTACTGAATCTTAAACAAGTCAAAAACTTGCCAAACCAAGTTTATTTGACACTAAAAACAATTCCTAAACATTTCATATACTCAAATAAACCCTAAACAAGTTTCTGCAAATAAAATCATTTTAACAGAAGCTAAAAATTAAACACATTGCATAAACAGAAATGGCTTGTTCTCCTGATTCCAACGGTATAAAATTTGCCCAAATCTAACATGGGAATCAAAAGTTACAAACAAAACAAACTTGAACTATAATTTGATTCAAAATCTGTTTTAAATCTAAACTACTGCCACGCGGCGCTATCCTATTGGCTGGTACCGATTCGCTCAGGATCAAGCTTCTGCGCCGTCAGATCAAGTTAGATCCAACACGCCAGATTCAAAGAAAACGCTTGGCTCAGATCTAATTTAAACCGCAAGATCTACATCTAACGGCTGCTATTGCTTTGACCATAGCCTAGCGGCACTAGCGGCGGCGACTGGCGGCGGCGTTCAGTGCTGGCCGGGAGGGGAGAGGATGCTCACCAGAACCGCCGTGTCGAGGTGAAGCTCAATGTGTCTCTGGTTGGCGAAGGGGCGCTCGGAGTCGTCGGGGATTCCTCGCCGGAGTTCGCGAACGCGTCGGATACGGCTACTGGTTGACGTTGGCGAGGTTCTGTGTCGCGCTAAGACAAGAGGAGGACACCGTTAGATGCGCAAGACGTTGGGGGTCTTAGGCGTATAAAAGAGAGGGCAAAGGGCGGCTGGTACTTATGAGGAGAGGTCGCCGGAGTTCGAGCAGAGAGTGGTGGCACTCTGTCGTTATCGTTGCCGAGGCTACAGACCATGCGCGAGCAAAAGGAAGGTGTTAGTAGATGCGCACGGAGCTGCAGAGCATGCTAGTATGAACCATGGACAGAGGGGGACACGGTGCTCACCGGAATTCGTCGGCGAGGTCGTCGGAATAGCGGCAGTGTCTGGCGAGTTGCGAGCAGCCTGGTGGCGTGGACAGGAAATTGGGTGAGGGGAAATGTCCGCGAGAGGGAGGGGCTTAAGTAGGCAGGAGCTCGACAAGAAACGCCCGGTGAATCAATGCCAATTACGCTGCGGAATCAACATAGCAACGGCCAATGGCGACGTGTTCATGCGCAGAATCTGGGGAAGACGATGATGACGTGGACGGGGCCCGCTTGTCAGCGAATAGAACAGAGAGGGAGTGGGGTCCGAGTATCAGCGACTCTTGGGGTGCTTCTGCGCGTGAGAGAGAGAGGGGACCCGGGTGGGATAGCTGGGCTGGATCTGCTGATGGGCTCAAAGTCTGGCACCGGCCCTTTTCTATTTCCTTTCTCTTTTTCTTTTTCTGTTTTGATTTTCTGGATTGATTTTCAAATGATTTCAAAAGATTTTGAATTCAAACTTTTTCCAGGATTTTGTAGGGTGCAACATTTACATTTCAGGGCATAAAATCAAGTGGTCTCTCTGTTCAAGCTTTGTTCTTTTGAATAAACAAAAATAAACAGTGCCATAGCACTTGATTTGCAAATGTTTTGAAAATGGTTTTTAAACCATTTTTATTTTGTATATTTTTGTTCAAACTCCACACTCAAACCAATCAACAAGGAAACAAACAAACTTGGTTTTAAAACACTTAAGCTCTCAAATGGGGATGGTCATTTGATTTAAGTTTGCTCACATAAAATGATAGCACTATGTGCTTCTGTTTTCTTGAAATTGGTTTGAAATTGATCTGAAAACTATATGCATGCATGAATGATATGCAATCTTTGAAATCATAATTTTAGGGATGTTACAAATCTAACCCCCTTAAGGTGAATCTCGCCCTCGAGATTCGGTTTGGCTAGCAAATAGGTGAGGGTGGTCTTTCCGAAGATCATCTTCTCTTTCCCATGTTGCTTCGTCTTCGGAATGATGATTCAATTGCACTTTGCAAAACTTGATAGTCTTAGTCCTTGTGACTCTTTCTGCAGTCTCAAGAATCTTGATAGGTTTCTCCTTATAGGTGAGATCACTTTCCAATTGAACCTCCTCCAAAGGTATAGTATCCTTCAAAGAAGTTTCTTCCATTTCTAGATGACATTTCTTAAGCTGACTCACGTGAAACATATTATGGACAGCTGACAGAGATTCTGGCAGTTCAATTTCATAGGCAACTTCTCCTTTGCGACTCAGAATCTTGAATGGCCCAACATATCTTGGTGCCAATTTTCCTTTGACTCCGAATATCTTCACTCCACGAAGTGGTGATACTCTAAGATAGGCTCTATCACCAACTTCGTAGGTGACTTCTCTACGATTAGGATCTGCGTAGCTTTTCTGTCGGGACTGTGCTATCTTCAACCTGTCCTTAACCAATTTGACCTTCTCTTCGGCTTCTTTGATAAGATCTGGCCCGAATAAACTTCTTTATCCCACACCATTCCATAGCAATGGGGTGGTACACTTTCTTCCATAGAGAAACTCAAATGGTGCCATCTCAATACTGGCTTGATAGTTGTTGTTATAAGAAAACTCTGCGTAAGGCAGACTTTCATCCCAACTGGCTCCATAGTCTAGGGCACATGCCCTCAACATGTCTTCAAGAATCTGATTAGTCCTTTCGGTTTGTCCATCATTTTGAGGATGAAAAGCAGTGCTGAATTCCAACCTCGTTCCCAATGATTCATGTAACTGTCTCCAAAAATGGGAAGTGAATTGGGTTCCCCTATCAGACACAATACTCTTGGGCACTCCATGTAGACATACAATTCTACTCATGTAGATTCTGGCTAACTTAGCACTTGTGTAGGTTGTCTTCACGGGTATGAAATGAGCCACTTTAGTTAGGCGATCCACTACTACCCAAATAGAATCGTATCCTGACCGGGTCCTTGGTAATCCGGTAATGAAATCTATACCAATCTTGTCCCACTTCCAATCAGGAATAGGTAGTGGTTTAAGCAAACCGGCTGGTTTCTGATGTTCCGCTTTTACTCTACTACACACATCACACAAAGCAATATGTTCGGCGATGTCCTTCTTGAGATTATTCCACCAAAATCTTTCCTTCATGTCCATGTACATTTTGGTGTTACCCGGATGAATGGAATATGGTGAGTTGCGTGCTTCTTGCAAAATCAGTTTCCGCAGCTCCGGATCTTGTGGAACACAGATACGTTCCCATGCCATAAAGTACCCTGTTCGTCTTCATGGAACTCTTTGGCTTTTCCTCTGCCAATCTTTTCTTTAATCTCTTCGATTTCTTTATCTACCTTCTGAGCTTCTTTGATCTTGTCCAATAAAGTGGGTTGAACATCCAAAGACATGAGATGTCCTTCAGGCACAATCTCCAACCTGAGTTTTCTGAATTGGGCACAAAAATCATCTGGCAATTCTCCTTTGGTAAGGCCATTCACAAAAACCTTACGGCTTAGAGCATCCGCTACAACATTCGCTTTACCGGGGTGGTATTGCAAACTTAAGTCATAGTCTTTGATGAGTTCTAGCCATCTTATTTGTTTCATATTAATCTCCTTCTGGGTGAAGATATACTTCAAACTCTTGTGATCTGTGAACACTTCACAACGCTTTCCCAAAAGATAGTGCCTCCATGTTTTGAGTGCATGGACGACAGAGGCTAACTCTAAATCATGAGTAGGATAGTTCACCTCATGAGTTTTGAGTTGTCTCGAGGCATAAGCCACAACTTTACCGTCTTGCATAAGTACTGCACCCAAACCTTGATGAGATGCATCACAATATACTTGGAAATCCTTTTCCAAATCTGGCAGACACAAGACTGGTGCTGTCTCAAGTCTCTTCTTCAACTCCTGAAAGCTGAGTTCACAACCTTTAGACCAAGCAAACTTCTTGTCTTTCTTTAGCAATTCAGTCATGGGCTTAGCTACCTTAGAGAAATTCTCAATGAACCTTCTGTAGTAACCTGCTAAGCCAAGGAAACTGCGAACTTCTTTCACGGACTTGGGAGATTCCCATTCAGTCACAGCTGAAACCTTAGCAGGATCAACTGCTACACCATCCTTTGTCATAACATGTCCAAGAAATCCGACTTTATCCAACCAGAATTCACACTTGCTGAATTTAGCATAAAGTTTATGCTCCCGTAACTTCTCAAGTATCAAACGCAAATGTCCTTCATGCTCTTCTTTGCTCTTGGAGTAGACTAAGATGTCATCGATGAAAACGACAACAAACTTGTCAAGGAATTCCATGAACACCTTGTTCATCATATTCATGAAGTATGCTGGAGCATTGGTCAACCCAAAAGGCATTACGGTGTACTCATACAATCCATACCTTGTAGTGAAGGATGTCTTAGGTATGTCTTGTTCTCTTATCTTGAGTTGAAAATAGCCTGACCTTAGATCAATCTTTGAGAACACACAAGCTCCTTCTAGCTGATCAAACAAGTCATTGATTCTGGGCAAAGGGTATTTATTCTTGATAGTTACCTCGTTGAGTGAACGGTAATCTATGCATAAACTTTGACTTCTATCTTTCTTATCCATAAACAAGACTGGGCTCCCCAAGATGAAGAACTTGGTTGAATAAATCCTTTCTGCAACTGTTCTCCAAGTTGTTTCTTGAGTTCTTTCAGTTCATCAACTGACATTTTATACGGTCTCTTTGCTATTGGTCCAGACCCTGGTACCAAATCTATCAGAAACTCCACATCTCTATCTGGTGGCATTCCTGGTAATTCTTCCGGAAACACATCCGGATACTCACTCACAATTGGCACACTGTCCATGCTAACCCCCTTAAGAGAATTTAGCTTACTTCCTTTGGATTCAAAGTTGGACTTGAATTTAATTCTTTTTCTTTCCGGGGTTGTGAGTGCAACAGTACGATTGGCACAATTTAGTACTCCTTCATACTTAGCCATCCAATCCATTCCCAATATTACGTCCAGTCCTTGGGAATCTAGGATTATCAGACTCACTGGAAATTTATGCTTTCCAAACTCTATTACTAGATCCCGGCATCCAAGACTTACTATCATATCTCCACCCGGAGAACTAACTTTTATTGGACACCCAATGTTTTCAGTTGGAAACCCATTTCTATCAACAAATGCTTTTGATATGAATGAATGCGATGCTCCAGTATCAAAAAGAACAAATGCTGGAATAGAATTGAGTCTGAACTTACCAGCAACAGCATCAGGCTCCTCATAGACCTCCTCCACATTGATGTGGTTTACCTGTCCCTTCTGAAAAGGGTTAGGCTTGTTAGGTCCTTCAACTTTCTTTTCGGGGCAGTCATTTGCATAATGCCCCATCTTCTTGCATTTGAAGCATTCAACCTGACTGATGTCTCTCTTAACAGGCTGACTTCCACTTCCACTTCCATTACCACTATGGTGGTTCTTATGTCCACTCTTGTGGTTTTTGTACTTGTCATTGTCATGACTACGGTGATGCTTGTTGTCATGACGGTTGTGGTTGTGGTGCTTGTTGAATTTCCCATGCTTGTGGGATCCTGAACTTCCGCTGTCATCATAGTGGGAACGTTTGTGAGACGATCCCGAGCTGTGCTTGTCGGAGTGCTTTCTCTTCCTACTCTCAACTTGCTTCATTTTGTTCTCCAAAATAGCAGCCTTGTCATAGAGCGACTGATAAGTGGGCTCATCATTCAAGCCTTCAAGAAATTTTTCCTTTCTCTTAGCGTCGGTGTCAACTTCATCCGGTGCATAACGCGCCAGATTGTTGAACTCTTCAATATACTCATCCACGCTGCGGTGGCGCTGCTTCAGATTATGGAACTCTTTCTTTTTCAGACTCATCACTCCTGATGAGATATGAGCAGTGCGAAAGCCATCCTCAAAGATATCCCATGTCACTTCATCTATGGGAGTGGTGATCTGGAAGTTGTCCCACCAAGTGGCGGCTGGTCCTTCCAGCAGATGTGCTGCAAATCTGACCTTTTCAGCATCCGTACATCCCACGGTTACCAAGTCCTTGTTCACAGAACGTAGCCAATCATTGGCCACCATGGGATCAGTCATCCCCGAGAACTTTGCTGGCCTCAATCTCAAGAACCCGGTGAGCATATCAAAACCCGGTGGGTTGTTGTTATTGTTGTTGTTGTTGTTGTTATTGTTGTTGTTGTTGTTTTGGTTCTGGATGAACGTCGTCATCATATGCATTAGCTGAGTTTGTGCAGTCATCATTTGTTGCATTTCTGGAGTGATGTTGTTGTTGTTGTTGGGGTTGGGGTTTGCACGACGGGGAGGCATCTGTGGTTTGTTCAATAGAGATAAGAATGAGATACCCATAGATGCTTTCATGCACATTACATCACATAAGAAAACACAAGTAGCAACACATAGATAAAGGTTCAACAACAAGATAACAAGTTCACAAAGTAAAACACACAAGTAGCAAGCCATCCACATGTCGGATGGTCCAATAACAAGTTCTCAAATAACAAGTACGATAATCAATGATAAATGAGTAGTCAAATCTACTCCTCGGCATCAACCTCCTCCTCGACAAAGGTAAGACCTGCGTTCTCCATCGCGGTCTTGTATTCCTCAACACTAGTGGTCAAGGTCTCTATCTTGGCCTTGAGAGCCCTCTTCTGGGAACGAAGCCTCTCAATCACCGTCTGCTGCTGCTCGAGCTCGAAGTCCTTGGACTGCAGTTCTTCAGTCATGTCCCTAATCTTCTTGTTCCTATCCTAGACACGCTTCTCCTAACTCTTGAACTTCCTGTCCTGGGTCTCGAACTTTGCCTCCATCTCCTTGACTATCTCGTCTTGCTCCGCGAAGAGCTTGTCCTTCTCGCGAAGCTGCACCTAAAGTTCGTCATTGCTGAGCATGACGTGGTCCTGTCGGTGTCCACGTGCCTAATGAGAGACTCTAAGTCCTGGAGGTACAGACGAATCGGCTCTGCTGCGTCCCTCGAATCGTCCTCGAAGTCGATGGACTCTCCATCCTCATCACGTCTTCCGAAGACGTGGAAGTGGGTACCTCTAACCTGGCGGGAGTGTCTCCCTAGCAGACGTCCTATCAGATCCTGCGTAACTACCTCAAGGCCTCTCTCCCTGTCATCGTGCATGAGCTTGAAGACAATGGCCTCTGTGGTAGGCTCAGTCTGGCGTCCGGGCTGGTTGACCTTGAAGCCCCAGAGGTCCTTCCTCTCAAACTTGGTGAGGGGATGCACCGTGATGGTGGGAAGAGGGAGATTGAGCAAAGTAGTAAGCTCAACGATACGAGGACCAAAGCGAGTAACCTGGAACTCCTCAACAGTGCTGATGGTAATAGGCATCTATTTGTAAGATAGAAAAGTTAGAACAACACAATTTAAGTTACAACAAAAGACAAAACAACACATACATATCCTTGGGAAGCAAAACACACAAGTCATGCATACATGAAACCATTACATCAATCAAGGTTCAATCTTATTTTAAAGCAACATTTGGAAAATAAGGTGATAAGTGGTGGTCCAACTAACGAAGTACGTTTACAATCCTATCTCACTGCATCTGTTGGCTAACACAATGTTTCTAGAAGCAATCAGCCTATCTTGCTCACATGACTCCATCACTAAGTCTATAATACCTCCTCTTAAGGTTTGGTTGGTAGCTTCCAACTCTTGGGTATGTTCCTTCTCTTTCTTTAGATCTTTTTGGAGGTTGAGCATTCTACACTTGACTCTAGGACTAAGTTCTTTGATAGTCCTCCAAGCTGCATCCCTTGCTGACTCAAAGAATGCGGTGTGCACCACAGTGTTGGTGTACATGCAGAATCCTGTTTCCTTGTGGTTGTCTTCCTTGTTTTTGTACAAGTGAAGTTGCACCCACCAGTACTCAACTCCTTCATCCATCACAGGAAAGCCTTTGTACACAGCTGCACCATGTATTTCCATTGCCACCATGAGGTCCTTGAGAGCTTTGGGAAACTCTGTCTCACACTCCAAAGTCATGGTCATGAGTGGTCCTTTCCTTACGGCTTCGTTGATGGAATTCATCTACAAATAGAGATGAGAAAGAAGATTAGAAAAGTTTACGAGAAGAATAGACAAGTGTAGAAGTTGTGAAAAAAAAATCCTTAGTGGTTTCCAATCCTAGGATCATAATCCTACAGGCAACACAGTGCTCTGATACCATCTATAAGATCCCTCCTTTATAAAGGAAAAGTATCCCTGTGATTGCAATGCTAGTCCCTGGATCATTGCTAGCATCCACAGTTTAAGATGAAGTACACAGATACAAAAGGTCATTATTACATCCATTCCAGAGATAAACATAGTCTTTACAACTCACAGGCCTATTACAAAAGTTTGAATAAGTAAATAAATATAAGTCTTCATCTTCATGTGCCACAGGCAAACATGTTGAGTGTAGACTCATGACACCTAATCCTCATCAGAGTAACCTGCAACATCACAAGTTACAGCCACAGTGGGTCAATACTTTGGAATAGTATCGGCAAGTGATACCTTAGTATATTTTAAGTGGTCTAGATACTATATGCAAATTTGGCTAAGTGTAGCTTGGCTTGCTTTGCTCAAAATAGGTTTTGCCTATTAGTTGAAATCACTAAGTTTTTCTTTGTCAAAACTTTACCCAAGGAACCACCAATAGACATTGAGGTCCTTCACCCTTGTTCACCCACAAGTTTTTACTTAGAAGTTGGAATGATGAGATTCTTGATAGCTTCCATGTCTTGATGCTCAAGTTGTCCATTACCATGGACTTGGCTAAGTACTTAGATTTTTCCATCTGCAGAGGTTGTGCACTTTCCCCACCAGACTTGGTTTCACCAAGACAGGACCTTTCAGAAGCCTTCCCTTATACCAAATGGACGCGCTCCAACCTATCAATCCCACTACCACCAACTGTCCAAATGGCTAAGTTCTAGCAACCTATGTGATCCAGGCAGAGCCCATATTGCCAAGTGGCTGCACTAGAAGCTTCTCAACACTTGGCCTCTAAAATCCCTTTGTTCCTGGGTGGCTTTCCACAAGTGAGATACACAAGGTAAACCATAGCCATGGGCCTTGTGTAACCACTCAACCAAAACCACCAATCAAGTCCCATTCCACCCAGGTGATTCATTGACTTAGTTGTTTTATTAGGCAAAACAAAAGTCCAAAGACTTAGAAATATTTTCATCATAGCATGTATATTTTACCAACCCTTGTTTGCTACTATCTAGGCTAAGCATGGAATAGATAGTATCTTAACTTATAAATTTCCTAGCAATTCTACAACTACTTAGGATTTCCCAACATGGCATTAGGCAAAATAATAACATGCAAGACTTAGCAAAATATTTCTAATGCTTAGTATAAAATATAGGGATGGAAATATTCATGAAGTACCACTTGCCTTGGTAGTTGGGAGAGTAGCACTCTTCACAATCATAATCACTAGCACCAAAATCTACACATAGAATATAGCCACAATCACATACAAGATATATTCAACCAAAAATATATATGCATGCATGCAAGATGCTAAGTGATGATTTTTAGAACTCAACCAAGCAAGTGCATAGTACTGAATCTTAAACAAGTCAAAAACTTGCCAAACCAAGTTTATTTGACACTAAAAACAATTCCTAAACATTTCATATACTCAAATAAGCCCTACACAAGTTTCTGCAAATAAAATCATTTTAACAGAAGATAAACATTAAACACATTGAATAAACATAAAGGGCTTGTTCTCCTGATTCCAACGGTATAAAATTTGCCAAAATCTAACATGGGAATCAAAAGTTACAAACAAAACAAATTTGAACTATAATCTGATTCAAAATCTGTTTTAAATCTAAACTACCGCCACGCGGCACTATCCTATTGGTTGGTACCGATTCGCTCAGGATCAAGCTTCCACGCCGTCGGATCAAGTTAGATCCAACGCGCCAGATTCAAAGAAAACGCTTCGCTCAGATCTAATTTAAACCGCAATATCTACATCTAACGACTGCTGTTGCTTTGACCATAGCCTAGCGGCGCTAGCGGCGGCGACTGGCGGCGGCGTGTCTGTCAGCGGCGGTGCCGGCGTTCCAGGTCGCCCGGGGAGGGGAGAGGATTCTCACCAGAACCTCCGTGTCGAGGTGAAGCTCAATGTGTCTCTGGTTGGCGAAGGGGCGCTCGGAGTCGTCGGGGATTCCTCGCCGGAGTTCGTGAACGTGTCGGGTACGGCTGCTGGTCGACGTTGGCGAGGTTCTGCGTCGCGCTAAGACAAGAGGAGGACACCGTTAGATGGGCAAGACGTTGGGGGTCTTAGGCGTATCAAACAGAGGGCAAAGGGCGGCTGGTACTTACAGGGAGAGGTCGCCGGAGTTCGAGCAGAGAGTGGCGGCGCTTAGTCGTTGTCGTTGACGAGGCTACAGACCATGCGCGAGCAAAAGGAAGGTGTTAGTAGATGCGCACGGAGCTGCAGAGCATGCTAGTATGAACCATGGACAGAGGGGGGCACGGTTCTCACCGGAATTCGTCGGCGAGGTCGTCGGAACAACGGCAGTGTCTGGCGAGTTGCGAGCAGCCTGGTGGCGTGGATAGGAAATTGGGTGAGGGGAAATGGCCGCGAGAGGGACGGGCTTAAGTAGGCAGGAGCTTGACAAGAAACTCCCGGTGAATCAATGCCAATTACGCCGCGGAATCAACGCAGCAACGGCCAGCGGCGACGTGTTCATGCGCGGAATCTGGGGAAGACGATGATGACGTGGACTGGGCCCGCTTGTCAGCGAATAGAACAGAGAGGGAGTGGGGTCCGAGTGTCAGGGACTCTGGGGGTGCTTCTGCGCGTGAGAGAGAGAGGGGACCCGGGTGGGCTAGCTGGGCTTGATCTGCTGATGGGCTCAAAGTCTGGCGCCGGCCCTTTTCTATTTCCTTTCTCTTTTTCTTTTTCTGTTTTGATTTTCTGGATTGATTTTCAAATGATTTCAAAAGCTTTTGAATTCAAACTTTTTCCAGGATTTTGTAGGGTGCAACATTCACATTTCAGGGCATAAAATCAAGTGGTCTCTCTGTTCAAGCTTGGTTCTTTTGAATAAACAAAAATAAATAGTGCCATAGCACTTGATTTGCAAATGTTTGGAAAATGGTTTTGAAACCATTTTTATTTTGTATATTTTTGTTCAAACTCCACACTCAAACCAATCAACACGGAAACAAACAAACTTGGTTTTAAAACACTTATGCTCTCAAATGGGGATGGTCATTTGATTTAAGTTTGCTCACATAAAATGATAGCACTATGTGCTTCTGTTTTCTTGAAATTGGTTTGAAATTGATCTCAGAACTATATGCATGCATGAATGATATGCAATCTTTGAAATCATAATTTTAGGGATGTTACATCCTTGACCTACTACCCTTCACCGCGTCACCTCTTCGTCACTACGTCTGTGCTCCATCTAGTTCCCCAACGATGGATCTTGGTCGCCGTCTCACCTCCTTGTTCTAGGGCAGTGTATCGGTGTTGCTGTCTAGGCCAATTTATGATCTTGTAGTAGTCACCAAATTAATGCCACAAATTGTTGGCTTTCATAGCTATGTTAGTGCTAATGGACAATCTTATGCCCCAAACTAGTCCCAATGATGAAGATGTGGCACTTAGAATGTTGAGGAGATGATCTGCATCTACCTAGTGTCTTTCTGAAACCACTATGCTTTATTGCAGATTCATCTCATTGACTTGTGTGTGCTATCTTACTATTAAGCCCACAATATACATTGGAGGTTGTCATTGTTTTCTTCACATGAATTTGGCCAATGATTAGAGTGTGGCACTATCTATGTCCATGGTATAATGTGCATATAGCACATGTTCTGTACAAACACATTGTTGTGGATGCTTCTTGTTATATGTTAGATTATCTCATTGACTTATGTGTGCTTTGTTAGTATGAGGCCCGAACTGTTGTTTTTCAAAGATATATTAGTTCTAAGGGATAATCTTATGATTTTCACTATTTACAACTAGTCAATGATGAAAATGTGGCACTTTTAATGTTGATGGGATGATAGGCAACTACTTATTGTCTTTGTACGACCACTATGGTTCCACATGCTCCTTGGTAGATACAGATTCATTTCATTGGATGATCCTTGTAGTTTACCAAACCATATGCTTTTAAATTTGATTATTGTAGTTAACTACTTATATTTGATTCTTCTAGTTAGCAAGACTCGAAATGGCTACAATGTTGAGGGCAGATCTAGAAAGAGGCGCCTGTAGGAATTGTGAATACTGCAAAATGGAAGGACTGATGCCGAAGGAGCCTACTGTACATCATAGAAATAACATCTAATTGAAAGTTTTAAAATTGTTTCTACTAACTCTAATATAGTAGTTAAACCTACTATACATCTTAAAAACAAAACATTCTAATTAGTGCAATGTCTATTTACATTTCTAAAGCCAACGCTTCTTTAATCGATGTCTAATCGGATGATGATGATGATGACGATGATGATTATGATGTGAAGCATCCTATAATCAAGATACATAAGAAATAAATGTTCAGAGTATATGATGATGATGCGAAATAACATGTACTCCACAAAGCTAAGGAAATGAGGTTAAGAGGATCTGATGATGTGGATAGAGTAAAGAACGCTAGGAAAACGTGGTTAAGAGCATCAGATGATGTTGTTAGAGTCAACAAAGCTAAGAAAACAAGGATCACAACTCAGGTGTTTAAATTATACTATGTTTGATGTTTATATAATCTATTCTTTTGAGTGTTTAGTTCCATATATCATTTACACATTCATCATTTTTTCCTAATAGGATATGGCGTCATGTCTAGTATGCAAGAGAAATTGCGAATATAAGTTGTCATCGGGCATGAACTTTTGTATCTTCTTGTCACAGTAAGAGGGGTTCCAGAACTCAGTGGTAACAAACAATTTTATTTCAAACTACACTTTAAGTCTGTAATTGTTTGTTTAATGTCTGATTCTTTTGTTTTTGTTGCATAGACTGTGCCATGCAATTCAAGGTTCATGTTCAATGTAGCCACAGATGAATGTGAGAGTGTGCACTTCAAGGCGCTTGGGAACACCTACAAATATGATGTCAAGAACAGAATGAACAGGAATATCATGGGAGGTGAAGGAGGGAAGCAATTCATTACCCAAAATGATCTTACTAGGGAAGAAATGTTATGTTTTTATTTGACAGGACCCATGCCGAGGATATCTGTTTTCCATTTATATGGTCTTGGTGGCGAGGAATACGTATATGAATCAATGTTTGTCTCCCACGAATGAACACCTTCGTCAGTGTTCCATTTGTGACCCGTTTAACAAGGACAAATCTTGTCCAACATAATATGGTATGATATCTTTATTTAACTTTGTTTGTTCCTTATTGGCTCCATATATATAAATTATGGTGGTGGACTGACACCGATTACTTCTTTCTTTTTAATCCACGGCGTGGCATCACAAAAATTACCTATGAAAGTGGTTTTCTCCATGGACATCCCTGATGATGGCATGGCTAGACTACAGCTAGGTCAATTTGACATCACCCCAGTTACATACAAGATGGACCAAGATGGTCGTGTAGTCTTCAGAATTTATGGGTGGAAGAATTACCACCAGAGTGAAGACGATATAAAGGTTGGACGAGCCGTGCTAATCACTGGCAGGAACACCACACAAAACATGTTGGATATGAAGTTTGTGTTCGAGACCATCTAGAGTATTAGTTGTTGGTAAATGTCAAGTGTAACTAGTATGACGTAGTTTGGAACAGTTAATTCATCATTTGAAACTTGATATGAAGCTAGTGGCCGGTCTATATGTTATGTATATACATAATTTATTTGCTAGTTAGTGTACTTTGGTGCCGTTTATGGTTATGATGTGTTCACTAGATTCTACTACAAACAATTATGGAAGCTACTACAAATAATTATGGAAGATTTCCTATCCACATGCATTCATGTCCATCTGTATAAGAAGAACAAAGTTATACAAGTGTAGATGTGAGACTCTAAATCAATAATTACAACTTGAGTGCTATGATTAAAGTCGAAAGATAGTACTTGCACATAATTCTAAAAGTTACTACAAAAAATACTTAAAGCTACCAAATGGAATTCTAAAAGCTATCACATGGAATTCTGAAAGCTACCACACTGAATTCTAAAAGTACTACAAATAAATACATTACAATTTTTTTACTTTGAATAGATTCAAACACACTAGCAAATAACCTAGGCTATTATACCCTATATATTTCATCAGTGTCGGCTCCCAAGTGCTGCAGGCAATATTCATTGAACTCCCCATGTCTGTAGTGTGTTGCCAGTATCTGGCTGAGACGATAAAGCCTCGGTAAATGTTCAAGATTAGAATGACCAAAGCCATATGTGTTGGTTTCTCATCCTAGGCCTTAATATCATGATTTATGCTCTGGTATAAGACAAATCTGCATAGTATATGCAACCGGCTTGGACTATACTAGGGTGCACACTGGTGTCGACGAAGATCGACTGGTTAAAATGAACGAAGAGGGCACGGCTGCCAATGTCACCTATGGCCTTGAGACAACGTTTCTTCGTGTCCACCCGGTAAAGCACTGGTTGACCTTTGGCGAAAGCCCCACCCAACACGAGAAGAATATCACTTTCTAAATCCACAAGGTAGAACTTGTAGACTCCACGTATCTGTTCAAAGACTGGACCTAAAATTATTTTAGCCATCTTGATGGTGCTCACGTGCTGCTCCAACTAGATGTTGGTCGATAGGATGTCTCCACTATCTTCATGTACTACATACACTTAACCACAGAATGGGGTCATGCATTTCACCATCAAATCATCATAAGACGACGGATAAATTCCTTCTCCAAATACTCCATTGAAATCCCGTGTCCGGGTTCTCTCATCGGCCCAAGCAATAGCCACCGAATAATTTGACCAAAAAACCACCATCAAGGGGTACTTCGTGACGGCAACATATATCTTAATGTCCAATGGTATATGTGCCTGAAACTCTGTGTTGGACTTACGAGTGAGTGGGTTCAGAAGGTGAATCTTGTGTGGCTCTTCCCTCTGAGAAATAATGACGATACCACGATAAACACCAACGAAGTATAAACTTTGATGAAGATAACAGTTAGCCCTAAGATATGTACACTGGAAAATACCCCCCCCCCCCTCTATTTACTAATATACACATTCTAGATATTTCCAAATATACTAGATACATCCTAAAATGAGTGAACCATGCATGCATGTATACATACGTGCATGCATATGCATGTTTGAGAAAAGCTTCACTGTGAACTGAGGGATGAATTGTGAACCTGCGTTGAACGTCCATTAGATTCTTCATGAAGTAATGACTAGTGGCGAGGTTGAGGAAGGTGAAGTCGCCGACGTCTAGAAGTGTGTGATATATCAGGATCTAGTTGTTGAGATGGAACTTGGGCTCTTTTAAAGAGCGGCGCCAATCGCCATAGACTGCCCGACAAGAAGCATGGGCATCGACGTACTTCCCGTTCTCCAGGAAGGAGTCGCCAATCTTTGCAAATGGTCTATCGGACGGGAGATTGTACCATCTCACCTTCATCTGGCTGCTCGCCATGCCTTCCTATCGAGGAAGAAAGATGACGAGGAGTAGAACAGGGAGAGGAGGTATCGTGGTATTGCACGGCAGATGCTACTGGGGGTAGCTTACGTAGAGGGAGCAAGGCGACGTAGGAGAATCCAGGAGCGAGATTGGCACACGATGTACCCAGGTTCACGTCCCCTCGATGGAGAATCGCTACGTCCTGCTATCAATCCAGTATATGATCATAGATTGGTTTACAAGGGAGACGCCGTAGGCGGAGGTAGAGACTAGATCTAATATGATGTGGGAGAGCCTGCCCCTTGGGGGTGCCCCTGGTGGCTTTATATATGCAGCCAGTTAGGGTTTACAAGTATTTGGTGGGCTTTGTATCAAAGTCGCCGTCTTGGGCCTCCAGTCGGCGCCAGTCGCCTGGGTCCAATATGCGACAGTCTCATATCTAGCGAGTCGACCCGCTCTGGGATTGGCTTCAGTCGGCTCGATCCAGCTGGCGAATCTGCTTCGTGGGTATACCCCGATTGGTATTCACCCATCAGTAGTCCCCGAGCGCGTTGTCGATTCGACGCAGGCTTGAGGCAGGGCGCGGAGAGTCTTGACGATGGGTCATGGAAAATCGGCGACGAGCTCCTAAACAGAGAAAAGAATCGTAAAGCGGGAGGCGGTCGGCGTGAGCCAGTCGGTGATGGCCAGTTGGCGAAAGACGCATGGTGTCGGTGAAGCCGTCAGTTGTGGCGAGTCCCCGAACGTGGAGCGTGCCGAGTCGCCGAGCGTGGCGAGTGGCGAGGTCGAGCGACCGGCGAGTGCCGAGTCCCCGAGCATGCCGAGTGGCGAGGTTGGGCGACCGGCGAGTGGCGCTGTCTGTAGCGCCGAGTCCCCGAGCGTGTTGAGTACGCGAGGGCGAGTTCGCGGTGGAGAGTCCCCGAGCGTGTTGAGTACGCGAGGGAGAGTCCATGGTGGTGAGTCCCCGAGCGTGAGTACGCGAGGGCGAGTCCGTGGCGGCGAGTCCCCGAGTGTGAGCCGCGGTCGTGGAACCACGCGTACATGAAGCATGCCTAGGAGTAGTCCCCGAGGCTCGAGTTGGCTTGTAGAGGCGACTTGAGGCTCTTTAGAGATGCATATTCTAAAAATAGTAGTGGTTGCTGCCGAGCGCGGCGAGGTGGCAAGGTCAAGCGACCGGCGAGCGCTGAGTCCCCGAGCGCGGCGAGTGGCGAGGTCGAGCGACCGGCGAGCGCCGAGTCCCCGAGCGCGGCGAGTGGCGAGGCCGAGCGACCGACGGGCGCCGAGTCCCTGAGCGCGGCGAGCGGCGAGGTCGATCGACCGTCGAGCGTCGAGGCCGAGCGACCGACGGGCGTCGAGTCCCCGAGCACGGAGAGTGACGAGTCCCCGAGCGCGGCGAGCGGCGAGGTCGAGCGACCGGCGAGTGCTGAGTCCCCGAGCGCGGCGAGCGGCGAGAAAGACACCGTTTTGCCGAGAAGGAGAAAATATACAATTACATTAAGGTGTACTTGCATAATATATTGAATAATTATAAGACGTGTGAATTGTAGACGTTGAAATAAAATGCACTTTTGTTATGTGGATCGATGGCCAGTATGTAAGGTTTATGCGTGTCTTTTCATGAGTAGGCAGACCACCAGCATCAAACGCTTGTTGGGTAACAGGGACGCGATGCCAGACTGTTGAACCCGGAGACAAGGTCGGACTTTTGGTACCCGGCCTCACTACTTCGACGGACGCGAATAAACAACAGACAAAACTGAGACCGATCCCAAGTATGATTTTGGTCCCTGAAAAAGGGTCATATGCGACAGCATGGTCGGCTTTGGAGAATGAATGGAGATGCATATATGTTTTGGAATCATTAGCATATACGAGCGTAAAAAAACTTAGCTGTTAGTATGTAGAGTCCATGATGGCGAGTCCCGAGCGTGGCGAGCACGCGACAGCGAGGTTGCGATGGCGAGGCCACAATGGCATGGTCGTGGCGGGTGAGTCGCCGATCATGGCGTGTCCACAAGGTGGCGTCTAATCAGAAAGAGTCGACGTGGCGAAGTCGTCATAGTGGACGACGGAGTCGGCCAGATTTTGTCGGAGTCGGTTCTATGCTGGCGCCGGAGTTGGGGATTTCGTTAGGTAAGCGCGCCGCACACGTACAAGCTCCCTGCGGCAGATGCGCGAAGAGCACTCAGCGAGCAACTACAGCCGACGAGTTCCATCGTACATGCTCCGATCCGGTTTAGCATCAATGATTCAATTCTTCAAGAAATCGTACATGTCAACATCAAACGTGAGGTGCATCAGGTCCAAATAAAATAGTCAAATGGCAAAGTGATTAATGAAAAAATAAAATAAGAGATTGAATAGAAAATTTGATAGCTATTGCAGCCGATCGATTCGTATCCTTCACTTGGTTTTTCTTTTCATGGAGCTAATCCGTTGCATCTTAAAACTTGATCGTACTGATCTAACATGCGTCTCATTTTTCCTTTGGCCCATGAATTAACGAGTGATCTACTCCTGCATTGATGGATCGATCCTCCAAACAACAGCGCATAAGTAGCATGCATGTAAATTAGACTAATCAATCTACTTAGTAATTAATGATAGAAATAAGATCGCATAGAAAACTCAGCTGATGTACGCGCAGCCGATCGTCCGTCTGCGGGTGTTCTGTTGGGCAGCGATCGGAAGGAATCGGCTCGCTGCGATCCGTTCGGCGTTGATGGCGAGGGATCTCGCCCGGATTATCACCCTCCAAGCATTGCTTGCTCCACGGTGGGCGCCAACTGTCGTGCTATTGCATGGCAGATACTACTGGGGGTAGCTCACGTAGAGGGAGCAAGGCGACGTAGGAGAATCCGGGAGCGAGATTGGCACACGATGTATCCAGGTTCACGTCCCCTCGATGGAGGATCGCTACGTCCTGCTATCAATCCAGTATATGATCATAGATTGGTTTACAATGGAGCCGTCGTAGGCGGAGGTAGAGACTAGATCTAATATAATGTGGGAGAGTCTGCCCCTTGCGGGTGCCCCTGGTGGCTTTATATATGCAGCCAGTTAGGGTTTACAAGTATTTGGTGGGCTTTGTATCGAAGTCGCCGTCTTGGGCCTCCAGTCGACGCCAGTCGCCTGGGTCCAATATGCGACAGTCGTCATATCTAGCGAGTCGACCCGCTCTGGGATTGGCTTCAGTTGGCTCGATCCAGCTGGCGAATCCGCTTCGTGGGTATACCCCGATTGGTATTCCCCCATCAGGAGGAGTCGCAGAGGAACTGCCCCTAGCCCACTATGCGGTCGAGGAGAAGAACAAGGAGGTGAGGAGACGAAGTTGAACTGCCCCTAACCCACTACACGCACGGTCGAGGAACTGCCAAATTTGAATTTTTGTGATTGACAATGTATGAATATGAAAGTGAAATACATTCCTTAACCAATAGAGTTTGGTGATCCGGCAGTTAGAGTTGTTCGCTATGGAATGCGTGGTTGTGATTTCGAATCCCTCTACCCGATAGTTTACCAAACCAATTTTTATCCCTTGAATTTCTTCTATCAAACATACAGACATGTAGGACCGACCAAAACCACTGTGAAGTACAACCTGGCAAACCACATTGACAGGTTGGGTCTGTCCACAGATAGCGTGTTTGTTGAAAAAAAGTGAACGCCCTGACGAAATCCGCGATGATTATAAGCAAAACAAAATGGGAGACGGGGCTTACGCAGCGGGGACGAAATCCATGACGAATTTGCCGTGACAAAATTGCGAAACATCATGAATAACTAGGCCGGAGGCCCTCCAACCGCCTCCTGATGAAATTAACTAAAACGTCAGGGATCCGTGATGTTTTTAGGGAGCGTCATAAAAAATTCATGAATCGTCCGGATTCTTGCAGTGCTGGTAGTACTCTGATGCGCTCAGATCACTATAGAGCTTCATTGGGAGACCCCAAGAGGAAGGTATGATGAGCACGGCAGCAAGTCTTCCCTCAGAAAGAAACCAATGTTATCAAACCAGTAGGAGGAAGTAAATGACCCAAAGGTGTTGCTAGCAACTTGGAAACCTGCACAACACAAACTCAAGACTTTGCCCCAATGAACAGTGAAGTTGTCAATCTCACCGGTTTGCTAAAAACAAAGGATTAACTGTATGGTGTGGAAGGTAATGGTGGTTTGCACAAAGTAAACAGTAATAGTGGAAGATGTATCAATGGTAAAGATTGGACCTGGATCCATAGTTCACTAGAGGTGCTCTCCTTAAGATAAACAAACATGGCATGCTGGGTAAACAAATTACAGTGGGGCAATTGACAGGACAGAGCAAGGCATAAAAATGCAATACTATACACTCATGATCCTATGAGATTTTATTGGGAAATACAAAAAGATACATAGACCGCCATCCAACTGCATCTATGACTAGTAATCGACCTTCAAGTTATCATCCGAACCCCCTCCAGTATTAAGTTGCAAGCAACGGATAACTGCTTTAAGCAAAGTGTGTAAGGTAAACAATCCACTTGTTCCATGAACAAGAGATTGTTGTTTTCCCCCTAGTAGCAACATCACATCTAAAACCTTAGAGATTTCTGTCACTTCCCCAGATTAAATAGAGGCATCAACCCACTATCGAGCATAAATACTTCCTCTTGGAGTCACTAGCATCTACTTGGCCAAGATAGCTACTAGAAACGGAGAGCATGCAAGATCACAAACAACATAGACATGATAAAATCAAAAAGATAAAACCATTAATCAATCTGACATAGTAATCTCAATATCCATCGGATCCCCGCAAACACAACATGCAGGATTACAAATAAATGATATGGATCATAGACGGAGCTCACAAGATCTAAACATGGTACCACAAAGGAGGAGAAACAACCATCTAGCTACTACATGGACCCGTAGCACAAGGTGGAACTACTCACGCTTCATACCGGAGGCTGCCATGATGATGAAGAAGGCCTCCGGGATGATCTCACCTCCGGCAAGGTGCCGGAAAGAGCTTCAGATCCCCCTCGATCTAGGGACGATGGTGACGGCGGCTACGGACTGTTTCGTGGAAGATTGATAGGGTAATTAGGGTTTTGGTACCAGGGGCTTCTTATAGGCGAAGAGGCGAGGCATGGGGCACCTAGGTGGCCGCACCCCCTAGGCGTGGGCCAGGCCAGGCCGCGCGACCAGGGGGTGTGGCCCCCTGGTGGCTTCCCTCTGTCTTGTACTCTGGCTCCGTGTTCCCCACGGTAAAATATTGACTTTGGCTTTCGTCTCGTCCAATTATGAGAATATTGATTTTATGCCTTTTCTGGAACCAAAAACAGAAGAAAACAGGCAACTGGCAGTGTGGCATCTTGTTAATAGGTTAGTCCCAGAAAACATATAAAAATACCTCAAAGTGTAGACAAAGCAAAGCAAAGTAGATACTAAACAAGCATGGAACATCAAAAACTATAGATACGTTTCCGACATATCAAGCATCCCCAAGCTTAACTCCTGCTCATCCTCGAGTAGGTAAGTGATAAAAAGAATAATTTTTTAGGTGACATGCACCATCAAAATCAATATCAAACCAATTGCAAGCATTGAAAGCTCAGATCAAAGAACTCTAAACATGATCATGCAAGAAGAAGTTCTACCAGTAAGACAAAGTAACTATGCATGCAACATGAAAGGTTACAAACAAAGATTCATGAATAACAATGCATTGAAAAACATTTGTTTGTTTCACATATAGAAAACATAGCATAGTGGCAATCAACTTGTCCCTCATGGAGTAGCATAAATGCATAGGACACCTTCAAAGTTCATAAGAGTGACTAGATACAAATAGTTCATGAGCAAGAAATATCAATAATATGAATCAATCAATAAGTTTTGTAACAATGCAGATAGAACTAAGAATGGAAACTATGCTCTCTTAATTGGTGCCTAAGGATAGAAGGTGGAGACTCAATATAATGGTGGAAGAAAGGCCCTTCATAAAAGGGAAGCAGGGATTTCAAGTCTCAAAAAGAGCATCCAAAAATTATGGTACTTGTTAGCTTTGATCTCTCATTGCCCTATCATAAGCATATTGAAGTGATTAAGGTTAAAGTGAACAAACTATGGAGTATATGCTTGACAAAGTATAAGTTGGCAATCTCATGTCCCTTGAATACAAGGGCCGCTCCTCATGCTACTCAAATTTAGTTACTGGTAAGTTCTTGTCATAGTAAGTACATGTGTATCATAGAGAACCGCCAACGGGGTACTCCTTGCACATGATACATGAGCTATCCCATAATCAAAATGACAAGGAAAATAGACAATGAGCATCTCAGCAATCTTTTTATTTACCATGGGAAAATGGTGCTTTTTTCTCTCTTTCCTCTTTTCTCATCTTTTTTTTCCTTTTTTCAATCTCTATCTTTTTATAAGAAGAATGCTTCATAGATTGCTCACTATGGTGATGCTGCAAGTTTCCACCATCATTAGGCATGGCTTAGGCTAGGGGCCGAGGCGTTTCTCTAACACACATACATAACTCCATGGACTTACAAGCTCCCCTTTCATTTTACACCGATTACATTCATAGACAAAAGAGCATGATATCGACTGGGTACAATGTACAAGTGCAATGTTGAAAGCATTCCCCATGAAAACATGGTTCTGCTAATTCCAACATATAAGTGCAAGCATATACAACATAGATGACACAATGGTTCAATTTTATTAGGAGCAATAAAAATAAAGTGTACCATCTAGTTTGTGAGAGCTTTAATCACTAAGTTTTCACATAACAAAGAGACTTTTTAATTGGAAGGTAGATGAAACAAGAATATACTTGAAATGGTGTAACACACCATGCATAGGAATTTATAGTGGACACTTTGGAATAACTTGGTTTCTTGGGAGTTGGATGCATGAGTAGAGCTTACTCATACAAGTGGAGGATAGCAAAAGACTGGGAGCGACCAAGTAAGAGAGAAATAATGGCCATAATCATGCAGAGCGACAAAACGTTACTAATCAAAGCATAAATTGGTACCACAAGTCAAAAAATAAATGATCATAGAGGCTATGGTGACTGGTTCATAGTCATAACATGGTGTGAGCATGTGCCAAGTCAACCCAAACAAAGCATCAAAGGAGAATACCACAATATTATGCTTTTGTATGCTAAAAAACGCATGATTCCTTCAAGGCACATTAAGCAATCCCAAATTGTTTGGAACAAGTCATGCTACAGCAATAATCACTAAGCATAAGTTCAAAACAACATCTAGCATGACATGATAAAGTCTAAGTCATAGTCAAAGCAAGCTTCTCTTGTACTACTAAGCAAGAACTTCCTACTTCTTTCCAACACCAATCAACTTATTTGAAACAACACAGCAAGAACGGGGGTCCAAACTACTTTATTCAAGCAAACTAAGCAAACCAAAAACCAAAAACGAAAACTAAGACGCTCCAAGAACAACACAACAGTGCATGAAACAATAAAAACGAAGTGTCTAGAAAGACCTGAGATATTTATTGATGAAGAAGGGGATGACTTGGGCATCGCCAAGCTTTGACGCTTGTACCTATTGAATATTTCATGGGGTGACATGGGGTGGCATCCTCAATCTTGACATTTTGTCCATTCTTCATCTCATTACATCATTCTTCCTCTACACCTGCAAATTTTCCTTCATACAAAACTTCACACAATCTTCACTAGCAACATTAGTGTATTAAAAAGATAATAGACCTTTGGGGTTTAGTTTTAAAACAGAAATATTTTCACTAAAAACACAAGATATTGTACCAATTCCCTCAAAAATCTCAATTTCCCAAAAAGAACCCAAAAAGGAATCAATAAGAAGAAAATGCAAATAATAGCAGAAATCTGTCAAAACAGACCAACAGGGAGAAACCGATTTTTTCGAAGACCTTATGTTGCTCAAATCAAAAAGTGTTGAACTAACGTTAGTTAGATAACAATCTGGGGGATTTATTATTAAAATTATAGCTCAATCCTACTTAAAGATATTTTACACGAATTTTTATGGTGGAGCACAAAAATTTGTTTTGGGACAGCAACTCCCCAAATCTTACTTCCCTCTCATTTGAGGTTATTCTTGGCACAAAAAGCAAATAAAAAGGATAAGGAGAGGACATTACTGAAGTAATAACTTCCAAGAGTCAAGAAAACTATTGGGTTATCTCCCAAGAAGATGCTCACATAAGAAATATGAATTGAAGTAAAAGAGAGCATCAAGAAGCAAATTCAAAACATATTTAAGTCTAACATGTGGCACCCTGGATTTACGGTCCGAGAATACCCGTTATGCCTGCAATTCACGTTCCCATGATCAGTGAGCCATGAGCTTAACCGACGAGTATCATTAAACCATACATGAATAACAAGCGCAAGTACTTACAAAGGTGTCATTATAGCGATACAACATCAATAGCGGAAGTCTTCAAGCGCAGAGCCCATGTCATGCCTTAACCAATAGGCGACTGACTGGGAAGACGGCCTAGCTTGCATAGACGTCAGCAAACTCCATCATTCCTCTTGCTTCTGAAAATCTGGCCAAGTAAATAGCCAGGGACAATGCCGGTGAGTACTTTGAATGTACTCCCAAACCACCTTAAGAGAACAAGAAATAAAGGACATGCAATGTGGCTGTGGTAGGATGGTTCCATAAGAGATTCTTTTATAAATTAGTTTCTCTTGTAGATATAGCCTATCTCTATATCTCCGTCGAAAAATTTTGTAAAACATTTTTGGAAACCCTTTTGAAAAGTTTTAAGAAAACACCAGGATTGGGTCACCCATTTGTTTTTCCTTCCGTCATCTCATGACCAGACTCCTTCCTCCTTTTTCTCGACCATCTCATGGTCAAATCATTTCCAAGCCATTGCTTTTCCGAAGTCCTTTTTTTGAAATCAAAACCATCACCGCTGTACAACCGCCAGCACAACTTTCCATGACCAAGGACTCAGCTATTCGAATAGATTTACACTATGTAGAGGTTGTACATGTACCCACACCATCCGAATACCCGTCCCTGATTTACACCAATCGTGGGTCGAAAAATCGGTCAAGACCTTCTGGATGACCTCTCCAATACAAGTGCCTACCCTATGAAGTTAATCCCCTCAAAACCGAGATGCCCTATATAGTAACCAGCCAACAGGAGCCCGTTTTGCACCTCAACTGGTGTGCTCATTCAATGAGGGGCTCATAGTATCATGTGGAGGCCCGCAGACCCTTCGCTCCTTCTCCCGGTCGATGCCACGCATGAACCGTTGGACAGAGAAGGCCCACCCTCCGGGGATTGTTTGCCCATGTAGTAGTGTGAGGCACCTATACCCGATTAGACAAACTTCCAGCCCATCCCCGTCCCATTTCAGAGTAATGTGGTTGCACGGGTTAATTGCGCTAGCTTCAAAACTGGCCAGCCCGGCTGTTTTTCCTCTATCTTTTGTCCAACCTTTTTGTAAAAAAAACCTTCCTCATTTTCCAAACCACTTGGTAGGCCAAGCCTCACCAAGGTTTTGTCATAAAATATTTTTGTTAAGCCTTTTTTCGGGATCTTCCCATCCCATACTTTTGCTTCTGCTAAAACAGGGTCTCCAAGGGGTTATGAGGTTAAGACACCATCTATCATACTAGGGCAAGTAGGTGTCATCAAAGGGTGTGTACCTAATGGTACAGAGGGGATAATAGTTTGGTGGAGCCAAACATTCCCACTTATAACAAATAAGTAAACTATGCAATTTAAGTAAACCATTTGCATAACATGCATGAGTATATAAATAGGACAAGGGGTTTATGAACAAGAAGGTGGCTTGCCTGTGACCAGAGAGATGTCCCGTGACTTCTTTAGAATATCAGAAAACAAATAATAACAATAATGGAATAACCTGATGCTTCCTTCTTCTCGGCGTCTCACGATTCACAACTATCGCCGTTATCGAGCATACATGCAAACAAACAACATCACAATCAATACATTGCATACAAACACCAAATCATACAGCAAGCAAATGACAAAACAAGTTTATAGATCAGTAAGGATTGGATATTTTTCTATGGATACAAGGGAATGGCCTTGATTGCATTTGTTGATTTTCTAATTAAGATTTATATTCCAAAACTAACTAGATAGGGGGTTTTAGATAAAGGTCAAGTTCTGTATGCTAAAATTGAGTAAATATGATATAATCAGATAGATATTGATAAATGAAACCAACAAAAGTGCTTCCACTATTTTATCAATTACCATTTATTTATAATGGATTTTATAGTGATTAAAACTCTAGTTTTAGGAAATAATTCACTAGCATTGTTCTGGGGTTCTAAAAATTATTTCCTTGGGTGACTAGGTAGTATTTTATGTACTGGTTCAGTGAGAGTTGGAATCACCTCAAAACTATTACCAGAATTCCCTTGATAAATTCCCAAAGACAGTACTAGAAGCATTTTGTCTTTTTCATCAGATTGAAATTATACTGGATTTTGATGTCATTCTAACCACACATGTTAGCAATTTGAATTACCTTTCTATAGAAATTGGAATCACCCTTTTTGGATAAACATAACTACTTCTATTAATTCATTGGTGAATAAACCATACATAGAACAGTTTAGTTCACCAAAATTCAGAAGCGGTTCATAAAATTATGAGCTACTGGGTTTTGAAAGATGTTGACAAATAGGTGTTCAAGGATTTGTAATTAGGTCCAAACTGCATTTGTTTTGACCTAGAGAATGTTCTAAAGGCAGAAAAACTCTATTTTGTTATTTTTACTAATGTAAAACCAGGAAAACATTTCTTGTGAGGCCAGTGGGACATGCAAGGTATGGCTAAGATATTTTAGTACCAATTGGGTTCATTCCATTTGAAAGTCAAAAATAAAAAGAGAAGGAGATGAGGAGCGTCTAGGCCAGATTTGGGGCTTTATTGGGCCGTGCTATGGGAAACCGGCCCACCCGGGGGCACTCCTGCGCGGGCTCCACATTTCAAACGGGCCGCGGCGGGGTCCGCTCGTCATAGGGCGCGGGGAGTGAAGGGGTATGGGAAGAGGGAGGCCGTTGGATTAGGTGGGATCGGACGGTGCAGAGGCCATCGTCATCCTCGCGACGGGAGTAGCCATGGTGGAACCCTAGCCAGGTCTGGGCGGCGCGGGGAATCTTACCTGCCGGCTAGGAGGTGACAAGAAGGGGCCGAGGCGACGCGGTCGACACCGGCGGTCAGAAAGAGGGGCGGCACAGTGTGGTAGACACCGGGAGTGGTCTCGCGCGACGGGGCCGAGGAAGAAATGAGGATGGGGTTAGATGCAGGGAAAAGAGGGGAGCTTGACAATGTCACATGCAGAGAGGGAGGAGCTCAGGATTGGATTGCTTGCTCAAAAACATGGAGGAGGACGAGAGCTCCTTCTCTTCTCTATCTCAGGCAGAGCAGGGCAGTGGAGGAATAGGGAGTTGCTTGTGGAGGTGTGTGGGAGTACTAATTGCAAATGAGTGGGAGGGAGGCCCTGGGGTGGCCTCTGGCCTAATAAACCAAGCGGGGAAGGCTCATGGTGGACTTAGCTCATGGGTAGGCTTGGGGAGGGTGCTGGCTCGGGATAGGCCAGTGAGGGATGTGGGGAGGTGAGGTGGGACCTGGTATACGACCAGAGAGTGGAGGGAAGGGGGTGGTGGCTGCTTCCCTTTTAAATTTCAATATTTTTGCAAGATATGCCTCTCCTTCTTTCTTACAAGCACAAGGGACAAGGAGGATGGGATGCTATAGTAGTTTGGCTACAGTGCATGACTAGGAGGGAGTGATTTTGTGCTATGCAAGCTTGGGTTGATCAAGTTGATGTGGGTTTGGATGGTTTTGATTTGAGCAAAAGCTAGATTGGAAAAAGTGATCCCAACAATGTTAGTGAAGGAAGTCTGAAAATTTGCATTGTGGAAGGTGTGTAAATGGAACTGGTAGATAGAGTAGGTCAAATCATCTCTTCAAGATTTATTTGGGATTTTTCTAAAGATTAAAAGTCCATTTAAAAGCATTTATTCAAAAGGTGTAGAAATATATTATGGGAGCTAATGCAATATGTTTACTTTAGACAAGGTTTGTTTTTGATGTGAAATGGTTCTTAATACCATATTACACACTGGAGAATTTTATTGGAATTTATTGAGGTGCAAAAGTATTTTTAAGGAATTATTTCTTGTTTCTACCATTTAAGAAAAAGGGCAAAAAGAAATAATAAAGAATCTCAAATATATTTTTTTGAGATGGAAAGGTGGGGTAATATGTATAGAACTCAATTATGCATTGAGTTGGCAAAGTGGTTTGGAGAAAAACAAACTTGTCTTTATAGACATGATTTCTAGAATTTTGCTAGCTATGGAATTCGAATAGTTGAGGATCCAAATAATTGTGGGAATTATTTGGGAATATAATAACCAAGGTATATGATGAGATCTTGAAATATGCATCATTTAAAACTTGGTTCTTGAGGGAATATGGTGAGAAAGGAAGAAAGTGGGTCTTTGGGGGAATCTAGGGTTTTGATATTTTTATGCCACATAAACATGGTGGGATAGGGGAGCTCAGAGCTCACCTTGGTGCAAGGGATAGATGGATGGATAGACAAGGTTATATAGATGATCATGGAAGAAAGAGTTGATCTTGGTTGGATTTTAGGTGGTTTCGGGGTGATGGCAAACTTTGTTGAAAACAAGGCTGCCATAATAGAGTTGTCAGGATGCCTCCTAAACCATGGGGGTTTAGGAAGCACAAAGCTCCAATCGAAACAAATGTGGTATGTATTCATAGACCATGGTTAGTAGATCATAACCATGCAAATAGTTGGTCAAGGGGAGGTAGCATATAGATGTGAGCTTCTGCCAAAGTAGGCAAGATGATAAGATTTGTAGAAAAGATTATTATCTTGACTATAAAACCATCATAGATGAGTGGGAACCAGAATGGTTTAGCCAAGGGAAAGAGTGGGCATTGATATCACTAAACACGTACTACAATATTGTTCTAGTACATTCTAAAGAATGCATATAGGTTGGAAAAGGTAGAGCTCCAAAGTTTGAATCTAGATAAGAAATCCAAACATAACCATTTTGGCAGATTTAGGGTTTTAGACTAGATTACAAGAGGGAAACAAACTGAGAGAGTGTCAATGGTTTAACCTTCCAAATCAAGTGGTTGAGGTTGAGGTATAGATTGAATATAGGGGATCCATGCTTGGATAGGGTCTTCACTGAGTTGGAAACTATCACAACGAGTATTCCTGGATTGATCTGATTAGGAGATGAGATGGTCACTTTTGTGGCTTAGGAGAGTTCCAGGTTTGGATGCTTGGTCTGGCATTGATGACCACAAACAAAGATTGGGTCCTAAGGTATGAGCTCCTAGATTAGCTCACTCTAGTTCCTAAGCAATCAAGGCAATCAGCAGATCAAGACAATTCATCAAACAACAGATCAAGGCAATTCATCTTATCAAACTTATCCAACTACTACGAGGGTTACCATCGAGCCTATCTTGAGGTAAGGATTGGTATTTTGAAATGTTTGTTCTTTGAAGTAAGGTAAGAACCTCTTGGTAGTTCTACCAAGATTGGAGTGAGAAGGTTTTAGGAAAGGTTTTGGAAAAACCTAGAGGTAAGAGGAGTTCAGGTTCTGTCTTGAAAACATAAGGAGATTATATATAGGCCTCCATAGTTTTTTTAAAAGAGACTAATAAAGTATTTTGTTTTCTCAAAGTCATCTTGGCTCAGTTTTGAAATGTCAGAACATTTGAGAATATGCAAGATGAGCCAAGACATCTCTTTTGTGAAATAGCTTTTGTCAAATAGTGTTAATATAAGAAGTACTTCACCTGGTACAAAAAGAGTTGCATGAGCACAAGCAAACAAGTAAACAAACATTGCAACACTTAATAATAAAAAGTTTTTGTTCCCCCTGATTTTTTCCTTTTTGACAAAAGATCTGGGTTGCTGAAATTGGGATGTTACATAACCCACTTCCTATGCATGGGAATCTTGTATGCTATAAATTCACAAAGAACAAAATGACAAGCATAGGAAGATAAAACAAGAGTAACTTCAAAACTTTCAGCACATAGAGAGGTGTTTCAGTTCCATGAAAACTTCTACAACCATATTTTCCTCTCTCATAATAGTTTTTAGTATCCTCATGAATAAACTCAACAATTATAACCATCACATAAAGTATGCATTTCATGATCTACAAACTAATAATTTTTATCAAGCTAAAAAATAGCGGGATTAAAACCATCAAACCCACTTTTAACAATTTTATAACAAGATGACTGATCATTTAATATAGGACCATCATCTAGAGCTTTATCATAAATATTTTCTAAGAAAAACTCTTTAGTACCATGCATTTCGAAGTTAGGCACAAATATAGGATTAACATAGATAACAGGAGCATAAGTATTATCACAAGTTTTACCCAAAGCAGATATTTCAAAAGAATCCACATGAACATAACATTCATCCTCCTTTGGTAAGCATGGGGGACAATCAAATAATGTAGGAGGTAAAGAGTTACTCTCATCAGAAAGTAGGCATGGGTAGATCCATTCTTCGTCCATTTGTTCATCACTCTCCTCCTCATTTTCATATAATGAGCTTTCAGGTTCATCAATTTCTTCTTTCATATGCTCCTGCAAATTGTGGACACATTCTTGTGCATGATAGAGTCTCTCTTTATAATCAATGATATAACAATTATTGCTGAAATTTTCTATGCAATGATCAACGATAGAAGAGACCATATCTTTAAGGTCTTTACAAGCATGTAACATCCCAAATTTCATCAAATTAAAAAGCATGTTGTTGCATTCATATCATCATGTCCTATTCATCTTGCACAAAATTTTCAAAACAAAAACCCTAATAGAACCATATTTAAACCCCTTCTTATATTATTTATATGGGGCATGGTTTTATTTTATTTTATGACCTCAAAATGATTTTTTGAGTGATTAGATGTGTTTGACACGCTTTTACACACTAGGATCACTACAAAAAAACTTGGTGAAAGTTTGAAATCATTTGGATTTGAAATGGCCATTCAAATCTAATCTAGAAAATCAAAACAGAAAAGGAAAAAGACAAAAGGAGAAAAAATAAGAGCAGCAAACCGTTCGGCCCACTTCCCCCTAGAAGCCCACGGACCACCCGGGAACCTCCCCCTCTCTCCCTGCATTTTCTCACCCCCGCGCGTGCATCCCTCCCACTAACAGCAAGGCCCCACTGCCACGTCGACCCTGTCGTCCCCAAACACCGCTTGACGACCGCGCCGTTGGATGTTTCCTCCTCTTCACTGCCGCATTTGATTTTGTTAAATCGCCGATGAATGCGTGCGTGATTCTCACCCTGCTCCGGCTACATAAACCCCACCCCCTCGCGACCATTTCCCCTCACTTAGGCAGCACAGAGCGCCGCCAGACTCTTCCAATTTCACTGTGCACAACTGTAGTACAGAACAGCTCCGGCGAATCATTCTAGTAAGCACAGTGTGCCCCTCTGCCTCTAGTTCACACGAACGTGTTACCCTTGGCATTGAGCATATGATCATGCCCTTGGTTTGTCCAAACATGCCCCAGGTCGTCGCCCCCGTCGACGTCTACAAGCAACTGAGGCGCAGCCCAACTCCGGCAAGCAATCTCTGTAAATCGTGTTCCCCTTGACCTATACTTCACATGTTCGAGTTTGCCATGTACTTGCGTGATTCCTAATGCCAGCTGTTTGCCTTTTTGCGCCCTAGGTTGTCGTCTCTGTCTCTGTTCGTGAGCACCCGACTCCAGTACGAGCTTCGACGAGGATTTTTCTGCCGTGTCTGTGCGCCCCCATCCAAGCCACTTCCACGTTGAGCTTCCCCGCCTGCTCACGACCGTGGTAAGCGCCAGTACACACACCCTACCCCTCTGACCTCATAGGCATGTCACCGCTAGTGGCGTCGCCGCCGCCAGAGCCATTTCCGCCGCTAGGTTATTGTCAGGCAAGTTTGATATGTTGGATCTGCATCTGATGACCACGATTAGATTATTAGGCGAAGTGTTAAGCTTAGATCTGGGACATGCATCTTCACTTTTGTTCTGTTTATCCAAAAATTACAAATTTTATATCTATGGATTCAGAAAAACAAGCTCTTTGCATCTATGGCCTTGATTTGGCCAGTTGCTTCGGAAAATTTAGGATTTTATGCACAAGAATTTGTAGGCCTATTTTGACTATATAAATTATTTAGAATATTATTTTAGGGTGGTTTTTGGTTTATTTAGACTTTAGAAAGTAAGCCTTGTGTTCGGTACTGAAAATTTTGTTTTTATAAGTGTGGCAAATCATCTCATTGCATTTTTCATGCATTCATATATATTTTTGTTTGTATATTGATTGTGAATTTTTGTATGAATTTATGTGTAGATTTTGTGGAACTTGGAGAGTGAATTGTGAGGATTGTGGCTATTCCCCTAGATACCAAGGAAAGTCATACTTCATCTTTTGGTCCTATTATATTATCTATGCACTAGTGCTATTTTGAGTAGGATTTGCATGGTAGATTTCAAAGTATATGCTATGCTATGGTAGATCCTATAGATGATATCTTGGTAGGAATTTCCTAAGTTAAGAGACATGGTATGCTAGTATGCTTAGCCTAGATATTATAATTAAAGGGTGAAAATTCATGTTATGATATAATGGCAAGTTTATGCCTATGTGTTTTTGACTAAGAAAACAACTTGTTAATGAAACACCTGGGTGGAATGGGAAGAATGGTTTATGTTGAGTGGTTACACAAAGCCCATTTCTATGGTTTACCTTGTGTATCACACTTGTGGATGGCCACCTAGGAACAAAGGGATTTGAGATATTTAGTGTTGAGAAGCTTCTAGTGAAACCACATGGCATATGGGCTCTGCCTTGACCAACTAGGTTGCAAGAACTCAGCCAGATGGACAATTGGTGTAGGGTTGATAGGATGGAACGCGTCCATGGTGGTCTGAGGGAATGCTTCTGAAAAGTCTCATCTCGATGCATGTCGAGTGTTGTGTGGAGAGTTCACCACCTCTAGAGAGGGTAAAACCTAAGTACTTAGCTGTGTCCCCAGCAATGGACATTTTGAGCATCAAATACATTGAAATGATCAAGGATCCCCTCATCCCAATTTATCTAAGTTAAAAATGCTGGGTGAACAAGGGTAGTGGTTCAACAATTTCTATTGGTGGTACCTTAGAGTTTTTGTAAAGAAAAGCTTAGTGTTTACAACTAGTAGGACAAAACTATTTAGTGCAATGCGAGCCTAAAACCACACTTAGCCAAATTCATATAGATGATAGTCTCTACTACTTAACTATGATATCACTTGCCAATACAATTCCAAATATATTGACCACTTGTGGTTGTAACTTATTATGTTGCAGGTTACTCTGATGGTGAGTAGGGTTATGAGTCTACACTCAACATGTTTGCCTGTGGCACATGAAGATGAAGACTTTATTTATTTTCTATGTAATAATAACTCTATGTGTTAGCCTTGGGCTAATGATTTGTAAGAACTATTGTACTCCTAGAATTACGATGTAATAATGAACTTAGTATCTGTGTACTTCATCTTAAACTATGGGTGCTAGCAATTCGATCCAGGGACTAGCACTGCAATCGTAGGGGCCTTTACCTTGAAAGGGTGAGGTCTTACAGATTGTATCAGAGCACTATGTTGCCTGTAGGATTATGACCCTAAGATGGATTAGACTAAGGAAACCACTAGGAAAATGCAAACTCCTTTGTAAATTTCCACACTTGTCTCTTTTCGTCTCGTAAAACTTCTCCTAATCTTCTTTCACATCTCTATTTGTAGATGGCCGCCATCAACGAAGCCGTCAAGAAGGGACCACTCATGACCATGACTTTAGAATGTGAGACGGAGTTTCCCAAGGCACTCAAAAACCTCATGGTTTGCTTGGGGATACATGGTTAAGCCATGTACAAGGGATTCCCTGTGATGGATGAAGGAGAAGAATATTGGTGGGTACAACTCCACTTGTACAAAAACAAGGAGGACAACCACAAAGAGTCGAGATTCTGCATGGTCACCAACTCTGAAATGCACATGTCATTCTTTGACTCTACAAGGAATGCAGCATGGAATGCCATCAAGGATCTTGGTGGAAGGCTCAAGTGTAGAATGCTCAGCACTCAAAATGACCTTAGAGAGGAGAAGAAGCATACTCAAGACTTAGAGGCTACTATAAAACGTCTAAGGGAAGATATGATAGACTTAGCATGGGAGTCTTGTGACCAAGACAAACAGATTGCCTCCAAGGATGCCTAGATAGCTACCTTGACTAGTGAGTGAGAGAATTGTGACGTACTCCAATAGTTGGACCACCACACTTGTCGTTTTATCGCGTTAATAATATTGATCATACCAACCTATGTGGTATGGCAAAAATTTCTCTAAGTCGTGATTGAAATTGGTGTTTGTGATTGAATATTGTATGCCATGACTTGTGTGTTTTGAGAAATTATATGTAAGTTATTGGCTTTTGTTTCACTACCTTGTGTTCTTTTCTTTACTTTTGTTGTATCTAATTTTCTCTATCCTATGCAATAGATTCCTAGCTTTGTTTTCAGCACCGCCGAGAAGGTCAAGGGAACTCGTTTTGGATCCCATATCGTGGAGCTCGTCAGTGTGCTCAATCTTCCCCTCCCCAACATCAAGGGACTTCAGCTCAGGAAGTTCGAGAGGAAGGACCTATGGGGATTTCGAGTCTCTCAGCCAGGACGCCAGTTAGAGCCTTCCACCAAGGAGATTTCCTTCAAGATACCCCATGACGACAAGGAGAAGGGACTCGACATCGCCATGCAGGAGCTGCTTGCACGCCTTTGTGGACGTCATTCCGCCGAGCTTCGGGGCCTCTACTTCCATCCATTTGGCAGACGTGACGAGGAGGGAGAGGCTATAGTGTATGACAAGGCCACTAGGGCGACTATTGAGCCAGTGCGCCTCTATCTTCAGGACCTAGAGAGCTTTATTAGGCACCTCGATACTGATAGGACCAATGTCATGCTTAGCAATGACGAGCTATGCATCCAGTTGAGGGATAAGGACAAGGCCTTCGAGGAGCAGGAGGAGAGCATCAAGGAGATGGATACTAGGTTCAAGAAGCAAGACAAGAGGTTCAAGAACCAAGAAAAGAGAGTGCATGATAGGAACAAGAAGATCAATGAGATGAAGGCCGAGATGGAGCTCAAGGATCTTGAGTTAGAGACACCAGGAGGTGATTGAGAGGCTGCGTTTGCAAAAGAGAGAACTTTAGGTGAAGGTTAATGCCTTGACCACCAGCGTGGAGGAGTACAAGTTAGGAATCGACGCAGAAGGACTTGCTCTAGTGGAGGTGGAAGTCGATATGGAGGAGTAGTGTTGACTACTTGACTATTTATCCATTTATCATCTTTTTATTCATCGAGTCGCATTGATCATCCAACATCTGGATGACTATGCTAGTGTGTTTACTTTACAAAACTTGTTGTTCGTGATGCTTAAACTCTAAATTTATCATGTGCTTGCTTATTTGTGATTGTTGCTATGTGTTGTGATGTGCATGTTAGTATCCATGGGTTATATCTCATTACCTATCCCTATTGAAACCACAGATGCCTCCCCGTCGTGCCAATCCCAACAATGACAACAATAACAACAATGGCAATGAGATGCAGCAGCTCATGACAGCCCAGACTCAGTTGATGCAAATGATGACTCGGTTCATGGCGAATCAGAACCAGAACCAAAATAACAAGAACAACAACAACAACAACAACAACAACAACAACAACAACAGCAGCAACAGCAACAGCAACAGCAACAACAACAACAACAACAACAACAACACCAACAACAACAAAGAATAAAGAATAAAGAACAAAGAATAACAAGACAAGAACAACAACAACAACAACAACAACAACAACAAAAACAAAAACAACAACAACAACAACAACATCATCATCATCAACAACAACAACAACAACAACAACAACAACAACAGCTTTTGATATGCTCACAAGGTTTCTAAGGTTGAAGCCTGCAAAGTTTTATGGAACCACTGATCCTATGGTAGCTAATGACTAGTTATGTTCTGTGAACAAGGACTTGGTCATAGTTGGTTGCACTGATGAGAAAGTCAGATTGGCAACACACCTGCTAGAAGGACCAGCAGCTACATGGTGGGATAACTTCCAAATCACTCCTCCTATTGAAGAAGTGACTTGGACAATGTTTGAAGATGGATTCCGCACTACCCATATCTCTTCAGGAGTGATGAGTTTGAAGAAGAAGGAATTTCACAACCTTAAGCAACGCCACCACAGTGTTGTATAATATATTGAGGTGTTCAACAATATGGCACGCTATGCACTGGATGATGTTGACACTTATGCAAATAGGAAGGAGAAGTTCCTTGAAGGGCTGAAGGATGATATGTGCATGCAACTATCTGTTGGATATGTCCCAACTTATCAATCTCTTTGTGACAAAGCTACCATCTTGGAAAGCAAGATGAAGCAAGTGGAGAATAGGAAGAGGAAGCACCATTTTGATAAGCATAGTTTAGGATCGTCACACAAGTGTTCCTATGGTGAACGAGGTGGAAGATCTGGATCCCACAAGCATGGGAGTCATAACAACAAGATTCATCGTGGTCATGACAATGGTGGACATAGGAACCAAAAGAGTGGGTACAAGAGTCACCATGGTGGAAATGGCAATGGAAGTCAGTCAGGTTGAATGCTTCAAGTGCAAGAAAACTGGGCACTATGCAAATGAATGCCCAGAAAAGAAAACTGATGGAGCCAACAAGCCAAACCCTTTTCAGAAGGGTCATGTGAACCACATCAATGTGGAGGAAATCCATGAAGAGTCTGATGCTGTGGCTGGTAAGTTCAAGATTAATTCCTTTCCAGCACTTATCCTTTTAGATACCGGCGCATCACATTCTTTCATATCAAGAGCATTTGTAGACAAAAATAGACTCCCAACTGAAAAAATTGGAAGTCCTATTAAAGTAAGCTCCCCAGGTGGAGAGATGATAGTAAATTTTGGATGTCATGATCTAGTAATAGAGTTTGGAAAATACGAGTTTACAGTTAGTCTGATTATCCTAGAGTCCCAAGGATTGGATGTAATTTTGGGCATGGATTGGATGATTAAGTATGAGGGAGTAATAGACTGTGCCAGAAGAACTGTTACACTCACAACCCTGGAGAAGAAACGGATTAGGTTCAAGTCTAACTTTGAACCCAAAGGGAGTAAGTTAAATTCTCTTAAGGGGGTTAGCATAGAAAGTGTACCAGTAGTGAAGGAGTACCCGGATGTGTTTCCGGAGGAATTACCAAGAATGCCACCATATAGAGATGTGGAGTTTTCCTGCCAGGATCTGGACCCATAGCAAAGAGACCCTACAAGATGTCAGTTGATGAGTTGAAGGAGCTCAAGAAACAGCTTGGAGAACAGTTGCAGAAAGGGTTTATCCAACCAAGTTATTTGTCTTGGGGTGCACCAATTCGGTATGTTGAGAAGAAAGATAGAAGTCAGAGGCTATGCATAGATTATCGATCACTCAACGAAGTGACCATAAAGAACAAGTATCCCTTACCTAGAATCAATGATCTATTTGATCAGCTAAAAGGAGCCCGTGTGTTCTCAAAAATTGATCTCCGATCAGGCTACTTTCAGCTAAAGATTAGAGAACAAGACATACCTAAGATTGCTTTTACCACTAGGTATGGATTGTATGAGTATACTGTGATGCCATTTGGACTAACCAATGCACCAATTTATTTCATGAACATGATGAACAAGGTGTTCATGGAGTTTCTTGACAAGTTTGTTGTGGTATTCATTGATGACATATTGATTTATTCCAAGAGCAATGAAGAGCATGAAGAACATTTGTGTTTGATTCTTGAAAAACTTAGGGAGCACAAGTTGTATGCCAAGTTCAGTAAGAGTGAATTTTGGTTGAAAGAAGTTGGATTTCTTGGACATATTGTGTCTGGAGATGGTATAGTTGTCGATCTCGCAAAGGTGTCAGCTTTAACTGAGTGGGAATCTCCCAAATTAGTTAAAGAAGTACGTAGTTTCCTAGGCTTGGTCGGGTACTATAAAAGGTTTATTGATAATTTCTCGAAAGTGGCTAAGCCAATGACAGAGCTTCTTAAGGAAGATAAGAAGTTTGATTAGAATGAAAGATGTGAAGCCAGTTTCCAAGAATTGAAGAAAAGACTTGTGTCATCACCAGTTTTATGTCTGCCAGATCTAGAGAAAGACTTCCAAGTCTATTGTGATGCATCTCACCAAGGATTGGGTGGAGTTTTGATGCAAGAAGGAAAAGTTGTGGCTTATGCCTCGAGACAACTCAAGACTCATGAAGTAAATTATCCTACACATGACTTAGAGTTGACCCTCTATTATCTATGCACTCAAAACATGGAGACATTATCTTTTGAGAAAGCTTTGTAAAGTGTTCACAGATCACAAGAGTTTGAAATATATTTTCACTCATAAGGAGATCAACATGGGACAAAGAAGGTGGCTAGAACTTATCATGGATTATGACTTGAGTTTGCAATACCATCCTAGTAAAGCAAATGTTGTAGCCGATGCTTTAGGTCGTAAGGTTTATGTGAATGGACTCACCAAAGGAGAAATGCTAGATGATTTGTGTGCCCAATTCAAAGAGCTAAGATTGGAGATAGTGCCTGAGGGATATCTCATGTTTTGGAAGTTCAACCAACATTGTTGGATAAGATCAAAGAAGCCCAAAAGTTGGACAAGGAAATAGAGGATATTAAAAGTAAAATGAGCAAAGGAAAGGCGAAAGGATTCCATGAAGATGAAAAAGGAACTTTATGGTATGGAAAGAGTATCTCCATTCCACAAGATTCTGAACTTCAGAAGTTGATTTTACAAGAAGCACACAGTTCACCATATTCTATTCATCCAGGTAACACCAAAATGTACAAGGATGTGAAAGAAAGATATTGGTGGAACAATCTCAAGAAAGATATCGCAGAACATATTGCCTTGTGTGATGTGTGTAGTCGAGTGGAGGCGGAACATCAGAAACCGGCAGGGTTATTACAACCGCTACCTATTCCTGATTGGAAGTGGGATAAGATTGGTATGGATTTTTTCACCGGACTGCCAAGGACCAGATCTGGATACGATTCCATATGGGTAGTTGTGTATCGCTTAACTAAAGTGGCTCATTTCATACCCGTGAAGACTACTTATACAAGTGCTAAGTTGGCTAAGATCTATATGAATAGGATTGTATGTTTACATGGAGTGCCTAAGAGTATTGTGTCTGATAGGGGAAATCAGTTCACTTTGCATTTTTTGGAAACAACTGCATGAGTCATTGGGAACTAGATTGGAATTCAGCACAACCTTTCACCCTCAAACTGATGGATAGACAGAAAGGACCAATCAGATTTTGGAAGATATGTTGAGAGCTTGTGCACTAGACTATGGATCTAGTTGGGATGAAAGTCTGCCATACGCAGAATTCTCTTACAATAACATCTATCAATCAAGCATAGAGATGGCTCCGTTTGAATTCCTTTATGGAAGGAAGTGTACTACGCCATTACTATGGAGTGGATTAGGAGAAAGGAATTTGTTTGGACCGGAACTGATCAAGGAAGCCGAAGATAAGGTCATAATGGTAAAGGACAGGTTGAAGATAGCCCAATCCCGGCAAAAGAGCTATGCAGATCCAAAACATAGAGAAGTCACCTATGAGGTAGGTGATAAAGCTTATCTTAGAGTCACACCACTTCGTGTTGTGAAGAGATTTGGAGTCAAAGGAAAATTGACACCTCGATATGTTTGATCGTTCAAAATTTTGATTCGCAAAGGAGAAAGATAGAATTGCCTGAATCACTGTCTGCAGTTCATAATGTGTTTCATGTGAGTCAGTTGAAGAAGTGTCATCCGGAGATGGAAGAAACTTCATTGAAGGACACTATACCATTGGAAGAGGTACAGTTGGAGAGTGATCTCACTTACGAAGAGAAACCTATCAAGATTCTTGAGACAGCGGAAAGAGTTACTCGCACTAAGACTATCAAATTCTGCAAAGTATAGTGGAATCATCATACCGAAGAAGAAGCAACTTGGGAAAGAGAAGATGACCTTCAGAAAGATCATCCTCACCTATTTGCTAGCCAATCCGACTCTCGAGGGCGAGATTCATCTTAAGGGGGTTTAGATTTGTAACATCCCAAATTTTATCAAATTCAAAACCATGTTTTTGCATTCATATCATCATGGCATATTCATCTTGCATAAAATTTTCAAAACAAAAACCCTAATAGAACCATATTTAAACCCATTCTTATATTATATATATGGGGCATCGTTTTATTTTATTTTATGACCTCAAAATGATTTTTGAGTGATTATATGTGTTTGGCACACTTTTGCACACTAGGATCACTACACAAAAACTTGGTGAAAGTTTGAAATCATTTGGATTTGAAATGGCCATTCAAATCTAATCTAGAAAATCAAAACAGAAAAGGAAAAAGACAAAAGGAGAAAAAATAAGGGTAGCAAACCATTCGGCCCACTTCCCCCTGGCAGCCCATGGCCCACCCAGGAACCTCCCACTTTATCGCCGCAGTTTCCTCTCACATGCGCGCGCACCCCTCCCACTAACAACCAGGACCCACTGCCACGTCGACGCCATCGTCCCCAAACACCGCGCGACGACCGCGCCGTTGGCCGATTCCTCCTATTCACTATCGCATTTGATTTCGTTAAATTGCCTATGAATGCATCCGTGATTCTCGCCCTTCTCCGGCTACATAAACTCCACCCCCTCCTGACCATTTCCCCTCACTTAGCCAGCACAGAGTGCCTCTAGGCTCTTCCAATTTCACCGTGCTCCGATGTAGTATAGAACAGCTCCGGCGAACCATTCTGGAAAGCACAATGCGCCCCTCTACCTCTAGTTCACACGAACATGTTCCCCTTGGCCTTGCGCATCTTCTCATGCCCTTGGTTTTTCCAAACATGCCCCAAGTCATCGCCCCCGCCGACGTCTGCAAGCAACCGAGGTGCATCCCAACTCCTGCGAGCAACCTCAGTAAAATTCGTGTTCCCCTTGTCCTCTCCTTCACAAGTTCAAGTTTGCCATGTCTTTGTGCACTTCCTAATGCCAGCCGTTTGCCTTTTTGCGCCCTAGGTTTTCGTCTCCATTCCTGAGCACCCGACGCCAGTACGAGCTCCGACGAGGATTTTTCTGCCGTCTCTGTGTGCCCCCGTCCAAGCCGCTTCAACGTTGAGCTTCACTGCCTCCTCGAGACCGTGGTAAGCGCCATTACACACCCCCTGCCCCTCTGACCTCGCTGGCGTGTCACTGCCAGTGGCGTCGCCGCCGCCAGATCCATTGCCACCGCTAGGTTATGGTCAGGCAAGTCTGATCCGTTGGATCTACATCTGATGGCCATGATTAGATCGCTAGGCGAAGTGTTAAGTTTAGATCTGGGCCATGCATCGTCACTTAGATCCTACGGTGCGGACGCGTGATCCGGCCGAACCAGTACGCTCCAATAGGATGCTGCCACGTGGATAGGGTTTTGTTTTAAAATCGAGATTTTGTTCTATTAGTTATTTAAACCTTTAAATTCAATAACTTTTGTTCTGTTTATCCAAAAATTACAAATTATATATATATGGATTCAGAAAAATAAGCTATTTGCATCTATGGCCTTGATTTGGCCATTTGCTTCTGAAAAGTTAAGATTTTATGCAGAAGCATTTGTAGGCCTAATTTGACTATATAAATTATTTAGAATATTATTTTAGGGTGGTTTTTGGTTTATTTAGACTTTAGAAAGTATGCCTTGTGTTCAGTACTAAAAAGTTTGTTTTGAAAAGTTTGGCAAATCATCTCATTGCATTTGCATGCATTCATATATATTTTTGTTTGTATATTGATTGTGAATTTTGTTGTATGAATTTATGTGTAGATTTGGTGGAATTTGGAGAGTGTGATTGTGAGTATTGTGTCTATTCCCCTAGATACCAAGGAAAGTGATACTTCATATTTTGGTCCTATTATTTTATCTATGCACTAGTGATATTTTGAGTAGGATTCGCATGGTAAATTTTAAAGTATATGCTATGCTATGGTAGATCCTATAGATGATATCTTGGTAGGAACTTCCTAAGTTAAGAGACATGTTATGCTAGTATGCTTAGCCTAGCTATTAGAATTCAAGGGTGAAAATTCATGTTATGATATTATGGAAAGTTTATGCCTATGTGTTTTTGACTAAGAAAAAAACTTGTTAATGAAACACCTGGGTGGAATGGGAAGAATGGTTTATGTTGAGTGGTTACACAAGTCCCATTTCAATGGTTTACCTTGTGTATCACACTTGTGGATGGCCACCCAGGAACAAAGGGATTTGAGATATTTAGTGTTGAGAAGCTTCTAGTGCAACCACATGGCATATGGGTGACGAACATTTTGAGCATCGAAGACATTGAAATGATCAAGGATACCCTCATCCCAATTTCTCTAAGTTAAAAATGGTGGGTGAACAAGGGTAGTGGTTCACCAATTTCTATTGGTGGTACCTTAGAGTTTTTGTAAAGAAAAGCTTAGTGTTTACAACTAGTAGGACAAAGATATTTTGTGCAATGCCAGCCTAAAACCACACTTAGCCAAATTCATACAGATGATAGTCTCTACTACTAAACTATGATATCACTTGCCAATAAAATTCCAAATGTATTGACCACTTGTGGCTATAACTTATTATGTTGCAGGTTACTCTGATGGTGAGGAGGGTTATGAGTCTACACTCAACATTTTTGCCTATGGCACATGAAGATGAAGACTTTATTTATTTGCTATGTAATAAGAACTCTATGTGTTAGCCTTGGGCTAATGAGTTGTAAGAACTATTGTACTCCTGGAATTACGATGTAATAATAACATTTGTATCTATGTACTTCATCTTAAACCGTGGGTGCTAGCAATTCGATCCAGGGACTAGCACTGCAATCCCAGGGGCCTTTACCTTGAAAGGGTGAGGTCTTAAAAAGCAACACTGATTTCATAGTTTTTAGACATGAAGGATTCTATTTCAGAAGCTCCCATAAATAAAACAAATTGCTCTACTTATTAAAATCCAAGATGAATATAGTTATTCCAATGATAGTTCATAATTACGAATTCTTTACTAAAGCCACATTGGAATTTAAGATGTTTAGTATCCTGTTCAGAGCAACAATTTATATCATGGCGTTTAAGCAGAATTTTAGTAATTAGATCCAACCTTTTTAACACGACTCTCATGACTTTACCCTTATAAGATTCTCTATACCTTATAAAATCTTCCATGGAGGTTCTAGTAGATCGTGGTTCATCTACTACCTTAGCAGTGATAGCAGTTTTCCCAAATAGTAAACCGAGCAGGTTATCCATAATGAAATAGTGACTTGAGCAGAACTAGACATAAAAACAACTTGAAGTAGGAACTAATGTTTTGTGTTTTCGAGAAAAGAAAGTAAACCAAACGAAACTAAGTTTTTTAGTGTTTTTTGATAAAGAGAAGAAAACAAAACAAGGCAAAAGAAACTAAGCAAAACAAAAACAAAGTAAAGAGAAAGGTTGTGAAAGGCTCCCCTTGTGAAGCCGTCCTTAGCCTCCCCGGCAACGGCGCCAAAAAACACTTTGATGGCGCGTTGTTGACATGGGAGCTTCTTCGTCTTCTTTAATTCCCTGGCAACAGCGCCAGAATATAGCTTGATGCGCTCAGATCACTGTAGATCTTTGTTGGGAGACCCCAAGAGGAAGGTATGATTAGCACAACAGCAAGTCTTACCTCAAAAATAAACCAAGTTTATCGAACCAGTAGGAGGAAGGAAACGACCCAAAGGTGTTGCTAGCAACTTGGAAACCTGCACAACACAAACTCAAGACTTTGCCCCAACAAACAATGAGGTTCTCAATCTCACTGGTTTGCTGAAAACAAAGGATGAACTGTATGGTGTGTAAGGTAATGGTGGTTTGCAGAAAGTAAACAATAACAGTGGAAGATGTATCAATGGTAAAGATTGGACTGGGGTCCATAGTTCACTAGAGGTGCTCTCCTTAAGATAAACAAACATGTCATGCTGGGTAAACAAATTACAGCAAGGCAGTTGACAGGACAGAGCAAGGCATAACAATGCAATACTAGACATTCATGATCCTAAGAGATTTGATTGGGAAATACAACAAGATACATATACCGCCATCCAACTGCATCTATGACTAGTAATCCACATTCAGGTTATCATCTGAACCCCCTCCGATATTAAGTTGCAAGCAACGGATAACTGCTTTAAGCAAAGTGTGTAAGGTAAATAATCCACTTGTTCCATGAATAAGAGATCATTGTTTTCCCCCTAGTAGCAACAACACATCTACAACCTTAGAGATTTATGTCACTTCCCCAGATTAAATAGAGGCATGAAGCCACTATCGAGCATAAATACTCCCTCTTGGAGTCACTAGCATCTACTTGGCCAAGATAGCTACTAAAACGGAGAGCATGCAAGATCACAAACAACACATACATGATAGAATCAATAAGATAAAACCATTAATCAATCTGACATAGTAATCTCAATATCCATGGATCCTTGCAAACACAACATGCATGATTACAAATAGATGATCTTGATCATGAACGGATCTCACAAGATCTAAACATGGTACCATAAAGGAGGAGAAACAACCATCTAGCTACTACATGGACCTGTAGCCCAAGGTGGAACTACTCACGCTTCATACCGGAGGCTGGCATGATGATGAAGAAGGCCTCCAAGATGAGATCCCCTCTGGCAGGGTGCCGGGAAGAGCTTCAGACCCCCCTCGATCTAGGGACGATGGTGGAGGAGGCTACAAACTATTTCATGGAAGATTGATCGGGTAATTTGGGTTTTGGTACTAGGGGCTTCTTATAGCCGAAGAGGCGAGGAAGGGGGTACCCAGGGTGGCCGCACCACCCCAGGCGCGGGCCAGGCCAGGCCGCACGACCAGGGGGTGTGGCCCCCTGGTGGCTCCCCCTCCGTCTTGTACTCTCACTCCGTGTTCCCCACGGTAAAATATTGACTTTGGCTGTTGTCCCGTCCAATTCTGCAAATATTGATTTTCTGCCTTTTCCAGAACCAAAAACAGAATAAAACAGGCAACTGATATTGTGGCATCTTGTTAATAGGTTAGTCCCAGAAAACATATAAAAATACCTCAAAGTGTAGACAAAGCAAAGTGGATACTAAACAAGCATGGAACATGAAAAATTATAGATACGTTTCTGATGTATCATACTCCGGCGAGGAATCCTGCAGCTCCAGTGTTCCTGAGAGAGGGTAAAAGAACTATTGTACAAAATTGGAGAGTCTGTTTTATTGTTTTATTTTTTGTTTTGCATTAAAAGGACCATCATCACTATTACTATAAATGTTTATGATAATATACTGAAAAAAAGTTACCTTAATGAGATTAAAATTGAATAAGAATGCCTTCAAATAAAACAAAAGGGGAGATAAAAACAAAATCTAAAATTCATGTTTTGTCTAGTTTTTAAGCTCAAGTACTTTATATGAAACATGATTTGTTTATGCCTACTAATTTGTATCCTTTGCTTGTGTATATTTATGTTCAACATTAATTTGCCAGCGGAGAAAATAAATTTTTGGCATTATGAACTATATGGCACACTCTTTAGATCCCTTTTTGCTAAGCCTTCTCTACACAAGCTAAGACATGTTCCAAACCCCTTAAAACTAGACTTGACATATCCAACCATTTGTGGCAAAAGCTACTTTAAAGTATAGTATGTATGTTAATCCTCCAAACACTCTTAAAAACACCCTTTTCATGTATTTTAAATCTCATAAGAAAGCAAGGTTTGGGGTGATACCACTATGGAAATTTTTGTGCTTTATATCTCATTAGTTGTTATTGGCCAAACAATGCTGGCATGGCACACGCTTTCAATGTTGAATGTTGATAATTAATCATGATTAAGTTCTGCCTATGGATTGGATCAATGTGAAATAAAGTGTGCAAATTGGAGTAGGCATGTTAAGAGAAAATTCTCCTGAAACGCTAGTCAAATCCATGAGCCGCGCAACACTCATGGTGGAAACTTATAGCATAAATCTCCTTGTTGAGTTTATTCATATGTCTGTTTTTCTCGTTCTTCTGGAGTAGAGATACTGCCCCCTCCCACCTTGAACATAACCAAGGAAATATATTAACTCTTATGCTAAATATAAATAAATATAAATAAAAAGGGAGCAATATATCTACACAGGGAGGAAGAGGTACTTCAGTGATGTCGTTTCAAAGATGAACATGAGCGTAGAATGACAGGCCTAAGTTGAGTAGCATGAGGAGTGCAAGGTCATAGGTATGGTGCATGAAACAATCAACTTGTAAGATGTTTAACACATAAATCATATGATGCTTTGAAATAAAAGATACTTGGAACCCCATCCTTATTAGTATTGTTGACATGAACTACATAGCTCAAAACCTTATTTTACATTCTTTATGGAGGATTATCATATGGATTCAATGCTTACTTTTGGTAAAGGATGCAAAACATCTCAAGGGAAGACATAAAACTAAAAAGTGAGTGATCTAGTCAAGGGATTTTGTAGGGTTAGGATCTGACCCAACCTTGTTAAAATATAAGGTAAGGTAGAATCCCCTGTGTTTACAATGCTAGTCCCTGGATCAATAGCTAGCATCCACAGTTTAGATGTAATATCAAGAAACAAAGGTCATAATATAACTTTATAACCAGGAATAACATAAGTTTATTACATCAAACATAGCTCATTTGGCTATTACATTACATTGCAGCGGAATAACTATAAGCATGGGGTCCTTCATCTTCAAAGTGCCACAGGAAGATGTTGGTTGTAGACTTTGTAATCCTAATCAATCAATCTTCACTAAAATCAATCAAACCTGCAACATTACAAGTTACAGCCACAAGGGTCAATACATTTGAATTGTATTGGCAAGTGATACTATGGTAGTATAGTGGAGTCTATCATCTATATGCATTTGGCTAAGTGGAGTTGAGGCTTGCATTGATCAAAATAGATTTTTCCTTAACATTTGAAAATACTAAGTTTTTGCTTTGATAAAATCATTTTTCTCAATCAAAGATTGAAGATCCTTTACAAGGCATCTCTCAATCAAAGATTGAAGATTTCAAACAACCCTTGTTCACCCACAAGTTTTACTCAGAAATTGGAGTGATGAGATTCTTGATTGCCTCCATGTCTTGATGCTCAAATTGTCCTTTACCAGGGACATGGCTAAGTACTTAGATTTTACACTCTGCAGAGGTGGTGCACTTTCCCCACAAGACTTGGTTTCCCAAGACAAGATCTTTTGGAAGCCTTCCCTTAGACCAACATGGACGCGCTCCCACCTATCAAACACTACCACCCACTGTCCATTTGGCTAAGTTCTTGCAACGTATATGATCATGGCAGAGCCCATATTGCCAAGTGGCTGCACTTGAAGCTTCTCAACATTTGACATCTCAAATCTCTTTGTTCCTGGGTGGCCATCCACAAGTGAGATACACAAGCCAAGTCCATGGCCTTGTGAACCACTCAACACAAACCATTCCTTCCATTCCACCCAGGTGATTCATTCACTTAGTTGTTTTATTAAACAAAACATAAGTGCACAGACTTAGAAATTTTCCATAGCATGAAAATATATTCCACCCTTGTTTTCTATTAGCTAAGCTAAGCATGAAAGTAATAGGAATCTTAACTTAGGAAATTGCTACTAAGGTTTCATCTACTAGGTTTTCCCATAGCATAGTTTATACTTAGCAAAATTCCATGCAAGTCCTACTTAGAAATATCACTAATGCATAGAGAAAGTAATGGGACAAAAAGTATGAAGCATCACTTGCCTTTTTGGTAGAGTATGGGTTCACTCCTTGTCCTTGCAACAATCACACTCTTCAAGTTACTACAAATCAATCAAGCAAGGCACAAACTCAATCTACCAATCAAGCACAACAACACATAAAATGACAAAGTCAAAGTAATGCATGCAAGCATGCCAAGCTTTGTTTTGTTTGAAAAAGTGGTTCCTAATGTGTCATAAACATTTGAAAACACCTAATGGTCATTTTGTAAAGTGGCCAAGTCATTTGCAAAGAGGTTTCACTTCAAAACCATTTTCAAAACAAAGTATCATTTTATGTGGTGTAGAAATATTTTTACTAAGGCTTTAATCTCCAAGGTTCACCAAATATGTTTTCAAACCATAAAACTTGGTGTTTAGGGTCAGAGAGTTTAAAACAAAACATTTTCCAAAGGTTTTCTTCCAAAACTCTTTTTAATAAATAAACCACATTTCTATTTGACTAGAAATGGTTTTAAATCAAAGAATCATTATTTTATTTCACCAAAAACATTTTTGAGTTCACAAAGTGGTTCCCAATGTTAGTAGGTTCAAAATACACCTTTTGCCAAAGATTTTATCCCCAAATTGATTTTTAAACCATTTTCATAATCAAAACAATAGTTTTATTTGGCTAGAAATGGACTAAACCAAGTAATCCATTCTAAACTTTTCCAAATTCATTTTTCCAAAACATGGGTTGGTTCCTAGGGTCAGTAAGGTCACAACATACCATTTTGCAAAAGTTTTAACCCTAAAATCATTTTTAAATAATTTTTATACTCTAAACAAGCATACAAAAGAATTTGCAAAAACAAGCAAACTAACAAATACTATTTGCTAAACTAAGGGCAGGGTTGGTTAGGTCTTGCTCTCCTGAATCCAACGACATAAAATTTGTATTTTTTGGACGTGTGGATCCAGAATTATAAGGGTTTGAAATTCACAAAATATTCTGTTTTCAAATCTGTTTTTAAATAGAATAGGGGACACGCGGCGCTTTGCTATTCGCGGGTACCGATTCGGTTGGATCGCGGCTGTAGGGCGTTGGATCTGATCGATCGCACGGTCCAGAGGACATACCCCTTCGCGGTTAAGTGAATCTATCGTGCTTGCCCGATCTAGATCGAACGGCTGCTATCGCCTGGCCAAGAACTGGATGGCGGCAGCGATGGTTAAATAGGAAACGAGGTTGGAGGGAAAAGTGCTCACCACGTTCGCAAAGGCCAGAGGAAGCTCGACGTGGTCGTGATAGTCCAAGGGGCGCACGGTGCTGTCAGGGATTGCTCGTGGGAGTTGTTGCGAACGGCGGGTACCTCTGGAGGTTGTCGTGGACAGAGTTGCCGGTCGCGCTGAGACAATTGGAAGGTAGCATTAGGTGCGTATGAGCATGGGGAGTAAGGGAGTGTCAATGAGAGGGTTTGGGGCGGTTTGGTTTACCAGGGAGGTTTCGCCGGAGTAGACGCGTCGTCGGGTGGTCTCTGTCGTGGTCGGAGTCGTCGCTAGAGGTCACGAGAAGAACAACCGAGGGTAGGGTTAGACGCAGGAGATCACGGAGGTGCTGTGTGCGTGAACGAGAAGAAGAGGGGCGACCGAAATCTACCTGTGGGGCTCGTCGGAGTTGGAGCGGACGGCGGCGTCGTTCAGAGCTCATTGCAGACATTGCTCGAGGGCGCCCGCGGTCGAACAAAAAGTGCTGGGAGGTGCGTCTGGGAGTGGGGAAGCTGCCAGCGTGCTCAGGGAGGCTCGGGGCAGTGTCGAGTCGCCGGAATCGGCACCGGACTTCGTCGGAACAGAGGATGCTCGGGGAGGAAATTGGGGAGGTCTAAGGCGTGCCAGCGCGGGGTGTCAGAGGGGAAATATAGGGGAGACATGGGCGTTTCAACCTGCGTGATCAAGGCGAGGTAAAGGCCCGGCATTATGACGAATTGAATCGGGGATTGATTAACAGAGAAACGACGACGCTGTCTGAGGAAGAACGAGTCGCGGTGAAGACGATGGCTAGCGAAGTGGGACCGTTGCGTCAGTGGGAAAAAGAGTGAGGGGGAGGTCCACCGGTCATACTCAGTGCGGGTTAGGAACGAGGTGTGAATCGTTTTCTTACGGGGAGGGGAAACTGGGTTGTTTCTGGGCCTAGTGGGCTTTGTCGACTGGGCTGGTCCAAAACTCTATTTTTTTCTGTCTGCTGGCTTTTTCTTTTTCTATTTCCATATTCTGTTTTGAATTTGAATCAATTATTCATTCACTCAAATCAATTCAAACAAACACCACACTTCACAACTTTGAACTTGGTTCTGTTTATCAACATAAACCAAATTCTAAAAATAAAATAATATTTTTATTCATTTTAGGATCCATTCATTAATTAAATAAAATGGACCTTTTAGTTATTTAATCAAATAGGGTTTGATTTATTTAATAAAATTTCCATTTGAAATCCAAATATTTTCAAAACCAAATCAATAGGTTTTATTTGGAAATAAAGAATACTTGGAAAGCTTGTTTAAAACAAAATAACATTTTTGCTATAGGGTCCATTAATAATTAAATAAAATGGGCCTTATTCATTTACTTCAAATAAGATTTGTTTTATTAGAATATTTATTTTGAAATCCAAAATAAAACCAAAACACTTCAGTAAGTTTTATTTGAGAATATAAAATACTTGGAAAACTTATTTTAAATAAATAAATAAGTTTTGATGTTTTGAAAATAGTAAAACCTTTATTAATAAAAACTTGGATATTTAAATCCTTTTATTTTATTTTAAATAAACCTCTACTATTTTAATCAAAGCAAAACCTTTTGTTTCAAAGTCTTGGCCAAGGTTTAATTTGGCTTTATAAAATAATCCTTATTTAAAATATTTCTTTTCATTTTGAGAACCAAAACCTTTGGAAAACTTATTAAAATAAAATAATAAGTTTTAGTGTTTATTTAAAAAGAAAAAGCCTTTACTTTAATAAAATTGGATATTTAAATCCTTATTATTTTATTTAAATAAACCTTTACTCATTTTATCAAAACAAAATATTTTAATATAAAAGCTTGGCCAAAATTAATTTGGCTCTTTAAAATATAATCTTTATTTATAAATCCACCTTTTCATTTGAAAACAAAGTCTTTTATTAAAAGATCCAAAATAGTATTTCCAAAATATTTTATTTTCCTTTATTAAATGTTTTATCTTTTTAAATCCCTTTAGGATTTTATTTGATCCAAATTGGTTTGAAGTCCCGATTGAATTCAAAAAGTTTCTTCTAGCCCTGAAAAACAAACAAAGTTTTATTTTATTCATTTATTTTCACATTACAAGATTTGGAAAATCTTGGGATGTGACAGATTTAAACTAAGAAGTGGCCCAAAAATAAAGGCATAAAACACCAATGCCAATTATGAAAAGAGTCCCTTATTCTATAAGTTCATCAAAGTGTGCTTGAAGGTTTGTCCTGCCCATCATTTGTTTTATCACACTATTACTTATTGTTTAACATGTTTATAGATGTGTAAAAGATACAACTTGGTAGTACACTTGCATATTACGTTTCATTGAAAGGAATTGAGACTATGAACTTTACATGATAATGAAAGAAGCAAAATTAACAAACTCCAAAGTCCATGTTTAATATTTTATGACCTTCGTGCTTGAGGACGAGCATATGTTAAGCTAGGGGATGTTGATGTATGTAAAATGCATACATGAACTTTATAGTTTGTTAACATGTTTTACCACATATTTGCATCATATATAATGTTATATTCATGTTTTACATTGATTTTTGGGGATTTACCAATGATCCCCTTTATTTTAGCTATAACCCAGTAGGGCAGAAAAACCTTGTTTTCAATGTTTTTCATGTTTCCGGACATATAGGAAGTCAAATGGACCTGAAGTTTTGGGATGCCAATATTTATCCAAGAGAAGCATATGGAGCACAAGAATCCCACCTGGAGGGCCAGGAGGCCCAAATGAGCATGGCTTGCGCCCCCAACCCAAGTGTGCATGCCCTACCCTCGTTTGCTCCTCGGCCGTTTGATCACCTTGATTATTTCGCCCATGGAGTTCTCTTGACCTAAAAACCACTATATAAGGACGCGGCGAGATTCCTCGAGACGGAGGACACCAGAGATGAAAACACCACCAAACCGTGTTAGATCCAGCAAAGATTGGAGGGGGGAACACCACCAGAGCCACCTCCAGGGGGATCTCCACCCTCTCCAACATCTCCAGCATCATCACCATGATGAAGAGGGAGTAGTCCACCCCGGGCTATGGGTTTGTGGAAGTATCTTGATCTATATCTCTCTCTTGTTGTTCATAGATCTAGTACCATATGAGCTTCCCTATATGATTATGGTCATATTTGTAATTCCTATGTTGTGGATCTTTGTTCTATGATTTGATATTTGAGATTGGAATCTATTTTGTAAGATGTATTGTTAGATGCATATCATGTACCCTGTTCTTAATTGCTTGTTTTGATCCAACTTGTATGCAACAACTTATATGGGTATACATGTGTATTAGATGGAGTAGAATGGTGGTAGAGAATAAATTGTGACAAACAATATTCAAGATCTACTTTGGTTTTACCTTTATTTTGCTGCCTCACTAGGGGTAAAGTGTGATAATCTTGTTAGATAATTGTGACAGTGTGATAATCTTGTTAGATCAAGTTAGCATATTTGTATTTCAAACATCATGTTATATTACTTAAAGCTATACTCTAATTTGTTCTTAATTCAAGATTGCATGGAATTTCCATTTGTTGAGGAGTATAACAGAGATGTGTTTCATCTCTATGTTAGAACGTGATGCCCATATCATACACATATAGAAGTTCCATGAATATTTATCATTGATGAATTGTTTTATGATCACCACAATCTAAAAAGAGAGTAGATAAGTGAACCCATGAACCCCGGTCCGTTTTTTATCATAAGAAACACCTTTTGATTGCATCTACTATATTTTATACTTTCAGCAATTTATTATTTCAAAAATACAAAAATCATTTCCCTACTTGCAATCACTCATAAAAACCCAAAAACAACTCTACTATCTTCCATATCATCTAGTTTGCATTATTTTACTTTATCTTACTTTGTTTATTTCAGTTTCTATTAGATTTTATTTCATAATACTAATATGAAACCTTGTGCTTGAAAACCACTTGGTGGAGTTGGGGACTCAAGACAAATTATTTTACTTTATAGGTTGCTTGATGAGGAGAAGAAATAAAACTTCCACAACCAATTCCCCGAGAGTTCGATATAAACCCTCGAGTTCCAAAGAAGAGTGGCACTTGTGTGTCTGCGACCATGGCGACGGTAGGCTCCGATTCGGGAGGAGGACGGCAGGACCGAGAAGGTTTGGCATGGTGGCAGGTCTCCTCTGGGAATGAAACCTCGTCCTGGTGTTGTTCCATGGGTAGATTCAATACCGAGACGAGACCACGCTGAGAGAGTGTGCACAAATAGATATGTGGAGGAGAAAAGGAAGTGTGTTTGAGATGTACAAGTTGGAGAGAGGCTTCCCCTAACCAATCTATCAACTATTGTAGGTTTAATTAAAACAAAATGGAGAAAAGTATGGGCACAATGTGGTGGGAGGGAGGAGGAAGACGAGATGGAGGAGGGGGAGAAGGATGTGAAATGGGTGGTGGTAGGTACAGGGTTGCAAAAGTTGCCACCTTTATGTAGATCTAGATGCGCTATTCTATGGCGCATATAGCTAGTATGCACCACAAAAGTTACAACTTTTGTGGCGCATATACCCATATTCACAATAGAAAGTTGGTAGCCCAACACCTTTCTGTGGCGCATTGTTCTGGTGCATGCGCCACAGAACAGTTGATGACCCACAAGTATAGGGGGTGTATCGTAGAGTGTCGAACCCAACGAGGAGTAGAAGGTGTTGACGAGTTGTTTGGATCAAGGATTCACTGTAAGTACTAGCAAATGGATTTTTAAGAGTTTTTGATAATGCGGATAAATAAAGTGAGACTAAATAAAAGACAATTATAATAACTGCAGCAAGTGGCCCAATCCTTTATTCATCAAAGGAGAAGCAGGTTGTATTACTTAAGATGACCAAACGTTCTCGAGGACACATGGGAATATTATCAAGTGCTTTCGCTTCATATAGTCGATTAATCTTCATTGGTTGGATAAGTGTTATGTGGGTGAACCTATGATAATGTACTACCCCATACTTGTACTAATACATACTTGTGATTATACCCCTTGCAAGCATCCGCAAGTACAAGAAAGTAATTAAGATAAAAACCTAACCACAACATTAAACTCTAAGATCCTACACTCCCTTATGCTATGGTTTTCTAACGGGAGTTTAGGTTTCTGTCACTCCGGCAACCCCACATTAGTATCCAAATACACAACGCATTACCCTAGGCCCATAAAGGTGAAGTATCATGTAGTCGACTTTCACATGACACCACTAGAAGAATAGCACCACAACTTAAATATCAAACCATTAAATATTACTCAACATAATTCCACTAATAACAACATGACTTCTCCCATGTCCTCAAGAACTAAAAAAAACTACTCACGAGACATCATATGGATCAAGATCAGAGATGAAATAATGACAAGTAACAATCTGAACATGAACAATAATCCAATGGTTCCACTCAATAGCATCAACTACAACAAGTAATCAACACCAGGAAAGTTTCCCCTATGAACTATGCAAGATTCTACCCAATTGTTAAAGCGGTATGGCGAGGTGGTGATGGTGCTGGTGGTGATGATGATGAGGATGATGATGATCCTGATGAATCCTAGCTTGATGACAGTGTCGATGCCGATGATCTCCCCTCTTCGAGAAGGAATTTCGCCGGCAGATTTTTGCCTGCCGGAGAGCTCTTTCTCTCTCTGTACTTTCCGCCCCGCAGAGGCGGCAGAATATTTCTGTGATGGCTACCCGAGTCTTAGGTTTTCAGGGGGTAGATATACGCGAGAGGGCGGCGCCAGAGGTGGACCAGGGTGGCCACACCACCTTGCTGTGCGGCATAGGGGGCCCGCGCCTAGGGGTGGTGTGTGCCCCTGTGGCTCATCTTCCCTCCATCTTCTGGAAAAATAGGAATTTACGTATATTTTTTAGGATTTTCTGATCTTCGGAAATATTGCATCTGGACAGCACTTTTTCCTTCAAAATCCTGACTCCGGCAGTTAATTCTCCAAAAATCATCAAACATGCAAAATAGATGAAATAACATAAGTATCATCTCTAAATATGAAATATATCAATGTAACAGTAAATTATGATATAAAATACTGATGCAAAATGGACGTATCAACTCCCCCCCAAGCTTAGACCTCGCTTGTCCCCAAGCGAAAATTGAACTCAGTAAACATGACCACAGGTTTATGGAGTGAAGTGTCGATAAAGAGAATACGGACAAGAAGAATCACATTTATCAATGCACAAATCATAATAGAAAGCAACTCACTCTTATATAACTTAACTTGCAATGAGTAAGGGAGTCACAACAAAGGTGCATAAAGAAAATCATAATTGGTGATGGCAAACTTTGTTCTTGGTGAGAGAACAATTAACAAATTATACTTATTTTTGAGCAAAGCTTTTATAATGAATCTTATATTGCAGGAGCATTTTCCTCAAATATAGCGGTTTCTTCACCAACAATTATAGCTTTCAAAGTTATATTCATTCAGATAAGAGCATTGTGCAAAACAAGAAACATAAGAAACAAGATTGAATAAATCAACATATATATGATTGAATCACAACAACTCAAATGCTTGCTTGAGATAGAGAGGAATAGGTTTACTGACTCAACATAAAAGTAAAAGATAGGCCCTTCGCAGAGGGAAGCAGGGATTAACAAGTTTCATAAAGCTTCCAAAAATTATGGTACTCATTAGCTTTGATATCTCATTGCCCCTATCATAAGCATCTTGAAGTGATTAAGGTTAAAGTGAGGGCAAATATGAGTTATATGCTTGACAAATCACAAGTTGAAAATCTCATGCCCCTTGAGTACGAGGACCGTTCCCCATGATACTCAACTTTAGTCATAAGCAAGTTCTTGTCATTATAAGTATATGTGTATCATAGAGAACAGCCAACGGGGTACCCCTTGCCCCATGACACAGGATCTATCCCATACCAAAATGATAATGCAACAGACAATGAGCATCTCAGCGATCTTTTCATTTACCATGAGCATGGTTTTTCTTCTTTTTTTATTTTTTTCGGATATGCTTCATAGAATGCTCATTATGGTTATGCTGTAAGTTTCCACCATGATTATGCATGGCTTAGGCTATCCGCCCAGGCGTTTCTCTAACACATATACAAACTCCATGGACTTACAAGCTCCCCTTTTATTTCACACCACCGTCATCCATAAACAAAAGAACATGATATAAACTGAATAGATATGTACAATATCGAAAGTGTGCCCCATGACAGCATGGTTCTGCTAACTCCCAACTTATAATTTGCAAGCATATAAGCAACATAGATGGCCACAATGGTTCAAATTTATTAAGTACAAGAAAATAAAGTGTGCCATCAAGTTCGTGAGAGCTTTACTAACTAATTTTCTCATAACAAATTTTTTTAATTGGGAGGATAGATAAAACTCGAGAATTTTACTTGGAATAGCAATGATGCTAGTAGGTAGATATGGTGGACACAAATGGCATAGGTTTTGGTTCAAGGTTTGGATGCACGATAAGCATTCCCTCTCATTACAGGTTTTTGGCTAGCAAGGCTGGGTAGAAAGCATAAGAGTTGAATGAAACAAGCAAACATACATATGATAGAAACAATCATGCAATCTACCTTGGAAGCATAAATGATCTTAACTTGAGAATACTAATCTTATGATCCAATCAAGAGAGAAAGATAATTAAATATATCTATAAGTACTTTTTCTCTTTTCTTCTCAAACCTCAAAATATTGCTGCTACGGACCAATGCTAAGTTTGCCAAAACCAACTAAATTTACTTGATGTTCCCAAAGTGACACCAATAATAACAACAAGATCAATCATATAATAGAAATTGCAACCTAAAATAAGATGTGCAAAAATTAAATGATAAAACTTCTCATTAATATTCCCTAACGGCACTCACACCAAGGGATACATAGATAACCAACTAGAGGAGAGATACTTCCACACTGCAAACCATCCTATATGATAACTTATCTACTCATGATATGACTCTACTAAAAAGGTAAAAATATAAAAGATAATGATGTGATACCATGGCACTCCCCCAAGCTTTGAACAAACCAAGGGGAGGCCAAAACTTCATGACGAATTAGTCCTTCGGTGGTGATGGTGGTGTTTTCTCGATAAGCTTTTCAATCAGTTTCTTCAAATCCTCAATCTCGACGGTGAGATTACGAATCATCTTCGAATTATGCTCAATACGGTTCATGATCATGTCGGACTGTGAGTCCCAGCTCTTGTGATTCTTTCCCCACTCTTTCTCCTTAAAGTATTCTTTCCCTTCATGGTTAGAACGAGGAATATCCCAATTGGAGGGTAACTTTTCCTTAGGCATCTTTTGGAATTGCTGCTCATGTATAAGAGTATGGAAGGAGTTCTTGATGCATGGAGGAAGTGACCGTGGAGCTAAGAAATGACATAGAGCTTTCCCTCCAGTGGACATTCGTGCAGTCCTCTCGAGCTTGACAGGGTTTGCCACCACTCCAATGCTTGCAATGGTGGCACGGGTGTGCGGACGCTGGTCTTCCTCCACTTCTTCTTCTACTTCAGCCCCGATCTCCTCCTTCTGCTTGGAGTCTTGGAGATCATCTTCCACAAGCTTCTTGCCATTGTCGTCGTTGGCGGAGACCATCGTGCTTCTAAACTTGAGAATAGCTCCTGACAGAAATAGATCGAAATGAAAACATGACGAGAAAATGATATACGGACCTCGGGAGATCCGGGTGATTATATATCACAAAGTTTAACGACAAAAAGAAGGTACTAGGAGAAAACGGGTCGTAGACGAGCTCTAAGGTGGCCACACCACCTGGTGGCGCAACCAGGCTAGACCGCGCCCAGGGGTGGTGTGAGCCCCCCGGACTCCATTTACGTCCCTCTTTCAGCACGTTATCTTCCTTATTAAATAAAAACTACAAAAATATAAGCTGGAAAGTTTTTCGCGAACCTTTTCTTACTAGAACTGTTACCTATTCGAAAACAGGATCTGCAGATACCTGGATTTGGTCTTTAATAAATTCTTCCAAAGTCACCACTTGAATAATATCAATATCTTCATTATAAGAATCTCCAGAAATATAATGTTTAAGCCTTTGACCATTCACCACTTGTGTAGTGTTGTCTCTCAATGAAGAAATTTTTATTGTACCTGAACGATACACCTCTTCAATAATAAAGGGTCCTTCCCATTTTGAGAGTAATTTTCCTACAAAAAATCTGAGACGAGACCTATACAATAGAACTTTCTCACCAACATGGAACTCTCTCTTAAGAATTCTCCTATCATGCCTTTTTTTAAATTTTTCTTTAAAGAGTCTAGCATTTTCATAAGCTTCACTTCTCCACTCATCTAAAGAACTCAAGTCAAGCAATCTTTTCTTACCAGCAAGTTTAAAATCTCTATTAAGTTCTTTCACTGCCCAATAAGCTTTGTGTTCTAATTCTAAAGGGAAGTGACAAGCTTTTCCATAAACCATTTTGTAAGGATACATTCCCATATGATTTTTATAAGCAGTTCTATAAGCCCATAAATCATCATTCCACTTTTTAGCCCAATTTTTTCTAGATCTATTAACAATCTTTTGCAAGATAGATTTAATTTCTCTATTTGATAGTTCCACTTGTCCACTGGTTTGGGGATGATAAGATGAAGCAATTCTATGATTAACATCATGTTTAGCAATGGTCTTCCTAAAACCACCATGAATAAAATGAGAACCTCCACCAGTCATAAGATATCTAGGCACTCCAAACCTAGGAAAAATAACATCCTTAAGCATATTTAAAGAGGTCTCACCATTAGCACCTTTTATAGGTATGGCTTCTACCCACTTAGTAACATAATCAACAACAACAAGAATATGAGTATAACCTTTTGAAGAAGGAAAATGACCCATAAAGTCATATCCCCAACAGTCAAATGGTTCAATAACAAGAGAATAACTCATAGGCATTTCATTGCATCTAGAAATATTACCAACTCTTTGACATTCATCACATGATAAAATAAACTTTCTTGCATCTTTAAAAAGAGTAGGCCAATAAAAACCTGATTGTAGGACCTTTTGTGCGGTTCTATCTCCAGCATGATGCCCTCCATAAGCACTACCATGCCATTTTCTCAATATCTCTCGTTGTTCATATTCTGTAACACATCTTCGCATAATACCATCCACTCCTTCTTTATATAAGTGTGGTTCATCCCAAAAATAATGCCTCAAATCATAAAAGAACTTCCTTCTTTGCTGAGCTGTAAAGGTCGGAGGCAAATACTTGGAAACAATAAAGTTAACATAATCAGCATACCAAGGACTCTCTCGCGAGCTCACCTTTATTGCAGCCAACTGTTCATTTGGAAAACTATCATTAACAGGCATAGGATCAAAAGTTTTCCAATCAGGACAAATTATCAGCAATAGGATTTTCAGCACCTTTCCTATCTACAATATGTAGATCGAACTCTTGTAAAATCAACACCCATCTAATAATCCTAGCTTAGCATCTTTCCTTGTCATAAGGTATTTAATTACAGCATGATTAGTATGAATGGTAACTTTTTAATCAACAATATAAGGTCTAAACTTATCACAATCAAAGACTACAACTAAGAACTCTTTTTCAGTAGTAGCATAATTCTTTTGAATAGAATAAAGAGTCTTACTAGCATAATGAATAATATTCAACTGCTTATCTATTCGCTGTCCAAGAACGGCACCTACAGCAAAATCACTAGCATCACACAGAATTTCAAAGGGTAAATTCCAATCAAGTGGTTGGACAATAGGAGCAGTATTTAAAGCTTTCTTTAGAGTTTCAAAATCTTCCTTACAATCATCACCAAAAAAGGTACATCTTTTTGGAGAAGATTAGTAAGAGGCTTTGATATCTTGGACAAATCTTTAATAAACCTCCTATAGAAACCAGCATGACCAAGGATACTATGAATACCTTTAACATCCCTAGGACAGGGCATTTTCTCAATTGCTTCAACTTTGGCTCTGTCAACTTCAATACCTCTTTCGGAAATTTTATGTCCAAGGACAATTCCTTCATTTACCATAAAGTGGCATTTCTCCCAATTAATAACAAGATTAGTTTCTTCACATATCTGCAAATCTTTATCAAGATTTTTGCAAACAATTATCAAAAGAAGTTCCATAGATGGAGAAATCGTCCATGAACACTTCCACAATTTCTTCACAAAAACCATGAAAGATAGCCGACATACATCTCTGAAAAGTAGCAGGAGCATTACACAAACCAAAAGGCATGCGCCTATAAGCATAAGTTCCATAAGGACATGTAAAAGTGGTTTTCTCTTGGTCTTGCATTCTAACAGCAATTTGAGAGAACCCAGAAAAACCATCAAGAATACAAAAATGAGTCTTATTAGACAACCTTTCTAGCATTTGATCAATAAAATGTAGAGGATAATGATCTTTCTTAGTAACTTTGTTCACCTTTGTAAAATCAATGCGCATCCTATAACCAACTACTACTCTTTGAGTAATAAGCTCATTATTCTCCTTAGACACAACACTAATTCCTCATTTCTTAGGGACACAATGAACAGGACTAACCCAATTACTATCAGCAATAGGAAAAATAATACCAGCATCAAGGAGTTTCAATACCTCATTTCTTACCACTTCCTTCATCTTAGTATTGAAGCGGCGTTGATGTTCAATAACTGGTTTTGCATCAGGTTCTATATTAATAGCATTGTAACATCCCAAATTTCATCAAATGAAAAATCATGTATTGCACTCATATCATCATAGTATATTTACCTTGCATAAATTTTTTCAAATCAAAACCCTAAATAAAACCACATTTAAACTCCTCTTTATATTTTATATATGGTGCATGGTTTTATTTTTATTTCAAAGACCAAAGTGTCTTTGAGTGAATATATGTGTTTGACACACTTTTGAATACTAGGATCACCATACAAAAATGTGGTAAAGGTTTGAATTCAAACAGATTTGAATTGGCCATTCAAATTCATTTTAGAAAATCAAAAACAGAAAAAAAAGGGCAAAGGAAAAATAATAAACCTGGCGCCACCTAACTAGCCTAGCCCCACTTGCGGCCCATCTAGCCCACCCGGGTTTCCCTCCCCCCTCTCTCTTTCTCACCCGCGCAAACCACACCCCATTCGCTGACAGGCAGGCCCCATGCCACGTCGACTCCATCGTCTTCAATCCCGTGCCGTTGACCACGCTGTCGCCTGCCTTTTCTGCCCCGATTGAATTCGCTTAATATTTCTTGATTCACAGCGTGATTGCTTAAGCCAATTCCCGCTATTTAACCCCCACCTCGATGTGGCCATTTCCCCTCAAACCCCATCGCTCGAGCGCCCCCAGGATGCCAGTAATCGAGCTCACACGGTCGTGGCACCGTACGTCCCCGGCGACCAACCCCGGTGAGCCTCGACCCCCTTGGCCTCGGGTTCACCCTATCTTAATCGCCATATTCGTGCGCACCTACTGACGCTTGCCGTTTGCCTGCTCATGTCCCAGGAGCTCGCTCCCGTCTTCGACTGCACGCACCCGACGGTGAACTCATCTTCTGCGAGTTTTTTTCGGTGAGATTCGTCCACCCCTCTCCCTCTGGTTGACACTATCGTGATCACCATCCTCGCATGCGTCTAATTCTACCTTTTGATTTTCCTATTTTGCCTCGTAGCACCGACGCCGTCGACCACCGTATGCACCCGACGCTCTGCGGAAGTCTGGCGAGGAATAGCCACCGTGCCCGTGCGCCCTTGTCCCAGCCAGCTACACGTTGATCTTCACCACGACTCTACGCTTCGGTAACCACCCTCACCTTCCCCTTTTACCCCATGGCGCTGCCAGAACATCGCCGGCACAGCTGTCGCCGCTGCAGTGGCCATCTGTGCCGCCCAGCTTTGGTCGTTTGATCCAGAGCCGCTAGATCTAGATCCTACGCGTAGATTAGATCACTTAAGTGAAGCGGTGCTGAGCAATCCTCGCCGCGCGATCTAACTTAGATCTACGGCCCACTAGCGCGATCCGCACGAAGCGGTACGGGCCAATCAGATTTGAATCTATTAGGTGAATTAACTCGTAAAATTCATAACTTTTGATCTGTTTGTCCAAAAATTGCAAATAATATATCAATGGATTCAGAAAATTAAGCCCTACACATCTATGGCCTTGAATTACTCATTTGCTTATGAATAGTTAGGTTTATTTACAGAAGCATTTGTAGGCCTATTTTGCATATAAAAATTATTTGGAAAATTGTTTTAAGGTAAAATTGAGTTTTTTTAGACTTCAGAAAGTTTACTTTATGTTCAGTACTGTTTGGTTTGACTTGTTTAGTGTATAAAATCATTTCATTGCATTTTCATGCATTCATAAGTATTTTTGTTTGAATATTAAATGTAAATTTGGTGTTATGATTTTATGTATAGATTTTGGTGATTGTGGTGATTGTGATTGTGAGGACTGTTGCTACTCTCCTAGCTACCAAGGAAAGTTATGCTTCATATTTTGTCCTACTATTTTATCTATGGACTAGTGATATTTTGAGTAGGAAATTGCATTAGAATTTTTCTAAGTATATTATGCTATGCCTTGGGAAATCCAAGTAGATGTTATCCTAGTAGATTTTCCTTAAGTTAGGAAACTTTCTATACTATCATGCTTAGCCTAGCTAGTAGAATACAAAGGTGGATTGTTCATGCTATGAAATATTGCTAAGTCTATGAATTGTAATTTTTATTAATAAAACAACTATGTAAATGAATCACCTAGGTGGAACGGTATGGTTGGTTTATGTTGAGTGGTTACACAAGGCCCATGTCTATGGTTACCTTGTGTATCACACTTGTGGATTGCCACCCAGGAACAAAGGGATTTGAGATGTTTAGTGTTGAGAAGCTTCTAGTGCAACCACATGGCATATGGGCTCTGCCTTGACCAACTAGGTTGCAAGAACTTAGCCAGATGGACAGTTGGTGGTAGGGTTGATAGGATGGAACACGTCCATGGTGGCCTAAGGGAATGCTTCTGAAAAGTCTCGTCTCAATGCATGTCGAGTCTTGTGGGGAAAGTGCACCACCTCTCGAGAGGGTAAAACCTAAGTACTTAGCCGTGTCCCCAACAATGGACAATTTGAGCATCAAAGACAATGAAGCAATCAAGGAATCTCCTCATCCCAATTTCTCTAAGTTAAAACTTGTGGTTGAACAAGGGTAAAGGTTTACCAATGTCTATTGGTGGTTCCTTGGGTGTTTTTTCCAAACAAAAACTTAGTGTTTTCAACTAATAAGAAAAACCTTATTTTTAGCAAAGCCAGCCTGAACTACACTTAGCCAAATTCATATAGTTATTGTATATTTCTATATTACAATGGTATCACTTGCCAATACAATTCCAAATGTATTGACCCTCTGTGGCTGGAACTTATGATGTTGCAGCTTACTCTGATGGAGATTAGGGTTATGAGTCTACACTCAACATGTTTGCCTTGGGCACATGAAGATGAAGACTTCTATTTATTTACTTTATGTTATGAACTCTATGTATTAGCCTTGGGCTAATGAGTTGTAAAGACTATCTTATCTCTAGAATGACGATGTAATAATGACCTTTGCATTTGTGTACTTCATCTTAAACTTTGGATGCTAGCAATTCGATCTAGGGACTAGCATTGCTCTCACAGGGGCCCTTACCTTAAATGGTGGGGTCTTATAGATTGTATGAGAGAACTGTGTTGCCTGTAAGATTATGACCCTAAGATGGATTAGACTAAGGAAACCACTAGGAAATGTAAACTCCTTTACAAATTTCCACACTTGTCTCTTTTCATCTCGTAAAACTTTTCCTCATCTTCTTTCTCATCTCCATTAACGAAGCTGTCAAGAAGGGACCACTCATGACCATGACTTTGGAGTGTGAGACGGAGTTTTCCAAAGCACTCAAGAACCTTATGGTTACCATGGGTATACATGGTGCAGCAATGTACAAAGGATTCCCCGTGATGGATGAGGGAGAAGAGTATTGGTGGGTACAACTCCACTTGTATAAAAACAAGGAGGACAGCCACAAAGAGTCGGGATTCTTCATGGTCACCAACTCAAAAATGCACAAGTCATTCTTTGACTCTACAAGGAATGCAGCATGGAATGCCATCAAGGAGCTTGGTGAAAGACTCAAGTGTAGAATGCTCAACACTAAAAATGACCTTAGAGAGAATAAGAAGCGTACTAAAGACTTAGAGGATACCATAAACCGTCTAAGGGAAGATATCATAGACTTAGCATGGGAGTCTTGTGACCAAGACAAACAGATTGCCTCCAAGGATGCCCAGATAGCTACCTTGACTAGTGAGTGATAGAATTGTGACGTACTCCAATAGTTGGACCATCACACTTGTCGTTTTCTCGTGTTATGGCAAAAATTGTCTAAGTCTTGGTGTTTGTGATTGAATATTGTATGCCATGACTTGTGTGTTTTATTTATGCTATTGGCTTTTATTTCACTACCTTATGTTTTTCTCTTTACCTGTATTGATTCTAATTTTTCTCTATCCTATGCAATACATGCCTAGCTTTGCTATCAGCACCGCCGAGGAGTTCAAGGGAACTCGTTTTGGTTCTCGTATCGTAGAGCTCACTAGTGTGCTCAATCTCCCACTCCCTAGCATTTAGGGACTTCAGCTTACGAAGTTCGAGAGGAAGGCTCTATGGGGATTTATAGTCTCGCAACCTGGACGCTAGACGGAGCCACCCACCGAGGAGATCACCTTCAGTTTGATGCATGATGACAAGGAGAAGGGACTCGACATTGTGATGCAGGAGCTACTTGGACGCCTTTGTGGACATGACTCCACCGAGCTCAGGGGCCTCTACTTCCACCCACTTTGGAGACGTGACGAGGAGGGAGAGGCTGTATCATATTACGACACCACTAGAGAGACTATCGAGCCAGTGCGTCTGTATCTTCAGGACCTAGAGAGCCTTGTTAGACACCTCGACACTGGTAGGACCAACGTCATGCTTAGCAATGACTAGCTACAGGTTCAGTTGATGGAGAAGACAAAGGCCTTCGTGGAGCAGGATGAGGTCATCAAGGAGATGGAGGATAGGTTCGAGATCCAAGACAAGAGGTTCAAGAATCAAGAGAAGAGAGTGCATGATAGGAACAAGAAGATCAAAGAGATGAGGGCCGAGATAGAGCTCAAGGACCTTGAGCTAGAGACTCAGTAGGGAGTGATAGAGAGGCTGCGCTCGCAGAAGAGAGCCCTTCGGGCGATGATCGATGCCTTGACCACCAACGTGGAAGAGTACAAGACAGCCATGGAGACAGCAGGACTTACTCTAGTGGACGAGGAGGTCGACATGGAGGAGTAGTGTTGAATACTCGGCTATCTACTTATCTATCATCCTTTTATTTATCGAGTCGCAATGATCATCCAACATGTGGATGGCTTTGCTAGTGCGTTTACTTTTCCAAAACTTGTTGGTCACGATGTTTAAACTCTAAGTTTATCTTGTGCTTGATTATTTGTGATTGTTGCTATGTGATATATTGTGCATGTTAGCATCTATGGGTTATATCTCATTACTTATCCTTATTGAAACCACAGATGCCTCCCCGTCGTGCCAATCCCAACAATAACAACAATGGCAATGAGATGCAGCAGGTGATGACAGCCCAGACTCAGTTGATTCAAATGATGACTCAGTTCATGGCGAATCAGAACCAGAACCGAAACAACAACAACAACAACAACAACAACAATCAAAACAACCCACCAGCCTTTGATATGCTTACAAGGTTTCTGAGGTTGAGGCCTACAAAGTTCTTGGGAACCACTGGTCCTATGGTAGCCAATCACTGGCTATGTTCTGTGAACAAGGACTTGGTCACCATGGGCTGCACTGATGAGGAAAAGGTCAGATTTGTAACACATCTACTTGAAGGACCAGCAGCCACTTGGTGGGACAACTTCCAAATGACTACTCCCATTGAAGATGTGACTTGGGAAATATTTGAGGATGGATTTCGCACTGCTCATAATGAGTGATGAGTTTGAAGAAGAAAGAGTTCCGCAACCTTAAGCAATGTCACTGCAGTGTGGTAGAATATATTGAGGAGTTCAACAATCTCGTACGCTATGCACCGGATGATGTTGACACTGATGCCAAGAGGAAGGAAAAATTCCTTGGAGGACTGAATGATGAGATGTGCATGCAGCTATCTGTTGCATATGTTCCAACTTATCAATCACTGTGTGACAAAGCCACCATCTTGGAGAGAAAGATGAAACAGGTGGAGAATAGGAAGAGGAAACATCACTTTGATAAGCATAGTTCTAGATCGTCACACAAGCGTTCCCATGGTGATGATAGTGGAGGTTCTGGATCCCACAAACATAGGAAGTATAATAGCCACCACAATAGTAAATGTCACCATGATAACAAGCACCACCGTAGTCATGACAATGGTGGATATAAGAACCACAAGCGTGGACACAAGAGACATCACAGTGGGAATGGCAATGGAAGTTAGCCTGCTAAGAGAGACATCAGTCAGGTTGAGTGCTTCAAGTGCAAGAAAACTAGGCACTATGCAAATGAATGCCTATAAAAGAAGGCTAATGGAGCCAACAAGCCAAACCCATTTCAGAAAGGTCAAGTGAACAACATCAATGTGGAGGAAATCTATGAAGAATCTGATGTTGTGGCTAGTAAGTTCAAGCTTAATAGTTTTCCAGCGCTTGTTCTTTTTGATACCGGCGCATCGCATTCATTCATATCAAGAGCATTTGTTGATAAAAATGGACTTCCAACTAAAACTATTGGATGTCTTATTAAAGTAAGCCCTCCAGGTGGAGAGATGATAGTAAATTTTGGATGTCATGATCTAGTGATAGAATTTGGAAAGTATAAGTTTCCAGTTAGTCTGATAATCCTAGATTCCTAAGGATTGGATGTAATTCTGGGCATGGATTGGATGACTAAGTATGAAGGACTAATATATTATGCCAATCGTACTATTACACTCACAACCCCGGATAAGAAATGGATTAGGTTCAAGTCTAACTTTGAATCCAAAGGGAGTAAGCTAAATTCTCTTAAGGGGGTTAGCATAGATAGTGTACCTATTGTGAAGAAGTACCCGGATGTGTTTCTAGAGGAATTGCCAGGAATGCCACCAGATCGAGATGTGGAGTTTTTTATTGACTTACTGCCAGGATCTAGACCAATAGCAAAGAGATCCTACAAGATGTCAGTTGATGAGTTGAAAGACCTCAAGAAACAATTTGGAGAATAGTTGCAGAAAGGATTTATCCAACCAAGTACTTCGTCTTGGGGTGCACCAGTTCTATTTGTTGAGAAGAAGGATAGAAGTTAAAGGTTATGCATAGATTACCATTCACTCAATGAGGTGACTATAAAGAACAAGTATCCTTTGCCTAGAATCAATAATCTATTTGATCAACTAGAAGGAGCTCGTGTATTCTCAAAAATTGATCTCCGATCAGGCTATTTTCAGCTGAAGAATAGAGAGCAAGACATAACTAAGACTGTTTTTACCACTAGGTATGGATTGTATGAGTATACTGTAATGTCATTCAGACTAACAAATGCACCAGCTTATTTCATGAACATGATGAGCAAAGTGTCCATGGAGTTTCTTGACAAGTTTGTTGTCGTATTCATCATTGACATTTTGATCTATTCCAAGAGAAAAGAAGAGCATGAAGAACATTTGAATTTGATACTTGAGAAACACAGGGAGCATATGTTGTATGCCAAGTTCAGTAAGTGTGAATTCTGGTTGAATGAAGTTGGATTTCTGGGACACATTGTGTCTAGAGATGGTATAGCAATCGATCCTGCAAAGGTGTTAGCTGTAACTGAGTGGGAATCTGCCAAGTCCGTTAAGGAAGTTCATAGTTTCCTAGGCTTGGCAGGATACTATAGAAGGTTCATTGAGAATTTCTCAAAAGTAGCTAAGCCGATGATGGAGTTACTTAAGAAAGAGAAGAAGTTCGATTAGACTGAAGGATGTGAAATCAGTTTCCAAGAATTGAAGAAGAGACAAGTGTCATCACCAGTCTTATGTCTGCCAGATTTGTAGAAGGATTTCCAAGTCTATTGTGATGCATCTCACCAAGGATTGGGTGGAGTATTGATGCAAGAAGGAAAAGTTGTGCCATATGCCTTGAGACAACTCAAAACTCATGAAGTGAATTATCCTACTCATGACTTAGAGTTAGCCTCTGATGTCCATGCACTCAAAACATGGAGACACTATCTTTTGGGAAAGCATTGCGAAGTTTTCACGGATCACAAGAGTTTGAAATATATTTTCACCCAGAAGGAACTCAATATGAGACAAAGAATAAAGCTAGAGCTCATCAAGGACTATGACTTGAATTTACAATACCATCACGGTAAAGAAAATGGTGTAGCGGATGCTTTAAGCCATAAGGTTTATGTGAATGGCCTTACTAAAGGAGAATTGCTAGATGATTTGTGTGCTCAATTCAAAGAGCGAAGATTGGAGATAGCGCCTCAAGGATATCTCATGTCATTGGAAGTTCAACCAACATTGTTGGACAAGATCAAAGAAGCCCAAAAGTTGGACAAGGAAATAGAGGAGATTAAGAGTAAAATTAGTAAAGGGAAGGCTAGAGGATTCCATGAAGATGAACAAGGAACTTTATGGTATGGAAAACGTATCTGCATTCCGCAAGATTCGGAGCTTCGGAAATTGATTCTGGAATAAGCACACAATTCACCATATTCCATTCATCCATGTAACACCAAAATGTACATGGATGTGAAGGAAATATTTTGGTGGAACAATCTCAAGAAAGATATTGCGGAACATATTGCCTTGTGTGATGTGTGTATTCGAGTAAAGGCGGAACATCAGAAACCAGCAGGACTATTCCAACCACTACCTATACCTGATTGGAAGTGGGATAAGATTGGTATGGATTTTATCACCGGCCTGTCACATCCCAAGATTTTCCAAATCTTGTAATGTGAAAAAAAATAAACAAAATAAATAATTGTTGAAATTTAGGGTCAGAAGAAACTTTTGTTTCTAAATGGAAACATAAAATCCCATCTTGAACAAACTTTGGTTAATGTTTGAACCCAACAAAGTATTCAAATCAAGTGAAATGCATTCTTCATAAATGCATCTGGAAATTTAAACACTTGAGAAATAAACCAAAACCCTAAAACCCTAATGGAAGAAAATCATTTTGAAGTTATCTCTAAGACCATGGATTAGATCCATATAAAAATTGGTCAGACAAGCATTTCAAATTAATCAAGAATGATTTTTAGAAATATTATAAAACCATATGAATTCGATTCACTTAATATGGAGCCATAGATAAAATCTTATGAATTTAATAAGATAAGGAAATTGATTTCCCAAAACTAATAAAGCACTTATCTAAAATCCATACCAAATGGTGAACAAATAATCCGAAAAGGATTTTAAAAGATAAACAAATAATAATAAAGTTATAATAGTTGGAATCACTATTTTTAGATATTTAAATAAAAGATATGGTTTTTATAAGAAAAGGAAGAATTATAAATAAGGATTATTTTAAAGAGCCAAATTAAATCTTGGCCAAGCTTTTGAAATAAAATATTTCTATTTGATAAAAAGAGTAAAGGTTTATTTAAATAAAATAATGAGGATTTGTTAATATCCATTTTTATTGAAGTAAAGGCTTTTCCATTTTAAATAAACACTAAAACTTGTTAATGTATTTTAAATAAGATTTCCAAGTGTTTTAGCTTTTCAATGAAACCTACTGAAAAGATTTTGGTATTATTTAGTTTTCAAAAAAGAGTTTTAAAATAAATTAAAACCTATTTGAATTAAAGACTATGGTCTATTTATTTAATTATTAATAGATCCAAAAAAAATAAAAGAATTATTTTGTTTTGGACTTTGAAATATGTTGACAAACAGAATTAAAATTCACCCAAAGATTGGTGGAGATTTAAATTCAAATGGAGATTGAATAATATTACTAAATCTTAATTAATTAAAACTAGAACCTATTTTAAATAGTTAAAAGACCCTAAAAAGAATAAAAGATTTATTCTAATTATGACTTTAGAATGTATTTCTAATCAGTGTTTGATTATTCACAAAATTTGGCAAAGGTTTGAATTCAAATGAGTGTTTGAATTGATTAATAAAAATCAAAAAAGAATATTAGAAAAGAAAAAGGGAAAGCATTCAGATCAAAAATAAAATGAATCTGGCCAGCCCAGCCCACTAAGCCCACCCGCAGCCCACCTCTCCCTCTCTCCCCCGAAACGTTTTATCACCGCGGAAAGAACCCACTCGGTCGCTGAACGCCTGGACCCACCCTTCCTCTCTCCTTTTCGCTGACGCCCAGACCCCACCGCCAGCTCCCTTCGTCCTCACCTGCGCGCTAACCTCGCCGGCTGTTTCTGCCGTTAATAGCTCGCTTGATTCCTCTTCAATCGCACATTGATTCGGCCCCGCGACCATGCGTACTAAAGCGCCTTCGCCCCCTCTCTCTTTCCCCTCACTCGCCAGACCCTCTACGCCCCCAGGCTGTCCCCAATTCCCCCTGCACCGTCCTCTGCTCCAGCGAGATCCGACGGAAATTCCGGCCTTTCGCCATCGCCCCTCGCCCCCTCGACCACACACGCGTGCTCCACGGACCCTGGCGCACCTCCCAGTGGCCTCAGCTCGGCCACGCTCGCCCCAGAGTGTCGGCAAGGACGATCACTGCCCGCCGCCGTCGTCTGCTACCTCTCTGGCGAAACCTCCTGGTAATTCCTAGCCGCCCCATTCCCTCTGGCTGATACTCCCGTATTCGCCTCTCTCTCGCGAACCTAATGGCGTTGCTTGTTTGGTTTGGAGTGAACCGTAGACTTGCCCTCGTCGACGAACAGACGAGCCCGAGGCGCAGCGCAACTCCGGCGAATGATTGTCGTAACCACCGTGCGCCCCTTGCCTTCTCGCGAGCACCTTGAGCTTCACCACGACCACGCGAACCTGGTGAGCCATTCCCCTTCCTCCCTTGCTTCATGTAGTCACCGCGACGCCGTAGCCAGAGCCAGCGCCACCAGTTGCCGCCTCCAGCGCCGCCACTCGATGGCAAGCACGCTGTGCATTGTCCGATCTTGATCGCGTGGCCATGATAGAATTCAACCGAAGGGGTACGCTTGCTTCTGAGACGTGTGATCCCACTTAAATCCAACGGCTGTTAGCAATCGATCCGAGCGAAACGGTATGGGCGAATAGAATCGTGACGCGTGGCCCTGTCTGTTTGAATAAAAATAGAAATGTTCTATTTTATGTGCCAATTTGAAAAATTCGTAACTTTCAAATCACACGTCCAAATTTAGCAAATTTTATATCAATGGATTCAGAAAAACAAGTACTTTATGACCATGCACTTTGTTTATATCAATGTTTCTGTTAAACTAAATGTTTTTGCATAAACTTGTGTAGGCATATTTGGAATATAAAAATTGTTCTAAAATGATTTTTGAGATAAAATCTTTGGCAAATGGTTTGTTTTGAACCTACTGACCATAGAAATCAATTTGTGGTTTCAAAAACATATTTGGTGAAGCAAAAGAATAAAACCTTGAAATAAAGCATTTCTAGTCAAATAAAAATATGGTTTAATTGTTAAAAATGATTTTGGAGGAAAACCTTTGGGAAATGTTTTGATTTAAACTCACTGACCCCAAGCACCAAGTTTTATGATTTAAAAATGTATTTAGTGAACCCTATAAAGATTACTACTTTGATAAAGGCATTTTCAACCACATAAAATAATGATTTGGTTTAAAAATGGTTTATAGGTAAAATGTTTTGCAAATAGTTTTGCCACTTTATAAAATGACCAATAAGTGTTCTAGAATGTTTATAACCTATTATAAACCACTTCTGTAAATAAAACAAAGTTTGGCATGCTTGCATGCATTTTTTTGTTTCTATTATTTTATGTGATGTTTTGCTTGAATGGTAGATTGAAATATTGCTTGCTTGATTGAATTGTAGTGGAATTTGAAGAGTGTGAGTATTGCAAGATCAAGAATTGAAATTATATTCCCTACCAAAAAGGCAAGTGATGCTCCATACTTTTGTCCCATTATTTTCACTATGCATTAGTGATATTTCTAAGTAGGACTTGCATGGAACTTTTGCTAAGTATAAACTATGCCATGGGAAATCCTAGTAGATGAAACCTTAGTAGAAATTTCCTAAGTTAAGATTCCTACTACTATCATGCTTAGCTTAGCTAGTAGAAAACAAGGGTGGAATATATATTCATACTATAGAATATTTCTAAGTCAAGGACTTGTGTTTTGTTTAATAAAACAACTAAGTGAATGAATCACCTGGGTGGAATGGAAGGATTGGTTTGTGTTGAGTGGTTCACAAGGCCCATTTCTATGGTTTACCTTGTGTATCTCACTTTTGGATGGCCACCCAGGAACAAAGGGAAGAGGCCAAATGTTAAGAAGCTTCTAGTGCAGCCACTTGGCAATATGGGCTCTGCCTGGATCACATAGGTTGCAATAACTTAGCCATTTGGACAGTTGGTGGTAGTGGGATGATAGGTTGGAGCGCGTCCATTTGGTCTAAGGGAAGGCTTCTGAAAGATCTTGTCTTGGTGAAACCAAGTCTTGTGGGGAAAGTGCACCACCTCTGCAGAGTGTAAAATCTAAGTACTTAGCCATGTCCCTGGTAAAGGACAATTTGAGCATCAAGACATGGAAGCTATCAAGAATCTCCTCATCCCAATTTCTAAGTTAAAATCTTGTGGTTGAACAAGGGTTGAAGGATCACCAATTTCTATTGGGAGATGCCTTGGGAAAGATTTTGTCAAGCAAAAACTTAGTGTTTTCAAATGATAAGGAAAAATCTATTTTGAGCAAAGCAAGCCTAAGATCCACTTAGCCAAATGCATATAGATGATAGACTCCATTATACTACCATAGTATCACTTGCCAATACAACTCAAATGTATTGACCCTTGTGGCTGTAACTTATCATGTTGCAGGTTTGTATGATGTTATTGAGATGTGTTGATTAGATTACAAGTCTACAACCAACATGTTTGCCTGTGGCACTTTGAAGATGAAGGAACCCATGCTATTGTTATATTCTGCTACATTGTAATGAGATAGCCAAATGAGCTATGTAAGATGTAATAAAATTATTTTATTCCTGGTTATAAAGTTGTATTATGACCTGTGTTTCTTGATATTACATCTTAACTGTGGATGCTAGCTTTTGATCCAGGGACTAGCATTGTAAACACAGGGATCTCTACCTTATTAAAGGTTGGGAACCTTACAGATGGTATCATAGCATTGTGTTGCCTGTAGGATTTGTAACCCTAGGATTGGACAAAACCCCTTAAAAAAATAGGAGTTGTATTTGTTTCAAAAATTATTTACAAACAATCTTGTAAACTCTTTTCTCAACCATTTTGGGTTTGATTCTACATCTCTTCTATTTCAAACTTGATGGACAAGCCTTCTCCATGGCCAAAGACTTCACAATGTGCAAAGGACTTCATCAACTCTAATGACTTCAACATCTTCAAGTGATTTCAACCTTATTCTCAACAAGTACTTCAACCTTGGCTATCACTAAGGACTACAAGTGAGACAAGAAATGTTACTCAAGACTTGAAGACTAAGGGAATACAACTTAGAAGGAACCATCATCACCTTTGAAGTTTTTGTGACTAAGAATTTTCCCAAGGAAACCATGATCTTGTTCAAGAAAAATCTACCAAGAAGGATAGAATGATCTCAAGTGAACCATATAGATGGACCACCATATTAAGTATAGATCAAACACACCAACTTAATGTGGTGTAGCAAAAATATTTTGTTGCCTAAAAATATGCTTGAGACTTGTTGTTTGAGTGGAATGTTTTTTTGTGATTGCTTGCACTTTCCTTGTGTGAATTGTGATGTGTGTGATTAGAATTATTCCCTTAGAAATATTTTTCCTATTCTAATCCCAACCCAACCCAAACAGATGACTACTCCAAAGAACTCCAACATCAAGAATGATGACAACAACAACCAAGAGGTCAACATGAGAGAACAACTGCTAGCAAACCAAACCCAGTTGAACCAAGTGACAACTCAGGTTTGAGCCAACAACAATGAGTTAGACCCAACCATGCAAAAGTTTTTGGAAACTCAATCCCAATTGTTGCAAGGGATGGCCACTCAAATGATTAACATGGGAGACAACTCTTCCCAAGGAGTTTATGACAACAAGGATGTCAAGGATGATATTTTAGAAGGAACCCAAGCTTGCAATATTTGTGGAGACAAGGATCACACTTCCAAGGAACATGAAGATCAATGCCCCAATTGTGAAGAGAAACATCCAACCAATCAATTCCCCACATCTCAAGCTACTTGTTTCCTATGTGAAGGAAATAATCATGTCCCTATCCAATGCGCCATCTATTCCATAGTTCAATAAAGGAAACAAGGTGGAATGCAACAACAATTTGTAAACCCTCATGAAGGAACAACTTCTACCAAGAAGGATGAAGGCAAAGTCAAAACTATGCACCATAAGGCCAAATCCAAAGTGATCACAAAGTGTTGCTACTCTTGTGAAGAAGAAGGTCATATCTCTAGTAAATGCCCCAAGAAGAGATAAAGATTTCCCACCTTTGTGGTGAAGTATGAAGAGCATGAACTAGAAGAACTCCTAGCTTTGGAGAGACCCAAGAAGAAGAAGAAGAAATGCCCCAACCCTAGCAAGAAGTATATTACCCAAGAGCAATGTTACACTTGCAAAGAGATGGGACACTATGCCAATGAATTCCCAGAAAAGAAGAAGAACCAAGGAAACAAACAAGAGGCAATGATACCAAAGGAAAAGAAAGATATCAGCCAAGTGATGTGTTTCAATTGCAAAGAACCGGGACATTATGCAAGCAATTGTCCAGAAAAGATGAAGCATAAGATAAAGCCTATAAAGGATCACAGCCTTGTCACATATTTCAACTATGGAAACAAAGGACACAATGCAGATGATTGCCCAGAGAAGTTTCAACAAGATCCCAAGAAAGCCAAGATGTAATCTAGTTGGAAATTTTTTAAGGGTGGTAGTACCCTAGTTTCTTTGAGCCAACTTGTAACCCTAGCCTCCCCAAATCTCGGGACGAGATTTATTTTAAGGGTGGTAGCCTGTCACATCCCAAGATTTTCCAAATCTTGTAATGTGAAAAAAAATAAACAAAATAAATAATTGTTGAAATTTAGGGTGAGAAGAAACTTTTGTTTCTAAATGGAAACATAAAATCCCATCTTGAACAAACTATGGTTAATGTTTGAACCCAACAAAGTATTCAAATCAAGTGAAATGCATTCTTCATAAATGCATCTGGAAATTTAAACACTTGAGAAATAAACCAAAACCCTAAAACCCTAATGGAAGAAAATCATTTTCAAGTTATCTCTAAGACTACGGATTAGACCCATATAAAAATTGGTTAGACAAACATTTCAAATTAATCAAGAATGATTATTAGAAATATTATAAAACCATATGAATTGGATTCACTTAATATGGAGCCATAGATAAAATCTTATGAATTTAATAAGATAAGGAAATTGATTTCCCAAAGCTAATAAAGCACTTATCTAAAATCCATACCAAATGGTGAACAAATAATCCTAAAAGTATTTAAAAAGATAAACAAATAATAAATAAAGTTATAATAGTTGGAATCACTATTTTTAGATCTTTAAATAAAAGATATGGTTTTTATAAGAAAAGGAAGAATTATAAATAAGGATTATGTTAAAGAGCCAAATTAAATCTTTTCCAAGCTTTTGAAATAAAATATTTCTATTTGATAAAAAGAGTAAAGGTTTATTTAATAAAATAATGAGGATTTGTTAATATCCATTTTTATTAAAGTAAAGGCTTTTCCATTTTAAATAAACACTAAAACTTGTTAATGTATTTTAAATAAGATTTCCAAGTGTTTTAGCTTTTCAAATGAAACCTACTGAAAAGATTTTGGTATTATTTAGTTTTCAAAAAAGAGTTTTAAAATAAATTAAAACCTATTTGAATTAAAGACTATGGTCTATTTATTTAATTATTAATAGATCCTAAAAGAATAAAAGAATTATTTTGTTTTGGACTTTGAAATATGTTGATAAACAGAATTAAAATTCACCCAAAGATTGGTGGAGATTTAAATTCAAATGGAGATTGAATAATATTACTAAATCTTAATTAATTAAAATTAGAACCTATTTTAAATAGTTAAAAGACCCTAAAAAGAATAAAAGATTTATTCTAATTATGACTTCAGAATGTATTTCTAATCAGTGTTTGATTATTCACAAAATTTGGCAAAGGTTTGAATTCAAATGAGTGTTTGAATTGATTAATAAAAATCAAAACAGAATATTAGAAAAGAAAAAGGGAAAGCATTCAGATCAAAAATAAAATGAATCTGGCCAGCCCAGCGCACTAAGCCCACCCGCAGCCCACCTCTCCCTCTCTCCCCCGAAACGTTTTCTCACCGCGGAAAGAACCCACTCGGTCACGAACGCCAACCCACCTCCCTTCTTTGGCCCAGCCCCACGCCTGCTTAACCTCCCCGGCGGTTTCTGCCGTTAACAGCTCGCTTGATTCCTCTTCAATCGCGCATTGATTTGGCCCCGCGACCATGCGTACTAAAGCGCCTTCGCCCCCTCTCTCTTTCCCCTCACTTGCTGACCTTCACGCCTCAGGCTGTCCTAATTCCTCGCACTGCCCTCCTCTTCTCCGCGAGCTCGACGGCAATTCGCCATTCGCCATCGCCGACCACACCGCGTTTCTCCGGACACCGGCGCGCTCCTGGCCTCACCACACAGTGCTCCACGGACCCTCGGCGCCTCCTGATGGCCACGCCGCCGCCTGTAGCATCGGCAAGGACGATCACTGCCCGCCGCCGTCGTCTACTACCTCTCCGACAAAACCTCCTGGTAATTCCTAGCCGCACCATTCCCTCTGGCTGATACTCCCATATTCACCTCTCTCTCGCGAACCTAATGGCGTTGCTTGTTTGGTTTGGAGTGAACCGTAGAATTTCCCCCGTCGACAAACAGACGAGCCCGAGGCGCAGTGCAACTCCGGCGAATGATTGTCGTCACCACCATGCGCCCCTTGCCTTCTCGCGAGCACCTTGAGCTTCACCACGACCACGCGAACCTGGTGAGCCATTCCCCTTCCTCCCTTGCTTCATGTAGTCGCCGTGACGCCGTAGCCAGAGCCAGCGCCACCAGTCGCCGCCTCCAGCGCCGCCACTCGATGGCAAGCACGCTGTGCACCGTCCGATCTTGATCGCGTGGCCACGATAGAATTCAACCGAAGGGGTACGCTTTCTTCTGAGACGTGCGATCCCACTTAAATCCAACGGCTGTCAGCAATCAATCCGAGCAAAACGGTATGGGTGAATAGAATCGTGACGCGTGGCCCTGTCTGTTTGAATAAAAACAGAAATGTTCTATTTTATGTGCCAATTTGAAAATTTCGTAACTTTCAAACCACATGTTCAAATTTAGCAAATTTTATATCAATGGATTCAGCAAAACAAGTACTTTCTGACCATGCACTTTGTTTATATCAATGTTTCTGTTAAACTGAATGTTTTTGCAGAAACTTGTGTAGGCATATTTGGAATATAAAAATTGTTCTAAAATGATTTTTGAGATAAAATCTTTGGAAAATGGTTTGTTTTGAACCTACTGACCATAGAAATCAATTTGTGGTTTCAAAAACATATTTGGTGAAGCAAAAGAATAAAACCTTGAATTAAAGCATTTCTAGTCAAATAAAAATATGGTTTAATTGTTAAAAATGATTTTGGAGGAAAACCTTTGGGAAATGTTTTGATTTAAACTCACTGACCCCAAGCACCAAGTTTTATGATTTAAAAATGTATTTAGTGAACCCTATAAAGATTACTACTTTGATAAAGGCATTTTCAACCACATAAAATAATGATTTGGTTTAAAAATGGTTTATAGGTAAAATGTTTTGCAAATAGTTTTGCCACTTTATAAAATGACCAATAAGTGTTCTAGAATGTTTATAACCTATTATAAACCACTTTTGTAAATAAAACAAAGTTTGGCATGCTTGCATGCATTGTTTTGTTTCTATTATTTTATGTGATGTTTTGCTTGAATGGTAGATTGAAATATTGCTTGCTTGATTGAATTGTAGTGGAATTTGAAGAGTGTGAGTATTGCAAGCTCAAGAAGTGAAATTATATTCCCTACCAAAAAGGCAAGTGATGCTCCATACTTTTGTCCCATTATTTTCACTATGCATTAGTGATATTTCTAAGTAGGACTTGCATGGAACTTTTGCTAAGTATAAACTATGCCATGGGAAATCCTAGTAGATGAAACCTTAGTAGAAATTTCCTAAGTTAAGATTCCTACTACTATCATGCTTAGCTTAGCTAGTAGAAAACAAGGGTGGAATATATATTCATACTACAGAATATTTCTAAGTCAAGGACTTGTGTTTTGTTTAATAAAACAACTAAGTGAATGAATCACCTGGGTGGAATGGAAGGAATGGTTTGTGTTGAGTGGTTCACAAGGCCCATTTCTATGGTTTACCTTGTGTATCTCACTTGTGGATGGCCACCCAGGAACAAAGGGATTTGGGAGGCCAAATGTTAAGAAGCTTCTAGTGTATCCACTTGGCAATATGGGCTCTGCCTGGATCACATAGGTTGCAATAACTTAGCCATTTTGACAGTTGGTGGTAGTGGGATGATAGGTTGGAGCGCGTCCATTTTGTCTAAGGGAAGGCTTCTGAAAGATCTTGTCTTGGTCAAATGTCACATCCCAAAATTTTCCTAATTTTGGAATGTGAAATAAATAAATAAGTTTGATTGATTGTTTGACTTTGTTGAAAATTCTCATAGAGAAGAAACTTTTTGAATAGAAAATCCTCTCAACCTTGAATTCAAAATCTTATATTCTTTTGTTATGACCTAAGTAGCCATATAGGCAAAAGGGCATGGATTGATTATGGATTGTAGAATTGGTGTGCAAGATTTCAAAATGACAATCATGAAGCATTCATAAGCATTTCATTACATCCATGCAAAGTTCTCACAAACTAAATCCAAATCCTGGTATATAAATCCTATAGTTGATTCGCCCAAATGTTCCTAAGGGTAATTAAATTGACATATTAAAACCCACTGTTGCTAAGGCATAAATTATTGATAATTATAGCCTAAAGATATCCAATTAATACTACAAAATTTTAGAAACAAAATTGAGCTCATTTGGGGCTAGTATGAAAAAGTTATGAAATAAATACAAACACATAAAGATATAAATAAAATGAAATATACAAGAATTTATAAATCCACTACTTCCAAACTAGTAAAAAGATTACAAATTTGATCCTATAATGATCTATTCGATTTTAGAAAATTTTAGAAACAAGAATCATGTCATTTGGAGTTCGTATGCAAAAGATATAAGTGAAACAAGTAAATAGAAAAAGAAAAAGAAAAGGAAAAAAAACCTAGGGCTGGCCCACCCGGATCGAACCAGCACGCACGGGAAGGATGGATCGGTTGTCGCTTTAAAAAGCGTGCAAAATCTATTTTGTTAAGCTATCTCTATTCAAACTGCTATAACTTTTTATCTACAATTTCGAATCGACTTCCGTTTGTTTCTACTTGTTCCCTACTCCAATACCTATCTCCCCACCATCCTAAAGATACATATAAACTCGTGGAGCCACAGCTGTACGAGTTTCTCTCCTCGAAATCCCGAATCTACATATGTCCGAATATTATTTCGCTTTTTAACCCATCTAGACTTCGTTGTTTGCCTTCGGTCAAAAAACGAAAGTTGTAGAAAGCATCGAAATCTTTCAATCCCGACAAACCTCACCTCTTTTCATCCACCACAGCCGGAGAATTTCGTCTCGCAATATTTCAGATCTTACGGTGTAAATCCAAGATGTACTCGCGCTCGTTTCTTCAAATCCAAATTCCTTTGGTGAGAAGGTAGGAATAATGATTCCCCACAACTTTCATGTTCTAAGTTTTTCAATTTGACCTACGGATTTGTCTCTCTAACACAGATCTGTTTCTTGTCTATTCTGAACCAAAATCGGGTCAATCTCTTCTTCTAGCCACCAGATCCTATCCAGATGGTCGAGATCCAATCAAACCGGTGCGTTCCATGTCGTCATCCCGGTCAGCTTCCTCATCAACGCCACGTCAACGTCAGGTCAACATCTAGTCCCAGTCAGCATGCAAAGTCAACCTGTCCAGTCAGCGGAATATTCCCTGGAATATTCCGTTCGAATTTAAAATTGCATATTATAGGTCTAACTTGTAAAATTCATTAGAAATTCATACCACGTCCAAAAATTGCGTATAATATATCAAATTGAAGATAATTTCACGTAGAATCATATTATCAGAATAGATACAACTTTTACTGTACGTGGTTGCTGCAGTAATTTAATTAGTTTTAATGGTCTTTTAGGTTAATAAATTCATAAGAAATTATCTGTAACTCCGCAAAATATGAACAATATATCAAATTGAAGCTACTATAATGTACATTAATAATATCTGGTTGGATATAGCCTTTGCCGAATATTTAACCCGTAGAAATTTATTTAGTTTTAATGGCTTTATAAATCATTAAATTCATAGTAAATTAATTGCTTGTCGCAAAAATATAAATGATATACCGATGGAAAGCTGGCTCCATGTAGATCATCAATATGTAATTAGTTCTTCCTTTTACTGTAAGGTTTTGCCGTGAAGATTTATACGGTTTAATGGCTTATTTAGAGTAATAAATTCATAAGAAAATAAATACTATTCAGAAAATTACAAATAATATGTCTCTAAAATCACAATGCCGTGGAGATTACAGATATACTTTTAGTTTGATTTTTAGACAACACAAACTATGTGAATCATTTAAAACCATTAAACACTATTTAAATCATACAAAAAGATCTATAACTCCGATTAGGGTGAATCCAAGTGCTAAGGTTTTCTATTGACAATATCTATACAGAGAAATTGCATGACAAATTATTTAGTACTGTTAAAACATAAATTCATACAGAAATATTTAAACCCATTGAAATAGTGTTTTAACCATAAGAAAATATCTATAACTCCTTTTAGGTGATTCAAATTGCCACTGTATCTAAATTGCATTACCTCTATCTAGTAGCATCTAGTTCACAATTTAATACGACATAAACATATTTAGTTCAATTAAAGCGGTATACACCATATTAAATCGATACAACTTTAGTAATAAAAGCTTTAGTGCATTAAATGACTTTTCACATGCATCATGAAATCTAACTATGTTCAGAACTAAAGTAACAACCATTGTGACTCATTAAATCGTCATGCATGCATCTGTTCATCATTGTTTTCTTGTAATGTTGCACTGTTGTATGTTTGCAATGTTTTGAATGGTGTTTGTTGTGTTTACTTCAAACGTTAGATTGCGAGGAGTGCAACTACTGTGATTGCAACTACTAAGATTGCAAGTATTGTGGTTATGATGAGTGAAACCATTATATTTATGAGAATTGTGAGGATTATCTAATCGACTACATCTACAACAAAGGCAAGTGGTGCTATCTTGGTCATAAATGCCCTATTGTTTTCCTATGCATTATAGATCTTTTTGTAGAATTGCATATGTAGGAATTGATGTGTATATGCTATGCTATGTCCCATATTATTCCCTAGCATTCCTTGTTTATGAGCCACCGTTGGTAGATGTGCTTATCCATGCCATGATGAACAAGGGCTGGGTTACATCACTGACGTTGTTTCTAAATGTGTTGGTTTGCGAAAACTAAAACAACTTAATCAATGAATCTCCTGGGTGTGATGGGATTGATAATTTTTGGTGGTATCATTGCGGAAAGGCACCCAGGACACTGAGAAATGATTGGTTTCTTTGTTTGGAAGCTTTCGTGTGCAATCATGTGCCAATAATGAAATGGGCGGTTGGTTGAACTTAGTAGGTTGTGGTAACTCGAACCCGCGTATCCAGAGATGTAGATAGTGTAGGTTGGACCGGTGCACGTCGGGATTGGGGAGCTACTTCCCGAACGGTTCCTTCTTGGACTTCTCCCTATCATCACCCAATATGAGAGTGGTGGTATGAGCTGGGTTGGCCAAGTCACATGGGTAAAGTGTACTAAGCCCTGCAGGGTGTGTAAACTAAGTGCTTAGCCGTGTCCCTGTTATGGACAATTTGAGCGACACATCGATGCTATGATATTTCTCACTCATCCTTATTTCTTAATTACTTAAAACTTGTTGGGTGAACATAATTGGGTAGGAGCACCTGGGAGTGATCCAGAGTGTCCTATTTATCGTATTGGAAAACTACTTTGTTACAAATGTTAGGATAAAACTGTTGCTTTATGCAAATGAGCCTGAACTCCACTTGGCCAAATAAGCATGTAGTTGATAGATCTGTTGTTAACCACTTTAGCCTACTTTCCATACATTCAATGTATTGACCATGCGTGGCTGCAACGTTTCATATTGCAGGTTATATCGTATCTGAATGATCGTTCATAGGTCCGCGAGACTCCACTCAACAATTGTTCGCCTGTGGCACATTTGAAGGATGGAGATCTACCTTGTATTCGCTTTTCCTGTGTACTTGAATAAATAATGTAAATTCTGGATCATATTTTTTTTATTTATTTTGCTCAATTATATTTTGTATGTTTTTGTACTGTGTGCCGTTGAACCGATCCAGGATTGGCACTATACACATGAACTCAGCCTTATCAGGCGAGGGTGTTACAAGATGGTATCAGAGTTGTGTGTTGACTGTAGGATCGTGACCTTAGAAATGGATTAGCAATAGAAGACCTCTATTAGGATAACTATCATATTTTATACTTATTAGAGTTCTTATATTCCTTGTCTATCATTTTCCAACACCTCTCCTTGTTCAAACTTGTAGATGTCCATTCATTTGATTAGTAGAAAAAGTGATCTACCATCAAAACTATAAGAATTGGAAAATGTTATTAGTAGTTTTCTATAAAGCAAATCACTATATGAGAGTTGGCCTACAAGTTAAGAACAAATAACATGACATAAATGAACATCTCACCAAGTTTGGGTAGGTCTGGACCACCATATTTTATCTCTTTAGGAGATCATCGCTATCGTGTTAGCATATTGTTCTTACCAACTTATGTGGTATGACAATATAGGTTTCTTGGTTGTTTGTACTGAACCATATCGTGTGATGCCTTGTTTAGGATCTGTTGTTTTGAAACTCTAAAGTTGCTGGAGTTTTCGTGTGGTTTTAAAATTATTTTAATGGTGTGAATTGATTGAAATTCGTGGGATTACTACTGCAGTTTTCTACCTGACCTGTTGTACCGCGCGATTTTTCATATTTTATTAGTAACTCAGAAAAATCCCACAAAATAGGATCTGGAGAGTAATTACCTGTAGTACATGCACAAAAATTGGCTAAAATTCCTGACGAGTTTAAGTAGGTCAGAAAAATTCGTGAAGTCTGCTATACCGTTTTGACAGATTTAGTTTAGTGCTTATATGTTGCTATGTTTTACTCTAGTATTGTTCCCAATGCTTTCAAACTATTTTGTGGTTATATACTGCTATATTTATACCCCTGTAATGTTATTATACAAGTGTTTTCTTGTGTGTTGATTCCTTATGATTGTTCGCTTGTTTGTGATATTGATTGATTTATATAGTTATGGGTAGGATTATTTTCTTAGTCGTTTCTTTCCTATAGAATCTATTCTTCCCTATCTTGAACCCTTGGAGATATAATGATGTGTTAAGTGAAAGGTTTGACAACACAATGTATTTAGGAAGGAGAATGCTTTATCTAATGGAAAAAAAGAGATGTGGGAGTATGAAGTGTTGAAATGATGTTATGTAGTAGATTACGCAACCTGAAAGTTGAAGTATCGATAGTTTAGTTTTAGTAGTAGATTTGTTGATTGAATACATTGGAGTCTACGTAGAGAATTAGTTTGTGCCCATGGGAACATTCTTCAAGGAAAGTGAGAATGCCCGAGTGATAGAAAAACGTGATTCACCTATCCTCATACAGGGTAATGATTTGGGTGCAGGATTGATTGATCACCATTCCTACTACTCTTATTATTCGCTCTTGTACTGTTGGCTTTGCGAATCTTGAGTGCTCTTTTCAACCTTAGCAAAGAGTCGACGTTGAGCCTAAACCCTATAATGGTATATTGTTACACCCTTATAAAAGCACCCAGTGCTTAGCGTAGGAATATACGATAAGAATGAATCTCGACCATGGTTAATGGTCACCGTGAAGTAAACATCCCCTAATAGACCACCATGAGAGTTCTGCTAGTTCGAGTAGTGTTTTCTTGGAATCTGTCAATCATGAAGTTTAGAATGTGCAAGAGACATTGTGTCAATAAATGTCTAGAGGAGAATTTACCTTAGCCAAGTGAACCCTCAAGAAGTGACCTAGTCAATTTTCTTTTAAGGGCGGTAGCATCCTAATGGATCCTGAACCTTTCTTTATTTCTAGCCTTCCCAAATCTCGGGACGAGATTTCTTTTAAGGGTGGTAGTCTGTCACATCCCAACATTTTCCTAATTTTGGAATGTGAAATAAATAAATAAGTTTGATTGATTGTTTGACTTTGTTGAAAATTCTCATAGAGAAGAAACTTTTTGAATAGAAAATCCTCTCAACCTGTAATTCAAAATCTTATATTCTTTTGTTATGACCTAAGTAGCCATATAGGCAAAAGGGCATGGATTGATTATGGATTGTAGAATTGGTGTGCAAGATTTCAAAATGATAATCATGAAGCATTCATAAGCATTTCATTACATCCATGCAAAGTTCTCACAAACTAAATCCAAATCCTGGTATCTAAATCCTATAGTTGATTCGCCCAAATGTTCCTAAGGGTAATTAAATTGACTTATTAAAACCCACTGTTGCTAAGGCATAAATTATTGATAATTATAGCCTAAAGAGATCCAATTAATACTACAAAATTTTAGAAACAAAATTGAGCTCATTTGGGGCTAGTATGAAAAAGTTATGAAATAAATACAAACACATAAAGATATAAATAAAATAAAATATACAAGAATTTATAAATCCACTACTTCCAAACTAGTAAAAAGATTACAAATTTGATCCTATAATGACCTATTCGATTTTAGAAAATTTTAGAAACAAGAATCATGTCATTTGGAGTTCGTATGCAAAAGATATAAGGGAAACAAGTAAATAGAAAAAGAAAAAAGAAAAATAAAACCTAATGGGCCGGCCCACCCGGATCGAACCAGCGCACACGGGAAGGATGGACGATTGGTTGCTTTAAAAAGCGTACAAAATCTGTTTTGTTAAACCTATCTCTATTCAAACTGCTATAACTTTTTATCTACAACTCCGAATCGACTTCCGTTTGTTTCTACTTGTTCCCTACTCCAATACCTATCTCCCCACCGTCCTAAACATACATATAAACTCGTGGAGCCATAGCTGTACGAGTTTCTCTCCTCGAAATCCCGAATCTACATATGCCCGAAACTTAATTCTCTTTTTAACCCATCTAGACTTTGTTGTTTGCCTTCGGCCAAAAAACGAAAGTTGTAGAACGCGTCGAAATCTTTCAATCTCGACAAATCTCACCTATTTTCATCCACCACAGCCGGAGAATTTCGTCTCGCAATATTTCAGATCTTACGGTGTAAATCCAAGATGTACTCGCGCTCGTTTCTTCAAATCCAAATTCCTTTGGTGAGAAGGTAGGAATAATGATTCCCCAAAACTTTCGTGTTCTAAGTTTTTCAATTTGACCTACGGATTTGTCTCTCTAACACAGATCTGTTTCTTGTCTATTCTGAGCCAAAATCGGTCAATCTCTTCTTCTAGCCACCGGATCCTATCCGATGGTCGAGATCCAATCAAACCGTGTGTGACATGTCATCCTGATCAGCTTCCTCATCAACGCCACGTCAACATCAGGTCCCAGTCAGCATGCAAAGTCAACTCTGTTCAGTGGAATATTCTCCAAATATTCCGTTCGAATTTAAAATTACATATTATAGGTCTAACTTGTAAAATTCATTAGAAATTCATACCACGTCCAAAAATTGCGTATAATATATCAAATTGAAGATAATTTCACGTAGAATCATATTATCAGAATAGATACAACTTTTACTATACGTGGTTGCTGCAGTAATTTAATTAATTTTAATGGTGTTTTAGGTTAATAAAATCATAAGAAATTATCTATAACTCCACAAAATATGAACAATATATCAAATTGAAGCTACTATAATGTACATTAATAATATCTGGTTGGATCTAGCCTTTGCCGACTATTTAACCCGTAGAAATTTAATTATTTTAATGGCTTTATAAATCATTAAATTCATAGTAAATTAATTGCTTGTCACAAAATATAAATGATATACCGATGGAAAGCTGGCTCCATGTAGATCATCAATATGCAATTAGTTCTGCCTTTTACTGTAAGGTTTTGCCATGAATATTTATACGGTTTAATTGCTTATTTAGAGTAATAAATTCATAAGAAAATAAATACTATTCAGAAAATTACAAATAATATGTCCCTGAAATCACAATGTCGTGGAGATTACAGATAATTTTAGTTTGATTTTTAGGCAAAAGAAACTATATTAATCATTTAAAACCATTAAACACTATTTAAATCATACAAAAAGATCTATAACTCCGATTAGGGTAAATCCAAGTGCTAAGGTTTTGTATTGACAATATCTATACAGAGAAATTGCATGACAAATTATTTGGTACTATTAAAACAGAAATTCATACAGAAATATTTAAACCCATTGAAATAGTGTTTTAACCATAAGAAAATATCTATAACTCCTTTTTAGGTGATTCAAATTGCCACTGTCTCTAAATTGCATTACCTCTATCCAGTAGCAACTAGTTCACAATTTAATACGACATAAACATATTTAGTTCAATTAAAGCGGTATACACCATATTAAATCGATACAACTTTAGTAATAAAAGCTTTAGTGCATTAAATGACTTATCTAATGGAAAAAAAGAGAATGCTTTATCTAATGACTTTTCACATGCATCATGAAATCTAACTATGTTCAGAACTAAAGTAACAACCATTGTGACTCATTAAATCGTCATGCATGCATCTGTTCATCATTGTTTTCTTGTAATGTTGCACTGTTGTATGTTTGCAATGTTTTGAATGGTGTTTGTTGTGTTTGCTTCAAACGTTAGATTGCGAGGAGTGCAACTACTGTGATTGCAACTACTAAGATTGCAAGTATTGTGGTTATGATGAGTGAAACCATTATATTTATGAGAATTGTGAGGATTATCTAATCGACTACATCTACAACAAAGGCAAGTGGTGCTATCTTGGTCATAAATGCCCTATTGTTTTCCTATGCATTATAGATCTTTTTGTAGAATTGCATATGTAGGAATTGATGTGTATATGCTATGCTATGTCCCATATTATTCCCTAGCATTCCTTGTTTATGAGCCACCGTTGGTAGATGTGCTTAGCCATGCCATGATGAACAAGGGCTGGGTTACATCACTGACGTTGTTTCTAAATGTGTTGGTTTGCGAAAACTAAAACAACTTAATCAATGAATCTCCTGGGTGTGATGGGATTGATAATTTTTGGTGGTATCATTGCGGAAAGGCACCCAGGACACTGAGAAATGATTGGTTTCTTTGTTTGGAAGCTTTCGTGTGCAATCATGTGCCAATAATGAAATGGGCGGTTGGCTGAACTTAGTAGGTTGTGGTAACTCGAACCCGCGTATCCAGAGATGTAGATAGTGTAGGTTGGACCGGTGCACGTCGGGATTGGGGAGCTACTTCCCGAACGGTTCCTTCTTGGACTTCTCCCTATCATCACCCAATATGAGAGTGGTGGTATGAGCTGGGTTGGCCAAGTCACATGGGTAAAGTGTACTAAGCCCTGCAGGGTGTGTAAACTAAGTGCTTAGCCGTGTCCCCGGTTATGGACAATTTGAGCGACCTGATACTGATGCTATGATATTTCTCACTCATCCTTATTTCTTAATTACTTAAAACTTGTTGGGTGAACATAATTGGGTAGGAGCACCTGGGAGTGATCCAGAGTGTCCTATTTATCGTATTGGAAAACTACTTTGTTACAAATGTTAGGATAAAACTGTTGCTTTATGCAAATGAGCCTGAACTCCACTTGGCCAAATAAGCATGTAGTTGATAGATCTGTTGTTAACCACTTTAGCCTACTTTCCATACATTCAATGTATTGACCATGCGTGGCTGCAACGTTTCATATTGCAGGTTATATCGTATCTGAATGATCGTTCATAGGTCCGCGAGACTCCACTCAACAATTGTTCGCCTGTGGCACATTTGAAGGATGGAGATCTACCTTGTATTCGTTTTCCGCTGTGTACTTGAATAAATAATGTAAATTCTGGATCATATTTGTTGTATTTATGATGCACAATTATATTTGGTATCATTTTGTACTGTGTGTGCCAGTGAACCGATCCAGGGATTGGCACTATACACATGAACTCAGCCTTATCAGGCGAGGGTGTTACAAGATGGTATCAGAGTTGTGTGTTGACTGTAGGATCGTGACCTTAGAAATGGATTAGCAATAGAAGACCTCTATTAGGATAACTATCATATTTTATACTTATTAGAGTTCTTATATTCCTTGTCTATCATTTTCCAACACCTCTCCTTGTTCAAACTTGTAGATGTCCATTCATTTGATTAGTAGAAAAAGTGATCTACCATCAAAACTATAAGAATTGGAAAATGTTATTAGTAGTTTTCTATAAAGCAAATAACTATATGAGAGTTGGCCTACAAGTTAATAACAAATAACATGACATAAATGAACATCTCACCAAGTTTGGGTAGGTCTGGACCACCATATTTTATCTCTTTAGGAGATCATCGCTATCGTGTTAGCATATTGTTCTTACCAACTTATGTGGTATGACAATATAGGTTTCTTGGTTGTTTGTACTGAACCATATCGTGTGATGCCTTGTTTAGGATCTGTTGTTTTGAAACTCTAAAGTTGCTGGAGTTTTCGTGTGGTTTTAAAATTATTTTAATGGTGTGAATTGATTGAAATTCGTGGGATTACTACTGCAGTTTTCTACCTGACCTGTTGTACCGCGCGATTTTTCATATTTTATTAGTAACTCAGAAAAATCCCACAAAATATGATCTGGAGAGTAATTACCTGTAGTACATGCACAAAAATTGGCTAAAATTCCTGACGAGTTTAAGTAGGTCAGAAAAATTCGTGAAGTCTGCTATACCGTTTTGACAGATTTAGTTTAGTGCTTATATGTTGCTATGTTTTACTCTAGTATTGTTCCCAATGCTTTCAAACTATTTTGTGGTTATATACTGCTATATTTATACCCCTGTAATGTTATTATACAAGTGTTTTCTTGTGTGTTGATTCCTTATGATTGTTCGCTTGTTTGTGATATTGATTGATTTATATAGTTATGGGTAGGATTATTTTCTTAGTCGTTTCTTTCCTATAGAATCTATTCTTCCCTATCTTGAACCCTTGGAGATATAATGATGTGTTAAGTGAAAGGTTTGACAACACAATGTATTTAGGAAGGAGAATGCTTTATCTAATGGAAAAAAAGAGATGTGGGAGTATGAAGTGTTGAAATGATGTTATGTAGTAGATTACGAACGAAAGTTGAAGTATCGATAGTTTAGTTTTAGTAGTAGATTTGTTGATTGAATACATTGGAGTCTACGTAGAGAATTAGTTTGTGCCCATGGGAACATTCTTCAAGGAAAGTGAGAATGCCCGAGTGATAGAAAAACGTGATTCACCTATCCTCATACAGGGTAATGATTTGGGTGCAGGATTGATTGATCACCATTCCTACTCTTATTATTCGCTCTTGTACTGTTGGCTTTATAATCTTGAGTGCTCTTTTCAACCTTAGCAAAGAGTCGTTGAGCCTAAACCCTATAATGGTATATTGTTACACCCTTATAAAAGCACCCAAGGCTTAGCGAGAATATACGATAAGAATGAATCTCGACCATGGTTAATGGTCACCGTGAAGTAAACATCCCTAATGTACCACCATGAGAGTTCTGCTAGTTCGAGTAGTGTTTTCTTGGAATCTGTCAATCATGAAGTTTAGAATGTGCAAGAGACATTGTGTCAATAAATGTCTAGAGGAGAATTTACCTTAGCCAAGTGAACCCTCAAGAAGTGACCTAGTCAATTTTCTTTTAAGGGCGGTAGCATCCTAATGGATCCTGAACCTTTCTTTATTTCTAGCCTTCCCAAATCTCGGACGAGATTTCTTTTAAGTGGTGATCGTCACATCCCAACATTTTCCTAATTTTGGAATGTGAAATAAATAAATAAGTTTGATTGATTGTTTGACTTTGTTGAAAATTCTCATAGAGAAGAAACTTTTTGAATAGAAAATCCTCTCAACCTGTAATTCAAAATCTTATATTCTTTTGTTATGACCTAAGTAGCCATATAGGCAAAAGGGCATGGATTGATTATGGATTGTAGAATTGGTGTGCAAGATTTCAAAATGATAATCATGAAGCATTCATAAGCATTTCATTACATCCATGCAAAGTTCTCACAAACTAAATCCAAATCCTGGTATCTAAATCCTATAGTTGATTCACCCAAATGTTCCTAAGGGTAATTAAATTGACTTATTAAAACCCACTGTTGCTAAGGCATAAATTATTGATAATTATAGCCTAAAGAGATCCAATTAATACTACAAAATTTTAGAAACAAAATTGAGCTCATTTGGGGCTAGTATGAAAAAGTTATGAAATAAATACAAACACATAAAGATATAAATAAAATAAAATATACAAGAATTTATAAATCCACTACTTCCAAACTAGTAAAAAGATTACAAATTTGATCCTATAATGACCTATTCGATTTTAGAAAATTTTAGAAACAAGAATCATGTCATTTGGAGTTCGTATGCAAAAGATATAAGGGAAACAAGTAAATAGAAAAAGAAAAAAGAAAAATAAAACCTAATGGGCCGGCCCACCCGGATCGAACCAGCGCACACGGGAAGGATGGACGATTGGTTGCTTTAAAAAGCGTACAAAATCTGTTTTGTTAAACCTATCTCTATTCAAACTGCTATAACTTTTTATCTACAACTCCGAATCGACTTCCGTTTGTTTCTACTTGTTCCCTACTCCAATACCTATCTCCCCACCGTCCTAAACATACATATAAACTCGTGGAGCCATAGCTGTACGAGTTTCTCTCCTCGAAATCCCGAATCTACATATGCCCGAAACTTAATTCTCTTTTTAACCCATCTAGACTTTGTTGTTTGCCTTCGGCCAAAAAACGAAAGTTGTAGAACGCGTCGAAATCTTTCAATCTCGACAAATCTCACCTATTTTCATCCACCACAGCCGGAGAATTTCGTCTCGCAATATTTCAGATCTTACGGTGTAAATCCAAGATGTACTCGCGCTCGTTTCTTCAAATCCAAATTCCTTTGGTGAGAAGGTAGGAATAATGATTCCCCAAAACTTTCGTGTTCTAAGTTTTTCAATTTGACCTACGGATTTGTCTCTCTAACACAGATCTGTTTCTTGTCTATTCTGAGCCAAAATCGGGTCAATCTCTTCTTCTAGCCACCGGATCCTATCCAGATGGTCGAGATCCAATCAAACCGGTGTGTGACATGTCGTCATCCTGATCAGCTTCCTCATCAACGTCACGTCAACATCAGGTCCCAGTCAGCATGCAAAGTCAACCTGTCCAGTCAGCGGAATATTCTCTGAAATATTCCGTTCGAATTTAAAATTACATATTATAGGTCTAACTTGTAAAATTCATTAGAAATTCATACCACGTCCAAAAATTGCGTATAATATATCAAATTGAAGATAATTTCACGTAGAATCATATTATCAGAATAGATACAACTTTTACTATACGTGGTTGCTGCAGTAATTTAATTAATTTTAATGGTGTTTTAGGTTAATAAAATCATAAGAAATTATCTATAACTCCACAAAATATGAACAATATATCAAATTGAAGCTACTATAATGTACATTAATAATATCTGGTTGGATCTAGCCTTTGCCGACTATTTAACCCGTAGAAATTTAATTATTTTTAATGGCTTTATAAATCATTAAATTCATAGTAAATTAATTGCTTGTCACAAAAATATAAATGATATACCGATGGAAAGCTGGCTCCATGTAGATCATCAATATGCAATTAGTTCTGCCTTTTACTGTAAGGTTTTGCCATGAATATTTATACGGTTTAATTGCTTATTTAGAGTAATAAATTCATAAGAAAATAAATACTATTCAGAAAATTACAAATAATATGTCCCTGAAATCACAATGTCGTGGAGATTACAGATAATTTTAGTTTGATTTTTAGGCAAAAGAAACTATATTAATCATTTAAAACCATTAAACACTATTTAAATCATACAAAAAGATCTATAACTCCGATTAGGGTAAATCCAAGTGCTAAGGTTTTGTATTGACAATATCTATACAGAGAAATTGCATGACAAATTATTTGGTACTATTAAAACAGAAATTCATACAGAAATATTTAAACCCATTGAAATAGTGTTTTAACCATAAGAAAATATCTATAACTCCTTTTTAGGTGATTCAAATTGCCACTGTCTCTAAATTGCATTACCTCTATCCAGTAGCAACTAGTTCACAATTTAATACGACATAAACATATTTAGTTCAATTAAAGCGGTATACACCATATTAAATCGATACAACTTTAGTAATAAAAGCTTTAGTGCATTAAATGACTTATCTAATGGAAAAAAAGAGAATGCTTTATCTAATGACTTTCCACATGCATCATGTAATCTAACTATGTTCAGAACTAAAGTAACAACCATTGTGACTCATTAAATCGTCATGCATGCATCTGTTCATCATTGTTTTCTTGTAATGTTGCACTGTTGTATGTTTGCAATGTTTTGAATGGTGTTTGTTGTGTTTGCTTCAAACGTTAGATTGCGAGGAGTGCAACTACTGTGATTCCAACTACTAAGATTGCAAGTATTGTGGTTATGACGAGTGCAACCAATATATCTATGAGAATTGTGAGGATTATCTAATCGACTACATCTACAACAAAGGCAAGTGGTGCTATCTTGGTCATAAATATCCTATTGTTTTCCTATGCATTATATATGTTTTTATAGAATTGCATATGTAGGAATTGAAGTGTATATGCTATGCTATGTCCCATATTATTCCCTAGCATTCCTTGTTTATGAGCCACCGTTGGTAGATGTGCTTAGCCATGCCATGATGAACGAGGGCTGGGTTACATCACTGAAGTTTTTTCTAAATGTGTTGGTTTGCGAAAAATAAAACAACTTAATCAATGAATCTCCTGGGTGTGATGGGATTGATAATTTTTGGTGGTATCATTGCGGAAAGGCACCCAGGACACTGAGAAATGATTGTTTTCTTTGTTTGGAAGCTTTCGTGTGCAACCATGTGCCAATAATGAAATGGGCGGGATGAACTCAGTAGGTTGTGATAACTCGAACCCGCGTATCCAGAGATGTAGATAGTGTAGGTTGGACCGGTGCGCGTCGGGATTGGGGAGCTACTTCCCGAACGGTTCCTTCTTGGACTTCTCCCTATCATCACCCAATATGAGAGTGGTGGTGCGAGATGGGCTGGCCAAGTCACATGGGTAAAGTGTACTAACCCCTGCAGGGTGTGTAAACTAAGTTCTTAGCCGTGTCCCCAGTTATGGACAATTTGAGCGACCTGATACTGATGCTATGATATTTCTCACTCATCCTTATTTCTTAATTACTTAAAACTTGTTGGGTGAACATAATTGGGTATGAGCACCTGGGAGTGAACCAGAGTGTCCTATTTATCGTATTGGAAAACTACTTTGTTACAAATGTTAGGATAAAACTATTGCTTTATGCAAATGAGCCTGAACTCCACTTGGCCAAATAAGCATGTAGTTGATAGATCTATTGTTAACCACTTTAGCCTACTTGCCATACATTCAATGTATTGACCATTCGTGGCTGCAACGTTTCATGTTGCAGGTTATATCGTATCTGAGTGATCGCTCATAGGTCGTGAGACTCCACTCAACAATTGTTCGCCTGTGGCACATTTGAAGGATGGAGATCTACCTTGTATTCGTTTTCCGCGATGTACTTGAATAAATAATGTAAATTCTGGATCATATTCGTTGTATTTATGATGCACAATTATATTTGGTATCATTTTGTACTGTGTGTGCCAGTGAACCGATCCAGGGATTGGCACTATACACATGAACTCAGCCTTATCAGGCGAGGGTGTTACATGAAACCAAGTCTTGTGGGGAAAGTGCACCACCTCTGTAGAGTGTAAAATCTAAGTACTTAGCCATGTCCCTGGTAAAGGACAATTTGAGCATCAATACATGGAAGCTATCAAGAATCTCCTCATCCCAATTTCTAAGTTAAAATCTTGTGGTTGAACAAGGGTTGAAGGATCACCAATTTCTATTGGGAGATGCCTTGGGAAAGATTTTGTCAAGCAAAAACTTAGTGTTTTCAAATGATAAGGAAAAATCTATTTTGAGCAAAGCAAGCCTAAGCTCCACTTAGCCAAATGCATATAGATGATAGACTCTATTATACTACCATAGTATCACCTGCCAATACAACTCAAATGTATTGACCCTTGTGGCTGTAACTTATTATGTTGCAGGTTTGTATGATGTTAGTGAGATGTGTTGATTAGGATTACAAGTCTACAACCAACATGTTTGCCTGTGGCACTTTGAAGATGAAGGACCCCCATGCTATTGTTATATTCTGCAACATTGTAATGAGATAGCCAAATGATCTATGTAAGATGTAATAAAATTATTTTATTCCTGGTTATAAAGTTGTATTATGACCTTTGTTTCTTGATATTACATCTTAAGTGTGGATGCTAGCTTTTGATCCAGGGACTAGCATTGTAAACACATGGATCTCTACCTTATTAAAGGTTGGGAACCTTACACGGACTGCCAAGGACCAGGTTTGGATATGACTCTATATGGGTTTTTGTGGATCGCCTAACTAAAGTGGCTCATTTCATGCCCGTAAAGACTACTTATACAAGTGCTAAATTGTCTAAGATCTATATGAACACGATTGTATGTCTGCATGGAGTACCTAAGAGTATTGTGTCTGATAGAGGAACTCAGTTCACTTTGCATTTTTGGCGACAATTGCATGAATCATTGGGAACGAGGTTAGAATTCAACACAGCTTTTTCACCCTCAGACTGATGGACAGACAGAAAGTACCAATCATATTTTAGAAGATATGTTGAGATCTTGTGAATTAGACTATGGTGCTAGTTGGGATGAAAGTCTACCTTACGCAGAATTATCTTACAATAATAGCTATCGAGCAAGCATAGAGATGGCTCCGTTTGAATTCCTTTATGGAAGGAAGTGCACCACGCCATTACTATGGAATGGGGTAGGAGAAAGAAATTTATTCGGACCAGAACTGATCAGGGAAGCTAAAGAGAAAGTCGGTTTCGTAAAGGACAGATTGAAGATAGCCCAGTCCCGACAAAGGAGCTACACAGATCCAAAGCATGGAGAAGTCACCTATGAGGTAGGTGATAGATCTTATCTTAGAGTCTCACCACTTCGTGGTATGAAGAGATTTGGAGTCAAAGGAAAGTTGGCACCAAGATTTGTTGGACCATTTAAAATTTTGAGCCACAAAGGAGAAGTGTCTTATGAGATTGAATTGCCTGAATCACTGTCAGCAGTTCACAATGTGTTCCATGTGAGTCAGTTGAAGAAGTGTTATCCGGAGATGGAAGAAATTTCATTGAAGGACACTATACCTTTGGAAGAGGTTCGGCTGGAGAGTGATCTTACTTATGAGGAGAAACCTATCAAGATTCTTGAGACTGCATAAAGAGTTACTCGTACTAAGACTATCAAATTCTGCAAAGTACAGTGGAATCATCATACCAAGGAAGAAGCAACTTGGGAAAGAGAAGATGACCTTCAGAAAGATCACCCTCACCTATTTGCTAGCCAATCTGAATCTCGAGAGATAGATTCATCTTAAGGGGGTTAGATTTACCAAATTTCATCAAATGCAAAATCATGTATTGCATTCATATCATCATAGCATATTTACCTTGCATAAAAAATTTCAAATCAAAACCCTAAATAAAACCACATTTAAACCCCTCTTTATATTTTATATATGGGGCATGGTTTTATTTTTATTTCAAAGACCAAAGTGGTTTTGAGTGAATAGATGTGTTTGACATAATTTTGAATACTAGGATCACCATACATATATTTGATAAAGGTTTGAATTCAAACATATTTGAATTGGCCATTCAAATTCATTTCAGAAAATCAAAAACAGAAAAGAAAAAGGGCAAAGGAAAAAAACTGGTTCCACCTAACTAGCCCAGCCCCACTTGTGGCCCATCTAGCACACCCGAGTTTCCCCTCCCCCTCTCTCTTTCTCACCCGCGCAAGCCACACCCCATTCACTGGCAGGAAGGCCCCACGCCACGTCGACTCCATCGTCTTCAGTCCCGCGCCGCTGACCACGCCGCGGCCTGCCGTTTCTGCCCCGATTGAATTTGCTTAATCGCGCTTTATTCACAACGTGATTGCTCAAGCCAACGGCCGCTATTTAACCCCCACCTCGATGTAGCCATTTCCCCTCAAACCCCATCGCCTGAGCGCCCCTAGGGTGCCAGTAATCGAGCTCACACCGCCGCGGCACCGCACGTCTCCGGCGACCAATCCCGGTGAGCCTCGACTCCCCTTGGCCTTGATTTCACCCTATCTTACTCGCCATCTTCGTGCGCACCTACTGACGCTTTCCATTTGCCTGCTCGTGGCCCAGGAGCTCGCCCCGTCTTCGACTGCACGCACCCGACGGTGAACTCGTCTCCGGCGAGCTTTTTTCGGTGAGTTTCGTCCACCCCTCTCCCTCTGGTTGACGCTATCGTGATTTCCATCCTCGCGTGCATCTAATGATACCTTTTGTTTGTCTTATTTTTTCCTTGTAGCGCCGACGTCGTCGACCATCGTATGCACCCGGCTCTCTGTGGAACTCCGGCGAGGAATAGCCACCGTGCCTGTGCGCCCCTATCCCAGACCGCTACACATTGAGCTTCACCATGATTCTACGCTTTGGTAACCTAGAACGTCACCGGAAGAACATCAGAACATCGTTGGCAGAGCCGTCGCCGCCGTAGTGGCCATCTACACCGCCCAGCTTTGGTCGTTTGATCCAGAGCCGCTAGATCTAGATCCTACGCCTAGATTAGATCACTTAAGCGAAGCGGTACCGAGCGATCCTAGACGCGTGATATAACTTAGATCTACGGCCCACGAGCGTGATCCGCATGAAGCGGTACAGGCCAATCATATGGCGCCGCGTGTCTGGATTTTTATTTTAAAAATCCAGATTTGAATCTATTAGGTGAATTAACTTGTAAAATTCATAACTTTTGATCTGTTTGTCCAAAAAATGCAAATAATATATCAATGGGTTCAAAAACTTAAGCCCTACACATATATGGCCTTGAATTAGTCATTTTCTTCTGAAAATTTAGGTTTATTTACAGAAACATTTGTAGGCCTATTTTGCATATAAAAATTATTTGGAAAATTATTTTAGGTAAAATCGAGTTTGTTTAGATTTTAGAAAGTTTACTTTGTGTTTAGTACTGTTTGGTTTGACTTGTTTAGTGTATTACATTTTCATTCATTCATAAGTATTTTTGTTTGAATATTGACTGTAAATTTGGTGTTATGATTTTATGTGTAGATTGTGGTGATTGTGATTGTGAGGACTGTTGCTACTCTCCTAGCTACCAAGGAAGGTTATGCTTCATATTTTGTCCTACTATTTTATCTATGCACTAGTGATATTTTGAGTAGGAAATTGCATTGGAATTTTTCTAAGTATACTATGCTATGCCTTGGGAAATCCTAGTAGATGTTGTCCTAGTAGATTTTCCTTAAGTTAGGAAACTTGTTATACTAGTATGCTTAGCCTAGATAGTAGAATACAAGGGTGGATTATTCATGCTATGAAATATTGCTAAGTCTATGACTTGTATTTTTCATTATTAAAACAACTATGTAAATTAATCGCCTCGGTGGAATGGTATGGTTGGTTTATGTTGAGTGGTTACACAAGGCTCATGTCTATGGTTACCTTGTGTATCACACTTGTGGATTGCCACCCAGGAACAAAGAGATTTGAGATGTTTAGTGTTGAGAAGCTTCTAGTGCAACCACATGGCATATGGGTTCTTCCTTGACCAACTAGGTTGCAAGAACTTTGCCAGATGGACAGTTGGTGGTAGGATTGATAGGATGGAACGCGTCCATGGTGGCCTAAGGGAATGCTTATCAAAAGTCTCGTCTCGATGCATGTCGAGTCTTGTGGGGAAATTGCACCACCTCTCGAGAGGGTAAAACCTAAGTACTTAGCCGTGTCCCCGGCAAGACAATTTGAGCATCAAAGACATTGAAGAAATCAAGGAATCTCCTCATCCCAATTTCTCTAAGTTAAAACTTGTGGTTGAACAAGGGTAAAGGTTCACCAATGTCTATTGGTGGTTCCTTGGGGGGTTTTGCCAAACAAAAACTTAGTGTTTTCAACTAATAAGAAAAACTTTATTTTGAGAAAAGCCATCCTGAACTACACTTAGCCAAATTCATATAGTTATTGGATATTTTTATATTACAATGGTATCACTTGCCAATACAATTCCAAATGTATTGACCCTCTTTGGCTGCAACTTATGATGTTGCAAGTTACTCTGATGGAGATTAGGGTTATGAGTCTACACTCAACATGTTTGCATGTGGCACATGAAGATGAAGACTTCTATTTATTTATTTTATTTTTTGAACTCTATGTATTAGCCTTGGGATAATGAGTTATAAAGACTATGTTATCTCTGGAATGACGATGTAACAATGAACTTTGTATCTGTGTACTTCATCTTAAATTATGGATGCTAGCAATTCGATCCAGGGAGTAGCTTTGCTATCACAGGGGCCTTTACCTTAAATGATGGGGTCTTACAAGCATGCTGACATATAGTAGGAGAAATCCCTTTTAAATCATCAAGAGTATAACCCATAGCTCCTCGGTGTTTCTTCAATTCTTCCAATAATCTTTCCTCTTGCTTTCGTGAAAGTTTAGCACTAATAATAACAGGATATATTTTCTTATCATCAATGTAGGCATATTTAAGATCATCAGGTAGAGGTTTTAGATCGAAAAACGGATCCTTTTTAGGTGGTAATGTGGTACCCAAATATTCCACAAGTAGATTATGCTTAAGCATCTTAGGTTGATGAAGAAGAATCTCAGCAATCTCATTTCTTTCTTCCATGAAGATCTCACTTTCGTGATCTTCCACATATTGCTGCAAAGTATTGTTAGGAGGAAGATCAATAGAAGCGAGTTGTTCAACTCTAAAATCCTCATTAGGCAATTCATTTTCATAAGGAACTTTAGCAAATTTGGAAAAATTAAACTCATAAGATTCTCCATCAAATTTAGTTAAAATTTTCTCCTTCTTACAATCTATAATAGCTCCACAACTATTCAAGAAAGGTCAACCAAAAATTATATGACAAGTTTTACTAGCAGCTAAACCAAGTACTAGAAAATTAGTAGGATATTTAGTCTTACCAAAAAGAACATTCACATCTCTTACAATACCAATTGGAGAGATGGTCTCTCTATTAGCAAGCTGAATAACCACATCAATTTCTTCAAGTTCACAAGGACCAATTTCATGCATAATTTCTTTGTAAAGCTCATAAGGAATAGCGCTTGAGCTTGCACCAATATCACAGAAACCATAATAGCAATGATCACCTATTTTGATAGAAAGCACAGGACACTAGATTTCCTAGTTCTACTAGGATGTGAAACAATATTAGAAGCATCTTCACAAAAGATAATGTGCCCATCTTCTACATTTTTAGTGACAAGGTCTTTCACAATTGCTACCGCAGGTTCAACATTTATTTGTTCATCAGGTTCTACAGCTTTCTTTGTACTTTTGCCAACCACACTAGTTATCATAGAATGTTCCTTTACTTTAGCAGGGAAAGGTATTTTATCAATATAAGGTTCAGGAAAAATATGATCAACAGTACAAACTTCAATATTTCTAACAGGAACACAATTAATAATATATTTTTATGGTGCATGATACTTGTTTCATTCCTTTTTTGGAATTTCAATATAAGAGTCAAAAGCCTTAAAACAATTTGCAAGACTTTGAGAATCGAGACCATAAATAGCACAAATATTATGAAAGTCATCAATTCCCATAAAATATTCAATGCATTCATAATCATAATTTATACCTGACTTTCTTCCTTTGTCATTCTACCATGCTTCAGTATTTTCTTGAATATAATCAAGAAGATCCCATTTAGCTTCTTCTTTCGTACGTGTAAATGATCCAACACAAGAAGCATCCAATACATCCTTATCATGAAGAGGGAGCCTTGCATAGAAGTTATTAATAATAATATTATTGGGGAGCTCATGAATGGGACATTTGAGCATTAGTAACTTCAATCTCCCCTAAGCTTGGGCAATACTCTCTCCATCATGAGGCTAAAAGTTATATATTTGATTCTGATCTTTATGAATCTCACTAGGAGGATAGAATTTAGAATAAAAGAGAGGTACAATTTCCTCCCATTCAATAGATCGGCCATTCTTTAGCAACTTATACCATTCCTCATCTCTACCTTTCAATGATAAAGAGAAGAGATTTTTCTTAACTTGATCCATTGTAATACTTGCACACTTGAACAACTCCCATAATTCATGTATAAAGAGCAAATGATCACCAAGATGAACAGTTTCATCTCCAAAATAGCAGTTATCCATAAAACGATCAACAATTTTAATAGGTATTTTAAAAGGATCCAATTCAGCAGGCGGGGGTTCATCTACTACATTATCATGGATAGTAGTTTTCCCAAATAGGAACCAAGTGTGTTATCCAATGAAATAAAATAATAGACAGAAATAAAAACAATACTCACATTAGAGTTTCCTTTACCAATTTTCGCTCTTCAATAGCGCTACACTCCCCAAAAATAGTCTTGATGACCCACAAGTATAGGGCGTGTATCGTAGTACTTTCGATAAATAAAAGTGTCGAACCAAAGAGGAGCAAAAGGTGTTAATGAGAGGTTTGGATCAAGGATTCACTGTAAATACTAGCAAACGGATTTTTAGGAGTTTTTGATAATGCAGATAAATAAAGTACAAGTAAATAAAAGACAATAATAATAATTGCAGCAAGTGGCCGAATCCTTTCTTCAGCAAAGGAGAAGCCGGCTGTATTACTTAAGATGACCAAATGATCTCGAGATCACATGGAAATATTGTCAACTGCCTTCGCTTCATATAGTCGATTAATCTTCATTAGTTGGATAAGTGTTATGTGGGTGAACCTATTCTAATGTACTACCCCATACTTGGACTAGTACATACTTGTTATTATACCCCTTGCAAGCATCCACAACTACAAGAAATTAATTAAGATAAAAACCTAACCATAGCATTAAACTCTGGGATCCTACACTCCCTTATGCAATTGTTTCCTATCAGGGGTTTAGGTTTCTGTCACTCTGGCAACCCCACAATTAGTAACCAAATACACAATGCATTCTCCTAGGCCCATAAAGGTGAAGTATCATGTAGTCGATGTTCACATGGCACCACTAGAAGAATAGCACCACAACTTAAATATCAAACCATTAAATATTACTCAACATAATTCCACTACTAACAACATGACTTCTCCCATGTCCTCAAGAACTAAACGAACCACTCATGAGACATCATATGGATCAAGATCAGAGATGCAATAATGAAAAGTAACAATTTGAACATGAACAATAATCCAATGGTTCCACTCAATAGCATCAACTACAACAATTAGTCAACACTGGGAAAGTTTCCCCTATGAACTATGCAAGATTCAACCCAATTGTTACAGCGGTATGGCGTGGTGGTGATGGTGCTGGTGGTGATGATGAGGAGGATGATGATGATGATGATCCTAATGAAGCCTAGCTTGACGACAGTGTCGATGGCGATGATCTCCCCTCTCCATGAAGGAATTTCCCTGGCAGATTTCTGCCTGCCAGAGAGCTCTTTCTCTCTCTATAGTTTCTGCCCCCGCAGAGGCGGCGGAATATTTCTATGATGGATCCCCGAGTCTTAGGTTTTCGGGGCGTAGATATACGCGAGAGGGCAGCGCCAGAGGTGGACCAGGGTGGCGACACCACCTGGCCACCTGGCCCAGGGGGACCCATGCCTAGGGGTGGTGTGGGCCCTTGTGTCCATCTTCCCTCCATCTTCTGGCTTTCTTCAACTTCTGGAAAAAATAGGATTTTCCGTATATTTTCTGGGATTTTCTGATGTTCCTAAATATTGCGTCTAGACAGCGCTTTTTCCATCAGAATCCTGACTCCGACAGTTAATTCTCCAAGAATCAGCAAACATGCAAAATAGATGAAATAACATAAGTATCATCTCTAAATATGAAATATATCAATGAATAACAGTAAATTATGATATAAAATAGTGATGCAAAATGGACGTATCAATAGTGAAGGAATATGTGGCGCATTTCATGTAATGCTTCATTGGGTTATTTTTGTGGCGCATGGTCGCGCATTTGCGCCACAGATGATCCATCAATCTATAGTTGTTTTCCTAGTACTGCGAGGGCGATCTCTGATTCGGGAGGAGGAGGACAGGGTCGAGCAGATTCGTCCTAGTGTCGGGTCTTGCCGCTGAAGGTATTGGCCTCCCAGCTCCATGCCATGGTCGTGACCACAGATCGATGCTCTGGTGAATAAGAAGGCCACGTCAAAAAGAACGGGGAATGGATGAGGGCGCCAACGCTGCAAGTCTACTGGTAGCCAAAATTGCAGCGACATAATGGCCAAAACTGATAGGGGGCCTAATTTGACAGGCGTTAGCGTGATTTTTTGTGTTCCAACGTTATGTTGAATTTGTGCCGAAAAATACCCTCTAGGCAATTGGCAACCCAACTATGGGTAGCTCGATCCAATACCAACAAACTCGGACACCGCTATGCCTTGGCGCTTCAACTTTCGGTACACATATTAAAAACCCTCGAGCTATTGGTGTGAATTAAATGTGCATAGTTTAGAAACAATAAAGTTCAAACTGATATAGTAAAAAAGAAAAATAAATTCGATTATGTTTGCTAAATGTTGTACTGCTATTTTTTATATAGGGATTTTATGTCTTCACATAATAGCAATGCTGGAACACATGAGGGTGGATAGACTCCCAAACAAGTACATCCTGAACATACACAACAAGGACGCACAAACAAAAGCTACATTCTATAGGTCTGATTACAAATACTTGCAACTGATGGGTGCTCTATGCTTTACAAGCATAATGAAGTCCTACAATTGGCTTTCAAACTAGTGAGGACTTCTGCAAAATCTGAAGAATAGATGGCACTAGCAAAACATGGTTTGAATGAGCTCATGAAGAGGGTGGACGTAATCAGATCATCAATTACATGTGATAAAACAAAGAAGGAGGAACTTAATATTGATCATTTCGAGCCTGATCTAGCAGATATGTACAGGGACTACATATACTAGAAGGAACAAGGTGAAAGACAACAATCATCGATGGTTATTCAACCTCCTCCAGCATCCAAGGAAAAAGGCAGTGGGACACAAAAGAAAGAAGATGAATAGGACACAGAAAATAAACACAGTGACCCAAAAGAGACCTTATCCTAAAAAGCATGTTCCCAAATATGCTACTAAGGCTAAAGTGCAGCCTGGCCATGAAGAAGATGATATTGGTGAAGATGGTATACCACTAGGCTACAGGAGAAGCATTATTTGCAGGAAGATGGTAGGGCACAACATGCATTCGTTTATAGAGTGGGATAATCCTGAAATTGATACTACAAAACTAAGAACTATCAGAAGAAAATTCTGGAAGATGTGCAAGAAAATGTTAGGGCACGTGTAATCCCTAGGATGCCATGCTCTAAACACAAGCCGATATAACCTAAAAGTGGAAAGAACGTACTTGTCAACACCCGGATTTTTAATCCTAGATGACTGTTATGCCATACATCGCAATCCCAGGATTACCATTTTTGCGAGACATAACAGATTGGTACCATAATTCATCATCCATTACAAACCATAATAAAGGTCTTACAAATAAAGGATCTCATGATCCAGTGTTAATACAATCCGCAGCGAAATAATATAATAACGGTAGCATGGGCGAAGCTCCATCTTTAGGGTCACAGGCAATGCTGACAATGGGAGATGATCCTAATTTCCGTAGACTTCCTGATGTCCATCATCCTAGTAGTCCTCCTCATAGTTTGGTCACGGGAATAGCCAGGGAAAAAGCCATGAGTACTCTTTAAGTACTCGCAAACTATCACTAATAGGTAAAGAGGTTTCAAGTAGTAATACTAAGCTCTAGGTTGTTTTGCAAAAAGACAAGTTTATCTCTAGCTGAGTTCAGAAGTAAAGAAAACTAGTTTTAAGGTTTTATAACACCAAGTGGGAACTTATCTTTCACTTTCACAACCCTGTTGTGGTCAAGTCAAAGTCATGATTCATGTCACAAGTCATTTTGAATACATCTGATGACGGAATAGTATGGCCACTCCAACTGTCCATAACCGCAGACGCGGCTATTCAAATAGTTTGACACTCTACAGGGGTGGTACACTTTCACCACAACATTTGATACATCCGTCGGGAACAATCCTAAATCACCATACTCAGTATGTGGATAACCAATCCTAACCTTTCAATTACACACCCTAGTATAGGCACCTACCCTATGAGTTTGGCCTCCCAACCATGACCATCTGTCATCTTGGGAACTGCACAGGTGGACAATCATCACGAGATAGCCTCAGCTCAAACCTCGTCCGCAAGGGAACCCATACTAAGATATATAAATTTCCAGTCAAGCCTTACCCAAATTCGGGTATTGTGGTTGTACGGTAACATTGGAATGGTATCGCATGCAAACACAACCATCAGTTTTTATAAAGGGCTAAGGCTCATGCCTCAACATTTTCATCATCAAACTTATCTGGTATTCATAACACATGTCAAAACATCTCATTAGAATGACTCATCATTCTAAGGTTTTCATAACCATTTTCACCAAGTATTCCATCTAAAGTGATCAAGTTTTATGCTTAGCACTAGCCACTAAATTGGGGGTAATCACTAATGAGGGGTTCTAATCAAGTGTGACTTATCCAGATCTAGATCGCATGCCTCAGTATGACATCTAGTTCTATCTATCTTAGGCCAAGTTTTATGCTCTTTATGCTACCTCTAATCTCTTTCCAAAATCTACAAGTCACTAAGTAAACATAAATAAAAATCTTTGATAAAAAAATCAAGCTTACAAGTAAAACTGGGATTTAGTATACTCAAGGTTGTCTAATCAAAGCATACCTAATGCATTACATAAGTTATCTAGCTTGCACAGTTTCCAGTGTTAGCTTGCTAAGATGGCTTGCCTTGAGCAGTGCAGTGGTTGAAGTTCTCCTCTGCTTCCTCTTCGTAGTAGTCTCCTTCCTCTTCGTATCCTTGGTCGATACTAGCGTCTATAAATAAATACGAAGTATACAATCACCAAACAATACTTAACTACTTCTATTTGGCACACAAGGGTTTACACTAGATGATCTAGCATCATCACATGAAATAAAGACTTAGTCTTATTTATTTTATTTTAGAAAAGTAATTTCCACTTATTGAAAACTACTTAAGATTTAATATTCTCCAATTAAAACATGGGATCATGTTGACATATGTCATCACCACATATTCTAATACTTGAGAATGTGATTTAAAGTGGTGTCACAATTTAATAACGTTTAACCTTATTATTTTAATTAATTAAAGTGACTAGAAATTCCTATGGGGCATTCTTTTAGTACTTGTCCATTATTACTGCAAGTAAACCTAGATATTTTTGTATATTCAGAAAGTTCTTGTCAAATGTGATTTTTGAGAGTTGGAATCAACTCAAAAGCATTTATAGTTGATTTTTGAAAAATGTTTGAATGCAGAAAAGTCTCTGTCTTGTTATTTTTACTATAGGTGATCTATAATTCCACATGTTTTGAATCCAACGGGCTTGGATTAAGAATTTCCATATCTTTCTAAAAAATTAGTTTCATGTAATTTGGTTCAGCGAAAATCTTTGAATTGATTTTTGAAGTTACTGTCTAAACTAGGTTTGAAACTAAATGGAAAAATCTAAATTCAAACGACTAGGTTGCGCGGTAGAGCTAGTTGGGCCGGCCCACTGCACACAGCACGCGCGGGGGCTAGTTTAAGTGGTGTCCCCACTCGTCAGTGAGACAGAGGGTGGCGAATGGGTATGGGGCGATTACGACCATAGGATTAGATGCAAGATCAACGGCTCACAGCCGTCGTCCTCATCGGAACAGGACACGACGGGGACTAACCCTAGCATGGCTAGTGGGGGTATGGGGAGGCTCACTGGGGCTCAGGAGAGGGTCGGCGACGGGGGCGAATGAGGTTGTCGACAACGATGGTTCTCCTTGTACTGGCGGCGTCTCCTGGGGTGTCCGCAATCAACGGCGCCCTTCTCCTCCAGCAGCGGCAGCCTCCGATGAAATTCCAGTGACCTAGTGCTCGCCTTGCTCTGGGGAAGAAGTGGGGTGGTTCTGAGAGAGAGGGGAGTGAGGTGGTGTGGATACATCGAGCTAGGGAGGCCTTCTTTTATAGGCGAGCGAGAGAGGCCGAGCGGCATGGGCAGATCTCGTCAGGGTCGGCGTTACAGTGAGCTACTGGCATGTCGTGGGGGCTAGGACGATGCGCGCTCTCCTGGCGATGCTCAATGACTTGATGGCGCGGCAAGGGGCGGTGTGGTTTAGTCGGCAACGTGTGATGCTCTACGCAGTACCGACAGCGAACTTTGCGGCGGGCGGTGGCTACGGGGCACGATCGAGGAAACGGGCATGTCTAGTGGTCTCCTGGGACGGTGGTGATCATGTAGACGGGCGGCGAGAGCTCGAGGTGGTCGGGTTGAGTGGGAACGGTGCATGCACTGCGGTGCGCGTCGGCATGGTCGACAGCGGCGCGGGCATGGCGTTTTCAGCGGTTCCTCTCTCTATCTTCGAGCTAGGGCTGGTCTAGAGGGGGTAGTGAGGCACGGGCGGCATGGTAGACAAGGTTGGCGAGGCTGGCTACACTTGTAGCTTGCTATCGATGGTGGAGGTGGCAAGTGTGCTCGGCCATGGTGGCCATTGATGGCATGGTCGTGTAAACAGTGGGCTAGAGTTGCATAGACGAGGTTGATGACCTACTTGGAGTGTGGTGAGATCTAGAGAGGGAACAAGTTTGGCAAGAACACTTCTCAAAATAGTGTTTGTTGTTTTATTTGATTTTTGCTCAGAAGGTGTTTGATGAAATGGACGCAAGAGATTTATATTTGAATTTTTGGATGAAATTTGGTGGGTGCACTACTCACATACTTGGTAGTCTCTGGTTGTTTGGATTTGTCAAGGTGAACTGGTTCGGTTGGGGTTTGAGAAATGGCGATCTTACCATATGAACTAGATTCAATTTTGAATTGTCCTTGGCACAGATTTGGAAAATGTTTCCGTGGGTTTGCAAGGTTGGCTTGGGTTCACTTTTACTTGGTCTAGCAAGGGGTGAAAAGAATTGGATTTGTTTCTGTTAGAAATCTTGGACTAGAAACACTCAAAGTGATCTAGTGAACAAGATTGGCAAAAATGACCATTTGCTTATATGGTTTGTTTTTGAATTTCTCTTCATTCGATTCTGCTTGTAAATGATTTAGATGACGTTGTTTTCATCTTTAAACCAATAATTTCCATTCATAACAATCAAACAAGTCCATACAAGCATTCATGCATTCATCACACACACATGCATTGATATTGATTTTAATTAACAAAAGTTTTTGTTAACCCTAAACTTGGGTGATTGGAATTTGATAACCTTGATTAATATTCTTGGGATGTTATAGTACTACTGTGGGGCCGCGTAGCCACACACAGCAGGACAAGGCTATTGGTAGGGCATGGTACCGACAAACTATCCCACCCACTTTCATGGTTATAGCTTCATGTGCGAGAATCATAGCCGGCAGGTCTGCGAGTCACATACACAAATGCGTATGTATGTCAGTGACATACAAGAGTACATCAAAGCCACGCCATCTAAAAGAAATAGAAATATTGCAATACCATACGACAATATCCAAATATCCTAGATAGAAATAATAGTTTAGGATACATCACTAGTACAAACTCGCTACTTAGATACATCAATTTCCCATAGGCCTCAGACAGTATCTCGTTCCGGCTCAAGCGCATAGCTTCTAACAGCACACCACCTAACCCGGGTTTTTTTGCAGCTCTAAGATACGTGACCTCAGACGGTGGAAAAGGGAAAATGCCTCTAACATGTATGAGTTGGATACATCCAATATTTCTAACCGCTTGCAAGAACTCCTCAACCTCAGACGGCCTGTACTAGGGACCATCTCCAATGGTGAGGCGACCTGAGTTAGATTCTAACAAATACCGTCTCTAGAACTAGTGTGCCTCGAAGTGGATTTTTAAAATGACCATCTCTAGTGTGTGTAAACCATTTTAAATAGTAGCATACTAATTCGAACTTGATCATAGATGACATGACACATAATCATGATTCAGCAGCCAGATAGACATATTAACTCAAGAACATATATGTAGCAACTCGATCGCGGTAAACATTAGCCAGATATTTATAATTGGGGAAATTCATACAAATTTAGCCATTACACATTATGGCAGTACATACAAAGTGCATTACATAAATTAATAATCTAGCATAATTACTACTCTCTAAGAAACCAGCATTGCATTTATAATGGGCCACCTCGTGGAAGTTGCTGAACCAGAATATGTACCTCTCCATTATCTTTTTTATCAAAGCAAAAAAGGACAATGCTATCCTGCTCTAGGTTAAATCTTCTCACAACCTTCTCCCATCCAGTCGTCAAGATTGCATTTGACCCAACTCCCCACTTCATCCTAACCATCTTTGGGGTTTTTCTCTTCATTTTCCAAACATGGAAATCAATAGGTTCATCAAGGAGATTTTTTAGGTATTTTCTTGTGAACTCAGCTCCAAATGTCTAGGCAAGTATAGAGAATTGAAGAATTAGCATGCTTGTGATTACTAGAAGTATTTAAATATCACATGGTAGCTTGTTGTTTATAACATTATCAAGAATATATCATCTTACCAGCTTGCACTTATTTTTCATGACAGATTAATAGGGCATCCTGTAGATGTAGTACTTGATTTCTGGTGGAAATTAGGGTTCACACCAGTCTAAGAGGAAGTCTACATAGACTTATTTTAGATACATGTCGTTTCCAAAAAGGCTCTGCTTATCAAAATCAGTGTCCACTTGTGTTGAGGCCCTAATGCAACAACAAATCAATGTCTACCATCTAAATGCATACAAAATAGATGACTGCAATTTTTATGTTCTTTTGATACCTCTAAACAAAATCCTATCGGTGGGCTCTTCATCTGATGACTGCAAATCAAAACCACCAAAGGTAAAGCGAAAACTATCGTTGCTAGATAGTGATATTGCATCGTCACTACAGGTTCCCATATGTTAAATAGATACATACAGAGAGCATCTTAATACAATCAAGATGCAAGAAGACTAATGAAGTGACGATTAAAATAGATACAGAGAGACCAATAAAGTGAAAATTAAATCTGTATTGCTAGAAGTGGAAATTGCAGATTTTGATATTTATACAAGGGGAAAAGAGTTGGGACAAATGCAGGCCATCGAGGGGAGGCTCTCCCAACTCCCCTGTCGGGTCTTTGCATCTCCGTTACCCTTATCCTTAAATTCGAAAAGAAAAATGGAAAAATTCCTCAATCGAAGCTGCTGATTTAGGGTTTTGGGGTTTGGTTTTCATGCATACCTACATGGACGACGAAGGGGGTCCTCAAAGGAGAGGGAGAGCGTCCGCACTGCAGGGGACCGGAGGTGGCGGTGGTGGAGATCCAGGGGACCGGCGGCGGTGGACAATGGTCTAGGCAAGTGGGGAGGAATAAAAGTGGCACAGATCTAAAATGTCTGTCCAAATATTTTTAGATATTTTATGCCAAGTACTAGCCTCAGACGCCTACAAGTGGAAAACGTCTCTAAGAACATTCCTTCTCCGAATATTTCATAATTTTCCGCCAAGAACTTCCCTGGCTAAGACAACTAGTAATTTGAAAAAAGATAATATTGAGTTTTAGAGCAAAGTATATATTGTGTATATATTAGAGCAAAGTATATATTAGAGAAAAGTATATATTGTGTATATTGTGTATATATGTATATAAATTGGGAGCAAAGTATATATTATATATAAAACATTCTAGATTAATTAGCAATTTAATTATATTGATGTGCACCAACGCATTCGCCGACATATATCGGACCAACAATATCTATGTGTTGTCATCTCATAGTTGCCACGACATGAATAGTGCCGGCCTACAATGGGCCGCGACATTAAACCCTTGTTGCCACAAAAGCACTAAGTCGACAGATGACGTCGTGCCGAGCCAAAAAAAGTCGTCGAAATAGATTTCCGACGCGGTTATCCCTCATGGTGTTTTTTATGCCTCACGAGCGTGACGATTAAGCGTATGCCTCAGCGTCTATAAGCACCAGGGTCCGACACGTCCGTGTTATATTAATAGCGACACAGCGGTAAACCACACTTGCAAATCCTGTCCATTTGACTCCGTTCAATCCAGGTCATAGATATCCTCGGTTATATATTGTTGTAGGGTTTGGCCCTAGCGCCCGACCGTGCGATGATGTACCCTCTCATATAAATCCGGGGTTTCTCTGAATTAGGGTTTGGAATGACCAAGCATGTATTAGGGTTACATTTCAATACTTTAACCTGTCATATCATCATCCTTGCTCGAGCATTTCAATAGATGTATTACTGATATTTGTGTGCTAATATTATTGTTTCAGAAACTATGGATCCATTCAGTAGAAACCTTGAAGAGGAAGAAATAATGGAGAACATGATCCAAGAGGACACCTCACAATATCTGAACTTGGAGGGACATGATGACAGCTCAAGTAGTCATGGAGAAGACGACGACTCCGGTGAACACACTTTAGTGATTACAAAGTCCGTCGAGGTATATGCATGGATTAAGCCTCTACTGACTTGCACCGATTGATTTGTATATATGTGTACATGTATTAATTAACGCTTCTTTCTTCTTTTAGCCCTCCGGATCGACCAGCCAGCAACAATCTTCTTCTACGAAAAAGAGCAAGCAAGGCGCGAGCCATCGGTTGAAAGATCGTGCAAAGTTCATGATAGAAGCAGTCCGTGTTGATGGCAGGCCGATGGAGCCCAAAAAGGCCGCAGACAAATTTATACGTCAGGCTGGAGTTCTTGTTACGATCCAAATCCCAATCATAATTGAATATTGGAATAAGCCAAAGAAGGGCGATGGTACCGTTGTCGATGAAAGATCCAAAGAAACGCTTTGGAATTCTCTATTGGTAAATTTCACCCTTCCGCCAGAGGAGGATGAGAATAAACCGGTTATAAAGGAAAAGGTCAAAGAGTGGACTCTAAAGAAGATGGCTGACGCTTTCCGCAACTGGAAGACAAAATTGAACAAATTTATCAAAGCTCGCGAGACTCCAGATTTCGAAGACGCATATTATGCGAAGATAAGACCTCACTGGCCCGAATTTGTGGCATCAAGGAAGGTTCTATAGCTACAAAGGGGTCAGAAACCAATACGCTAAATGCCCAGAAGAAGGAATATCACCAGAGGACAGGGTCAGGTGGCTACATATCTTAGAGGCCTAAGTGGGAGGAAGCTGAGAAGGCCCTGCGCGATAGAGGGATCACACCACATACACATGGGTGGGACCTACGTGCAAAGACTTGGTTCTACGGAATCGATGCAAGGTTGGACTCAGAAACGGGATTGTGTATCTTCCCAACCCTCCTTGCCAAACCCGTCACTGAACTCATCATGGCATACGAGAAAACAGCCGCCAGGACCTTCCATCCCAACAGAGAGAATGACCAGCTCACACGCGCCATCGATAAAAAAGAACACCCTGGACTTGCACGAGGCACAGGGGGTATGACGTGGAAGGATGGGTTTGCCGAGTGGGGCGATTCTTACAGATGGCGCGGCAGAAAAGAAAAAGAGCGTACAGAGAGGATGACACAGATACAACATGCACTTGTGGCGCTGCAGGCGCAAGTGAATGCACAAAAGAGCCAGCAAGCTACCGGCCCATCTCAGCGGCACGAAGAGCCTGCATTGGAAGCTGCCGGCGGCCCAGACTCTGCACGGAAAAGCAGCATGGCTTCCACGGAGAACGTGCATCCCACACTTGAAATGGTGGGTCCTCGATACCCCGTGGATGAGATCACGGAGAGCGAACACGCTGAGCTGCATGTGAGATTAATGGGATTATCCATTAAGGTGGCGGTCGGCTATGCCTTACCTCCTGTAGCTGGTGGAATTACCATTGTCGACTGATTCCAGATGGATATGCTATTGTCGGGGTGGATGAGGTTGTGAAGGAATATGAGGAAGCACAACTCGACCATGCTACAGGTGAAGGGGAAACTCAACTCAAATTTGCAGTGAAAACAACCATTCTTTGGAAGAAGGAATACATCATGCTTCCAAATTGGAGGCCATTGGCACCCCTGTTGTCTCCGCAACGTCAGCAGTCTGAGCCGCCTCAGCCGTCTCCAAGTCATCAGAATACTCCCCTGTCGTCTCCGACGCTTCAGCCATCTCCTGCGCGGCAGCCATCTCTAGCGCGCTAGCCATCTCCGACGTGTCAGCCATCTCCTACGCGTCAGCCATCTCCGGTGCTTCAGCCATCTCCTCAGTGTAAGCGGAAGAGCATTGCCATGAAGAGCATCACTAGCACTGCCACGAAGAAATCCGTAGGAAACCGTACGCCAAATATTTCAAGAAACTATGTCCCGTAGCCTTCCGCCAAGCCATTGCCGGTTTTACCGTGGAATCACAGCGACGAGGAGACCAATAGGATCTCGGAAGAAGAGGTCAAGAAATTCTTTGCACCTAGACGGGCCGAGCCAAAGGAGAAACTAGATCCGGCGGGGGTGGAGAAGTTTTACAATAATTTTTTGAAACCTGAAACCCCACTTGTGTCGGACTACGACTGCCAGATTATGAAGGGGGATGAAAGGTGGAGGGAGTCTGAAAGAAGCAGTCGTGCAGCACCCCAGAAAACAGTTCCCATGCTCAGAGAGCAGGAAAACCAATCATGTGACCCGCTCCAAGTGTTCGACACACGGAACGCTCCTCCTGTAAATGATTACAAGGCAGAGCTACAAAGAAAGGCCAATGAGATGGGGATGACTTACATTGCATATTTGAACATCATGGGAGACAACTTGCCCAAAGGCGATGCCAACCCCATACAACCATGGAAGTATGGGAAGAATCTCGTCAAGAATGAGGAGCTCAAGAATCTACCAACAAAGATGCGAAGATTGCATAAGTGGTAGCTTGATTTCTGCAAGACGAGAAAGGAAGAATGGATCACGACGCATATAAGAGATCAGATTTTCTTGTGCGGAGACGACGAGATCACCTTCAACATTCAAGACTTGCATTTTCTATTCAATCATAAGGAACTCGACAAAGATGCCATCAGCCTTTATTGTGTGTAAGTACTATTTCTGTAATTTCTATCTCATCTCATTCAATTCATTAATTTCATGTATATATATGATAACCATATATGTATATATACTATTATGCGGGAAAAGGTTATGGAATGCATGAAAGGAGGCCCTTTTGACATTGGGTTTGTTGACCCATATAGAGTTCATGAACAAGTGGTAAAACTCAAACCCAGGCAAACAGAAGATTTCTTGCTAACGTCTTTACTGAGAAAACAAACCAAAAGGGAAATACTATTGCCTTACAACTTCTCATGAGTGTTACCCTCTCTTGTACACATTCTGTTTTGGCTTACTCGATGTTAAGTGTAACTGATGATGAGTTATGTGTGCGTAGGTTCCACTTTATTCTGCTAGTCATTCAACCTGACTCAGGAAAAGTCCTTGTCATGGACTCGTTACGAAAAGACCAAGAGCTATGGGCATACTTTAAAGAGATGCTCCAGAGGTAATTTCAATCATATTATCGCACTAGATCGGCAACTTTCGTGACAACAAGTAATTAATTACTCCTTTATCCATTTTCTTTGCCGGACAGGGTTTGGAAAAGGTTCACGGGCAGGGCCGTGGGTGAATGGTCAGAAGAACTAAAATTGTAGACCAAAATGTAAGTAATACTAGCTAGCTAGGTCTGTGTATCTCTTTGATTTTGCTTCCAATTCCATTATATCATGCTTTATTGATTATTATTTTGATTGAACTCTCTATTCTTGTAAAGTGCACGCATCAGGGACCCAACAATAGTGGATACTATGTTTGCAAGTTCATTCACAACACGATATGTGCGACGGGCCAAGCCGCACTAGAACAACTTAGAGTAAGTAAACAAAGTACACAACATTATTATATTACCATCAATTGTGTTGAGTTTTATTCTTATATATATATTGACCCCATTCTTCATATATACTTAGATCGAACGAATGCGGGACCAACTCCTACCATTTGACCGCATACGAGCCATTCAAGAGGAATTGGCAGGGTTCCTACTTCATGAGGTCGTCACGCCTGGCGGAGAACTCTTTAGATATCCACCAAAATGAACGTTGTATATATGCTTGAACGTGTTTATCTTGTACTTGATGCTTCAATGTTTACGGAGAATACCACACAATGACGATGTTTGTGTATAATAATAGTTGCTTAATTATTCATGTACTCGTATGTACCGACGATGATGTATGTGTATACCTCTCACGATCGATTCCCCCTCCCCCTCCCCGTCCCTGTCGCGCCACAGAAATACGCCTAGAACGGGGCGGCGGCAGAACTCTGCCGCGTCAGAGATTTATGCCGTTTTCCTGCCGCGGCAGAGATTTATGTCTTTTTCCTGCCGTGGCAGAGAACCTTTAACACCGGTTCGTGTTATGAACCGGTGTTAAAGGGGGGTGCTGAGCGCTGCAGCAGCCCCATGTGCACCACCCTTTAACAGCGGTTCGTATAAGAACCACTGTTAAAGGGGGGGCTCTAACACCGAACCCCCAACAGCGATTCTGGAACCGCTGTTAGAGGACTCTATGAACCGGTGTTAGAGGCCTCGTTTCCACCAGTGTACATAATGGATGTCATCATAGCATAGTCTTATTTCGGCTAACCCGGGTGGCTCAAAGAAGGTAGTATGGCTTATGGCCTGCTAGGCGACCCAGTTAGTAGGATCCAAAAAGGAGGCCCATTTTAGATAAAGGAAGGCTACGGTACTGACATAGACGAATTCGGAGCCTTAGAGTATAAGACACAAAGATTAGTATTAGTGTAGGTGATGGATCCAATATTTTCCATCTTGCACCGCATCTAAACATTGTTTTTAGTCAAGAAATTCTCAATCCTTGACACTAATGACTAATAATTGCAAAGATATGCAAAACCTTGCTTTGAATTATGTTGTGTAGGAAATCACGACTTTTAATGTGAAATCAGGAGTCATAATGAAGGATTTTGAGGAAGTCCACACATCCAAGTAATCGGGAAACCAATTCTAGGCGCCAGTAAGCTTAACAATCACCAGGAAGGGCCCGCCCATACCGCTCGCCCATACCATGTGGCGGTGGCTTCGTCTCGTCAAACCCTAGAACTTTCATGAAGACACCTATATATTTTGAGGCTCCAGCGACCAGCCAGGAGGCCTCCATTCCCATATTTCATCACAACACCACCAAAGGATATCGACGCCATCATTCATCTATCGTTCGTCCATTCCATCATCCATCCACTCCATTAGCCATATTCTCTACTTTGTACTTTAGATCTCCTTGTGATTTGGAGGCCATTGTAAGAATATTTGATTTCAGTCTAAGTATTTTGCACAATATTTCTATCCTAGATCTATTTGTTATGAGTGAGTAGTCCTCACGGGCTGCGGGTTGGGGAGAAACCTCGTAGCAACTATGTGCATCTAATCATGGGAGTATTGTGTTCTGTTTGCAATTGAGATTTGTATCTTTTGTTTCTTTGTCTCTTGTCTCGATCTGTGGACTTGTAGGTACCCAAGATACCATAGATTGATAAAGGCTTGAGGTGAGATACTTGGCTAGCGGCAATCTCACAGGAACCTCAGTGACAAAAAGGGTAGTACGGTCTTATCTTAGAAACCCATTTGGGATCACAACAACATCACCACTTAATGCTTTAATATGTGTTATATACTTAATAATCGTTTGTAGCTCGTTGCTTCGGTGTCACTCGGTTTGATTAAAATACTATTGATGTCCGCTGCATCATAGGGGCTCTAGTATATTAGGATGTGTATCCCATAATATATTATCTCCATTCAAACATTACACATGACTATGCTTATTATTATCTTTTATCCCATATGATGTGCAGCTGCAGGTGGATCTTCAACCCTGGCCTATCTCCATCCATTGATTCAACCCACTATAAACGTAAACTAGATTGGTCCGATAAACTAAGGTAAAACTAAGAAACAAAGTCTTGTAGACATGTCCTTTTTAATCCCTTTTAGCATTACTTTCCAAGGTTCGATTAAACCTAGGTCTTATAGGGAAAAATCTATTATACTACATCTGTGAATCCGGATCAAAGGTATCAACGCTTTTTCTAGGGTCATTGCCGGGGAAGCAATTTCGCTATCCTGGTGAGGTCACTAGAAACCTTGTTTTAAGTTTTATTATTACTTTGTAGTTTATTTCTTGTTATTAGTTTACTTTCTTGTTATCTATTAGAAAACCAAAAAAATTGTTGTTATTTGTTTTCATTACTTAAAAATTAACAAAAATATAAGAGCCATGGCTCAAAATAGTCTTTGGGAGTATGCTACTCCCACTGATGATTTTATTCTTGCACCAATCACTCAGCCCGTTGTTGGTGCAGAAACTTATGACATTAAGCCTAACCTTTGAAGTTTGGTTCAACAGAACCAATTTGGGGGCTCATCTTCTGAGGATTCGGGTTTGCACTTAATCACTTTCACTAAAATTTGTGACATGATGCATATTAAAGATGTAGATGCAAATGCTGTTAAATTAAGTGATATGGGGTGGCTCGATCTTCTTAGCAAGCAGTTGGCGATGATGATGGTGGATGATAGATAACTAGCCTGTAGCTATGAACTCTCCCTATCGAACCCTGATGCCGATGCAACAACTCTCGAACCCTGTGGGATATTCACAACACAACGCTCTTGCGCACGTAGCCGTCAACCATGAACGGTAGTTTGCAATCTACTAATTCCCAAGGGAACAACAGATCAAACTCAATTGTAGTAGATAATTCAATCACAGGGTAATTCTAGAGGTTCTAATAAGAAACAACTCCAAAATAGTTTTAACGTGGTCTAACCCTAACTATGGGGGTGTCCTAGGGCTTATAAGGGCGGCCAGAAACCGAAACTAAGACGCATACGACTCAAAGTGATACATGCCGACTCGGACCAGAATTGGTCGATGGGCGGACATTCGGGATGATATCGGCCGAACAGTCCAGTTGGGTCAGACACTCCGGGTGGATTCGGCCGGACAGTTCGGTCCGGCCAAAAACTTTGAAGTTTCTGGGTAGTGTCCGGGTAGTGTCCGATCTGGGACACAGAAGGGTAACACCTCGTGGCTTCTTGCGTAGGCCGGACAGTCTGGTGGGATCTGGCCTGACACTCCGGTCTTTACTGGATATTTGTCTTCCTTATTGATGTTCTCCTCTTGCGTCTTCCTCCCGCTCCTCTCTCGCACATCCTTGGGCGATCATCATCCTGGGCACCTCTTGCAGCCCTTCTCCTACTCGCGCCATGCTTTCTTCCTCAACGAACCTGATCATACATAAATGCATAGACTTAGGTAGTATAAAATTCTCATCAATAAAAATACCAGATTCGTTTAGGAGTGAATTCACCTATTGTTCAATTATCTTAGCACAAGCTCTTGTAATCGGTCCAATTTTAATCGCATTGGACTGAACCTTCTTAGCCATATCTAGAACATGTTCAGTAGTAATTGGGGTAGGTATAATTGTAGGGATGTCCTCATCATCTCCCTCTTCAAAAGGCGTCGACCTCGATGCTCCAAGTTCTTCTCCATTATATGGTGACAAATTAGCAACATTGAAGCTATTGCTAACTCCACCAAACTCAGTAATAGGAATATCAATCGAGTAGGCATTATCATTAATCTTGGCTAACACCTTGTAAGGACCAGCACCAGGGGCTTCAATTTAGATTGCCGCATCTTGGGAAACCTATCCTTTCGCAGATGCACCCAAACCATGTCTCCACGCTTGAACAAAACCTCCTTTATTGCTTGATTCCTTGCAGCGGCAATGTTCTTGCCTTTCTTCTCAATAGCCTCTCGAGTCTTCTCATGAATTTTTTCGCATGATCAACACGTTTTGATTCCTCCATATGAACTCTCTCATGTAATGGAAAAGGTAACAAATCAAGTGGCATCAATGGCTTGAACCCATACACCACCTCAAAAGGACAAAGCTGAGTAGTCGAATGCACAACCCTGTTGTATGCAACCTCAACATGTGGCAAACACTCTTCCCACTCCTGCAAATTCTTCTTGATCATAGTCCTCAACAATTGTGACAATGTTCTATTCACCACCTCCATTTGACCATCTGTTTGGGAATGACAAGTAGTACTAAATAGCAACTTCGTTCCAAGCTTCCCCCATAAGGTCTTCCAAAAGTAGCTCATGAACTTCACATCACAGTCAGAAACAATCGTCTTTGGTTCTCCATGTAGTCTCATGATGTCCATGAAAAATAGGTTAGCAATATGCGATACATCGTCAATTTTGTGGCAGGAAATAAAATGATCCCTTTTAGAAAATATATCCACTACCACAAATATATAATCATGACCTCTCTGAGTTTTGGGCAAACCTAGCACAAAGTCCAAGCTAATGTCTTCCCAAGGTGTAGTAGGTGTAGAGAGAGGTGTATACAAACCATGAGGCTTCATATTTGATTTGTACTATTGCATGTAATGCATTGACTCACAAATCTGTAGACATCACGCCTCATCTTGTGCCAATAAAAGTGATCAGCAAGCATGGGCAATGTCTTCTCGCGCCCAAAGTAACCCATATAACCTCCAACATGTGATTCCTGCACTAAGAACAAACACAACGACAATTCTGGAAAGCATAGTTTGTTAGCTCGAAACAAGTAGCCATCATGTATATGATACTTATCCCATGCATTTTTCAAAGCACACAAACGATATGGTTCAACAAAATCATGATCAGTTGCATATAGCGCAAAAATACTCTCTAATCCAGGAATTTTAACATCAAGATGTGCCAATAACATATTCTTCCTAGATAATGCATCAGCAACCACATTCTCATTCCTTTCTTATATTTAATGATGTAAGGAAACAATTCAATAAACTCAACTCAGTTAGCTAAATGTCTATGTAAGTTTGATTAAGCTTTCAAATACTTTAATGCTTCATGATCAGAATGTATGATAAATTATTTTGGCCACAAATAATGTTGCCAAACCTCAAGAACTCTAACAATTGCATATAATTCTTTATCATAAACAGGAAAATTCAATCAAGCACTAGCAAGTTTTCAGAAAAATATGCTATAGGACGACCATCTTGCATCAAAATGCCACCAATTCCTATACCACTAGCATCACATTCAACTTTAAATTTCTTTGAACAATCAGGCAATGCAAGTAATGGTGTAGAAGTAAGCAAACGTGTCAAAGTATCAAATGCAATATCTTGGGCTGTGCCCCATACAAATGGCACACCTTTCTTAGTGAATTCATTCAATGGTGCAGCAATAGTGCTAAAATCTTTCACAAAGCGCCTATAAAAACTAGCTAAACCATGGAAACTACGCATTTGACTCACATTCATGGGATTAGGCCAATTCTAAATTGCTTCAATTTTAGATTGATCTACTTCTACCCCATGCTTAGATACAACATATCCCAGAAATATAACCTTATCTTTTGCAAATGTGCACTTCTCAAAATTAGCATACAATTTTTTATCATGCAACACTTGTAGAACTTGTTTAATATAATCACAATGTTCAGTATCATTGCGGTTGTATATAAGTATATCATCGAAATAAAAAACCACAAAACGACCAATATATTCTCTCAAAACATGATTCACTAATCTCATGAATGTACTAGGTGCATTAGTAAGACCAAAAGGCATAACTAGCCATTCATATAATCCAAATTTTGTTTTGAAAGAATTTCTCCATTCATCCCCTTCTTTCATTCTAATTTGATGGTATCCACTACGCAAATCAATATTAGAGAAAATAGCAGAACCACTCAATTCATCTAACATATCCTCTAAACGTGGAATAGGATTACTATATCGAATAGTGATGTTATCTATATCTCTACAATCTACCCACATTTGCCAGGTACCATCTTTCTTAGGTACTAAAATAACAGGAACAACACAAGGACTAAGAGAAACATGAATGTACCCTTTGTCCAGCAATGCCTGTACTTGTTTCTGTATCTCCTTAGTTTCTTCGGGGTTTGTTCTGTATGGTGCCTAGTTCGGTAATGTAGCGTCAGTGATCAAGTCTATATGATGCTCAATGCCACACAATGGAGGCAATCCAGCTGGCACATCTTCTAGAAACACATCACCAAAATCCTGCAAAACATTAGACACATGAAGTGAAATAGGGGTCATGTCGTTAGAAACCAAAACCTCACCCTTGTACATGAGCACAAGAGGCATGGATATAGGATCCTCACTAAATTCTCTCATGTCCTCTTTGGTGGCTAAAATCAAAATATTAGGCACTCTCTCATTTTTCATTAAATCATTCCTTTTGGGCTCATTTACACCACTCACAGCTGCCATACTCTCTCGTCTAGGTGCATCCTACAAGTTCACTTCAATCTTCTGACGAGATTCATTAAAATTTTGCTATGGTGTCATAGGCTGCAAATTAATTTTCTTGCCCTTGAACTCAAATAATATGTATTTGCTCGACCATTGTGTTGCACATGGCGATCATAGAGCCAAGGCCGACCCAATAGTAAATGGCAAACAGTCATAGGAACCACATCAAAATCAATAGAATCCTTCTATGGTCCTAACTAAAAGTTCACATGCACCATATGGTTTACCTTCATATCACCATTGTCACTCAACCATTGTATGTAATATGGCTTAAGATGAGGCAAATAAGTCAAATTCAGCTTGGCACATAACTCCTTTCTTGCAAGGTTTCTGCAGCTATCTCCATCAGTGATCACTTTGCAAGCATTGTTTGGGCCAACTAGTGCTTTTGTTTGGAAAATATTGCAGAGCTGAGAATCAACAATAGGATGAACACTAAGTATACGTGAAGAGACCACAATGGTTGGTGCATGCTCAGGGAAAGCATCCATACCTTCTTCACTTACATAACCATTGTCTTCAGGACTATTATGATTAACTTCGTCTCCACTTTCATATTCACCATTCTCATTGACAAACATAACCTTGTGGTTTGGATAATATTTCTTGAAGTGTCCTATGCCTCCACAAGTATGGCACTCTACATCTCTAGTACGACCTGTTAACATATTGGAACCGGTGCTAGTAGCAGGAGCAGCGGGTCTCTTTGCTTGGGAACCATAGGATGCCTAAGGTGCAGGCTTGGATGATGTGGAGGGGCGACCAACAGCAGTGTCAGATGCAGGTGCAGGAGAGGGCAATGTCGAACATGCTGAAAAAAGGCTGGTGGAAGGATACCTTACACGCACCTTGGCCTCTTCAGCTAGTTGTGATTCAACCTCTCTTGCATGGTGCAACAACTCATTCATTGTCTCCTACCTGTGATGATACATAATGCTCTTGATAGGAAACTTCAAATTGTTAAGAAAACACTGCATAGTCATCTCAAGTGATTCACGAACTCTAGCATGCTGCATAGGCATCTCCATCTCCATGTAGTACTGATCAACCGACATGGTTCCTTGCCTTATGTGAACTTGTTAAAAACTAAACGCAAATAGTTAGTGGGAATGAAACAGTCCATCATGATACGGTTCATCTCTCTCCATGTGAGCACAGGAAGTTCATTGTCATCTCTTCTATTTTGCACAATGGCATCCCACTAACGTAATGCATAGCCATCAAACTCTGAAGCACCAAGTTTTACCTTCTTGTCTTTGGTATATTTATGCAAACGCCACAGCTTATCTGAAGCAGCAAGTTTTACCTTCTTGTCTTCAGTATGTTCATCTCCCATGTGAGGTAATCTTCAGGATCAAGTGAACCATCGAACTTGGAAATTGAGAATTTGGGTTTACCCAAGCCATCCTCAGGGACTTGGTGTGGAACACACTAAGCACGTCCAATAGGATCCCACCATGTGCATGACCAGGGTGGATGGGCACGTCCCCAGCCAACATTGTTCGGATTCTGAATGTCACCGACATTACTTCCTTCCTTGTCGTCAATGGCATCATCATGTGGTTGTTGCTGTCTTTGCTCAAGTTCTAGTGTCAAAGCATCAATAGAACGTTGCAAGGTGGATACATTGGTGTTGAGAGCCGTCACTTGTGTCTGAATGTTGGTGACTACGGTCTCATTCTCTCCCAATGCAAGTTGCACATCTTGTACTGATTTTTCAATCCCATCTGTGGTGGTAGTGAACACACACATCAAATGATATCGCAAAGCTTCATATTCTCGCCAAGTAACAAGATCAGTATCATTCTTTTTCTGCATAGCAACTTCATCACTAGAAGACATGATTAGTATGTTAGTGAAAAATCAAAATTGTTTGGGTGGCACACTCACAACTCACTCAAAACTGACAAGAAAGTAGATCTTACCTTTCCAAAGTGAATAGTGATGCTTTACCAATTCGAATCAACAACTAATGCACTGATGTGATGAAGTGAATATCGAGGGTATAGAGAATGATCACTGGCACACATGTTATTTATGGTATAGCTGTAGGTATGGTATCCTATCTATACCACAAACAAGTCCTAGTGTTGATCGTGAGAACCCGAGAAATACACACACTGGAGATAATCGTGGCAAAGCAACTTATGAACAGGAATATTGCAATGCATAAGAGAGATGCTAGTAATAGCTCAAAATAAACAGGAAAATATTGCTCAATCTACTAGTGCTATGATCAACTAGGCCTCCAATTATGCACACTGTGATATATCTTTTTGTCATGCTTGTAGCTCTTTTCTCTCTCTTTTTTATACTGATTCTCTTTGCCTTTTTTTTATTTTTCAACTATATGACTCAATGCAATACAAATGCAGCAAATTAGAACAAACTAGGCCAGATAGTCCGGGAATTTTCAGCTGGAGACTCCGGTTGTGTCAGATAGTCCGGGTGATGTGGGCTGGATATTCCGGTTTTGCCTGTCAAAATTTTCTGCACTTCAAAACCCTAATGAGCAGCCTGTCGGAGCAAAGCAACTAGTCTCGTGGGTATGTTCCTAGGCACATATGCTGAAGATAGGATGTAGCTATGGTATGAAAACAAAAGTTACGCTACGTGGACTCGGAAAAGTAGATTGAAACTTGCGGAAAATAGTGATGGTGGACTCGGAGGAAAAGAAGATCAAACCCTAAACCTAGACACAAACAAAAACGAGACCTCTATGGGAAAAAACCTGTAGATTAGATCGACTAGAAGACATGACCAGCAACTAAAACTTGAAAAACGATGTAATCCAGGCTATGGCAAATATTTTTGTGTGGCTTTTTCTATATAGGACGAAAAACAACTAGACTACAGATGGATTTGTGGATACTTACCGAGGAAACACTAGAAATATGATACAGAGATGATATGGGGTAGCCCGATCTTCTCAGCAAGAAGTTAGCGATGATGATGGTGGATGATAGATAACTAGCCTGTAGCTATGAACTCTCCCGCTTGAACCCTGATGCCGATGAAACATCTCTCAAACCCTTTGAGATATTCACAACACTACGCTCTTGCGCACATAGCCGTCGACCATGAATGGTAGTTTGTAATCTACTAATTCCCAATGGAACAACATATCACACTCAATTACAGTAGATAATTCAATCATAGGGTAATTCTAGATATTCTAATAAGAAACAACTCCAAAATAGTTTTAACGCGGTCTAACCCTAACTACTGGGGTGTCCCAGGGCTTATAAGGGAGGCTGGGGCGGCCGGAAACCGAAACTAAGACGCATACTACTCAGACTAATACATGCCGACTTGGATCAGAATTGGTCGGTGGACAGACATTCCGGTTGATATCGGCAGGACAGTCCAGTTGCGCTAGACACACCGAGTGGATTCGGCCGGACAGTCTGGTCCGGTCGGAAAATTTGAAGTTTCCGTGTTGTGTCTGGGTAGTGTCCGATGTGGGAAACAGAAGGGTAACACCTCATTGACGAGGTTTGATCTCATCAATGCCCATTGTTATGGACTTGGGTTTTGGAGAAGATGGGGATGCTGGAGATCATGGAACGGTTAGCAAACAAGCAACACGGGGACACAAGGTTTACCCAGGTTCAGGCCCCCGGAGGGAAAACCCTACTCCTGCTTGTCTGCTCTTTGATTACGGCGGAACCGAGGGTTATAGGGTGCGCAGATGCAATCTGGCGTGGAGGTGTGTATGCGAGAGTATGAGTCGAAGATCTAGGTCGTGCCCTCCTGGCCTTTATATAGACTTAGGCAGGTCCCGGGCATAGACCTAGTCGGTTACAGGTTCTAGGGTTTTACCCCTTTGAATTTCCTATCTACTCTAGTCTTGCTCTCCAAGGATCCGAAGGCGCCATAGGCCTGGGCCACCCGAAAGTCTTCATGGGCCGGAGTATATTTGCCGTGGGCCTTCCTTGGGCTGGACCAGGTATGCTGAGATCATGCACCCGCGGGGTATAACCATGTCAGTAGCCCCCGAGTGATCAGTCGAATCATAGGTTCGGCTGAGGACTCTTCAATCTTTAGGGTGCAACTATGTATTTCAATAGTTCATGTGTAGGGATTGTTGATGCGTGTGCCTGACTTACCCAACGGATCAGGGCCAGTTAACTGTCTTAGGACGAAACTACACGATCTTCTTCAGATTCGAGTCCCTCAACTCGAACCTGGAACATATGCTGGTGTAATTCGACTCAGGCCGCGGAGGACTTACAGGAGTGGAATTCCAGTGATTTTAATTGATGTACCCAACGCGTCCGTCGAGATTTTTCATCGCGCCTGCTGGCACGGGTTCATACTAGCAGAGCGCAGTCGTGTGCGTTGCCAGGCCATCAGATGATATCTGTAGGTATTATCTTTGTGTCGCAGACATAGCATCCAAATGTTTCTCACCGCAGAGGTGTTTTTGGGTGGCCAAGGAGATCGTTGTTCACTCAGTGTTTTGTTGGGGCAAAGCTGCCGAAAAGTTTTTTGCATGCTGATCCGAAAGATCGCAGTCGAAGAATTCATAGGGTGCGCGACCAGCGCTCCCTATGGGAGTAGCCCCCGAGTGTTTGTTCGAGTCGTAGACTCGAGCGGAGACTTTAGTTCAAACATTGTTCAGTTGTTAAGTCCGTAGGACACAAAAAAAATCAGATGCTTAAATCCATCCTCCCTATGGGACTAGCCCTCGAGTCCGTAGTGGAGTCGTAGACTCGAAGTAGGACTCGAAGAAACAGTTCGTTTTTATTCATATTTCGGGTGTGCGGCCAGCGCTCCTAATAGGAGTAGCCCCCGAGTATTTAGTCGAATCATAGATTCGAGTGGGTACTCTTAGCCTTGAAGCCGAAGAAATTGTAGTTGTTGCTAGTATAGCTTTTGATGACATCAGTGGTGATGATCGATGACCTCAAGCGTCTGCTACGCCAGAGATGACTTGACTGGACGAACATGGGTCCCACTTGCTGACCTTGAATTGACCGGTCACGCGCGGCGTGGAGATAATTACGGCGTCTCCTCGATTTCCGCGCGTAGTGAACGGCGTGTGAACGACGGTTCGTTGTCTTTGCGACACGTATGGCTGATCTGCCGTTGGCGTTAGGTCTTCTTGATGGATGGTTGCCGTGCATCGTCTTCGCCGTTATAATCATTGGGGAAAGCTGCAGTTTGTTTTCACCGCATATGCTCTTGTTTTCACTGCCTCCTTGTGCTCTAGAAGTTCTTGCTGCGCACTGGAATTTCCTTCCACATTTCCCTCTTCCCTTCTATGCTCTCACCGCCAGTGCTGCCGTAGCGCGATGGGGAAACCGAAGAAGTCATCCTCTGCTGTTGGTACCAGCGCCGCTGCAGGGAAGAAAAGAGCCACCGCTACCCGTGTCACCGACGGTGGTTGGCGGCGATCAGAGGCGCGGGAGAGCGACCTCCGCAAACTTCACGAGCGAGGCTGGATCCCGCAGGATAGGGAGGCCGTCAGACTCCCCGGCAACGAGGTAATCCCCCGTCCCCCCGCTGGGTATCGGGTTATGTTTCTCGCCTTCGTTATGCGTGGGTTTTCCTTTCCAGTCCACAACTTTCTTCGTGGGCTGCTCTTTCTCTATGGCATCCAGCTGCATCATCTTTCACCCAATTCTCTTCTTCACATTGCTTGTTTCATCACTTTCTGCGAGTGCTGGCTCGGCATTGAGCCGCACTTTGGCCTCTTCCGGAAACATTATTCCGTGAAGAGGCAGTCTGGTTCGGATGGTGTGTATCCCATTGGGGGTTGCATCATCTCCCTTAGGCCCAATCTGCTTTTCTTTTCCTTTTCCATGTCCGAATCTGTCCAGTACTGGCGGAGGCGATGGTTTTATATCTGTGACTCCGTAGTGCCTAGGAAAGATTTTGGTCTTGTTCCTTTTGACCCCTCCCAAAAGATTGAGCCGAGAAGGTCTTGGAAAAACAAGATCTTGGATGGCGAGGAGGCAGAGATAGAGGCGCTATATCATCAGGTGGAGGATCTCCAGTTGATTCCGGAGAAGGAAGTTAATGGTGTGGATATCATCCGCACCTTCCTCGAGCGTCGGGTGCAGCCACTCCAGGCTAGGGTGCACCCATTGTTCCTTTATACTGGCCGGCATGATCCGATGAGGGTGTCGGCCAAGAAAATCTCCGAGGGGGATCTTGACAAGGCCCTTCACTCGTTGCTGAAGTTCAAGGCTGGAGAGAAAATCCCGGGGAAGTCGCTGACTCCGCCGTTTTCTTCGACGTTGGCTGTTCCACAGGTGTAGATTCGTGTGCGTAGCGCTTTTCATCGACTGCGTATTTATTTAGCTTTGTTTGCTAACAAAGTCCCTTCTTGTTTGCAGAGCTTCAAGGTGCCGGGCATGGTGCCTCCATTGCCCGAATTATTTCCGGATGCGCCGGATAATGACGTGGTGGATTCCGTGTCCGAACTGCCTTCGGCATGATCGCCAGCTGAGGAGGCCAGCGAATCGAGCGAGGACCACACACGCAAACGATCGCGGAGCTCCAGCGAGTCTTCGGATGCTTCGACTCCTCCGACTCCCAGAAACCCTCTGTGCCTTGAGCGTCATAGTGACGGGCATGGAGGCTCTTCCTCTCCCATTCCTGCCATTCCTACAGCGCCGCACCCGCCAGCGAAGCGGAAGAAGGAAGAAAAGAAGGAAGAGAAGAAGGAAGAGAAGAAGGGGAGAAGAGAGCCCGAAGGACTCCTCCTGTCTTCGACCTGACCTCGCTGGACTCGTAAGTTTCCTTTATACTGTTGTCTTTTTGCTGTTGACTTTTTGTGCTTGTGCTAAATATTTCGTGTGCAGGCACTCCTCCCACGACTCCTCCAGCAATGGTGCTCGAGAGATGATGGGAGATTCGAAGGTTGCGTCTCCTCCTCCTCCTCAGACGGTGGCAACTTTGGGGGCGCTGCTCCGAACCCTCCTCTGCAGGAGGTGCAGGTGGTTGCGCCTCAGAATTTTGCCAGCGGGCCTTCAGCATCACCGTTGGATCATGTAAGTCATATATCATGGGGGGAGCCCCCGAGCGTGTGTAAAAGAGTCTTCTTAGTTTGTTCTTCGAGTCTCGGGGGGAGCCCCCGAGTGTTTTCGTGTGAGTTTTTTTTCTTCTGCTTTCTCCTGTTGGGCGTAGCCCCCGAGTCCTTTTTCTGAATGGTGGTTCTTCCTTTTGCAGCCTTTTGTGCAGGAAGCTGTTAGCGGTGAGTGCGCCTGGAGGCCAACCTCCAACAGCTTCAAGGTACCCGTATGCTTTGGGTGCTTCTTTCCTTTATTCATGTCCTGCTTTCTGACGTTTGATTGTTTTGAATGCAGAGGAGCATAATACTTCTCTCCGTGAGATCGACGCTCTCAACAAGAGCCTTGGTCAATCGGAGAAGAAGGCTGAGGACGCCGCTGATGCGAAGGAGCGCCTTGAGATGGAGCTGGCCCAGGCGGCCGAAGCTAAGGAGCGTCTGCAGCAGGAGGCTACCGACCGCGAGGAGCAGCTTGTCATGGCTGCGACTGCGCATGAAAGAGAGGTGGCGGGCAAACTCATGGCTGCTGCCAAGGCTGTGTCGGGTAAGTACCTTATTGTTGCTTCTGTCTTTTCTTTTCTTTGTCTTTCTTCTGTGTTACTTTCTTCATTCCTTCTCTTTTTGTCTCAGATGCCGCAGGCATCGAGTTTGACCGCGGCGCTCTGGAGCATGGGAGTGCTCTAGATGATGCTACCGTGGCGGTCGAAGATCGCTGCAGCACCGTCGTCAACTCCCTTGCCAAGGCAAAGGAGGTTCTTGGCCGCTTCTACAAGGAGCTTGTCCCCAAGGGCACGACCCTTGATGATGTTGACGCCCTGGCGGAGGCTTTGTAAGCCGAAGCGCCTGCGGCGTACAAGCGCAAGCAGAAGGGCATCGGCGCGTCCGTCGGGCTGGCGATGGCCTTGGCGGCTGGAGCAGAGCTGGACCTTCCCCAGATCACCTCCCGGATGCCGACGACCGCGGATCGATCCGAGGTAGCCTTTGCTGCCTATTCTGCTCGCTGCAAGCGAAATGGGCCAAAGCTCATTGATCTGCTGTCTGAGTATGCGCTGCGGCAGCAGGGGGAGGCCAAGGCGAGGCAATCCGGCTCTGAGGCTACTCAGGGTTCCGTGTCTTAGGCGGTGTAGATGTAGGATAGTTTGTAGTCTCCTTTTGCTGTAAATATTTTGATGAAACGCAATCATTGTGCCAGGTAGTGGCCTTTATATGCTTAATGAACTCTTCTGAGTTGTGCTCTTCTCTGTCTGAATGTTTATGTCCTTTGCTTTTCTGCTGTTCTAGGTTCCTTCGGGTGCTGACCCCGTTGACACCTCGCCTGCAGCGCAGCTGCGGCCATCTTTGGATGATTCCTCGCAACTCGCTTTTCTTCGGGACCGTGTTCGTAGTCTTGAGAGGGAGTTTCTGGGTTGCATGGTCACGCTGACGTTTGGAAGTCCAAGGCAGATCGCAGTGCGGCCAGGGAAGAGTACTTAATGGCAGAACTGCTTCGGCTGTCTGAGCAGCTTCAATGTAAGTTGTTCTTTGTTTCTGGCTGTAGCTCAGATTTTCGGATGCGCCTGCTGGCCTTTCGCCTTATGTTCTGTGAGTGTCGCAGGTGCTAACCTTGCTCCGAGGGAAGAAAAAGAGCGTGTCGCTGTTCGGGTCAATTGCTTGACTCAACAAGACATGGAGGCTGGCGGCTTCTTCTGGATGGATCGTGATCGTGCCATTGCTTTGGCGACAGTGCAGGATCGTGTGCACCAGGTTTCGCGGGTGCTTCGTCAGGTGCAGACGTCGCTTGCATCGGTGTTGCATGTCATGTTTCCTTTGGATGCCGTGCCAACAAGCCTTGCGGGTCTTCTGTCGAAGTTTCGGAGCGTGAGCAATGTCAAGGAGTTGGTGCAGCAACAGCTCGTCGCAGGAGTGAAGGCTGCTTTGTCCCTTGTGAGGCTGCACCGGCCTGATGTAGATTTGTCTATTGTAGCAGCTGGGCCACCTCTTTGACCGGATGGTGGCGAGTGGGATATGCGTCCGCATTATGCGGCTGTGAGGCAGTATGCCGAACAGGTAGTAGATTTGTTTGAGCAGCGTGCTCAAGTTATTCTTCAGAATAGGTAGTACCTGTAAAAGAGATAGATGTAAAATTTGTATATTTCGACTGGGCGTGTTGTGCCCTTTGTTATAAAGGTTTTGTTTATTGTGAGCATGTAGTGCTTTGTTTGAGTACATGTCCTTTTCGTTTTCCTGACGTTGTCAGCTACTCAGGTGTACACGTGTGATCCTCGTCGATGAAATCGTGAGGTGGGGGAGCCCCCGAGTGCGTTTGTAGCATAAAGTAAAATTGCAAGTAGCGAACAAGATTTTTGGGGCGGAACACTTAGCTTTATTTATATCGTAATGGAGGAGGTACATTGTTCGGCTGAATAGCCTTGGCTGAAAAGCCTTATTGAAAGTAAAAGGGGTAGGTAGCTATGGGTAGAATCGCCGCAAGTGTGCGATGTTCCATGGGTTGGAGTATGCGACTCCAGACTCCACGTGCTTGAGGCGATAGACGCCACCTGGGATGACTTCGGTGATAACGTAGGGTCCTTCCCATGGCGACTCGAATTTCTTCGGTCGCTCTTGCTTGAGTCGCAAGACGAGGTCTCCTTCGACGAAGGACCTTGGACGTAGCCGTCGGCTGTGGTAGTTGCGGAGACTCTGCAGGTACACCGTTGATCGAGCTGCTGATACGTCTCTTGCTTCGTCGAGTGTGTCCACGGTGTCTTCGAGTGCAGCCGTGGATTCGGCTTCGCTATGGCGGCGACACGGGCCTGGTGGCGTGCCGGCTGGCCCGCACCATGAAGAACGGTGTGTAGCCGGTGGATCTGTTTGGCGTAGTACGCAAACTCCATAGGACAGATGGCAGCTCTTTCGTCCATGCTCCGGCCTTTCGTTCTAGTGGGCTCATGAGGCGCTTTTTGATGCCAGCGCCGATTAGACCGTTGGCCTTTTCCACCTGCCCGTTTGTTTGCGGGTGCGCCACTGAGGCGTACGTGATGTTGATCCCGAGGCCTTCGCAGAAGTCCTGGAATTCCTTGGAGATGAAGTTTGATCCATTGTCGGTGATGATGCTGTGCGGTACGCCGAACCTGTAGACAATGGACTCGAAGAACTTGACGGCGGTATTGCCCTTTTGGTTGGTAACCGGCATAGCCTCGACCCACTTGGTGAATTTATCGACTACGACCAAGAGGTAAACATGCCCTCCTTTCGAGGACTTTGGTAGTTTGCCGATCATGTCGAGGCCCCATTGGGCAAAGGGCCAGGCTATAGGTATTGGCCTGAGCTCTGATCCAGGTGCGTGTGATTTGTCAGCGAACCTTTGGCACCCGTTGCATCTTCGGACGATGTCATTTGCGTCGCTCATGGCCGTTGGCCAGTAGAATCCAGCTCGTAGAGCTTTGGCGACAAGGGAGCGGCTGCCTGCGTGATGGCCGCAAATGCCCTCGTGGATGTCTTGGAGGATGGCTTTCCCATCACCGATGGTGACGCACCTTTGTAGTATACCCGTAATACTGCGCTTGTACAACTCGCCATTGATGATAGGCTTTTGACCGACGAGATATGCGCCGGGCATCTGCCAGGCTGTCGGGCAGTTCTCCGTTTATCAAGAACTGGAGGTACGGTCGCGTCCAAGTTTCTTCGACTGCCATGACCTGCATCAGGTTAACCATAGCGACCTCTGTGTCCAGCTTCTCGGGTCCTTCGTGTCCTTCGGGCAGCGTAGCCCCCGAGTGTTCTGCTTCTTCGGGTGATCCCTTGGGGAATTTCCTCTTGATGGATGGAACGCAGATCTGTTCGAGGAACACACCCGGTGGCACCTTTGCGCAGGTGGACCCGATGTTGGCGAGTCTGTCGGCTTCCTCGTTGCTTTCTCTTCCGACGTGCCGAAGCTCGCAGCCGTCAAATTCTCCTTCGAGTGCGTTGTAGAGCGTGCGGTACGCGATCATGTTTTCGGCGTGTGCGTCGTACTCGTTCATCGTCTGCTGGACGACGAGGTTGGAGTCACCGTAGATGACCAGGCGCGTTGCGCCGCAGATCTTTGCCATCCTCATGCCGTGGATGAGGGCTTCGTATTCGGCCTCGTTGTTGGAGGCTCAAAATTTCATCCGAAGGACGTACTTCATCTGGTCACCCTGCGGGAAGGTCAGTATGACCCCGGCTCCTGCTCCAGCTTCACGCTTGGAGCCGTCGAAGTGCATTGTCCATGACTACGACATGTCTGGGGTCTCTGGAAGCTGTAGCTCCATCCAATGTACGAGGAAGTCCGGGAGGAGTTGAGATTTGATTGCGAGTCGCTTCTCGTAGATGATGTCCAAAGGTGACAGCTCGATGCCCCACAGGGCCACACGTCCTGTGGCCTCAGGGTTATTCAGGATGATGTTCAGTGGTTCCTCGTTGACGACCATCACCTGGTGCTCCTGGAAGTAATGGCTCAGCCGTCGAGCCGTCATGAACACGCCGTAGGCGAGTTTCTGGTAGTGAGGGTACCTTTGTTTTGTTGGCGTCAGTACCTCGCTGAGGTAGTAGATTGGGCGTTGGACCCCGTGGGTCTTGCCTTCTTCGTGTCGTTCGACCACTAGCATGGTGCTGACCACCTGGTGTGTGGCTGCTATGTACAGCAGCAGAGGCTCGCGCTCCTTTGGCGTGACCAGGACGGGCGAGGTGGAGAGTAGCCGTTTGAGGCTTTCGAACATGTCGTCGGCTTCGGGCGTCCACTCGAATTTATCTGCCTTGCGTAGCAGCTGGTAGAATGGCAGGGCCTTCTCGCCCATGCGGCTGATGAATCTGTTGAACGCCGCTATTCGTCCTGCAAGCTGCTGGACGCCCTTGAGGTTTTTCGGCTTCTCCATTGCCATGATGGCTCTGATTTTCTTCGGGTTCGCCTCGATCCCTCGCTGAGAGATGAAGTACCCAAGCAGCTGACCCGATGGGACGCCGAAGGCGCACTTTTCGGGGTTGAGTTCGATCCTGTAGCGATCGAGGTTGTCGAACGTCTCACGGAGATCGTCGATAAGTGTCCTCGCCTCCCTGGTTTTGATGACTATGTCGTCGACATAGACTTGGACGTTGCGACCGATCTGGTCCTTGAGGCATGCCTGCATGCATCGCTGGTACGTGGCACCTGCGTTCTTGAGCCCGAAGGGCATTGTGTTGTAGCAGAATACTCCGAACGGTGTGATAAACGCCGTTTTCTCCTGATCTTCGACCTTGAGCCGAATCTGATTGTAGCCTGAGTAGGCGTCGAGGAAGGAGAGTTTCTCGCAACCTGCAGTCGAATCGATGATCTGATCGATCCGAGGGAGAGGGAAGTGGTCCTTTGGGCAGTGCTTGTTTAGTGACGTGAAATCCACGCACATCCGCAGGATGTCTGTGTCCTTCTTTGGGACCATCACTGTATTTGCAAGCCACTCGCTTTCTTTGATTTCCCTGATGAAGTCTGCAGCGAGTAGTCTGTTGATTTCTTTGCCGATTGCTTCGGCTCGTGGCTCGAACAGTCTCCGGATGGACTGCTTGACGGGCTTGGTGTCTGGAAAGACGTTGAGTGTGTGCTCGATGAATTCCCTGGGAACTCCTGGCATGTCCACAGGACACCAGGCGAAGATTTCCCAGCACTCACAGAGGAATTCGACGAGCGCGCCTTCCTATGCGGGGCTGAGGTCGTTGGCGATCAGCGCCGTCTTGGAGGCATCCGTCGGATGGACTTGCACCTTCGTTGTGTTGACGGTGGAGTCGAAAGACATGTCAGGTGCGTTTTGTCGTGCGATTGGGGGTGCCCCATTGTCCTTCACCTCGCGGAGCCTTAGGAGCTCCTCCTGCATGCCGAATGACTGGGAGATTCTGTTGAAATCCCTATCGCATTGGTCCAATCGGGTGAAGCTCCCGTGGATTGTGATGATGCCCTTCGGCCCTGGCATCTTGAGTAGCAGGTATGCATAGTGTGGGACAGCCAGGAACCTTGCGAATGCTACACGCCCGAGGATGGCGTGGTACTGTGATGGCCAGTCCACCACTTCGAATTCGAGTCGCTCCAGCCGGAAGTTGTCCGGTTTGCCGAAGATGATGTCAAGCCATATTTTGCCCAGGAGGAATATGCCCTTCCCTGGAACGATGCCGTGGAACGTTGTGTCTGACTGTTCCAGGCTGCACTGCAGGATCCGCATTGCTGCTAGAGTGCTTGCGAACATCAGGTTGATGTTGCTGCCACCGTCCATGAAGACGCGACTCATCTCGAAACCTCTGATCTGCGCCTCCAGCACCAGGGCAGCATGACCTGGGCGAGGGATCTGGCAAGGGTGATCCGAACGACTGAACGTGATGCAGGACTCCGATCCGCTGAGGTACTCAGGGATGGCGGGTGGAGTTGCCACGGCCAGGTTGATTTGTTGGGTGATTTTCTTCTGCACCCTATTCGTGGGGTGCCCCTTCTGGATCATCAATGCTCCTTTCGGCGGGGGTACCCGTTCCCAGCGTTGTTCTATGCTGGTGCGACTGGTTGGTTCGGGCCTCCGACATGTGGCGGTGGAGGAGCTCCATGCGCTATTTCACCTGGCGCAGGTGCGTTTCCAAACGCAGGGATTGGGGCTTGCTGCCTCATCTGCACCATGCTTTCGTTGAGTTTCTGGAACTCACGGCAGTCCTTGAGCATGTGAGGCTGGCTTTCTTTTTGCCATCCTGCTTGTCGATGTAGAAGTGGATGGTGCATGGACCCGAAAGCTTTTCGTATGCTGAGGGTCCGTTATCGCGGTCGCGGTGTTGCCACGACTGCACTGGGCGTCCTCCGTCGCGGAAGTTTCCTCCGTGATATCCTCCGCTATTGCGGTTGGCGTCGTTGCAGCGATCGGCGTAGCCAGCCGCGACCATGTCAGGTCCGTCGCGATCGTCGTAGACGCGCGATCTTCTCTTGCTACGGCGTTCTCGCCGTCGACCGTAGTCGTCCTCTTATTCCGATTGTGCTCGGTGAATGGAGTCTTCACCGTCAGCCCATCTGTTGGCGATGTCCATGAGGTGGTCGAGTGTTTTGGGCTTGACGCGCCCAAGTTCCTCCTTGAAGTCTTGGCGCTTGACGCCGTCCCTAAAGGCGTCGATGGCCCTCTCTTCGGAGATGTGCGCTGCGGAGTTCTTTGTGTTGGACCAGCGTAGTATGTACGACCGAATGGATTCGCCCGTTTGTTGAGTGCAGGCTCGCAACTCTTCAATTGAGGCGGGCCTCTTGCTGGTGCCCTTGAAGTTTCGGATGAAGTTGTAAGCTAGCTCATCCCAGCTTCGGATGGACCCTGAAGATAGGCTACTGAGCCAGATCCGGGCTGCTCATGTCGGTACAATGAAGGCATTGCATGGCAGTCTCCTTGTTTCCACCGTGCAGTTTGACGGATGATAAGTGGTCGCTGATCCAAGCCTTTGGGTCTTGAGTGCCATCGAACTTCGGAGTATCCGAAGGAAGCTTGAAATTTCGCGGCATCCGTGTCTGCCGGACAGATCTGCTGAAGCATCGGGCTCCGCAGAGTTCTCCTTCGTCTTCGTCCATCTCGGATTCAGACGAGCATGCGTGCTTGGCTCGCGCTTTGTCGATTTTGCGCTGTGTGAGCGCATCTCTGGCGTCGTAGTCGCGGTCGCGGCGACGCGAAACTCTTCTTCCTTCGAGGAAGGTCATGTTCCTCTTCTTCGGATGAAGGGGTGGGGCTGCGGTCGAAACGGACCAGAGCCTTCTTCTTCGGCTCCGTGGGAGTTTCATGGTGGAGCGCAGCTCCGACGAGTCCGAGTCTGGTGAGTGCGGACTTGTGCATGGCCCTCTTCGGGTCCCCCTCCGGCGGTGGGTGGGCCGCGAGGTACGCGGTGGCTGCCATGATCGTAGCCTGCGGCGTTTTCGGGATGACATTGTCGTCGGCGTCCATCTCCATGAAGGATGTGTGGAGGGTTCGGGTCACCTCACGGTGCTCCTTGGGGTCCATGTTCTCCACCCGAGAGCGGTGCTTGTTGCCTTGGTTGGCGTTCGAGCTGGAGCCGATTCCCATGGCGGAGAGCGCAGCTCGTCGCGCGCTGTACTCTAAGGCTGCTTGCTTGCGCTTGTCGAGCACCTCCTGCATCTTGACCTGCTTCTTGTGCTCCTCGATCAGGAGCAGGTGGTAGGCCATCAGCATATCCCGGGAGGCGTCTGCAGGCAGTACTATGTTGCCTACCATGGCGTTGCGGACCTGGGCCCATCCTTCTTTGCTAAGGCGGATGACGTGGCCGTCATTGTTTTCCCCTTCGGGTGGGGGGACTGGATTCTTCTGTTCCCGCCGTTTCATTCCGGCGGGTTGGGCGGCGGGTTGGGTGTTTGCTGATCCGCGTCGCTCTGGATGACTACGGCGCATTGGTAGCGCTCGTAGATTGGTCTGCTGCTGCTGCAGCTTTCAGATCCGGAAACGTAGGTTCCTGCATCCGATGGCGGATCGCACAGATCGGAGTTGCAGCTGCTGCTGTCGTAGGAATCATCTGTTGATGATGTTGTGCGTAGCACGGGGTGTGGGGTCCATGAAGCGGGCCTGATTGATGGCAGGGGCACCCGCTCAGGGAGGCGGAGGGTGCCAGTTTGCCCCACTTGGAAGCAGAAGCTCCCGAACAGGATTTCAAGTCCGTCGCCTACGGGCTCGAAGTCCTTCATGGTGGCCGGTGAGTGGGCGGTGAAGTCGAAAGCGCCGAAGAGGAGGTGACTCTCCGTCGCTGCATAGTTGTAGATCGATCGGGTTGGGACCGTCACGACCGCACAATCAGCGTCCCTAGTTCCCACAGACGGCGCCAATTGACGAGGTTTGATCTCATCAATGCCCATTGTTATGGACTTGGGTTTTGGAGAAGATGGGGATGCTGGAGATCATGGAACGGTTAGCAAACAAGCAACACGGGGACACAAGGTTTACCTAGGTTCAGGCCCCCGGAGGGAAAACCCTACTCCTGCTTGTCTGCTCTTTGATTACGGCGGAATCGAGGGTTACAGGGTGCGCAGATGCAATCTGGCGTGGAGGTGTGTATGCGAGAGTATGAGTCGAAGATCTAGGTCGTGCCCTCCTGGACTTTATATAGACTTAGGCAGGTCCCGGGCATAGACCTAGTCGGTTACAGGTTCTAGGGTTTTACCCCTTTGAATTTCCTATCTACTCTAGTCTTGCTCTCCAAGGATCCGAAGGCGCCATGGGCCTGGGCCACCCGAAAGTATTCATGGGCCAGAGTATATTTGTCGTGGGCCTTCCTTGGGCTGGACCAGGTATGCTAAGATCATGCACCCGCGGGGTATAACCATGTCACTCTTGGCTTCTCGGGTAGGCCGGACAGTCCGGTGGGATCTGGCTGGACACTCCGGTCTTTACTAGATATTTGTCTTCCTTCTTGATGATCTCCTTTTGCGCCTTCCCCTTGCTCCTCCCTCGCGCATCCTTGGGAGATCATCATGCTGGGCACCTCTTGCAGCCCTTCTCCTCCTCACGCCATGCTTTCTTCGTCAACGAACCTAATTATACATAAATGCATAGACTTAGGTAGTATAAAATTCTCATCAATAAAAATACCAGATTCATTTAGGAGTGAATTCACTTGTTGTTCAATTATCTTAGCACGAACTCTTGTAATCGCTCCAATCTAATCTCACTGGACTGAACCTTCTTAGCCGTATCTGGAATATGTTCAGTAATAATTGGGGTAGGTATAATTGTAGGGACGTCCTCATCATTAAGATTGTTTTCTTTCTCTCTTAGAGGAAAGGATAAGGATTGGTTGCTAGCTCTACCAAAGGGCACTATTAAATCTTTGTAGGAATGTACTAATTTTTTATGACTAAATTCTTCCCCTAGCCAAGACTATGCAGCTAAGATCCAACATTACCAGTTTTAGACAAGAAGACCGTGAGCCATTAGCGCTTGCGTGGGAAAGAATGAAAGAAGCTGTAATGAACTGTCCTAGTCATGGGATGGAATAATGGCTCGTATTACATTTTTTTTATAATGGTCTTAACCCAATGTATAAGTCTGTGCTAGATACTGCAGCAGGAGGAACACTCATGGGAAAGCAAGTGAGTGTTGCAAAGAAACTACTTGATGATATGCAAAATAATCATGCTCAATGGCATGTGTAAAGAACCTCGAAGAGAGTAAGTTCAATCACCGAGGTAAATAATGAAGAGCTTACATCTAAGGTAGACGAGCTTCTTAGTATAGTAAAAGGTAAAGAAGATATCCAAGTTAATGCTATCGCTACTGATGTTAATGATATCAATTTTATAGCTCACACTACTTTTAATCCTACATGGAAAAATCATTATGCTTCTAATGCTCAAAAAAATTATCCTAATCCTACATGAGCTCCTTACAATAATTATGATATAATAATAATGGAGCAAATCATAGAAATCTCTCGTTTGAACAAACTGTTAGAACCTTTATACAAGCTCAAACCAAGCGAAACAATATGCTTATTAAAATCACGGAGAACCATGAAAATAGTATAGGAAAATTATCTAACCAGGTCGTTGCAATTAGAAATAACGTGCAGGCTCTATAGGAAAGAACAAAAACCGTGGAGGCTCAGCTGGGTAAAGTAGCTGAGAACCAAGCTCTCATACTAGCAAAGTTTGCTGAAAAACCCAAGCCAAATCCGGTAGAAGACCTCAAGACGATGAGGGTGGTAACCAATGAAGGGAAACCGGAAGATCTGGATTATAGCAACGTGCCAACACCGGAATATACCGTGGAATATCTATTAAAGATGATCACCGTGAAGAATCCCGGTATAGAACAAGGTGATGATGCTATGTACCAACAATTTATTCTTGTCATGGGCTCTACGAATGAAGACTTCCGCTACTGATGGTTGTAATCGCCATAATGGAAATTATGTAAGTTTTGTACTCGTTACTTTTGGGATGTTGTAATGATACTCGCTGGTTATGCTCACGACTCACTGATCATGGGAACATGAATTACAGGCATAACCGGGATTCTCGGACCGTAAATCCAGGGTCCCACAGACTTGGTGTCAGATCCATCCTGATTATAGGAGACCTTATTTGGCATGGACATTAGATAGGATAACCACTATTTTTGAAAACACCAGCTTCCGAAAACGATTTGCTCAAAAGCTTTTCAAAAGATTTCTTATCTTATATTCTATGATTTTTTTGGGAAATGGCTTACTCTCTATCTCGTCTACTTTCAAATGTTCCATTTTAAAAAACAAGTCCATCGTGGAAGTTACCTAGATGAAGAGCAACAAAGACAATCAAATCAAATATAGCTACCCACCATGAAAGACACTACAAGATCGCCCCACCAACGGAGTGCTTCATCGCCCCAAATGGATCAAGTGTGGCACAGACGGCCCCAGATGGCCATACAGAAGACAAAACCCCCATAACGTTTGTACTTAGGATAAGTATCCTCAATATAGGATTCCCCTTATGTCGCGTAGTCAATCCTTGGTACCTATGGTGCGCTTTGTTGCCTGTCATGTGCTTATATGATGCTTGAAATGTGTTGCCTGTATGCCTTGGATCGTCTGACCCTATTGCTTAGACCACCTTGTTTTTGTATATCGGCACCAACACCCATAATCACATAAACTGAGACCTATCATTAGAAGGATGGCAACCCAAGAGTACCACGTCAACTACACCTCGCCTAACCTGTCATAAACCCACCCCGTGAGGCCTAAACTCTTATTGGACCTGCTCATTTAAAACCATAGAACCCTATAAATTTATACCCCACTAGTTCTTCTGTTTTGAACAACGAAGGATAACCTCTTAAACATCGCTTACTTCCATAGTCAGCAAGCTTACCACCAACGAGAACTCCCTGAATATGGAAATGAAGATTGGAGATCCAAAAAAAGCATGCAACCATTATGGAGAAGAAGGACATCAAGCCAGCTAATGCTTGGGCAACTGCCCAAACTGTGGGGCCCTCCATCCTCCAGTGGATTTCCCAACCCATCTAGTCACATGTTTCCTCTACGAAGTTCAAGACCATGTCCCGGCCGACTGCACCTTATATCTCCTGACCGGCAAGGCTCGTCAACTCCCATGTGTAAGCATTGGGAAATCATCAAGAAAGGAACGTCCCAAGCAAGGTACATGCTTCTCGTGTGATTAAACGGGTCACTATAGCCGAGAGTGTCCCCAACATGGCAAAGGAAATGCTCCTACAAAGGCGGAACCCAAAGTATCCGCTACCAGCAATAAAAAGCTAAAGCAAGCCCAAGGAGAACCATAAACCAAGCAGCGTGTTTGTTACACCTACAGAGAACTAGGCCACAACTCCCAGAAATGCCCCATGAAGCAACGAGCCCCACAAGAAAACATAATTAGGAAGCCACTCTCTCTAGAACCTGGACTCCCTCCGAGAAGACATTTCCTAAGGAAGAACAACCAGCCCCTAGAGAAAAAGCCACCCATCGGGATTTCCTCAACAACCTTCCGTGAACCCAAGATCGTCCAAGCAACGTCAATGGCAACCAATGCCACTCCCAGCTCATATTCTCCACCAAAAGGTCTACCCCAAGCAATTTAAAAAAGCCCCTGCGAAGTTGCCATGACCACTAAATTACCCGTCTACCTAGTCTAGGGTAGAGTTAGATATCGCCCCGGAACCTATTCTGTAAAACTCTAAGTGCACAGATGCTTGGTAGCACAGATCTAGTTTTTAATACTCTCAGTACTCTCGCAGCTGGTCGGCGCAGACCTATTAATTTATGCATGAAATAATTTTGATAGTATGCTGGTTTGATGTTACCTTCTACGTGTTTTACCCAAGACATTGCATCAGACTGAACCCGGAAAGACACCTCCTATGCAACCAAGTCCCTAGACCGCCAACCGAAACCGACATCCTCCCAGCTTGCTGAAACTCCAAAACAGCTCAGACGCCTCTCCAGAAGCAACAAGTACTAGGTCAACTGAAGATACCCTTTTCCAAACGAAAGGTGCAGCACTTCTCTAGCATCAATCCGCGACTCCAATAAAGTAGGACCGCGACATCACCAAGCACCTCAAACCTAGAATAAACTTCCACCATGGTAACCCTATTGAGTCGACCCCTAGTCATTGTTATGTGATGAAAATCCTCTAAAGCCGACTCGTGAATCCTGCAAGAAGGAAAGCCATCGACCCTTCTCCAGGGTCAGAAGATACTTCGGGAAAGTCCCCCACTCCAAGATAGACCGTACAACCACCACTTCCGATGTATCAAGACCAAGAAGGCAGAAAATCTGAATTCAGCAATAAAAGATCAAAGAAGGCTCAACTTGTCGTCTCTCCTTAGAAGAAAGATGGGAGTCCATGCTAAACCTACCCAGAATTATACTAAGGGGAAAAGACTACATCTTTGCCACTAGATCAACCCTAAAGCTCAACCGAAGCAACTCGACCCATACCTATAGCTGACCTAGCCTATCTATTGTAAAATCATTTTCATCTAAACTTCCCCCGCAGAAAATTGTTAAGTCGATGTTCTTACCTAACCCTACCTCTACCGAATCTTGGGACGAGATTCTTTTAAGGTTGAAAGGTCTATAACATCCCAATTTCAGCAACTCAGGTTTGTTTTCAAAAGGGCAAAAATCAGGGGGAATATAACCTTTTTCTTGTTCAGTGTTGCAATGATTGCTTACTTGTTTGCTTGTGTTCATGTAAATGATTGTGTATTAGATGATATAATCCTTATCTCAACCTCAGTTGACAAAAACTATTTTTCAAAAGAAATGTCTTGGGTCATCCCCTTTACTCTCAAATGTTTTGACATTTCAACTTGAGACAAGATGACTTTGACACAACCAAATATTTTACTAGCTTCTATTAACAAAACTATGGGGACCTATATATAATCTCCTTATGTTTTCAAGACAGAACTTTTAACTAATCTTACCTCTAGGTTTTCCAAAACCTTTCCTAAAACCTTTTCATTCTAATCTTGGTAGAAATACCACCCTTACCTTAATCTAGGCTTGAGGGTAACTTTAGTAGTAGTTGGATAAGTTTGATAAGGTGAATTGCCTTGATGTGTTGTTTGCCTTGATTGCTTTGGAACTAGAGTGAGCTAATCTTGTAGCTCAACCCTTAGGCCAAACCAATGGTTGAGATCACCAAACTCAAACCAAGCATCCTAAGCTAGATCTATCCTAAGTCACTCAAGTGACCCTCAAATCTACTTAACCAGATCTATCTTGAGCTAATCCTTTGTATTAGCAACCAACTGAACAAAGTCCAAGTACAAGCATGAATCATCTCTACACAAGCTATCCTTCAGGATCATCCACCTGATGATAAGAATAAACCCTTGCATCTTCTCCAACTCCTCTCCTTTCCCATACAAGTCCAAATCCACAAATCTGCCAAACTTGACCAAGTCTGGAATCCTTATCTGGGTTCAATCTTTGAGACTCCACCTATTCTAACCTATGTGCATTATTGAGAATGTACTTGAACCATCTTGTAGTTATTCATTAGTAATACAAAAGCCGACGGTTTCCCTTGGCTAAACCCTTCTTGTACCCACCAATCCATGATGGTTTTGTAGTCAAGAGAGTAATCTTTTCTGCAAATCATATCATCATGCCTACTTTGGCTGAAGCTCACATCCATATGCTATATCCTTTGGACCAACTCTTTCCATGGTAATGATATAGTAACCATGGTCTATCAATCCATCCTTCACTTGTTTCCATTGGATCTTTGTGCTTCTTAAACCCACATGGTTTATGAGGCTCCAGGATACATCTGGTCTGGCAGCCTTATTTTTAACAAAGTTTGCCAACACTTCTAGATCACCTCAAATACAACCAATCCCAAATCTTGATGCCATTATCATCTATATAACTTGGTATAACTATACACCTATCCCATTGTCAACACCCGGATTTTTAATCCCAGATGCCTGTTATGCCATACATCGCAATCCCAGGATTACCATTTTTGCGAGACATAACAGAATTGGATACCATAGTACATCATCCATTACAAACCATACATAAGGTCTTACACAAATAAGGATCTCATGATCCAGTTCTTAATACAAATCAAGTAGCGGAAATACGTGATAATAATGGTAGCGTAGGCGAAGCTCCATATTCGGGGTCACATGCAATGCTGATGATGGGAGATCATCCTAGTTGTCATAACCTTCCTGGGGTCCATCCTCCTGGTATTCCTCTTCATAGTATGGCCATGAGAATAGCCAGGGACAAAGCCATGAGTACTCTTTAAGTACTCGCAAACTAATACTAACAAGTGAAGGGGTTTTTGTGATAGGACACTAAGCTCTAGGGTTATTTTGCAAAAATCCATATTTACATATACTAAGTTCAGAAACAAAGAATGCTAGTTAAAGTTTTATAACACCTAAGTGGGAACTTGTATTTCATATCACAACTCTGTTGTGGTCAAGTCAAAATCTCAATTCATTTCACAAGTCATTTTGAAAACATCTGACGGGGGAACAGTATGGCCACTAATCGTCCATAATCATGACGGCTATTCGAATAGTTTGACACTCTGCAGATATTGTACACTTTCACCACAACATTCGATACATCCGTCAGGAACAAATCCTGAATTCACCTACTCAGTATGCGGATAATCAATCCTAACCTTTCAATTACACGCCCTAGTATAGGCACCTCTCCTGTGAGTTTGGCCTCCCAACCATGACCAACTGTCATCTTGGGTACTGCACAGGTGGACAATCTTCACAAGGTAGCCTCAGCTTAGACCTTGGCCGTGAGGGAACCAATATTAAGGTATATAAGTTTCCAGTCAAGCCCTACCCAATTCTCGGGTATTGTGGTTGTATGGTAAAATTGGAAAGGTATCACATCCAGACAACCATCAGTTTTATAAAGGGCTAAGGCTCATGCCTCAACATTTTCATCACCAAAATCATCTGGTGTTCGGAAACACATGTCAAAACATCTCAATAGAATGATCCATCATTCCAAGGTTTTCATAACCATTTTTCCACCAAGTATTCCCATCTAAAGTTGATCAAGTTTTATGCTTAGCACTAGCATCTACAAGTGGGGGTTAGTACTAATGAGGGGTGGTAAACTAGTGGAGTTTTACTAAGTTCAATCTCATGCCTTAAGATGACATAAAGATTATCTAGCCTAGGCCAAGTTTTATGCTCTTTATGCAACCTTCAATTATCTTTCTAATATCTACAATTTATTCCAATAAACTCTAAGTAATAGCTTTGATAAAGAAATAAAGTATAAAGCTTGTAAGTAAAACTAGGAATGGGGTTATCAAGTGGGTATGATCACATATGCTTAAGGCAAATAGTTGGAATGGTAACAAGCAAGTATTTGCTTGCATAGGTCAACTTGATTAGTAAGGCTTGCTAAAGTAGAGTATCTTGCAAGTGTTAGCTTGCTCAATCAACTAGTAGTATTAGGCTTGCATAATTAGAATATCTTGCAAGTGTTAGCTTGCCTTGTGCAGAGCAGTGGTTGAAGTTCTCCTCGGCTTCTTCTTCGTAGTATCCTCCTTCCTCCTTGTATCCTTGGTCGGTACTAGCGTCTATGAATAAATACGAGGTACACAATCACCAAACAATACTTAACTACTTTCAGTCATCACACAAAAGGGTACTATAGATGATCTAGCATCATCACTAACATTACAAGATTAAAGCTTGATTTAATTTCTTTTATTTCTAGAAAAGTAATTTCTACTCATTGAAAAACTACTTAAGATTTAATATTCTCCAAAACAAACATGGGATCATGTTAACACATGTCATCACCACACATTTCAGTACATGGGAATGTGATTTAAAGTGGTGTCACAATTTAATAAGATTTAACCTTTTATTTTTAATTAAATAAAGTGACTAGAAATGCATATGTGGCATTCTTTTATTACTTGAACATTATTTCTGTAAGTACACCCATATATTTTTATATTCTGAAAGGTATGATCAATTGTGATTTTTGAGAGTTGAAATCAACTCAAAAGCTATTATGGTTTAAATTTGAAAAATGTTTGAATGCATAAAAGCTTCTGCCTTGTTATTTTTACCAAGGGTGATCTACAGATGCAAATGATTTGAATCCAACGGGCTTGGATTAAGCATTGTAAAACCTTTCTAACAAAATTGGTTTCATTCAATTTGGTTCACTAAATCGAGCTGGGTTGATTTTTGAAACTGGGTACAGAACTATGTTTGAATTAAAATGGAAAACGTTAAATTCAAACGACTGGGCCGCGGGAGTTGCTAGTGGGCCGGCCTGCTATGCACAGTGCTTACGCGGGCTGGTTAAGTCACGTGTCAGTGAGACGGGTGGGTGCGAGCGGTACGGGGAAACATGGTGCGTTGGATCTAGTTCTAATCTAACGGCTTTGGTTCATCGTCCACGTCGGGCAGCGCCGGCGAGACAGAACCCTAACGCGGTAGGTGGGGGTCGTCGGGGGCTCACCGGGGCTCAGGCGAAGGTCGGCGATGTTGGCAAACGACGAAGTCGACGACGGCGAACCTCCTGGTACCGACAGCTTCTCCTAGGGCGGCTCCAATCGCTAGCTCCCTTCTTCTCTAGCAGTGGCGGGCTCCGGCCAAATTCCGACGATGTGCTGCTCGCCTTGCTCCAGGAACAGGGTGGAACGATCAGTGAGGAGACGGGAGTGAGATGGTGTGCTCAATTCGGCTGGGGGTGGCCTCTATTTATAGTGGCGAGCGGTGCTGTGCTCCCTGGCGAAGCTCAACGATGTGGTGGCGAGGCGTGGGGCGGTGCTGATTCATCGGAACGCTGCGGTGCTCTGCGCGTGCCCGACGGAAGTTTTTATGGCGCATAGCGTGCGTGGTCCGCGCGGTGGCGAACGAGCGTGTCTGCGGGGTTGCTGGGACGGTGGTGATCACGTATGCACGCGGCGAGGGCGGCGCGTGGTCTATGGGCATCTGTCGAGCGTGGCGCACGGGGCGCGCTCTCGGCATGGTTGCAAAGAAGGTTGGCATGGTCTGTGCGTAGGTCGTGGTCCGGCATCATCGCTGGGACAGGGAGTGGCAGTGGGGTGCTGGCTTGCTCCCAGACATGCTGGCTAGGCTTGGTGCTTCTCCTAGCTCGCTGTCGACATGTGGGTGGCAAGGTGAGGCTCGGCCTGCTCACCATTGATGACAATGGCCAGCTTACAGTGGTGATAGAGATTAGTTTAGGTTTTTAGATGATCTACTAAGGCTAGTGGTGCCCAGAGAGGGAACAAGTTAGGTCAGAATCACTGCACACTATAGTGTTTGTGATTTTGTTGATTTGAATCAGCAAGGTGTTTGATGAAATGGCCGTATGAATTCAAGTTTTGAATTTTGAAAAGATTTTTGGTGGGTGTGCTAGGCATGTGCTGGTGAGTCTGTAGATGCTTGGGTTTTGAAAGTTGAGCTTGTTTGAGTGGTTTTTGGAAAGGTGGGATCTTCCCATATGAAATAGATTCAATTTTAATCTGTCATTTAAACTATGCATTTGAATGTTTCTGGATGATCACACGGTGGGCCTTGATACTTTGTTATGAGTACTATCAAGGGGTGTAAAGATCCAAACAAGTTTCTGTTAAGTTTTGAAAGTTAGAGACAACCAAAGTAGGCATGGGAGTTAATTTGTCCAAAGTGACCATTCCCTTTTTTTTTTATTTAATTGTCTTTGGGAAAAGTGTGGGAATTGTTTAGATGGTGTTTATTTCAACTAAGCATCCTTTTACAAGCAAAGAAACACACAAGCAAGGTAATTCAAAAGAATTCAAATTGGAATGCATACCCACATGCATGCTTTCATATTTTTATTTAGAAAAGTTTTTGTTAACCCTAATTTTGATGATTAGAGTTTGATGATTCTAGTTTAATATTTTTGGGATGTTACACCCATGCATCAAGGTGAGATCTGAGCTCCCTAAACCAACCAATTTTAGGTGGTATAAAAATATCAAAACCCTTAGATCCTCCAAATCTAGTTTCCTTTTAAAAAAGTAGAATTTAAAAAACCAAGGTTGATTATGATAGATACTTAAAGTTGAGATCATCCAACTTGGATATAAATATTTACCAGATAATTCCCATAATTATTTGGCACCTCAAACAATTTAAATTCCATTCTTGGCAAAATCCTAAAAACCTTGCCTATAGAGGAAAGTTTGTTTTTCTCAAAATCACTTTGCAAAATCAAGGCACATTTGAGTCCTATACATCATACCCTACCTTAAAATCTCAAAAATAAATATTTTTGAGATTCTTTATTATTTCTTTTTGCCCATTTTCGTAAATGGATGAAACAAGAAATAATAGCTTAAAAATATTTCTCCTTTCAAATGAATTCCAAGAAAAATCTCCAATGTGTGATATGGTGTTTACGACAATATCACACCAAAAACCAACCTCATCCAATGTAAAATTATCAAATGAGCTTCTAGAAACCAATTTAGAACTTTCTGAATAAATGGTTCTTAATGGACTTTAAATTTCTGAAAAAATATCAAACAATTCCTAAGGTTATGTAAAGACCTTATCTACATACCAGTACCATTTCCTCATCTTGACTAAGACAAGATTTTTGACTTCCTTCATAGCCCTCTTTTTTATCAAATTGGGCAAACTAAGCAAAACCCCAAGATAAACCCCAAAAAATCTCAATCCACTTGGTCAACCAAACTTGCACATCAACCTCATGTCCTCCTAGTAGTGCTCCACTATAGAAATGTACATTAGCACCCTCCCCCTTAACCCTAATTTCTTGGAAGAGAGAGAGAGGGTCACAAAATATCTTGTAGATTAAAGACAACAATAACCACCACCCTTCCCTCCACTCATCTGGTCGAGCACCTAGGCCGCACACACCCCTCCTATCCAATCCCCTGCTCCCTCCCCCTCTCATGTCCAAAATGTACCAATACCACCATGGACCTCCCCTCCCCAAATAAATAGGCTAGAGGCCACCCCCGCGCCTCTCTGCCCCTCATTTCCTCCCTCTGCTCCCCACGAACCACTACTCACTCACCTGTGATAAGTCCATTTTGCATCACTATTTTATATCATAATTTACTGTATTCATTGATATATTTCATATTAAGAGATGATACTTATTTTATTTCATCTATTTTGCATGCTTGAGGACTTTGGAGGATTAACCGCCGGAGTCAGGACTCTGATGGAAAAAGCGTTGTCTAGACGCAATATTTGCGAAGATCAGAAAATCCCAGAAAATATATGAAAATTCCTATTTTCTAGAAGACGAAGATAGCGAGAAGGAGAAGTGGAGATGGGCCACAGGGGGACCACACCACCCCCTGGTACGGGTCCCCCTGGGTTGTGCCACCAGGTGGTGTGGCCACCCTGGCCTACCTCTGGCATCGCCCTTCCGTGTATATATTCCTCCCATAAACCTAAGGCTCAGGTGGCGACCATAGAAAGATTCCTTTGCCTCTGTGGGGCGGAAACTACAGAGAGAGAAAGAGATCTCTGGTAGGCAGAAATATGCCAGGGAAATTCCTTCCTGGAGTGGGGAGATCGTCACCATCGAAACCACCATCAAGCTAGACTTCATCGGGATCATCATCATCCTCATCATCATCACCACCAGTACCATCACCACCACGCCATAGCACTTTAACAACTGGGTTGAATCTTGCATAGTTCTTAGGGGAAACTTTCCCGGTGTTGATTACTTATTGTAGTTGATGCTATTGAGTGGAACCATTGGATTATTGTTCATGTTCAGGTTGTTACTTATCATTATTTCATCTCTGATCTTGATCCATATGATGTCTCATGAGTAGTTCGTTTATTTCTTGAGGACATGGGAGAAGTCATGTTGTTAGTAGTGGAATTATGTTGAGAAATATTTAATGATTTGATATTTAAGTTGTGGTGCTATTCTTCTAGTGGTGTCATGTGAACATCGACTACATGATACTTCACCTTTATGGGCCTAGGGGAATGCATTGTGTATTTGTCTACTAATTGTGGGGTTGACGGAGTGATAGAAACCTAAACCCCCGTTAGGAAACCATTGCATAATGGAGTGTAGGATCTTAGAGTTTAATGTTGTGGTTAGGTTTTTATCTTAATTACTTTCTTGTAGTTGCGGATTCTTGCAAGGGGTATAATCACAAGTATGTATTAGTCCAAGTAAGGTCAGTACATTAGCATAGGTTCACCCACACAACACTTGTCCAACCAAAGAAGATTAATCAACTATATGAAGCGAAAGAACTTGATAATATTCCCTTGTGTCCTCGAGAACGTTTGGTCATCTTAAGTAATACAACCAGCTTGTCCTTTGCTTAACAAGGATTGGGCCACTTGCTGCAATTATTATTATTGTCTTTTATTTACTCGCAATTTATTTATCTGCATTATAAAAAACCCCTAAAAATCCGTTTGCTAAGTATTTACAGTGAATCCTTGATCCAAACCGCTTGTCAACACCTTCTGCTCCTTGTTGGGTTCAACACTCTTATTTATCAAAAGTACTACGATACACCCCCTATACTTGTGGGTCATCACCCTAACCTACCTTGCCCGAGAGAAGAAGCAAATGGAGCTTCAGCCATAGCTCAAAATCCGAGCTTAGCTCCCTCTCTCTTGCCCTTCCCTCTTTGCATGTCACCCTACTGTGTTCTCCTACCCCTAACTCTCCCCATGCCTATTGTTTGGCCCAGGACAACCTCGTGAAGCTCCCCCGACGAAGCCCAGAGCTGCCGTCGCCGGTGCCACCACGGGCACCTTTCTCCATCGCTGAACCGGCGGTTGTCCCCCATCCCCAAAGTCGTCACCGACTGCCACGTCGCCCTGGACCCTCCCCAGCGCCCTCTGAGCCCCCAGGTGAGCTCCCTAGGCACCACCGCGCTCTGATATGGTTTCTCCCAGCAGCGCATGTCTCATTAGAGACGACGGCCTAGCGACATCGATCTTCCATAGATCCAACGGCCGAGGAGCCCCCCGTAGCCCTTCGTTCCCCCACTAACACCGACACCTGGGCCCTGCCCTGCGGTTTCAAACCACGGCCTCCTGCGTGAGGCACAACCTGGATGGGCCGAATCCCCCCTCGGCGGCCCATTTCCCCTCCAGACCTGGCCCGACCACCCCTTCCTTTGTTCTTTTTATTTGGTTATTTAGAGATCTACAGAAAAGCTTCTCAGTTTAATTCAAAATGAAAATGGAAACTAAGTAATTTTTTCCTAGATCCATTTTTGTACATGTTCTATGATAGATCCTCTAATATGCAATACCTTTACTTGACTCAAAAAAAGTATAAAATTATTCCAATAAATCATGTGCCTAGATGCATACTTTTACTTGATAAAATCTTTCTGTGAGATTTATAACTCCCTTTGAGTTAAATCTTTTTAGGATGAAAGGTATGATGAGTACCTTGCATGACACCTAGACCTACCCTAAATGGATTCTTAGGTCAACCCTGGTAAAAATAACAAAAACAGCCCATTTCTGCATTTAGAAATTTCTCTAGGTCAAAGCAAAATAGGTACTTACCTATTTCCAACTCTCATAATTCATAAAACATAACATATATCAAACCAAAGGAGCCCAATATTTATTGAGCTCTCCTGGATTTATTGTGAATTAAATTGTTCTGTGCATAGTTATTTCACTAATAAAATCACTACAATAGCTATGTAAATCCAAAAAGAGTGATTCCAATTTATACAGAAAGGTATTCCAAATACCTAAGATGTTCCTTTTGAATCAGAATAAAATCGCTCGTAGTTTAATTATAGTTAAAAATACAAAACTCTTCCAGAACTTTCTTTAGGAATTTATTGAGGGTATTTTGGTAATTATTTTAAAGTGATTCCAACTCTCAGTGAATCATTCCATCAAACCCTACTTAAATATACAAGGAAATAATTTTTGGACCTACAGAAATTTTCTGGTGAATTATTCCCTAAACTAGAGTGTTTATCTCTAGAAAATGCATAATAAATCAATGATAATTGATAAAATAGTGAAACCACTTTTGTTGGTTGCATTTTATCCATACCTATCCGATGATATCATTTTTGCATATTGATATCATATAGAACTTGACCTTGGATTAAAATCCCCCTTTTATAAGTAGTTTTTGCCTCCAAATCATTAAAGAAATCAACAAATGCTTTGAAGCATTTCCACTTGCTCTAAATCCAATTACTCAAAACCTACTGAATTGTAAACTTGTATTGTGTATTGCTTGATATAGGTATTAATGCTTTTATGCCTTGTTTTTCTTGATGTATTGCTTGTTTGCATGTTTGCTCGATAAGGACAATAGTTGCGATTGTGTGACACCAAGAAGAAGGAAGCATCAGATTATTATTATTATTGTTATCGGTATTCTGTTATTCTAGAGAAGTAGAGGGATATCTTGTTGGTCATAGGCAAGCCACCTTCTTTCTCATAAGCCTTGCCCTACTGTTTTACTTATGCATGTTTTACCTACTATTTACCGAAACTGCATTGTTTTATTATACGATGATCTATATATGGTAGTGGCTTGGATCCTCCAAAACATTACACTTTTGTACTAATAAGTGCAAACCCCTTGATGACACCTACTTGACCCTATATGGTAGATGGTGTATAACACCATGTCCCTTTGGAGACCCCGTTTTAGCCAAAGAAAAACTATAGGATGGGAAGACCCTGGAAAAGTTTTACAAAGATGCTTTGTGGCAAAAACTTGGTGAGGTTTGACCTACCAAGAAAAGTCCGAGAAATGAACAAGAGTTTGTTTTACAAAATGTTAAATAAATGATGGAGGGAAAAGGTTTACAAAAATGCACCCGGTTCTTTGCAGTTTTGTCAGAATAATTAACCCGTGCAACCACATTACTCTAGAATGGGACAAGACTGGATTTGGGGGTGCAAATCCCTGGAGGTTGGGTCTTCTCCGGTACAACGTTCCATGTAAAACATCGACCAGGAGAAGAAACTAAGGGTCTACGGACCTCCACGCGTTACTATGAGCCCCTCATTGAAAGCGCACACTTTGTAAAGTAGAAAAAGCTCTCTGGCTGGCTTTGTGAACTATATAGGGCGTCCCGGTGTTGAGGGGAACAACTCTTATAGGGTAGGCACTTATCCTGGAGTGGCATTCGGAGAGTCCTGACCGGTTACTCGACCCACGATCGGTGTATATCAGGTCAGAGTACCCGAATGGTGTGGGTAAATTGTACAACCTCTATAGAGTGTAAATCTATTCGAATAGTCGAGTCCTCGGTCATGGACGGTTGGGAAGGTTGCTCTAGAGCGGTGCTGGTTTTGATTTCAAGAAGGATTTCAGAAAGCAATGGCTTTGGAAATGCTTTGACCATGGGATGGTCGGAAAGGAAGGAAAGAAGTTTGGTCATGGGATGACCGGAAGGAGATAAAATAGGGTGACCCAATCCTAGTATTTTCCAAAACTTTTCATAAATCCTTTCCAAATGTTTTACAAAAAATTTCAACAAAGATATAGACCTGCTATATCTACAAGAAAATCTATTTTATAAAAGAACCTCTTATGGAGATCTCCTACTACCACAACCATATTGCATATCCTTTATTATTGTTCTTTTAAGGTGGTTTGGTAGTACATTCAAAGTACTCACCGGCATTATTCCTTGCTATTTACTTGGCCAGACTTTCAGAGGATCAAGGAACGATGGAGATGCTGATGACTATGCGAGCTAGGCCGTCTTTCCAGTCAGTTGTCTATAGGTTAAGGCTTGACATGAGCTGTGCGAATGAAGACTTCCGCTACTGATGTTTGTAATCTCCATAAATGCAATGAAGTAAGTTTTGTACTCGTTACTTTCTAGATGATGTAATGATACTCGTCAGTTATGCACACGTCTGACTGATCATGGAAACATGAATTGCAGGTATAACCAGGATTATCAGACCGTAAATCCAGGGTCCCACAACATCGTAGCGTCGCTAGCAGCAACCCAACCAGCATAGCCCGACCTGCACCAACCCTCACATCGAGGACTCAAACGAACCAGGAGAAGGCAAACAACAAACTGCATCCTGTTTCTTTTTCCTGGCCGCATCATGTGCTCGGTACCCTGCGATCATGGCTCGCGCGTGAGCCCTCTACCCTATCTTCATAAAGCCTAGCAACAACAGCTGGCATCCCCACCTACCCCTAGATCGAGATCCCCCACCTATCTTTTCTCTCCACCACCACCATGGCCATGGCCACCTAAAATCCCAGCCTCCGTCGTTGCCGAGTACCTTTCCGGGGAGTCGAAGCCGACGCTGTTGAGGCTACTCCATATCCGTGACGCGGAGGAGAAACTCCAAGGATCTCGATGTTGTTGCTGTGTGTCGTTCTCACAGAACATCCCGCCGACACCAGCACCCTCTAGGTGAGCAACCTCATGCCGCAACCTCTTCGGCTCTACTTCGAGTCCGCATCGCCGCCATCGTCCCCGTCCTCGCTGCACTGCGCCGCGTCGCCGTGCCGCTCGCCACCCATGACACCAGCAGCTCGCATCCATGCACGTGTTTCACCTCTATTCCTCGCCTGAGAGCTTCCTGTACCGTCCGCCTCCGTCCATAATTTCTACGCCTAGTTAATATCCGGCTTTGCCTCTTTCCAACGATCCATCACATGAGGGTTTTGGTCCAGTACATCGTTCGGAATCTTTCTCGCAACCTAGCTCTGTCGTGCACTGAAACTGATACAGATGCAGTCGCGTACGTTCAATTCGTCGGTTAACACGCAGAAACAGCATCAGCAGCCAACCCTCTGTTCTGTCCTTTTTCCCGTAATCCCTGATGCTCCTTGACGGCAAATTCCTGAATCAAACATGTAGCCCTAGCATCCAGCTCACTCGATCATCAAACTACATCCAATTTGGAGCTCTAACGGCAAAGCAATCTTCCGACAAATTCGAGTCATTTTTCTGTTTTCTGAATTTCGGTCACGTGCAAACTGAATCCAGTGAGTTCGTCGATGTTTCCTGGAGCTCACGTTGATCTTTTGCAGAATATTCCTTCTCCAAAGTTGTAGATCTTGAGTAGAACTCCAACTTTTGTTTTTGCGGTGTCGCCCAATTCTGCACCATTGCATCGCCATCTTCAACCAAATATCATCTCAGCTAGTAGATTTCGCGAATCGATTTTCAGTTTCGTCAGGGGACCCGCAAAGAAACTTTTATAGAAAATCCCCCAGCCCAGCCGTTCCGCACGCAGCAGCCTAGTCAGCGACATTGGTCCCACCTGTCATCGGCTACAGCTAGGTTCAATTGAGTAGGAAAAGTTCCATAATCTTTTTATAAGTGAATAAAAATTTCAGAAAATATGTAAATACAAATTAATTCATATCCTTTTAAATATTTTGAATTTTCAAAAACTTTACAAATGAAATGTGAATATTTTTCAAATACTAATTCGAATCCATGTTCTGTAAATCCTAGTTTTGCCCCTAAATATTCAAAGTTTTGACAATTTGCCCTTATTCATTTAAATTGCATTTAATAATAACTTTTAATCTTATTTTGAAATAATACAAATGATATATTTTTTGTGATCAAAAAATGTCAGGAATGTGAATATGCTATTCAAAATATTTTTTGATCAAATAAAAATTTGAAATAATTTAAATGCTATTAAATGCCTATTTCTTAATAATCTATATCTTTTAAACCGTAATTCCGAATTGGACAACTAATATGTATAAATAAATCAGAGCGACGAGCCCTTTCCATCTATGCATTTCATGATATCAACTGAAGTATGCATCATATAAATATAGAGTATACAACAAGGTTTGTGGGAGTAAAACATGACTAAATAATTAATACAAATGCTTTATTCTTGGTCCTACACCTCAGCCATGCCATGGTATATTATATCATATAATTGTTTATCATTCCATCATGGCTTATCTTGTTTTGCTTGTTGCATATGCTTCATATGATTGTGCGCTTTATTTATTATGGCCCTTGTGTGGTTAGTTTTTATTCCGGATAGACGCTGATCAAGGGAGTTATCAGGAGACTCAAGAGTCCTATCCGGATCGCGGTTACCCTTCTACTGAGCTACCAGGCAAGAAAATCCTCATGCTTGCACTATATATAGTAACTAACACATCTATCTTATTCTTGCATCATAAGTTGTGTTCCGAATTAAATTAAAATCCCAACTACTGCATAACCTTTACTTTTAAACCCCACCGGAGCTTGTATCCTCAATTCTATCATCCATTACTACACGAGTTATTTGAACCATGTGAGTTGTAGAACTACATGTCTAGGGTTTGTGTGTCTTTGAATAACGAGGTACCTAAACAACTGAATTGTGTAGTAAAGGGATAACTAAAGATAGAGGCACCGATGGACAATAACTGATATTTGGATTTTACCCACTCACATGTGTCCCGTAGGACCCGAGTACTTTATTCTTGTTCCTTGACTATCTCATTATCTGCATGCGGGACCAAGAATCCCCTTAGCCTGAGCTTGATTCATATCTTATTTCTTGGAGCCACAATTAGTTGGAGCTTTACTACTACCATGTACTTATGCCATGCTTTAATGCTTTATTTACTACTGTTGCTCGCGGGAGAGCGTTTATTACTATACTGTTTTGGAACGTGGAATGTTTACATGGTAACAAAAATCCCAGTCACACTTTCGGGTTCTCAGTCATTTGCAGCCGTTGAAACAAACCCTGGATCCGTCTCGGAGCCGACCAACTTTGTTGCGGGTAGCTTAGTGGGGTGCCCTCCTTAAATCATTTTTTAATCTTGTGAATGCTTTGTCGTGATGCTTCGTTGATTTTTATTTGGTTCTTCCCGAGGTTGATCGTGCGTGTGTTGCTATTTGTGCACCCCTATAGGGTAAATCTTTCTAAAAGTCATGTTCAGGGTTATGGACTACTTGGAGCACAGTTTATCAATCATAGACAACTATAACTAAAGTACCGTGTTTAACTTGACTAAACCTGACTAGTAATTAGTATAATATTCATGGAATGATTAGTAAAACTGCCAACAGGTGGAATGTTCTTCTGCCTTCTCATTTGGTAAGACGGAAGGAGGACGGGCGATGTTTACTTATGTTGTTTTATAACTGCTGGGTACTTAACTTCTGTTTAATTTAATGAACGTTCGTTCATATCTAGTTGGACGGATGTTGTAGCGGGTCTTTATAGAACTGTTAGCTATTTATCTTTCATTGCAATTGCTTCACCCCCAGGTTAATCCCTTTAGATGCATTAAGACTTGCTGAGTCCCTTAGGGTCTCACTACATAAATATTGTTCAGATTGTCATGGTTATCCACATGGGCTGTACTACATCGATGAGGCCGATGATGGATGCAACAACCCTCCTGCGTAGAGATTCCAGGGATGGAGATCTCTGAGATCTGTGGGCAGGAATGTGCTTATTTATGGCATGTTATGCCAATTTGCTTCTTAATCCGTACTTAGATATTCTCTTCCGCTTCTGCATTATATTTTAATGATTTATGTATGAGGATGCACTAGTACAAACTCGTTACTTAGATACTGTGCCTAGAGCCGGTTTATCCCAAAAATACAATCCACCAGCTGTGTTCATCACCCTCAGGCAGTCGTAATTGTTTGACCGCCTCTAACTTTAACCTCATACGATTGTTAATCTACACCATCTCTAGTATGACTACCCCCTCAGCCGCTCGTTAAAACAAAAAGCCTCTAAATGGAACCTGAGATGATGGAAATTATTGTGTGTCTCCCTATCACTCAACCATAACCAGTCAGAAATATTAACCGCCTCCAGGATTCTACTTAGACGGACCATTATGCCGCCTGCCTCGAAAACTCGCGCCGTGCACGTTCCCGACGTACTATGCACGTGTTGTTAATGCAATTAAAAGTGGAGATCGTGTTATCCTCCACCCACATGAGTCCAGACTACAAACGGTCCCGCGTATATAGAACCGTTCTGCCTTCTTCTTCCACGAGCTTGTGTCATTTTCCCTTAATCTATCTAGTCAGAAAACCCTAATCTGCACCTTTCGCGTGCGCCAAAGCTCCTTCGCTTGCACCACCGCCCTCCTCTTAGCTGCACCATGAAGTGTACACGTGGAGATGAGCCGGAGGTGAAGCCATTTGTAGGCACAACAACACATGGCTCGATCATCGCCGAGCAGACAAGGCTTCGATCTCCATGTAGCCAGCAGTCTCCATCACCATCGAGCAGCAGGTGGCCGACAATGTCGTGGTGCTAGCGGCAGATCTGGAGGAGGGAAGGCGTCAGCAGGCAGAGGTAGCCAGCGGGTGCTCTACATCAACGACCCCATCCTCCACCAAGAACTTCTTGACGCAGTCGTGAGCAACCGGCGGGTTCTCTACATCAACGACCCCATCCTCCACCAAGAAATCCTTGAGGAAGTCGTGGCGAACGACGAGTTCGAGGAGGAGGTCTCCGTTCAGGATTTTGAGGTACTACTTCGCTAGCTTCTCTAGTCGCAGCCGCAGATTTCACTGTTCATACGTAGGATTTGCTCAATCGTCAATGGATTCTTTTGCTCTAAATGTAGAGAATATATATGGTTTAAATAGTCGATTGTTTTGGAGATTTTATTAGATATGCTCTTCTGGCAGCTAGTAATTTTTTATTTACTTGGCTTGTTGTTCATACACAGCTTGTGCTGTAAATTTAATCGGTCTGTAACATTTGATTTTAGTGTTTTTATGGATTGCTAGTTGATTGTTGATTTCAGTACACAACAAGCATATAACATTACATTTCTATTAGTTACTGAGGCCAATGATTTTTGCACCAAAAGAGTGCAAGGGGAGACACATATATGATGTCAGATTTTTTTAGAGATGGTGTTAGTAAACCTGAGGCAATGTACACCAATTTAAGTTGTGCAATTGGAAATTTATTCCGCTAACACCATCTCTAAAAAACTTATGAGGAACCAGATTTATTCTGCACATATGAACTATCACCTTTGAACTGTTTATGCATCATGATTAGGCCGATGATTGAAATTTGCCCCAAAAGTTTGAAGCGGCCGGGTGACACACATTTTGTTGGTGTCGGTTTTTTAGGGACGGGTGAGTGAACCTGAGGCAATGTACACAAATATAATATAGGTTGTGTTGTTGGTACTTTGGTTCGCTAACGCTGTCTCTGAAGAAACATATGAGGCCCCCAGATTTATTTTACATTCATATGAACTATGATCTTTAAATTGTTATTTCATGCATTCATAGTGTATAAGAATTATATTTCATTTTCTCACTAAGCCCAATAATTGAAATTTTCCCCAAAAGTTTGCAGGGGTGACACACTTTGTTGCTGTCCGTTTTTTTATGGACGGGTAAGTGAACTTCAGGCACTGTACACAAACAATTTATGCTGTTGGTACTTTGGTTCACTTACTTTGTCACTGAAAAACTTATGAGGCCCCCAGATTTATTCTACATTCCTATGAACAATATGATCTTTGAATTGTTATTGCATGCATTCATAGTGTATAATAAGAATTACATTTCAGTTTCTCACTGAGGCCAATGATTGAAATTTTCCCCAAAAGATTGCAGGGTGACACACATTTGTTGGTGTCATTTCTATAGGGATAGGTTAGTGAACCTAAGTCGGCTACACAAACAATATAGGTTGTGCTGTTGGTACTTTGGTTCACCAACGCTATCTATGAAAAAATTATGAGGCCCTGATTTATTCTCATATGAACTATGAGATCTTTGAATTGTTTCTGCTATATGAACTTTGAATTGTTTCTACTATATATCTTATTGTGGTCAATAATGGAAATTTCCCCAAAAGAGAATCAGTACACATTGGTGTCAGATATTATTAGGGATTAGTTAGCGAACCCAGGGCAATGTAAAAGAACAATAGGTTGTGCAATGGGTACTTGGTTCGCTTACACCGTCCCTGAAGAAACTAATGAGGCCGCGGACTTTGTTCTACATATAAATATGATCTAATTAATTTAATATTGTCTTACTTATGTTGCCAATCATATGTATGAGTTCTAAGTTATGTTCTTAAAAATCTACAGGAGGATTCTGATGACATGGACTCTAGAAAGTACTCCTAGGACACAAGAGCCGCTACGTGCTGAGGAAGTTGCGGCGTGGGTAGATACGTTTCCACCGTAGGGGGAGACTGTTTTTCCCATTCTGTGGCAGAGTCATCGACTCGGACATCGATAGCTTGATCCAGCACGTGGTGGATGTTGGCAAAGGCCTAGGCCGGAAGCACCACCCGAAGACCATGGTGCGGCACAAAACCTATGGCAAATTTCTTCTAGAATATGTCAGGACTGGCATGTTTCCCCTGGAGTAGGCTATGCATGCTCCTCCTGCTGCTGATGCCCCTGCTAAGGCGTCTCCGTGTCCCTCCTCCTGCTGCCCTTCTTATTTTGTATATATTAGTTATTAACCGGTTTCATGTGTAAGACAATTTCACTCAGGTGGTGGTCATTATATATATATTAATCTCCTTTATATATGGAGTTTCTTAAAATTATAGTGTTCAATTATATATTACAAATCATGCACTAGTACAAACTTTTCCTAGGGATGCTCATGCACACTACCAAATATTTCTAGTGCTCAATTATATTACTCATCATGCTCACCCACACTACCAAATATTTCTAGTGCACACTACCTAACATATGAATTAGTTAAATTCAAAAAGGTGCACCTTATTGCTCTGCAGCAAGCATGAACCTCATTTGCTCTTAATCCTCTTCAATGTATGAACCTCATTTGCTCTTAGGACTCAAGTTCACTCTTCTATGTATATATGTACTACGATATATTTTTTTTTGATGTGTGAACCTCATTTGCTCTTAGGACTCTAGCAAGCATGTGTAAACACCTTCCTTTGCCTTTAAATTATGAATTATTCTCAAAATTTAAGATTTATAAAATCTGGAGTTCTAAATATATCTGGATGTCCGAATATTCACTCAACGATATGTCCTTCAAAGACTACATGAAAAAAAGTTATATTAGTGCATTCATAATTAATATATACTTTAGTTCACATGCATATACAATACATACACAATACCATACTTTAGTTCACATGCATATACATAATACATACACAATATATACTTTAGTTCACATGCATATACATATATACATATATACATATACACACAATACATAATTTAGTTCACAATACACAATACATAATTTAGTTCACAATATATACACAATACAATACATATATACACAATACATATATACATGTGGTGATTGCCGGGCGAGGGCGCGGGCGCGCGAGGCAGCGAAAGGGCGAGGTGGCAGGCGGGTGGGGCGAGGCGGTGAGCGGGGTGGCGGCAGCGGCGAGCATGGACGGACGCGGCGGTGGATGGCGATGGCGGACGCGGCGGCGTGGATGGACGCGGCGGCGGATGGCAGGGCGGCGACGGCGACAGGCGTGGATGGCGATGGCGTGATGGAGCTCCTCTGCTTTCCTTCCTCTGTTCAATCGATCTGGCTGGGGGGAAGAGAGGAAGAGGAAGGCGCGCGTTATAACCCCCCCCCCTTTAACACCGGTTCATGGCTGGAACCGGTGTTAAAAGGGGGGAATTCGTTTTGCACCCGCACCCTCCCTTTAACACCGGTTCCAGCCACGAATCGGTGTTAAAGGGAATTATTTTCACACCCTTAACACGGTTCCAGCCACCGGTGTTTAAAGGGAGTGCATAACGAATAAATGTTTTTAACACGGTTCTGGCTGGAACCGGTGTTAAAGTGGGCATTTATTTCGCATTAAAGGTTAGAGCTTTTTAATTCAAAAAATAGGATAGAATTTAGAAAATTCATATATTTTTCATTTCAACTCAGAAAAATATGAATAATATATCATAATTTTCAGAAAAATAAGATCTATCCATTCATATAAAAATATTTTATAGTTACTGTAGATGAAAATTTTCAAAATGATTAAAACACTTACATATAAATTTTGATTATTCAATTAAAACAAAAATAAAATAGTCAAACCCTAAAACTTTGAACATAAGAAATATTAAGCATGTAAAAAGGAATCTAACCCTATTTTATTAGAGAAAATCATATTTTATTTTGTATTAACATTTTTGAATTGTTTGGATATTTAAATGCCGCATCTTTTGTATATTTTGGAATCTGACAAAACCTTGCTAAAGTTGCATTGGATTTTTGATAAAAAAGAATATTGTGAACCTAAAAATGATTTTTGTAAAAAATCATGAGCATCATATCATGTACCTGTAGTTCATATCTGACCCACTTCCTATCGATTCGGCAGAAATTTGTCTTTTTCACCAGAGGTGGACGGAAAGGTTTCAGATCCCCCTGTGGGTACATTGTCCATATAAGGTGGTCTAGTATTTTTGTAAAATGTGGTGGTAGTTTTTTGAATTAGCCATTTGGTGGTTGCTTCACAAAACTGTCTGTTTTTTATGATCGGAAGATGGAAAATGCCTTTTTGGTGCGACAAAAAGGAAAACTTCCTCTTGCAACATTATTTGCCATCCTATGATGCACATGATGCATAATATGGCCACATTATCACAAACTATGCCTTGATTCTAGCCATAACATTGGTCATTTGACCCGAAAGCCAAGAAACCTCGAATGAGATAGGTCATTTTGTGAAGGTTTTTTTAGACATAATCAATATACCAAGTTTGATATTTTTTATAATGATATAACTGGAATTAAAGTACATAATGCAACTAACAGTAAGATACATAAAGCATGACTGAAAATTAAGATACATAAAAGAACTGAAAATTAATATACATGGCCAGATTAAGTCATAATCGGCCGAACTTGTTTTGGAATGTTGGAGTGATTCAGTCATGCTCCTGCCTACACCTGTAATACTCGCCATCAGAAGTCGCCAGATTGCCGTGCCATCGTCACTGCTGGGGTCGCCGTAATTGAACCTTGAAGGCTGAGTACGCGTGGGCTGGACTTGAGGGTAGCGCAGACGGGGGTTAGAGTCGGTGATAGTGTCGTAGGCCATGACGCTCTGGAGAGTCCGACCGTGCCACCACAGCCGACGGCCGGCCTCGTTGAAGTTCGGAGGAGGTGGGCCATCCTCCTCGTGCCTGGCGAGCGCCCTCTCACACCGATCCCCGAAGAAGGCTTCCCAAGTCGGGAAATAGTCGGGATGCCATCTGGATTCCTCCGTTGCTCCGGCGTGAGCTCGAAGTAGTAGTGGTTCGTGATGGCCATCCAGCGCGCCACACCTAGAGGGACAGGAGGAACCGGCACGCCTTCGGTGCTCAGCATCCAGCCGACAGGGACACGAGTTCAAGGCGGTGGGGTAGTTCGAGGCGCAAAGCGCCTCCGCCTCCCTAGGGGTTAGTGCTACGGTGGAAGCCATGGGAAATAGTGATGAGGTTGCAAATATGAGTCTAGAGATGTGCAATGACAATGGAGGCCAACCCTACATATATATAGTGAGAAATGGCAGGAAGATAACTGGAGGGAAGAACTGGCGGGAAAAACTGGCGGGAAGAACTAGCGGGGAAAATGGCGGGAAGAAATGGCAGGAAGAAAAATGGCTCATTTAATACATATACTGTTAACAGAAGAAATATGACATTGATTTCCATGTTGAGATACACATGTGTGCCAAAAATGTCTCAATTAATACATATAGTCAATCTTATGATCGCGTCGGCCGTAACCATGGAGTATCAGCACCGTTTAACAGGATGGTTGGGTCAGTCTTCACTCTGAAGGGCAAAATTTCATCAAAATTATTATAATCTTCTGACATGTCTGTCTTGTCCTCCACTCCCACGATGTTTCTTTTTCCTGAAAGAACTATGTGACGCTTTGGCTCATCGTGTGATGTATCTGTTTGCTTATTTTTTCTTTTTTTTGGTTTGGTAGACATGTCCTTCACATAGAAAACCTGAGCCACATCATTGGCTAAGACGAATGGTTCGTCTAAGTTCTTGTCTACCTTCATAAGATTATTGAGATCCACTGTTGTCATTCTGTACTTCTTGTCTACCTCAACCCCTCCTCCTGTTAGCTTAACCCATTTGCACCGAAACAAGGGGACCTTAAAATTAGGTCCATAGTCAAGTTCCCATATCTCCTCTATGAACCCATAATACGTGGTCTTTTTCCCATTGTCTTCTGCTGCATGGAAGCGGACACCACTGTTTTGGTTGGTACTCTTTTTATCTTGGCCTATCGTGTAAAATGTATTCCCATTTATCTCATACCCTTGGAAAGTACATATAGTCGAAGATGGTGTCCTGGCCAACAAGTACAGCTGATCTCCAACAGTGGTGTTATTCGTGAGAAGTCTTTGCAGCCAGCCGCCAAAACTCGCCATGTGTTCACTTATAATCCATTCATCGATCATCCGGTGTTTGAGGCGTATTAAATTCTTGTGTTCATTGATATACGGCAACCAAGATAGATCTTTGTAAAACCGTAGTGTGCTTGATTGAGAGAATGCCCGTCCCTACATATCATTGCTTTACATCCTAGGGTGCCTTTTCCATGCTTCCCCTCATGTCGTGATTCTGGAACACCAATCGCCTTAAGGTCAGGAATAAAATCAACACAGAACTCAATGACCTCCTCTGTTACATAGCCCTTGGAGATGCTTCCTTCTGGCCTAGCAGAGTTATGAACATATTTCTTTAAGACTCACATGTACCTCTCAAAGGGGAACATATTGTGTAGAAATATAGGACCGAGAATGGCAATCTCTTCTACTAGGTGAACCAGGAGATGCGTCATAATATTGAAGAAGGATGGTGGGAACACCAACTCAAAGATGACAAGAAATTGGGCCACATCTGTCTGTAACACTGGTAGGCTTTCTGGATGGATTACCTTCTGCGATATTGCATTGAGGAATGCACATAGCTTCACAATGGGTACTCGAACATTTTCAGGTAGAAGCCCCCTCAATGCAATCAGAAGCAATTGCGTCATAATCACGCGGGCGCTATGAGACTTCAGGTTTTGGAATTTTTCTCCGCCATATTTATTATTCCCTTTATATTGAGAAGCCGACGGACCTTGATATCTTTAGGCATTCAAAAAAGATTTCCTTCTCTGCTTTGGTAAGAGCGTAGCTGGCAGGAGTTAAGTGGCATCGTTTACCCTTCTCGTTCTCAGGATGCATAGGCTCTTCAGGGTCTTTCATACGTTGCTGGTCATGACGTGCTTCCGGTGTATCTTTTTTCTTCCCATACACTCCTAGGAATCCTAGAAGGTTCACGCAAACATTCTTCGTCACGTGCATCACGTCGATTGAAGAGCAGACCTCTAAGACTTTCCAATAGGGTAGGTCCCAAAATATAGATTGCTTCTTCCACATGGGCGCGTGTCCGGCATCGTCATTCGAAATAGATAGACTGCCAGGACCTTTTCCAAAGATTACTTCTAGGTCCTTGAACATACCAAATACCTCCTCACTGGTACGGAGGACATGCTTCCTCTAGGGTTCTGCTAGACATTTGAAATGCTTGCCTTTCTTTCTTACTGGATGCAGGTCCGGAAGAAATCGACGATACCCTAGGTACACAACCTTCTTACATTTATCCAAATATACACTTTCAGTCGCATCTAAACAGTGTGTGCATGCATTGTATCCCTTGTTTGTCTGCCCTAAAATGTTACTAAGAGCAGGCCAATCATTGATGGTTACGAAAAGCAACGCTCGTAGGTCCAATGGCTCCCCTTTGTGCTCATCCCACATACGTACACCTGGTTTGGCCCACAGCTGTAAAAATTTCTTCATCTAATGGCCTTAGGTACACATCAATGTCGTTGCCGGGTTGCCTTGGGCCTTGGATGAGCACTGGCATCATAATGAACTTCCTCTTCATGCACAACCAAGGAGGAAGGTTATAGATACATAGAGTCATAGGCCAGGTGTTGTGACTGCAGCTCTGCTCACCAAAAGGATTCATGCCATCTGTACTTAGACCAGACCTTAAGTTCCTTGCGTCACGTGCGAAGTCCGGGTACTCTCGCTCGCCTTTTCTTCACTGTGACCCATCAACGGGGTGTCTCAACATCGCGTCTTTCTTACGGTCTTCCATGTGCCATCACAACAACTTGGCATGCTCTTTATTTTTGAAGAGACGTTTTAACCGTGGTATTATAGGAGCATACCACATAACCTTGGCAGGAACCTTCTTCCTAGAGGCCTCACCCTCAACGTCGCTAGGATCGTCTCGTCTGATCTTATACCGCAGTGCAGTGCATATCGGGCATGCATCTAAATTCCCGTACTTCTCACCACGGTAGAGGATGCAGTCATTAATGTAGGCATGTATCTTCTGCACGTCTAATCCTAGAGGGCAGACAACCTTTTTTCTTGGTATGTACTGCCGGGCAACTCATTATTTCTTGGAAGTAGATTTTTCATTTTTACCAACAACTTTGAAAATGCGCTGTCAGTCACACCGTTCTATGCCTTCCACTGCAGCAAATCCAGTGTGGTACCTAGATTTTTGTGGCCATCTTCGCAAGTTGGGTACAACAATGTTTTGTGATCCTTTAACATCTGCTCCAGCTTCTCCTTCTCCTTTTCAGTTTCACATTCTTCCTTTAAATCAGTAATGGCCCGACCAAGATCATCATCAGTGGGCCCATCTGCTGCCTCTTGATCTTCATTATATACCCCCGTTGCAGTATCATCATATTCAGGATACATATTATGATAGTTGTCATCATCCTCTTCTTCTTCGTTGTCTTCCATCACAACCCCTTTTTCTCCGTGCTTGGTCCAACAATTATAGCTGGGCATGAAACCAGATCGAAGCAGGTGGGCATGAATGGTTCTAGTATTTGAGTAGTCTTTCTTGTTCTGATAGTGAACACACGGACAGCACATAAAACCATTGTGACCACGGTTTGCATTAGCCACAACGATGAAATTTTGGAGGCCCATAATGTACTCGGAAGTGCGTCGGTCACCGTACATCCATTGCCGGTTCATCTGCATTAATATATAGTATATCAAAAATTATTAGGGAGATGACCATTTATATAGTACATCAATGACACGTGAAAGGATAAAGTTGCCGACCTCGACCGAGAAGGAAAGAGCAACGAGAAAACTTATTTCGAGCTCTCGGGCATTTCACCGAACACCTCTTGTGCATAGGAAAACAACACAAACTAGCACACCTCTCACCCTCTTGCTAGGCTCCAAAATGAGATAGTGAAAAAATGGAAGAGAGGGGTGTGGGCTGCGGTGTGTAATATAGGCCCCCCCCTTTAACACCGGTTCAAGCCACGGACCAGTGTTAAAGGGGGGGCTACGCGGGCCACTTGTGCAGGGCCTTTAACACCGGTTCATGGCATGAACCGGTGTTAAAGGGGGTGCTCCTTTTTTTTCTATGGACCACGCTGGTACGGGCACCCCCTTTAACACCAGTTCGTAGAAGAACCGGTGTTAAAGCCCATTTCCGACCTCAACCAAATGCCTCGTTTCCACTAGTGGTATATCCCCAACAATCGATGCTCTGGCAGTCTATCTTTCCATTTCGCTGCCTCAAATCCTCACCATGATATGTCTATATGTGGATTCTCTCTATAAAATCATCCCAAACCAATAAAATATGTGGATATGGTATAAAAGATGCCCCCTCCCATCTCTAGGCCCGAGTCCACCGCACATGATCTCTTAGGATGATATATGTCCCTGTCATCAGTGCGCATTCATTACTGTGAAATGTAGCAATTCACAAGTTCTTTTCAAGCACCCAGACGGATACATAATAATCTCACTATTTCATAATTCTACAATTCTTTTCATAATTATAATTATAATTATAATTATACCAAAAATTATGAAACAAAGTGAGTACAATGGTTCTAGCTTCGGGTATATCCAATTACTAAAAGCAAGCAAAAAAAACTTCTGAAGTGTGATCTACATAAATAGGAAAATGTGAAGATCAAAATTATGTTTGTTTTTCATATACTAAAACACGTCTAAATACATGTGTATCTAGATAAATATGCAACAAATAAGGAGATATATATTTTGTGTAGTCTAAAATACAATGTATAGCCAAAATTTACAAGTTTTCATAGCACATACTTATGTATCTGTGCAAAAAACTTTCATTCAAATTTAAACACCATTTTAAATGTTTTTTAGAATACTGAGTTTTCTGAATCTCTGGCTCCAACCTCTGGCACTATAACTTATCCATATTTTTTTCATAAATTAATATGGCCATTTAATTTTTCTAAAGATGAGAGCCCGGTCTCTACATCGAAAAGATGTATACAATCTTCTTTATTAAATTATTCAACAAAGGACGGACAAAGAGCATGCATAAGAAACCGGAAGCCACCACACAACACCTACTAGCCATACAATAGGCAAAAATCATGTCAACATGGCCTTATGCACGAAAAACAATGAAATCCCTCCACAACTAGCTACCGGGAATATCCATACCCCAAGACTCCCTCTAAGCAAAACTGGAGCGCTCATCCGGTCTAGCAGACCCTTAGCACTCAAACCATGCACATTCTACATAAGCCATCACCACCATTACTTGTTGGTACATCTTCAGAGCAGAGATCCGCTTACCCCCTGCCAGACGTGTGTCAACACCGCCATGGCGCCAGACGACATCTCCATCGTGCACGTGTCCTTTATCATGCTACTCACACCGCACCATGCCACCAAGACTCGTGCGCAATATTAGCTCCAAAAACTCTGCCCTCAAGAGGAAGAACAACACAAAAAACTTTGCTAGCATCTGATCCAGGAAGCCTGAATCAAGGATTTCTTCCATTAGTATCCCAAGATAAGAAGCTGCAGCAGCAAAAATGATTCCTTCCCAAGAAACTACACCAAAAACCGCCATCATCGTTTGTCTCGGTTTTCACTGGCAGCCGCGTGGGTCAAAGATGGCACTGATTGGTGAAAGGAATATGCCTGAGAGGCCGTAATAAAGTGGTTATTAACTTATTCCATATTTATGATAAATCTTTATTTTTCATGCTATAATTGTGTTAAGAGGAAACATTAATACATGTGTAATTTATAAACATAAAAGGTTCCTAGTAATGCCTCTCTTCATACTAGCTTGTTGATTAACTGATGATCAAGGTTTCCATATCATGAACAGTGGATGTTGTTAATAATAAGATCATACCATTAGATAATGATATGATGAATAGTCACCCGTAGTAGATAAGGCAATACGATCAAGTACTCAGGTTTATATTGCTATCACATTCGTAGTAACTCAATGTCCGTAGACCATGAGATCACGTCAATCACTTCCACTGGAAAAGTACTTTGATTCCATCAAACGTCACACTATAACAGCATGAGTGTAAAGGTGTCGTCAGGTACTTAGAAAGTGCTAGTTGAGGCTCATGGATCAAGAGTGGGATTTGTCCATCCATATGACGGAGAGATATACTCAGGACTCTCTCGGTGATATCACATTAACATAGCTTGAAAGCAAGTGATTTGATCACTAGAAAGTTATATCGCGGGAACGAGAAAAGAGTACTTGTGAGTAATAAGATTTAACTAGGTATGGATGATACCAAATGATCGGATCTCGGAAAAGTAAAATATCATGAGACAAAAGGAATTTGATTACATCAAAAAAGGTTCGGACGATCATTGGATATTCGTGGAGCTAGTGGGAGTCATTATGGATCTCTAGGCCCCGCTAATGATTATTGATCGGAGAGAGTCTTGATCATGTCTGCATAGTTCTCAAACCCATAGGGAGTCACACTAGAGGGTATTCGGCGCATTTGAGTGGATGGGGAACACGGGAGATGATACTGGACATCGCAGGAATTGTTCTGTCGAATCTGCCAGAATAGTTTCGGTGTATCAAAACAAAGCAAAGGAATAAAATGTTAATGTGTTCATTAAATGAAGTGTTTATTAAATAAAGTACCCATTAAATGAAGTGTTCATTAAATTGAGTTTCATTAAACCAATAGAATTAAAGTGCTTTAATGGAAAGACCTTTGATTTTTGAGTGGGAATTAATAGAACTATGGTGACCCTTTGATTTGTGTGAGTGGAGACTCCACTGCCATCAAGAGGGGAGAGGTGGGGGAAGCACTATGGGCTGGTTTATGGCCTTTGGGCGCATCCCCCTCTCTTATAATATGAGGAGGTGGAGACCCCCTCTAAACACACCATTCCATCTCTCTCATATGCCCTTTGGATGGCATCTTCCTGTCCTTTCTAGCCTTGTCCATTTCCACGAGTATGGTGCTTTGTAAAAGCTCTTCTCAAGGTATTATTCATCACCACTACTACCATGTCGTAGTGCTGCTAGAGTTTCCGAGGATCCGCTACTTCCGCTTCCCAACATGGATCAAGGGACGGGAGTTGTCGGCACACCGTATGTGTGTCCAATTACGAAGGCATTGCCCTCATGTGGCATTGATCGTCTGCATGTCCTTGAGGATGGTCATGTACAATCTACACCAACCACGTTTATTTGCGGAAATATTATCCCGCTTACGGTCTTCAAGGGTGAGTCCATCTGAAACCGTTACATAGTATCGCCATGATTCGATCTTGGAAGTTGCAATTGTAGGAAAACTTTTGTTTTCTATGCAACAAACTCCATCAATGATATCAGAGCTATGTCTATACGTAGATACTTTGTACAGTTAGAAAACATGAAGATGTGGACGTTGATTATCATGTTATTGCAAAATTTTGTGTAGTTTGAATATTAGCAGCATAGTGGGATGAAGAGGCCCAGACAAATGTTCCTAGCTTGACATTCAACTAGTTTTGCATAAGTGTCTAGCGGGTGTATGTCTCTCCCATTATAGTTAATATCTGATTTAAAACGGATTGCTAATAGCTTGACTATCCCTGTTGTGGTTGAAGTTCGCAGGTAGAACGATTCATTCCTAGAAAGCCCACAACCATGTAAAACTTGCAAAAGATAAATTAGAGGCGTCTAGATTTATTTTTGCTAGGATTGTGTCATGATATGGTAAAAGTTATAATTTTAGTATGGTAAGATACTTTCAGAAATTATAACAAATAAGTGGAGAACTATAGACCTTAGCATTACACAAATGGAATGATAGAGATCATACCATGATGCACAAGATAGTGATCAAGTGCAAGAACCATATCATGTCACTTTTCTTTAAATTTGATTTTAAAAATCCTCCATGGAGTCTGTCCAGGACCACACTCCATAGAAACATGATGTTCAAGTGCCCTCATTATTCATGCATGTCACAAATATTAATTTATAGAAGTATTTTCACATTTTCTATGCATGTATTATAAATTATTATTTGTATCCTGATATTTTTACTGAAACTTTTTAAATCTTTAAATTTGTTTTTTTAATCCTTCATGGAGCCTGTTCGGGCCACATATGATGTGCAAGTGCCCTCACTTCTCATGCATGTCACCAAGATTACGCTATAATATAATATTTGTTTGCATCTTATTTATGCTTATGTCTAGCTTAGAACTTAGAGGTAGCATTATAAGATGATCCCTCTTAATAAATATCAAGATAATAATATGTTCTTCCTTAGTATGCATCATTAAGAAAGTTTGTCGTTTTGAAGCACCACGTGATGATCGGGTGTGATAGACTCTACGTCCGCATACAATGGGTGTAAGACAGTTTTACACATGCGAGTACTAATGTTCTTACTTGGCGAGCCTAGCATGTACAGACGTGGCCTCGGAACATGAACTGAAAGGTAAAGCACGAGTCATATGGATAATATGATGCACATACGATGCTCGCCATTGGATCTGTGCCACCACTCGTGATGATCGGTCGTGGCGTAGTGAATTTGGTTTGTGTAATTACTAAAAATGACTAGAGGGATGTCGTTTCTGAGTGGGAGTTCAAATAGTAATATAATGAAATTTGAACTCAATTTCTCATAATCTAAATCAAAGTGAATTTGCATAGTTCGTTGTAGTCATTAGAATCATTTACTACCTAGTGTTTAGCTATAATTGAGATAATATAACTATAGGATTCTAGAATTTTACTTTACGAACTGGTATCGTATTGTTTTATGAGTGTCAATCTAAAGTTTTAAGTACTTTTGCAAACTTTCAGCAATACCTCACTTACTCCGTGAAATTCAATAAGTAGTATTGAATCAAGAGTAATAGTTCCAAACATAGTATCTAAATATCAGGCTTGCCTCCATGATCTTTGATATTCCAAAATCGTTTCAGTATCAAGGTTATCTAAGAGTTGAAAGAATTGTTTCAGAAACCATCATGCATGAAAGATATTATGATATCTGAAACAATGTTTGTTTGCAATATGATAGAATATAATTTTAGTAAGATACATGTTCTCATATTGTATGATAATTTGCAAAGGTTGGAGACGCTACGCATCATGATCTCTCAAAAAGGTTTTTTGAACTAACATTATACTCGCGATTCACCTTTATAAGCTATAATAGCTTGATCATGAAAGTTGTCATGATAAGGATGGATAAAAGATGTATGTAAAACGTTTACTACATTAAAAGAGTTACTAAAAAGAATGAAATTTGAAAGAACGCCAAACATTTGATGATGGTGATCCACTTCAAAGTGCAAGTCCAAAGGTATTAGTATTTGACTATATATGCTTTGGACCATGTGTTATATGTATGGCATCACTATTTATGTTGATAGATTATTTTTAAAAGGAAAGGTAATGTTGAAAGAGAATCTGGTAAATATTTCGTAGAAAGGAAAAATACTGGAAAAGTCCATCTTAGGTATATAGATGATATACACGTTATGGGTGTATTTTTTGCTTGTTAAACAATGTGATTCTTGGGTATTGGATACATAATTTATGGGTATAAAGTGTCATACAGAACAACACAATTCACGAACTGCAATGGCCTAAGTAACTAGCAAAAGAATTTTTGATGATGTTCATCAAAAACGAATAAAGTGTTATTGTGTTTATTATTAACATCAAAGCTTGCCTTCAAGATTTGTATTAATAATTTTTATTTTGTTCCGATATTATGAGAATAATGGTTATTCAAATAATTACCATATTCCATAGAAGATGGATGAAATTTTACAAATCTAGTTGGATTAAATCATGTCCATAAACATTGATGCTAAAAAGTTGCAAGACGAATGATTGGAATATCACTTTTGAGTGACATCGTTGTTTAAATTATATTGGAAAGAATACAAGAAGAAAACTTCATGTTAATGGATTTTTGGAGTCTTTTGATTTTGTTCAATTCATCGCTTGTGAAACTTTCCTGGAGATAATTAAAACCTCGTTCATGGTCCAAAGAAGAACGAACGAATAACCTATTGGACATAGTGCATGTTGATGTATATTGTCCATTATGAGTAGTCGTGAGCGATGTATTTAAACTTCATATGCTTTCTCCAAAATTTGAGTACATACATGTGTATATTTACTTAATAAGGGAGAAGTATGAAACATTTGAAAATGTTCAAATGATTTCAAGATGAAGTGGAAAATTATTGTAACAAGTAAATAAAGAATTTATGATTAGATCATAAATGAAGATAATTGATTTACAAGTTTAGCAAAAGACCTTAGATTTGAGGAATCGTTCCATTGACTTATGTTTCTCGAAACACCATAGGAGTATGAAGTGTTCGTGAAATGTAATCAAACTATGTTTGACATGGTAGGATCAATGGTGTTATTTATAAAATTGCATTATATTTTAAAGATTAAGCTTTAGTGATTACCGATTTTACACTAAAAAGACACTAGTACAAACTCGTTACTTAGAGATTGTGCCTAGATTCGGTTTACCCCCAAAATACAATTCACCGGCTGTGTTCATCATCCTCAGGCAGTCGTAATTATTTGACTGCCTCTAACTTTAACCTCGGGAGGTTGTTAATCTGCACCGTCTCTAGTACGACTGCCCCCTTAGCCGCTCGTTAAAACAAAAAGCCTCTAAATGGAACCCATGATGATGGGAATTATTGTCTGTCTCCCTAGATCACTCAACCGTAGTCGGTCAGAAATATTAATCGACTCTAGGGGTCTATTGAGGTGGACCATTATGCCGTCCTCCTCGAAAACTCGCGTCGTGTATGTTCCCGAGGTAGCGTTCGCCCGTTGTTGATGCAATTAGAAAGTGGAGATCATGCACTAGACCCCACCCACACGTGACCACTCATATACAAACTAGCTAGTCCTTCTTCTAGGAGATCGTGTCATTTTCCCCCAATCTCTCTAGTCACAAAACCCAATCTGCACCTTCCGCGCGCGCCGAAGTTCCTTCGCTAGCACCACCGCCCTCCTCTTAGATGCACCATGAAGAGTACGTGTGGAGACGAGCCAGAGGTGAAGACAGTTGGAGGTGCAGCAGCAGATGTCCTAGTTGTCATCGAGTAGGCGGCGCCTTCTCCGGGCACGCACACTACTCATCGTCGTGCCATTGGTGATCCAGGCTCCATCCAGCCAGTCGCCATCGCCGTCGAGTAGAAGGTGGCTGACAATGTCATGGTGCCAGCAGCAGATCTGGTTGAGGGGCATGCAGAAGACGAAGGCAACCCAGTGCTCATCTTCAATGGCCCCATCCTCCATGAACAAATCCTCGAAGAAATCAAGGAGAGCAAAGAGTTTGAGGAGGATCTCTATGATGAGACATCTGAGGTAATACTTTGCTAGCTTCTCTAGTCGTTGCAGCCGATGTCGTGGTATTGCCGACGAGTACGCCATGGAGGGGTCCTCACAGTGCGTGTTTAGAGACGTGGGGGAAGGCGGACGGTTGAAGGGTACGAGGTAACACAGCTTACCCAGGTTCAGATCTCACAACGGTGGCAGAATCCTACTCCTGCTATAAATCACTATAATGGCAATACGCCGAGTTACAGAGATAGGTTCGCTATGTGAGGTTATGTGAAGTTATTTGAGATTGTGCCCTAAAGGCTCCCATAGGCCCGACTTATATAGTCATCAGGTCCTAGGGTTATAAGGAAAAGTCCTAGCCGGACAGGTTACAGAGTCCTACACTGTATATTACTAGTCTAGCATGTCTTGCACTCCAAGGCTCCGGGTACGCTGGTGACTCCACCGTAGCTTTCCTTTATCCGGCATGGGCCTCCCTTCTGGATCCATCTAATCTACCCAAAGAGGCCATGGGCCATGCTACCAACTGTGGGCCACCCGGGTTATCCGGATAAGAGACATGCTATGAGGATACCCATATAGCATATCCCTAATAGTATCCCCCGGAGAACTTCGAGATCTTGCGCTGTCTTGCCTCTTCAGGTTGAATGCTCCGTCTAGATGGATGTCGGCAAACCGTCAAGCAACATCTTGTAGTCCTCCCAAAGAACCCTGCAAGGTTTTCTCCGTCTTCAATTCGTAAGTCGGAGAATTGTTGAATCTTCTATCGTACTCTTCCATAGCCGGACTGGATCTGTCCATGCCAGAATCTTCCGATGTGATGGTTCATATGCCTATGATAGCTAGGGCGACGTAGACATAGGTCAGCAATGCCTCGTAACTCACACATGCAGAGAACGCAATCATGTCCAATTTTCCCGCGCGAGCGATACGAACCATTGGCGGCGACGGTTGGTACGTGGCGAAATTTCCGAGCACGTATACGCACACGTCGTCTACGCGACAACCATTCGATCAAGCTGCACGAATCTTGATGCCGGAGATCTTAAATAGTAACTGCGGTGGAAAATTTACTTTTTCACCTCATTTTCCCCTGCATCATCTTCTTTCTCTAGCGAGCACCTCCTCGAGGTCTCCACGCAACGTGCGAAAAACCCTAGCTCTCCAATCTTCCCCAGTCACCACCGAACACACCCAATGGCCAGCAGCAGCTCCTCCCCTTTGATGGCGGCGTCGGGCGAAGCCGCGACGAAGCCGGCGAGCTCCATCGTCGTGCCCCCAGAGGGCCTGGTCATCCCCAAGTCTGCAGTGGTCGAGGCCACTAGCGGCGACCATAATCCAGCAGCGTCGGAGCTGCTGGAGGAGGAGTACTACTCGCACAAGGGCGATTGGCGCAGTTCGAATATCATGGACCGCGACATCAAAGAGCTGATAAACGAGGGCTACCTCCCCGCGATGGAGGTTCTCGCCTGGCGAGCGGCGCCGGCCGGCAAGGTCACACCTTCTCCCCAAGCCGGAGAAAAGGTGTACCTCAAAGAACAGATGGTACGCGGCATCTCCCTGCCCATCTCCAACTTTTTCCTTGCTGTCCTGAATCATTACCGAGTACAGCCACAAAACCTCTCCCCCAATAGAATCTTAGCGCTCAGCAACTATGCGGTGCTCTGCGAGGGTTATTTAGGGATTAGGCCTAGGCTATATCTCTTCATATATTTCATTACCGTCAAGAGCGAATCTGGAGCCGGCAAGGACGAGCTTAGAAATTGTGGAACCATTAGTTTCAAGATCCATCCTGGCCGGCGCTTCCCCGACATCGTCGGTCACGAATCCTGCAAGAACTGGCAGCGGACATACTTCTACGGCCCAGATATCCCTCTGGCTGGCCGAGAAGTCATGTACCCAGACTTTGTCGATGGAGCAGCCGCCGAAGCCTCGACATGGAGATCCCAGGCCTCCCTTCCCTCCGACATCGACGCTTCCCACGCTATAAGGAGGATAGAGTGGTTCGTAGAGTCGGGTCTAACCGGATTGGACCTGGCCACATGATGGTTCATCAGGCGGATCCAGCCTCTGCAGCACTGCTTGAAGCTGATGCACGAGTATTCCAACGATAGAAGGGATAGCCTCCGCATCTCCGAGGACAACTTCTCGAGTGACTCCGTCAAGCTTAGCCTCAAGGACATCGTCAAGGTGAAGGACAGGAAGCGTGGCTTCACCATCACCTATGACATGTTCATAGAGAGCAAGTGCCCAAAGGTAACTGCTTATTTTCCGTGTATGACATCTACTCCAGTTCTTCCGTCTAACCATTACCATCTCATCTAACATGGTGGTTATTCACTTATCAGCTCAGCGACATATATGAGGACATCATGGCTCCTCAAATCTATGATCGAAAGATGAAGGAAGTCACCATCGTGTCCAACGACGATGCTCCGTTGGCGCGAAAGCAGAAGAGCTCCACCTATGATGCTGCCAACGGAGGCAAGAAGAAGACGGAGGGTGGAGCCTCCAAGAAGACTACCGCCGCCCTGGAGGCGGAGAAAAGAAAGATTACAGGGATCCCCTTTGCCAAAGCACCCCCTCTTGTGTAAGCTTATTTTCCTCCGACGTTGTCCATTGACTGTCTTATTCCCGTACTTATGTATTTTGCATGATTCAGGAAGAAATCCACGACCAGCTTCAAGAACTCCAAAACTTTGGGGGCTTCTAGAACCATCAAGGATATGCTGCATCGCGACGTATCTCCCACCATCGCCCTTGTCACTCCCGTCGTCTAGCCCTCGTCTGCTCCGATAAGCTCTCAAGCTAAAGAAGCATCTGGCCCTTCCGCCATGGAAGTGGACTCAGGCGCCTCCACAGAGCTTGCTGTTGTCGGTGAATAGGTGATGCAGGAAAGTGCCGCACACCAAATGTATGAAGCTCCGGCTAAGGATTCCATGGGTAGCGGTAAGGTGGTGGTGGAAGGTGGTACCTCTACCGAAGGCGGCGCCCTCGCCCCCAGGAAGAACATAGAGTTCCCGAAGATAGTCTATCTGGCACTTACGCCGAGTAGCACTTCTCATGTTCCTGGTGCGGTGCCAACATCTCCAACATGCGGTCTCGAGGAGCTTCTCCGGCAAGCAGAAATCTTGCAAGGAAACAGTGTATCCTTCGGCAAGTTGTTGGCTGAGAGTGCTACCAACCTCAAGATCATTGCACTTGTAAGTTTTATTTGCCTTTTCCATTTCATATGAGTATCCCACTGTAGCCCCCGAGGATTTAGACGGAAAACCATAGGTCTTTGCATCTAAATGCTCTAAGAGTGACTAAGCTAGAAAACTTCTCACTGTAGCCCCCAATCATATAGTTTGAATGAATTATTCCGACTAGATGCTTTAAGAGTAGCATACGCAGTGTTTATAAATTTTGATACTGTAGCCCCCAAGCTTCTAGTTGTAACTGAATTAGTTCTGACTAGATGCTTTAAAGAGAAGCTAAGCATATGCCTGAGTTAAAAACTTTATACTATAGCCCCCAAGCTTCTAATCGAAAACTGAATTAGTTCCGACTAGATGCTTAAAGAAAGACTAAGCATATTGCTAAGTTAAAAACTCTCGTTGTAACCCCCGAGCGTCTAGGTGGAAATTTTCCGGCTAGATGCTCCAAGTAGACCAAACAACGTTTAAAATTTTCCTTTCCACAGAATGAGAATGCTCGGAGGGGCATGGCCAACGATAAGTACCAGAAGATGCGCGCGGACTTGGAAGATGAAAAGGGTAAAACTGCCTTCTTGAAGGAACAGATCATCAAGAGCAAGCGTCTGTTTTTCCTTTCTTTTTTGTATTCCGACTTGATCTTGTGTATTCTCCGGGTACTCACTATGTACTTTTCTTTCTCCGACTTGCAGAAACCATTTCCAAGGCTAAGGATATTGTCGAGCAATCCAAGCACATTCAGTAGCTGGATAGTGAAAACAAGATCCTTAAGAAGGAGAGGGAGGAGATGCTGAAAATGCATGAAGACTCGATGAAAGCCCTGCAGGACTCTGCCAACAAGGAGATGAACCGCTTGAAGGAGGAAATCGCGATCTTAAAAGATGAGAAGAAAGCTGCCGATGAGCAAAATCAACGCCATCATGAAGCGTATAAGATCCTCCAGCAAGAACGGGACTCCATGGTGGAGACTCTCTGGCAGGCTGAGGCCAGCATCTTCAGTAAGTGATTCTCCATCTTGGATTTCTGTAGTATAGATATTCTGAATTTTTGAACTCATGCGCTAACACCAGATTCGCCGAGTTGGTCGATGTTAACGTCTTTGTCCCATGAAAACCGTTGAAGACAAAGGCCAAAACTCCTCTGTGTCCCTCAACACTGCCGACTTCGAGGGTGACTCTCTTGCTACTGATGATGTTGCTTCCAAGTCGCCTGCGATAGAGGAATAAAAAAACTTGTAATATTTGTTTCCTCTAAAAATGTTATGCGGAAAAAACTATGTGTTAAATTAAGGTGGAAAACAATGGTGTATGTCCTGCTACTTAAGAACTAGTTCCAGCATGTATATATTTTAAGCAAGTGCTGGCTTATCCATTACTTTGGTTTTTATGCTTGACCTTTCATGAGTCAGAAGACTTGTTGTCGGAACCATGCGCTCAGGCATGATGCCCAATGGCACCGTCAATAACCTAAGAACAAAATCGCCGACAATAAGTGCCAAAAGTCACTACTCCAGAATCCACATAAAGACGACAAAGAACGTGTAGACCAGAAAACTTAAGCTAACGCCCGTAGGCGGAATTTTCACAAGTGCAATCACAAAGCTTGTGCATAAAAGTTTTACATGATCCAAAAATGAACACTAAAGGAGGTAAAAGACTCAGAAATATGAGTGAACCAAAGAGCTTTATTTCATTGATCACATAAGAGGTACACATTAGATAAAAAATGCTAAGTGTAGAAAGGACGTAGTTGTGCTATGTTCTATGGACGATCAAGCTCTGGGTAGTCATCATCCGGGTCACGTCGCTTACGCTTATGATCCTTGTTGGGTCTATCCTTCAGTTCATGATTGTCAACGAGGTAGTAAGACCCATTGAGTAGCGCCTTGCTTATGATGAACGATCCTTCCCATGGCAGGGATAATTTGTGTGACTTCTTCTTCTTAAGTCGGAGCACCATATCCCGCTCTTTAAACGAGCGATGCCTAATGCGACGACTATGGTAGCTGTGTAGCTTCTGCTAGTAGATGGCGAATCTTTGTCATGCCAAAATGCGCTCCTCCTCGAGAAGGTCCACATCTAGGCGTCTGGATTCTTCGTCATAGGCGGCGACTCTTGGTGCATCGTGAAGGATGTCGGAAGGCAGGATGGCTTCTGCTCCATATACCATGAAGTAAGGGGTGTAGCCGGTGGATCTGTTGGGTGTAGTTTGTAAACTCCACAGCACAACTGGCAATTCTTCCGCCCAGGCTCCATCTGCTCTATGCAGCGGTGCCTCAAGACGTGGCTTTATTCCCTGCCAAATTAATCCATTGGCTTGCTCAACCTGACCATTGGATTGTGGGTGTGCCACAGATGCAAGGTCAAGTCGGATGCCCTTCTCCCAACAATAAGCCTCCACTTATCTGAGTGACAAGTTGCTGCCGTTGTCGGTAATAATGCTATGTGGGAGACCAAATCTCACCACTAGATCCCGGACAAACCTAAGGGCAGTTGCCCCATCAAGCTTTCTAATGGGTTTAGCTTCTGTCCATTTAGTGAATTTATCAACTGCTACTAGGAGATGTGTAAACCCACATGGTGCCGTCTGTAACGGTCCCACAATGTCTAGCCCCCAGACTGCAAATGGCCAAGTTATTGGTATTGTTCGCAATTCTTCAGCAGGAACATGTGGTTGTTGGGCATAATAATGGCATACCATGCATGTCTCAACCATCTTGTCGGCGTCCGCCTTTGCGGTCAGCCAGTAGAATCCTTGCCGGAAAGCTTTCGCGACCAACGATCGAGGAGCGGCGTGATGCCCGCAATCTCCGAGATGGATTTCGTGTAGGATTTCAATACCTTCTTGCTGGGAAACACACTCAAGGTATACACCAATAGTGCTTATTTTGTAGAGCTGTCCATTGATTATGGTATAGCCCTTTGCTCGACGTACTATTTGCCGTCTTTTGACTTCGTCATCAGGCAAAGTTCCATGTTCAATAAATTCCATGAACGGTTTTTTCTAAGCCGAAGGGACCTTTGCCACTATGTGGACGAAAGAGTCTACTCTGCCTGGGTTGTGGATGTTTGCGCCCTTCACAGATGGTGTTCGTAGATGCTCTAGGAAAATTCCTGGCGGAATTCGTTTGCGCCCTGATCCAAGCTTAGACAGCAAATCAGCCGCCTCATTTTGCTCCCTAGGTACATACTTGAACTCGTAGCCCAAGAAGCTCTTGGCTATCTCGTCCACTTCGTCTCAATATGCCGCCATCATAGAGTTCACGCATTCTGGTGCGACCACTGTTGGCAACCAAGTCAGAATCTCCACAGCAAACTATGTGCTTGATGCCAATATCCTTGGCTACGCATAATCCGTGAATGAGTGCTTCATACTCTGCCATGTTGTTCGTAGCCTTGAAGTGGATCTGCAGAACATAGTGTAGCTTGTCCCGATTGGTGGATCAGCGATACACCATCCCCGAGCCGTTGAGCAGCTTTGATCCGTCAAAGTGCATCACCCTGTATTCTGGTTCCGGCAATGGGGTAGCATCTGGCATCTCCATCCAATCTACGATAAAATCCGCCAAGGCTTGTGACTTGATAGCGTCGCGTCTCTTGTAGGTGATCTTGAAGGCGGAAAGTTCAATGCCCCACTTCGCGACCCTTCCTGTAGCGTCGCTGTTGTTGATAATGTCGGACAGTGGAGTTTTGCTCACCACTGTGATGGGGTGCTCCTAGAAATAGTGCCTTAGCTTCCGAGAAGCAAGGAATACTCCATAAGCTATCTTTTGCTAGTGCGGGTAACACTGCTTGGACCCCGTCAAGACCTCACTTACATAGTAAACTGGTCTTTGAACTCCGTGCGCATAGCCTGGTTCCTTCCAGTCTACCACGACGCCGATGCTGATTACCGGTTGGTGGCCGCCATGTAAATTAACATGGGCTCTCCAGGCTCGGGTGATGCAAGGATGGGCGCTGATGAAAGAATCTCCTTGAGCTGCTTCAATGTTGCATCTGCTTCGTCCATCCACGTGAATTTGTTCGCCTTCTTTAGCAACTTGTATAGCGGCAGAGCCTTCTCTCCAAGTCAGCTGATGAACCGACTAACTGCTGCAACATAACTTGTTAGTCGTTGAATGTCCTTTAGGCATGTTGGACGGTTTATGTTTAAGATGGCCTTGATTTTCTCCGGGTTGACCTCGATTCCTCACTGGGAAACAATGAAGCCCAACAATTTGTTGGCTGGAACCCCGAAGACGCACTTCTTAGGGTTAAGCATCATGTTGTATTTTCGGAGATTATCAAAGGTTTCTTTTAAGTCGAAGATTAAGTCATTTGACTTTTTAGGCATCACTGCTATATCGTCCACATAGGCATGAACGTTCCGACCAATTTGATCATGTAGGCAACGTTGCATTGTCCGCTGGTACGTAGCACCTACATTTTTCAGCCCAAAGGGCATCGTAACATAGCAAAACGTGTCATAGGGGGTAGTGAACGAAGTGGCCAATTGGTCCGACTTCCTCATCTTGATCTGGTGGTATCCTGAGTATGCATCGGGAAAACACAAAAGCTCTGAGCCAGCCGTCGAGTCAATGACTTGGTCAATGCGAGGCAAAGCAAACGGATCTTTGGGACATGCTTTGTTCAAGCCGGTGTAATCAACGCACATTCTTAATTCTTTGGTTCCCTTTTTGGGGACAAGTACAGGATTGGCCACCCATTGGGTATGAAGGACTTCTTAGGTAAAACTATCCTTAAGTAACCTAGCTATCTCTTTGCCTATGGCGTGTCTCTTCTCATCTCCAAAGCATCGTAGTGGTTGCTTCACTAGTTTGCATTTTGGATCAATGTTTGAGCTATGCTCGCAAGTTCCCTAGGTACACCTTTCATGTCGGAAGGTTGCCAGGCAAAGATGTCCCTATTATCACGGAGGAACTCGACGAGTGCGCTTTCCTATTTGTGATCCAGGTTCGTCCCAATGGCGGTGGTCTTGGAGGCATCGCCTACCACAAGTTCCACCATCTTGGTCTCGATGGCGGCCTTGAATGCTTGGGTGGAGTCGAAAATCTGTTTCTTCGACGCGGGCATCTCCGAGGCATCGACCTTGCTCTGGATCTCTTTGAATTCTTCGCACTAGAGGACAGCTCCCGTGTAGGCTACTTCACTAATCTTCCTGTCCCTAGCTTTGGCAAAGCTTCCGGATACGATGATGACACCGTTTGGTCCGGGTATCTTGAGTTTGTTGTAGACGAAGCATGGCTTGGCCATGAAGGTGTGGAATATGGCGCGGCCGAATATGATGTGGTACACGCTCTTGAAGGGGACCACCTCAAAGGTCATGCGCTCTTGGCGGTAATTATTAACATCACCAAAGGCAACCTGAAGTGTGATGCACCCAAGGGACCGAGTCTCCCAACCAGGAACTACACCATGGAAGATGGTGTTGGTCCGCCTTAGGTTTTCCTCCGTCAAGTTCATCTTCTGCAGTGTATCCAAGTACATGATGTTGATGCTGCTTCCACTATCCACCATACATTTGGTGAACTCATTGCCGTCAATCAAGGGGTTGATGACCATGGTGTATTGGTTCTCCGTAGGGATGAGGTCTGGGTGATCCTTCCTGTCCCAACTAATCGGAATCTCCGACCAACGCAAGAAATGGGGAACTGGGGGTAGAGTAGCCATCAGTATTCTCATAGAGGTCTTCTATTGTCGGACGGTGGGGGTGCCAAGGAAAGTGTGGAAAATTGTCGCCTTCTTCTCGAAGGGGTTCTTGCCTTTGCCGTCGCTCTTGGCGGCGTGCATGGGGTCAACGCCCTCGTCCATGTCACTTGAATCCTTGGACTCCTCCTCCTTCTTCCCTTGCCCTTGCCTCGCGGTCTGTTCTTCCGACTTTGCTTGTAGCCGTACTCTGGGTCCTCCTTGAGGTCGTTGACGAATTTGCAGTGTCGATTGGTGTGAGTGGCTTTGCCATTGACATCGAGGTGTACGAGGCACGACATATCGCGGTACTCCTCGTAGGTTTGGGGAACACGGAGCGCTGCCGAGTTAGTTTCACTTCCTCACTGCTGCCCACGACCAGCTCCCCGCCCTCGGCCACGTTGTCCGCCATCACCTTGTCCTACAAAGGTCATAGCGACCATGTCGGGAGTTTGCTTTTCTTCTGGAGTGGTTTTCCGCTTTGTGCTGCTGTTCCTCGGAGCTTGAGTTGGAACGGCCGTTGTCGGCAGGGAGCCGCGAGCATCATCGTCGGCAGCTGCGAACTCACTGGCCAACTGAATCATCTGATTCAAGTCTAGCTGGTGATTGTCCTGCAAGCGCTTCAGCTTATGTCGGAGCAACGTGCCCCTTTCCAACCCATCGATGAAGGCGGCCATGGTTGTCTGAGCGTGCACTCCTTCGCAGGAATTCTTCATATCCAGCCAGCGGGAGAGGTACGCGCGAGATGTCTCGTCTTTCTCTTGCATGCACCGTTGTAGATCGCCAATAGTGCAGGGACATTTGTACGTACCCTCGAAGTTCTTGGTGAACGCTTCGTGCATGTCCAACCAATTGTAGATGGATTTTTCTGGCAAGTCGTCAATCCATTGATGGGCCGTGCCCGCCAACATCAATAGGAGGTACTTGACGGCAACATTGGGGTTACCTCCGGCGATCTCCACCGCGTTGCCGTAATCCTACAACCATGTAGCTGGCTTAGCGGTGCCGTCATAGGGCTTGATGGTCTTGTCAATCCGGTAACCTTTGGGGTAAGTTGCGGACCGTATCGCAGGTCCAAAGCAACGTGGTCCCAGGTATGGTCCTTCCCGGGCCTCGTGGATCTTGTCTATCCGCGAACGTGCGTTGTATGGATCCAGGTTTCTTTTCTTCTTGTCAACAGGGGATGGGCTGCGTGAACGAGGCGGGCCTCCTTCTCCATGGTGACTGCTAGGTGGCGACGGAGGCGGAGGTGGCGGTGGGTTAGCCTTCTTGCTGTTACCCTCCTGTGACGCCTCACGCTTGTCGCGGTTGCTTGTCGGACACGGAGGGTCATGGCGCGACCTTCTCTTGTGTCCCTGGTTGCGCTCTCCGTCATGATGGGTCTGCTTCGTGTTGTCACGGATGACGGTGCCGCTCTGCCTTGGAGGGGGCATATCCGTACAATGGTGAGCCTTGGGGTCTTCGCGATGTCGGGGGGAGTGGGGCGGTGGCGATGGGCAACGAGGTTGGGCTTGTCCTCCATGGTTGGAGGATATGGGGATAGCATCCTTCCTGTTGCGCGCATCCCTCCGTCTTCGTTCTGATGAGCCCGTCTGAGACCCGACATCAAGAGGAGATCTGTCCATTGGCAGCTTATGATGGCTAGACTGGCAAAATGCTGGGTCAGACTCAAGCCTCTAAGAGGTGGCCTTTTCCTGCTGCTTCACCGCCTTGGCCACTAGGTCATAGACCTGGTCCACCGCCTCAGGTGATCTATACTGCTCCAAAAGGGTCTTGGCAACGGCGAGGTTGAGGAGAGGAGTGGGCATCACCTGCCTGCCTTCATTGTCAATGTATGGCTTGGCTTGTGCCGGCTTCGGGGGAGCCCATCCTAGATTTCGCCGTACACCAGGATCGTTGATGACGCGAGCCGGAGCTTTATTGGCCTTTTGCTACTGCAGCAGAGTCTTGTACTCGGCCTCCATTGCTCTAGCTTTCTCTATGGATTTCTGCGCGTTGACCAGATCTCGATCTAGCTTAGCGCCTTGTTCCGTGATGGCCTGCGCTTCCTCCAGTAGTTGTTGGCGCTTCTCGTCAAGCTGGGTCACGTTCCGAATATGAGCTACGGTCAGTGGCTCGACGAGGAGATTGCCGTACATCACTCTATCAGCGGGAGTAACTTGGGCAGCAATAGACGTAGATGCGGGAGGAAGCAAGTTTGCGGTGTTGTTGTTGCTCGGGCCGGTGCCGAGTTCCTGTGGCTGTTGCACTGGGTTAGGCGGAGGGGGCATAACCTTTGCACGATCATTGTCGGCAACAACAGGTGGTCCCTTCCCTTTGTCTAGAGCTGTAGGCGGAGCTCGTCCGGGTTGATCTTCATCCATCACCGTCCCAATGGTGACGAACACTTCTCGAGACGTGACGACATTGTTGGTTTGCTCGTCGCGCGTGTATTCTTCCTCCATCTCCTGCATAGCGGAGTCTAGTTCCTCTGGACTGAAATCTATCTCCTCTGAATCTGCACTAAAGTTGGCGTATAGCGCGTCAATCACGGAGTCGGAGGGTGTCAGGACTTCCTCGATGACGGGGGGTGGAGGTGCAATAGCAGCGACGATGACTGGAGGTGGTGGTGCAACTGCGGCGATGGCGGCAGGAGGCGGTGGTGGCGGTTGCTGAGGCGGCGTCGCTCCGCCAACGAGCGAAGATCCGCCTGAGCTGCCCCCTCGGCCTCCGCTTAGCTGTTGAATGGTGTTCACCATGCTTTCGAAGGTGAGGCATCCTAAAGCTTGCTTCCGCCTTAGAGAATGCCGGAGAAGCGTTCCTTGGTCCCGTCCTTCCACAAAGTGATACATAGCATCATCATTGGGGTACTAGGCCAGACCGGCTCGTATACGGAGCCACCTGGCAAGGTAATCGCGGGGGTTTTCGCCCTCTCAGTGAATGCAACGTGCTAGATCGAAGATGGTAACCATGCCGACGAACTTGGATCCCTGCTGTCCATACGCACGGACGAAGCCGGCGGACTTGCAGTGATCTTCCACCGTTATATCCTGCACAGGGGCGGTTTGGGTGGGCCTTGATTTTTTCTGATCTTTGCCGGCAAACTCCGAAGAGAGATACGACATCGATCCTTCCATGAACGTATCCTGCACATAGGCGGTCCGCGCGGGTCTTGATGCTCCTTCGACTCCGAGGGAACTAGTGCCCGAGTCGGTTTCGCCAATGAAGAGGTGAATGTCTCTGATAGGAACGATCGAACACCGCATAGGGTTTGTCTTCGCCGGGATCCAGAACTCGTCGGGAGGGACGATCGTAACATTGTCGGAGAAGAGAATGCGACCGATGGCTACGGTTTCGCCGATTCTTGCAAAGATCTTGGTCCTCGCCCGCTGAAGATCCTGAAGCGCCTCTTGCCCCACGGTGGGCGCCAACTATCGTTGTATTGTCGACGAGTACGCCATGGAGGGGTCCTCACAGTGCGTGTTTAGAGACGTGGGGGAAGGAGGACGGTTGACGGGTACGAGGTAACACAACTTACCTAGGTTCAGATCCCACAACGATGGCGGAATCCTACTCCTGCTATAAATCACTATAATGGCAATACGCCGAGTTACAGAGATAGGTTCGCTGTGCGAGGTTATGTGAAGTTGTCTGAGATTGTGCCCTAAAGGCTCCCATAGGCCCGAATTATATAGTCGTGAGGTCCTAGGATTGCAGGGAAAAGTCCTAGCCGGACAGGTTACAGAGTCCTACACCGTCTATTACTAGTCTAGCGTGTCTTGCACTCCAAGGCTCCGGGTACGCTGGTGACTCCACCGTAGCCTTCCTTTATCCGGCATGGGCCTCCCTTGTGGATCCATCTAACTGGGCCACCCAGCAGGCCATGGGCCATGCTACCAACTGTGGGCCACCCGAGTTATCCGGATAAGAGACATGATATGAGGATACCCATATAGCATATCCCCAACAACAGATTTCACTGTTCATACGTAGGATTTGCTCAGTCCTCTATAGATTCTTTTGCTCTATTGTGCACCTTCTTGATGTAGGGAATATATATCGTTCAAATGGTGGATTGTTTTGGAGATTTGATAGATCTGCTCATCTGCCATCTAGTAAATTTACATATACTTAGATATGCTCATCTCCCATCTAGTAAATTTACATTTTCTTAGTATATATGTTACTGGAGTGTTGATTTCGATACACAACATGCATATATATTCTACATAGTATACATTACGTTTTGATTTCTTAATAAGGCCAATGATTCAATTTTTTCCCAAAAGAGTGCAAGGGGAGACACATATGATCAATGGTGTTAGATTTTGGGGGATGGGTTAGTGAACTTGAGGCAATAATATACATCAACAATATAAGTTGTGTAATTGGTACATTGGTTTGCTAACTCCATCTCTAAAAAACTTATGAGACCCTAGATTTATTCTATATTCATATGAACTATTATATTTCAATGGGATTTCTATTTTCGTGCCCCTGGTTCGTTAGTTGTACTCACTTTTCCCCGACCGCTTAGCTTTTCCTCACTTTTGTCCAACTCCTATTATGGAACTCTCGCACGGTCTAAAAATCGCTATCCGTACCTTGCCGTTAGATGCTGACAAGTGGGGCCGCATTCAGTTGGGCCCCATAGTGGACCCTCGCTGTTACGTGCTTATAAGTGGGGTTGAGGTCTGTCAGGTCCCATAGTGGACCCTTGCCATTACATGCTAACAAGTGGGGCCGCATTTAGTTGATTCCCATAGTGGACACCTCTCTCCACTTATTTAGATTAGCATGGGACACACAGCTTATCCACGTGAGTGTCGGACCCACAGCTTATCCACGTGAGCCAGCCTCGTGCCCGCGCCCATGCCATTGCCTCCCTTTCTTCTTCTTCTCTAGCGACGGTGGCCCTTCTCCGGCGATAGCGACCCTTTGTCAAGCTTCACTTCGGCCTCCCGTTCGTCCTGGCCGCAGTATGGTGTCGTTCCGTTGACCTGTACGAAGGATGACAATGGCAACTGTGCGAGAGAAGGTTAGATCTCGCACCAAAATCTCGCACCAAAATGGCAACCGGGGCGCTTGCTGTGGAGAATGCGGCCAACGAGCCGTTCCGATGATTTAATTGGTTTATCGAGTTAATGTCTCAGCTGCAATCAAGTGAAAGAGTGTTTATAATTAAAAATTAGGGACATGGATGTATAATAAATAAGAAAATGACACAACTCTTGAACACTTTCAAATTAAAAAAATTATACAACTCTTAATGTACAAAAGTGTTTATAAATGTCACAACTCTTGAACACTTTCAAATTAAAAAAAGTATACTTGACACAACTCTTGAACACTTTCAAATTAAAAAAAAATTATACAACTCTTAATGTAAAAGAGTGTTTATAATTGACACAACTCTTGAACACTTTCCAATTAAAAAAATTATACAACTCTTAATGTAAAAGAGTGTTTATAATTGACACAACTCTTGAACACTTTAAAATTTAAAAAAAAATCATACAACTCTTAATGTAAAAGGGTGTTTATAATTGACACAACTCTTGAACACTTTCAAATTGAAAAAATTATACAACTCTTAATGTAAAAGAGTGTTTACAATTGACACTACTCTTGAACACTTTCAAATTAAAACAATATACAACTCTTAATGTAAAAGAGTGTTTATAATTGACACTACTCTTGAACACTTTCAAATTAAAAAAATCATACAACTCTTAATGTAAAAGAGTGTTTATAATTGACACAACTCTTGAACACTTTCAAATTTAAAAATTATACAACTCTTAATGTAAAAGGGTGTTTACCATTTTTATAGTGTGAAAAGTGATCCCTAAACTTGCGTATACGAAAATTATAAACCTTTGAACGCTGTGAAATCGCACTTAATATGTGATAATGATGTGCTAAGAAAATCTTGAGAGATACAAGGGTGGTAAACACTGTGAAATCGCACTTAGTACATGGAGTGAAATATAATGCAAAAATTATACACCTTTGAACACTTTCCCTTCAAATTATATTCAAAATCATTTGTTTATGGAGTTAAAGCATCGGTGGCAAACTCATTATTTTGCATGGATAGAGGGTGCCCCCGATAGATATAGGGGTTATCATGTCCGCTAGATCATAGAGGGTCAATCAGAGGATCAACGGTTGGTGGGTACGATCCACGTGACAACTGTCTCGACCAATCAGAGCGTAGCAGCCAAGATGAGCACAGGTGTGAGAGTTTTGTCACTAAGAGGGAGGGGAAAACTGAGTGGAACATAAAAACCAAGGGAAAAACTGAGTAGAACTTTAAAACCAAGGGCAAAACTAACAAGGGGGATCAAATAGAAAACAAAAGGAGAATTAAAAAATGGAAAATGCTTCTTTTATACAATAAAATACATATTGGCATACATCAAACTATTTGCAATTCAAATATATATATCAGTTTGACAATTATTGCCTCATTCAGACAAATTATGTTTTGGGGAGGGATGTTTTGGGGAGACGCTTGAGTAGAAAGCCATGAACCTTCATAGATAGTAGGTGATTTGAGAAGTGGTGATTTAGGTTAAAACTTGATTTATATACATTTCTTATGGTGGCAGGTCACATAATAAGAATCCCTAGGTAGATGCCACTATGTTTAGATCTTTTTGAATTTGTTGTGCATAAAATGTCTCAATTAGCTAGCTAAAACCCATTCCTTGACTCTCTATTGACCAGCCACCGGAGGGTAAAAGTGAGTATATTGCACACGGCAGTGTTAGTACTGGAGGGCAAAACTGAGTACAACCAAACTGCCAGTGCTACACTCGAGGGTATAACTGAGCACAACTAAGTGGCCAAGGTTAGATACGAGACGGAAAACATGATGCACGGTACGCGTGTCGCGGTGCACGGGGCGATAGAGGACGCGTGTGGTCGTGCACGGTGCACTAGCGCACACGGTTACGCGGTGCACGGTGGTCCAATGAAACGTCTCCTCCCTTCACCTTTATAGAGGCCTCCTCACTCTCATTCATCACTCACTCGCTCACGCACTCACGCAACCATCTCCATTGTCCCATCACCTTCTACAAACCCCTAAGAAAACCCCAACCAAGCCGGCGATGGAGAAGAACAGCACGGTGGCCATCGTCACCTCCAAGGCGGCCGACGAGGAGGCCCCCGTCCCCGTATAGGCCCCCGTCGAGGAATTGAAGGTAGCCGCCATCCCTGTCCAGACCCCCATCCCCGCTTTCGCCGTAGCCGCCGGCGAGGAGGCCCCCGTCCCTGTACAGGCTCCCGCCGTTCTCCTGTAGATCCCGCACATGGTCGGAGAACCCCTTCGACACCAGCTTAGCCGACCCATGGTTGGAGGTAACTAGGGGTTTCTCCCCTTCCTTTGTTCTTCCCCCATTCCCATCGTTGGATGCTAGATCATGTGTTATTAGGGCTCGACAGTTCGTATTTTCAATCGTTGGATGCTAGGTATTTTCAATCCTCTTGTGTTAGATCTTGTATTTCGATGAATGCCCCTAGTTGGGATCAGTACTAGAACCGATATGTAGTTGGGATCAGTACTAGCACCGATCTATAGTTGTGATCACTATTCGATTTGATTTGAGATTTGGGGATTGGGGAATAATCAAGGGATCTCAATCGGTTAATTTATGCAAGTAATGAATCCTAAGAATCACGAAATCTCAATCATGTCCTTATTGCACGCTACTGCTTTTTGTAATAGGTGGATGATGGCGCATGTCGATGTGGAGCCTGTTGGGAACCCCAAGAGCAAGGTGTGAAGCAGCAAGCAACAAGATTTCCCTCAGTTGAGACCGAGGTTATCGAACCAGAAGGAGGAAGGAAACGTAACACAGGTGTTGCAAGCAACACGGAGACCTGCACAACACAAACTCAAGACTTTATCCCAACGAATAAGTGAGGTTTTCAAGCTCACTGGTTTGCTGTAACAAAGGATTAAATGTATGGTGTGGAAGGTAATGGTTTGCAGCAAGTAAACAAGTAATAGTGGAAGATGTATCTATGCTAAAGATTGGACCGGGGTCCATAGTTCACTAGAGGTGCTCTCCTTAGATAAGCAACATGGCATGAAGGGTAAACAAATTACAGCAGGGCAATTGACAGGAACTGAGAAAGGCATAACAATGCAATTACTAGTCAGAAAGATCCTATGAGATTTGATTGGGCAATATAACAATATACATAGACCATCATCCAACTGCATCTATGACTAGAAGTCCACCTTTAGGTTATCATCCAAACCCCCTCCAGTATTAAGTTGCAAGCAATAGACAACTGCTTTAAGCAAAGTGTGTAAGGTAAACAGTCCACATGTTCCATGAACAAGAGACCGTTGTTTTCTCCCTAGTAGCAACAACACATCTACAACCGAAGAGATTTCTGTCACTTCCCTTGGAAACTAGAGGCATGAACCCACTATCGAGCATAAATACCCCCTCTTGGAGTCACTAGCAACTACTTGGCCAAGATAGCTACTAACAACAGAGAGCATGCCAGATCAAAAACAACACAGACATTATAGAATCATAAAGACAAAACCATTAATCAAACCAACATAATAATCTCATATCCATCAGATCCCTGCAGACACAACATGCATGATTACAAATAGATTAGATCTTGATCATGAACGGAGCTCACAAGATCTATACATGAAAGCACAAAGGAGGAGATACAACCATCTAGCTACTACATGGACCCATATTCCAAGGTGGAACTACTCACGCATCATACCGGAGAGAAGGCCTCCGGGATGATATCCCCTCCGGCAGGGTGTCGGGAAGAACTTCAGATCCCCCTGATCTAGGGATGATGGTGGCGGTGGCTACAAACGGTTTCATGGAGATTTGATCGGGTCCTTAGGGTTTCTGCATTGGGGGCTTCTTATAGGCGAATGGGGAGGCCGATGAGGCGACAAGGGGGCCAAACCCTAGCCAAGCACGGGCCCACCCCTGGCCGCGCCTGGGGGGTCTGGCTGCCCTGGCCCGCTTCCTCGTCTCTCCTCTGGACTTCTTGTTCCCCACAGAAAGTAATTGACTTTGACGTTTGTACCGTCCAATTCCGAGAATATTTCTTTACTAAATTTTCTGAAACCAAAAACAGCAAAAAACAGGCATCTGGCATGGTTGCAACTTGTTAATAGGTTAGTACCAGAAAATATCTAAAAAGCACCTCAAAGTGTAGACAAGTAAAGCAAAGTAGATACGAAACAAGCATGGAGCATCAAAAATTATAGATATGTTTCTGACGTATCAACATCCCCAAGCTTAACTCATGCTCGTCCTCGAGTAGGTAAGTGATAAATGAATAATTTTTGAGGTGACATGCACCCTCACAATAAAGATCCAACCATTTGAAAGCATTGAAAGCTGGGATCAAAGAACTCTAAACATGTGCATGAAAGATGGAGTTCTAACAATAGGACATAGTAACTATGCATGCAACATGACAAGCTATAAACAAAGATCATGAATAACATGCATTGAAAAACGTTTGTTTGTTTCACATACAGAAAACATAACATAGTGGCAATCAGCTTGTACCTCATAGAGTAGCAATATAGATGCGTAGGACACCTTCAAAGTTCACAAGGCTGACTAGAAACAAATAGCACAAGAATAAGTAATATCACAATATGCATCAATGAATAAGCTTTGGAACACTACACACAGAATGACAACTATGCTCTCTTAATGGTGCCTAAAGGTAGAAGGTGGAGACTCAATAATGGTGGAAGAACGGCCTTTTTGTAAAGGAAGCAGGGATTACAAGTTTCAAAAAGAGCTTCCAAAAATTATGGTACTTGTTAGCTTTCAGCCCTCATTGCCCCTATCATAAGCATCTTGAAGTGGTTAAGATTAAAGTGGCAAAGATGGAGTATATTCTTGACGAAGTATAAGTTGGCACTCTGAAGTCCCTTGAATACGAGGGCCACACCTCATGCATACTCAACTTTGGGTCCAGGTAAGTTCTTGTCATTGTAAGTATTTGCATATCATTGAGAACCGCCAATGGGGTACCCCTTGCACATGGTACAGGAGCTTTCCCATAACCAAAATGACAAGGCAAGCAGACAATGAGCATCTCAGCAATCTTTTTATTTACCATATGCATAGATTTTTATTGAGGATGCTTCATAGATAGCTCATTATGGTGATGCTGCAAGTTTCCACCATGATTAGGCATGGCTTAGGCTAGCGGCCCAGGCGTGTCTCTAACACAGGATACAAACTCCATGGACTTACAAGTTCCCTCTTTATTTCACACTGGTGACATCCATAGACAAAAGAGCATGATATCAACTGAGTACAAAGTACAAGTGCAATGTTGAAACGTTCCTCGTGACAGCACGGTTCTGCTAATTCCAACTTATAAGTGCAAGCATATACAACAAAGTTATCACAGTGGTTCAGGTTTATTAGGGGCAAATATAAAGTGTGCCAACAAGTTCGTGAGGGATTTAGTCACTAAGTTTTCACATAATAAAATAGTTTTTAATTGGAAGATAGTTAAAAACAAGAATATACTTAGAATGGTGTAACACACCATGCATAGGAGTTTATAGTGGACACTTTGGAATAACTTGGTTTCTTGGGAGTTGGAAGCATGAGTAGAACTTACTCATACAAGTGGAGGCTAGCAAAAGACTGGGAGCAACCAACTAAGAGAGCAATAATGGCCAAAATCATGCAGTGCAACAAAGCATACTAATCAAAGCAAAGATTGGTACTACAAGTACTACAAGTCAAGGACTAAATGATCATAGAGGCTAATGGTGACTTGTCATAGTCATAACATGGTGTGAGCATGTGCCAAGTCAACCCAAGCAAAGTATCAAAGGAGAATACCATAATACTATGCTTTTGCATGCTAAAATAACGCATAATTTCTTTACGCACACTAAGAAATCCCAATTGTTTGGAACAAGACATGCTACAACAATAATCACTAAGCATAAGGTCAAAACAACATCTAGATGTCATGATAAAGTCTAAGTCATAGTCAATGCAAGCTCCTTTTGCACTTCAAGCAAGAACTTATTACTCCTTTCCAACACCAAGCAACTTATTTGCAAAAAAACACAACGAGAATGGGGGTCCAAACTACTTTATTCAAGCACACTAAACAACCTAAGCAAAGAAAACGAAAACTAAGACGCTCCAAGAACAACACAACTATGCATGAAACAAAAAAACGAAGTGTCTAGACAGACCTTAGCTTTTTATTGATGAAGAAGGGGATGCCATGGGCATCCCCAAGCTTTGATGCTTGTACCTCTTGGATATTTCTTGGTGTGACACCATGGTGGCAACCCCAAGCTTGAGCTTTTGTCCATTCTTCATCTCATTGCATCATTCTCTCTTTACACCTGAAATTTTTCCTTCACACAATCTTCATTAGCAACATTAGTTTATTCAAAAGATATTAGACCTCTGGCAAAGCTTTGGAACAGCAAGGATTTTAGCTAAAAACACAAACTACTGTAGTAACTCCTTCAGAAAGCTCAATTCACCTAAAGAGAACTCAAAAAGGAATCAATAAGAAGCAAACGCAAATAATGGCAGAAATCTGTCAAAATAGACTAGCAGGTAGAAACCGATTTTTTCGAACATATTATGTTGCTCAAATCACAAAGTGTTGAACTAACTAAAGTTAGATAACATACTGGGGGATTTATTCGTAAACTTTTATCTCAATCCGAGTTACAGAGCCTCCTCATGAATTTTTTTGGTGGAGGACAGAAATCTGTTTCGGGACAGCAACTCCCCAAATCTTACTTCCCTCTCATTAGAGGTCATTCTTGGCACAAAAAGCAAACAAAAAAGGATAAGGAGAGGTCATTACATAAGTAATAACTTCCAATACTCAAGGAAACTCTTGGGTTATCTCCCAGCAAGTACTTTTCTTTAACGCCTTTAAGTTAGGCACAAGAAGCAAGAAGAATCAAGTATTTTCAAATGAAGAAGCATTAACATCCATACTTGCAAAGTCTTCAACTATGAAGGTATCTCATCCAAATGGGTTTTGGAGGATCCCTTCTCATCTCTCTTTGGTCTATTACTTTCATCAAAAAGGTTTTCAGGAGCAATCCAATCAAAATTGTTTTCAAAGGCTTCATGCATTCCAACAAGCTTAAACGGTATGGGTATCTTGAATTCTTCTCTAGTCTTAGTTTTATCAGAAATACCCACAACGTCTACACTTGAGCCTAGTATATTGAAATGCTCAAAAACCTTTTTGGCCTCCCTAGCAACATCATGAAATTCTTTTGATAAAGTTTCAAGGATGAATTCTCCCTTTTCAGCATTCTTTTCTTCTTTTAGTTTTAGGAACAAGAATTGTATGAAGGGGTTAAGGCTAACAAACCTAGCCTCCAACATATGAACTAAAGAAGCTGCAGCAATCTCATAATTAGAAGCAAGCTCTGTTATAGATTTATCCTCAATATCCTAGTGCTTGCTAACATAATTAAAGAATTCTTCAATATTATCTTTCCCAATTATGGAGCCACTACCTATTGCAAGGTCTTTTAGGGCGAACTTAGGGAGCATCATGGTGAACTAGAGCAAGGTGGCAACTGATACGTCCAAAACGTATCTACTTTCTCGAATACTTTCCTATTGTTTCTCCTCTAAACTTGTGTGATTTGGATACAACTAACACGGACTGACACTGTTTTCAGCAGAATTACCTTGGGGTCTTGTTTTTGTGCAAAAAATGAACTATTAGGAAAAATCCCAGAAAATATGCCAAAAACTATTTCTCATCAGAAGATCCACGAAGCCAGAAGGGGAGACAGAGGGGAGGCCTGGGGGGCTCAGACCCACCCCAGGCGTGGGCCCACTAACCCCGTGCCTGGGGGAGGTCTGGCCACCCTAGGCAGCTCCTCGGCCTCCCTCCATGCATATAAGTTGCCTTCTGACCTAAAATAGGGGGTTTCGATAGTTTTCCAGAAAGAGTTCCGCTCTGCCACCGCCACGAGAAACCAAGATTCGGATCCAGAAACTCCGTTCTGGCACCCTGCCGGGACGGGGAATTTGGAGAGGATCATCGCTATCGTCATCACCAACGCATCTCCATCAACCACCGATGTTCCCCTCATCCATGAGTGAGTAATCCCCCATTGTAGGCTTGGGGATGGTAGGGATTGGATGAGTTCTATCATGTAATCGAATAAGATCTGTTAGGGCATAGTGCCTAGTATCTCTATTAGTGCTATTTAACTTTGTTGCAACTTTTTGTACTTAATGCTTGTCACTAGGGCCCGAGTGCCATGATCTCAGATCTGAACCTATTATTGAATAATTATGATAGTATTGTTTGTGATCTTACCTACAAGTTGTGTACACATATCATTGTCTTGATCCAAAGGCCCCAAAGTGACAATAATTGGGACAACCGGAGGGGATGGCTGTGGTGTGAGGATCACATGTTTTTATGGAGTGTTAATGCTTTGCTCCGGTGCTCTAGTAAAAGGAGCACCTTGATTGCCAGTAGTTCCCTAGAGGCCCCGCAGCCACGGGTCGGCTGGATAGAAGATGTTGTGCAAGTTCTCATTGCGAGCACGTATGACTATTTGGAGCACATGCCTAGGATTATTTAGTACTTGGATGCTTATTATTATTTATCTGCAATGCCCTAGTTCTTGAAGTTACATGTTTAGACTTGTCCATGCGACGCCCGTCCATCCATCCCTATGCCTACCGCACTCGAATCATACTGCATTAAGTATCACTATTATTGTTACTGCTTTCACTTGTCATATCGCTGCTATTTCTTTGTTGTTGCTACTACAAACTGTTGCTACTGATAAACTTCTGTGAGCAAGAACTATTTCCAGGTGCAGCTGAACTGACAACTCAGTTGTTATGGCTGGCAACTATTCTTTGGCTCCCCTTGTGTCGAATCAATAAATTGGGTAATACTACCCGCAAAGATTGCGATCCCCTACACTTTTCGGCCATCAAGACTATTTTCTGGCGCTGTTGCCAAGGAGCATAGCTTTATTTGTAAGTTCACTTGGATCTATTATTGTTCACTGCTACTCCTTTCATCATGGAGAAGTCTCGTGGTGGAAAGTTTGATATTTTACCATCCACTACAAGAAGAGGTACAGTCCTAAACACCTCTGTTGCTCTTGATTCACTGTCTGTTATAAGTAAGCTTGTCACACCACCACCACATACACATGCTACACATACTGCTACTACTGCTGAGTCTAAAACTGCTTTTGATGCTCATGATGTTACTTCTATTGTGCTTGATGCGAGTGGTTCACTAGGTCCTTTTCTAGATGCTACTATGGCTAGTCTAGGAAATACCGAAACTCCTAGTGAATACACTGTTACACCTATTAGCTCACCTGAGTCTAGTGAGAGTTATGATATTAATGATGGTTACATTGAGATCACTGATGAATTTGTTGAAGAGTACCGAAACACACATGGTACTAGTGTTATGAAGAGTCTCCTTGCTAGACGTACTATTATGCCTAAGTTGTCATATGATCCTAAGTTTGCCACCTCTCCCATAGATATTAAAGATAAAGATTACGAGTTCTCTCTTGATTTGTCTTATTTAGATATTGTTGAGAAAGAACCTTTTTGTGGGACTGAAAATGAGAGTGTTGTGGCTCATATGAATGAGCTTTCCACTATGAGTGCTTTGTTCTCTGATGATTTTAAGATGCGCAAGTACTTTGTTGCTAAGATCTTCCCTTTTTCACTAAAAGGAGAAGCTAGGGCTTGGTTTAACAGATTACCTCCTGGTTCCGTTGATAGCCCTGATTTCTTGGTTGCTTCTTTCTTCCATAAATATTTTCCTCCCAGTGCTAGACATGCTGCTTTGTAGAGACTTTTTGATTTTAAACAGGAAGAAGAAGAGAAATTGCCTGAGTCATGGAAAAGATTCTGTTCCTTGATTCATGCATATCCTGGATGTCCATTACATAAAAATGAGCTTCTTAATATTTATTATAATGGACTAACTGATGATTCTAGGACCTACCTAGATAGCTTTGCTTATTGTGTTTTCAGAAAAAGGACTCCTATAGATGCTAAAGAATTAATAACCAAGATAAGCAAGAATTATGATGATTGGACTTCAACTGAGCTGAATACACCTGAGCCTATTACTCCTGAACCAGTTGTGCCTGAACCAGTTCCAACACCAACAACAAAGAAGAGGGGAGTTATTGCATTAAATGATGAAGTGATGAAGGAAGCTAAGAAATGTCTAAAGGAGAAAGGTATTAGAGCTGAAGATGTGAAGAATCTACCTCCTATAGAAGAATTATGTAAGCCAATTCCCCACTCATCTACTATTGAGGTACACTCTCTCCAACACTTTCATGAAGGTGATATTCCTTATGGTAAGCCTCCTGATCAATGCTTAGAGGAACTTTGACATTTTTATTGTTAAACAAGGTCAATTTAATAAACAAGTTCAGGATCATTTATTAGAAAACTCTAGAGCTATTCATGAGTTGAAAGATATTGTATAAATAACTTCTAATGATATTAAAATGCTTTGTAAACACTTTCAAATGGTTCAAACCCAACTTGATCAACTTGCTAAGGTACAAAAGGATATGCTAGTTAATGCTTCAGGAAATAAACATGCTTATGGAATTAGAACTAGGAGTGGTGCAGCTACTCAAGATCCTTTATATCCTGAAGGACACCCTAAAAGAATAGAGTAGGATTCCCAACAAGGTGAAGATAGTGGTAGTCCTCGTAAGAGGAAGAAAAAGAAACATAAGATAGTTGAGGAACCACTTGAACCTGCTGTAGATCCTAATAGTATGTCTGTCTCTGATACTGAAACTAAGAGTGGTAATATTGATGAGTCTCCTGATAAGGAGGAAGGTGAGGAAGAACCTGAGAAGCACACTAAGAACACTAGGTACACAAAGGAAGATTTTATTGCTAATAAACATGGTAAAGAGAGAGAACCTTGGGTGCAGAAACCTATGCCTTTTCCAAGTAAGAAACACAAGTCAAAGGAGGAAGAACACTACAACAAGTTTTGTGAGTGGATGAAACCTTTATTCTTGCAAATTCCTTTGACTGATGCTATTAAGTTGCCTCCTTATTCAAAGTATATGAAGGATATTGTAAGGAAGATTCCTAATGAGGAGATTTCTACTCTACCTGTTAATTATTCCTTCAATGGTAAGGTGTAACATTCCAAAAATACTAAACTTGGATCATCAAACTCTAATCCTCAAAATAAGGGTTAACAAAAACTTTTCTAATTAAAATTATGAATGCATGCATATGTGTATGCATTGATTTTGAAATTCTTTTAAACCACCTTGTTTGATTGCTTCATTGCTTCTAAAATGTTTCTTAGGTGAAATAAACATCATCTAAAACATTTCCCACAGTTTTCCTAAAGATAAGTAAATCAAAACAAATATATAAAAGGAATGGTCATTTTGACCAATTTAACTCCCATGCCTACTTTGGCTGTCTCAAACTTTCAAAACCTAACAGAAACTTTTCTGGATCTTTGCACCCCTTGAATGTACTCATAACAAAGTATCAAGGCCCACTTTGTGATCATCCAGAAGCTTTCAAATGCATAGTTTAAATGACAATTCAAAATTGAATCTTTATCATATGGGAAGATCTCACTTTTTCAAAAACCACTCAAACAAGCTCAACTTTCAAAACCCAAGCATCTGCAGACTCACCAGCACCAATCTAGCAAATCCACCAAAAATCATTTCAAAATTCAAAACATGATTTCATGCGGACATTTCATCAAACAGGTTGCAGACACAAATCAAACAAACATCAAACACTATTGTGAGCAGTGATTCTTGCCTAACTGGTTCCCCATTTAGCTCACAACCATCTCAGTAGATCATCTAGCAAGAGTAACCAAGCACTAGCACCACTGTGATCTTTCCATTGCCATCAATGGTGAACAACCGAGCACACCCTTGCCACCCCATAGTCGACAGCAAGCTAGGAGCAGCAGCAAGCCTAGCCAGCATGTCTGGGAGGCAGCCACCACCCACCACCACACTCATCCCCAGCATTGCCAAGCCCTGGACCACGCGCACAAACTGCGCCCAGACCGCCAGCGACCATGCCGAGCGTGCGCCAGAGCACCACCCTCGACCGAAGCCCATAGACCGCGTGCCGCCCTCGCCGCGTGCATACACAATCCCCACCGACCCAGGAGACCGCCAGACATCCCCGTTCGCCGCCCCGTGACGCACAGCCACCACTCGCCGTCAAAGACGCCGCCTCTGCCGCGCAGAGCATCGCCCGTTCCAGGACAAGCCGCACCACCCCACGCCTCAAAACCATGTCGTTGAGCATCACCAGGAGACACCGCACTGTCCCCTACCTTCGCCCATGCCAATAGCCGCCTGTACCATCGCCCCCGACGAGCTCACCGTGCGCCCCGACGGTCCCCTCGCTCGACTATAAATAGAGGCCACCCCCGCTCGATTTCTTCACACCATCTCACTCCCCTCTCATCACTGATCGTGCCACACCGTTCTCAGAGCAAGGTGAGCACCACCACGCCGGAATTTCAGCGGAGCCCGTTGCCTCTGGAGAAGAAGGGAGCCAGCGATTGGAGCCGCTCCAGGAGAAGCCACCGGTACCAGGATATTCGCCGTCGTCGACTTCGTCGTTCGCCCGTCTCGCCGACCCTTGCCAGCACCCCGGTGAGCCCCCAGCACCCCTCACTGGCCGCGCTAGGTTTCGTTCTCGCCGGCGTTGTCTCGCGTCGACGATGACTCCCAGTCGTTGGATTAGAATCAGATCAAACGACTCACGTTGCCCCATACCGCTTCGCCCAGCCCCGTGTCACTGACGAGTGGGGACACCCACTTAAGCAGCCCGCGGGAGCACTACGCTTAGCAGGCCGGCCCGTTAACCTTTCCCGCGCAGCCCAGTGATTTGAATTAGATCTTTTTCTTTTTAATTCAAACACACTTCTGTACCCATTTTCAAAAATTAATCCAGGTCGATTCAGTGCACCAATTTGAATGAAACCAATTTTGATGGAAAGGTCTGTGAATGCTGAATCCAAGCCCGTTGGATTCAAGTCATTTGGATCTATAGATCACCCGTGGTAAAAATAACAAGGCAGAAGCTTTTCTGCATTCAAACATTTTTCAAATTTAAACCATAATAGCTTTTGAGTTGATTCCAACTCTCAAAAATCACATTTAACCATACCTTTCAGAATATATAAAAATATATAGGTTTACTTGTAGAAATAATGTTCAAGTAATAAAAGAATGCTACATAGGCATTTCTAGCCACTTTATTAATCAAAAATAAAAGGGTAAAACCTTATTAAATTGTGACACCACTTTAAATAACATTCCCATGGACTACAATATGTGGTGATGACATGTGTCAACATGATCCCATGTTTGGTTTGGAGAATATTAAATCTTAAGTAGTTTTTCAATGAGTAGAAATTACTTTTCTAAAAATAAAAGGAATTAAACCAAGAGATGATGCTAGATCATCTATAGGACCCTTGTGTGTGATGATTGCAAGTAGTTAAGTATTGTTTGGTGATTTTGTACCTCGTATTTATTCATAGACGCTAGTATCGACCAAGGATACGAGGAGGAAGGAGGATACTACGAAGAAGAAGCCGAGGAGAACTTTAACCACTACTCTGCACAAGGCAAGCCTAATAATACTAGTTGAATGTGCAAGCTGAGACTATACCTATGCAAGCTAACACTTGCAATTTAGCAAGCTTATATTGACACTAATGCAAGGCAATACTTGTTACTATGCCTACTATATGCCTTAAGCATATGTAATCATACCCACTTGATAAACCAATCCTAGTTTTATTTGCAAGCTTCTTACTTTATTTCTTTATCAAAGCTTACTTAGAGTTTACTTAACAGTTTGGTAGATACTAGAAAGTTATCTGAAGGTTGCATAAAGAGCATAAAATTTGGCCTATGTTAGAAACCTTGATATCATCCTAAGATATAAGGTTGTACTTAGTTGAAACCCCACTAGTTTACCACCCCTCATTAGTGCTTATCCCCACTAGTAGATGCTAGTGCTAAGCATAAAACTTGATCAACTTTAGATGGGTTTACTTGGTGGAAAAATGGTTATGAAAACCTTGGAATGATGGATCATTCTATTGAAATGTTTTGGACATGTGTTTCCAAACACTTGATGAGTTTAGTGATGAAAATGTTGAGGCATGAGCCTTAGCCTTTTATAAAACTGATGGTTGTCTGGATGCGATACCATTCCAATTTTATCGTACAACCACAATACCCAAAGATTGGGTAGGGCTTGACTGGACCCTTATATACCTTAGTATTAGTTCCCTCATGGCCAAGGTCTGAGCTGAGGCTACCTTGTGAAGATTGTCCACCTGTGCAGTACCCAAGATGACAGTTGGTCATGGTTGGGAGGCCAAACTCACAGGAGAGGTGCTTATACTAGGGCGTGTAATTGAAAGGTTAGGATTGATTATCCGCATACTGAGTATGATGAATTCAGGATTTGTTCCTGACGGATGTATCGAATGTTGTGGTGAAAGTGTACAATCTCTGCAGAGTGTCAAACTATTCGAACAGCCGCGTCCGCGGTTATGGACAGTTGGAGTGGCCATACTGTTCCCCCGTCAGACTTTTCAAAATGACTTGTGAAATGAATTGAGACTTTGACTTGACCACAACAGAGTTGTGACCTGAGTTACAAGATCCCACCTAGGATTTATAAAATTGTGACTAGCTTCGGAACTTAGAAGAGATAAATCTGGCTTTTGCAAAACAACCCTAGAGCCTAGTGTCCCATTATCCAAGAACCCATTTACCTGTTAGTATTAGTTTGCGAGTACTTAAAGAGTACTCATGGCTTTGTCCCTGGCTATTCCCATGGCCATACTATGAAGAGGAGTACCTGGAAGATGGACCCCAGGAAGGTTACGACAACTAGGATCATCTCCCATCGTCAGCATTGCCTGTGACCCCGAAGATGGAGCTTCGCCTACGCTACCGTTATTATTACGTATTCCGTTGCCTGAAGTTGTATTAAGAACTGGATCATGAGATCCCTATTATTATAAGAACTTATGTACGGTTGTAATGGATGATGTACTATGGTATCCAATTCTGTTATGTCTCGCAAAAATGGTAATCCTAGGATTGCGATGTATGGAATAACAGGCATCTGGGATTAAAAACCCGGGTGTTGACATAAGGTTCCAAAGAAACTTGGTGATCCAAGTATACCAACTATTCCTTGCTCCATTAAAATAATTATGTTAGAACTACTTTATGTGATTTGGGAGCTGGAGTTAGTGTTATGCCTTTTTCTCTCTATAAGAGACTCCAGCTAGAAAAGTTGATACCAACTGACATTTCTTTGCAAATGGCCGATAAGTCAACTACTGTCCATGTTGGTATATGTGAGGATGTTCATGTTCAAGTTGCTCATAATTGCATGGTTTTAACTGATTTTGTTGTGCTTGAAATGCTTGAAGATGATAATATGTCTATTATTCTTGGGAGACATTTTCTTAATACTGTAGGTGCTATCATCAATTGTAATCAAGGGAAAGTAACATTCAATATTAATGACAAAGAGCACACTGTTTATTTCCCCAAGAAGGTTGTTAAGAGCTATTGCCTGAATTCCATTGAAAACATTGAAGGCATCAAGGTTGGAGAAATATATTGTCCCATTCCACAAGAAATTTTTGAAACTATTATGATTGGGAACATTGCTATCAAGTATGAGGTAACATAATCACTTATGGAATGCAAAGTTTTGTTTCATATAAGATTGTTCTGGGAACAAGACTTGATCAACCTTGTTAACAAAAGGATTTTAATGAACAAAATAATGTTTCCACTGTGGTTTTACTTGCTTTCTTTTCCTTTCTGCTTCCTAGTCTTTGCTTTAGCTTTAGTTTTACTAGTTGTTTGCTTGTTTGGTTTTCTTAGAGCTGCGGTAGTTTGGCTTTTGGTTTGCTTTTGCTTCTTCTAAAAAACTGTTTCTGCGAGAAAATCAATTTTCATACCCTGAATATTGGCCATAAAGTTTTCTGAAAAATCCCAGAAAATTTAAAATAAATTTTTCCACAAAAAAAGGGGCAGAGTGGCACCTGAGATGACCCAGGGGGCCACCCCTAGGCCCCACACCCATGGTAGGTCTGGCCCACCTAGGCCCCTCTAGGCTGCCTCCTCAAAGCCACCTTCTTTCTCTCTCTCGAAAACACCGGAAAACTTGCTCAAGCTCGAGTTCTTGCTGTTCTTGCTCGCGATTTCCGATCTCCTTGTTTAGACCATCTCAAGTGCTGATTTTTGGAGGGTTTGCTCCTTGGTATGTGCCTCCTCCACTTGTCCAATTAGAATTGTGATTGGTAGATTGTATCCTGAGTATTTTGCTGCTATAGGTGACAGGTTGTTTGAGCTTGCATGCTTGTTCTATGCTTAGAAACTTTTTTTACATGTGTAGTTCTCTAGCGAGTTCCTATAGTAGTTGCTCATCATTTATCAACTTAGAAATCACTTGGTTTGATGGTTATCTAAAAATTTCAGCAAAGAAGATGAGTGCTTATCCACTGAATCAATATGACTTGATGGTGCTTGAGACAATAAAGGTTCATCATGAGGAGGCAGTTTTTCCTTTCATATATCCATGCTATGAATTTATGAGAGCTGCGGGGATTCTCCAAGATTTCTGAACTTTGGTTACAAATGCAGGGTTGGAGCACTTTGTTGAAGGTGAACCAATCCAATATGTTAAGCTAACCATGGATTTTGTGCAGGACTTCCGGTTCACTTGGTCTACTTCTAATCCCATGGTCCATTACAAAATATATAATATACCTGTCGACCTACCTTTTGCTGATTTCTGTGCAGCAATTAGAGTACCTCAGTGGGGATCTTGTGAGAAGATCAAGGAGAGGCCCAAGTCACTTGTTGATTTGTATGCTGAGATTTGCCAAGGTTTCGACTTCTCAAAGGAAAGTGGTAAAATTCAGAACATCTAGCTCCCAGCTATTAGATACTTTTCCTATTTCATTACCAAGTGTGTTCTTGCTAGAAAGACTGCTAGAAAGTTGTCTTCTTTTGATCTAGATTTTATTGTAGCTGCTCTGAATAGGAATAGTTCTTATAGTTTGGGTGCTTTGATAGCTCACCGTCTCACCACTAACCGTGAGAAGGGTGGAATTTGTGGGGGTCTCATTGCTTCTAGGATGCTAGCTTTCCATGGTTTAGAGCCTCACTATTTAGATTTTCAGTTTCCCATAGAGAGGCTTGATATTGAATCCATGATTCAGCATGGTTTTGTTTCTTTGGGAGCTAATGTGAGAAGTTTTCCATATGAACTATCTTTTGCCCAGCAAGGTCGGAGAAAGGGTAGGAATGAGAAAATAGTTTATTTGCCTGCACTTGCTTTGTTTAACTTTGATAACAGGCAAGGATGCTCACTTACGGAGGAGGAGGTTGACACTTATGTGGGGGAACTCTCCCAGCAAGAGGATAATGTTGAAGAGGATGCCGAAGACAATTCGGTTCAGCCCTCTAACTTGGGAGAGTCTTCATACCAGTAGCCCTCATTTGATTGGGGTGTGTCTTCTTCTTCATCACAGGTGCCTGACTATGATCATTCCTCTGATGACCCACCAACATGGGGTTACTATCCGCGCTATTGAGCCCCACTTAGGCCAAAATCCTAAGCTTGGGGGGAGGTACACCGACATCACACTCATCTATATATCATGTTTGGTCGGTTCTTTGTATATCCATTGTTTCACTTTCTTTTTTGTTTTGTTGCTTCTTTATAAAAACACAAAAATACCAAAAATATTTTCGTTGTTTCTCTAGGTTTGTTTCTTTGCTTTGGTAATCCAAAAATATTTTGCTTTGTTTTTGTTTGGTTTTTCTTTGTTTTCTTGTTTCTAAAAAATCAAAAACACCAAAAATATTTGGTGTTCTTCTTTGGTTTTGTGAGTTCTTTGCAGGGTTCAGCCGTCCTTAGTGGATTTGGTTTCATGTTAATATTCAAGTCACACAAGTGAAGGGCAATAATGAAGATTAAGACAACTCGAGGTGTGGTAAGAGGTTGGTAACGAACTCTATTTGTTTCATTCTTGTACATATACTCATCATTGTGAGCATGCTTAGCCCGTTTGTGTAAGGTGTATGTCATTATGGATGCTTAGTAGTTCTTGCTTGTCTATGATTAGCTCCAGCTTGCTAATAGTTTGTAGCATGTCATATGAATGTTTGCTTGCATTGGTTTATTCATACTTTGGTATGATATTGTGGTATCCTCCTCTGACTGTTCATGTGAATCAACTTGGCACATGCTCACGCATGCATATGACTAATCAATAGTCAGTAAGCCTCAATGATTTATTTTGCCTCAGAGTTCTTGTATCACGTTCATGCCATAATTAGTCATGTTTTGTTGCAAGCATGATTATGACAGTTATTGATCTCTCGGTTGTCGCTCCCTCTCTATTGCTAGCCTTCACTTGCACTGAGTACGTGCTCTACCTGTGCTTCCAACTCCCCAAAACCAATATTGCAAGCTGTGTCCACCATACCTACCTATTAGCATCATTTGCTACTTTAGTGCATATTTTATATATGTCGTGTTTTCTTCCAAAATAAAATGTTTGTCTGTTTTGAGATAGTTAGTTAGTAGAGCTTTCACGAACTTGATGGCACACTTTATTCCTTGTGCTTAATAATCTTGAACCATTGTGACTAGTCCATGAAAGTTATATGCTTGCTTATTATATGCTGGGAGTCAGCAGAACCGTGCTGTCACGGGGAACGCTTTCAATACCTGTTGGATATCTCATCCAATTAATTATTTGCTCTTTTGTTTATGGATATCAACAATGTGAAATAAAAGAGGAGGTTGTGAGTTCATGGAGTTTATACATTGTGTTAGAGAAACGCCTGGGCCGCTAGCCTAAGCCATGCTTAATCATGGTGGAAAATTGCAGCATCACTATAATGAGCATCTATGAAGCGTCCTCAATAAAAAGCTATGCATATGGTAAATAAAAAGATTGCTGAGATGCTCATTGTCTGCTTGCCTTGTCATTTTGGTTATGGAAAAGCTACTATACCATATGCAAGGGGTACCCCATTGGTGGTTCTCGATGATATGCATGTATTTACAATGACAAGAACTTTCAGGTGACCAAAGTTGAGTAGCATGCGGAGCGACCCTCGTACTCAAGGGACTTGGGATTTCCAGTCTATGGTCTGTCAAGCATATGATTCAGAGTGGACCTCACTTTCACCTTAACCACATGAAGATGCCTATGATAGGGGCAATGAGAGCTCAAAGCTAATGAGTACATTCCTTTCAGCATTGGGAAGCCTTTCAAACCTTCACAAAACCGTTTTCACAACCTAGTTGAGTCACCACTTATTCTATGAGCACCTTCTTGAGAGCATAGTTGTCATTCTTGTGTTTGTTCCAAAACTTGGTTAATTATGTCATGACTTTGATGCTTGTATCTCTGACATCTTTATCTCTAGTCTTCACTTAAACTTCAGAGGTGTCTCAGCATTTATATGGTGCTCTTCAAACAAAGGCAAGCGAGATACCACTCTATCATACCTTATTATGAGCATTGCAATGTTGCTTATGTTTATGTTTCATGCTACTTATTATTATTGAGTTGGTTTCTCTTCATAGCTTGCAATGACTATTGAGTATACTTAGTTGCATACTCCTTATTATGAATTGTCTAAGCATCTACTCCTGTGTTGAGAATATATACATCATTTGAAGCAAAGTGTTCGTGAAAGTTCTTTTATCGCACTTAGTTTTCAACTGAATTGCTTGAGGACAAGCAATAAGCTAAGCTTGGGGGAGTTGATATGTCCAAAACGTATCTACTTTATCGAACACTTTGCTATTGTTTCTCCTCTAATCTGGTGTGATTTGGATACAACTAACACGGACTAACGCTGTTTTCAGCAGAATTACCTTGGTGTCTTGTTTTTGTGCAGAAAATGAACTATCAGGAAAAATCCTAGAAAATATGCCAAAAACTATTTCTCACCAGAAGATCCACGGAGCCAGAAGGGGAGACATAGGGGAGGCCTGGGGGCCCTGACCCACCCCAGGTGCGGGCCCACTGACCCCATGCCTGGGGGAGGTCTGGCCACCCCAGGCAGCTCCTCGTCCTCCCTCCGCGCCTATAAGTTGCCTTCTGACCTAAAAACAGGGGGTTCGATAGTTTTCTAGAAAGAGTTCTGCTTCGCTGCCGCCACGAGAAACCAAGATTCGGATCCAGAAACTCCATTCTTGCACCCTGCCGGGACGGGGAATTTGGAGAGGATCATCGCCATCGTCATCCCCAACGCATCTCCATCAACCACCGATGTTTCCCTCATCCATGAGTGAGTAATCCCCTGTTGTAGTCTTGGGGATGGTAGGGATTGGATGAGTTCTATCATGTAATCGAATAAGATCTGTTAGGGCATAGTGCCTAGTATCTCTAGTAGTGCTATTTGACTTTGTTGCAACTTGTTGTGCTTAATGCTTGTCACTAGGGCCTGAGTGCCATGATCTCAGATCTGAACCTATTATTGAATAATTATGATAGTATGGTTTGTGATCTTACCTGCAAGTTGTGTAAACATATCATTGTCCGGATCCAAAGGCCCCAAAGTGACAATAATTGGGACAACCGGAGGGGGTGGCTGTGGTGTGAGGACCACATGTGTTCATGGAGTGTTAATGCTTTTCTACGGTGCTCTATTAGAAGGAGCACCTTAATTGTCAGTAGTTCCCTAGAGGCCCCGTTGCCACGAGCTAGCTGGACAGAAGATGTTGTGCAAGTTCTCATTGCGAGCACGTATGACTATATTTGGAGCACATGCCTAGGGTTGTTTAGTACTTGGATGCTTATTATTATTTATCTGCAATGCCCTAGTTCTTGAAGTTACATGTTTACACTTGTCCATGCAACGCCCGTCCATCCATCCCTATGCCTACCGCACTCAATCCTAATCATCAATCATATCACATTATTGCTACTATTTCACTTTTGATGTTACTGCTGTTGTTTCTTTGCTATTGCTACTACAAATTATTGCTACTTATAAACTTCTGTGAGCAAGAACTATTTCCAGGTGTAGCTGAACTGACAACTCAGTTGTTAAGGCTTGCAAGTATTCTTTGGCTCCCCTTGTGTCGAATCAATAAATTGGGTAATACTACCCGCGAAGACTGCTATGATCCCTACACTTGTGGGTCATCAAGACTATTTTCTGGCGTCGTTGTCGGGGAGCATAGCTTTATTTGTAAGTTCACTTGGATCTATTATTGTTCACTGCTACTCCTTTCATCATGGGGAAGTCTCATGATGGAAAGTTCCCTATTTTACCATCCACTACAAGAAGAGGTACAGTCCTAAACACCTTTGTTGCTCTTGATTCACCGTCTCTTATAATTAAGCTTGTCACACCACCACCACATACACATGCTTCACATATTGCTACTACTACTCGTCTAAAACTGCTTTTGATGCTCATGATGTTACTTCTATTGTGCTTGATGCGAGTGGTTCACTATGGCTAGTCTAGGAAATACCGAAACTCCTAGTGAATACACTGTTACACATGTTAGCTCACCTGAGTCTAGTGAGAGTTATGATATTAATGATGGTTACATTGAGCTCACTGATGAATTTGTTGAAGAGTGCCGAAACACACATGGTACTAGTGCTATGAAGAGTCTCCTTGCTAGACGTACTATTATGCCTAAGTTGTCCTATGATCCTAAGTTTGCCACCTCTCCCATAGATATTAAAGATAAAGATTACGATTTCTCTCTTGATTTGTCTTATTTAGATATTGTTGAGAAAGAACCTTTTTGTGGGACTGAAAATGAGAGTGTTGTGGCTCATATGAATGAGCTTTCCACCATGAGTGCTTTGTTCTCTGATAATTTTAAGATGCGCAAGTACTTTGTTGCTAAGATCTTCCATTTTTCACTAAAAGGAGAAGCTAGGGCTTGGTTTAATAGATTACCTCCTGGTTCCATTGATAGCCCTGATTTCTTGGTTGCTTCTTTCTTCCATAAATATTTTCCTCCCAGTGCTAGACATGCTGCTTTGTAGAGAATTTTTGATTTTAAAAAGGGAGAAGGAGGAAGGAAACGTCACACAGGTGTTGCAAGCAACACGAAGACCTGCACAGCATAAACTCAAGACTTTGCCCCAACGAATCAGTGAGGTTGTCAAGCTCACCGGTTTGCTGTAACAAAGGATTAAACGTATGGTGTGGAAGGTATTGGTTTGCAGCAAGTAAACAAGTAACAGTGGAAGATGTATCAATGGTTAAGATTGGACCGGGGTCCATAGTTCACTAGAGGTGCTCTCCTTAGATAAACAACATGGCATGAACGGTAAACAAATTACAACATGGCAATTGACAGGAACTGAGCAAGGCATAACTATGCAATTACTAGTTAGAAAGATCCTATGAGATTCGATTGGGCAATACAACAAGATACATAGACCGCCATCCAACTGCATCTATGACTAGAAGTCCACCTTCAGGTTATCATCTGAACCCCCTCTAGTATTAAGTTGCAAGCAACAGACAACTGCTTTAAGCAAAATGTGTAAGGTAAACAGTCCACATGTTCCATGAACAAGAGACCGTTGTTTTCTCCCTAGTAGCAACAGCACATCTACAACCGAAGAGATTTCTGTCACTTCACTTGGAAACTAGAGGCATGAACCCACTATCGAGCATAAATACCCCCTCTTGGAGTCACTAGCAACTACTTGGCCAAGATAGCTACTAACAACAGAGAGCATGCAAGATCACAAACAACACAGACATGATAGAATCATAAAGACCAAACCATTAATCAAACCAACATAATAATCTCAATATCCATCGGATCCCCGCAAACACAACATGCATGATTACAAATAGATTAGATCTTGATCATGAACGGAGATCACAAGATCTATACATGAAAGCACAAAGGAGGATATACAACCATCTAGCTACTACATGGACCCATAGTCCAAGGTGGAACTAGTCACGCATCATACTGGAGAGAAGGCCTCTGGGATGATCTCCCCTCCGGCAGGGTGCCGGGAAGAACTTCAGATCCCCCCGATCTAGGGACGATGGTGCCGGCGCCTACAGACGGTTTCGTGGAGATTTGATCGGGTCCTTAGGGTTTCTGCATCGGGGTCTTCTTATAGGCGAAGGGGGAGGCCGAGGAGGCGACCAGGGGGGCCAAACCCTAGCCAGGCGCGGGACCACCCTTGGTCGCGTCTGGGGGGGTCTGGATGCCCTGGCCTGCTTCCTCGTCTCTCCTCTAGACTTCTTGTTCCCCATGAAAAGTAATTGACTTTGACGTTTGTCCCGCCCAATTTCGAGAATATTTATTTACTAACTTTTCTAAAACCAAAAACAGCAGAAAACATGCACCTGGCACTGTTGCAACTTGTTAATAGGTTAGTACCAGAAAACATGTAAAAAGCACCTCAAAGTGTAGACAAGTAAAGAAAATTAGATACTAAACAAGCATGGAGCATCAAAAATTATAGATACGTTTCCAACGTATCAGTGGATAGCAGCGACGTCTGTAGCGACGACGAGTCCACGAACACCAAGGCTCGTCAGGTGCTGAGGAAGCTAAAGTCCGGCCAGTTCAACTACTTCTTCGTCGGCGACGTCTACAGGTGCCCCTTCTACACCAGGAGCCTTGCCACCGACTTCAACTCCCTCGTGATGCATGCCGAGGACATGAAGACCCGCGGCCTGTCAAAGGATGGCAATGCCTTCAGAGCCCAGCACAAGGTGCTGGGATTTCACCTCCGCAACCTCTAGAAGGTGGCCATCGAGGAGGGTCGCATGCCCCCGATCAAGCCCAAGGCGCCCAAGGTCAAGGGAATAGGTAGCACAAAGTGGAGGAAGCGTCAGAGGGAGGAGGCGGAGGACCTCCTAGAGGAGGCCAGGAGGGGCCACTGATCTTGTGTTGTTGCTGCTGCTGTAAAACAGCTTCTTTTGTTTTGTTGTCTGTGTTGAACTTGTAAGATGCTGCTACTGAGCAGCCTAATTGTCGAACATGGTTTAAGTATCTTACTATATAATGCTTTATTAGCTTCTTTATGTACATCTGCTCTGTTTATCTACATATTTATGGTGCTGGTTAGATTTGCTGCCAGGTTGGGAAAATACGAGGGCCAAAAGGAACCATGAATGAAGAGAGAAGCTGCTCTAGATACGCTGCCTTTTTGGGCAAAAATAACAACTATTAGCGACATAAAGGGGAAAAGGCGCTCTTAAAAAGGGCAATCATAAAAATAACAAAAAAGAAATATTCCAATTTAGGCGACAGGGTGCACATAACTACCATACGCGGCCCACATGGTCCCATACCACGTCACCCAAAACACGTTCCCAACAAGCCGGCCCCATGCTGTGTCAACACCCGGATTTTTAATCCCAGATGCCTGTTATTCCATACATCGCAATCCCAGGATTACCATTTTTGCGAGACATAACAGAATTGGATACCATAGTACATCATCCATTACAAACGATACATAAGTTCTTACACAAATAGGGATCTCATGAAACAGTTCTTAATACAACATCAAGCAGTGGAATACGTAATAATAACGGTAGCATAGGCGAAGCTCCATCTTCGGGGTCACAGGCAATGCTGACGATGGGAGATGATCCTAGTTGTCGTAACCTTCCTGGGGTCCATCCTCCAGGTACTCCTCTTCATAGTCTGGCCATGGGAATAGCCAGGGACAAAGCCATGAGTACTTTTTAAGTACTCGCAAACTAATACTAACAGGTAAAGGGGTTTTTGGATAATAGGACACTAGGCTCTGGGGTTGTTTTGCAAAAGCCAGATTTATCTCTACTAAGTTTAGAAGCAACGAGTGCTCGTCACAAATTTATAACTCCTAAGTGGGAACTTGTATTTCATATCACAACTCTGTTGTGGTCAAGTCAATGTTTCAAATCATTTCAAAAGTCATTTTGAAAAGTCTGACGGGGGAACAGTATGGCCACTCAATCGTCCATAATCATGACGCTGCTATTCAATAGTTTGACACTCTACAGAGATTGTACACTTTCACCACAACATTCGATACATCCGTGTGAACAAATCCTGAATTCACCATACTCGATGCGGATAATCAATCCTAACCTTTCGATTACACGCCCTAGTATAAGCACCTCTCCTGTGAGTTTGGCCTCCCAACCATGACCAACTGTCATCTTGGGTACTTCATAGGTGGACAATCTTCACAAGGTAGCCTCAGCTTAGACCTTGGCCGTGAGGGAACTAATACTAAGGTATATAAGTTTCCAGTCAAGCCCTACCCAATCTTCGGGTATTGTGGTTGTACGATAATATTGGAATGGTATCGCATCCAGACAACCATCAGTTTTAGAAAGGTCTAAGGCTCATGCCTCATCATTTTCGTCACCAAAATCATCAGGTGTTTGGAAACACATGTCCAAAACATTTCAATAGAATGATCCATCATTCCAAGGTTTTCATAACCATTTTTCCACCAAGTATTCCCATCTAAAGTTGATCAAGTTTTATGCTTAGCACTAGCATCTACAGGTGGGGGTAAGCAATAATGAGGGGTGGTAAACTAGTGGAGTTCTAAATAAGTTCAATCTCATGCCTTAAGATGACATCAAGATTATCTAGCTTAGGCCAAATTTTATGCTCTTTATGCAACTTTCAGATATCTTTCTAGTATCTATAATTCACTTAAGTAAACTCTAAGGAATAGCTTTGATAAAGAAATAAAGTATAAAGCTTGTAAGTAAAAACTGGGATTGGTTGGTCAAGTGGGTTGGATCATATATGCTTAAGGCATATAGTAGGCAGAGTAACAAGTAGTGGTTTGTGGCATCAGTAGGGTATCTTGCAAGGGTTAGCTTGCATTGGTCCACTTAGTTAATAAAGCTTGCACAATATCAGTATAAGCTTGCTAAATTGCAAGTGTTAGCTTGCAAGGTTAATAGCTTGCAAGTATTGGCTTGCCTTGTGCAGGGCAGTGGTTGAAGTTCTCCTTGGCTTCTTCTTCGTAGTATCCTCCTTCCTCCTCGTATCCTTGGTCGATACTAGCGTCTATAAATAAATACGAGGTACACAATCACCAAACAATACTTAATTACTTGCAATCATCACCACAAGGGTCCTATAGATGATCTAACATCATCTCTAACATTACAAGATTAAGGCTTGGTTTAATTCTTTTTATTTTTAGAAAAGTAATTTCTACTCACTGAAAAACTACTTAAGATTTAATATTCTCCAAACCAAACATGGGATCATGTTGACACATGTCATCACCACATATTTTAGTCCATGGGAATATGATTTAAAGTGGTGTCACAATTTAATAAGGTTTTACCCTTTTATTTTAATTATTTAAAGTGGCTAGAAATGCCTATGTAGCATTCTTTTATTACTTGAACATTATTTCTGAAGGTAAACCTATATATTTTTATATATTCTGAAAGGTATGGTTAAATGTGATTTTTTTAAAGTTAGAATCAACACAAAAGCTATTATGGTTTAAATTTGAAAAATGTTTGAATGCAGAAAAGCTTCTGCCTTGTTATTTTTACCATGGGTGATCTATAGATCCAAATGTCTTCAATCCAACGGGCTTGGATTCAGCATTCTCAGACCTTTCTAACAAAATTGGTTTCATTCAATTTGGTGCACTGAATCGATCTGGATTGATTTTTTAAGTTGGGTACAGAAGTGAGTCTGAAACAAAATGAAAAAGGTTTAATTCAAATAAGCTGGGTCAAGGAAAAGTTAACGGGTCCCGCTGCTAAGCGTTCTGCTGGCTGCTTAAGTGGGTGTCCCCACTCGTCGGTGAGAGGAGGAGGCGGCGATGCAGGCGATGTGGATCGTTCGATCTAGTTCTAATCCAACGGCTGAGAGTCATCGTCGACGTTGAGCAACGCCAGAGAAAGAAACCTAGCGCGCCAGTGAGGGTGCCGGGGCTCACCGGTGCAAAGTAGGTCGGCGAGGCGGGCGAACGACAAAGTCAACGACGGTGAACTCAGGGGTGGTCGCGGCAGCTCCTGGGGTGGATGAAATCGATGGCGCCCTTCTTCTCCAGAGGCGGCGGGCTCCGGTGAAATTCCGGCGAGGTGGTGCTCGCCTTGCTCTAGGAACGGTGTGGCACGATTATTGAGGAGAGGGAAGTGAGATGGTGTGAAGAAATCGAGCGGGGGTAGCCTCTATTTATAGTCGAGCGAGGGCACCGACGGGTCACAGTGAGCTCGTGGGAGGCGATGTTACAGGCGGCTATTGGCATGGGTGAAGGTAGGGGCGGTGCGGTGTTCCCTGGCGATGTTCAACGACATGGTTTTGAGGCGTGGGCGGTGCGTCTTGGTCTGGAACATGCGACGCTCTGCGCGGCAGAGGCGGCGTCTTCGACGGCGAGCGGTGGCTGTGCGCCACGGGGCAGCGAACGAGGATGTCTGGTGGTCTCCTGGGTGGGTGGGGATTGTGTATGCACGCGGTGAGGTCGGCGCGCGGTCTGTGGGCGCTGGTCGAGGGTGGCGCTCTGGCACACGCTCGGCATGGTTGCTAGCGAGGTTGGCATGGTTCGTGCGTGTGGTCCAGGGCTTGGCAACGCTCGCGGCTGGGACAGTGAGTGGCGGTGGACGGTGGGCTGCCTCCCAGACATGCTGGCTAGGCTTGTTTTTCTTCCTAGCTTGCTCTCGACATGGGGGTGACATGGGTGTGCTCGGCTGTTCACCATTGATGGCAATGCCAAGCTTACAGTGATGCTAAGGGTTAGTTTAGGTTGTTAGATGATCTACTAAGGCTAGTGGTGTCCAGAGAGGGAACAAGTTAGGCTTCAATCACTGCTCACTATAGTGTTTAGATTTTGTATGATTTGTGTCTGCAACCTGTTTGATGAAATGGCCGCATGAAATCAAGTTTTGAATTTTGAAAAGATTTTTGGTGGGTTGGCTAGATTGGTGCTAGTGAGTCTGCAGATGCTTGGGTTTTGAAAGTTGAGCTTGTTTGAGTGGTTTTTGAAAAAGTGGGATCTTCCCATATGATAAAGATTCAATTTTGAATTGTCATTTAAACTATGCATTTGAAAGTTTCTGGATGATCACAAAGTGGGCCTTGATACCTTGTTATGAGTACATTCAAGGGGTGCAAAGGTCCAGAAAAGTTTCCATTAGGTTCTGGAAGTTTGAGACAGCCAAAGTAGGCATGGGAGTTAAATTGGTCAAAATGACCATTCCTTTATTTTATTGGTTTTGATTTATTTGTCTTTAGGAAAAGTTTGGGAAATGTTTATATGATGTTTATTTCACCTAAGAAACATTTTACAAGCAAGGAAACATACAAACAAGGTGGTTCAAAAGAATTTAAAACTAAATGCATACACATATGCATGCCTTCACAATTTTAATTAGAAAAGTTTTTGTTAACCCTAATTTTGATGATTTAAGTTTAATATTTTTGGGATGTTACAAACCTTCCCCCCTTAAACAAAATCTCGTCTCGAGATTTGAAAAAGGACGAAAAGATTACCTAGGATTTGAAGAGATCGGGAAACTCCGTCCTGATATGATCTTCGCGTTCCCAGGTAGCTTCCTCTTCTGTGTGGTTGCTCCACTGAATCTTGATAAACTTGATGCTTCGGGATCGGGTAGTTTGAAAAGCTTCTTCCAAAATATGGATGGGTACTTCGGGATAGGTCAGGTCATCGTTGATCTCTATGGTCCGATGATCGATATTCTTGAACACTTCGGTCTTCTCGGGGAATTCGAGACACTTGCGAAGTAACGAGATATGGAACACATTGTGCACGGCTGACATCTCTTCGGATAGTTCCAATTGATACGACACTTCTCCTCGATGGTTTAGAATTTTGAAAGGTCCGATATATCTGGGGGCTAACTTTCCTTTGAGTTGGAAACGCTGCATTCCCTTCAATGGCGACACTTTCAGATAAACAAAATCTCCTATGTTGAAGGCGAGGTCTCGACGTCTCTTGTCGGCGTAACTCTTCTGTCGGGATTGGGCGGTCTTGAGGTGCTCACGAATCTTGTGAACCTTCTCTTCTACTTCTCGTAGGATGTCGGGTCCGAAGATCTGACTCTCTCCTACTTCCGACCAGTTCAAAGGGGTGCGACACTTCCTTCCTTACATGAATTCAAATGGGGCCATTTGCAAACTGGCTTGATAACTGTTGTTGTATGAAAATTCTGCAAACGGCAGACAGTCTTCCCACTTGGATCCATATTCTAACACGCATGCTCTCAGCATATCTTCGAGTATTTGGTTTACTCGCTCTGTTTGTCCATCGGTCTGAGGGTGATACGCGGTGCTGAAACCTAGACGGGTTCCTAAACCTTCTTGGACTTTCTTCCAGAATCTCGAGGTAAACTGAGTTCCTCGATCCGATACTATGTTCTTGGGGACTCCGTGCAAACTGACGATTCTAGCGATGTATAACTCCGCTAGTTTTGAACTCTGATATGTGGTCTTGACGGGCAAGAAATGGGCGCCTTTGGAAAATCTGTCCACTATGACCCAGATAGAGTCGTTTCCTCTACTAGAAGTAGGTAGTCCAGTGATAAAGTCCATTCCTACAGAATCCCATTTCCATTCCGGAATCTGCAAGGGTTGCAACAATCCAGCGGGTCTTTGATGTCCTGCCTTGACTCGCTGACATATATCACACTTGGCGATATAGCTTCTGATTTCTCTCTTCATTTTATGCCACCAAAATTGCTATTTTAAATCTTGATACATCTTAGTTTCTCCGGGATGGATAGAATAAAGAGTATCATGAGCCTCCTTCGAAATAACTCCTTTCAACTCGGAATCTGCTGGTACACAAAGGCGTCCTTTGTACCACAAAACTCCTTCTTCGTCCTCGTTGAATCCGGGTACTTTGCCTGTACCGATACGACGCTTGATTCCATCAATACTGGCATTTCCCTTCTGCGCCTCTTTAATCTGACTGATCAAAGTGGGCTGGAGTTCTATGCTAGCCAGAAATCCTTCACTTACTAATTCCATCCGAAAATCTTCCATCTCTTTGTGCAGACTTGGTTGCTCCTTCAAAATCATGGAGTTCAAGCGGCACGGCAATCTGCTAAGGGCATCGGCTACTACGTTGGCTTTACCAGGGTGATAGTGAATGTCCAGATCGTAATCCTTGATTAGCTCAATCCATCTTATATGCCTCATATTCAGCTCCTTCTGAGTGAATATATACTTTAGGCTCTTGTGATTCGAATAAATCTCACAACGGTTTCCCATCAGGTAATGTCTCCATGTCTTCAGGGCTAGAAGTACGGCTGCGAGTTCGAGGTCATGGTTTGGGTAGTGTTGCTCATGTTGCTTCAATTGTCGAGATAGATAAGATATAACTTTGCCTTCTTGCATTAGCACACATCCGAGACCAATCTTGGATGCATCACAATACACATCGAAGGGCTTTGTGATATCCGGCATGATCAAGATTGGGGCTGAAATCAATCTCCTCTTGAGTTCTTGAAAACTCGCTTCACACGTGTCGGTCCATTCAAACTTCTTGTCCTTCTTCAGCAATTGGGTCATGGGTCTGGCGATACTCGAGAATCCTTCTACGAATTTGCAGTAATATCCCGCCAATCCGAGAAATGCACGAACTTGGGTTCGAGTGGTTGGGGCTTGCCAATCTTCTACATCTTTCACTTTGGCAGGGTCAACGGCAATTCCTCCGGCTGATACAATGTGACCGAGGAATCCTACCTCCTGTAACCAGAATTCACATTTGCTGAACTTTGCATACAACTGATGCTCTCTAAGGGTTCCAAGAATGGTCGTTAGGTGTAGCTCATGTTCTTCTTCTGATTTGGAATAAATCAGAATGTCATCAATGAAAACAATGACAAACTTATCCAGGAAGTCCATAAAAATCTTATTCATGAGATTCATGAAATAAGAGGGGGCATTGGTTAATCCAAAAGACATGACCGTATACTCATACAATCCATATCTGGTGGTAAAGGCAGTCTTTGGAATATCCTCTGCACGAATTTTGAGTTGATGATTGCCAGTCCTAAGATCAATCTTAGAAAACACTTTGGCACCGGTCAACTGATCAAACAAATCTTCTATCTTGGGCAAGGGGTACTTGTTCTTGATGGTGACATCATTCAATTTCTGATAATCCATACACAAACGGTTACCTCCATCTTTCTTGTCCACAAACAAGACAGGTGATATCCAAGGTGACGCACTTGGTTGAATCAATCCAATTTCCAGCATGGAATCCAGTTGCTTCTTCAGTTCTGCGAGCTCTGATGGGTTCATACTATATGGTCTCTGGGCTATGGGTCCGGTTCCAAGAATTAGTTCAATGATAAACTCGATATCCCGATCTGGGGGCATACCGGGCAAAACATCTGGAAATACATCGGGGTATTCACAGACTATCCGGACTTGGTCAATGGTAGGTTGGGCTATACTCTTGTTGCATTTGAATTGGCGAGGTTGTAGGGTTCGCAGCATAGAAAACAAAAAATTTCCTACGATGGGAACTATGTACCAAGATCTATCTACTAGATACAAACAACGGGCGGATGTATATCAGTAGAGAACATACCCTTGAAGACCGACAAAGCTTAACGAGTTCAACTCGTGGTTGATGTAGACGATCTCTTGCCGATCTCAAGATCGAGAGGAAGTCCTAGCGCCGCAAATCAGCAGCGTATCCGTGCTCGCACACACGTTCGAGGCACCGAGCAACCTCCGCCTCGCCCAGCGATGCAGCGAAGCACAACTCTTTCTTGCCGAATAGCCACCGGGAACATGTATCTCGCTAGTCCGAGACCATGGGGATAAATTCTAGAGGGGAGAGAGATCCTTCACGAGGAGGTGTGAGAGACAAGTGAGGGGGCTCCTTTATAGGAGGAGGGGAAACCCCAAGGGGTGGCAGCCATGGGGGCTGCCCCTTGCCCTCCCCTCTTCATGTGGGTGGACACTCCACTCACAAAATTCCTTTAAATTCCCTCCACTCAAAAGTCCACTCAAATTCCCATTAAATTTCCACCAAATTTAATGCAAACTCTCATTGAATAAAACTCTTTTATTTTATTCAGAATTTTGTCAATTACTTTAATGACAAACATTCACAAATAACCCCTTGCTAGAATTCCATTTCACATGCATAACCACTTTATGCAATTTCACCCAAAACCTGTTTCGTATCTAGTGAAATAAATTCCTGCTTGTTTATTCTTTCGCATGAAACATTTGCTCCAATTGGATGTCGGTGTCTCTTAAGTGTGTCACCCTACGGTTCGTGAATAATGTGGACATGATCAAGACCCTCTCGATCAATAATCGAAGCGGATCTGAGACCCATATCGACTCCACACATTCAACGATGACTTTCTTGTGATCGCTTAACCTTTTATGCTAGTATCTTAATCCCTTTGTTTCACGATATATTACATGTCCGAGATTCAATCATCGGTATCTCCATACCTAGTTTGATCTCGTTACTGACATGCACTCTTTTCTTGTTCCCGTGATATAACATTGTAGTGATCAAATCACTTGCTTGCAAGCTAATCAATGTGATATCACCGAGAGGGCCCAGAGTATATCTATCCGTCATCGGGATGAACAAATTCCACTCTCGATCCATGAGCCTCAACATAACACTTTATTAGTTCTGAATCCATCTTTATAATCACCCTGTTACGGTGTGACGTTTGATGTTATCAAGAAACTCTTCCGGTGTTAGTGATTGACATGATCTCATGGTCTAAGGATTAGGATCACTTCGTAAGTTGTTATAGCAATATAAACTCAATGACTTTGATCATAATGCTATACTTCGGATGAATGTTCATCACATCATTACACTAATGTTGTGATCCCGTTATTAACAACATCCAATGTCCATGATCAGGAAACCTTGATCATCTTGTTAATCAACGAGCTAGTTTATGAGAGAGGCATAACTAGGAACTTTCTGTTTGTTTATTAAACACACATGTATTAACGCTTCCAATTAATACAATTATAGCATGCAAAATAAACATCTATCATATACTTGGAATACACATAATAAACACTTTATTATTGCCTCTCAGGGCATATTCCCTTCAGTCTCCCACTTGCACTAGAGACAATAATCTAGTTACATAGTGATAAATCTAACACCCATTGAGTTCTGGTGTTGATCATGTTTTGCTCTAGGGAGAGTTTTAGTCAACGGATCTGCTACATTGAGATCCGTATGTACTTTACAAATCTATATATCTCCATCCTTGACATGTTCGCAGATGGAGTGAAACCGGCGCTTAATATTCTTGGAATGCTTGTGAGACCTTGGTTCTTTGGCATTGGCAATGGCACCATTGTTGTCACAATAGATCACCATTGGGTCCAACGCGTTTGCAACCACTCCTAGTTCGGATATGAACTCCTTCATCCAAATCGCTCGAGCCGCTCAAGCAAAGCAACATATTCGGCCTCCGTTATTGATCCCGCTACCACAGGTTGTTTGGAGCTCCTCCAACTAACCGCTCTGCCATTCATGAGAAAAACGTATCCGGATTGAGACTTAGAGTCATCCGGATCGGTGTTAAAGCTAGCGTCAACATAACACTTAGCGACGAGCTCTTCTTCACCTCCGTATACAAGAAACATATCCTTAGTTCTTCGTAAGTACTTAAGGATATTCTTGACCGCTATCCAAAGGTTCCAAACCTGGATCCGATTGGTACCTACTAGTCAAACTAATAGCATGTGCCACATCCGGTCTTGTACATAGCACGGCGTACATTATAGAGCCTATGGCTGAAGCATAGGGGACTTTGTCCATTATCTCTCTTTCTTCCACCGAAGCCGGACTTTGAGTCTTACTCAATGTCTTGCCTTGCAACATAGGTAAGAACCCCTTCTTACTTCCGTCCATTTTAAACTTCTTTAAAATCTTATCAAGGTATGTACTTTGCGATAGCCCTATTAGGCGCCTAGATCTATCTCTATAGATCTTTATGCCTAATATGTATGACGCTTCACCTAGGTCCTTCATTGAATATTTGTCGCTTAGATAACTTTTAACACTGTTAAAAGATCTATATCATTTCCGATCAATAATATGTCATCCACATATAATATCAGAAATGCCACATTGCTCCCACTCACTTTCTTGTAAATACAAGCTTCTCCATAAGTTTGGACAAATCCAAACTCTTTGATCACCTCATCAAAGCGGAGATTCCAACTTCGTGATGCTTGCTTCAATCCATAGATGGATCGATGAAGCTTGCACACCTTGTTAGCATCCTTAGGATCGACAAAACCCTTTGGTTGTATCATATACAACTCTTCTTCAATATTACCATTGAGAAACGCGGTTTTGACATCCATCTGCCATATCTCATAATCGAAATATGCAGCAATTGCTAACATAATCCTAACTGACTTTAGCATCGCTACAGGAGAGAATGTCTCATCGTAGTCAACTCCTTGAATTTGTCGAAACCCCTTTGCGACAAGTCGAGCTTTATAGACGGTCACATTACCATCAGCATTAGTTTTCCTTTTGAAAATCCATTTGTTCTCCACGGCCTTTCGGTCGTGAGGTAATTCCACCAAGTTCCAAACTTGATTTTCATACATGAATTCCATCTCGGATTTCATGGCTTCTAACCATTTGTTGGAATCCGGGCTCATCATCGCTTCTTCATACGTCGCAGGGTCATCATTTTCATCAACCATGAAATTCATGACAGGATTTCCGTACAGCTCAGGAGCTGCACGCGTCCTGCTTGACCTGCGAGGTTCGGTAGTACTCTCTTTCGGAGTTTCATGATCATTATCATTAGTTCCCTCTTCAACAGGTGGAGCCAACTCCGGAACAACTTCCGGCGCTGCGCTACTCGCCATACTTTGAAGAGAAGGTTCAATAACCTCTTCGAGTTCTATTTTCCGACTACTCACACCTTTCGCGAGAAACTCTTTCTCTACAAAGGATCCATTCTTGGCAACAAAAACCTTGCCCTCGGATCTGTGATAGAAGGAATACCCAATAGTTTCCTTAGGGTATCCTATGAAGACGCATTTTTCCGCTTTGGGTTTGAGTTTATCCGGTTGAAGTTTCTTCACATAAACATCGCATCCCCAAACTTTAAAAAAGACAGCTTAGGTTTGTTTCCAAACCACAATTCATACGGTGTCTTTTCAACGGATTTAGATGGTGCCCGATTTAAAGTGAATGCAGCAGTTTCTAGTGCATAACCCCAAAATGACAACGGCAAGTCCGTCAGAGACATCATAGATCGAACCATATCTAATAAAGTACGATTACGACGTTCCGACACACCATTTCTCTGTGGTGTTCCGGCAGGTGTGAGTTGTGAAACAATTCCACACTCTTTCATGTGAGTGCTAAACTCGTAACTTAGATACTCACCTCCACGGTCGGACCGTAGAAATTTGATCTTTCTATTACGATGATTTTCCACTTCATTCTGAAATTCCTTGAACTTTTCAAAGGTTTCAGACTTGTGTTTCATCAAGTAGATATAACCGTATCTACTCAAATCATCCGTGAAAGTAACAAAATAACGATATCCACCTCGCGCCGACACACTCATTGGACCACATACATCAGAATGTATGATTTCCAACAAACCTGTCGCCCGTTCCATTGAACCGGAAAACGGCGTTCTAGTCATCTTGCCCATAAGGCATGGCTCACATGTATCAAATGATTCATAATCAAGTGATTCCAAAAGTCCATCAGAATGGAGCTTCTTCATGCGTTTAACGCCAATATGACCTAGACAGCAGTGCCACATATATGCGGATATATCAACATTAAGTTTAATCTTCTTAGCATCAACATTATGAATATGTGTAACATTATCATCGAGATCTAAAAGAAATAAACCATTCATCATCGGTGCATGACCATAAAAGATTTCATTCATATAAATGGAACAACCATTGTTCTCGGATTTAAATGAATAACCACTTCGCATCAAACACGATCCAGATACAATGTTCATGCTTAGTGCAGGCACCAGATAACAATTATTCAAGTTTATAACTAATCCCGATGGCAAGTGGAGAGGTAGCGTTTCGACGGTGATCACATCAACGCTTGATCCATTGCTGACACGCATCTTGACCTCACTCCTTGCTAGCGGTCGCTTGTTCCGCAGCCCCTGATTCGAGCTACAAATATTAGCAACTGAACCGGTATCAAATACCCAGGTGCTACTGCAAGCACTAGTCAAGTACACATCAATAACATGTATATCATATATACCTTTGTTTGCCTTGCCGGCCTTCTTGTCTGCCAGATACTTGGGGCGCTATGCTTCCAAAGGATGGCCCCCTTACAATAGTAACACTCGGTATCGACTTAGGTCCAACTCGGGTTTCTTTTCAGCACGCAATGTGCTTGCCGCCTTACTTACCTTCCGCTTTCCCTTCTTGTCTTTCTTGAAACCGGTTCCTATTGATCATCAACACTTGATGTTCCTTTTGATCTCCACTTCGCAGCTTTTAAGCATTGATGTAAGCTCGGGAGAGACTTCTTCATGCCTTGCATATTATAGTTCATCACGAAGCTCTTATAGCTAGGTGGCAGAGACTGCAAAACACGATGGATGCCTAAGTCAATGGGAATCGATATTCCCAAAGACACAAGCTTATCAGCGTAACCCGACATCTTGAGTACATGCTCACTAACGGAGTTGTGCTCTTCCATCATGCAGCTAAAGAACTTTTCTGAAGCGTTGTAGCTCTCTACAGCAGCATGTGTGTCGAAAATCATTTTCAACTCACCCATTGTATCAAATGCATTGCCATTTTCGAAACGCTTTCGAAGTTCCGGCTCTAGCCCATACAATATGCCGCAATGAACTAAGTTGTGGTCCTCCTGACGAGTCTGATAGACATTCTTCTCCTCGTCAGGCATCATCAAAGGTGGGGGCCTAACGGCGCTTCTAGCACATATTGCTTTTGTGCAGCAGAGAGGAGAATCCTCAAATTCATGGCCCATTCGGTAAAGTTTCTACCGTTCGTTGCTAGTTTCTCTTTCTCCATGAACACATTGAAATTAAAAGCAGGTGGTTCCATCTACAACAGAATTTGTAAAGTTTAGACTAAGTGTATGATAGATTGAGTTCAACTAATCCATATTACGAATGAACTCCCACTCAAAAACGACATCCCTCGTGCCTTTTTGGTGATTACATGAACCAAATCCACTATACCAAGTCCGATCATCACGTGAGTCAGTATAGCTTCAAAGGCGAGCATCAAATGGGCATCATATCAACTATATGACTCATGCTTAACCTTTCGGTCCATGTTCCGAGGCCATGTCTGTACATGCTAGGCTCGCCAAGTTAGAACCTTAGTATTCAAGTGTAATCGCTTTTACACCCGAAATATGGTCATGGATCCAAGAACACCTGATCATCACGTGATGTCTTGGAGCGACGAAACATAATCGGTGCATACTAAAGGAAGAACACATTCTTATATTGATATTTAAAAAAGGGATCATCTTATTATGCTAACAAAGCTCTAAACAAGCAATATAAGATGCTATCAAACATCACATGTTTATTAGTGAAATGTTATGGTTCCCGCATATGATCTCTATCATGTGCATCGTGGTATGATCACTATCATACCTATATGTGTAAATCCAAGGTCTATGGAGTTTACACGCTATGTGTGTCGTAAGAGTATCATCTCATACTTCTACTTACAACACTACCATATCATAACACTAGCCCAGCAACAATCTAAACTAGACGCCTCTAATTTATCCATTGCAAGTTTTACGTGGCTTAGGGCTTTCGAGATAGAACCGTTCTTACCTACGAACATGAACCACAACGAGGATAATAAAATTGTTGACAACTCGCTTGCAAAATAGATATTGACTATAGTAGGAGAGATAGACACCCGCTAGCCACTTATGCAAACTAGTTGCATGTCAAGCGTGGAACAAGTCTCATGTGCGAGGACATGTAAAGTTTGTCCGGGCCACTTCATCCCACTATGCCACCAATATCCAAAATTACAACAAAGGAGCAACAACATGATCATCATCGCCCACATACTCATATGTGTACTACCCGTGTAAAGCATCTACGCATAGATCCGGCTCTGATACCACTGTAGGGTTCGCAACATAGAAAACAAAAAAATTCCTACGATGGGAACTATGTACCAAGATCTATCTACTAGATACAAACAACGGGCGAATGTATATCCGTAGAGAACATGCCCTTGAAGACCGACAAAGCTTAACGAGTTCAACTCGTGGTTGATGTAGACGATCTCTTGCCGATCTCAAGATCGAGAGGAAGTCCTAGCGCCGCAAATCAGCAGCGCATCCGTGCTCGCACACACGTTCGAGGCACCGAGCAACCTCCGCCTCCTCGCTCCAGCGATGCAGCGGAAGCACAACTCTTTCTTGCCGAATAGCCACCGGGAACATGTATCTCGCTAGTCCGAGACCATGGGGGATAAATTCTAGAGGGGGAGAGAGATCCTTCACGAGGAGGTGTGAGAGACAAGTGAGGAGGGGGGCTCCTTTTATAGGAGGAGGGGGACCCCAAGGGGGTGGCCGGCCCATGGGGGCTGCCCCCTTGCCCTCCCCTCTTCATGTGGATGGACACTCCACTTACAAAATTCCTTTAAATTCCCTCCACTCAAAAGTCCACTGAAATTCCCATTAAATTTCCACCAAATTTAATGCAAACTCTCATTGAATAAAAATATTTTATTTTATTCAGAATTTTGTCAATTACTTTAATGACAAACATTCACAAATAACCCCTTGCTAGAATTCCATTTCACATGCATAACCACTTTATGCAATTTCACCCGAAAACCTGTTTCGGTATCTAGTGAAATAAATTCCTGCGCTTGTTTATTCTTTCGGCATGAAACATTTGCTCCAATTGGATGTTGGTGTCTCTTAAGTGTGTCACCCTACGGTTCGTGAATAATGCGGACATGATCGAGACCCCTCTCGGATCAATAATCAGAAGCAGGATCTGGAGACCCATACTGACTCCCACACATTCAACGATGACTTTCTTGTGATCGTAGGAACCTTTTATGCTAGTATCTTAATCCCTTTGTTTCACGATATATTACATGTCCGAGATTCGATCATCGGTATCTCCATACCTAGTTTGATCTCGTTACTGACCTGCACTCTTTTCTCGTTCCCGTGATATAACATTCTAGTGATCAAATCACTTGCTAGCAAGCTAATCAATGTGATATCACCGAGAGGGCCCAGAGTATATCTATCCGTCATCGGGATGAACAAATTCCACTCTCGATCCATGAGCCTCAACATAACACTTTATTAGTTCTGAATCCATCTTTATAATCACCCTGTTATGGTGTGACATTTGATGTTATCAAGAAACTCTTCCGGTGTTAGTGATTGACATGATCTCATGGTCTAAGGATTAGGATCACTTCGTAAGTTGTTATAGCAATATAAACTCAATGACTTTGATCGTGATGCTATACTTTGGATGAATGTTCATCACATCATTACACTAATGTTGTGATCCCGTTATTAACAACATCCAATGTCCATGATCAGGAAACCTTGATCATCTTGTTAATCAACGAGCTAGTTTATGAGAGAGGCATAACTAGGAACTTTCTGTTTGTTTATTAAACACACATGTATTAACGTTTCCGTATTAGTACAATTATAGCATGCAAAATAAACATCTATCATATACTTGGAATACACATAATAAACACTTTATTATTGCCTCTCAGGGCATATTCCCTTCAGAGGTAAGGTTTCATATATATGCTCGGCTGATATCCCGGCGGTACTGGTCATGGTTATGGCTTTGTTGGCACAGTCAATTAATCCTTTATGTTTGGACATCCAATCCATTCCTAGTACTACTTCCAAACCTTTAGTTCCAAGTACTATCAGATTTGCATAAAAATCTATGCCATGGATTCGGATAGGGACGGCTTTGCAAATTTGCCTAGCCTTGGTGGTTGATCCGGGAATTTGAACAATCATAACATGCTTCAATTTGGTTGGTTGAATTCTACTAGTGTAGGCAAATTCTTCGGTGACAAATGAATGCGATGCACCAGAATCAAACAACACTCGTGCAAGTACTGAATTAACAGAAAACATACCCAGCACGATGTATGGCGCTTCCTGAGCTTCTTCAGCATGCATGAGAAAAAGACGGCCGTTGCGGTTGAGCGAATTCCCGGGGGCAAATCTTCTTCCTGGCTGAACACGACGCTGCTGCTGAGCTGAGACATTGGGATTGGGGGCTGTAGCATTCTTCTTGTTGGGGCACTCGTTGGAATAGTGGCCTTTATTTCCACAGTCATAACAGGTCACTTGCGACTTGTCCTTGGCTGCTACAGGCACAGCATTGCTTCCAGTCCTCGGGGCAGTGTTGGTGTTGGCGGTAACATTGTTGTTGTTGAACTTGGGTTGGGCACGATTGAAATTGCTAGAGTTGTCGGGGTTGTTGTGATTTCCTCCGGGTCTAGGGTTTCCACGGTTGGGATAGGTCGGACGGTTCATCGGGGGTCTGTTGGTCCTTGGGGCAAATCCTGGAGATGGGTTAGGGCGATACTTTGGGGTCTGATGGGTTCCTGGCTGATGCATCATATGACGCTATGTTCTCATTGGCTTGGTTGATCTTTCCTTCCATCCGGATAGCAGAGTCGACAAGGGCTTCAATATCCGCAAAGTGGATATTGATTAACACCGCCTGCATCTCATCATGCACCATTCAGAATCTTTCTTTCTTCTTGGCTTCAAAGGTTCTATTTCATCCGGCATACCTAGCTAATGACAAAAATTTGTCACGGTATTCCACTACCATCCTTCCTTGCTTCAGCTCTCAACTCGTCTCTCATTCTCTTGATCAAACCCAAGGCACATGGGTTCTGCTAAACTTGACCTTGAATTCCTCCCGGTCATCATCCGCCTCCGGTCATTGCGCGAACACTGTTCCACCATGCTCTGGCATCTCCGGCTAGATAGTGGGTGGCGAACAGGACTTTCTCGTTGGCTTCCACTCTGGCTACTTCTAAGTTATTTTCCATGGTTTGCAGCCAATCATCGGCGTCTAGGGGCTCTTCGGACTTAGTGAAAACAGGTGGGTTGGTATTCTGGAAATTCTTGAGCTTAGATTCGTGGTTGTCCTGATTTCCGTGGCCTTGGTTGTTGTGGGCTAGCTGGGCTATCTGCTGAAGGGTGGCTAGGTTGGCTTGACGTTCCGCTCTTTCAGATTCACGGTCAAAAGTCAACATTTGCAGTATCTGCAACATCGGGTCCGGGGTTGAACCACTTCCTCCATGTGGCATCTGAAGGTTTAGATAGATCATGAGAAAAGAGGGAAATTTCTAAAGTTTTGGGTCTTTTAAAAAAATTTAAAGTTTGACTCCGATTTTCTAGCAACTTGTTTTTTCATTCATTCATTCATAGCACCCGATACAACACACACCACAACAAAGAAAAGCAGATGGTTTTAAGAACCATTCTGAGAACTACGATACAGTGGGACCGAATAATATTCACTACGCTAGTGCTCAAGTGCTACTACTCCTCGGAATTTGTGGCTTCGTCATCTTCATCATCATCGATGAAGGAGAGATCGTCCTCATCGGTGAAGAAATCCATAGCTTGATCTTCCAGAAAATCATCATCATCGCTGAGATAGGAGTAGGGGTCTCCACGAAGATCCTCTCTGGCATTCTCCCTTTCATCCAATTGCATGTCTCTCTCGTGGATGGTCTCCTCCAGAGATGAGATGCGGTGGCGAAGACAGGCAATAATGCGCTCCTTCTTGTGGAGCTGACAGCGGCGGGACTTGCGATCCTTTGCTAGCAGGGCGATGGTCTGGTCCTTCGTCTTGATGATGGCAGACATGTGGTTGGATTAGTCACGGCAGTTGTCCAACTCCTGCTGACGATCGTACATCATGAAGCTAAGGTGGTCCAATTGAGTCTTCAGCTCGGGGTGGTATGGGGCTTCTAGGGGTTGTCCATTTGCATCACGCCTTGGGCAAAACTCAAAGCGAGTACCCTTGATCTGATTGATGCTCTGCCCACACAGACGGGAAAGAGATTCTTGCATTGCTCTGGCAAGTCCATCGAGCCAATTGTTTTCCCTCAAGGTAAACTGAATTCCCTCCGCAGTGGGAGGTTCAATCTTTCGTCGGAGACTTGCAACAATTAGCCACTGCAGATCTTCTCCTCCTTGATCATTGAGCTGAGATCCGAAGAACTTGGGGTGCGGACGCTCTAGAAGTTCCGAAAGCTGGTCCAAATCCCTCTCAAAGATAAGGTCTCCACCATTCCCCAGTTGGTAAAACTTGTTGTACTTCACGTCCATCTATAAGAATAGAGGATGAGTAGGTTAGCAGAGTGATCAAGTGTGTCAAAATTTTATGTATTTTGCAAGAGTTTTTGAGGAACATGAATTTTCATGAAAGAATCAAAGAGATAAGAATGAGAATAAGTTTTTGTAAATATTTGTTTTCTTTGGTTTTGAAACTAAGTTTTTGGTTCAAACGTCCAGTCTAACTAGGGTCTCCTATGGTCAGGATGACTCTGATACCAACTTGTCAACACCCGGGTTTTTAATCCCAGATGCATGTTATGCCATACATCGCAATCCCTGGATTACCATTTTTGCGAGACATAACAGAATTGGATACCATAGTACATCATCCATTACAACCGTACATAAGTTCTTACACAAATAGGGATCTCATGATCCAGTTCTTAATACAACTTCAGGCAGCGGAATACGTAATAATAACGGTAGCATAGGCGAAGCTCTATCTTCGGGGTCACAGGCAATGCTGACAATGGGAGATGATCCTAGTTGTCGTAACCTTCCTGGGGTCCATCTTCCAGGTACTCCTCTTCATAGTCTGGCCATGGGAATAGCCAGGGACAAAGCCATGAGTACTCTTTAAGTACTCGCAAACTAATACTAACAGGTAAAGGGGTTCTTGGATAATGGGACACTAGGCTCTAGGGTTGTTTTGCAAAAGCCAGATTTATCTCTTCTAAGTTCCGAAGTAACAAATGCTCGTCACAAATTTATAACTCCTAAGTGGGAACTTGTATTTCATATCACAACTCTGTTTTGGTCAAGTCAAAGTTTCAAATCATTTCACAAGTCATTTTGAAAAGTCTGACGGGGGAACAGTATGGCCACTCCAACTGTCCATAACCGCGGACGCGGCTATTCGAATAGTTTGACACTCTACAGAGATTGTACACTTTCACCACAACATTCGATACATCCGTCAGGAACAAATCCTGAATTCACCATACTCAGTATGCGGATAATCAATCCTAACCTTTCAATGACACGCCCTAGTATAAGCACCTCTCCTGTGAGTTTGGCCTCCCAACCATGACCAACTGTCATCTTGGGTACTTCACAGGTGGACAATCTTCACAAGGTAGCCTCAGCTTAGACCTTGGCCGTGAGGGAACTAATACTAAGGTATATAAGTTTCCAGTCAAGCCCTACCCAATCTTCGGGTATTGTGGTTGTACGATAATATTGGAATGGTATCGCATCCAGACAACCATCAGTTTTAGAAAGGTCTAAGGCTCATGCCTCATCGTTTTCGTCACCAAAATCATCAGGTGTTTGGAAACACATGTCCAAAACATTTCAATAGAATGATCCATCATTCCAAGGTTTTCAGAACCATTTTTCCACCAAGTATTCCCATCTAAAGTTGATCAAGTTTTATGCTTAGCACTAGCATCTACAGGTGGGGGTAAGCAATAATGAGGGGTGGTAAACTAGTGGAGTTCTAAATAAGTTCAATCTCATGCCTTAAGATGACATCAAGATTATCTAGCTTAGGCCAAACTTTATGCTCTTTATGCAACTTTCAGATATCTTTCTAGTATCTATAATTCACTTAAGTAAACTCTAAGGAATAGCTTTGATAAAAAATAAAGTATAAAGCTTGTAAGTAAAAACTAGGATTGGTTGGTCAAGTGGGTTGGATCATATATGCTTAAGGCATATAGTAGGCAGAGTAACAAGTAGTGGTTTGTGGCATCAGTAGGGTATCTGCAAGGGTTAGCTTGCATTGGTCCACTTAGTTAATAAAGCTTGCACAATATCAGTATAAGCTTGCTAAATTGCAAGTGTTATCTTGCAAGGTTAATAGCTTGCAAGTATTGGCTTGCCTTGTGCAGGGCAGTGGTTGAAGTTCTCCTCGACTTCTTCTTCGTAGTATGCTCCTTCCTCCTCGTATCCTTGGTCGGTACTAGCGTCTATAAATAAATACGAGGTACACAATCACCAAACAATACTTAACTACTTGCAATCATCACCACAAGGGTCCTATAGATGATCTAACATCATCTCTAACATTACAAGATTAAGGCTTGGTTTAATTCCTTTTATTTTTAGAAAAGTAATTTCTACTCACTGAAAAACTACTTAAGATTTAATATTCTCCAAACCAAACATGGGATCATGTTGACACATGTCATCACCACATATTTTAGTCCATGGGAATATGATTTAAAGTGGTGTCACAATTTAATAAGGTTTTACCCTTTTATTTTAATTATTTAAAGTGGCTAGAAATGCCTATGTAGCATTCTTTTATTACCTGAACATTATTTCTGAAGGTAAACCTATATATTTTTGTATATTCTGAAAGGTATGGTTAAATGTGATTTTTGAGAGTTGGAATCAACTCAAAAGCTATTATGGTTTAAATTTGAAAAATGTTTGAATGCAGAAAAGCTGCTGCCTTGTTATTTTTACCATGGGTGATCTATAGATCCAAATGTCTTGAATCCAACGGGCTTGGATTCAGAATTCTCAGACCTTTCTAACAAAATTGGTTTCATTCAATTTGGTGCACTGAATCGATCTGGGTTGATTTTTGAAGTTGGGTACAGAAGTGAGTTTGAAACAAAATGAAAAAGGTTTAATTCAAATAACTGGGCTGCGCGGGAAAAGTTAACGGGATGGCCTGCTAAGCGCAGTGCTCCCGCGGGCTGCTTAAGTGGGTGTCCCCACTCGTCAGTGAGACAGGGAGGGGCGAAGCGGTACGGGGCGATGTGGATCATTCAATCTAGTTCTAATCCAACGGCTGAGAGTCATCGTCGACGTTGAGCAACACCGGCGAGAAAGAAACCTAGCGCGGCCAGTGAGGGGTGCTGGGGCTCACCGGGGTGCAGGCGAGGGTCGGCAAGGCGGGCGAACGACGAAGTCGACGACGGCGAACTCAGGGGTGGTCGCGGCAGCTCTGGGTGGATTTAAATCGATGGCGCCCTTCTTCTCCAGAGGCGGCGGGCTCCGGTGAAATTCCGGCGAGGTGGTGCTCGCCTTGCTCTGGGAACGGTGTGGCACGATCAGTGAGGAGAGGGGAGTGAGATGGTGTGAAGAAATCGAGCGGGGGTGGCCTCTATTTATAGTCGAGCGAGGGGACCGATGGGGCGCAAGGTGAACTCGTCGGGGGCGATGTTACAGGCGGCCATTGGCATGGGCGAAGGTAGGGGCTGTGCGGTGTTCCCTGGCGATGCTCAACGACATGGTTTTGAGGCGTGGGGCGGTGCGGCTTGGTCTAGAACATGCGACGCTCTCCACGGCAGAGACGGCGTCTTCGACGGCGAGCGGTGGCTGTGCGCCACGGGGCAGCGAACGAGGATGTCTGGTGGTCTCCTAGGTCGGTGGGGATTGTGTATGCACGTGGTAAGGGCGGCGCGCGGTCTATGGGCGCTGGTCGAGGGTGGCGCTCTGGCGCACGCTCGGCATGGTTGCTGGCGAGGTTGGCATGGTTTGTGCGTGTGGTCCAGGGCTTGGCATGGGGTGATGGAAGGAGTGGCGGTGATGGTGCCTCCCTCCTAGACATGCTGGCTAGGCTTGTTTTTCTTCCTAGCTTGCTGTCGACATGGGGGTGACATGGGTGTGCTCGGCTATTCACCATTGATGGCAATGCCAAGCTTACAGTGATGCTAAGGGTTAGTTTAGGTTGTTAGATGATCTACTAAGGCTAGTGGTGTCCAGAGAGGGAACAAGTTAGGCTTCAATCGCTGCTCACTATAGTGTTTAGATTTTGTATGATTTGTGTCTGCAACCTGTTTGATGAAATGGCTGCATGAAATCAAGTTTTGAATTTTTAAAAGATTTTTGGTGGGTTTGCTAGATTGGTGCTAGTGAGTCTGCAGATGCTTGGGTTTTGAAAGTTGAGCTTGTTTGAGTGGTTTTTGAAAAGGTGGGATCTTCCCATATGATAAAGATTCAATTTTGAATTTTCATTTAAACTATGCATTTGAAAGTTTCTGGATGATCACAAAGTGGGCCTTGATACCTTGTTATGAGTACATTCAAGGGGTGCAAAGATCCAGAAAAGTTTCCATTAGGTTCTGAAAGTTTGAGACAGCCAAAGTAGGCATGGGAGTTAAATTGGTCAAAATGACCATTCCTTTATTTTATTGGTTTTGATTTATTTGTCTTTAGGAAAAGTTTGGGAAATGTTTAGATGATGTTTATTTCACCTAAGAAACATTTTACAAGCAAGGAAACATACAAACAAGGTGGTTCAAAAGAATTTCAAATTAAATGCATACACATATGCATGCCTTCATAATTTTAATTAGAAAAGTTTTTGTTAACCCTAATTTTGATGATTAGAGTTTGATGATTTAAGTTTAATATTTTTGGGATGTTACACGCTGTGTGATGAGCTCAGATCACTATAGAGCTTCGTTGGGAAACCCCAAGAGGAAGGTATGATGAGCACAATAGTAAGTTTTCCCTTAGTTATGAAACCAAGGTTATCGAACCCGTAGGAGGAAGGGAACAAATCCAATGTGTTGCTAACAACTTGGAATCCTGCACAACACAAACTCAAGACTTTTCCCCAACTTACAGTGTGGTTGTCAATCTCACTGGTTTGCTCAAAACAAAGGATTAAATGTATAGTGTGGAAGGTAATAGTTGCTTGCAAAAAGTAAACGGTAACTGTAGATGATGTAACAATGGTAAAGATTGGACCAAGGTCCACAGTTCACTAGAGGTGTTATCCTTAAGATAAATAACATGCTGGGTGAACAAATTACAGCGAGACAATTGATAGTACTGAGCAAGGCATAACAATGCAAATACTAGACATCATGATTCCTATGAGATTTGATTAGGCATTACAACAATATACATAGACCGCCATCCAACTGCATCTATGACTAATAATCCATCTTCAGGTTATCGTCTGAACCCCTCCAGTATTAAGTTGTAAGCAATGTGTGTAAATTCAACAATACAATTGTTCCATGAACAAAAGATTGTTGTTTTGTCCCTAGTAGCAACAGCACATCTACAACCTTAGAGAATCCTGTCACTTCCCCAGATTACTAGAGGCATGAACCCACTATCGAGCATAAATACTCCCTCTTGGAGTCACTAGCATCTACTTGGCCAAGATAGTTACTAGAAACGGAGAGCATGCAAGAACACAAACAACATAGACATGATAGAATCAATAATCAATAAGACATGATAGAATCAATAATCAATCTGACATAGTATCTCAATATCCATCAGATCCCCGCAAACTCAACATGTATGATTACAAATAGATGATCTTGATCATGAATGGAGCTCACAAGATCTAAACATGATAGCAAAAAGGAGGAGAAACAACCATCTAGCTACTGTATGGACCCATAGTACAAGGGTGAACTACTCACGCATCATATCGGAGGCTGGCATGGTGATGAAGAAGGCCTCCGGGATGATCTCTCCCCTCCGGCAGGGTGCCGGGAAGAGCTTCAGATCCCCCCGATCTAGGGACGATGGTGGCGGCGGCTATAGACTGTTGCATGGACATCTGATTAGCTCCTTAGGGTTTTGGCATCGGGGGGCTTTTAGAGGCGAAGAGGTGAGGCGGGAGGGCGACCAGGGGGCCCACACCCTACCCTGGCGCGGCCTAGGGTAGGCCCATGCCTGGGGGGTGCGGCCGCCCTATGGCACCCCTCCGTCTCTCCTCTGGACTTCGTGTTCTCCTCGGTGAAATATTGACTTTGGATTTTGTACCGTCCAATTCCGAGAATATTTTCTTACTAGCTTTTCTGAAACCAAAAACAGCAAAAAACAAGCATATGACACTACGGCATCTTGTTAATAGGTTAGTCCTAGGAAATGTATAAAAATACCTTAAAGTGTAGATAAAGCATAGCAAAGTTGATACTAAACAAACATGGAACATAAAAAATTATAGATACGTTTATGACATATCACTGTCTAACATGGGGGGTCCTACTACGGGACCCGACTGAACGTGGCCCCACCTACTAGCATGTAACGGGGGGTCCTACTTGTCAGCACGTAACGGCGAGAGTCCACTACGGGACCCACCTAAATGTTGCCCTACTTGTTAGCACATAACAGCGAGGGTCCACTAACGGGAACCGATGGAGAGCGAGTTTTAGACCGATGTGAGAGATTCAGACAAGGAGCTGGACAAAAGTGAGGAAAAACTAAGCGGCTAGGAAAAAGTGAGTACAGCTAATGAACCAGGGGCATGAAAATAGAAATCCCTATTTCAATTCCCCAATGAGGTCAATGATTGAAATTTTCCCCAAAAGAGTTCACATGCATTCATAGTGTATAAGAAGGATTAGATTTCAATTTCCTTATTGCAGCCAATGATTCAAATTTGCTCCAAAAGAGAGACAACCACATTAATTGGTATCATATTTTTCCAGGGATGAGTTAGCGAACCGAGGGTAATGTATAAGAACAATATATAGGTTATGTAATTGGTACTTGGTTCGCTCACGCCATCCCTGAAAAAACTTATGAGTCCCCAGACTTTGTTCTGCTTATAACTCTGATGCAATTAATTGTCATTTTTTTGGATACATCAATGATATATGAACTGATCAAACTATTGCTGAGATACATTCTCTTTGATATCAATTTAATATTTTCCTACATATATATGTTGTCAATTCTTGAGTTATAATACAATTCAATCATATGAATGAGTCTAAGTTATATTCTTAAAAATCAACAGGATGATTCTGATGATGTGGACTCTAGCAAACAGTCCAGGGACAACAAGAGCCGCTACGTGCTGAAGCGCTTACGGTGGGGGCTAATTCCTTTCCATCGTAAGGGGGAATTGTTTTGCCCATTCTGTTGCAGAGCCATCAACACAGACATCGCCAGCATGATCCATTACACGGTGGACATCGGTGAAGGCCAAGGCCGAATGCACTAGGCGAAGACCTTGGCACAGCACACAGCCTACAGCAAATTCCTCCGGGAATATGTCAAGACTGGCCTGTTTTCCCACAAGTAGGCTGATGCTCCTGCTAAGGCGGCTCCATGTCCCTGCTCCTACTACTGCACTGCTTCCCCTGCTTATATTTTGTTTAATTTAAGTATTACCTATGGTTGCATGTAAGAAAATATCTACATCTGTAGTCTCTGGTTATTGAACTATTATAAGTACATCGTTTATATATTAATCTACTTCTTTATATGGAGTTTCTTCAATTTTCTCGTGTTCAGTTATATTACTGATCATGCTGACCCATTGATCTATATCCGTAGTCTCGGGTGGATGAATTAATAAGGATGAAGCGTAACCTTTATATGGAGTTCCTTTAATTTGCTCGTGTTCAAATTCAAAAAACTTGTACCTTATTTCTCTACAGCAAGCGCATGAACACACTATACAAGTCGGTCATATACCTTTTAGGTTACCCAAGACACAAAATTTAGGTTAGTATGCACACAACAATATAACCTTCCTTAGCATTCAATTTGTCAGGTTACCCAAGGTACTACGCCATATATTTTCTTTGATGTATGAACCTCATTTACTCTTAGGACTCAGTTTCACTCTAGAAAGCATGTGTAAACACCTTCCTTTGCCTTTACATTATGAATTGTTCTCTAAATTTAGGATTAACGAAATCCAGAGTTCTGAATATATCCGGATTTCCAAATATTCACTCAACCAGACTTCCTTCAAATAATACATGAAAAATGGTTATATTGGTGAAAAAATCATAATTAAGAAACCAAATGATCACACTTCATGATTAAACATTTGAATTATTCAAATCCGAAAAAATTGCACCTTATTGCTCTGCCCCCAAGCGCATGAACACTAGGAGTCATCATGCCTTTCAGGGTAAGATCCAAGGTTTGTACTACGCCAAATATTTTCTTCAATTTATGAACCTCATTTAGTCTTAGGGGGCTCAATTTCACTCTAGCAAGCATGTATACACACCTCTCTTTGCTTTTAAATTATGAATAATTATCAAATTTTAGAAGAATCAAATGTCGGAGTTCCAAATATATCTGGAGTTCTGATACGTTTGTTTCAAACTACTAGTCATCTTAGATAGGGAAGTTTCTTTGCGAAAAAATATGAAATATTCATAGAATGGATGTTCTTAGAGACGTTTTCCACTTGCAGCCGTCTGAGTCTAGTACTTGGTGGAAAATATCTAAAAATATTTGGACAAATATTTCAGATATGTGCCACATTTTTTCTTTCCCGCCTGCCCAAACCACTATCCACCACATCGCCGGTCCCCTGCCTCTCCACCACAGCCGCCTCACGTCCCATGCCTCTCCACCATCGCCTCCGGTCCCCTGCCTCTCCACCACCGCCGCCTCCAGTCCCCTATGGTGCGAACTCTCTCCCTCGTCTCTGAGGACCCCTTTGTAATCTAGGTAGGTATGCGTGCAAACCAAACCCCCAAAACCCTAAATCAGCAGCTTCAATTTAGGAATTTTGCCATGGAATTTGCCAATTTGCTTCTCGACTTTAAGGTTTAGGGTTGCCGAGCTTCAAAGACCCAACGGTGCCGTTAGAGAGCCTCCCCCAGGCGGCCTGCATCTATCCTAACTCTTTTCACCTTGTATAAATCTCAAAATCTGCAATTCTTTATTGATTCCTCATTGTCCGTTGCCCTTCTAGTAATAGAGATTTAATTGTCATTTCATTGGTGTAACACCCTCGGAATCGACCCTATGCAAGTTTCAGCAATTCCCGCCAAACCCGCATAGAAACGATTCAAAGGTGCCCACCAGGCACTTTCGTGCGGGTGGAAAACGAAGTAATACCATTACACAATAGTCCACGATAGAACCCACAGAACAGATATATACAACAATGACTCAAAGAGTCAAGAATACATATATACAATACAAAGATCCAAATCACCTTTAAAACGATACAGCGTCCGAGTACGGACAAGATGCAAATTGAGCTAAGAGCCCTGAAGAATAACTAATGGCGTCCATAACCCTGCCCAGGCCAAGCCGGAAGGTTAACCCTGCTAACGACGTCGATCTCAAAACCTGCTTAAACAAAAGGGGTGCCGACAAAGGGCAAAGGAAAAATAGAGAGGTCAGTACTGAGGCTAGTACATGGCGAGACTAGAATTCGACGGTCCTCCCCTACATAGGTATGGTGGACTGAAGCGGCAGCGCAGCATGCACTAAACAACCTATAGAGACTGAATTCAATTGGCGACTATTAGATAGGGATAAGAAATACCTATTCGGATCCGACCTTAAGCTATCACCAAGCATACCCATCCTGGTATTTCCCCCTCGAGACCAAACGAGGAAGTCAACCGAAGAACTCACACAATTGGCAGTTTTATTCATTCCGTTATAGTTGCGGCAATTACTAGTCAGACATAGATAGCATAAGTCATCCTGATATAATAAGCAGTGGGCAGTTTTAGTTAACCATTCCATTGTAGTTGTAGTACTTACTAGTCAGATACATATAGCACGAGGCATCCCAAAACCCAGCAGTTGTTGGTACTTTTATTTAGCCATTCTGTTGTAGTTGCAATACTTACTAGTCAAATACAATGGTAACAGGTGATAACCCAAAACCAGCAGTTGTTGGCACTTTTATTTAGCCATTCCATTATAGTGAAGCTGATTACTAGTCATTATAAAGTCAAATTTATAGCACTACTTTAGTTATAGTTGTCTATGATCGAGATACTGTGCTCCAAGTCGTCCATAACCGCGGACACGGCTTTCAGAAAGTTTTACCCTGCAGGGGGGCACAAATAGCAACACACGCACGATCAACCTCGAGAAAAACCAAATGAAAACCCAACGAGGCATCACGACAGAGCAATTGCAAGATTCATATAATATTTCAGGGGGGCACCCCACCAAGCTACCCGCTACGAAGTTGGTCGGCTCCGAGATGGACCCAGAGGTTTGCGAGAACGGCTGTAAACGACTGGGAACCCGAAAGTGTGACTAGGCTTGTTGTTACCGCGTAATCGTGCCGCGATCCAAAACAGTACAGACGCTCCAGGCTTAATCGTAAATAAAGCAATAAAGCATGGCATAAGTACATGATAGTAATAAAGCCCCAAACTAGTTTGTGGCCCCAAGAAGTAATATATAACTCAAGCTCTGGCTAGGGGGATTCATGGTCCCACATGCGGATAGTGCGAATATTCAAAGAACAGGTATCAAGTACTTGGGGTCCTACGGGACACAAGTGGACGGTTAAAAACCAAATAACATCTATTGCCCACCTGTGCCTCTGCATTATTTACCTACTTCAATTTTAGTTATTAAACGATAATTAAAGCCATGATCATCTCCAACATCAAGCATGAGGCATTTCTACAATAACGGTGGTACTGGGCAACATCGAAACACACCTGAGCAAGCAACTACGACTCGCAAGGTCGACTATCTACCAAACAATAGGTAATAGGAGGTGTCCATGGCAATATAATGGCTGCAAGGGATATCACGGGTACGAAAACTAGAGAATCGCAACATAGATAGCAATAGAGCAACAAGAGGAAATAAAGACTATAAAAGTAAGATAGGTAGAAAGGGGGAGGGTGCTCGCCTAAAAACATTGCCGGAGGTTCATCCGTAGAACGGGCGTCAGTCGCATGCACTCATCGGCCTAATCCGTGAAGAAGCAAATCACTATAAGAAACACCGGATGCTCTATTTATTACTATGGCAGAAAACCGGGCATGATGCATGTATGATGTATGACATGGTAAAGGTGCGATGCAATTAGGCAATATTAAGCGAAACCGAAGTTCCGACAATTATTTAGATGGTTTATGTTGTTTAGATACCCTGTAGTTTAAATGTTGTATTAACAAGGCAAAATATGTCACCAGTTTGCTACACAAATTTAAATGGAGCCAATATTAGACTAGAAAAGCCCGCATATGGCCTCCATATTTAATTATTAGGTGAGTCGACAAAATACCCCCAAATGACGTATGAATGCAATCATGAACAATTTAAGATGCACAAGTTTATATTACATTTTATAAAATAGGGCTCGGAAAGGGAATCACACATCGAGACTTGGCGACCTTGGTTCGATGTGGTTCGGGTCCGGTATCACCGAGATCGGTCTTCGGGGCTCCGGCCATTGGAGCCAGGGGATCTTGGTGTTCCATGACGAAGGTTTTGGTGTCTTGGTAGCAGATCTTGTCGATGGTTCTTCTAGCTACCTTCGGGTTTCTCTTCTCGCATCGATCTTCAGACACACCCACGTAGGTTGGTTCTTTAGGGGACACCGCAATTTCTTCAAGACAAGTATCAGCACATCAACAAATGCGGCCGAGACAGGGGTTCTTTTCCGTGATAGGGCTCCAATTGTAACCCAACAAAGTGCTTGAGAGGAACAGAAGCAGGGAACAAGGCATGAGGTCCCCGAACAGCATCATAACGCGGTGATGATGTGGCCCTGACACACGGTGGAGCTTCTGGTTGCGGCCAGAAAGGAAGCACAAGGATGGGGACACGTGACGGGAGCTCGGGAGGAGGGTCGGGCCAGAGAAGGACGGCGCGCTGGTGCAGGGCCGAGGCTGCGGCAAGGCGAGCAGGACGCCGTGGCTCGGAGGCGGAGGGGATCCAGGGTGGCCACAGGCAAAACCGGAGGGAGGAGAGGCTCGAGCTCCCGTGGCGCTACAGGGAGGAAGGGAGGGCGCCGGGAAGAGAGGTGGTGGCAGGGAAGGCGACGTAGAGGCGGCGACGAAACTCGGTGGCGGGGCGGGCGCAGCCTCGGTGACGTGGGAGAGAGGCGGCGACGCGGCCGGAGGATAGGAGAGATGGGGCGTCGGCGTGGTCCTACGGCCAGCGGCGCTCGGGAGGCACGCGGGCGAGATGCTGGCGGCGGTTGGGGGAGGTAGGGCTCGCGGTCCCTAGCGGCGGGCGGTTGGGGATCGAGGGAGGGGATGGAGGCGGGGTGGTTGGCGACACCAGGTCAAGGACGAGAGAGTGGGGGTGGGGAACGCGAGCGAGGAAGGTGGGTTCGGGGTGGATCGTGCGGGGCGTGTGGGGCGAGCGGATGGGACCGGTTGTGTCAACTGTACATCGAGTGGTGTGTGTGTGGTGCGTGTGTGTTTCAGGGTGTCCAGGGGCGTGCATGTGCAGAGTGTGTGGCGACGGGGGTGAGGAGAGAGGGGTTGGGGTGGGAGTTGGCTGGGAGGAAGGGTTAGGGTTTGGTCTGGATTTAGTTTAGTTGGGCCGGGGTTGTAGGTGGCCTGGCCTAACGGTTGAGCTGCCTTTTCCGGTCCAACAAATAGTATAATTGTTTATTTTAGTTTTAAAATACTTATGCAAATAACTTTTAGTTAAACGAAATATGCAAAAAGATCGGGGTTTCGTATTTGAATAAAGGGAGGAATATTTATAGAAATCCAAATAGGGCTTTTAGTGAAATAATTTTAGACAGATATATGCATGCTGATGTCATGATGATGCACAAAATAGTATTTAGCAAGCGATTTTCTGGTAGTGATTTTATCCGGGATGCTACAATTCGACACCACTAACAATGGATCTCGCCCTCGAGATACGCCTCATGGTACGGGGAAGAAGGCCGACGGTCTGAATCTTCTCGCATCATGTAGATATTCGCGATAACACTAACAAGGATTCTTCTTCGTCTTGAAATCCGCGACACCACCAACAAGGGTCGATGCTCTCGTTTGTCAAGAGAACACTCCGTATAAACAAAGAAGAAGGTCGAGGTCCCAAAAATGGGAAGCCATCTCCAACTTCTGTGAAATGAATAGAATTACTTAATCCATCGATTCAATGTACAGGAGCGAATGATAAGAGTAGTCGGATGGTGATCAGTCCATCGCGCATCCAAAGCATTACTCTACACATGAATTGGAGAATTATGCAACCAACTATCAGAATTCAGACTGAAGATCTTATCAACGAGATTCAGAAACAAAAGAATAAAGTAGGCTCTTCATCTGATCTGATGTAGATGAGGTCGTCGCGTTGAAAAACACCGGAAGATACAAAGAAAAATTCTAGTGGGTTTTTGGGTCCACTAAAAGGTACAACAGATGAAAGATTTATCAGATAGCATGAAGACCGGATGTCGATGCACCATTACAAGAGGACGACGCGAAACCCTGAAGGTACGACGGAAACCCAACCACGAGAATTCCTAAACTCGAAGAAAAGATAAGAGAGCATATTCAAAACACGTTGAGGTAAGAGGAGAAGAGCAGAGGGATAAGGAGTAAAAGAAGACCTAATCAGATCTATCCAACCGATTTTTCAAAATAGTTTTAACACTCTAAAACGGCCGTTGTTGGAGATATGCCCTAGAGGCAATAATAAATATAGTTATTATTATATCTTTGTGTTTATGATAAATGTTTATATTCATGCTATAATAGTATTAACAAGGAAACATTAATACTTGTGTGAATTGTAAACTTAAATTGAAGTCCCTAGTATAGCCTCTATACTTCACTAGCTTGTTGGTTGATTAATGATTGTGGTTTCCCTATCATGAACATTGAGATGTTATCAACAACAAGATCATATCGTTAGGAGAATGATATGGTGGACATACTCCTATAGATAAGCGTAGCATAAAGATCAAGTCATTTCAATAGTTCAATTGCTATATGCTTTCTCGACATAGTAACCTAATTCCTTCGACCATGAGATCATGCATATCACCTTTACTGGATGGATGCTTTGATGTCATCAAACACCACACCGTAACAGGGTGGCTATAAAGGTGGCATTGAGTGTTCGGAAAGTATTGGTTGAAACACATGGATCAAGAGTGGGATTTGTCCATCCACATGACGGATAGATATTCTCTGGGCCCTCTCGGTGAAATGTCATCCAATTAGCTTGCAAGCATGTGACTGGGTCACAAGGGATCACATATCACGGAACGAGAAAAGAGTACTTATCAAGAACGAGGATGAACTAGGTATGCGAGATACCGACGATCATAACCTCGGATAAGTAACATATCGTGAGACAAAGGGAAATTGGTATCGTATGTAAGTGGTTCATTCGATCGCAAAGTAATCGAGAAATATGTGGCCATATGAATTTCCAGATTCCTCTATTGGTTATTGTTCGAGAAGTGTCTCGATCATGTCCGCATAATTCACGAACCGTAGGGAGACACACTTAAGGATTCGACGTTGTTTGAGTAGTTATGGTATTATGAGAAAGAGACCGAATGTTGTTCGAGTCTCGGATGGGATCCGGGATATCACGAGGTGATCCGGAATGGTCCGGAGAATAAGATTCATATAAGGAAAGTCCTGCTTTGAGTTGGGGAATAGTTCCGTGTTTTCATAGAACATTCTAGAAGGTCCCGGAATGTCCCAGACTCCGGAGGGAAGGGTACATGAATGTGTCATTACATATTGGAATGATTGCATCATGTACTAGGTGTTCTTGCTGTCCAAAATAAAGGGTTTATTTAAATCCTAAATTGAAAAGTCAAACGGCTAGTTTGAAAGTCAAACGCAAGTTTTGGAGAGTGGAAAGAGGAGGAGAAGAGGAAACCGACTTGGGAGGAGTCCCCTTGGTGGCGCCTCCCAAGGCCGACTTGGGAGGGACTCTCCCTTGGCTGGCCCTCCCACCTATAAAGGGAGGGCAGGGCTGCCTCCTAGTACACACAAGTTCCTATCCTCTAAACTAAACCCTAGACCTAAACCCGGTTTAGAGCTATTTCGTTTAGAGCCTTCTAATTGGTTTAGAGCCTTCTAATTGGTGTGTCTAATTACTAGACCACTAATAGCCTCTCTCATAAGCTCCACCATACCGCACCGGCTTAAGGCGAAGCCTCGGGATTTCCCTCTACTTCCTGCATTTACCACGCTGCCAGGCCGGAATCGCGAGGAGAGTGTTACAACCTCCGCTTCTTTGGAACAAGGAGAGGAAGGTCTTCGTCAGTACCGAACGTGTGACCGACTACGGGAGCGCGCCGGAACGTGGCCGGAAGGATCGTCTCGCGATCTTGAGATCGGAAAGAGTACTACATCACCCACGAGAATCTGCTCTCGTTAAATGCTTTGGAATCTTCGAGGTGAGTTCCTCTATCGACTCGTTGCTACAATCTAGTAGATAGATCTTGGCTTGTTTGTTTGTATGCGATAGAAATTTTTGTTTTCCATGCTTAACCCCTACAAAGGGTATCGAGCCGTGTCTATATGTAGATCTGTTGCACGAGTAGAACACAATGGTCATTGTGGGCGTTGATGCTTTTATTGTAGATTGCTTTTGTGTACTTTGCATCTTGCGGTATGTTGGGATGAAGCCCGGCTAACCTTACATGACATCGCTCATGAGACTTGCTCCACGCTTGACATGCAACTCGTATTGCATAAGTGGCTTTGCGGGTGCCTGTTTCTCCTAGCATAGTAAAGATCCAATTTACAACGGGTAATCAACAATGCTAGTATCAATGTTGTGGTTCTTGTTCGTAGGTTAGAACGACACTTATGGAAATCCCCAAACCACGTAAAATATGCAAAGAAAGTAGAAGCGTCTAACTTTGTTTTGCGCAGGTGTGCAAAGTGATGTGATATGGCCATGATTGTGATTATATTTGATGTATGCAATGTTCCTTATTGTAAGTTGGCAACGCAGGAGCCATATGGTTGTCTTTAATTTCTGTTAAGACCTGCGTCTATTCAAAATAGTTGTAATAGTTGAAGCTGGTGGGCGACAACCATGAAGAAGCATCATTGACCTTGATGCTATGCCGGTGATGATGGAGATCATGTTCGTGCTTGAAGATGGAGATCGGAAGCACAAAGAAGAAAGGCCATATCATATCACATATTATGAATTGCATGTGATGTTAATCCTTTATGCATCTTGTATTGCTTAGTAGACGGTAGCATTATAAGATGATCCCTCATGCACATAAATTTCAAGTTCTAAAGTGTTCACCCTTAGTATGCACCGTTGCAAAGCTTGTCGCTCAAGCACCACGTGATGATCGGGTGTCTTTGATTCCGCGGGTGACTACAACGTAAGCAAGCCAGATTTGCTTATGCGGTAGCTAAGGTTTGATCTTGACGAGCCTAGCATGTACAGACATGGCCTCGGAACACGGATCGCCGAAGGTAAAGCATGAATCATATAGTAGATATGATGAACATGATGATTGTTCGCCATTGAAACTATATCAACTCTCGTGATGATCGGTGTTGATGTAGTGGATTTGGTCTGGTGATCACTAAAACAATGTGAGGGATGTTGTTTTGAGGGAGTTCACCTAGTTTAATTTCATTAATTAATTTGAACTCAATTTGTCATAAACATAGTCTAAACTATTGCAAATATGTTGTAGATCAATGGCAGCCCCTACCATCAATTTTAATGCGTTCCTAGAGAAAGAAAAGTTGAAAAACAATGGAAGCAACTTCGCGGATTGGTTCCGCAATTTGAGGATTGTCCTCACAGCTGGTCATTTGCCCTATGTGCTGGATGCACCGCTGGGTGACCCGCCTACAGCTGATTCTACCGACGAAGTATAGAATGTTTTCGTCGCTGGTAAGAGTGAGTACTCCTTAGTTCAGTGTGCTATCTTGTATGGTTTAGAATCGGAGCTTCAGAAAAGGTTTGAAGAGTCAGATCCATATGATATTATCGAGGATCTCAAATTAATCTTTGAGACTCATGCGGCAATTGAAAGTTATGAAGCTTCAAAAGTTCTTTAACCGCAAGATGGAAGAGGGCAGCTCCACAAGTGAGCATGTGCTTAAAATGTCCAGGCACGCAAATAAACTTCAAAGTTTGGGTATAGTGATTCCTAATACTTTGGGGTTTACGCATCCTCAATCACTACCACCAAGTTACAAGAACTTTGTGATGAACTACAACATGCGTAACATGAACAAAGAGTTGCCGAACTATTTGCTATGTTAAAATCTGCGTAAGTGGAGATCAAGAAAGAGCACCAAGTGTTGATGGTCAATAAGACCACCAAATTCAAGAAAGGCAAGTCTAAGCGGAAGGACACTTCAAGAAGGGTGGTAAGAAAGTTACCATACACGAAGAAGACCAAGGCTGGACCCAAGCACGACATCGAGTGCTTTTAACGCAAGGGAGAAGGTCATGAAGCGGAATTGCCCAAAGTACTTGGGATTTGAAGAACGGCAAAATCAAGAAGAAAGGTATATCGATATACATGTTATTGATGTGTATCTCACTAGTATTCGTAGTAGTGCACAGGTATTTGATACTGGTTCGGTTGCTCATATTTGTAACTCGAAGCAGGAGCTGCGAATAAACGGAAGCTAGTGAAGAACGAGGTGACGATGCGCGTGGAAACGGATCAAAGGTTGATGTGATCGGTCGGCACGCTACCTCTTCATCTACCATCGGGATTAGTTTTATACTTAAATAATTGTTATTTGGTGCTGCGTTGAGCATGAACATTATATCGGGATCTTGTTTATTAAGTAGACGGTTACTTGTTTAAATCCGAGAATAATGGTTGTTCGATTTATATGAGTAATATGTTTTATGCACATGCACCTTTGATAGATGGTCTATTCTTATTGAATCTCGATAGTGGAAATACACATATCAACAACATTGAGGCTAAACGTTTGAAATCAAGCGATAATTCGACCTATATGTGGCACCGCTGCCTTGGTCACATTGGAGTGAAGCGTATGAAGAAACTCCATTCGATGGACTTCTTGAATCACTTGATTTTGAATCACTTGAAAGATCTGAAGCATGTCCGATGGGTAAAATGACTAAGACTCCATTTTCGGTATGATGGAGCGAGCTACGGACTTATTGGAAATCATACATACCGATGTGTGTGGTCCAATGAGTGTAGCATCGCGCAGTGGTTATCGTTATGTTCTTACCTTCACGGATGACTTGAGTAGATATGGATATATCTATTTCATGAAACATAAGTCCGAAACTTTCGAGAAGTTTAAGGAATTTCAAAGAGAGGTAGAGAATCAACGTAACAAGAAGATTAAATTTCTACGTTCTAATCGTGGAGGTGAATATCTAAGTTACGAGTTTGGCGAGCATTTAAGGAAATGCGGAATACTTTCACAATTGACACCGCCGGGAACACCACAAACAGAATGGTGTGTCCGAACGTCAGAATCGAACTCTCTTAGATATGGTTCGTTCTATGATGTCACTTACAGATTTACCGCTATCATTTTGGGGTTATGCATTAGAAACAGCCGCATTCACTTTAAATAGGGCAATCTAAATCCGTTAAACGACACCGTATGAATTATGGTTTGGGAAGAAACCTAAATTGTCGTTCCTTAAAGTTTGGGGATGCGCCTATGTAAAGAAGTTACAAAGGACAAGCTTGAACCCAAAGCGGAAAAATGCGTCTTCATAGGATACCGAAGGAAACTATTGGGTATACCTTCTATCATAGATCCGAAGGCAAAATCTTCGTTGCCAAGAATGGATCCTTTCTAGAGAAGGAATTTCTCTCGAAAGAAGTGACTGGAAGGAAAGTAGAACTCGACGAGGTTGTCGAACCTTCTCTCGAACTTGCGAGTAGCGCAGCACCGGAAGAAGTTCCTGTGGTGCCTGCACCAATAAGAGAGGAAGCTAATGATGATGATCATGAAACTTCGTTGAAGTTGCTCTGAGCCTCGGAGGTCAACGAAATCGTACCACTCCAGTTGGTATGATTCCGTTATGAATGTCATGTTGGTGGACAACACCGATGACCCTGAGACATATGAGGAAGCGATGATGAGCCTAGATTCCAATAAATGGCAAGAAGCCATGAAATCCGAGATTGGATCCATGTACGAAAACCAAGTATGGACTTTGGTGGACTTACCGGATGGCCGGAAGGCTGTCGAGAACAAATGGATTTTCAAGAAGAAAACAGATGTTGATGGTAATGTTACTGTCTATAAAGCTCGACTTGTCGCAAAAGGGTTTCGACAAATTCAAGGAGTTGACTACGATGAGACTTTCTCACCAGTAGCGAAGCTAAAGTCTGTGAGGATTATGTTAGCAATCGCTGCATATTATGATTATGAGATATGGCAGATGGATGTCAAAACAGCATTCCTCAATGGAGACATTGATGAAGAGTTGTATATGATGCAACCCAAAGGTTTTGTCGATCCTAAAGATGCTAACAAGGTATGCAAGCTTCAACGGTCCATCTATGGATTGAAGCAAGCATCACGAAGTTGGAATCAACGTTTTGATAAGGTAATCAAAAGTTTTGGTTTTATACAAACTTATGGAGAAGCTTGTATTTACAAGAAAGTGAGTGGGAGCTCTGTAGCATTCTTAATACTGTATGTGGATGACATATTGTTGATTGGGAATGATGTAGACCTTCTTAATAGTGTCAAGGAATATTTGAATAATAGTTTTTCAATGAAGGATCTTGGCAGCTTACATATTAGGCATAAAGATTTATAGAGATAGATCGAACGCCAAATATCATTGTCACAAAGTACATATTTGGACAAAGTTCTAAAGAGGTTTGGAATGGAAGATAGCAAGAAAGGGTTCTTGCCCATGTTGCTAATACGACCTTGAGTAAAACTCAAAGTCCGACATCGCGTAAGATAGAGAAAGGATGAGTAAGACTCCTATGCATCAGCCATAGGATCTCTAATGTATGCCATGCTATGTACTAGACCCGACATTGCATATGTCGTTAGTTTAACTAGCAGATATCAAAGTGATCCAGAGTGGATCATTGGACAATGATCAAAAACATCCTTAAGTACTTGAGAAGAACTAAGGATATGGTTCTTTCTTATGGAGGTGATGAACAGCTCGTTGTTAATGGTTACACCGATGCTAGTTGGAACACCGATCCGGATGATTCTAAATCACAACTGGATAATGTATTTATTTTGAATGGTGCAGCGTTAGCTGGAGGAGTGCAAAGCAAAGCGTTGTGGCGAGATCTTCAACTGAATCGAATACATGGCTGCTTCGGAGGCTTCACAAGAAGCGATATGGATGAAAGAGTTCATTACAGAGCTGGGTGTGGTTCCTAGTCGCTGGACCCAATGTCTATCTATGTGATAACATGGGCGCCATAGCCAATGCGCAAGAACCAAGGTCACACAAGAAGCTGAAGCATATCAAGCTGCTTCCACGCTATTCGAGAACATATCCAGGATCGGGATATAAAGATATGCAAAGTAAACACAGATCTGAATGTGGCGGATCAGTTGACTAAACCTCTCCCGAGGGCAGAACATGACCAACACCAAACTGCCATGGGTGTTCGGTATATTACCATGTAATCTAGATTAGATGACTCTAGTGCAAGTGGGAGACTGTTGGAGATATGCCCTAGAGGCAATAATAAATATAGTTATTATTATATCTTTGTGTTTATGATAAATGTTTATATTCATGCTATAATAGTATTAACAAGGAAACATTAATACTTGTGTGAATTGTAAACTTAAATTGAAGTCCCTAGTATAGCCTCTATACTTCACTAGCTTGTTGGTTGATTGATGATTGTGGTTTCCCTATCATGAACATTGAGATGTTATCAACAACAAGATCATATCGTTAGGAGAATGATATGGTGGACATACTCCTATAGATAAGCGTATCATAAAGATCAAGTCATTTCAATAGTTCAATTGCTATATGCTTTCTGATACATAGTAACCTAATTCCTTCGACCATGAGATCATGCATATCACCTTTGGATGGATGCTTTGATGTCATCAAACACCACACCGTAATGTGGTGGCTATAAAGGTGGCATTGAGTGTTCGGAAAGTATTGGTTGAAACACATGGATCAAGAGTGGGATTTGTCCATCCACATGACGGATAGATATTCTCTGGGCCCTCTCGGTGAAATGTCATCCAATTAGCTTGCAAGCATGTGACTGGGTCACAAGGGATCACATATCACGGGAACGAGAAAAGAGTACTTATCAGTAACGAGGATGAACTAGGTATGCAGAGATACCGACGATCATAACCTCGGATAAGTAACATATCGTGAGACAAAGGGAAATTGGTATCGTATGTAAGTGGTTCATTCGATCGCAAAGTAATCGTAGAAATATGTGGGAGCCATATGAATTTCCAGATTCCTCTATTGGTTATTGTTCGGAGAAGTGTCTCGATCATGTCTGCATAATTCACGAACCGTAGGGAGACACACTTAAGGATTCGACGTTGTTTGAGTAGTTATGGTATTATGAGAAAGAGACCGAATGTTGTTCGGAGTCTCGGATGGGATCCGGGATATCACGAGGTGATCCGGAATGGTCCGGAGAATAAGATTCATATAAGGAAAGTCCTGCTTCGAGTTGGGGAATGGTTAGGTGTTTTCATCGGAACATTCTAGAAGGTCCGGAATGTCCTCCGGAGGGAAGGGTACATGAATGTGTCATTACATATTGGAATGATTGCATCATGTACTAGGTGTTCTTGCTGTCCAAAATAAAGGGTTTATTTAAATCCTAAATTGAAAAGTCAAACGGCTAGTTTGAAAGTCAAACGGCAAGTTTTGGAGAGTGGAAAGAGGAGGAGAAGAGGAAACCGACTTGGGGGAGGAGTCCCCTTGGCTGGCACGCCTCCCAAGGCCGACTTGGGGAGGGACTCCTCCCCTTGGCCGCCGGCCCTCCCACCTATAAAGGGAGGGGCAGGGCTGCCCCTCCTAGTACACACAAGTTCCTATCCTCTAAACTAAACCCTAGACCTAAACCCCGGTTTAGAGCTATTTCGGTTTAGAGCCTTCTAATTGGTTTAGAGCCTTCTAATTGGTGTGTCTAATTACTAGACCACTAATAGCCTCTCTCATAAGCTCCACCATACTCGCACCGGCTTAAGGCGAAGCTCAAGGATTTCCACTCTACTTAGACCACGCGTTGTCTTTGAATCATGAGGAGAGTGCTACAACCTCCGCCGCCTGCTGGAACAAGGAGAGGAAGGTCTTCGTCGAAAATTTAACGTGTGACCGACTACGGGAGCGCCGCACGAACGCCGAAGGATCGCTCACGCGATCTTGAGATCGGAAAGAGTACGACTACATCACCCACGAATCTACTCGTTAAACGCTGGAATCTTCGAGGATGAGTTCCTCTATCGACTCGTTGCTACAATCTAGTAGATAGATCTTGGCTTGTTTGTTTGTATGCGATAGAAATTTTTTGTTTTCCATGCTACGAACCCCTACAGCCGTTAGCTAAGTTATCCTACAGGCTGTACCAGTGGGGTATCGTAACTGCTGAGCTATGATACCACTCTGTAACACCCTCGGAATCGACCCTATGAAAGTTTCAGCGATTCCCGCCAAACCCGCATAGAAACGATTCAAAGGTGCCCACCAGGCACTTTCGTGCGGGTGGAAAACGAAGTATTACCATTACACAATAGTCCATGATAGAACCCACAGAACAGATATATACAACAATGACTCAAAGAGTCAAGAATACAGATATACAATACAAAGATCCAAATCACCTTTAAAACGATACAGCGTCCGAGTACGGACAAGATGCAAATTGAGCTAAGAGCCCTAAAGAATAACCAATGGCGTCCATAACCCTGCCCAGGCCAAGCCGGAAGGGTAACCCTGCTAATGACGTCGATCTCAAAACCTTCTTAAACAAAAGGGGTGCCGACAAAGGGCAAAGGAAAAAGAGAGAGGTCAGTACTAAGGCCAGTACACGGTGAGACTAGAATTCGGCGGTCCTCGCCTACATAGGTATGGTGGACTGAAGCGGCAGCGCAACATGCACTAAACAACCTATAGAGACTCAATTCAACTGGCGACTATCAGATAGGGATAAGAAATACCTATTCGGGTCCAACCTGAAGCTATCACCAAGCATACCCATCCTAGTATTTCCCCCTCGAGACCAAATGAGGAAGTCAACCGAGGAACTCACACAGTTGGCAGTTTTATTCATTCCGTTATATTTGCGGCAATTACTAGTCAGACATAGATAGCATAAGTCATCCTGATATAATAAGCAGTGGGCAGTTTTAGTTAACCATTCCGTTGTAGTTGTAGTACTTACTAGTCAGATACATATAGCATGAGGCATCCCAAAACCCAGCAGTTGTTGGTACTTTTATTTAGCCATTCCATTATAGTTGCAATACTTACTAGTTAGATACAATGGTAACGGGTGATAACCCAAAACCAGCAGTTGTTGGCACTTTTATTTAGCCATTCCATTATAGTGAAGCTGATTACTAGTCATTATAAAGTTAAATTTATAGCACTACTTTAGTTATAGTTGTCTATGATCGAGATACTGTGCTCCAAGTCGTCCATAACCGCGGACACGGCTTTCAGAAAGTTTTACCCTGCAGGGGGGCACAAATAGCAACACACGCATGATCAACCTCGAGAAAAACCAAATGAAAACCCAACGAGGCATCACGACAGAGCAATTGCAAGATTCATATAATATTTCAGGGGGCCACCCCACCAAGCTACCCGTTACGAAGTTGGCCGTCTCCGAGATGGACACAGAGGTTTGCGAGAATGGCTGTAAACGACTGGGAACCCAAATGTGTGACTAGGCTTGTCGATACCACGTAATCGTGCTGCGATCCAAAACAGTACAGGCGCTCCACGCGCAATCGTAAATAAAGCAGTAAAGCATGGCATAAGTACAGGGTAGTAATAAAGCCCCAAACTAGTTTGTGGCCCAAAGAAATAATATATGACTCAAGCTTTGGCTAGGGGATTCATGGTCCCACATGCGGATAGTGCGAATATTCAAAGAACAGGTATCAAGTACTCGGGGTCCTACGGGACACAAGTGGACGGTTAAAAACCAAATAACATCTATTGCCCACCTATGCCTCTACATTATTTACCTACTTCAATTTTAGTTATTAAACGATAATTAAAGCCATGACCATCTCCAACATCAAGCAAGAGGCATTTCTCCAACAACGCTGGTACTGGGCAACATCGAAACACACCTGAGCAAGCAATTACGACTCGCAAGGTCGACTATCTACCAAACAATAGGTAATAGGAAATGTCCAAGGCAATATAATGGCCGCAAGGGATATCACGGGTACGAAAACTAGAGCATCGCACCACAGATAGCAATAGAGCAACAAGAGGAAATAAAGACTATAAAAGTAAGATAGGTAGAAAGGGGGATGGTGCTCGCCTGAAAACATTGCCGGAGGTTCATCCGTAGAACGGGCGTCAGTCGCATGCACTCATCGGCCTAATTCGTGAAGAAGCAAATCACTATAATAAACACCGGATGCTCTATTTATTACTATGGCAGAAAACCGGGCATGATGCATGTATGATGTATGACATGGCAAAGGTGCGATGCAATTAGGCAATATTAAGCGAAACCGAAGTCCCGACAACTATTTAGATGGTTTATGTTGTTTAGATACCCTGCAGTTTAAATGTTGTATTAACATGGCAAAATATGTCACCGATTCGCTACACAAATTTAAATGGGGCCAATATTTGACTAGAAAAACAAATTTAAATGGGGCCAATATTAGACTAAAAAAGCCCGCATATGGCCTCCATATTTAATTATTAGGTGAGTCGACAAAATACCCCCAAATGACGTATGAACGCAATCATGAACAATTTAAGATGCACAAGTTTATATTATATTTTATAAAATAGGGCTTGGAAAGGGAATCACACATCGAGACTTGGAGACCTTTGTTCGATGTGGTTCGGGTCCGGTATCGCCGAGATCGCTCTTCGGGGCTCCGGCCATCGGAGCCGAGGGATCTTGGTGTTCCATGACAAAGGTCTTGGTGTCCTGGTAGCAGATCTTGTCGATGGTTCTTCTAGCTACCTTTGGATTTGTCTTCTCGCATCGATCGTCGGGAGACACCCACGTAGGTTGGTTCTTTAGGGGACACCACAATTTCTTCAAGACAAGTATCACCACATCAACAAATGCGGTCGAGACAGGGGTTCTTTTCCGCGATAGGGCTCCAATTGTAACCCAACAAAGTGCTTGAGAGGCACAGAAGAAGGGAACAGGGCATGAGATCCCCAAACAGCAGCACAACGCGGTGATGTTGTGGCCCTGACACACGGTGGAGCTTCTGGTTACGGCTAGAAAGGAAGCACAAGGACGGGGACGCGTGACGGGAGCTCGGGAGGAGGGTCGGGCCAGAGGAGGATGGCGCGCTGGTGCGGGGCCGAGGCTGCGGCAAGGCGAGCAGGACGCCACGGCTCGGAGGCGGAGGGGATTCAGGGTGGCCACAGGTGAAACCGGAGGGAGGAGAGGCTCGGGCGCCCGTGGCGCTGCAGGGAGGAAGGGAGGGCGCCGGGGAGAGAGGTGGCGGCGGGGAAGGCGACGTAGAGGCGGCGACGAAACTCGATGGCGGGGCGGGCGCGGCCTCGGTGACGCGGGAGAGAGGCGGCGACGCGGCCGGAGGAGAGGAGAGGCGGGCGTCGGGGTCCCTCAACGGCGCCGAGGCACGCGGCGAGATGTCATGCGATTTATTGGGAGGTAGGTAGGCTCACGGTCCTGGCGGGCGGTTGGGGATCGAGGGAGGGGATGGAGGCGGGGTGGTTGGTGACACCGAGTCAAAGACGAGCGAGCGGGGGTGGGGAACACGAGCGAGGAAGGTGGGTTCGGGGTGGATCGTGCGGGGCGCGTGGGGCCAGCGGATAGGACCGGTTGTGTCAACTGTACATCGAGTGGTGTGTGTGTGGTGCGTGTGTGTTTCAGGGTGGCCAGGGGCGTGCGTGTGCAGAGTGCGTGGCGGCGGGGGTGAGGAGAGAGGGGTTAGGGTGGGAGTTGGCTGGGAGGAAGGGTTAGGGTTAGGGTTTGGTCTGGATTTAGTTTAGTTGGGCCGAGGTTGTAGGTGGCCTGGCCTAACGGTTGGGCTGCATTTTCCGGTCCAAAAATAGTATAATTGTTTATTTTAGTTTTAAAATACTTTTGCAGATAACTTTTAGTTAAACGAAATATGCGAAAATATCAGGGTTTCGTATTTGAATAAAGGGAGGAATATTTATAGAAATCCAAATAGGGATTTTAGTGAAATAATTTTAGACAGATATATGCATGCTAATGTCATGATGATGCACAAAATAGTATTTAGCAAGCGATTTTCTGGTAGTGATTTTACCCGGGGTGCTACAATTGGTCTGTATCTATTTAACAGATGGGAACATGAAGTGACAATGTAATAAGTCTCTCTAGCGACGACAGTTTTCGCATTAGCTTTGGTGGTTTTGAATTTCAGTTATGAGATGAAGAGCCCATTGAGAGGATTGATTTTAGATGTATCAAAAGAACATCAAAATTGCAGTCATATGTTTTGTATGCATTTAGACGGTAGACATTAATATTCCACTGCATTGAAATTTTTATGTGTTGTTGCATCAGGACCTGAACACAAGGGGGGCACTGATTTTTACGTCTACAGGTTGCCCTATTGATCTATCATAAAAAAAAGTGCAAGCTGGTAAGATAATAAATTCTTGATCATGGTATCAACAAGCTACCCTATGATATTTAAATACTTCCAGTAATCACAAGCATGCTAATTCTTCAATTATCTGTACTTGCCCGGACATTTGGAGATGAGTTCACAAGAAAATACCTAAAGAATCGTCTTGATGAACCTATTGATGTCCATGTTTGGCAAATGAATAGAAAAAAGCCAAATACGGTTAGGATGAAGATAGGAGCTAGCCATCATTGTCCTTTTTTACTCTGATATCCATAGGTCAAATGCAATCTTGACAATTTGACGACTGGAGATAGAATTGTCCTTTTCTCTCTGATGAAAAAGATAATGGAGAGGTACATATTCTGGTTCAGCAACTTCCACCGGGCGGTCCATTATAAATGCAATGCTAGTTTGTTAGAGAGTACTAATTATGCTATTCTGATTGATTTATGGATTGCACTTTGTATGTACTACCATAATGTGTAATGGCTAAATTTGTATGGATTTACCCAACTATCTGGCTAATGTTACCGTGATCGAGCTGCTATAAGTTCTTAAGTTAATCTGTCTATCTGGCTACTGAATCATGATTATGTGTCATGTCAGCTATGATCGAGTTCGAATTAGCATGCTACCATTTAAAATAGTTTACACAAACTAGAGATGGTCACTTTAAAACGCCGCTTCGAGCCACACTAGTGCTGGAGACGGTCTTTGATAGAATCAGACTCAGATTGCATGACTATTGGAGACGGTCCCTATTATAAGCTGTCTGAGGTTGAGTAGTTTTTGCAAGAGGTTAGAAATAATAGCTGTCTCTAGCTCGTACATGTTAGAGGCATTTTACTTTTTGCATCGTCTAAGGTCGCAAAGAAAAACCGGCTTAGGTGGTGCGCTCTTAGAAGCTATGCGCTTGAGCCAGAACGAGAAACCCTCTAAGGCCTATGGAAAATTGACGTCTCTAAGTAGCGACTTTGTACTTGTGAGAGCTCTGACATGATCCATTGAAATCACACCATATGAGTTGTAGTTTGGGATAAAACCCAAGTTGCCCTTTCTTAAATTTTGGTATGCTAGGCATAAGTAAAATGTTTACAATCAAAGTTGGATGAGCATGTCTTTGTAGGTTATTCCAAATAACCGTTGGATGTTCCTCCATAACACCAAAGACAAAAGTGTTTGTCGCTTGGAAACGCCAAATTTCTTGGGAAGGAATTTTCACGAAAAGTTAAGTGGGAGGGACAATAGAACTTTGACAAGGTTTTTGAACTTTAACTATATGTGCTGAGTTGCACAGCGCCGGAAAGTGTCCCGGAGGAAGCCACAATGCTCATGGATCACGTGCCTCAAAGGTTATGGTCACGAAGACCAAAGTTCCTATTGAATTGCGTAGGTTAGGTAAACAATCAAATACTAAGATTTGAGATTAAATCATTATAATTTGACAATGATGAACCGACTATATGCAAAGAAGCGATGATGGGTCCTGACTCTGTCAAATGGCTTGAAGCCATAAAATCCGTGATAATTTCATACACGAAAAACCAAGTTACTAAACTTGGAAGACCCTCTATAAGGCATGAAGCCTATCGGTTGTATTTGGATCTATAAATAAACATACATGGATGTTTCACATCTATAAAATAGTCGACATATCGGTAAAGAGTTTACGACAATGTTCAAGGAGTTGAATATGACATGATTTGATCTTTTATAACAATATTTATTCTGTACGGATTAGTGTAGCAACCACTACATATGTCAATTATTGTATATGCTAGTTGGACAAATAAAACAATATTCTTCTAATAGAATGGTTACTAGGACGTGTATGTCACATGGTCTAAGGGTTTTTGTTAAATCAAAGGATGCTAAAAAGGCATGCAAACTTCAATAGTTGAAATAAGCATCGCGGAGTTGGAATCTTCACCATGATGAAATTTTTAAAAGGTTTAATTTCATAGGAGATGATGAAGATGCTTGCATTTGCAAGAAATTAAGTGGGTGCACTGAGACATATTTCTAATACATTGTGTATAAGTTATATTATTGATTGTAAAAGATGTATATTTTATTGACATGGGTTAATAATTTCATTGAAATTATATTTGGATGAAAGACTTAGGCAAAACCAGAATGTTAGGCATCAAAGTCTATTTGGATAGATTGAGACGCTAATATGGTTATGCCAAATGTACATAGATTAAATATTGAATGAGTTCAATATGGAAACGACGAGAAAGGTTCTTGCCACATGGAAAAGGTTGGATCAAGATTCAAGTGTTTTGACACTTGGTGAGTAAAATCACATGGATATCTTGATAATCAAGATTCAAGTGTTTTGACACTTGGTGAGTAAAATCACATGGATATCTTGATAAACGAGATTAAGGTGTTTTAACACTTGGTGAGTGAAATCACATGAATATCTTAATCAATCATTATGTGATATGTACATATCCAAATATGTCCTATGCTCTAAATGTTATGAGCTTATACTAGGATGACTCATAAGATGATCATTGGACGATAGTAAGGATATTCTTATGATCTTAGAAAGAACTAAGAATATATTTTGTATATATAAGTGACATATAGTTCATTGTAAAGTGTTACATTAACACTATACATATAGTTCAGTGTAAGGTATTATATTGACACTATACAGAAATTTATTGTAAGGTGTTACATTGGCACTATACAACGTTCATTATAAAGTGTTACTTTGGTACTAGTTTTATCACAAGATACAAATTAAGTTTATCTCAATTTAGGCTATAGGTTAAGGTGTCACAATGTAATGGAAAAAAGTTCCATGATGGATTTGAATGAGTTCCAAAGTTATGGATATTGTGATGGATACTACAACGAAATGCTAAGTATAAGACTGCTATGATAGTAGCAAAGGAACTAGGTGTGGTTCGATGGGCTAGTACTATGAAGATATATTGTTATCAACATGTTTTAAACCCCAAGGAACTAAGGTTTAACCAAATTTATACAAAGCCACCTCATTTGAGAATGAGTGATGTCTAGAGACGCAAAGACATGCAAATACACACAGACCTAAAAGTGTCAGATCTAGGGATTATGTTTACCACTAGCAAATGTGTATATACAACACCAAAGTGCCATAGGTGTTGAATGCGCAATTCAAACTAGATTATTGACTCTAGTGCAAGTTGGAGACAAAAAGGAATATGACCGAGATGCAATAATAAAGTGGTTATTATCTTACTCTATGTTTATGATAAATATTTATTTTTATGATATAATTGTGTTAAGAGGAAACATTAATACATGTGTGACTTATAAACAGAAAAGGTTCCTAGAAATGCCTCTCTTCATACTATCTTATTGATTAATTGATGATCAAGGTTCCTGATCATGAACATTGGATGTTGTTAATAACAGGGTGACAACATTGAAGAATGATATGATGAACAATCACCCACAGTAGATGTAGCAATACGATCAAGTCCTCAAGTTTATATTGCTATCTCATTCATAGTAACTCAATGTCCTTAGACCATGAGATCACATAAATCACTTCCATCGAAAAAGTACTTTGATTCTATCAAATATCACACCGTAATAGGGTGATTATAAATGTATCATCAGGTACTTGGAAAGTGTTCTTCAGGCTCGTGGATCAAGAGTGAGATTTCTCCATCCAGATGACAAAGAGATATACTTAGGGCCCTCTCGGTGATATCATATTAACATAGCTTGCAAGAAAGTGATTTGATCACAAGAATGTTATATAACGGAAACAAGAAAAAGAATACTTGTCAGTAACAAGATTTAACTAGGTATGGATGATACCAACTGATCGGATCTCGGACAAGTAAAATATCGCGAGACAAAAGGAATTTAATTACAGCAAAAAAGGTTCGGACGATCATTGGATTTTCATGGAGCTAGTAGGAGTGATTATGGATCTCCAGGTCCCGCTAATGATTATTGATCAGAGAGAGTCTCGATCATATCTACATAGTTCTCGAACTCGTAGAGAGACACCCTTAAGGGTAGTCGACGCATTTGAGTGGATACGAAACGCATGAGAAGATACTGGACATCGCAGGAATTGTTCCGTCGAATCTGCCGAAATAGTTTCGATGTATCAAAACAAAGCAAGGGAATACAATGTTAATATGTTCATTAAATGAAGTACTCAATAAATGAAGTGTTTATTAAATTGATTTGCATTAAACCAAGAGAATTAAAGTGCTTTAATGGAAAGACCTTTGATTTTTGAGTGGAAATTAATAAAATTATGGTGACCCTTTGATTTGTGTGATTGGAGACTCCACTACCATCAAGAGGGGAGAGGTGGGGGCACCACTAGGGGCTGGTTTATGGCCTTTGGGCGCAGCCCCCATCTCCTATAAAAGGAGGAGGTGGATAACCCCTCTAAACAAACCATTCCATCTCTCTCATATGCCCTTTGGATGGCATCTTCCTCCCCTTGCTAGTCTTGTCCATTGCCACTAGTACGGTGCCTAGGCGAAGCCCTGCTCAAGATATTCTCCACCACCACCACTACCATGTCGTAGTGCTGCTGGAGTTCCCGAGGATCCGCTATTTCCGCTGCCCAACATGGATCAAGGGACAGGATTCGTTGGCACATTGTATGTGTAACCAATTACGGAGGCGCTGCCCTCTTGTGACGTTGATCGTATGCACGTCCTTGAGGACGCACGTTCTTGAGGACGGTCGTGTACAATCTACACCAACCATGTTTGTTTGCACAAACATTATCCTGCTTACAGTCTTCAAGTTTGAGTCCATCTGAAACCATTACATAGTATCGCCATGATTCGATCTTGGAAGTTGCAATCATAGAATTTTTTTTGTTTTCTATGCAACGAACCCAATCAATTGGACCTCGACAAAGTCGCACCGACGAGCAAGACTAATCCGAGGTGCTAGCTCCGATCGAGGCCATAGGGACCCAAAATCCAACATGCCCCGCCGCCACAGATTGTCGTCGCCGCGCTTCAGACTAGTTTTGATCCAAATATTTCTAACGTAAAATATGATAGGTTGCATACTCGCTTGGTCTTTAGGCTCCCCATACAAATCTAATACTCTAGAAGAATCCAAATAGATATCAGACCATTCCACATATTAATTTTGTACAAATGAATATAATATGAGTTTTGCCTGGGTAAAAGGTAATATGAGATTGCATGTGCAAATATCAAGCTTCATCCGGCAAATGAAAATGAATAGGAGACCAACGTATGACTGGGTTCCAACTTTGCCCTTATTTGCAGCCATAATGACTTCTTTTCCACATAAAAAGTCACGGTGGATTGTTCTTCAAATTTTACGTGTAGTTATGTCTTTGTCTCGATATTTTTGCACATTTTTTGGTGCTTTCACAAGTTCTAGACTTTCAAACAAACCCCAGGAAGTATGCATACCAGAGATAGCGAGATATTTATAATTGCGACTAAAACTTGCAAACAAGTAAAAAAAATAAGTCAAGCAAAATCTTAGGACATGTTTAATGGGAGATGCTTAATATTTCGGCTGTGTGTCTCCTGCCTTTCATGCTTCACGTGGTACACGAAGAGTAAAACAGGTCAAGCGTCGACTCTTTTTCTTGCGCCTATTCCACACAGGCGCTAGGATTTCTAAACTTAACCGCCGATCAACCCGTCGATCAACCGGGAAAAAGATACTAGCGCTCTGTCATAGCGCCCAGCGTTGTAAATACCCTTAATATGTATTCGCTCCGTCCTACATGTGTATTTAACAAAATCATGTCACATATTTTAGAATGAAGAAGCAGTATAGTTTGTCAAAAAAAAAAGGAAAGAATCTGACTTTGCAACCTAAAATTAGACACTCCCTCTATGTCTCATCTGCCAGCAAGATGCAACAAAATTAGTAAACGCAATTCTGACGATGATATTTTCACACGTCCCAAATGATCGAAAGGACAACAATAACGTTATCCAAGGGGCCAATGGGTGGAGAGAGAGGAAACAAATCATTTAAAGCATGCACTTTAAAACTGGATGGGTTCCACCAACCACCCCCCGCGCACTCTATAAAGCTAACCACCACTCAGATCCCCACGCCCCCCTCCGTTCATTACGGTACCGCCCACCTCAACCAAACCGTCCCTAATTTTGCCATCAACGCCCCGCCGACCACATATTTGCAAAAGCTTACCTTCTTCTGGACTGTCCCTTTTGTGCCGAGCCCCCTACAAAGTTTCCGCATCTCGTGTGTGTGACCTTCGCCGGAGTTGCCATATGAATGGTCAAACAACGATGGGGCTCGCAGCAGCCGCAGCCGCAGCCGTGAGGCCGTGCCGCCGCCGCCTCCTCTCCTCCGCTTCAGCCGCGTCGTCGAAGGCTTCCGCGACCCCGCTTTTCCCGAGATGCTCCCAGCCGCAACACCAGCACCACAGCCGCCGCCTCCCATTCCTCGTCTCGGCGGCTTCGCATACGTCGCAGTCCGACCCGACCACCACCCCAACCCCCATATCCTCCAATCCGCGTTCCTCTGTCGCCGGGAATCTCCCCTTCTTCGACCGCGTGCTCTTCCCGGGCTCGTTCCCCGTCGAGACCCCGCCTGTGGAGGAGCCGGCGCCGCCGGCCGATGAAGTGCAGACGTCTGCTTCGCCGGTGAGAGAGGAATCGGAGACGGAGAGGGAGGCGTGGAGGCTGCTCAGGAGGGCGGTCGTGAGATACTGCGGTGACCCGGTGGGCACGGTGGCGGCGGAGGACCCTGAGTGCACGGAGATGCTCAACTACGACCAGGTCTTTATCAGAGACTTTGTGCCATCAGCCCTCGCCTTCCTCATGCGCGGGGAGACCGAGATCGTCCGCAATTTCCTCCTCCACACCCTGCAGCTGCAGGTGAGCGCCTTTGCATATTGGGATCCGGATCAGTTCGTTGAGTTGATCCTTTTCAATTCGAAATAATTAGTGCGCTGTGACTGGAGTAGTTTCATTTTACGTGCACGTTTATGTACCTGCTAGTTCGGGGGAAGAGAACATCGAATTTGCATGCATGGTTAGAATATGCTACTACTCCATATGAGAGTTTTGCTGGCATTAAAGATCCTAACTAGAGTACTACAATTCTTAACTAGTTTGCCTGCATCATGTGTTTTTTGGATCTGTGATGTATTCTTGTTCTATATTAGCTTGTATTATGTGGAGGAGATATAAACATAAGATTTTACCTTTTGATCGATAATATGTCTCTTTCGTTTGGTACATATTGTGAAGTAGACACAAGGTTCTTTTAAGAGGTAATCAGTACTTGTTTCGTCACCCACATAATAGCGACTATGCGGCCCAAATCGGCCTGATAACATGGCCTAACCGACAATCTTGTGGTTGAGATGCTGGGGCAGCCGTTGCTTGCATATGGCCTAGTGGAACAGTGTATATTCTATCAAGGTGCAGTGTTCAAATGGGCTCCTAGTTAGTCGGGTAACCCTGCTAGACGTCACCCTCCTGTCTGCCTATCACCTTCAGTACACTGTCAAATAGTTAGGTTAATGATGGGTTTCGGGCCACTGTGCCCTCTAAAGAGAAGATCGGTTATGATATGTTATATATGCCAGCATATTATAGTAAAGTAGGTATCAAAATTGAAAAATTGATGACCTAGCTGGTTTTCAGTTGTGAAGTCTGAGATAAAGAGATTCTTCTCCATCATTGTTTAGAAACAAACAGATGTATACTCATTGTCAGCAGTTACCAACTTGAATAGTACATGGAATCCTGTTCACTTGTTGGTGATTGATCAAATGAATTATGCTGGGGAAATCATTTGCCGAATCCCAGCGTCATAAATAACATGGACATCTCGTACCGAATTCAATTTTGTATAGGCATCTGTAAGCAATATACCACTCATGTAACAAACTCTGTTTTTCAGAAGATTCAGAGAGCTAGATCAGATGGCAAAATTCGAACAGTTTAAAGTATCATGTAATTATTTATCTTCTCAAAATTAAATATGATAGTCACATTACCTTAAAACATTAATAAAATGACTTATTAGCAACTGTCTTTGAACTTAAGCTTCTTAACTGATGCTTGAATCAGTTTGATTCTTCATTCACTGATCTCACTCCTTTATTTGATGGTCAGAGCTGGGAGAAAACTGTTGACTGTTACAGCCCTGGGCAAGGCTTGATGCCAGCTAGTTTTAAGATAAAGACCGTTCCACTTGATGAAAACAACGAAGCATTCGAGGAGGTTCTGGATCCTGACTTTGGTGAATCGGCTATTGGCCGTGTAGCTCCAGTCGATTCTGGTATATCTCCATCTTTCTCTTGCGTGCAGGCATATTAAATAATAAAAGACTCTGAAATGTCTGTCCTGCAGCTTTGACCTTATTTAACCTAACCATCACAGGACTTTGGTGGATTATCTTACTAAGAGCGTACTGTAAGTTTACAGGCGACTATTCATTGCAAGAAAGAGTGGATGTGCAAACCGGGATTAAACTGATCTTGAGTTTGTGTTTGTCTGATGGGTTCGACATGTTTCCCACACTACTGGTCACAGACGGATCATGCATGATAGACAGGAGGATGGGAATACATGGGCATCCTCTAGAGATTCAAGTAAGTTGATTTTGAACCAGTTAATATTAAAATTTGCGCAGTACGGTCTATCCTGAAATTTTTTACGAGCTCAATACTTTAAGCCTACTTGTGGGTACATTTTTTAATGGTTTATGACTTCTGGTCTTCTAGGGAGAAAATGTTGCGATAAAGGAACTAATGCTTTTACTGAATGTGATACTATGTTGAAAGAACATGCTGCTACTTTAAACCTAGATTACCTAACTGATGTGGAATCTCTTTACTCACCAAGCTTTACTTGTTTCTCAGGCTTTGTTCTATTCTGCTCTGAGATGCTCAAGGGAAATGATTGTTATGAACGATGGCTCAAAACACCTCGTCCAAGCCATCAACAACAGGCTCAGTGCATTGTCTTTTCACATTCGGGAATACTACTGGGTTGATATGAAGAAGATAAATGAGATCTACAGATACAAGACAGAAGAATACTCACATGATGCGACTAACAAATTCAACATTTATCCCGAGCAAATCCCTTCCTGGCTTGTTGATTGGGTTCCTGAGAAAGGAGGTTATCTTATTGGAAATCTGCAGCCAGCTCACATGGATTTTAGGTTCTTCTCTCTTGGCAACCTTTGGGCTATATCTTCATCTCTAACTACTCCAACCCAAGCCGAGGGAATACTTAGCCTTATTGAAGAGAAATGGGACGATCTTGTGGCAAATATGCCCCTCAAGATATGTTACCCTGCAATGGAAGATGATGAATGGCGTATTGTTACTGGCAGTGACCCTAAGAACACGTGAGCCATCATACTCATTAAATTGATCTTTCGCTCTGTGTTTCTCTGTCCTTCTTTTGACACCATATCATTGTTGTGTATCCTAATTCTATTTTTGAAGACTTAACACCTCTTTCAAGACATCACATCACCTTTTTTGACATCTAACAATTTTGTTCACATGCAGCCCGTGGTCATATCATAATGGTGGATCTTGGCCAACCCTGTTGTGGCAGGTATTTATATGTTGACATCCTTTTTCAAAGTTCTTGTCTTTTATGCTTATGAATCATCATTGACCGATGTTTATCTGTGCCTATAGTTTACGCTGGCCTGCATCAAAATGGGAAGGCCAGAGTTGGCCCGAAGGGCCATTGCGGTGGCTGAGGAGAAGCTCTCAGCTGACAAGTGGCCGGAATACTATGACACTCGATCTGGAAGATTTGTCGGGAAGCAATCACGGTCATATCAGACATGGACTATTGCTGGTTTTCTGACCTCCAAGATATTGCTGGAAAATCCGGAGCTGGCCTCTATCCTGACCTGTGATGAGGACCTTGAGCTCCTTGAAGGCTGTGCTTGCTGCCTCTCAAAGAGGACTAGGTGCTCTCGTCGTGCGACCAAATCAGATATCATGGGGTAAAACAGCAGAGCCTCTTTTATTCTTGATGCTCTACACACACCATGTATACTATTGACTGAGAAAATTAATTGAGGCGGACACAGTGTAGCCGTGTCCATTATAGGTTTAAGTTAGATATCCATCCATTCATTTCCTCAGTGTTCGCTCATTATTTTTTTCTGAGCTGCCATTGATGGTAACAACCCTGGGTGATACCGGTGGTCAACAAGAGCATTACCAGTTTATGTTGGAGCTGTCATGTACACACGCGAAAAAAGGAATTATTCTTGTATTTGGTCACCAGCTGGTCCTGATTGGGGAGTGATGTGAAGCCCTAACCATTGTATATGTATCAGTATTTGAGCTGTATATTGCATTTGTATTCTTATGGTTCTATTGTGCTAACCTTGAGGCTGAAGCAGCAATGAGTTATGATTTTTTTTTCTTCCCACCTTTTTATGGTTCTGATTGGGCTAACCTTTTTTATCAGAATGTAATCTCGAGTTCTTCCAAATCCTTTGTATTCGTAAGCTAAACTGGGGAAAGGGACGGAAAGTTCCAGTGTTAGGTACGTCTCCAGTTCTAGAAAGAAAGATCAGGGGACAAGCTTAGAGGACACTCCTTCAATCTCAAGGAAATGTAAGAAATCCTGTCTGATACAGCCAAGGAAAATCCCATGGCCATCTGCACCTTAGGTGGTGTTTTCTTGTAAGCCAAACACCTTCAATCTCAAGGAGTAAGAAATATATCTTCACAGAACAACCACTACATGACTGCACAACGGGGAGAGTGAGAGTATACAACTCTACATCTGTATTCGTGGCATCATATTTTTAATTTGGATATCCATATCAAGATTGGGCTATTCTTGTTCAGCCCCTTCATCAGCAACAACGTTGAAGAGGTCGAGGCGGTTGTGGCTGAGGCGGAGCATATACATTGTCTTCTTGTACTCCTCCCAGGTGAACGGTCTGTACCGGCGCGGCGCGTTGGCGGTCACCGTCTCCGGGAGCGCCAAGATGTTGGCGTGCAGAGCCGGCGCGGCGAAGTAAATGGCTGACAGCCTCGGCTTGGTGGTACTGGCCATCACCCTGTGCCGGATGCTGACCAATCTTCCATTTGTCAAAGCCTGCAAAATACAAAACAGTGATAGGAATTCAGAGGCAATTCATAACTTGAGATAAACCAAAGTTCAGGGAAATATGTGGCAGTTGAGACTTCAGAGTGATCATCACCTGAAGGAGATCACCGACGTTGATGAAGAAAGCAGCAGGGTCTGCCGGCACCTGAACCCAGGCGTGGTCGCCGCGGGCGTCCGGCAGGAGCACCTGCAGGCCGTCGACGTCGTTGGCGCGGAGGACGCTGAGGATCTGCGGGTCTGAGTGCTCACCGAACCCGACGGAACTCGCGGCTTTGATGTCACCATCGCCGGCGGCTGAAGGTGGATAGTGGTTGATCCTGACGAGGGAGTCACTGTCCATGGCCATGATGAGCTTGCTCAAGGACGACGGGTCCCGGAGGCCCAGCCCCTCCCCAGCAAGTCAAGGATCTGGCACGCGAGGTGCCTCACTGCCTGCACGTACTCATTCACCGCCTCACTGGAAAATAATAAGCATATACCAATAGCGAGAAGATCATTAGAGCATAAATGGAGGTATGTGCTTCGTTGGTTTGGTTTTAGGTCCACCTCCAGATCTAGAAAGTAAGATTAGCTGACAAGCTTAGAGCAAACTAAATCTTGCAAGGAAAAAAGACAAACCACACTCAAATATAGTAGTACAGCAAGGAACTCGCAGTGCATTCAGATCAGACGATGAAGCTGTAAAGATTCAGTTAGAGCGTGTTTGCTCGGGACGAAATTTTCCATCTTAATTGGTTGCCACATCTTGTTTTGGAGCAGGTTTCGCCTGTTGATTATTTGCATGCATTTGAGATTTATTTTACCGCTGATGCAATTAAGGGTTGTTTTGTTTCCAGTTTTGCAATTACTTGCTTGAGATATGGTTACCATTTTAAATTAGATGATCTTACCACCACATTGCACACAACATGCCCAAGAACGTATCATACACCCATATCGCACAACACACATCACACATAAATAGATCCGCTAACCATCTTACTTAGCAAGTTTATCACCTTCACGCCCAGTCAGGGGTTCTTACTAAGGGCGTGTTGGACAACTCTTTAGCTTCCAGCTTCCAAAAAATCCACGACGGAGTAGCACCGAACACCCTAGATCGGTGGAGCCAGATCCAAGAAGCACCACTTCTAGCGATTCTCGGATCGGCAAAAACGTGGAGCAGTGATAAATTATGGGAGTATGCCATCGCCTAGTCAAAAAAACCTTTCCGTTGTGTGCAAAATATTCAATCGACCACCCCGCGTCTGTTGACCCGCACCAACCCCCACAACTCCTATCGCCATGCCGCCTCCCCGTGATCTCAAATGCGCGTTGCCCGAGTCCTCCCAGCCGGTGAGCAAGCAGTCGCCGCCCTCGCCTTTCCCCTCGCACCCTCCCCCATTCTACACATGTCCCAGCCGCCGCCAGGCACCCCACCGCCCGATCTCCCTCTCCTCCGGCTACGATGTGGCGCCACGTCCCCGTGCCCCAATACTCCGTGACTAGCCCCTCTGCCTCCGCCTGTAGGTTGAGATCCTCCGACTCTGCCCGCGTGAACCATCACGATCCGCTGCCTCTGTCCACATCAACCAGCAGTAGAGGGAGTCGATGACCTCCTTCTCCCCTCCCCCTCAAGACGAAGCAGCATCTAGATTCCCCCGCCCCAACCACCATCAATAGCTTGAGGGGAATCGATGAGAAGGACCAGCGGAGCTAGCAAGAAGACCAGGACCAGCGGCGCTGGAAGTGTTGCTCCTATGGGCTCAATCTTGTACTTGAAACGGACCCAAAATAGCCAAGTGGACTCCCGGCCCATTGAGAAACTTATGAGCAACACCGAAAGTTTGGAGCTCCGACCGGGAAGATGGAAGCTTGCATATGGAGCCAGATCTGAGGATTTTTAGAAGATGGACTGTTTCCGAACACGCCCTAACACCCATGATCAAAATAAACATCAATATGGGTATCCTATGCCCCTAAAACCAGGGGTTTAACCCCTGATCAAAAGCCATCAGAATTTCAGTTGTTCACCAGCACACTATTACTACTACTTACATTAGATAACATCATACAACCATCTAGCCATGGTTAGTATAACACCCTCAGAATCGGCCCTATGCAAGTCTTAGCGATTCCCGCCAAACCCGTATAGAAACGATTCAAAGGTGCCCACCAGGAACTTGCGTGCGGGTAGAAAACGAAGTAATATCATTACACAATAGTCCACGATGGAACCCACAAAACAGATATATACAACAACGACTCCATGAGTCAAGAATACAGATATATAGTATAAAGATCCAAATCACCTTGATAAAGATACAGCGTCCGAGTACGGACAAGATGCAAATCGGGCTAAGAGCCCTGAAGAATAACCAATGGCGTCCATAACCCTGCCCAGGACAAGCCGGAAGGATAACCCTGCTAACGACGTCGATCTCAAACCTGCTTAAACAAAAGGGATGCCGACAAAGGGCAAAGGAAAAAGGAGAGCGGTCAGTACTGAGGCGAGTACACGGCGAGACTAGAATTCGCGGTCCTCGCCTACATAGGTATGATGGACTGAAGCGGCATCGCAACATGCACTAAACAACCTATAGAGACTCAATACAACTGGCGCCTATCAGATAGGGATAAGAAAGACCTATTCGGATCCAAACTGAAACTATCACCAAGCATACCCATCTTGGTATTTCCCCCTCGAGACCAAATGAGGAATTCAAGCCGAGGAAACTCACGGTTGGCGCTTTATCCATTACATTACGATTCAAGACTTACTAGTCATATATAGATAGTATGAGTCATCCTGATATAATAAGCAGTGGGCACTTTTAATTAACCATTCCGTTGTAGTTGCGATACTTACTAGTCAGATACATATAACATTAGACATACAAGAACCCAATAGTTGTTGTTACTTTTATTTAGCCATTCCGTTGTAGTGAAGCTGATTACTAGTCATTATGAAGTCAAATTTATAGCACTACTTTAGTTATAGTTGTCTATGATCGAGATACTGTGCTCCAAGTCGTCCATAACCGTGGACACGGCTTTCAGAAAGTTTTACCCTGCAGGGGGCACAAATAGCAACACACGCACGATCAACCTCAGGAAAAACCAAATGAAAACCCAATGAGGCATCACGACAGAACATTCGCAAGATTCATATTTGATTTCAGGGGGCCACCCCACTAGGCTACCCGCGACGAAGTTGGACGGCTCCGAGACGGTCCCAGAGATTTATGACAATGGTTGTAAACGACTGGGAACCCGAAAGTGTGACTGGGCTTGTCGATACCGCAAAAACATTCCACGTTGGTTTCAAAACAGTACAGACGCCCCACGCGCAATCGTAAATAAAACAGTAAAGCATGGCATAAGTACATGATAGTAATAAAGCCCCAAACTACTTTGGGGCCCTAAGGAATTAAATATGACTCAAGCTAGGGTTAGGGGGATTCATGGTCCCACATGCGGATAATGTGAATATTCAAAGAACAGGTATCAAGTACTCGGGGTCCTACGGGACACAAGTGGACGGTTAAAAACCAAATAACATCTATTGCCCACCTGTGCCTCTGCATTATTTACCTACTTCAATTTTAGTTATTAAACAATTATTAAAGCCATGATCATCTCCAACATTAAACATGCGGCATTACTCCAATAACTGTGGTACTTGATGACACGCAACAACACTTGAGCAAGCGACTACGACACGCAACAACACTTGAGCAAGCGACTACGACACGCAAGTCCAACTATCTACCAAACAACAGGTAATAGGATGTGTCCAAGGCAATATAAGGCTGCAAGGGATATCATGGGTACGAAAACTAGAGCAGCGCAATACAGATAGCAATAGATCAACAAGAGGAAATAAAGACTATAAAGTAAAATAGGTAGAAAGGGGGAGAATGCTCGCCTGAAAACATTGCCGAAGATTCATCCGAAGATCGGGTCGACACTCGCATCAACTCATTGGCCTAATCCGTGAAGAAGCAAGGCACTAGCAGAAACACCGGATGCACTATTTAATACTAGGGCAAAAGATCGGGCATGATGCATGTATGATGTATGGCATGACAAGGATGCGATGCAATTAGGCAATATTAAGCGAAACCAGAGTCCCGACAATTTATTAGATGGTTCATGTTGTTTAGATACCCCACAATTTAAATGTTGTCTTAACAAGACAAAATTATATCACCGATTCGATGCACAAATTTAAATGGGACCAATATTAGACTAGATTCGCCCGCATATGGTCTCCATATTTAATTTAGGTGAATCATCTAGATACCCCCAAACACCCACAATATGTATGCAAACATGTTCAATTGTATGAAACAAGTTTAATATGTCAATTTATAAATAAGGTCTCGGGAGGGGTCACACAATAGAGGGGCTCGACGATCTTGTTGTCTCGGGGTTCGGTCTTCGGATCGGGCTTAGGGATCGGTCTTCGATCCACGCAGGAGATCTTGTCGCCATCCATGGCACGACATCAAACCGGTGGAGATCTTGTTGGGGGAGAACTTGGAGACACATTGGTCCTCGGCTCCTGACTTGGACCACACCGTTCCTTGGAGCGAGAAATAGACATATATCAACGCTGCGAGACACACATGGCATGCCAAAAATCTAGATGTGTGGCCGTAGGGCAAAACCTCCTAGGCATCTTATACCAGATGTACACCTGCAGAACCAACGAAGGCAAAGCCATCCATCTGAGGGAAACTGCACTGCAAGCAAAAGTAGAGACCGACGGGGAGTCGGTTCACTCATGGGCATCGACGGGATCGGTGCTGGCGACGCTCGTTATCAGGGGAATCCATAGTGCAGCATGAGGCGCTCGACTACAGAAGGGAGGAGAACAACGCCGATGCAGGAAGGACAAGGACGCGGCGGCTGGTGGCCGGATCACCGGGAAGGGCGGTGGTTGGCGAAGGCGAGAGAGATGAGCTCATGTAGAGTTGCCAAGGCCGTGAGCCCGGGACGACAGCGGGGAAGACCGGGCGAGAAGGAGGGAGTCAGAGGAGATATCTTGGGCGGCGGCATGATGAGGGGCGAGGTCGGTCCGACCGGAAGAGCTCCAGACAGCGCAGCTCCAGGCACGTGACCACGAGAAAGGAAGGTGGAGGATGGCAAGGCGAGAGGAGCTGTAGAGAGGGAGCAAGGCAAGCAAGCCTGGCGGCGGCGGGGCTCGAGCGCGAGAGGTGTGGGATAGGAGAGGTTCGCGAGGAAGGCCGCGTTGGTGTGGGGCCAGGGCCTTGCGGGATCTGGGCGAGGCGTCGTGGAGTGCGGTGGGAATTGGGTCGCCCCGGGTGGGTCCACGCAGGGAGAAGGAACGGGGCGGTGGTGTTGGAGATATGCCCTAGAGGCAATAATAAAAGTAGTTATTATTATATCTTTGTGTTTATGATAAATGTTTACATTCACGCTATAATAGTATTAACAAGGAAACATTAATACTTGTGTGATTTGTGAACTTAATTTGAAGTCCCTAGTAAAGCCTCTATATAATACTAGCTTGTTGGTTAATGGATGATTGTGGTTTCCCTATCATGAACATTGAGATGTTATTAACAACAAGATCATATCGTTAGGAGAATGATATGATGGACATACTCCTATAGATAAGCATAGCATAAAGATCAAGTCATTTTAATAGTTCAATTGCTATATGCTTTCTGATACATAGTAATCTAATTCCTTCGACCATGAGATCATGCATATCACCTTTACCGGATGGATGCTTTGATGACATCAAACACCACACCGTGAATCGGGTGGCTATAAAGGTGGCATTGAGTGTTCGGAAAGTATTGGTTGAAACACATGGATCAAGAGTGGGATTTGTCCATCCATATGACGGATAGATATACTCTAGGCCCTCTCGGTGAAATGTCATCCAATTAGCTTGCAAGCATGTGACTGGCTCACAAGGGATCACATATCACGGGGACGATAAAAGAGTACTTATCGGTAATGAGGTTGAACTAGGTATGCAGAGATACCGACGATCATAACCTCGGATAAGTAAACTATCGTGAGACAAAGGGAAATTGATATCGTATGTAAGTGGTTCATTCGATCGCAAAGTAATCGTAGAAATATGTGGGAGCCATATGAATTTCCAGATTCCTCTATTGGTTATTGTTCGGAGAAGTGTCTCGATCATGTCCGCATAATTCACGAACCGTAGGGAGACACACTTAAGGATTCGACGTTGTTTGAGTAGTTATGGAATGTTGAGAAAGAGACCGAATGTTGTTCAGAGTCCCGGATGGGATCCGGGATATCACGAGGAGATCCGGAATGGTCCGGAGAATAAGATTCATATAAGGAAAGTCCCGTTTCGGAGTTGGGGAATGGTTCCGGTGTTTTAATCGGGAATGTTCTAGAATGTTCTGGAACTCCGGAGGGGAAGGGTACATGAATGTGTTATATCAAGTTGGTATGATTGCATCATGTACTAAGTGTCATCTCTGAACCAAATAAAGGATTAATTCAAATCCTAGTTTGAAAAGTCAAATAGCTAGTTTGAAAAGTCAAACGGCTAAATTTGGAAAGAGGAAAAGAGGAGGAAGGGGGAAACCGAGTTGGGGAGGAGTTCCCTCCAACCGGACCCACCTCCAAGCCGAGTTGGGGAGGGACTCCTCCCCTTGGCCGGGCCCCCTCCACCTATATAAGGAGGCAGGGCTCCTCCTAGAGACACACAAGAGATCCTCTCCTCCAAACCCTAGTACCAAGCCCAGCCCAAGCCGCCGCCCTAGGGCACTCGGCGCCGCCTAGGTGAAACCCTAGCCGGGCACTAGCCCCTCCTCGTGTCTAAACCCTAGATCGTCGAGGACTCTCTCATACTCCACCATACTCGCTCGGCTTAAGGCGAAGCTCATGAGATCTCCTCTACTTAGGTACCACGCCAGGTTGTCTTGGGAGTCGCGAGGAGAGTGCTACAACCTCCGCTGCTTTGGAACAAGGAGAGGAAGGTCTTCGCCAAATCGAACGCAGACTGATCATGGGAGCGCCGAACGCAGCGCCGGAAGGATCGTCTACGCGATCTTGAGATCGGGAAGAGTACGACTACGTCACCCACGAGAATCCGCTCTCGTTAAACACTTTGGAATCTTCGAGGGTGAGTTATTCCATCGACTCATTGCTACAATCTAGTAGATAGATCTTGGCTTGTTTGTTTGTATGCGGTAGAAAATTTTTGTTTTCCATGCTACGAAACCCTACAGTGGTATCAGAGCCGTGTCTATATGTAGATCTGTTGCACGAGTAGAACACAATGGTCATTGTGGGCGTTGATGCTTTTATTGTCGATTGCTTCTTGTGTACTTTGCATCTTGCGGTATGTTGGGATGAAGCGGCCCGGGCTAACCTTACATGACATCGTTCATGAGACTTGCTCCACGCTTGACATGCAACTTGTATTGCATAAGTGGCTTTGCAGGTGCCTGTTTCTCCTAGCATAGTTAAGATCCAATTTACAACGGGTGATTAACAATACTAGTATCAATGTTGTGGTTCATGTTCGTAAGTTAGAACGACACTTATTGAAAGCCCCAAACCACGTAAAACATGCAAAGAAAGTAGAGGCGTCTAACTTGTTTTGCAGGGGTGTGCTGTGATGTGATATGGCCGTGATTGTGATTATATTTGATGTATGCAATGTTCCTTATTGTAAGTTGGCAACCGGCAGGAGCCATATGGTTGTCTTTAATTTATGTTAAGACCCGTGTGTCTATTCAAAGTAGTTATAATAGTTGAAGCCGGTGGACGACAACCATGAAGAAGCATCATTGACCTTGATGCAATGCCGGTGATGATGGAGATCATGTTCGTGCTAGAAGATGGAGATCGGAAGCACATAGAAGAAAGGCCATATCATATCACATATTATGAATTGCATGTGATGTTAATCCTTTATGCATCTTGTATTGCTTAGTAGACAACGGTAGCATTATAAGATGATCCCTCATGCACATGAATTTCAAGTCATAAAGTGTTCACCCTTAGTTAGCACCGTTGCTAAAGCTTGTTGTTTCGAAGCACCACGTGATGATCGGGTGTGTTAGATTCTGCAAGTGTATACAATGTGAGCAAGCCAGATTTGCTCATGCGGAAACTAAGGTTTGATCTTGACGAGCCTAGCATGTACAGACATGGTCTCGGAACACGGATCACCGAAAGGTAAAGCATGAATCATATAGTAGATATGATGAAGATGTCGATTGTTCGCCATTGAAACTATATCAACTCTCGTGATGATCGGTGTTGATGTGGTGGATTTTGTTCGTGTGATCACTAAAACAATGTGAGGGATATTGTTTTGAGTGGGAGTTCACCTAGATTAATTTTATTATTAATTTGAACTCAATTTGTCATAAACTTAGTCTAAAACTATTGCAAATATGTTGTAGATCAATGGCAGCCCCTACCATCAATTTTAATGCGTTCCTAGAGAAAGAAAAGTTGAAAAACAATGGAAGCAACTTCGCGGATTGGTTCCGCAATTTAAGGATTGTCCTCACAGCTGGTAATTTGACCTATGTCTTTGGATGCATTGGGTGACCCACCTGCAGCTACTGCTTCCGATGAAGTAAAGAATGTTTACCTCACTCAGAAGACTCAGTACTCCATAGTTCAGTGTGCTATCTTGTATGGTTTAGAATCAGAGCTTCAGAAAAGGTTTGAGAATTCAGACCCATATGATATTGTCGAGGATCTCAAATTGATCTTTGAGACTCATGCGGCAATTGAAAGCTATGAGGCTTCAAAAGTTCTTTAACTGCAAGATGGAAGAGGGCTCTCGTCGTGAGCATGTGCTTAAGATGTCTGGGCACGCAAACAAACTTCAAAGCTTGGGTATTGTGATTCCTAATGCTTTGGGGATTTACCGTGTCCTCCAATCACTACCACCAAGTTACAAGAACTTTGTGATGAACTACAATATGCAAAACATGAACAAGACGTTGCCAGAACTCTTTGCCATGTTGAAATCTGCAGAAGTGGAGATCAAGAAAGAGCACCAAGTGTTGTTGGTCAATAAGACCACAAAATACAAGAAAGGCAAGTCTAAGCAGAAGGGACACTTCAAGAAGGGTGGTAAGAAAGTTGCCACGCCTACGAAGAAGACCAAGGCTGGACCTAAGCCTGATACTGAGTGCTTTTACTGCAAGGGAGAAGGTCACTGGAAGCGGAATTTCCCAAAGTACTTGGCGGATTTGAAGAACGGCAACATCAAGAAGAAAGGTATATCGATATACATGTTATTGATGTGTATCTCACTAGTACTGTAGTAGTGCACAGGTATTTGATACTGGTTCGGTTGCTCATATTTGTAACTCAAACAAAAGTCTTTGCTGAATAAACGGAAGCTAGCGAAGAACGAGGTGACGATGCGCGTTGAAGCGGATCAAAGGTTGATGTGATCGCGGTCAAGACGCTACCCTTCATCTACCATCGGGATTAGTTTTATACTTAAATAATTGTTATTTGGTGCCTGCGTTAAGCATGAACATTATATCGGGATCTTGTTTATTGCGAGACGGTTACTTGTTTAAGTCTGAGAATAATGGTTGTTCGATTTATATGAGTAATATGTTTTATGTACATGCACCTTTGATAGATGGTCTATTCTTATTGAATCTCGATAGTGGAAATACACATATTAATAACATTGAGGCTAAACATTTGAAATCGAGCGATAACTCGACCTATATGTGGCAATCGCTGCCTTGGTCACATTGGAATAAAGCGTATGAAGAAACTCCATTCCGATGGACTTCTTGAATCACTTGATAGATGCGAAGCATGTCTGATGGGTAAAATGACTAAGACTCCATTTTTTGGTATGATGGAGCGAGCTACGGACTTATTGGAAATCATACATACCGATGTGTGTGGTCCAATGAGTGTAGCATCGCGCGGTGGTTATCGTTATGTTCTTACCTTCACGGATGACTTGAGTAGATATGGGTATATCTATTTCATGAAACATAAGTCCAAAACTTTCGAGAAGTTTAAGGAATTTCAAAGTGAGGTAGAGAATCAACGTAACAAGAAGATTAAATTTCTACGTTCTGATCGTGGAGGTGAATATCTAAGTTACGAGTTTGGCGAGCATTTGAAGAAATGCGGAATACTTTCGCAGTTGACACCGCCGGGGACACCACAGCGTAATGGTGTGTCCGAACGTCGTAATCGAACTCTCTTAGATATGGTTCGTTCTATGATGTCACTTACAGATTTACCGCTATCATTTTGGGGTTATGCATTAGAAACAACCGCATTCACTTTAAATAGGGCACCGTCTAAATCCGTTAAAACGACACCGTATGAATTATGGTTTGGGAAGAAACCTAGATTGTCGTTCCTTAAAGTTTGGGGGTGCGAAGCCTATGTAAAGAAGTTACAGCCGGACAAGCTTGAACCCAAAGCAGAAAAATGCGTCTTCATAGGATACCCGAAGGAAACTATTGGGTATACCTTCTATCATAGATCCGAAGGCAAAATCTTCGTTGCCAAGAATGGATCCTTTCTAGAGAAGGAATTTCTCTCAAAAGAAGTGACTGGAAGGAAAGTAGAACTTGACGAGGTTGTTGAACCTTCTCTCGAAATTGCGAGTAGCGCAGCACTGGAAGAAGTTCCTGTGGTGCCTGCACCAATAAGAGAGGAAGCTAATGATGATGATCATGAAACTTCGGTTAAATTTGCTACAGAGCCTCGCAGGTCAACAAGAACTCGTACCACTCCAGATTGGTATGATCCCGTTATGAGTGTCATGTTGGTGGACAACACCGATGACCCTGAGACATATGAGGAAGCGATGATGAGACCATATTCCAATAAATGGCAAGAAGCCATGAAATCCGAGATTGGATCCATGTACGAAAACCAAGTATGGACTTTGGTGGACTTACCGGATGGCCGGAAGGCTGTCGAGAACAAATGGATCTTCAAGAAGAAAACAGATGCTGATGGTAATGTTACTGTCTATAAAGCTCGACTTGTCGCAAAAGGGTTTCGACAAATTCAAGGAGCTGACTACAATGAGACTTTCTCACCAGTAGCGAAGCTAAAGTCTGTGAGGATTATGTTAGCAATCGCTGCATATTACGATTATGAGATATGGCAGATGGATGTCAAAACAGCATTCCTCAATGGAGACATTGATGAAGAGTTGTATATGATGCAACCCAAAGGTTTTGTTGATCCTAAAGATGCTAACAAGGTATGCAAACTTCAACGGTCCATCTATGGATTGAAGCAAGCATCCCGAAGTTGGAATCAACGTTTTGATAAGGTGATCAAAAGTTTTGGTTTTATACAAACTTATGGAGAAGCTTGTATTTACAAGAAAGTGCGTGGGAGCTTTGTAGCATTCTTAATACTATATGTGGATGACATATTATTGATTGGGAATGATGTAGACCTTCTTAATAGTGTCAAGGAATATTTGAATAATAGTTTTTCAATGAAGGATCTTGGCAAGCTTACATATTAGGCATAAAGATTTATAGAGATAGATCAAACGCCAAATATCATTATCACAAAGTACATATTTGGACAAAGTTCTAAAGAGGTTTGGAATGGAAGATAGCAAGAAAGGGTTCTTGCCCATGTTGCTAATCGACCTTGAGTAAAACTCAAAGTCCGACATCAGCAGAAGATAGAGAAAGGATGAGTAAGACTCCCTATGCCTCAGCCATAGGATCTCTAATGTATGCCATGCTATGTACTAGACCCGACATTGCATATGCTATTAGTTTAACTAGCAGATATCAAAGTGATCCAGGAGTGGATCATTGGACAGTGGTCAAAAACATCTTAAGTACTTGAGAAGAACTAAGGATATGGTTCTTTCTTATGGAGGTGATGAACATCTCGTTGTTAATGGTTACACCAATGCTAGTTGGAACACCGATCTGGATGATTCTAAATCACAATCTGGATACGTATTTATTTTGAATGGTGCGTGAAGCTTTGGAGGAGTGCAAAGCAAAGCGTTGTGGCGAGATCTTCAACTGAATCGGAATACATGGCTGCTTCGGAAGCTTCACAAGAAGCGATATGGATGAAAGAGTTCGTTACAGAGCTGGGTGTGGTTCCTAGTGCGCTGGACCCAATGTCTATCTACTGTGATAACATGGGCGCCATAGCCAATGCGCAAGAACCAAGGTCACACAAGAAGCTGAAGCATATCAATCTACGTTTTCACGCTATTCGAGAACATATCCAAGAAGGGGATATAAAGATTTGAAAAGTACACACAGATCTGAATGTGGCGGATCCGTTGACTAAACCTCTCCCGAGGGCAAAACATGACCAGCACCAAACTGCCATGGGTGTTCGGTATATTACCATGTAATCTAGATTAGATGACTCTAGTGCAAGTGGGAGACTATTGGAGATATGCCCTAGAGGCAATAATAAAAGTAGTTATTATTATATCTTTGTGTTTATGATAAATGTTTACATTCATGCTATAATAGTATTAACAAGGAAACATTAATACTTGTGTGATTTGTGAACTTAATTTGAAGTCCCTAGTAAAGCCTCTATATAATACTAGCTTGTTGGTTAATGGATGATTGTGGTTTCCCTATCATTTACATTGAGATGTTATTAACAACAAGATCATATCGTTAGGAGAATGATATGATGGACATACTCCTATAGATAAGCATAGCATAAAGATCAAGTCATTTTAATAGTTCAATTGCTATATGCTTTCTGATACATAGTAATCTAATTCCTTCGACCATGAGATCATGCATATCACCTTTACCGGATGGATGCTTTGATGACATCAAACACCACACCGTAACTGGGTGGCTATAAAGGTGGCATTGAGTGTTCGGAAAGTATTGGTTGAAACACATGGATCAAGAGTGGGATTTGTCCATCCATATGACGGATAGATATACTCTGGGCCCTCTCGGTGAAATGTCATCCAATTAGCTTGCAAGCATGTGACTGGCTCACAAGGGATCACATATCACGGGGACGATAAAAGAGTACTTATCAGTAATGAGGTTGAACTAGGTATGCAGAGATACCGACGATCATAACCTCGGATAAGTAAACTATCGTGAGACAAAGGGAAATTGATATCGTATGTAAGTGGTTCATTCGATCGCAAAGTAATCGTAGAAATATGTGGGAGCCATATGAATTTCTAGATTCCTCTATTGGTTATTGTTCGGAGAAGTGTCTCGATCATGTCCGCATAATTCACGAACCGTAGGGAGACACACTTAAGGATTCGACGTTGTTTGAGTAGTTATGGAATGTTGAGAAAGAGACCGAATGTTGTTCGGAGTCCCGGATGGGATCCGGGATATCATGAGGAGATCCGGAATGGTCCGGAGAATAAGATTCATATAAGGAAAGTCCCGTTTCGGAGTTGGGGAATGGTTCCGGTGTTTTCATCGGGAATGTTCTAGAATGTTCCGGAATGTCCGGCACTCCGGAGGGGAAGGGTACATGAATGTGTTATATCAAGTTGGTATGATTGCATCATGTACTAAGTGTCATCGCTGAACCAAATAAAGGATTAATTCAAATCCTAGTTTGAAAAGTCAAATAGCTAGTTTGAAAAGTCAAACGGCTAAATTTGGAAAGAGGAAAAGAGGAGGAAGGGGAAACCGAGTTGGGGAGGAGTTCCCTCCTCCAACCGGCGGCCCACCTCCAAGCCGAGTTGGGGAGGGACTCCTCTCCCTCCCCTTGGCCGGCCGGCCCCCTCCACCTATATGTAACTACCTCGGTGAATTACGCTCCTAGTACAAGCCTGGATGATCAGAAATGGTTGAAATAGTACGGTGGGGCCCAAATGCCACTCACAGGTAGACCTTTCGGCCGTCCCAACCATTTCCAAACATCGGGACAAGAACAGGCGGCGTGTCGGCAAGTAAAGGATCAACTACATACACAAGTGAGTATGTATGCAAGCCACCATACAATAGTACATCAGAGCCATTCCAGCTACAAAGAAAGGAAATATAGCAACGCCATACGGCAAGATCCAAATATCCTAGATAGATATAATAGTTCAGGATATCTCCTCATACATCAATCAACAGAGTATCAAGCGGAAGACAAAATCCAGTACGGATAAGAAGCAAATCGGCATAAGATGCCCCATAAATAAGCACATCCCGCCTACGATCTCACGGATCCCCGTTCCCTAATCTCTACACCGAATGATCGCTGCCCACATCGTCTGCCTCTTCCACCCAGATCCATCTTGTGAGTGTACCGCTCATACGAACCAATAATTTATCGTGTGAGACCCTAGGGTACTCAGCAAGTCTTTATGCCTCTAAAGGGACACAACCTGGGTGGCGCAATTGCAAAAAGATAAACCCTAACAATTCTCAGATATTGCGCTAACCATCCGCCTAACCGTAGATAGACGGATGTCCGTGAATTAATAACAACAGTTATAACAGTAATAAAGGTAATCTTAACAGATCCATCCTCCTCCTCGCCATCGACGAGGAAGCGGAATAACGACCCCCATCCGTTGGCGTTTTATTATCCATTCCATGAGTATTGCACTATTTACTAGTCGGTACCTAGTCTAGTCGATTAAAAGCGGTACTTTAGTTATGCTTGTCTATGATCGAAACTGTGCTCCAAGTCGTCCATAACCGTGGACACGGCTTCGAAAAGTTTTACCCTAGGGTGCATAAATAGCAACACACACTCGATATGCCTCGAAAACCAAATCAAAACCCAACGAGACAGTCACGACAAAGCAATTACAGGATTCAGAAATATTTCAGGGGCCACCCCATTAAGCTACCCATAGCGAAGTTAGTGACTCGAGACGGACTCAAGGTTTGCGCCAATGGTCAGAACGGCAGATCCCAAAACTGGGACTTTCGATACATGAAAACACTCCGCTTCCTAAACAAGTACAGCGTGCTCCTCACACAATCGTAAATAAAGCAAAAGCATGGCATAAGTACAGATAGTAAATAAAACCTCAAACTAGTTGTGGCCCCAAGAAATAAGAATGAATCAAGCTCGCTCGGGGGTCCATAAGCCTCCCGGATGTGGATAGCGCGAATATTCTTGGAACAGGAATCAAGTACTCGGGGTCTTACGGGACACAAGTGAGCCTGAAAAACCAAATAGCGAATATGGCTCGCCGATGCCACTTTCATTAGTTATCCCATTACTACTCAGGTTAAGTTGTTTAGGTACCTCGTTATCCATCAGACACTCACATACCCTACTCATGCTGTTCTACGACTCGCATGGCTCAAACAACTCCTGTAGTAATGGCTCATGGGATGGAGGAACAAGCTTCGGTGGGGTTTAAAAATAAAGGCTATGCAATACTTGGGATTCAATTTAACGCAATCGCGACTCAATGATGCAAGAATAAGATAGAGGCAATAGGTACTGTATGTATGCAAGCATGTGGTAGTGCTTGCCTGGCAGCTCAGTTGAAGCAAAGGATGGATCTGGGTAGTGCTCCTGGTTCTCTTGATATATCCCCTGCTCAGCGTCTATTCGAGGAAGAACCAAACAAACAAGGGCCAACATAAATAAAGTGCACAAGCATATGGATAAATGCATCAAGCAAACAATCATGCCATGATGAATGATGCACAATTTGCATGGCAATAAGGTAGCATGGCATGGGTGAGGTGTGAGATACAAGATTAAATCATTTTATTGAGTTTTGGGCCCATTTTATTCACAATTAAGTTGCTGTCCACAATATATTTATATGATGCATGCTTCAAATCAAACCATGGAATGCATAAACAGAAAGGTCTCGTCGAGCTAATCATTTTAGACATATCATTTGTTAAATTTGGATTTATAAATCAAAAGTTATTAATTATTTAAGAAAAAGGGGCATTTATTGTAATTTTAATTAAACTTGGAAATTTAAGTTTTCAAAATATATTTTGGATTGCATATTTGAAATCCTCACATTTTTCTGATTTGAAAACATATATTATTTGTTTAAATTGGATTTATATTTTAAAAGTTATTTAAAAACATAATTTAATTTGAATTTAAATAATTAGAAAAAGATTTGAATTTAAAACAGATTCGCAGAATTACTTTTTATACCCAGGCGGACTCAGACCCGGACGTGTGGGGCCGTTGCTGACTGGGCCGACGCAAGCACAGAAACGTTTTACACCGCAGCTGCTGCTAGCCCGTGAGATGCACAAGTGGGACTGCCGGCCATGAGCCCACTGACAGAGCGAGGTGGAGGCTGACCACGTGGCTCTGCGGGGGACTGCGGGTTGAGATCTAGAAAGGCTAGGGGCTCCTCTGCAAAAAGTCCAGAGAGGCTGACGGTGGGGCTACGCGGACTGCGGGTTACGCCGAAAAGAAAACAGGGGGGTATCGGTAAAAGCGCGGTCGCTACTGTGGATCTTCTCTCTGAATCGTCGACGATGTGTCGATGCTCGACCGACGCGCGGCCAAGCGCTGAGGCTCGAACTGGGACCAGGCGGCGACGAAGCGTGTGCCACGCTTGGCCTGGGCTTGGTGTCGGAGGCGCTGCCTAGCTAGGGTTTTCGCGACGAGCGAGGAGCGAGCAGACGCTGGCCGCCGGCGTCGCAGCGTGCTCGATGAAACGAACAACGGCCCTAGGCGACTACAGCATGGCGGAGCGTGTCCAGGAGGTCAGGTGGCTCACCGGGAGGGCGTCGGTGGTGTTCGTGCGGGCCGAGACGCTGGCGATCGTCGATGATGCAGAGGCCGGCGTTCTAGGGTTTCTCGTCGGCCTCGCGCTGGTTCTGGCGGCTCCGGTCCTTCTCCTCCTCGACGGCGGGTACTAGGTGAAGCTGGGGAGGCTTGCGGTCTTCCTCGACACCAGCGAGCGCGACGCCACCGGCTGGAAGCGACGGGGTGGTGGAGGCCGAGGGTTTCTGCCGGCGGTGGGGTAGACGGGTGGATAAGGGAGGGAGGAAGGTGGCTCCTCGGCCAGATCTGGAGAGGCAGAGGGCTCCGTGGGGTGGTGGTAAAGCGAGGGAGGGAGGAGGGTGACGCCGTGGGAGCAGGTGAGCGATAAAGGTGGCTCGGCCCTTTATCCTCCCTCCTTCACGTGCTCGGCTCGGCAGGGCAGGGCAGGGCGGGGTGGCTTCTGTGTGGGGTAGGTGAGCCAAGGGCAGGTGGTTCGGCTGGGACCTGCAGGCAGAGAGCTAGAGGGAGAGAGAGGAGAGGCTCGGGTAGGGTGGAGCTAGGCTCGGGTAGAGCTAGGTGGGGAGCTAGGTTAGGGTTTGGGGGTGGTAGCTAGGGCAGGGAGAGGTGGCCCGGGAGAGGGTGGCCGGTGGGGCCAGCTAGGGTAGGCCATGGTGGGGTGGCTCGGCTTAGAAGGAGGAGAGAAAGAGGGGGGGGGGTACTTAGGGTTTAGGTTTAGAGAGGGGTATGGTAGATTAGATGAGATGGAGTGGTTGGAAGCTAGGGTTTGCCTTGATCAAGATTAGGCCAAGAACAACCAAGATCCAACAAGAAAGGAGAGGGATGGGGTGATAGGGTTTAAGCTAGATCAAATTAAGATCAAGCTAAAAGGAGGGAGAGATAGAGGGAGGGTGAGATGATCCACCCAAAACCAAATAAAATCCAAAGGACAAGCTGAAAGGGTACTTGCATGGCCCATGCAAAATATTTATTGCCATGTGGTTCCTTGTGAAAACAATGTTATTACATGGCATACATATTGTGCATTCCCAAAATTGGAATAAAAGCCAAGCAAAAAGAATTATAAGGATGCCCCATGTGGAATAGATGGAGATGACCATATTGGAAATACAATGGGACTTGCTAGTGTGTATATGCCACTAGATCTTTAATGAGCCCACAAAAATATCCCAACATGATGATAACCCCAAACAAACATATGGAAGCTAGGAAAAAGGTTCCACTCACAAGGCATGCAAAGGTGGCCATGTGGCTCTCATGTTTCAATATTGTGAAAACAACATGATGCTAAGATGAGAGTATGTGGATAAAGAATTGGATCCATCCCAACCCACATGAGCTAGAGGAAAAATCAATAAGTGCCAAGCTCATATTTAGTTGGATGGTGGAATTACAAGGTGGTGAAAGAAAGGTGGTGGAGTTCATAAAAGATATGCCCCCAACTCAACCTGGGCATTTAAACAACATATCAAGAACCAAATACAATATCAAGAGGCAAATACAATTAATAATGCATATGAGATAAGAACCAAAACAAAAAGGGTTTTATATGATGCTCAAATGCAAGGTGGCATGATGACATGAGCATGATATAATGATGATGCAACAATTATATGTTTGAAGTACCATCTATCTAGACTAGGCTAGTAGCATTGCAATTGTTAGACAATTGGGATGCTACACTATATAAGGAGGGGCAGGGCTCCCTCCTAGAGACACACAAGAGATCCTCTCCTCCAAACCCTAGTACCAAGCCGCCGCTGCCTCCAAGCCGCCGCCGGCCCTAGGGCACTCGCCGCCGCCGCCTAGGTGAAACCCTAGCCGCCGGCACTAGCCCCTCCTCGGCGTGTCTAAACCCTAGATCGTCGAGGGACTCTCTCATACTCCACCATACTCGCTCCGGCTTAAGGCGAAGCCCTGCGAGATCTCCCCTCTACTTCCGGTACCACGCCGTTGTGCTGCCGGAGTCGCGAGGAGAGTGCTACAACCTCCGCTGCCTGCTGGAACAAGGGAGAGGAAGGTCTTCGCCGAAAATCAACGTGTGACCCGATTGCGGGAGCGCCGCGAACGCAGCGCTGGAAGGATCGTCTACGAGATGTTGAGTTCGGAAGAGTACGACTACGTCACCCACGAGAATCCGCTCTCGTTAAACACTTTGGAATCTTCGAGGGTGAGTTATTCCATCGACTCGTTGCTACAATCTAGTAGATAGATCTTGGCTTGTTTGTTTGTATGCGGTAGAAATTTTTTGTTTTCCATGCTACGAAACCCTACAGGTGGGGCCTGGTTACGGGCGGCGTGTGCAGCGTGGTTCGGCTGCTGCGTGCGAATGCGTGAGTGGTTCTGGCGCGGAAGGGGTAGGACTAGGTGGTTGGGTGGGATTAGGGTTAGGTTTGGTTTAGCTAGGGTTTGGTCTGGGTGGTAGACGGGCTGAAGGTTGGGCCTGACCGGTGGCGGTCTCCTTGGACAAATTATTTTCTTAATTGTTTTATTTTTAAAACAATTTTGTAAATACTTTTTAGATAAATAAAAGATCTGAACAGACCGGCGTTTTAGTTTGAGATTAAAGGATAGGGCTATTTAGAAAACAACATAGGTTTTTACGAAAATAGTTTTATGCAAAATATATGCATGATGTCATGATGATGCACAAAGTATAAACAACAGACGATTTTCTGATAGTGGTTTTGCCCGGGGTGCTACAATTCGACACCACTAACAATGGATCTCGCCCTCGAGATCCACCTCCTAGTACGGGGAAGAAGGCCGACGATCAGGATCTTCTCTCTTCGTGTAGATCTTCACGACACCACTAACAAAAATTCTTACTCCATGTTAAAATTAGCTATACCACCAACAAGGGTAGTTGCTGACGTGCGTTGAGAGAGTACTCAGGATAAACAAAAGACAAAAATAGAGGCATCAAAAGATAAGGCCACCTCTAACTTCGATATAAGGAGAGAAAAGGTGCACTCTAATCCACTTCAATGTACACAAGTGAATAGATTGAGTAGTCGGCATGGAAGCCAATCCATCACGCACCCAAACTATTACTTCGCACATGCAGTAGAAAATCACGCAACCCATTCTCGAAATTAGACTGAAGATCTCGACAAGTGAGGTTCAGAATCAAAGGAGTGATGCGGACTCTTCATCGGTTCTGACGCAGATGATATGAAACACCGGAGGATATAAAAAATAATAATTAGTGAGTTTTAGGTCCAATAAAAGGTACAACAGATGAGAGATTCATCAGATAGCATGAAGGCCGGATGTCAAAGCACCGTTGCAAGAGGAAAGAAGCGAAACCCTGAAGGTATGACGAAAACCCAACCACGAGAATTCCTGGACTCGAAGAAGAGATAAGAAGGCAGATTCAAAACACGCAGAGGTAAGAAGAGAACAACACATGGATAAGGAGTAAAAGCATACCTAATCAGATCTATCCAGCCAATTTTTCCAAAATAGTTTTGACACTCTACAACGTCCGTTAGCTAGGTTATCCTACAGGCTGGACCAGTGGGGTATCGTAACTGATGAGCTCTGATACCACTCTGTAACACCCTCGGATCCGCCCTATGCAAGTCTTAGCGATTCCCGCCAAACCCGCATAGAAACGATTCAAAGGTGCCCACCAGGCACTTGCGTGCGGGTGGAAAACGAAGTAATATCATTACACAATAGTCCACGATGGAACCCACAAAATAGATATATACAACAACGACTCCATGAGTCAAGAATACAGATATATAGTACAAAGATCCAAATCACCTTGATAAAGATACAGCGTCCGAGTACGGACAAGATGCAAATCGGGCTAAGAGCCCTGAAGAATAACCAATGGCGTCCATAACCCTGCCCAGGCCAAGACGGAAGGGTAACCCTGCTAACAACGTCGATCTCAAACTTTCTTAAACAAAAGGGGTGCCGACAAAGGGCAAAGGAAAAAGGAGAGAGGTCAGTACTGAGGCCAGTACACGGCGAGACTAGAATTCGTGGTGCACGCCTACATAGGTATGATGGACTAAAGCGGTAGAGCAACATGCACTAAACAACCTATAGAGACTCAATACAACTGGCGGCTATTAGATAGGGATAAGAAAGACCTATTCGGATCCAAACTGAAACTATCACCAAGCATACCCATCCTGGTATTTCCCCCTCGAGACCAACCGAGGAAGTCAAGCCGAGGAAACTCACACGGTTGGCAGTTTTATCCATTCCGTTACAGTTGCAGCACTTACTAGTCATATATAGATAGCATGAGCCATCCTGATATAATAAGCAGTGGGCACTTTTAATTAACCATTCCGTTGTAGTTGCGATACTTACAAGTCAGATACATATAACATTAGACATACAAGAACCCAACAGTTGTTGTTACTTTTATTTAGCCATTCCGTTGTAGTGAAGCTGATTACTAGTCATTATGAAGTCAAATTTATAGCACTACTTTAGTTATAGTTGTCTATGATTGAGATACTGTGCTCCAAGTCGTCCATAACCGCGGACACAACTTTCAGAAAGTTTTACCCTGCAGGGGGGCACAAATAGCAACACACGCACGATCAACCTCGGGAAAAACCAAATGAAAACCCAACGAGGCATCACGATAGAACATTCGCAAGATTCATATATGATTTCAGGGGGCCACCCTACTAAGCTACCCGCGACGAAGTTGGACGGCTCCGAGACAGACCCAGAGGTTTGTGACAATGGCTGTGAATGACTGGGAACCCGAAAGTGTGACTGGGCTTGTTGATACCGCGGAAACATTCCACGTTGGTTCCAAAACAGTACAGGCGCTCCACGCGCAATTGTAAATAAAGCAGTAAAGCATGGCATAAGTACATGATAGTAATAAAGCCCCAAACTACTTTGTGGCCCCAAGGAATTAAATATGACTCAAGCTAGGGTTAGGGGGATTCATGGTCCCATATGCGGATAGTGCGACTATTCAAAGAACAGGTATCAAGTACTCGGGGTCCTACGTGACACAAGTTGCGGTTAAAAACCAAATAACATCTATTGCCCACTCGTGCCTCTACATTATTTACCTACTTCAATTTTAGTTATTAAACGGTAATTAAATCCATGATCATCTCCAACATTAAACATGTGGCATTACTCCAACAACTATGGTACTTGATGACACGCAACAGCACTTGAGCAAGCCACTACGACACGCAACAACACTTGAGAAAGCGACTACGACACGCAAGTCCAACTATCTACCAAACAACATGTAATAGGATGTGTCCAAGGCAATATAAGGCTGCAAGGGATATCACAGGTATGCAAACTAGAGCAGTGCAACACAGATAGCAATAGATCAACAGGAGGAAATAAAGACTATAAAGTAAAATAGGTAGAAAGGGGGAGAATGCTCGCCTAAAAACATTGCCGAAGATTCATCCGAAGATCGGGTCGACACTCGCATCAACTCATCGGCCTAATCCGTGAAGAAGCAAGGCACTAGCAGAAACACTGGATGCACTATTTAATACTACGACAAAAGATCGGGCATGATGCATGTATGATGTATGGCATGGCAAGGATGCGATGCAATTAGGCAATATTAAGCGAAATCGGAGTCCCGACAATTTATTAGATGGTTCATGTTGTTTAGATACCCCGCAATTTAAATGTTGTCTTAACAAGACAAAATTATATCACCGATTCGATGCACAAATTTAAATGGGACCAATATTAGACTAGATTCGCCCGCATATGGTCTCCATATTTAATTTAGGTAAATCATCTAGATACCCCCAAACACCCACAATATGTATGCAATCATGTTCAATTGTATGCAACAAGTATAATATGTCAATTTATAAATAAGGGCTCGGGAGGGTTCACACATTAGAGGGGCTCGACGATCTTGTGGTCTCAGGGTTCGACGGGGTTCGGTCTTCGGAATGGGCTCCGGGATCGGTCTTCGATCCACACAGGAGATCTTGTCGGCATCCATGGCACGACATCAAACCGGTGGAGATCTTGTTGGGGGAGAACTTGGAGACACACGGGTCCTCGACTCCTGAATTGGACCACACCGTTCCTTGGAGCTTGACAGAGACATAGATCAATGCTGCGAGACACACATGGCATGCCAAAAATCTAGATGTGTGGCCGTAGGGAAAAACCTCCCAGGCATCTTATACTAGATGTACACCTGCAGAACCAACGAAGGCAAAGGCATCCATCTGAGGGAAACTGCACTGCAAGCAAAATCAAAGACCGACGGGGAGTCAGTTCACTCACGGGCATCGACGGGATCGGCGCTGGGGACGCTCGTTATCATGGGAATCCGTAGTGCACCATGAGGCGCTCGACTACAGAAGGGCGGAGAAGAACGCCGGCGCAGGAAGGACAAGGACGCGGCGGCTGGTGGCTGGAGCACCGGGAAGGGCGGTGGTTGGCAACGGCGAGGGAGACGAGCTCGCGGTAGAGTTGCGGTCGGCTCGGCAACGGAGCCCGGGACGACAGCGGGGAAGACCGGGCGAGAAGGAGGGAGTTAGAGGAGATATCTTGGGCGGAGGCGTGACCAGGGGCGAGGTCGGGCCGGCCAGAAGAGCTCCAGACAGCGCATCTCCAGGCTCGCGACCACGAGAAAGGGAGGTGGAGGATGGCAAGGCGAGAGGAGCTGCAGAGAGGGAGCAAGGCAAGCAAGCCTGGCGACGGCGGGGCTCGAGCGCGAGAGATGTGGGGATGGGAGAGGTTCCCGAGGAAGGCCGCGTTGGTGTGGGGCCAGGGCGTCGCGGGATCTGGGCGAGGCGTCATGGAGTGCTGGGGGAATTGGGATCGCCCCGGGTGGGTCCACGCGGGGAGAAGGAACGGGACGGTGGGGCCTGGTTATGGGCGGCGTGTGTAGTGTGGTTCGGCTGCTGTGCGCGAGTGCGTGAGTGGTTCTGGCGGCGGAAGGGGTAGGACTAGGTGGTTGGGTGGGATTAGGGTTAGGTTTGCTTTAGCTAGGGTTTGGTCTGGGTGGTAGACGGGCCGACGGTTGGGCCTTGGGCCTGACCGGTGGCGGTCTCTCTGGACAAAATATTTTATTATTTGTTTTATTTTTAAAACATTTTTGTAAATACTTTTTAGATAAATAAAAGATCTGAAAGACTGGGGTTTTAGTTTGAGATTAAAGGAGAAGGCTATTTATAAAACAACATAGGCTTTTACGGAAATAGTTTTATGCAAAATATATGCATGATGTCATGATGATGCACAAAGTATAAACAACAGACGATTTTCTGATAGTGGTTTCCCGGGGTGCTACAGTTAGGGTAGGTGTACTTCCTAGAGTTGGGGGAGCCGTCCTTGTAGATCATCATCTTCTGGACGAACGCCCGAATCTTGAACTCAACAAGGTCGTCATGCTGAAGATCATACCTGTATACCATCTCTGGCTAGTTCTTATTCAACACCACATGTACGGCGAGGTAGTCCACCTGCACCCATTCGTCGCACCAGCGGTAGGAACACACCGGCACGATGCAAGGAAGTGGGATCTTGATCCAGTCCCTTAGGCCCTTGTGGAACACCAATGATGAGCATGAACAAGTCGTCCCCTTGCAGTTGGACGACACACTGAAGAGGAACCTTGGCCCTGGGGTAGTGTCCCAACTTGGGCTAACGGCCGTGCATGCTATGAGGATGCAGCATCACCTCCCACATACCAAGCCCACTGGCTTTAAGGCCTAGGCCTAGCAGCTCATCGGGAGCACATCCTAAAACCCTGGTGATCAGGCCATTCCATTGAAGATTGGCACACCAGGACATCCTATGATATGTAATGATAAGTATAAGGTCATGTCAAACGTTGTTGCTATATTATTGAGTATGAGTCCAGGTTAGGTCCGAGTCGGTTTGTGTGTTTTAGTTTGGGCTTGTCCAATCGACTAGCTGTAGGTCTCCTATATAAAGGTTCTGTGATGCTAGGGTTTAGGGAGTTTAGAATTTGTATATTAGACATTGTGTGCACGGGTTGTGTATCATACCTCTGGGCACAATGCAGCCCATTATCTATTATATCGAGTTATTTTCTGCGGAGGTTCTTGTGTGCATCAAGGATTATCGAGATGTGGTTTAAGGCGTGTTTTTTATCAATACATTTGCTTGCTGGATTCGTTCCTCTTCTTCATGTTATGTTCATCACATGATTGGGAGATTCTCTATTTGGCTGACTCGTTGTGAAAGATCAGCAAAATCTTAGGATCATTGGTGTGATCTCATGATATTTCAGCTATGCATGGTGATGACAAGCCAGTTGTTTCAGCTATGCCTGTTAGTGACAAGTCGATTGAAGTCAAGCATCTTAGAAATGAAAGGAAGGATGACGCAGCAAGTTCTATAGTTCTAGTTTGTGTCGATAAAGGCAATCAGACCAATGATATTGATGATGATCCAATACCGGTGCATATGGAGGCGAGGGTCATAGACCGCAGATTTGTTGAGGAAACTGTGCGTAGAGTTGGAGCAGGAGTGTGTATGCATAAAGGAAAATATGGACGTGCTCATCGATTGTGTGATCCGGGCATTGCACCTGTTTGCAAGGTCATACGGAGAAGGTTCACGTTCAGGTTCAAAGGGCTCTGTCGAGAGATGAAAACAAGAAGCTTGTGGTGCCAAAGTACAAGCTCGTTCGGAGAAGAAAGGAGATGCATAATGTAGCATCAAGTCAATCTAGCCGAGAGGAAGGATGTGGTGTCGTAGGCATGCAAGACTTGAAGTTGAACTTGAAGGTGAAGAGTGGCAATGTTTCTGATCTGGCGCCACCTGCTAGAACATCACCACTCTTCACCTTCAACTTCAAGTCTTCATGTGGGTAATCGTAGCCACCACGTGCAGAAAAATCATCGCCAAATCCTCGAGGGTTAGCCCACCGCATGTTGCCGCCTTCCCTGCAACCGTACCACTCGCATATGCGGCCATCCATGCCGTTGTTGCCACCGCTGATGGCGCCGATGCAGCAACTGCCATGGTCGTTTCTGCCCGTGTTGCACGAGGCTTCCCGCAGACTAGGGAGGGAGCCTTGAGAGACCTCGCTAAAGCCGCCTCGCCGCTGGTGGATAACTTCTCCAGTTGGGTGGAGGCCCATAGCTCTTCCACTATTGAAAGGGGATTTCCCTAGTAAATGTGGTTTGGTGTTTATTGACAACATACATAAGTCTTATCATGTGCTAAGTGCTCCAGGTTATTATTACTTTTAGCACAAGTCTATGTTTGCTCACTCAAAAATGAAAATAGAATCAAATGCAAAAGTGCCCGAGACTCTGCCTTGAGTTTCAGTGTTCAATTCTGTTAAGATGGAGTCTCAATGGAAGGCTGTAGAGTTGGCCCCTAGCTGTCCGGATATTTTTGTCTATGAAAACCAGACTATCCGGTGTGTGTCCTACGGACATTTCGTTGCGGATGTGCCGGAAACTCCGGTGTTGTCGGTTTGGGTCGTACCTTGAGATGTCGATGTGGTGACGGCTTGCGGTAATCCATATCAGAAATCACACGGACTCTGGCCGGACACTCTTGGATCTGTGTGACAGATCAGAGACTCAAATATGTCAGCCCCGGAGATTCCGGTGCAGCCGGACACTCCGGTGTGCTCATGCTAGACACTCTGGGTTAAGTCAGCAGCAATAGCTATATTTTCCTGGGCACCTATAAAATGCTTCTTTCTTCTCCAAGTCAAGGTTGCGGCTTCCACTCTGTTTCCTCTAATGTTTCTGAGCTAAAAACTCCAAGATCTCCACCCCTAGCCACTAAAACTTGATGCCCTTTTGGGAATCAAGGAGGAGACCTAGATCTATCTTTCTATCTAGGAGATTTGTGTTCCCCCACCATTTATGTAAGAAGTTTGTTGATATAGGGTTTGAGGAAACCCTATCTTGAATAAGTCGCCCTCCAAGCTCAACCTCCTACGTAAGAGCTTCGAGGTCGTGTTGGGATCCTCCAATTCGGTTGTGGAGAAGTGCCCCAAGCTTTGTGCGAGGTTCTGGATTTCCACCAACAAGTGCACCGAATAGTGGATCGAGTACCCACCTTTGTGGTGCGTGCTCGAGAGAAGAAGGTGAGGATTTTTTGGCGCTTGGCAGACCTTGTGTAGCCCTAACACATCTCCAATGGAGACATAATTCCCTTAACAAGGAAGAAACTCTAGAAATCACATCATCGTGTCATTTTAAGGTTATCTCTATCCTTATCTCCTCATTGTTGTTTATATACTTGTATACTTGCTTTCCATCTATGAAAATTCACATAGTGGCATATCTAGAGAATTTACCTCTATGTCAAGCCTAAAATTAAAAAAGATATAAAATTTCGTAGAGCCTAATCCACTAATAGGAAAACAACTATAGGTAATCCAAACAGTCGTGGCGCACATGGTTGCTAGTGCCCCACGGGTATATAGCCGTGGCGCACGGCTTCAAAGTGCCCTATGGCTAACTCGTGTACCCGTGGCGCACATGCCACAAGTGCGCCACTATTACGTGTGGGCCAGGGCACGGGTGGCCGCAGAACACATAGTGGTAGAGCACCTACTCCCAATGCGCTACTGGTATGGTAGGTAGTCATAGCGCACCTGTGCCCAGTGTGCTACTAGTAAATTTCCTGCCGTCTGTTGTGGAGATGGGAAAACAGACTCGTGGTGCACTGCTTGCATGTGCGCCATGGCTGAGATTCATGCCTGTGGTGCCCTTCAGGCATGTACTCCACGGGTGTATTGGCACCAACTTTTTGGCAGCCACTTTTTGCACATGGCTATCCACTACCACCTCCCACTTCACTTTCCCCTCCTTCCTCCTTGGATCTGGTCACCCTCCTCCTCCTTCCCACCTCAATTTTTCCACTCTTTCACCATTTCTAGCTTGTAAAACTTATTTTGGATGCTACATACATAAGATAGGAAAGATCTCCTTCCATCCCCTCGGTCTCTCACCTCTCCTTCCATCTTCTCGGTCTCTCATCTTGATAAGTTGTCCATGAAAGAGGATGTGTTCATGTGTATGGAGGATATGCTAATATGTATGGAGGATCGATGGTCATGTGTTTGGAGCATGCTCTCATGTGTTTGTGTGTGAATGAGTTGCCATTGTTTTTAAAAAATGTTGATTCATTTCCATTGTGGCAAAACTTTGGCACTTCGCAAAGGTCCTAATTTTAGGATAGCTCATGCCGAAATTTTCCGTCGACCATTGCATGCATGCATTGGTTGTGTGGTTCTAAACTTCTAATTCTACTGTGTACCATGCAGGCAACCCATGGTCCTCATAATGAGCAAAGGCATTATGGCTATATTTTTGAAATGCATGACAACCGAGATGATACAAAATATCATGACAGAGATAAGATGTTCGTGCAAAAGATGCAAACTGAATTGTTTGATCGACCCAGATTCCGGGCATCTACAGGCGCACATGCTCCGTCATGGTTTCATGGATGTAAACACTCGGTGGATAAGTGATGAATACGATGAGTACGTAAATGGGGCGGAGAGAAATGAGGAAACCGATAACATGATGATCACGGCGAGGACGAGCGAACGACAAAGAGTCTCCTGGAGATGGTGAAGGTGTAGAAGTAGACCAAGATGATCTAGATGCCGGAGCAGATGATGGAACAACGCCAGGCTGGGTATGGGACCCTTATGTTGAAGACTACTTCTCAAGCAGACGAGTACCACTAGAGAGAAAGCCAAGCTTGCACAACTTGAGAAAGACGCGGTTACTCCAGTGTATTAAAGATGCAAACCTGATGATACCCGGTAGACTGTAACTCTCAAGGCTATGGAGATGAAGGCAAAACACAAATGGACCGACGCAAGCTTCGATGATATGATGTCATTCTGGCCAAATAGTATCGAGGAGGCTAATAAAATCGTGTGTCCTCTCGATCTACCGCATGTTAGATACCACATCAACATCAACGATTGCATCATTTATCAAGGCAAGGACGTGGAGAAAACCACATGTATGTGTGCAGCGTTAGTCGATAAAAGAAAGAGAAGAAAGATCCTCGAGAAGTGGTATGGTACTTTCCTATCACTCCTCTTCTGCAGCGGTATTTCACAGACCCTAAGGAAGCAAAGATCATGTGTTGGCATGCGGAAAGAAAGAAGCCAGGAGATGACAATGACCCCAAAAAGGATGAGCTGCTGACACACCCTTCAGATGCTAGCAAGTGGAAAGCATTGGACCTAGAATTCCTAGTATTCGGTGGAGATTCAAGGAACATCAGTATAGGTGCAAGCACCGATGGACTCAATCCGTTCAGTAGCCAGAGCAGCACACACAACACTTAGCCCATATTTGTATGGATGTACAACCTCCCTCCCTGGTTGTGCATGAAAAATAAGTACATAGACATGTGTATGCTAATTGAAGGGCCAAAACATCCTGGTACCGACATCAATCTGTATCTCGGGATATTGAAAGAGGGGCTAGCCATGTTATGGGAATCCGGAGCCAATACATACGACGCTGTCGCACGGGATTATTTCACTATTAGAGCCGCGTTGGTCACTATGGTGCAAGATTATCCCGGTTGCGTACATTCTCGAGGAAAGTTATCCAAGGATTCTCTGCATGCGTGAGGTGCATGGATAACACAACTTATCTCCAACTAGAGAAAGATCCAGGGTCTTCGAGAACCGTGTCCATGGGGCACCGGAGGCGGCTTGGAAAAAATGATGCATGGAGATAACATGGAGAACAGTTCGATGGGAAATCTGAGATCCAAGGAATCCCAGAGCAGAGGAGCAGCAAAGAAACCGATGAATTGCTGAAAAACTAGAAAGATTGCCCTAAACCTTGTCACGCTACAACGTATAGAACTGGTCGATCCTTGGGTACAAAAGAACAAAAGGTTTATTGAGAAGAAGTATAGTGACCATGGCCATTAGAGGATGAAGGAAGAAGTAATCAAAGAGCACAACTTAGATTTCACGTGTTGGTTTAGGCACACGCTCCTAGATAAACCCCTCGTCAATCGCATTCTGCGAAGGAAAACATCATATTCGCCTTGTCGCAGGGACCCATGCACAACGTGGTGACCTATCATGCATATGATATCAACATCTAGACATTATACACAGAGGAAAAGAACAGCAAGTGTGACTATCAAAACTCAGGGGTAACATCGAAATTCTACACCGATGACACCGTGAAGGAAAGATTCTATGGAAGGATCAGGAGATCTGGGAGCTCGACTACTATGGAGAAAAGGTGCCAATGTTCCGTGTTAGATGGGCCAAGAGCGCCGAAAGAGAATACAAGTATTTCACAACCATGGTTATACCCAAATCCATCGGTGCGAACATCGCTGCAAAGAATGAGCCATGGGTATTGGCTAGAAAAGTGCACCAATGTTTTTTTATTATCGACCCGATAAAGCCTAGCCATGTTGTCGTGAGGAGAGGAAAAAGAAACATCATCGGAATGGATGGAGTCTCCAATGAGCAAGACTTCGACCAGTATAGCGATCCAGAGATTGAAGATGACGACGACTACGATTGTCATCGGATTATCGACAAGTATGCCATAGGGGGTCCTATGTGGTGTTGGAAAGATGGGGTGTGAGACGTCGGATGTTCCAGGAGCGGGGAGCACATGTTTACCCAGGTTCAGATCTGACTGCGGTGATCAGATCCTACTCCTGCTAGCAACCCAATAATATGTCGGCGTAAGCCGGATGTTACAATGGATTACAAGAGAGGTTCGCCTGTGCGAGTTGTGATTGTGGTAGTAAAATTTATTGTGCTCTAAAGGCTCCCATAGGGCCGGTTTATATAGTCACCGGGACCTAGGGTTACAGGAGAGACCTATCCGGCTACATTACAAAGTCGATAACTAGATACAGCTTGGACTACAAGTAACACTACAGGCCTAAGTCGGTAACTCTTCTAGGCCTTGTCATAGCCGGAACTGGCTCCTCCTCTTTCTCTGACTCGGTTGCCTATGAAGCAAAGATCTAACCCATTGGTGGGCCACCCTGGTCAGCGAGTTCAGTGGGTATACCCAGAAAGTATATCCCCAACAGTATCCCCCGAAAGTCTCCAAGATCCAAAGTCAGATAAATCGTCTAGCTTGATCGTTTCTTTGTCTTCTGAATCTTGAAGGGTTCCCAAAAACTTCATTTAGTAGTGTAGGATTCTGAGTCAATTGAGTCGGATATGTGTTGTTCTGACTTTAGTCTTTTCCTTGCTTAGTTTGAAACATGAGCCGGATTTTACAGCGGCGTGCAGGGTGACATCTTTTTAGACCAGGTCTTGTCACTGACAAGAGTCCCTTTGACACGACCGTTGGTGGGTCCGCTCCTTACGGAACAGAGCACCGTTTCAATGCTCATGCGAGAATCGAGGGGGCGGAGGAGTCGCGAGGAAGTTACCCACCTCTCTCCTATACGCGTGGTGCAAATCGCACGTATCAATGCACAAATCTTGGTGTAGAGGTAAATAAAAGAGAGGAGAAAACCCTTCTATCAGATTTATGTATCCACCGATTCATTCATTGTCTCCTCGTACTCCTCGAGCGCTCCGCATCCATTCCCATCTACACATCTCAAGAAAAAATCTCTCTCCCCCACCAGTCCTTCTTCTCCAAGAGAGATGGCGTCTGCCTCGGGCTTAGGAGCGACGGCGTGTTCGTCGGCGGCGAATGAGAAGAAGATGCGAGGCCTCTAGGTCCCCAACGTCCTTGATGACGCCAAAATCCAGGTCATGGAGGACTAAGGATTCATCATAGCCGGCGCGTGGCGAAGCGCCTCAAGGCATGCTTTTCCTGCCCCGCGCGACAGCGAGCGGACGCTGTTCGGCACACACATCGACCATGGCCTCATCTTGCCACCGTCGGACTTCTTCGTCGAGGTCCTCAATCATTACGGTGTGCAGCTCCATAACCTCCCTCCCAACTCTCTGCTTGAGCTTAGCACTCTCGCAGCTTTGTGCGAGGGGTTTCTTGGCATTAGGCCAAGTCTCACCCTTTTCCGGTACTACTATGGTACCCGGAAGAACTCCATTAGCGCCGGTGTGCCTTATACCACCGGCACCCTTAGCTTAGTCCTTAGGAGAAACCGTGTTTATCCTAGGATTAACGCTAGCAAATCCGTCAAACGCTAGGCTGGAACCTTCTTTTATCATAACGATATTCCGGCACCTAGAAAGGCGGAAGGTCTTCCGGAATTCACCGATGGTGCTGCTCCCCACCAAAATTCATGGGACGCGGAGGCACCGGAGCTGTCGGATATCTTGATCCTCACCAAAAGGCGGATTGAGTTTCTCATGAAGCACATGGGGCTTCATGGATATGACTTGATCCACTGTTGGCTGGAGCGCCGGATTCAGCCTCTGTAGCACCATGGAGACCGCCTCATGCACCAGATCACCAACGACAAGAAGGATAATATGCGGGTCAGCTCGAGCCAGATTTCGGTGAAGGATTACAAGACCCTTATGCAGTATTTGATCAAGGAAAGAGTGGAATGAAAAGTTTTGGATGTTTCCAAGAAGATGTTCACGTCCAAACGTCCTCTGACTCCGGTAAATATTTCGACTCTGCTTTCGCATTTTGTTGGTGTTTTCTGTTCTTTCTCCGACTCTATTTTCATCGATGACTTTGTCAGCTCGAGAAACTCCCCGAGTCTGAGCTAGCTCCACTAAAGGGCTATCTCTCAAACGATCCGGAGGCGACGGAGGATGATGAGGTGCAAGAAGTTTCCGCCTTCGCCTCCAAGAAGCGTAAGGCGAAGGAAGGTGTTTATCACTGCTGGTAGCCAAGTGCTGCCAGTAGTTAAAAATTAAGCACCCTGTCTTTTGTTTTCACTACCTTGCACCTTTCTTTATCTCCAGAACACACCTGATATTCGGATTTTCATGCTTTAGAGCTAAAGTAGTTTTGAAGAGTAAGAAGAAGCCAGACACCAAACCAGGCAAGCTTCCGCTACGTCAGCAGAAGCTTGTTATTTCCCCTGCCATGCTGCCACCGACTCCATCCAGTACTCCATCAGCACCAGAGGCTTCTGCCTCTCATGGTGCTAGCAACATCTCGAAAGCCTTGGTCACCTTTGGTGGCCAAGCAACTAACAAGGGTGAACCCGCTAAGGGTAATGATTCCATGGTAATTTCTATAGGAATGTTGGATAAAGTGGCTGGATCTGCTGTCCCTGGCCTGAAGAGTAAGAAGAAGGAAGAGATCCTTAGGCTGGCTTAGTCCAGCCTTGAGAAGCAAACCTTAACTGTAGAGGCAGCAAGCCAGGAGAAGGAGGACGGATGTTTTCTCCCTCTCCCTTGCTGAGAAAGTGTTTCACAACACTAAACTCGGATTTGAGAAGTTGCATTTGGAACACATTATAAGTTTCTGGTTCTCAGTTTTATTTAGTTTATTATCATATCCTCTAGCCCCCAAGCATAAAGTCGGATAAACATCGATGGATCCGAGTTGGTGCTTTTAGGTTGCAAAAGAACGATGTAGTGTTGCCCCCAAGGCTCGTGCTGTATTTTTACTTAGTTAAATTTGCAGCCCGAGTCTTAGTAGCCGTCTGACGGTATTCCGTCTTCTAAACTTACAGAAAATTGCATCTTCCAACCAGGAATTGCTCAAGAACATTCGTAATAAACGCACGGAGATCAAAGCCTTGCGCCTTGAGAATTCAAAGTTAAAAGTTGAGAAAGATGAAGCAGAAGGTAAACTTTTCTGACTTCCTCTTTGTCAGTTAGCTTTTGTCATAGTCAAACTTGTTTTGTCCAACTGATATTTTTCACTTTGCAGAACTATTGTGCGAGTCTAGCAAGATGGTGGAGCAATCCGAGAACTACAAGGTCTTGGAACTGGAAAATGCTGAACTCTGGACAAGCTTGAGAAGCTAACCATTGAATCGAAGAAATCCGTAGTTGCTGTCCTGGAGTCAAGGAATCATGATACCGTGAGGCTCAAGAAGCTGCTGGCCCTCCGAGATAAATAGTTGGATGATCTTCGGAAGGACTTCGATAGCTAGAGGGATCTAGCCCTAGCCACAGAGAATGAGCTGAACAGCCTCCGCGAGGAGCGTTTCCAGTGGGATTATTCTGTGCTAGGTAAGATTTCCGACTTACTTTTTTCTATTGGTTTTTTGACTTTTCTTTTTTGTTTGAGTCAAATTTTGATGTTTTGTTCTTTCCCAGCCCCCATGAATCTTTTCAACTCTCCTACCTCTGAACCTCGCCTCGAGCGCATCAAGCTCGTCGGAGATGTGTTGTTCGACTTTCGCCAAACTCTTGAAGAGTCTGGCGAGTCAGTAAAACTTTTTGACTTGCACAAGATGTCAGTGCAAGAGGTGAGGGACAAGGCCAAGGAGATTCCGAAGCTTATCGAGGACTGGAAGATCTCCTATGCTCAGACTGCTGCCCAGACTGCTCTTACCATGGTGATGAGCCACCATAGTGAGATGGAAATCTGGCATGTCACCAAAGGTATCGCCGAGGAGGACGATGAGGGTAACCCACAGGACATCAAGGCAACCCAAGATTCCTATGCAGGTTATGCTTGTCATGTGGTTGAGATGACCAATTATACGATGCTGTTCTTCAGATCTGTCTCCGTCCCTCCCTCTCCTCAAGAGCCAAAAGACAGCCTTGCTGAAGCAGCTTCCGAGTCTAAGATTCAGGGCGACAACGTTGTCGACTCCAGCGCTCCACCTTCTTCATGACCACCACCTGAATCTGCAGCATAAACAGTTTTTATGCATTATTCTAAACTTTGGGCAATGTAATGATGGAAACAATATTTTGATTTGTGCTGGTCTGTAAAAACTGGTGCTCTTACTATTGTAGCACTTATATATTTTATGTGTGCGCTTGAAAAATTTCTGAAGCAGTTTTGGTTTATGCCTATAATTGTCATTTTATCTGGCTCTCTGCCTCATCCCTTTCATGAGACGGCCAACCTTTAGCACGGAAAATTTGCCGAGCAACGGATCCCAATTGCTAAACTAGTGTAAACTCGGAAACAAAGCCGATTTCCAGTACCGACAATTCATTACTCGGAAAATACCTGCATCTAAGCAATCAGATAAAAAACCAAAGTATAGACAATAAATTGAATTTTTTCCCCAAGGTAATAGTTTTTAGATATTCAAAAATCGTAACCAGAATGAACATGAGCATAAAGTACTTTCAAGCATTCTGGGATTTTTGAAAATGACATGCTCTTTTGGAAATAAGATGGCAAAAAACTTCTCAAAAATAACATATGAGGAAACCAATACTTTATTTCACTTTGAACATGTACATATATGATTACAAGGAAATATAACTAAGAATAGAAGGGACATAGCTGTTCAATATTCCATGGACGGTCTATTTTATCCGGTTATGTGCTACCGCCAACTCTATTTCTCTTTCGAGTATCTGGTCTTTCCTTGACTTGTCTTATACCGGTTAAATAATATGACCCATTATGCAGAACTCTGCTAATTATAAAAGGTCCTTCCCAAATCTGGGAAAGTTTGTGCTTTTTTTTTGCACAAGTCAGAGAACCAAATCGCCTTTTCTAAAAGAACAGTTTTGAACTCCCTGACTATGATATCTGCGTAACTTCTCCTGATAGGCTGTAGATCTCTATTTAGTAATGATCGCGTACTTCTTCAATTATATCGAGATCATCTTGTCAAGAAACTTCTGCATCTTCTTCGATATACGCTTTGACTCGTGGAGACTGATGAATTAGATCACTTGGAAGAACTACTTCTGCACCATAGAACAAGAAGAAAGGAGTATATCTGGTTGATCTGTTCGGAGTTGTACGTAAGCTCCATATCACAGACGGTAATTCTTCCACCCAATCCCCCATGGCCCGATGAAGCAGTGCCTCGAGATGAGGTCGAAGTCCTTGCAAATTAAGACCGTTAGTTCTTTCGACTTGTCCATTAGCTTGTGGATGTGCGACTGATGCAATATCGAGTCGGATCCCTTGTTCTTCGCAGAATTCAGAAAGTTCTCCCATGGAAAAATGGCTCCCGTTGTCAGTAATTATACTGTGCGTATATCCGAATCAGATAATCACGTCCTCAACAAACTTTCTGGCTGTGGCTCCATCGCAACTTGTTATGGGTTTAGCCTCAATCCATTTTGTAAATTTATCCACCATTACTAGTGGGTGAGTAAATCCAAATTTTGTCGTGCAAAACAACCCTACCATATCAAGCTTCCAGACCGCAAATGGCCATGTAATAAGGATCGTTCGCAACTGTTCAGCCGGAACATGTGCCTGATGGACGTACTATTGGCAGCCTCTGCATGTTTTGACCAGTTTGTCAGCATCCACCTTAGCTGTAAGCCAAAAGAATCCGTGTCAAAAAGCTTTTGCCACTAAGGGTCTGGCTGCAGCATGGTGACCACACTCGCCTTTGCGGATTTCTCGCAAGATTTCCACTCCTTCTTCCAAACAAATACATCGCTGGAAAACGCCAGAAACACCCCGCTTATAGATCTTGCCATTTATTATAGTATAGGTTTTTGCTTGTCGGATGATTTGCCGGCTCAAGACTTTGTCTTCGGGTAATTTTCCGTCTACCAGGAAATCCAGATAGGGTTTTTTCCAGCTGGAAATTACATCCAGAACTGCTATTAAAGGTGATTCGGATTTCATCGGATAGTCCTCATCAACTCCGACTATGGAGGGGAACCTTAAATGCTCTAAAAAAGTGCCATCCGATACTTGTTTCCGCGCAGAGCCTATCCTTGATAGAGCATCTGCTTCCTCATTTTCTGCTCGAGGGATGTGTTGAACCTCAAAACCGTCGAACGATTTAAATAGTTCATCCACAACATCTTTGTACGCTTCCATGTGCTTGTTTGCGTTGCAGATGTCGGATACTTGCTGAGCAACTAAATCCGAGTCTCCGTAACACATGAGTCTTGTTATGCCAATGTTTTTGGCCATGCGTATTCCATGCAGCAATGCTTCATACTCGGTAATATTGTTAGTTGCCGTAAAGTGTATTTGCAACACATAGAACAACTTATCTCCTTGGGGTGATTTGAGAACCACGCCAGCCCCCGATCCTCCTCATGCTTTTGATCCGTTGAAGTGAAGGGTCCAAAATTCCGAGTCTGGAGGACTTGTGTTTTCTGTCGTCTCTGTCTAATCAACAACAAAGTCGGCAAGTATTTGGGACTTGATTGATGTATGCGGCTTGTACTCAATGTCGAAAGCTGCAAGCTCTATTCCCTACTTTGCGATACATCATCTGGCGTAGCGGTTATTGATTATATCTCACAGGGGAGCGGTGCTCACCACTGTGATCTTGTGCTCTTGAAAATAGTGGCGTAGCTTTCTGGATGCAAAGAACACTCCATAGGCTAGCTTTTAATGGTGTGGATACCATTGTTTCGACTCTGTCAGAACCTCACTCAGGTAATAAGTTGGTCGTTGCACCTTATGCTCGTGGCCTTCTTCCTCGCGCTCCACTACTGTTACCACACTTATGACCTTGTTGGTCGCTGCAATGTAGAGTAACATAGGCTCCTGAGGTTCTGGCGCTGTGAGAACTTGTGGGTTTGAAAGTAGGTCTTTCAAACTTTGTAGGGCAGTTTTGGCTTCCTAGGTCTAGACAAACTTGTCGGTTTTCTTCAAGAGTTTGTATAAAGGTGCGGCTCTTTCGCCAAGCCGGCTGACGAACCGACTCACTGCTGCAATGCAACCAGTGAGACGTTGCACGTCCTTCAGGTGAGTCGGCCTGGTGATATTAAGTATAGCCTTGATTTTGTCCCACTTCACCTCTATGCCTCGCTCTGAGACGATGAAACCTAACAATTTTTCAGCTAGAATTCCAAAGAAACACTTCTTCAGATTTAGCATCATATTAAATTTTCGTAGACTAGCAAATGTTTCCTCCAAGTCAGAAATTAAAGTTCCCTTCTTTTTGGACATAACTGCTATGTCATCTATGTATACATGGACGTTGCGTCTGATTTGATCGTTGAGACAATGTTGCATAGTATGTTGATATGTAGCTCTTGCATTCTTTAAGCCAAAAGGCATAGTTTTGTAGCAGAAGGTTTCGAAAGGAGTGACGAAAGGCATCTTAATTTGCTCCTATTCTTTCATCGGTATCCGGAATATGCATAGCGGGCATGCCTTGTTCGATTTACTTGATCGATTCTTGGCAAAAGTAACGGGTCTTTTGGGCATGCCTTGTTCAAAGCGGTATAATCAACACACATCCCGCAGTCAGGGTACACATTAAGAGAGTGCTTGGAAAGTTACCTAGGTAGTCCGGTCATGTTAGAAGGGTGCTATGCGAAGATGTCACTATTAACTTTGATGAACTCGACGAGCGTGCTTTCCTATGCGAGGTCTAAGCCTACCCCTATGTTCTTTGTCTTGGAGGGATCATCGTCCTTCAGTGACGTTTTGTTCGTCTCTTTCGACGCCTTGAACTGCAAACTTGGCTTCAGCACCTCGTTCTGCATAGCGGGCATCTCGGACGGGTTGATGGTCTTCTTGATCTCCTGGTACTCCTGGGCGTGTAGCACGACTTCGGAGAAGGCAACAGATCCTTCGTCGCACTCACGCGCTTTCCTCAGATTTCCCCGGATGGTGATTACACCTTTTGGACCTGGAAATTTGATCATATTGTAGATGTAACAGAGACATGCCATGAACGGCCAGTAAGCCAGACGTCCGAAGATGGAGTGGTAAGCACTTTTAAACAGTACCTTCTCGAAAGAGAGTGTCTCGGTCCGGTAATTGTCTCGGGTTCCGAATGTCACATCCAGAGTAATCTCACCTAGAGAATCCGCCTATCTCCCTGGTACAATGCCATGGAAAGTTACACGGCTGCAACTCAACTCGCACTCGTGTAGCTTCATGCGGGGGAGCGTCTCGATGTAGAGGATGTTAATGCTTCTCCCACTGTCCATGAGTGTTTTAGAGAACTCATAGCCATCAATAAGAAGATTGATGACCAGAGGGTACTTTCCCCGACGATGTGTTTTCCTTGGGTGATCTGAGCGATCAAAGGTGATGGTTATGTCCGACCAATACAGAAACTGTGGAACAGCCGGAACCATGGCATTGAGCTCATGGAGAACCGCCTTCTTGTCTTTAGCCGGCTGAGATCCAAGGAAGCCGACGTATGCATCTTTCTTAGTCAGAAATTCCTTTTTTCCATTCGACTTGGGCCGTGCGGCATCCACTTCTTCCATGTCGGAATCTTCCTTGGGATCCTTGCCTTTCTTGGAATTTTTATTTCCTTTTTGTCGCTTGGCTCTGTAGCCAGCGGATTCGTCTTTCTTGATGTCATCATTGAAACGACACCCGACATTTGTGTGGGTAGATCCTCCGTTACTATCCAAGCGGTGGACACATGGATTATTGGCGATGTCGTCCCAGGTATAGGTTCTTTCGGGTTTTTGGTCTCATCTGTCCTGGATTCAGGAAGTTCCACGGCCTCTACCCCGGCCGCCTCTGCGCCATCCTCGTCTTCCAGATCCGAACGTTGCGTTAACGACTGCATTATCCGGAGATGGTTTTTCGTCCGAGGTGTTCTTGCGCTTCTGAGCTTGTTGTTTTGCCTGTTTGGCCGCATTGGGATTGGCCAGAATATTTAGCATCCCTTCTAAATTGTCATCAGCATCAACATATTTGCTTGCCGTTTCTATCATTTCTCCCAAATCTGTGATGTGGTCACGCTTCAGTCTGTGACGCAAAAGACCAACTGGGAGTCCTACGATGAAAGCTTGTATCGCGGTTTGCTCGTTTACTCCTTCGCAGGAGTTCTTCATGTCAATCCAGCGTCCGAGGTAATCCCAGCAGGTTTCTCTGGGTCTTTGTGTGCAACGCTGCAAGTCTCCTACTGTGCAAGGCCTCATGTATGTTCCCTCTAAGTTTGAAAAGAACGCACTTTGCATATCATACCAGTTATGAATTGAATTTTCTGGCAGTTCATTGAGCCATGATCGAGCCGTCTTTCTAAGCACAAGCGGGAGATATCGGACTGCAACCAGGCTGTTCCCTCCTTTGGCGATGCAGCAGGCCTAGAAAAAATCCTGGAGCCAGGTATCTAGCTGAGCCGCGCTGTCGTAGGGCTGAATGTGTTTGGCAATACCAAAGTCAACCGGAAATTTGGTCTGACGTATGCGTGGGCCAAAGCACTTAGGTCCCACGTACATATCTTCTTCCTCGTAGCATCGCGCCTCTATGTTTGATTCTATGCGATGGCGAGCGTCTTTTGGCGAGAGAGATCTATGCCTTGGAGGTTCACGGCTTCTGCGTGGCTAGGATTTCTGCTTCTCCTCTCACCATTGCCATCTCCACCCCTGCATCTTCCATGGCTACATCGAGATCCCGCATGGTCGCTGCCAGGAGGCGATGGTGGCCCTGGTGGATTATTTCCGGCTAGGTTACGTGGTGGTGGCGGTGGAGCCTCATTATGATGAATCCGATGCCAGTTTCTTTGGGCTCCGTCCCTAATTGATTCAGGATGATCTGGATCATCTCTTCGTCCAGCGCTACCTGCCGGACGGATCGGTGGTGGCATCCTTAGCCGATCTTGCTCTTCTTGCTAGCGGCGTGCTTCCGGGTCTTCTCTATAGCGGTTGTTTTGCCGACGATGGTCCTGATGAGGAACCATTGTCCCGATGGCGTCTTTGGACGCAACCGGAATAGCTCTTGCCCAGTCACGCGCCGGCCGGCGAGAGTGGCCGTTTGAGCCGGTTCTTGTTCTTCTCCACGGGGACGATAGCGCTGATCCGTATCCTCGCGGAGCCTTCCGTCAGCGCTTTCGTAAGCGCCAGTGTGGCAAAATTCCGACTTTGAGGCCAGCTTGCCACTGAATGACGCGACCGTTTTCTGCTGCTTTAATCCTTTGTCCAGCAACACGCCGCACTGCTGGACCTGCTGTGGAGACGGATTATTGGAGAGGATGGCTCGAGCTGCAGCAGCGTTTTCCAACGGCGTGCTGTAGACTCAGATCTTCTCTCCTGTTTTTCTGTCGAATAGATCGTTGTGTATATCCGGGTTCTTGTTGGCAAGAAACGGACCTCCCCTTGTTTTGTTTGGATGTCGCTTGAAATCTGATTGATATTTGGCAGGATCACTATCTAACTGCTGCCTAGTCTTGACGATGCGTGCGACCTCTTCGAGCAGAAACAGACGATGCTTTTCCAGGTCCTCAGCTCTTTTCTCCAGCGCCTCCGGTGTAAGATCCGAAGCCGTTGGGATTGGAATCGTGAGAGCATCTCCATAAATTTCATGTGCACCCTTGGTGACGACGTGTCCATCCACATGAGGGTCGATCGGCGTGGTATTAATCGGATCTCCATCCTGATTCTCCATCTCAATCTCTTCATCAACTTTTTCTTTGTTGGTTTCCTTGACGTCCTGCTCTGCCGGTGTCGGATTTTTGTTCTTCTTCGTCTTCTTCTTATTTGACAGCCTAGTAGCCTTAACGTGCGTACAAGTGGCAAAGACGGCTTTTGGTCCGGTACCAGGGGATAAACTTCCGTTGGTACTTTCCGTAGTGGTTGGCTTGTGGACCTCGGAGGAATCTCCAGTATCCATATCATCCTGCGAGGTTTAGCTTTCATCCATGCTATCATATGGACCAGGAGAATTTTCCGGATCACCTTGCGTTGGCTTGGAGGCGTGTTCTTGTTCGTACTCCTCCATCTCCTTGTCAAAGTCTCGAAGTTCCTGCAATGTTATTGACTCGTGAGGGGAGCCAGGTAAGTCAGAGTTTTCTTCGATTGCGTCTAGGACTGAATTTCTTCCGGCTCCAACATCGACAAAGTCAGATGTAGAGCTTATGTTGTACATGAAACAGTGCTTCTTCTTGTTTATGTTCTTGAGGTAGTGGTACAACTTGGTTTCCGCCTCTTCCAGCTAGAAGTTCTCCTTGATGTCGGCGATTGTTTCATAATCGATGTAGGGGCGTCTCGTCATCTCTGTTATCTTGCTCCTCAAGAGTTCCTTTTCTTCTATGACATCGGCAGGGCCGGATCCGTAGCGGATATAGTCTTCGTCCGTGTATCCGATCTCGTCAGGGAGATCATATCCGGATTTTTATTCCACCTCTTCTTCCACTATGGGAGTGGGCTGGGTGGGTTTGATTTTCTTCGGGATCTTGAAATCTTCTGCTTCTACGGATAAAGTATATTCAGATTTTTCTTTCGCCATGGTCATCACCTCAAGGGTGGGTTGGGCGGCTTCAGTGAAACCAAAATAAATATCGATCTTGCTGATAGACATGATCGTGTAGGTCGTCACGGGTTTTGAAGCCGAAATCTAGGTCTCGTCTAGAAGGACGAGAGGGACCTTACTGGCGTAGACCACGCGACCCATGGCGATTGTTTTGCTGATCCCTGCACACGCAGATTCCGTCTGGAATGAAGCTCCAAAGGTCACCTTCCCCATGGTGGGTGCCAACTGTCGTCGGATTATCGACAAGTACGCCATAGGGGGTCCTAATGGCGTTGGAAAGATGGGGTGTGAGACATCGGATGTTCCAGGAGCGGTGAGCACAAGTTTACCCAGGTTAAGATCCGACTATGGTGATCGGATCCTACTCCTGCTAACAACCTAGTAATATGTCGGCGTAAGCCGGATGTTATAGCGGATTACAAGAGAGGTTCGCCTGTGTGAGTTGTGATTATGGTAGTAAGATTGGTTGTTCCCTAAAGGCTCCCATAGCGTCGGTTTATATAGTCACCGGGACCTAGGGTTACAGGAGAGACCTATCCGGCTACGTTATAGTGTCGGTAACTAGATACAGCTTGGACTACAAGTAACACTACAGGCCTAAGTCGGTAACTCTTCTAGGCCTTGTCATAGCCGGAACTGGGTCCTCCTCTTTCTCTGACTGGGCCGCCCGTGAAGCAAAGCTCTAACCCGTTGGTGGGCCACCCTGGTCAGCGAGTCCTATGGGTATACCCAGAAAGTATATCCCCAACAACGATGAAGAAGCATACATCACAAGAATAAAAAGGATAACCCTACCCAAAAAAGGTAGCCCGTTCGAGAGAAGAACCATTAAAGTTTCGGGGCTAAATTATTCAACCACAACAACAAACAGAAAAAATATTATAAAACGCTAGCTCTAAATCACGACGCGTCGTGTGTGTGGGAATGCATATTATTAATGTACACCTTTGTATATGTACCACTTTTATGATATATATGTACCAATTTTGACATTTAGAACATATAATAGATATTTTATAGTTCATATAATGTTTGTGCATTTTTTAACGTTTAAAAGTACTTTTAAAATAAAAATAAAAAAGGGAGCACCAGGATGGAACCAGGGTGCTAAGATTTAGAATAGGGCAAGCCTCTTGACCAGTGGGATAAGGTAGTAGTAGTGTTAACTTATGTTCTATGGACTTTTAGTAGATATGGCCAGTTAGCCGTAGCACACTAGCACTAGTGCGCTATGGGTAGACACTTGGGGGATATGGGAGAGATACATGCGCGTGCATACGCTGTTAAGTGACATGCCACTTAGCCGTAGTGCACCTGGCACTAGTGCGTTATGGGTAAGTGTCTACCTGTAGCGCACTAGTGCCAGGTGCGCTACGGCTAAGTGGACTGTCACTTAACAATGTGTGCATGCGCATGTATCTCTCCCATATTCCCCCATTTCCCATTCCCCACCCCGCGTGCTGCCCCTCGCCAGAGATCTATCCCGTGCGCTGTCCTCCAGCCCAGAGCACCCTATCTTGCGAGCCACCCCAGAGCACCCATCCCGCGCCACTGGAGGAGGACCGCGACGGAGGAGCACCGTGCTGTCGTCGTCGTCCCCATGCCACCTCTCATCATATTCAACCACACACACCATTGCTGTCTTCCCCCATCTGGTAAGCCTCCTCCTACCGATATTTTCATCTTCCGCTTCACAGGCGGCATCACCGGCTTCATGTTTAGTAGTCATCTTGCTTGCCTGCTAAATGCTTCAAAGCTAACTACTGCTTGCTTACTGCCTGTACAAAATGTTCCTGCAAAGATGCTTGCTAACTGCTAGCTACTGCATGCTAACTGCACTGCTAAGTACTGCTTGCTAACTGCTGCTTGCTACTGGCCTACTGCTGCTTGCTACTACTTCTAATCAGGTTTTCTTCTACGAGTTCCCTTTTAGCTAGGGACTCGACCAGGTAGAACCAGGTTAGGAGTCGGTGACGTTTAACCCTTTTTAAGCAAAAGAGACTTGACTTGATTGAGTAACTGCGTATAAACAGAAATGCAAATGGATAACAAAGATTCTTAATAAATTGTTGATGTGAGTCATGCTTTTGAATTGTTGCTTAAGAAACAAGAATTTCACAATAATATGTTTTGTGTTTTGACTTAGACTACTCACTGGATTTTTTGGGGGTGGAGGGGGGTGATACGTCCAAAACGTATCTACTTTCCCAAACACTTTTGATATTGTTTCTCCTCTAAACTTGTGTGATTTGGATACAACTAACATGGACTGACGCTGTTTTCAGCAGAATTACCTTGGTGTCTAGTTTTTGTGCAGAAAATCAACTACCAGGAAAAATCTCGGAAAATATGCCAAAAATCCTATTTCACCAGAAGATCCACGGAGCCAGAATACGAGGGGGAGGGGAGCCCTGGGTGGCCCATACCCCCTGCCATGCGGGTGGGACCACCCCACGCCTGGGAGGGTTGTGGCTAGCCCAGGCACCCCCTCAGCCTCTCTCTTCTCCTATAAGTTGCCTTCTAACCTAAAAACTCGTGGGGTTCGACATTTTTCTAGAAAGAGTTCTGCTGCACCGCCACCACCAGAAGCTGTGATTCGGAACCGGAAACTCCGTTCTGGCACCCTGCCGGGACGGGGAATTTGGGGAGGATCATCGCCATCTTCATCACCAACGCCTCTCCATCAACCATCAATGTTTCCCTCATCCATGAGTGAGTGATCCCCCGCTGTAGGCTATGGGGATGGTAGGGATTGGATGAGTTCTATCATGTAATCAAATAAGATTGTTAGGGCATGGTGCCTAGTATCTCTATTAGTGCTATTTGACTTTGTTGCAACTTGTTGTGCTTAATGCTTATCACTAGGGCCCGAGTGCCATGATCTCAGATCTGAACTTATTATTGAATCATTATGATATTATTGTTTGTGATCTTATCTGCAAGTTGTGTACACATATCATTGTCCAGATCCAAAGGCCCCGAAGTGACAGAAATTGGGACAATCGGAGGGGATGGCTGTGATGTGAGGATCACATGTGTTTATGGAGTGTTAATGCTTTGCTCCGGTGCTCTATTAAAAGGAGCACCTTAATTGCCAGTAGTTCCCTTGAGGCCCCGCTACCACGGGCTGGCAGGACAAAAGATGTTGTGCAAGTTCTCGTTGCGAGAACGCATGACTTATATGGAGCACATGCCTATGATTGTTTAGTACTTGGATGCTTATTCTTATTTATCTGCAATTGCCCTAGGTCTTGAAGTTACATGTTTAGACTCGTCCATGCAACGCCCGTACATCCAACCCTATGCCTACCGCACTCATATCCTACTGTTTGCTACTACTGTTACTATTGCTCCTGATTTACTGCTGCTGTTGCTTTTCTGTTGCTACTACCAAACTGTTGCTACTGATAAACTTCTGTGAGCAAGAACTATTTCCAGGTGCAGCTGAATTGACAACTCAGTTGTTAAGGCTTGCAAGTATTCTTTGGCTCAATTGGGTCGAATCAATAAATTGGGTAATACTACCCTCGAAGACTATTGTGATCTCGTATACTTGTGGGTCATCAAGACTATTTTCTGGCGCCGTTACCGAGGAGCATAACTTTATTTGTAAGTTCACTTGGATCTATTATTGTTCACTGATACTCCGTTCATCATGGGGAATTCTCGTGATGGAAAGTTTCCTATTTTACCATCCACTACAAGAAGAGGTACAGTCCTAAACACCTCTGCTGTTCTTGATTCACCGTCTGTTATAATTAAGCTTGTTACACCACCACCACAAACACATGCTATACACACTGCTACTACAGCTGAGTCTGAAACTGCTTTTGATACTCATGATGTTACTTCTACTATGCTTGATGCGAGTGGTTCATTAGGTCCTTTCCTATATGCTACTATGGCTAGTCTAGGAAATACTGAAACTCCTAGTGAAGACACTGTTACACCTGTTAGCTCACCTGAGTCTAGAGAGAGTTATGATATTAATGATGGCTACATTGAGTTTACTGATGAATTTGTTGAAGAGTGCCGAAACACACATGGTGCTAGTGCTATTAAGAGTCTCCTTGCTAGACGTACCATTATGCCTAAACTGTCTTCTGAACCTAAGTTTGCCACCTCTCCCATAGATATCAAAGATAAAGATTATGATTTCTCTCTTGATTTATCCTATTTAGACATTGTTGAGAAAGAACCTTTTTGTGGGACTGAAAATGAGAGTGCAGTAGCTCATATGAATGAGCTTTCCACTATGAGTGCTTTATTCTCTGATGATTTTAAGATGCGCAAGTACTTTGTTACTAAGATCTTCCCTTTTCACTAAAAGGAGAAGCTAAGGCTTGGTTTAATAGATTACCTCTTGGTTCCATTGATAGCCCTGATTGTTTGATTGCTTCTTTCTTCTAGAAATATTTTCCTCCTAGTGCTAGACATGCTGCTTTGCAGAGACTTTTTGATTTTAAACAGGGAGAAGAAGAGAAATTGCCTGAGTCATGGACAAGGTTCTGTGCCTTGATTCATGCACACCCTGGATGTCCATTATCCAAAAATGAGCTTCTTGATATTTATTATAATGGACTAACTGATGATTCTAGGACATACCTAGATAGCTTTGCTGGTTGTGTTTTCAGGAAAAGAACTCCTACAGATGCCGAAGAACTAAAATAAGCAAAAATTATGATGATTGGACTTCAACTAAGCTAAATACACCTGAGCCTATTACTCCTGATTCGGTTGTGCCTGAACCAGTTCCAACACCAACACCAAAGAAGAGGGGTGTTATTGCATTAAATGATGAAGTGATGAAAGAAGCTAAGAAATGTCTTAAGGAGAAAGGTATTAGAGCTGAAGATGTGAAGAATCTACCTCCTATAGAAGAATTATGTAAGCCAATTCCCCACTCATCTACTATTGAGGTACACTCTCTCCACTTTGATGAAGGTGATATTCCCTATGGTAAGCCTCCTGATCAATGCTTAGAGGAACTTGACATTTTTATTGTTAAACAAGGAAATTTTAATAAACAAGTTAAGAATCATTTATTGGAAAACTCTAGAGCTATTAAAGAGTTGAAAGATATTGTGGAAAGAACTTCCAATGATATTAAAATTCTTTGTAAACACTTTCAAATGGTTCAAACTCAAATTGATCAACTTGCTAAGGTACAAAAGGATATGCTAGTTAATGCCTCAGGAGATAAACATGTTTATGGAATTAGAACTAGGAGTGGTATAGCTACTCAAGATCCTTTATATCCTAAAGGACACCCTAAAAGAATTGAGCAGGATTCCCAACAAGGTGAAAGTAGTGGTAGTCCTCATAAGAGAAAGAAAAAGAAACACAAAATAGTTGAGGAACCACTTGAACCTGCTGTAGATCCTAATAGTATATCTGTCTCTGATGCTGCAACTGAGAGTGGTAATGATAAAAATGATGCTCCTCATAAGGAGGAAGTTGAGGAAGAACCTGAGAAGCACACTAAAAATACTAGGTACACTAAGGAAGATTTTATTGCTAAGAAACATGGTAGTGAGAGAGAACCTTGGGTGCATAAACCTATGCTTTTTCCAGGAAAGAAACACAAGTCAAAGGAGAAAGAACACTACAACAAGTTTTGTGAGTGGATGAAACCTTTATTTTTACAAATTCCGTTGACTGATGCTATTAAGTTGCCTCCTTATTCAAAGTATATGAAGGATATTGTCTCTAATAAAAGGAAGATTACTAATGAGGAGATTTCTACTTTGCTTGCTAATTATTCCTTCAATGGTAAGGTTCCAAAGAAACTTGGTGATCCAGGTATACCAACTATTCCTTGCTCTATTGAGAACAATTATGTTAGAACTGCTTTATGTGATTTGGGAGCTGGAGTTAGTGTTATGCCTTTTTCTCTCTACAAGAGACTCCAGCTAGAAAAGTTGATACCAAGTGATATATCTTTGCAAATGGATGATAAGTCAACTACTATTCCCGTTGGTATATGTGAGGATGTTCCTGTTCAAGTGGCTCATAATTGCTTGGTTTTAACTGATTTTGTTGTGCTTGAAATGTCTGAAGATGATAATATGTCTATTATTCTTGGGAGACATTTTATTAATACTACATGTGCTGTCATCAATTGTAATCAAGGAAATGTAACATTTAATATTAATGACAAAGAGCATACTGTCTATTTCCCCAAGAAGGTTGCTAAGAGATATTGCCTGAATTCCATTGAAAATATTGAGAGCATCAAGGTTGGAGAAATATATTGTCCCATTCCACAAGAAAGTTTTGAAACTATTATGATTGGGACCATTGCTATCAAGTTTGAGGTAACATAATTGAAGGAAATATGCCCTAGAGGCAATCATAGAGATGATTATATTTCATACGTATCCATGAGTTATTGTAATGTTCCTTGAATATCCATATCAGGCAACTTGTATTGATTGGAAATTATGTGAATTGTTTGTGAAACTCTTTACTTGTATGGTTATTTAAGAGTTGTCCCTAGTCGGAGTTCATGTGAGGACACACGTGAATATTAGACTAGCACATCGATTGGTTGATGACTATGTTTTGCAAGTCATAGACATGGACATGTCAAACCAATGATGTGGACACATGTTATGAACATGGGGTTGGACTGACCCAACCTGAGACTGGCAATTAGTTTCAGCTCTCTCTCTACACATCGTGTACGTTTTGTCCTTAGACCTGAGATTGTCGCATGTACTTGAGATGTGAATCGACCTACTTTAGGGCTATCAAACGTTGCATCGTAATAGGGTAGTTATAATGGTAGCTTTCGGGTTTCTCCTGAAGCATGCGGCAAGGCATGGTCAATCAATGTCAACACCCGGATTTTTAATCCCAGATGCCTGTTATGCCATACATCGCAATTCCAGGATTACCATTTTTGCGAGACATAACAGAATTGGATACCATAGTACATCATCCATTACAACGGTACATAAGTTCTTACACAAATAGGGATCTCATGATCCAGTTCTTAATACAACTTCAACCAGCGGAATACGTAATAATAACGGTAGCGTAGGCGAAGCTCCATCTTCGGGGTCACAGGCAATGCTGACGATGGGAGATGATCCTAGTTGTCGTAACCTCCCTGGGGTCCATCCTCCAGGTACTCCTCTTCATAGTCTGGCCATGGGAATAGCCAGGGACAAAGCCATGAGTACTCTTTAAGTACTCGCAAACTAATACTAACAGGTAAAGGTTTTTTTTTGGATAATAGGACACTAGGCTCTAGGGTTGTTTTGCAAAAGCCAGATTTATATCTACTAAGTTCCAAATCTAGTCACAATTTTATAACTCTTAAGTGGGATGTTGTAACTCATGTCACAACTCTGTTGTGGTCAAGTCAAAGTCTCAATTCATTTCACAAGTCATTTTGAAAAGTCTGACGGGGGAACAGTATGGCCACTCCAACTGTCCATAACCGCGGACGCGGCTATTCGAATAGTTTGACACTCTGCAGAGATTGTACACTTTCACCACAACATTCGATACATCCGTCAGGAACAAATCCTGAATTCACCATACTTAGTATGCGGATAATCAATCCTAACCTTTCAATTACACACCCTAGTATAAGCACCTCTCCTGTGAGTTTGGCCTCCCAACCATGACCAACTGTCATCTTGGGTACTGCATAGGTGGACAATCTTCACAAGGTAGCCTCAGCTCAGACCTTGGCCGTGAGGGAACTAATACTAAGGTATATAAATTTCCAGTCAATCCCTACCCAATCTTCGGGTATTGTGGTTGTACGATAAAATTGGAATGGTATCGCATCCAGACAACCATCAGTTTTATAGAAGGCTAAGGCTCATGCCTCAACATTTTCATCACCCAAAATCATCAAGTGTTCGGAAACACATGTCCAAAACATTTCAATAGAATGATCCATCATTCCAAGGTTTTCATAACCATTTTCACCAAGTATTCCCATCTAAAGTTGATCAAGTTTTATGCTTAGCACTAGCATCTACAAGTGGGGGTAGTACTAATGAGGGGTGGTAAACTAGTGGAGTTTCAACTAAGTACAACCTTATATCTTAGGATGATATCAAGGTTTCTAACTTAGGCCAAATTTTATGCTCTTTATGCAACCTTCAGATAACTTTCTAGTATCTAACAAACTCTTAAGCAAACTCTAAGTAAGAGCTTTTATAAAGAAATAAAGTAAGAAGCTTGCAAGTAAAACTAGGATTGGTTTATCAAGTGGATATGATCACATATGCTTAAGGCATATAGTGGGCATAGTAACAAGTAGTGGTTTGCATAGGTATAGTCTCAGCTTGCACATTCAACTAGTAGTATTAGGCTTGCATCAGTGTCAATATAAGCTTGCTAAATTGCAAGTGTTAGCTTGCAAGGTTACTAGCTTGCCTTGTGCAGAGCAGTGGTTGAAGTCCTCCTCGGCTTCTTCTTCGTAGTATCTTCCTTCCTCCTCGTATCCTTGGTCGGTACTAGCGTCTATGAATAAATACGAGGTACACAATCACCACACAATACTTAACTACTTGCAATCATCACACACAAGGGTCCTATAGATGATCTAGCATCATCTCTAACATTACAAGGTTAAGGCTTGGTTTAATTCCTTTTATTTTTAGAAAAGTAATTTCTACTCATTGAAAAACTACTTAAGATTTAATATTCTCCAAACCAAACATGGGATCATGTTGACACATGTCATCAACACATATTGTAGTCCATGGGAATGTGATTTAAAGTGGTGTCACAATTTAATAAGGTTTTACCCTTTTATTTTAATTAAATAAAGTGACTAGAAATGCCTATGTAGCATTCTTTTATTACTTGAACATTATTTCTGTAAGTAAACCTATATATTTTTATATATTCTGAAAGGTATGGTTCAATGTGATTTTTGAGAGTTGGAATGAACTCAAAAGCTATTATGGTTTAAATTTGAAAAATGTTTGAATGCAGAAAAGCTTCTGCCTTGTTATTTTTACTAAGGATGATCTACAGATCCAAATGACTTGAATCCAGTGGTCTTGGATTCAGCATTCACAGGCCTTTCCAACAAAATTGGTTTCATTCAAAATGGTGCACTGAATAGATCTGGATTGATTTTTGAAAATGGGTACAGAAGTGTGTTTGAATTAAAAAGAAAAAGATCTAATTCAAATCACTGGCTGCAAGGAAAAGATAATGGGCCGCCTGTTAGCGCGGTGCTCCTTGGCTGCTTAAGTGGGTGTCCCCACTTGTCAGTGACACGGGGCTGGGCGAAGCGGTATGGGGCAACGTGGGTCGTTTGATCTGATTCTAACCCAACGGCTGGGAGTCATCGTCGACGCGAGACAACACCGGCGAGAACGAAACCTAGCGCGGCAAGTGAGGGGTGCTGGGGGCTCTCGGGGTGCTGGCGAGGGTCGGCGAGGCGGGCGAACGACGAAGTCGACGACGGCGAGTCTCCTGGTACCGATGGCTTCTCCTGGGGTGGCTCCAATCGCTGGCTCCCTTCTTCTCCAGAGGCGGCGGGCTCCGGTGAAATTCCGGCGAGGTGGTGCTCGCCTTGCTCTGAGAACGGTGTGGCACGATCAGTGAGGAGAGGGGAGTGAGATGGTGTGAAGAAATCGAGCGGGGGTGGCCTCTATTTATAGTCGAGCAAGGGGACCGAAGGGGCGCACGGTGAGCTCGTCGGGGGCGATGGTACAGGCGGCTATCGGCATGGGCGAAGGTAGGGGACGGTGCGGTGTCTCCTGGCGATGCTCAACGACATGGTTTTGAGGCGTGGGGCGGTACGGTTTGGTCTGGAACATGCAAAGACGCTCTGCGCGGCATAGGCGGCGTCTTCGACGGCGAGCGGTGGCTGTGCATCATGGGGCGGTGAACGGGGATGTCTGGCGGTCTCCTGGGTCGATGGGGATTGTGTATGCACGCAGCGAGGGCGACGCGCGGTCTGTGGGCTTCGATCGAGGGTGGTGCTCTGGCGCACGCTCGGCATGGTCTCTGGCAGTCTGGGCGCGGTCTGTGCGTGTGGTCCAGGGCTTGACGATGCTCGTGGCTGGGACAGTGAGTGGCGGTGGACGGTGGGATGCCTCCTAGACATGATGGCTAGGCTTGCTGCTGCTCCTAGCTTGCTGTCGACTATGGGGTGGCAAGGGTGTGCTCGGCTGTTCACCATTGATGGCAATGGCAAGCTCACAGTGGTGCTAGTGCTTGGTTAATCTTGCTAGATGATCTACTGAGCTGGTTGTGAGCTAAATGGGGAACCAGTTAGGCAAGAATCACTGCTCATAATAGTGTTTGATTTGTTTGATTTGTGTCTGCAACCTGTTTGATGAAATGGCCGCATGAAATTAAGTTTTGAATTTTGAAATGATTTTTGGTGGGTTTGCTAGAGTGGTGCTGGTGAGTCTGCAGATGCTTGGGTTTTGAAAGTTGAGCTTGTTTGAGTGGTTTTTGAAAAAGTGGGATCTTCCCATATGATAAAGATTCAATTTTGAATTGTCATTTAAACTATGTATTTGAAAGTTTCTGGATGATCACAAAGTGGGCCTTGATATTTTTTATGAGTACATTCAAGGGGTGCAAAGATCCAGAAAAGTTTCTGTTAGGTTTTGAAAGTTTGAGACAGCCAAAGTAGGCATGAGAGTTAAATTGGTCAAAATGACCATTCCTTTTATATATTTGTTTTGATTTACTTGTCTTTAGGAAAAGGGTGGGAAATGTTTTAGATGATGTTTATTTCACCTAAGAAACATTTTACAAGCAATGAAACAATCAAACAGGGTGGTTTAAAAGAATTTCAAAATCAATGCATACACATATGCATGCATTCATAATTTTAATTAGAAAAGTTTTTGTTAACCCTAATTTTGAGGATTAGAGTTTGATGATCCAAGTTTAGTATTTTTGGGATGTTACAAACCTTCCCCCCTTAAAAAAAATCTCGTCCCGAGATTTTAAAAAGGACGAAAAGATTACCTAGGATTTGAAGAGATCGGGAAACTCCGTCCTGATGTGATCTTCGCGCTCCCAGGTAGCTTCCTCTTCTGTGTGATTGCTCCACTGAATCTTGAGAAACTTGATGCTTCGGGTTCGGGTAGTTTGAAAAGCTTCTTCCAAAATGTGGATGGGTAGTTCGGGATAGGTCAGGTCATCGTTGATATCTATGGTCTGGTGATCGATATTTTTGAACACTTCGGTCTTCTCGGGGACTTCGAGACACTTGCGAAGTAATGAGATATGGAACACATTGTGCACGGCTGACATCTCTTCGGGTAGCTACAATTGATACGACTCTTCTCCTCGACTGTTCAGAATTTTGAAAGGTCCGATATATCTAGGGGCTAACTTTCCTTTGAGTTGGAAACGCTACATTCCCTTCAATGGCGATACTTTCAGATAAACAAAATCTCCTATGTTGAAGGCAAGGTCTCGACGTCTCTTGTCGGCGTAACTCTTCTGTCTAGACTGGGCGGTCTTGAGGTGCTCACGAATCTTGTGAACCTTCTCTTCTGCTTCTCGTAGGATGTCGGGTCCAAAAATCTGACTCTCTCCTACTTCCGACCAGTTCAAAGGGGTGCGACACTTTCTTCCGTACATGAATTCAAATGGGGACATTTGCAAACTGGCTTGGTAACTGTTGTTGTAGGAAAATTCTGCAAACGGCAGACAGTCTTCCCACTTGGATCCATATTCTAGCATATCTTCGAGTATTTGATTTACTCGCTCCGTTTGTCCATCGGTCTGAGGGTGATACGCGGTACTGAAATCTAGGCGGGTTCCTAAACCTTCTTGAACTTTCTTCCAGAATCTCGAGGTAAACTGAGTTCCTCGATCCGATACTATGTTCTTAGGGACTCAGGCAACCGACGATTCTAGCGATGTACAACTACTCTAGTTTCGAACTCGGATAGGTGGTTTTGACGGCAAGAAATGGGCGACATTGTACAATCTGTACACTATGAACCAGATAGAGTCATTTCCCCTACAAGAAGTAGGCGCCCAGTTGAAAAGTCCATTCCAACAGAATCCCATTTCCATTCCGAATCTGCAATGGTTGCAACAATCCAATGGTCTTTGATGTCCTGCCTTGACTCGCTGACATATATCACACTTGGCGATATAGCTTCCGATTTCTCTCTTCATCTTATGCCACCAAAATTGCTCTTTTAAATCTTGATACATCTTAGTTCCTCCGGGATGGATAGAATAAAGAGTATCATGAGCCTCCTTCAAGATAACTTCTTTCAACTCAGAATCTGATGGTACACAAAGGCGTCCTTTGTACCACAAAACTCCTTCGTCTTCGGTGAATCCGGGTACTTTGCCTGTACCGATACGACGCTTGATTCCGTCTATACTAGCATTTTCCTTCTGCGCCTCTTTAATCTGACTGATCAAAGTGGGCTGGAGTTCTATGCTAGCCAGAAATCCTTCACTTACTAATTCCATCCGAAAATCTTCCATCTCTTTGTGAAGACTTGGTTGCTCCTTCAAAATCATGGAGTTCAAGCGGCATGGCAATCTGCTAAGGGCATCGGCTACCACATTGGCTTCACCAGGGTGATAGTGAATGTCCAGATCGTAATCCTTGATTAGCTCAATCCATCTTCTCTGCCTCATATTCAGCTCCTTCTGAGTGATTATATACTTTAGGCTCTTGTGATCCGAATAAATCTCACAACGGTTTCCCATCAGGTAATGTCTCCATGTCTTCAGGGCTAGAACTACGCCGAAGTTCGAGGTCATGGGTTGGGTAATTTTGCTCATGTTGCTTCAATTGTCGGGATAGATAAGATATAACTTTGCCTTCTTGCATTAGCACACATCCGAGACCAATCTTGGATGCATCACAATACACATCGAAGGGCTTCGTGATATCCGGCATGATCAAGATTGGGGCTGAAATCAATCTCCTTTTGAGTTCTTGAAAACTCGCTTCACATTTGTCGGTCCAGTCAAACTTCTTGTCCTTCTTCAGCAATTGGGTCATGTGTCTGGCGATACTCGAGAATCCTTCTACGAATTTGCGGTAATATCCCGCCAATCCGAGAAAAGCACGAACTTGGGTTTGAGTGGTTGGGGCTTGCCAATCTTCTACATCTTTTACTTTGGCAGGGTCAACGGCAATTCCTCCGGCTGATACAATGTGACCGAGGAATCCTACCTCCTGTAACCAGAATTCACATTTGCTAAACTTTGCATACAACTGATGCTCTCTAAGGGTTCCAAGAATGGTCCTTAGGTGTAGCTCATGTTCTTCTTCTGATTTGGAATAAATCAAAATGTCATCAATGAAAACAACGACAAACTTATCCAAGAAGTCCATAAAAATCTTATTCATGAGGTTCATGAAATAAGCGGGGGCATTGGTTAATCCAAAAGACATGACTGTATACTCATACAATCCATATCTGGTGGTAAAGGCAGTCTTTGGAATGTCCTCCGCACGAATCTTGAGTTGATGATAGCCAGTTCTAAGATCAATCTTAGAAAACACTTTGGCACCGGTCAACTGATCAAACAAATCTTCTATCTTGGGCAAGGGGTACTTGTTCTTGATGGTGACATCATTCAACTTCCGATAATCCGTACACAAACGGTTACCTCCATCCTTCTTGTCCACAAACAAGACAGGTGATCTCCAAGGTGACGCACTTGGTTGAATCAATCCAATTTCCAACATGGAATCCAGTTTCTTCTTCAGTTCTGCTAGTTCCGACGGGTTCATACTATAGGGTCTCTAGGCTATGGGTCCAGTTCCGAGGATTAGTTCAATGATAAACTCGATATCCTGATCTGGGGGCATACCGGGCAAAACATCTGGAAATACATCGGGGTATTCACAGACTATCCGGACTTGGTCAATGGTAGGTTGGGCTATACTCTTGTTGCACTTGAATTGGCGAGGTAAGGTTTCAGATATATGCTCGACTGATATTCCGGCTGTACTGGTCATGGTTATGGCTTTCTTGGCACAGTCAATCAATCCTTTATGTTTGGACATCCAATCCATTCCTAGTACTACTTCCAAACCTTTAGTTCCGAGTACTATCAGATTAGCATAAAAATCTATGCCATGGATTCGGATAGGGACGGCTTTGCAAATTTGCCTAGCCTTGGTGGTTGATCCGGGAATTTGAACAATCATAACATGCTTCAGTTTGGTTGGTTGAATTTTACTAGTGCATGCAAATTCTTCGGTGACAAATGAATGCGATGCACCAGAATCAAACAACACTCTTGCAAGTACTGAATTAACAGAAAACATACCCAGCACGACGTCTGGCGCTTCCTGAGTTTCTTCAGCATGCATGAGAAAAAGACGGCCATTGTGGTTGAGTGAATTCCCTGGGGCAAATCTTCTCTCTGGCTGAACACGACGCTGTTGAGCTGGGGCATTGGCATTGGGGCTGTAGCATTCTTCTTGTTGGGACACCGTTGGAATAGTGGCCTTTATTTCCACAATCATAACAAGTCACTTGCGACTTGTCCTTGGTGTGACAGCACAACATTGCTTCCAGTCCGGGGCTGTTGGTGTTGGCGGTAGCATTGTTGGTGTTGAACTTGGGTGGGGCACGGGTGAAATTGCTAGAGTTGCCTGGGTTGTTGTGATTTCCTCCGGGTCTAGGGTTTCCACGATTGGGATAGGTCGGACGGTTCATCGGGGGTCTGTTGGTTCTTGGGGCAAATACTGGAGATGGGTTGGCGCGATACTTTGGGGTCTGATGGGGTCCTGGCTGATACATCATGCGACGCTTGCGGTTCTCATTGGCTTGGTTGATCTTTCCTTCCATCTGGATGGCAGAGTCGACAAGGGCTTCAATATCCACAAAGGGGATATTGACTAACACTGTCTACATCTCATCATGCAGACCATTCAGGAACCTCTCTTTCTTCTTGGCTTTCGTGTCTATCTCGTCTGGGGCATACCTAGCTAATGACAAAAATTTGTCACGGTATTCCACTACAGTCATCCTTCCTTGCTTCAGCTCTCTGAACTCGTCTCTCATTCTCTTGATCAAACCAGGTGGCACATGGGTTCTGCTAAACTTGACCTTGAATTCCTCCCAGGTCATCATCTGGCCTCCGGTCATTGCCCGAACACTGTTCCACCATGCCCTGGCATCTCCGGCTAGATAATGGGTGGCAAACAGAACTTTCTCGTTGGCTTCCACTCCGGCTACTTCTAAGTTATTTTCCATGGTTTGCAGCCAATCATCGCCTAGGGTTCTTCGGACTTAGTGAAAATAGGTGGGTTGGTATTCTGGAAATTCTTGAGCTTAGATCCATGGTTGTCCTGATTTCCGTGGCCTTGGTTGTTGTGGGCTAGCTGGGCTATCTGCTGTAGAGTGGCTAGGTTGGCTTGATGTTCCGCTCTTTCAGCTTCGCGGTCAGAAGTCAACATTTGCAGTATCTGCAACATCGGGTCCGGGGCTGAACCACTTCCTCCACATGGCATCTGAAGATTTAGATAGATCATGAGAAAAGAGGGAAATTTCTAAGGTTTTGGGGACTTTGAAAAGTTTTAAAGGTTTGACTCAGATTTCCTAGCAACTTGATTTTTCATTCATTCATTCATAGCACACAGTACAACACACACCACAACAAAGAAAAACAGATGGTTTTAAGAACCATTCTGGAAACTACGATACAGTGGGACCAAATACTACTCACTACGCTAGTGCTCAAGTGCTACTACTCCTCGGAGTCTGTGGCTTCATCATCTTCATTATCATCGATGAAGGCGAAATCATCCTCATCGGTGAAGAAGTCCATGGCCTGATCCTCCAGAAAATCATCGTCATCACTGAGATAGGAGTAAGGGTCTCCACGAAGATCCTCTCCGGCATTCTCCCTTTCCTCCAACTGCATGTCTCTCTCGTGGATGGTCTCTTCCAAAGATGAGATACGGTGGTGAAGACGGGCAATGATGTGCTCCTTCTTGTCGAGATGACAGCGGCGAGACTTGCGATCCTTTGCTAGCATGGCGATGGTCTGATCCTTCGTCTTGATGATGGCAGAATTGTGGTTGGAGTAGTCACGGCAGTTGTCCAACTCCTGCTGATGATCGTACATCATGAAGCTAAGGTGGTCCAATTGAGTCTTCAGCTCTGGGTGGTATGGGGCTTCCAGGGGTTGTCCATTTGCATCACGCCTTGGGCAAAACTCAAAGCGAGTACCCTTGATCTGATTGATGCTCTGCCCACACAGACGGGAAAGAGCTTCCTGCATTGCTCTGGCAAGTCCATCGAGCCAGGTGTTTTCCCTCAAGGTAAACTGAATTCCCTCCGCAGTGGGAGGTTCAATCTTTCCTCGGAGACTTGCAACAATTAGCCACTGCAGATCTTCTCCTCCTTGATCATTGAGCCGAGCTCCGAAGAACTCAGGGTGCTGATGCTCCAGAAGTTCCGAAAGCTGGTCCAAATCCATCTCAAAGATAAGGTCTCCTCCATTCCCCAACTGATAAAACTTGCTGTACTTCACGTCCATCTATAAGAATAGAGGATGAGTAGATTAGCAGGGTGATCAAGTGTGTCAAAATTTTATGTATTTTGCAAGAGTTTTTGAGGAACATGAATTTTTATGAAAGAATAAAAGGGATAAGAATGAGAATAAGTTTTTGTAAATATTTGTTTTCTTTGGTTTTGAATCTAAGTTTTTGGTTCAAACGTCCAGTCTAACTAGGGTCTCCTATGGTCAGGATGGCTCTGATACCAACTGGTCAACACCCGGATTTTAATCCTGGATGTTATATGCCATACATCGCAATCCCAGGATTACCATTTTTGCGAGACATAACAGAATTGGATACCATAGTACATCATCCATTACAACGGTACATAAGTTCTTACACAAATAGGAATCTCATGATCCAGTTCTTAATACAACTTCAAGCAGCGGAATACATAATAATAACGGTAGCGTAGGCGAAGCTCCATCTTCGGGGTCACAGGCAATGCTGACCATGGGAGATGATCCTAGTTGTCGAATCTCCTGGGTCCATCCTCCGGTACTCCTCTTCATAGTCCGCCATGGAATAGCCAGGACCAAGCCATGAGTACTCTTTAAGTACTCGCAAACTAATACTAACAGGTAAAGGTTTTTTTTTGGATAATAGGACACTAGGCTCTAGGGTTGTTTTGCAAAAGCCAGATTTATATCTACTAAGTTCCAAAGCTAGTCACAATTTTATAACTCTTAAGTGGGATGTTGTAACTCATGTCACAACTCTGTTGTGGTCAAGTCAAAGTCTCAATTCATTTCACAAGTCATTTTTAAAAGTCTGACGGGGGAACAGTATGGCCACTCCAACTGTCCATAATCATGACGCGGCTATTCGAATAGTTTGACACTCTGCAGAGATTGTACACTTTCACCACAACATTCGATACATCCGTCAGGAACAAATCCTGAATTCACCATACTCAGTATGCGGATAATCAATCCTAACCTTTCAATTACACGCCCTAGTATAAGCACTTCTCCTGTGAGTTTGGCCTCCCAACCATGACCAACTATCATCTCGGGTACTGCACAGGTGGACAATCTTCACAAGGTAGCCTCAGCTCAGACCTTGGCCGTGAGGGAACTAATACTAAGGTATATAAGTTTCCAGTCAAGCCCTACCCAATCTTCGGGTATTGTGGTTGTACGATAAAATTGGAATGGTATCGCATCCAGACAACCATCAGTTTTATAGAAGGCTAAGGCTCATGCCTCAACATTTTCATCACCCAAAATCATCAAGTGTTCGGAAACACATGTCCAAAACATTTCAATAGAATGATCCATCATTTCAAGGTTTTCATAACCATTTTCACTAAGTATTCCCATCTAAAGTTGATCAAGTTTTATGCTTAGCACTAGCATCTACAAGTGGGGGTAGTACTAATGAGGGGTAGTAAACTAGTGGAGTTTCAACTAAGTAATACCTTATATCTTAGGATGATATCAAGGTTTCTAACTTAGGCCAAATTTTATGCTCTTTATGCAACCTTCAGATAAATTTCTAGTATCTACCAAACTCTTAAGCAAACTCTAAGTAAGAGCTTTGATAAATAAATAAAGTAAGAAGCTTGTAAGTAAAACTAGGATTGGTTTATCAAGTGGATATGATCACATATGCTTAAGGCATATAGTGGGCATAGTAACAAGTAGTGGTTTGCATAGGTATAGTCTCAGCTTGCACATTCAACTAGTAGTATTAGGCTTGCATCAGTGTCAATATAAGCTTGCTAAATTGCAAGTGTTAGCTTGCAAGGTTACTAGCTTGCCTTGTGCAGAGCAGTGGTTGAAGTCCTCCTCGGCTTCTTCTTCGTAGTATCTTCCTTCCTCCTCGTATCCTTGGTCGGTACTAGCGTCTATGAATAAATACGAGGTACACAATCACTAAAAAATACTTAACTACTTGCAATCATCACACACAAGGGTCCTATAGATGATCTAGCATCATCTCTAACATTACAAGGTTAAGGCTTGGTTTAATTCCTTTTATTTTTAGAAAAGTAATTTCTACTCATTGAAAAACTAATTAAGATTTAATATTCTCCAAACCAAACATGGGATCATGTTGACACATGTCATCACCACATATTGTAGTCCATGGGAATGTGATTTAAAGTGGTGTCACAATTTAATAAGGTTTTACCCTTTTATTTTAATTAAATAAAGTGACTAGAAATGCCTATGTAGCATTCTTTTATTACTTGAACATTATTTCTGTAAGTAAACCTATATATTTTTATATATTCTGAAAGGTATGGTTCAATGTGATTTTTGAGAGTTGGAATCAACTCAAAAGCTATTATGGTTTAAATTTGAAAAATGTTTGAATGGAGAAAAGCTCCTGCCTTGTTATTTTTACTAAGGATGATCTACATATCCAAATGACTTGAATCCAACGGGCTTGGATTCAGCATTCACAGACCTTTCCAACAAAATTGGTTTCATTCAAAATGGTGCACTGAATCGATATGGATTGATTTTTGAAAATGGGTTCAGAAGTGTGTTTGAATTAAAAAGAAAAAGATCTAATTCAAATCACTGGGATGCGCGGGAAAAGATAATGGGCCGGCCTGCTAAGCGTAGTGCTCCCGCGGGCTTCTTAAGTGGGTGTCCCCACTCATCAGTGACACGGGGCTGGGCGAAGCGGTATGGGGCAACGTGGGTCGTTTGATCTGATTCTAATCCAACGGCTGGGAGTCATCGTCGACGCGAGACAACGCCGGCGAGAACGAAACCTAGCGCGGCCAGTGAGGGGTGCTGGGGGCTCACCAGGGTGCTGGCGAGGGTCGGCGAGGCGGGCGAACGACGAAGTCGACGACGGCGAATCTCTTGGTACCGGTGGCTTCTCCTGGGGCGGATCCAATCGCTGGCTCCCTTCTTCTCCAGATGCGGCGGTCTCCGGTTTAATTCCGGCGAGGTGGTGCTCGCCTTGCTCTGAGAACGGTGTGGCACGATCAGTGAGGAGAGGGGAGTGAGATGGTGTGAAGAAATCGAGTGGGGGTGGCCTCTATTTATAGTCGAGCGAGGGGACCGACGGGGCGCACGGTGAGCTCGTCGGGGGCGATGGTACAAGCGGCTATCGGCATGGGCGAAGGTAGGGGACGGTGCGGTGTCTCCTGGCGATGCTCAACGACATGGTTTTGAGGCATGGGGCGGTGCGGTTTGGTCTGGAACATGCGACGCTCTGCGCGGCAGAGGCGGCGTCTTCGACGGCGAGCGGTGGCTGTGCGTCACGGGGCGGCGAACGGGGATGTCTGGCGGTCTCCTGGGTCAGTGGGGATTGTGTATGCACGTGGCGAGGGAGGCGTGCGGTCTGTGGGCTTCGGTCGAGGGTGGTGCTCTGGCACACGCTCGGCATGGTCTCTGGCGGTCTGGGCGCGGTCTGTGCGTGTGGTCCAGGGCTTGGCAATGCTCGCGGCTGGGACAGTGAGTGGCGGTGGACGGTGGGCTGCCTCCCAGACATGCTGGCTAGGCTTGCTGCTACTCCTAGCTTGCTGTCGACTATGGTGTGGCAAGGGTGTGCTTGGCTGTTCACCATTGATGGCAATGGCAAGCTCACAATGGTGCTAGTGCTTGGTTAATCTTGCTAGATGATCTACTGAGCTGGTTGTGAGCTAAATGGGGAACTGCTCACAATAGTGTTTGATGTTTGTTTGATTTGTGTCTGCAACCTGTTTTATGAAATGGCCGCATGAAATTAAGTTTTGAATTTTGAAATGATTTTTGGTGGGCTTGCTAGATTGGTGCCGGTGAGTCTGCATATGCTTGGGTTTTGAATGTTGAGCTTGTTTGAGTGATTTTTGAAAAAGTGGGATCTTCCCATATGATAAAGATTCAATTTTGAATTGTCATTTAAACTATGTATTTGAAAGTTTCTAGATGATCACAAAGTGGGCCTTGATACTTTGTTATGAGTACATTCAAGGGGTGCAAAGATCCAGAAAAGTTTCTGTTAGGTTTTGAAAGTTTGAGACAGCCAAAGTAGGCATGAGAGTTAAATTGGTCAAAATTACCATTCCTTTTATATATTTGTTTTGATTTACTTGTCTTTAGGAAAAGGGTGGGAAATGTTTTAGATGATGTTTATTTCACCTAAGAAACATTTTACAAGCAATGAAACAATCAAACAAGGTTGTTTAAAAGAATTTCAAAATCAATGCATACACATATGCATGCATACATAATTTTAATTAGAAAAGTTTTTGTTAACCCTAATTTTGAGGATTAGAGTTTGATGATCCAAGTTTAGTATTTTTGGGATGTTACAATCAACATGGGATTTGCCCCTCTCTACTTGAGAGAGATATCTCTGGACCCCTCGAGTGATCGGATCCAGAAATGCATGGCTGTGCTACATATGGTTAAGAGTTAACCTAGTAAAGGGATTCCGAATCACGGTATCGAGAAAGGGAGGTCGGCTTGGAGCTAGACGAAATATCGTGAGGCAAAAGGAAAGAAATATAGTAAACCTTGTGATGGTTCGTCCGATATGATCTTTGTATGCGTTTAGGAGTTGACACGTCTTGCTAGAGGCCGCTACCAACTATTGACAGAATAAGTGTATTCGTGTCATGTCTATACGCATATGAGCCTATAGGGTCACACACTTAAGGGGCTGGAAGCCTAATGAGGATTGGATCCGAATTAGACCAGGTTTAGGCTACTAATGGGCTGCTAATGTAGAAGCCCACTAGGGATGCCTATATAAGAGAGGGTGGGGCGAGCTGGCCAGGTTGAGACTAGAGATCATTCCACCCAGCCGCCACTCCTCACGCCTGTGTCGCGTGCGCGGACCTAGCAGTCCGGCGTCTGACGCTTCCACCCTGTACGTGTGGATAACTCGGAGGTGCTGCATCTGTTGCGTTTGGACGAGCCGCGCAAGGGGAGCTGCTCGTGGGACGAGAACAAGGAGGAGACGTAGATCGTCTGCACTGCCTCGACGCGCTTCATCAATTCTGCAACTGCGCATCTAGTGGTAATCCCGTGATCTATGACAACAGTATTCCTGGTTTACGCGGTAGAAAATTTTGATTTGCGCTAGTGTAGCCTACCCGTATCCCTTCAGTGGTATCAGAGCCGATGCTGTTCAGTTATAGGTTCGGGATGTTTGCATATGGTGATATGCAGATTGATATGAATGATGTGATCGTTTATATGGCGGTGGTTCAGGATTGATCTATGATTTTTCTTTCCGTGATCGTGATTCTGAGGTTGTCGAACGACTTACCCCTACCGGTCGGTTTCGGCCATCGGGGTAGACAGTGACACATAAATCCTGTTGAATCACGCGAACATCAATATGATTGATCGAATTGGAACCTAGATCTAAAATCAATGTACCGTGATCAAAGGAGTTTGTTTGAATCGGGACAGGAGTTGGTTTATGGTAAATTTGATTTGCCGATCAAAATCCTTAAAGAAAATTGTGAAGATTCGATCTCTCATTTTTCACGGTTTTCCGGGCGCGAGGGGGAGACCCCCTAGACCCCCCTTAATCGTAGCCCCTTTTGTATCTCGTTTAGGTAACTAGGTGTTGTGATGTGACATGATCCGGTAGAATGCGATTCTATGCATAACTTGTTTTTGCAGGATGTATGTGATCAGTATGGCGCATATATGTATGTGATGCATGTATGCAATTTTTCATGACCTGCGTGTCGTGAGTAGGGCAACACGGCTGGAGCCATATGTGTTGTCATTTATTGTAATGGCCTGCGTGCCAACTTGTGATGATCCCAATACTATGTAATTTTGATTACTAGCTGTTAGGAGTAATAGTTTGTATTAGTTCTTGAAGGACTCATCACTTGGAGGATGGCTCACATGGAACATGAAGATGGAGATCATCATGGTGGACAGGTTCTATGGCGATGGAGATCACCATGAGAAAATGGGCCATACTGTGTCACATCTATGTGAATGTTATTCTTATGCGTTTTACTACTATGCATGCATAGATGATAGAAGTAGAATGATCCCTCACAAAGTTTAAGTTAATCCATGCCCTCCCAACCAAACCTTGCACCATCCTATGCCATGTACAATCGTTGGTGGGCCTATGAAATTAGGGTGCCGCGGTTTTCCTTGGCTGGATGGGTTTGTATCGGATACCTACATGCATAAGGGTTGGTGAACTTGACAAGGTCATTTTAACAGTTAAGGACCTTGGGGCATAAAGGTTGGGCGTCTAGTTTTGACATAGAGATGTCACCCAACAACAAGAGTCATATGTGATATGATTAGCAAGTGTTGCTTACTGATTTACCTTGTCTTCTCGCAGTGATGCTAATGCTCACTAGTCGACTTGTTAATTGTGGATCTTGAATCACTTAGTATCAATAGAGGGATATTGATTTAAGTGGGAGTATATGCTATTAAATTGTTTAATATGTTTTACTCTTTCATGGTTACGTGGCTCAGTATTTTGCATGTTTTCTATTGTAGATCAATGGCACCGAACACTACATCACCTTTCTCTTTGCGTTCGATTCTTGACAAAGATAAACTAAATGGAACAAACTATTCGGACTGGGTCCGTAACCTGAGAATTGTTCTCGTGTCCGATAAAAGGAAACGGTTACGATACCCCATCCCGATGAACTCGCGATAATGCATCTGCTGCCCTCAAGAATGCCTACAAGAGAGCGTGTGATGATTCTCTTGAGGTTAGCAATCTTATGCTTGCATGCATGAAACATGAACTCCAAAAGAAGTTTGAGGATCAGGAAGCGTACGATATGATCGTTGCGCTTAAGGACATGTTCCAAGATCAGGCAAGGACTGAGAGGTACAATGTTGCCAAGTCCTTTGTCAAATGCAAGCTAGCAGAGGGAGCAGCTGTAGGCCCCCATGTGATCAAAATGGTTGGTTCTGATGACTTTGAAAAGCTTGGTTTCCCACTAGGCCAAGAGTTGGCCACTGACTTCATTTTGGCGTCTCTTCCATCTAGCTATGGGCAGTTCATTTCGAACTACCATATGCATGGGGTGGAGAAGGGCCTTAATGAATTATGTGGGATGCTTAAAACAGCAGAAAGTGACATGAAGAAGTGTGCAGGGCATAGCCATGTGATGGTTGTGCAGAACAAGCCTAGCTTCAAGAAAAAGGGTACTTCTTGGAAGAAGAAGGGCAAGGCTAAGGATACGATCCCTAAGCCTGCACCCAAGCAAAAGGCTGGACCTGTAGAAGACACTGAGTGCTTCTTTTGTCATGAACATGGCCACTGGAAGAGAAACTGCAACAAGTACCAGGCTTCTTTGAAGAAGATTGGAAGTAAGAGTACTTCCCACTCAAGTACGCTTGTTGTAAATGTTGTGGACATTCTTCTCGCTGATTCCTATGTTAACTCTTGGGTATTTGATACCGGATCGGTTGCTCATATTTGCAATTCGATGCAGGGGATAATAAGGACTAGAGAAGTGCAGAAAGGTGAAGTGGATTTTCACGTCGGAAATAAAGAAAGGGTTGCTGCATTGTTCGTCGGCGTCATGCAACTTCACCTTCCGTCAGGATTTATTATGGAGTTGAATAATTGTTATTACATTCCTAGTATGGGTCTAAACATTTTATCACCTTCATGTTTGATGAGGGATGGTTATTCATTCGCGAGTGCAAACAATGGTTGTGCAATCTCTAAGAATGATATGTTTATGGCTAATGCTCCCATTGTGAATGGGTTATTTATTTTAAATCTTGATGATGCATCTGTTTACAATGTTAGTGCTAAAAGGCTTCGGCCTAATGATTTGAGTCCTACCTATTTATGGCGTTGTCGTTTGGGGCATATAAGTGAAAAGCGCATGAAGAAGCTCCATGGTGATGGTCTTCTAACTTCGTTTGATTTTGAATCATACGAGACATGTCAAGCTTGTTTACTTGGAAAGATGACCAAGTCGCCTTTTTCGGGTTTACCCGAGAGAGCGACAGACTTGTTGGAACTCATACATACAGATGTATGTGGACCAATGAGCACGACAGCCAAGGAGGATATCACTACTTCATTACATTTACTGATGATTTTAGTAGATATGGTTATGTCTACTTGATGAGGCATAAGTCTGAAACTTTTGAAAAGTTCAAAGAGTTTCAGAGTGAAGTAGAGAATCAACATGGCAAGAAAATAAAGGCCTTGCGATCTGATCGTGGAGGTGAATATTTGAGTCACGAGTTTAGCGACCATCTTAAGAGTTGCGGAATTGTTCCACAACTTACGCCGCCCGGAACACCTCAAAGGAACGGGGTCTCCGAACGGCGTAATCAAACTTTGTTGGACATGGTTCGATCGATGATGATCCAATCGGATTTGCCATTGTCATTTTGGGGTTACGCTCTAGAAACGGCAGCTTTTACACTTAATAGGGTACCATCTAAATCCTTAGTTAAGACACCATATGAGATGTGGACTGGAAAGAATCCCAGTTTGTCTTTTCTAAAGATTTGGGGTTGTGATGCATTTTTCAAGCGACTTCAGTCGGACAAGATAACACCCAAATCGGATAAGTGCATTTTCGTGGGATATCCGAGGGAAACCTTAGGGTATTACTTCTACAAACGAGAAGAGGGCAAAGTGTTTGTCGCTCGTAGCGGTGTTTTCCTAGAGAAAGAGTTTCTCACAAAGGGAACAAGTGGAAGGTCGGTATGACTTGAAGAAGTTCAAGATGAGCCAGTTGGGGATGCTTCTACGAGTGATGCTATTGTAGCAGAACAAGTTGAGGAACCCGTGGGAACAGAAGCACCACAACCATGAAGGTCGGCGAGGCTCCGCGAAGCGCGGGAATTATTATTGTTAGATAATGATGAGCCTGCGACCTATGCAGAAGCGATGGTGGACCCAGACTCTGAGAAATGGCTGATCGCCATGAGATCCGAGATAGAGTACATGGGAGACAATCAAGTTTGGAACTTGGTTGACCTGCCTGATGGTTTTAAAGCCATCGAGTGCAAATGGATCTATAAGAAGAAGATTGATATGGATGGAAATGTTCACATCCATAAGGCCCGACTTGTTGCAAAAGGTTTTCGACAAGTTCAAGGAGTTGACTACGACGAGACTTTCTCGCCCGTAGCGATGCTTAAATCTATACGGATAACTCTAGCCATTGCTGCACATTTTGACTATGAAATATGGCAGATGGATGTCAAGACGGCTTTCCTAAATGGAATCCTTACTGGGGACGTGTATACGATGCAGCCCGAAGGTTTTGTCGATCCAAACAATGCTGGAAAGGTATGCAAACTTCTGAAGTCCATTTATGGGCTGAAGCAAGCATCTCGGAGTTGGAACATTCGATTTGATGAAGTTGTAAAGGAGTTTGGCTTTATCAAAAACGAAAAAGAACCTTGTGTTTAAAAGAAGGAAAGTGGGAGAGCGCTGGTATTTCTAATCTTACATGTAGATGACATATTGCTGATTGGAAATGACATTCCTATGCTCGAGTCTGTTAAGACCTCATTGAAAAATAGTTTTTCAATGAAGGACTTAGGAGAAGCGGCATATATTTTGGGCATCAAGATCTATAGAGATAGATCAAGGAGGCTAATTGGATTAAGCCAGAGTACATACATTGGCAAAGTGTTGAAACGGTTCAGCATGGAAGAGGCTAAGAAAGGGTTCTTGCCCATGTATCACGGCATAAAACTCAGCAAGACTCAGTGTCCTACGACCACTGATGAGCGTGAGCGCATGAGTAGGGTTCCATATGCTTAGGCTATTGGATCCATCATGTATGCAATGATATGTACTGGCCCAGATGTTTCCTATGCTCTAAGTGTTACGAGCAGATACCAGGCTGATCCAGGTGAAGGTCACTAGACAGCGGTAAAGAACATCCTTAAGTACTTGAAAAGGACTAAGGATGTGTTCCTAGTTTATGGAGGTGAGGATGAACTCAATGTAAAGGGTTACACAGATGCGAGTTACCTTAACGACTCAGATGATTCAAAATTGCAATCAGGTTATGTGTTTGTCATGAATGGTGGTGCTATGAGCTCGAAAAGTTCCAAGAAAGATACGGTGACCTCCTCTTCAACAGAAGATAAATATATTGCTGCCTTGGAGGCTGTGAAGGAAGCTGTTTGGATTAGGAATTTCCTAATCGCTCTCAGTGTGGTTCAGGGCGCGTCCAATCCCTTGGATGTTTATTGTGACAATAATGGTGCTATTGCACAAGCCAAGGAAGACAGCACCAGAAGAACAAACATATTCGCATGCGTTACCATCAGATTCGAGAGTCCGTTGAGGATGGTAGTGTCATGATATGCAAAATACATACGGACTCAAATGTTGCTGATCCATTGACTAAGCCTCTCCCGCAGCCCGCGCATGAAGCGCTCACAAGAGCAATTGGTATTTAGATACATTTTAGATTGACTCTAGTGCAAATGGGAGACTGAAGGAAATATGCCCTAGAGGCAATCATAGAGATGATTATATTTCATATGTATCCATGAGTTATTGTAATGTTCCTTGAATATCCATATCAGGCAACTTGTATTGATTGGAAATTATGTGAATTGTTTGTGAAACTCTTTACTTGTATGGTTATTTAAGAGTTGTCCCTAGTCGGAGTTCATGTGAGGACACACGTGAATATTAGACTAGCACATCGATTGGTTGATGACTATGTTTCGCAAGTCATAGACATGGAGATGTCAAACCAATGATGTGGACACATGTTATGAACATGGGGTTGGACTGACCCAACCTGAGACTGGCAATTAGTTGCATCTCTCTCTACACATCGTAATGCTTTGTCCTTAGACCTGAGATTGTCGCATGTACTTGAGATGTGAATCGACCTACTTTGGGGCTATCAAACGCTGCATCGTAACAGGGTAGTTATAAAGGTAGCTTTCGGGTTTATCCTGAAGCATGCAACAAGGCATGGTCAATCAAGATGGGATTTGCCCCTCTCTACTTGAGAGAGATATCTCTGGGCCCCTCGAGTGATCGGATCTAGAAATGCATGGCCGTGATACATATGGTTAAGAGTTAACCTAGTAAAGGGATTCCGAATCACGGTATCGAGAAAGGGAGGTCAGCTTGGAGCTAGACCAAATATCGTGAGGCAAAAGGAAATACATGTACTAAACCTTGTGATGGTTCGTCCGATATGATCTTTGTATGCGTTTAGGAGTTGGCACGTCTTGCTAGAGTCCGGTACCAACTATTGACAGAATAAGTGTATTCGTGTCATGTCTATACGCATATGAGCCTATAGGGTCACACACTTAAGGGGCTGGAAGCCTAATGAGGATTGGATCCGAATTAGACCAGGTTTAGGCTACTAATGGGCTGCTAATGTAGAATCCCACTAGGGATGCCTATATAAGAGAGGGTGGGGCGAGCTGGCCAGGTTGAGACTAGAGATCATTCCACCCAGCCGCCACTCCTCACGCCTGTGTCGCGCGCGGACCTAGCAGTCCGGCGTCTAACGCTTCCACCTTGTATGTGTGGATACCTCAGAGGCGCTGCATCTGTTGCGTTTGGACGAGCCGCGCAAGGGGAGATTCTCGTGGGACGAGAACAAGGAGGAGACATAGGTCGTCTGCACTGCCTCGACGCGCTTCATCAATTCTGCAACTGCGCGTCTAGTGGTAATCCCGTGATCTATGACAACAGTATTCATGGTTTACGCGGTAGAAAATTTTAATTTGCACTAGTGTAGCCTACCCGTATCCCTTCAATAATCACCTTATGACATGCAAAGTTTATTTTCATATAAGATTGTTTTGGTAACAAGACTTGATCAACCTTGTTAACAAAAGGATTTTAATGAACAAAATAATGTTTTCACTATGGTTATTCTTGCTTTCTTTTATTTTTTCTCCTTCCTAGTTTTTGCCCTTTCTTTTATTAGCTTTGGTTTTGTTAGTTGTTTGCTTGTTAGAGTGTCTTAGAACTTCTGTAGTGGTTTTGGTTTGCTTTTGCTTCTTCTAAAAAACTATTTCTGCGAGAAAATCAATTTTCATACCCTGAAAATTGGCCAAAAATAAAGTTTCCCGAAAAATCCCACAAAATTCAAAATAAATTTTTCCTCGAAAAAAGGGGCAAAGGGACACCTGGAGTGACCCAGGGGGCCACCCCAGGCCAGCACACCCCTGCGCGGCACAACCAGCCCCCAGGTGGCGCCTGGCTCGGGTGTGGCCCACCTGTGGCCCTCCAAGATGCCTCCTCCCAGCCATTTTCTTTCTCTCTCTCTCGAAAAACACCGAAAAACTTTCTCAAGCTCGAGTTCCTGCTGTTCTTGCTCCTGATTTTCGATCTCCTTGCTTAGCCCATCTTTGCTGCTGATTTTTGGAGGGATTGCTCCTTGGTATGTGCATCCTCTGCTTGTCCAATTAGATTTGTGATTGGTAGATTGTATCTTGAGTATTTTGCTGCTATAGGTGACAGGTTGTGTGAGTTTGCATGCTTGTTCTATGCTTAGAGATTTCATTTTGATGCATGTGTAGCCCTCTAGCAAGTTCCTATAGTAGTTTCTCATCAATATCAACTTAGAAATCACTTGGTTTGATGTTTGTCTAAAACAATTCAGAAAAAAGTGGTCATGGACAACCACACCTTTGGTGAAATACTTGAGAGTGATGCACCTAGAAGGGAAAGGCCTTCAAGATCATCCTACCGAGCTAGGCCCTCATACAATGAGGATCTCATTACACCACGATTTGACGACGAGGGAGATGAGGGGGATGCACACCCTTCCACCTTTCTTTGCCCAACCTTTTTGTGGGCTGCTGAGATTCTTTAGGATTTTCTAACCTTGGTTCGGAGGGTTGGACTAACAAGCTATATGCAGGATGAGAGCGTGCAATATGCTACGCTCACTAAAACATTTGTGGAGAGCTTTTATTTTTCTAACAGCTTGTTCAATCCAGACGCGTCTTTCAAAATTTATTGCAGGACTTACACCATGACGTTGAAGAAATTTTTTGAGGCTCTGGGTCTTGGTACAGCTGGGAAGGTGAAGAAGATTCCAGCTCAACCCACTGATTTGTTGGAGCTCTACCACGAGATAACTAATGATGATGACCGTAGAGACCAAAGGGGAAAGATAAGAAATATTCAACTCCCAGCTATCAGGTACTTTGCATATTATCTTGCTACTAGTGTTCTTGGTAGGGAGAACACTAGTAATATTTCCAACTATCATTTGGCCTTCATAGCTGCTGCGCTCAACAATGAAACTAGGTACAACCTTGGTTCTCTCGTTGCTCGCCGCTTAACTGCTAAGGGACCCATTTATGGGGGAATTATTGTTGCACGTGTTGTTGCTGCCTTGGACCTTGTTGTTGATCCAAATGATACAGTTCTGGCTCCTCAGAGGCTTGATCTTGTTGCCATAAAGCGCATCACTTTGTCAGTGCTGGCTCTACCCATGAGAGCATGGTTTATAGAATGATGTTTACCACTTTGTTCAATATTCCCCTAGGAACAGTTGTCATGCTCCAAGGAGGAGATGGATGAGAAGCTACGCATTATTGGCTTCCATGGAAACTATCAGGGGGACGCGCCCTCATACGACCTCTCTGTGCACTACACAGGGGAGTCCTCGAGCTCGTACCAGGACGAAGGGGCCTCCTCATCGTATTACGGAGGTGCACCTTCTTGGTCACCTTGGGATTGATCCCCACTTAGGCCAAAAGCCTAAGCTTGGGGGGAGGTATAACGACATCACACTCATCTATATATCATGTTTCGTCGGTTCTTTGTATATCCACTGTTTCACATTTTTTTATTTTTTGTTCCTACTTTCTCAAAACAAAAAAATACCAAAAATATTTTGGTTGTTTCTCTTGGTTTGTTTCTTTGATTTTTAGCTTTTGTTTTCCTTAAAGAAAAATCCAAAAAGATTTTGTTTTGTTTGTTTTCGCTTTGTTTGCTTGTTTTAAAAATTGAAAACACCAAAAATATTTGTTCTTCTTCTTTGGTTTTGTGAGTTCTTTGCAGGGTTCAGCTGTCCTCTGTGGATTTTGGTTTCATGTTATTATTCAAGTCACACAAGTGAAGGGCAATAATGAAGATTAAGACTACTTGAGGTGTGGTAAGAGGCTAGTAATGAACTCTATCTGTTTTCATTTTTGTACATATACTCATCATTGTGAGCATGCTTAGTCTGCTCATGTAAGGGGTATGTTATTGATGGATGCTTAGTAGTTCTTGCTTTCTTGTGATTAGCTCCATCTTTCTAATAGTTTGTAGCATGTCATATGAATGTTTGCTTGCATTGTTTTATTCACATTTTTGTATGATATTGTGGTATCCTCCTCTGAATTTTTCATGTGAATCGACTTGGCACATGCTCATGCATGCATATGACTAAACAATAGTCAGTAAGCCTCGACGATTTATTTTGCCTCAGATTTCTTGTATCACCTTCATGCCATAATTAGTCTTGTTTTGTTGCAAGCATGATTATGACAGTTATTGCTATCTCATTTGTCGCTCCCTCTCTTTTGATAGCCTTCACTTGCACTGAGTATGAGCTCTACTTGTGCGTACAACTCCCTAAAACCATACCTATTAGCATCATTTGCTAATTCAGTGCATATTCATTATGCCTTGTTTTCTTCCAAATAAAATGTTTGACTCTTTTGAGAAAGTTAGTTAGTAAAGCTCTCACGAACTTGATGGCACACTTTATTTCTTGCCCTTAATAATCCTGAACCATTGTGACCTGTCCATGAAAGTTATATGCTTGCAAATTATAGGCTGGGAGTTAGTAGAACCTGCTGTCACGGGGAACGCTTTCAACACTTATGGATACATATCCAGTTGATACCATGCTATTTTGTTTGCGGATGTCGTCGGTGTGAAATAAAAGGGGAGCTTGTGAGTTCATGGAGTTATATATATGTGTTAGAGAAACGCCTGGGCCACTAGCCTAAGCGATGCCTAATCATGGTGGAAACATGCAGCATTACCATAATGAGCATCTATGAGGCATCCTCAATAAAAACCTATGCAAATAGCAAAAAAAAATCGCTAAGATGCTCATTGTCTGCTTGCCTTGTCATTTCGATTATGGGATAGCTCCTGTATCATGTGCAAGGGGTACCCCATTGGCGGTTCTCTATGATATACATGTATTTACGATGACAAGAACTTACATGTGACTAAAGTTGAGTAGCACGAGGAGCGTCCCTCGTACTCAAGGGACATGGGATTTCTAGTTTATGGTCTGTCAAGCATATAACTCATATTGGACCTCACTTTCACCTTAACCACATAAAGATACTTATGATAGGGGCAATGAAAGCTCAAAGCTAATGAGTACCTTACTTTCGGCATTTGCAAGCCTTTCAAACTTTTCAAAACATTTTTCACTTCCTTGTTGAGTCACCACTTATTCTATGAGCAACTTCTTGAGAGCATAGTTGTCATTATTTTGTTTGTCTCAAAACTTGGTTAGTTATGTCATGACTTTGATGCTTGTATCTCTGATATTTTTACTTCTAGTCTTCACTTGAACTTCAGAGGTACCTTGGCATTTATATTGTGCTCTACAAACAAAGGCAAGCGAGATACCACTCTATCATACCTTATTATGAGAAGTGCAATGTTGCTTATGTTTATGTCTCATGCTACTTATTATTATTGAGTTGGTTTCTCTTCATAGCTTGTAATGACTATTGAGTAGACTTAGTTGCATACTTATTATTATGAATTGTCTAAGTATCTACTCCTGTGCTGAGAAGATATACATCATATGAAGCAAATGTGTTTGTGAAAGTTCTTTTATCACACTCAGCTTTCAACTGAATTGCTTGAGGACATGCAATAAGCTAAGATTGGGGGAAGTTGACACGTCCAAAACGTATCTACTTTCCCGAACACTTTTGCTATTATTTCTCCTCTAAACTTGTTTGATTTGGATACAACTAACACGGACTAACGCTGTTTTCAGCAGAATTACCTTGGTGTCTTGTTTTTGTGCAGAAAATCAACTATCAGGAAAAATCACGGAACATATGCCAAAAATACTATTTCACCAGAAGATCCACGGAGCCAAAATATGAGACGGAGGGGAGCCCTGGGTGGCCCAAACCCCCCTGCCGCGTGGGTGGGCCCACCCCGCTCCTGGGAGGGGTGTGGCCAGCCCAGGCACCCCCTTAGCCTCTCTCTTCGCATCTAAGTTGCCTTATGACCTATAAACTCGGGGGGTTCGACGTTTTTCCAGAAAGAGTTTCGCTGCACCGCCAACACCAGAAGCCGCGATTCGGAACCAGAAACTCCGTTCTGGCACCCTGCCGGGACGGGGAATTTGGGGAGGATCATCACCATCATCATCACCAACGCCTCTCCATCAACCATCAATGTTTCCCTCATACATGAGTGAGTAATCCCCCGCTGTAGGCTATGGGGATGGTAGGGATTGGATGAGTTATATCATGTAATCGGATAAGATTGTTAGGTCATGGTGCCTAGTATCTCTATTAGTGCTATTTGACTTTGTTGCAACTTGTTGTGCTTAATGCTTGTCACTAGGGCCCGAGTGCCAGATCTCATATATGAACTTATTATTGAATCATTATGATAGTGTTTTTTGTGATCTTATCTGCAAGTTGTGTACACATATCATTGTTTGGATCCAAAGGCCCCGAAGTGACAGAAATTGGGACAACCGGAGGGGATTGCTGTGATGTGAGGATCACATGTGTTTATGGAGTGTTAATGCTTTGCTCCGGTGCTCTATTAAAAGGAGCACCTTAATTTCCAGTAGTTCCCATGAGGCCTCGCTGCCATGGGCTGGCAGGACAAAAGATGTTGTGCAAGTTCTCATTGCCAGCACGCATGACTATATATGGAGCACATGCCTATGATTGTTTAGTACTTGGATGCTTATTCTTATTTATCTGCAATTTCCCTAGGTCTTGAAGTTACATGTTTAGACTCGTCCATGCAACGCCCGTCCATCCATCCCTATGCCTACCGCACTCATATCCTACTTTTGCTACTACTGTTACTATTGCTCTTGCTTTACTGCTGCTGTTGCTTTGCTGTTGCTACTAATAAACTTCTATGAGCAAGAACTATTTCCAGGTGCAGCTTAATTGACAACTCAGTTGTTAAGGCTTACAAGTATTCTTTGGCTCCCCTTGTGTCGAATCAATAAATTGGGTAATACTACCCTCGAAGACTATTGTGATCTCCTATACTTGTGGTTCATCGGGGCTTTCTTGTGTGTTGTTTGCAAGCTCCATCATGGACAAACAACATGTGTTCATTTTTCCAAGGATTGTTTACTTCTAAAACTTGCACCTATAGTACTGAAGTTCATTGTTACTCCTTTCACCTTGTAGTCACATGTTATTTGCACTTGTTAACTGAACCTGTGGTAGTCAATTTAACATTGTGCTGGAATACTTGCAAATACTGATGGGGATATGCCTACCGGGGTATACCCAGTAGGACGTTTCCTACTGGCCCAGGTGCCAGCGAGTGGGCCTGCAGGACGGCGACTGGATCGAGATCTGGCGTGGACTCAAGCGACTGGAAGCTGAAGGCCCAGAAGCATAGATAGGCCCAGTCGATTAGGTTAAAGAATCGCTGAAACCTTAGCTGATTCGGTTGAGATCTGTAAACCCTAGGGAGGTGAGTCTATACAAACCTCCCTAGAGGACGCATAGAGGGTACGTTCCATCATACACCCAAGCGACTCGCTGCCTAGCTGTCGAGCTCGCCCCATTGTACTCTCCCCATAATACAATATAGCAGGAGTAGGCTTTACCCTCCGGGGGGCCGAACCTAGGTAAATCCTTGTGTCTTAGCCCTCATCTCGCACCGCAGATGGCTGGCCGCCCTTGCCCCATGTTCTACTACTCGCTGCCAATTGCAGCATCTGCCGTGGTCATTCCCACGACAGTGGCGCCCACCGTGGGGCCTGGCCGGTCAGGCCGGTGTTCTGCGGCGAGATCCAATCTGCCCATCAACAAGACGATCGCCACCGGCCGCATGATCGTGATCGGCGAGATGCTCCAGATCTTGCCGAGCAGCTATGTCCCGGCGGCCCGGCCTGTCACGCATAGCATGATCCTGTCGGTCGGCACGATCAGCCTCTTCGTCGGCCTCACCGACGTCATCGTCTCGGAGGACTCGGCTCGCATCCGCGAGTAGCCGCCACGCGACCTGCTCTCTGAGAGTCAGGTCCGCACGATCCACCGCCTCGCCTCCGAGTACGACTCAGCCCACAGCAACGTGGCCGAAACCACCGCGGCCGCGGAAGACGCGGCCCTCAACGACGACGCCGATTCGGCGACCTCGGCGTCACTCGTCGGGTCCATTGTCGCCGCGTCACCCGCGGGCTCCATCACCCAGGTCTCCAATGTCGGAGACTTCGAGGATCCCTCTATCCTTAGGATCTTCGACTTCGACTCCGGGTCGGAGAACTCCGCCGACCTCCGCGATGGAACCGGCCGCCACTCCGCGACCTACATGGCGACTGGCGCCGACCCGCCGGAAGATCCATTCTCCATGCCGATCCCTTCCAACGCGACGGCAACGTAGGTCGAGGAACTCCGCCTGAAGCTGGCGGAAGCAGTCCGCAAGGAACAAGCCAAGCGCGAAAAATTTCGCCTCGAGCAGGTGACAGCGCAGGAGCTGTCGCGCTACCACCAGCTCTGAATCAGGTCGCGCCTGAACCCCACTGTCCAGGGGCACGCCCTGAATTTCGATGACAAGAACGACCCAGCCCACGCGGCCGAGCGCGCGATCTGCGAGAACGCGCCACCAGGAGGAAGCACTCGGCCCCCACTAGGGTCAACGGCCAAGGGCGCCCCGCCACCACCCAACCGCGCACCCCCCTGGGACCAGCCGAGGATCGTGGTTTCCTCACGGGAGAGAGACGCGAACGACCTACCGCTGTTCTCCACCCCAATGGACAACCTCGTCGCGGGCCGAGCAGCAGTCGACAACATCGCAGCCACTGGTGAAGGCGCCCTGCAGATCCAGTACGCTAAGGCCCTGCTCGCAAAAGCGGTCGAGCAACAAAACGCAGGCGTCGACTCACAGGGTCGGATGTACTCGCGTTCATCGGGCAGCAGAGCGGCCTCAAGCGGCCGCCCCATGGCGGCAAACACCCTCAACTGCCCGCCACCCGAACCACTACAGCTCCAACATCGACCCGCGAACGCGGCACTCTCCACCAACGACCCCCGGCCGGTGACCAACTTCGTCGCCGCCAACGGTCAACTCGTCGACGCCCGCACCCACATCATCAACAACCAGAGCTGGCGCGCACGCCAGCCCGACGACCTGCGGCATACACTCACCAACCGCCGCGACGGTGAGCCGAGGGGGTCGCTAAGACGACTCGGGCCCCGGTGCTTCGGACCGATGATCCGAGGCGAGAGATACCCGACGAACTTCAAAGCGCCGAAGGAAATAGAGAAGTACGACCCCTCGTATGACCCCTCCGTGTGGCTGGATACCTACCTCATGGCGATGGGGATCGCCGGCCACACCGATCTACTAGCCGCCTGCTACCTTCCCCTGATGATGGAGGGAGCGTGCAGGCAGTGGATCAACACTCTTCCCGTGGATAGCATTGACTCCTAGGAAGAGATGCGCGACGCCTTCATCAGGCACTTCGAGGGTTCATACACCCGCGCCACCACCATCTAGGACCTGGAACGATGCGTCCAGGGACCTCGCGAGTCGACCCGCAGCTGGGTCCAATGGTGGCAAGAACTGTGGTACAACGCGGCCGGCATCCACCTAGACATAGTGATCCACTGCTTCAATACCTCGTGCCGCTACGAGCCCCTAGTCCCCAAGCTCAAACGAGCGTACCGCACACTCGACAACATACCGGATCTCCTGGAGATCGCCAAAAGGTACGCGGAGGAAGACCCAAACCAAGAAACCGACGACGAGTCGGGAGGACAACGCCACACGAGCAGCCACGACAATGGAAGACGATCCGATCTATGCTAAAACAACACTCGCCTCACCAGCAAGCGCCGCAGTGACGGGCGAGTCGACTTCATCACCAACGCTGGATACGCGCAGCGCGAGCCCAAGAGCTTCCGCCGCGACGGGGGGCAACGCCGCGACGACGGCAACTATAAGGCGAAGCCGAGGTTCGACCCCGCGGCCCTTCTTAACCAACCTTGTGTATTTCACAGCAGGGAAGGAAAGCCCTCTACGCACACGACGGCCGACTGCCACTCTCTCAAGGAGATCGAGAAGGCACGACGTGCGCGGGAAGACCCCAACAACAACCCGCCAAACGGCGGAAAATTCGGCAGCGTGGCCGGCTCGCTCCACACCTTCACAGGCTTCAACACGAAGCGCGAGAAGAAGGTCATCGCCCGCGTCGTCGCGCCGTGGCAATCACGGTGGGCGCCCTCAGTTCCTCAACTTGTCTGAGCAACCAATTACGTGGAGCCTCCAGGACCACTCGCCACGGATCGAGTACCCAGGCCGAGTCGCCCTGGTGGTCAAGCCCAAGGTGGGAGACTACTGGCTCCCCAAGACATTGATGGACGGCGGCAGCTCCATCAACATCCTGTACCTGGACACCTTCAGGCGACTGCGGCTCCTGCAGTTGATGATCGAGACGACCTACACCATGTTCCACGGCATCGTCCCCGGTCGGAAGGCGTACCCGATCGGCAAGGTCACGCTGCCAGTCACCTTCGGCACACCGGCAAACTTCCGCACCGAGCGGATCGTCTTCGAGCTGTTGCCCTTCGACGGCCCCTACCACATCGTCCTGGGGCGCCAGGCGTTCGCCAAGTTCATGGCGGCGCCCCACTACGCGTACAACGCGATGAAGCTCCCCGGACCACGCGGCGTCATCACCATCCACGGTGACCCCGACATGGCCGCCGAGTGCGAGGCCAAAGGAGCCGAACTCGCCGACGCCGTCATCACGGCAGAGGCCAACCACGCCGACCAGCTCGCCAAGTACGCGAGCGGGGTCAACAACGACGACCCCACCATACTAAAGAAGCCCAACTGGGAGGGCGGCAACACCTCAGCCTTCGAGGCAATGACGCATACCCGCACCGTCGAGCTGGTCCCAGGCGACTCCAGCCAGATGGTGACGATCGGGTCGGGCATGAGCCCAGCATAGGAAGGCACGCTCATCGAGTTCCTCCGTGAGAACAGGGACATCTTCGCATGGAAGCCCTCTGACATGCCTGGTGTCCCTAGGGAACCCGCTGAGCACAAACTCAACGCCGACCCCAAAGTGCGACCTGTCAAGCAGTCGCTGCGGCCCTTCAATGAAGAGCGCCGCCGAGCCATCGCCGAGGAGGTGCAACGTCTACTCGCTGCAGGCTTCATCCGGCCAATCAAGTACTCCAAGTGGCTGGCAAACCCAGTCCTGGTCGAGAAGAAAAATGGGACCTGGAGGATGTGTATCGATTACACAAACTTAAACAGCGCCTGCCCGAAGGAGCAATTCGTCCTCCCGCGGATCGACCAAATCATCGATTCCACCGCGGGCTCGGAGTCGCTATGCTTCTTCGACGCCTACTCTGGGTACAACCAGATCAAAATGGCCGTTGAGGACGAAGAAAAGACGGCGTTCATCACGCCATTCGGAGCCTTCTGCTACACTGCCATGACCTTCGGCCAAAACAACGCCGGGGCAACCTACCAGCGGTGCATGCAGGAGTGCCTTGCGAGCCAAATTGGCCGCAATATCCACGTCTACATCGACGACGTGGTGGTGAAGTCCGCTTGCCAGAGCGACCTACTCGCTGACCTGGCGGAAACATTCGCCAACCTGCGGAAATACAAGATAAATCTAAACCCAGGCAAATGCACCTTCGGCGTACCATCTGGGAAGCTACTGGGATACGTTGTCTCCAAGCGCGGGATCGAGGCAAACCCCACCAAGATCGACACGATCGCTCGACTCGGCAAACCCGAGTGCCTACGCGACGTCCAGAAGCTGTCCGGGCGAGTCGCGGATCTCAGTCGCTTCATCCCTCGATTGGGCGAAAAGGCGATGCCCCTCTACCGCCTGATGCGCAAGAACCCCACCTTCCAGTGGGACAAGGAGGCGGATGATGCGCTCCGCGACCTCAAGAAAGTGCTACTCGCAGCACCGCTACTCGCCGCCCCCGTCGATAAGGAACCCATGTTGGTCTACGTCGCGTCTTCCGAGCACGTCGTCAGCGCCGTCATGGTCGTCGAACGACCAGAGGAAGGAAAGGAGCGCTCGGTGCAGCGACCAGTGTACTACATCAGCGAAGTCCTCACCGAATCGCGCCAGCGCTACCCGTAATACCAGAAACTGGTATACGCGGTCTTCAGAGCACAGCGGCGACTGCCACACTACTTCCAGGAGCAACCGATAACGGTCGTCTCCTCAGCACCATTGCAGGACATCATCCGCAACCGTGAGGCGATCGGGAGAGTCGCCAAGTGGGCCGTTGAAATCGGCGTCCACAACATCAAGTACGAGCCACGCAAAGCGATTAAGTCGCAGGCTCTCGCGGACTTCATCGCCGACTGGGAAGAGGCCCAGCAGCCAGAAAAGCTGCCATACCTCCATTACTGGAGCTTACACTTCGACGGCTTCAAGAACGCGGACGACGCAGGAGCAGGGATCGTGCTTACTTCTCCAAAGGGCGACAAGCTCCGCTACGTCCTCTGCCTCGACTTCACCCCCTGCACCAACAACATGGCCGAGTACGAGGCGCTACTCCACGGCATGCGAGCTGCCAAGGAAATGAACGTCAACCGCATGCGCTGCTATGGAGACTCCGACCTCGTCGCCGGGCAAGTCGTTGGCACCTGCAACGCCATCTCCCCCCACCATGGCGGCATACCGCCAAGCAGTGGACAAGCTGGGTGGAGACTTCGCACGCTACTCCGTCGAGTGGATTGACAGACGGAAGAACGAGGAGGCCGACACACTCTCTCGCATCGGCTCGGCTCGACTCGCACCACACGCCGGCGTCTTCCTCGACACCATCACCAAGCCTTCCGTCTCTCCCCCAAGGGAGATCGACATCGGAATCCCGCTGCAACCAGAGGCAGCCCTGGTCGCACCTATCGCCGAGCCAGACGACTGGACCGCGCCGTACACTTCCTACTTGGAAGGAGGCACCCTGCCAGCGGATAAAACAGACGCCCGGATGATAGCACGCCGTTGCAAATCCTTCGTCATCATCAACGGCGATCCACAAGCGCAGCGTGACCGGCGTGTTCCAACACTGCGTTCAACCCGCTGAAGGACGCAAAATCGTCCAAGACATTCACTCCAGCGACTGCGGCCACCACGCCGGCGCCCACTCTCTGGTCACAAAGGCTATGCGACACGGCTTTTACTGGCCCACCGCACACGCAGACGCTGTCAACATTGTCCAGCGGTGCGCCAGATGCCAGAAGTACGCCAACCAGACCCACGTGCCAAGCTCAGCGCTGAAGACAATCCCTATCACCTGGCCGTTCGCCGTGTGGGGCATGGACATGGTAGGACCTTTCAAGAAGGCCCCTTCCGGCTTCACCCACCTCCTGGTCGTAGTCGACAAATTCACGAAATGGGTGGAGGCCAAGCCAGTCCGCAAATGCGACGGGAAGACCGCCACCAAGTTCCTACGCGAGCTCATCTATCGCTACGGGTTCCCAAACAGCATCATCATAGACAACGGCACCAACTTCGCCAAAGGAGCCATGGCCGAGTTCTGCGAGGAACATCACATCCAAATCGACCTCGCCTCAGTCGCCCACCCGGAGTCCAATGGCCAGGCGGAACGAGCCAACCAGAGCATCCTCCATGGCCTGAAGCCACGGCTCCAAGTACCACTCGAGCGCACCGCCGGGTGCTGGGTCGAAGAGCTACCCTCCATCATTTGGGGCATTCGCACCTCCGTCAACAGGTCGACAGGATTTACACCCTTCTTCATGGTGTACGGCGCCGAAGCAGTCATGCCCACCGACCTCGAGCACGATTCGCCAAGGGTGGTCAACTACACAGAGGCTACAAATGAACTTGCACGACAAGACTGAATCGACCAGCTCGACGAGGCACACGACCTAGCTCGCTCCTGCACCGCCATCTACCAGCAAGGGCTCCGCCGCTACCATAGCCGGCGAGTAAGGACTCGCACTTTCCAGGAAGGCGACCTGGTACTACGCCTCATCCAGGACAAGAAGGGCATGCACAAGCTCTCCCCCCTTGGGAGGGACTATTCGCCATCGGGCGAGTCCTAGGCAACGACGCCTACTACCTCACCGACGTCCGAGGCGATGGAAAACTCGACGTCAAGCGACCGTGGAATGTAAACCTCCTACGGAAGTTCTACTCCTAGAACTCCATACATGTACCCTCCACCTGCTATGAAATAAAACAGATCGGTTACCACAAATTGCGTCTACTCTCCGTGTCTTGTGCCACTCGCACTCGTAATAACAGCGTTAAGCTATTCACAGAAGTCAACCTTTGGTAAAGCGACCGGCACGGCCAAGTAGTGCGGTACAAGGGCACTAGGAGACCCCAGGCCTTGTAACGTCCACGAAAAACGCCAACCTGGAGCCCCATTGGAGTCGCCTAGCCCGACTGGCTTACCAAGCCAAGACAACTGCCCTCGCTCCTCACAGCAACCAAGGTCATTCGCATCCTCCGCACAGCGACTCGAACATCCAAGTACCACGCTCGGGGACTGACGTCCAGTCAAATATGAGCGGCTAGGAAAAAACGTCCAGTATGAGAGCGTGCCTAGGACTCGTCATGCGACTGATCCTTCGGGTCAGACAGGAGTGACGCGCTTACTCTAACGTGCTTAGTCCTCACCTACCCTGGAGCTGCGACTAGAACCACCAAGTACCATGCTCGGGGACTCGGCTACCCGACCTCGTTCGCGCACGGGAAAACGGTCAAGTAAAGAGCACCCATGGGAGTCGCCCTGCGACTGGCTCTCTGAGCTCTGGCGAGTCGACCTCAATAGCGAAACAATTGACAAAACATTCAAAATCGCACACACATAACAAACGAGGTAAACCCCATAAAAATGGCGGACGCGCCCGTGGACTCGTCCAATCAACATTCAAAATCGCGAAACAATTCACAAAACAACACTAATTTCCATTACAGCAGAACAAAGTCGTTCCAAAATACAAGAAAAGTTCAATGGCTATTTGTTACTAACGCCCCAGGGCACAATGCTTATACTCCGCAGGTTTTGACGCCGACTCGCCGCCACCCCTGTGATTGCGAATGAAGGGCACGTACGGGTTCGACGGGGATGTCGTCAACTCACTTGCCATCTCCGCACGGAACGGCTGCTCGACTTTGAAGTCCAGATGCTTTTGTTCGGGATCGTCGGGGGCGACAGTCATCTCCTGATAGGGGAGGAGGTCGCCCATCGCCCAAACGCGATCGGAATACACCGTGGCCCGGTCCGTCAGCTTCAGCACCTCGGCAATCTCCACAGAGCCTGTCGACGAGGGGTAGCCACTCGTCACATCATCAAGGTCGAAGTCTTCCGGGAAATGGGAAAGCCCAAGGCTGAGCGCCGTAGCCGCCCCGCGCCGGAAGGCCGACCGCGTCATGAATTCGACGACCGACGGAGCCTTCTCCAGATAACGCCATACCTCGACGAGGTCGCTGGGAATCACCTCCGTGGGCGATATCTCCTGAAGATATGCTCGAATGCAAGTCGCGGACAACGCAGCCGAGTCAACCAGAGTGGTCACACACTGCCGTGCATCGTTTGACTGCGCCTCCTCCGAGCTATCAATAATCCGGCCTATGGACAGAAACCGGCAGTGACTACACCAACGACCCCACATCGCAGCCATTGCAGGCACAGGAAAGTGGAAGAAAGGTTTACCAATTAGCGAACGGCAGAGGCCCGTGATGAAGCTTTGAAGCGAGGAGAAGTCGTTCTGCAGCCCAACAACGAGTGCGTCAGACACCTTCCGCTCTTCAGCGGTAGCCGTAACAGCAGCTTTCGCTCGCCCCTCCGCCGAGCTCGCCTCCGCCTTCGCTTCCTTGAGCTCACGCTCCAGATCAGCGATTTGCTTCTCGGCCGTACTCAAAGCAGATTGAGCCGCCGTCAGGTCACCCGTCGGGACAAGGCCCCGACGGACCTCCTCCGCCTCGGCCGCAATTGCTTGGAGTCCCTTGTTCGTCTCCTGGACGGCAACGAGTTCCTTCTCCATGCGACACTTTTCTGCAAGCCGATCGGCGGATTCGCGCTGCAGGCCCTGTGCACAAAATAAACCGTCAACATCATCGAAAATCCTAAGTGCCCACCCGCTGAAATTCAGCGACTAGGCACTCGGGGACTGGACATTGAAAATCCTAAGTGCCCACCCGCTGAAATTCAGCGACTAGGCACTCGGGGACTGGACACTGAAAGTCCTAAGTTCCCACCCACTGAAGTTCAGTGACTAGGCACTCGGGGACTGGACATTGGAAATCCTAAGTGCCCACCCGCTGAAGTTCATCGACTAGGCACCCAAATATTGGACGCTACAAAAACATTAAGAATCCGACCAATGAAATTCAGTGGCCCGATCCTCGGAGACTGGACATACCTGGATGGCTGCGCCCAGCATGCCGTGAAGTTGCAGCGCGTCGATAGATGCAAGCATGACCGGAGTGTGGCCGCAACGCTGCTCGACCTCCGTCTCGGCGACCCCAGGCGTCCGACTCGTTTGTGCCGCGTCACTCGCCGCGACCGCCCTGGCCATGAAGCGAGGGAAAGTTGCAGCGGACGCCACGGCACCACTAGGAGCCGGCTTGGCCACTTCGGGCGAGGCAATAGCCTCGGTCTTCGAGGCCACCTCCGCCGTAGTCGGAGGTTTGCTCGGAGCAACCGCCGTGTCATCAAAGACCGTGACGACGTCGTCGCCTTTCGCCCTCTTGGCACCGTCGGTGGGAGCAGCGACTTCGTCGGTTTTCCTCTTCCGTGAGGGGTCTTCCTCAGTGACGACTGGCGGAACCTTGGCCACAGAAGGATGGCCGATCTTTTTAACTCCAGTCCTGCGAAACAACGATATGAATAAGACTGTCCGACTAGAACGGAAGACAAGAGGATGAACAAAACTTACTTGGAGACTGGTATGAACCGCAGACCGGTGCGGATGCTGGCAGGCCTTTCCAGCTCGGGCCCCAACTTCCGACTGAGGCCCATCTCGAATACACCGTGTGCCCAAGACACAGAGGGTTTCTTGGAAGACGAGGCTGTGGCAGGAGCCTCCGTGACGACGGCTGCGGGAGCTTCCCTGGGAGGCGAAGCTGCTGCGGCCGGAGTAGCTCTCAACCCAGAGACCGGGGCGAATGGAGGTGGCAGCGCCGCTAGAGGCACCTCGTCCAGGGGGGCTGCGGCGTCTGGTGCCACGGTCGTGCGCGCCGCCTCGCCCTTAGCCGAGCTGGTGGCGTCAGAACTGGTCGCGGATCGGGGCGGAGACGTCTTCTTTGCTGGCTTCATCTTCCTCTTCGGTGGAGCCTTCGCCTCCTTCTTCTCCTTCTTCTTCTTCTTCTTCTTCTTCTTCTTCTTCTTCGACGGCGTGGCCTCACGATGTGAGGTGTGCTCGGGAAGCTCGTCGTCATCATCATCATGAGGCTCGAGGCTTCTACTCGCTTCGAGCTCGCGTTGGTGTTGCCCGCGAGTCTTGCGAACTATTGGGGCGGCGTCTTCCATGGGCTCATCTTTGTCGTCGTCGTCATCATCACCGTCGTCGCTCCCGACGTCGCCTTTGGCGGACGGCGACTCGCTCCTGTCCTGGACGGACGAGCTAGAGTTTTCGTCATCTGCGGGTGGGAGCCAGCCTTCCACCACTTGGAACAACTACAACAAACATGAGACAACGTCAGCACAACCACGAATGCATCATCTGCGACTGCGAGTGGTGGCGAAATGAAGGCTTACCGTCGGAGCTGGGCGCCTTGTAGTATAAGGGGCGACCCCGGCCTTCGTGTCCATATACATCGCCTGGGTAATTTTCTTCAGGGCCAGAGTGTAGTCGTCAAGATGCCATTCGGCGAAGGAAGACTTCGTCGGATCGTCCTTACTCATGTACTCGTACATGTAATGGTCACGGCGGGCCAAGGGCACGAGCCGCCGCCCGAACCAGCAGTTGTAGAGGTTAATGGTCTGGAGGCCCTTCTTCTTCAGACCACGGATGGTTTGCAACATTTCGTCGACAACCATCCGTTGATCCAGCGGGAGCTTGCCGACCTGGAGCGGACGCGGTTCGGGCCGATCGGCGGAGTACCTTGGAAGCGCCACCTCGCCGTCTGGAGTCGACTCGGTGACGTAGAACCAGGATTTCTTCCATTTGTTTGCCGCCTTGGAGGGCAACATTAGGTCGAAGAACGACGCCTTCGACTTCAGCTGGAATGTCAGGCCACCCGCAGCCAGCATCGGGCCGCCTGATTCTTCGCGGCTGATCCTCCCATGGAACAGATCTTGCCACAAGAGGAAGTAGGGCCTGTAGCCTAGGTAGCACTCGCAGAACGCCACGAAAATGGCGTGCTGCTCAATGCTATGCGGGCCTAGGTCCAACGGCTGGATCCCGTAGTAGGCGCAGAAACGCCGGAAGAAGAGGGAAGTGGGAAACCCCATCCCCCGCTCCAGGTGGCTGGTGAAGCAGATGAATTCTCCCTCGCGCGGGTCCGGAGTCACCTTCTCTGGCCGCGGGGATGCGCCATCTGCCGGCGCGCAGGATCCCGGCCTCCTCGAAGGACACCAGTAGCGCCCTGGTACACTTGGATCTGCCCCATGGTTCGGTGGAGGGGGCCATTGGTTGCAAGTTCACGGATGTCGGGGCTCTCTGGATTGGTTGGATCGCGATGCGGAGTGGAAAACGGAGATGGGCGAGATCGGAGGAAGGACGAAGGAGTGTTTTCCCGTTCGCCTGTCATTCTCCTTATATAGCGGTTGCTACCCGCCAATTTCGGGAGCCGTTACTACGCGGTAATTACGCTGAAGTTACCGTTGAATTACCCCAACGGCTAGTTTGACCCCAATTGACGGTCCAACTTCATCCATTCGACTCGTCGCTCCGCGCGACTCGACGATTCGCCGACCCGATCACTATAACAGTGACTGAGTATTCGCCGACCCGTTTGTCGAGCTGCGACCCGATTGGTCGCTGTTATTGTGACTAGAATAACTAGTTTTTCGTTTATTCAGGAGTCCGCCGCAGATTCGAATGGGCGTCCACATTGGACCCGTATACTCCGACCGCCAGCGAACGCCTGCGACCAATCAACGACGGCCTCGGGGACTACTGATGGGGATATGCCCACCGGGGTATACCCAGCAGGACTTTTCCTACTGGCCCAGGTGCCAGCGAGTGGGCCTGCAGGACGGCGACTAGATCGATATCTGGCGTGGACTCAAGCGACTAGAAGGTGAAGGCCCAGAAGCATAGATAGGCCCAGTCGGATTAGGTTAAAGAATCGCTGAAACCTTAACGGATTCGGTTGAGATCTATAAACCCTAGGGAGGTGAGTCTATATAAACCTCCCTAGAGGACGCATAGAGGGTACGTTCCATCATACACCCAAGCGACTCGCTGCCTAGCTGTCGAGCTCGCCCCATTGTACTCTCCCCATAATACAATCTAGCAGGAGTAGGTCTTTACCCTCCGGGGGGCCGAACCTGGGTAAATCCTTGTGTCTCAGCCCTCATCTCGCACCGCAGATGGATGGCCGCCCTTGCCTCATGTTCTACTACTCGCTGCCGATTGCAGCATCTGCGTGGTCATTCCCACGACAAATACTCCATTGTACACTTGCAGTTAGTGGTTTAATAATTGGGATCCTGGCTTATATCATTGGTTTTATAGCTGGTTGTTTGCTGTTCGTCTAAGCGAAATAATGTGATAGCATGATTCTTTGTAGGCTCATATGCTACAAATACTCCTTCTTCTATTTAAAATGTGGCTAACAAATTCATTGGAAGAAAATAAATGTATGTGACATGTCTAGTGTAGTAGTTAGCAGTAGGTTATTAGTTGTAGTAGTTAGCAAGAAGTAGGTTAGCAGTAGTAGGTAGCAGTAGCAAGTAGTAGTTTGCAAATTTAAACTTCTATACTTAGTTAGTGTCAATAATTTGCCACTCTAGATTGTCATTGATCATTTTATATCATTTTAGAACATATTCTGGCCTGGGACAATAGCTATCTGTGCTGCTACTACTATGCTACTTGTGCTGCTACTACTATGCTACTTGTGCTACTTCTGTTATCTATGCTACTACTGCTATACTACTTGTGCTACTTGGTCTGGGACAATACCTATCTATTCCTAATATCCATCCTTGTGCTGCTACTTGTGCTACTTCTGCTATTTGTTCTACTTGTGCTACTTTTGTTAGTGTATGATATGTATTGCTATAGCACCTGGGACAACAGCTATCTGTGCTGCTACTACTATCTGTGCTAGCACAACAACTATCTGTGCTGGGACAACAACACCTTGAAATTGCGCTTGTGCTTGTATGAAGGACTTGTTTCTATCGTGTATGCAGGTGTATTTGAGATGAGTCCTGATTTTTTTCTAAAATGTTGATTACCTTCTGTTTTGGCAGAAATCAGGCACTCCTATGTTAAGAAAAATAGCAAAGGTCATGGCAGATTTTTCCGTGAACTTTTCTAACCATTATTTGATTTTTAGTGCAAACATGTTGAACAACGATGAGGATGGCTCTTCTAAGCTCATCAACCTTGAACAAGAAGTTAGAGCTCAAAAGAACTTGTCATTCTGGGAGGAGGCTGAGTAGATGGAAAGAAGGGCCACAGGGGATGAAGAATACCAGCCTTCTGAGAGAAACGATGATGAGATGGAGGACGCGGAGGAAGAAGAAGCCGAAGGAATAGCGGAGGCTGAAACCACTGATGGCGGCGAGGGCAGAATAGATGGTAGCAACCCATCTAAGAAGAAGAAGTCGAAGGAACGACATCCTAACACGGTCGACACTGTTAGAAAGGAAATTACCGAAGTGAGCTCCTTTGGCGCGCGCCCAAGTCGTCAAAGGGTACGATCTTCAACTAGAGACTATCACCCGAACCGCTATCTCGATCAACACCGAGAATCTCCAGCATAAAGATAATGGCCATTTGCTCACACTCCTCTTTGATAAGATGCACACATGATACAAGTTCTTCTCAGTACCAGAACACAAATTATACGGGTGCTATGGGGATGCGATGACATGGAACCTCCCATTCAACCCCCAGGAGCAGATGAAGACAAGCTGTCTGTCCTCAGAAATTGCTTCGTCTTATTCATGCTATGGCCGAAGAGCATGTCTCGTTTCGGGATGGCCGGGGCCAACACCCCGCAGACAACAACACCACCTGTCATGCTAGCGCCAAGCCATGGCAAGACCCCCACACCGCTATTGTTGTCACCTTCACGCGATGTGTCGACTGATATTGACATGCCCATGGTGCATGATCCGAATGAGGAAGACGAAGATGACATCGGTCAGTACATCAACACTCAATTTTGCAACGACACCTCCATGAATGATCCTAGTAATGATGAAGACCCAGCTAGTGGGACCACAGAGAAACCCACTTGCAACAAGCATTTGTTTGGTTCTCAGGAGACGCCTCCATCTTGCGACTTCACCGAGCCTGATACATCAAATCGACCCTTTATTTTAAGCCATGACACACTAAATAGGGCAGACGATGCTAAGATTGCAGTCCCTCCCCACTCTCCAAATGGCAAGAAGGGACGGAAAAGAGAGTCTAGCTCGAGCCAGCCAGTGGTATCAACTGCGAATCTGATCAGGGCTTAGGAAGGGCCACCAAGACCCAAGGGTATTATGTGGAGGATGCATGTGGAGCATGAGCCCATGCTAACTAAGAAATTGCACATGCTCACTAGTTCGTAAATAAAGAGTGTGCATGATGGTGTGCTGAAAATAGAGAAACGCCTTCTTCGAGATAAAGATCCCCCGCACGCGGTATTCGTGGTTAAGGTGCCAACAGGCTTGGTCTTTGTCGATAATGTCCCTGCGGATCTGTTCTTCTTGTGGTTTGACGACATCTTCAATATGTTCCACCTATACCCGCTGATGTTGGAGATATGCCCAAGAGGCAATAATAAAGTGGTTATTATTATATCTTTGTGGTTATGATAAATGTTTACATCCCATGCTATAATTATATTAACAGGAAACATTAATACCTATGTGTTTTGTAAACATGAAAGATTCCCTAGTAATCCTCTTGTTGAAACTGGCTTGTTGATTAATAGATGAACATGGTTTCCTGATCATGGACATTAGATGTTGTTAATAACAAGATCATATCATTAGGAGAATGATGTGATGGACACACACCCATAGTAAGCATAGCATAAGATCAAGTCATTAAGTTCATTTTTCTACAACCTTTCAGATACATAGTAACCTAATCCTTCGACCATGTGATCATGTTAATCACCGTCACTGGATGAGTACTTTGATGACATCAAACACCACTTCCCTAACTGGGTGGTTATAAAGGTAGCATTGGGTATTCTAAAAGTATTTGTTGAAGCACATGGATCAAGAGTGGGATTTGTCCATCCATATGACAGATAGATATACTCTGGGCCCTCTCAGTGGAATGTCATCCAATTGGATTGCAGCATGTGTCTAGGTCACAAGAGATGTCATATCATGGAACGAGTAAAAAGTACTTATCGGTAACGAGGTTGAACTAGGTATGGAGATACCGACGACCGAAGCTCGGATAAGTAAAGTATCGCGCGGCAAAGGGAATCCGTATCATATGTGATTGGTTCGTTTGATCATGAAGTTATCGTTGAATATGTGGGAGCCATTATGGATTTCCAGATATCGCTATTGGGTATTGATTGGAGAAGTGTCTTGATCATGTCTGCATAATTCACGAACCGTAGGGTGACACACTTAAGGTTCGATGTTGTTTAAGTAGATATGTAATATCAGTTTGAGACCGAATGTTGTTTGGAGTCTCGGATTGGATCCAGGACATCACGAGGAGATCCGGAATGGTCCGGAGAATAAGATTTATATAAGGAAAGTCATTTTCCGGGGTTCAGAATTGTTTTCGGTAGTTTGACCGGAAGCTTCTAGAATGTTCTAGAGGGACCACCAGTTAGTCCACCACCTCGGGAGGGGCCACTTGGGCTGAGGCATTCCATGGGGGAGCAATAGGTCTAGCCGCACCAAAGCCCAAGGGGGGCAAATCCAGCTACCAAAAGAATTGGAGTCAAACCCTAGTTTGGTAAGAGGGGAGACTTGGGGGCCAAGTCCCCAACTCTTCCCCTTGTGGACGAGTTGGGGGGGGGGGACTCGGCTAGGGCTAGGAACTCCCTTGGCCGCTGACCCCTTGGGAGGGGGTGCACCCCCTTGCCCCTTGTCCTTGCGCCTCCTAACCCTAGGCGCCACCACCCCTCTCTCTCCTCCATCAACTGCTCCAGCTTAGGCGAAGCCCTGCAGAAATCTCTCCTCCACCACCACCACCACACCGTCATGCTGCTAGGATTCTGAGGGGATCTACTACCTCTATTGCCCACTGGAAAGGGGAGAGAAAGGTCTTCATCGACTCCGTACATGTGACCGAGTGCGGAAGCGCTGCCAGAACGCGACGCCGGAAGGATCATCTACGCGATCTTGAGATCGGCAAGTGATTGACTACATCAACCATGAGATATAATCTCATTAACACTTTGGATCTACGAGGGTTAGTTCTCTACAATCTCGTTGCACTGATCTCGTAGATTATATCTTGGCTTTGCCATATATTAGATCTTGGTTTTGTGTGTTCTTGCGATAGAATTTTTTTGTTTTCCATGCAACGAAACCTACAGTGGTATTAGAGCTGACTCTATGCGTTGATCTGTTGCACGAGTAGAACACAATGGTTTAATGGGTGTTTATGCTTTTGTTGTCGCTTGATTTTTGTGTACTTTGCGTCTTGCGGGGTGGTGGGATGAAGCAGCCCGGGCTAACCTTACATGTCTTCGCACATGAGACTTTCTCCACGCTCAACTTGCAACTTGTATTGCACAAGTGGCTTTGCGAGTGTCTATCTCTCCCACCATAGTTAAGATTCAATTTACAATGGGAACTTGACAACACTTGTATCATCGTTTTGGTTCTTGTTCATAGGTAAGAATGGTTCTTATGTGAAAGCCCCAAGCCACATAAAACATGCAAAGAAAATTAGAGGCATCTAACTTGTTTTTGCAGGGCATGTGATATGGCCATGATGTGATTGTGATTATATTTGATATATGCAATGATCCTTATTGTAAGTTGGCAACCGGCAGGAGCCTTATGGCTGTCTTTTAATTTGTTAAGACCTGCGTGTCTATTCATCAAGTAGTTGGAATAGTTGCTGTTGGTGATGGACAACCATGAAGCGACACCATTGACCTTGATGCCACACTGGTGATGATGGAGATAATGTCCGTACTTTGGAGATGGAGATCAAAGGCATAAGAAGAAAGTCCTTATCATATCACATATTATGAATTGCATGTGATGTTAACCTTTTATGCATCTTGTATAGCTTATATCATGACGATAGCATTATAAGATGATCCCTCTTAATAAATATCAAGTAATAAATTGTTCATCCTTAGTAGGCACTGTTGCTAAGAATCATCGTTTCGAAGCATCTCGTGATGATCGGGTGTGATAGATTCTACGTGTGCATACCACGGGTGCAAGTCAGATTTTCACATGCGGATACTAAGGTTAATCTTGATGAGCCTATCATGTACAGACATGGTCTCAGAACACGGAATATCGAAAGATAAAGCATGAGTCATATGAATGATATGATGAACATGTTAATTGTTCGCCTTTGAAGCTACATCTTCTCTCGTGAAGATTGGACTTGGTGTAGTTGATTTGGTTCATGTAATCACTAAGACAATGTGACGAATGTTGTTTTAAGTGGGAGTGCACCAAGTTAATTTAAGAATTAAATTTGAACTCAATTTATCATAATATTAGTCTAAACTCTTTACACATATGTTGTAGATCATGGCGGCCCCTACCATCAATTTTAATGTGTTCCTAGAGAAAGAAAAGTTGAAAAACAATGGAAGCAACTTCACGGACTGGTTCTGTAAGATGATGATTGTCCTCAATGCTGGTCAGTTGACCTATGTGCTGGATGCACATCTGGGTGACCCGCCTGTAGCTGATGCTACCGATGAGGTGAAAAATGTTTACCTCACTCGAAAGAATCAATACTCCACAGTTCAGTGTGCCATCCTATACGGTTTGGAATCAGAGATTCAAAAGTGCTTTGAGAACCGCAACCCTTATGATATTATCAATGAGCTCAAATTGATATTTGAAACTCATGTGGCCATGGAAAGCTATGAAGCTTTCGAGAAGTTCTTTAACTGCAATATGGAAGAGGGCAACTCCATTAGTGAGCACGTGCTTAAAATGTCTTGGCACGCAAACAAACTCCAAGATTTGGGAATAATGGTTCCTAATGCGTTGGGGATTCATCGTGTCCTCCAATCACTTCCACCTAGTTACAAGAACTTTGTAATGAACTACAACATGCATCGCATGGATAAGTCGTTGCCTGAACTCTTCTCCATGTTGAAGTCTGCGGAAGTGGAGATCAAGAAAGAGCACTAAGTGTTGATGGTCAATAATACCACCAATTTCAAGAAGCAAGGAAAGCCTAAGAACAAGGGAAACTTCAAGAAGGGCGTCCAGAAAGCCGCCGCACCTTCGAAGAAGCCCAAGGCTGGTCCTAAGCCTAATACTGAGTGCTTTTACTACAAGGGAGAAGGTCACTGGAAGCAAAATTGCCCCAAGTACCTGGCAGATCTGAAGAACGTCAACATCAAGAAGAAAGGTATATTTGATATACCTGTTATTGATGTGTATCTTACTAGTAATCGTAGTAGTGCTTGGGTATTTGATACTGGTTCGGTTGCTCATATTTGTAACTCGAAACAGGTGCCGCGGAATAAGCAAAGACTAGCGAGAGACGAGGTGACAATGCGCGTTGGAAATGGCTCCAAGGTTGATGTGATCGCCGTCAGCACGCTCCCTCTTCATATACCATCGGGATTAGTTTTAAACTTAAATAATTGTTATTTGGTGCCTACGTTAAGCATGACCATTATATCTGGATCTTGTTTATTGCGAGACGGTTGCTTGTTTAAGTATAGAATAATGGTTGTTCTATTTATATGAGTAATATCTTTTATGGACATGCGCCTTAGATGGATGATCTATTGTTATTGAATCTCGATAGTAGTGATACACATGTTCACAATATAGATGCTAAACGAATGAAATTGAATGATAATTCCACATACATTTGGCACTGCCGTCTTGGTCACATTGGAGTGAAGCACATGAAGAAACTCCATTCTGACGGACTTCTTGAATCACTTGAAAGATGCAAAGCATGTCTAATGGTAAAAATGCCTAAGACTCCATTCTTTGGGATAATGGAGCGAGCTACAGACTTATTGGAAATAATACATACCGATGTGTGCGGTCCAATGAGTGTAGTGTCGCGCGGTGGATATCTTTATGTTCTTACTTTCACATATGACTTGAGTAGATATGGGTATATATACTTTATGAAACATAAGTCCGAAACTTTCGAGAAGTTTAAGGAATTCCAAAGTGAAGTAGAAAATCAACATAACAAGAAGATTAAGTTTCTGCGATCTGATCACGGAGGTGAGTATCTAAGTTACGAGTTTGGCAGACATTTGAATAAATGCGGAATACTTCCACAATTGACACCTCTAGGAACACCACAGCGTAATGGTGTATTCGAACATTGTAATCGAACTCTCTTAGATATGGTTTGGTCTGTGATTTCTCTTATAGATTTACCGTTATCATTTTGGGGTTATGCATTAGAGATAGCCACATTCACTTTAAATAGGGCACCATCTAAATCTGTTGAAATGACACCGTATGAATTGTGGTTTGGTAAGAAACCTAAGTTGTCGTTCCTTAAAGTTTGGGGTTGCGAAGCTTATGTAAAGAAGTTATAGCCCAACAAGCTTGAACCCAAAGCAGAGAAATGCGTCTTCATAGGATACCCTAAAGAAATAATTGGATATACCTTGTATCATAGATCCGAAGGAAAAGTTTTTGTTGCCAAGAATGGATCCTTTCTTGTGAAGGAGTTTCTCTCGAAAGAAGTGACTGGAAGGAAAGTAGAATTCGACGAGGTTGTTGAACCTTCTCTTAGATTTGAGAGTAGCGCAACACCGAAAGATGTTCCTGTGCCGCATGAACCAATAAGAGAGGAAGCTAATGATGGTGATCATGAAACTTCAATGAAGTTGCTACTAAAACTCGCAGGTCGACGAGGGTTCGTAACACTCCTGATTGGTATGATCCTATCATGAATGTCATGTTGGTGGACAACACCGACGACCCTGCGATGTATGAGGAAGCAATGATGAGCCTAGATTCCAACAAATGGCAATAAGCCATGAAAACCGAGATTGGATCCATGTAAAAAAACCAAGTGTGGACTTTGGTGGACCCACTTGATGGCCGCAAGGCTATCGAGAACAAATGAGTTTTCAAGAAGAAAACAGATGCTAATGGTAATGTTACTGTCTATAAAGCTCGACTTGTCGCGAAGGGGTTCCAAAAAATTCAAGGAGTTAACTATGATGAGACTTTCTCACCGGTAGCGAAGCTAATGTCTATGAGGATTTTGTTAGCAATCTGCATTTTTCTATTATGATATTTGGCAGATGGATGTAAAAACGGCATTCCTCAATGGTGACATTGAAGAAGAGTTTTGTATGGTACAACCCAAATGTTTTGTCGATCCTAAAGATGCTAACAAGGTATGCAAACTTCAGCGGTCCATTTATGGACTGAAGCAAGCATCCCAGACCTAGAATTAATGTTTTGATAAGGTGATCAAAAAACTTTCGATTTATACAAACTTATGGAGAAGCTTTTATTTACAATAAAGTGAGTGGGAGCTCTGTAGTATCCTAGTACTATATCTGGATGACATATTGTTGATTGGGAATGATATAGAACTTCTTGAAAGTATCAAAGCATATTTGAATAATAGTTTTTCAATAAAGGATCTTGGCAAAGCAGCATACATCTTAGGAATCAAGATTTATAGAGATAGATCAAGACACTTAATAGCGCTTTCACAAAGTACATACTTGGACAAGGTTCTAAAGAGGTTTAGAATGGAAGGAAGAAAGGAAGGGTTCTTGCCCATGTTGCCAGGGAAGACCTTGAGTAAGACTCAAAGTCCAGCTATGACAAAAGATAGAGAGAAGATGAGTAAGATCCCTTATGCCTCGGCCATAGGATCTATCATGTATGCCATGATGTGTACAAGGCCGGATATATCACATGCTGTTAGTTTGACCATCATATATGAAAGTGATCCAGGACTGGAACACTGGACATCAGTCAAAAATATCCTAAAGTACCTAAAGAGGACTAAGGATATGGTTCTTTCTTATGGAGGTGACGAAGATCTTGTTGTAAAAGGTTACACCGATGCTAGTTGGAACACCAATCCAGATGACTCTAAGTCACAGTCTGGATACATATTTACTTTTAATGGTGCAGAGATGAGATGTAGGAGTGCTAAGAAAAGCGTTGTGGTGAGATCTTCAACTGAATCAGAATACATAGCTGCTTCGGAGGCTTCACAAGAAGCGATATGGATGAAGGAGTTCATTATGGAGCTTGGTGTGGTTCCTAGTGCGTTGGACCCAATTGGCATCTATTGTGACAACATGGGTGCCATAGCCAATGCACAGGAGCCAAGGTCACACAAGAAGCTGAAGCATATCAAGCTACGTTTTCATGATATTCGGGAGCATGTCCAAGCTGGTGACATAAAGATTTGCAAAGTACACATAGATCTAAATGTGGAAGATCCGTTGACTAAACCTCCCTCTAGTGCAAAGCATGACCAACACTAGAACGCCATGGGTGTTAGGTATATTAACATGTAATCTAGATTATTGACTCTAGTGCAAGTGGGAGACTGTTGGAGATATTCCCAAGAGGCAATAATAAAGTGGTTATTATTATATATTTGTGTTTATGATAAATGTTTACATCTCATGCTATGTCACATACCAAGATTTTAGAAATTGGGACTAGAAAAAATTGCATTTGCATGACATTCATCAGCAGTGCATTGCATATTTACATTAAGAAAAAAATTCCTAAATAGAAATAAAGTACTAAAACCCTAAATAGTATATGCCACTTTGTTCCTAAAAGGAATTAAATTGGCTTTATAAAAACCTACTATTGCTAAGGCAGTGATTATTGCTACATTATAGCCTAAAAAGATCCAATAAATATTACTACCTCTGATCCTAAATAAGTGTCGCCATTTTGAACTAGAGTTAGTTCAAAACTGTGACACTTATTTTGGATCGGAGGGAGTACAAAATTTTAGAAACAAAATTGAGCTCATTTGGAGCTATTATGAAAAAGTTATGGAATAAATACAAATAAATAAATATATAGATAAAATGAAATATACAAGGATTTATAAATCCATTACTTGCAAACTAGTAAAAATATTACAAACATGATCCTACAATGATCTATTCAATTTTAGAAAAATTTAGAAACAAGAATCATATCAATTGAAGTTCGTATGCAAAGATATAGAGTAAATACCAAATAGAAAAGAAAAATAAAAAAAAGAGAATAAAAAAACTAACTTGGCCGGCCAAGCCAGCCGGTGGCCCAGCTAGGGCGGACAAGCCACCACGGGCACTGATCGATGCCTAGTTTGCTTTAGAAAGCGTGCAAAATTGATTTTCCAAACCTATCTCTATTCAAACTCTTATATCTTTTAATCTATAACTCCGAATCGACTTCCTTTTGTTTCTACTTGTTCCCTACTCTAAGACCTATCTCTTCATCATTCTAAACCTCCATATAAACCCATGGAGGAACATCTGTATGAGTTTTACTTCTCGAAATCTTGAATCTACACATGCCCGAATCTTATTTTGTTTATCCATCCATCTAGACTTCGTCGTTTGCCTTCGGCCAAAACACGAAAGTTGTAGATCTCATCAAAATCGTTCAGTCCCGACAAACCTCACCTCTTTTTATCCACCACAGTCGGAGAATTTCGCACCACAATATTTCAGATATGACGGTGTAAATCCAAGATGTACTCGCACTCGTTTATTCAAATCCAAATTCCTTTAGTGAAAAGGTAGCACTAATGATTCTCTACAACTTTCATGTTGTAAGTTTTTCAATTTGATCTATGTATTTTTCTCTCTAACATAGATATCTTTCTTATCTATTATGAGCCAAAATCGAGCCGATCTTCTTTTCTAGACACTGGATCTCATCCCGACGGTCAAGATTAGGGCTTATCAACGAAGGGGTATGAGCCAACCAGATCTCGCCACGTGTCAAGCTAGGTTAGCCCCGCGTCCCAGTCAGCATAAAATATTCCCAGGGAATATTCCCTGTAGATTTGAAATTGAATTTAAATTGCGGGAAATGTTTTAAACTTGCAAAAATCATATAAAAAGATTCGTAGATCCAAAAATAGCAAATAATATATCAATGGATTCAGAAAAACGTGTAGAATATTAATATGGCATTAGATCCAACCTTTACCGTATTATTTTACTGTAGTAATTTAATTAGTTTTAATGGTCTTTTAGGTTAATAAATTCATAGGAAATTATCTGTAACTCCTAAAAATATGAACAATACATCAAATTGAAGCTACTATAATGTAGAACAATAATATCAAATTGAAGCAACTATAATGTAGTTTTGAGGATTATTTCCCCATAGCAATTTAATTAGTATTAATGGATTTAGAAATCATTAAATTCATAGTAAATTATTTACATATCACAAAAATATAAATAATATACCAATGGAAAGCTGGTTCCAAGTAGATCATCAATATGCAATTAGTTCAGGTTTTGACTGTAAGGTTTTGCCGTGAAGATTAAATGGTTTAGTGTCATATTTAGAGTAATAAATTCATAAGAAAATAAATAACGTTCAAAAAATTACAAATAATATGTCCTTGGAATCACAATCCTGTGGATATTACAGATCTTATTTTAGTTTGATTTTTAGGCAACAGAAACTATATAAATGATTTAAAACCCATTAAACACTATTTAAATCATACAAAAAGATCTGTAACTCCGATTAGGGTGAATCCAACACCTACTGGTTCGTATTAACGTCCTATATCCAGTAAACCCAAGAAACAAATTTAATTCGATAGTTAGAACATGCGTTACAATAGGACTATTAAAAACCCTATATTGGCAAGTAATTATTAATAACAAGTACTCCATTGCATTAATTGGTCTCTTGCATGCATCATATACTTCAGTATTATTTAGAGAACTAAAATAACAACCATTGTGACTTATTAAATTGTCATGCATGCATTTGTTGCATTTGTTTGATCTCTATGTGCTGTTGTTTATGTTGTATGCAATTATTTGCTCGATAGATTGCGAGGAGTGCAACGTGTGTCATTGATACGAGTGCTTGAACGACTCCAAAAACTATCAAGGCAAGTAGATGCTACTTTGTTCATGATGTTGTCCTACTATTTTCAATGTATTGTCGTGTATTTTGTAGATGCATATGTAGGAAAGTACTATCGCTATGCTATGTCCTATTATGTGGTAGGGATTTCCTGTAGATGAGCCACCATTGGGAGATGTGCTTAGCCATGCTATGATGAACGAGGGCTGGGTTACATCACTGAAAGTTGTTTCTAAATGTGTTGGTTTGCGAAAAATAAAAACAACTTAATCAATGAATCTCCTGGGTGTGATGGGATTGATAATTTTTGGTGGTATCATTACGAAAAGGCACCCATGTATCAAGAAAAAATGATTGGATTCTTTATTTGGTAGCTTAAGTGTACAAACATGTGCCAATAATGGAATCGGTGGTTGGTTGGACTTAGTAGGTTGTGGTAACTCGAACCCACATATCCAGAGATGTAGAATTTTGGTAGGTTGGTACGGTGCGTGTCGGGTTTGGGGAGCTACTTCCTGAACGGTCCCTTCTTGGACTTCTCCCTATCATCACCCAATAAGAGAGTGGTGGTATGAGCTGGGCTGGCCAAGTCACATGGCTAAAGTGTACTAACCCCTGCAGGGTGTATAAACTAATCGATTAGCCGTGTCCCCGGTTATGGACATCTGAGTTGCTTGATATTGAGTTCATGACATGTTTCTCTCTCATTCTAATTTCATAACTGCTTATGAAAGTAGGACAAATATAACTTAATTGGGATCTTTTCAAAGAAAATCAAAAACTGTTTATGAAAGTAGGACAAAGATATTTGCAAATGCAAGCTAGCAACAACTCCACCTGCCAAATAAGCATGTAGATGCTAGGATTATTGTCTCCTTACTTAACTCTACTTGCCATACATTCCAAGTATTGACCGTTCGGGGCTGCTACGTTTTATGTTGAAGGTTATTATTCCGATTCTGAGTGATCGAATAGGACGCGATACTCCACTTAATAGTTGTTCGTCTGTGGCACAATTGAACATGGAGCCTATCAATTGTTTATGCTTCCGTATGCTACTTGATATTGAGCTAGCCTTGAGCTAAGCATTATTGTAATAATTGCAAATTCTGGATGAATTCGTTATTTATGATGCACTGTTAAATTCTTTGGTATTCATCTGTACTGTGTGTGCTAGTGAACCGATCCAGGGATTGGCACTATACACATGAACTCAGCCTTATCAGGCGAGGGTGTTACATGCTATAATTGTATTAACCGGAAACATTAATACTTGTGTGTTTTGTAAACATGGAAGAGTCCCTAGTAAGCGTCTTGTTGAAACTAGCTTGTTGATTAATAGATGATCATGGACATTGGATGTTGTTAATAACAAGATCATATCATTAGGATAATGATGTGATGGACACACACCCATAGTAAGCATAGCATAAGATCAAGTTATTAAGTTCGTTTTGCTACAAGATTTTAGATACATAGTAACCTCGACCATGAGATCATGTTAATCACCGTCACCGGATGAGTACTTTGATGACTTCAAACACCACTTCCGTAACTATGTGGTTATAAAGGTAGCATTGGGTATTCTGAAAGTATGTGTTGAAGCACATGGATCAAGATTGGGATTTGTCCATCCATATGACGGATAGATATACTCTGGGTCCTCTCGGTGGAATGTCATCCAATTGGCTTGCAAGCATGTGACTAGGTCACAAGGGATGTCATATCACGGAACGAGTAAAGTGTACTTATCGGTAATGACGTTGAACTAGGTATGGAGATACCGACAATCGAACCTTGGATAAGTAAAGTATCGTGCGACAAAGGGAATCAGTATCATATGTGAATGGTTCATTCGATCGCAAAGTTACCATTGAATATGTGGGAGCCATTATGGATCTCCAGATCCCGCTATTGGTTATTGACCGGAGAGGTGTCTCGATCATGTCTACATAATTCGCGAACCGTAGGGTCACAAACTTCATGGCCTCGTACCTCCAAGGCATCATGGTGGAGAACAAGACAAATGAATACATTCTCGTGCCTTACTTTCCTAAGTAAGTCATTATTCACTCGCCGCCATAACATGCTTTATTAGATTTTCATCATTCTTTTTCCAACACATTCTGTTTGAATTTTTTATGCAGAGATCAATATTGCACACTCATCTCCTTATCGCTGAAATATTTGCAATCCACGTATTTCGACTCGAGGAGTGCAGAAAAGAAGAAAAACTATGACAAAATCACGGAAGTTCTGGATAATGATCTCACTGTCTATGCCTCAGCGGAAGGCACCACCTTCATGCGTAAGAAGGTCAAGTTCGGTAGGCATGTCTTCACCCACATAACGGACTTCCCCTGCGTGAAGCAGCCGGAAAGCAGTAAGAAGGAAGCCTACTATGCACTCCATCGCATGAGGGCATTCCTACTAGACCAACAGAATTCTACGCTGCGAGATCATCTCAAACAGTGGGCCGAATCCAAGGCAAAGATCCATGATTCAGATATTAGACAAGATATGTATCACATCTAGTAGAAGTTTGGGGCAATCATCTTTCGTGATGTCATGACTTCGGGGGGGGGGGGGATCTTCTATGGAGGCAATCCCCCAAATAACCGTGACATAGTAGATCACCTAAAGATCTAGGGTGACTTTAGGACGTTCATGATGAAACAAGGCGTCCTCTCGTTCCCTGAGCTGAGTCAGAAGTCTTGATGTTTACCTAGTTGTAGTTCTGAACTATCGATGATCTTGTGTGATGTAAATTTTATCCCCACAGGTACTTGTGGGTCGACGGTCACTAAACTTAATTATGATAGATGCTAGTTATTAGGGTTATGAATCAACACTTACTTCTTTTGCTTATTATTAGGGTTATATATGAATCAATGCTTAGTTCTTTTGCTTACTCTTTTGTCCTTTTTGCTTACTTTGGTCCTTTTTTTCTTACTTTGGTCTTTTTCAAGAATGCCGATGATTAAAATGTCATGGCACACTATATATGTGAATGTGTTGTGATGGGATTGTCAGCCTTGTGCTTTGTGCAAGTCCACGTCTTGTGCATCCTACTTGGCTGGCAGTTCCATCATAGCATATTTCTGTGTCCAACAACCTAGGTATATATGAGGCATGCTTTTTGAGTTGGCCTATTTGATAATTGTATCTTTATATGCTTACTTTTTGGTCCTTTTTTGCTTACTTTGGTCCTTTTTCATGATAATGATGCACAAATCTGACTTACTTTGGTCTTATTCGAGAATGTCGATGATTAAAATATCGTGGCACACTATATATGTGAATGTGCTATGATGGGATGGTAAGCCTTGTGCCATGCATAAGTCTAAGTCTTGTGTTTCCTACTTGGCTTACTATTCCATGGTAGCATATTTTTGTGTCCAACAACCTAGGTATATATGAGGCATGATTTTTGAGTTTGGCCTAGTTACTTTTTTCGAGAATGAGACGCAAATCCGAGTTACTTTGGTATTTTTCGAGAATGCCAATGATTAAAATGTCGTGGCACACTATATATGTGAATGTGCTGTGATGGGATGGCCAGCCTTGTGCTTTGTGCTAGTCCAAGTCTTATGCATCCTACTTGGATGACTGTTCCATCATAACATATTTCTGTGTCCAACAACCTAGGTATATATGAGGCATGTTTTTTGAGTTTTTCCTATTTGATAAGTGTATCTTCATATGCGAATTTTACATTCTTTTTCACCCACCATTTAATTATTATTGCCAACATATGAACTCTAGCTACCTTTCTGTTGTCTAATGTTATTCGTCTTGTAGATGACATGGTACATCATGCACAAGGGACGGGTTTCCGGAGTCTACGACGATTAGGAAGACTGCTGAAAACAGGTGCACCATTTCAGCGACAATAGCTATAAAGGATACAACACTGCGGCGAAGGCGGAAGCTAGATACGCGCGCTATATAGCAGGAGTTAGGACGAGGAACCGGATGAAGAACTACACCTTTGTCGCAGTGATGCTTATCGTCCTTGTTTTTTTGTCCAGTGTATTCCTACTTTAGATGTCTAGGCGAGCTTGCGAGCTTTAACTTGGTTGAGGAACATGTATTCATATCACTAACTACTACTTTGGGTGTAACTTGATCGAAACAATGTAACTTGTCATGTGTAACTTATCTATGTGTATTCATTTCTATCATGTTTGTATTCATATATATGATTGTACAGCTGTATATACGTATATACGATGGTAGAGTATTAAAAAACAAAAAAAAATGTCGTGGCGCACTGCCTCTACAGCGCACCATGCACATGTGCATGGCGCACTATCTGGTGCACCACGTGCATTATAGTGGAAGCGCACTAAAAATACCCCACGTGGCGCACCCGGTAGTGCGCTAATGGTAAGTCATAGCACCCGTAGCGAACCAGGCAGTGTGCTATTTTATCCGCAGCGCGCGACTTGTGGCGCACTACTAGTGTGCTACAGATGGGCATTTTCCGTGCACCATGGGTGGCCTGTTTCCTAGTAGTGATTGTTGGAATTTGGTGTATATTGGGCTGTTGACCCATTAGACAAATTCTGAAATTCTCTTTGGCCCACTTGTATATGGTAGTATATGGCTGTGCTAGTGGTGCTAAAGTTTAGTCCCACATTGCTAGTGGAAGGGGAGTTGGACCATCTTATATAGTAGAGTGTTGCACCACTCACTAGGTGTGACAAGGAGAGAAGCCCTCGCGCACTCCTCCTCCGATGCCGCCCGCCTCGCCACTCCTCACCTCGCCTCATCACGACACGCGCGTGCCGCGGGTTGCGGGAATCTCGCCGAGCCTAGCTTTATTTTGCTGGTTGGGAAAACTAATTATGAATCATTAACGGACACGTTAATTACAGCCGTTTCCAGTTTTTATGGACGTGGACTGTTATCGGTTCAGACGTGTGCTGTGTCCCACGATCTCCCTGACCTGCACTATATAAGCGTCTACGCTAAACCTAATCGGCAATCAATCCACAACACGCACCTACCTCCAGAACCTTGCGCTGCCGCTTTCGCCTTCCCCATCCTGGCTTGCTGCGTGCACCGCGGATCGGGACAGTAGGCCTCCGGAACCCCGCCTCCCGTGAACCTGTACGGGTGAGAGGCGATCAAGTTTTTGGGAAGCGGTCAAGCGCGACTACTGGCAACCACGACGTCGTTCGACGATGAGTTCCCGAACAACGACTTCTTTCCGGACGTCAGCGACCTCTTCGGCAACCTCAACATGGGTGATAGCTCTGCTGCTACTACTGCCGCAACTGTATCGTATGTGATCTCAACCTCTCTCTTTCAGATTAAGCTAGAGTTTCTAGTTCTAGCATTTGGCGTAGATGTGATAGGTTTGTCTTGTATAGATATAATCTGTTCATCTACTTTGTTGATTTGCATGATTGGTTTTACTACTATTTTTATGATCATGCTTTATCAGTTTATTATTCGGATTAAATCATATGGATTATTGCTTATATTTTCAACAATCCTAAAACCTGATTATAGGCAACTGAATTCCACTAGTGTAGCTGCAGATACTAGGACGCCTCCTTTTGATGGCATGCACTATAAGAGATGGCGCAAGAGAGCATTTCTCTGGTTTGAAAACCTAAACTGCTATAGCGCCACTCTTGGAAAGCCTAAAAGAGATCTTTCTGCTGAGCAGTAAGCGACCTTTAAGAAAGCCGATACCATGTTTATGGAGGCTTTGTTCAGTGTTCTTGGGGACAACATTGTTGACCCGTATATGTCATTTGATAATGGCAAGGATGCGTGGGGAGCGCTCGAGGCCATGTTTGGGGTCTTGGACGCTGGCACTGAGTTGTATGTCATGGAGCAATTCTATGACTACAAGATGGTTGATGAGCGCTCCGTTGTTGAGCAGGCTCAGGAGATACAATCATTTGCCAAAGAAATTGAGGAGTTCAAGTGTTCCTCCCCTGAAAAATTTGTGGCTAGTGGCATTATTTCCAAGCTTCCTCCCTCGTGGAGGAACTTTGCTACTTCTCTGAAACATAAGAGACAAGAGTTTTCCGTTAGGAATCTCATTGGTTCTCTTCGTGTGGAAGAGAAGGAGAGAGCAAAGGACAAAACTGCTCGAGGATTTGAGGGAGGTTCTACTGCCAATTTAGTGCAGATGAAAAACTTCCAATCCCACAAGTTCAAGAATAAGAACAAAACTGAAGGAAATGGGAAGTTTGATGGAAAGAACAAGGCCACGCACTCAACCAACTTCAAGAACAAAAATGATAAGAGGAAAGGATCTTGCCATGTCTGTGGTGATCCTGATCATTGGGCTCCTAGCTGTCGTAATCACTTTGACAAGCATCAACATGGGAACAACGGCAAGGCCGCTAATGTTGTTATTAGCGATACTGAGATGAAGGATGCTGGGTACGGTATTTTACCTACTATCCTTTCAGTATGTCATTCTCCTGATTGGTGGATAGACACGGGTGCTAATACACATGTATGTTCTGATATTTCCATGTTTTCCTCTTATTAGGTCTCAAGGACTTCTTCCGTGCTGATGGGAAACGGCTCACGTGCTTCTGTTCATGGTGTTGGTACGGTAAATCTGAAGTTTACTTCGGGGAAGACCGTACAGCTGAAGAATGTGCAGCACGTTCCCTCCATCAATAAGAATCTCGTCAGCGGATCTCTTTTATGTCGAGATGGTTTTAAGTTGGTTTTTGATTCTAATAAAGTTGTAATTTCCAAGTATGTACAATTTATTGGAAAGGGTTATGAGTACGGAGGTCTGTTCCGCTTGTCTTTGTCAGACTCATGTACTAAAGTTATTAATCATGTTTGCAATGATAATGAGTCCAACGTTTGGCATTCACGACTCTGTCATATTAACTTTGGTTGCATGATGCGGCTAGCCAATATGAGTTTAATTCCAAAATTTACCACTATCAAAGGTTCTAAGTGCCAAGTTTGTGTGCAAGAAAAGCAACCCCGCAAGTCTCATACGGCTGCGGAACCGAGAAACTTAGCACCGCTAGAACTTATACATTCAGATGTTTGTGAGATGAATGGTGTGTTGACAAAAGGTGGAAAAAGATACTTTATGACGTTGATTGTTGACTCCACTAGATACTGCTATGTTTATCTTCTAAAATCTAAATATGAAGCTTTGAACTACTTCAAAATCTATAAAGCTCAGGCAGAAAACCAACTTGATCTTAAAATCAAGCGGCTAAGGTCGGTTCATGGTGAAGGGTATTTTTAAACGAATTTGATTTATTCTGTATGGAACATGGTATTATACATGAGAGGACGCCTCCCTACTCACCTCATTCAAATGGGGTGGCCAAAAGGAAGAACCGCACTCTAACTGATTTGGTTAACGCCATGTTAGGTACATCGGGTCTTTCCAAGGAATGGTGGAGGGAGTCGCTAATGAATGCATGTCATGTCCTAAACCGTGTTCCTGTAAAGGATAAAACCATGACTCCATTTGAGGAATGGGAAAAGAAAAGGCTTAAACTCTCTTACTTACGAACTTGGGGTTGTTTGGCGAAATTCAATATTCCAATACCCAAGAAGCGAAAGCTTGGACCAAAAACCGTTGGTTGTTTTTTTCTGGGATATGTTTTTCATAGCATTGGCTATAGATTTTTGATAGTAAAATCTAAGGTATCTGACATGCATGTTGGTACAATTATGGAGTCGAATGATGCGACTTTCTTTGATGACATCTTTCCTATGAAAGGTATGTCAAACTCATCAAATCAGGAGATGACTAGTTCATCTAGTAAGGAATTTTCTATAATTCCTGAACCCACTATGCTGATAGAACACTCTGATGATCCTGTGGAGGATGATAATGAAGCTCCCAAAAGGAGCAAGAGACAAAGGACTGCAAAGTCATTTGGTGATGACTTCATTGTGTACCTTGTGGATGATACTCCCACTTCTATTACAGAAACCTATGCATCTCAAGATGCTGACTACTCGAAAGAAGCTGTCCGAAGCGAGATGGACTCCATCTTAGCTAATGGTACTTGGGAAGTCACTGATCGTCCTTATGGGTGCAAACCTGTAGGATGTAAGTGGGTGTTCAATAAAAAGCTTAGACTTGATGGTACTATTAAAAAGTACAAGGCACGTCTTGTGGCTAAGGGTTATACCCAAAAGGAAGGTGAAGACTTCTTCGATACCTACTCACATGTAGCCAGATTTACCACTATTCGAGTACTACTTTCCTTGGCTGCCTCACATGGTCTTCTCGTTCATCAAATGGACGTTAAAACAGCTTTTCTAAATGGAGAGCTAGATGAGGAAATTTATATGGACAAGCCTGATGGATTTGTAGTAGATGGTCAAGAAGGAAATGTGTGTAAGTTAGTGAAGTCTTTGTATGGTCTTAAGAAAGCTCCTAAGAAGTGGCACGAGAAGTTTGAAATAACTTTAACTACTAAAGGCTTTGTTGTAAATGAAGCTGACAAATGTGTGTACTATCTCCATGGTGGGGGCGAGGGAGTTATTATGTGTCTCTACGTTGGTGACATATTGATATTCGGGACCAACCTCGCTGTTATCGAGGAGGTCAAAGAGTTACTATCTCGATGCTTTGAGATGAAGGACTTGGGAGTGGCTGATGTAATTTTAAACATCAAGCTACTAAAGGATGACAATGGTGGGATACACTGCTTCAGTCTCACTATGTGGAAAAGATATTGAGTCGCTTTGGATATAGCGGCTGCGAGTCTTCTCCAACGCCTTATGATCCGAGTGTGCTACTTCAAAAGAATCGAAGGATTGCTAAAGATCAATTGAGATATTCTCAAACTATTGGCTCGCTCATGTATTTATCCAGCACTACTAGACCTGACATATCCTTTGCTGTAAGCAAACTGAGTCGATTTGTGTCAAATCCTGGAGATGATCATTGGCATGCTCTTGAAAGAGTTTTGCGCTATTTGAAAGGCACTGCGAGTTATGGTATTCACTATACTGGGTATCCACGGGTACTTGAGGGTTATAGTGATTCAAACTGGATATCTGATGCTGATGATATTAAGTCCATAAGTGGTTATTTGTTTACACTTGGTGGTGGCGCTGTTTCCAGGAAGTTTTGCAAGCAGACCATCTTAACGAAGTCAACAATGGAAGCAGAACTCACAACATTAGACACAACCACTATTGAAGTAGAGTGGCTTCGTGATCTCTTGATGGACTTACCTGTGATTGAAAAACCAATACCCGCCATCCCGATGAACTGTGATAATCAAACTGTGATAGTTAAAGTAAACAGTTATAAGGACAATATGAAGTCATCAAGGCATGTGAAGAGGAGACTGAAATCTGTCAGGAAACTGAGAAACTCCGGAGTTATTGCGTTGGATTATATCAAAACATCTAAAAACCTAGCAGATCCTTTCACAAAGGGTTTATCACGCAATGTGGTAGATAATGTATCGAGGGATATGAGTTTGAGACCCACGCTATGAGTTGATCCCAGTGGCAACCCACTCTACGTGATTGGAGATCCCGTGAATTAGAGCTGGGAGACAAGCTGTTGGTCAGCTGAGAGGAGAGTATCCCCATATTATATTTACATCTCCATAAAAATGCAATACTCTCTTAATCTGCATGGCAGGTTGATATTTATCTTAATGTGTTCCAAGTGGCTTTTATAAGGGAGATGTTGTCCTACAACACATCTCTTGAGGAACACACCTATATGAGTCTGACTGTCAAACGTCGCAGTCCGTGAGAGTTGGGTGCCCTCTAATAAACTCACGAAAGGCCTAGGATTATGACGCATAAGCTCCAAACCGCGGGGAAGTCGACGGCAGCCCTGTACCGGTCTAGATTTTGTATGAAACTAGCGTGCAGAAAACTTGTAGTTCAAGGCATAGTCCACTATTCAAGTTGCTAGCTAGTGTAACATGAAGTTTAACATAGAAGTTCAACTTAACTGTCTCCACTACACACCGGTATATAAAACAATGTTCTGGAAGAAAAATGATGTGATGTGCAATGAGACTTTGTGGGGAATTGTTAGAATTTGGTGTATATTGGGTTGTTGGCTCATTAGACAAATTCTGAAATTCTCTTTGGCCCACTTGTATATGGCAGCATATGGCTGTGCTAGTGGTTCTAAAGTTTAGTCACACATTGCTAGTCGAAGGGGAGTTGGACCACCTTATATAGTAGAGTATTGCACCACACACTAAGGTGTGAATAAGAGAGAAGCCCTCGCGCACACTCCTCCGACCTCGCCCGCCTAGCCACGCCTCGTCACGACGCGCACGTGCCATGGGTTGCGAGAATCTTGTCGAGCCGAGCTTTATTTTTCTGGTTGGGAAAACAAATTATGAGTCATTAACGGATGCGTTAATTATAGCCGTTTTCAGTTTTTATGGACGTGGGCTATTACCGACTCGAACGTGTGCTGTGTCCCACGATCTTCCTGACCTGCACTATATAAGCGCCAATCCACAACATGCACCTACCTCCAAAACCTTGCGCCATCGCTTTCGTCTTCCCTATTCCGGCTTGTGGCGTGCACCGCATATCAGGACAGTAGGCCTCTGGAACCCCGCCTCTCATGAACTTCTATGGGTGAGGGGCGATCAGGTTTTTAGGGAGCGCTCAAGCGCGACTTCTGGCAACCACGACGTCATCCGACGACGAGTTCCCAAACGATGACTTCTTCCCGGATGTCAGCGACCTGTTCGGCGACCTCAACATGGGCGACAGCTCTGCTGCTGCTACTGCCTCAACTGTATCGTATGTGATCTCAATCTCTCTATTTCAGATTAAGCTAGAGTTTCTAGTTCTAGCGTTTGGCGTAGATATGATAGGTTTGTCTTGTATAGATGTAATCTGTTCATCTACTTTGTTGATCTGCATAATTGATTTTACTACTGTTTGTATGATCATGCTGTATTAATTTATTATTCGGATTAAATCATATGGATTATTGCTTATATTTTCAACAGCGATCACCTCCTCTAGTCGCTCATATTGGTCCTTTTAGCCGTTTTTTCTCTGATGTGGAAGGTCCGGATCGGAGGGAGAGGGGAGGTGCGCTGACCATGGAGGACACCACTGAAATAGGTGTGAGGGAATTGGAGTGGCCGGTGAGAGGAGTGGAGTGAAAACTTATATCAAACCATACAATCTTCTGCGCTTCCCAACACGATACTTGTTGGAGTCTAGCTCCGTGAACACGATCGATTTTGACCTTTTTAGCGGGTCAACTTTTAGCATACTTTAAGTTTCGCATGCTACCGAAAACGCATTATGGCCGGACACACCAAACGGGCTTTTTTCTTTCAGCCAGATGAGAGATAGATCTCCACTCTAACAAGCCTGAGATGTTTGGCGTTACAGACTGCCAAAGCCCAACACATAACCAGTGCACTGGTACCTTGTTTTATGACAAAAATGATAAGAAAATGAAAAACTATTTTTTCTGAATCTAGAAAACTCAAAAGTAGATGAGGGTAAAAGTAGCAGCAAGATTGGTTGACGCATGTAGTATGAAACATGGGAGTCTGACATGTTTTGTTTGGAGGGCTAACATATGGATGCTAATTAGTAGGAGGGAGCATATAAGTCGCCGAAAGACAACACAGAGTCAATATATTTGTTCCTGCATATTCTAAAATGTTAAGGATCGCCACATACAATAGCAAGCTGCAATTTGCCTGCGGGTGATAGCATATATAACTACATATATGAAAGTGAACCCTTACAATGCTTTATAAAGATGTCCACGTCACCGTACGCACTGTAGATGTGTAAAGTTTGCAGATCTACAGTGTCATCGATCGTCTCCTCCGTCTGTGCCGGGATTTACCGCCTGATACAATTGTTCCGGATTGTGAGATGGTCAAAGCGGTGTGCGTGGAATTTTTTTCTAACAACAATTCGGTACCTTCCACCGCCTATCCCGATCTTTCTCGGCGCGGCTAACTCTCCGCAGTACACGCGACCCATGCCCCGCTGCACGCCTCCCATGCCCTGCCAAGCTTCCATCACCGGCATCCCCTTTTCCTGAGCCGCCGCCGGCCGTCGCTGAGCCAGCCGTGTGTGTGTGCCAGCAGAGTAGGTGCCGCACGTTCTTAGCAGATTTTCCACATCCAATTGATCGGACTCCATATTGATACATCTGATCTTCCTCGCGTTACTCCGACGGCGGGTGAGCACAGCGCAACGTTAACTAATTCCAGCGGCAATTGGTAGTACTGGTTACTCTTCCTTGGGATTTGCCATCCATTAATCCCAGCTGCAATTGGTACAATTTTCTCTTCCTTGGGTTAAGCATGGCGCAAGGTAGCGGCTGGTGTTAACAATACGATGACTTGGTCTACTTTGTATGAAATAAATTCGAGTTATCATGCTATTTCATTATCTTATCCTTTCTATGGTACTAATTTTTCTCCTAATCAGAGTTCGGCTACATGGTAGATTGACTGACAACTACCACTGGTGGGTAGTATTCCTTACGGCAAGCACGCAGAGAAGGTCAGCCGTGTTCAGCCAATTAAATTTGCTGTCTGTTTTTCTTAGGTGCTTGACTAATTGCTACAGGCTACGATGATAGTCGGATTGATCCATCTATTAGCTGGCGTTCAGAACCGTTGTCATGCTGATACTGAAGATAGCGGTGCAGGTGTGACAGCATGGTCTAGCCATCGGAGCATGGTCACCGAAGACATGGTCAGCGCACAACCCACAACAATGGGCTCATTGATTTTAGCCGTCATTCATGGTGCAAATATGTTAATTCTTCACAATTTCACATAGCTGCAGCTCACAAATTTTGATAATCAAGCAGGAGCTGCTTCCTTCGGCCGACTAATGTTTAATTAGTACAATGCAATTGTACTCTAAAAAATATAACACGAAGAGGAAGCAGGAAACACAAAAAAACATTGTCATTAAAAAAGTTAGAAGACCCCTATTCCAACTGTTGATTTTCTTAGTATTTGTAAGACACACTGCTGTTAGAGAAATATATTCATCAGGTTCTAGGAGGATAAACTATTGGATATATTTTTCTAGGAGGATAAAGTATCGGATATATTTTTCTTTTCGCAGATTATTGGCTCTGTACATCTATTAGGCTGAACTCAAATTAGGCTAAAATCTTAGATTGAGTAGTGCTTTTCCTGTATAATTTAACTATTTTTGTTGACAACAATAATCTAGACTATTTCTTTAGAAAAAATTATCAAAGTATATTTCTATTTAAAATATATTAATTATAGATACATTTATATCTCCTCACTTCAAAAATTTAAGAATCTAGAGTATTTCTTTAGCACTTTCTGGCATTTCGTCTCATCTTTATGCTGAAGAAAAAAACTAGACTTGCTTGCAGAAGAAATATAGAAGAGATGATTGTGCAAGTGCACCTCACTTCCTGTAATCAGCGCCATTGGGAAGGTGAGTAAGGAGTAGGGAGAACATTGCTGGCCTGAAGAATTGTAATTAGATAACTACATATATAAAAGTGAATCCTTACAACGCTTTATAAAGATGTCCACGTCACCGTACGCACTGTAGATGTGTAAAGTTTGCACATCTACAGTGTCATCGATCGTCTCCTCCGTCTGTGCCGGGATTTACCGCCTGATACAGTTGTTCCGGATTGTGAGATGGTCAAAGCGGTGTGCGTGGAATTTTTTTCCAACAACAATTCGGTGCCTTCCACCGCCTATCCCGATCTTTCTCGGCGCGGCTAACTCTCCGCAGTACACGCGACCCATGCCCCGCTGCACGCCTCCCATGCCCTGCCAAGCTTCCATCACCGGCATCCCCTTTTCCTGAGCCGCCGCCGGCCGTCGCTGAGCCGGCCGTGTGTGTGTGCCAGCAGAGTAGGTGCCGCACGTTCTTAGCAGATTTTCCACATCCAATTGATCGGACTCCAGATTGATACATCTGATCTTCCTCGCGTTACTCCGACTGCGGGTGAGCACAGCGCAACGTTAACTAATTCCAGCGGCAATTGGTAGTACTGGTTACTCTTCCTTGGGATTTGCCATCCATTAATCCCAGCTGCAATTGGAACAAATTTCTCTTGGGTTAAGCATGGCACAAGGTAGCGGATGGTGTTAACAATACGATGACTTGGTCTACTTTGTATGAAAGAAATTCGAGTTATCATGCTATTTCATTATCTTATCCTTTCTATGGTACTAATTTTGCACATAGGTGGAGTTCGGCTACATGGTAGATTGACTGACAACTACCACTGGTGGGTAGTATTCCTTACGGCAAGCACGCAGAGAAGGTCAGCCGTGTTCAGCCAATTAAATTTGCTGTCTGTTTTTCTTAGGTGCTTGACTAATTGCTACAGGCTACGATGATAGTCGGATTGATCCATCTATTAGCTGGCGTTCAGAACCGTTGTCATGCTGATACTAAAGATAGCGGTGCAGGTGTGCCAGCATGGTCTAGCCATCGGAGCATGGTCGCCGAACACATGGTCAGCGCACAACCCACAACAATGGGCTGATTGATTTTAGCCATCATTCATGGTGCAAATATGTTAATTCTTCACAATTTCACATAGCTGCAGCTCACAAACTTTGATAATCAAGCAGGAGCTGCTTCCTTCGGCCGACTAATGTTTAATTAGTACAATGCAATTGTACTCTAAAAAATATAACATGAAGAGGAAGCAGGAAACACAAAAAAAACATTGTCATTAAAAAAGTTAGAAGACCCCTATTCCAACTGTTGATTTTCTTAGTATTTATAAGACACACTGCTGTTAGAGAAATATATTCATCAGGTTCTAGGAGGATAAACTATTGGATATATTTTTCTAGGAGGATAAAGTATCGGATATATTTTTCTTTTCGCAGATTATTGGCTCTGTACATCTATTAGGCTGAACTCAAATTAGGCTAAAATCTTAGATTGAGTAGTGCTTTTCCTGTATAATTTAACTATTTTTGTTGACAACAATAATCTAGACTATTTCTTTAGAAAAAATTATCAAAGTATGTTTCTACTTAAAATATATTAATTATAGATACATTTATATCTCTGTCGTGGTGGTGGCACGACAGATGCCATGGATAGGCTAAAGTATGGGACCAATGGATGCTAGAGGGATCTGGGGAGGGAAAATGTAGTTGATTCTACACACGAAATACTAAGCTAAAGATCTTTATTTCTCCTTCCTTAGGCTACAAGTGCTCCTTGAGCCGTGTACAAGAAGAAAGAGAGAACTTTACCAGCCTAACGGTACTAAATGAGCCGATGCCCTTCTCAGGGTCCAAGCCTCCCCTTATAAAGGAGAACCCTGGGTTCCTCTAGGGCTGACGTGGCAAGCATATTCGAGGAATATGCTTGTCCCAATATAGTAACTCGGCGGCCTCCTTTCCGCGTCGCCCTTCTAATGACGGCAAGGTTCAAGAGGGCCCCTCCTGCGTGCCTCGGGATTCAGGACTGTCACCTTCGTGACCTCCTTCTGCCCCTCTGTCGCTCTGCTCCTTTGTCCTTTGTGCTTGGCTCTGCTCAGATTCTCCCTAGCTTGTGACTAGAGTTTGACTTTAGGCTTCTCCTTCTCCTGCAAGCTTCGTATCATTCGGCCCTGCCTCGCATAACTTGGCTCGTCCTTCACCTGCATCTAGACTACTCGGGCTAACCCAGCCGACTTACGCAGTATCTTATCTTGGCCGGGTAATGCCTGGCTATCATCATAAGGGTCCTGCTCTTTCATATATCGGCTGACTTCTACAGGATTCAGCCGACTTAGACTGTAACTCGGAAACTGGACGGGGAACATCCTTTCGTCTTTCCCCGTCTTTACCCTATCCGAGGTCACCTCCCCAACATTAGTCCCCGAAGCTAGTATGGCCCCACTGATAACTTCGGCCGGGCCGTATCAGTTTCATAATATTCGTTTCCCAATGTTTCCGAGTTATCTTTTTCTCGTTCGAGGTATCAGCATGTCTTCTCGCGTACGCCTCGTCCTACGTGTCATACTCATCATTGTTTGTCTAGTTTTTTGTTCCTCTACAGTATTTTACGGCAAGGCGCTTATTATCAGGCTCGCCGCTGTCGGCCGCTGCAACGCCGCTGCCGCTCCGCCGTGGATCTTGGCCTTCTCTTTCATCGTGTGGTCGCTGGTGTGGTTCCACTCAGCGGCGTGCGGTTGTGCCGCGTACACGATCTACACAGATAATCGCCACACCCACGATCCCACTACCTCTCAGGCGACGCGGTTATAAAGAGGGGCGCGGGACTGGGAGATTCACTTTCCCCTTCCGCTTATCTGCGCCCTTCTTCTTCCTCTCGCCTCTGCGCTCGTTCGTGCTTCCGCCGCCGTGCGCTCATCTGGGTTTTCGACAGCAGGGATCCCACCGCACTGCTCCGTCGACCTCGTCCCCGTTCGCTTGCTCCGGCGTCGTCGCCGGTGAGTTCATCCGGTCCTATCGCCTGGGCTCTCCTCTAGACACCTCTGTTCTTCTTTTGTTTTCGCGCGGTAGTGCCTCCTCTGCTCCGCCACCGTTTTCGCGTAGAATCGCGACGGGGCCTTGCAGTTCTAGCTTTTCCTCCGCCGCTAGTTCTTCCTCCGTAAATTTCTCCGGCGACCCCATGTCGAGCTCCGTCGGCGGTGCCCTTATTGAGGATGACGACGCTGCGTCTGGGCCTGAGCAGGGCTCTTCCGTCACCCGCCGAGAGGTTGAGTGGCTAATCCGGACTCGCCGGATTCCTGCCGAGGTAGCTTGTCGCTTACCCAGCAGTGAATCCTCTCCCGTTCTTAGGGAGGGCGAATACGTAGTCTTCATGTCACATTTTTCTCGCGGGTTCGGTCTCCCTCTCAGCGATTTCGCTAGGGAGTTCCTTGATTTCTTCGGCCTTCAGCCGCATCATCTCCCTGCTAACGGTATTGCCTCTCTTTCTGCCTTCATCTCTGCCTCGGAGGGATACTTTGGCCTATGGCCATCTGTGCACGTCTGGTCAAAGTTTTTCCAGATCCGATCGAACGTCATCCCAGACAAATCTCTGCAACCCTCCGAGAAGTTGCTCACCCAATGTGGAGCCGCGTCCATTACACCTCGGAGGAAATCCGAATTTCCTCGCGTCACAGGTCTAGAATCATGCAAAAAGTGGCATAAGTCGTTCTTCTATGTCAAGAACTCTGGGAATGAGGATAAGATTCGGCTCCTTGCTTTCACCATTGGCCCTCATTCCAAGACGAACTGGACCTATAATTCCGAGGAAGAGTCATGCTTTGGCCGAAGCTTTTGAGATTCGGCTGAAGGAACTGATCCGCTCCGGGCTACGCGGCCAGGATCTGATGACTACCTTCGTTAGCAGTTGGGTCTGTCCATTCCAGAAACGCACACATAAGCTCTGCTACATGAGAGGTCCTCTTGATCCCAACCGAGTCTCGACGGTGGAGCTGGACAATTACCTTATCGTCAAGTGCGTCCGGGCTATCTTTAAGACGGAGATGCCAGAAGACTAGGTTTGGGGATTGAAGCCATTCACCCACGAGAACCCCCCCTCCCAGACTAAGTTCTTGCAGTCATGTTTTATCTTTTAATCGCATCCGTGTTTTCTCTTGTTAATTTTTCTCTTTCTTGTCCTACAGAGGTTTGTGGAGCAGGATGTTGAGGATGCCGAGGTTTTCTACCTCCCTAGGCCCGTGGACCGGAACACTCCGGACAGCGGGGAGCCGGACTCGGAAGAGTTCGTCCCCAAGTCGGATCTTCCTCCGGCTCGCGCCCGCAGCAATACCATGGCCCACGAGGAGGAAGGTGATTCAGACGAGGTCCAAGTTCTTGAGGTAGTTGCCGCAATGCCAATTTCTTATGCATTTCTGGCTTCTACTTTCTCAGCTAATCCGGCCGGTCAGGTTCACAACACCGAGCCTCTTGCCTCCCGGCCTCCTGTTACCTCGGGGAAACGCAGCGCTCCAGCTGGTGCCTCAGAAGCTGCTCCCAGGAAACGAATAAAGAAGTCAGCCCAGCACCCTCTAAAGCGCAAAACTATGCCCGGGGTTACTGGGTGAGTTGCTTTTGTTTGTATTTCTTGTTTCTCTCTTTCTGTTTTTTTGACCTGATCTTCTCATCCTTGCAGGGCTCCTATTTCTGTTAAACCCAGCGGTCCTAGCATGACGAGTTGTACGACTCGGCCGCCTTCTCCTCCGCCTCCTGAGGATACCAGAGTTCCGAGTCCTGCTCGCGTTGCTTCTCCTCCTACTCCGAATCATACACCACCTCGCCATGATGCGCCTGAGATTTCTCCTGTTGATGCCGATATAAGTCGGCCAATAGATATTCCTACCGAACCCGCTGCTTCTTCCGTGAACCCTGATGTTTCTGCTGAGATTCCTTCGACCCTCGCAGTCCTTACCGCGACACCAACTCCAGCCGAGGATATCAATATCTCGGCACCCTCTGCAACCGTAATCCCTCCGGCTCCCAAAGATGCCACTCCAAGTACCGAGGTATCGGCTCCTACTGACGCCTCTCCTAAGGCAAGAAAGATCGTTGTTACCAAGCCTCCGTCCTCCCAGAAAGGACTTGCCAGCTCATCTCAGCCTACAATTGCTGATGCGCTGTGCAAGGGGGCTTCCTCTGCCAAGAGCACTATTACCCCGGCTGCTGATACACAGCTTGCTCTCCATAAGAGTCCCGCGGCAGCGGTAGCTACCCAACATGTCCGAGGTAAAGTTCTGACTTGCACGGAAAGTGGGAACAGTCTCAGCTCGTTGGTCGAGTACGCCAACAATTGGAACGCTGCCGATCAGCTCGAGGGTAATCCAAGCAGCCAGCCGTTTCAACTCTCCGACATCAGCATCCGCCTACACCTGGCTGCCAAGATCGTTCTTGACAGTGACAAGATGAATGAGGTAATTGTTTTTATGGAGTTTTGATTAGTCCTCCGGATGTTATTATATATACTCTAGTCTCCAAAGCTTGCAACCGAATAACTTGTTATTCGTTTGGAAGTTTTATAATGCTTTACTTAGTTTAGTTTTTCGTTAGAGTTTGAATATCCAGCCACTTAGATCCGAATTGATCTTTGCTTCATTCGGATCTGCCTTAGCTTCGAATATCCAGCCACCTAGATCCGAATTAAGCTTTGCTTGATTTGGATCTGTCTTATGTTTGAATATCTTATTGCTATTTGTTCTGTTGCTCAGGTTGCGCATGATCGGCGTACCGCCGAATTCCAAAGGCTGCTCTTTGCCCATAAAAAGTTGCAAGAAAAGTACGAGAAGGTCATTCCCGTGGTGAAGAAAGCTGGTAAGTTAACGAGCTTTCGCTTTATTCTTAAAATTCTTATTGCTTTGGCAGTGAGGTGTTAGCTGACTTTGCTGTTGAGTAGGGAATATCAACAATCTTAATATCCTTCTTGAAAAGAAAGTCAAGGCCCTTGAAGGTTAGTTATTCTTTTTTGTTTACGCATATCTATGTGAAATATGCACTGGGTTTCCCTTAACCCTTCTGGCTTCGGTATAGCCGAGTCACAAACTTTTGCAGCGTCACACCAAGAATGCATACCCATGCCTGATATGATGCTGCATTTTTTAGAACAAGCCGCCACTCACTCGGCGCAACTGAAAGAGAAAGATGACGAGATAACTCGCTTGCGCGCCGAGGTGGAGTCCCTCAAGCTTTCTCAGAAGTATGAGTTAGAAAAGGTCGACCAGGAGTTCTCCAAGGAGAAGAATCGGCTAGCTCTGCAATTGCAGAAAAATAAAGAGCTCCTCGAGGCGGCCGAACTGAAGACACGGGGGATGAGCGAGGAGATCACTCGCTTTGAGAAAAGCAAGAGTGACTGGGCTAAAGATCTTCAGATAATGCTGAGCTATATTCACCGTAAGTTTCTGACCTCGGCTGAGTTACTTTTTCCCTTTCTTACTGCTGACCGACGCACTTTTGTTTTGCACAGACCATTTTCCAGAGGCTAAACCCGTGAGCTCTAAAGCGGTGATCAATGCTCGTGCGCGCCGAGGTGTTCCTGCTGATGCGGACTCAGAGTACTCGATGGAAGATTTCTTGGTTGTTGTTGGCGCTGCTGTTGGTCCAATGAAGATTATGGGCAGGGACTTGGTGCAGGCAGCTATCCGGGCCTACCATATTCTCTGGCCGAATACTTCTGGGACTCCTGATATTGATGAGGTCAAAGTATTGGTGGAAAGATTAATGGCATCTGAGAGACAACTAAGTCTTTGGAGGGAATCCGCCGGACGAGCTGGTGCTGATATGGCTCTCACAGTCATCATGTCATGGTATGAGGATATTTCCCTTGATACCTTGAGAAATTTGCGCACTGGTTCCCGTTGGGTTGAAGACCCAGACTTTGTCGCTCTTCGGCAAGCTCGTGCCTTCCATCTTGTTGAGTATGTAGACGTGCATAACTGGAATGAAGGGCCGAGTTTCCTTCCTAACCCGGAAGACGAGGTCGAATTTGAGGATGCCTCTGATGATGACTCAGCCGAACATGGCGAAGATGAGGGTGACTCGGCTACTTCTGGTGATTCCAGTTCGAGCTCGGACAGTAATGGCGACGCGCGATCCTCCTCCAAAGGTACTGGGCATTCCACAGCGCAAGATGATGTTTCTCAATAGCCTCGGGCTTCCTCCGAAGTCGCACCTAGATCTGTGGAGGGCGAGGCAACTTCGGCCGAAGTGCCGCCTACCTCGGAGTGCCCAGCCCCTGACCAAGTCAGTGCCTCTCCAGTTAAAAAACTCTAAGTCATTTCTTTATCCCTGGTATGCCGGGCGTATGATGTACGTCAAACATTTGTCCGTCTTTTGTGCGGTATGAACTTCTTTTGCCTTGTGCCGCTGAGACACATGTGGTTGTAATCGTCATTACTTTGTTTAAACTATTCCTGTTTGTCCGAATCCTTGCTTTGGCAGCCTTCAATTCCTTGAGTTTGGAGTGTATATTTGCCTTTGCTCTACCGTAGTTCGGCGTTCAATTTTGCTTGACTTTGATAAGCTTTGCAACTTGACTACTGTGATTTGGACTGTTAATCCGGGCCACTGCTCAATGCAACGAGGTTTAATAGATAAACCAAACTTAAAAACAATATAGGACAGTCCCCGAGTCACTACTCAAGGTGCCGAGGTTTAATACATAACACAAAATCAAAAACAATATATGGCAGTACCCGAGCTACTGCTCAAGGTGCCGAGGTTTAATACATAACACAAAATCAAAAACAATATATGGCAGTCCCCAAGCCACCGCTCTGGGCGCCGAGGTTTAATACATAAATCAAACTTAGAAACAATATGGGGCAGTCCCCGAGTCACTGCTCAAGGTGCCGAGGTTTAATACATAAACCAAACTTAGAAACCATATGGGGCAGTCCCCGAGTCACTGCTCAAGGTGCCGAGGTTTAATACCTAAACCAAACTTAGAAATAATATAGGGAAGTCCCCGAGCCATTGCTCAAGGTGTCGAGGTTTAGTACACCGTACAAAATCAAGAACATATGGCAGTCTCCGAGCCACCGCTCTGGGTGCCGAGGTTTAATACATAGTAGATGCTCCGTCCTGAGGTATCATTTTACAATGTGCCGTGGATGACTCCTACGAGTAAAATGGACGAAGTAAAGCTACGTTCCATGGTATTTTCGATTCTTCGCCGGCTTTGTCTGCCCTGTTCTTTCCTGGTGATTGAGCATCGATTAGGTAATACACATCATTGTGCAATGCTTTGCTTACGACGAATGGTCCTTCCCATGGGGGCGACAGTTTGTGCATGCCGGTCGTGCGTTGCACCAGCCGGAGAACCAAATCTCCTTCTTTAAACACTCTTGGATTCACCTTCTTGCTGTGATATCGTCGCAAGTCCTGCTGATAGATAGCTGATCTTGATAGCGCCAGCTCTCTGGCTTCTTCTAGCAGATCGACATCATCTTGCCGAGCTACTTCATTTACCTTAGCGGTTGTATACTGGGTAACCCTTGGCGAGTCATGTATTATGTCGGCTGGAAGCACAGCTTCTGCCCCATACACGAGAAAAAATGGTGTATAACCTGTTGATCTGTTTGGGGTAGTCCTGAGGCTCCATAGTACTGCTGGTAGTTCCTCGATCCAACATCCTGCCGACCTTTGCAGCGGTTCGATGAGTCGTGGTTTTATTCCGGACAATACTAGTCCATTAGATCTTTCTACTTGCCCATTGGATGCTGGGTGAGCCACAGAGGCGACATCTAGTCTTATGTGCTTTTCCTGACAGAATCTAGCGAAGGCTCCTTCTGCAAAGTTTGTACCATTGTCTGTAATAACACTGTGTGGGTAACCATATCTTAAGATAATATCTTTGAGGAATTTCACTGCTGTGGGCCCATCACATTTCTTTATTGGTTTCACCTCAATCCATTTTGTGAATTTTTCTACCATGACTAATATGTGGGTCATCCCGCCTCGGGCCGGCTTAAACGGTCCCACCATATCTAAGCACCATACAGAAAATGGCCAAGTAATTGGTATCGTTTTTAACTCGGACGATGGCATATGTATCTTGCTGGCATATCTCTAGCAACCATTACATTTTTCGACCAGTTCTTTGGCCTCTTTCAACGTTGTTGGCCAATAAAACCCATGCCTCAATGCCTTGGCCACTAAAGCTCTGGACGAGGCGTGATGTCCGCATTCTCCTTGATGTATATCTAGGAGGATCTCCTGGCCTTCCGCCGAGCTCACACATCTTTGCAACACGCTTGTGACACTCATTTTATACAACTCATTGTTTATGATTGTATAAGCTTTAGCTCTTCTCACTATTTGTCTTGCCAATATCTCGTTATTCGGCAAAATCGCATCTCTAAGGAAAGAGAATATGGGTTGCGCCCATGTTGGTGTGATTTTTTCTAGAGGAATCTCACTATCTATTTCCACATTTTCTGCCGACATAACTACTTCGGATTTCTCCGTACTCATCCTTGCATCAGTCAACTTTATTTTTGGCAATTCCGGGTTACATTGCTTGTCAATTTCCATCGGCACATTATCTTCTCTTGATTTTGCCGGAATAAAGATGGATTCGGACTCTGGTGACAGTGTTATTGATGGTTTCCTCAGGTGCTCTAGGGCAATACCCGGGGGATTGACTGTCTAGTTGATCCGAGTTTTGACAATGTGTCTATGGCGTCGTTTTCTGCCCGAGGTATATGATGAAATTCACATCCATCGAAGTATCCACTGAGTTTTTGCACATGAAACCTATACAAGGCCATATTGTCATCTAATGCATCCCAATTGCCTGAGACTTGCTGTACTACTAGATCTGAATCTCCGTAGCACAAGATTCGCCGTATGCCAATCTCTTTCGCCACCTTCAATCCATGGACGAGTGCTTCATATTCGGCTACATTGTTTGATGCGGCAAAATGTATTTGCAACACATATCTCAACTGATCTCTTTTTGGCGAGGTTAACACTATCCCTGCCCCCAAACCATTTCTTAGTTTGGAACCGTCGAAGTGCATCGTCCAATAATTCGGATCTGGCAATGGTGGCTCATATTGTACCTCGGCCCAATCTACAAAGAAGTCGGCCACAGCCTGAGATTTGATTGCATCTCGCCTATCGAATTGCGGAGCATAAGGTGACAATTCAATTGCCCATTTTGCTATTCGGCCACTTGCATCTTTGTTGCTCAATATGTCGGCTATGGGTGCTTCACAAATCACCTTGATGGGGTGCTCTTCGAAGTAATGTTTAAGTTTCTTTGCTAACATGTACACCCCATATGCCATCTTCTGATAATGTGGGTAATTTTGTTTTGAGGCTGATAGTACCTCGCTTAGGTAATACACCGGCCTTTGTACTGATTTATCATCTTCAATTCGTTCCACCACGATCACAGCGCTTACTACTCTGTTGGTGGCTGCTATGTAAAGTAACATAGGCTCTTTCGACAATGGAGAAGCCAAGACCGGTGCTGTGACCAACATCTTTTTCAATTCATGAAATGCATTGTCTGCTTGTGGTGTCCAAATGAACTTATCCGATTTTTTCATCAACTGATAAAGTGGTAGTGCTTTCTCTCCCAGCCGACATACAAATCGGCTGAGCGAGGCTAAGCAACCTGTGAACTTTTGTACGTCATTTAAACATCTTGGCAATTCCATCCTTTCCACTGCTCTTATCTTAGTTGGGTTGGCCTCTATACCTCGGCTAGATACGAGAAAACCGAGCAGTTTTCCCGCTAGCACACCAAATGTGCATTTTTCCGGGTTAAGCTTCATTCGTAACCTTCTCAGGTTCGTGAAAGTCTGCCGGATATCATCCAGTAGCGTTTTGCTTTCTTTGGTTTTGATAACCACATCATCTACATATACTTGTACATTTTTTCCTATCTGGTCATGTAGACATTTTTGCATACATCTCTGATACGTTGCTCTTGTGTTACGCAGGACGAAAGGCATGGTGCGATAGCAATAAGCCCCGTACGGGGTAATAAACACAGTCTTTATTTGATCGGCCAGATTTAACGGTATCTGGTGAAAACCAGAATACGCGTCTACAAATGATAATAGTTCACAACCAGCGGTCGAATCAATGACTTGGTCTATTCTAGGTAAAGGAAAAGGATCTTTTGGACACGCCTTGTTCAGGTTCGTGTAATCGCTACATTTGGATCATCCTTCTTCTTTTCCACTAGCACCGGGTTTGATAGCCAATCCGGATACAGCACCTCCATGATGAACCCGGCCGCAAGGAGCCGAGCTATTTCATCACCTATTATTTTTCTCCTGTCTTCGGCGAAGCGGCGGAGAGGTTGTTTCACCGGCCTTGCTCCTGGCCTCACATTCAGAGAGTGCTCAGCCAACTCCCTCGGCACACCTTGCAGATCCTGAGTTGACCATGCAAAGATATCCCGATTCTCACGGAGGAAGTTGGTGAGCTCTCTTTCCTATTTAGCATCTAGGCCGGCACCAATGGTGATGGTGCGCTCTGGAAACTGCTCATCTATCTGGAACTTTTTTGTTTCTTTAGTCGGCTGGAAAGAGACACTTCCATGCGGGTTGGCTAACGCCGGCATGTTCAATTGTGCCGATTGAGCGAGGGCCGCTACCTCCTGAATCCTTCTTTTTTCTCTCGCTATTACCAATGACTCGGCCAGATTTGATCCGGCTGAAGCACATTCCATTGACTTCCTGTAATCCCCTGCTACTGTTATCACCCCTTGTGGTCCGGGTAACTTCATTTTCAGGTAAGTTATGTAGCAGCTGCCCATGAATTTGGCCAACGCTGGCCGTCCGAGTAGAGCATGATAGCAACTCTCAAGATCCACCACTTCAAACTCTAAATTTTCTGCTCTGCAGTTATCTCTTGTGCCGAATAACACATCCACTCGAACCTTTCCAATGGGTTCGCATGAAAGCCCTGGTACTATCCCATGGAATGTGGTCCTTGTGGATTGCAGCATGTTCTGCGATATTCTGAGTTTATGCATTGTATCTTTGTACATGATATTGATACTGCTGCCATTGTCAATGAGTACCTTTGAGAATTTCACATTAATGCTCGGTCCGACAAATGTCGGATCTAACACGAGTGCATACGACCCCGGACTCGGCATTATCTTGGGGTGATCCTTTATGCTCCAAGTTATTTCTTGATCCGACCAAGGCACATATCTTGGTACTGCCGGCATAACTGCATTTACTTCCATATGCCGGCGCTGTACACTCTGCTTGTCTTGCTGTTCTGTTGTGAACACGCAATATGATTGATGATGTTCTCTGTAATCATTGCGTCCATTACTTCCTAGATTCGTCCTTCCATCTGGACCTTGGTTTATCACTTGATGCACCGCATCCCTCCGGTCCGAGTTTTCATACCTCGGGGGAGGAGGCGGTAACATCAGTTGCTGTGCATTTGCTCCAGTCAACTGTGGCTGATGCTGCTGATGTGCCTGGAGAGGCGCTGCCTGTATGCCTGCGGGGTTACCCATTGCATTTTTCATCCATGCACATTGGCGGGTTGTATGGTTGGCCGGCCTGGCCGGGTTTGACGTGTGAAATTTACACGGCTGATCTAACATAGACTCAAACGTGTACTTCGGCCTCTCCTGCCATTGCTTCTTTTGCTCTGGTGTCCACTGTCTTTTCCCTTCATTCCTTGGTGTCCATTGCTGAGGACCATTCTTTTGCCGCTGACTATTTCCGTGACTCGGCTGATCTTGCACTACTGCTGCCACCTGAGTTGAACCATATCTATAATCCGGTCTTTCTTCTCTTCTTCTTCCTATGAAGTCATTGCGCCTGGATGACCCGGCCACATCTCTTGTATATTGATCTTGATGTTCCCAATGATCTGCCGACATTAATTCTGGTTGCGTCGGATCCCCCAATGCATAGGAATCCGCTATTCTGATGGTTTCTGCCAATGTGGTTGGCATATCTCTTTGCAGTCGCTGCCATAATACACTGGCATAACGGCATCCTTGAGCGAACCAAGCTATTGCTTGTGATTCTATAACTCCCTCACACGAATTTCTCAGGTTACACCATCGAGTTAAAAACTCTCTGTCTGTCTCATTCGGCCTTTGCTTGCACATGGCTAGCTGCTGCGGCCTGTTTGGCCTCTTGTAAGTATTGGTGAAGTTGCTAACGAACATTTCTTCAAAATCCAACCAACAGTTGATGCTACCTGCTGGCAGATTATTCAGCCATACTCTAGCTGGTCCTTCCAACATTTGCGGGACATATCGCACTGCCCATCGTAAGTTTCCACCTGCTATTTTTACAGCCGTGGCATAATCTATTAACCAATCCTATGGTTTTGGTGCTCCCATTATATGTTTTTGTGCCTCTCGCCAGCTGAAAGTTCGGCACAGGCGGCTCGCCCATGATCCGAGGTCCGAAGCATGCCGGACCTAGAGGACCCTGTTCTTCTAGCAGTTCGGACCGGTACAGCCGATCCAGCTTCACTCTAGCGTCAGTTGACGGAAGATCTCTGTACAGAACTCTTTCCTGCACTCCATAGTGGTTATTCCCACCGTGAATCGCATATTCCATCTCGGAATAACCATCATTATATCTCTCATTCACCTGATTGTGGCGCATTGGTCTCACTTCTCTTTCCTGCCGAGGTTCATGTCTCGGCTGCGGGTTGGGTGGCGGTTATCTCCTTCCTTCGACCGGGATATTGTTCTTGTGATTCCCCCTTCCGAGATCTCCATGGCCTCGGCTTCCGCCGCCTTTCTCGGCACGGCCGGGATTTCTCTCGCCACTATTACCTCGGCTTCCATTGCCTCTGTTCTCATTTGCTTTTCCGGCTACCGCCGGATCATATGGAACAATTTTCTTATTTCTCTTTCCCGAAGTTACCGCTCTGTCTTTTCGTGCATTGTTTCCGGGTGAAGATGCTACTGCCACAGATAAGGCAGGTGCTGCACCAGCCGAATGAACCATTCGCGAGGCACCTGGCCTTGTTGGGTCTGCTCTAAGCATTTCTTCATTCTGCTGGTTTGCAATGCGCACCAGCTCATTCACTCTTTCTTGTTGTTTCTGTCGGGCTTCGCCGGTCAATCCTTCTAACTCTAATGCTGCGGCATTTGCCGCTCTCAGGTTCTTTGCCGGGGTACTGTACCTCGGCAAGCCTAGATCAACTGATTCTGCCTTATGAGCATCATGCTCCTTGTTGATATCATCTATGAGGTTCTTTCCTCTTAGTCTCAACTCTTCAATCCGCTCGGGGGCGACATCAAGCTTGTTTGCCCTGGCATATTCTCGCAGGGTCCTGTTTAAGGACTCCCGCAAGGCCGACACCTTTTTTGCCTCTACCAGCACTTTCTGCCTGGTCTCTTCTAACTCTGCCTGAGCATTAGCCGGATCAAGTATCGGCGCTACAGGTGTAGTCAGATTATCTATAGTTGCCTGAAGAATGTTTTCTGGTCTTTCCAGAGGTGGCCCTCTTACCCTTGGTGCCTTTGGGGTTGTCTCCTGCACCTCGGCCTGGTTGGCCACTGAAGGAATTACCTCGGTGGGTTGTGGAGCTATCTGCCTGGGAGCCACCTGCACAGCCGTCGTCGGATCCTTGCTTGATCCGGCGCCCGCTGCTCCCGCCTGCACCCCGGCTGCGACCATCACCTCGACGCTGCTGACAGGGCGCACTCCGCGTGGACTGTTTGCGGCGCTAAGGGGTGGTTCTCCTGCAACAACAACTTGGTGAGGATAAATGCCGGAGACGTCAACGCCGACGTAGATCTGGTGCATGCCCAAGTTGATGAAGACGCCGTTGCGTGGAGGGGTTTTTCCCTTGAAGTTGCCTGCGTTGTCGCTGACGTAGTCACAGAGATCAAGTCTCCGGACTAAGCCAGAGACAATGCGCTCGCCAGTGTTGATGAAGTTTCCCGTCCGGATCATGACTCCAGCTAGCACCGCTGCTGGCCCCACGGTGGGCGCCAACTGTCGTGGTGGTGGCACGGCAGATGCCATGGGTAGGCTAAAGTATGGGGCCAATGGATGCTAGAGGGATCTGGGGAGGGAAGATGCAGTTGTTTCTACACACGAAAGACTAAGGTAAAGATCTTTATTTCTCCTTCCTTGGCCTACAAGTGCTCCTTGAGTTGTGTACAAGAAGAAAGAGAGAACTTTACCAGCCTAACGGTACTAAATGAGCCGATGCCCTTCTCAGGGTCCAAGCCTCCCCTTATAAAGGAGAGCCCTGGGTTCCTCTAGGGATGACGTGGCAAGCATATTCGAGGAATATGCTTGTCCCAATATAGTAACTTGGCGGCCTTCTTTCCGCGTCGCCCTTCTAATGACGGCAAGGTTCCAGAGGGCCCCTCCTGCGTGCCTCGGGCTTCAGGACTGTCACCTCCGTGACCTCCTTCTGCCCCTCTGTCGCTCTGCTCCTTTGTCCTTTGTGCTTGGCTCTGCTCAGATTCTCCCTAGCTTGTGACTAGAGTTTGACTTTAGGCTTCTCCTTCTCCTGCAAGATTCGTATCATTCGGCCCTGCCTCGCATAACTCGGCTCGTCCTTCACCTGCGTCTAGACTACTCGGGCTAACCCAGCCGACTTACGCAGTATCTTGGCCAGGTAATGCCTGGCTATCATCATAAGGGTCATGCTCTTTCATATATCGGCCGACTTCTACAGGATTCGGCCGACTTAGACTGTAACTCGGAAACTGGACGGGGAACATCCTTTCGTCTTTCCCCGTCTTTACCCTATCCGAGGTCACCTCCCCAACAATCTCCTCACTTCAAAAATTTAAGAATCTAGAGTATTTCTTCAGCACTTTCTGGCATTTCGTCTCATCTTTATGCTGAAGAAAAAAACTAGACTTGCTCGCAGAAGAAATATAGAAGAGATGATTGTGCAAGTGCACCTCACTTCCTGTAATCAGCGCCATTGGGAAGGTGAGTAAGGAGTAGGGAGAACATTGCTGGCCTGAAGAATTGTAATTAGATACAAAGTTTCACTTTCTTTCTTTGTGTTACTAATTGGTGGAATTTTTTCTTATCACATTTAGGTGTCCACTAATTTTGTTTGAACCTTGCAAGTTCAATCTTATATGGTTTATGAAACTATGGCTATATTTGTCCAAATCAGTAGTTGCGAGCGATGGTGACGTCCTATGTGACATGCCATCTACTTGCTAGCAAGATCAAATGTGAGATGCTATGAGTAAACATGTAATCGTCTCCTGTAGCTTTGGTATTTTGTAACAGATTTTTAGATGTCCCGACATTGTTTATGTTTCACTGTTGTGTCATTTACTATGATGAACCATTAATGATAGTAATGATTTACACACGATTCACTTTGTGTTTCTGTTTCATGAAAAGTAAGATGATACGAGTACTCATGACCTGAGAAATGATCCAAGAAATTCTATTTGCTCTAAATGAAGAAAAATGTAAATACACTATTGCACAACTATATGTACTTCTATAGTTATGTGGTCTATCTGGAAGTTGCGTAACAATCTCTTCAGGGAGAACAATGAAAAAGGTTGAACTGCTTTTGGGATCCTACGATCCGTTACATACACTCCTGGAGACTGCTACTGCTGAGCAAGGAAAAAGATATGTCGTTGTTGGATTTTTTGTCTACGCCTAATGGGGAAGATGTGACCAGTATTGCTTCTGATTGACTAGCAGAAGTGCAGAACTGAAGACGGACCTTGAGCGCTTCCAATTCCTGAAAGGCCAATGCCAGTTGGTTCGGAGAGAGACTGTGATCATCCAGACAAGCACCGAACAAAAGCTGGTGCCCTCAGGGTGAACACTGCTTTATTCTGTCATTTGTCATGTAAAAACCTATGTTTAAGGACAAGCAGTTTTGCAGACCTAAAGAATAGCACAATATTTCACAAATATTTTGCAGATTTAGATCATATGGTCGAATTTACATGTTTAGTACCTTTTCAAAGAAATATCAAAACGAGAGCCGCTGCTACTACTACTTCACTTATGTAGCTAACATCTAAAAACTACTTGAATGCGTGTCAACATCAAAATTTGCTGTATACACAAATGAGTTAACGCCACGGGCGCGCCGCGCAGACTTACCTAGTCTGTCACTCATGCCGCGCGTCTTTCAGCAGAGTATGGCTGCCTTCAAAGATCGCATCTCAACTAAAGCGTGTCTCTGTTGATTTTCTTTTTCTATTTATGCCTGGACACGTCCTAAAGTTCCTGACACTAGCATCTCAACTAAACTGGTCGGAGCCCTGGGCGCAGTGTCGACACTCTACAAGGCCATCATTTTTAATCATTCAATTTCTACGAAAACATGTGAGAAAGAAATATACAAAAGCCTACCTTGTATATACTTCGAATACCTCAACTAAGATCCTAATCGTATCGGGTCTACTCCTACTCGTTTACACATGCAACTCGGAAAATTAGCAGGGATTGTCAACCGTCATGTTGTTTTCACACTTTCTTCTATTTGGTGGCTCGGATCGAGAGTGGATTTTTATGCACTAATTGTTGGCTTGATAGGGATTCTCGACGCCATGACACTAGCACCCAGTGGAACCAACCTCATGGCATGAATTGTACTGATTTTGGTATTTGCTCTTTACATTCATGAGATAAATTTGAAGAAAATCACAAGTGCATTAACTTTGCATGACTATTGGTTCGATCATAAGGTTAATGTACATAAGCTAGCAAACTACTCCCGCTACCTCTAAATAGCTAAGTTTACATGTAAAAAAATAGAGTTAAGTTTATATACTTTGACACCGTCCTTAATATTCACTAGTAGAAAAAGTGCCTCTAGTCCCGGTTATCCAAGGTAGGCCATAAACCGGGACTAAAGACGCTCCACGTGGCTGTGGTAGTGTGTTGGGGCTGTAGGACCCAACTGGGACTAAGTTTTTAAACTTTTTTGATTTTTTTCAAAATTTTATTGAATTTCAAAGTTTCGGATATTTGAATTGTTTGACAGTTTAATCTTACTGCTCCACCCTCGGCACACTTAACATTAAGTTTCTTCCAAATTAGCTTCCAAGTCCACGCTCATAACTTCATGACAATAGTATGCTATCAATTCTCTTAACCCTTAGACTTAACATTGAGTTTCTTAACACATGATTTTATTTTTTGAATTCCAAATAATTTTAAAAATAAGCAACAATGATTAAGTAATAATAAGAAACAATGCATTCCAAATAATCTTTATGCATAATTCAATTATTAATTTAAAAACTCAAAAATTTCAAAAAATCCACTAAAAACTCTCAGAAAACTAAAATAATCGAAAAATTACAAAATAATATAAAAATTTCAAAATAACTAAAAAGTAAAATAAACAACAAAAGAAATTCAAAATTTTGAAAAAAATATCAATTTCTCACATTTTATCCTAGAAAAACCTAAAATCTTCCTGCTTTCGTATTTCATTTTGGAATTTTGAAAATCTGTAACTTGTGGAAACGGTCTCGGGCCATTGAAATCGAATGTAACTTTTCTTGTAGATACTTTTTCATTTATTACACATTTTTTTTTCCAAATTTTTACGCAAAAGCTATAGCGGTTTTAATTTAGCACAACCTTTATTTGTAAAAAAATCAAAAATCAAAAATCAAAAATCAAAATTTCCCCTAAAGTTGGTTGCGTGAGGTACATGCATGTGAAAGGATTTTGAAATTTGAAGTTTTTATCATTTTTTTATTCGTTTTAGACGTTGTGTGTGTGGGTGCGGGGAGGGGGGAGGTGAAAGAGTAATAATGTTTTCGCTGAGTTTTACATAAAGGAATATTTCATAGGTCATGCTTGTAGTCTATGTGTTGGATTCAAGTATGGATGCCATGAAGATAAAGATATACCTTGAGTATTGGCATCAAGATCATCGAGTTGAAGAAAATAATATGATATGATCAAGATCTTGAGAGTGTGATCTCAATAGAAGAATTCAAGATATGGCTCTAAGACGGTGTCATGATAGCCTTATTAGTTGAGCTATGATTGACTAAGATTTAGATCATATAGTCAAATTAAGAGTTCTTTATGTACCTCAAGATATTGAGATGGAGCATGAGAAGATACATGGTTGACCTATACAAAGAGTGAAGAGTGATTTCAAGTTGGTCAACACATGAAGCATAAAGAATGTACCACGTGGATCTTGTGGTATGGTAAGCCTTGTCAATTATGCATCATGAACTAACCCATTATATATGTGTCTTTGCGTTTTATATATGGGATAGGTATCTTTCCATGGGCATGCTTCAAAAGTAAAGATCTTATATAGCCCATGAGAGGATGACATCAAGTGGTGATCGTCATCAAGGTTGAGAAGCGCAAGTTCAAGATAATCATCTCGAGAAGATCATATGCTTGAAGCTTTCCGTCCATATTGGTGATAATGGACATGTGAAGACATGTATTAATGAATCTATCCAATAGTGGTGTATGGTGGAGAAAATTAGGAGTCTTCACGAAGCAACAATGATCAAGTGATGCATTCCGCCTTGGATGGAGATTGAAGTGTTGTCATCAAGATCAAGCGGGATGCTCAAGGAAAAGGTATGGCCTTACTAGGTTTTCCTTTTACCGGTCTCAAGGTGGTTGTTGGGATACCGGGTTATAGGATACATAGTCGCACTATTAAGAGGGGCTTTCGGTTGGGTAACTTGATCACATCGTCATAGGGAGCTCAATCCTTTGCATTCTTTGCATCTTCCTATTTTTCTGATTCTTGGTGTTTCTCCATGTGAGGTTCTTGAGCTTGTTGCTATCTCTTCAACAAGCCCAAGTTCATCGAAAATGGAATTCGTATGCATCTTCTATGGCGTTTTCGAGTTTGAAGGTTTTATCGGTTCTTCTTATAGGGAGGCTTCTTACCTTTTCTCATTTGGTTCTATCCTTCTCTATTGTACTATGATGTTTCTCTGCTCCATCTTGTAGGGCTTGTTGTCCTCGTCAAAACAAGCCCAAGATCATCGAAATCGGAGTCCGACCGCAAAAGTTATCGCCGTTTTCGTGTGCCCTGTTGGGTTCCAGCGGAATTCCGGCGGGAATTCCGGCGAACCGAGTCTGTGGCCGGCATTTCCGACAACCGCCGGAAATTTCCAGCAAACCGCCGAAAAATTGTTCTGTATGCTATTTCAGTTGGTACCGGGACTTTCGGTTCTGACCGGAAATTGCGGCGGCTGATCCGGCGGTGCCGGTTTCGTCACCGGAACGTGTTGCCTAGCGCATCTTGCTTCCAACAGTCATCCCCCTTGAAAGGGTATAAAAGAGGGGCTTATTCCCCAAAGTTCTAAGGCTCTTTAGCATGTTTTTGACCTCCATTGTTGACCCCTTTGAGCTTTCTTTCTCTCCCTTCCCTCCTATGATTCTTGCATATTTTTGAGGGCTTTGGAAGAGGAGATCTAGATCTACAATCTCCACGAATAAATTCCTCCTCTAAGTGAGGGGAACCCATTGATCTAGATCTTGGAGTCATTTGTTGGTTTCCACCATTGTTCTTCCTCTCTAATTCCTCCCTAGCACTTGTTGCTTTAGTGGGATTTGAGAGTGAACGATTTGAGCACCCTTGGTGTTCTTGCTTTACATTCTTGCATAAGTTTTGAGCTCTCCATTACAATTTGTTCGAGTGAGAGACTGTGAGCTTGTTACTCTTGGAGGGTGACCTCCTAGTTGTCTTGGCGGTTGGTGTCGCGGTGTTCTCTTCGTGGAAGATTGTGAAGAGACCCGGGCTTCTCCTTCGTGGAGCTTATGAAGTGCTTGTAAAGCTTTCCATCTCCGAAGTGGAGGAAAAGCTAGCCATAAGGAAAGGGCCTATTCCTTCGTGGGATAGACTCAGAGAAGAAGGTGAGCCTTCGTGGCGTTGGGAAATCCTTCCTGGAATCCCACACCCCTCCAATGTGACGTACCTTACTTGTAAGGGAACACAGGAATACATCTTCGTCTCCACGTGCCTCGGTTATCTCTATACCCGAGCTTACTTTCCTTGTGATAGCCATCGACCTTGAAGTACTTATATCTTGCTTATCACTTGTGGTAAATTCTCTTGTGCTTTCTTGCTTAGCTTAACTTGTTGTTGGTGCACTTAGTTGAGCCTAGTGTATTTAGGTTTTGTGCTTGTAAAATAAACGTTAGTTTAATTCCGCATTCTATCAAGCCAAAACCGTAATAGTTTTAAAATTGCCTATTCACCCCCTCTAGGCGACATATCTATCCTTTCAATTGGTATCAGAGCAAGGTCTCTCCTTGTTTAGTCTTCACCGCCTAGAGTGTAAAGATGTCGGCTAGGAGTATAGTGCACGATGAAACAATTATCTTTGATGGCACAAATTATGCTTTGTGGAGAAATTGCTTGCTTTGTAATCTTAGGACCTTGTGCCCAAATATTGAGCGATTTCTAGATGTAGGTTTTTCTCCTCCGATGGATCCTAAAAATCTATCTTTAGAGGATGAGAAAATTTACATCTCGAAGCTCAAGTATATAATGAGATTATTTTCTCTTTGAGCCCCACAGTTAATTTGTTCTTGACGATTGTAAAGCGCAAGTCATCTCATGAGAAGCGGACCAAGCTTAAAGAAATATTTGGTGGTTCCATTTCTAATATTGTCGGTGATTTCTCCGAGGAGATCTCTTTTCCTTCACATCATGAAGATCTCCAAGTTGCTTCCACCTCCGGCCACGATGAGGTGTCATCTTCACTCACTTCACCAACGTGTGGCAAGACACAAGGTAAATATATGGTGAGTGGTGTTGGGAATTACAATGTTGATATTGTGCTTGCTAATGATGATCCTTCATATCTATCCCATTGCAATGTTTCTTATTTGGACTTAAGCACTTCTTGCAACAATAATGCTATATCCCCTTGTGTTGCTAGTCCTTGTATATCATCTAGAAAATATTTGATTACTAGTGTAGATGATATGCTTGATTTGCCTTGTTCCCATGAACAAAATGCTTCTATTTCCTCTAGTTGTTTATCTAACAATGTAGAGGAAATCAAACATTCTATGGAGCATGACATGATCATGAATGAAGATTCAAGAATATCCTCATCTTCATCCTCCTGTGCTCACATGTGCCTTATGGCAAGAGGATCAAAGGTATCTCCTACTTTGGATCCCAATATATCTTCTAAAGATAATAACAATGATAATAATGATAGTGATGATGACATTGATGAGGATACTAGTGCTCTCTTGCTTGAGTTGACTTTTTTGTGTACCTCTCTTCGTGGTAATAATAAGGTCGTTACTTGTCTCAAACATGTTATGGACACCATAACTAGATAAATGGGAACCATAGAGGAGTTGGATTTCCATCTTGATGATGGGAGTCGGAGATTCAATCTCCTTAAGCAAGAGCTTGCCGAGGAGAATCACACTAATTGTATCCTCACACAAAAAATTGAATCTTATGAGCTTGAAAAGAAAAATTCCATTAATGATGCTTGTGCTACTAACTCTACTTCTTGCGAAGCATCTACCCTAAAGAAGAACGTTGAGCTAAGGGCTCAACTTGAGTTGCTAACTAGCAAGTATAGGAAATTGGAAGAAAGTCATGAAAAGCTCTCGGGCTCTCATAATGATCTTCTAATCTCCCAAGATGGGCTAATGTTAGCTCGTGAGGCAAGTATTACCAAGGTAACATCTTGTGAGCCTCTTTTGGACATTAGCACAACTTTTACTCAAAATGCTATTTTGCCATGTGCTAGTCCTAGTAATCCATCTAGCCATATTATTGATAAACCTTGTGTTGGATTACTTGCTTTGCCTTGTTTCTCTAATGATGAAGCTTCTAATTCCTCTAGTACTTGTATTTCTACTAACCATGTAGAGGAAATCAAAGAGCTCAAGGCCCAAGTCACTTCCTTGAGGAATGACTTGGAAAAGAGTCATGAAGCGAAATCCACACTCGATAATATTTTGAGTGTGCAAAAATCCCCTAATGATAAAAGAGGTCTTGGATTCAACTCCAATAACAATAAAAATTCCAAGAGAAACAAGAAGAAGGGCCAAAACGAAGCCAAGAATTTGGCCAAGATTATTTGCTTCAAGTGCAAAGTTGAAGGACATCATGTAAGATCTTGTCCATTGAAGAAAAACCACTTGAGTGAGAAGCAATAAGGGAAGTGGCCACAAGTTCATGTTCAAGCCCAAGTTGAAGTTAGGCCACTTCCAAAGAAGAATCAAGATAATTCTCCCCAAGCCAAGAAATCAACTAAGAAGAGAAAGGGGAGCACTTGTTGCTACATATGTCGTGTGAAGGGGCACTTTGCCTCTTCATGTTCAAACAATACCTTATATAACCCTATCATTGTTGATGATTATTATTCTCTTAGGAAGGATAAGGATTGCAATGTGTTTTCCAAGTTTGTTGGAACTCAAAGTGGTTTCAAGAAAAGAACCATCTGGGTTGCCAAGCCTATTATGACTAACCTCTTAGGACCCAACTCAGTTGGGGACCAACAAGCTTAAACTTGATCAATAGGTGTTTTTGGAGGGCATTGGAGACTTGGCTAACTCATGAAGAATTAAGGGATATTCATATGTTATATTTGATCAAGCCAAGTCATTAGGATTATCTTATCCGTATCTTATATCCAGTGGCCTCTTCGCGGTAACTTGTAATTAACTCATTTATATTGTAAGTTACTTTCCCCTTTACATGTTTTGGTTTTTTACCAAGTATGTGTTTGTATTTGGTGTTCCTCATGCTTGCTTATTTTGTGTATTCAATTATGTATAGATGTTTTGCACATCATTTACCCGTGTGTCTCATTTTGAGCCTCTAATGCACCATCATGATATCTTATTTGGCTCTTTTTGAGTGGTTAATGGAACATCCCATTCTGGGGGAGTAATATGCCTTCCGCATCTCTCAAACCTTAAAATGTGTGTATGTGAGTACTACCACTTAGTATTGATATTGCAAGCTTATCTAGTCACTATGTGGTGTGTCATACTCATGAGAAATTCAAATTATAAATGTCCATTAATTCTCTCTAGTTGAGATTGCTTTGCCTCTTATTAAGAAAAATTGAATATCACATTATGGGGGAGTAATATGCTTGTTTTGCATATCACAATCCTAGGAAATGTGAACATATGAGGTAGTGCCACTTAGAGTTGATATTGTTGATTATCTTGTTTCTAGGTGGCATGCTGGCTCAAACAAGGTCATATTTTTGTTAGAAGATTTTATTGCTCGTCTTTTCGGTCTTTGTTTGAGTAAGAAATTCTTGATGCGGTCTTCCTCAAATACATATCTCTATATCTTGTTGGGAGACCATTTGCTTCAAGTTATTCTAATCATTGCTTTGCATGATTGTGTGACTAGATTGAAGCTATCAAGAATATTTATCTTTGCATAGTGCTTAATATTTTTATTCCTATCCTATGCTTTTTATTTTGAAGATTTATCTTTAATATCCGTGTAATATACCATCGGAAATCAATTCCAATTCACTCATTGTCTTCGACAATTGATATACTTTTGTGTGGTAGCATTTGTGGATCATCTTCACCTTGGATTTAACCTCTTATTGCCTTATTTTATTTTCAAAAAAAATGTTGTGGCTCGCATTGTCTTCCTTGGTTTTTTTAACATCTCTTTGATGATGTTTTTGATTATTATAAAATGTGTTTTAGTGGAAGACAAAACTTTTCTTCTCGAAACCTTGTGACATTGTGAAAAGTGTTAAGGGTTTGGTTTATTTGTTGAAACCTTGCTCTTTTGGTAGTTTTTTTATCTCATTCTTTCTTCTCTATTTTATTTGCTTGAATGAGATAAATCCTTGAGTATTTTTGTTTATTTCATCTTTTTGCTCAATAGTTTTTGCTTAGTTCATTTGTTGAACTTCGTTGAACAAATCTTTTGTTGATTTGATTCTTTGATATAGTTTGGGCAACAAATGTGTTTTGTCACACCTTGTATGCCTTCTTGAATATTTTGGTGTTTTTAAAAATTATATCTTCTTTGGATATTGAAAGTCTCCATGTGTTTGCTTTCTTTGATCCAATATATAGGTTATACTCCATCAAATACTTAAACGGCTAAGATGTGCATGAAATTAAAATTTCATCTCTAAATATGTACATATATTTATGGAGTGTGTCCTATGTGTTGTGGTTAGTCTAACCACTTTGGACCCAATAAGTTTGGGGACCAAGATGTACTTGAATGTTGTTTTAAGTACATTGGAGATGCAATGGATGCTTGTCTTGTCTATAAGGAAAGTGTTGTCACCTCATGATAATTGGAGCCAAGCTAAGGATGATCAAAAAAAAATTCTTATCTACTACATCATACCATTGCTATCTTGGTAACAAGTATCTTATTCATGCATACTATTCTTTCATCCAATCTCTTGTAGGTTGTATCTTGGCATGAATTTATCCGTTTGTAAATGTTGCGGTTCTTGCAAGGATCTTTGAAAGACTTATTATCCTTATTTCTTATGTGAGTAATTTGAGATGATGCATATAATGGGGAGTATATAAAATCATGTTCATGATTCACCAATTCCAAATATGGCTTGTAGCAATTTATTGCATATCAATTCCTCAAGGTACTCTCATGTGCAATATTGTTGAAATTGCTTTGAATCCTTCCTTTTGCTACTTGTTGCCTTTCTCAAAGTATCCCAACTAGCATTTGTTCCCTTAGTGTTAGTTGTGATGTTTTTGAGGTTTTTATTTTTTCTTTGGTGAAGTTCATTGATATACCATAAGAGAAAATAGAGCCATGGGCTATATATGCACTTAAGCTTGTCTTAATGAGTGTATTTATTTATATCTACTCCTTGTATCTTGTTTGTTTTCTAAATAATATAGAGGGAGTGAGGATTCTATGTTTATGGATATTGTATTCAAATACAATAATTAAAATTTATGCACGAACCTTGGGAAGCTTCCTTATTTCATTTAGAGCATTATTTGTCCATTTGATTTTTTGTACCATTGGATTGCTTGCTTCATCCGTTGAAGTTTCTTTACCATTTTATCATTGTAGCAATCTTTGATCCTCAATATAGCTTGATTTCCTCCAAATATTTGTCATTGGATATGTGCATTTGATTTCACTAAAAATATTAGAAATGCACACCTTGGGGAGGAACTCATACTATATTGGCCTTCTATCTTTGTCATCCATTTTGGCACTTGTTGTCAATGGGGGAGAAGTTTAGAGGGTTTAAGGTAAATGATTTTATACTTAATATTGGTTTGTTCTTATGTGTTTGCATTTCATGCATTTCATCTTTATTATGTTTTGCATGGTTGTATATATAGTGTAAAATCTTCCAAAGTTTATTCTAGATAATGTATGCAATGAAATTCAAGTTCATCACACATGCATATATTGTGGGGGAGTTTTCTCTATATATGTTGGTTCTACTCACATCTCTTGCATTAGTTGTAGTTTGTGTAAGTAGAATCGGTTTTGATATGTGCTAGTAGCTTTGTGTTACTTGACCATATCAAATGCAACCTCTTGTACACAACTTATTCTCGGATAAGCTGCATACTTGTTTCTAATATTCATTATACAAACCCTCTTGTTGTGACTGTCATCAATTACCAAAATGGGGGAGATTGAAAGAGTAATTGCCCCTATGTGTGGTTTTGGTGATTAATGACAATCCCAATGGACTAATGTTTTCACTGAGTTTTATATGAAGGAATATTCCATAGGTCATGCTTGTAGTCTATGTGTTGGATTCAAGTATGGATGCCATGAAGATAAAGATATACCTTGAGTATTGGCATCAAGATCATCAAGTTGAAGAGAAGAATATGATATGATCAAGATCTTGAGAGTGTGATCTCAATAGAAGAATTCAAGATATGGCTCTAAGACGGTGTCATGATAGCCTCATTAGTTGAGATATGATTGACTAAGATTTAGAGCATGTAATCAAATTAAGAGTTCTTTATGTACCTAAAGATATTGAGATGGAGAATGAGAAGATACATGGTTGACCTATACAAAGAGTGAAGAGTGATTTCAAGTTGGTCAACACATGAAGCATAAAGAATGTACCACATGGATCTTGTGGTATTGTAAGCCTTGTCAATTATGCATCATGAACTAACCTATTATATATGTGTCTTTGCGTTTTCTATATGGGATAGGTATCTTTCCATGGGCATGCTTCAAAAGTAAAGATCTTATATAGCCCATGAGAGGATGGCATCAAGTGGTGATCGTCATCAAGGTTGAGCATGGAAAGTTCAAGATAAGCATCTCGAGAAGATCATTTGCTTGAAGTTTGCTGTCCATATTGGTGATAATGGATATGTGAAGACATGTATTAATGAATCTATCCAATAGTGGTGTATGGCGAAGCAAATTAGGAGTCTTCACGAAGCAACAATGATCAAGTGATACATTCCGGCTTGGATGGAGATTGAAGTTTTGTCATCAAGATCAAGCGGGATGCTCAAGGAAAAGGTATGGCCTTACTAGGTTTTCCTTTTACCGGTCTCAAGGTGGTTGTTGGGAGACCGGGTTATAGGATACATAGCCGCACTATTAAGAGGGGCTTTCGGTTGGGTAACTTGATCACATCGTCATAGGGAGCTCAATCCTTTGCATTCTTTGCATCTTCCTATTTTTCTGCTTCTTGGTGTTTCTCCATGTGAGGTTCTTGAGCTTGTTGCTATCTCTTCAACAATCCCAAGTTCATCGAAAATGGAATTCGTATGCATCTTCTATGGCGTTTTCGAGTTTGAAGGTTTTATCGGTTCTTCTTATAGGGAGGCTTCTTACCTTTCCTCATTTGGTTCTATCCTTCTCTATTGTACTATGATGTTTCTCTGCTCCATCTTGTAGGGCTTGTTGTCCAAGTCAAAACAGGCCCAAGATCATAGAAATCAGAGTCCGAATGCAAAAGTTATCGCCGTTTTTGTGTGCCCTGTTTGGTTCCAGCGGAATTCCGGTGGGAATTCCGGCGGACCGAGTCTATGGCCGGAATTTCCCGCAACCACCGGAAATTTCCAGCAAACCACCGAAAAATTGTTCTGTATGCTGTTTCAGTTGGTACCGGGACTTTCGGTTCTGACCGGAAATTGCGGCGGCTGATCCGGCGGCGCCGGTTTCGTCACCGGAACGTGTTCGCCTAGCGCATCTTGCTTCCAACAGTCATCCCCCTTGAAAGGGTATAAAAGAGGGGCTTATTCCCCCAAGTTCTAAGGCTCTTTAGCATGTTTTTGACCTCCATTGTTGACCCCTTTGAGCTTTCTTTCTCTCCCTTCCCTCCTATGATTCTTGCATATTTTTGAGGGCTTTGGAAGAGGAGATCTAGATCTACAATCTCCACGAATCAATTCCTCCTCTAAGTGAGGGGAACCCATTGATCTAGATCTTGGAGTCATTTGTTGGTTTCCACCATTGTTCTTCCTCTCTAATTTCTCCCTAGCACTTGTTGCTTTAGTGGGATTTGAGAGTGAATGATTTGAGCACCCTTGGTGTTCTTGCTTTACATTCTTGCATAAGTTTTGAGTTCTCCATTACAATTTGTTCGAGTGAGAGACCGTGAGCTTGTTACTCTTGGAGGGTGACCTCCTAGTTGTCTTGGCGGTTGGTGCCGCGGTGTTCTCTTCGTGGAAGATTGTGAAGAGACCCGGGCTTCTCCTTCGTGGAGCTTATGAAGTGCTTGTAAAGCTTTCCATCTCCGAAGTGGAGGAAAAGCTAGCCATAAGGAAAGGGCCTATTCCTTCGTGGGATAGACTCAGAGAAGAAGGTGAGCCTTCGTGGCGTTGGGAAATCCTTCGTGGAATCCCACACCCCTCCATTGTGACGTACCTTACTTGTAAGGGAACACGAGAATACATCTTCGTCTCCGCGTGCCTCGGTTATCTCGATACCCGAGCTTAATTTCCTTGTGATAGCCATCGAGCTTGAAGTACTTATATCTTGCTTATCACTTGTGGTAAATTCTCTTGTGCTTTCTTGCTTAGCTTAACTTGTTGTTGGTGCACTTAGTTGATCCTAGTGTATTTAGGTTTTGTGCTTGTAAAATAAACGTCAGTTTAATTCCGCATTCTATTAAGCCAAAACCGTAATAGTTTTTAAATTATCTATTCACCCCCCTCTAGGCGACATCTCTATCCTTTCAGGAGGGTAGGCATGAGTGAAAAAAAACATAGGTGGACCTTTAGTCCGGGTTGGTGTCTTTAACCAGGACTAAAGGTCTATCTTTAGTCCGGCTTGAAAACACCAACCGGGACTAAAGGTTACTACCCCTTTAGTCCCGGTTGGTCTCCAACTAGGACTAAAGGTTCAATTTAATCCGGGAGTAAAGCTGCCTGGCCTCCGTAGCCTTAAAACCGGGACTAATACTAACATTAGTCTCGTATCCAAACACGATCAAGACTAAAGCTCACACTCACCTTTGGACGAAAGGCCTATTTTCATCCAGTGATGTAACTTTGATAGCTTGTGTATGTATATGCTAGTAACTAGTACGGAATTTTATTGTACTCAAATATTTTCATGGCGGATCTAATGATATATAATATTCTCATCTTACCAATCTAATTAGGCCCTTTTGGAACAAATGAAAAACATAGAAATTAAATGATATGATTCCCATAGGGTATGGTGTTGTTTGAGGTAAAGGACATGATCCTAGATTCCTTTAAGATTATCATGAACTGTGCTATTCTACAAAAATATTGGAGAAAACCAAACATGAGGTAAGACCTTCATGTTTTCCGCTCTTTGTGTCTCCAGTTTTTTTTATGCATGATATCTAAATGAAACTTCTGAAAAAAAATGTTCTTAGTTCTATAGGATTCTAACATACATGACACTTTAATTCTTCTATTTTCCTATTTCTATGTTTTGAGTTTCTGCAACGGGGCCTAAATGTTGTGTGTACGTTAAATCTAGTCAGAGTTTTAGTTTTTTCGATCTGTAAGGACATGATATCTTTGGAAGCGGGTATGCACGTTATATCTAGATAGGTCGATTCCGAAGATGCCATGTTCTTATAGATCAAAAAACTATTTTAGTAAACCATGCAGAGATTTTTTTTAACGTGGTAACATAAATAATAAAAAAATTGGCAATTTTTTGTATGGTGAAAATTGGGGTGAAAACATGAGAAGCAGTATTATAATTATATACAATAGAAACACAAGTGATAGCAAAGATATCGAAGACACTGTGCACTTAATCATTAAGCAGTAGTAGCAAACAAACAATATAAAACCGTGAGAGATTTTTTTATTCAAGTTCATGTGCGAAAGTGACGTGCATGCATGCCCATACGGGCCATACCTGAATCGTGAAGGGTCCTCTCTATCGATGGCCATGGCCATGCGCGCCACCGCCTCAGGGTCCGTGTGGAGGATCAGGTACTCCAGCTCACCAACGCCGCCGTGGGACCCTATGCTCCGGCTTCCGTAGCCCAGCGGGTCCGGTGGCCCGGCCGCCTGCTTCCCCGGTGCCGGCTGCGCGAAGAACGCTGCGCTGGCCTCGTCCAAACGGGTGGCCACCTGCGGCGGCACGCCGTGGTTGTCTGCCTTGAAGAAGCCGCGTTCGGCGAAGGCCTCGACCATCTGGCGTGACAGCTCTGCACGCTCCGCCGGCGCGGACATGTCGACCGTTGGAATGTAGAGGGAGAGCACCAAGGGGGCCATGTCCCGGCATGCTGGCGCCGCCGCGGAGGCCACCATCATGGTGTGCGCCGTGGGTCCTTCAACCGGCTGATCGATCTTGTTGCACGATGTATGCCTGTGTGTATGTGTGTGTTTGAGAACTCTTTCAATGGCGGGTGAGGTGGTGTGTGGGCAGTGGCATATATATGGAGTTGTGGAGATTCTTATTGGATTGCTGACGGTTGGTTCTGCTTTTGGATTGTTGTCTTTGCTCTGATTAACTTGGCATAATTGTCTGATTAGTCTAATTTGAAATTTACGATAAAAACTGGTTAGGTGATTTCTTTTCTCCAAGCTGCAGGCCGTTGTCTAGTTTTTTATTCATGGGTTGTGCCTACATAGACCTGGTAGTTGTAGTAGAGAGATCTACTGTGCTTATTGTTAGGGGAAGAAGCATAACTCCAGATGCTTGCGGTGAACCCTGAGGATAGTTTCAATCAATAGATATGCAGCGAAAATAAAACAATGATCACATGCACATGTGACACAAGGATTTACGTGGAAAAACCTCCTGAGGTGAGGAGGAAAAAACCACGGGTGCCGGTCTACCGAACTTCAGTATGAGCAACCTGGGTGCAGAGTCTTCTTTAAAACATCTAGAGATGCACAACACACTCAGCACGTTGCCAACGGGCAACAACAAATACAACCACTTGAGAGAAAGATTACAACAAAGCAGAGTATCTCAGTTTCTGTCTCCTTCGGTAATCAGCAAATTTCTCTTAAACCACAGATCCAATCAGCATCAAACTCGGTAGACAAGCTGACATACGAGTACCCAACATAAATCGGACACTGTTGGCTGCCCAAACTGTTCGTCTACCAAAACTGCTCTGTGCTGAAACTATAACAGTCCGAACTAACTAAACCGCTTCTAAATCTGATGCTACACTGACCCAAATCTCAAACCAGCTAACCAGATCTAAGTACTCAAAGCAATAAACAAAATCACCAAGTTTGGAGCCAATCCAAGCACGTTTGAGCCTCCAAACACCAGATTGAAGACAGAACGGTCAGAACTCAGAAATCTGGACAGAAATCACCTCTCCTTCTTCTTCCTCTCTTCTCACTAGGTTGTGGTGTTCTTGTGTGTTCTCTCACCCTCTCTCAGCAGCAGCCACGTTGGCTTGCTTCTCTCATTTGATCACTCTCTGATTGAGACACACAGCCACCAAAGGTGGCTAGGGTTTTCTTTCCTACTCATCTCTTAAGGATCACCTCAGCCGTTGGATGCGAATATCGATCAACGGTTCAAACATGTTGGACTTTCACGGGCTGATGTTGGGTTGCCAACGCACCTCCATGTGGAGGGACATGTCCCAACAAACTCCCCCTCCCAACATCATGGAGGGTCTCACTACCAACCAGCAGTCATGCCGGCGAGCCGACGTCATACCTCGAGCTTTCCTCTTGTCACCACCTTGGTCAACATATCAACCCCATTGGCATCTGTGTGGACCTTCTCAATTTGCATTTGCTTGGAATTCATCACATCTCGAATCCAATGATAGCGAACATCAATATGCTTCGACCTCGAATGAAAACATGCATTCTTACTCTAGCGAATGGCACTTTGGTTATCACAAAATAGCACATACTTGTCTTGCTCAAAACTAAGCACACAAGCCAATTGTTTTAGCCACAATAGCTCCTTGCTCGCCTCAGTTACTGCGATGAACTCGGCCTCAGTTGTGTTCAGTTCCACACACTTTTGCAACCTGCTTTTTCATGCCACTACTCCCCCTGAATGGATAATCAAATAACCTGAAGTAGACTTCCTTCCATCAACATCTCCAGCCAAGTCTGAATCTGAATATGCAATTAGATTGGGCTCACTACCACCAAAGCAAAGCTTCATATTAGTGCTGCCCCAGACATACCTAAAAATCCACTTCACGGCTTCCCAATGTGGTCTTCCTGGATTAGATATAAATCTGCTCATAGTACTAACCGCTTGAGCAATGTCAAGCTGTGTGCACACGATAGCATACATCAAACTCCCAATAGCTGAAGCATAAGGAACATTTTGCATTTCCTTTTCCATCTCTTCAGTGGAGGGACATTGCTTTTTACTCAACTTGAAATGAGTCGCGAGTGGACAACTCACTTCCCTTGCCTTGTCCATCTTGAACTTGCGAAGTACCTTCTCAATATATTTCTCTTGAGACAAGTACAACTTGTTGGATTTTCTATCTCTCTCAATTCTCATGCCGAGAATACACTTTGCTGGACCCAAGTCTTCCATGGCAAAACTTTTTCTCAACTCTTTCTTTAGCCTAGCAATCCTAGATACATTCTTGACAACAATCAATATATCATTAACATAAAGAAATAACATGATGAAATCATCACCTGAGAACCTATGAATAAACATACAATGGTCTGAGCTACACCTCTTGTAGCCTTGCTCCCCATGACAGATTCAAACTTCATGTACCATTGTCTCGGTGCTTGTTTCAGGCCATAGAGACTTTTCTTCAATTTGCACACATAGTCTTCTTTGCCTTTAACAAGAAACCCCTCGGGCTGCTCCATGTAGATTTCTTCCTCCAACTCTCCATGAAGGAAAGTTGTCTTCACATCCATTTGCTCAACCTCCAAGTTGAGACTTGCTGCCATGCCAAGGATCATTCGGATTGATGTCATCTTCACCACCGGAGAAAATATTTCATCAAAGTCAATACCTTTTCTCTGGATGAATCCTTTTACAACTAGCCTGGCCTTGTACCTTGGATGTGACGTGTGGTCTTCTTGCTTGATTCTGTAGACCCACTTGTTTTTTAGAACTTTCTTGCCCTTGGGAAACTTCACCAGCTCATAAGTATGATTCTTATGCAAGGAATCCATCTCATCTTGCTTAGCCTTATTCCACTCCTTCTTGTACCCATCTTTAATTGCCTCTTAAAAGCATTCAGGTTCTAAACCATCAGACAATAACACCACATATTGGTCTGAGTCATACCTAGTGGAAGGAACACGGCCTCGGCTGGACCGTCTGAGTGGAGAAGCTAGTGGACTATCTGATTCAGGTGCTTGCTGATGATGATCATCTTCTTCAGCATCATACTCTTGCTGCTGGGGAGCATCCTCACCTATAACACTATGTGCATCATCTTGCATATCTTCTACATCATCATTTTCAGCCTCTTGTTGAGCTGAATATGCAAGAACTGGGTCAGAATCAGATCTGTCTTGCTACTTATTTCGAGGAGAAACATGTACCGGAACTTGCTCCGGAACCTGCACCTTTGTCGTCACAATATACTCAATTGTTTAGTCTTCACAAACACAACATCATGGCTTCACATAACCTTTGTTGCTATTGGATCATACAACTTATAGCCAAACTGATCACCTCCATAGCCAAGAAATATGCACCGTCGTGTCTTTGAATCAAGATTTGACCTTTCATCTTTAGGGATATGAACAAAGGCCTTGCACCCAAAAACCTTCAGGTGCTCATACGAGACGTCCTTGTCATAAAAGACCTTGTTTGGAAGATCTCCCTGCAATGGATAACTTGGTGAGAGATTAATAAGATAAACTGCAGTCGACAAAGCCTCACCCCAATAATGTTTAGGCAGCTTTGCACTCGATAAAAAGCATCTAACTCTCTCAATGATTGTCCTGTTCATCCTCTTAGCAAGACCATTCAGCTGTGGTGTCTTCGAAGGAGTAAATTGGTGCTAATTCCCTGCTCCTTGCAATAGGCATCAAATGGGCCAATATACTCTCCCCCATTATCAGCTCGAATGCACTTGATCTTCTTCTTAGTTTCTCTCTCAACTAAGACTTGGAATTGCACGAACACACTTAGTACTTGATGCTTGTTCTTCAAAACATAGATCCAAACCTTCTTGGAAAAATCATCAATAAATGTGACAAAGTACTTTGCTCCACCCATTGACCTCACCGACATTTTTCAAACATTGGAATGTATCAAGTCAAGAACCTCGAGCTTCTTGTGAGGAGGTTGACTCTTGAACGCAACTCTGTGTTGCTTCCCTACTAGACAATATGAATATTTCTTGATGTGAACACCTTTCAACAGATTTTTCTTCACTAGCACCGTCATCCCCTTCTCACTCATGTGCCCAAGTCTCTTATGCCATAAGGCACACACATCCTCTTTCTGCAATGCATTGACACAAACAGCAGAAAGCTTAGCATGAACATGATACAGAACTAAAGCCATGTTACATTTTGCAACAATTAGGTTCCCTTTGGTGATCTTGTACTGTGAATTTCCAAATCTGCTCAAGTACCCATATCCATCAAGCAATCCAACCGAGATAATGTTGAGCCGAAGGGACTCAAAACATGCCTCACGGACTTGAGGACTAGTGTCGTACCATTTTCAGTCTCCAAGGGCACATCTCCTCTTCCAATTATTTTTTCTCTATCATTGTTTCCCATCTTCACAACACCAAAATCACCTGCTGTGTAGTTGGTGAAGAGCTCTCTACGAGATGTAGCATGTATGGTAGCACCGCTGTCTGGAATCCAAGTCATCTCATCACCATCTGCAAGGCTGATGGTATCATCAGAAACTAAAGTGATCCTCTCCTCAATGGTGGAAACACTGCTGCCATTATGTTCTTCATGCATGAGAAACATGATCTCAACCGCAACAATCCGGCCTCCCTCACTATCAGTATCACTGTCGGTTTGTTTCTGAACTTTCTTCTTTTTCTTTTTGTCTTTCTTCCATTGTTCACAATGGCACTTGATGTGGCCCTTCTCATGGCAGTGATGGCATATAATACCAGCATACTTGTCTTTGACTCTTGATTTGCTTCTACTTCTTTCTCCTCCCTTACTCAGACCTTTGCTCTTGCTTCTCCCCCGTGACTCGGTCACTAACATTTCAGAATGTGAGGAAGAACCATTCTTATCAGCAATTTTTCTGGACTCTTCATTTAGTACCTTGGTCTTCACAAGGTTCCAAGTGACTACTCCATTAGGTGTTGAATTGCACACGATGACCTTAAAGGTCTCCCAAGTGTCCGGTAATGAGCCAACTAGCATCAAGGATCTTACCTCATCTTCAAATGTGATTCCCATTGAAGATATCTGATTTATAATGCCCTAAAATTCATTCACATGATCTGCAATTGGAGTGCCCTCCTTGTACCTCAAACGCATCAATTTCTTGATTAAGAACATCTTGTTAGTACCTTTTTTGTGGGCATACAACTCCTCCAATTTCTGCCATAGGGTACGTGCATGTGACTCATCAATGATATGGTTCAAAACATTATCATCCACCCATTGTCGGATGAACCCACAAGCTCGGAGATGAAGTACCTCCCAATAATCTTCCTGCACATCACTTCTAGTAGTCCTTCACATATAACAAGTCCTTCATCTTGCTCTTCCAATCTTTATAATTTGTACCATTCAAAGAAATCATTCTGTTGGTATTCACTTCCATCCTTCACCATAAGCAAATGCACTCATCCCAAAACAAACCTTGCTCTGAACTGACCACGAACTAAACCTCAGCTCTGATACCACTTTGTTGGTGGAAGAAGCACAACCCTCGACACTTGCAGTGAACCCCGAGGATAGTTTTAATCAACATATATGCAACAGAAATAAAACAACCAGAACATACATAGGTGACACAAGGGTTTACGTGGAAAAACCTCCTCAAAGTGAGGAGGAAAAAACCACGGGTGCGGACCAACCGGTCCACCGAGCTTCACTGTAAGCAACCTGGTTACAGAGTCTTCTCTAGAACATCTAGAGATGTACAACACACTCAGCACATTGCCAACCGGAAACAACAACTACAACCACCTGAGAGAAAGATTACAACAAAGCTGAGTATCTCAGCTTCTGTCCCCTTCGATAATCAGAAAACTTATCTTAAACCGCATATCCAATCAGCACCAAACTCGGTAGACAAGCTAACATACGAGTACCCAACATACATGCCAAATGTCAGGCCAATCGGACACCATTTGCCTTCCCAAACCTTTCGTCTATGAAAACTGCTCTGTGCTGAAACTACAGCAGTCCGAATTGACTAAACCGCTTACAAATCTGATGCTACACTGACCCAAATATCAAACCAGCTAACCATATTGAAGTACTCAAAGCAAGGAACAAGCTCACCAAGTTTGGAGCCAATCCAAGCACGTTTGAGCCTCCAAACACCAGCTTGAAGACTAACCGGTCAGAACTCAGAAATCTGGACATAAATCACCTCTCCTTCTTCTTCCTCTCTTCTCACTAGGTTGTGGTGTTCTTGTGTGTTCTCTCACCCTTTCTCAGCAGCAACCACGTTGGCTTGCTTTTCTTACTTGCTCACTCTCTGATTGAGATACATAGCCACCAAGGGTGGCTAGGATTTTCTTTTCTACTCCTCTCCCCAGGAGTACCTCAGCCGTTGGATACGAATATCGATCAACGGTTAAAACGTGTTGGACTTTCATGGGATGATGTTGGGCTTCCAACACACCTCCATGTGGAGGGACATGGCCCAATACTTATTTGGTTTTAAACTGGAAACGCCCTCCTATCATGCTAGTAAAACTCAAAAACCTTACAACACCTTTATTATGAAATGGAACATACCTAGAATGATGGTCTATTTGTACTACAAAGCAAGGGAGTCCCTCAAATTCGAGCCAGCTACCAAGCACACTCAAAGTAAGATATGTAAGAGCTCCCACAATTTATTTTTTACGAAAACCACCGATCTATTAATAATCATCAACATTATTATAAAGAGTCCCAAAATAATAAAACTTACACATAGTTACTGGACCATCTAGCGACGACTGCAAACACTAGCGCGCGCCTCAGCTCACACCATCCTCATCCTTCTATCATCGGAACCGGGTAAAACTTGTAGCAGAGATCCTTCTTGTAGATAAATAAGATGTCTCCGTGCTAAGGTCCCAAAGTACTAGCACACCAAGGCAGCAAGCATTGTTAATATTGAAAAATATAGACCAGAAGAGACTGACGTGGAACCACACAAACGAACACGAAAACCAATCGTATCTCAGGAGATCCGCCGGACATACGACTTCACACGTCATTCGCCACGCACCTCCAAAGCGAGGATATTGTGGGTAGAACCTTTGTAACACCCCTAGTTTTGCTAGATGGTAATTCAGTTTTGTATATGCATTCATGAGCATCATCTTAAAGTGCATGCAAGAAATAATCACAAAACCCTAAACCCCTATCTCTATGCAAAAGCATTCAAAAATGGTTTTGAATTTTGAAAAGTGCAAAACTTATGGAACCCAAATGGTTATAAAGGGTCCCTGCGGTATTTCAAAATATTTACAAAAGTTCTTGTAATCTGGAAATATTCAAAACAGATTTCAAATGGATTTACAAAAGGGAAATTGAGAAAACAGAAAAAAAGTATTTCTAAAAAAAATAGACAGGAGCGAGAAGCAGGCTGCAACCCACTCCCTTACTTTCCTCCTGAAAGCTTTTCCGCAGCCCAGCTTCAGCCCACCTGGCCCAAATCCTCGGCCCGGTACCCCTCCGCATTTGTTTCTCTTTTATTCAACCTCGAGCCAGAAGGACGTCGAGCAAAAGCTGTTGTGTGTCTTCATCGTCGCCGTTCAGCCACGCCAGGATCCCAGACGGCGCCACGATGCGCGTCACCGCCTCCCTGAGCATCTATAAGACCCCTCGCACCTTTGGACGAAACCTAGATCCCCTCTTATCCCCAATTTCTCTTCCGGAAAGAACTGATCCGTCAGGTACCTCACCGTCCCACCGTTCTTGAGCACCTGACGATATGACGAGGTCGCCATCGTGACCGCTGTGTTCTCCTCGGTCTTATCCTCCAAGCATGCGAGCCGAGGAAGCCCCAGACTTCCTAATCGACATCTCCATCCTAGACTTTGGCCACTGCCGATTCTCCTCTGTTTCTCTTCCTCCGACGTCCCTGACTATCCTGGCATGCTCAAGGTGAGCTCCTGGTTCAATAGAACCCCCTCTCCTCCTTCCTCGGGCGCTAGACCACCCTCTGAAGCGGGCACCTGCGAGCATCACCGTTCATTGTCATCGCCGGCCAAACTCCGGTGAACCAAAACAGCCGGCGCTACCACCACTAGAACCGCCTAGCTCTCCTCTTTCCAACGCCCCATCAGCAGCCTCCCGCGAGCTCTCTATTGGTCGGACCGTCATCGATCTAAGAGAAAGGCCATGGATGATGTCATCATGACATCAACATGATGTCATTTTCCCTTTTATTTTATGTAAACATTTTTCTGTAATTGTTTTATTAATTGAAAATGCTAACAGGTGGGTCCCCATTCTCAGATATTGAATCATTTCCATAATTGTTTTTTGAAATGAATAAATATATGACATGTGGGTCCAGGTTGTAAAATAATTTATGTAACATTAAAATGTTTAATTGTTTTAAAAATAATTTAAAATGAATTAAAATTGATAAGAATCATAACTAATTCATTTTAAGTCAGAAAAATACAAATAATATATCAAAATGTTTAGAAAAATAAGATCTACACAATAGCAATATAATCATGCATTGTTTAACAACTTCAATTTCAAGTCAATTAGAAGAACTAAATGTACCCTCTCATATGAATTCGGAGTTTCCCCGAGCTAGGGTTTGCACCCCTCGGAACCCCGATTAAACTGCCGAGCATGTCCTAGGGTTACATTTCAGCATAATTTAACTTGTCATATCATCATCCTCCTTTGAGAATTGCATCGATGTCATGTGTTGATTGTTTCCCTTTCTTTCCGGTGTTTGGTTCTTCTTCGGTAGAATACGATATCAAAATCGAGATCAAGATCGAAGCCCGAGATCAATACCATCGAAGCTCGAAGACCAATACTTGAACAACTCTAATCAAGTCAAGTACCAGGTGTCCGAAGCTCTGCTATCTGGATATCAACTGGCAAAGGCAAGCGAAGCCCCACACATGATATAATCCTATGATTTCAAGCATTTTAATTCTTGCCATGTGCATGCGATTCTAAAGTCTTTTATCGATAGATAGAATAATCCTATCTTATGCATGTTACCTTTGAAGACTATAATACTTGATCCACTGCTCCTAGCATAACTAGGGTTTGGCTTGTGAAGCGTTGCTAGAGTTGTTACATCTGTTGTGCTTAGCCATGCTTAACGTTATTGCTGGTCCATCTGGTTGATGAATCAGAGCTACGAATGAACCTGACGTGGTATGATGGGAGATGAAAGTTAAACATGATAAGGCTTGTATGAGAGGCCACAATGGGTTATGGTTTTTGCAGTCCCATACTTGCCACTACTAGGACCTGAGTTCTTGCCTCTTGAACCAAGACGAGCGTACAGCCACACGAGCGCCTGGAAACCCCCTCGACCAACTAACTTGCCTAGTAGATTCCATGAGTCACATAGTTCAGGTGTTCCATTTGACATATGCATCTTGTTTGTTCTCGAAGGAGGTGAAGGAGGTGCATTCATAACATGTATGTAAGCGTGGACGGGAACAAGAGATGCCCGGCATACATAATCTTGAACCCTGCACACATCATTAGGGACCGGCTTTGGGACTCGACCCGTTACGGGGGCATCTCCCTAGTGCGTGACTCATGGTCTTGGCGAAAGCAAGGTAAAGTCGTGTCTAACCAACCTCTACCGGCCTTCCAAGGAATATGGCTTATCTAGTGGAATTAAGAGAAGGTTAGTACGTGTGGGTAAAGTTGTACACCCCTCCAGGGTTATTAATCTTTTCGAAAAGCCGTGTCCACGGTTATGGAAAACTTGGGAATGAACGTGATGATCATAGAGAACTTGAACCTAATCTTAAAACTTGACAAGTTAAGTAATGTGTGCTTAAGGATGCTTTCTCAGGGATCGAGGGGGTGATCCTATATAGGTTCAGCTAATGAGGATTCGATGGATATCAAAAGATGATCAAAGTTAGAGATACCGCTCTCTTATTCCCCTTTAAAATATTCTGATTAGTCGAGATTCTTCTCCCTCCTGTTTTATAAACAAAGATGGCTTTATGCAAAATAAATCCACCAGGCATAAGTCTTGCGGAGTACACCATGTACTCACCCTTGCTTCGTTGACACTTTTGCAGCAGAGTAAGTGTTACTGTAGAAGAGGAGTTCCCAGTCGGCATTCTGGGATCCATGGATTGGACGTCATCGTTATGCTTCAGCCCTCTTAGGACATTTGTTAAGTTTGCTATACTAAATAGCATAATTTGCCTTTCGTTGTTTGATGTTTGTGGTCAGTGACCTCTGCTTGTAATATTTTGGTTCTCTGCTCAGTTATGAGCTTCCTGTAATAATTTTTGTGTCATAGGGTCACTGTTGTGTTACCTATTTTCTCTGTGTATGCTTTCGAGATTAGGTTAGGCTTATGTTCAGATAGAGGTCTGACATTTGGTATCAGAGCAGTACCGACTATAGGAAACCTTTCTATTGGTCAATGTTGAGTCTAGTGCTTGTGAAAACTATTTTCAAAGATGAAATTATGTGTGAAAACTCTATTATGCTTCTTGTTCTCCTTATCCAGTTTTGCTCTAACTCTGGGTCATCTTATCTTGTGTTGACTTTGAAAAGTTTTGCTATGTCATCTTGTCCTTCGAAATTAGGTGCCTCTTCAGGCATGTAGTTTCTCAACCAGTTGACCTAGTGTTAAGTTCTCTAGAGTCTGGTGTGTGTGTTCCTTGATCCCCTTGTTCTGTTTCACCTGAGAGATTCCTTTCCATCACGATCTGTCTATTTTATGGGACACAACATCGTGTTGATGGTTCCACAATGTTCTGTTCTAGGCCTCGAAGTTTCCTTTCGCCTCATGTGCCTCCTTTTTATTTGTTTGAGTACTTCAGAAGTCATTTCTTGTCTTTTAAGCTACCTCAAGATTACTATATTGTAGTGTACTCTTTGTCACTCAAATAGTAGTTATTCCTTTCTCTGGGTTTTAACCCTCGGACTTGAACTTAAGATCCCTGATTGTGCTGGATTCTGGTGTTGAGAATCTTGTACATGAAGCTGACCTTTAACCCAATATCCATTTTAATTGACCCCTGTGGTTAATGTTCACACATTACCTCAGGATGGCTAGTACCTTCTAGTATAGCCTTCAAGCTTGTGGATATTTTCGCTATTGAACATTGATGATACAGGACTTCCCCTACCACTTGCTGTGGCAAATGTTCTTTAATGGAACCAAATAGATCACGACAAGAGTTCTCCTAGTGAGTCTCGCATCTATACTCGTGACTCTGCCACACCTTTCTTTCTCTGCATTGGTTTTCGGAAGAATGTTGACTTATGCATCTACATCTCGGGATTCTATTCTGAGCATGTTCTTCCTTCTTTGTTGTTTTTCGACCTTTGTCTACCAGTTGGTAGCCAAGTAGTAGATGTGCATTGATGTCTTCCGATGCAAGATACTCTTTTGGTTCGTCATGAAAAACCATTTTGGGATGTCAGGAGAAACAAACTCTAGTACCTCGTCATTTCTAAGACCAGGTCAAAGTGTTGTAATCCGCAGATTAAGAGCCAATTACTAGCTTGTATCTATTCCACCTTAAAGTGTCACACTCTTTCTATACTAAGAGGTCGTGTTAATTGCCATGACCCTCTTAATGAAGTGATGCTCTCACACATTTTTACCCACCCTTCCTCTAAGCTGTTAGTGTTCAGGAATGTTTCGTGTGCGTAATGATATGGCCATTCGAGATTCTTAGCAATTATTATCGCTTTGAACTTCAAGGACATTTGTATCATTCTTATTGTGATTGGTTAACCCTATCACTAAGCAAAGGATGATTATGCTACCAAGTCCGTTATTCTAGTACACTCCCCTCGGTCAAAGAGTTAGGCTTGTTCCGAAGCTTTGGGACTATGTCATCTTGCCTTACCAAGCAAGTGTCCTCTTGAACTAAGTGACATATCGGTGGTTCGTGGTATTCTGGGTGTCTTATAGAAGTATCGCCATGTTGCCACATGACCGTCTTGTCAAGTTCTTGATCAAGCAAGTTTCCTGAACTGCTCCTTTCTCCAAGGATCCGTATTAGATACCCCTAAACTAGTTGGTTGAGCTTAAACAACAACTTGGAGAGTTGTAAGGCAAATGTTCTATCCAACTCTGTTCCTCCTTAAAGGGATGTCTAGTTGTGTTCGTGTTGAAGCAAGATAGTATGTCATTTGGGGATATGTTATCTATCCACGCCTTTGATTTGATTTGGGCAATCTTCAAGTCAAACTCAGTTCCAAGGACTATGATGTTGGTGTATCTATTCGTGATGTTTCACCTGAGCACATCTTCATGTCCTGTGGTCGGACCAATGTCTATTCCTTGTTCATACAACATGTGACTCCGTCCTCTGGAGTGTACAGATAAGTTTGTTATTGAGCCCACCGATGACATTCTTAACTTCTCCATGTTATATCAGACTCATATGGAACAATTGGCATTAATGTTGGAAAATTTTGAGAATTATCTTCGTGTCACCTCGAAGTATGTGTTCTAGATGTTAGAAGTAACCTTCTTTGGTTCACGTGCAAATGTTTGAAGATGTCACTGTGGATTCAAGAAGAGTTATCTTTGTTTCCTCGGGAATCATTCCATGGTAGTCAAGCATGTGCGAAGTATTCTTGATATGGTAGGTCGATATCTTCACATATCGAGAAGAACCTCCAAGCACACCAAGCCATTGATTGATTTGTTCATGGAAGATAATAAGTACAACAAAACTTTGATATCCTCCTAGATGTTTCCTAACAAGGATTCGATTGTGTTTCATTGCAAACAATTCATGCAGGTGAAATTATCACTTGATAACTTGCTATCATATGGGTTGCGCAATCTATCTCATCTTTTAGAGTTTGACATTGAAGTCCATGTCTTGAGAACCTAGTGACTTTACCTCTTTGTAAATGTTGCAAATTTTCTATTCGGACATGTTGAGTTTGAAGTATTTTTCCACTTAACCAAAGCTGAATCTCAAGCAGCAATGATGGTTGGTGTTCCTCAAGGTTTTGACATAGGTCTCTCTGTACATCCGGAAAGTTTGATGTAATGGTTGACACAATTAGCCGGAAGACCTATTGCCATACTCTCTTGAATCAGTAATAACAACCACTCTTCATGAGGCTGCTTCTATGATTTATAGGAGTTGTGCTTATGGTTTCCTTTGTATTCGAAGTCCGACCTTTACTTGATGACTGGTTAAAGTCTTGTCACTAGCCTACCATCGGTGTTTCGAACATCAAGGCAATCATTTAAAGTAGTGTTGCTAAATGTCTCTCGGTCAATCCTCCAGACCCTTTTATGATGGCAAGCATCTTGTTATGCCAAGTACTTGGAGTCTGAGAATTAAGTTTCTTTCTTCTCATGTCATCAGGAATCTTCTTATCTATTCATCTTGGTGGTGTAAAGTGATATCATAATCTTTGGTAGAGATTTTGATAGCCTTGAATGAATAAAGAGTTTCCTTTCCGCTTTCTTAAACGTGTTCGAAGAGCGACTATGATTTTAGTAATCAATAGTTCCTATTCTTACATGTTCTTTGTGACTCTTATGAGCCCTCTCCACCAAAATACCTTTCTATCTTGACCTTCTGTTGAACCAAAGAATAACCCTTCTGTGTTAAAAGTAGTTTAACAACTTGGTTTTGTTGGTAACTATCTCTTCCACCTGTAAAGCTCTACTTAAGTTGTCTAGTAGAGGTTTATCTCTCGAAGTCTGCGTATCTTTCTCCATCTGTTAGAAGTCTCCTTCCCTCAAAAGTTTACCCTTTTCTACAAGCTCCATGGTCTCAATCCTTTTGAAGACCAATTATCTGTCACCTTGAAAACCATCTCCTTTTGTTTCCTCCGTTACCTTGGCGTGTTTCATGTTTGTTGGCTCTAGAGATGTTTGTGAAGCATCTATCCATGAGTTGACCATGAGATACTCAGTTTGTGGTTCCGTGTCATTCCCCCTCTTCCTTAGTGTGAGAAGCCACCTTGAAGATTACAAAGCGCTTCGTCCATTCGTCAAGGTGGTATGGATCAATCTCTTCGAGAAGAACGTTGAAGTTTAGTGTAACCCTGTTCCTTCTATCTTCCTACCTAGGAATCTCGGGATGTGATTCTTTAAAGGGGGATAGAATATTAACACCCCTAGTTTTGCTAGATGGTAATTAGGTTGTGTATATGCATTCATGAGCATCATCTGAAAGTGCATGCAAGAAATAATCACAAAACCCTAAAACCCTACACCCCTCTCTCTATGCAAAAGCATTCAAAAATGGTTTTGAATTTTGAAAAGTACAAACCTTATGGAACCCAAATAGTTATGAAGGTTCCCTGCGGTATTTCAAAATGTTTACAAAAGTTCTTGTAATCTGGAAATATTCAAAATAGATTTCAAATGGATTTACAAAAGGGAAATTGAGAAAACAGAAAAAACGATTTCTAAGAAAAATAGACAGGAGAGAGAACCAGGTCGCAACCCACTCCCTTCCTTTCCTCCTAGAAGCTTTTTGCGGCCCAGCTTCAGCCCACCTGGCCCAAATCCCCGGCCCAGTACCCCTTCGCATTTCTTTCTATTTTCTTCAACCTCGAGACAGAAGGATGTCGAGGAGAAGCTGCTGCATGTCTTTGTCGTCGCCGTTCAGCCACCCCAGGATCCCCGCCGGTGCCACGATGCGCGCTACCGCCTCCCTGAGCATCTATAAGACCCCTCGCGCCTTTGGACGAAACCTAGATCCCCTCATCCTCAATTTATCTTCTGTCCAGAACTAATCACTCAGGTACCTCACCGTCCCGCCATTCCTGATCTCCTGATGTTGTGACGAGGTCGCCATCATGACCGCCGTGTTCTCCTCGGTCTTATCCTCCAAGCGTGCGAGCCGAGGAAGCCCCAGACTTCCTAATTAACATCTCCGTCCCTAACTTCGGCCACCGCCAATTCTACTCCGTTCGGCCTCCTTCGTCATCCCTGACCTTCCTAGCATTCTCAAGGTGAGCTCCTGGTTCAATAGAACCCCCTCTCCTCCTCCCTCGCGCGCTAGACCACCCTCTGTAGCAGGCAGCTGCGAGCACCGCCGTTAATTGTCGTCGCTGGCCAAACTTCGATGACACAAAATGGGCGGCACTACCACCACCAGAACCACCTCGCTCTCCTCTTTCCAACGCCCCATTAGCAGCCTCCCGCGAGCTCTCTATCGGCTTGCCCGTCATCGATCTAAGAGCAAGGCCATGGATGATGTCATCATGACATCATCATGATGTCATTTTCCCTTTTCTTTTATGTATACCTTTTTCTGTAATTGTTTTATTAATTGAAAATGCTGACAAGTGGGTCCCCATTGTTAGATATTTAAACATTTACATAATTGTTTTCTGAAATGAATAAATATATTACATGTGGGTCCAGGTTGTAAAATAATTTATATAACCTAAAAATGTTTAATTGTTTTAAAAAATAATTTAAAATGAATTAAAGTTGAGAAAAATCATAACTAATTCATTTTAACTCAGAAAAATACAAATAATCTATCAAAATGTTCAGAAAAATTATATCTACAAAATAGAAATATAATCATGCATTGTTCAACAACTTCAATTGCAATTCAATTAGAAGAACTAAATGTACCCCTCTCATATGAATCCGGAGTTTCCCCGAGTTAGGGTTTGCACCCCTCGAAACCCCGATTAAACTGTCGAGCATGTCTTAGGGTTACATTTCAGTATAATTTAACTTGTCATATCATCATCCTCCTTTGAGAATTGCATCGATGGCATGTGCTTATTATTCCCTTTCTGTCTGGTGTTTGGTTATTCTCCGGTAGAATACGATATCGGAATCGAGATCGAGATCGAAGCCCGAGATCAATACCGTCGAAGCTCGAAGACCAATACTTGACCAACTATAATCAAGTCAAGTACTAGGTGTCCAAAGCTCTAATATCTGGATATCAACTGGCAAAGGAAAGCGAAGCCCCACACATGATATAATCCTATGATTTCAAGTATTTTAATTCTTGCCATGTGCATGCGATTCTAAAGTCTTTTATCGATAGATAGAAAAATCCTATCTTATGCATGTTACCTTAGAAGACTACAATACCGGATCCACTGTTCCTAGTATAACTAGGGTTTGGCTTGTGAAGCATTTCTAGAGTTGTTACATCTGTTGTGCTTAGCCATGCTTAGCAGTTATCGCTGGTCCATTCGGTTGATGAATCAGAGTTGCGAATGAACCTAGTTTGACAGGATGACGTGGTATTATGAGAGATGATAGTTAAACATGCTAAGGCTTGTATGGTAGGCCAAGATGGGTTGTGGTTTTTTGCAGTCCCATACTTTCCACTACTAGGACCTGAGTACTTGCCACTGGAACCAAGACGAGCGTATAACCACACGGGGGCCTGGAAACCCCCTCGACCAACAACTTTCCTAGTAGATTCCATGAGTCACATATTTCGGGCGTTCCATTCGACATATGCATCTTGGTTGTTCTCGAAGGAGGTGCATTCATAACAGGTAGGTAAGCATGACCAGGAATAAGAGATGCCCAACATCCGTAATCTTGAACCCTGCACACATCATTAGGGACCGGCTTCGGGACTCGACCCGTTACGGCGGCATCTCCCTAGTGCGTGACTCATGGTCTCGGCGAAAGCAAGGTAAAGGTCATGTCTAACCACCCTCTGTCGGCCTTCCAAGGAAGAGGGCTTATCTAGTGGCATTAAGAGAAGGTTAGTATGTGTGGGTAAAGTTGGACACCCCTACAGGGTTATTAATATTTTTGAAAAGCCATGTCCATGGTTATGGACAACTTGGGAACAAACGTTATAATCATAGAGAACTTGAACCTAATCATAAAACTTGGCAAGTAAGTAATGTGTGCTTGAGGATGCTTCCTCAAGGATCAAGGGGGTGATCCTAGATAGGTTCAGCTGATGAGGATTCGGTGGATATCAAAAGATGATCAAAGTTAGAGATACCGCTAACTTATCCCCTTTTAAAATATTCTGATTAGTCAAGATTCTTCTCCCTCCTGTTTTATAAACAAAGATGGCTTTATGAAAAATAACTCCACCAGCCATAAGTCTTGCGGAGTACACCCTGTACTCACCCTTCCTTTGTTGACACTTTTGCAGCAGAGTAAGTGTTACCGTAGAAGATTAGTTATCTACGACATCTACATCGACGAGTAGCTTGGGGTTCCCAGTCGGCAGTCTGGGATATATGGATTGGACGTCATCGTTATGCCTCAGGCATCTTAGGCCATTTGTTAAGTTTTCTATACTTAATAGCATAATTTGCCTTCCGTTGATTGGTGTTTGTGGTCAGTGAGCTCTGCTTGTAATATTTTGGTTCTCTGCTAAGTTATGAGCTTGCTGTAATAATTTTCGTGTCGTAGGGTCACTGTTGTGTTACCTATTTTCTCTCTGTACGCTTTCTAGATTAGGCTAGGCTTATGTTGTAATAGAGGTCTGGGATTTGTCTAGCCTTAATCCCGGGGGTGTGACACGTGTGGATACCTCGGAGGTGCTGCATCTGTAGCACTTGGACAAGCCGTGCAAGGGGAGCTTCTCGTGGGACGAGGAAAAGGAGGAGACATAGAACATCTACACTACCCCGACGTGCTCCATCAAGTTCCGCAACTGCGCATCTAGTGGTCATCTCGAGATCTATGACAACAGTAATCCTGGTTTATTCGGTAGAATTGTTTTGATTTGCGCTAGTGTAGCCTACCCGTATCCCTTCAGGGACTTGGTCCAGCTCGTCCAGTTTTGCTCCATCCTCCTGTAAAGCATCCTTCGTCGACGTCGCTTGTATTCATCCGGCGCCCTATGCTTTTTCCCTTCTATCACTAAAACAACCATGGAAGGGGTCTTCAACCACGAGGTCGATCATCCTCTCTCTACAAAAAAGAGGTGAGGACCAGTCTTCTTTACCGAGGCGGCTAGCATCGCAGGGACATAGTACTTTTCTGGTGGGACTACAGTTTGAACTACATAGGGCAAAATTACTATCCTACCCCTAAGGCGCTCTGCGGTATCTGAGGCTCGAAGACAATGTGGGGTGTAGTAGCAGGCTCCCTCCGGAGGCTCATCCTCTCGCGAGGAGGATGCCTCGTGATGCCCATTTTTTTGGGTCCCCTCTAGAGGCGTGCTACCTCTTGAGAGCAGAGATCCCCATGGTGTGGGGCTCGCTCAACACGGGGACGTGGCACCCTGGTTTCCAGGGCTCCGACAGTATACCCCGGGTGCTTGACCTGCATGTGTCCCTTCTGTGGGCACGAAAGAGTAAGCGACCCTTGACGATGGGCGGGACCCCGTGCCTATTTGGTTAAAAAAGACCTGGTGCACGTGTATCTCGGCCGTGAAGTCCGAAAGACTGCGCATCCTCGTGCGTGGATTCAGAGCGCACAGTTCCCACTCTGGTAGTTGTTACCACGACACGACGACGCATGGGGCCTAGCGGTTAATACCACGTGTGCAGAATAGTGATAGGTATTTTCAACTGGCCTGGTTAAATTGGGGGGGCGAGGAAGGAATCGATTCACTTCTATGTTGTCGCCCCCTTTCTCCCATGCTTCTGCTCTCGTGTCGAAGCTTCGTCCTCTCCATGGCATCCAGGTGCTTCTCAACCACAACAAAGGGAGAGACAACGATAGCGGGAGTGGAGGAGGCTCTCTCGGCGAAGCACCGCCAGGGGTGGCCATGCGGGGTTGACCTCCAAACTCACCGGAGCGGTCCCGTGCTTTTTAAGAAGGAGGGGAACGCGGTTCCAGGTTTGACCAAGCATGCCCGGACGGCGGTCGTCTTATTCGCTCTCCCAGGGGTAGCCCCGTATTTCTCCCAAGGCCGAGGACGGGGGCCATCCGGAGCCGATGACCGATTTCGTCGTCATACTGAAGGATGATGATTGGTCCTCCTAGTTGCGACTTCCTGCACACTTCTCCCTTGCGGTGTAGGGCTGCTATGGGGGACACGCGCTCTTGAGGCACTCGGGAGGAAGTGGAGAGTGGTCCGTGGGGGTTGAGACTCCTTCGCCAGATGAGATGTACTTTACCTCTGTCTAGAAGAGCTTCATTTGTGACCATGAGATCGGCTGCGTCCCCATGATGCAGTTCATGTGCGATTTCCAGAAGGACTTTCTGGTAGTCGTGTATGACCCGATGTCATGTTGCGCCGGCTACCCTCACTTCCAGTGAGAGGGTGGTGGAAACCCCGTAGTGGTCGCCCTAGTACTGGTGGCGCCGGGAGTAGCCACGCTCCCTCTGTGTGGTCGGGTCGTAAGGCAAGCCAATAAGCAGGCTATCATGGATCTTCACGCTTGTCTCTATCCTTCTATTTTGTAACCAAGACATTAGGACGAACTCCCTGTACTAGTGCTTCCTCTGTTGGCCTCCTTTTTTATGTTCTTGTTGTGCCTGGTGTTCTTTGTTTGTTCATGATGTAGTGCATGTTCGACATTTTTAGTGATGGCGGCTCGTGCCTTCTATATGTAGGGACGGTCCTCCTGAGCCATCGGATGACCCCGTCGAAGGGATGAGTTACCAGGGCCTGCGCCCTCGTGAGGCGAGGTTACAAGCGTGGTGCTTGATGACATGACTCCTAAAGGCGACGCTCGTGAGGCACTGCTGGTAGGGCTCCTTTTATCCAATGGGCCAAGCTTCCGTGTCGCGTGATCTTCTTGATTAAGCCTGCGAGGGTTTTTTTAGTGCTTCAGGAGGGAAGCCCCTTGTTCTTGCAGGGATAGCTTAGGCCTTGGGACCCTAGGTTGCTCAGGTGGTTCACCGTAGCTTGCCAATCACGACAGATTTGGGCTATTTCCTCTAGGAGGGATTCCCACGTGCCCCCTCGTGGAGGGATTTGGTGCGTCCCGCGCTCTCAAGTGAGGACGCGACCTCGTGAGCCTCGGGTGCGCCCATGTATCTCAGATATGCGAGGACAGGTGCTACGCACTTCCCGAGGAAAAGGGAGCGAGCCTAGACATGGCTGCCTAGGCGTGGGCCCGCTAGCAGGGTTGTCTCCCGAGCCATTTCCGCTGGTGGAGTTTAACGAGTCGCAAGTAGCAGCTGCGACACAGAGGGGTTTTGCCTCGCGAGCCTCTTCAGGATGCCTCCTGAGGGGATGACTGTAGAGTGAGGACGCTTGTTGCTAGAGACCTGAAAGACGCTTGTGTGAAGCAACTTGGGTGCTATGATCCATAGGTGAAGTAACTTACTGCTATTTAGGCCTGGAAGTTCAGATCTCACACTCTAGGTCCTGCGAAGTTTACCCGCCAAAGAGGGTGTCTCCAAGGCTGCCCCTTAAGCTTCTTGGGGAGAAACCCATAGGGCACGTGTAGGACCTGCTGGCCTCTCGAGGAGGAACCAGCAGCCGACACAAAGGTTTTATTTCTGTTTTTCAAGGGCCAGAAACCGTAAGTGAGGTAACTTGCAGCCGAGGAAAGGGACGTGAGTTTAGATCTTGACACTTTAGGTCCCGGAAGAGCTCGGAGGAATAGGGCCTCGCGAGCCGCTACTAAAGCATTTTTATTTTTGTCATCTAGGAGAATGGGTGAGGTAACTCGTAGCCGGATCCGTGTTCAGAGCTCATGCTTTACGTCCTAGACAGGATGATGGTGCAACATGGCCCGTGAGTCGTCGCTTAAAAGGGGATTTTTCCAAATATCAGGAGCCATGGGTGAGGTAAATCGTCGCCAGACCCGGTCCGTAAGTTCAGAGGTCACGCTTTTGGTCCTAGACAAGCTAGTGGAGGAACAGGGCCTTGCGAGCCATTTTCCAATATATCAGGAGCCGTGGGTGAGGTAACTCATAGCCAGACGCAGTCCATAAGTTCAGATCTCTTGATTTAGGTCCTTGATAAGCTAGCGGAGGAGCAGGGCCTCACGAACCATTTTCCAAATATCAGGAGCCATGAGTGAGGTAACTCGTAGCCGGACCTAGTCTGTATGTTCAGAGCTCACACTTTAGGTCTTGGACAAGATAGCAGAGGAATAGGGCCCCACGAGCCGTTTTCCAAATATCAGGAGCTGTGAGTGAGGTAACTCATTGCTGGACCTAGTCCGTAAGTTCAGACCTCACACTTTAGGTCCTGGACAAGCTAGCGGAGGAATAGGGCTTCGCAAGCTGTTTTTCAAATATCAGGAGCCGTGGGTGAGGTAACTTGTAGCCGGACCTAGTCCGTATGTTCAGAGATCACGCTTTAGGTGCTGGAAAAGCTAGCGGAGGAATATGGCCTCGCGATCTGTGTGCTAAAAGGGGTGCCGAGGCTTGAGATCCTGGATGGTGAACAGAGGGAATGACCCCTCACAAGTCGCCCCGTAGACCTTACCAGGAGAGGGTCGTAGGGACAAACGCACGTACCGCTGGGTCTCGATACATGCGCCACGTGAGGGACACAAGCACCAGAGACCGTAGGTGAGGTAACTATGGCCGGAACAAGCCCGTAAGATCAGAGCTCGAAACTTTATGCTCCGATGATGCTAGGCAGTGACCGATGTTGGGCACCGTCCCCTCGCTCGTGAGGTGTATGTGAGGGAACTCAGTTATGTATGGTTTTTGGAGAAGACCTTTCGACGAAGAACCAAATGGTGAGGCATGTGTGGAACACAAGATCCAAAAAACTGCTGAGAGTTCAAGCTTATTTCAACACCGCCATGGCTTGCACGTGATCTTACGGAAAGTAAGGCTCCAAGGGGATGAAATTTTCTTGAGGGTCACCTTCAAAAATTCATGGAGTCAGACGTGTTGCTTGGAGAGGCTTGTACACCTTCCCACTATCGTGAGATCCTGCCCGGTCGGTAGCCTAGCTTCCCTCTCGAGGGATGTTGGTGTTGTCCATGTGCTATGTGTAGTCTATCGGGAAGTCGGGAGCCCCTGGGTCGAGGCAGCCTTTTGGAGCCTCTTCGACGCTCGCGAGGGTAGGTGGTGGCGGCTAGCGTCGCAGGGACACTAGACTTTTCCGTTGGTACTCCGGTTTGAACTCCATAGGGATAAATTGATGTCCTACTCTGGAGGCACTCCGCGGTATCCGATCCTCGAAGACCACATGGGGTGAAGTAGCAGGATCCATCTGGAGGCTCATCCTCTCACGAGGAGGATGCCTCGTGATGCCCATTTGATTAGGTCCCCTCCAGAGGCGTGCTCCCGAAGCGGGGACGTGGAACCCCGGTTTCTAGGGCTCCGACAAGGACGAAGCTTTGGCTCAGGTGCATGAGGAGGAGGAAGGATGATAGAAGCGTAGAAAGGGAAGATACCATGCCCATGCCCCAATATAAATGGCCAGTTTAAAAGAAGTATCGATGCACCATGCTCATGGTATTAACCACAAGGCCCCACTTGTCGTTGCGTCATTGGAACAACTCCCAGATCAAGAGAAGCATACCCAAGATCAACAATCAAGACCATGCAGCTGCTTCGACCCCACGACCAGGATAGGGGCGTGGCAGACACAAGTTGACCAAATGGGCACTAGGACACATCAACTGTCCTAGTACGCCTTCCCTTTTTGGTCCATCAAAGGACACGTGCCAGCTAAGCACCTAGGGGCTACTGTCGGGGCCCTAGAAACCGGAGTGCAACGTCCCGGCGGTTGAAAGATCCATCACTAGGGCCGTTGTCGCCTCAAGATGCTAGAGCACCCTAGAATTACCATGGTCGAGTGATCCCTCATGAGGCCCCGCTTCGCGAGGCGACAACCTCCAGAGGATGTGTCCGCTATGGCGTCCCACCGTGTTGCGGAGCTCTGGATGCCTTGGGACATGCCAGGGGCCTGTTTGGTACTCTCTTTGGGCCTCCAGCATGCAAGGCGGATCCTAAGAAGGAGTACAACTACCTGGTGCTTCCGGTCCTCCTCGGTAAGCAAAAATCCGGTCCACCTCCTTTTCCATAAGGAAAGGATAGACAACGTTGGCGCGGAAGGCTCCTCCCATTGATGTTTTGGTGCAAGGAAGAAAAGCAGACAATGCCGGACAAAGACAAACGGTGCTAAAGAAGGCAACTTTACAGGAGGACAAAGGTGAAGGGAATATGCCCAAGAGGCAATAATAAAGTGGTTATTATCGTATTTCTTGTTTATGATAAATGTTTATTTTACATGCTATAATTTTATTAATATAGAAACGTTAATACGTGTGTGTTTAATAAACAAACAGAAAGTTCCTAGTTATGCCTCTCTCATAAACTAGCTCGTTGATTAACAAGATGATCAAGGTTTCCTGATCATGGACATTGGATGTTGTTAATAACGAGGTCACAACTTTAGTGTAATGGTGTGATGAACATTCATCCAAAGTATAGCATTACGATCAAAGTCATTGAGTTTATATTGATATAACATCATACGAAGTGATCCTAATCCTTAGACCATGAGATCATGTCAATCACTAACACCGGAAGATTATCTTGATAACATCAAACGTCACACCATAACAGGGTGATTATAAAGATGGGTTCAGAACTACTAAAGTGTTATGTTGAGGCCCATGGATGGAGAGTGGAATTTGTTCATCCCGATGACGGATAGATATGCTCTGGGCCCTCTCGGTGGTATCACATTGATTAGCTTGCAAGCAAGTGATTTGATCACTAGAATGTTATATCACGTTAACGAGAAAAGAGTGCATGTCAGTAACGAGATCAAACTAGGTATGGAGATACCGATGATCGAATCTCGGACATGTAATATATCGCGAAACAAAAGGATTAAGATACTAGCGTAAAAGGTTCTCGCGATCACAAGAAAGTCATCGCTGAATGTGCGGGAGTCAGTATGGGTCTCTAGATCCCGCTTCTGATTATTAATCCAAGAGGGGTCTCGATCATGTCCGCATTATTCGTGAACCGTAGGGTGACACACTTAAGAGACACCGACATCCATTTGGAGCAAAAGTTTCATGCAGTAAAGAATAACAAGAGCTGGAATTTATTTTACTAGATACCGAAACGGATTTTCAGGTGAAATTGCAGAAAGTGTTTTTGCATGTGAAATAAAATACTAGCAAGGGTTTATATGAGAATATTTGTCATTAAAGTAATTGAAAAAATTCTGAATAAATAAAAGGAGTTTTATTTAATGAGAGTTTGCATTAAATTTGGTGGAAATTTAATGGGAATTTGAGTGGGTTTTTGAGTGGAGGGAATTGAAAGGCATTTGTGTAAGTGGAGTGTCCACCTACATGAATGAAAGGAGGGGAGGGGGCAGCCCCATGGCTGGGCGCATAGCCCCTTGGGTGCCTCCTCTCCCTATAAAAGGAGCCCCTCCCTCTCTCTCACTCACACCTCCTCGTGAAGGATCTCTCTCCCCCTCTAGTATTTATCCCCCTGGTCTCGGACTAGCAAGATACATGTTCCCGGTGGCTTTTTGGAAAGAAAGAGTTGTGCTTCCGCTGCATCACTGGAGCGAGGAGGCAGAGGTTGCTCGGTGCCTCGCACGTGTGTGCGAGCATGGATGCGCCGCTAAGTTGCGCTGCTAAGGACTTCCTCTCGATCTTGAGATCAGCAAGATATCGTCTACATCAACCACGAGTTTGGACTCGTTAAGCTTTGTCAGTCTTCAAGGGTATGTTCTCTACGGATGTACATCCTCCCGTTGATTGTATCTAGTAGATAGATCTTGGTACATAGTTGTTCCCATCGTAGGAAATTTTTTGTTTTCTATGCTTCGAACCCTACATGAGGGGCATCCTACGTCCAAGACTTTTTCCACCAAAAAGAAGCCTCATGGACCACGATCTCGAGGAGTGGCACTATGGTATCCCTTCCCACCCAAGAATTGGGGGAAGGGGCCCGACACCACTAATAAGGGACCCTCCTCCTACCTTAGAACAGGTTGATCCTTGGGATCTAAAACCCTAGACTTTCATCGACCATTGTACCCTCACGAAGAACGTGAGAAATACAAAAAAGAGGGATTAGGGGCTTTACCTCCTCCCGAGTGTCCCGAACCCTAGTAAAAACCCCGTGTTACCTCTCTGTCGTGTTCTTGCTCTGCCATCGCTGCCGTCACTAAGACTTCTTGGAACTGCGTGTTTAGCCCCCTCATGAACCAAGGGATCGTTGGACCCTAGTTTCCTTCATGGTACAAATCTCCGAAAATTTCCACAAGTGCAAATGCAAAGTTTGTGAATGGTTTTACATGATCCAAAAATGAACACTAAAGGAGGTAAAAGTATCAGGAATATGAGTGATCCAAATGCTTTAATTCATTGATCATATAAGGGTACATAGTAGTATATAAGAAAATATGCTTAGTGTAAAAGAGATGTATTTGTGCTATGTTCCATGGCTGATCAATATCCGGATAACCATCATTGGGGTCACATCGCTTGCGCTTGCGATCTTCTCCTGACGTATCTTTCAACTTGCAAATATCGAGGAGGTAATAGGACCATTGAGAAGAACTTTGGTTATGATGAACGGTCCTTCCCAGGGCAGGGATAGTTTGTGTGACTTTTTCTGCTTAAGTCGGTGCACTAGATCCCCTTCTTTAAATGAGAGATGCTTAATGCAGCGACTATGGTAGCTATACAACTTCTGCTGGTAGATGGGGGATTTCATGGCTGCCAGACGTGTTCTTCCTCGAGCAGGTCCACAGGTAGGCATCTAGATTCTTCGACATCTTCTTTGCCATAGGCATCAACTCTAGGTGCATCATAGAGGATGTCGGATGGTAGGACTTCTTCTGCTCCATAATCCATTAAGAAAGGGGTGTTACCGGTAGATCTGTTGGGAGTAGTTCGTAAACTCCATAGGACAGATGGTAATTCCTCCGCCCAGGCTCTAGCTACTCTATGTAGCAGTGCATCTAAGCACGGCTTAATCCCCTAAAAAATTAGTCCATTGGCCCGTTCAACTTGACCATTAGATGTTGGGTGTGACATAGATTCTAGGTCAAGGCGGATACCTTTCTCGTGATAGTAAGACTTGACTTATCCGAGTGAAAAGTTTCTTCCATTATCTATGATGATGCTATGTGGGAGACCAAATATCACCACCAGATCTTGGAAAACTTTAAGGGTTGTTGCCCCATTGAGATTTTTAATGGATTTAACTTCTATCCATTTAGTGAATTTATCAACTATGTCAAGAAGATGCGTAAACCCACAAGGTGTTGTCTGCAACAGCCCAACCATGTCAAGCTCCCAGATTGCAAACGTCCCAGTAATTAGTATGGTTCACAATTCTTCAGCTAGAACATGTGGTTGCATTGCGTAGAACTAACACCCAATGCACGTATCGACTAGCTTGTTGGCATCCACCTTGGCGGTAAGCCAGTATAATTCTTGCCAGAAAGCTTTGGAGACCAACGACCTGGGATCAACGTGATGCCCACAAGAATCTGTCTAAGGATTCCAATACCTTGTTTCTGAGAGACACACCGTAGGAATATTCCTGAGTTGCTTCTTTTATATATCTGCCTATTTATTAAAGTATAGCCTTTTGCTCTACGTACTGCCGGCTTTTGACTTTATATGTGGGAAGTGTTCCGTATTCGAGGTAGTCCATGAACAGTTTCGTCCAAGCTATAGGGATCACTGTTACTGCGTTAAGAAATGAATCAACTCTATACGGATTCTTCGGGTATGCTCCTTTCATGGATGGGATCCGTAGGTTCTCCAGGAAAATGCTAGGCAGAATTGGTTTGCATGTTGATCCATGCTTTGACAGCAGATCTGCCGCCTCATTTTCCTCCATTTTGACGTACTTGACTTTGTAGCCGTCTAAGCACTTGGCTATCTCATCTACTTCTTCTCTATATGCCGCCATCATAGGTATCGCGCTTCCTAGGTGCTAGCCACCTATTGGGAAACCAAGTCAGAATCTCCATAGCAATGTCTATGAATGAGACCTTCGTATTCCGCCATGTTTTTGCTAGCGTTGAAGTGGATCTATAGGATGTATTGAAGATTTTCTCCTATTTGTGAGTGCAATAGAATGCCAACACTTGAGCCATTTAGTAACTTGGATCTGTCGAAAAGCATGACCCAAGACTCTAGCTCTAGCACAAAGGTATCTGCTAGTAGTTCTGTCCCATCTGCGATGAAATCCACCAATGCTTGTGACATGATAGCATCGCGTCTCTTGTATGTGATTTTGAAGGCGGCAAGCTCAATTCCCCACTTCATCACTCTTCCTATAGCGTCGCTGTTGTTGATAATGTTGGACAGTGGAGCTTTGCTCACTAATGTGATTGGGTGATCTTGGAAATAGTGCTTAACTTCCGAGAAGTAAGGAACACTCCATAATCCAGCTTCTGGTAGTGCGGGGAATGCTGCTTTGACTCCATCAAGATCACACTTACATAGTAAACTGGTCGATGAACTCCATACTTGTGCATTGGTTACTTCCGCTCCACCACAACGACGATGCTGATTACACGGTTGGTTCCACCATCTATATTAACACAAAATCCATTGACTCTGGTGCTGCAAGTATAGGTATGGAGTATAGTATTCTCTTGAACTCCTGAAGTGTTGCATCTACTTCGTCTATCCATACGAATTTGTCCGCCTTCTTTAAAACTTGTAGAGTGGCATTGCCTTCTCTCTAAGTCGGCTGGCCAATCAGCTTACTTCTGCGACATAGCCTATGAGCCATTGGATTTCGTTCAAGCATGTCAGGTGTTTGATGTTGAGGATGGCCTTGATCTTCTTCGGGTTTACCTTGATTCCATGATGTGAAACGATGAAGCCCAACAATTTTCCTGCAGGAACTCCAAAGACACACTTCTTAGGGTTGAGCATCATGTTGAACTTTTGGAGGTTATCAACAAAGGTTTCCTTCAAGTCGGCGTCGAGGTCGTTTGATTTTTTTGGACATCAACGCGATTTCCTCCATGTCAGCATGTACGTTTCGATTGATTTGGTCATTGAGGCAACACTGCATCGTACGTTGGTACATAGCACCTTCGTTTTCCAGCCCAAAGGGCATCGTGACGTAGCAGTATGTGACATAGGGTGTGATGAACGAAATGGAAAATTGGTCCAACTTTCTCATCTTAATTTGGTGGTATCCTGAGTATCCATCTAGAGAACACAGAAGTTCCGAGCCAGCCATCGAGTCAGTGACTTGGTCAATATGAGGAAAAGTAAACGGATCATTCTGAAACGCTTTTTTCAAGATGATGTAATAAACGCACATTCTTAATTCTTTGGTTCCCTTTTTGGGCACAAGAATAGGATTGGCCACCCACTATGTGTGAATGACTTTTCGGATAAAACTAGCCTTAAGTAACATAGCTATCTCTTTGGCTATGGCACGTCACTTCTCGTCCCCGATGTTGTAAAATTGATGACGAGTACACCATAGGGGGTCCTGAAGGCGTTGATAAGATGGGGTGTGAGACATACGGCGTTCCCAGACCGGTGAGCACAAACTTACATAGGTTCAGATCCGACTGTGGTGATCGGATCCTACTCCTGCTAGCAACACAATAATATATCAGCAAGAGCCGGATGTTACAGCGGATTACAAGAGAGGTTTTCCTGTGCGAATTGGTTGTGATTGTCTATGATTATTGACCTGAAGGATCCCTCAGGTCCGGCTTATAAAGGTGCCAAGACCTACGGTTACAACAGAGATCTATCTGGCTATGTTTACAGAGTCAGTAACTAAGTACAGCTTGGACAACAATTAATCTACATGCCTAAGTTGGTAAGTCTTCTGGGCCTTAGCATAGCTGGATTGGAATCCATCCTCTTTCCCTTACTAAGCCGCTCGTGAAGCTAAGATCTAACCCATTGGTGGACCCCCTGGTCCGTGAGTCCCCTGGGTATACCTGGAAAGTATATCCCCAACAGTAGCCCCCAGAAGTCTCCAAGATCTAAAGTCGAAATAAGTGTCTATCTTGATGGTTTCTTCGGATTGCATAATCTTGAAGGGTTCCTAAAAACATCATTCAATTGTGTAGGATTCCGAGTCTCATCTGAGTTGGATATAACTTTTTGACTTCAGTCATTTCCACCCTCGATTTCAAACTTGAGCTGGATTTAAGTGGTGATGTTTGCCTGACAACTTTTCAGGTCTTTTCTTGACACTAAGAGTTATCTTGTCAACATGACCATTGGTGGGTCCACATTACATGGAACTATGGCACCGATTCAATGCATGCGCGGAGATCGAGGGGGCAGAGGCTTCGTGAGGAAGCCACCTCTGTCTCGCCTATACGTGTGGCATTAATTACGCGCACTTAGCGTGAATCTTGGTGCGAAGGTTACTATATTGGTAATTTTTCCTTTTGCCCAGATTCATTCCTCACTGGTATCTGCCTCCTCGCACTCCTCGAGTTCTCCTCCTCTATCACCCCTACCAAAACACCCTTAGCACCGCTAGTTTTTGACCTCCTCCGACGACATGGCGGAAGCTATATCAAGCTTAGGCACCGCGGTGACGTATTCTTCGGCGGAGGCGGTGGACGAAGGGAAATTTAGGGGCTTCTAGATTTCCAGCGTGATGGACGACGCAAAGTGTAGAGTTCGTAGCATGGAAAACAAAAAATTTCTATCGCATGAACACACAAAACCAAGATCTAATCTATGGGAAAGCCAACATCTAATCTACGAGATCGGTGCAACGAGATTATAGAGAACTAACCCTCATAGATCCAAAGTTTTTCACGAGATAAGATTCTCGTGGTTGATGTAGTTGATCACTTTCCGATCTCAACATCGCATAGACGATCCTTCCGGGGCCACGTTTCGGCAGCACTTCCGTAGTCGATCACACGTATGATAGTTGATGAATACCTTCCTCTCCCTTGTTCTAGTAGGACAGTGGAGGTTGTGGATCTCCTCGGAATCCCAACAGCATGATGGTGTGGTGGTGGTGGAGGAGGAGAGAAGTTTTGGCAGGGCTTCACCTAAGCCAGAGCAGGGTGTGGAGGAGAGAGGTGAGGCGCCGGCGACTAGGGTTGAGGTGAGGGGCTAGGAGGCGCCCTCACCCCTCCTTATATAGGTGGAGGGGGTGGCGGCCAGGGTTCCCACCCTTGTCTGTGTCCTTCCCCAAGTCCACCAAGTGGCGCCAAGGTGGGAAGTGGGGAAAACCTCCCCCCAAGGAACGTCTCCCCTTTCCTTATTAGGAACAAGCCCCAATTCCGATTGACCTAGAGGGTTAGGCGCATTGCCTCATTACATTTCTTGACATTGCATCATCTCATGCATTCCCTCCCAGGGTGGTGGAACCACTGGTGGTCCCTATAGAACATTCTAGAACATTCTAGATGTTCCGGTCTAAATACCAAACTTTTCTGAACCCTGGAAAATGACTTTCCTTATATTGATCTTATTCTCCGGACCATTCTGGATCTCCTCGTGATGTCCTAGATCCAATCCAAGTCTCCAAACAACATTCGGTCTCTAACTCATATTCCATATCTACTTAAACAACATAAACTCCTTAAGTTTGTCTCCTAGCGGTTCGTGAACTATGCATACATGATAGAGACACTTCCCCAATCAATAACCAATAGTGGGATCTGGAAATCCGTGATGGCTCCAACACATTTATATGATGACTTCGTGATATAATGAACCATTTACATACGATACCGATTCCCTTTGTCATGTGATACTTTACTTATCTGAGGTTTGATTGTCAGTATCTCTATACCTAGTTCAACCTCGTTACCGATAAGTACTCTTTACTCGTTTCGTGATATGACATCCCTTGTGTCCTAGTCACACGCAAAGCCACTTGTGCAATGCAAGTTGCATGTTGAGCATGGAGCAAGTCTCATGTATGATGACATGTAAGGTTAGCCCGGGCCGCTTCATTCCACCATCCCGCAAGATGCAAAGTACACGAAAAGAAAGCGACAACAAAAGCATCAATGCCCACAAAACCATTGTGTTCTACTCGTGCAAAAAATCTACGCATAGAGTCGTCTCTGATATCACTGTAGATTCGTAGCATATAAAACAAAAAAATTCTATCGCATGAACACACAAAACCAAGATCTAATTGTAACATCCCAGATTTTTATATTAAGATGTTACTAGAAGCATGCATCATCCTTGCATCATTGCATCCTACAAATTAAAGTTGCATCAAAACCCTACCATCAAACCCTAAACAAAACCCTAATAAAAAATTCTCTATGTGAGCAAGACGGAAGTAATCTTGGTTGGACTTTCTAAAACTATGTAAAAATATTATTCTCTGGTTCTATGATGACCACCTCATTATTACAAGAATTTAGAAACTATTTTCACTAAATTTGGGTTTGTTATGCCAAAGTTATTAAAGTTTTAGTGAAACAGAAAATTAACAAAAGAACATAATTAAAAAAACCTAACTGACCTAAGCGGGCCAGTTAAGCCGGCCCGCGAGCTATCTACCGCCGCCAGCCCAGCAGCGCTTGTGGACGCCAACCCGCAGCATGCAGCCACTGACACGGGGGCCCTACCCCGTCGTCGTCCTCGCAGAGATCGTGACGAACACGAGCTCACACCACGGATGCGTCGGGATAAACCGAATCCCAACTGATTCGGCCACCCTCCCCTCCTCGAGTCCCTGGACTATAAATACCAGACCCCCCTCCCTCGTCGTTTTCCCCTCAAAAAATCCTAACTAAACACGCTGTAGCGCTGCCGATTTCGTGCCGCCATCGTCGCCGCTGAAGCTCGGAAGCTCTCGGTTAAGCACCATTCTCGTCGCCCCTTGCCCCCTCTATACCCTAGCGAGCTTCCCCGTGCAACACCGCCTCACCACGACCCCTCTTTTTCTCCCCTTGCACAGCATATCGCCGAGAATCGCTCGCCGACGCGTCGCCGGAGACGAGGAGGAACAGCGGAGCTTTGCCGACGGAAGAGGAAGCGAGGAGCGCGGCCGAGGACGCAATTGTGACCGCGAGGACCAGCTCCACCCCATCGACCACACTGCCGCCTCAGGGAGCCACCAGAGCACCGCCGCCCGTCACCCCTGACACCAGCACTGCCAGTCGCCGCCGTCGGGAGGAAGGTAAGCTCGGCCCCTCTCTTAGCATTTAGATCTAGGACAAACGGCGCAGATTAGATCTTAGATCGAAGGGGTATCGTCGAATCGTGTTACGCCGCGTGGCAGTCCGCGTTAGCGCGCCGTGTCGTTTAGCTGGACCAATCAGAGGCCGCCACTTATCGTGGATATGTTAGGGTTAGTTTTAAATAGGCAGATTTGATTAAAACTTTGCGAAAGTCATAGTAATTCAACCGCTTGGACAAAAATTGCGTATGATATACCGTTGGATTCAAAAAATTGTGTAGAACTCAGATCTGTAATAATCTTGCGAGTTTGCAGTAGTATTTTCTATGTAGGATTTAACCTCTAGATTGGAATATTTAATTCATAGAAAAATAATTAGAACTCCGTTTTAGTTGATTCTTGTTGCGTTGGCCTTGTTTTCACAATACCTACTGATTAAAATTATAATATCTTGCTTAGGATTTTTAGATCTGACTTGGGGCTAATTAGATGGATGGATGTCCTTATGAGCAAAAAAATTAAAGTAATGATCTAAATTAATTAAAATCTATGGGAAACCAATACTAACAACATCCCCAACACATTAGCAACCCAATAAGGATACCTTGGTCAAATTAGAAATACAATCTTGCATAATTACCTTGGTGCATGCATGCATATTGTTTCTGTGGCATTATTTTGTGGAAGTTGTGATTATATCTATGTTTGTGTTTCGTTAGATTGTTCGGAGTGCGCTGAGGATTACTGTTGTGTAGAGTGCTGCTCGGATCAAGGCAAGTTACGCCACTTGTTCATAACTTTTTGTCCCAGTTTTGATTCTATGCATGTGATCTTCAAATTCTGTAGTATGCATGTGTAGGATGTTCTAGTAGAATTTTTCTTTAGTAATATTTTGCAAGTGCGATGATTTTGTAGTATGCCTTGAGTAGCTCTATACTTAGGATTTTTCCCTCCTAATAGGTTACCCCTGTTTTGCCAAGTATTGCTTGCTATGCTATATATAAAGTACCGTTGGGGGGGTAAGAAAGGCAATGAATTTTTCTAAGTATAAAGGCTCTCTTGAGCAAACTTTTCTTCTCAATCCACTTCAAAATAAAACTAAGTTTTCTTCTGGGTAGAATGGTTGTCGGGACAACGAGTGAGATCTTGGTGGAGGACGGCCGCCTAGGAATCAAAGAAGTTTGCCATGTTTCAGAATTCAGAAGCTTCCAGTGCAACCACAATACATATGGGCTCTGTCTTGGCCTAGTACTTAGTGGGAAACCTCACCTGGGTACCAACATTTGGAGGTTATTGGCACAGTTGGATCTAGATGGTAGAGGGGCTACTAAGGGAAAGCCTCGCCATGGTCTTGTCTATAAAAGGACTTGATCGTGGATTGTGGGTAAAGTGCACAAACTCTCGAGAGTATTGCAATCTGATCGATCAGCCGAGTTCACGGAAAAGAACACTTGAGCATCTGAAGGATGGTGCCGCTGAAGGATCTTCCTCTCTCTCTCTCTTTCAAAACTTAAAGTTTTCTAAAAACCCAAGGCGTGAGTCATATCGCTATTGGGAGGGTTTTGGGAACTTGGTGAGTAATATCCAAGTGTTAGGTTGTTTGGACACTTGGTGAGTAATATCATCATGTGCCGTTCGACCATATACTACTTAAACAAATGTTCACAAAGTAGGGAAATATTCTCTTCTTCTCCATACCTAAGAAAATTAGCTTTGAGCAAAAGAACTCCACAACCTAAACTAGCCTTGCATGTAGAGTTAGTCTTTTTCTTTCCTTGGTGTAATTTTCTAATACATTCAAACTATTGACCCAACTTGTTGGCTGCACGTCTACACTCGACAATCCTGGGGCATTGATGGACTCAAGCTGCTTTATGTTTCCGCTGTTATTTGAGGTAGCTTAATGCTAAGCAAATTTGTAATAAATTTATACTCTGGATTCTCCGTGTAATAATGACTTTGTGTTTTACATGATATTCATCGACTGTGAGTGCTAGCTATTGATCCAGGGACTAGCATGTTAATCACAGGGACTTAGGATCTTTATTGATCCAAGCTCACAACAGATGGTATCAGAGCACATCGATGCCTGTAGGACGTGACCCTAGGATTGGAATCACTTTTAACTTATGTGCCTTACTTCTTTTCCTCTACTAGTTTAAGTATCTAATTTTCTTTCTTCTAACTTAAAGATGACAAGCTTCCTCTACGACACCGTCACGGACATCGATCCCCTTCGCTTTGGTGGATGCCTCATGGATCTCCTCACACGTTTGGACCTTCCCCTGCCAACAATCCAGTGAAGCACAATGAAGAAACTCCACAAGGAAGGCTGCTGGGGAGTCAAAGTTATCCAGCCAGGACAAGAGCGAGGCAGGCACCCGGAGGAGGACATAGCAATCCACATCGTTTGCGACTCCAAGGAGAAGGACCTTAGCATCAGCTTGCAGCAGCTCATTGGTCGCCTATGTGGACGCCATCACGAGGTTCTCCAAGGACACTGCGGCGACCTTTTTGGAAGGCGAGATGAGGAAGGAATTCCCATGGAGTTAACCTTTGAGGAAAGGGCTTCTACCAAGCTCTGAAGGACCCAATATCAAGACTTGGAGTGCCACATCCATGACCTTGAAAAAGGTAGCTTCCTCGAGATGCTAAGGAACGATGAGCTATGCGCCCTCCTCAAGGAGAAGGAGGAAATAATCAAGCAGCAGGAGGAGGCAATGAAGCTCCAAGAGATGAAGTTCCACGACCAAGAGAAGAAGTTCGCTAACCAAGAGAAGAGGGTGATAAATAAAAACAAGAGGATTAGGTAACTCAAACAGGAAATCAAGGGAACTGAAGTATAGACTGAGGGCCTTTGTAAGATAATCAATGATGTGCGTGCTTCCAAGAGAGACTTGGCAAAGCAACTTGAAGCCGCGAAGAAGTCAAGCCTAGTGGAGAAACTGCAAGGCGAGAAGGAGGGACTTCAGGAGCAACTAGAAACCACTACCAAGAAGCTGCAGGATGAGATAAAGGACCTCCAATAGAAGCTTGAAGCCACCACAAAGGAGATGGAGCTGTACAATACAACCCTAGAGCAGGAGGGCTACTCGTTCGAGGACGAGGAAGAGAAAGGCGTGGAGGATGTGTAGTAGTTGGACCACCTTTAAATTCTATAGTTGAACGTTATTCGCGATTGTAATAAATACCAAGAAATGTTTGGTTTAGTTAAACTTGGATGAATTCTGTGTTAAACTTGTGCTGTTTGTGTCTTGTGTGCCTTGTGTGTTTTCAAAAGGGTAGGAGTTTACTACCTAGTCTTTTTGTCTATTTCTTAACTTGTTTCTCAAACCCCATAGATGTCGCCAAGACGCGCGAACACCAAAATTCCCCTAGAGATTGCACAACTTTTGGCCACTTAGAACCAGCTCATCCAAATGCTCACTCAGAACATGCAAAACAACAACAACAACAACAACAACGCGCCACCTCCGCCACCCCCACCTCCAGCGCCACCTCAATAGGATCGCTTGACTCGGTTTTTGAGATTGAACCCGCCTACCTTCACTAGCAGCGCTGAACCAATCATTGCGGATGAATGGCTCCGCACAATTAACAAGAAGTTAGACAATGTGCAAGCCGTCGGAGCCGACACGGTGCGTTATGTCGGGCACCAACTTGAAGGACCTACTGCAGAATGGTGGGATAACTACCAAGTCACCCACCCGGATATTGATGCTATCACTTGGAATCAGTTCGAGATAGATTTCCGCACTCATCATGTGGCTTCTGGTGTCATGACCCCAAAAAGGCGCAAGTTTCGCGACTTAAACTAGATGCACCGTTTTGTCACCAAGTATGGTGAGATTTTCAACAAGCTAGCCCGTTATGCGCCTGATGATGTTTCCACTGATGCTAAGAGGCAGGAGGAATTCTTAAGAGGACTCAATGATGAGATATCAATTCAGCATGTGGCTCAGAAGTTTGAAAACTTTCAGGAACTCTTGGACAGGGCCATTATGGTTGAATCCAAAAGAAAGAGCATAGAGAACCGCAAGAGGAAGTCTAACCCTCACAAGCACTCTGTTCCATACAAGAAGCAGCGCACTTCATCACCACCACCTTATAACAATAATGGCCACAACCATAACGGTCATCACCATGGCGGTCACAAACACAATGGGCATAAGCACCGTAACAGGAATAGCAGGAACGGAAAGGATCTCAGTGAGGTAACATGCTTTAAGTGCAACAAGACAGGGCACTATGCAACCACTTGCCCCGAGAAGAAGAATGGCAATGGCAATGGCAATGGGAATGGCAATGGACACAACTATGGCAATGGTAACGGGAAGAAGCCAAATCCGTTTGTCAAAGCCACGGTGAATCATGTCTCTATGGAAGATGCTTGTGACGCACCGGACTCCGTGATTGGTAAGTTCAAGCTCAATTCCATTCCTGCAGTTGTTCTTTTTGATACTGGTGCATCGCATTCATTCATATCAAGGGTATTTTGGATAGAGGTAAGATACCTACGGAGACTATAAATTTTCCTCCAAGGGTAAGTTCTCCTGGAGGAGAAATAGTGGCAAACTCCGGTTGCCGGGGTTAGAACTAAGGATTGGGACACACATATTTCCCACAAGTCTGGTAGTTCTAGAGTCACAAGGTTTAGACATAATCTTGGGCACGAATTGGATGACCAAATACGAAGGAGTCATAGATTGTGCCAAAAGGACTGTCACACTCACAACACCGGAAGGGAAGATGATTCGTATCAAGTCAAATTTCGCACTTAAGGAAGTTATGGTGAACTCTCTTAAGGGGGTTAGCTTGGAGGATGTACCCATTGTGAAGGAATACCCAGATGTCTTTCCGGAAGAGTTACCCGGGATGCCTCCCGACCGTGATATTGAGTTTCTTATCGTCTTGATGCCAGGCACAGGACCGATAGCCAACAGACCATACAAGATGGATGTAGACGAGTTGAAGGAACTCAAGAAACAGCTTAGGGAACAATTGGACAAGGGATTCATCCAACCCAGCGCATCATCTTGGGGAGCACCTTTGCTATTCGTGGAAAAGAAGGATAAAACCAAGAGGCTAGTTGTGGACTATCGCTCGTTGAATGAAGTGACGATCAAGAACAAGTACCCTCTACCTAACATCAATGACCTGTTTGATCAGTTAAAGGGAGCCAGTGTGTTCTCAAAGATCGATCTGCGATCAGGCTACTTTTAGCTAAAGATTTGAGAACAGGATGTGCCCAAAACAGCCTTCACCACAAAATACAGATTGTATGAGTACACCGTGATGTCGTTTGGTCTAACCAATGCCCCGGCATACTTCATGACCATGATGAACAAGGTGTTCATAGAATATTTGGACAAGTTTATCGTGGTATTAATAGATGATATACTAATATACTCCAAGGATGAAAAGGAACATGAGAAGCATCTGCGCCTAATTATGGAGAAACTAAGAGAACACAAGTTGTATGCCAAATTCAGCAAATGCGAATTCTGGTTAAAGGAAGTGGGTTTCCTTGGTCATGTTGTGTCGGCGAAAGGAGTTGTCGTAGATCGTAGTAATGTAGCTTCCGTAACGGAATGGGAGTCACCCAAGAATGTGGGATATATTAGGAGTTTCTTGGGCCTCGCAGGATATTACCGGAGGTTCATTGAAAACTTTTCCAAAATAGCAAAACCCATGACAGAACTGTTGAAGAAGGAAAAGAAATTCCTATGGACCGAGGCATGTGAAGCAAGCTTTCAAGAGTTGAAGAAACGCCTCGTAATGGCACCAGTTCTGTGTCTGCCTGATATCCAAAAGGATTTTCAATTCTATTGTGACGCTTCTTCACAAGGACTTGGAAGCGTATTGATGCAAGATGGGAAGGTGGTATCCTATGCCTCTCGACAACTTAAGAACCACGAACACAACTACCCCACACATGATTTGGAACTTGCGTCTGTGGTACATGCACTCAAGGTATGGAGACACTACCTCATGGGCAAACATTGTGATGTGTTCACGGATCATAAGAGTCTGAAGTACATCTTCACCCAAAAGGAGTTGAATATGAGGCAAAGAAGATGGCTTGAATTGATTAAGGATTATGACTTGGATTTACAATACCACCCCAGAAAGGCTAATGTGGTATCCGATGCCTTAAGTCGTAAAGTTTATGTGAATGGACTTACCGCAGGGGAACTTCCAGAGGATTTATGCAAGCAGTTTAAGGATCTCAGGCTAGAAATAGTTCCGAAAGGACACGTAGCGACTATGGAAATAGTGCCTACTCTTCAAGAGAGAATCAAGGAAGCAGAAAAGGGAGATAAAGAGTTGGAAGAAATAAGAGTCAAAATAAGTGAAGGGAAGGCAAAAGATTTTCGTCTGGATGAACAAGGAACCCTTTGGTATGGAAAGCGTTTGTGCATACCCAACGACTCCGATATCCAAAAGTTGATTTTACAAGAGGCTCACGATTCACCATACTCAATTCATCCGGGTAACACGAAGATGTACATGGATGTGAAGGATATATTCTGGTGGAATAATTTGAAAAGAGAAATTGCCGAGTATATTTTCCTATGTGACGTATGCAATAGAGTTAAGGCCAAGCATCAGAAACCGGCCGGATTGCTGCAACCACTACCTATACCCGACTGGAAGTGAGACAAGGTAGGCATGGATTTTATCACGGGATTGCCCCGGACTCGTTCAGGATTTGATTCTATCTGGGTAGTGGTGGACCACTTTACCAAAGTGGCTCACTTCATCCCCGTAAAGACCACATATACAAGTGCTAAGCTTGCCAAGATATACATGTAAAGGATTGTAAGTCTGCATGGTGTTCCCAAGGGAATTGTGTTAGATAGAGGCACCCAGTTCACTTCAAAGTTTTGGCGACAGCTACATGAGTCTCTTGGAACCCGACTAGAATTTAGTACTGCTTTCCACCCTTAGACAGATGACCAAACGGAAAGGGTGAAGCAAATTCTAGAAGATATGTTAAGAGCTTGCGCACTAGACTATGGGTCTAGTTGAGATGATAACTTGTCGTATGCCGAGTTCTCGTACAACAACAACTACCAGACAAGTATCAAGATGGCTCCGTTTGAAGTTCTATATGGCAGGAAGTGTAGGACTCCACTGTTATGGAGTGGAGTTGGAGAACGTAGTCTGTTTGGACCTGAATTGATCAAGGATGCCGAGGAAAAGGTATGGCAGATTCAAGATAGGCTAAAGGTAGCCCAATCCCGACAAAAGAGCTATGCTGATTCCAAGCGCAGAGATGTGGCTTATAAAATATGGGACCGTGCGTACCTCCGAGTTTCACCACTACGAGGAGTTAAGAGGTTCGGAATCAAGGGTAAGTTAGCCCCACGATTCATAGGACCATATAAAGTTCTGGCCTGTAGAGGTGAAGTAGCTTATCAGCTAGAGTTACCAGAAAGACTGAATGTTCATGATGTGTTTCATGTGTCACAACTAAAGAAGTGCCACCCGGAAATGGCCGAAACAACGCTAAGAGATACAGTTCCCCTAGATGAGGTTCAATTGGAGAATGACCTTACCTATGTGGAAAAACCCATCAAAATACTAGAAAGAACCGAAAGGATTACCCGTACCAACACTATCTGATTCTGCAAGGTCCAATGGAACCACCATTCCGAGGAAGAAGCCACGTGGGAACGCGAATAAGATTTGAAGGCGGAACACCCACACCTATTTGCTAGCCAACCCGAATCTCGGGGACGAGATTCTTCTTAAGGGGGGTAGTTTGTAACATCCCAGATTTTTATATTAAGATGTTACTAAAATCATGAATCATCCTTGCATCATTGCATCCTACAAATTAAAGTTGCATCAAAACCCTACCATCAAACCCTAAACAAAACCCTAATAAAAAAATTTCTCTATGTGAGCAAGGAAGTAATCTTGCTTGGCCTTTCTAAAACTATGTAAAAATATTATTCTCTGGTTCTATGATCACCACCTCATTATTACAAGAATTTAGAAACTAGTTTCACTAAATTTGGGTTCATTATGCCAAAGATATTAAAGTTTTAGTGAAACATAAAATTAACAAAAGAACATAATTAAAAAAAACCTAACTGACCTAAGCGGGCCAGTTAAGCCGTCCTGCGAGCTATCTACCGCTGCCATCCCAGCAGCGCTTCTGGACGCCAGCCCGCAACGCGTAGCCACTAACACGGGGGCCCCACCCCGTCGTCGTCCTCGCAGAGACTGTGACGAACACGAGCTCACGCCGCGGGTGCGTCGGGATAAACCGACTCCCAACTGATTCGGCCACCGTCCCCTCCTCGAGTCCCTGGACTATAAATACCCAACCCCCCTCGTCGTTTTCCCCTCGAAAAATCCTAACTAAACACGTTGTAGCACTGCCGATTTCGCGCCGCCATCGTCGTCGCCGAAGCTCGGAAGCTCTCGGTTAAGCACCGTTCCCATCGCCCCTTGCCCCTTCTATACCCTAGCTCGCTTCCACGTGCAACACCGCCTCACCATGACCCCTCTTTTTCTCCCCTTGCACGGGAATCGCTCGCCGACGCATTGCCGAAGACGAGGAGGAACGACGGAGCTTTGTCGATGAAAGAGGAAGCGAGGAGCGCGCCGAGGACGCGATCGTGACCGCGAGGAACAACTGCACTCCGTCGACCACACCGCCGCCTCGGCGAGCCACCAGAGCGCCACCGCCCGTCACCACCGACACCACCGCCGCCATTCGCCGCCATCGGGAGGAAGGTAAGCTCCGCCCCCAAATCTTAGCCTTTAGATCTAGGACGAATGGCGCATATTAGATCTTAGATCGAAGGGGTATCGTCGAATCGTGTTACGCCGCGTGGCAGTCTGCGTCAGCACGCCGCGTCAGCCGCGTCATTTAGCTGGACCAATCAGAGGCCGCCACTTGTCATGGATATGTTAGGGTTAGTTTTAAATAGGCAGAATTGATTAAACGTTTGTGAAATTCATAGTAATTCAACCGCTTGACCAAAAATTGTGTATGATATACCGTTGCATTCACAAAATTGTGTAGAACTCATATCTATAATAATCTTGCGAGTTTGCAGTAGTATTTTTTGTGTAGGATTTAATCTCTATATTAGAATATTTAATTCATAGAAAAATAATTAGAACTCCGTTTTAGTTGATTCTTGTTGCGCTGGCCTTGTTTTCACAATACCCACTGATTAAAATTATAATATATTGCTTAGTATTTTTAGATCTGACTTGGGGCTAATTAGATGGATGGATCTCCTTATGAGCAAAAAGTTAAAGTAATGATCTAAATTAATTAAAATCTGGGGGAAACCAATACTAACAACATCCCCAACACATTAGAAACCCAATAAGGATACCTTGGTCAAATTACAAACACAATCTTGCATAATTACATTGTTGCATGCATGCATATTATTTTTGTGGCATTATTTTGTGCAAGTTGTGATTATATCTATGTTTGTGTTTCGTTAGATTGTCCGGAGTGCGCTGAGGAGTACTATTGTGTAGAGTGCTACTCGGATTAAGGCAAGTTACAGCACTTGCTCATATCTTTTTGTCCCAGTTTTGATTCTATGCGTGTGCTCTTCAAATTCTGTAGTATGCATGTGTAGGATGTTCTAGTAGAATTTTTCCTTAGTAATATTTTACAAGTGCGATGATTTTGTAGTATGCCTTGAGTAGCTCTATACTTAGGATTTTCCCCCCCTAATAGGCTACCTCTGTTTTTCCAAGTATTGCTTGGTATGCTATATATAAAGTACCGTTGGGGGGGGGTTCGTAAGGCAATGAATTTTTCTAAGTATAAAGGCTCTCTTGAGCAAACTTTTCTTCTCAATCCACTTCAAATAAAACTAAGTTTTCTTCTGGGCGGAATGGTTGTCGGGAGAACGAGTGAGATCTTGGTGGAGGACTGTCACATCCCAAGATTTTACAAATCTTGTAATGTGAAAAATAAATAAACAAAATAAATAATTGTTGAAAATTAGGGTGAAAAGAAACTTTTGTTTCTAAATGGAAACCTAAATCCCATCTTGAACAAACTTTGGTTAACATTTGAATCCAACTAAATTCAAATCAAGTGGAATGCATTCTTCATAAATGCATCTGGAAATTTAAACACTTGAGAAATAAACCAAAACCCTAAAACCCTAATGGAAGGAAATCATTTTCAAGTTATCACTAAGACAATGGTTTTGATCCTTATAAAAATTTTCAACAAACATTTACAAGTGATCAAGAATGACAAATGGAAATATTATAAAACCATAGAAATTGGTTTCACTTAATTTGGAGCCATAGATAAAATCTTATGAATATAATAAGATAAGGAAATTAAATTTCCAAAGCTAATAAAGCACTTATCTAAAATCCATACAAAATGGTGAGAAAATAATCCTAAATATATTTAAAAGGATAAATAAATATTAGATACGATTTTACAAATTGGAATCACCAAGTTTGGATCTTTAAATAAAAAGATATGGATTTTATAAGATGAAGAAAGAAATATTAAATAATAAATATTTAAAGACCAAATTAAATCTTGGCCAAGACCATAAGTAAATGGAATAAAGTTAATCCAAATCCAAATAAAAATAAAAGGATAAAGAATCCTCCAAAATAAAATAAAATGGCATAAATCAAATCCTATTGGAATAAAGACAAATCCAATTTTAAATGATTAATAAATCATATTAAAAACTTTTCCAAATAATTCAAGATGAATTATATGACACCCAAATAATCAAATAAAAACCTACTTAAAAGATTTGGAAGGTTTTTAGAAACTTAAATGGTGTTTGAAAATATTATTAAATCTTATTTGATTTAAAACAAGGGCCTTTTTGATAATTAAAAAGACCCCAAAAAGAATAAAATTTTATTCCAACATTGACTTCAGATTATATTACTAATCAGTATTTAAACCTACACAAATTTTGGTTGAGGTTTGAATTCAAATTGAAGGTTGAAATAATTCAACAAAATCAAAACAGAAAAATCAAATGGGAAAAAGAAAAAGAAACAGGAACAAAGAGATTTAAGATGTCAAATGTTGAGAAGCTTCAAGTGCAGCCACTTGGCATTATGGGCTCAGCCTGGATCATATAGGTTGCAATAACTTAGCCAAATGGACAGTTGGTGGTAGGGGATTGATAGGTTGGAACGCGTCCATTCTGGTCTAAGGGAAGGCTTCTGAAAGATCTTGTCTTGGTGAAACCAAGTCTTGTGGGGAAAGTGCACCACCTCTGCAGAGTGAAAAAATCTAAGTAATTAGCTATGTCCCTGGTAAAGGACAATTTGAGCATCAAGACATGGAAGCTATCAAGAATCTCCTCATCCCAATTTCTAAGTTAAAAACTTGAGGTTGAACAAGGGTTGAAGGATCACCAATTTCTATTGGGAGATGCCTTGGGAAAGATTTTGTCAAGCAAAAACTTAGTGTTTACAAATGATAAGGAAAAATCTATTTTGAGCAATGCAAGCCTAAGGTCCACTTAGCCAAATGCATATAGATGATAGACTCCACTATACTACCATAGTATCACTTGCCAATACAATTCAAATATATTGACCCTTGTGGCTGTAACTTGTTATGTTGTAGGTTTGTTTGATATTAGTGAAGTTTAATGATTAGGATTACAAGTCTACAACCAACATTTCTGCCTGTGGCACTTTGAAGATGAAGGACCCCATGCTATTGTTATATTCTGCTGCATTGTAATGAGATAGCCAAATGAGCTATGTAAGATGTAATAAATTATTTTATTCCTGATTATAAAGTTGTATTATGACCTTTTTTTCTTGATATTACATCTTAACTGTGGATGCTAGCTATTGATCCAGGGACTAGCATTGTAAACACAGGGATCTCTACCTTATTAAAGGTTGGGAACCTTACAGATGGTATCAGAGCATTGTGTTGCCTGTAGGATTGTAACCCTAGGATTGGACAAAACCCCTTAGAAAAATAGGAGTTGTATTTTTTCCAAAACTTATTTACAAACAATCTTGTAAACTCTTTCCTCAATCATTTTTGGTTTTGACTCTACATCTCTTCTATTTCAAACTTGATGGATAAAGCCTTCTCCATGGCCAAAGACTTCACCATGTGCAAATGGACTTCATCAACTCTAATGAATTCAACATCTTCAAGTGATTTCAACCTTATTCTCAACAAGGACTTCAACCTTGGATATCACTAAGGACTACAAGTGAGACAAGGAATCTTGCTCAAGACTTGAAGACTAAGGAAACACAACTTGGGAACCATCATCACTTTGAAGTTTTGTGACCAAGATTCAAGAAATTCTCCAAGGATACAAAGATCTTGTTCAAGAAAAATCAACCAAGAAGGAACCATATAGATGGACCACCATATTTAGTTTAAGTCAAACCCACCAACTTATGTGGTGTAACAAAAATATTTTTGTTTCCTATAAATGTGCTTGAAACTTGTTGTTTGAATAGAGTGTTTGTTTGTGATTGCTTGCACATTGCTTGAGTGAATTGTGATGTGTGTGATTAGAATTGATTCCTTAGAAATCTTTTTCCTATTCTAATCCCAAACCAACCCAAACAGATGACTTCTCCAAGAAACTCCAACATCAAGGATGGCAACAACAACAACCAAGAGGTCAACATGAGAGAACAACTGCTAGCAAACCAAACTCAGTTGAACCAAGTGACAACTTAGTTTTTAGCCAACAACAATGAGTTAGACCTAACCATGCAAAAGTTTTTGCAAACTCAATCCCAATTGTTGCAAGGGATGGCCACTCAAATGATCAACATGGGAGACAACCTTTCCCAAAGAGTTTGTGACAACAAGGATGACAATGATGATATTCTAGAAGGAACCCAAGCTTGCAATATTTGTGGAGACAAGGATCACACTTCCAAGGAGCATGAAGATCAATGCCCCAATTGTGAAGAGAAATATCCAACTGACCAATGCCCCACATCTCAAGCTACTTGTTACCTATGTGAAGGAAATAATCATGTCCCTATCTAATGCCCCATCTATTCCATAGTTCAACAAAGGAAACAAGGTGGAGTGCAACAACTGATTGCAGACTACCATGAGAGAGCAAAGTCCACCAAGAAGGATGAAGACAAAGGAAAATCACAGCTTGCACCTCCATGCAATATGACCCAATTTAAAGGACCAAAGAGGAGACATATGTATTATCCAAGGAAAAGGTCAAGGAGACCAGGAACTTTTCCTACCTTTAAGATAACATATGAAGAACATGAACTAGAAGCACTCCTAGCTTTGGAGAAACCCAAGAAGAAGAAGTATAAGGATATTAGCCAAGTATGGTGCAACAATTGCAAAGAGTTAGGCCATTATGTGTCAAATTGTCCACAGAAGATACGTGAAGAACTCAATCTTATCACATGTTACAACTGTGGTAACCAAGGACATTATGCAAGCAATTGTCCAGAAAAGATGAAGCACAAGATAGAGCCTATGAAGGATCTCAGCCTTGTCACATGTTTCAAGTGTGGAAACAAAGGACACTATGCAGATGTATGCCCAGAGAGATTTCAACAAGATCCCAAGAAAGCCAAGATGTAATCTAGTTGGAAATTTTTAAGGGTGGTAGTACCCTAGTTGCTTTGAGCAAACTTGTAACCCTAGCCTCCCCAAATCTCGGGACGAGATTTATTTTAAGGGTGGTAGCCTGTCACATCCCAAGATTTTCCAAATCTTGTAATGTGAAAAATAAATAAACAAAATAAATAATTGATGAAAATTAGGGTGAAAAGAAACTTTTGTTTCTAAATGGAAACCTAAATACCATCTTGAACAAACTTTGGTTAACATTTGAATCCAACTAAATTCAAATCAAGTGGAGTGCATTCTTCATAAATGCATCTGGAAATTTAAACACTTGAGAAATAAACCAAAACCCTAAAACCCTAATGGAAGGAAATCATTTTCAAGTTATCACTAAGACCATGGTTTTGATCCTTAGAAAATTTGTCAACAAACATTTACAAGTGATCAAGAATGACAAATGGAAATATTATAAAACCATAGAAATTGGTTTCACTTAATTTGGAGCCATAGATAAAATCTTATGAATATAATAAGATAAGGAAATTAAATTTCCAAAGCTAATAAAGCACTTATCTAAAATCCATACAAAATGGTGAGCAAATAATCCTAAATATATTTAAAAGGATAAATAAATATTAGATAAGATTTTACAAATTGGAATCACCAAGTTTGGATCTTTAAATAAAAAGATATGGATTTTATAAGATGAAGAAAGAAATAATAAATAATAAATATTTAAAGACCAAATTAAATCTTGGCCAAGACCATAAGTAAATGGAATAAAGTTAATCCAAATCCAAATAAAAATAAAAGGATAAATAATCCTCCAAAATAAAATAAAATGGCATAAATCAAATCCTATTGGAATAAAGACAAATCCAATTTTAAATGATTAATAAATCATATTAAAAACTTTTCCAAATAATTCAAGATGAATTATATGACACCCAAATAATCAAATAAAAACCTACTTAAAAGATTTGGAAGGTTTTTAGAAACTTAAATGGTGTTTGAAAATATTATTAAATCTTATTTGATTTAAAACAAGGGCCTTTTTTAATAATTAAAAAGACCCCAAAAAGAATAAAATTTTATTCCAAAATTGACTTCAGATTATATTACTAATCAATATTTAAACCTACACAAATTTTGGTTGAGGTTTGAATTCAAATTGAAGGTTGAAATAATTCAACAAAATCAAAACAGAAAAATCAAATGGGAAAAAGAAAAAGAAACAGGAACAAAGAGATTTGAGATGTCAAATGTTGAGAAGCTTCAAGTGCAGCCACTTGGCATTATGGGCTCTGCCTGGATCATATAGGTTGCAATAACTTAGCCAAATGGACAGTTGGTGGTAGGGGATTGATAGGTTGGAACGCATCCATTCTGGTTTAAGGGAAGGCTTCTGAAAGATCTTGTCTTGGTGAAACCAAGTCTTGTGGGGAAAGTGCACCACCTCTGTAGAGTGAAAAATCTAAGTACTTAGCCATGGAAGCTATCAAGAATCTCCTCATCCCAATTTCTAAGTTAAAAACTTGTGGTTGAACAAGGGTTGAAGGATCACCAATTTCTATTCGGATATGCCTTGGGAAAGATTTTGTCAAGCAAAAACTTAGTGTTTACAAATGATAAGGAAAAATCTATTTTCAGCAATGCAAGCCTAAGCTCCACTTAGCCAAATGCATATAGATGATAGACTCCACTATACTACCATAGTATCACTTGTCAATACAATTCAAATGTATTGACCCTTGTGGCTGTAACTTGTTATGTTGCAGGTTTGTTTGATATTAGTGAAGTTTAATGATTAGGATTACAAGTCTACAACCAACATGTCTGCCTGTGGCACTTTGAAGATGAAGGACCCCATGTTATTGTTATATTCTGCTGCATTGCAATGAGATAGCCAAATGAGCTATGTAAGATGTAATAAATTATTTTATTCCTGGTTATAAAGTTGTATTATGACCTTTGTTTCTTGATATTACATCTTAACTGTGGATGCTAGCTATTGATCCAGGGACTAGCATTGTAAACACAGGGATCTCTACCTTATTAAAGGTTGGGAACCTTACAAGGACAATACATATTTCAGGAATCAAAGAAGTTTGCCATGTTTCAGAATTCAGAAGCTTCCAGTGCAGCCACAATACATATGTGCTCTGTCTTGGCCTAGTACTTAGTGGGAAACCTCACTTGGGTACCAACATTTGGAGGTTATTGGCACGGTTGGATCCAGAAGGTAGAGGGGATACTAAGGGAAAGCCTCACCATGGTCTTGTTTGTAAAAGGACTTGATCGTGGATTATGGGTAAAGTGCACAAACTCTCGAGAGTATTGCAATCCGATCGATCAGCCGAGTTCACGGAAAAGAACATTTGAGCATCTGAAGGATGGTGCCTCTAAAGGATCTTCCTCTCTCTCTCTCTTTCAAAACTTAAAGTTTTCTAAAAACCCAAGGCATGAGTCATATCGCTATTGGGAGGGTTTTGGGAACTTGGTGAGTAATATCCAAGTGTTAGGTTGTTTGGACACTTGGTGAGTAATATCCTCGTGTGCCGTTCGACCATATACTACTTAAACAAATGTTCACAAAGTAGGGAAATATTCTCTTCTTCTCCATACCTAAGAAAATTAGCTTTGAGCAAAAGAACTCCATAGCCTAAACTAGCCTTGCATGTAGAGTTAGTCTTTTCTTTCCTTGGTGTAATTTGCCAATACATTCAAAGTATTGACCCAACTTGTTGGCTACACATCTTATGTGCAAAATCCGGAGATTGAAAGGTGCGTAAGGATCGCGAGTCTACACTCGACAAGCCTGGGGCGTTGATGGACTCAAGCTGCTTTATGTTTCCGCTGTTATTTGAGCTAGCTTAATGCTAAGAAAATTTGTAATAAATTTATACTCTAGATTCTCCGCGTAATAATGACTGTGTTTTACATGATATTCATCCACTGTGAGTGTTGGCTATTGATCTAGGGACTAGCATGTAAATCACAGGGACTTAGGATCTTTATTGATCCAAGGTCACAACACTAATCTATGGCAAATCCATGATCTAATCTATGAGATTGGTGCAATGAGATTGTAGAGAACTAACCCTTTTAGATCCAAAGTGTTTAACAAGATCAGATTCTCGTGGTTGATATAGTCGATCACTTGTCAATCTCAAGAACGCGTAGATGATCCTTCCGGCACCACGTTTCGGCAGCGCTTCCGCATTCGGTCACATGTACGATAGTCGATGAATACCTTCCTCTCCCTTGTTCCAACAGGGCAGCGGAGGTTGTAGATCTCCTCGGAATCCCAACAAGACGATGGTGTGGTGGTGGTGGAGGAGGAGGAGAGAAGTTTCTGTAGGTCTTCGCCTAAGCTGGAGCGGGGTGTGGAGGGGAGAGGGGACGCGCCGGTGGCTAGGGTTGAGGTGAGGGTGTAGGGGGCTCCCTCACCCCTCCTTATATAGGTGGAGGGGGCGGCGGCCAGGGTTCCCACCCTTGGCCATGTCCTTCCCCAACTCCACCAAGTGGCGCCAATGTGAGAAGGAGGGAAAACTCCCCCCTCAAGTAACCTCTCCCCTTTCCTTATTAGGGACAAGCCTCAATTCAGATTGACCTAGAGGGTTATTAGCATTGCCTCATGAATTTTCATGACATTGCATCATCTCATGCATTCCCTCCAGGGGTGGTGGACCCACTATTGGTCCCTCTAGAAGATTCTAGAATATTCTAGATGTTCCGGTCAAAATATCGAAACTTTTCCGAACCCTGGAAAATGACTTTCGTTATATGAATCTTATTCTCCGGACCATTTGAGATCTCCTTGTGATGTCTTGGATCCAATCTGAGACTCTGAATAACATTCGGTCTCCAACTCATATTCCATATCTACTTAAACAACATCAACTTCTTAAGTGTGTCTCCCTACGGTTCGTCAACTATGCAGGCATGATCGAGACACTTCTCCGATCAATAACCAATAGTGGGATCTGGAAATCCATAATGGCTCCCACACATTTCTACAATGAATTCGTGATCGAATGAACCATTTACATACGATACCGATTCCCTTTGTTGTGTGATACTTTACTTATCCAAGGTTTGATCATCAATATCTCTATACCTAGTTCAACCTCGTTACAGATAAGTACTATTTACACGATCCATGATACGACATCCCTTGTGACCTAGTAAAATGTTTGCAAGACAATTGGATGACATTCCACCGAGAGGTCCCAAAGTATATCTATCCGTCATATGCATGGACAAATCCCACACTTAATCCATGTGCTTCAACACATACTTTCATAATACCTAATGCCACCTTTATAACCACCCAGTTACGAAGTGGTGTTTTATGTCATCAAAGAATCCATCCGGTGATGGTGATTAACATGATCTCATGGTCGAAGGATTAAGTTGCTATGTATTTGAAAGCTTGTAGCAAACGAACTGTAAATGACTTGATCTTATGCTATGATAACTATATGAGTATGTCCATCACATCATTCTCCTAATGATATGCCCTTGTTATTAATAACATCCAATGTCCATGATCAAGAAACCATGATCATCTATTAACCAAGAAGCTAGTTTAACAGGAGGCTTACTAGGGACTCTTTTATGTTTACAAAACATACAAGTATTAATGTTCTGTGTAATACACTTATAACATGGGATGTAAATTTATCATAAACACAAAGATATAATAGTAACTACTTTATTATTGCATCTTGGGCATATCTTCAACACAAAGCTCCAGTCTGTGGAGGAGGAGGGCTACCTTACCGTCGGCGCGTGGCAGAGCAGCCTCGGCGAGCCTGTTCTGGCACCTCGCGATGGCGAGCAATTTTTCTTCGCGATGCACATCGATCACAACCTCATCCTCCCACCATCGGAGTTCCTCATAGAGGTACTCAAACACTATGGTGTTCAGCTTCATAATCTCCCCCTCCCAATTCCTTGATTGAACTTAGTTCTCTCGCATCTCTTAGTGAGGGATTTCTTGGCATTACACTGAATCCTACTCTTTTCCGGTACTATTTTGGTACTCTGAAGAATTCTATTAGTTCCGGAATTCCTTACATTATAGGCATGCTTAGCTTAGTTCATAGGAGAGACCGAGTCTATCCTAGGATTTTAGCTAGTGAGTAGGTTAAAATATGGGCCACCACATTCTTCTATCAGAAAGATATTCCGACTCCTGAAAAGACGAAAGGTCTTCTAGCTTTATTCAATGGTGCTGCACCCCACAAAGATGCATGGGATGCAGAGGCACCGGAACTTTCCGATGATTTAGTCATCACTAGAAGGTGAATGAATTTTTGATGAAGCACCTGGGTCTCCGCGGCTCTGACTTGATTCATTGTTGGCTAGATCGTTTGATCCAGCCACTATAGCACCACGGCGACTGGATGATGCATATGGTCATCGGAGACAGGAAGGACAACATGAATGTCTGTCCCACATGTCTCACCGCGAAGGACTATAAATCCTGAATGCAGTTACTGATCAAGGAGAGGTGAACAAGAAAATCCCTGAGCTCTCCATGCATATTACTTAAGGAAATGTTTAAAAAGTAGGGTAAAACTCTCTCTCTCTTTTCTCCATACTTAGAGAAAAATTAGCTTTGTGCAAATGAACCCCACAACCTAAACTAGCCTTGCATGTAGAGTTAGTCGTTTCCTTCCTTGGTGTAATTTGCCAATACATTCAAAGTATTGACCCAACTTGTTGGCTACACTTTTTATGTGCAGAATCCGAAGATTGAAAGGTGCGTAGGAATCACTAGCCTACACTCAACGAGCCTAGGGCATTGATGGACTCAAGTTTATTTATGTTTCCCCTGTTCATTTGAGCTAGCTATAAGCTAAGCAAAGATGTAATAAATTCATACTCTGGATTATTCGTGTAATAATGGCTTGTGTTTTACATGATATTCATCGACTATGAGTGCTAGATATTGATCCAGGGACTAGCATGTTAATCATAGGGACTTAAGATCTTTCTCGATCTAAGGTCACAACAGAAAGCTTGTAGCAAAACAAACTTAATGACTTGATCTAATGCTATTCTTACTATGGGTGTGTGTCCATCACATCATTCTCCTAATGATATGACCTTGTTATTAATAACATACAATGTCCATGATCATCTATTAATCAATAAGCTAGTTTAACAAGAGGCTTACTAGGGACTCTTTTATGTTTACAAAACACATAAGTATTAATTTTTCCTATTAATACAATTATAGCATGGGATGTAAACATTTATCATAAACACAAAGATATAATAATAACCACTTTATTATTGCCTCTTGGGCATATCTCCAACAGTTGCAATACTGACAGGGGCAACACCCAACTCAGGAAAAGCCGATGCTTCTTCCTCAACATAGCGACACGGTGGTGGCACCATCCTATTATAGATTAAAGAGCTTACATTAGTACCATAGTGGAGAATGATTAGTAATCCAGAATAGTACTAAAATGGAATTAACCATGATTAAAGGATACAATTTACTAAGATGATATTAAAATATCAAGCAAAGTTCATAGCACCTAGGAGATTGTTAATATATCGCCCATGACTGAAAAGGAGTGTGAAACACGAATCAACAAAAGAAAAAATTCCACAGTTTTTGGGATTATAACTTCCATTGAGCATAGTAAAAAATCGCATTAATCCGTCAGTTTAATGTACATGAGCAAATTCTAATAGTAGTGGTATGGTCCTGACTCCATCCAACACTCAAAGCATTACCTCATACATGAATAGGAAAACTAGTGCAACCCAGCTTTGACAATAGTACCACTAAATGCGCAAAACCACTTAACAGATGAAGGTTAGAAAATCCACATCACGTGAAATCATACTTAAAGAACGCACACCCCTAACTAGATCGCGTCCCTAACAAAGAGTAAGACAGATCACATCGGTTTACAAAGAGTCGGATAGATCGCGTCGGTTTATAAAAGCCTATCGGATGGAATGTAACAGATAGAAAAAACAATTTGACACCAACATCCTATGGTACTATGGAAACCCAGAACATGTGAATCCTAGTTTGAATTTTTAGGAGAGGTTTGATAAACGTTACACTTTCTTACCAGAAAAGGGTGTGTGAGAGGGTAAAAAGAAAAATGGTAGCATTCCTACTTTCAGTTTAGTTTTGCCCTAATATACATAACTACCAAAAATATTTTCTAGACTGACAACGACCATCTTGGGTGAGACCCTGAAGGTCGGAATGGATCTGATACCAGATGTAATCCACTTGACCCTACACTCTAAATCACAAGCCGGTGTAACCCAAAAGTGGATAAGGTGTCCTATAGGGGAGGCCCAAGGGCCACCCATGTGTAGGTCCCATTTGAGCAGAACAGGGCGCGGTACCGGCCAACCATCCTACCCACTTCTCGTTGTTATAGCTTCATGTGCGAGAGACGTAGTCGGCTGGACTGTGAGTCAAGCATACACAAATGAGTATATATTCCAACGACATACAAGAGTACATCAGAGCCAAAGCATCTAAAAGAAATAGAAATATTCAACGCCATACGGCAAGATCCAAATTACTAGATAGTTCTAATAGTGTAGGATACATCCTCATACATCACACATCAGAGTATCAAGCAGAAGAGGAAGACAAGATCCGAGTACGGATAAGAACCAAATTGGCGTAAGACGCCCTGTAAAGAAGCACATCCCGCCCACATGATCTCAAGATCTACATGCCTCGTAATCTCTATTCCTGACAGTCATGGCCACCATTATTGGTCTCCTCGACTCAGTATCCTTCTTGTGGGTATACCTATCCATATGAACCAATATTTTATCATGTGAGACCCAAAGGAACTCAACAAGTCTTTATGCATCTAAAGGGAACAACCTGAGGGTGATGCAATTGCAGCAAAATTAAAGCCTAGCAGTTCTATAAAGACACGCTAGAACATCTGCCTAACCAATGATAGACAGATGCTCATTAAATAAACAACAGTTAATTACCCAACTATTATATATCAACATAAGTAAACATCACTTGCCGACCTCTCGTTCCTGAATGAGAGGGTGGAAGAACATCCCATCTGTTCGAAGTTTATTAATCATTCCATGAATATTGCACTATTACTAGTCAAGTTTTAGTTATATTAAAAGCGGTACTTTAGTTATGCTTGTCTATGATCGAGAAAATATGCTCCAAGTTGCGGGGCCCCCTAGATTAATCCTCTGAGAATCCTTGTTATGCATACACCATGATCCCATGATCAGTCAGTCGTGGAACAGAACCGACAAGTATCAAAGTAAACATCCATTACTTAAGAGGATACATGTCATACCTTATTTTCCTTTATGGTTACACCAATCATCATTAGTGGAACTTTATCAAAGCGTAGATTCCAAGACCTGCATTAACCTACATGCAGCTGACTGGGAGAACGTCCTAGCTCTCATAGTCATCAACGTTACCTTTTTCTTCTTCTTCCTTACCTCTCGAATCTGACCAGGTTAATGTCACACCCCAAAATTTTCCAAATTTTGAAATGTGAAAAATTAATAAACAAAATAAATAATTGTTGAAATTTAGGGTGAAAAGAAACTTTTGATTCCAATTGGAAACATCAAAACCTATTTTGATCAAATAGAAACCTAAAGGGATTTAAAAAGATAAACAAATAATAAATAAGGTTGTAAAAGTTGGAATCTCCACTTTTGGATCTTTAAATAAAAAGATATAGTTTTTTATAAGCAAAGGTAGAAATGAATAAATGAGAACTATTTTAAAGAGCCAAATTAAATCTTGGCCAAGCAATGGAAATAAAATATTTTTGTTTAATAAAAAGAGTAATGGTTTATTTGATTAATAAGGATTTATTAATATCCAATTTTATTTAAGTAAAGTCATTTTTTCCTATTTTGAATGAACATTAAAACTTAATAAAGTATTTTATTTCAAAGTGTTTTAGTTTTCAAATAAAACCTACTGAAAAGTTTTTGGGAAAAATTTAGAATTCAAATAGTGTTCTAAAACATATTTGAAACCTATTTGAAATAAAGACTAATGTTTATTTGTTTGCTTTTAATAAATAATAAACCCTAAAATTAATTATTCTATATTTTGGATTATGTTAATAAACAGTAATAAAATCAACACAAAGTTTGGTAGAGGTTTGAATTCAAATGGAGTTTGAATTGTTTGAATGAAAATCAAAACAGAAATTCAAAATAGAAAAAGAAAAAACATTCAGTAAAAAAAATGAATCAAACCCAACCCATCTGGCCCAGCCCAGCAGACCCAGCAGCTAACCCATCTTCCCCTCCCCGCAGCGAAGCATTTTCCACTCAACCTCGCACCCACCCAGTCACTGACGTAGATACCCCACACACACTCTCTCTCTCTCTCGCAGACAGCCAGACCCCACCTGCCAGGTCTTTGTTCTCACCCGCGATGACTGTTCCCCCTCGCACTCGCTGTTTCTGCTGCATTTTAATCCTCGTTAATTCGTTTTGATGGCTGGAGTAATCTTGCCAGCGACCACGCGCCTTTAAACGCCTCACTCTCCTCTTCCATTTCCCCCATACACCGCCTCCTCTCTGCCTCCAGGCTGCCCCAATTGCGAGCTCGAGCCCTCTTCCCCGACGAGCTTCTCCGGTCAATTCTGGCGGCGTCCGACCACCCCACGCCTCCCAGAGCACATGAGCCTGCTCCCCCTCTTCTTGTGCATCTTCTAGCACCAAACCCACACCCGCGCGAGCACCGTAGCCTCGACAACCTCGACATCTGAGCGCCGCCGTGTCTGCCATTGCTCCGGCAAGCCTCCCTGGTAAGTACAGACTGCCCCAGTACCTCCCAATGATGCTCGTGTGATCCCCAACACCGTACGCATCTAACCGCATTCTCTGTTTGCCTTAGAGCACCCTCAAACCCCGCCTCCGACGACAACCAGAGGAACTTGACGCCGTCTCTAGCTCCGGTGAGAAATTCCTCGGGAACCAGAGCGCCCCTCGACGAACTGACCACACCTTGAGCTTCGCCGCACTCCTGCGAGACTGTTGAGCATCCTCTCCCTCTCCCGCGCGACCTAGTTCGCCGACAAGCTCACAGGCCGAGCACGCACCACCGTCCGCTGCCGCTAGCGCCGCCCAGTTATGGTCTGGTTGATGTACGCCGTTAGATGTCGATCAAGTGGCTACGATAGATTCACTTAGCGAACAGGTATGGTGCAATCTGAACCGTGCGATGCGCTTTAGATCTAACAGCCCATAGAGCGCGATCCACCCGAACCGGTATCGTCCAGTAGAATTGAGCCACGTGTCCAGAGCTGATTTAAAACAGAAAAATTTGATCTATTAGATATGCAAACTTGCAAAATTCATAACTTTTAATCTACACGGCCAAATTTCACAAATTTTATATCAGTGGAATCAGAAGAACAAGTACTTTGCAACCATGCACTTTGTTTAATGTTTTGCTTCTGGAAAATTGGTTGAATTTGCAGAAACTTGTGTAGGCATAATTTGAATATAAAAATTGTTCTATAAATAATTTTTAAGGTGAAATCTTTGCTAAATGGTTTGTTTTGAACCTATTGACCTTAGAAATTAACTTATGGATTTAAAAATGTATTTTGTGAAGTTAAGGAATAAATATTTGAATTAGAACATTTCTAGTCAAATAAAAATATTGTTTATGTGTTAAAAATACTTTTTCAGTAAAATCTTGGAAAATGATTTGAGTTAAACTCTCTGAACCTAAACACCAAGGTTTCATATTTAAAAATATATTTGATGAACCCTATGAAATTATTACTTTGCTAAAAGATATTTCCAACAACATAAAATATCACCTTGGCATAATAGTTGGTTTATGTGGTGAAACCTTTTGCAAATGGTTTTACCAGTTTTTAAAATGACCAGTATGAGCTTTAAAATGTTTAGAGCCTAATAGAACCACATTTTGCATGTTTGCATGCATTGTCTTGTTTCTATTATTTTATGTGGTAAAATTGTTTGAATGTTAGTTGAATATGTGTTTTCTTGATTGAATTGTAGTGAAGTTAGAAGAGTGTGATATTTGCAAGATCAAGAAGTGAACCAATAATCTCTACTAAAAAGGCAAGTGACACTATCATCCATGTCCTACTATTTTCATTACACTTAGTGGATTTTTGTAACATGCATGATAGGACTACTATATTTTTATGCTATGCTATATCCTATTAGGATATCCTTTATATCTTCCTTAGTGGAAACATCGTAGTTTTAGTATGCTTATACATGTTATAGATTCGGGGTGGAATACCATATAATGATTATATGAAGTGTTGGAAAAATATATATGTTTTATATAATAAAACAAGTACTCAATGAATCACCTGGGTGGAATGTGGATACTCAGTTGTGAATAAGGTGGCAACAAAGGGAACCATATCTTTGGATATCTCTCTCGTGTGTGCACTAGAAGAATACCACCCAGGGACTTAGAGATTGAACATGTTTCTCGTATAGTGGCTTCCGTGTACAGCCACATGCTAAATGGGCTCTGGCTTAGTCAATTACATAGTGGAAGACCCTTGCATTGGTACCTATTCAGGTTAACTAGAATTATGTATTGGAAGTATATCCTTACATTGGTGCTTGGTAGACGTGCTAGCATAATGTATTGGGAGGACTTCTATGGAAAGACTTTGTCACATTCTCGATCTGCCGGTACTCCATTTGGTTTGTACTTATCCAGCGGCCACTAGTGTCGTCAAGACGAGATTGTGTCATGTGGGTAAAGTGTACAACTTTTGCAGAAGATCAAATTCTAAGTACTTAGTCGTGTCCCCGGTTATTGACAACTCTGAGCAACTAAGGCCTAAAGCTATGAAAGATCTCGACACTCCAATTTCTCAAAGTAAAACTTGATGGTGACAACAAGGGATTAGAAGCACTTGGAGTTTTCCAAGGAGTTCAGAAAGATTTAACAAAGGATCAAAATTATTTTGAAAATATAGATAAAACTATATTGCTTTGTGCAAATGAGCATAAACCCTACTTAGCCAAATATGCATGTAATGATAGGATCCACTTATTTCTTCATAGTAGTGAAACTTGCCAATACAATTCAAATGTATTGACCCTTGTGGCTGCAACTTATTATGTTGCAGGTTGTTTGATGTTAGTGACGTGTGTTGAATAGGATTACAAGTCTACAACCAACATGATTGCATGTGGCACTTTGAAGATGAAGGACTCCATGCTATAGTCATTTTTGCTGCATTGTAATGAGATAGCCAAATGAGCTATATAAGATGTAAGGAATTATTTTATACCTGGTTATATAGTTGTATTATGACCTTTGATTCTTGATATTACATCTTAACTGTGGATGCTAGCTATTGATCCAGGGACTAGCATTGTAAACACAGGGATCTCTACCTTATTAAAGGTTGGGACCTCTATAGATGGTATCAGAGCACTGTTTTGCCTATAGGATTGTAACCTTAGGATTGGACAAAAACCCCTAAGAAAAATAGGAGTTGTATTTGTTCCAAAACTTATTTACAAACAATCTTGCAAACTCTTTCTTAACCTTTTTGGTTTTGATTCTACATCTCTTCCTTTTCAACTTAATGGACAAGCCTTTACCATGACCAATGACTTCAACCTTAGTTTCACCAAGGACTTTAACTTAGACATCACCAAGGACTGCAAGTGAGAACCAAGAGACATTAGATTGCCTACCAACTATCTAAGACATTGAAAATCATGTTAGAATATGGATCATATTGACCTATGAGGTATGACTATACTAGGTTAATTATTTTAAGAAAAATTGTTGTTCCTTCAACTGATGAGTCAAGCTCATAAGTTGTTAAGTGAATGGTTGCTTGTTGAATGCTTGATTGTTTGATTGAACTTGATTGTTTTGGGTTGTGTGTTAGAACTCCCTTATGCCTATCTGTCATTACTTATCCCTATCAACCAACAGATGCCTCCCCGTCATGCCAACCCCAACCAAAACAACAACAACATCACTCCCGAGATGCAGCAGTTGATGACATGTCAAGCTCAACTAATGCAGATGATGACATAGTTTATGCAAAACCAGAATCAGAACAACAATAACAACGACAACAACAATCAAAATAATCCTCCAGCACATGACATGCTCACCAGGTTTCTGAAACTAAGGCCTGCAAGGTTCTCTGGAGCAACTGATCCAATGGAAGCCAATGACTGGTTACGTTCGGTGAATAAGGACTTAGTGACTGTTGGCTGCACCGACAAAGAAAAAGTTAGGTTTGCATCACATCTGCTTGAAGGACCTGCAGCAACATGGTGGGACAACTTTCACATCACCACTCCCCTTGAGGATGTAACTTGGGCTATTTTTGAGGATGGTTTCCGTACAGCTCACATCTCATCTGGAGTGATGAACTTGAACAAAAAGGAGTTTCACAATCTGAAACAGCGTCACCTCAGTGTGGCTGAGTACATTGAAGAATTCAACAATCTGGAACGCTATGCACCGAATGAAGTTGATACAGATGCTAAGAGGAAGGAGAAATTCCTCGAAGGACTTAATGATGAGTTGAACCTGCAGTTGTCAGTTGCCCATGTTCCAACTTATCAATCACTCTGTGACAAAGCCACCATCTTGGAAAACAAGATGAATCAAGTTGAGAATAGAAAGAGGAAGCATAAACTCAGGCATCACTCAGGATCATCACAAAAGAAGCGTTCATTCAAAAAAAGGAATGAGGATTCTGAACCACATCAGTATCACCACAACAACAATGGAAGTGATAATAATGGAAATGATACTGACAATGGAGATGAACTTGGTCAGAACCAACATGACAATTTCAGGAAGAAAGATATTAGCCAGTTGTAGTGCTATAATTGTAAGGAACTTGGACACTATGCATCAGACTGTCCTGAGAAGAAAAAGAAAAAGGAAGCTAGAAACTCCAATGGAAATAACTCCAATGTGACCCAGAAAGGACATGTGAATCACATTAACATGGATGGGAACCTTGAAGAAATAGAAGAAGTGGATGTCAGAAATTAGTTAACTCAGAAGAGTCAAATAAGGATTCCTTGTCTGGATATCAAGTGTTGAACCCATATTCAAGTGAACCATCACCCTATAAGATTTTTTTAAGGGTGGTAGTACCCTAGTTGCCTTGAAGCCAATTTGTAACCCCTAGCCTTCTCAAATCTCGGGACGAGATTTCTTTTAAGGGTGGTAGCCTGTCACACCACAAAATTTTCCAAATTTTGAAATGTGAAAAATTAATAAACAAAATAAATAATTGTTGAAATTTAGGGTGAAAAGAAACTTTTTATTCCAATTGGAAACATCAAAACCTATTTTGATCAAATAGAAACCTAAAGGGATTTAAAAAGATAAAAAAAATAAGGTTGTAAAAGTTGGAATCACCACTTTTGGATCTTTAAATAAAAAGATATGGTTTTTTATAAGCAAAGCTAGAAATGAATAAATGATAACTATTTTAAAGAGCCAAACTAAATCTTGGCCAAGCAATGGAAATAAAATATTTTTGTTTAATAAAAAGAGTAATGATTTATTTGATTAATAAGGATTTATTAATATCCAATTTTATTTAAGTAAAGTCATTTTTTCCTATTTTGAATGAACATTAAAACTTAATATAGTATTTTATTTCAAAGTGTTTTAGTTTTCAAATAAAACCTACGGAAAAGGTTTTGGGAAAAATTTAGAATTCAAATAGTGTTCTAAAACATATTTGAAACCTATTTGAAATAAAGACTAATGTTTATTTGTTTGCTTTTAATAAATAATAAACCCTAAAATTAATTATTCTATATTTTGGATTATGTTAATAAACAGTAATAAAATCAACACAAAGTTTGGTGGAGGTTTGAATTCAAATGGAGTTTGAATTGTTTGAATGAAAATCAAAACAGAAATTCAAAATAGAAAAAGAAAAAACATTCAGTAAAAAAATGAATCAAACCCAACCCATTTGGCCCAGCCCAGCAGGCGCCGAAGCTAGCCCATCTTCCCCTCCCCGCAGCGAAGCGTTTTCCACTCAACCTCGCACCCGCCGAGTCACTAACGCAGAGACCCCACACACACTCTCGCTCTCTCGCAAACAGCCAGACCCCACCTGCCAGGTCTTCGTTCTCACCCACAACGACTGTTCCCCCTCGCACTCGCCGTTTCTACCGCATTTTAATCCTCGTTAATTCGTGTTGATGGCTGGAGTAATCTCACCAGCGACCACACGCCTTTAAACGCCTCACTCTCCTCTTCCATTTGCCCCAGACACCGCCTCCTCTCTGCCTCCAGACTTCCCCAATTGCGAGCTCGAGCCCTCTGCCCCGACGAGCTTCTCCGGTCGATTCTGGCGCCGTCCGACCACCCCACGCCTCCCAGACCACACGAGCCTGCTCCCCCTCTTCTTGCACATCTTCCAGCACCAACCGCACACCCGCGTGAGCACCGTAGCCTCGACAACCTCGACATCTGAGCGTCGCCGTGTCTGCCTTTGCTCCGGCAAGCCTCCCTGGTAAGTACAGACTGCCCCAGTACCTCCCAATGATGCTCCTGTGATCCCCAGCACCGTACGCATCTAACTGCATGCTCTGTTTGCCTTAGCGCGCCCTCAAACCCCGCCTCTGACGACAACCAGAGGAACCCGACGCCGTCTCTAGCTCCGGTGAGCAATTCCTCGGGAACCAGAGCGCCCCTCGACGAACTGACCACACCTTGAGCTTCGCCACACTCCTGCGAGACTGTTGAGCATCCTCTCCCTCTCCCACGCGACCTAGTTCGCCGGCAAGCTCACTGGCCGAGAACGCACCACCGTCCGCCGCCGCTAGCGCCGCCCAGTTCTGGTCTGGTTGCTGTACGCTGTTAGATCTCGATCAAGTGGCTACGATAGATTCACTTAGTGAACAGGTATGGTGCGATCTAAATCGTGCGATGCGCTTTATATCTAACATCCCACAGAGCGTGATCCACCCGAACTGGTATCGTCCAGTAGAATTGAGCCACGTGTCCAGAGCTGATTTAAAACAGAAAAATTTGATCTATTAGATATGCAAACTTGCAAAATTCATAACTTTTAATCTACACCGCCAAATTTCACAAATTTTATATCAATGGAATCAGAAGAATAAGTACTTTGCAACCATGCACGTTTTTTAATGTTTTTCTTCTGGAAAATTGGTTGAATTTGCAGAAACTTGTGTAGGCATAATTTGAATATAAAAATTGTTCTATCAATAATTTTTAAGGTGAAATCTTTGCTAAATGGTTTGTTTTGAACCTACTGACCTTATAAATAAACTTATGGATTTAAAAATGTAATTTGTGAAGTTAAGGAATAAATATTTGAATTAGAACATTTCTAGTTAAATAAAAATATTGTTTATGTGTTAAAAATACTTTTTGACTAAAATCTTGGGAAAATGATTTGAGTTGAACTCTCTGACCCTAAACACCAAGGTTTGAGATTTAAAAATATATTTGATGAATCCTATGAAATTATTACTTTGCTAAAAGATATTTCCAACAACATAAAATATCACCTTGGCATAATATTTGGTTTATGGGGTGAAACCTTTTGCAAACGGTTTTACCACTTTTTAAAATGACCAATATGAGCTCTAAAATGTTTAGAGCCTAGTAGAAACCACTTTTCAAAATAAAAACACAATTTGCATGTTTGCATGCATTGTCTTGTTTCTATTATTTTATGTGGTAAAATTGTTTGAATGTTAGTTGAATATGTGTTTTCTTGATTGAATTGTAGTGAAGTTAGAAGAGTGTGATATTTGAAAGATCAAGAAGTGAACCAATAATCTCTACTAAAAAGGCAAGTGACACTATCATCCATGTCCTACTATTTTCATTACACTTAGTGGATTTTTGTAACATGCATGATAGGACTACTATATTTTTATGCTATGCTGTATCCTATTAGGATATCCTTTATATCTTCCTTAGTGGAAACATCGTAGTTGTAGTATGCTTATCCCTGTTATAGATTCGGGGTGGAATACCATATTATGATTATATGAAGTGTTGGAAAAATATATATGTTTTATATAATAAAACAAGTACTCAATGAATCACCTAGGTGGAATGTGGATACTCAGTTGTGAATAAGGTGGCAACAAAGGGAACCATATCTTTGGCTATCTCTCTCGTGTGTGCACTAGAAGAATACCACCCAGGGACTTAGAGATTGAACATGTTTCTCGTACAGTGGCTTCCATGTACATCCACATGCTAAATGGGCTCTGGCTTAGTCAATTACATAGTGGAAGACCCTTGCATTGGTACCTATTCAGGTTAACTAGAATTATGTATTGGAAGTATATCCTTACATTGGTGCCTGGTAGACGTGCTAGCATAATATATTGGGAGGACTTCTATGGAAAGACTTTGTCACATTCTGGATCTGCCGGTACTCCATTTGGTGTGTACTTATCCAGCGGCCACTGGTGTCGTCAAGACGAGATTGTGTCATGTGGGAAAGTGTACAACTTCTGCAGAAGATCAAATTCTAAGTACTTAGTCGTGTCCCCGGTTATGGACAACTCTGAGTAACTAAGTCCTGAAGCTATGAAAGATCTTGACACTCCAATTTCTCAAAGTAAAACTTGATGGTGACAACAAGGGATTAGAAGCACTTGGAATTTTCCAAGGAGTTCAGAAAGATTTGACAAAAGATCAAAACTATTTTGAAAAGATAAGATAAAACTATATTGCTTTGTGCAAATGAGCCTAAGCCCTACTTAGCCAAATATGCATGTAATGATAGGATCCACGTATTTCTTCATAGTAGTGAAACCTGCCAATACAATTCAAATGTATTGACCCTTGTGGCTGCAACTTATTATGTTGCAGGTTGTTTGATGTTAGTGAAGTGTGTTGAATAGGATTACAAGTCTACAACCAACATGATTGCCTGTGGCACTTTGAAGATGAAGGACTCCATGCTATAGTCATTTTTGCTGCATTGTATAGAGATAGCCAAATGAGCTATATAAGATGTAAGGAATTATTTTATACCTGGTTATAGAGTTGTATTATGACCTTTGATTCTTGATATTACATCTTAACTGTGGATGCTAGCTATTGATCCAGGGACTAGCATTGTAAACACAGGGATCTCTACCTTATTAAAGGTTGGGACCTCTACAGTCAATAGCCAAGGTCAATGCCAGTGAGTACTTTGAATGTACTCGCAAACCACCTTAAAAGATAACAATAATAATAGGGTATATAATATGGTTGTGGTAGTAGGAGGGCTCCATGGGAGGTTCTTTTCTAAAATAGTTTCTCCTGTAGATATAGCATCTACACATCTTTGTTGAAAACTTCTGTAAAACATTTTTGGAAACCTTTTTAAGAAGTTATGGAAAACACTAGGATTGGGTCACCCATCTATTTCTTCCTTCTGGTCATCCCATGACCAAACTCCTTTCCTTCTTTTCCAAGCATCCCATGGTCAAAACATGTATCCTTTACGACCATCCCATGATCAAAACATTTACAAAAGCCTTTGCTTTGCTGAAGTCCTTTTTGAAATCAAAACTAGCACCGCTCTACCACAACCCTTCTAACCATCCATGACCGTGGACATGGCTATTCGAATAGATTTACACTCTGCAGAGGTGGTACACTTTACCCACACCATCTGGTTACCCTGCCCTTATCACCTATGGATCATGGGTTGAATAACCGATATAGACTCTCTGGATGCCCACTCCAGTATAAGTGCCTACCATATGACAGTTTTCCCTTAAACACCGCGACGCCCTGTACAGTTCAAAAGCCAACCGAAGCACCCTTTTCCACTATACAAAGTGTGCTCTTTCAATGAGGGGCTCATAGTAACGCATGGCAGCCCATAGACCATTTGTTTTTTCTCCAGATCGATGATCTGCATGGACCGTTTTACCAGATAAGACCCACCCTCTAGGGATCAAAATCCCCTGTAGTAGTTGTGAAGCATCTTATACCAGAGTACACAAACATCAAGTCTAGCCCTGTCCATTCTAGAGTAACGTGGTTACCTGGGTTAATTGTTCTGTCAAAACTGGAAAAAATCGGGTACATTTTGGTAAACCTTTTGCTCCATCCTTCGTCTATCCTTTTTCTAAAACACACCATTTTTCATTTCTCAAACTTCTCTTGGTAGGTCACACCTCACCAAGGTTTTGCCATAAAGCATTTTTGTAAAACATTTCCGGGATCTTCCCATCCTATAGTTTTGCTTCGGCTAAAATGGGGTCTCCAAAGGGGTACGGTGTTATACACCATCTACCATACTAGGTACAAGTAGGTGTCGGCAAGGGGAGTGTACTTAGTAGCACAAAATTTTAATTTTTTGGAGGAGCCAAGCCACTACCAGATATAGAGCATCATATAATAAAACATTGTATTTTTCATAAATAGTACATAAAGCATGCATAAGTAAAACGGTAGGACAAGACTTATGAGTAAGAAGGTGTCTTTCATGATGATCAACAATATGGAAATATGTCCCTAGACTTCATCTTCTTAGAATAACATAATAACCAAAGTAATAAATAACCATCTTCGTCGGTCTTCGATATAATCGCAACTATCATCGTCCGGTATCATACATGTAGGAAAACAAGGGCACAATCAACACAAGGCATACAAGCATCCATTCAATACAGCAAACAACATACCACATATTACTCACTTATGTAAGTTTTGATAGATTAAGTCGAAAGCAGTTGGAATTACATTGGTGGCATTAGTGGAACTCTTTATATATGTCACATACCACTTAATAAAGGGGTTTTGAACTAAGGCTTTGTTTGTATGATATCAATGTACAAAAATGATATCAACAAATAGGTATTGGAAAGAGAAGGCAACAAAATTGGTTTCATGAATTTATCATTTTTCCTTAATTTACTATAAATTTTCTAGTGATAAAATCTCTTGTATTAGGAAATAATTCACAAGAAATGATCTGTAGGTCCAGAAATTAATTTATCTGAGGATTAATTAGGTACTGATGGAATGATTCACTGAGAGTTAGAATCACCTTAAAATATTTACTCGAATGCCCTTGGGAAAATCCCAAAGTCAGTTCTGGAAGCTTTTTGTCTTTTTGTCTAATTCTACATAGGCTTTTCATACGAATCCAAAGGAACAATTTAGGTATTTGAGACACCATTATATAGAAATTGGAATTACTAATTTAGGTTATATAGAACTATTGGAATAATTTTAGTAGTGAATCAACCATGCAAGGAATAGTTTAATTCACAGTAATTCAACCAGGCCTTAATAAATTTTGGGCTTCTAGGGTTTGGACGATATGGTGATTTATGAGCTCTAGGAGTTGGAATCAGGTCAAAACACATTTTTTTATGTGGAGAAATTTTTAATGTCCAAACTGAGGTCTTTTTGTCATTTTTGCTGGAGGTAAACCAGTGATCCACTTGGCATTGGACAAAGTCTAGATGATAGGTATGCTCATAGGCTAACAGAGAAAATTGTATTTACTCAATTTTGATAAGTGAAACATTTTGAGGGAATTATTTAGTGTAATAGATACATCTTAGTAATTGAATTACTAGAAAATACATGGAGGTTATACTGGTGTCAAACTTGTTCTTCATGTTTGAAAAAACATAAAGGTACTTGGTAAAAAGAAGATCTGGCTTCATTTCTGGTTTCCATATTTATTTTGAATTTAAGCTAGCAACTGAATTTAGATCTATATTTAAAAAATAGGAAAGAGATAGGTGCAGCGGGCGAGATCTTGACTGTAAATGGGGTTACTGGGCCTTGCCGGCCCGACCGAGTGACACCACGCGCGGGGCACGATTCAAATCGCGGGCCAGCCGGTCAGTGACCCAAGGGATGAAGGGGTAATAAGGAGCGAAGGTCGTCTGATTAGACGGGATCCAATGGTTACCGCTCATCTTACTCCGTGCACTAGGAGGGTGGAGAGGAAACCCTATCCGAGGGTTGAGGAGGAAGCGGCGCTCACTTTAGGGCCTAGGGAGGCGCAGGGGAGGTGCCAGGTCGATGCAGTCAACGATGACGACTCATGCAAGGGGCGGAAAGGGGGGTACCATGACCGAATCCTGCTCCTGCGACGGTGGACAAAAGGATATTGGCGAAGCTCGCCGGTTGATGGCCTTCCTGCATTCCTAGTTAAAAGAAGAAGTATGGTCAGGGAGTCGAGGTGAGTCTAGGGGAGCGACATGTAGAAAGAGAGTAGAAGGGGAGAGGGGCATGCGAGAAAAGCCATGGGGATGGCCGAAGCTTGTTCCCCTCCTTTTTCTGAGCATGGAAGAGCCGTGGAGAGGGTGTGGTGTTTGGGGGTTGTAAGGGAGTGGGAGAGGAGGAAAATGAGCTGGAGGAGGGGTGGCTGGGTGGCTTGTGGCCTTATCAACCGAGGGTAGAGGCCTTTGGTGGACCATGTCCACGGGGGACTTGGGGAGGAGATTTGGCATGCTGGTTGGGTGAGCTGGGCGGTGCTGAGAGGTGGTCTGGGCCTAGTACTCGACCAAAGTGGGGCAGGGTAGTGGCTGCTGCTTAGCTATTAAAATAGGGAGTGATACACAAATTAAATGACATGTCTCTCCCTCCTTCCAAGGGATAAAGGACAAGGGGAGGATGATGGGGTACTGTAGGTCTACTATGGTGTGGACCAGGAGATAGGTTGGTTGCTGTGGAGGGTTATTTGAAAAATCTTGATGAGGGTTTGAGGGAGCATTAGCCCTAAGGTTACAATTTATCCATAATTGGCATTCTTGATGATCATGACGAAACTTTTGAATTTTTATCTTGTCAAGATGAATAAAATGTGTTGGTATATTGGTGTGATCAAGTTATACATCCAAGAAATATTTGGGAATTATTGGAGATATTTTGGTCCACTATATAGAAATTCCTCAAATAGTGCAGAAATGGTTTCTATAAAGTCATTTAATATTTTACATTGGACAATGTTGGTTTTTCATGTGGGATGGTCCTAAATACCATATTACACCTTTGATAATTTTTCTAGAATTTATTGGGAAGGAGAAGTATTTTTAGGCTATTATTTCTTGATTCTGCCATTTAAGAAAAAGGGAAAAAATAAATAATAAAGTATCTCAAAACTATTTATTTTTGAGATGGGAATATAGGATATGATATATAGGCCTCAAGTGTGCCTTGATTTGGCAGAGTGGTTTAGAGAAAAACAAACTTGCCTTTATAGAAGAGATTTTTATGATTATGAAATGTAGGGGATTTAAATAGATTTAGGGCCCAATTGTAGAGGTTCCAACCTGATAAGGTAGCGATCCCTGTGTTTACAGTGCTAGTCCCTGGATCGAATAGCTAGCACCCATAGTTTAAGTTGTAATATAAAAAAACAAAGGTCATATTACAATCTTAAAACCAGGAATAAAATAATTCATTACAACTTACATAGATCATATGGCTATCTTATTACAAAGCAACAGATATAACTATATATCATGGAGTCCTTCATCTTCATGTGCCACAAGCAATCATGTTGGCCGTATACTTGTAATCCCTACTCAACAAAATTCACTAACATCAAACAAACCTGCAACATAATAAGTTACATCCACAAGGGTTAATACATTTTAATTGTATTGGAAAGTGATATCATATTGATATGGAGAATCTAACATCTACATGAATATTTGGCTAAGTGGAGTTTTAGCTGGCCTTTGCATAAAACAAGTTTTTCCTATCCTTTGAAAATAGGTTTTTCTCTTTTCAAAACATTTCATCACACAATGGCACACTGTAGTCACACCAGATGCTACCCTTGTTCACCCAATAAATTTTAACTTAGAGAAATTGGGATGAGGAGATCCTTGATCATTTCAATGTCTTTGATGCTCAAAATGTCCATTGTCGGGGACACGTCTAAGTACTTAGGTTTTACCCTCTCGAGAGGTGGTGCACTTTTCCCACAAGACTCGACATGCATCGAGACGAGACTTTTCAGAAACATTCCCTCAGATCAGCACAGATGCATTCCACCTATCATCACTACCACCAACTGTGTGCCTATCTGAGTTCTTGCAACCTATGTAGTCAAGGCAGAGCCCATATGCCATGTGGTTGCACTGGAAGCTTCTCAACACAAGACATCTCAAATCTCTTTGTTCCTAGGTGGCCATACACAAGTGAGATACACCAGGGTAAGCCATAGAAATGGGCCCTGGGTAACCACTCAACAAAAATCCATCCAAGCAATCACCATTCCACCCAGGTGTTTTATTCACATAGTTGTTTTATTAATCAAAAACATAGTCATAGACTTTGCATAATATCATCTCATGAATATTCCACCCTTGAATTCTAATAGCTAGGCTAAGCATACTAGCATAACTTTCTCTTATCTTAAGAAGATTCCTATCAAGATATATTCTATAGGATCTACTATAACATAGCAATATATAAAAATAGTCCTATCATGCATACTACAAAAATATCTCTAATGCAATATTGAAAAGATATGAATTTTGATGACCAAAGTATCACTTGCCTTTTTGTAGAAAAATCTAGGAACACTCCTTGATCTTTCAATTGTCACACTCTTCAAAGTTCATTACAATTCAATCAATAAAGACACACATTCAAACCTAGCATTCAAACAATTCACCACATAAAATGATAAAAACAAGGAAATGCATGCAAGCATGAAAAAGGTTGTTTTATTTAAAAAGTGGTTTCTAACAAGGTTCTAAACTTTTCAAAACACCTACTGGTCATTTATAAACTGTGGAAAACCATTTGAAACCAAGTTAGTGAAAATAGGCCTTTTAAATCATTTTTGTTTTACTAGAAATGCTTTTATTCAAAGGAATAATCCCTAGTGTTAACAAAATATATTTTTAAATCAAAATTTTAGTTTTTATGGTCAGAGGGTTCAAAGCAAATCCATTTGCAAAAAGGTTTCACTCAAAAATCATTTTTAAAACAATTTCTATACGCAAAATAGTCCTAATAATGTTTCTTCATAAACACCTAATTTTTCAGAAGCAAATGACCAAAACAGGGCCCTAGTTGCAAAGGATACATTTTTATGAATCCATTGATATAAAATTTTTAATTTTTGGACATACATATCAAAAGTTATGATTTTGCAAGTGTAAACATTCAAAAACATTTTCTAGAATTTGTTTGAACTAATATGGCCACGTGTCTTGTTTTTACTGGACGATACCGTTTTGGTAGGATCGTGCAACATGGGCCATTGGATTTAAGTGGCATCGCACGGATCAGATCAACGCGTACCTCTTCGCTAAGTGAACTAATCTAAACCTTGCGATCTGGATCTAACGGACCAAATCGATCTGGCTAAGAACTGGCAGTGCTTGCGACAACACGCGGTGGCGGCGCGTCGGGTGGACGGTGTTCCGGCGGTTCTAGGAAGTGAGAGGAGGGAAGTAGGGTGTTACCAGGTTCGCAAGGTCGCGGTGATGCTCAAGGTAGTCGCCATTGACGAAGGGGCGCACGGGGTCGATGGGGATTGCTCGCCAGAGTCGGGTTCGTCGTCGGACACGCACGGGCTTCGTCGGTGGCGATGCTACAGGGCACGAGAAGACACAAAATCGGTGGCATTAGACGCGTGAGAGAATGGCGAGTGTAGAAGCATCAACCAGAGGGAGAGGGAGAGTGGAACATACCGGGAAGCTCGCCGGAGTCGAGGCAGACGACGGTGGCACATGGGCGAGGACGGAGCTGAGCCTGTGGGCCACGAGAGAGTAAACTGTTGGTATCGGTTGACGCGCACGGTGATGACAAACAAACTAGCTTGAACCCGAGAGCAAGGGGAGGCGTGTGCTCACCGGAATTTGTCAACGAGCTTGTCGAAGACAGTGGCTGTTCGAGCAAGAATTCGTGCAGCCTGGGGGATCTAGAGGTGTGGCGTTTGAGGGTAAATGGAGAGGAGAGGGAGGCAACTAAGATAGCATGGTCGAATACGGGAATTACTCGTGCATTTACGCCAATTCATTCAATTCGAAAATGGCCAGAAACGGTGAGGAGAGAAGGCTGGGGTCGGCGCGCGAGTGAGGATGACGATAATAGCGTGGCGTGGGTCCAGGGCATCAGTGGGGGTGTAGGTTGGGTGTGCGGTGAGAAAGAGGCACAGGGGAGAGAGGTTTCCCGGGTGGGATTTAGCTGGGCCAGGTTGGGCTAGGGTGCTGGGTAGGTTTAGTTGGGTTGGGTTGTTTCCTTTTTTTCTATTTCTATTTTCTGTTTTCATTTGAAACATTTGATTTAAACCTCCATTTGATTTCAAATCTTTCCAAACTATCAGTAGGTTTTATACCAGTTATTTCGTGTGTTTTAAAATTCCACTTTAGAATATTTTAAATATTCTCTCATGATTTAATATTTATTTAAATTAGGCATTTTGTCTTTATTCAAATAAAATTGAATATGGTTCAAATCCATATAATTTTATTCAATAATCTTTGATTCCTTTATTTTATTTCAATTACCTTTGTTACATTTGCTTATGGATTTGGTCAAGATTTAAATTGTCTTTTAAATATTTCTTATTTCTTTCTTTGTCTTATAAAATCCATATCTTTTTATTTATAGCTCCAAAATTGCTGATTCCACTTTGTATAATTTTATTTGATAATTATTGATCTTTTTAAATTCTTTTAGGATCACTTTGATCACAATTTAGTGTTGATTTTTTAGGAGATTTATTAGCCTTGGGATTTACTTTCTTTTATCTTATTAAATTCATAAGTTTTTATCCATGGATCCAAATTGAGTGAAACCAATTTCCATGGTTTTGTAATATTTTTGTTTACCATTTTTAATTATTTATAAATGTTTGTTGCTGAATTGTATATCTATCAAAGCCATAATCTTAGAGTGATCTTGGAAATGATTTCTTTCATTAGGGTATTAGGGTTTTCGGTTTAACTTTTCCAAGTGCTTTAAATTCAAGATACATTCCATCCATGAATGCATTTGATCTTTTGAATATTTGTTTATTGTTTTCTCATTCAAACTGTGTTCAAGTAGGGTTTTAATGTTTCCATTTAGAAGCAAAAAGTTTCTTTTTAGCCTAAATTTCAACATTTATTTCTTTGTTTGTTTATATTTCACATTTCAAAATTTGGAAAATTTTGGGATGTGATAGACTACCACCCTTAAAAGGAATCTCGTCCCGAGATTCGGGAAGGCTAGAGTCAACAAGTTGGTTTCAAAACCTCTAGGGTACTACCACCCTTAAAATATTTTTAACTAGATTACATCTTGGCTTACTTGGTGTCTTGATGTAACTTCTCTGCAAAGTTGTTTGCATAGTGTCCTTTGTTACCACACTTGAAACATGTGACAAGGTTGATGTCTCTCACAGGTTTGCTTGTCTTGTTCTTATCCTCTTCTGGACAATGTGATGCATAATGGCCTAGTTCTTTGCATTTGTGGCACCGTAACTTGCTGATGTCCTTCTTCTTTTTGGGTATCTCCAAAGCTAGGAGGGCTCTTAGTTCATGTTCTTCATACTTCACCATAAATGTGGGAAAACTTCCTCGGTTCTTAGAATGGTTCTTAGGATAACCTCCATGTTTCCTCTTTTGTCCACCATAGTGGGTTATAATGTATGGAGGTGCATACTGATGTTTGATTTTGTCTTCATTCTTCTTGGTAGAAGTTGTTCCTTCGTGAATGTTTCCAAAGACTTGATGTTTTCCATCTTGTTTCATCTGTTGAACTATAGGGTAGATGTGGCATTAGGGACATGATCATTTCCTTCACATAGGAAATAAGTAACTTGAGATGTGGGGCATTGTTTAGTTGGATGTTTCTCTTCACAATTAGAGCATTGGTCCATGTGCTTCTTATAAGTGTGTCATATGTCTCCACAGATTTTGCAAGCTTGTGTTCCTTCTATAATATCATCCTTGATATCATTATTGTCACAATCTCTTTGAGAAGGGTTGCTTCTCATGTTGATCATCTCATTGGTCATCCTTTGCAACAATTGAGATTGGGATTCCAAGAACTTTAGCATGGTTGGGTCTAACTCATTGTTTTTGTCTAAAAACTGGGTTGTCACTTGATTCAACTGGGCTTGGGTTGCTAGAAATTGTTCTGTCATGTGCATCTCTTGGTTGTTGTTACCATACTTGATGTTGGAGTTGTGGTCTCTTGGAGAAGTCATCTATTTGGGTTGGATTGGGATTAAAAAAGACAAAAGATTTCTATAGGAAGAATTCTTCTCACACACAACAATTCACATAAAGCAATGTGCAAGCAATCACAATCATGCATTCCACATCAAACAACTAGTTTCAAGCATGTTTTAGGCAACAAAATATTTTTCCTACACCACATAAGTTGGTGTGATCAATAAATCGATTTAAACTAAACACTACTGTGGTGGTACACTATGGGGTTCACTTGAGATTATTCAATTCTCCTTAGTTGTTATATCATGAATAAGATCATGGTATCGTTGGAAGAAATTCTTGCATCTTGATCACAAGGTTCAAAGGTGATGTCTATATTGTTTCCTCATGAGTTGAGTTTCCTTAGTCTCTAAGTCTTGAGTATTATTCTTATCTCACTTGAAGTCCTTTGTGATGTCCAAGTTGAAGTCCCTGGTGAAACTGAAGTTGAAGTCATTGGTGATGGTGAAGTATTTGCTCATGTTGAAGTTTTTGTCCATCAAGTAGAAAAGGGTGAGATGTACAATCAACACAAAATGTTGAGGAAAGTGTTGGGAATATGCCCTAGAGGCAATCATGTATGATGATATTTCCCATTGTATTCATAAAGATATAAAGTTGTCCTTGTATAAACATCTGATGTGTATCATTGAATATGTGATTCGGTTGTGGAACTATGCATTCATGTTGTTTGTACTAAATGTCCTTGGTCATTGAGGTTGTGTTGGACACACAACCTAGACCAATGTGAAAGTCGGCTTGATGACTCGGTTCCACTTGTCATGGGCATGGAGATGCCATTCCGACTTACAAAGATTCGGCTAAAGAGTTTAGCGAGTCGGATTGGCCCATATTGAGGTACAACGAACAAGTTGTCATTTGTATATCTCAATCAATGTAATCGTTAGACCTGAGGTTGTTGCATAGTCCGAGTTGAGGATCACCGACTTAGGTTCTATCAAACGCTGATCCGTAACTGGGAAGTTATAAAGGCAGAGTTCGGGTCGAATGAGAATCAAGCTGCGTGATGTGAATAACCAAGATGGGATTTTGCCCCGCCACTCGGAGAGATATTCTCTGGGCCCTCTCGGAAGATATGATTCGGAAAGCATGGCCATGCACGACTCGGTTAAGTGTTAACCGAGGCGGTCGTCTAAGATTTAGTCGGGTGAATAACTTATCTCGGATCGAGAAGAGAGTTGGACTATTTAAGGGATGACGAATATTCGCCTATAGTCTGACAAGGTATATCGTGAGGCAAAAGGGACTTGGACGTAAGTCACATTGGAAAGGCGAGTCGTCATGACTCTTTGGTACATGGGAGTTGGCACGTTTTGCTAGGAGCCGCCTTAGGACTGTTTAACCGACTTAGCGTAAGTCACGTTTTGCTGCCGACTGATCGATTGTGAGTCGGACTCCAATCGTGTCCGAGTAGTCATGAGCCTGCCAGGTGCCACACTTAAGAGCGGGAGCAAGTTCGGATTGGATCTGAACCGGAAATCTGGTCGGGTTGGACCCGAGCCGGATTAGGACTGAGTCAGTGAGTCGGACTCGCGGTGACTAGTGTTATATGGGCTTTAGTGAATGGGCCACGAGAGTGGAGCCCACGTTCACTCTCTATATATAGTGGAGCACAGTAACCCAGAAGGGTTAATCGTTGATTGGTTAGGTCATTCCATGTGTTGGAAACCCGAGCTCCACAGCAGTCCTGTTGTCGATACGAACCTAGCAGTTCGCCGCCGGTGCTCCTCCTTGTACGTCTGGATACCAGCAGAGGTGTTGTACGATCAGCACCAGGACGATCGGATCGCAAAGGACTGCACTGCATCAACTGACGCGCTTCATGAGTAATCCGCAACTGCACGTCTAGTGGTAAACCTCGTGGCCTTCTACCTCGGCTAGATCTTTGGATCACCATGTTAGAGGAAAAAGTTTTGTTTTATCTCTGCGTGGCCCAATAGTGTTATCAGAGCGATAGCTTCTAGTTTTAGGCTCGAGATCTCGCATATGTGATATGCGGTAGGCTGTAGATGAGATCTATATGCTATTTTGGTGGTCGATCTATGAGATAGATTGGTTTTGTACGATGTTGATTGGATCAACTGTACTCGGGGAATGGTAGATCTGATTTCCGTGATCATACTGCTGACGTCGTGGAAGGACATACCCCTACCAGTCGGCTTCCGCCATCGGGTAGACTGTGACACGTAAATCCAGAGGCGGTGATCGAAGATCAAAAAGTTTGATCGAATCGGAACAATGGTCGAAATCCATATCCGGATCGTAGATGAGATCTACGTTTTCGGAAAAATCATCGGACGCTGCCCGCAACCGCGAGGGGTGCTGCCCCTTCGATCCCTGCCCGCTATCCGGCTAGCGAGACCGCCGGCTTCTCCCTATCATAGCACCTTAGATGTCGTTGTGAGTTTCACAACGTCCATAGATATCATATCTATGCATAACTTGTTTTGCAGGAAGTTGTGAATGGTATGGTTCATATGCATGTGATGTATGTGTGTAATCCATACGTGATCTCCGAATCACGGTTTTTGTCAGCCGGCTGGAGCCTAGGTGCTGTCATTTTATTGTATAACGACCTGCATGTCGGATTCTCTATGTAATTTATTTTACTAAGATAGTGTAGCTGTTTGGAGAATCCGGATGACATGCAAGGCGATGTACATGTCGGCGACATGGAGTAAGACGGCAAGTGACAAGAGTTGGCACGAGTCGGATTACAGGCTTTGTGGAGATGGAGATCACCATGAAGGGAGCCATACCATTTCACATTATAATTGCTTTAATTTGTGTTATTGTTATGTCTCTGTTTTACCTCTATTATATAGTCGGTAAAAATTTAATCCCTCAAAGAAGGTCTAGTCGGTTTTCCCGCCAGTGTTTGCACCATCACAAGTCGGACATTTTTGGTAGTGGGCTCATAAAATTGAGGTGCTGCCAATTCTTTCCGACTAGGTGGGTTCGAGTCGTACTCTTACTATGGAAACACTCGGTAAGCTAGACGGGTCTATCACAACGGTTGTGGGGCTCGGGGAAAGGTCGGATGGGAGCCGGGGCATGTGATGCCACCCGTCCAACAGGAGTCGTATGAGATGCGATTGATAATGATTTGTCTACATAGATCACTTGGCGGCTGGAGGTGATGCTATAGCTCACTAGCCTACTTGCTTATTTAGGATCCTGAATCACTAAGTAACCATCGGAGGGGTGTTGGTTCTAGTGGGAGCATAAGATATTAAAGTGTTTAATATGCTTGCTCTTTCATGAATACATGTCTTAAGTGTTTTGCATATTTTCTGTTGTAGATCATGGCACCAAGTAGCAGTCACTCTCAGATATCCGGTTTTGCGTTGAGAACCATTCTTGAGAAAGATAAACTAAACGACACCAATTTTACCAACTGGTATCGAAATCTGAGAATTGTTCTCAAACAAGAAAAAAAGGACCATGTCCTAGACAACCCACTTCTAGATGAGCCGAATGAGAATGCGACTGTCGCTGCCACCAATGCCTACCGTCGGGCTAAGGATGAGTCCACGGATATTAGCTGTCTTATACTTGCTCACATGGAACCGGATTTGCAAAAGCAGTTCGAGAATGTTTTGGCCTACGATATGATCGAAGCCTCAAAAGTATGTTCCAGGCTCAAGCGAAGACTGAGAGGTATCAAGTCTCTCAGGCTTTGCTGAGTTGCAAGCTTAAGGATGGTGATCCACTGAGTCCGCATGTGATAAAAATGGTTGGTTATGTGCAGTCTTTGGAGAGTCTTGGATACCCCATTAGTGAAGAGTTTGCTACGGATATAATTCTGAACTCTCTTCCTAGTGCATATGGCAGTTCATTTCGAACTACCACATGCATGGTATGGATAAGAAGCTCACTGAATTGCATGGGATGCTCAAGCAGGCAGAGGCGGATCTCAAGAAAGGCGCCAGTCAAGTGTTGATTGTGCAGAATAAGGCTAAGTTCAAGAAGATTTATTGGACTAAGAAGAAGGCTAAGTCAGGAGGAAAGCAGGCTCAGGACCCGGTCCCAAGCGCTTCCTCAGGGACTAAGCCATCTCCTTCAGCCGGATCCACTTGCTTCTATTGCAAGGTGGATGGCCATTGGAAGAGGAACTGCAGCAAGTATTTGGCTGATAAAGCCAAGAGTGGAGGTATGACTTCCGACTTAGGTACACTTGTTTGCAATGTTATAGACATATATCTTGCTGATACACCTAATATTTCTTGGGTATATGATACCGGATCAGTTATTCACATCTGCAACTCATTGCAGGGACTGGTAAGAACTAGGAGCGTAGCAAGAGGCGAGGTTGATATTCGAGTCGGCAACAAAGTAAGAGTTGCTGCGTTGGAAGTCGGCACGATGCAGCTTCATTTACCTTCTAGATTCATTATGGAGTTGAATAATTGTTATTATGTTCCAGTGCTCAATCAAAACATTATTTGTGCTTCATGTTTAATGACGCAAGGCTATGAGTCGAATATTAAGAATAATGGTTGTTCATTGTATTTGAATGATATGTTTCACGGCTTTGCACCCGTCCAGGACGGGTTATTTATTTTGAATCTTGATGGTGAGTCGGTTTATAACATAAATGTTAAAAGGTTGAAACCAAATGATCTGAATATGACTTACTTTTGGCACTGTTGGCTTGGTCATATAAGTTGGAAACGCATGAAGAAGCTCCATGATGATGGACTCCTAACTTCGTTCGACTTGGAGTCGTTCGAGACATGCGAATCTTGCCTACTCAGCAAAATGACCAAGACACCTTTTGCAAAGAGTTGCGAAAGGGTGTCCGACTTATTGGGACTAGTACATAGTGATGTATGTGGACCAATGAGCACGACAGCCAGAGGTGGTTATGAGTACTTCATTACCTTCACTGATGATCTGAGTAGGTATGGATATATCTACTTGATGAAACATAAGTCGGAAGCCTTTGAAAAGTTCAAAGAATTCCAGAATGAAGCACAAAATCAACTCGGCAAGAAAATAAAGTTTCTTCGGTCGGACCGAGGAGGCGAGTACATGAGCCATGAGTTTGATGACCATCTGAAAAGTTGTGGAATAGTTCCTCAACTTACTCCGCCAGGAACGCCTCAAAGGAACAGTGTTTCAGAAAGGCGGAATCGGACCTTGTTGCACATGGTACGATCAATGATGAGTTGGACAGATCTACCTTTATAATGTTGGGGTTATTGTCTAGAAACAGCAGCGTTCACACTAAACAGAGTACCATCAAAGTCGGTAGAGAAGACACCCATGAGATGTGGACAAGCAAAAGCCGAGTTTGTCTTTTCTTAAGATTTGGAGTTGTGAAGCATTTGTCAAGCGACTTCAGTCGGACAAGCTTACGTCCAAGTCGAATAAGTGTATTTTCATGGGGTATCTGAGGGAAACTTTGGGTTACTACTTCTACAACTGAGAAGAGGGCAAAGTGTTTGTCGCTCGGAACGGTGTCTTCCTTGAGAAAGAGTTTCTCAGTCGGGGAGTAAGTGGGAGCACAGTGCAGCTCGAAGAAATTCGAGAGGAATCGGCTAGTAGCAAGTCGTCAAAAACCTTGGAGGTTGAGCCGGTCGTGGTAGCTAAGCCGGCAGAAGCACTTGTACTGCGAAGATCGGCGAGATTACGAAGTGTTCGTGATATGTTACTGTCAGACAGTGATGAGCCGGCAAATTATTCGAAAGCAATGGTGGGATCTGATTCCGAGTCATGGCTTGGAGCCATGAGATCCGAGTTAAAGTCCATGGCTGAAAATCAAGTTTGGAACTTGGTTGATCTGCCAGATGGTGCAAGACCCGTAGAGTGGAAGTGGGTCTTTAAGAAGAAAACTGATATGGATGGAAATGTTTCCGTCTATAAAGCACGTCCTGTAGCGAAGGGGTTCCGACAAGTTCAAGGAGTTGATTACGACGAGACTTTCTCGCCTGTAGCGATGCTTAAATCAGTTTGGATCATGTTAGCTATAGTAGCCTATTTCGTCTATGAGATATGACAGATGGATGTCAAAATGGCTTTCCTTAATGGAAATTTTACCGAGGACGTGTATATGATACAACTCGAGGGTTTTGTCAATCCGGCTAATGCTGACAAGGTATGTAAACTTCAGAAATCCATTTATGGGTTGAAGCAAGAATCTCGGAGTTGGAATATTCGCTTTGATGAGGTAGTCAAATTGTTTGGCTTCATCAAGAGTGATCATGATTCTTGTTTATACAAGAAGTTTAGTGGGAGCAAAGTAAACTTTCTAATCTTATATGTGGATGACATATTACTGATTGGAAATGATGTCCTGATGTTGCAAGAAACCAAGGAATCATTGGAAAGGCGTTTCTCAATGAAAGACTTGGGTGAGGCAACATACATCCTTGGAATCCAGATCTATAGAGATAGATCAAGGAGGCTCATTGGATTGAGTCAGAGTACTTATTTGTACAAAGTGTTGAAGAAGTTCAACATGGAATCGTCTAAGAAGGGGTTCTTACCGATGTCCCATGGTGTAAAACTTAGCAAGACTCAACGTCCTTCGACAACTGATGAGCGAAGTCGGATGAGTGCGATTCCTTATGCTTCTGAAGTCGGATCCATCATGTACGCCATGATTTGTACTAGGCCGGATGTTTCCTATGCTCTAAGTGTTGTGAGCAGATACTAGACTGATCCTGGAGAAATCCACTGGACAACGGCTAAAAATATCCTAAAGTACTTGAGAAGGACTAAGGATATGTTCTTGGTTTATGGTGGTGAAGATGAACTCAGTGTAAAGGGTTAGACATATGCGAGTTATCTTACCGACTCTGATGATTCTCGTTCGCAATTTGGATACATTTTTATTATAAACGGAGGTGCTGTGAGCTGGAAGAGTTCCAAGCAAGAGATTGTGTCTGCATCTACAACAGAGGATGAGTATATTGCCACCTCGGAGGCAGCAAAGGAAGCTATTTGGATGAGGAATTTCCTCATGGATCTTGGTGTGGTTCAGGGCTCGTCCAATCCGTTAGACGTGTATTGTGACAACAATGGTGCTATTGCACAAGATAAGGAACCTAGACAACACCAGAAGAACAAACACATACTCATGCGGTACCATCTGATTCGCCAGTTCGTGGATCAAGGTGATATGAAGTTATGCAAGGTACACACGGATGCAAATATTGCGGCTCCACTGACAAAGCCGTTACCACAGCCGAAGCATGAGGCGCACCTGAGAGCCATGGGCATTAGATGCTTAGACATGTGATGTCGGAAGATTGACTCTAGTGCAATTGGGAGACTATTGGGAATATGCCCTAGAGGCAATCATGTATGATGATATTTCCCATTGTATTCATAAAGATATAAAGTTGTCCTTGTATAAATATCTGATGTGTATCATTGAATATGTGATTCGGTTGTGGAACTATGCATTCATGTTGTTTGTACTAAATGTCCTTGGTCATTGAGGTTGTGTTGGACATACAACTTAGACCAATGTGAAAGTTGTCTTGATGACTCAGTTCCACTTGTCATGGGCATGGATATGCCATTCCGACTTACACAGATTCGGTTAAAGAGTTTAGCGAGTCGGATTGACCCATATTGAGGTACAACGAACAAGTTGTCATTTGTATATCTCAATCAATGTAATACTTAGACCTGAAGTTGTTGCATAATCTGAGTTAAGGATCACCGACTTAGGTTCTATCAAACGCTGATCCATAACTGGGCAGTTATAAAGGCAGAGTTCGGGTCGACTGAGAATCAAGCTGCGTGATGTGAATAACCAAGATGGGATTTTTCCCTTCCACTCGGAGAGATATTCTCTGGGCCCTCTCGGAAGATATGATTCGGAAAGCATGGCCATGCACGACTCGGTTAAGTGTTAACCGAGGCGGTCGACTAAGATTTAGTCGGGTTAATCACTTATCTCGGATCGAGGAGAGAGTCAAACTATTGAAGGGATGAGGAATATTCTCCTATAGTCTAACAAGGTATATCGTGAGGCAAAAGGGAATCGGACATAAGTCACATTGGAAAGGCGAGTCGTCATGACTCTTTGGTACCGGAGTCGACGCTCGCTAGTAGTCGCTGCCGATCGATCGACAGAGTCGGACTCCAATCGTGTCCCAGTAGCCATGAGCCTGCCGGGTCACACACTTAAGAGCGGGAGAAAGTTCGGATTGGATCTGAACCGGAAATCTGGTCGGGTTGGACCCGAGCCGGATTAGGACTGAGTCAGTCAGTCAGTCAGACTCGTGGTGACTAGTGTTATATGGGCTTTAGTGAATGGGCCACGAGAGTGGAGCCCACGTTCACTACCTATATATAGTGGAGCACAGTAACCCAGAAGGGTTAATCGTTGATTGGTTAGGTCATTCCATGTGTGGGAAACCCTAGCTCCACAGCAGTCCTGCCGTCGATACGAACCTAGCAGTTTGCCGTCGGTGCTCCTCCTTGTACGTGTGGATACCAGCAGAGGTGTTGTACGATCAGCACCAGGATGATCGGATCGCAAAGGACTGCACTGCATCAACTTACGCGCTTCATCAGTAATCCGCAACTGCGCGTCTAGTGGTAAACCTCGTGGTCTTCTACCTCGGCTAGATCTTGGGATCGCCACATTAGAGGAAATAGTTTTGTTTTATCTCTGCGCGGACCAACAGAAAGCGTTTACAATATTGTTTGTAAATAAGTTTGAACAAATACAACTCCTATTTTTCTAAGGGGTTTTGTCCAATCGTAGGGTTACAATCCTACAGGCAACACAGTGCTCTGATACCATGTGTAGAGGTCCCCACCTGATAAGGTAGAGATACCTGTGTTTACAGTGCTAGTCCCTAGATCGAATAGCTAGGACCCATAGTTTAAGATTTAATATCAAGAAACAAAGGTCATATTACAATCTTAAAACCATGAATAAAATAATTCATTACAACTTACATAGCTCATATGGCTATCTTATTACAAGGAAACAAATATAACTATATAGCATGGAGTCCTTCATCTTCATGTGCCACAGGCAATCATGTTGGTTGTAGACTTGTAATCCCTACTCAACAAACTTCACTAACATCAAACAAACCTGCAACATAATAAGTTACAGCCACATGGGTCAATACATTTGAATTGTATTGGCAAGTGATATCATATTGATATGGAGAATCTAGCATCTACATGAATATTTGGCTAAGTGCAGTTTTGGCTGGCCTTTGCATAAAAAACGTTTTTCCTATCCTTTGAAAATAGGTTTTTCTCTTTTCAAAACATTTCATCATACAATGGCACACTGGAGTCACACCAGGTGCTACCCTTGTTCACCCAACAAATTTTAACTTAGATAAATTGGGATGAGGAGATCCTTGATCATTTCAATGTCTTTGATGCTCAAAATGTCCATTGTTGGGGACACGGCTAATTACTTAGGTTTTACCCTCTCGATAGGTGGTGCACTTTTCCCACAAGACTCGACATGCATCGAGACAAGACTTTTCAAAAACATTACCTTAGATCAGCAAAAACACGTTCCACCTATCATCACTACCACCAACTGTCTGCCTGTCTGAGTTCTGGCAACCTATGTAGTCAAGGCAGAGCCCATATGCCATGTGGTTTTACTGGAAGCTTCTCAACACAAAACATGTCAAACCTCTTTTTTCCTGGGTGGCCATCCACAAGTGAGATACACCAGGGTAAGCTATAGAAATGGGCCCTAGGTAACCACTCAACAAAAATCCATCCAAGCAATCACCATTCCACCCAGGTGTTTTATTCACATAGTTGTTTTACTAATCAAAAACATAGTCATAGAATTTGCATAATATCATAGCATGAATATTCCACCCTTGAATTCTAATATCTAGGCTAAGCATACTAGCATAACTTGTCTCTTATCTGAAGAAGATTCCTACCAAGATATATTCTATAGGATCTACTATAGCATAGCAATATATAAAAATAGTCCTATCATGCAAACTACAAAAATATCTCTAATGCAATATTGAAAAGATAGGACTTTTGATGACCAAAGTATCACTTGCCTTTTTGTATAAAATCTAGGTACACTCCTTGATCTTGAAATTGTTAAAGTTTACTACAATTCAATCAAGCAAGACACACATTCAAAACTAGCATTCAAACAATTCACCACATAAAATGATAAAAACAAGGAAATGCATGCAAGCATGCAAAAGGTTGTTTTATTTAAAAAGTGGTTTCTAACAAGGTTCTAAACTTTTCAAAACACCTACTAGTAATTTATAAAATGTGGAAAACCATTTGAAACCAAGTTAGTGAAAATAGGCCTTTTAAATCATTTTTGTTTTACTAGAAATGCTTTTATTCAAAGGAATAATCCCTAGTGTTAACAAAATATATTTTGAAATCAAAATGTTAGTGTTGATGGTCAAATCCATTTGCAAAAAGGTTTCACTCAAAAATCATTTTTAAAACACTTTCTATACTCAAAATAGTCCTAATAATGATTCTGCATAAACACCTAATTTTTCAGAAGCAAATGACCAAACCAGGGACATAGTTGCAAAGTATAAATATTTCTGAATCCATTGATTTAAACTTTGTAATTTTTGGACATACAGATAAAAAGTTATGATTTTTGCAAGTTTAAACATTTAAAAACATTTTCTGGAACTTGTCTGAACTAATATGGCCATGTGTCATGTTTTTACTGGACGATATCGTTTCGGCAGGATCGTCCAACGTGGGCCATTGGATTTAAGTGGCATCGGACAGGTCAGATCAACGCGTACCTCTTTGATAAGTGAACTAATCTAAACCTTGTAATCTGGATCTAACAGACCAAATCGATCTGGCCAAGAACTGGCGGTGCTAGCGACGGCGCGTGGCGGCGGCGCATCGGGAGGACGGTGTTCCGGCGGTTCTAGGAAGCGAGAGGAGGGAAGGAGGGTGTTACCATGTTCGCAAGGTCGCGGTCATGCTCAACATAGTCGTCGTTGACGGAGGGGCACACGAGGTCGATGGGGATTGCTCGTCGGAGTTGGGGTCGTCGTCGAACACGCACGGGCTTCCTCAGTGGCGACGCTACAGGGCATGAGAAGACACACAAACGGTGGCGTTAGACGCATGAGAGAATGGCGAGTATAGGAGCATCAACTAGAGGGAGAGGGGAGGGTGGAACCTATCAGGAAAGATCGCTGGAGTCGAGGCAGACGATGGTGGCACACGGGCGAGGACGGAGCTGAGCCTCTGGGACACTAGAGAGTAAATAGTTGGTGTCAGTAGACGCGCACGGTGATGACAAACAAACTAGCTTGAACCAGAGATCAGGGGGAGGCGTGTGCTCACCAGAATTTGTCAACGAGCTCATCAGAGATAGTGGCTGTTCGAGCAAGAATTCGTGTAGCATGGGGGCTCTCGAGTTGGGGCGTCTGAGGGGAAATGGAGAAGAGAGGGAGGGGACTAAGATAGCATGGTCGAAGACGGGAATTACTCGCGCGGTAACGTCAATTCATTCGATTCGAAAACGGCCAGAAACGGCGAGGAGAGAAGGGCGGGGTCAGTGCGTAGGTGAGGACGACGATGACAGTGTGGCGTGGGTCCTGGGCGTCAGTGGGGGTGTGTGTTGGGCGAGCAGTGAGAAAGAGGCAGAGGGGAGAGAGTTTTCCCGGGTGGGCATTAGCTGGGCCAGGTTGGGCTGGGGTGCTGGGTAGGTTTAGTTGGGTTGGGTTGTTTCCTTTTTTCTATTTCTATTTTCTGTTTTCATTTGAAACATTTGATTTAAACCTCCATTTGATTTCAAATATTTTCCAAACTTTCAGTAGGTTTTATACCATTTATTTGTGTGTTTTAAAAGTCCTCTTAAGAATATTTTAAATATTCTCTCATGATTTAATATTTATTTAAATTAGGCATTTTGTCTTTATTCAAATAAAATTGAATATAGTTCAAATCCATAAAATTTTATTCAATAATCTTTTATTCCTTTACTTTATTTCAATTACTTTTATTCCATTTGCTTATCGATTTGGTCAAGATTTAAATTGTCTTTTAAATATTTCTTATTTATTTATTTATTTATTTATTTATTTATTTCTTTGTCTTATAAAATCCATATATTTTTATTTATTGCTCCAAAATTGGTGATTCCACTTTGTATAATTTTATTTAATAATTATTTATCTTTTTAAATTCTTTTAAGATCACTTTGCTCACAATTTAGTGTTGATTTTTGTTAGGAGCTTTATTAGCCTTGGAATTTACTTTCTTTTATATTATTAAATTCATAAGTTTTTATCCATGGCTCCAAATAGAGTGAAACCAATTTCCATGGTTTTGTAATATTTTTGTTTTCCATTTTTTATTGTTTATATATGTTTTGTTGCTGAATTTTATATGGATCAAATCCATAGTGTTAGAGTAATCTGGGAAATGATTTCTTTTATTAGGGTTTTAGGGTTTTTGGTTTAACTTTTTTGAAGTGCTTTAAATTCAACATACATTCCATCTATGAATGCATTTGATATTTTGAATATTTGTTTGTTGTTTTCTCATTCAAATTTTGTTCAAGTAGGGTTTTAATGTTTCCACTTAGAAGCAAAAAGTTTCTTTTCATCCTAAATTTCAACATTTATTTCTTTTTTTTGTTTATTTTTCACATTTCAAAATTTGGAAATTGTTGGGATGTGACACCAATTAATTATGGAAATTATTTCGTAAATGATTATACACACGGTGGATGATTTTAACTTTATGTATTCATCATTAGCAACCTTGGGTTTCGAATAAGGAATTTGTTTTGAGGGAAAACAATGTTTTGAGGATCTAGGGCAATGATAGTTTTATGCCACCTAAACCTTGCTGATTTAGGGAGATCATAGATCATCTTGGTCATGAGATATATGGATGAGCATACCAAAGTTATGTAGATGATGAGTATACCAAGAATTAGTCTTGGTGGTATTTGAGGTGGTGTAGGAGTGGAGGCAAACTTTGTTGAAAATAAGGCTGCCATTGCAGATTATCATGAAGCCTCATAAACCATGTGGGATAAGAAGCACAAATATCCAAAGGATACAAGTAAATTTGGGATTGATAGACCATGGTTATTATAACTTAACCATGCAAATATTTGGTCAAGGGAAAGTAACATGGGGAAGTGAGCTTCTGTCAAAGTAGGCATGTTGACTAGATTTGCAGAAAATATTATTATCTTGCCTGGAAAATCATCAAGAACAAGTGGTTCAAAGGATGATTTGATCAAGGGAAATAGTGGGATTTGGTAGTCCTTATGATGGTCTACAAAATGGTTCAAGTGCATTTCCATAAAGGTACAAGGGTTGAGAAATGCAAGGAATCAAAGAGGTGATGATGATAACAGTTTCAGACTTAGCCAATTTCTCAGATTAGGGTTTTAGAGTAGATTACAAGAGTAGATGATTTTGAGAGAAATCTAGGTTACTCATGATAAAGTGGATTATGTTTAAGGGTTGACTGAGTAGAAAGGAACCATGCTTAGATTTGGTCTTCATTAAGTTGGAAACTATCAGAAGGGATTAACCCTTGATTGATTTGATTAAGAGATGAGATGATCACTCTAGTGAATAGATATCAGATCAATCTTATGGGACTTTCTTAGGAATTGTATTCTTGATTTTGCTTGATCCTACTAGATGAGCTCCTACGGTGGCTCATGCTACTTCCTAAGCAGACAAGTCATCACACATAGCAGATCAAAGAAATTCATTAAGCAGCAGATCAAGGAAATTCATCTTATCAAACTTATCAGACTACTACTAAGGTTACCATCAAGCCTAGCTTGAGGTAAGGATGGCTATGTCGAAATGTTGGAGTTTGAAGAAGATGAGAACCCTTGGTATCTCTACCAAGATTAGGATTCAAAAGCTTTATAACAAGGTTTTGGAAAAACCTAGAGGTAAGAGTAGTTGAATGTTCTGTCTTGAAAATATAAGGAGATTATATTATATAGCTCTCCATAGTTTTATTAAATATAAGCTAAGAAAAGGTTTTTGTTAAAAGGACATCTTCGTTCAGGTTTTGAAATGCCAGAACCTTTTAGATTATGTAAAACAAGCCAAGATAATTTTGTTAAATATTTTTTGTCAACTACGGGTGAGGTAAGGAGGATGTCATATAATACATCATAAGATGCATCAGCACAAACAGACATGCAAGCAAACATTGATCATTTAAACAAGAAAAAGTTTTTGTTCCCCCTGATTTTTGCATTTTGGGCAGCAAATCAGGGTTGCTAAAATTGGGATGGTACACAAGTCGTCCATATCCGTGGACACGGATTTCAGTAAGATTTACCCTCCAGAGGTGCACAAATAGCAACACACCCACGATCAACCTTGGAAAAACCAAATGAAAACCCAACGAGGCATCATGATAAAGCATTCACAAGATTCACACATGATTTCAAGGGTCCACCCCACTAAGCTACCCGCTATGAAGTCGGCCGTGCTCCGAGACGGAAAAAGGTGTTTGTGATGACAGCTGTAAACGACTAGAACCCGAAAGTGTGATTGGGCTTGTCGATACCGCGTAAACATGGTGCGAGGCTCCAAAACAGTATAGTAGTAAATGCTCCTCGAACAATAGTAGTATATAAAGCAGTAAAGCATGGCATAAGTACAAGATAGTAATATCTCCCCAAACTACTTTGTGGCCCCAAGAAATTATATGCGACTCTAGAGAAGACTAAGGGGATTCATGGTCCCACATGCAGATAGTGTGATAGTCAAGGAACAGGTATCAAGTACTCAGGGTCCTACGGGACACAAGTGAGCATAAAGAACCAAATAGCAGATATTGTCCACATGTGCCTCTTTCTTTATTTATCCCATTATATAACACCCTCCGGTCGTCTGTATGCAAGTTTTAGCGATTCCCTCCAAACCCGCATAGAAATGATTCAAAGGTGCCCACAAGGCACTCGCGTGCGGGTGGAAAATGAAGTTATATCATTACACAATAGTCCACGATAGAACCCAAAGAACAAATATAAACAACACGACTCCATGAGTCAAGAATACAGATATACAATACAAAGATCTGATGACTTCAAGTGCACATATCGTTTTTAGCTAGTTTCGAAATAAAGATATTGATCCCATAGGGAGCAGTTGCAAAAGACTAAAATGCTTTTAACTGAAACTAAACGAAGTACCTAAGTGATAATTCTAAGATGCAAGAAAAGTAGGATTTTTTGGGGGGTTTTGGTTGGGTGAAACAATAAAGTGAAGTGAAGTAAAACTTAATGCTGAAAGTAGTAATCACATGCGTAGGAAAGATAGAAACTACAATAGGGGAAAGGCATTCTCAGGGAGTGGTGGATACACCGCTAGCAATTTAGACTAAGTGATTAGGATTATTATAACGAATATTCTCATAATATGCATATATGTGGGAGGAGCTCCATATATGGATGATGAGGCAGCAACCACTGCTCACAACATCCTTGATAACCACAGTTGACAGATAAACGACATCAATCATATTATCCCGCTATTAAGGGATTTTTCCCGCGGCATGGACATGGCTTAATGAGTTCTCCTTGATTCCCCAAGTTAGTACATAAAGGATGACAACGATTTTATAGTCACCCTAAGTGCTAACATCCCTCCATCTACCAACAAGTAATCCCCTTCATCGAGTCCCCGTAAGAGGAAAATATTAAGGAGTTACACAACTCCCAACATCAAGATGAATAAAATTAACACATACATATAATGATGTATAACATAATAATCCCTATGTCATCTCAATCATATACTAGGGTTTCTCCATCTCCCCAAGAACTAATGATCTACTCAGACATGGAGGCAAGAAGTATCATGAAAATGATAATGGAAACGAATATCGATGAATAGTACTTGTATAAATCCACAACTAGTGCAAGAATTACAACAAGATCTATATGGGATGGATGAAGAGGATGGTGGTGATGGAGATGTAGCGGCTGCTGAAGGTGGAGATCGCTGCCTTGGCCTCTCAGGTCTGCTTAGGGTGAAGATAGATCCCTAGGGAAAGTTCCTCCTCCAGATTCCTTCTGGAGGTGAGGTTTTCAGCGATTTCTAGTTGTTCTGTATGTCGTCTCTTCAATCTAGTTGCATAGGGTGAAACTATTTGAGGAGGCTGAGGCGGCACCAACTATATGGCTGCAACTTCACGGCGGAGGCCCGTATAGTTGGTCGTCAACTCTTTTGTGTCCTTTGCTTGCTTCGAGTTTTCTTCTGGTATTATTTATATTTCCCAAATAAGCGACTTACAGAGTTTTTATCTCCTTTTCACTCCAATATAACTGCTCCAAGAATTGCGTCTATCGGATCCATCATCTGATCTGATTTTAGTGAAAATAAACATAAAAAGTGTATGCGAACGTCGTAAAATACCAAGATCCTACATCTACAATGCAAAATAATAATCTAAAACATGATGCAAATATGCACTCATCAACTTCCCCAAGATTAGACGGTTGCTCGTCCCGAGCAAGTTTAGCTTAATGGATGTGATCCTCATATTCATGAAGTTGAGTCGATAAAATAAATGAGGTAGTTGCAGCATGTGTTTCTCATGAAGGATACATATAAATAAGTTCATGAATAGTACCTTACTCGAACCATCCGAATAATATTAGTAGGCTTCCACACCTTATCAATTAATAGTTCACAAAAGATTATTCTCGACATGATGTAAAAGTATTCGGTTTAACCGAATGAGTTAACGAGGTATTCCCAAGTGTTTTTAGGATTAACATATTCACTTGGGATTCAAAATCTCAAACGTTTCTTTGTCTTACTACAGTATAGTGGTATATGACTATTTGCACTTTGCACATTCGCTCTTTTTCTTCATCCTTCTTTTTCTATATATTTGTGCTCACACTTTTTTTTAAGTTTTGTGCAAAGGAGCTAGCCATATATTCCACTTCATGTAGAAATTTCAAAGTTTAACGATCTCAATTATAAAATTCCAAATATCTATGAAGCATCTTATAACTTGAATATTCTACCTCAAACTTGTTCTCACTCTATTTGATAGCACTTATAATTTCTCCTTTATTCAAGGTTTTTCTGTTTCATCTTAATTAATTAGATAGTTTCTCTGTTTTATAAATCAAACCATTGATCTACAACATATTGATCAAATCATATTTATATGTTACATTAATACGAATGGTGTGGAAGACTCCTATTTCTATCATCAAGTGCAAGTAAAATCATACTCAAAACATTCACATATTCAATAGGACAAACTCAAACTCAATAATGCTTCATATATTATAATAAACTCAGAATTTCATAAGAGGGATCGACTATTTCTTAAGGGAAGTCTAGTGATGCAATCTTTATTTCTACTAGATGAACGCCCGTGCGTTGCTATGGGTTATTAAATTTTTTTTGATGGTAAGTTTTTCTATTACCTCCCATATAATCATAATATACTTGAAAAACTCTAAACAACCAAAAGTTTCAATAAAAGGGTTAGTTTTTCATTTTCCACGAATTTCAATATTTTTCTTATTATTCTCTTCTACTTTTTAAATTTTTGGTGAAATGAGATAATTTACTTTTGAGAGATTTTGTATCGACAATTTTGGCCAATCTTCAATACCTGTTACCCAATTATTTTCTATTATTCTTGGATCCCTTCCTAGTTTTCTAGATAAATGTATAACGATGTGATGTATACACCAAGTACAAGACCCCTCCCTGTTCAAAGTATTGAGAAAATACACTACTAATTGTCTTCCCTAACTAAAGACAACAAACTCAATTCACACTTTATCCTAACCACATATCAGTTTTCCAAAAAATGACATATTTTAAAAAGGGCGTTGATTATTCCTCAGAACTGTCTGACAAACCGTTTTTCTTTCACTATATAGTCAAATAACTAAACAAAATTTATTGTCCTATAGTTTTTGTAAATATCCAAATACCAATCTAAATTATATTTATAGAAGATAACATTATTTTCTTAAATAACTGCTACAAAGTTCGCGAAGACAAAACAAAAGAAACATCAGTAGATAACCAAGCTGAAGCATTAGTTTGAACATATTTTTTAGCGAGTATCCCAGTAGTCCTCACTCCTCAGCCGCCATACTCCTGATTTTGCACATGCTTTGGTTACTGTAGTGAATCTATTATTCATGCCTGATAAACTCATTCCTGATGAATTCATAATATGTCTAGAAAAGTGCACACAACACTCAGCAGCCTTTACTTTACGACGAATTGCTCCGGCGCCTCCCATCTCCACCATGTAGCAGATCATTGAGTCCAAGTCCTCACCAAATATGGTGTAGAATACCATTACCTGGATGTAATTAAAGCCCATTGCTAGGGGCAACTGCATGCTGGGCAAACAGCTCATCATCATGTAGATCAAAGTTGGCACATTAAGTAGTCAATATTTATCCTTAGAAGAAATAAGTGAATATTTACATTTAACACATAGTACTCTCGGTTTTAAGTTTTTAATTAAAATTACATGTGTGAATGGCCGGTTTCATTTTGAACTAGAAGTTAACGTTACCAAATTACTTAGACGGCAAGAGAAGTGTGCTTACTATTCACAGAATAAGATGGCTCTGCCCCTAACCTTGATGACTCTCTGAAGTTAACCTGATGTTGGTTAATATCCTCTTCTTCGATGGCTTCCATCACCATCATGCTATATTTCTTAAGTCAACTCCAGATCAGAGTAGAGACGGCATTCATCCAAAAATAATTTGGTGTCTATAGTGGAACAATATAAAGAGCAAGCAAGCCACAAATCACCAAGTCGCATGAATGTAGCTGAAAGGAAACATATGTTTTTGGATTAGAAAAAACTACATAAATAATACTTATTTTTTCACTCAAATGACAATATGAAAGTTAATGAATGAACTTTTTTCCTTTTCTTGCAGGGTACCTTTAATAAATCAATTTTCCATCCTTTCACCATCTGGTTGCTTTATGTCAATATCCTGAGATGTTTCTATTGGGACATATAATTAATAATGATATATGATGGTTCTCTATATTGACTTTATCAAACATAGTTGGACGTCTACACAAAAACTTTACTTACCTAAGAAAGTCAACGTGGCACATATATCAACCAAATAAAATGAGTTCCATCAAGTTTATTTATCAATGCAGGTTATTTGCAAGTAGTCTATCATAACAGATAAGCAATTACCTGGACATAAAACTATATCTGTTTCTCAACGATGGTGTTCTACAGACTATATTAATTGTCTTCTTATTCTTGAAAGTTCTCTCTGTGGTGCACCAGTGCATGTCCTGATGTCCACACGATTGGTATAACTTATAACCTACAAGTAATATCCTGATACCGAAGCATTATAAATAAAAGAAAAATAATGAATGAACATGTAGAGGTAATTATGAAGTGAAATAAAAATGAGTGAATTAGTCATAAGTTTGCAGGTACTAATATAAGTATAAAACTATAGAAATACCATATATTTTGGGGTGTAAGAAGTGCGTACAACCATTGAAAGACCTATAAAAAAGGCGTTAAGGAACATGTATTTTACAACTCAAGGAGACAAGGACTACATACAACCTAGAATCATTCTGAAAATAGTAGAAAGTGCGAGTAAATAAGTGTAGGGGCCTTTATAGTGGAAGTTATATATTTGGTGTGTATATACAAAATGGTGTTCTAGTACAGGAAAAGAAATGCAAAATCATCCTTAAATTTTTTTGTTGCCGTACCTTGTCAATTCAAAAAGAAAACATCAACTCTTGTATCATCACCAAGGGAAAGCACATCTGGGTAGCCTTCCTTATGATTATGTTCTTGGTATTCATGTTCAATGTTGAGAAAAAAGCACAGCAGTGTAGAAGTGAAAAACAAAGTATCAATCTTTGGTCATGGAAAATATGGCTATAAATTAATTGTAGCACGCTGATATATAATCATCATAATGTGCAATATCATAAGAATATTAAGATGGTTAAATTAAGTACCCTTAACACAGTAGTTGGAAAAAAATCTATGAGATGTGCTGCAAAAGTACAAGCTCATGGAACTGAAAACAGCAGCATTGTTCCACAGGATTGTGTATTCCTTCAAAGGGCAATCTTTTATCTAATATATTTTATACCATGCTGAGTATAGAAGACAAAAATTCTAAAAGTACTCTAAACTTAATATAGCACATTGTTAAGTGCAGCTTGAAGAAACTAACTATGATGATCATGAAACGTTGCGTTCTTGATTTATACTATAACATAAGAGGTAGTACATAGCACATTGCGATGCACCTGATCCATGTTTTAAAGCTTCGAAACTTATATTTTTGGAAATCTAGCTGCTAATAACAAATGTGATCGTGAAGCACCTGATGTTGCAATTTCCATAACAGTAATTTAAGCTACTAATAAAAAAAATTGTGATATAGTGGTCAGGTATTGGGGCCAAATTTACAACTTGATAGAGTTATGATCGAAAGGTTCTATTTAAATGTAGACAATTAAATGCGAACAAAACATAATATCAGAAGTCAAAATGCACCTCATGATTATATTGTTTGCAGACTTTCTCATGAACAAGTTGAGAACTTGGGAAACATTACACTTGTTGTAGACACATTCAACACTACACCTCTGATTTCGGATAAGTGTTATATTGTATTCAACAGATATGCATGTATATGAGATCTAAAATAATTAGGCATGGACCAACTTAAATCATATTAGAATTTAGAAAATCCTAGCTACCTTACAATGCTTTTGTCAATGTTTATCAGATGTATGTCTCCATCTAGCATTTGAAGATTCTTATCGACTATAAGAAGGATTATCTTGTTTCTCTAGCTCCAAAAAATCATTGCACAACTTGTTCAATGACATTGACTTTGATTCACAATTAAATGGCTACTGTTTTCATAAAAAGCTAGCACAATGGCCATAAATCAGAAGGTCAAAGAGAGGATTACCTTTTCCATTGCTACTTTAGCATGTGTGCTATGGGTATGAACATCTGGTCCAGCTACTATACATGCATAAAGGAACGAGGGATGCAAAATTGGGTGCAACTGCTAAGTAGCGAGCTCGGAATCAACTATCAAGGGGTTCAGTTGCTCTTGAACTTTTCCCAAGCCAATATGTGAGTGTGTTATAAGTAACAGTGTCAGGTAAGAGTTTCCTCTGAATCATCCACAAGTATATTTTCTGAGCACATTTGAAATGATCATACTTACACAGGTGATGAAGCATAATATTGTAAACATTAACATTAGGTTCCATGCTCAAAGATGAATCCAATGAGGAGATTCATGAACATTCTGGTAAGGCTGACCTCCTTTGGCATGCCTTTAAGGATAGAATGGGCACCTCAGATAAGCCTAAAATGCACTTTAATCTTAGCGAGTTGGCAGGTGAATGTCTGAACTATGGGGACAGAGATTCTTTAGAACAGCCATTCTCTGATATAGAAATTCAAGATGTGATTAAAGATTTACCTAATGACAAGTCCCCTGGCCCTGATGGTTTTAATAATGAATTCATTAAGCACTGCTGGCCTACTATTAAGGAGGATGTTAAACAACTTCTAATGGATTTTTTTGAAGGCAAGACTTCTCTGGAAAGCTTTAATGCTTCTTTATCACCCTTATTCCAAAAAATGAGGCTCCTCTGACACCTACAGATTTCAGGCCTATTTCTCTGCTAAACTGTGTCTTCAAGATTATAACCAAACTCCATGCCAACAGACTTCAAAAAATTATTCTTAAGCTTGTCCACAAAAATCAATATGGATTTTTGAAGCAAAGATCTATTCAGGACTGCTTAGGATGGGCCTTTGAATTCCTTTATCAATGAAATAAGTCCAAGGAAGAATTTTTAATTCTGAATCTTGACTCTGAAAAGGCTTTTGATAAAATTGAACATTCCACCATCATCAATATCCTCAAAGCCAAAGGTTTTGGAGTGAAATGGATTAATTGGATTCAGTTGATTTTTGGATCTGCTTCATCTGCTGTACTGTTAAATGGAGTGCTTGGGAAAAAAATTTACTATTGAAGAGGAGTAAGGCAAAGGGATCCCTTATCCCCCCTTCTGTTTGTTCTTGCTGCTGATCTTCTCCAGTCCATTCTCAACAAAGCAATGTGCCTTGGGCTTCTATCTCCTCCCTTAGAAGGTGTTTTCTACCCAAATTTCCCTTTATCAGTATGCAGATGACACCTTGTTGGTCCTTAAAGCTGATTTAAAACATTTGATGTGCCTTAAAGCTCAGCTTCATACTTTTGCTCTTTCCACGGCCTCAAGGTTAATTACTCTAAATCCAGTATGATGCCAATCAACTTGGATCCTGATAGGCTAAGGCATTTTGCTAATACAATTTCCTGCCTCACTGGATCATTACCTTTCACTTATCTTGGACTACCTTTAAGAATCAACAAGCCTGCATTGGAACATTTTCTGCCTATTGTTCAAAGAGTGGAGAGAAGATTATGTGGTATTGGTGATTTCCTAAATTATGGGGGAAAGCTACAATTGGTTAAATCTGTCTTATCTTCCCTTCCCATTTATTATATGAGCTGCTTTGAACTTCCTGTCACTATTAAAGATCAGTTGATTAAGTACATGAGGCAATGTCTGTGGAGGAAAAAAACCACTGATGTCCAATCTAGAGGACAAGCATTAGTGGCCTGGAACAAAGTTTGAAGACCAAAGTCTCATGGAGGATTGGGTGTTCTTGATCTTAACATTCAAAACTCGGCTCTTCTTTTGAAAAATTTGGATAAATTCTATAATCACAAAGATATTCCTTGGGTACATCTTGTCTGGAACACTTCCTATAGCAATGGAAAACTGCCAGGAAGAGGTTTAGAGGGGTCCTTTTGGTGGAAAGCTCACCTGAAGCTAGTTGACATCTTCAAAGGAATTGCAAAATGCTCGGTGGGAGATGGCAAGTCCACCCTCTTTTGGACTGATATGTGGAAGGAAGAATGCCTGCAGCATAAGTTTCCTCATTTACTGTCTTTTGCAAAAAATCCACATATCTCTGTCAGTGAGTTTATTCAGATACCCAACATGCAAGACCATTTCTTTCTTCCTCTGTCTCAGTAAGCTTATTCTGACTATCAGTGCCTGGAACACATAATTAGTGAGGGGACTTAGAGAGAAACAGACAATTGGAGATACATTTGGGGGAGTGACTTTTTCTCTGTTAAAAAGGCCTATTCATCCTTATCTGGACATTTTGCAGTTCAGCCTCATTTCTCCTAGTTATGGAAGTCTTCTTGCCAGCAAAAACACAAGTTCTTCTTCTGGCTTTTTCTCCTTGATAGACTAAACACCAGAAACCTTTTGTAGAGAAAAAGATTTTCTCTGACCTCATATAATTGTGTGTTTTCTGGTTGCATCAGTGAGGAAACCTTAAATCATTTATTTTGGGACTGCCCTTTTGCAAAAGCATATTGGGATGACATCTGCCCTGTCAGAGATAATGATTTAACTCTCTTTGAGGCTTTGGCTGATATAAAGCACACATTAAAAGTACCCTTTGCAATGGAAATTATTATACTAGGGGCATGGGGAATCTGGATTTGCAGAAACAATGAAATCTTCAACAACAAGCGTGCTTCCATTAAGGAATGGAGGGCTATTGTTTATCAAGAATTAAGTTAGGTTCTGTTCAGAATCAAGAAAAGGTACTTCCAGGATTTCAAATCCTGGATCAACAATAATTTGGATAGGAGATAGTTAGCATTGTATTGTTCTCCCTCTCTAAGGTGGCCTTGGACTTGTAAATATTTACCTATGTAACTCATTATGATCTATAAAAATTGCAGTGGGGTTTTCCCCTACTATTTTACCCTCAAAAAAACATTATGTTCAATCTGAGCCTTCAACATCAAAAATTTCATCAGCTAGATTGTAGTATCCTACACTGAAAAGACCATTGATCAGAGTTCCATACGTCACGAGAACAGTTTGTATTCCCTTATATCCCATTTCATTGAACAGCTCCAATGCAGATTTTACCTTTTTGGCCTTGCAAAATGCATCAATCAGTATATTACAGGATACAACATCACAAAAGCCACCAACTCCCATATGATCGGAAACGAAAACAAATGCCTTGTCCAGTTGATGTGTTTTACAGAGTCCTTTTAACAACTGATTGTAGCTGTACCGATTAGGATTTACACCACTCATTTCCATCTTTGTTATCAATTTCTCAACTTTCTCCATCAATACCTAAACTGCAGTAGTGATTCAAAAGGGTATTATATGTAACAACATATGGCTCGCATATGTTTCTACGCATGAAGGGTATGATGTTGTAGGATTTATCAATGCTCCCAGTTCTCCAAAAGCCACTTATTTGGGCGTTATGTATTAAGACACTCAGTTCTATGTTTATACTTAACATCCTGGATGCTAATTCAAAAGCCTCATCAACCTTGATATTCATACACAATCCAAAGATCAGGAAACCGCAGACCACAACATCAGATCTAAGGCCCCTATTTACCATTTCTTCCCAAAGTCCAACTGCTTCTACGAACCGCTTACTGTTACCCATGTCCTGTTTGTCGCATCGCATACCTGTAGAACAAAGAAGGTTGGGAGAGGGCGGCAGGGTGGGAAGACCATGGCACCCTACCTCGACAGAGGAGGGACCTACACCGCGGCCTGAGGATATGGGACTGGGGCTTGGGCGCACATGCCGGACTGATGCGCCGATGTCATACCATGTCAGGCTTGAGGTGCTCCACAAGGAGGTCATTCGCCTTGGAGGTTCTTGGGATGTTAATGGCGGTAGGAGGGTGACTGGGGCGCGGGGGCGAGACAGGAGGGGCGGCGGAGGGAGGATGGCTCGGGCGCGGGGGCGACATAGGAGGGGCGGCGGCGGCAGGGCAACTGGGGCGTCAGGGCGATATAGGAGGGGCGGCAGCGGCGAGATCCTGTGCTAGGGTTCACGAGGGAAGTTTTTTCTTTTGGAACTGACATGGGAGGAGGTTGGCAGATATGTGTAATTAACTAATCAGTATTGGGATGTCTCATTCTACCATCGGATATAGATCATACGGTCTAGATTCTTTCAATGTTTGATGTTTGAGGACGACCTACGATCACCAACTCTCTGTTAATAGTAAAGAAACTCGAACTAAATGTGAAACTAAAAGTAATAACTTACAAGATTTATTACAAGGTTTTAGAGATCTCCCCAAGCTTGGAATCAAGCCGGGAGGGATCAAATAACTCCTTGCTGGTACCTATTCCTCCTCCTCTGTAGGAAGAGCATTGTCTTCCTCTCCTGGGTTGCTAACTTTAGCCATGCTTATGAGCCGGATGCTGAGCTTGGCCATGTCGTATTGAAGCTTCAAAATTTTCCTCTTAAGGAATTTCTTCTCATCTGTCAACTCAAAACAGTTTTAATCAAGAAACCAAGTCTACCATCGATGTCATTGACCTTTTTCTCAAGGTCTTTGCTCATCATCCAGTAGGAGTAAATCCTTTCTCCAATAGTTTCAACACATCCCTTTGAAGCTTTTTCCAACTGATAGATATTATGATGAATCTCATCTTGCCGCACCTTCTTTGGTTGAAGATGTGGCGAACTATGAGGGAGATACTTATCCCTACTCCTTCCCTGGTCTGATTGCCTCATCATCTTAATCCTTTGCAGGAACATGTCCTCCCAATTTGGAAGAGGTTTGATCTCTGAGATGGATGACCATAATGCTTCTTTTGGTTCCACGTCCTTGATCCTCTTCACGGGCTTCTCTCCCTTCTTCTTCCAAATCTTGTTGACATGGAAAGTCTGCACGGCTTCACTACACAGATGTTGTTAGAGGGGCATGTAGGGAGGTGGCGATGGTTTTTTGAGGCTGGAGGTTGTAGCTCTGCGAAAACTTAATGAAAAATGTTAGATGCAACCGTCTTTAAAAGGGCAGGTCAAAAACCCTAGCCGCCAGGCTTAACGAGCAATTATACAGGCACGGGATATCGCCGTATAGTTGCGAACCGACTATAGATTTTTAAATTTATCTAAGGCGGTAATAACTATACGTCTGTAACTATATGGCCGAAATAATTATTCCCGCCGTATAGTTGGTCGTTAAACTCTCTGTATCCTTGCATAAAAATTTGGCGATGCGATGAATAACTATACGACCACAACTATATAGCTGGAAATTTATTTCCCGCCGTATAGTTGGTCGTTAAGGTTATATTATACATAAAAATTTATCTATTTCTTTGGGAATTCTTTATTAGTATGCAACTTAATGAAATACCATGTATTGACAGAAAAATGACAACTTAAATTTTCTACCAACATTTCATTCATTGAACGAGATTTTTATCCTAACCAAATTTATTTTATTTCACAAGAGCTACAAGTGTTCCTTTATTCAATATCGAACTTAGCAAAAAATTAATTGAAAATTTAATACTTAGTCATCCCTTTATTTCACATGGGTTGCCTCCCATGAAGCGCTCTTTGATGACTGCAAGTGTACAAATTGTTTATAGCTAGTTTTGAAATAAAGATATCGATCCCATAGGGAGCAGTAGGCAAAAGACTAAAACACTTTTAACTAAAACAAAACGAAGTACTTAAGGAATAATTCTAAGATGGAAGAAAAGTAAGATTGTTTTTGAGTTTTTGGTTGAGTGAAATAGTAAAGTGAAGTGAAGTAAAACTTAATGCAGGAAGTAGTAATCGCGTGCGTAAGAAATATTGAAACTTCCAGACCTCCGTCTGACATAAGCTTAACCTTGAGCTCGAGGATACCAGTAAAGAATCGGTAGCATGGCAGTGACCCTATGACACAAAATTATTACAGCAAGCTCATAACTGAGCAAAGAACCAATATATTACAGGAAAAGGTCACTACCAAAAACATCAGACAATGGAAGGCAAATTATGCTATTAAGTATAGCAAACTTAACAAATGGCCTAAGAGGCCTAAATCATAACCATGACGTCCTAGTCCACATATTCTAGGTTGCCTGTCCGGAACCCCAAGCTACTTGTCGGTGTCGATGTAGTATGAAACTCGTCTTCAGGGGGACACTTACTCTACTACAAAAGTATCAAAAAAGCAAGGGTGAGTATAGGGTGTACTCCGCAAGACTTATGGCTGGTGGAGTTGTTTTGCATAAAGCCATCTTTGTTTGTAAAACAAGAGAGAGGGAAGAAGCTTGTCTAATCAAAACATTTTAAAAGGGGATAAGAGATCGACATCTCCAAAGTATTTATCATCATATCTTTGATATACACCAAACCATCATCATATGAACCCTAACTAGGATCACCCCCTCGTACTGGTGCGGCTCAGATCACTTTAGAGCTTCGTTGGGAGACCCCAAGAGGAAGGTATGATGAGTACATCAGCAAGTTTTTCCCTCAGTAAGAAACCAATATGATCGAACCAGTAGGAGGAAGGAAACAACTTAAAGGTGTTGCTAGCAACTGGAAACCTGCACAACACAAACTCAAGACTTTGCCCCCAACGAATAGTGAGGTTGTCAATCTCACCAATTTGCTGAAAAAAAGATTAACTTTATGGTGTGGAAGGTAATAGTGGTTTGCAGAAATTAAATAGTAACAGCGAAAGATGTATCAATGGTAAATATTGGACCGGGGTCCATAGTTCACTAGAGGTGTTCTCCTTAAGATAAACAAAATGGCATTGTGGGTAAACAAATTACAGCAGTGCAATTGACATGACAGAGCAAGGCATAACAATGCAATACTAGACATTCACGATCCTATGAGATTTGATTGGGAAATACAACAAGATACATAGACCGCCATACAACTGCATCTACTACTAGTAATCCACCTTCAGGTTATCATCCGAACACCCTCCATTAAGTTGCAAGCAACGGATAACTGCTTTAAGCAAAGTGTGTAAGGTAAACAATCCACTTGTTCCATGAAAAATAGATCGTTGTTTTCCCCCTAGTAGCAACATAACATCTACAACCTTAGATATTTCTGTCACTTCCCCAGATTAAATAGAAGCACGAACCCACTATCGAGCATAAATACTCCCTCTTGGAGTCACTAGCATCTACTTGGCCAAGATAGCTACTAGAAACGGAGAGCATGCAAGATCACAAACAACACAGACATGGTAGAATCAATAAGATAGAACCATTAATCAATCTGACATAGTAATATCAATATCCATTGGATCCCCGCAAACACAAAATGCATGATTACAAATAGATGATTTTGATCATGAATGAAGCTCACAAGATCTAAACATGGTAGCACAAAGGAGGAGAAACAACCATCTAGCTACTACATGGACTCGTAGTCCAAGGTGGAACTACTCACGCTTCATACCGGAGGCTGGCATGGTGATGAAGAAGGCCTCCGGGATGATCTCCCCTCCGGTAGGGTGCCGGGAATAGCTTCAGATCCCCTCGATCTAGGGACGATGGTGGTGGCGGCTACGAACTGTTTCATGGAAGATTGATCAGGTCCTTAGGGTTTTGGTATCGGGGGATTCTTATAGGCAAACAGGCGAGGCAGGGGGCACCCGAGGTGGCCGCGCGGCCAGGGGGTGTGTCCCCCTGGTGGCTCCCCTCCGTCTTGTCTTGTGGCTTCGTGTTCCCCACGGTAAAATATTGAGTTTGGATTTTGTCCCATCCAATTCCAAGAATATTGATTTTCTGCCTTTTCTGGAACCAAAAACAGAAGAAAACATGCAACTGGCACTGTGGCATCTTGTTAATAGGTTAGTCCTACAAAACATATAAAAATACCTAAAAGTGTAGACAAAGCAAAGCAAAGTAGGTACTAAACAAGCATCGAACATCAAAAATTATAGATACGTTTTTGACGTATCAAGCATACCCAAGCTTAACTCCTGCTCGTCCTCGAGTAGGAAAGTGATAAAAAGAATAATTTTTGAGGTGACATGCATCATCAAAATCCAGATCAAACCATTTTTAAGCATTGAAAGCTGGGATCAAAGAACTCTAAACATGAGCATGAAAGAATAAGTTCTAACAGTAAGACAAAGTAATTATGCATGCAACATGAAAGGTCACAAACAAAGATCATGAATAACAATGCATTGAAGGACGTTTGTTTGTTTCACATATAGAAAACATAGCATAGTCGCATTCAGCTTGTCCCTCATGGAGTATAAAATAAATGCATAGGACACCTTCAAAGCTCATAAGAATGACTAGATACAAATAGTTCATTAGCAAGTAATATCAACAATATGCATCAATCAATAAGTTTTGGGACAATGCACATAAAACTAAGAATGGCAACTATGCTCTCTTAATTGGTGCCTAAGGATAGAAGGTGGTGACTCAATATAATGGTGGAAGAAAGGCCCTTCATAAATGGAAGAAGGGATTTCAAGTCTCATAAAGAGCTTCCAAAAATTATGGCACTTGTTAGCTTTCATCTCTCATTGACCCTATCATAATCATCTTGAAGTGATTAAGGTTAACGTGAACAAACTATGGAGTATATGCTTAACAAAGTATAAGTTCACAATCTCATGTCCCTTGAGTACGAGGGCCGCTCCTCATGCTACTCAACTTTAGTTACGTGTAAGTTCTTGTCATAGTTAGTACATGTGTATCATAGAGAACCGCCAACGGGGTACCCCTTGCACATGATACAGGAGCTATCCCTTAATCAAAATGACAAGGCAAGTAGACAGTGAGAATCTTAGCAATCTTCTTATTTACCATGGGAAAATGGTGCTTTTTTCTCTATTTCCTCTTTTCAATATGTCTCTTTTCTTTCTCTTTTTTTTTCAATCTCTATCTCTTTTTTTATAAGAAGAATGCTTCATAGATTGCTCACTATGGTGATGCTGCAAGTTTCCACCATGATTACACATGGCTTAGGCTAGCGGCCCAGGAGTTTCTCTAACACACATACATAACTCCATGGACTTACAAGCTCCCCTTTAATTTCACACCGACGACATCCATAAACAAAAGAGCATGATATCAACTAGGTACAATGTACAAGTGCAATGTTGAAAGTGTTCCCCATGACAGCATGGTTCTGCTAATTCCAACGTATAATGCAAGCATATACAACATAGATGACACAATGGTTCAAGTTTATTAGGGGCAAGAAAAATAAAGTGTGCCATCAAGTTTGTGAGAGCTTTAATCACCAAGTTTTCACATAACAAAATAACTTTCTAATTGGAAGGTAAATAAAACAAGAATATATTTGGAATGGTGTAACACACCATGCATATTAATTTATAGTATACACTTTGGAATAACTTGGTTTCTTGGGAGTTGGATGCATGAGTATAGCTTACTCATACAAGTGGAGGCTAGCAAAAGACTGGGAGCGACCAACTAAGAGAGCAATAATGGCCATAATCATGCAGAGTGACAAAACATTACTAATCAAAGCATAAAGTGGTACCACAAGTCAAAAACTAAATTATCATAGAGGCTATGGTGACTAGTTCATAGTCATAACATGGTGTGAGCATGTGCCAAGTCAACCCAAACAAAGCATCAAAGGAGAATACCGCAATACTATGCTTTTGTATGCTAAAACAATGCATGATTCTTTCAAGGCATATTAAGCAAAGGTAATTGTTTGCAACAAGTGATGCTACATCAATAATCACTAAGCATAAGGTCAAGACAACATCTAGCATGACATGATAAAGTCTAAGCCACAGTCAAAGCAAGCTCCTCTTGTACTACTAAGTAAGAACTCCTACTTCTTTCCAACACCAATCAACTTATTTGAAACAACATGGCGAAAACGGGGGTCCAAACTACTTAATTCAAGCAAACTAAGAAAACAAAAACCAAAAACAAAAACTAAGATGCTCCAAGAACAACACAACAGTGCATGAAATAATAAAAACGAAGTGTCTAGAAAGACCTGAGATTTTATTGATGAAGAAGGGGATGCCTTGGGCATCCCCAAGCTTTGACGCTTGTACCTCTTGAATATTTCTTGGGGTGAAATGGGGTGGCATCCCCAAGCTTGAGCTTTTGTCTATTCTTCATCCCATTACATCATTCTTCCTCTACACCTGCAAATTTTCCTTCATAAAAAACTTCACACAATTTCATTAGCAACATTAGTGTATTCAAAAGATAATAGACCCTTGGGGTTTAGTTTTAAAACAGAAAAACTTTCACTAAAGACACAAGATACTGTATCAATTCCCTCAAAAATCTCAATTTCCCAAAAAGAACCCAAAAAGGAATCAATAAGAAGCAAATACAAATAATGGCAGAAATCTATCAAAACAGACCAGCAGGTAGAAACCTATTTTTTCGAAGACCTTCTTTTGCTCAAATAAAAAAGTGTTGAACTAACGAAAGTTATCTAACAACCTAGGGATTTATTAAGAAAATTACACCTTAATCCGACTTACATATATTTTACACGAATTTTTACAGTGGAGCACAAAAATCAGTTTCGGGACAACAACTCCCCAAATATTACTTCCCTCTCATTAGAGGTTATTCTTGGCACAAAAAGCAAATAAAAAGGATAAGGAGAGGTCATTAGAAAAGTAATAACTTCCAAGACTCAAGAAAACTATTGGTTTATCTCCCAAGAAGTACTTTTCTTTAACGCCTTTAAGTTAGGCATAAGAAGCAAGAATCAAGTATTTTCAAATGAAGAAGCATTAACATCAAACCTTGCTTTCAAAGGAGGATCAAAAAGAAACTTCTCTCTCCTCATAGCTAAGTGTTCAATATCTTTCTTGAATGGGAATTGATATTTAATGGTGCCTTATTTCATATCAATGATGGCACCAACAGTTCTAAGAAAAGGTCTTTCCAAAGTAATAGGACAAGAAGCATTGTTTTCAACATCCAAAACATAGAAATCAACAGGGACATAAGCATTCTTAACCATAATAATAACATCATTAACACTCCCCATGAGTTTCTTTTTAGCATTATCATTAAGTGGGACATCCAAATAGCAATCTTCCAAAGGTGGCAAATCAAGCATTTCATAAATCTTTCTAGGCATAATAGAGACACTAGAATCAAGGTCACATGAAACTTTGAGATCAAAGTCATTCACTTGCATATTAATGATGGGTTCCCAACTATCTTCTACTTTCGTAGGAATAGAGGCTTTGTGTTTCAACCTTTCTTCCTTAATTTTAATGAGAGCATCTGTAATGTTCTTGGTGAAAGCCACATTCATATCACTAGAATATGGAATTCTAGCAAGCTTTTGTAAAAACATAATCACTTCAGAAATATTGCAACCATCAAGATCAAAATCAAACTTAGCATCACTGGTAGTAGACTCACTAGGTTTAGGAATTGTGTTAGGAGGAATAGGGACTTCTTGTGGTTTAGTGGCATCCATATTGGTGGTGGTGATAGTGCAAACACTATTGTTTCTTGCAATTTCAGCTTCTCTTTCCCACTTAGCATGTAGTTGAGCTAATAGTCTAACATTGTCATCAATAGTAACTTGTATGGCATGATTAGCAGAAAAGGTACTTTCCAAGGTTTCAGGTTTAGCAGCCATTTTATTAATCAAAGAGGACTGTTCTTCAGACAAAGAGGAAATATTTTTCTCAGCACTCAAAATTTTTGACTGTAAACTAGGAATTTCTCTATTCAAATTCTCAAGTTGATGACTAATATTTTTCAAGAGAGCAGATTGTTCTTCCATAGTTTTAGTGAATATCTTATTTTGCTCATATTGCATTTGCCTAAAGTTTTCAGTGGATCTTCCAACTTCTAGAATCCTATCCTCACTAGGCATTCCAGAGCTACCAGGATAAGTATTGCCTTTATTAGGAGGATAAGGCCTATAGTTATTACCATAAGCATTGTTGCCAAAATTATTATTCCTAATGAAGTTCACATCAATTTTCTCTTCTTGAGCAATCAAAGAGGCTAAGGGAACATTATTTGGATCTATATGAGCTTTTCTATTAACAAGCATAGCCATGATAACATCAATCTTATCACTCAAAGAGGAGGTTTCTTCAATAGAATTTACCTTCTTACCATGTGGAGCTCTCTCAGTGTTCCATTCAAAATAGTTAACCATCATATTATCAAGGAGCTTTGTGGTAGCACCCAAAGTAATGGTCATAAAGGTACCTCCAGCAGTTGAATCCAACAGGTTTCTTGAAGAGAAGTTTAAACCTGCATAAAAAGTCTGGATAATCATCCAAGCAGTTAGTCCATGAGTGGGACAATTCTTTACCAAATATTTCATTCTTTCCCAAGCTTGAGCAACATGTTCATTATCAATTTGTTTAAATTTCATTATTTCACATCTCATAGATATAATCTTAGCAGGAGGATAGTATTTTCCAATAAAGGCATCTTTGCACTTAATCCAAGAATCAATACTTTTTCTAGGCAAGGATGGCAACCATTCTTTAGCTTTTCCTCTCAAAGATAAAGGAAACAACTTGATCTTAATAATATCTCCATCTACATCCTTATATTTTTGCATCTCACAAAGTTCAACAAAGTTATTGAGGTGGGCAGTAGCATCATCAGAACTAGAACCAGAGAATTGCTCTTTCATAACAAGATTTAACAAAGAAGGCTTAATTTCATAAAAGGTAGCATCAGGAGCAGGTGGAGCAATAGGTGTACTTAGGAAATCATTGTTGTTTGTGCTAGTGAAGTCACACAACTTGGTGTTCTCAATAGAGTTCATTTTGGCAAAAGTGGAGCAAGCCAACAGCAGCAGCAGCTAGAGCAGGAACTATTTTTTTGTGTTTTTGATGAAGAAAGCAAACCAAACAAAACTATTTTTTTTGGAGTTTTGACAAAAAAGCAAACAAAACAAAGCAAAAGAAACTAAGAAAAATAAAAAAAGTAAAGAGAAAGGTTGTGAAGGACTCCCCTTGTGAAGCCGTCCTTAGCCTCCTTGGCAACGGCGCCAGAAAAAGGCTTGATGCAGCTTAGATCACTGTAGAGCTTCGTTGGGAGACCCCAAGAGGAAGGTAAGATGAGTATAATAGCAATTTTTTACCTCAGTAATAAACCAAGGTTATCGAACCAGTAGGAGGAAGGAAATGACTCAAAAGTGTTGCTAGCAACTGGAAACCTGCACAACATAAACTCAAGACTTTGCCCCCAATGAACAGTGGGGTTGTCAATCTCACCGGTTTGCTGAAAACAAAGGATTAATTGTATGGTGTGGAAGGTAATAGTGGTTTGCATAAAGTAAACAGTAACAGTGGAAGATGTATCAATGGTAAAGATTGGACCAGGGTCCATAGTTCACTAGAGGTGTTCTCCTTAAGATAAACAACATGGCACGCTGGGTAAACAAATTATAGCAGGGCAATTGATAGGACAGAGCAAGGCATAACAATGCAATACTAGACATTCATGATCCTATGAGATTTGATTGGGAAATACAACAAGAAAAATAGACCTCCATCCAACTGCATCTATGACTAGTAATCCACCTTCAGGTTATCATCCGAACCCCCTCCAGTATTAAGTTGCAACCAACGGATAACTGCTTTAAGCAAAGCGTGTAAGGTAAACAATCCACTTGTTCCATGAACAAGAGATTGTTGTTTTCCCCCTAGTAGCAACAGAACATCTACAACCTTAGAGATTTATATCACTTCCCCAGAGTAAATAGAGGCATGAACCCACTATCGAGCATAAATACTCCCTCTTGCAGTCACTAGCATCTACTTGGCCAAGATAGCTACTAGAAACGGAGAGAATGCAAGATCACAAACAACACAGACATGTGATACGCCTAATTTGCATCACCATTCTATATCATAATTTACCGATATTCATTGATATTTGTCTTATTATGAGGTATTACTTATGGCTTTTCATCTGTTTATGCATGTTGGATGATTCCTGGTGGATGGACTGTCGGAGTCTAGATTCTGATGGAAAATACGGCGTTTCGCTGCAATTTCGCAAAGATCAGAAAAAGACCAGAAAAATATGGAAACATATTATTTTACCGTAAGACGAAGGAAGCCAGAAGGATGAGCGAAGGGGGGCCTCAGGGGGCCCACACACCCCCTAGGCGTGGCCCACCTAACCCCGCGCCTAGGGTGGGTTTGGCCCACCTGTTCGGCCTCCGACTCCGCCCCTTCGCCTATATCTTCCCTTCAGAACCCTAACACCAGGGGAGCGACCACAGATAGATTTTCGCCGCCTCTGGGAGGCGGAAAACACCGAGAAAGAAAGATCTCTCTGGCAGACAGATTTCTGCTAGGGGAATTCCTTCCCGGAGAGGGGAGACCGTCGCCATCAACACCATCGTCAAGATAGGCTTCATCGGGATCATCATCATCATCCACACCATCATCTCCACAAGCACCATCATCACCACTCCGTCCTGATGTAACAATTGTGTTGGATATTGCTTAGTTCATTAGGGGAAACTTTCTCGGTGTTGATTACTTTTGTAGTTGATGCTTGTGAGTGGAACCATTGGATTATTGTTTATGTTCAGATTGTTATCCATTATCATATAATCTTTAATCTTGATCCATATGATGTCTTGTGAGTAGTTCGTTTAGTTATTAAGGACATGGGAGAAGTCATGTTGTTAGTAGTGAATCTGTGATGAGTAATTATTCAATGATATAGTATTTAAGTTGTGGTGCTATTCTTCTAGTGGTGTCATGTGAACGTCGACTACATGATACTTCACCATTTATGGGCCTAGGTAAATGCATTGTGTATTTGGCTACTAATCATGGGGTTACTGGAGTGACAGAAACCTGAACCCCAGTTAGGACACCTTTGCACAAGGGAGCGTAGGATCTCAGAGTTTAAGGCTATGGTTAGATTTATATCTTAATTACTTTCCTGTAGTTATGGATGTTTGCAGGGGGTTTAATCACAAGTATGTATTAGTCTTAGGAAGGGCAGTATGTTAGCACAGGTTCACCCACACAACACTTACAAACACCAAAGAAGAGTACTCAGCTATTTGAAGCGAAAGCACTTGACAGAATTCCCATGTGTCCTCGAGAACATTTGGTCATTATAAGTATTTCCACCGGCTTTTCCTTTACTAAGAAAGGATTGGGACACTTGCTCCATTTGTTCGTTACTTCTGTTACTTGCTCTTTGTTTTGTTGCCTTGTCAGAAAACCACTAAAAATCTATTTTCTAAGTATTCACAGGAATTTCCTGCTCCATACCACTATTCAACACCTTCTGCTCCTCATTGGGATCGACACTCCTATTTATCGAAAATACGATGCTACACCCCCTACACTTGTGGGTCATCAAGAATATTTTCTGGCGCCGTTGCCGGGGAGTGAAGCGCTATTGAAGAGTGGAACTGGTAAGGGAACTTTTACTATGAGTATTTCCTTTTGTTATTGTTTGTTTCTTTGTTTCCAATATGGATAACCCACTTGGTTTTCTGTTTGGGAAAACTACTACCACTGAAAGGAAGTAGATAAACCACCACCAGTTGAGATAGATCCTTTTAAGATACCTGCGAGTATTGTTAATCATGTCATGGATAATTATTATTTTGGGGATGGAACTGTCCATTCAGGTGATCACTTGCTTTATATCCATGAATTATGCGGGTTGTATAAGTGTGAAGGTATCACAACTGAACAGGTGAAGAAGAAGTTACTCTCCATATCCTTGAAAGGGAGAGCTGAGGCATGGTATAAGCTGCTAAAGAATGGACGATCCATGGAATGGGAGGAGATGGCACCTCTCTTTTACTCTAAATTTTATCCTCCCAGTGAAATCCAAAAGGATAGAAGTCTTATATATAACTTTTGGCCTCTTGACGGAGAGAGTACAGCTCAAGCTTGGGGAGACTGAAGTTATTAATGCTTAAATGTTCGATTCATGAACTCCCCAACAATATTATTCTCAATAACTTTTATGCTAGGCTTTCTCTTCAGGATAAAGGTTTACTAGATGCTTCTTGTGCTGGATGATTCACAATTATGAAGGAAGAAGTTAAATGGGATCTCTTGGACCGTATTCAAGATAACACTGAAGCTTGGGAGAATGACAAAGGAAGAAAGTCAGGTATAAACTATGATTATGAATATATTAAATCTTTTATGGGAACTGATAACTTCCGTGATATTAGCAATAAGTTTGGCCTTGATCCTCAAGTTCTTGCGGAATGTTTTAATGCTTTTGTGTCTTATATTGAGATACCCAAGAAAGAGTGGGACAAGTACCATGCTCCTTATAAAGACATTGTTACCCATGTTCCTGCCAGTATAGAGGTTTGTACTGTTGATCCTATTTTGCCTGAACCTTATGTTGAGAAGATCCCTTTTCCCTCCAAGTTAAGAGAACACTCTATTTTGGCTAGTGTGGTTAGCAAAAGCGCAAAGAAAACTGTAGGTTCCAATGAGCTTATTTATATCGAGCCTGTGGTAGCTATTGTGAAAGATCTTGTCTCTAGAAATATAGAGGATGAGTATATTCTCTTTTGTGAAGACGCTACTAATATTGTTTCTCATCCTAACAAAGTTAGAAAATCTAGTGTTCCCGTGCTCTCTGTTAAAATTGGTGATCATTGCTATTATGGTTTATGTGAGATTGGTGCTAGTTCTAGTGTTATCCCTTATGAGCTTTATAGGGAAATTATGCATGAGATTGGTCCTTGTCAGCTTGAAGACATTGATGTGGTTATTCACCTTGCCAATAGAGAGCAAGTTTGCCCCATTGGTATTGTAAGAGATATGGAGGTCCTTTGTGGTAAGATTAAATATCCTGCTGATTTTCTAGTACTTGGTAAAGAAGCTAGTAAAACCTATCCTATCATCTTTGGTAGACCCTTCCTTAATACTTATGGGGCCATCATAGATTGTAGAAAGGAAAAAAGTTTTGACTAAGTTTGCTGGAGAATCTTATGAGTTTATTTTTTCCAAATTTGCCAAAACACCTTATGAAAATGAATTACCTTATGAGGATTTCAAGGTTGAACAACTGTCTGCTATTTCTCTTGCTCCTAACAATGCTTTGCAGCAGTTCATGGAAGATCATGAAAGTGATGCCATTATGAAGGAAAGAAATGAGGTTGATGAGGTTTTCCTTCGTCGGCCTGAGTTATTTAAGAATATTTTACCTGTGGAAGATTTGGGTACCACACTACCACCCAAAGGGGATCCTGTTTTCGAATTAAAACCTTTACCTGATGATCTTAAATATGTTTATCTTGATGATAAGAAGATATATCCTATTATTATTAGTTCTAAACTTTTAGGGAAGGAAGAAGAAAGACTATTGGAGGTATTGAAGAAGCACCGAGGAGCTATGGGTTATACTCTTGATGATTTAAAAGGAATTTCTCCCACTATATGTCAGCATGCTATTTATATTGAGCCTGATGCAAAACCAGTTGTTGAGCACCAGTGTCGTCTAAATCCTAAAATGAAGGAAGTGGTAAGAAATGAGTGTTGGAGATATGCCCAAGAGGCAATAATAAAGTGGTTATTATCATATCTTCATACTTATGATAAATGTTTACATACCATGCTATAATTGTATTAACCGGAAACATTAATACTTGTGTGATTTGTAAATATAAAAGAGTCCCTAGTAAAGCCTCTTGATAAACTAGCTTGTTGGTTAATATATGATCATGGTTTCCTGATCATGAACATAGAGATGTTATTAACAACAGGGTCATATCATTAGGAGAGTGATGTGATGGACATACTCCTATAGTTAAGCATAGCATAAAGATCAAGTCAATTAATATAGTTCATTTGCTATAAGCTTTCTGATACATAGTAACCTAATTCCTTCGACCATGTGATCATGTTAATTACCATCACCGGAAGGATGCTTTGATGACATCAAACACCACACCGTAACTGGATGGCTATAAAGGTGGCATTGAGTGTTCGGAAAGTATGGGTTGAGGCACATGGATCAAGAGTGGGATTTGTCCATCCATATGACGGATAGATATACTCTGGGCCCTCTCGGTGGAATGTCATCCAATTAGCTTGCAAGCATGTGACTGGATCACAAGGGATCACATATCACGGGAACGAGAAAAGAGTACTTATCGGTAACGAGGTTGAACTAGGTATGCAGAGATACCGACGATCAAAACCTCGGATAAGTAAACTATCATGAGACAAAGGAAAATTGGTATCGTATGTAAGTGGTTCATTCGATCGCAAAGTAATTGTAGAAATATGTGGGAGCCATATGAATTTCCAGATTCCTCTATTGGTTATTGATCGGAGAAGTGTCTCGGTCATGTTCGCATAATTCACGAACCGTAGGGAGACGCACTTAAGGATTCGATGTTGTTGAGTAGTTATGGAATGATGAGTAAGAGACCAAATGTTGTTCGGAGTCTCGAATGGGATCCGGGATATCACAAGGAGATCCGGAATGGTCCGGAGAATAAGATTCATATAAGGAAAGTCCTGTTTCGGAGTTCGGGAATGATTCCGGTGTTTTCACCAGGAATGTTCTAGAAGGGTCCGGAAGGTCCGACACTCTAGAGGGGAAGGGTACATGGATGTGTCATGACAATGTGGAATGGTTGCATCATGTACTAGGTCACTTGGCTGGGCAATATAAAGAGACAAATCAAATCGAAGTTTGAAAGTCAAACGCCAATTTGAAAAGTCAAATCTGAAGTTTGCTTGTTGGAGGGAGAGTAGGAAACCTACTTGGGGAGAAAGTCCCACTCCCTCCACCCGCCGGCCATGAAGGGGAGTAGGAGGAGGACTCCCTCCTCCCAAGTCGCCCCCTCCCACCTATATAAGGATGGGTAGGGCGCCCCCTACCCCTCACACCTAAAACCCTTGCCCTTGGCGCCACCACCTCCAAGTGTTGCCGCCGCCTAGGTCTCCTCTTCTAGCTGACTTGGGGCAAACCCTAGCTTTCCCTAGCCGCCGTCCAAGCTCATCCCTTGGTGCTTATAAACCCTAGATCGCCAAGGCACCTCTCTTGCTCCACCATACTCGCTCCGGCTTAAGGCGAAGCCCTGCGAGATCTCCCCTCTACTTCCGACACCACGCCGCCGTGCTGCCGGAATCGCGAGGAAAGTGCTACAACCTCTGCTGCCTGCTGGAACAAGGTAGAGGAAGGTCTTCATCGAGTACTGAACGTGACCGATCAAGGAAGCGCTGTAACGCATGGCTGAAGGATCGTCTACGCGATCTTGAGATCGGCAAGAGTACGACTACATCACCCACGAGAATCTGCTCTTGTTAACCACTTTGGATCTTCGAGGGTTAGTATTCTATCGACTCGTTGCTACAATCTAGTAGATAGATCTTGGCTTGATCATATATTAGATCTTGATTGTGTGTTCATGCGGTAAAAAATTTTTGTTTTCCATGCTACGAACCCCTACAGTGGTATCAGAGCCGTGTTTATATGTAGATCTGTTGCACGAGTAGAACACAATGGTTATTGTGGGCGTTGATGCTTTTGTTGTCCATTGCTTCTTGTGTACTTTGCATCTTGAGGGATGGTGGGATGAAGCGGCCCAGGCAAACCTTACATGACATCGTTCATGAGACTTGCTCCACGCTTGACATGCAACTTGTATTGCATAAGTGGCTTTGCAGGTTCCTGTTTCTCCCAACATAGTTAAGATTCAATTTACAACGGGTGATTGACAATACTAGTATCAATGTTGTGGTTCTTGTTCGTAAGTTAGAACGACACTTATTGAAAGACCCAAACCACGTAAAACATGCAAAGAAAATTAGAGGCGTCTAACTTTGTTTTGCAGGTGTGTGCTGTGATGTGATATGGCCATGATTATGATTATATATGATGTATGCAATGTTCCTTATTGTAAGTTGGCAACCGGCAGGAGCCATATGGTTGTTTCCATTAAGTCATGCGTGTCTATTATTCAAAATAGTTGTAATAGTTGATGCTGGTGGAAGACAACCATGAAGCGGCGCCATTGACCTTGACGCCACACCGGTGATGATGGAGATCATGTTCATGCTTGAAGATGGAGATCGGAAGAACAAGAATAAAGGCCATATCATATCACATATTATGAATTGCATGTGATGTTAATCCTTTTATGCATCTTGTATTGCTTAGTTCACGATGGTAGCATTATAAGATGATCCCTCAAGCACACAATTTCAAGTTTTAAAGTGTTCATCCTTAGTAAGCACCGTTGCTAAAGCTCGTTGTTTCGAAGCACCATGTGATGATCGGGTGTGTTAGATTCTGCGATTGTATACAACGTGAGCAAGACAGATTTTCTCATACGGAAGCTAAGGTTTGATCTTGACGAGCCTAGCATGTACAGACATGGTCTCGGAACACGGATCACCGAAAGGTAAAGCATGAGTCATATAGTAGATATGATGAACATGTTGATTGTTCGCCATTGAAGCTACATCAACTCTCGTGATGATCGGTTTTGATGTGGTGGATTTGGTTTGTGTGATCACTAAAACAATGTGAGGGATATTGTTTTGAGTGGGAGTTCAACAGCAATATGATTAAAAGTTGAACACTATTTATCATAAATTAAATCAAAGTGAATTTGCATAGTTGTTGTAGTCATTGTCATCCGTTTACCACCTTGCGCTTAGTTATAATTGAGATGATAGAACTATAGAATTCTGGTTAGTTACTTTACAAACTGGTATCGTATTGTTTTGAAGTGTTAATCTAAAGTTTAAAAGTCCTATTGCAAACTTTCAGTAGGTTCCGGTTACTCCATGAAGTTTAATAATTGGTATTAAATCAAGAGTGACAATTCCAGTGTTAGTATCATGTTTGTCTCCATGATTCTTGATATTCGAAAGATAGTTTCAATATCAAGGTAATCTAGGAGTTGAAAGAGTTATTTCAGAAACCATGATGTGTGGAAGATATTGTGATATCTGAAACGAAGTTTTGGTTGTAACATGATAGAGTATAATATGGCAAAAGTCATGTTCTCATATTTGATGAGAATTTGCAAAAGGTTGGAGACGCTGGTCATCTTAATTCTCCAAAAGGCTTTGGAGAGCAACATTATACTCGCGATTCACCGTTATGAGCTAAAGTAGCTTGATCATGAATAATTCCATGAGAAGGGTGAATATTTGATGTAGGTAAAATGTTTACTACACCAAGAGATTACTAAAGAAAGGAATTTGAAAGAACACCAAACATTTGATGATGGTAATCTACTTCAAAGTGCAAGTCCAAAGACATTGGTATTTAACTATACACGCTTTGGACTATGTGTCATGTGTATGGCTCCACTATTGATGTTGATAGATTCTTTCAAACAAAAAAAGAAATACTGAAAGAGAATCTCATAAATATATGGCAGAAAAGAAAAGACTAGAATTGTTCAGTTTAGGTATATAAATGATATACGTGTTATGGCTATATTGTTTGCTTATTAAACAATGTGGTTCTTAAGTATTTGATACTGAATTTGTTGGTGTGAATCGTCATACGAAACAACAAAATTCATGAACTACAATGGCCTAAGTAACTAGCAAAAGAATATGTGATGATGTTCATCGAGAACAAATAAAGGGTTATTGTGCTGCTTGTTAAACATCAAAGCTTGCCTTCAAGATTTGTTTTATCAGGTATTATGAGAACAAAAGGGTTGTTCAAATAATTGCCGTAATCCATAAAAGATGGATGATTTACAAATATCGTTGGAGAAATCACATCCATAAAACTAGTGCTAAAAATATCGAAAGACAAATTGATTAAAAGATCACTTAGGAAGTGACATCGCCATTTAAATTATATTGGAAAGAAAACATGAAGAAACTCCATGTGGATGGAATTTTGGAGTCTTTTGATTTTGATCAAATGATGCTTGTGAAACTTTCCTAAAGATAATTAAAACTTTGTTCATAGGCCAAAAGGGAACGAATGACTAGCTTATTGGAACTTGTACATATTGTTGTATGAAGGCCATTATGTGTAGTCAAGAGCGATGTACTTCAACTTCATATGCTTTCTCTGAAAATTTAAGTGAATATATGAATATTTACTTAATAAGGATGAAGTATGAAACATTTGAAAAGTTCAAAGACTTTCAAGATGAAGTGCAAAATCATTGTAACAAGAATATAAATAGTTTATGATAAGATCATAAAGGAAGATATTTGAGTTACCAGTTTAGCATAAAAACACCTAAGATTTAAGGAATCGTTCCGTGGATTTGCATTTCCCGAAACACCATAAGAGCATGGAACGTTCGAGATATTTAATTGAACCTTGTTTGACATGGTAAGATCAAAGTTGTAATTCATAAAACTGTCATTATATTTTAAAGATTAAAAGCTTTAGAGACTACCGTTTTTCCGTTGAAATGAGCTTCATCATAATCCGTTGAAATGACACCATATAAAGTTATGGTTTGGTATAAAACCCAAGTTGTCCTTTCTTAAACATTGGTATGCTATGCAAAAGAAAGATGTTTGCAACCAAAGTCGGATGAACCTGTCTTTGTATGTTATTTCGAATAACTGTTCCTCCATAACATCGGAGACAAAAGTGTTTGTCGCTTAGAACGTCAAGTTTCTTTGAGAAGGAATTTTTCATGAAAAGTTAAGTGGGAGGACAATAGAACTTTGATAAGGCTAAAAGAACCTTAGCTATATGGGCAAAGTTGTGCAGCACCGAAAAGTGTTCCGGAGGCAGCAACAATGCTCATGGCTCACGTGCCTCAAAGGTTGTGGTCACGAAGGTCTAAGTTCCTATTGAACCAAGTAGGTCGGATAAACAATCAAATACCAAGATTTGAGGTTTGAATCATTATTTGACAATAATGAACCGACTACATGCAAGGAAGTGATTATGGGCCCTGACTCCGTCAAATGGCTTGAAGCCATAAAATCCGTGATAGTTCCATATACAAGAGATCAAGCTTTGAGCTTGAAAGACCCTCTAGAAAGGTACAGTCATATTTGGATCTATAAAGAAATAGACATGGATGTTTCACATCTATGAAATTATCGACAGGTCGGGAAAGAGTTCACGACAATGTTCAAAGAGTTGACTATGGCAAGATCTGATCTTTCATTAAGCGATATTTAGTCTAGACGGATTAATGTAGCAACCACGACATATAATTTTGTTATGTGTTGAATAAACAAAACAAGTTCTTCTAATAGAGTGGTTACCTAGGACGTGTGCATGACACGGTCCAACGGGTTTTGTTAATTCAAAGTATGTTAAAAGCATATGCAAACTTCAATGGTTGAAGTAAGCATCGCGGAGTTGGAATCTTCACTGTGATGAAACTGCTAAAATAGTTTAGTTTCATCAGAGACGATGAAGATGATTGCATTTGCAAGAAATTAAGTGGGAGCGCTAAGACATGTTTCTAATACATTATGTGGAAGACATATTGTTGATTGGAAATGATGTATCTTTTTATTAACACAGGATAAGAATTTCATCTCGATGAAAGGCTTAGGAAGAACCCGAATATTTGGCATCAATGTCTATATGGATAAATTGTGACGCCAATATAGTTGTGCCAGAAGTACATAGATGAGATATTGAATGAGTACAATATAGAAACTACAAGAAAAGTTCTTGTTGCACAGGAAGGATTGAATAAAGATTTAAGTATTTTTGATACTTGATAGATACAATCACAAAGAGTATTTTATCAATCATGCTGTGATGTGTACAAATCCAGATATGTCCTATGCTCTAAATGTTATGAGCATATACCAGAATGATTCATAAGATGATTATTGGATGATAGTAAAGATATTCTGATGATCTTGTAAAAGAACAAAGAATATATTATTTTGTAGAAGTGACAAATAGATGATTAGTTCATTGTAAATGAATTACATTGATACTAGTTTTGTCACAAATTACAAATTAAGTTTATCTCAATCTAAACTAAGGGTGGCACAATATGATGGAATGTGAGTTCCATAATGAATTTGGATGAGTTTCAAAGTTAAGACATTGTGACAGATACTACAACAAAAAGGCTAAGTATATAACTACTATTATAGCAGCAAAAGAGGGCATTTGTGTCAAGTAGTTTGTTATCAAACTAGGTGTAGTTCACAGCAGGGATAATGCTATGAAGATATATTGTACGACAATATTATCAACATGTTTTAACCCCAAAGAACTAAAGGTCACACCAAAGGACCAAATTTGTACAAAGCCATCTCATTAGAAAATGAGTGATGCGTAGAGACGCAAAGACATGCAATTACACACGGACCTGGAAGTGTCAGATCCGGAGGTCAGTTGACCACTAGCAATCGTGTACACATGACACCAGAAAGCCATAGGTGTTGAATACACAAAAGTTTGAAACTAGATTATTGACTCTAGTTCAAGTGGGAGACTGTTGGAGATATGCCCAAGAGGCAATAATAAAGTGGTTATTATCATATCTTCATACTTATGATAAATTTTTACATACCATGCTATAATTGTATTAACCGGAAACATTAATACTTGTGTGATTTGTAAATATTAAAGAGTCCCTAGTAAAGCCTCTTGTTAAACTAGCTTGTTGGTTAATATATGATCATGGTTTCCTTATCATGAACATAGAGATGTTATTAACAACAGGGTCATATCATTAGGAGAATGATGTGATGGACATACTCCTATAGTTAAGCATAGCATAAAGATCAAGTCATTTAATATAGTTTATTTGCTATAAGCTTTCTGATACATAGTAACCTAATTCCTTCGACCATGATATCATGTTAATCACCATCACCGGAAGGATGCTTTGATGAAATCAAACACCACACCGAAACTGGGTGGCTATAAAGGTGGCATTGAGTGTTCGGAAAGTATGGGTTGAGGCACATGGATCAAGAGTGGGATTTGTCCATCCATATGACAGATAGATATACTATGGGCCCTCTCAGTGGAATGTCATCCAATTAGCTTGCAAGCATGTGACTGGCTCACAAGGGATCACATATCACGGGAACAAGAAAAGAGTACTTATCAGTAACGAGGTTGAACTAGGTATGCAGAGATACCGACGATCAAAACCTCGGATAAGTAAACTATCGTGAGACAAAGGGAAATTGGTATCGTATGTAAGTGGTTCATTCGATCGCAAAGTAATCGTAGAAATATGTGGGAGCCATATTAATTTCCAGATTCCTCTATTGGTTATTGATCGGAGAAGTGTCTTGGTCATGTCCGCATAATTCTCGAACCGTAGGGAGACACACCTAAGGATTCGATGTTGTTGAGTAGTTATGGAATGATGAGTAAGATACTGAATGTTGTTCGGAGTCTCAAATGGGATCCGGGATATCATGAGGAGATCCGGAATGGTCCGGAGAATAAGATTCATATAAGGAAAGTCCTGTTTCGGAGTTCGGGAATGATTCCGGTGTTTTCACCAGGAATGTTCTAGAAGGGTCCAGAAGGTCCGGCACTCCGAAGGGGAAGGGTACATGGATGTGTCATGACAATGTGGAATGGTTGCATCATGTACTAGGTCACTTGGCTGGGCAATATAAAGAGAGAAATCAAATCGAAGTTTGAAAGTCAAACGCCAATTTGAAAAGTCAAATCTAAAGTTTGCTTGGTGGATGGAGAGTAGGAAACCTACTTGGGGAGGAAGTCCCACTCCCTCCATGTAAGATCCCTCCGTTTATAAAGGTAAGGTCCCTGTGATTGCAATGCTAGTCCCTGGATCAATGCTAGCATCCATAGTTTAAGATGAAGTACACAGAAACAAAGGTCATTATTACATATCATTCCAGAGACAAACATAGTCTTTTACAAACTCCATGGCCACAGGCCTAATACAAGAGTTCAAATTGATAATAAGATAAATAAGTCTTCATCTTCATGTGACACAGGCAAGCATGTTGAGTGTAGACTCATGACACCTAATCATCATCAGAATAACTTGCAACATCACAAGTTACAGCCACAGTGGGTCAATACATTGGAATAGTATTGGTAAGTGATACCTTAGTAGAATATTGGTAGACTAAATACTATATGCATTTTCGCTAAGTGTAGCTTAGGCTTGCTTGCTCAAAATAGGTTTACCTATTAGTTGAAATCACTAAGTTTTTCTTTGTCAAAATCTTTCCCAAGGAACCACCAATAGACATTGGGGAACCTTCACCCTTGTTCAACCACAAGTTTTTACTTAGAAATTGGGATGAGGAGATTCTTGATAGCTTCCAGGTCTTGATGCTCAAGTTGTCCAATACCAGGGACATGGCTAAGTACTTAGATTCTTCCATCTGCAGAGGTTGTGCACTTTCCTCACAAGACTTGATTTTCACCAAGACGGGACCTTTCAGAAGCCTTCCCTTAGACCAAATGGACGCGCTCCAACCTATCATCCCACTACCACCAACTGTCCAAATGGCTAAGTTATTGCAACCTATATGATCCAGGCAGAGCCCATATTGCCAAGTGGCTGCACTAGAAGCTTCTTAACATTTGGCCTCTCAAATCCCTTTGTTCCTGGGTGGCTTTCCACAAGTGAGATACACAAGGTAAAACATAGAAATGGGCCTTGTGTAACCACTCAACATAAACCATTCCTTCCATTCCACCTAGGTGTTTCATTCACTTAGTTGTTTTATTAAACAAAATACAAGTCCAGAGACTTAGAAATATTTTCTCATAGCATGAATATATAACCACCCTTGGTTGCTACTAGCTAGGCTAAGCATGGCATTGATAAGACTTGGAAATATTTCTAGCAATTCTACAACTACTAGGATTTCCCAAGCATAGCATATAGATCAAAATATCCATGCAAGTCTAACAAAATATTTCTAATGCATAGTTGAAAAACATAGGAATAAATCATGAAGCACCACTTGCCTTAGTAGTTTGGAGAGTAGCTACAATCCTCACAATCACAATCACTATTTGCACCAAAATCTACACATAAAATAATGGCACAAAACCACATACACCATTAATACAAGCAAAAATACATGAATGTATGCAATATGCCATGTGATGATTTTCTACACCAAACAAGACAAGTGCATTGTACTGAATCATAAACAAGTACAAAACAAGCTAAATAAACTTTATTTGGATTACCAAACATTTTCCAAATAATTACTATACTAAATTTATGCCTACAAATGTTTCTGCAAAAACAACAATTTAAACAGAAGCAAAACAATAAACACATTGCATTAACAGAAAGGTTTTTCTCTCCTGATTCCATTGATATAAAATTTGTCAAATTTGGACGTGGGAATCAAAAGTTATGATTTAAACAAGTTTAACCATCTAATTGATCTAATTCAAATTTTTAAAACGAAACTCATGCCACGCGGCAGCTTCTGGTTGGTTGGTACCGCTTCGCGCTGGATCGTGCTTGCGAATCGTTAGATCTAACTAAAATGCACGGCCAGATCTGCTCCTTACCTCTTCGTCACAGATCTAATCTTATACGTTGGATCTAGATCCTACGGCCACAGATCTATCGACCACAGACGGGCGGCTCTAGCGGCGGCGAGTGGCGGCGGCGGCTCTGTCAGAGTTGTTGTCGATGAACTAGGTCGCACGGGAGAGGGTGAGGTGGCTTACTGTGTTCGCCGTGCACTGCTGATGCTCGAGGTGGGTTTGGTTGGCGAAGGGGCGCTCGTGGTTGACAGGTATTGCTCGCCAGAGTTGTTGCTGTCGTCGGGCTTGTGTGGCTGGAGACGGTGGCGATGCTACGGATCACGCTAAGTCACAAGAAGGGTGGCGTTAGACGCGTACAGTCATGGCGAGCATGTCAGTATGAATGAGAGAGGGAGGCGCGGTCGGTACAAACCAGGAGAGCTCGTCGGAGTTTGCGGCTGCGTCGGGCACTTGCGGTCATCGTTGTTGGCGAGGCTCCAGATAGTCCTAGAATGCACCAATGGGATTAGAAGATGCGCAAGGATGCTGCGATCACTCTGGCAAAAATAGACGGCAAGGGGCGACGAGAGCTCACCGGAATCGCACGCCGGAGTCTATCGGTACCGCGGCGGTGTGAGGGCAAATACTGGCAGCCTGGTGGCGCTCCTGGCTAGCTTTGTTGGGGGAAATGGTCGCGAGGGGAGGGGTTTAATTAGGCTGCAGCGCGACAGGAAACGCTCGCAGAATCAAGGCTAATTACACTGCGCCGTTATCGGCATCAACGGCAGCGGCGACGTGGTCTGCGGGCGGGATTTGGGGAAGACAGAGTGACGTGGCTGCAGGGCCCATTTGTCAACGAGGGGGTATGCGCGTACGCGGTGAGAAGCAGAGGAGAGAGGGGGAACCCGGGTGGGCTGATTCACTTGCTGGGCTGGAAAGGTGGCGCCAGGCCCAAATGGGTTTTAAACTTCTTTTTCTTTTTCTGAGTTGATTTTTCAGGAATCAAAATCAAATCAAATCAAAAGCCATTTGAGTTCAAATCTTTTCTGTATTTTTGTAGAGTGTAACACTCATATTTTTGGGCATAAACCATATGGTCTCTCTGTACTAGCTTGGTCCCTTTGATTGAACAAAATAAACAGTGTTATGGCACTTGATTTGAATAAGTTTTGAAAATGGTTTTTAAATCATATTTGTTTTGTAAATTTTCACTAAACTCCAACAATCAAACAAGGTAATAAGAGAGCAAGCAAGGCTTGATTTAAAACAAATAATCTCTCATTGGAGAGTAGCATTTGATCAATGCTTTTCTTACATAAAATAATAGCACCAAGTGCTACTGTTTTCTTGAAATGAGTTTGATATTTGGTCCCTAAATGATATGTATGCATGGATGATATGCAAACTTTGAAAACATGCTTTTAGGGATGTTACCAATCTAACCCCTTAAGGTGAATCTCGCCCTCGAGATTCGGATTGGCTAGCAAATAGGTGAGGGTGGTCTTTCCGAAGATCATCTTCTCTTTCCCATGTTGCTTCTTCTTCGGAATGATGGTTCTATTGAACTTTGCAGAATTTGATAGTCTTAGTCCAAGTAACTCTTTCTGCAGTCTCAAGAATCTTGATAGGTTTCTCCTCATAAGTGAGATCACTTTCCAATTGGACTTCTTCCAAAGGTATAGTGTCCTTCAAGGAAGTCTCTTCCATTTCTGGATGGCATTTCTTAAGCTGACTCACATGAAACACATTATGAACAGCTGACAAAGACTGTGGCAATTCAATCTCATAAGCTACTTCTCCTTTACGACTCAGAATCTTGAATGGTCCAACATATCTTGGGGCCAATTTACCTTTGACACCAAACCTCTTCACTCCACGAAGTGGTGACACTCTAAGATAAGCTCTATCACCTACCTCATAGGTGACTTCTCTACAATTAGGATCTGCGTAACTCTTCTGTCGGGATTGTGCTATCTTTAACCTGTCCTTAACCAGCTTGACTTTCTCTTCAGCCTCTTTGATTAGTTCTGGTCTAAATAGACTTCTTTCTCCCACACCATTCCATAGTAATTGGGTGGTACACTTTCTCCCATAGAGAAACTCAAATGGTGCCATCTCAATACTGGCTTGATAGCTGTTATTGTAAGAGAATTATGCGTAAGGCGGACTTTCATCCCAACTGGATCCATAGTCTAGAGCACATGCCCTCAACATATCTTCAAGAATCTGATTGGTCCTTTCTGTCTGTCCATCAGTTTGAGGATGAAAAGCGGTGCTGAATTCCAACCTCGTTCCCAATGACTCATGTAATTGCCTCCAAAAATGAGAAATTAATTGAGTTCCCCTATCACCAACAATACTCTTGGGTACTCCATGTAGACATACAATTCTACTCATATAGAACATGGCTAACTTAGCACTTGTGTAAGTTGTCTTCACGGGTATGAAATGAGCCACTTTGGTTAGGCGATCCACTACTACCCAAATAGAATCATATCCTGACCGGGTCCTTGGCAATCCGGTGATGAAGTCCATACCAATCTTGTCCCACTTCCAATCAGGAATAGGTAGTGGTTGTAACAATCCTGCTGGTTTCTGATGTTCCGCTTTCACTCTACTACATACGTCACACAAAGCAATATGTTCGGCGATGTCCTTTTTGAGATTATTCCACCAAAATCTTTCTTTCATATCCATGTACATTTTGGTGTTACCCGGATGAATGGAATATGGTGAGTTATGTGCTTCTTGTAATATTAGTTTCTGAAGCTCCGGATCTTGTGGAACACAGATACGTTTTCCATACCATAAAGTACCTTGTTCATCTTCATGGAATCCTTTGGCTTTTCCCTTGCCAATCTTTTCCTTAATCTCTTCAATTTCCATATATGTCTTTTGGGCTTCTTTGATCTTGTCCAACAAGGTGGGTTGAACATCCAATGACATGAGATGTCCTTCAGGCACAATCTCCAATCTGAGATCTGTAAATTGGGCACACAGATCATCTGGTAATTCTCCCTTAGTAAGGCCATTCACAAAAACCTTACGGCTTAGAGCATACACTACAACATTTGCTTTACCGGGGTGGTATTGAAAAACTCAAGTCATAGTCCTTGATGAGTTCTAGCCATCTTCTTTGTCTCATGTTAATTTCTTTCTGGGTGAAGATATACTTCAAACTTTTGTGATCTGTGAACACTTCACATCGCTTTCCCAAAAGATAGTGTCTCCATGTTTTTAGTGCATGGACAACTAAGGCTAACTCTAAATCATGAGTAGGGTAGTTTACCTCATGAGTTTTGAGTTGTCTCGAGGCATAAGCCACAACTTTCCCTTCTTGCATAAGTACTGCACCTAATCCATGATGAGATGCATCACAATATACTTGGAAATCTTTCTCCAAATCTGGCAAACATAAGACTGGTGTTGTCACTAATCTCTTCTTCAGTTCTTGGAAACTGAGTTCACATCCTTGAGACCAAGCAAATTTCTTGTCTTTCTTTAGCAACTCTGTCATTGGCTTAGATATCTTGGAGAAATTCTCAATGAACCTTCTGTAGTAACCTGCTAAGCCAAGGAAACTACGAACCTCTTTCACTGTCTTAGGAGATTCCCATTCAGTTACAGCTGAAACTTTAGCAGGATCAACTGCCACACCATCTCCTGACACAACGTGTCCAAGAAATCCAACTTCATTCAACCAAAATTCACACTTGCTGAATTTGGCATACAGTTTATGCTCTCTAAGCTTCTCAAGTATCTGACGCAAATGTCCTTCATGCTCTTCTTTGCTCTTAGAATAGATCAAAATGTCATCAATGAAAACGACAACAAATTTGTCAAGGAATTCCATGAACACCTTGTTCATCATATTCATGAAATAAGTTGGTGCATTGGTCAAACCAAATGGCATCACGGTGTACTCATACAATCCATACCTAGTGGTGAAAGCTGTCTTAGGTATGTCTTGTTCCCTTATCTTGAGCGGGAAATAACCTGACCGGAGATCAATCTTTGAGAACACACAAGCTCCTTCTAACTGATCAAACAAGTCATTGATTCTTGGAAAAGGGTATTTGTTCTTGATAATCACCTCATTGAGTGAACGGTAATCTATGCATAACCTTTTACTTCTATCCTTCTTTTCCACAAACAAAACTGGTGCTCCCCAAGATGAAGAACTTGGTTTGATAAAACCTTTCTGCAATTGTTCTCCAAGTTGCTTTTTGAGTTCCTTCAACTCATCCACTGACATCTTGTATGGTCTCTTTGCTATTGGTCCAGATCCTGGTAGCAAATCAATAATATATTCCACATCTCTATCTGGTGGCATTCCCGACAATTCTTCCGGAAACACATCCGGATATTCACTCACAATAGGCACACTGTCTATGCTAACCCCCTTAAGAGAATTTAGCTTACTTCCTTTTGATTCAAAGTTAGACTTGAATCTAATCTGTTTCTTTTCCGGGGTTGTGAGTGCAACAGTACGATTGACACAATCTAGTACTCCTTCATACTTGGTCATCCAATCCATTCCCAAAATTACATCCAGTCCTTGGGAACCTAGGATTATCAGACTCACTGGAAACTTATGTTTTCCAAACTATATCACTAGATCCCGGCATCCAAGACTTACTATCATATCTCCACCTGGAGAACTTACTTTTATTGGACACCCAATGTTTTCAGTTTAAAACCCATTTCTATCAACAAATGCTTTTGATATGAATGAATGCGATGCTCCAGTATCAAATATAACAAGTGCTGGAATAGAATTGAGTTTGAACTTACTAGCCACAGCATTTGACTCTTCATAGATTTCCTCCACATTGATGTGGTTCACTTGCCCCTTCTGGAAAGGGTTGGGCTTGTTGGGTCCTTCAACTTTCTTTTTTGGGCATTCATTTGCATAATGCCCCATCTTCTTGCACTTGAAACATTCAACCTGACTAAGATCCTTCTTGACAGGCTGGCTTCCACTACCACTTCCACTTCCATTGTGGTGGCTCTTATATCCACCCTTGTGATTCTTGTACTTATCGTTGTCATGACTACGATGGTGCTTGTTGTCATGATAACGGTTGTGGTTGTGGTGCTTGTTGAACTTCCCATGCTTGTGGGATCCAGAACTCCCACTGTCATCATAATGGGAACGCTTGTGAGACGATCCCGAGCTGTGCTTGTCAGAGTGCTTCCTCTTCCTGCTTTCAACTTGTTTCATCTTGGTCTCCAAAATAGCAGCCTTGTCACAAAGAGACTAGTATGTGGGAACATAGGCCACGGCTAACTGTAGGTTCAATTCATCATTCAACCCTTCAAGGAACTTTTGCTTCCTCTTAGCATCAGTGTCAACTTCATCCGGTGCATATCGCGCCAGATTGTTGAACTCCTCAATATATTTAGCCACGCTGCGGTGGCGCTGCCTCAATTTATGGAACTCTTTCTTCTTCAAACTCATAACTCCGGATGAGATGTGAGCGGTACGGAAACCATCTTCAAAGATAGCCCATGTCACATCCGCAATGGGAGTGGTGATCTGGAAGTTATCCCACCAAGTGGCTGCTGGTCCTTCCAACAAGTGTGCTGCAAATCTGACCTTCTCTTCATCAGTACAGCCCACGGTTACCAAGTCCTTGTTCATAGAGCATAGCCAATCATTGGCCACCATAGGATCAGTAGTTCCTGAAAACCTTGCTGGCCTTAGTCTTAAGAACCTGGTAAGCATGTCAAAACCCGGTGGGTTATTCTAATTGTTGTTGTTGTTATTATTATTGTTGTTATTGCTATTGTTCTGATTCTGGATGAACGTGGTCATCATTTGCATCAACTGAGTCTGAGCTGTCATCATCTGCTGCATCTCAGGGGTGATGTTGTTATTGTTGGGGTTGGGATTGGCACGTCGGGGAGGCATCTGTGGTTTTCAATAAGGATAAGAATGAGATACCCATAGATGCTAATATGCACAATACATCACATAAACAATCACCAAACATGCATCATAATAATAAAAGTTCAACAACATAGATAACAAGTTCTAAAAAGTAAACACACCAATATCAAGCCATCCACATGTTGGATGGTCATTGCGACTCGATAATCAAAGGCATGATAAATAAAAGTAAATGAGTAGTCATCACTACTCCTCTGCATCAACCTCCTCATCAACAAGTGTAACACCTTCATTCTCCATAGCGGTCTTGTATTCCTCGACATTGGTGGTCAAGGTCTCTACTTTGGCTTTGAGAGCCCTCTTCTATGCACGAAGCCTCTCAATCACACCCTGCTGATGCTCGAGCTCAAAGTCCTTGGCCTCTAGTTCTGCAGTCATGTCTCGAATCCTCTTGTTCCTATCTTGGACTCGCTTCTCTTGAGTCTTGAACTTTCTATCATGACTCTCAAACTTGGCCTCCATCTCCTTGACTATCTCATCTTGCTCCGCGAAGAGCTTGTCCTTCTCACGAAGCTGCACCTGGAGTTCGTCATTGCTGAGAATGACGTTGGTCCTATCAGTGTCTAGGTGCCTACGAAGAACCTCTAAGTCCTGGAGGTATAGACGAATCGGCTCTGCCGTCTCTCTCGATGCATCCTCGAAGTCAATGGCCTCACCATCCTCATCACGTCTACCGAAGGCGTGGAAGTGAGTACCTCTAATCTCTCGAGAGTGTCTCCCTAGTAAATGTCCAAGCAAATCCTGCATGAATACCTCTAGGCTTCTCTTCTTGTCATCATGCATGAGCTTGAAGATGATTGCCTCCGTGGTAGGCTCAGTCTGGCGTTCTGGCTGATTAACCTTGAAGCCCCAAAGGTCTTTCCTCTCAAACTTGGTGAGGGGAAGCATCATGATGGTAGGAAGTGGTAGATTGAGCATACTAGTGAGCTCAATAATACGAGTGCCAAAACGATTTCCCTTGAACTCTTCAGCTGTGCTGATAGTAACATTAGGCATCTATTTTATAAGATAGAAAAAGTTAGAATCAACACAATTAAAGATAAATCACAAGACATGGCATCACATGCATATTTTTGGAAATCAAAACACACAAGTCATGGCATACATAAAACCAATACAAGCATCCAAGGTTCAACTTATTTTAAACAACATTTGGAAATAAAATGAAAAGTGTGGCGGTCCAACTAACGAAGTACGTTACAATCCCATCTCACTTGCCAAGTTGGCTAACAGGGCATCCCTAGAGGCAATCTCTCTATCTAGATCACATGACTCCATTGCTAAGTCTATGATGTCCTTCCTTAAACTTTGGTTGGTAGCCTCTAACTCTTGGGTATGTTTCTTTTCTTCCTTAAGGTCATTCTGGGTATTAAGCATTCTGCACTTGATTCTATCACCAAGTTCTTTGATGGCCTTCTAAGCTGCATCCCTTGCTGAATCAAAGAATGTGGTATGCATCACTGAGTTGGTGACCATGAAGAATCCTGAGTCCTTGTGGTTGTCTTCCTTGTTTTTATACAAGTGAAGTTGCACCCACCGGTACTCAATTCCTTCATCCATCACAGGAAAACCTTTGTACACAGCTGCACCATGTATTCCCATGGCAACCATGAGGTCCTTGAGAGCCTTGGGGAATTCTGTCTCACACTCCAAAGTCATAGTCATGAGTGGTCCCTTCCCCACGGCTTCGTTGATGGAGTTCATCTACAAATAGAGATGAGAAAGAAGATTAGAAAAGTTTACGAGAAGAAAAGACAAGTGTTGAAGTTTGTTAAAAAAATTCCTTAGTGGTTTCCAATCCTAGGGTCATAATCCTACAGGCAACACAGTGCTCTGATACCATCTGTAAGATCCCTCCCTTTATAAAGGTAAGGATCCCTGTGATTGCAATGCTAGTCCCTGGATCAATGCTATCATCCATAGTTTAAGATGAAGTACACAGAAACAAAGGACATTATTACATATCATTCTAGAGACAAACATAGTCTTTTACAAACTCCATGGCCACAGGCCTAATACAAGAGTTCAAATTTATAATAAGATAAATAAGTCTTCATCTTCATGTGCCACATGCAAGCATGTTGAGTGTAGACTCATGACTCCTAATCATCATCAGAATAACCTGCAACATCACAAGTTACAGCCACAGTGGGTCAATACATTGGAATAGTATTGGTAAGTGATACCTTAGTAGAATATTGGTAGACTAAATACTATATGCATTTTCGCTAAGTGTAGCTTAGGCTTTCTTGCTCAAAATAGGTTTACCTATTAGTTGAAATCACTAAGTTTTTCTTTGTCAAAATCTTTCCCAAGGAACCACCAATAGACATTGGGGAACCTTCACCCTTGTTCAACCACAAGTTTTTACTTAGAAATTGGGATGAGGAGATTCTTGATAGCTTCCAGGTCTTGATGCTCAAGTTGTCCAATACCAGGGACATGGCTAAGTACTTAGATTCTTCCATCTGCAGAGGTTGTGCACTTTCCTCACAAGACTTGATTTTCACCAAGACGGGACCTTTCAGAAGCCTTCCCTTAGACCAAATGGACGCGCTCCAACCTATCATCCCACTACCACCAACTGTCCAAATGGCTAAGTTATTGCAACCTATATGATCCAGGCAGAGCCCATATTGCCAAGTGGCTGCACTAGAAGCTTCTTAACATTTGGCCTCTCAAATCCCTTTGTTCCTGGGTGGCTTTCCACAAGTGAGATACACAAGGTAAAACATAGAAATGGGCCTTGTGTAACCACTCAACATAAACCATTCCTTCCATTCCACCTAGGTGTTTCATTCACTTAGTTGTTTTATTAAACAAAATACAAGTCCAAAGACTTAGAAATATTTTCTCATAGCATGAATATATAACCACCCTTGGTTGCTACTAGCTAGGCTAAGCATGGCATTGATAAGACTTAGAAATATTTCTAAGCATAGCAAATAGATCAAAATATCCATGCAAGTCTAACAAAATATTTCTAATGCATAGTTGAAAAACATAGGAATAAATCATGAAGCACCACTTGCCTTGGTAGTTTGGAGAGTAGCTACCATCCTCACAATCACAATCACTATTTGCACCAAAATCTACACATAAAATAATGGCACAAAATCACATACACCATTAATACAAGCAAAAATACATGAATGTATGCAATATGCCATGTGATGATTTTCTACACCAAACAAGACAAGTGCACTGTACTGAATCATAAACAAGTACAAAACAAGCTAAATAAAATTTATTTGGATTACAAACCATTTTCCAAATAATTACTATACTCAATTTATGCCTACAAATGTTTCTGCAAAAACAACCATTTTAACAGAATAAAAACATTAAACACATTGCATAAACAGAAAGGTTTTCTCTCCTGATTCCATTGATATAAAATTTGTCAAATTTGGACGTGGGAATCAAAAGGTATGATTTAAACAAGTTTAACCATCTAATTGATCTAATTCAAATTTTTAAAACGAAACTCATGCCACGCGGCAGCTTCTGGTTGGTTGGTACCGCTTCGCACTGGATCGCGCTTGCGAACCTTTAGATCTAAATAAAATGCGCGACCAGATATGCTCCTTACCTCTTCGTCACAGATCTAATCTTATACGTTGGATCTAGATCCTACGGCCATAGATCTATCGACCACAGACGGGCGGCGCTAGCAGCGGCGAGTGGCGGCGGCTCTGTCAGAGTTGTTGCCGAACTAGGTAGCGCGGGAGAGGGTGAGGTGTCTTACCGTGTTCACCGTGCGCTGCTGATGCTCGAGGTGGGTTTGGTTGGCGAAGGGGCGCTCGTGGTTGACAGGTATTGCTTGCCGGAGTTGTTGCTATCGTCGGGCTTGTGTGGCTGGAGACGGTGGCGATGCTATGGCTCACGCTAAGTCACAAGAAGGGTGGCGTTAGACGCGTACAGTCATGGCGAGCATGTGAGTATGAATGAGAGAGGGAGGCGCGGTCGGGCACTTACAGTCGTTGTCGTTGGCGAGGCTCCAGATAGTCCTAGCATGCACCAATGGGATAAGAAGATGCACAAGGATGCTGCGATCACTCTGGCAAAAATAGACGGCAAGGGGCGACGAGAGCTCACCGGAATCGCATGCCGGAGTCTGTCGGTACCGCGGAGGTGTGAGGGCAAATACTGGCAGCCTGGTGGCGCTCCTGGCTAGCTTTGTTGGGGGAAATGGTCGCGAGGGGGAGGGTTTTAAGTAGGCTGCAGCGCGACAGGAAACGCTCGCAGAATCAAGGCTAATTACGTCGCGCCATTATCGGCATCAACGGCAGCGGCGACGTGGTCTGCGGGCGGGATTTGGGGACGACGGAGTGACGTGGCTGCAGAGCCCATTTGTCAGCGAGGGATATGCGCGTAGGTGGTGAGAAGCAGAGGAGCGAGGGGGAACCCGGGTGGGCTGATTCACTTGCTGGGCTGGAAAGGTGGCGCCAGGCCCAAATGGGTTTTAAACTTCTTTTTCTTTTTCTGAGTTGATTTTGCAGGAATCAAAATCAAATAAAATCAAAATCCATTTGAATTCAAATCCTTTCGGGATTTTTGTAGAGTGTAACACTCATATTTTTGGGCATAAACCATGTGGTCTCTCTGTACTAGCTTGGTCCCTTTGATTGAACAAAATAAACAGTGCTATGGCACTTGATTTTAATAAGTTTTGAAAATGGTTTTTAAATCATATTTGTTTTGTAAATTTTCACTAAACTCCAACAATCAAACAAGGTAATAAGAGAGCAAGAAAGGCTTGATTTAAAACAAATAATCTCTCATTGGAGAGTAGCATTTGATCAATGCTTTGCTTACATAAAATAATAGCACCAAGTTCTACTGTTTTCTTGAAATGAGTTTGATATTTGGTCCCTAAATGATATGTATGCATGGATGATATGCAAACTTTGAAAACATGCTTTTAGGAATGTTACACTCCACCCGCCGGCCATGAAGGGGAGTAGGAGGAGGACTCCCTCCTCCCAAGTCGCCCCTCCCACCTATATAAGGAGGGGTAGGGCGCCCCCTACCCCTCACTCCTAAAACCCTAGCCCTTGGCACCACCACCTCCAAGTGTTGCCGCCGCCTAGGTCTCCTCTTCTAGGCGACTTGGGGAAAACCCTAGCTTTCCCTAGCCGTTGGCCTAGCTCATCCCTTGGTGCTTCTAAACCCTAGATCGCCAAGGCACCTCTATTGCTCCACCATACTAGCTCCGGCTTAAGGCGAAGCCCTGCGAGATCTCCCCTCTACTTCCGACACCACGCCGTCGTGCTGCCGGAATCGTGAGGAGAGTGCTACAACCTCCGCTGCCTGCTAGAACAAGGGAGAGGAAGGTCTTTATCGAGTACCAAATGTGTGACCGACTACGGAAGCGCTGCTGGAACACAGCGCCGGAAGGATCGTCTACGCGATCTTGAGATCGTGAAGAGTACGACTACATCACCCACGAGAATCTGCTCTTGTTAACCGCTTTGGATCTTCGAGGGTTAGTATTCTATCGACTCATTGCTACAATCTAGTAGATAGATCTTGGCTTGATCATAGATTAGATCTTGATTGTGTGTTCATGCGGTAGAATTTTTTTTGTTTTCCATGCTACGAACCCTACAATGAGGTATTAAAACTCCTTGATGGTGGCATTATTTATCCTATTGCTGATAGTCAATGGGTTCGCCTGTTCATTGTGTTCCCAAGAAAGGGGGAATTACTATTGTGCCTAATGAGGATAATGAGCTTATACCCCAGAGAGTACTGGTTGGGTATAGAATGTGCATTAATTTTAGAAAGATTAATAAAGTTACTAAGAAAGATCATTATCATTTCCCTTTATTGATCAAATTCTTGAAAGGTTGTCCAAAAAGACTCACTTTTGCTTTCTTGATGGTTATTCTGGGTTTTCTCAAATCGCTGTGAAAGCACAGAACCAGGAGAAAAACACTTTCACTTGTCCTTATGGTACTTATGCTTATAGGCGTATGCCTTTTGGTTTATGTAATGCTCCTGTTACGTTTTAGAGATGTATGTCTGCTATCTTTCATGGTTTTTGTGAACAAATTGTAGAGGTTTTCATGGATGAGTTTTCCGTCTATGGAACTTCTTTTGATAATTATTTTCACAACCTTGATAAAGTTTTGCAGAGATGTGAGTAAACCAACCTTGTTCTAAACTGGGAGAAATGTCATTTCATGGTCAATGAAGGGATTGTTCTTGGACACAAGATCTCTGAAAGAGGCATTGAAGTTGATAGAGCAAAAATTGAAGCAATTGAGAAGATGCCTTTCCCTAGAGATATCAAAGGTATTCTTAGTATCCTAGGTCATGCTGGTTTCTATAGGAGGTATATTAAAGATTTCTCCAAAATTTCAAAGCCCCTTACTAATCTTCTTCAAAAAGATGTACCTTTTGTTTTTGATGATGATTGTCAGGAAGATTTTGAAACTTTGAAGAAAGCTTTAACAACTGCTCCTATAGTACAACCACCTGATTCGAGTTTACCTTTTGAAATAATGTGTGATGCTAGTGACTTTGTTGTGAGTGCTTTCCTTGGACAACGTGTTGACAAGAAGTTGAATGTTATCCATTATGCTAGCAAGACTCTAGATTCTGCTCAAAAGAATTATGCTACTACTGAAAAAGACTTCTTAGTTGTAATCTTTGCTTGTGATAAGTTTAGACCTTATATTGTTGATTCTAAAGTTACTATTCATACTGACCATGCAACTATTAAGTACCTTATGACAAAGAAGGACGCTAAGCCTAGGCTTATAAGGTGGGTGTTGCTTTTGCAAGAGTTTGATATGCATATTGTGGATAGGAAAGGCGTTGATAATCCTGTTGCTGATAATTTATCTCGTTTGGAAAACATTTCTTTTGACCCTTTACCTGTTAATGATAATTTTCCAAATGAGCAGTTAGCTGCAATAAGGGTAAGTCCACATGAGAATCCTTGGTATGCTGATTATGCTAAATTTATTGTTTCCAAGTATTTGCCTCCAACCTTTGTAGTCCAGCAGATAAGGAAATTCTTCTATGATCTAAGGCATTACTTTTGGGATGACCCACACCTATATAAGGAAGGAGTAGATGGCATTATGAGAAGATGTGTTCCAGAATTTGAACAAGAGATATTGAGGAAATGTCATGGCAGTGCGTATGGAGGACATCATGCTGGGGATAGGACTGCACGGAAGGTTTTACAATCTGGATTTTATTGGCCTACTCTTTTTAAAGATGCAAGGAATTTTATGTTATCCTGTGATGAATGCCTAGATATCTCATGACTGATGGAGGCTCCCATTTTATTCATGGGGGTTTTAGAAAAACTCTCACTAAGTATGATGTAAACCACAGAATAGCTTCAGCTTATCACCCCCAGACTAGTGGCCAAGTAGGACTTTCCAATAGATAAATTAAATCTATCTTGCAGAAGACTGTTAATAGGTCTAGAAAAAATTGGGCTAAAAATTTGAATGACGCTTTGTGGGATTATAGAACTGCTTATAAAAATCCTATGGGGATGTCTCCTTACAAAATGGTCTATGGGAAATCTTGTCACTTGCCGCTAGAATTAGAACACAAAGCTTATTGGGCAGTGAAATAGTTGAATAGAGATTTTAGACTTGCTGGTGAGAAAAGACTGCTCGACTTAAGTAATCTAGATGAGTGGAGAGGGGAAGCTTATGAGAATGCTAGGCTCTTTAATGAAAAAGTAAAAAGATGGCATGATAGGAGGATTCTAAAAAGGGAGTTCCATGTTGGTGAGAAAGATCTTTTGTATAGGTCTTGTCTCAAATTTTTTGTAGGGAAACTACTCTCCAAATGGGAAGGACCTTTTGTTATCAAGGAAGTGTACCGTTTAGGTGGCATCAAAATCTCTTCTCTAAAGGATGACACAACATAGGTGGTTAATGGTCAAAGACTAAAACATTATATTTCTGGAGATTCTTACAATGAAGAAGTGGATGTCATACAAATGGTGAATCCAGAAGAATTTATCAAGAACCAAACACCAGAAACTGCAGAGTGCATCTTTGAATAGCTAAAAGTGGTAAAAACAGAAGGTTCGTGAAACCCCAATCTTTTTATATTTTTTGGTGTTTATAATATATAAGGGAAGTTACGAGAAAAAACCGAAGAGGAAACGGAGCCCGGGGTGGACAAACCCACCCCAGGCGCGGGCCCAGCCGGGCCGCACCTGGAGGGGGTTTGACTCCCCCGAACTCCGTATCCGCTTCGTTTCTGTGTCGAAACCTTCCTTATGCATTGAAACTTCGTAATATATAACCCCCCGGGTTTCCCGAGTTCCTTGCATCGTGTTATCATCGTGTTTTCGTTTCGATCTATTTCTGTTAGGAAATCTTCTCAAGTTCAGAGCACCATGGCCTCCGCAGGTGACAAAGGAAAGAAGCTTGAGGAATAAGAAGCTCAAGTCCCCAAGGAGGAGGGAATTTCGTGAAGATATGAAGGTGGCATGGAGGAGGACAAGCAACCGGACACTCGCGCTACCGTCGCAAGCATTGATTTGGTGGTGCGACCTACCAAGCTTAAGAGGACAGCACAGATGTCTACAGGAGGGAAACCTCCACGTCTCTTCTACAATCCACAGCCGTCTCCTCCACGTAACAGGAGACCCTTCCATACACTATACATGAATATCGATATCAACATGTTCCCAAAGGGAATTTGCCTATGGTTTGGGATATGCGTCGTTCTAACAATGCAACGAAGGATCATGCTAGGGATGAAGAGTGGGCAAAGAACAACAAGAACTGGGATTCTCAGACTTACATGATCATGAACCGTATAGAGCAAAACTCGGAGCTGATCCAAACTCTCACTTTTGAGTTCGAGGAGTTGAGGAAACTTATTGAAGAGCTTATCAAGAGAACACCACCAACACCAAAGGAGTAATTCGTCATCGGGTTTGGCATCCCCTTGGCTTGTTCCAAGCTTGGGGGAGTGTCGCGGTATCACCACCATTATCTTTCATATTTTACCTTTCTAGTGGATTCATATTTGTGGTAGAGAAGTTATCTTATAGTTTGGTTTGCATGTGGAAGTTTCTCTCCTTTAGTTGATTATCTATGTATCCCTTGGTGTGAGTTCCTTTATTGGAATATTAATGAGAAGTCTCATCTTTTACTTTTTGCACTTCTTATTTTTAGTTTGCAATCTCTATTATATGATGGATCTTGTTGTTCAGTATTGGCACTACTTTGGGATCATCAAGAGGATCTAAATTGGTTCTGGAAAACTGAGTTCTGGTCAGTGGCTTTAGTTTGAAAGAAAAATGAAGAAGGAAAAAAGGCTTATAGGTATTTTGTATCATTTGTTTTCTCTCTTGTTGGCTCATAAGCTTAGTATTCTTTACTTAAGATCTTTTGTGTCTTCAAGGAAGGATTGCATGTTTGGCTTTATTAATTGTATGTTTGCTTGTTTGTTTCAACTCTCTTGCTTGCTACCCAGCCTTGCTAGCCAAAAACCTGTTTTGAGAAGGCATACTTCTCATGTTTCCAAAATCCTTTGACCCAAAACCTTTTGCCACTTGTGTCCATCATATCTACCTAATAACTATTGTTATTCCTAGTAAATTCTCTAGCTTCATCTACCTTTCGAATTAAAAAGTATTTTGTTATGTGAAAACTAGTTAGTAAAGTTCTCACGAACTTGATGGACCACTTTATTTACTTGCCCCTAATAAACTTGAACCATTGTGGACATATAAGTTGTATATGCTTGCATCTATACATTGGGATTAGCAGAACCGTGCTATCACGGGGAACGTTTTCAACATTGCACTTATACTCTGTACACAGTTGATATCGTGCTCTTTTATCTATGGATGTCAATGGTGTGAAATAAAGAGGGAACTTGTAAGTCCATGGAGTTTGTATTCAGTGTTAGAGAAACGCCTGGGCCGCTAGCCTAAGCCATGCTTAATCATGGTGGAAACTTGCAGCATCACCATAGTGAGTCATCTATGAAGCATCCTCAATAAAAAGCTATATGCATAGTAAATAAAAATATTGATGAGATGCTCATTGTCTGCTTGCCTTGTCATTTTGGTTATGGGAAAGCTCCTGTACCATGTGCAAGGGGTACCCCGTGGCGGTTCTCAATGATATGCAAATACTTACAATTACAAGAACTTACCTGGATCCAAAGTTGAGTATGCATGAGGAGTGGCCCTCATATTCAAGGGACATGAGATTGCCAACTTATATTTCGTCAAGCATATACTCCATCTTTGTTCACTTTAACCTTAATCATCTAAAGATGCTTATGATAGGGGCAATGAGGGATCAAAGCTAGTAAGTATCATAATCTTTTGAAATCTCTTTATGACTTGTAATCCCTGCTACCCTCTATAAAGGGACCTTTCTCCAGTTACCAGTTGAGTCAGTAGACCCACTTCCTCTCTATCTCCAGCAAGTTTTTGAGTTGTTGTGTTTCAAGAATTCATATGGTGATTTATTCAATCATGTTCTTTATCTTCCTTGTTTGCACAAAACTCTTATCTATTGAGTATTACTTTGTAAGACTTCACTTGTGAAAAACCTTTTTGAGCAAAGAGTGCTCCTGTTTAGAAACTTCTACAAAAAGCTTTTGTGAAACTATTTATCAGGTGTTCTCTGACCAAGAACAAGTTTGCCAATTCCAATTATGATTTATCTTTATGTATCTCTATTGTGAATGTTGTACTTGGTTGCAAGCTAAGTTATATAATAGTGAGTTGCTTTCTCCTATGAGTTGTGCAAAGGTAAGTGTGATGCTTCTTGTTCGTATTATTTTTATCGAAACTTAACTCCATAAACCCGTGGACATGTTTACTGAGCTCAGTATTCGCTTGGCGACAAGCAAAGTATAAGCTTGGGGGAGTTGATACGCCCAAATTGCATCACCATTCTATATCATAATTTACCTCTATTCATTGATATTTGTCTTATTATGAGGTATTACTTGTGGCTTTTCATCTGTTTATGCATGTTGGATGATTCCTGGAGGATGGACTGTCGGAGTCTGGATTCTGATGGAAAAGACGGTGTTTCGGTGCAATTTCATGAAGATTAGAAAAATACTAGAAAAATATGTAAACATATTATTTTACCGGAAGACGAAGGAAGCCAAAAGGAGGAGCGAAGGGGGGCCTCAGGGGGCCCACACACCCTAGGCGCGGGCCTACCTGACCCCGTGCCTAGGGTGGGTTTGGCCCACCTGTTCGACCTCCGACTCCGCCCCTTCGCCTATATCTTGCCTACAGAACACTAACACCAGGGGAGCGACCACAGATAGATTTCCGCCACCTCTCGGAGGCGAAAAACACCAAGAGAGAAAGATCTCTCCGGCAGACAGATTTCTGCCGGGGGAATTCCTTCCCGAAGAGGGGAGACCTTTGCCATCAACACCATTGTTAATCTAGGCTTCATCGGGATCATCATCATCATCCACACCATCATCTCCACCAGCACCATCATCTCCACCAGCACCATCATCACCACTCCGTCCCGCTATAACAATTGTGTTAGATATTGCTTAGTTCATTAGGGGAAACTTTCCCGGTGTTGATTACTATTGTAGTTGATGCTTGTGAGTGGAACCATTGGATTATTATTTATGTTCAGATTTTTATCCATTATCATATCATCTTTGATCTTGATCCATATGATGTCTTGTGAGTAGTTCGTTTAGTTCTTGAGGACATGGGAGAAGTCATGTTGTTAGTAGTGAATCTGTGATGAGTTATTATTCAATTGTTTAGTATGTAAGTTGTGGTGCTATTCTTCTAGTGGTGTCATGTGAACGTCGACTACATGATACTTCACCATTTATGGGCCTAGGGGAATGTATTGTGTATTTGGCTACTAATCGTGGGGTTGCCGGAGTGACAGAAACCTGAACCCCCATTAGGACACCTTTGCACAAGGGAGCATAGGATCTCAGAGTTTAGGGCTATGGTTAGATTTATATCTTAATTACTTTCCCATAGTTACGGATGTTTGTAGGGGGTTTAATCACAAGTATGTATTAGTCCTAGGAAGGGTAGTATGTTAGCATAGGTTCACCCACACAATACTTACAAACACCAAAGAAGAGTTCTCAGCTATTTGAAGCGAAAGCACTTGACAGAATTCCCATGTGTCCTCGAGAATGTTTGGTCCTTATATGTATTTCCACTGGCTTGTCCTTTACTAAGAAAGGATTGGGCCACTTTCTCCATTTGTTCGTTACTTCTGTTACTTGCTCTTTGTTTTGTTGCCTTGTCAGAAAACCACTAAAAATCTGTTTGCTAAGTATTCACAGGGATTTCCTGCTCCATACCACTGTTCGGCACCTTCTGCTCCTCGTTGGGATCGACACTCATATTTATAAAAAATACTACTATACACCCCCTACACTTGTGGGTCATCAACATGATAGAATCAATAAGATAGAACAATTAATCAATCTGACATAGTAATCTCAATATCCATCGGATCCCTGCAAACAAAACATGCATGATTACAAATAGATGATCTTGATGATGAACGGAGCTCACAAGATATAAACATGGTAGCACAAAAGAGGAAAAACAACCATCTAGCTACTATATGGACCCGTAGTCTAAGGTGGAACTACTCACGCTTCATACCGAAGGCTGGCATGGTGATGAAGAAGGCCTCCGACATGATCTCCCCTCTGGCAGGGTGCCGGGAAGAGCTTCAGATCCCCCTGATCTAGGGACGATGGTGGCGGCGGCTACAGACTGTTTCGTGGAAGATTGACTAGGTCCTTAGGGTTTTGGTATCGGGGATTCTTATAGGCGAAGAGGTGAGGAAGGGGGCACCCGGAGTGGCCGCACCCTCTAGGTGCGGGCCAGCCCTGGCCGCGCGGGCAGGGTGTGGCCCCCTGGTGGCTCCCCTCCGTCTCGTCTTCTGGCTTCGTGTTCCCAACGGTAAAATATTGACTTTGGCTTTTGTCCCATCCAATTCTGAGAATATTGATTTTCTGCCTTTTCGGGAAACAAAAATAGAAGAAAACAGGCAACTGGCACTATGGCATCTTGTTAATAGGTTAGTGTCAGAAAACATATAAAAATACCTCAAAGTGTCGACATAGAAAAGCAAAGTAGATACTAAACAAGCATGGAACATCAAAAATTATAGATACGTTTTCGATGTATCACGTACCCATAAGGAAGCATCCTTAAACACACGTTGATCTGCCAATTTTTACGATTAGGTTATAGTTCTCTATGATCTTAGAATTCGGTCACCAAGCGTTCATAACCGTGAACACGGCTTTTCGAAAAGATTTAACCCTGCAGGGGTGTAGAACTTTAGGTACACGTACCAACCGACTCTTAATGCCAGATCATTAGCCATCTTCCTTCGAAGACCGGCAGAGGGTGGTTGAAGACGACCTTTACCTTGCTTTCACCGATGCCATGAGTCACACCCTAAGGATGGTTCCACTATAACGGGTCAAATCCCGAATCCGGTCCCTAGAGATGTGAGGCGAGGTTGGTTTACCAGGGGTCCATCCACCCCAAGCAACCCGGTCCACGCTTCCCTACCTGTTATGAATGCACCTCATTTACCACCTTCGGGAAGATCCAGAATGCATGTCGAATGGAATGCCCAAACTATGTGACTCATGGAATCTACTACGGAAGTTAGTGAATCGAGGGGTTCCCAAGCCCCGTGTGGTTGTACGCTCATCTCGTTTCCAAAGGCAAGAACTCGATTCCTAGTGGTGGGGAGCATGGGACTACAAAAACCACATCCCACTGTAGCCTCCCATACAATCCTTAGCATGTTTAACCTTTAGCACTGATCTCACCTCATCAGCATATCTCATTCTCCTGTCATACTAGATTCTCTGCATTGATACATCACTTGGATGAATCGGCACTGACAGCTATGCATGGCTAAGAAGGACACAGATAATATCTCTAGCAGTGCACACAAGCCAAACCTAGTTATGCTAGGAGGAGTGGATCATGTAATATAAGCTCAAAGGGAGTAATGGAACAGTTAGGATACTCTATCTATCGATAAAAGATCAAAGTAGAATCGTATGCATCATCACTGGAATTGAAATGCTTTCGAAATCATAGGATTATATCATGGTGGGGTTATGCTTGCCTTTGCTTGTTGATAAACAATAAGCATATCTTTGGATAGCTTGTACTTAACTTTGTTATAGTTGGTCAAGTATTATTCTTTGATCTTTGAAGACGTTGATGTGGGTCTTCGACCTCGATCTCGAAGTTGATATCGAATTCTATCGGTAAGAACTAAACACCAGAAAGAAAGGAAACAATCAATACATGGCATAGATGCAATGCTCACACAAGGATGATGATATGAAAAGTTAAATTATATTGAAATGTAACCCTAAGTCATGCTCGACAATGTAAATGTGTTCCGAGGGGTATAAACCCTAATTCAGAAGAACTCCGGAAACACCTATGAGGGGTTACTATGTTCTTATATTTTAACTTGTCATGTAAGTTGTTTAACAATGCATGGTTATATCTTAGAAAGTTAGATCTCATTTTTCTAAACATTTTGATATATTATACATCTTTTTATGACTTATAAATAATTAGTTATTGAATCTACAAGAATTATATCATTTTCTTGATTTATTAAACTAATTCAATTGATTTACTACATGACTACGACGTCAGCAGAAGGATGAGGGTTATTTCTTACTGGGCTGAGCTAGCCTCAGTCACTGACCAGCGGGCCATATGCCCACGTCAGCCTCCATGGTGGCAGTCAATAGGTCAAAGGGTCCACGGCGACGGGCTACTCGAACAAGGTGAGCAAGGGAAGCCTACTGGTGGCGGTGCTTCTATGTTTTAGTCGCCAGAGCAACCTCCACGATGGCGTCTGGCGGCGGCGGACGACGAGATACTACACACGGGCAAACCAAAGTGAGAGCAAGACAGCGGGTTGGTCCAGGAAGACCAGGAGCTCACCACAGGGCGGACGGTGGGGTCGGCAAGGAGCGGGGTGGCTGGAATCGATGGCGACGGTGGAGGAGATCATTGGGGCCGGAGGTGTAACGCCTTGGTCCTCTTCGACTTGCACGATTAGGGGAAATCGAACAAGGAGCAGCAGAGGATCACGACTGCACGCTTAGATGAACGGGAGGTTGGCCAGAGCGCCCCGAAGCTTCCAAGAGGCTAGGGTTCCGGCAATAAGAAAATGGGGAAGAGAGGGAGGGTATAAGGATCTCTGGCGGCGGTAGGGGTACTTGTAGACGCCGTGGATGATGGTAGCGCACATCCTGGCGCAGGCGAGCATCGCGGCATGGACAGACGGTGATGGCAGCGACAGCGAACAGCTTCGCCACATCGTCTTTCTGGCTGGAGAAGGAAGAAAGGGGAAAGACGCGAAGGGGTACTAGGCCGAGTGGGTCGCTGCTGGGCTCTGGCTGCTGCGTGCGGGCGACAGGGAAGAGGGAGGAGAAGAGATGGGCCAGCCTAGCTGGCTTGGCTCTAGTTTTTCTTTTGTATAAACCTTTTTTCCTTTTCATTTTTTCTTTTCTCTTTTCTAATTTCAAATACAAAACTGTTTTAAATACCTTTAAAATACTAGAGACTTTTATAAAGTATATCAAATATTATGGGGCCCTTTTAGTCCATTTGATCTCCATATATTTGGTGATTTTAAAAATATAAAAACCATTTGAATTTAGTAAAAGGGAGAGGAAGATTAGGGTTTAGGGTTTGCATTTTATTTCTTCAATGCATGCATTCTAAGTTATGATGCTCATGAATGCAGAATCAAACCTAATTAGGATTAGGTTAAACTGGGGTGTTACAATAAGTATAAGATAGTAATAATTCCCCATATTACTTGTGTCCCCAATAAATCAAATATGACTCAAGCTAGGACTAACACTACAAGAAATGTTTCCATCAGCAATTATTGGGCCCGTCAGTCGTCGTAGAAGGCGCCTCTTCTGTGATGAAAATCTCGGCTTGACCATGGCCGATGCAAAACTTTTTTTTCCGGTTTCGCACCCCTCTACTATTATGAAACATCTAAAAAGTGGAGGAAGCTTGTCGGGCGCGTGGCAGAAGTAAGATTTCCGCTTCCTCGTGAGATGTTGAGTCACCGAAGTATTTTTTTGCGTGTGGGCCCCGGACATCAGTGACTCTAGCGGAATAAACTTTTCGGTCACGTCTCTCAGATTTGAACTCGATAACGTTGTTCGATGCCTCTTCCGTTTAGTCAGGCTGCTGGTTCCCGCATGTCTGCCTGAGATTAGAAGAATCGTGTGTATGATGGAAGTTTTTTCCTTCCTTGTTTCGAACTTGATAGCATCGCTTGATGCATCTTCCGTTTAATCAGGATGCTAGGTCCCACATGTCATCCTCGCACTAGAAGAAACTTGTGCATGATGGATTTTTTCCTTGGCTCGTGCCTTTCCGATATGAACTCGATAACGTTGCTCGATATATCTGCCATTAATCACCATGCTAGGTCCCACATGGTAGCCTCTCATTACAAGAGTCCTATATATGATGGAATTTTTTCCTTCGCTCCCACTACCCTCTTTCGAACTTGATTGCACTGCCGTTTAATCATGCATCTGGGCCCACCTGTCACCATCTCATTAGAAGAAACATGTTTATGATGGATTTTTTGCCCTCGGCCGCGCTACCCTATTCCAAACTTGATAGCGCTGCCAGATGCATAATCACGTAGTTGGGCCCCACGTGTCATACTCTCATTAGATGAAATGTGTGTATGATGGAATTTTTTCCCTCGGTCGCGCCTCCGTGTTAACTTGATAGCGTTGCTCGCTGCATCAGCCATTTATTTACGATGGTGGGTCCCATATGTCAGCATCTCATTATAAGAATCGTGTGTATATGATTGAATTTTTTCTTCTCTAGCGCTACCCTGTTCCTAACTAGATAGCGTTGCTTGATGAGTCTTCCGTTTGGTCAAGCTTCTGGGTTCCACATGTCAGCATCTCATTAGAAGAAATGTCTGCATGTATGACTTTTTTCTCGCTTGCACTTTCCGTGTTTCGAACTTGGCAACGTTGCTCGATGCATCAGCCGTTTATACCAGCTGGTGGGTCCCATATGTCAGCCTCGCATAGTGTGTATATGATGGAATTTTTTTCTTCTCTAGCGCTAACCTATCCCGAACTAGATAGCATTGCTCGACGAATCTGCCATTTGGTCACATTGCTAGGTCCCACATGTCAGCATATCATTAGAAGAACATGTATATGTTGGACTTTTTTCTCGCTCGCCCCTACCTTATTCAAACTTGGAAACATTGCTCGATGCAGAACCTATATAGGTCTCTCTGGTGGGTCCCACATGTCAGTAAATGAAATGTGCTATGATGGAATTTTTTCGGTCGCCTCCGTTGTTCTGACTTTGGTCCGTAGTTGGGTCCCAGATGTCATCAACCTCTATGTAGTAAACGTATCTACGTTGGGTCCCAGATGTCAGCCACTATTTGAAAGAAACGTGTGTATGTTGGACTGTTTTTTCGGGTTGAGTCCACCGTTATGATCTAGGCAACATTGGTGGATTTTTTAGGGGAAACGTGTCCATGATGAAACAGAAGTTTACCTGGGCCCTAGATGTTAGTCTTACAGAGTACAAAAAATGTTAATCTACACTACAATGCTGGATCCCACATGCCATCCTTCTATGTACAACAAACATGTCTATGCTGGATCCCACATTGCAGTCTTCTCTATGTAGGAAACGTGTCTATGTTGGGTCGCACATGTCAACCACTATGTGAATTAAACATGTTCATGCTAGGTATCACATGTCAACCTCTATTTCAAATAAACGTGTGTATATATGTTGGACTATTTTTTCGGGTCGAGTCTGCCGTCCTGATCTTGGCAACATTTCTAGATGCAACAACTATTTATCTGGGTCCCACATGTCAGCCACTATTTGAATTAAACATGTCCATACTAGGTCCCACATGTCAACCTCTATTTATATTAAATGTGTGTATATATTGGACTGTTTTTTGGGTCGAGTCCGTCGTCCTGACCTTGGCAACTTTGCTAGATGCAGCATCAGTTTATCTGGCTCCCAGATGTCAGCCTAAGAGTACAAAAAAGTAACTTTATAAATAACACAAATTTCCTAGGATTCGAACTCGAGACCTCACTATCGATTGACTACGTGCCTTGCCACTAAGACAGAAACAACTTATTGATTAAGAACGTTAACTTTTCTATTTTAACTTATTAACTTGTCTCCTTAAAAGACTTTTTTAAACATTTTTATCTCTCATCAAATAATAAGGCGGCGCTCGTGGCAGCTGAACTAAAAACAGTAGGCGCTGTAAAGAAATCTGCAGGAAGAGTTTTTTAAAACATATTGAGAGGTAGGGGCAATGCTGAAAAGGTTAAATTAAAAAGAGTTTGACTATTCTACATGGGCTTCTCTACATGGGCTATACTCCATAGGATATTCTCCATGTGGTCCTTTCTCAAATTTCAGCATCTCATTAGAAGAACGTGTGTAGGGCCCCATATGTCAGCATCTCATTATAAGAATGTGTGCATGTTGGACTTTTTTCTCGATCGCGCCTACCTTATTTGAACTTGGCAATGTTGCTCGATGAAGCACCTATATAAGGTCTTTCTGGTGGGTCACACATGTCAGCTTCTCTGTAAATGAGATGTGTTATGATGGACTTTTTTCGGCCGTCTCCGTTGTTTTAAATTTGGTCCGTTGCTCGGTCCCAGATGTCAGGCTGCTTTGTGAGGACATGTGTGTAAGCTGTTCCCAGATGTCATCCTCCATTTGAAAGAAATGTGTATGTTGGACTGTTTTTCAGGTCGAGTCAGCGGTTCTGACCTTAGCAATATTGGTAGATGCAGCAGCAGTTTATTGGGACCCAGGTATTTGTTTTAAAAAAAGTTAATCTATACTCTGCTGCTGGGTCCCACACGTCAGCGTTAGTATATAATAACAGAAATTGCCATGACCACTATTTTGACCTTGGTACGTTGCTGGGTCCCAGATGTTAGCCTCCTCTATTCAGTAAACATGTCTATGATAGGTCCCAAATGTCAGCATTTGTTTGAAACAAATGTGTATGTGTTGGACTATTTTTTTGGATCGAGTTCGCCGTTCTAACCATGGAAACATTGGTAGACACAACAGCAGTTACCTGGGTCCCAAATGTCAGCCTCAGAGTACAAAAATATGACTATAAGGAAAACAAAAACTAACTACCATTCGAACTCGAGACCTCAAAACAGGTAAACAGCATGCATTGCCACTGCAAAATAAACAGTTAATACAATAGAAACATTAAACGGTTCCTTCTATATGTTTAAAAGACTTTCTTTTACCATGTTTATCTCTTTTGAAATAATATGGCGGCGCTCCTGGCAGCTAAACTAAAAACTGCTACATAATGCAGTAGTGTTTACACAAAAAGTAGGTAGGCTAAGCTTTTTTTTATCTTCATGGCAAATATTGAATGGCCTCACTCCTAAACTAAATGGGCTATGATCGGCGGCCACAAGACCATGAAAAGGCCGAATTATAAAGTTTTTGGCTATGCTTGGCCCTCATAGGGTAATTTAATGGGCTTAGTAATAAAAATTTCAAACGTCAACAAGGAAGAAAAACACAAGGACGGAAAAAAATGGTAGATATTTTGCATGAAAATTGTTGACAACTGGGACACATAGCCCACGCGCACCAAAACTTTCCTGCTCGAGCATTCACTCCAACAACTAGCTACTGTCTCTACGCCATTCTTAAGGAGACGCACCGGCCGTGAAAACTACAGGCAGCGCTCCAAAACATTCATCCTCCATCACTACAAGAAATATGTTTACTTGTGACCTTCTCATAGTGACGGATAATGGAATCGTCATAGATCTACGATGATTTCGCACGAGATGGTCATAGACCGTTTGAAGAGGTTAAAACCCTCTAAAATTATGACGTTTTATATTCAAATCATCATAATATCATAAGATGAGATTGTCATAATTTGTGCAATATAGCTTAGGATCTTATTTTTAGCCTAGTATAACCAATATAAATCGTCATAGTGTGTAAATGGAACATATTGGTATGACTGGTCAACCACATCGGTTACGCCTACTAGTCATTGTCATGTCTATGTGTCATTCCTTTAGTATCTCGCTTGTCCATGGTTGCATCTTTCTTATAAAGGAAAATGGCAAACAATTCTTGGCCAGGGGCTTCCAACTCGCGATCCCCACATGTACCTTATCGAAGCGCACTAACGAACCACCTTCTATCCTTTGTGTTAATACGTGACTTGTCCTTAGGTCAATATACACTCATCAGTCGCATCTCCTTATAAATGGCTAAATGGAAAAAAGTACCAGTCGGGGGGGTCGAACCCGCCACCCAGCGGGGGTACCTTGACAAAGCGAACGACGAATCCACTAGGATGGAGGATCATTAGTGCAAAGTTTGCGCGCGCTATATTTATTAGGACGCGACTACACCTAGGTCGACTTTGATTTAAGCTAAAACGAGGTCGGTCGGAACTTTCCTTTTATGGTCCCCCAGGATCTTTCCCGATCTTATCGCGCGCCCCTCCACGCGAACGCGGGAACTACTGCCTCGACGGCATCTTCTTCTCTCGTCTCCGGTTCCATCCCTTTCTTCCTTTCTTCCTCCTCAAGAACATCCTAGATCTGAACATCCTCCTCCACATCTGCAAGATACATCCTCCTCTTGATCTGCAAGATACATCCTCCTCTAGATCTTGATACATCCTCCTCTAGATCCCTGGTGTAGATCCCTGGGTTTGATCCCTCTACAGATAAATCTACAGAGTATACCTGGACAGGGATCCCTGGGTTTGATCCCTGGAGATACATCTAGAGAACAGGGGTAACTGTGAACATTGGCAGACCAGAGTTGCACTGTACCTGGACATCAGATACATCTCCTTGAACTACCACCTGTAAGTTTTCCTGGGATCTTTTCTAGCTGGTTACATCTCCATAGCAAGCAAACATGACATATAGGGTAGACAGATGTATCTCCATATCAAGGAAACATGACATATAGGATATATATAGATGTATCAGCACACATGATATATAGGGTAGATAGATGTATGCAGCAGGAAAATAATAGTAGCAGATAGTTATACATCCATTGTCATCATGGCTGGTAGATAGATGTATCAGCACACAATGTAACAGTAGACACATCAGGATGTACCAGGGATATATAAGTGTAGCAACATGAAGATGTAGCAGTAAAACATGTAGTACTACAAGATGTAGTAGTACAAAAACATCCACTTTTCATCAACACATACTAGTAAAACACAAAATATGTACCAGGGAGTCAATTCCAGTAACTAGTACCAAAGATAATAACTTGCTTGCTTCCTTGACCCAATATGACCTGCATTTCACAAAAACAAAAAAAATTAGAAACAAAAAAGTTGCTAGTATGAAAAATAAAAAAACTGGTTTTGTTCTTTTACAACATTTTACTGAAATCATTATTCTTTCATTGATAAACTATGTTTCATTTTTATTTGGCAGAATAAGTTGCTTTGATGCCGAGGAATTTTGCGTGGTGGTTTGGAGAGCTAGATCTTAACCAGACAACAGAAGATGGGTCTGATTTTGCTGATGGAGTTGGAACTTCAGGTCCATGTTCTACTCCGCATGTGGTGCAAGATGCAATAGGTACTTCTGCAGATGTGGCGCAAGACACAGCGGGTACTTCTGCTGGACCATCGACCACAGGTGCGCAAACAGGTGTGACACTGTCAAGCGAAGACAACAGTGATGATGATGAGGTTCAGTCGACTCTGGAAGGTTTCACTCCTAAGACTCCGTTTGTTGGGATGCCCTTTGATTCGAGTGATGCAGCACTTGCTCATTACAACAGATATGCTCATCATATTGGGTTTTCCGTGAAGATTGAGTCCCCCAGGAAGTGTGCTAAAGATGGGGAGAGAGATAAAAGTGTATTTGTTTGCAACAAGTCTGGTAAAAATCATGTTTTAGAGACTACTCCAGTGAAGCAAAGAAATCGAACTATCACAGTATTGACTGATTGCAAGGTAAAGATGCGTGTCACGAGGACAGACACTAAGTGGGCAGTAACTCAATTTGTTGAAGAGCACACACATGATTTGGTTCAGAAATTTGCTTTGAAAAAATACTTGAAGTCACACAATAAAATTCCTAAGGAGGAGAAGAAGTTTATTGACTTGTTGCATCAGGTAAACCTCAGTTCTGGAAGGATAATGCAAATAATGGGTGAGATATATGGGTGCAAGAAAAATATTCCATACAATAGTAAAACTATTAGCAACTACACGGCTACTATAGATGACACTCAGAGAATAAGAGATATTCCTGAACTCTTGGAATATTTTGAACAAATCAAGAAAGAAGATCCAAGATTCTTCTACCGATTCAGACTAGACGCCGATGATAAAGTGGAAAACCTATTTTGGGTGGATGGTGCTACAAGAGAAGCGTACAAGCTGTAAAATGATTGCATTTCATTCGATACTACATTCATGACAAAAGTACAAAATACCTTGCGCGCCATTTATTGGAATCAACCGGTATGGCCAGTCAATACAACTAGGTTGTGGTTTTCTGAGGAATGAAAAGATACCCAATTTTGTGTGGTTGTTCGAAGTTTTCCTAGAAGCAATGGATGGATTACATCCAGTCAACATCATTACTGACCAGGACCAATCGATTAGATCTGCTATCCTATTAGTGTTCATTGGTATATGTCATAGGTATTGCAGATGGCATATAATGCAGAAAGTACAAGAGAAGCTTGGACCATTTGTTGCAACTCGAGATACTTTGCGAATAGAATTCAATGACGTAATTGACTATTCCGCGAGTGTTGAGGAGTTTGAACTAAGATGGGTAGAGATGCTACAAAGGCATGATGTCGCTGATAACACGCATTTCCTTGACCTCTATGATCTGCGAGAATTCTTCGTGCTAGCTTATTCTCGGCATCGATTCTTCCCATGCCTACAAATTACTGCTAGAAGTGAAGGGTTCAATGCGGTTCTTAAGAAATACATCAGCCTGAATGACAGCTTGCTGCGTCTTTTTAAGCAATACATGAAATTGCAAGAAAAAATTGAAATTGCTGAAGATGCTCATGAATTTTTTGGTGAAGAGAAGACAGTTAGAGTGTGGTCAGAGTTTCCAATAGAGCAACAAATATTACATACTTACACTCTGCCTATCTACAACCGATTTCAGGTTGAGCTTCGCAAAATTACGTCCTACAATGCTCGAGATTGTGGTGGTGGTATGTATGAAGTCTATCCAATTCAAGGATCTGTGTTTGGCTATGGTGCTAGGAGTTACATGGTTGATGTGTATTTTTCCAATGAAATCTACAATTGTCAATGTTGTAAATTCAATAAAGATGGAATCCTATGCTGTCATGTCATGAAAGTTATGTCTTGCCTAGGTGTAGTGCTGAAAATTCCTGAGCACAACATACTGCCTAGGTGGTCGTTGCCCCCTCCTGATATTGTTGTACCTGATGCTTAACCACAACAGAATCCTACTGGGAAGAAGCTCTCTAGGAAAGATATGAGGTTACTCCGCTACGGTAATCTATGTAATGAATTCTCTAAGCTTGCTGTGGGTTTAGCATCTTCAGAGAAGACAAAAGAAATTGCTGAAAGACATATGCGAGCAATGGAAAAGGAGATGGCTGACTTGAAGAAATCTACTGCAGATGCTTCAAAGAGGAAGAAGAAAGGGAAAAGTCCAGTGAGCATCAATCCTGAAACTAATATAGCAGACAGCCCGAATATGGAGCAAGATCCTACAGTTGCTGCAAATAGAAGAGCAAGAGATCCTCCCGTCACAACCCCTAAAGGAAGACCACCCCAGAAGAGGAAGAAGAGTGGTCTATAGTTAAAGAAGCCTCATCCAACTAATTGCAGAATATGCAATGAGACAAATCATGATGCGTGCAACTGCCCTGTTAGGCTTGCAAACCCGGAAAAATATACAGTACTATCACTATTCAATTAGTGTATGCTCAGGAAAATATTATTTGTAATGTGCTCTAGGCTAAAAAGTTGTTTGCTACATTTACTTCATGTGCTATCTATGAACAAATAAAGATGTTTGGTGTGTTTATCTCAATTGTATCTCAGGAAAAAAATAAACAGACCAAACAACATGGCTTGCTTTTGGTTCTTTATTTTGGGGCCATGTTGATGCAAACAAACATTCCTACTAGCATTAGTACATGTTCATATACAAAGTTGCAAAAAACAGGATTTTCCTAGGATAAACACACAAGTTTGCACAAAAAGAAAATGTTTATGATCCGTGTATTACCCCTTTTGATGAACTATATGTATAAGTGCCATGGAGCTTTGTTCTTTGGCCACCGCAACCATTTGTCTGTGTATAGCTTCCTTATATTTGGGAGATCTTTCTGGGTAAATGATGACACCTTTCGACCAAGCTTCTCTTCTAGGTTTTTCAATGTAAAGAATCCGCAATTAAACCTGAAAAACTCATTTGCAGAGAGCAAAAATGGTTAAAAAGAGAACATGGTGTTTTGCTATGTGCTGCAAAAAACAGGGTGCTATGATGTGACAAACGTTCAAGAGTTTTACCCATTTAGTTGTTTCGGGCTGTCAATGACTTCTATAGGCCAGTTTGCAATATTGACTTTTGAATTCTTGTACTCCTTTGACCACATATTTTTAATGGATGCAACTAGCAAATGGCAAGATTCCATCAAAAGAGCTTCACCCTTACTAGCAAGATAATCTTTGATCTCGAATCTCTCCGCCTTTATGTTAAGGACAACTAGCCAATAGTGACCAGAGGAATCAAGAGGACATCCTGGAAAAGATTATAGTGTTGGGAAGCAAACCTGTGTTACATTCATAACAAAAAATTCAAGGTCAAATTGATGAACATATAGTAGTACTATTTATTTTTATGCTATAATGGGCATCGATACTACAGTGAATATGAGCAAGCATTTTTATTTAAGATGTATCAATGTTTTTATGCAGAAAATAAGAACAAACAAATTAAAATAAAAAAGCATTCATTGCACTTAAAAAAAGTTACTCACAACATCTTTGTGATCAAGCCTGTTCGCTGGACTGTTCTCAAAACACCATGTGACATCTTTGAGTTCGAACCGACAATTGATAAGGTACTTCTGCAAAAAAAAGGAACAACAAAAACAGTTAGGTAAAAAAGAAACATTACATCGTTTCACAATGGCAAAGTCGAATTTTTTTAAATATTCAAGAAGGAAACTTATAGATATGCGCAGAGGCATTATGTATTTTTTCATGTTTTGGTTCTCCTCCTTAATTATGTGGATCCCCATCTCAGCTACTATGTTCAACAGTTTTTTCCCTGGTGCTACTGATTCTGCTAAGTTTCCGAGGCTGACATAAAGCACTCCAACATCCATGACAACTTCTGTATTCGTCGCTGAATTACTCTTCCACCCATGATCACAGACCATGCTGTATAACTCCTCCACGGACTTTGATACAGCATAGTTCTTATGATTTTCATAATTGACAAACGGTGATTTTGCGAACTTTCCAACCTTTACGACTCTTTTTTCATATTCATGTGGCACTGGTGTAATGCTTGTACTTGATGGATCTACAATTGCTTTACTGTGTCCTGCTTGCCCCATAGGGTCTGTTTGTTGTCTTTGTTGTTTGCTTATTTTTCCAGCAGCTACTTCTTCTACTTGCTCAATTTTGTCATCCACATCTGGTGGTGTGTTGAGGTCGAAAGATGGAGGATCTGGAGCTAGTCTTGCAAGTTCTCTTCTCCTATCTGATTCACTTATGTCAAAATTAAGTTTCCTATTCATCGAATCATACTGTGCTGAGCTTGGAATGTTGCTAGTTGTTGTCCTAGGTGCAGAATCATCCCCAACCATTGGTGTTCTGCTTGTGGACCTTGTGTATCTGCGACCAGTACTGTCATGAGGGATCTGTTGGCAAGTGACCTTTCCCGGAGACATTTTCCTAATTGCACTTCTTGGTGTAGATGTGGTTTTAGTCGTGTCCTCCACTTTAATTGGGCTTGCCAATGATTCTAGACGTGCAGCTGCTCTCGTTCTGTACCTAGTCGGTGATGGCGAAATAGTAGGCTCGATACTTTTCATCCTCTTCGGTTGCTGGTCAGCAAATGAAACAGATTTCCTCTTCAAAGGTTCAAACTTTGGTTCCATTTCCAACAGTTTATCCACCTCAGGCCTTTTACTTCTATCAATCATATTTGGTAGTCCTTTTTGTGCTTCCTCGAGATTCATCCTTAGCATATGTTGAAGAATACTTTCAAAAGCATCCTTTGTTGGACATGCGGTCTCTATGTCAAGAAACACCGGTAGTTCTAACCGTAGATGATCTTGAAAATCAGTACGAGGTGGACTTCGTACCAACTCAAGTAAGTTCTCATTTCTTTTACGCCACAAATATTCCCCAACTTGCTCAATTTCTGCCGTGGGCTGAACTTTTTCATCAAAAACTTCTGAAGAACTAGTTTCTTTGAATGCCATTTTCACCGGTTTCTCGGGGACTACCAATTCCTTGTTGATACATTATTCAGCTATGGTGTTGATTCCACACTTGTCCTTGGCTTTCATGTCCTCAACCAGATATGGTATGGTTTCTTTTTCAGTTGCAGCGTTCAATTTATCATCAAAATTTCTTGGGATCTCAGCAACCACACTGATTAAGGATGCTGATGCTGTCATAACATTGTTACTGTTTGTTGCTGCAGTGTTCTCATTCTCATTGCTACTGTTGAGAGTACACTGTTGTTTGGCATCATCAACAAGTAATGCAGTTTGGTTTCTCTCTGTTGTATCCATCTGTACGATTGTACTTTCTTCTTTTCTCTGAAACTCTAAACTTTTATCTTCCATAGCAAACATATCTGATGTTCCATCTTTTGTGGTCTCCCTGTTCTCATGAACTAAGTCTGCAAGCTTCTACTTTTCTATGGCTCTCTGACATTTCATCTTCCATATCAACCTCATCTTTTCGAACTTCAAATGTGGCACATGCATGGTCCACAAAAGTCAGAGGATCGGCTGTTCCTGATTGGTGTGTATCTCCGTCCTGGCAGATGTTCTCATCTCGATCAGATCCATTTACTGTGATGGGCATGTGTTCCTCAACTGTATTGGCAGCAGTAGGACATGCTTCTTCACTTCCACGGTTCATGCGTCTCTCATTAGATGATTTATTGGATTTCTTGTTACATCTTACTCTTTGTTTGCGAGCTTTTGGTGTAATACTCTTCAGTAGCATCTTCAATCCTGCTTCAAAGTTGTGGCATGCAAACTCAATTGCTTCCTTGTATCTTGTTGTCTCCTAAAAAAGAAAATGAACAAAAGAAGGTACCAATAATCATCATCAGTGGCACGAATATATATTAACAAATGCTATGAAACGAAAAGAAAGTAGATATATTATGAACATGATCGACGCAATTTCTTAAAAATAAATCATGCACTTACTTTTACTGAACGCCCTACTGGTGTATTCTTTTCAATGAATGTGTTGATCTTTTCTGGTTCTGAAAATAGAATGCTCTGTCCCTCTGAATCTTCATCTGCTACATGTTCACATGTCTCGTTTTCAGGTTCAGTATTTTCTTCTTCAAATTGAGCTTCCGTGGTTGCGAATTCAGGTATTAGCTGTCCAGGGAAAAATGTCACATCCCAAAATTTTCCAAATTTTGAAATGTGAAAAATAAATAAACAAAATAAAAATTTGTTGAAATTTAGGGTGAGAAGAAACTTTTTGATTCCAATTGGAAACATCAAAACCTATTTTGATCAAATAAAATCCTAAAGGGATTTAAAAAGATAAACAATTAATAAATAAATTTATAATAGTTGGAATCACTATTTTTGGATCTTTAAATAAAAAGATATGGTTTTTATAAAGCAAAGGTACAAATATAAATAAGTATTATTTTTAGAGAGTCAAATTTAATCTTGGCCAAGCCTTTAAAATAAAATATTTTGTTTGATAAAAAGAGTAAAGGATTATTTAATAAAATAATAAGGATTTATTAATATCCAATTTTATTTAAGTAAGGGCTTTTCCATTTTAAAATAAACATTTAAACTTGTTAAAAATATTTTAAATAAGAATTCCAAGTGTTTTGTTTTTCAAATGAAACCTACTGAAAAGGGTTTGATATTATTTTAGATTTCAAATAGAGATTTAAAATAAATTAAATCCTATTTGAAATAAAGACTAAGGTCTATTTATTTAATTATTAATAGACGCTAAAAGAATTATTTTATTTTGGACTTTGGATTATGTTGTTAAACAGTATTAAAATCAACACAAAGTTTGGTGGTGGTTTGATTTGAATTGGAGTTTGAATTATTTGTTTGAAAATCAAAACAGAAATTCCAAATAGAAAAAAGAAAAAGGTTTGTATAAAAAAAAATAGAAACAAACCCAACCCACTAAACCTACCCAGCCTAGCAAACCATTCTGGCCCAGAAAGAGCCCACCCGGGAACCCTGTGCCTCTGTTCTTTCTCACTCGCGTCTGCACCCGCACAGCAACTAACGGTTGGACCCCACCTCCCCTCTCCCTCTCTCGCTGGCGACGCTACCCCACTTCCAACTCATCATCGTCTCCACCCCGCGCGCTGACCACGCCCTCCCCGGCCGTTGCTGCCGATTTATTTGCCGGCGTAATTCGCCTTAACGCCGCTGTTACTCCTCGCTGTGACCACGCACCTTTAAACGCCCCTCTCCCCTCTCTCATCCCCCCCAAGCAGCATCTCCTCCCTGCCACCGGGCTGCTCCAATTTTGAGCACGAGCATCACTGTCTCCGACGAGCCTCTGCACCGATTCCGTCCACACCTCGCCGCGCCTCACCTCCTACTGCACGCAGGCTTACTCCCCATCTCCTGGCGCATCTCCTAGTGTTGCTCGCTAGCCCGCGCACTCACCGTAGCCTCGGCAACCCCGACACCTGAGCGTGCGCTGCCGTCTGCCATTGCTCCGACGAACCCCCTTGTAAGCTCAGGCCACCCCGAACCCTCCCGTTGATGCTCCTATCATCTACGCACTCGCCCGCATCTAACTGCATGCCCCGTTCATCTTAGCTCGCTCTCAAGCCTCATCCCCGACGACATCCAGAGACACCCGACGCCGCTGCACACTCCGGCGAGCAATCCCCTCCGTTCCTGAGCGCCCCTCGTCAAGCAGACCTCACCTTGAGCTCCGCCACACCTCTGCGAGCACGGTGAGCACCTCCGTTACCCCTCTTTCTTCCTGGTTCGTCGCCAACGCCACGGCCAGAGCGTGCGCCGCCGGTTTTAGTCAAACGCACAGAGCCCGTTGGATCTGAATCTTGCGGCTGGAATTAAATTTAATCGAAGAGGTATCGTTGCTTTTGTGCCACACGATCTCACTTAAATCATGCGGTCCACAGAGTGCAATCCGCACGAATCGGTACTGGCGAATAGGAACAAGACACGTGGCATGTCTGTTTTAATAAAAACAGAATTGATCTATTAGTTGTTCAATTTTGTAAAATTCATAACTTTAGTTCTACACGTCCAAATTTTACAAATTTTATATCAATGGAATCAGCAGAGGAAGTACTTTGCAACCATGCACTTTTTTTAATGTTTTGCTTCTGGAAAATTGGTTGAATTTGCAGAAACTTGTGTAGGCTTATTTTGAATATAAAAATTGTTCTAGATATAATTTTAAGATGAAATATTTGATAAATTGGTTTGTTTTGAACCTACTGTAACATCCCTAAAATCATGTTTCAAAAACTCATGCATATCATCCATGCATCCATGATCATGTGGGATTTCATTTCAAAATCATTTCAAAACAGGAGCATATGTGCTCATTATTTTATATATGAAGGCTCTAGACTTTGTGCTACTTGCTATTGAGAAAGGTACTAATCTTCACTCGGTATTGTTTAGAATCCTAACTTAACTTATTTCAAAAGCTTAAACAAAGTTTCAAAACAAAATATGAAATAAAACCAAATATATGCCTTTTATCACATCTCATAAAGGTTTGGTTTTATTTTATTTTCAAATAACCCAAGGGTGTTTGTGTTTACAGTAGTGTTTGACTCATATTTGAGTACAAGTTTCACTGTACAAAAATCTTGAGAAGGTTTGAATTCAAATTAAATTGAAATGAAGTTTGAAAACCAATTCTAGAAATTCAAACAGAAAAAGAAAAAAATTAAGGAAATAAGAAAAGGCTGGCGCCAGAATTGTGGCCCATCAGCAGAAGCAGCCCACTAGCCAGCCCACCCGGGGTTTCCCTCTCCTCCTGTTTTTCTCGCGCTACCCAGTGAGTCACTGACTGGTGGACCCTCGCCAGCTCACCACCGTCTTCCCCAAATCACGCCCACGACCACGTCGCCGGCTGTTTCCTCCGCCATCACTGTCGCGTTTTAAAACCCGAGTTATTGCCGGCGTTTCTTCGCGTGATCCTCGCCCCCGCTCCAGCTACAAAACCCTCTCCTCACCTCGCACCTTTCCCCTCACACCACTTGCTCGCTCCGCCACCAGGCTGCCCATATTTCGCCGAACTCTGCCGTGGTACCGACGAACTCCGGCAGCAAATTCCGGTGAGCTCCCCGTGCCCCTTTACTCCTAGCTTCTCCAGAACAACCACTGCATCTTTACGCTTCGATTGACACCGCTCCTGTATGCTAGGGCAACCCTGACCGTCGGCAACGTTGACGACTGAGCAAACCCGACGAGGCACTCAACTCCGGCGAGCAAATCTGGTTAGTCTAGAGCGCGCCTTGCCCTCTCTCTGATACTCGCATGACCAGTATCACTCCCCGCATCTAACGCACCACTTGTTTGACTCTGGCATGCTCTACAACGCCGACAACGACGATGAACAGCCGTGCCCGACGACAGGCTCTCCTCCGACGAGAAATCCCCACCGTGTCCGTGCGCCCCTTGACAAGCCACTGCCACGTTGACCTCCAGCACACCTCTGCGAGTCTGGTAAGCATCTCCAATCACTTCCTCGCTTCATGTAGCCGCCGCGACGCCGTATACCGAGCGCGCCGCCGCTCACCGTCGCTGCGCGCCGCCAGTTAGTGGTCGCTTGACCAGCGACCGTTAGATCTGGATCCATCGGCTGTGTTAGATTCATTTAGCGAAAGGGTACGCGTTAGATATGGCCGTGCATTTTCATTTAGATCATGTGGCTCTCGTTGATCGATCCGCCCGAACCAGTACCAACCAATAGGAACACGCCGTGTGTCTGTTAGTTTGATTTAAAATCTGAATTTGGATCTATTGAATGTTTGAACTTGTTTAATTCATAACTTTTGATTCCCACGTCCAAATTTGACAAATTTTATATCAATGGAATCAGGAGAGAAAGCACTTTTCATATATGCAATGTGTTTAAGGTTTTGGTTCTGTTAAAATGGTTATTTTTGCAGAAACATGTGTAGGCCTATTTTGTGTATATCAATTATTTGGGAAATGTTTTAATGGTCAAATAAATGTTGTTTGGCAAGTTTTGAACTTGTTAATAAACCATTACTATGCACTTGTCTTGTTGAGTATAGAAAATCATCACATATCACATTGCAAGCATCCATATATTTTTGCTTGTATTTATTTTGTATGTGATTTGGTGCTATCATTTTATGTGTAGATTTTGGTGCAAATAGTGATTGTGATTATGAGGATTGTAGCTACTCTCCAAACTACCAAGGCAAGTGGTGCTTCATGAATTTATTCCTATGTTTTTCAAATATGCATTAGAAATATTTTGCTAGACTTGCATGGTTATATTTTGCTTATATGCTATGCTTTGGGAAATCCTAGTAGTTGTAGAATTGCTAGAAATTTCTAAGTCAAGATGCTTATCTATGCCATGCTTAGCCTAGCTAGTAGCAACCAAGGGTGGCTATATGTTCATGCTATGAATAAATATTTCTAAGTCTTTGGACTATGTTTTTGCTTAATAAAAACAACTAAGTGAATGAAACACCTGGGTGGAATGGAAGGAATGGTTTATGTTGAGTGGTTACACAAGGCCCATTTCTATGGTTTACCTTGTGTATCTCACTTGTGGAAAGCCACCCAGGAACAAAGGGATTTGAGAGGCCAAATATTAAGAAGCTTCTAGTGCAGCCACTTGGCAATATGGGCTCTGCCTGGATCACATAGGTTGCAATAACTTAGCCATTTGGACAGTTGGTGGTAGTGGGATGATAGGTTGGAACGCGTCCATTTGGTCTAAGGGAAGGCTTCTGAAAGGTCCTGTCTTGGTGAAAATCAAGTCTTGTGGGGAAAGTGCACAACCTCTGCAGATGGAAGAATCTAAGTACTTAGCCATGTCCCTGGAAAAGGACAACTTGAGCATCAAGACATGGAAGCTATCAAGAATCTCCTCATCCCAATTTCCAAGTAAAACCTGTGGTTGAACAAGGGTGAAGGACCCCAATGTCTATTGGTGGTTCCTTGGGAAAAGTTTTGATAAAGAAAAACTTAGTGTTTTCAACCGATAGGCAAAACCTATTTTGAGCAAAGCAAGCCTAAGCTACACTTAGCCAAAATGCATATAGTATTTAGTCCACCAATATTCTACTAAGGTATCACTTGCCAATAGTATTCCAATGTATTGACCCACTGTGGCTGTAACTTGTGATGTTGCAGGATATTCTGATGATGATTAGGAGTCATGAGTCTACACTCAACATGCTTGCCTGTGGCACATGAAGATGAAGACTTATTTATCTTGTTATATATTTGAACTCTTGTATTAGGCCTGTGGCCATGGAGTTGTAAAAGACTATGTTTGTCTTTGGAATGATATGTAATAATGACCTTTGTTTCTATGTACTTCATCTTAAACTGTGGATGCTAGCATTGATCCAGGGACTAGCATTGCAATCACAGGGATCCTTTCCTTTACGAAGGAGGGATCTTACAGATGGTATCAGAGAACTGTGTTGCCTGTAGGATTATGACCCTAGGATTGGAAACCACTAAGGAATTTTTTTGACAAACTTCCACACTTGCCTTATTCTTCTAGTAAACTTATCTAATCTTCTTTCCTATGTCTTTTGATAGAAGGATGCATAGTTAGCCCTTAGACTAGAAAGTGAAAGATGCATTGTACCTTATTAGTTGGACCACCACACTCAACTTTTTGTTTCCAAAATTTTAACTAAGTCATTTTGAGTCTAGGCTGTTTGTAGTATTGTATGTCTTGAATTGTGACTTGCTTGCCAATGATATGCATGTGATGTTTTGTCTTGTTATTTATCTCTATGTAAATTGATTCTAACTTTTTCTATCTTATAAAATAGATGCCTAATGTTACCATCAGCACTGCTGAAGAGTTCAAGGGAACTCGCTTTGGCACTCGTATTATTGAGCTCACTAGCCTGCTCAATCTCCCTCTTCCTACTATCATGATGCTTCCCCTCACCAAGTTTGAGAGGAAAGACCTTTGGGGCTTCAAGGTTAATCAGCCAGGACGCCAGACTGAGCCAGCCACGGAGGCCATCATCTTCAAGCTCATGCATGATGACAAGGAGAGAGGCCTTGAGGTAGTCATGCAGGATTTGATAGGACGTCTACTAGGGAGACACTCTTGAGAGGTTAGAGGTACTCACTTCCACACCTTCGGTAGACGTGATGAGGATGGTGAGGCCATTGAATTCGAGGACACTTCGAGGGAGACAGCAGAGCCGATTCGTCTATACCTCTAGGACTTAGAGGTTCTTCTTAGGCACGTGGACACTAATAGGACCAACATCATGCTCAGCAATGACGAACTCCAGGTGCAGCTTCGTGAGAAGGACAAGCTCTTCGCGGAGCAAGATGAAATAGTCAAGGAGATGGAGGCCAAGTTCGAGAGTCAAGACAGAAAGTTCAAGAGTCAAGAGAAGCGAGTCCAAGATAGGAACAAGAGGATTCGAGACATGACTGCAGAACTAGTGAACAAGGACTTAGATCCCGAGCATCAGCAAGGTGTGATTGAGAGACTTCGTGCACAGAAGAGGGCTCTCAAAGCCAAGGTAGAGACCTTGACCACCAATGTCGAGGAATACAAGACCGCTATGGAGAATGCAGGTCTTACCTTTGTTGAGGAGGAGGTTGATGCCGAGGAGTAGTGATGACTACTCATTTATCATTTGTTTATCATGCTTTTATTGAGTCGCAATGATCATCCAACATGTGGATGGCTTGCCATTGGTGTGTTTACTTTTCCAAAAACTTGTTGTTTGTGTTGTTGAACTTTTATTACTATGATGCATGTTTGATGGTTGTTATGAGATGTATTGTGCATGTTAGCATCTATGGGTATCTCATTCTTATCCTTATTGAAAACCACAGATGCCTCCCCGACGTGCCAATCCCAACCCCAACAACAACAACATCACCCCTGAGATGCAGCAAATGATGACAGCTCAAACTCAGCTGATGCAAATGATGACTATGTTCATCCAGAATCAGAACAACAACAACAACAACAACAATAACAACAACAACAATAACAACAACAATCAGAACAACCCACCGCGTTTTGACATGCTTACCAGGTTCTTAAGATTGAGGCCAGCAAAGTTCTCAGGAACTACTGATCCTATGGTGGCCAATGATTGGCTACGCTCTATGAACAAAGACTTGGTAACTGTTGGCTGTACTGATGAAGAGAAGGTCAGATTTGCAGCTCACTTGTTGGAAGGACCAGCAACCACTTGGTGGGATAACTTCCAGATCACCACTCCCATTGTTGATGTGACATGGGCTATCTTCGAAGATGGTTTCTGTACTGCTCACATCTCATCCGGAGTGATGAGTCTAAAGAAGAAAGAGTTTCATAATCTGAAGCAGCGCCACCGCAGCGTGGCAGAGTATATTGAGGAGTTCAATAATCTACCGTGTTATGCACCGGATGAAGTTGACACTGATGCTAAGAGGAAGGAAAAGTTCCTTGAAGGGTTGAATGATGAACTGAACCTGCAGTTAGCTGTGTCCTATGTTCCCACATACCAGTCTCTTTGTGACAAGGCTGCTATTTTGGAGAACAAGATGAAGCAAGTTGAAAGTAGGAAGAGAAAGCACTCTGACAAGCACAGCTCGGGATCGTCTCACAAGCGTTCCCATTTTGATGATAGTGGAAGTTCAGGATCCCACAAGCATGGGAAATTCAACAAGCACCACAACCACAACCGTTATCATGACAACAAGAATCGCCGTAGTTATGACGATGACAAGTACAAGAATCACAAGGGTGGATATAAGAGCCACCAAAGTGGTAGTGGAAGTGGCAGTGGAAGCCAGCCTGTCAAGAAGGATCTTAGTCAGGTTGAATGTTTCAAGTGCAAGAAGATGGGGCATTATGCAAATGAATGCCCAGAAAAGAAAGTTGAAGGACCCAACAAGCCTAACCCTTTCCAGAAAGGGCAAGTGAACCACATCAATGTGGAGGAAATTTATGAGGAACCTGATGTTGTTGCTGGTAAGTTCAAACTCAATTCTGTTCCAGCATTTGTTCTCTTTGATTACGGTGCATCTCATTCATTCATATCAAGAACATTTGTTGAAAGAAATGAACTACCGGTAGAAACCATTGGGTGTCCTATAAAAGTAAGTTCTCCTAGTGGGGAAATGATAGTGAATTCAGGATGTCATGATCTAGTCATAGAATTTGGGAAGTATAAGTTTCCCGTTAACTTGATAATCCTAAACTCCCAAGGATTGGATGTTATATTGGGAATGGACTGGATGACTAAGCACAAGGGAGTGATAGATTGCGCCAACCATACTGTCTCACTCACAACTCCGAAAAACAAAAGAATCAGATTCAGGACCAACTTTGAAGCAAAAAAGGAGTAAGCTAAATTCTCTTAAGGGGGTTAGCATAGACAGTGTGCCTATTGTGAGCGAATATCCGGATGTGTTTCTGGAAGAATTGCCGGGAATGCCACCAGATAGAGAAGTGGAGTTTCTTATTGACTTTCTACCAGGATCTGGACCAATAGCAAAGAGACCGTACAAGATGTCAGTTGATGAGTTGAAAGAACTCAAGAAGCAACTTGGTGAACAGTTGCAAAAAGGATTTATCCAACCAAGTTCTTCATCTTGGGGAGCACCAGTTTTGTTTGTGGAAAAGAAGGATAGAAGTCAAAGGTTATGCATAGATTACCGTTCACTCAATGAGGTGACTATCAAGAACAAATACCCTTTGCCAAGAATCAATGACTTGTTTGATCAGTTAGAAGGAGCTTGTGTGTTCTCAAAGATTGATCTCCGGTCAGGTTATTTTCAGCTTAAGATAAGGGAACAAGACATACCTAAGACAGCTTTCACCACAAGGTATGGATTGTATGAGTATACCGTGATGCCATTTGGTTTGACCAATGCACCAGCATACTTCATGAATATGGTGAACAAGGTGTTCATGGAATTCCTTGATAAGTTTGTTGTCGTGTTCATCGATGAAATTTTGATCTACTCCAAGAGCAAGGAAGAGCATGAAGGACATCTACGTTTGATACTGGAGAATCTTAGAGAGCATAAATTGTATGCCAAATTCAGCAAGTGTGAATTTTGGTTGAATGAAGTTGGTTTTCTTGGACACGTTGTGTAAGGAGACGGTGTAGCAGTTAATCCTGCTAAAGTTTCAGCTGTAACTGAATGGGAATCTCCCAAGTCAGTGAAAGAAGTTCGTAGTTTCCTTGGCTTAGCAGGTTACTATAGAAGGTTCATTGAGAATTTATCCAAGGTGGCAAAACCTATGACAGAATTGCTAAAGAAAGAGAAGAAATTTGCTTGGACAAAAGGTTGTGAACTCAGCTTTCAAGAATTGAAGAAGAGACTTGTGACAACACCAGTCTTGTGTTTGCCAGATTTGGAGAAGGATTTCCAAGTGTATTGTGATGCATCTCATCATGGATTGGGTGTAGTACTTATGCAAGAAGGAAAATTAGTGGCTTATGCCTCGAGACAACTCAAAACTCATGAAGTGAACTACCCTACTCATGATTTAGAGTTAGCCTCTGTTGTCCATGCACTCAAAACATGGAGACATTATCTTTTGGGAAAGCGATGTGAAGTATTCACAGATCACAAGAGTTTGAAGTATATCTTCACCCAGAAAGAAATTAACATGAGACAAAGAAGATGGCTAGAACTCATCAAGGACTATGACTTAAGTTTGCAATACCACCCCGGTAAAGCAAATGTTGTAGTGGATGCTCTAAGCCGTAAGGTTTTTGTGAATGGCCTTACTAAGAGAGAGTTGCCAGATGATCTGTGTGCCCAATTTAGAAACCTCAGATTGGAGATTGTGCCTGAAGGACATCACATGACCTTGGATGTTCAACCTACTTTGTTGGACAAGATCAAAGAAGCCCAGAAGACTGATAAGGAAATTGAAGAGATTAAGGAAAAGATTGGCAAGGGAAAAGCCAAAGGATTCCATGAAGACGAACATGGTACTTTATGGCATGGAAAACGTATTTGTGTTCCACAAGATCCGGAGCTACGGAAACTGATTTTACAAGAAGCACACAACTCACCGTATTCCATTCGTCCGGGTAACACCAAAATGTACATGGATATGAAGGAAAGATTTTGGTGGAATAATCTCAAGAAGGACATCGCCGAACATATTGCTTTGTGTGATGTATGTAGTAGAGTGAAAGCGGAACATCAGAAACCAGAAGGATTGCTTCAACCACTACCTATTCTTGATTGGAAGTGGGATAAGATTGGTATGGATTTCATTACCGGATTGCCAAGGACCCGGTCAGGATATGATTCTATTTGGGTAGTAGTGGATCGCCTAACTAAAGTGGCTCATTTCATACCCGTGAAGACAACCTACACAAGTGCTAAGTTAGCCAAGATTTATATGAGTAGAATTGTGTGTCTACATGGTGTACCCAAAAGTATTGTGTCAGATAGAGGAACCCAATTCACTTCTCATTTTTGGAGGCAATTACATGAGTCATTGGGAACGAGGTTGGAATTCAGCACCGCATTTCATCCTCAAACTGATGGACAAAAAGAAAGGACTAATCAGATTCTTGAAGATATGTTGAGAGCATGTGCTCTAGACTATGGAGCCAGTTGGGATGAAAGTCTGCCTTATGCAGAATTCTCTTATAATAACAGCTATCAAGCCAGTATTGAGATGGCACCATTTGAGTTTCTATATGGGAGAAAGTGTACCACCCCATTGCTATGGAATGGTGTGGGAGAAAGAAGTTTGTTCGGACCAGAACTAATCAAAGAAGCTGAGGAGAAAGTCAAGTTGGTTAGAGACAGATTGAAAATAGCACAGTCCCGACAGAAAAGCTACGCAGATCCTAAGCGTAGAGAAGTCACCTACAAAGTTGGTGATAGACCCTACCTTAGAGTGTCACCACTTCGTGGAGTGAAGAGGTTTGGTGTCAAAGGTAAATTGGCCCCAAGATATTTTGGGCCATTCAAGATTCTGAGTCGTAAAGGAGAAGTTTCTTATGAGATTGAATTGCTAGAGTCTTTGTCGGCAGTTCATATTGTGTTTCATGTGAGTCAGCTTAAGAAATGCCATCCAGAAATGGAAAAGACTTCTTTGAAGGATACTATACCTTTGGAAGAGGTTCAATTGGAGAGTGACCTCACTTATGAAGAGAAACCTATCAAGATTCTTGAGACTGCAAAAAGAGTTACTCGGACAAAGACCATCAAGTTCTGCAAAGTCCAATGGAACCATCATTCCGAAGAAGAAGCAACATGGGAAAGAGAAGATGATCTTCCGAAAGACCACCCTCACCTATTTGCTAGCCAATCTGAATCTCGAGGGCGAGATTCACCTTAAGGGGGTTAGATTTGTAACATCCCTAAAATCATGTTTCAAAAACTCATGCATATCATCCATGCATCCATGATCATGTGGGATTTCATTTCAAAATCATTTCAAAACAGGAGCATATGTGCTCATTATTTTATGTATGAATGCTCTAGCCTTTGTGCTACTTTCTATTGAGAAAGGTACTAATTTCACTCAGTATTGTTTAGAATCCTAACTTAAGTGATTTCAAAAGATTAAACAAAGTTTCAAAACAAAATATGAAATAAAACCAAATCTATGCCTTTTATCACATCTCATAAAGGTTTGGTTTTATTTTATTTTCAAATAACCCAAGTGTGTTTGTGTTTACAGTAGTGTTTGAATCATATTTGAGTACAAGTTTCACTGTACAAAAATCTTGAGAAGGTTTGAATTCAAATTGAATTAAAATGAAGTTTGAAAACCAATTCTAGAAATTCAAACAGAAAAAGAAAAAGATTAAGGAAATAAGAAAAGGCTGGCGCCAGAATTGTGGCCCATCAGCAGAAGCAGCCCACTAGCCAGCCCACCCGGGGTTTCCCTCTCCTCCTGTTTTTCTCACCGCACCCGCGCTACCCAGTGAGTCACTGACTGGTGGACCCTCGCCAGCTCACCACCGTCTTCCCCAAATCACGCCCACGACCACGTCGCCGGCTGTTTCCTCCGCCATCACTGCCATGTTTTAAAACCCGAGTTATTGCCGGCGTTTCTTCGCGTGATCCTCGCCCCCTATCCAGCTACAAAACCCTCTCCTCACCCCGCACCTTTCCCCGCACACCACTTGCTCGCTCCGCCACAAGTCTGCCCATATTTCGCCGTACTCTGCCGCGGTTCCGACGAACTCCGGCAGCAAATTCTGGTGAGCTCCCCGTGCCCCTTGAATCCTAGCTTCTCCAGAACAACCACTGCATCTTTACACTTTGATTGACACCACTGCTGTATGCTAGGACAACCCTTAGCGTCGGCAACGTCGACGACTGAGCAAACCCGACGAGGCACTCAACTCCGGTGAGCAAATCTGGTTAGTCTGGAGTGCGCCTTGCCCTCTCTCTGATACTCACATGACCAGTATCACTCCCCGCATCTAACGCACCACTTGTTTGACTCTGGCATGCTCTACAACATCGGCAACGACGATGAACAACGGCCCCGCGACGATGGCTCTGCTCCGACGAAATCCCCATCGTACGTAAGCGCCTTGACAAGCCACGCCACGTTGACCTCCAGCACACCTCTGCGAGTCTGGTAAGCATCTCCAATCACTTCCTCGCTTCCTGTAGCCACCACGACGCCAGAGCCGTGGCGCCACGCTCGCCGCGCGCCGCCAGTTAGTGGTCGCTTGACCAGCGACCGTTAGATCTGGATCCATTGGCTGCGTTAGATTCATTTAGCAAAGGGGTACGCATTAGATCTGGCCGTGCATTTTCATTTAGATCGTGTGGCTCTCGTTGATCGATCCGCCCGAACCGGTACCAACCAATAGGAACACGCCGCGTGTCTGTTAGTTTGATTTAAAATCTGAATTTGGATCTATTGAATGTTTGAACTTGTTTAATTCATAACTTTTGATTCCCACGTCCAAATTTGACAAATTTTATATCAATGGAATCAGGAGAGAAAGACCTTTTCATATATGCAATGTGTTTAAGGTTTTGGTTCTGTTAAAATGGTTATTTTTGCAGAAACATGTGTACGCCTATTTTGTGTATATCAATTTTTTGGGAAATGTTTTAATGGTCAAATAAATGTTGTTTGGAAAGTTTTGAACTTGTTAATAAACCAGTACTGTGCACTTGTCTTGTTGAGTATACAAAATCATCACATATCACATTGCATGCATCCATATATTTTTGCTTGTATTTATTTTGTATGTGATTTGGTGCTATCATTTTATGTGTAGATTTTGGTGCAAATAGTGATTGTGATTGTGAGGATTGTAGCTACTCTCCAAACTAGCAAGGCAAGTGGTGCTTCATGAAATTATTCCTATGTTTTTCAAATATGCTTTAGAAATATTTTGCTAGACTTGCATGGTTATATTTTGCTTATATGCTATGCTTTGGGAAATCCTAGTAGTTGTAGAATTGCTAGAAATTTCTAAGTCAAGATGCTTATCTATGCCATGCTTAGCCTAGCTAGTAGCAACTAAGGGTGGCTATATGTTCATGCTATGAATAAATATTTCTAAGTCTTTGGACTATGTTTTTGCTTAATAAAAACAACTAAGTGAATGAAACACCTGGGTGGAATGGAAGAAATGGTTTATGTTGAGTGGTTACACAAGGCCCATTTCTATGGTTTACCTTGTGTATCTCACTTGTGGAAAGCCACCCAGGAACAAAGGGATTTGAGAGGCCAAATGTTAAGAAGCTTCTAGTGCAGCCACTTGGCAATATGGGCTCTGCCTGGATCACATAGGTTGCAATAACTTAGCCATTTGGACAGTTGGTGGTAGTGGGATGATAGGTTGGAACGCGTCCATTTGGTCTAAGGGAAGGCTTTTGAAAGGTCCTGTCTTGGTGAAAATCAAGTCTTGTGGGGAAAGTGCACAACCTCTGCAGATGGAAGAATCTAAGTACTTAGCCATGTCCGTGGAAAAGGACAACTTGAGCATCAAGACATGGAAGCTATCAAGAATCTCCTCATCCCAATTTCTAAGTAAAACCTGTGGTTGAACAAGGGTGAAGGACCCCAATGTCTATTGGTGGTTCCTTGGGAAAAGTTTTGATAAAGAAAAACTTAGTGTTTTCAACCGATAGGCAAAACCTATTTTGAGCAAAGCAAGCCTAAGCTACACTTAGCCAAAATGCATATAGTATTTAGTCCACCAATATTCTAATAAGGTATCACTTGCCAATAGTATTCCAATGTATTGACCCACTGTTGCTGTAACTTGTGATGTTGCAGGATATTCTGATGATGATTAGGAGTCATGAGTCTACACTCAACATGCTTGCATGTGGCATTAGGACTGTGGCCATGAAGACTTATTTATCTTGTTATATATTTGAACTCTTGTATTAGGACTATGGCCATGGAGTTGTAAAAGACTATGTTTGTCTCTGGAATGATATGTAATAATGACCTTTGTTTCTGTGTACTTCATCTTAAACTGTGGATGCTAGCATTGATCCAGGGACTAGCATTGCAATCATAGGGATCCTTTCCTTTACAAAGGAGGGATCTTACACCTACTGACCATAGGAACCAACTTATGGATTTAAAATGTATTTGGTGAAGCAAAAGAATAAATATTTGAATTAGAGCCTTTCTAGTCAAATAAAATATTGTTTTTGGTTTAGAAATGAATTTTGGGTAAAACCTTTGGGAAATGATTTGATTCAAACCTTCTGACCCTAAACAACAAGTTTTGTGATTTAAGAACATATTTGATGAACCATATAAATTTATTACTTTGCTAAAAGATATTTTCAACAACATAAAATATCACCTTAGCATAATATTTGGTTTATGGGATGAAACCTTTTGCAAATGGTTTTACCACTTTCGTAAATGACCACTTTGAACTTTATGATGTTTAGAGCCTAGTAGAAACAACTTTTGCAAATAAAACTATCTTTTGCATGCTTGCATGCATGACCTTATTTTTGTTATTTTATGTGGTGAAATGGTTTGAATGCTAGTTGAATTTGTGTTTGCTTGATTGAATTGTAGTGAAGTTAGAAGAGTGTGATATTTGCAAGATCAAGAAGTGAACCAACATTCTCTACTAAAAGGCAAGTGACACTATCATCCATGTCCTACTATTTTCATTACACTTAGTGGATTTTTGTAACATGCATGGAAAGGACTACTATATTTTATGTTATGCTAAATCCTATTAGGATACCCTTATATCTCCCTTAGTGGAAACATTGTAGTTGTAGTAAGCTTAGCCCTGCTATATATTTGGGATGGGATACATGATATGATTATATGAAGTATTGAAAAGATATATGTTTTATATAATAAAACAAGTACTCAATGAACCACCTGGGTGGACAAGTATACTCAAGTTTTGGACAAGGTGGCAACAAAGGGAACCATGTTTATATGGCTATCTTTTTGTATGTGCACTACAAGAAAACCACCCAGGGACTTAGAGATTGAACATGTTTCTCGTACAGTGGCTTCCGTGTACAGCCACATGCTAAATGGGCTCTGGCTTAGTCAACTACATAGTGGAAGACCCATGCATTGGCATCTTCAGGTTAACTAGAATTGTGTAAGGGAAATTTATCCCTACATTGGTGCCTGGTTGACAAGCTAGCATTGTGTATTGGGAGGACTTCTATGGAAAGACTTTGTCACATTCTCGATCTGCCAGTACTCCATTTTGGTGAGTACTTATCCAGCGGCCACTGGTGGCGTCAAGACGAGATTTTTTCATGTGGGTAAAGTGTACAACTTCTGCAGAATATCAAATTCTAAGTACTTAGCCGTGTCCCCGGTTATGGACAACTCTGAGCAACTAAGGCCTGAAGCTATGGAAGATCTCGACATTCCAATTTCTCAAAGTAAAACTTGATGGTGGCAACAAGGGATTGGAAGCACTTGGAGATTTCCAAGGAGTTCAGAAAGATTTGACAAAAGATCAAAACTATTTTCAAAAGATAGGATAAAACTATATTGCTTTCTGTAAATGAGCCTAAACCCTACTTAGCCAAATATGCATGTAATGATAGGATCCACTTAAATACTACATAGTAGTGAAGCTTGCCAATACAATTCAAATGTATTGACCCTTGTGGCTGTAACTTATTATGTTGCAGGTTTGTTTGATGTTAGTGAAGTGTGATAAATAGGATTACAAGTCTACAACCAACATGATTGCCTGTGGCTCTTTGAAGATGAAGGACTCCATGCTATTATTATATTTTGCTGCATTGTAATGAGATAGCAAATGAGCTATGTAAGATGTAATGAATTTTTTATTCCTGGTTATAAAGTTGTATTATGACCTTTGTTTCTTGATATTACATCTTAACTGTGGATGCTAGCTATTGATCCAGGGACTAGCATTGTAAACACAGGGATCTCTACCTTATTAAAGGTTGGGACCTCTACAAAAAAGAAGGATAAAAAGTTTAGTTGTTGTACAGGCATGTTCAACTAAAAGTTATTTACATGTTCATCTAGAAAAGTACCTAAGAAACTACATTCAGAAGCTATGAGGTTGCATCAAAATGGTGCAAAAACATTTATATTAGGATATTAAATGTGGATAGGTGCATTACCAGAGCCATGCCAAAGCTACCATCGCTTCGTGTATCCTGTGCTATTACTTTTTTAACCATGGATTGGTCCAAACTGATACCCGTGTGCCTTCTGCGTTGACCTCCATGTCTTCTAGTTGTAAGGAGTCTAGATATTTCACCTACAAGAAGTAATAATTATATTAAAATAGACATTGGATGGATTCAATTACATAGAGAAGCTAAGGAAAAAATAGAAAGCAAAAAAGCACACAATGTCTTGAATATAAAACAAAGTTATACCATTAAGTACAACATGCATGACTTCATGATCCCCTTTTCTGCACCTGTTTTGCTTGCTTTGCAGATCACCATTATCACAAATTTGCAAACATTCAGATTCTTTGCTTGGCTGATGTTAACCAGTGATGGATACATACTGGGGCTGATTCACACACTTGTGGTTGGAGCGAGGACATAACACATACCATATGTTATAAAAAGCCTATAGTAGTCGCTATCAGCATCTTTCATTGACAATAGCTTCTTCTTTAACATTGCTACAGTTGGCTGCTTACAGGTTCCTGCTCCAATTTTATCTTTCATGAATGTTGTAGCATCAGCATCCACCTCATAGCGTATTTCCAACTTGCCTCGAGGTACTCCGAGAACTTTCTTAACAGATGCTTCGTCCACAGGGATTGCACCTCGCCCAGGAAACACCATCATACATGATGTTGGATCAAAGCTTTCCAAGAGGAACTTGCATAATTTAGGCCGGAGCTTCGAACACTTGATGTCTAGTAGTTCTCCATATTTTGCTCTTCTTATCATTAATTTCCTCTCTTCTGACATACTAGGGTAGAGGCTGACCAACTTCATAGGTGACGCCCGTTGAAAGCATTTTCTAGATTTACCCTAGTGAAAAAACAGAAAAGAAGAAGCTAATGAATCATGTCTATGACACAAGTATACACAAAAATATTGTGTAGTAACAAAAGTTCTGCTGTGATAGCAATACAAACCTGTGATAACACTACTTGATTCTCAGTTTCCTCTTCTGAGTTGGGCTGCTCAACTTCAATGTCTTCAACTGTATCATCCTTGGGAAGATGTGCTGGTGATGTTCTAGAAGTGATGAGGTACATCTATTGAGAACTCAGGTACATACAGTGAAGAAACTAGGTGTATCTACTAATAACAGAGGTACATATACTTAACAACTTAGACACATCTAGTATTAAAAATAAGGACAAAGCTACATCTACTGGATCAATAAAAGGAGAGGTCCATCTGCTGCATTCAAGGGGATACATCTACTGGATTGGTGCTGAGAACCATCTAAATGGATCTTGCTAAGGTACATCTACTGGAATAGGAGGTGGCCCTAAATCACTACATCATGGTGGTTCAATCTAATAGATCAAGCAAGGTACATCTACTGCACAATCTGGGGATCTGTCGAAATTACCTGAGCACGACGATGTAGCCGAATAGAGCCCAGTATGGCCTGTGACGACAGAAAGTGCAAACGGCTCGTAGATGTACCCTCCAGCGTCAGGAAGCAGCCGGTCAAACGCGGCGGAGTAGCAGACCCTCCGCTCCTCGAACCAACCGCCGACGGGATGAAGAAGCAACAGTACAACTCCCGCCCTTTACCATCGGAATGTACAGTCTCCAGCGGAAAGGAGTACCGCACTTCACTATGATGTAGCCGGCTCCGACGAAAAAAGGATGCAGACGACGACGATGACGAGCGACGCCGTCCGAAATCACCTCAGCCCTGCTCGAATCGAAAGGACGGATGCAGCGGGAACCAAGCCAGCTCTGACAGAAAGGATGCAGAGGATGATGGCGAGAGGCGCCGTCCGAAATCACTTCCCTGCCGCTCGAATCGCGCCCATGGATGAAGTATGTGGAGGAACCGAGGGAGCGGGAGGGGAAATCGCTGGGAGGAATCGACAGAGGCGGAGGAAACGGTGAAGCCAAATGGGGAACGGCCCTGTTTGAAACGACGGGACAGTGCTACGCTACGGGCACAACGTCTATTTGGGTTCTGAAAACGCACCGCTCATCGCGCGCCGTCCATCCACGATCGTACGGTCCTGACGCGCGACCTCGCTTTAACAATTAGATAGGTCGACATAGAGTTAGAATTCACGTATTTATTAACTTGGAAACAGTGTATTGGGACTAGGCCACGAAAGATCTTCCTATTCTCCGCACTTTTCTTCTTTCAACTTTTCTCAACCGAATGCGCCAGCAGCCTGGGAAGGGAAGTGGGGTGTGCTATCTCCATGGGCCGGCTTGATCTTGCCCATTGTACATTAGGTCCGGACCGATTGTTTTTTATTTTTTCTGTTTCTTAATTCTATTGTATTTTCTTTTTATGAGTCCAAAATAATTGATTTTTGCCACTATGCTTTTTCTAAACTTTAGGTGTATCTATGATGATGAAACAATATATTGTGAATCTGATTTTTTTAAAAAATCACAAACATTAAATCATGTACCTGTAGTTCAAATCGAACTCATCTACCGATTTGACAAGAATTTGTCTTTTTCACCGGGGTGAACATAAAGGTTTGAGATGTCCCGGTTGGGACATTGTCCATGTAATATGACCTACTATTTTTAAAAATGAGTTGTACCATTCTCAAACATTCATTTTGCTAGGGGCAAGAATTTTTTATGCCCGTTTCAAACTATGGTCAAAACGGCAGGCATGAAGGTTCTTAGCTAGGGCCTGATTCTCGCTAAACTTGCATTGGATCTCTGATGAAATATCATATTGTGAACCTAAAAATTATTTTTGCAAAAAATCATGAGCTTTAGACCATGTACATGTAGTTCAAGTCGGATTCATTTTCTCCCTATTCGGCAGACATTTGTCTTTTTCATGAGGGATGGACGAAAATATTTGAGATACCACTAATGGGACAGTTTCCATGTAATATGCTCTAGTATTTTTTTTAAAAATGGGGTGGTACCATTTTGAAACTTGCATTTGGTGGTTGCTTCACAAAATGTCCGTTTTTGGCACTCGAAAAATGAAAAATGGCTTTTTCATGCGACAAAAAGGAAAAAAACTTTCACCTGCAAGATTGTTCACCATCACAAGATGCACATGGGTGCACAAATATGGGCACATTATCATAAACTATGTCGCGATTCTAGCCATAACATTGGTCTTTCGGCCTGAAAGCCATGAAACCTCGGACATGATAGATCATTTGTGAGAAGGTTTTTTTGAGACGCAATAAAGATACCAAGTTTGATATTTTTCCTTGCAAATATGTAATATAATATGATGCCACGTGAAGGTTTTACACTGTTCAAACCGTTTTTGAATTTTTTATGCCCTTTTCAAACTATGGTCAAAACAGCGGGCATGAAGGTTCTTAGCTCGGGGCTGAGCCTTGCTAAATTTGCATCGGATCTCTGATGAAATATCATATTGTGAACCTAAAAATTATTTTTGCAAAAAATCATGAGCTTTAGACCATGTACATGTAGTTCAAGTCGGATTCATTTTCTCCCTATTCGGCAGACATTTGTCTTTTTCATGAGGGATGGACGAAAATATTTGAGATACCACTAATGGGACATTTTCCATGTAATATGCTCTAGTATTTTTTTTTAAAAATGGGGTGGTACCATTTTGAAACTTGCATTTGGTGGTTGCTTCACAAAATGTCCGTTTTTGGCACTCGAAAAATGAAAAATGGCTTTTTCATGCGACAAAAAGGAAAAAAACTTTCACCTGCAAGATTGTTCACCATCACAAGATACACATGGGTGCACAAATATGGGCACATTATCATAAACTATGTCGCGATTCTAGCCATAACATTGGTCTTTCGGCCTGAAAGCCATGAAACCTCGGACATGATAGATCATTTGTGAGAAGGTTTTTTTGAGACGCAATAAATATACCAAGTTTGATATTTTTCCTTGCAAATATGTAATATAATATGATGCCACGTGAAGGTTTTACACTGTTCAAACCGTTTTTGAATTTTTTATGCCCGTTTCAAACTATGGTCAAAACAGCGGGCATGAAGGTTCTTAGCTCGGGGCTGAGCCTTGCTAAATTTGCATCGGATCTCTGATGAAATATCATATTGTGAACCTAAAAATGATTTTTTCAAAAAATCATGAGCTTTAGATAATGTACCTATAGTTCAAATCGGACCTACTTCCTACCTATTCGGTAGACATTTGTCTTTTTCACCAGAGATGGATGAAAATGTTTGAGATACCACTGATGGGACATTGTCCATGTAATATGGTCTAGTATTTTTGAAAAATAGGGTGTTACTATTTTGAAACTTGCATTTGGTGATTGCTTCATAAAATACCCCGTTTCTGGCACTCAAAAAATGGAAAATGGATTTTCCGTACGACGAAAAGGAAAACTTTATCCTGCAACATTGTTCGTCATCCCAAGATGCACATGCGAGTATAATATGGGCACATTATCACAAACTATACCGCGATTCTAGCCATAACATTGGTCTTTCGGCCTGAAAGCCATGAAATCTCGGACATGATAGGTCATTTGTGAGAAGGTTTTTACGAAACGCAATAAATATACCAATTTTAATATTTTCCCTGAAACTATGTCGCATAATATGACGCCACACGAAGGTTTTACATTGTTCGGACCATTTTGAATTTTTATGTCCATTTCAAACTATGGTCAAACGGAGGGCATTAAGATTCTTAGCTCGGGGCGGAGCGTCGCTAAACTTGCATTAGATCTATGATAAAATGGCATATAGTGAATGTAAAAATGATTTTTGCAAAAATCATAATCATTAGATCATGTACCTGTAGTTTAAATTGACCCACTTCCTACCGACTTAACGAGAAATTGTCTTTTTCACGACCCGTGGATGGAAAGATTTGAGATACCCTAATTGGTATATTGTTAATATAAGGTGGTATAATATTTTTAAAAAATAGGATGGTACCATTTTGAAACTTTCATTTGGTGGATGCTTCACAAAACACTCTGTTTTTGACACTAAGAAAATGAAAAATAACCTTTTGGTGCGACACAAAGAAAAAAAATTCTCAAGCAATATTGTTAGTCATCCCAATATATACGTGTGTATGCATAATATGGGGTCATTTGAAGAAACTATATCATGATTTTGACCATACCATTGATTGTTTGCCGTGCGAAAATAGAGCCAACCAATCAGATGACACAGATAGACTACCCACGGATCACTCCTGTCACAGATCTCAGCCATCCACATGGTCTCATGCAATGTCCAAAATTCGTTACCTAAAATTTTGGAACCAAAAAAGAAAACCCAAATGCTAAAAAGTGCACGGTGGCTGGTTTGCTGAATCGAGCCACCGTTTACTGGCCGTCGGATCGACATGATCAGTCCCGGTCGCGCTGAGTCGTTCTGACAGAAAGCGAGAAATCCAACACATCCTTCTCGTTACCGCATCAATTTCCTCTTCTCCACCAACAAGCAACGCCCCGGACCCTTCGCTTCCTTGATAGCATCGACGAACGCCGCCTCACCCCTCACCTTTCACCGCTCGACGGCGAGGGCCGCCCACCCCTCCTCCTTCCTCCTAGCTCTGGGCCCCGGAGTATCCAATTCGCAAAGCCCTACCTCAGGGCAACATCGAGGGTGTAATCAGCACTCCTCCCACTCAGGAGACGGACCTCCTGACGCCCCGGCTGCCCGCGCCCCCGGCGAGCTCGCACCCCAGATCTTCGTGGACACTGCTGATGTTCTCATCTTCTCTACAGGTGCATCTGCCTTATCCATCCTTGCCAACTGACGATTTATTGGTTCTTCCTTATCTCCTTACCATCTGATGTTGTTTGGTTGGACTTGATTTGTATTATGGATCACTTTGATTCACTAGACCTTGACTAAGTTGCATGATGTGACTTTGAATGTCCCCTCTAAAAATCATAATTGCATCAGCCTAATGAAATTTTGGGGAGGAGGGATACATTTTCAATGTCTTTATTGTTGTATGATATGGTCTATATTTAAAGAGATTTTATTACTATTTATACTACGTTCATTGTACTTAAATGACTTTGTTCATTTTAATATTGTTGTACAATCTGCTCTAAGTTCATGTTCTAATTATAAGCATTGCAAGGCTACTTAGCTTATAGAACCAAACAACTATGAGATGACTAACGGTTGGAACTTAACACTTCTCTTCTTGAGCTGATTACTGTTTGCTGTTTTAGATCGCTGCATTTTCTCTTGCTACTCACCCATGGTTGGAGACAAGTTCGACAATGATGAACAAATGAAACATGGCAGATAGGTCCGTTCTTGAGCTAGCTCAAGTTTACAAATTGCCTTGGATCCCTCATACATTATGGGTTGTACTCTGGATTGGTAACAATTTTGGCTACTTGGAGTCCCGCCTTTCATAGATGAGTTTATTATAGTGTCGAGCGGGCTTGTTTTAGTGTCTGCAATTTTGGTTTTATTCGCTGTTATGGTATAAGTACACAACAATTGTATAGCTATTGGTGTATCTGCTAATAGTCTTGTTGCTAATGATAGTTGGTGCACTATTTAAATATCCAATGTCTTCTACTCATGAAACGTATCCTAGATGAACTAAAGATCTTATGTACCATTGCCTATTGTATCATGTACAATAGCTGATATACTAATGTTGATTAAATACTAATTTCCTCTATTTTATCCCGATGAACACATTGTTTATTACTCTTCTCTTGTTTTGCAATTGTATGTACCTTGCCAAGAGGAGGTACTTTATATCATTGAAAGAGGTGATTTCTTCTTCATAAATATGCATGCCTGATACAATTCTTACTCTTCTCTTGTTCTGCATGATGTCAATCGTTTCATATTTACCATTTCCTCATACTTGACATTGTACTGTAGGACGCTAGGTACATGTAATCAATTGATGTTCTGTTTGAAGATGCATGTAGCAGCCAAACTCTAAAGGCCGGCGAGGAGAGGATACATTGGAGCCAACTGGGACAGGAGGCCGGGGCTGTGTGTTACACTTCCTGGAGCTTCGCTTCTAACTTTCTTTGCTAGAAGGGTGTAGATGCTAGCTTTTGTTGCCTTGCTGTGCTGGGGTCTTGTAATCATAACAGGCTTCTTCCTCTGCTAGTGATTGTCTTGTGTAATCACATTGATGTTGTTACTTCTAGAAAAATCTGGCATGTGGTCTTATGATTTTCTGGATTAAATGTTGCTTATTTACTCTTAAAATGTCATGATAAGTGGACCAACCAGAAAAAGAATGAAAGAACAAGGGTCCCAGTACCATCTAGGTGTAGGGTTCGCAGCATAGAAAACAAAAAATTTCCTACGATGGGAACTATGTACCAAGATCTATCTACTAGATACAAACAACGGGCAGATGTATATCCGTAGAGAACATACCCTTGAAGACCGACAAAGCTTAACGAGTTCAACTCGTGGTTGATGTAGACGATCTCTTGCCGATCTCAAGATCGAGAGGAAGTCCTAGCGCCGCAAATCAGCAGTGCATCCGTGCTCGCACACACGTTCGAGGCACCGAGCAACCTCCGCCTCCTCGCTCCAGCGATGCAGCGGAAGCACAACTCTTTCTTGCCGAATATCCACCGGGAACATGTATCTCGCTAGTCCGAGACCATGGGGGATAAATTCTAGAGGGGGAGAGAGATCCTTCACGAGGAGGTGTGTGAGACAAGTGAGGAGGGGGGGCTCCTTTTATAGGAGGAGGGGGGGACCCCAAGGGGGTGGCCGGCGCATGGGGGCTTCCCCCTTGACCTCTCCTCTTCATGTGGGTGGACACTCCACTCACAAAATTCCTTTAAATTCCCTCCACTCAAAAGTCCACTCAAATTCCCATTAAATTTCCACCAAATTTAATGCAAACTCTCATTAAATAAAACTCTTTTATTTTATTCAGAATTTTGTCAATTACTTTAATGACAAACATTCACAAATAACCCCTTGCTAGAATTCCATTTCACATGCATAACCACTTTATGCAATTTCACCCGAAAACCTGCTTCGGTATCTAGTGAAATAAATTCCTGCGCTTGTTTATTCTTTCGGCATGAAACATTTGCTCCAATTGGATGTTGGTGTCTCTTAAGTGTGTCACCCTACGGTTCGTTAATACTGCGGACATGATCGAGACCCCTCTCGGATCAATAATCAGAAGCGGGATCTGGAGACCCATACTGACTCCCACACATTCAACGATGACTTTCTTGTGATCGTCGGAACCTTTTACGCTAGTATCTTAATCCCTTTGTTTCACGATATATTACATGTCCGAGATTCGATCATCGGTATCTCCATACCTAGTTTGATCTTGTTACCGACATGCACTCTTTTCTCGTTCCCGTGATATAACATTCTAGTGATTAAATCACTTGCTTGCAAGCTAATCAATGTGATATCACCGAGAGGGCCTAGAGTATATCTATCCGTCATCGGGATGAACAAATTCCACTCTCGATCCATGAGCCTCAACATAACACTTTATTAGTTCTGAATCCATCTTTATAATCACCCTGTTACAGTGTGACGTTTGATGTTATCAAGAAAATCTTCCGGTGTTAGTGATTGACATGATCTCATGGTCTAAGGATTCGGATCACTTCGTAAGTTGTTATAGCAATATAAACTCAATGACTTTGATCGTAATGCTATACTTCAGATGAATGTTCATCACATCAATACACTAATGTTGTGATCCCGTTATTAACAACATCAAATGTCCATGATCAGGAAACCTTGATCATCTTGTTAATCAACGAGCTAGTTTATGAGAGAGGCATAACTAGGAACTTTCTGTTTGTTTATTAAACACACATGTATTAACGTTTCCGTATTAATACAATTATAGCATGCAAAATAAACATCTACCATATACTTGGAATACACATAATAAACACTTTATTATTGCCTCTCAGGGCATATTCCCTTCACTAGGCTCTTAAAAGGACACAACCCAAATAAAATTAGGAAATAAATTTTAGAAAATAAGAATAATTATGCTAAAAATAGACGCAATGGCCCAAACAAGCAATGAACCATTAAAAGGCCAAGGCCCAAATAAAACAAAAAAAATTCTTGGGCTTGGCCCATGTAAAGTACTAAACTGGAATGTGCTGATTTCGATCCACGACCATCTGGTTTGGTCACAAATCTGCCACGTAGGATTAGCCACGTCGGATCCCACGTGGACATGCCATATAGCCAGTGACCAAAAAATTGGTCATAGAAACTATGACCATCTGTACTGGTCATAGTAGTCTATGACCAATGTACAAAAAAGGTTTTTATTGTCCGTTAGTGACTCTCAGCTTTTGACCATCTATTTTTGGTCACAAGAAGGTCATAAATGAAGAACAATGACCATCTAGTGACCAATATGGAGGGTCAAAAATTACCACATTCCTTGTAGCAACTCCTGATATCCTTGCAAGCAAACCTAGAGATGCCAAGTTCCCTCTGCATGCTGCTGTGCTATTCTACACCCATGATTTTCCAACTCTTGGCACTATGTCAGGCAGAGTGACAGGAGGTTACAACGCATGTGTTTGCTGTGAGTCAAAACAGGTCACAGTGAGGCTACCAAATAAGACCGGTTACCTTGGCCATGGGGTTTTTCTTCCCGCAGGCCAAAAATTCTGCAAAAACTTAAAAAATTGCAGTTCTATGGAAAGAGGACTGAGTATGGCACTGCACCGTGAAAGTTCACTACAGCTGAGTTGTAGGCGCATCTACAAAAGGTCAGAAATGTCAAACCAAGAAAACAACCAGCTTCCAAACGAGGTAAAAGAAAGAATACAGAAGATGCACCAATAGTAGGAGCAACATCCAAAAGGAAGAGAGCGAAAGAAATAGGAGCAGTTGCCCAAGGGAAGGAAAAGGAATCGAGAATATTTTATAAGGACAGATCCATTCTATGGGACTTTTCGTAATAGGCTGGTAAGATGCTTCGACATAATATTGATGTCACGCACATGGAGAAAAATATATGTGACAGCATTATTGGCACATTACTCAATAGTCCAACCAAGACAAGAGATAGCTATAATGCTAGGATTGACTGTGAAAAACTCAATGTTAATAATGACTTGAAGCTGCATCCCGAAGATACGGTTGATAAGGGCGATGAAAAACATTACAAAATTTAAGGTGCATAATTTACCTTGCTAATGAATAAAAGGGTACTATTTTGTGACTTCCTACGTGGTGTGAAGTTCCCATCTGGATTTTCCTCCAATATTGCAAATTATGTCAATGCATAGGGGAACAAGGTCCAAGGGTTGAAAACTCATGATTTCCACATCCTACTACAAAGGCTTTTAGATCTTGGCATTAAATGTTTACTGAACAAGGATTTCCACAATGTGCTTGTAGAATTGGGAAAGTTCTTTAGGGAACTTTGTAGCAAAACTCTTGACAGAAGAGTTGTAGCGTGTCTTTAGGCGGACATAACAGAAATCATGTGCAAGCTTGAGCTGATATATCCACCATCCTCCTTTGATGTGATGGTGCATTTGGATGTTCATCTCCCTGAAGATGCACTTTATAGAGGCCCTGTATAGTACAGATGGATGTATCCTATAGAACATCGAATTTGCACTTTCCAGGGTATTGTTAGGAACAAGGCAAGAGTAGAGGATAGGCATATATTGCTGCTGAAGCATTTGCATTTTGCTCAAGATACATTCCTAATCGTAAAACGAGATCCAACCTCGGTGGCAGAACTAAAGAAGTTGAAAAATCTGTTTTTAACCATGGTGTTCGCCTAGTAGGAAAGAAGGAACATAGAACATTAATGCAACATGAATATGACCAACTCAATTGGTATGTGCTGAATAACGCTGATGAGGCTGAAAACTTTGTTGTGTGAGTACTATTCATACATATCTTCACATATATGAAATGAAACTTGTGGCAAGATATGTTCAGATGTCTGACTTGAGTATCGTTTTTGTAGGCTATTTAAAGCAACCAAAGGAAAAGATTATGTTGCACCAGTATGTGGGGGTGGGTTTCAGGAATGGTTTAGGAATCATGTAATATGTTCAACTGAACTTTGAATTGCATATGAATTGTGCACATGATATGACCTCTTGATTATTTTGTATAATCGCAGATCACGAAGCTGCGTGAAGAGAACTTAGTGATGGTCTCTTTGCCCTATCACATGGTTCTGCAAAGAGGGTGCAGACAGCTTCAGCTTGCAATGACGATGGTATCCACTACATCACTTATGAGCGTGAGAAACATTTGAAGACAGAAAAAGTGGCATCACGACCAATGGAGAGCACTTGACAGCCAAAATGAAGAAGTCCGAGGACTATGATAATTATGGTCGCATAAAAGAGGTTATTGAGTTGAACTATAAGGACACGATTGGTGGTCGATCTGTGGTTCTATTCAATTGTTACTGGTATGACCAAGATCCGAACAAGAAAAGAGGCTCCAAAAATGATGGGAATTTCATATCGATCAATGCTACTGCTGAGTGGTACAAGGAGGAACCTTTTATTATGGTAATTCAAGCTTCCAAGGTAATATTCTTAGATGATAGAGATAATAATGACTGGCAATATGTGCAAAAGTTTCAGGCAAGGAGCACCTATGATGTGAATGAGTATGATGAGCCAGTCACCATTTATGTTGCCCACCAAGATGATTCCAGTGTTTGTATGGTAACTGAACTGGCTAACATCAATGAAAATTCGATTGGCAGAGGCGGATCTGCGCATGATGGACAAGTAGATTTCACTATCGAGGTTAGTATAGTGGACAAAGACAGGAATAAACTAGTTCTACCTAATAAAACTCAGGACATGTATAATGAATGGAAAGAGGAAGAAGATCCAACCCAGTCAGAATATGTGGATCTCGAACGCGGTGGTGCGGAAAGCGATGATGGTGATGATTATTAGACTGTTGTTCAAAATTATGAAGTGAGATGACGAACATTGATTCGTTTTGGTTTTATCATTTTAAAATGAATGAGACATGATGATATTTTCCTATTGGATTGTAATCCTAGAATAATTGTTTTCCCTATCTATATTGGATTAAGCTTAATGTGACAAGTGAACACATATGTGGAACAGGTTTAGTACTTTAATTAATTAGCAACAACATGACCAAGTTTCATATAGGAGGGGGCATATGCACCTCGTGTCAGTAGAGATGGGCGAGCACATTGTTTCAGCAGATAGGGCAGCTAGCGTTGGTATCAAACCTAGTGAAGATTCACTTGCGGTGGTACGGATGGTTGCATCCCTGGAGACGCACCGTTGTGCGCTTCGACAATGCCTGCATGCATATGCTGTAGTGGCCATCCACTTGCTCAACTAGGTACCAACTGTCTGGAAGCGCCGACAGGTTGACAATGAGCCGGAGGTCGACGCTGAGGGTTAGGTGGAAATGGAATCCATCAACACACATGCACGCCTCATGCCAGAGCCGATGCAGAATGTTGCAAGGCATGATGATGTCCCACTCCTCCGCCGTGAGTTGTAGCTTCTTCAGTACACGGCCAAGAACCTTCCGCATAGTTCCCACAACCTTTCTCACTCATCCCAGCTTGTTGGGAGGCAAGCTGAGATTCAAGAACTCCTCTTCTCAAGGTGTGGCCGCGACATCGTCCTCCTCCAGAGGGGCTGGGAGGGAGCCAGGCATCCTCCTGAGGTCATACGTCCTCGAGAAGAAGATCTTTAGTGTCATTGTGTACGGCATCGCCTCGTCAACTAACTATGGCTCGACGACAGATAAGTCGGTTGTGGCTGTGGAGACGCAACAGGCACGGAAGACGTGTGGGCCAGACTCGATGATGCGCTCGTGTGAGGAGCACTCGAGCTCCGACGACGCTGCCATTTGGGGATTTTTTGGTGGGGGCGAGGGTGGGGGTGGGGGAGGGGTGTGGGTGGGTGGATGGCTAGTCGATGGCGAGGAGTTGGTTTTTTTAATTTCGGGTCTCTTGCGCTGGCCTGGATGAGGGGGGAAGAGGCCAGGGGAAATTGGTGAGAGGGGAGAGCTCGAACGTGAGGCCGTGGTAGCTCGCCACTCCCCAAAGTCAGCCCTGGCTCGTCTTCTCTCCATGGTTCTACTGTATTATTTTTAATTATTTTTTGCGGGGCTCCATTGTTCTATTTTTTTAATTATTTTTTTGCGGGGGCTCCATGGTTCTATTTATAGGGGAAAGTCCAAAATAAACATTGAATCTCTAGGGGAAAATGTAAATTCGAAGCCCAAAACCAAATCCTTGAAATTGGCATTCCAAACTTATCAATCGTAGCTTCAATTCGAACCTCAAAACCAAATCCCCTTATTATCGGTAAAATATAGAAATTATGCTGATGCGATGATGATTCAATTTATTTATAATATAACTAGTACATGTACTCCACAACCACGGCAAAAACTAAATACCATACTTTAGACGGAATCACCACACACATGGACAACCGCATATCATACAGTTCTTTTCCGTCAAGAACCTACGTCACCTTCTGCCGCGTGCGTGCACGCCCTCGCGTGTTCAACGTACTCAAAGAAGCTTCCCCTCATGGCACACCCTTTGTTCCTGCAAGTTAACCTCAGTCACGAGGACAAACGATCCGCAAAAGGGTTTGGTTCGAAGATGCCTCCATGCTCATATCCTGGGCACTTGCCATCGCATACTTTTCCAATGCATTTGGGAATGCCATGTGGCTATAGCCAGTGCAATGCTCATGCAGGAAAATGAGATTTAGCCCAAAAAACAATAGTTGTATCGAACCAGTGTGACATAGAAGGAAAACATCCTGAAGAAAGAAGTACTTAACCATGTACGCAGGACGATGAAAAATTTGAGAACAAAGCCTCAGTGAAGAACTGAACCGTATGACTCCAGTCAATCGTAACTTGAACCCACTTGTCCTCCATAGTGGCGCCACTCATGTCAATCGTAGCTTCAACTGCGGAACTGAGAGGAATTTTTGAGACCGAGCGAGAGAGGAGAGAAATAGGGTTGATGAGAGCGAGCGGGAGACACTTGCAAGTTAAATAGTTCTATTGTATTACTATTAGACTCCTCATCTCACTCTAGGGAAGCAAAAGAGAAAAAGACTGGCGTGGAGAAAACTAAGGAAGCGTTGTGTTTCCTGAGTAGGGGTAGGTGCGGAGTTACTATAGTTTTTAATTAATCTCTAACCCGGTGTACATGACGCTTTGATGAACTAGCGGTACGTGCAAAACTAATACAGTAGTACTAGTACATATTACAGTAGTGGAAGGAAACCACTTTGATCCTTGGCGGCAAAAAATCAAACTTTTCCGGTTTCAAATTTTTCACTTGCTTCCCAAACATCGGGAGGAAAGCCTATTCAAAAGATCCGCCATTCACAGTAGTAGTACTTCTTATCTTATCTTTATCTTGTCTTATCTACTATCATAGGGTACCCATATTCACACTTCTACTCGATGATACTACTAGTACTAGTAGTACTCCTAATTACTTCGTCGGTTTGCGGTTGTTCTGTTGGTACCAAGAACTGGCCTAGAAAATAGGTGAGAACATCTTGGGAACATTTGAGCTAGCCTCTTAACTGCACTATAATTCTATCCCTTTGTTTCATTTTTTTCCCACGCTTGTAGCTCATGCATAGGTATTTTTTAGGGGAAGCTTGGTGCCTTGGTCAAAGAAAGAAAACAAAAAATGAGGCCCCCTTATTTATTCATTCTAACGGAGGGAGTAGGAGTACTAGAGTAGTACTCTGTACTTCTCCTTCGCAAAAAAGCAGTTCAACTTCTCCTTCATACTACTCTCCGGAAAAATTTCTTTATTCCTCGAAAGGCATGTTCCCCTCACAAATACTTGAAGGAATCCCAGTGGATTGGCTGCGTCCTCCTCGAAGCTATGCTTCTGCTTGAGGCCAGTCTCGGGAACATGCCGCCGTTGGAGCTGTCTCTATAGGGTGCCTGGACGCCCGCGGTAAACGTGCGATGGACATGCCGGCCGACGATGCTATTTTGGTCCCCCTAGAGGGTACCGATCCTGCACTGGCCGTCTCATGGAGGCGTCAACATGGAATCCGAAGAAAAGTGGACCTCTACAAAAAAGTGCCGGTGTTCTTCCACTTCCACTACGACAGAGCTACGTCCGGGGGGGGGGGCGCTCCGGATGGCCATTAACCGTGGCCAAGTTAATCCCATGCGAGACATCGGGAAATCGTTCCGTCGGGAACTTGTGGACAGTGATAATGTGACCGGGGTAGACAACTTGGGTGGGTTCCAGGTCTCCCTGGCCGTGGCAGACGACCCGCTCTTGGGTTCCTTCGAGCCTATCGATCCTATGCTGACCCTTTCTTCCGAGCAGGACATGCTCGAGCGTGAGGAACCTGCGGCCATCGGACGTGCGGCCGGGGGAATCGACTCGGTAGGGAGGGCAGGTCAACCTCTTCAGGACATTTGCCTGGCGTTAACAAGGTACATCAGTGACTTTAGTCCTCGGAATTGCTTCACATCCTTGTGTCTCCTCTACTCCTTCCGAGCAATCTTGTCCCTTTGACTATGATCAACAGTAATGAGGGTGCTTTTTTACCGAGTATGGACTACTTTTCCAAGATAAATTTTAGGCCCTTTGTGACAATTGTATGGACTTGGATATAATTTTCTATTTTTATGTCCTCGATGTAACCATTAATTCCACTTACCATGTTGATTGAAGCATGTTACTCTTTCGAGACCTACCCTGGTTAAAAAAGAATGCCACCACCACAATTTTTATACGAAGTGTACCATGCCAAATTTTAGGATTTTTCAAGCTTTATAACTAAACTTCGCAAACTTAAATGACTATGTGTCAATAATACGATATTAGGCAAAAAAATTAATACATGTGAGCATGATAGACTATTACTCTTGAAAATTTTCAAAATTCTTTCGATGTTCAACCACTATTAATAACCATAAACACAAGTTTAAAAAATGATCAAAAGTAACAATAATTACATATAGGTCCACAAACTACCTTGCGGTGACTACAGGCCCTAGCGCGATAAATTGAAGTGTCTCGCTCCCTCTAGGACCTACGGTAGCCTGGTTCCAAAAATTAAATAAAGAATGCCAACACCCCAATTTTCAGACAAAGTGTACCATGCTCTCTTACAATTCCAAAGTTTTAGGATTTTTCAAGCGGGCATAGAAAGGTTTTTAATTTTATTCATGTTTAATCTTTTTACTTTTTGACGAGGTTGTTGCATCGTGATGCTAGTTGTTCTATAGTTTAATCTCTAGGTATTGTATATGCTAGTATAAGGCCGGCAGTAGATGACGTATCACTTTGTTATACCTAAGACTCGATTATACTACTGAACTTCCTCTCGTGCACTTCTTGTAGATTATTAAATTATACCTAATTCAACATATCGACATAAAGTCGTCTGAGTGGGTGAAATTAGGTAGAAAATTAATCTTGAAAAATATAACATGTAAATTATCCAACCACTTTATGTACTATAAAATAAATGGCACCTATGAACTCTAATTTAGTGTAACATCCTCAAAATCATATTTCAAACTCATGCATATCATCCATGCATCCTTAATCATTTAGGGTTTCATTTTTCAGAAAACCATTTCAAAACAGGAGCATATGAGCTCATTATTTTATGTGATTAGCATTTGAAACAAATGCTACTCTCTAATGAGAGATTGTTGTTCATGAAACCAAACTTTGTTGTCTTATTGCTCTCAGGTTGTTTTGCTAGATTGCTAAGGTTTAAACTAAAATTTCAAAGCAAATACAATTTGAAAACCAATTTCAAAACCAATATAAAACAAGTGCTATGTCACTGTTTATTCTATTTTATTTCAAATGACCAAGCCAATTCAAAGTGACCACTTGGTTTTATGCCCATATTTGTGACTATTGCACGCTGCAAAAATCCTGAAAAGATTTGAATTCAAATAGAGTTTGAAATCATTTGAAATTCATTCTAGAAATTCAAAACAGAAAAAGAAAAAGAGAAAGGAAATAGAAAAGGGCCAGCGCCAGGATTTGAGCCCAGCAACAGACGCAGCCCATTTAGCCCACCCGGGTTCCCCCTCTCTCTCTTTCACTCGCAGACGCACCCACAGAGTCGCTGACGCCAGGACCCCACCCCCTCTCTGTTTTATTCGCTGACAAGTGGACCCGTGACCATGTCGTCGTCTTAAATCGATCACGCTACCGCGACGCCACGCCGTTACTTCGCCAGATCCTTGCCGCGTTGATTCCCATTGATTCCGCGAGTAACTCCACGCCCAGATCCGGCTATATAAACCTCTCCCCCTCACGGTCATTTCCCCCCACACTGCACACTCTTCTCGCCACCAGGCTGCCTCTAATTCGTATTGCACCGCCGTAGTCAGAGCTAACTCCAGCGAGGTATTCTGGTAAGACCCCGTCGCCCCTTGCTGTCTAACTTTGCCAGAATGATCACGACAACCATGTGCAGCTTCTCACCCTATTGGTGCATGCTAGGACCGTCTGGAGACTCGCCAACGACGACGACCGCAAGTGCCTGACGCTTTCTTCTTCTCCGGCGATCAATTGCGGTAAGCACTGAGCGCCCCTTGACCTCTCTCGCATACGACTAGGCTCGCCATTGTCTTGTGCATCATCTGATGCCATTGGTTTGTGCTAGGGAGACCAGGAACATCGCCAACATCGCCGTCCACTCCAACCCGACGCCGCTCGCAACTCCGACGAGCTCCCTCGGCCACTCTAGAGCGCCCCTTGCCGAACCACCGCCACCTTGAGCATCAGCAGCTCTCTGCGATTCCGATAAACCCCTTCTCCCTCTCCCGCGCGACCTAGAACGCCGGTAGCACCTCTGACAGAGGCGCCGCCGCCAGTCGCCGCCGCTAGCGCCGCTCGACTTTGGTCAAAGCAACAGCCGCCGTTAGATCTGCATCGTAGGGATTATATTAGAACGGGGATGAACCGTTTTCTTTAGATCTGGCGCGTTGGATCTAAGTTGATCCTACGACGCGGAAGCACGATCCGACGCGAAGCGGTATCGGCCAATAGGAAAGCGCCGCGTGGCAGCTGTTAGAGTTTAAAAACAGAATTTGAATCAGATTATTGTTTGAATTTGATTTAGCTATAACTTTTGATCCCCACGTTAGAATTGGACAAATTTTATACCGTTGGAATCAAGAGAGCAAGCTCTTTCTGATTATGCAATGTGTTTTAAGTTTAGCTTCTGTTAAAAAGGTTTTATTTGCAGAAACATGTGTAGGGCTTATTTGAGTATATGAATTGTTTTAAGGGTTAAATAAATATTGTTTGGAAAGTTTTTGACTTGTTTAGGAATCAGTACTATGCACTTGCTTGGTTGAGTTTTGAAAATCATCACTTAGCATTTTGCATTGCATGCATATATTTTTGGTTGTATATGTTTTGTGTGTAATTTGTTGCTACCATTCTTTGTGTAGATTTTGGTGCTAGTGATTGTGATTGTGAGGAGTGCTACTCTCCCAACTACCAAGGCAAGTGGTACTTCATGAATATTATAATTCCTATGTTTTCTACTAAGCATTAGAAATATTTTGTTAGACTTGCATGCTATATTTTGCTTATATGCCATGTTGGGAAATCCTAGTAGTTGTAGAAATGCTAGGGAATTTCTAAGTTAAGTTACTACCTATGCCATGCTTAGCCTAGCTAGTAGCAAACAAGGGTTGGTGAAAAATACATGCTATGATGAAAATATTTCTAAGTCTTTGGACTTGTGTTTTACCTAATAAAACAACTAAGTTAATGAAACACCTGGGTGGAATGGAAGGAAAGGTTTATGTTGAGTGGTTAGACAAGGCCATTTCTATGGTTTACCTTGTGTATCTCACTTGTGGTAAGCCACCCAGGAACAAAGAGATTTTAGAGGCCAAGTGTTAAGAAGCTTCTAGTGCAGCCACTTGGCAATATGGGCTCACCGGATCACATAATTTGCTAGAACTTAGCCATTTGGACAGTTGGTGGTAGTGGGATGATAGGTTGGAACGCGTCCATTTGGTCTAAGGGAAGGCTTCTGAAAGGTCCTGTCTTGGTCAAACCAAGTCTGGTGGGGAAAGTGCACAACCTCTGCAGATGGAAAAATCTAAGTACTTAGCCAAGTCCATGGCAATGGACAACTTGAGCATCAAGACATGGAAGCTATCAAGAATCTCCTCATCCCAATTTCTAAGTAAAAACTTGTGGGTGAACAAGGGTGAAGGACCTCAATGTCTATTGGTGGTTCCTTGGGAAATGTTTTGACAAAGAAAAACTTAGTGATTTCAACTAATAGGAAAACCCTATTTTGAGCAAAGCAAGCCAAGCTACACTTAGCCAAATTGCATATAGTATCTAGTCCACTTAAAATTTTACTAAGGTATCACTTGCCAATACTATTCCAAAGTATTGACCCACTGTGGCTGTAACTTGTGATGTTGTAGGTTACTCTGATGAGGATTAGGTGTCATGAGTCTACACTCAACATGTTTGCCTGTGGCACATGAAGATGAAGACTTTTGTTTATTTACTTATTCAAACTCTTGTATTAGGCCTGTGGCCTTGGAGTTGTAAAAACTATGTTTATCTCTGGAATGGATGTAATAAATGACCTTTGTATCTGTGTACTTCATCTTAAACTGTGGATGCTAGCAATGATCCAGGGACTAGCATTGCAATCACAGGGATCCTTTTCCTTTATAAAGGAGGGATCTTACATTTAGCCATATTAACCATACTTCCTTCTTAAAAAACCATTTACTTCTTCACCATGCTAACTTTTACTTGAGAGGACGGCTCTATTTCTCTGGCATGTTCGGCAGCCACGTTGGTGTGGAGTAGGAGGAGTAATACATATGAAGTAAACCACTTTGGTCCTTGGTGGCAAAAAGATTCAAAACTTCCACATTTTGAAATTTTCGCTTGCTTCTAAAATAACGGGATGGAAAGGTTATTCAAAAGACCGGCCATGCGTAGTAGTACTCCTTATATTATATTTTTCATCAAAAAAACTATATGTGTACTGATAACTTTGAACATGAACCATTGGATCAAGACTGGCAAATCCAAACATTGCTAACCGTTGGATCTTCTTTTCCGTTCTTAGCATCTAGAAGATTCTATTGATAGTCTTTATCACAATAAACGCTAGTATGCACAAACCTCAAAACACACTTTTGTGCATAGTTTCGGGGATCTTGTGCTAACTAGATGGACTTGGATGCAATTTTCATTTTTATGAGGTCCTCGATGAAACTCGTACTTCCACCGACCATGTGTTAACTGAAGAACCTCGCTCTAATGGGACCTACCCCAGTTAGAAGAAAATGCAACCGCCCCAATTATCACACAAAATGGACCACGGTTTCTTATAGTTCTGTTTTTCAAGGTTCCTAGCTAACTTCGCACACTTCACTGACTTCTTGCCGATTTAACGGAATTATTAGGTTAAACTTGATCTACAAGTAAGTGCAGTACATTACACTTGAATTAGATGTCTTTTCTGAGGTTGATGAGTTCATCTTCTTCTGGTAAAATAATGTCGTCCGTGTGATTTTATAGCTATCTGGAAATGAACATTCTCAATTTCTCGAGTGATGACGAGGTTGTTCTTTTACATAAATAAAGCACGAATAATATGGATCTGAATGCCACAAGCCAATCTTCCTGAAATATTAAGTGGACCAACATGTTTCACTTACGATACCCATGTTTAATGTTATTAGTTTTCCAACTTCGTCTTAGCAAACTCTGCCCGCTTGAATGACATTATGTTGAGTTATCGAAATTAGGTCAAATTTGAACTAAAAGTAAATTGTAGGTTGCTTTGAAAGATTTGTGAAAATTTTGGAGGTAACTATCGAGGGGTCATTTAATATATCACATACCACCACCGAGAATTTTGACAACAGCTTCAACTTCTTACTAAGATTTTGCATCTTGACAATGTAACAAAATTAGGTCAAACTTGAGCTACAAGTAAGCGTGATGGATTGCTCTCAAACTAAATGTCATTTCATGGGTAGATGAGTGCATCTATCGTAGTAAACAACACCGCTAGTGTGAGATTCCAACTATCAGGAAATAACATTCTAAATATCCACATTGATGACGAGATTATTCCTTTTTGAAAAGAAAGTCAGAAGAATATGGATCTGAGTGGCACAAGACAATATTTCAGACATATATAGTGGACCAGCATGTTGTACTTATGATTCCCATTGTAACATCCCAATTTCAGCAACCCTGAGTTGTTGTCCAAAAGGCAAAAATCAGGGGGAAAACAAACTTTTTCTTGTTACAGGTGTAATGTTTGTTTACTTGTTTGCTTGGTGTTCTTGCAACTGGTTGTGTATTAGATGCTATACTTCTTATCTCAACACTAGTTGACAAAATCTATTTTACAAAAGATATGTCTTAGCTCATCTTTCATTTTCTCAAATGTTCTGGCATTTCAAAACCTGAGCCAAGATGACTTTGACAAAATAAAAATATTTACTAGTTCTATTAACAAAACTATGGAGAACTAAAATATAATCTCCTTATGTTTTCAAGACAGAACTCTTAACTACTCTTACCCCTAGGTTTTCCAAAACCTCTATTCAGAACCTCTTCATTCTAATCTTGGTAGAAATGCCAAGAGGTACTTATCTTACTTCAAAACATAACCAATTCAAAATATCCCTCCCTACCTCAAGCTAGTCTTGATGGTAACCCTAGTAGTAGTTGGATAAGTTTGATAGGATGAATTGCCTTGATCTGTTGTCTGATGAATGGCCTTGATCTGTTTATTGGCTTGTTTGCTTAGGAACTAGAGTGAGCTAATCTAGTAGGTCATACCTTAGGACCCAATATATGCTTGTGATCATCAATCTCAGACCAAACATCTAAATCTGGATCTATCCTAAGCCACCAAAGTGGCCATCTCATCTCCTAATCAGATCAACTCAGGAATAACCCTTTTGATAGTTTGCAACTTAGTGAAGACCAAATCTAAGCATGGATCATATCTACTTAGTTAACACTGCAACATCATGTTCCATCCCAACATTTAGGACTAAATGAAGGGTAGATTTAGGATTTTGTGCATCTGCATACATGCATCTGAAAATCCTGGGAAATTTTTCGCCAAATTAAAAGACTAGAGTGATCAGAATTATCACTCCGATGAATTAGGTTTAGTGACATCAGAAGGGGAGTGAGATGAATTTTGACATGACCTCTATTGTTTTTTGGAGTTATGAGGGAAGAAATTCGACTTACAAATAATTATTCACAATAGTATAATACAAAAGAAATATAAATATTATACTATTCTTTATATAATAAACATAAGATACTTCTTATTCTTTTCTCTATTCAGTAACAACTAATTAAATAAAAGAAAAGAAGGAATATTACAATAATAATATTATTACATTGTTTCTTTATAAATATTTAAATGGAAAATGAATTACAATAATTAAACAAATAGAAGAATTATTTATTAAAAGAATATATATTACATTATCCTTTTACAACAAAGAAATGATAAGGAATGGATACAATTATAATAAGACAACCTAATGCATTACAATGCCTTATATAATTTCTTGATAGAAAGGGAATTTACAAAAATGGATAAAAAGAAAACACCTAAAACTAAATTCCTATCTAGTGTTGATATTCCTGTACTTTTCTTGGTACCTACAAACAAATAAAAAAATAATACAAAAACAAAAAGGAGTTAGTGTTAATAATATTGCTCTCAGTATTAACAGTGTGATGCACTGTTGTGTCACATCATTGAGCATATTAAAATGGGGCAAGTTTCACCAAATGAAGTAGTATCTGTTCTTATTTCAAATCTGTCTCAGCACAGCATCATTGACATAGGCAACTAGGGGCAAATTTCACCAATTTAGTAAAAGGTAAAAGTCAAAGAGTAGAACCATCAGCAAATATCAAGATAATCTAAACTTGATCTGATCCATAACATCACATCAAGCATACAGGCAGCACACACATCACATGCAGCTGTTGTGTTGTCAACACCACAGCTAACACAGGAAGTACCACAAAGAACATCACATGTTCTTATTAGATTTTCCGAATAACACATACATCAAACCACATCACTAGCATCCTGGTTGCTCGAGGAAACCATCCAAGGACACCAGGAGGAGGTCAGGAGCATAAGGAGTAGGCCAAAAGCACAAGCATCAAGCCAACAAAACAAGGAGAAGCAGATCAAGTAGCATCCAGGAACAAGATCCATCAGGAACCAGAAGTCACAACACAGATTCAGCAACACCAGGTTGTTCTATTATCAATCTTGCACAATTTTTGTTCCTACCAATTCCCAAGCATGATTTAGTGTTAAATGGTCTTCTCCTCAGATTTATACTCAAGTGGATTATAAAATCATCATTGGAGTAAAGCACTGTGCCACATCCATATATATATATATATATATACTTCTGTTATCAATAAGGCCTCAACCTATGCATCATCGGCTAATCAAGAAATCAAGTACACCAATTATACTCATAAACTTCCACCAAGAATTGTTTAAAACCTGTGACCATCATTTAGCTTTACAAATATCTAGCGTCTTAAAATAGCCTAATACACTTCAGCACACAAGCTAATTAGATAAGTATAAATTTGTGCATCCTCCAAAGAAGTACCACAGAGTTTATCTAAATCACTACTTGATCTAGTGTAAACAGCATAATTATTGGTACATGAGTTACTAAGCTGTGAATCACCACAGCTTTACAAAGAAGTATAAACAGCATAATTATTGGTACATGAGTTACTAAGCTGTGAATCACCACTATCTTGATCTAGTGTAAGCCATCAGTCTAGTGTAATCAAGTGTCCATGAATTAAATCACTACTTGAGTGTACATGGAAAATTCTATGCTTTCAAACCTCTAGTTCATCCTATATGAACTCATGGAGCGCAGTAATAGCAATCTATAGAAGATCACTAATCATTGTTATATTCACAAACTCTCCTGCAAATAATTAGAGAGTGATTTTTAAATCATCTTCCTAGAAAAGAATCCAGGAATCATACCTTACCAGTTTTCTGTTATCAAGATTGACAGAAACTAATCAAATCATTTCATCAAAGTGAAAGACCAATAAACCAAGATATGGAATACCCTCCACTGCAACCAATCTTAAGGCACTAGTCCAGATTAAGGCAAACACAATAACAGTACACCATTTCTTTGTCTGTAAGAAGTGGGCAACTCTTTAAAATCACTTTTCTAGTTAATCAACTAGAAATCATATAGTTTCTAGCAGTTAAACTACCACAAAGGTTCTAGAGCATCAGGTTCAGTATTACTGAGCTCAGAGCATCACAATTTCATTATACAAATTTAGGACAAGGGCCTGGGTTAATTCCATCATTTTGATTGAAGCATTAAAACTAGAAAAAACATCCTTAATAGCTTAACCCCAATCTCACAGCACTTGGTCAACATGGATCAATAGAAATTATAAACACACTCACCACTGTTAGCAACAGAATCACCAGCCCAAATCAGTACCACTAGAGCACTTTCTCATCCAGGTTGAATTTTTTTAACTAACAATAGATTAGCAACAAGCAATTATAGCAGACCCATGGATTTAGACCATCTATTGCATGAGTATAGTATGAGATCGAGTTAAACTAACAACATAGAATCTCACTAATGGAGTTTTACAAGGTGTTATGTATGAATCCTGCTGAGGAAGGTTTGCTCAACAACATTGTTGGGCAGATTCTAGAGGGCCATTAACAGGATTACAAAGGGGGAAACCTAGTTAGCATTCATACCAAAAGAAGGGGAAGATAGATAAAAACTTACCCGATTGTCCCCAAGAAGGGGAAGCAGATGGTGGCAACACAGAGGTGATGGCAGCCAGGGCAGCGGCACAAGGTGCACCTAGAGGCGCTGCAACCCGCTCCTAGGACGCAATCAATACAGCCAGAGGAGAAACATGGAAGTTTTGGACATCACCCCACCGCCAAAACACCAGCAGACCAACCAGAGAGGCACCAGAGCAAAGCACTACCAAAGAGCCACAAACCCTAGCCACCTAAGAGAAGATAGTATGACCAGGGGAGGGCTCGAGCGGCGAATCGAATTGGACCAGTCGAAGATGCGTTGTCGACTGTGTCGGCAACCACAGCGCTGTCGGCTGGGAATGTCGGAGCTCACCGGAATCGAACAGCAAAGGCGGCGGGTCATCGTCGTCGTGAAGAAGAAGGAGGTCACGAGAGAGAGAAGAGGGGATCCAATGGATCAGGTCTGACCGGCTCGGTCGACCGGGTCCAGGAGTGTAGCTAAAAGGGTGTTGGGCTGGGTTTAGTATTAGGTGGTCTGGGCTGGGTATTGGGCTAGTTGGGCCCAAGAACTAGGCCCAATTTATATAATAACAAAAAAGGAAATTATTAAAATACCTCTACACATTTTAAGCTCTAGAAAAATGTAGAAAAATCCTAAAAATATATTTAATACATCCAAGTGTTTATTAAAATAATATCTACCTAAGAAAAATATAATCATATTAATTTAAGTTTAATAAAATGCAAATAAATATTAACACCCTTAAATATCTAAATAAGAATTAATAAATTTAGAAAAAATCCTAAAAATAAATAAAAATCATTTTTATGAATAAAAAGAAATCTCTTATCTCCTAAAAATACTAACTTTAAAATTTACTAATAAAATTTAAAACAAATATTTAAAGACATTAAATAATTAAGAAATTTTATGAAAATAAAGATAATACCTAAAAATAAATAAAATTCATTTTTAGATTTTAAACAAGTATATTTACTAGAAAAATACTAAGTATATTATTAGAAAAACATTTTAAAGTTCCTAAATCATATAACTTCAATTATCTAAAGTATTAAAACAAAATAACTACTTTGTTAATTAATTAAAACTCTTTCCTAAGTAAGAAATGATCTCATTTAAAACATAATCCTTTGACTCTAAGTAGTCTAAACCATGAATATAAATTCATATAAAATCTAGATGTAAACAATTAACTTTATAATATTCTTTTAAAATCCTTAACTAACTATAAGTCAAGGATTTACAAAGTTATTATTTGCAAATCATTAACAATTCATAAATAATCATATTTATCAAACTTGAAGTTCACTAAATAAATTATAATAAAATCCATCTATTTTTATTTATAAAGAAAAATCTCAAAGTATGGTATATAAGTATTTCACATGATAAATTTAAATTTTTAAAACAAAGTTCCATAACCATAAGATTTCATCTTTAATTATGCTTATGAAAAACTCTAATTAATAATGCTACCATTGTTATATCTCATGACCAACTACATTTTTATAGTTTACTTTGGTCTGAGATATCCTAAGCTAGATATATAATGACTCATAATCATTTAAACCTTATTACAAAACCTATTATCATGACAACTTAAAACATAAATTTTGTAATAATTACCTATTATCATGAAACCATAGAATTATATTATAATTGTACTTTACTCTTCATATTTTATATACTTATCTTCCTTAGGAAGTAAACTTAAACTAAAGCAAATCTTAAATAAATCATAAATATATATCACTGGCAATGATTGAAGAATTACTTGGGATTTTGCATTATGCATCTCATTACTTATGCATAACAGCATATTGCTTCTTTAAACATTGTCCTTACCGGGCAATGATGATATTTTTGTAGAACCCGAGGTCCAGGGTCAAGTCGAGACATTCGACTACAATACTCCGCTATATCAAGGCAAGTTCACACTTGCTCATGTCCTTTGATTATTTTCTGTAAAGTATTTTACAAATCCAGTGTTATCATCACCTGCATTTCAAAAAGGTCAGAAAACACTATTTTTGATAATAATGTGAACTATTGGTTACTGATCCAGGGTGATCAGCTAATCTATTAAACCTGGTAGTTGGAATACCAGTACTCAGGAGTATATCATCTAGGACTTAACAACCAATGTCGCTATTGATTCTCGCGCCGTATATTACGCGTTAACCATGAGATTTGTAATGGGACGAAGAAGTCAGCTGGATCGGCTCCCTTTCACATGCATTGGACACTGTTCTGGGCATTTGTGAGTTGCAGATCGTGGGTATAGCCGTTTTATACGGGGAAAGGTCTACCGTGGATCTGGGCTTACAAAAGACAGATTACTAGTGTTAACGGTTGTTGTGTGTGTCCAACTAAGGTATAGTCGTTTTATACGGGGAAAGGTCTACCTTAAGTTTGGGAATACAACAATTGTGGTGTATGCGGGGTCGCGGAGAAGGACAGTGATTGGCTTGGATCATCTACTAGGCCCCACACCATAGGAAGTGTGGACGGGAAAGATTCGCCTGGTTGTGCATCAAGGATTTGATTTCTCATGGGTAAAGTGACACACCTCTGCAGAGTGTAAGAACTGTAACTTGTTACTCCCTATTACGGGAAGGAGCTGTGAACGCTGCAGGAAAGGAACTCCATGAAAGTTCTGGTAAACCTGTGAAGGCTGATGGACATAGATTTTCAGAATAAAAGCAACCTTTGAAGAAATGTTTATGAAAACTTGCATTGCCTACGACCTATGGTCCGTGGTTGTAGTTATAGTGCATCCAACACTCCTTTTCTAGTGAATTTGCTAAGTACGCTCATACTCAATGTATCTTCTTAACCCTTGCTAGATTCTAAAGACAATAACAGTCAGGAAGAGGAAATATTATATCCAATTGAAGACCAAGAAGAATTCTGCTATAAAGAACCAGAAGTATCCGGAAGCATCGAAGGGAATAATTACGAAACATCTATGGAATGGAGACCGACGTATCTGAAGTGTAGATGTAGCATATATGGTGATCTAGTCCAGTAGCATAGATCTCTATCCTCTATCTATATTAAATCTCGTATAAACCTTAATTGCTTCTTTATTCTTTTCTTCGAGTTATTATAGTTCAGCCTGAGTCATCGGGATACCTCTATGGACCTAGGAGGATCTCAAAGTCGTCATGTAATTTTTGGTTGTAATAATGATAATGTATGATGTGGACCCGCTTTGTTTCTGTTGTACCACTCCGAGGATGTAATATTTGTGGAATGGTACTCCATGAGTGTTATGTCCATGACTATAGTATACTACAACATGAAGTGGTATGCTGGGTCATCGCACATCATCTCATTGATCATGAGTTTGGAACCTAGCTTTCTCTCAAAATCATCTACCATTGAACACTAGTCTAAAACCCTAAATCTGCCAAAATGGTTGTCTGAATTTCTTATCTAGATTCAATATTTGGAGCTCTACCTTTTCCAACCTATGTGCATTATTGAGAATGTACTAGAACCATCTTGTATTACAACATTAGTACTACCAAAGTCCAATCTTGCCCTTGGGTAAACTATTCTTAATCCAACTCATCTGTGATGGTTTTGTTGACATCATGGTAATCTTTCCTGCAAAACTAGTCAACATGCCTACTTTGGCAGAAGCTCACATCTATATGCCCCCTCCTCTTGACCAAATATTTGCATGGTTATGATATACCTACCATGGCCTATCAACCCCCACTTCCCTTGTTCCCATTGAAGATTTGTGCTTCTTAAACCCACATGGTTTAGGAGGCTACCTGATGTATCTGCTATGGCAGCCTTTTTTTTCAACAAAATTTGCCATCTCTTCTAGACCACCTCAAATACAACCAAGCCTAACTCTTACTTCCTTGATTATATATATAACCTTGTATATCCATCCATCTACCCCTTGTATCAAGGTGATCTATGAGCTCCCTGATCCAACCATGTTTTGGTGGCATGAAAATAACAAAACCCTAGATTCCCAAAAATCTAGTTTCTTCCCTTTTCACCAAAATCCTTCATAACCCAAGTGGACAATGATGTATAAATCAAGCCTACATCATCTACCTTGTTTAGGATATCTCCCCAAATATTTCCCATAATTATTTGGAGCCTAAAACTATTTAAATTCTTTTTCTGGGAAAACCCTAAAACCTCTGTCTATAAAGGCAAGTTTATTTTTCTCTAAATCACCTTGACAACTCAATGCACAATTGTGATCCATATATCATATCCCATATTTCCAACTCAAAAATAAATATTCTTGAGATTCTTTATTATTTCTTTTTGCCCCTATTCTTAAATGGCATAAACAAGAAATACTTCCTTAAAAATACGTTTCCATCTCAAAAATTTCCAAATAAATTTTCCAATGTGTAATATGGTATTTAGGACCATCTCACATAAAAAACAAACCCTGGCCAATGTAAAAATATAAAATAACCTTATAGAAACTACTTCTGGATTATTTGAATAATTGAATTTAAATGAACCAAAAATCCTCTGAAAAATCTCAAATAAATCCAGGGATGTTGCCTTGACCATATCTTCAAACTAGTACCTCTGGCTCATCTTGTGCAGTTTAAAAATCTATAGTTGCTTCACAAACCCTTAATTTGAAAATAGATGGGATCATCTCCAAACTTGATCAAAACCTAATCAAACCTCCCCTAAACCTTGTCAAGCTATATTTCACTATCATCACTACCTCTCTGGTCGACCAGCAGAGTACCACCCCACTGTAGAAAACCCTAGCACTTGTCCTCTTGTACTTGTTTGAAGGAGAGACAATGGGCATATTTTTTTCCTTTGCTCATTAATCTCATGCAGCAACAACAACCACTCCCCTATCCTCTATGGTCGTTCCTGGCCCCACACCACCCAGCACTACCCCTCTTGCCCAATCCCTGGCCACCTCCCTCTCTAAAGCTCTCTATGGAATATGTCCACCATAGACCCTTTCCCTTTTGTTTATAAGGCTAGAAGCCCTTGCAGCCCTCCTCCCTTCCCTCATTCTCCTCCCCTGGACTCCAGAGCACTCCCCACGAGCTCGCTTGTCCTCCCCTGCTCTTTCTCGCCTAAAAGTGATAGGGAGAAAGAAGGTTCGGCCATGTCAAATTTTTTGAGCACAGCTCCACCCCCTCTCCTCCCCTAACTCTGCATGCCTCTCTCTTGAGATCCCCTTGCTCCCCTGCACCCGATCATTCCCTTTTTTTGACATGCAGCAACTCGAGGCGTCTCCCTAAGGAGGTCCGGCGAGGATCCCCTCGGCCACCGTCCCGCGAAGTGGTTTCCGACGTTGAACCTCCTCCTGCCGCCCATCCCCGAGCTCGGCGTCACGCGCTGCATACAATTCTCCTCATCCCCAACACCCTCCCGCCTGGTGAGCCTCCCCCGACCTCCCTGCCTCTTGTTAGGGTTCCCAACCGGCGGAGCCAGCCCCGCGAGGAAGATGGCTGTGCGTCGTCGATCTCCTTGAGATCGAACGGCCACCCGTCCTCATAACCCTTCGCCCCCTGGGCCACTGACCCATGGGCCCCTCGCCAGTAGCCCGTGCTTGTCTGCCGCACACGCATGGGTGCCGCAATGGGCCGGCCCAAGGCCGTTTTCCTCACTCCCGTTTAAATCCTGGCCCAGAGCCTCCCTAGCCCCCTTTTTTCTTTTTCGATAGGCATTATTCTTCCCAGATCTGCATGTTTACTTTAAATCAAAAAGAAAATGAAAACGACATGATTTCTGCCAGATAAAAATATTGAAATTTTCCCCAAGGTTTTCCCCAACATGCAGTATCCTTGTTTACCCAAAGTATTGCATGGTTAGATCATAGAAAATAAAATGGCCAAGTGTATTCCTTCCTCTAATAAATGCTTCTAGAGAGTTTGGTGTAATCAAATGGATTAAATCCAATTTATACTGGAAGGGATTATCCATACCATGCTTGTCCCACTGGCCCCACATAAAATTTCTTCCTAGATTACCCGTAGCAAAAATAATAAAAATAGGGCATTTCGGACTTGATAAAATTCTCTAGGTCAAACCAATTGAGTTTTTGACCTAATTCGAACTCCCAGTAAACCTCAATACCAATAAGTACCAAAACCCAGGAGCCCAAGATTTATTGAGCCTTTATTGAATTATGGTGAATTAAATATTTCTATGCATGGTTTGTTCACCAATAAATCCACCATTGGAGTTCTGTAAATCCAAAAAGGCGACTCCAATTTCTAAAGAAAGGTAATCTAAATACCTAACATGTGTCCCTCGAATCACATCAAAAACTTCTGTAGATTAAATATGATGAAAAATACAAATCGCATCCAGTACTGTCTTTGGGAATTTATCAAGGGCATTCTGGTAATTGTTTTGAGGTGATTCCAACACCTCTTGTTTTAGTACACTAAATAATACCTAATAGCCCAAGGAAATATTTTTTGGAGCTCCAGAATTTGTCTGGTGAATTATTTCCTTAAACTAGTGTTTTATCCACTATAAAAATCATTATAAATCAATGGTAATTGATAAAATAGTGAAACCACTTTTGTTGGCTTCATTTTATCAATACCTATATGATAGTACCATATTTACTCAATGTTATCATACAAAAATTGTCCTTGCTCAAAAACCCCTCTCGTAGATATTTCCTAGGCCTCAAATTCGAAGGGATCATTTTCCCATGTCTCCACATCTTCTACCGATCTAATCAACCCAACCATCCAGCACCCTACTGATGTATATCTTGTGTCATATGATTCCTTGATGTATGTATTGATTCTTGTAAACATTGTATTGATTGTGTTGTTGTTTGCTTGCATGTGTGCTCGATAACGACGATATTTGTGACTGTGTGACACCGACAAGAATGAAGCATCGGGATATTCTTAATATTATTGTATTTGGTATTCTGGTTTTCTAACAAAGTCAAGAGACATATCGCTGGTCTTAGGAAAGTCACCTTCCTGCTCATACGCCTTGTCCTATTATTTTACCTATGCATGTTTTATCTACTTGTTTATGCAAACTGCATTGTTTTACTATATTATGTTATGCGGGAAATGTTTGGCTCCTCCAACCCATTACCCCTTTGTACCATTAGGTATAACTCATTTTATGGTACCTACCTGCCCTTAGTATGGTAGATGCTGTTTAACACCATAACCCCTTGGAGACCCCGTTTTAGCCGAAGTAAAAACTATGGGATGGGAAGACCCCGGAAAAAGGCTTACAAAAATGTTTTATGAGAAAACCTTGGTGAGGATTGGCCTACCAAGTGATGTTGAAAATGAGAAATATTTTGGTTGACAAAATGGTTAGACTAAAGATGGAGGAAAAATGTTTACGAAAACACGTCGGGCTGTACAGTTCCTAATGCTTGAGCAATTAACCCGTGCAACCACATTACTCTGGAATGGGACGGGGTTGGGCTAGAGGTTTGTCTAATCCGGTATAGGTGTCTCAACTACTAAGGGGGAGAACAAATTCCCGGAGGTTGGGCTTTCCCCTGTAAAGGCCCTTGTGAAACATCAGTCTGGGAAGGTAAATATCGTCTAAATGGCGGCCAGATGATACTATGAACCCCTCATTGAAAGCGCACACCCTGCATGGTGCAAAATGCGCTCCAGTTGGCTGGTGACTATATAGGGCATCCTGGTGTTGAGGGGATTAACCTCATAAGGTAGGCACTTGTATCGAAGAGGGCATTCAGAAGGTCTTCATCGGTTATTCGACCCATGATCGGTGTAGATCAGGGACGGGTAATCGGATGGTGTGGGTACAGTGTACAACCTCTACAGAGTGTAAATCTATTCGAATAGCCGAGTCCTCGGTCATGGACGGTTGTGATGGCTGTTGTACGGCGGTGATGGTTTTGTTTTCAAAAATGACTTCGGAAAAAGCAATGGCTTAAAAATGTTTTGACCATGGGATGGTCGGGAAAATGGAGGAAGGAGTTTGGTCATGAGATGACCGGAAGGAGAAACAAATGGGTGACCCAAATCCTAGCGTTTTCTTAAAACTTTTCAAAAAGGTTTCCAAAATGTTTTACAAAAGTTTTTCAACAAAGATATAGAGATATGCTATATCTACAAGAGAAACTAATTTATAAAAGAACCTCTTATGAAGCCATCCTACCACAGCCATATTGCATATCCTTTATTTCTTGTTTTCTTAAGGTGGTTTGCAGGTACATTGAAAGTACTCACCGGCATCGCCCCTGGCTATTTACTTGGCCAAACTTTTCAGAAGCAAGAGGAACGATGGAAGTTGCTGACGTCTCTGCGAGCTCGGTCGTCTTCCCAGTCTGTTGCCTGTAGGTTAAGGCATGACATGGGCTTTGCGCTTGAGGACTTCCGCTATTGATGTTGTATCGCCATAGTGGCATAAATGTAAGTACTTGTATTCGTTAATTATGGATGTGGTAATGATACTTGTCGGTTATGCTCACGGCTCACTGATCATGGGAACGTGAATTGCAGGCATAACGGGTATTCTCGGACCGTAAATACGGGGTGCAACACCCATGTTTTATGAGTTTTCAAACTTCGTGCTAGTTAAGTCTGTCCACTTGAATGAATTTATGTCGATTTATTGAAATTAGGTCAAACTTCATCTACAAGTAAACTTTAGATTGCGTTGAAAGTTTTACGAATATTTTTTGGAGGTAAACATGGGGGGTTATTTGATATACGTATCAAAAACCGAACCATTGAGGGTTTTGACAACATGTTCAAATTCTTGCTGAGATTTTGCATCTTGACAACTTAACAAAATTAGGTCAAACTTGATCTACGAATAAGCATGATATATTGCTCATGAATTAATTGTATTTTTCAAAGGTAGATGGGTGCATATTTTCTAGACATAGCGGACCATGCATGTTTTATTGTGATTCCTATGCTCTATGATTTTTCAAGGTCCGTAGTTACATTAACCCACTTAAATTACACTACTCCCTCCTATTCAAATTAATGTTTGCCAAATTACGAATAAGGTCAACATTTTCCACAAGGTAGGATCCACATAGCTTTGTCATATTGCTCCATTCAATAGATAGGAGAGAGTGGAAATGAATTTTCTATTCTCTATGGGCAATCCACAAGCTTGAGGTATAACTTTGTTTCTCCATAATGTACTACTATGTGACTTAATGTGTACTTTTATCCTTTTTTACACATTACCGATGCCCTAAGGGAAAAATAAAATAATGGGCCCACTTAGCAGTGTAAAACTTCTAAGCAGAAGTTATCCTCTTCAGTTTAGTGAGTCCCATGAATCATCTCATTACGATGGCGCTTTATACTCGTAGTTGTAGATATGCTCACCTCTGTCCACGCGCTGTACATGTAGAGAGAATAAAACGTAGGCACGGAAAGAGGGCAGCAGTGAAGAGAGAAGAGGAGTTTAAGGCGGTTCGAGGTCAGAGCATTTATGATGGGTTCCTGACACGAGGTACTCCTGCCTCCTTTAGTGTACTCACTCTACTAGTATTATAGTAGATTAGTAAATTTCAGGACCTATGAACGAAAAAAACGTGTGTTTTCTCTCTCCTTTGCTGCCTCTGATATCTCCCCACCCCTCTCCCCTCACGCACCGGCCCGGTTGATCTCTCCCTCCTCCACAGCGTGGCGTTGCAAACATGTGCCTTGGTACGGTAGGTCTATTTTCTTCTTATTTTAGAGGGAGCGACTGTATTTGTTTGGTGTATTCGGCAACCGCATTGGTTTGGAGCAGGTAGGGTGTCAAGTGGGATCTCACCAAAATCCCACTTCTAGTTCATTTGCCAAAATCTAGTGTAAATTTTTTCTCAAATTTTGAACTAGATTTTGGCAAATGAATTAGAAGTGGGATTTTGGTGAGATCCCACTTGAAACCCTTAGGAGTAGTACATAGGAAGGAACCACTTTGGTCCTTGGCGGCAAAAAGATTCAAAATTTTCAGGTTTTGAAATTTTCACTTGCTTCCCAAACATCAGGAGGGAAAGGTTATTCAATAAGACCGGCCATGAGTAGTACTTCTTATCTTATCTTTTTCGTCAAAGAAAATTATATAGTGTACTGATAACTTTGAACATGATCCGTTGGATCAAGACTAGCAAATCCAAACATTGCTAACCGTTGGATCTTCTTTTCCGTTCTTAGCATCTAGAAGACTCTAAAGTCTTTATAACAATGAACGCTAGTATGCAAAAACCTCAAAACACACTTCAGTGCATAACTTTAGGGATCTTGTGCTAACTGCATGGACTTGGATGTAATTTTCATTTTTTATTAGGTCCTCGATGCAACTCGTACTTCCATCGACTTGGTGTTAACTGAAGCACCTCGCTCCTACGGGATCTACCACAGTTATAAGAAAATACAACTGCCCCAATTATCACACGAAGTGGACCATGGTTTCTCTGTTTTTCAAGCTTCCTAGCTAAGTTCGCACACTTCACTTACTTCTTGCCGATTTAATGGACTTATTAGGTCAAACTTGATCTACAAGTAAGCGTAGTACATTGCACTTGAATTAGATGTCTTTTCTGAGGTAGATGGGTGTATCGTATTGTAGTAAAACATTGTTGTCGGTGTGAGTTTCCAACTATCTGGAAAACAACATTATCAGTTTCTCGAGTGATGACAAGATTGTTCTTTTACATAAAGAAAGCCCGAAGAATATGGATCTGAATGCCACAAGCCAAGCTTCCTGAAATATTAAGTGGACCAAATTGTTTTACTTACGATTACCATGTTTAATGCTATGAGTTTTCAAACTTCATCCTAGCAAACTCTTCCCACTTGAATGACTTTATGTCGATTTATCGAAATTAGGTCAAGTTTAAACTAAAAGTAAATTGTAGGTTGCTTTGAAAGATTTGTGAATGTTTTGGAGGTAACCATCGAGGGGTCATTTAATATATTGCATACCACCATCGAGAATTTTGATAACATCTTCAACTTCTTACTAAGATTTTGCATATTGACAATTTAACGAAATTAGGTCAAACTTTAGCTACAAGTAAGCGTGCTGGATTTCTCTCGAATTAAATGCCATTTCATGGATATACGAGTGCATCTTCTCGCAGTAAACAACACTGTCGGTGTGAGTTTCCAACTATCAGGAAATAACATTCTAAATTTCCACGGTGATGACGATATTGTTCCTTTTTGAAAAGAAAGTCTGAAGAATATGGATCTGAATGCCACAAGCCAATCTTTCAGACATGTATAATGGGCCGGCATGTTGTACCTATGATTCCCGCATTTTATGAGTTTTCAAACTTCTTCCTAGTTAACTCTGTCCACTTGAATGACTTTGTGTCGATTTATCGAAATTAGGTCAAACTTCAACTTCAAGGAAAGTGTAGATTGCGTTGAAAATTCTACGAATATCCTTTGGAGGTAATCATGGGGGGTGTCATTTAATATACGTATCACAAACCACACCATCGAGGGTTTTGACAATAGGTTCGAATTCTTTCTGAGATTTTGCATCTTGACAACTTAATAAAATTAGGTCACACTTGAGCTACGGGTAAGGGCGATAGATTGCTCTTGAACTAATTGTCTTTTTCAAAGGTAGATGGGTGCTTATTTTCGGACATAGCGGACCATGCATGTTTTATTGCGATTCCTATGTTCTATGAGTTTTCAATGTCCGTAGTTACATTAACCCACTTAAATTACACTACTCCTCCTATTCAAATTAAACTCTGCCAAATTGCGGATAAGGTCAACATTGGCCACAAGGTAGGACCCACATAGCTTGGACATATTGCTCAATGGAATAGGTAGGAGAGAGGGGAAATCATTTTTCTATTCTCTATGGGCAACCCACAAGCTTGAGGTATAACTTTATTTTCTCCACAATGTACTACTATGTGACTTAATTTGTAATTTTCTCATTTTTTACACACTGCCGATGCCCTAAGGAAAAAAGCAAATAATGGGCCCACTTGGCACTATAAAACTCCTAAGCAGAAGTTAGCTTCTTCAGTTTAGTTGGTCCGACAAATCATATCGTTATGGTGGAGCTTTTCACTCATAGTTGGACATATGCTTAGCTCTGTCCACACGTTGTACAAGCAGAGAGAATAAAACTTAGGCAGGGGAAGAGGGCAGCAGCGAAGAGAGAAGAGGAGTTAAAGGCGGTTCGAGGTCAGAGCATTTATGATGGGTTCCTGACACGAGGTACTTATGCCGCCTTTACGGTGTACTCACTCTACTACAGTACTACTACTAGTAGTAAATTTCAGGACCTATGCACGCAAAAAAATAAAAGCGTGTTTTCTATCTCCTTCGCTACCTCTCATCTCTTCTCCCCTCGCGCACCGGCCCGGCTGATATCTCCCTCCTCCACAGCGTGGCGCTGCACACGTGTGCCTTTGTATGGCGGCTCTTTTTTCTTCTTTTTTAGAGGGCGCGACTCTGTTTCTTTGTTGTGTTCGGCAGCCGCATTGGTGCGGAGTAGGTAGGGTGTCAAGTGGAATCCCACCAAAATCCCACTTCTAATTCATTTGCCAAAATCTAGTGTAGAATTTTGCTCACCAAAATCCCACTTCTAGTTCATTTGCCAAAATCTAGTGTAAAATTTTGCTCAAAATTTAAACTAGATTTTGACAAATGAATTAGAAGTGGGATTTTGGTGAGATCCCACTTGACACGCTAGGAGTAGCACATAGGAAGGAAACCACCTTGCTCCTTGGTGGCAAAAAGATTCAAACTTTTTAGGTTTTGAAATTTTCACTTGATTCCCAAACATCCGAAGGGAAAGGTTATTCAATAAGACCGGCCATGCGTAGTTGTACTTATTATCTTATCTTTTTCATAAAAAAACTATATAGTATACTGATAACTTTGAACATGATCCGATGGATCAATACTAGCAAATCCAAACATTGCTAACCATTGGATCTTCTTTTCCATTCTTAGAATCTAGAAGACTCTATTGGTAGTATGAATGCTAGTCTACACAAACCTCAAAACACACTTCATTGCATAGTTTCAGGGATCTTGTGCTAACTGCATGGACTTGGATGCAATTTTCATTTTTTTGAGGTCCTCGATGCAACTCGTACTTCCACCAACCATGTGTTAACTGAAGCACCTCGCTCCTATGGGACCTACCATAGTTAGAAGAAAATGAAGCCGCCCCAATTATCACACTAAGTGGACCACTGTTTCTTATAGTTCTGTTTTTCAAGCTTCCGAGATAACTTCGCACCCTTCACTTACCCCTTGTAGATTAAACACAATTATTAGATCAAACTTAATCTACAAGTAAGCGCGGTACATTGCACTTGAATTAGATGTATTTTCTGAGATAGATGGGTGCATCTTCTTGTAGTAAAAAAATGTCATTGGTGTGAGTTTCCAACTATCTGGAAAAGAGCATTCTCAATTTCTCGAGTGATGACGAGATTGTTCTTTTACATAAAGAAAGCCTGAAGAATATGGATATGAATGCCACAAGCCAAGCTTCCAGACAAATTAAGTGGACAACATGTTTTACTTACGATTCCCATGTTTAATGCTATGAGTTTTCAAACTCTGTCCTAGCAAACTCTACCCACTTGAATGACATTATGCCGATTTATCGAAATTAGGTAAAATTTGAACTAAAAGTAAATTGAGGTTGCTTTGAAAGATTTGTGAATTTTTTGGAGTTAGGTAACCATAAAGGGGTCATTTAATATATCACATACCACCAGCGAGAATTTTGACAACAGCTTCAACTTCTTACTAAGATTTTGCATCTTGACAACTTAACGAAATTAGGTCAAACTTGAGCTACATGTAGCGCGATGGATTTCTCTTGAATTAAATGTCATTTTATGGGTAGATTAGTGCATCTTCTCGCAGTAAACAACACCGTCGGTGTGAGTTTGCAACTATTAGGCAATCACATTCTAAATTTCCACAGCGATGACAAGAATGTTCTATTCCAAAAAGAAAGTCCGAAGAATATGGATCTGAATGCCACAAGCCAATCTATTAGACATATATAGTGGACGGAATGTTGTACTTACGATTCCCATGTTTTAGGAGTTTTAAAACTTCCTCCTAGCAAACTCTGTCCACTTGAATGACCTTATGTCGATTTATCAAAATTAGGTCAAGCTTCAACTTCAAGTAAACTATAGATTGCGTTGAAATTTTTACGAATATTTTTTGGAGGTAACTATGGGGGGGGAGTCATTTAATATACGTATCACAAAACACCACCGAGAATTTTAACAACAGGTTCAACTTCTTGCTGAGATTTTGCATCTTGACCACTTAAGGAAATTAGGTCAAACTTGAGCTACTAGTAAACACGATAGATTGTTGTTAAACTAATTGTATTTTTTGAAGGTACATGGGTGCATCTTATTTTAGTAAGAAATGCCGTCGGTGTGAGTTTCCAACTATGAGGAAACAACATTATCTATTTTCTGAAATTAGGTCAAATTTGAGCTACAAGTAAGCGCGATAGATTGCTCTTGAATTGAATGTCATTTCATGATTGGTTCATCTTATCACAGTAAACAACACCATTGTTGTGAGTTTCCAACTATCAGGAAATTACATTCTAAATTTTCAAAGTGATGACAAGATTGTTCCTTCCGAAAAGAAAGTCTAGAGAATATATATGGATCGGAATGCCACTAGCCAAGCTTTCAGACATATATAGTGGACCGGCATGTTGTAATTACAATTCCCATGTTTTATGAGTTTTCAAACTTTGTCCTAGATAACTATGTCCACTTGAATGGATTTATGTCAATTTATCGAAATTAGGTCAATTTTCAAATACAAGTGAATTGTAGATCATTGCGTTAAAAGTTTTACGATTTTTTGGAGGTAACAATCGGGGGTTCATTTAATATATCACAAACAACCACCGAGAATGTTGATAACAAGTTCAACTTCTTGCTAAGATTTTTCATCTTGATAACTTAACAAAATTAGGTCAAACTTGAGATACTAGTACGCACGATAGAGTGCTTTTGAATTAATTTTATTTTTGGAGTTAGATGGGTGCCTCTTATTTTAGTAAACTATATTGTCGTCCGTATATGAGTTTTCAACTGCCGGGAAAGAACATTCTCAATTTTCCAAGTGATGATGAGATTGCTCGTTTCCGTAAAGAAGGTCTGAAGAATATGGAATTGAATACCACAAGGAGAGCTTTTCAGATATATATAGTGGACCGACATGTTGTACTTACAATTCCCATGTTTTATGAGTTTTCAAATTTCGTCCTAGCTAACTCTGTCCACTTAGATGACTTTATGTCAATTTATCAAAATTAGGTCAATTTTCAAATGTAAGTAAATTATAGATTGAATTTAAAGTTTTATATTTTTTTGGAGGTAACCATAGGGGGTAATTTAATATATCAAAAACCACCTCCGAGAATTTTGACAGCAGGTTCAACTTCTTGCTAAGATTCTTTAAAAAATTAAATAAATTAGGTCAAACTTGAGCTATGAGTAAGAGTGATAGATTGCTCTTGAATTATTTGTATTTTCGGAGGTACATGGGTGCATGTTCTTTTAGTAAACGATAATGACATCGGTGCGAGTTTCCAGCTACTAGGAAAGAACATTCTTAATTTTCCGAGTTATGACCAGATTGTTCGTTTCCGTAAATAAGGTCTCAAGAATATGGATCTGAATGCCACAAGGAAAGCTTTTCAGATGTATATATATAGTGGACAGAAATTTTGTGTACTACTTTTATGATCCCCATGTTTAACGAGTTTTCAAACTTCAACCTAGATAACTCGGCCCACTTGAATGGCTTTATGTCATTTTATTGAAATTAGGTCAAATTTGAACTACGAGTAAATTGTAGGTTGCTTTGAAAGTTTTGAGATTTTTTTGGAGGTAACCATGAGGGGGTTATTTAATATATCACAAGACAGCATCAAGAATTTTGACAATAGGTTCAACTTCTTGCTATGATTCTTGACAACTTAACGAAATTTGGTTAAACTCGAGCTATTGGTAAGCATGATAGATTTTATTGAATTATTTATCTTTTCTGAGGTGTAGATAGGTGCATCTTCTTTTAGTAAACAATAATGCTGTCGGTGCGAGTTTCCAACTATCAGGAAAGAACATTCTCAATTTTCCGAGTCATGATCAGATTGTTCCTTTTCGTAAAGAAGGTCTCAAGAATATGGATCTGAATGCCACACGCAGAGCTTTTCAGATATATATATATATATATATTTATACATATGAGACCGACATGTTATGTACTACTTATATGATTGCCATGTTTTACGAGTTTTCAAACTTCGATCTAGCTAACTCTGCCCACTTGAATGGCTTTATGTCGAGTTATCGATGAAATTAGGTCAAATTTGAACTACAATTAAATTGTAGGTTGCTTTGAAAGATTTGCGATTTTTTGGAGGTAACTATTGGTGGGTCATTTAATATATCACAAACCACCATCGAGAATTTTAACAATAAGTTTAACTTCTTGCTATGATTCTTGACAACCTAACAAAATTATTAGGTTAAACTTGAGCTACTAGTAAGCACGATAGATTGCTCTTGAATTATTTGTCTTTGCAGAGGTAGACGGGTGCATCTTCTTTTAGTCAACAATAATGCCGTTGGTGCGAGTTTCCAACTACAGTAAAGAATATTCCAAATTTTGCGAGTCATGATCAGATTGTTCCTTTCCGTAAAGAAGGTCTCAAGAATATGGATTTGAATGCCACAAGCAGATCTTTTTAGATCCGAATATAGTGGACCTTCATGTTGTGTACTACTTATATGATTCCTATGTTTCACGAGTTTTCAAACTTCGATCTAGCTAACTCTGCCCACTTGAATGGCTTTATGTCAATTTATCGATGAAATTAGGTCAAATTTGAACTACTATTAAATTGTAGGTTGCTTTGAAAGTTTTGCGAATTTTTGGAGGTAACCATTGGTGGGTAATTTAATATATTGCAAACGACCATCGAGATTTTTGAATATTCATATCGACAATTTAACGAAACTAGGTAAAACTTGAGCTACCAGTAAGCATGTTAGATTGCTCTTGAATTAATTGTGTGTTTTAGGTAGATGGGTGCATCTTCTTTTAGTCAACAATGCTGCTGGTGTGAGTTTCCAACTATCAGGAAAGAACATTCTCAATTTTTCAAGTGATGACAAGATTGTTCTTTTTTGTAAAGGAAGTCCGAAGAATATGGATCTCAATGCCACAAGCCAAGATTTTAATCATATATAGTGGGAAAGAACATTCTCAATTTTTCAAGTGATGACAAGATTGTTCTTTTTTGTAAAGGAAGTCCGAAGAATATGGATCTCAATGCCACAAGCCAAGATTTCAATCATATATAGTGGACCGCCATGTTGTACTTTCGAATCCCATGTCTTATGGGTTTTCAAACTTCCTAGCTAACTCTACCCACTTGAATGACTTTATGTCGATTTAATGAAATTATGTAAAATTTGAACTACAAGTAAATCGTAGGTTTCTTTGGAAGGTTTATGAAAAAGCTTTTGGAGGTACCCATCGGGGGACAATTAGCAGTATATCAATAACCACCTAGAGTTATCCTCCCCTTATTATTCGCAAAAACAAAATAAGAGAAATGCACCACCCTCACAACTGTACTAGATCCAGCCACCTTTCTTCACAATCCGCACACGCCACTGTCCAATCGCATTCGATGCCTGTTGCATTTAGAGCCATCCTTTTAATATTTTTATTACTCGGGAGGTGAGCCCAGCGCGACTCAACACTAAATTTTGGTGTGATATTGGCGGGATCTTCTTCTAGTTCAAAATTTTAGTGGAATATTGGTGGGATCCTCCTAGCTACCTGCATACTGACGGGGCCTCTGGCTCGTTCTCTCGCTGATCCCTCCCGCTATACCCTCATCCTCCTCTATCACGTCCCTCCTTAGCCGACTTCCACCTCATCGGAGTCTGCTCAGCAACGCCTTCATCCACCTTGCCGAAGTCTGCTTTGCCATATCTGCTTTCCCACCACCACAACCGAGAGATGCATAAGCCACTCGTACCCCTCACCAGGGCAACTGTTAAAACTCTCTACTACCGAGACGAAGGTTGTTGCACACTTCCTATGCCAGCTATCCTTGCATTTTACTTCTAAATGTAGTTCATCTCTTCTTTCTTGCAGTGCCTTAATATATTTCTAATAATGCATGCTAGTTATTGTACTACGGGATCGGTTCCAAGAGAAAAGAAGGCAACTACGAGTCGTGAAGCCAAATTGGTTATGTTGCAGCAGTACAAGACCTCTCCAACCCAATGATAACCCCTAACAATCCTCTCTAGACAAAGTTTTGCTTCCACTTTGCATATATGTATTTTCGAGAGTAGTTGATAGTTTTCTTTCCCTACCTTCTCATGTACTAGTATATTTTTTTATTTATATTTTTGCAAGGCATGAAAGATGATGTACTAACCAGTGAGAATCGATGCCAACAAAACCTAAGGATTTTTGGACATTCAGATGTAGCCCCCCTCAGCACAGCACAACTGGTATAGAAACATGGATATTTGTTGCATCTTGCTTGTGTTATTTGCTGACTGATTTTCCGCACTGCAATTTGCAGAAGAAAATGCATGATCATGTCCGTACCAAGGAGGTTCGCAGCACATATATTCAGCAGCGTGCAAGTGATGCAGCCATTTCTAGGAACCAAATAGAAGTATGGTGCATGGCCGAAGCTAAGATTATGCTGCTCCAACAGGATTTGGACACGGCCACTCGATGGATCAGAGAATTGAACCGAGGCTGGATTTCTATGATTGAAGATGGCCTTGATGCTGCCGATGATCTTCAAAAGTTAGTGGCTGAAAATGGTGTTCCCAATCTGATTGCTGCACATGTCATTGAGATCAACTGGACGGTCTTGGAACGGGTGAAAGAACGAGCAGAGATTCTCCGAGCATCCTTGAAGGAAGATGATTTTCGGAGGGTGATGCAAGAGCCGCCATGCGAATAGATTATTATTTACAATAATGAGGATGAATTTCCTTGTCTTGTCAGGCTAATATTTTATTTTCTTATGTGCTGGCAGTACTTTATGGTAACTACATATTTGGCACGCTATTATGAAACGTATAGTACTTGCTGGATCTGGACAATGTATCTCGGTAGCCATTCGAAAAATGGAAAAAACAACATTTTCCCACCAGAATGTTGAAATCTTATTATGCACGTTTGTTTAGATCCGTGAAACCACGTTTTACAGCAAATTAACACATTACCATGAAAGGTAGTCCATCTTAAAAAAGAAATAAAAAAGAAAAGAATGGTAGTCTGAGCTCAATGACCATGTCCTTGTGCCCATTATCGTGCATAAATATGTGCAATTACTTTTGTTGCCCCAAGTCAAACTTTTATACTGTATATACTACTACCTCCATCCCAAGGCTTAAGGCATATAAATTTTTTTAGAAATCAAAATACCTAAAATTTGACCAAGTTTTTAAAGAAAATATTAATATTTACAATATGTAATCCATACCCTTTCATATATCATGAAATATATTTTCACGTGGTATCTATATAATATAATAGTTCTTGATAGTTTTTTCAAAAATTTTGGTCAAACTTTACATGGCTTGACTTTTCAAAAAAAATACCTTAAGCCTTGGGATGGAGGAAGTAGTACAATACACAAAAAATTAGTTAAGAGACAGAACACACGCCGAAACCACCGCTTTCACCAAGCAGTCAATAATAATTTTAACTATTTTTTATTAGTATAAGCTTGCCTTGTGCGGAGCAATGGTTGAAGTTCTCCTTGTCTTCTTCCTTGTAGTATCCTCCTTCCTCCTCGTATCCTTGGTTGGTAATAGCGTCTATAAATAAATACGAGGTACACAATCACCAAACAATACTTAACTACTTCTATTTATCACACCAAGGTTTTCACTAGATGATCTAGCATCATCACAAACATCACAAAGATTAATGCAATAGTTTTACTTCCTTTATTTTAAAAAAGTAATTTCTACTCATTGAAAAACTACTTAAGATTTAATATTCTCCAACTAAAACATGGGATCATGTTGACACATGTCATCACCACATATTTCAGTACTTGGGAATGTGATTTAAAGTGGTGTCATGATTCAATAAGGTTTACCCTTTTATTTTAATTAATTAAAGTGACTAGAAATGCCTATGAGGCATTGTTTTATTACTTGACCATTATTATTGCAAGTAAACCTATATATTTTTATATATTCTGAAAGGTATGGTTAAATGTGATTTTTGAGAGTTGGAATCAACTCAAAATCTTTTGTGGTTGAATTTTGAAAAATGTTTGAGTGCAGAAAAGCTTTTGCCTTATTATTTTTACTATAGGTGATCTACAAATCCAATTGGTTTGAATCCAACGTGCTTGGATTAAGCATTCTAGTACCTTTTTCTAACAAAATTGGTTTCATGCAATTTGGTTCAGTGAATCGAGTTGGGTTGATTTTTGAATCTAGGTACAGAGATGGGTTTGAACTAAATTGGAAAATACAAATTCAAACTAACTGGGTTGCGCGGGATGCTAACTGGGCCAGCCCACTGCGCACAGCGTGCGCGGGGGCTAGTTAACTGGTTGTCCCCACTTGCCAGTGAGACAGAGAGTGGCGAAGCGGTACGGGGCGATTAGGGTCGTAGGATTAGAAGCTGGATCTACGACTGAGGTTCATCGTCCACGCCTGAACAGGACGAAGCGAGGTCGAACCCTAGCGCGGCCAGTGGGGGTCTACGGGGGCTCACCGGGGCTCCAGCGATGGTCGGCGATGGGGGCAAACGACAAAGTCAACGACGGCGATCCTCTTGGTACCGGTGGCTCCTCCAGGGGCGGCTCCAATCAACAGCGCCCTTCTCCTCCAGTAGGGGCAAGCTCCAGCGAAATTTTGGCCACCTGGTGTTCTCCTTGCTCCCGGGATGAGTGCATACGATCAGTGAGAGGTGGGGAGTGAGATGGTGTGGAGAATTTGTGCTGGGAAGGTCTCTATTTATAGTGCAGCGAGAGGACCGAATGACGCGGGCGGAGCTCATCGGTGTCATTGTTACAGCGAGCTACGGGCATGGGAAAAGGTAGGGGACAGCGCTGTGGTCCCTGGCGAAGCTCAACGTCATGGTCACACGGCGTGGGGCGGTGCGAGACGGTCGGAACATCACGGTGCTCTCGGCGGGTCCGATGGTTGTTTTAATGGCACACATGTGATACGGGTCGCACGGCGGCAAACGGGAGTGTCTGGGGTGTTCCTGGGATGGTGGCGATCCTGCTTGCACGCAGCGAGGGCAGCGCGCGGTCTGTGGGCATGTGTCGCGGGTGGCGCTCTGCGTGCTCTCGTCATGCTCGCAGAGAAGCTGGGCACGCTCGAGCTGTGTGGTCCAGGGGTTGGCAGTGCTCAAAGCTTGGACAGGGGGTGGTGATGGACGGTGGTGAGTGTCCCAGACAAGGTTGGCAAGGCTAGAGAATCTTCTAGCGGGTTGGCGACATTGGGGTGGCAAGGGTGCTCGCGGCATGCTTGCCATTGATGGCATGGTCTGATTTACAGTGATCTAGAGGGGTTAAACAAGTTAGATGATCTACTGAGAGCATAGTGTGATCTAGATAGGGGACAAGTTAGGCCAAAATTACTGCTCACTAGTGTTGAATGTTTGTTGGTTTGGTGTTTGCAAGGTGTTTGATGAAATGGCCGAAAGAGATTCAAATTTGAATTTTTGATTTAAACTTGTTGGGTGTGTTGGTTACATACTAGTGAGTCTCTGGTTAGTTGGAAAGTTCAAGGGGTACTGGTTTGGTTGGGTTTTGAAAATAGGTGATCTTCACATATGTTAAAGATTCAATTTTGAAATGTCATTTGAATCAAGTTGCCAAAAGTTTCTGTAAGTTTGAAAGGTGGTCTTTGATTCACTTTTACTTGGTCCAGCAAGGGGTGAAAAGAAATGGAAATGTTTCTGTTTGAAATCTTGGACTAGAAACACTCAAAGTGTCCTAGTGAGCAAGATTGGCAAAAATGACCATTTTCTTTATTTGTTTTGTTTTTTATTTTCTCTTGAGCTGTTTATGCTTGGAAATATTTTAGATGATGTTATTTTCATCTTTAAACCATTCCTTGATATTTAGATCAATCCCACAAGTCCATTCATGCATTCATACAATCATCACATTCACACATGCATTCATATTGATTTGATTAACAAAAGTTTTTGTTAACCCTAATTTTGGTGATTGGAATTTGATAATCATTGTTCAACATTTTTGGGATGTTACAAACCTTCCCTCCTTAAACAAAATCTCATCCCGAGATTTGAGAAAGAAGAAAGAAGAAAACTAGGATTTAAAAAGATCGGTAAACTCCGTCTTGATGTGATCTTCTCGCTCGCAGGTAGCTTCTTCTTCAGTGTGGTTACTCCACTGAATCTTGAGAAACTTGATGCTTCGAGTCCTGGTGGTTCTGAAAGCTTCCTCCAAAATACGAATGGTTACTTCGGGATACGTCAGGTCATTGTTGATCTCTATGGTCCGGTGATCAATGTTCTTGAAAACTTTAGTCTTCTCCGGGACTTCTAGGCATTTGCGAAGTAATGATATATGGAACACATTTTGCACGGCTGACATCTCCTCTGGCAGTTCCAGTTGATACGATACTTCTCCTCGACGATTTAGAATCTTGAAAGGCCTAATATATCTGGGGGCTAGCTTTCCTTTGAGCTGGAAACGTTGCGTTCCCTTCAAAGGCAACACTTTGAGATACACAAAATCTCCGATATTGAAAGCGAGATCTCGGCGTTTCTTGTCGGCATAAATCTTCTGTCTTGACTGGGCAGTCTTGAGGTGCTCACGGATCTTGTGAACTTTCTCTTCTGCTTCTCGTAGGATGTCGGGTCCGAAAATCTGACTCTCTCCTGCTTTTGACCAATTCAAAGGGGTACGACACTTCCTTCCATACATGAACTCAAATGGGTCCATTTTTAGACTAGCTTGATAACTGTTGTTGTAAGAAAATTCTATGGAAGGTAGACAGTCTTCCCATTTAGATCCATACTCTAGCACACATGCTATCAACATATCTTCGAGTATTTGATTTACTCGCTCCGTTTGTCCATCTGTCTAAGGGTGATAAGATGTGCTGAAATCTAGCCGGGTTCCCAATCCTTCTTGCACTTTCTTCCAAAATCTCGAGGTAAACTGAGTTCCTCGATCCGACACGATGTTCTTGGGGACTCCGTGCAAACTGATGATTCTAGCGATGTACAACTCCGCTAGCTTCGAGCTCTTGTAGGTGGTCTTGACTGGTAAGAAATGGGATACTTTGGACAATCTGTCAACTATGACCCAAATAGAGTCGTTTCCCCTACTCAAAGTAGGCAAACCGGTGATAAAGTACATTCCAACTAAATCCCATTTCCATTCTGGAATCTGCAATGGTTGCAACAGTCCTGTGGGTCTCTGATGTCCCGCCTTAACTCTCTGACAAATATCACACTTGGCGATATAGCTTCCGATTTCTCTCTTCATCCTATGCCACCAAAATTTCTCCTTTAAATCCTGATACATCTTTGTCCCTCCGGGGTGGATAGAATAAAGAGTATCATGGGCCTCTTTAAAAAATATCCTGCTTCAATTCTGAGTGTGCTGGTACACAGAGACGTTCTTTGTACCGCAACACTCCTTCTTCATCTTCGGTTAACCCGGGTACTTTGCCTGTACCGATACGTCGTTTGATTTCGTCGATACTAGCATTTCCTTTCTGCGCCTCCTTGATTTGACTGAACAAAGTGGGTTGAAGTTCTATGCTAGCTAAAAATCCTTAACTTACTAATTCCATTCTAAAATCTTCCATCTCTTTGTGCAAACTTGGTTGCTCCTTCAGAATCATGGAGTTCAAGCGGCACGACAATCTGCTAAGGGCATCTGCTACCACATTGGCTTTACTAGGGTGATAGTGAATGTCCAGATCATAGTCCTTGATTAGTTCAATCCATCTTCTCTGCCTCATATTCAACTCCTTCTGCGTGAATGTATACTTCAGGCTCTTGTGATCCGAATAAATCTCACAACGGTTTCCCATCAGGTAATGCCTCCATGTCTTCAGGGCTAGAACTACGGCTGCTAGTTCAAGGTCATTGGTAGGATAATTCTGTTCATGTTGCTTCAGTTGTCGGGATAGATAAGATATAACTTTGCCTTCTTGCATCAACACACATCCGAGACCGATCTTGGATGCGTCACAATACACATCAAACGGCTTTGTAATATCCGACATTATCAGTATTGGGGATGAAATCAATATCCTATTGAGTTCTTGAAAACTCGCTTCACATTCGTCCGTCCATTCGAACTTCTTATCCTTCTTCAACAATTGGGTCATGGGTCTGGCAATACTCGAGAATCCTTCTACGAACTTGCAGTAATATCCCGCTATTCCGAGAAATGCATGAACTTGGGTTTGAGTGGTTGGGGATTGCCAATCTTCAACATCCTTCACCTTGGCAGGGTCAACGACAATTCCTCCGGCCGATACGATATGTCCGAGGAATCCTACCTCCTGCAACCAGAATTCACATTTGCTAAACTTGGCATATAGCTAATGCTCCCTAAGGGTTCCAAGGATGGTCCTTAGGTGTAGCTCATGTTCTTCTTCTGATTTGGAATAGATCAGAATGTCATCGATGAAAACAACGACAAACTTATCCAGGAAGTCCATAAAAATCTTATTCATGAGGTTCATGAAATAAGCGGGGGCATTGGTTAATCCAAAAGACATGAGAGTATACTCGTATAATCCATATCTAGTGGGGTAAAGGAAGTCTTTGGAATATCCTCTGCGCGAATCTTGAGTTGATGATAACCAGTTCTAAGATCAAACAGGTCTTATATCTTTGGCAGTGGGTTCTTGTTCTTGATGGTGACATCATTCAACTTCCGATAATCTGTACACAAACGGTTACCTCCATATTTCTTATCCACAAACAGGACCGGTGATCTCCAAGGCGACGCACTTGGTTGGATCAATCCTATCTCCAGCATAGCATTCAGTTGCTTCTTCAGCTCATCTAATTCAGACGGGTTCATACTATATGGTCTCTGGGCGATGGGTCTGGTTCCATGGATTAGTTCAATGATAAACTCGATATCCCAATCTGGCGGCATACCGGGCAAAACATCTGGAAATACATCGGGGTATTCACAGACTACTCTGACTTGGTCAATGGTTGGTTGGGCTATACTCTTGATGGACTTGAATTGACGGGGCAAGGTTTCAGATACATGCTCAACTGATATTCTGGCTGTACTGGTCATGGTTATGGCTTTCTTGGCACAGTCGATTAATCCTTTATGTTTCGACATCCAATCCATTCCTAGTACTACTTCCAAACCTTTAGTTCCGAGTATTATTAGATTAGCATAAAAATCTATGCCATGGATTCGTATAGGCACGGCCTTGCAAATTTGTCTAGCTTTGGTGGTTGAACCAGGTATTTGAACTATCATAATGATGGTGCTGACATGGAGCACTTTGTTGGAAACCCCAAGAGCAAGGTGTGAAGCAGCAAGCAGCAAGTCTTCCCTCAGTAAAGACCGAGGTTATCGAACCATAAGGAGGAAGGAAACGTCACAAAGGTGTTGCAAGCAACGCGGATACCTGCACAACACAAACTCAAGACTTTGCCCCAATGAATCAGTGAGGTTGTCAAGCTCACCAGTTTGCTGTAACAAAGGATTAAACATATGGTGTGGAAGGTAATGGTTTGCAGCAAGTAAACAAGTAACAGTGGAAGATGTATCAATGGTAAAGATTGGACCGGGATCCATAGTTCACTAGAGGTGCTCTCCTTAGATAAACAACATGGCATGAAGGGTAAACAAATTACAGCAGGGCAATTGACAGGAACTGATTAAGGCATAACAATGCAATTACTAGTCAGAAAGATCTTATGAGATTCGATTGGGCAATACAACAAGATACATAGACCACCATCCAACTGCATCTATGACTATAAGTCCACATTCAGGTTATCATCTGAACCCCCTCTAGTATTAAGTTGCAAGCAACAGACAACTGCTTTAAGCAAAGTGTGTAAGGTAAACAGTCCACATGTTCCATGAACAAGAGACCGTTGTTTTCGCCCTAGTAGCAACAACACATCTACAACCGAAGAGATTTTTGTCACTTCCCTTGGAAACTAGAGGCATGAACCCACTATCGAGCATAAATACCCCCTCTTGGAGTCACTAGCAACTACTTGGCCAAGATAGCTACTAACAACGGAGAGCATGCAAGATCACAAACAACACAGACATGATAGAATCATAAAGACAAAACCATTAATCAAACCAACATAATAATCTCAATATCCATCGGATCCCCGCAAACACAACATGCATGATTACAAATAGATTAGATCTTGATCATGAACGGAGCTCACAAGATCTATACATGAAAGCACAAAGGAGGAGATACAACCATCTAGCTAATACATGGACCCATAGTCCAAGGTGGAACTACTCACGCATGAGAGAAGGCCTCCGGGATGATCTCCGCTCCTGCAGGGTGTCGAGAAGAACATCAGATCCCCCCATCTAGGGACGATGGTGGCGGCGGCTACAGACGATTTCATGGAGATTTGATCGGGTGCTTAGGGTTTCTGCATCGAGGGCTTCTTATAGGCGAAAGCGAAGGCCGAGGAGGCGGCCAGGGTAGCCAAACCCTAGCCAGGCGCGGGGCTGGGCCTACCCACGCCTGGGGTGGGTCTGGCCCCCCTGGCTGGCCCCTCCGTCTCCCCTCTGGACTTCTTGTTCCCTACGGAAAGTAATTGACTTTGACGTTTGTCCCGTCCAATTTCGAGAATATTTCTTTACAAACTTTTCTGAAACCAAAAACAGCAGCAAATAGGCATCTAGCACTGTTGCAACTTGTTAATAGGTTAGTACCAGAAAACATGTAAAAATCACCTTAAAGTGTGGACAAGTAAAGCAAAGTAGATACTAAACAAGCATGGAGCATCAAAAATTATAGGTACGTTTCCAACATATCAGCATCCCCAAGCTTAACTCCTGCTCGTCCTCGAGTAGGTAAGTGATAAACAGAATAATTTTTTAGGTGACATGCACCCTCACAATAAAGATCCAACCATTTGCTAGCATTGAAAGCTGGGATCAAAGAACTCTAAACATGTGCTTGAAATATGGAGTTCTAACAATAGGACATAACTATGCAATTAACATGACAAGCTACAAACAAAGATCATGAATAGCATGCATTGAAAAACGTTTGTCTGTTTCACATACAGAAAACATAGCATAGTGGCAATCAGCTTGTCCCTCATAGAGTAGCAAATAGATGCATATGACACCTGCAAAGTTCACAAGGGTGACTACAAACAAGTGGCACAACAACAAGTAATATCACACCATGCATTAATTAATAAGCTTTGGAACACTGCATACAACAACTATGCTCTCTTAATGGTGCCTAAAGGTAGAAGGTGGAGACTCAATAATGGTGTAAGAAAGGCCTTTTTTGTAAAGGAAGCAGGGATTACAGGCTTCAAAAAGAGTTTCCAAAAATTATGGTACTTGTTAGCTTTCAGCCCTCATTGCCCCTATCATAAGCATCTTGAAGTGGTTAAGGTTAAAGTGGCAAAGCTGCAGTATATGCTTGACGAAGTATAAGTTGGCAATCTCAAGTCCCTTGAATACGAGGGCCACACCTCATGCATACTCAACTTTGGGTCCAGGTAAGTTCTTGTCACTGTAAGTATTTGCATATCATTGAGAACCGCCAACAGGGTACCCCTTGCACATGGTACAGGAGCTTTCCCATAACCAAAATGACAAGGAAAGTAGACAATGAGCATATCAGCAATCTCTTTATTTACCATATGCATAGCTTTTTATTGAGGATTCTTCATAGATAGCTCATTATGGTGATGCTGCAAGTTTCCACCATGATTAGGCATGGCTTAGGCTAGCGGCCCAGGAGTTTCTCTAACACAGGATACAAACTCCATGGACTTACAAGTTCCCTCTTTATTTCACAACGGTGACATCCATAGACAAAAGAACATGATATCAATTGAGTACAAAGTACAAGTGCAATGTTAAAAACGTTCCCCGTGACAGCACGATTCTGCTAATTCCAACTTATAAGTGCAAGCATATACAGAAAAGTTGTCACAATGGTTCAAGTTTATTAGGGGCAAAGAATAAAGTGTGTCATCAAGTTTGTGAGGGCTTTAATCACTAAGTTTTCACATAACAAAATAGTTTTTAATTGGAAGATAGTTGAAAACAATAATATACTTGGAATGGTGTAACACAACGTTCATAGGAGTTTATAGTGGACACTTTGGAATAACTTGGTTTCTTGGGAGTTGGAGGCATGAGTAGAACTTACTCACACAAGTGGAGGCTAGCAAAAGACTGGGAGCAACCAACTAAGAGAGCATAATGGCCAAAATCATGATATGCAACAAAGCATACTAATCAAAGCAAAGAGTGGTACTACAAGTCAAGGAATAAATGATCATAGAGGCTAATGGTGACTTGTCAAAATCATAACATGGTGTGAGCATGTGCCAAGTCAACCCAAGGAAAGCATCAAAGGAGAATACCACAATATTATGCTTTTGCATGCTAAAACAACGCATAAATTCTTCAAGGCACACTAAGAAATCCCAATTGTTTGGAACAAGACATGCTACAGAAATAATTACTAAGCATAAAGTCAAAACAACACCTAGCATGTCATGCTAAAGTCTAAGTCACAGTCAATGCAAGCTCCTCTTGCACTTACAAGAAAGAACTTATTACTCCTTTCCAACACCAAGCAACTTATTTGCAAAATAACACAGCGAGAACGGGGTCCAAAATACTTTATTCAAGCAAACTAAACAACCTAAGCAAAGAAAACTAAAACTAAGACGCTCCAAGAACAACACAATTGTGCATGAAATAATAAAAACGAAGTGTCTAGACAGGCCTGAGCTTTTTATTGATGAAGAAGGGGATGCCTTGGGCATACCCAAACTTTGACGCTTGTATATCTTGGATATTTATTGGGGTGACACCATGGTGGAATCCCCAAGCTTGAGCTTTTGTCCATTCTTCATCTCATTGCATCATTCTCTCTTTACACCTAAAATTTTTCCTTCATACAAAACTTCACACAATCTTCATTAGCAACATTAGTGTATTCAAAAGATATTAGACCTCTTGGAAAAGCTTTGGAACAGCAAGGATTTTCACTAAAAACACAACCTACTATAGTAACTCCTTTAAAAATCTCAATTCACCTAAAGAGAACTCAAAAAGGAAACAATAGGAAGCAAATGCAAATAATGGCAGAAATCTGTCAAAACAGACCAGCAGGTAGAAACCGATTTTTTAGAACATATTTTGTTGCTCAAATCAAAAAGTGTTGAATTAATGAAAGTTAGCTAACATACTGGGGGATGTATTCGTAAATGTTGAGCTCAATCCGAGTTACAGAGCCGCCTCACGATTTTTTTTGGTGGAGGACAGAAATCTGTTTCGGGACAGCAACTCCCCAAATCTTACTTCCCTCTCATTAGAGGTCATTCTTGGCACAAAAAGCAAACAAAAAGGATAATGAGAGGTCATTACTGAAGTAATAACTTCCAATACTCAAGGAAACTCTTAGGTTATCTCCCAACAAGTACTTTTCTTTAACGCCTTTAATTTAGGCAAAAGAAGCAAGAAGAATCAAGTATTTTCAAATGAAGAAGCATTAACATCAAACCTTGCTTTCAAAGGAGGAGCAAAAAGCAACTTCTCTCTCCTCATAGGGAAGTGTTCAATACCTTTCCTGAACGGAAAATAATATTTGATGGTGCCTTATTTCATATCAATGATGGTACCAACTGTTCTAAGAAAAGGTCTTCCCAAAGTAATAGGACAAGAGACATTGTATTCAACATCCAATACATAGAAATCAACAGGGACATAAGAATTGTTAACCATAATGAGAACATCATTAATACTCCCCATGAGTTTCTTATTAGCATTATCATTGAGTGGGACATCCAAATAACAATCTTTCAAAGGTGACAAGTCAAGCATTTCATAAATCCTCCTAGGCATAATAGAGACACTAGAACCAAGATCACATGAAGCTTTGAGGTCAAAGCCATTCACTTGCATATTAATAATGGGTTCCCAACTATCTTCTACTTTCCTAGGAATAGAAGCTTTGTGTTTTAGCTTCTCTTCCTTAATCTTAACAAGAGCATCTGTAATGTGTTTGGTGAAAGCAACATCCATATCACTGGCATCAGGACTTCTAGCAAGCTTTTGCAAGAACATAATAACTTCAGAAAAATTGCAACCATCAATATCAAAGTCAAACTTGGCATCACTAGTAGTAGGCTCAATAGGCTTAGGCATAGTAGGAGCAGGAATAGGGCTACTTGTGGTTTAGTGGTGATGGTGCACACACTATTGTTTCTATCAATTTCAGCTTCCCTTTCCAACTTAGCATGAAGTTGAGCTAACAGCCTAACCTTTTCATCAATAGTAACTTGTATGGCATGAGCAGTAGCAAAGGTGTTTTCCATAGTTTCAGGTTTAGCAGCCATTTTATTAACCAAGGAAGTTTGAGTTTCAGAAAAAGAGGATTTATTTTTCTTAACAGTTAAAAGTTGTTCCTCTATAGTCTTATTGAAAGTGGTTTGTTTACTAATAAAGTCCTTGAGCATGACTTCAAGTTCAGAGGGAGCACTTCTAGCATTATTGTAAGAGCTTCCATAGGAATTGCCATTATTAGGAGGATAAGGCCTATAATTGTTGTTGCCACCAAAATTGTTCCTATAGGCATTGTTGTTGAAATTGTTGTTTCTAATTAAGTTCACATCAACTTTCTCTTCTTGAGCAACCAAAGAGGCTAAGGGAACACTATTAGGATCTAGAGGAGCTTTCCCATTAACAAGCATAGCCATAATAACATCAATCTTTTCACTCAACGAGGAAATTTCCTCAACATAATTTACCTTCTTACCATGTGGAGTTCTCTCAACTTGCCATTCAAAGTAGTTAACCATCATATTATCAAGGAGCCTTGTTGTAGCACCCAAGGTGAGGCCCATAAAGGTACCTCCAGCAGTTGAATCCAATAGATTTCTTGAGGAGAAGTTCAAACCTGCATAAAAAGTCTGGATAATCATCCAATTAGTGAGTCCATGAGTAGGGCAATGTTTAGCCAAAGATTTCATTCTTTCCCAAGCAGGAGCAACATGTTCACTATCAAGTTGTTTAAATTTCATAATATCACTTCTCATAGATATAATCTTAGCAGGAGGATAATAATTTCCAATAGCATCTTTGCACTTAGTCCAAGAATCAATACTATTTTTAGGCAAAGAAAGCAACCATTCTTTAGCTTTTCCTCTCAAGGAGAAAGGAAAAAGCTTGAGCTTAATAATATCTCCATCTACATCCTTAGACTTTTGCATCTCACAAAGTTCAACAAAGCTATTGAGGTGGGCAGCAGGATCATCAAAACCAGCACCAGAAAATTGCTCTCTCATCACAAGATTCAAGAAAGCAGGCTTAATTTCATAAAAGGTAGCATTAGGAGCAGGTGGAGCAATAGGTGTGCTAAGAAAATCATTGTTGTTGGTGGTAGTGAAGTCACACAACCTGGTGTTCTCAGCAGAGTTCATTTTAGCAAAGGTGGGCAAGCCAAAAACAGCAGCAGCAGCTAGAGCAGGAACTAATTTTTTTGTGTTTTTGAATAAAGCAAGCAAATCAAACTAGACTAATTTTTGGGGTTTTTTGAAACGAGGCAAACAAAACCAAGCAAAAGAAACAAAGAAAACTAAAAGCAAAGTAAAGATAAAGGAAGTGAAGGACTCCCCTAGTGAAGACGTCCTTGGCCTCCGTGACAACGGCGCCACAAAACTTTTTGATGGTGCTGACGTGGAGCACTTCGTTGGAAACCCCAAGAGCAAGGTGTGAAGCAGCAAGCAGCAAGTCTTCCCTTAGTAGAGACCGAGGTTATCGAACCAGAAGGAGGAAGGAAACATCACACAGGTGTTGCAAGCAACGCGGAGACCTGCACAACACAAACTCAAGACTTTGCCCCAACGAATCAGCGAGGTTGTCAAGCTCACAGGTTTGTTGTAACAAAGGATTAAACGTATGGTGTGGAAGGTAATGGTTTGCAGCAAGTAAACAAGTAACAGTGGAAGATGTATCAATGGTAAAGATTGGACCGGGGTCCATAGTTCACTAGAGGTTCTCTCCTTAGATAAACAACATGGCATGAAGGGTAAACAAATTACAGCAGGGCAATTGATAGGAACTAAGCAAGGCATAACAATGCAATTACTAGTCAGAAAGATCATATGAGATTCGATTGGGAAATACAACAAGATACATAGACCGCCATCCAACTGCATCTGTGACTAGAAGTCCACCTTCAGGTTATCATCCGAACCCCCTCTAGTATTAAGTTGCAAGCAACAGACAACTTCTTTAAGCAAAGTGTGTAAGGTAAACAGTCCACATGTTCCATGAACAAGAGACCGTTGCTTTCTCCCTAGTGGCAACAACACATCTACAATCGAAGAGATTTCTGTCACTTCCCTTGGAAACTAGAGGCATGAACCCACTATCGAGCATAAATACCCCCACTTGGAGTCACTAGAAACTACTTGGCCAAGATAGCTACTAACAATGGAGAGCATGCAAGATCACAAACAACACAGACATGATAGAATCATAAATACAAAACCATTAATCAAACCAACATAATAATCTCAATATCCATCGGATCCCCGCAAACACAACATGCATGATTACAAATAGATTAGATCTTGATCATGAACGGAGCTCACAAGATCTATACATGAAATCACAAAGGAGGAGATACAAGCATCTAGCTACTACATGGACCCATAGTCCAAGGTGGAACTACTCACGCATCATACCGGAGAGAAAGCCTCCGGGATGATCTCCCCTCCGGCAGGGTGCCCGGGAAGAACTTCAGATCCCCCCCCCCCCCGCGATGTAGGGACGATGGTGGCGGCTACAGACGGTTTCGTGGAGATTTGATTGGGTGCTTAGGGTTTCTGCATCGGGGGCTTCTTATAGGCGAAGGGGGAGGCCGAGGAGGCGGCCAGGATATCCAAACCCTAGCCAGGTGTGGTGCTAGGCCCACCCGTGCCTGGGGTGGGTCTGGCCCCCCCTGGCTGGCCCCTCCGGCTCCCCTCTGGACTTCTTGTTCCCCATGGAAAGTAATTGACTTTGACATTTGTCCCGTCCAATTCCAAGAATATTTCTTTACTAACTTTTCTGAAACCAAAAATAGCAGAAAACAGGCATCTGGCACTGTTGCAACTTGTTAATAGGTTAGTACCAGAAAACATGTAAAATGCACCTCAAAGTGTGGACAAGTAAAGCAAAGTAGATACTAAACAAGCATGGAGCATCAAAAATTATAGATACGTTTCCAACATATCACATAACATGCTTCAATTTGGTGGGTTGAATCTTACTAGTGCATGCAAATTCTTCAGTAACAAATGAGTGTGATGCTCCAGAATCAAACAACACTCTTGAAAGTACTGAGTTAACACAAAACATACCCAGCACAACATCTGGCGCTTCTTAGGCTTCTTCAGCATGCATGAGAAAGAGACAGCCGTTGCGGTTGAGTGAATTCCCTGGGGCAAACATTCTTCCGAGCTGAACACGATGTTACTGCTGAGCTGGGGCATTTGCATTGGGGGCTGCAGCAATCTTCTTGGGGAACTCATTGGAATAGTGACCTTTGGTTCCACATTCATAACAAGTCACCTGAGACTTGTCTTTTGCTGCAACAGGCACAGCATTGCTTCCAGTCCTTGGGGCAGTGTTGGTGTTGGTGTCGACATTGTTGTTGAACTTAGGCGGTGCACGGTTGAAATTGCTGGGGTTGCCGGGGTTGTTGTGATTTCCTCCGGGCCTTGGGTATCCTCCTCCATAGTTGGGATAGGTCGGATGGTTCATTGGGGGTCTGTTGTTCCTTGGGTCAAATCCAGGAGATGGGTTGGGGCGATACTTTGGGTTATGATGGGTTCCTGGTTGATGCATCATGCGACGCTTGCGGTTCTCATTATCTTGGTTGATCTTTCCTTCCATCTGAATGGTGGAATCCACTAAGGCTTCAATATCACCAAAGGGGATGTTGACTAACAATGTCTGCATCTCATCATGCAAACCATTTAGGAATCTCTCCTTCTTCTTGGCTTCAGTATCTATCTCATCAGGTGCATACCTATCAATGACAAAAAAATCACGGTACTCCACTATGGTCATCTTGCCTTGCTCTAGTTCCCTGAATTCATCTCTCATCCTCTTGATCAAACCCGGTGGAACATGTGTTACGCTGAACTTGATTTTGAACTCTTCCCAAGTCATCATATGACCTCCATTCATGGCACGAATGCTGTTCCACCATGCTCTTGCATATCTGGCTAGATAGTGGGTGACAAACAGTACTTTCTCGTTAGCTTCCACTCCTGCAACTTCTAGGTTGTTCTCCATGGTTTGCAGCCAATCATCTGCATCCAGGGGCTCTTCAGACTTAGTGAAAATGGGTGGGTTGGTGTTCTGGAAATTGTTGAGCTTGGATCCATGGTTGTCTTGATTTCCATGGACTTGGTTGTTGTTGGCCATCTGAGCTATCTGTTGAAGGGTGGCTAAGTTGGCTTGACGTTCGTCCCTTTCAGCTTCGCAGTCCGAAACCAACATTTGCAAGATTTGCAACATCGGGTCCGGGGATGAAGTGCTTCCTCTGCGAGGCATCTGAAGGTTGAGATAGATCATGAGGAAAAGAGGGAAATTTCTAAGGTTCAGGGTTTTGTTTTTGAAAAGTTTTGAAAGTTTGACTCGGATTTTTCTAGCAACTTGCTTTTAATTCATTCATTCATAGCACACGATACAAACACACACCACAACAAAGGAAAATAAATGGTTTTAAGAACCATTCTAGGAAACTACAATATAGTGGGACTGAATACAACTCACTAATGCTAGTTCTCAAGTGCTACTACTCCTTGGAGTCGGTGTCCTCATCATCATCATCACCAATGAAGGCAAAGTCATCCTCATCGGTGAAGAAGTCCATGGCCTGATCCTCCAGAAATTCATCATCACTAAGATAGGAGTAGGGGTATCCACGAAGGTCTTCCCCTTCATTCTCCCTCCCCTCCAGCTGCATATCCCTCTCGTGGACAGTCTCCTCCAACTCTGTGATCCTGTGGCCAAGACAGGCAATGATGCGCTCCTTCTTGTCGAGCTGACGGCGACAAGACTGGCAATCCTTCACTAGCATGGAAATGTTATGATCCTTCTTGGTGGCAATGGCGTACTTGTGGTTGGCATAGGAGCGGGCATTGTCTAACTCCTTCTGATGGTCATACATCATGAAGCTGAGGTGGTCCAGTTGAGTCTTCAGCTCATGGTGATATGGGGCCTCCAGTGGCTGTCCCATAACATCACACCTTGAATAGAACTCAAAGCGGGTACCCTTGATCTGGTTGATACTCTGCCCACACAGACGAGCAAGAGCTTCATGCATGGCCCTGGCAAGTCCATCGAGCCAGTTGTTCTCTCTCAAGGTGAACTGAATCCCCTCTAAGGTGGGGGCTTTAATCTTTCCTCGGAGACTTGCAACAACTAGCCATTGCAACTCCTCTCCTTCCTGATCGTTGAGCTGAGCTCCGAAGAACTCGGGTTGTGGACGCTCCAGCATCTTCGACAGCTGGTCCAAGTCACGCTCAAAGATGAGGTCTCCTCCATTCCCCAACTGATAAAATTGCCATACTTCACGTCCATATATAAGAATGTAGGATTAGTAAGTTAGTAGAGTGATCAAGTGTTTCAAATTTTATGTAAGTTTGCAAGAATTTTTGAGGAACATGAATTTTCATGAAAGAGGCTAAGTGATAAGAATGATAATAAGTTTTCATAAATACTCCCTTCCTTGGTTTTGAAACTAAGTTGTTGATTCAAACATCCATTCTAAACTAGGGTCTCCTACGTTCAGGATGGCTCTAATACCAACTTGTCAACACCCTGATTTTTAACCCCAGATGCCTGTTATGCCATACATCGCAATCCTAGAATTATCATTTTTGCTAGACATAACAGATTGGATATCACAATACATCATCCATTACAAACCATACATAAGGTCTTACACAAATAAAGGATCTCATGATCCAGTCTTAATACAATTCAAGCAGCGAAATAACGTAATAATAATGATATCGTAGGAAAGGCTCCATCTTCATGGTCATAGGCAATGCTGATGACGGGAGATGATCCTAGTTGTCGTAACCTTCCTACTTTCCGTCCTCCTGACAGTCCTCTTCATAGTCTGGCCACAGGAATAGCCAGGGACAAAGATGTGAGTACTCTTTAAATACTCGCAAACTAATACTAACAAGTGAAGTGGTTTTTGGAATAGGAAATAGTAAGCTCTAGGTCGTTTTGCAAAAAGCCAGATTTATCTCTACTGAGTTCAGAAGCAAAGAAAGCTAGTTGAAAGTTTTATAACACCTAAATGGGAACTGGAATTTCATATCACAACTCTGTTGTGGTCAAGTCAAAGTCATAACTCATTTCATAAGTCATTCTGAAAAATCGACAACGAACAAGATGGCCACTCAACTGTCCATAATCATGACGGCTATTCGAATAGTTTGACACTCTGCAGAGGTGGTACACTTTCACCACAACATTCAATACATCCGTCAGGAACAATCCTCAATTCACCATACTTAGTATGCGGATAATCAATCCTAACCTTTCAATTACACGCCCTAGTATAGGCACCTCTCCTGTGAGTTTGGCCTCCAAACCATGACCAACTGTCATCTTGGGAACTACATAGGTGGACAATCTTCACAAGGTAGCCTTAGCTCAGACCTTGGCCACAAGGGAACCCATACTAAGGTATATAAATTTCCAGTCAAGCCCTACCCAAATTTCGGGTATTGTGGTTATACGGTAAAATTGGAATGGTATTGCATCTAGACAACCATCAGTTTTATAAAGGGCTAAGGCTCATGCCTTAACATTTTCATCAACAAAATCATCTGGTGTTCAAGAACACATGTCAAAACATTTCATTAGAATGACTCATCATTCTAAGGTTTTCATAACCATTTTCACCAAGTATTCCCATCTAAAGCTGATCAAGTTTTATGCTTACCACTAGCATATACAAGTGGGGATAAATACTAATGAGGGGTGGTGAACAAGTGTAACTTATCTAAGTTCAATCTCATGCCTGATGACATCAAGATTTATCTAACTTAGGCCAAGTTTTATGCTCTTTATACTACCTTTAAATATCTTTCTAAAATCTACAAGTTACTAAGTAAACTCTAAGAGAAAACTTTGATAAAGTAATAAAATATTAAGCTTGCGTGTAAAACTAGGATTGTGTATCAAGTAGTGTAAGCTTGCAAGAATTAGCTTGCTAAGTCAACTTGTATAGTGAGGCTTGCAAGGTTGCAAGTATAGGCTTGCTAAGGTATTAGTATAAACTTGCCTTGTGCAAAGCAGTGGTTGAAGTTCTCCTCGGCTTCTTCCTCGTAGTATCCTCCTTCCTCCTCGTATCCTTGGTCGGTACTAGCATCTATAAATAAATACGAGGTACACAATCACCAAAAAATACTTAACTACTTCTATTTATCACACCAAGGTTTTCACTAGATGATCTAGCATCATCACAAACATCACAAAAGTTTAAGGCAATAGTTTTACTTCCTTTATTTTAGAAAAGTAATTTCTACTGATTGAAAAACTACTTAAGATTTAATATTCTCCAACTAAAACATGGGATCGTAATTAAAGTGACTAGAAATGCCTATGAGGCATTCTTTTATTACTTGACCATTATTTCCGCAAGTAAACCTATATATTTTTATATATTCTGAAAGGTATGGTTAAATGTGATTTTTGAGAGTTGGAATCAACTAAAAATATTTTGTGGTCAAATTTTGAAAAATGTTTGAGTGCAGAAAAGCTTCTGCCTTGTTATTTTTTACTATAGGTGATCTACAAATCCAATTGGTTTGAATCCAAAAGGCTTGGATTAAGCATTCCAGTACCTTTCTAAAAAAACTGGTTTCATGCAATTTGGTTCAGTGAATCGAGCTGGGTTGATTTTTGAATCTAGGTACAGAACTGGGTTTGAAATAAATTGGAAAATACAAATTCAAACTAACTGGGTTGCGCGCGATGTTAACTGGGCCAGCCCACTGTGCACAGCGTGCGCGAGGGCTGGTTAAGTGGCTGTCCCCACTCGTTAGTGAGACAGAGAGTGGCAAAGCGGTACGGGGCAATTAGGGTCGTAGGATTAGAAGCAAGACCTACGGATGAGGTTCATCGTCCACGCCTAAACAGGACACGGCGAGGTCGAACCCTAGCGCGGCGAGTAGGGGTCTACGGGGGCTCACCGAGGCTCCGGCGATGGTCGACGATGGGGGCGAACGACGAAGTCGACGATGGCGATCCTTCTGGTACCGGTGGCTCCTCCTGGGGTGGCTCCAATCAACAACGCCCTTCTCCTCCAGTAGCGGCAAGCGCTGGCGAAATTCCGGCCACCTGGTGTTTGCCTTGCTTCGGGGATGAGTGGGTACGATCAATGAGAGGTGGGGAGTGAGATGGTGTGGAGAATTTGTGCTGGGAAGGCCTCTATTTATAGTGCAGCGAGGGGACTAAATGGCGCGGGCGAAGCTCGTCGGTGTCGTCATTACATGGAGCTACGGGCATGGGCAAAGGTAGGGGACGGTGTTGTGCTCCCTGGCGAAGCTCAACGGCATGGTCACACGGCGTGGGGCGGTGCGAGACGGTCAGAACATTACAGCGCTCTAGGCGGGTCCGACGGTTGTTTTAATGGCGCACACGTGATACGGGTCGCATGTCGGCGAACGGGCATGTCTGGGGTGTTCCTGGGGTGGTGGCGATCCTGCTTGCACGTGGCGAGGGCGGAGCGTGGTCTGTAGGCGTGTGTCACGGGTGGCGCTCTGGCTCGCTCTCGGCATGCTCGCAGAGAAGCTGGGAGCGCTCAGGCTGTGTGGTCCAAGGGCTGGCAGTGCTCGAGGCTTGGACAGGGGGTGGCGATGGATGATGGTGAGTGTCCCATACAAGGTGGGCGAGGCTAGAGAAGCTTCTAGCTGGCTGGCGACATTGGGGTGGCAAGGGTGCTCTCGGCATGCTTGCCATTGATGGCATGGTCTGCTTTACAGTGAGCTAGAGGGGTTAAACAAGTTAGATGATCTACTGAGAGTGTAGTGTGATCTAGATAGGGGACAAGTTAGTCCAAAATTACTGCTCACTATAGTGTTGAATGTTTGTTGGTTTGGTGTTTGCAAGGTGTTTGATGAAATGGCCGAAGGAGATTCAAATTTGAATTTTTGATTCAAACTTGGTGGGTGTGTTGGTTACATACTAGTGAGTCTCTGGTTAGTTGTATAGGTCAAGGGGTACTGGTTTGGTTGGGTTTTTAATATATGTGATCTTCACATATGTTAAAGATTCAATTTTGAAATGTCATTTGAATCAAGTTGCCAAAAGTTTCTGTAAGTTTGAAAGGTGGGATTTGATTCACTTTTACTTGGTATAGCAAGGGGTGAAAAGAAATGTAAATGTTTCTGTTTGAAATCTTGGACTAGAAACACTCAAAGTGGCCTAGTGAGCAAGATTGGCAAAAATGACCATTTGCTTTATTTGTTTTGTTTTTTATTTTCTCTTGAGTTGTTTCTGCTTGGAATTGTTTTAGATGATGTTGTTTTCATCTTTAAACCATTCCTTGCTATTTAGATCAATCCCACAAGTCCATTCATGCATTCATACAATCATCACATTCACACATGCATTCATATTGATTTGATTAACAAAAGTTTTTGTTAACCCTAATTTTGGTGATTGGAATTTGATAATCATTTTTCAATATTTTTGGGATGTTATAGAAGGTTTGGAAAGAGAGATTACTAAAGAATTCTAAACATGCAAGGTCGCTCGGCTTGAGGAGACTTAGATATTTGTACATACCACCGCAAGTCATGAAGGCCAGGTTTCTGAAGCAGAATCTGATCCTTGAGATGGGAAAAACCCCGACGGAGTCCTGACTCAGGAAGATAGACCAGTCGAGAACACCCCCTAGTCCGCATGCTTGTCCACCCCCCAAGGTTCTTGCTCTGTCTTGTCATTGAGATAGTTGTTGCACCTTCCATGTTTTGTACCTCAAACCCGCAAAATGTTGTGCAATGTCATCTGCTTAGTTCATGCATCATATATGTTTAGCTTGTCTTGTCTTGCCTTACTATTCTTCTGTTCTATTTGCGTCTCATTATACATAGGAATTTCATAGATTAATGTATCGTTTATGTGTGCCAGGAATCATCTGTTTCACCTATGACCCTTTCAGATACCAGCAGGGAGAACAATTATGTTCGGCAAGTGTCTGATTTAGCATTGGTTTCTGTTGATGAACAATACCTCTAGGGAGACATCACTCAGGAATTTGGACCCGTTGAGGACCTCCCCCATAGTCCGCCCGCTTGTCCACCCCCCAAGGTCCTTGCTCTGTTTTTTCATTGTGATATTTGTTGCATCTTCCATGTTTGCTATCTCAATCCAACCAAATATTTTGCAATGCCCTCTGCCTAGTTCATGCATCATATATGTTTAGCACGTTTTGCCTTATTGTTCTTATGTTCCATCCGCATCTCATTGCATATAGAACTATAATTGATTGAAGTATCATTTACGTGTGTTAGGAATCATCTGGTTCAGGTACCAAATCTGAAGCATCGACAAGCGGCCCTGTTAATGCTACAGGTGGAACACAAACATAAGCCGGGGAATACAATAAACGAAATTCAGGAAACTCACATAAGGCTAAAAAGGCTCATCTTGGTGGCACACCACAGGTTCCAACAGATATAGACGCATCAAATACCATTCCACACATTGCACATTCAGAAATTTCCAATCCAGATAGCCATGAACAATTGATAGCCCAACCAGTTTTGACCTCTATTGGCCTAAATCTGTTGGCACAACACCAACAAGCTAGTGATGATCACACACCTATTGATCAGCCGGCCGCCAAACAAGGTATCTGTTCCAACGCTTATCGTTGCATGCTCCCTTATATATACTATAATAGCCTGATGTAATGGTTGAATTGGCAGCTACATGAAGATTTAAGAAAAGGGGGCCAACCGTAGGAAAAAAGATTGAATCTCAAATTTGCGGAACGCAATCGAGATATTGCATCAATTCTATTGTGCCTGGCAAGCGAAGGACATAAGATCCAAAAGAATCTGCTTTCCTAGAATCGGAAATAGGTGTTTTTGTCAGGAATGATATTTCCATCTTCGCATCGTTCAAGCTCCACCAACAGACCCCTAAACATTACAATTCAATACTCCAGAAGTTACATGTAAGTCATGGTTCTCTTCCCCATGCCTTCAAACTTGCCATTGGTTCTATTCTAAGTCACATAACACATCAAATGTTCCATTCTTGCCGATAGACAAAATTCAACTTCGATCAGGATAATGAGGATGTAGAGTATGTTCTCATGGACATGTTATCCTGTTCTTTGTGCCAGCAGCACCATAGGCTAAAGAATAAATACTTTGATGGTAAGGCAAGTAAGGATATTCAAAGAACGTCTCCTATTGAACATTCTATGACTGACCAACAGTGGATAGATCTTCTCGACCACTGGTTTGATCCAAAGATTACGGTATGGTTTATGAAGACCGAGACCAGATCACATTCAAAATACCTATTTGCGCATCTTTATAACTAGTCTCCTTTTGCAGATGAATGCTAAGAAAAACAAGAGGAAACGTGCCGCACAACGCTTAACAAAACGAACTATATCTCGTGCATTGGTTGGGAACCTTAGCGCAATAGTAAGCATAATTATTTTTTAATCTTGTAGAGACTTTGTGCTTCTTATATTTTGATCATGTGTTCCGCCCATGTTACAGAAAGAAGCGATAAGTCTGCAGCCAAAATTCGAGGCATGCCAAACAAGCAAAAAAGATGGGCTCAATACCTCCGCTAAGAGTGTTATTGTAAGTCTTCTGTTCTATTGATATTTTGTGATGACACTCCCTTAGTGACTTATATGTTACAGTTGGATGTGCAACACTACCTAAACCGCTTCCGAGTTTTCTTTTAATTTAATTACAGTAGATGATTTTCAACTAGCTTGATTTCAGTTTTGAACGCTACAAAGAGTTATCTTGTGATATCATCCACATGGCAATCAAGAAACAGACAGATACGATGTTGGTGTAGTCCTGTTATTGAGTGTTAGTGATAAATTTATTATTAGTAAGATCAGATAGCTAGTATGCTTTTTCTACAGTGTATATGATGCGTAATCAGCCATGCCAACTTGTACGATTTGTTCATAGACAGGTTAAATGTGTTGTCTCCATGTTCCTCTGTAGTGGCTTATCTTCTCTCACCAATGTCTACCAACCGATAACCTTACAGATGAAATTGAACGAGGAGATGGCAAAACCTGGGAAAGAGGCTCTAGAACAAAACCAAGAAGAATGTCTGGAAACATTTAACATGGTACTAAGAGGCGAAGGTCATCGTCAAACTACATTCCTGCGTAATGCTTGGTTTCGCAGTACAAGTCCAAGTCCAAGTCCAAGTCGGTGTATTTGTCTTATCAGGAAGAAATTATAGCAGTACGGGATGAACGGGAAGTGCAAAGACGAACAATTGATGAGATGAGACAGAAACTATTAGCAAGTGATGTGGAGTTGAAGATGTTACGAGATTCGAAGAATTCCGGAGAACTCATATATGAACAGACTATTCTTAATTTAAGATGAATCCTGACAATGAAAGGTGAGTACAGTGGTCATGTGATGGTTCCTACTACTGAGCCCGGGTTGTGTTTGGGGCCATGTAATAAAAAAACGGAGGGACTATTTATTTTACATCATGCTTTTATCTATTCATGCTGTGCTCGATGCACAAAAATCCTGCGCCTGAACTCACTCTCTCAAGCCTTGGATTCATGAACCTCATAAGGTTTTTTATTCTTTGGATAAACCGCCAAATTCAAAATCTCAGTCAATCGACAAAACCTACCGCCTACCCTGTTTGAATAGGAGATTTTGTATCCAATTTTGTTTGCCAATATGGTAAGTGTTTGATTACCAGCCTTTAGTTCGTACAGAAGGAGTACCATTAGTATTATTCCCTGGACTCTTCCGAAATTCAAAAAACTTAGTCGAGCACCAAAACTTGCAGCCAATCCTGTATGAATCGGAGGTATCAAATTTTCATTATGGATGATGATCAGTTGATGTCAAACTCGACATTCAATTCCTTAAGAGGGAGATACCCCTTTTTCCATTATTGCTTGGGTGCTAGCCAAATTAAAAATATTAGGGCCTGTTTGGTTTCTAGCCATAATTTCCCAAGCCAAAGTTTGGTAATGTATGACAGCCACAAAGTTTGGCAAAGAATGAAGCCAAAATTTGGAAAGAAAATTAACTCTATGACAAGTGGGCCATATAATTAATGAAGTGTGGCAAACTACAAGTGTGGCAAAAACCAAACACAAGCTAAACAACTTGTGGCAGCCAAAGTTGGCTTGGCAAACTATGGCTAGGAACCAAATGAGCCTTAGTATGCGCATTAATTGTGGCCATGGATGATCAGTTGATGTGACTCTAGGACTTGAATTCGTGGACATATAGCATACAGTCTACTAGCTTTTATCTATTATTACTTGGACGCTAGCAACAAAATTCAACATCGTAATTGAGCAGGAAATCACCCCCTGAATCAGATGCATTTCACGCGCCTCCCTTTCAAAGATTTTTAGGAAAAATATCCCACTGTTGGAGTACCATTTTATAGTACTATTATTATTAGATGGACGCTAGACAATTTCAAAATCTCAATCAAGCGGCAAAACCACCCACCGACCTACCCGCCCCTCCGTTTCAAAAAAAATTGAGCCAAAATCTCCCACTGGGTAGTACCATTATATTAGAATAGAAGATGGGCGTTAGCCAAATTCAAAATCTCAATTGAGAGGCAATATCACACATCGACCTTGAAGCAATTTGTGCTCCTCTGTTTCTAAAAATTTTGACCATAAAATTCCCATTCTACCCTTTGTTCAGACGACAAATCGGCAGGTTATATTCGGTATCTTGGGGGCACGATCATAATTTGTATCATGTTCACCTCTATGGTCCCTATTCGCGCAGTTTTTTCCTGCCGGCCCTCCCAAAAATCTCAAACTCATATGTCCCCTCCACGACCACCATGCGCACTGGCCGACGGCAATTCCACGGCGGCCTGAGTCACTTGAGTTGTGGTCTCGTGCACCACCGCGGAGCTGCTTCATGGTCACCCACCCCACCGGATCTAGTTCACCAGGATTCTGTGCCATGGCAGTGGAGCTGCGGTCTCGTTCACCATGCCGATGGCCTCATCGACCGCCGAAGCTCTGCTTCTCCACTACCGAATTCTACCCAACCGTACCGGAGCCGGCTCACCGGTGTCCACCAGATGGGATATAGTTCAATGATTTCCATGTCCACCGCTCCAGACCAGATGCACGGACGTTGCCGTTCACTGCATCGGATCTGCCTCAGCGACACTCTCGTCCACCACGCCGGATCTGCCTTAGCGTCTCTCTCATCCGCCGCACTCAAGCCGGCATCGACCATCCAAGATCTGCTTCCTCGACCTCCCAAGATCTGCTTCCCCGACTGCCCAAGATCCCTTGGTGACCTGCACGTCACCCGGATGGTACCGATGATGCTTATACGCCTCTCCGACCAAGGTAATGATGACCCACAAGTATAGGGGGTGTATCGTAGTACTTTTGATAAATAGGAGTGTCGATCCCAATGAGGAGCAGAAGGTGCTGAACAGTGGTATGGAGCAGGAAATCCCTGTAAATACTTAGCAAACATATTTTTAGTGGTTTTCTGATAAGGTAACAAAACCAAGTGCAAGTAATAAAGAACAAACGCAGCAAGTGGCCCAATCCTTTATTAGCAAAGGACAAGCCGGTGAAAATACTTATAAATACCAAACGTTCTCGAGGACACATGGGAATTCTGTCAAGTGCTTTCGCTTCATACAGCTGAATACTCTTCTTTGGTGTTGTAAGTGTTGTGTGGGTGAACCTGTGTTAATGTACCGACCTTACTTGGAATAATACATACTTGCGACTAAACCCCCTGCAAACATCCATAACTATAGGAAATCAATTGAGATATAAATCTAACCACAGCCTTAAACTCTGAGATCCTACGCTCCCTTGTCCTAACAGGGGTTTAGGTTTCTGTCACTCCTGTAGCCCCACAATTAGTAGACAAATACACAATAATTCCCCTAGGCCCATAAATGGTGAAGTATCATGTAGTCAATGTTCACATGACACCACTAGAAGAATAGCACCACAACTTAAATACTAAATCATTGAATAATAACTCAACACAAATCCACTAATAACAACATGACTTCTCCCATGTCCTCAAGAACTAAACGAAATACTCGCAAGACATCATATGGATCAAGATCAAAGATGATATGATAATGGATAACAATTTATAAACAATAATCCAATGGTTCCACTCACAAGCATCAACTACAATAGTAATTAACACCAGGAAAGTTTCCCCTAAGAACTAAAGCAATATCCAACACAATTGTTACAGTGGGACGGAGTGGTGATGATGGTGCTGGTGGAGATGATGGTGTGGATAATGATGATGATGATCCTGATGAAGCCTAGCTTGATGACGGTGTTGATGGCGATGATCTCCCCTCTCCGGGAAGGAATTCCCCCGGCCGAAATCTGTCTGCCAGAGAGATCTTTATCTCTCAGTGTTTTTCGCCTCCCAGAGGCGGCGGAAATCTATCCATGGTCGCTCCCTAAGGCTTAGGGTTCCGTAGGGAAGATATAGGCGAAGGGGCGGAGTCGGGAGCCGGGCAGGTGGGGCACACCTGCCATAGGCGCGGGGTCAGGTGGGCCCGCGCCTAGGGGGATGTGGGCTCCCTGCGGCCCTTCTTCGTCCCTCCTTCTGACTTCCTCAATCTTCTGGAAAAATAATATTTTCCATATTTTTCTGGTATTTTTCTGATCTTCGCGAAATTGCATCGAAACGCCCTCTTTTCCATCATAATCCAGACTCCGGCAGTCCATCCTCCAAGAATCATTCAACATGCATAAACAGGTGAAAATCCATAAGTAATACCTCATAATAAGACAAATATCAATGAATATAGGTAGATTATGATATAGAATCTTGATGCAAATTGGGTGTATCAACTCCCCCCAAGCTTAGACCTTCGCTTGTCCCCAAGGGAAAACTGAGCTCAGTAAACATGTCCACAGGTTTATGGAGTGAAGTGTCGATAAAATAATACGAACAAGAAGCATCATACTTACAATTACACAACTCATAGAAGAAAGCAACTCACCATTTTATAACTTAGCTTGCAACCAAGTATAGCAGTCACAATAGAGATGCATAAAGATAAATCATAATTGGAATTGGCAAACTTGTTCTTGGTCAGAGAACACCTGGCAAAGAGTTTCACAAAAAGCTTTTTGTAGAAGTTTTCAAAAGGAGCACTCTTTGCTCAAAAAGGTTTTTCAATGAAGGCTTTCAAAGTAATACTCAATAGATAAGAGTCTTGTGCAAACAAGGAAGATAGAGAAACATGATTGAATAAATCACCATAAGAATGCGCAAACACAACAACTCAAATGCTTGATAGAGATAGAGAGGAAATATGTTTACTGACTCAAACTGGTAACTAGGAGAAAGGTCCCTTCATAGAGGATAGCAGGGATTACAAGTCATCAAGAGCTTCCAAGAGATTATGGTACTTACTAGCTTTGAGCCCTCATTGCCCCTATCATAGGCATATTGAGATGATTAATGTTAAAGTGCACAAATATGGAGTATATGCTTGACAAAATATAAGTTGGGAATCTCATGTCCCTTGAATATGAGGCCCACTCCTCATGCTACTCAACTTTGGTCACCGGTAAGTTCTTGTCATTTTAAGTATTTGCATATCATGGAGAACCGCCAACGGGGTACCCCTTGCACATGGTATAGGAGCTATCCCATAACAAAAATGACAAGTAAAGCAGACAATGAGCATCTCAGCGATCTTTTTATTTACTATATGTATAGATTTTTATTGAGGATACTTCATAGATAGCTCACTATGGTGATGCTACAAGTTTCCACCATGATTAGGAATGGCTTAGGCTAGCGTCCCAGGCGTTTCTCTAAAATAAAATACAAACTCCATGGACTTACAAGCTCCCTCTTTATTTCACACCGTTGACATCCATAGACAAAATATCATGATATCAACTGAGTACAAGGTACAGGTGCAATGTTGAAAACGTTCCCCGTGACAACACGGTTCTGCTAATTCCAACGTATAGATGCAAGCATATACAACTTCGATGGCCCAATGGTTCAAGTCTATTAGGGGCAAGAAAATAAAGTGTGACATCAAGTTTGTGAGAGCTTTACTAACTAGTTTTCATATAACAAAATACTTTTTAATTCGAAAGGTAGATGAAGCTTGAGAATTTGCTTGGAATAGCAAAAGTGCTACTAGGTAGATATGGTAGACACAAGTGGCAAAGGTTTTGTTTCAAAGGGATTTGGACACATGAGAAGTATGCCTTCTCAAAACAGGTTTTTGGCTAGCAAGGCTGGGTAGAAAGCAAGAGAGTTGAAAGAAACAAGTAAACATACAAGTAATAAAGCCAAACATGTAATCTTCTTTGAAGACACAAAAGATCTTAAATAAAGAATACTAAGCTTATGAGCCAACAAGAAAGAAAACAAATGATACAAAATACCTGTAAGCTTTTTCTCTTTTTCTTTCAAACCTCAAAAAGTATTGCTACTGACCAGAACTCGGTTTTCCAAAACCAATTTAGATCCACTTGATGCTCCCAAAGTGATGCCAATACTGATCAACAAGATCCATCATATAATAGAGATTGCAAACTAAAATAAGAAGTGCAAAAAGTAAAAGATGAGACTTCTCATTAATATTCCAATAAAGGCACTCACACCAAGGGATACATAGATAATCAACTAAAGGAGAGATACTTCACATGCAAACCAACCTATAAGATAACCTCTCTACCAAAGATATGAATCAACTAAAAATGGTAAAAGATAAAAGATAATGGTGGTGATACCGCGACACTCCCCCAAGCTTGGAACAAGCCAAGGGGGTGCCAAACCTGATGACGAATTACTCCTTCGGTGGTTTTGGTGTTCTTTTGATAAGCTCCTCAATAAGTTTCTTCAAATCTTCCAAATCGAAGGTCAGAGTACGGATCAATTCTAAATGATGTCCAATGCAGCTCATGATCAATTCAGACCGAGGATCCTAGTCCTTATTATTCTTTCTCCACTCTTCCCACTTAGATTGTTCCTTCCCTACATGGTTAGAGTGAGTGGTACGAGGAGGAGGTGACCGTGGAGAGAGGATATTTCGTGGAGTTTTCCCTCCTGTAGACATCCGTGCTGTCCTCTTAAGCTTGGTAGGTTTTGCCACCAATCCAATGCTTGTGACAGTAGCGCGGGCGTCCGGTTGCTTGTCCTCCTCCATGTCTCCTTCATAACCTACCAAAATATCCTCCTCCTTGGGTTTGTGAGGATCGTCCTCCTCGGGCTTCTTGCCTTTCTCGTTGGCGGAGACCATGGTGCTCTAAACTTGAGAAGATTAAACAGATCGAAATGAAAACACGACGAGAACACGATGAACTAACCTCGGGGATCCAGGGGGTTATATATTACGAAGTTTTAGTGCATAAGGAAGATTTTGACACGGAAACGAGGCGGAGACGAATTTCGGGGGAGTCAAACCCCCTCCAGGCGCGGCCAGGCTAGGCGCGCGCCTGGGGTGGGTTTGTCCACCCCGGACTCCGGTTCCTCTTCTGTTCCGTCTCGTAGTCTTCCTTATGTATAAAAAACATAAAAAATATAAAAAGATTGGATTTTCGCAAACCTTTTGTTTTCACCACTTTTACCTATTCAAGGACGAACTCTGCAGATTCCTTTTCTCCTTCTCCTGAAAATTTCCTCCATACATAACCCTTGCACAAACTCAATGACAACATTAGTGTAAGAAAAAAACAATAAACCTTTAAGTTCACACTTCAACTGAAATCCATCAAAACAAAGGCTTCTATAAGAGGAAAATGCAAATGATAACAGAAATCTGTCAAAACAGACCAGTAGGTAAAGATTGATTTTTCCAAAAACCTTCTGTTGCTCAAATCAAAAAGTTTTGAACTAATGAAAGCTCCCTCACGAAAATAACAACTTGGAGAACAAGCTCAGAAAAATGCAGCTCCATCCAACGTATAGAGCTCCCTCACGAAATTTTACAATGCAGCACAAAAATCTGTCCCAGGACAGCCACTTTTCACAACTCCTCCACTTCACAAAATTAGTTGGACTAGACACAAAAAAACAAAACAAAAAGGATAAGGAGCGGTTATTATAGAGGTAATAACTTCCAAGACTCGACAAAACTCTTGGGTTATCTCCCAACAAGTACTTTTCTTTAATGCCTTTAAGTTAGACTTGAAACTTTCAAAGATGCTCACTTAGGAGATATATATCTGGAGTGAAAAAGAGCATCAAGAAGCAAATAACCAAAACACTTGAGTCTAACACATTTCCTATGCATGGGGGTATCATGAGAAAACAAAATTTTGAAACAAAAAGACACAAGCATAGGAAGACAAAATAGATGCAACTTCAAAGCCTTCAACATAAAACGGGGAAACTTAACATTATTGAGATGCATAAAACCATGTTTCCCTCTCTCATAATAACTTTTAGTAGAACTTTGAATAAAGTTGACAATATAACTGTCACTGGCAACAACTTTATCATAAGAATAAGCATACTTACAGTCACCAAAAAGAGGTCCAAGGTCATAAACTGGATCAATAGAAGCAATTGTTCCATCCTGAAATCTTTATTAGGCAAACTGTTTTCACAAGGGGCTTTAGCAAATTTGGAAAAGTTAAACTCATAAGAATCTCCATCAAACCTAGTTAAAAAAAATTCCTTCTTACAATCAATAATAGCTCCATAAGTGTTCAAGAAAGGTCTACAAAAATGATAGGACAAGTTTTGCTAGCTGCAGAATTAAGCACTAGAAAATCAGCAGGATACTTAATCTTACTACAAAGAACCTCCACATCTCTTACAATGCCAATAGGGCAAATGGTCTCCTTGTTAGCAAGGTTAATAACCACATCAATGTCCTCAAGCTCACAAGGACCAATTTCATGCATAATTTCCCTGTAAATCTCATAAGGAATAACACTAGAACTAGCACCAATATCACATAAACTATAGTATAAATGATCACCAATTTTAACAGAAAGCACAGGAACACTAGATTTTCCAGCCTTACTAGGATGAGAGATAATATTAGAAGCGTATTCACAGAAGACAATGTTCTCATCCTCTATACTTGTAGTGACAGGGTCTTTCACTATAGCTACCACAGGTTCAACATTTAGTTGCTCATCAGGCTCCATAGTTTTCTTAGTACTTTTGTTATTTGCACTAATAATCATAGAATAGTCCTTTACCTTAGCTGGGAAAGGAACTTTCTCAACATGAGGTTCATGCACAATATGATTAGTAGTACAAACTTGAGTACTTCTAAAAGGAACATGACTAACAACATCTTTATAAGGAGCATGGTACTTATTCCACTTCTTTTTGGGAATTTCTATGTAAGAGGCAAAGGCCTTAAAACAGTTGGGAATGCTTTGGGAATCAAGACCAAACTCATTGCTAATATCATGGAAGTCATCAGTTCCCATAAAATAGTTGGCATTCATAATCATAGTTTATACCTGACTTTCTTCCTTTGTCATTCTCCCAAGCTTTAGTGTTCTCTTGAATACGGTCTAGTAGATCCCATTTAGATTCTTCCTTCATATGTGTGAATGATCCAGCACAACAAGCATCTAGTAAATCTTCATCATGAAGATAAAGCCTAGCATAAAAGTTATTGATAATAATATCATTAGGGAGTTCATGAATAGGACATTTAAGCATTAGTAACTTCAATCTCCCCCAAGCTTGAGCTGTAATCTCTTCATCACGAGGCCAAAAGTTATATATAAGATTTCTATCCTTATGAATCTCATTGGGAGGATAAAATTTAGAGTAAAAGAGAGATGCCATCTCCTCCCATTCCATGGATTGTCCATTCTTTAGCAACGTATACCATTCTTTAGCTCTCCCTTTCAAGGATATGGAGAGTAACTTCTTCTTCACCTATTCAGTTGTGATACCTGCACACTTAAACAAACCGCATAATTCATGGATAAAAAGCAAGTGATCACCAGGATGGACAGTTCCATCCCCTAAATAATAATTATCCATAACATGATTAACAATACTTGTAGATATCTTAAAAGGATCTATCTTAACAGGTGGTGGTTCATCTACTACCCTAAAAGTGGTAGTAGTTTTCCCAAACAGAAAACCAAGTGGGTTATCCATATTGGAAACATTGTAACAAGCAGTAACAAAAGAAATACTCACAGTAGAAGTTTCCTTTACCAGTTCCACTCTTCAATAGCGCTTCACTCCCCGACAATGGTGCCAGAAAATAGTCTTGATGACCCACAAGTATAGGGGGTGTATCATAGTACTTTCGATAAATAGGAGTGTCGATCCCAACGAGGAGCAGAAGGTGCTGAACAGTGGTATGGAGCAGGAAATCCCTGTGAATACTTAGCAAATGGATTTTTAGTGGTTTTCTGATAAGGCAACAAAACAAAGTGTAAGTAATAAAGAACAAACGCAGCAAGTGGCTCAATCCTTTCTTAGCAAAGGACAAGCCGGTGGAAATACTTATAAAGACCAACCGTTCTATTTCTAATCTAGTGCTGGTTCATCCTAAGCAACAACATAACTATCCTCTACCGTGTAATTCATTCGTGTTTTGCGTTCCTGCTCTGCAAGTTCTCGCATGATGCCATTATAATTTCTGTCTCGTTCATTCTTAGAACGAAAGTAACTGCCTGCCCATTGTGTAGCTCACCGCAAATTCTGAGTCACCCAAAGTCTCTTGCTTTCCAGGATATACTACTGCTTACATATATATATTTGTTGAAATGACCTGGCTAGTTTAAATTTGCTGAAATTGTAGAAAATACTCTGTTCTATTGCTCAATTGATTTGTAGGCACACATGTGTAATGCTTGCTTTTCCTGTTCTACATGTGCACAAGTAATGTCATTATATTTCATATCTAATGGTTCGTCCTAAGAAGGGACATAGCTATCCTCTATATATAGTTTATTCGGGGTTTGCATTCTTGCTCTACAAGTTCTCTTATGATGCCATTATTATTTCTGTTCGGTTCCTTGCTACGACAGTAACTGCATGCCCATTGTGTAGCTCACCGCAAATTCTAGGTCACCCAACGTCTCTTGCATTTCAGGATAAATGACTGCTTCCATATACATTTGTTGAAATGACCTGGCTAGTTTATATTTGCTGAAATTCTAACAAACACTTTAATTGATAGCTAATTTCATTGTAGGCACACTTGTATAATGCACGCTTGTCCTTTTCTACAGGTTCACCAGAGACGCCATTATATTTCTAATCTGCTGCTAGTTTATCCTAAAGCAACGGCATAGCTATCCTCTACTGTGTAGTTCATCCGTGGTTTGTGTTCCTGCTCTGCATTTTCTGGTATGATGCCATTATAATTTCTATCTGGTTCATTCTTAGGTACGACAGTAACTATATGCCATTGTGTAGATCACCGCCAATTCTGAGTCAACCAACATCTGTTGCTTTCCAGGATATACAAATGCTTCCATATATATTTGTTGAAATAACCTGGCTAGTTTATATTTGACTTCTAATTTCATTATAGGCACAGTTGTATAATGCTTGCCTGTCCTGTTCTACAGGATCACAAGCGACGCCATTATATTTCGTATCTGGTTCTGGTTCATCCTAACCAACGACATAACTATCCTCTACTTTATAGTTTATTTGTGGTTTGCATTCCTACTCTACAAGTTCTCTCATGGTGCCGTTTTAATTTCTAGTTTATTCTTTTATACATATTTGTTGATATGACCTAGCTAGTTTATATTTGCTGAAATTCTAAGCCACGCACATTGTTATATTTCTCATTTCACGGTAGGCACACTTGTTTAATACTTTCTTGTCATATTTTTTTGACGTGATGGTCAACATATTTGAACCATTGACCAGTAGTAAACTCCAGTTCATAGCTCTTGTCGTATCAATTAAATGAGTAGTTTGCCTTGTTTGATGTATTAACTTGTTATTACTTAGTTTCAGACTATAATTATTGCTATCGCCACCAAAGAGGGAGCTACAAGATCATGTCTCAAGTTTGTTTTCTAATGTAGATATCACACTCAAAAGCAAGATGGAGGTGATAGATGGAGAAAGCAAATTGAGGACTGCTATCAACTCGATTGTCAACTGAAATACTGAATTTTCTTTCTCTTGAGTTGATAATATATAATAATTTTAAGTAGTTTACATAGGCAGTGTAGGCATTTAGTTGTTGTCGTCCACACATAGCGGTAGGCGGGACCATACCTGCGCTAGCCAGGTCGATTAGGGTAATATCGTTCTCTGTATTTGCCCGTCTTGTATTAGGCCGACGATGAACAATAAAAATACTCACAAGTTGTACACCTTTTATGGTGTCGAAATGGCTCCGTAAATGCGTAAATCAGAAAAGTAACGGGCCGACCCACGCGAGATTAGTAACAAGAACGTCAGTAATGCATGTCAGAATAAGGCGTGCGTCAAATAGTAATATACCAAAATAACGGCATGCCGAAACAGTAATATCTCTAAACAGTAACATGCCGAAACAGTAACGGGCCGAAACAGTAACAAGTCGAGACGTTAACAGACCGGAACAGTACCGGACCGAGAGAGTAACATGCCGTAACAGTAACAGAACGGAACAATAACTCCTAGAATAGTAAAGGTCCAAAACAGTAACGAGCCAAAATAGTACCAGGCCTGTACAGGAAAAAGGCCAGGATCTTACCAAGCCAGAACAGTAACAGGCCGAGTTTGCACCAGGCCGGAAGAGTAACAGGTCGATGAGCTCACCAGGTTAAAACAGTAACGGGCCAGAACATGGGCCGGGCATTTACGGGCCTAAACAGAAGGGCCCAAAGAATATGGGTCTAGTTCGAACAGTACGTGGATATACATTAATAGGCTAGAAAGGTTACGGGCTGGCCAAACGGGCCAATTTCGAACAGTGTAGGGCCAAACAAGCCAATTTCAAACAGTGCAGAGCCAATTTCAAACATTGCGAACGGGCCAATGTCAAAAAGTGCGTGTCACAATAGTAATGGGCCAGAAAGTTTACGGGCCACCTACGGCTGCACCAGTGGGCCCATTTGGAACAGTGCATGTCGAAACAGTAATGGGCCACGATCCTGTTGAGCTTTTTTAATGGGCCGGCCCACTTCATAATTACCAGGCCTTGGCTGGGCCTGTCTTCTACCACGGTTACATTGACAGTTAATGGCGTTAACTGGCTATTAATGGCGCTCGCCACGTGGCAGTTTGCATGACGTCAGCAATCAACGCGGCTGGCGAACACATCTACGACGGAACGACTTTTCGTGCCTGAAGTGTGCGATCTACCACAGTCGAAAAAAACATGGTAGAATCATTTGTGATGGGGATTTTACCACGAAGGGCATCCGTCGTAGAAGACTCTTCGGCCACAAAAAACGTGCCTTCAACCACGAAAATCAACCGTTGTAAAAGGACATTTTTTGTAGTGTAAGGGTATTCATGGTCCCACATGCGAATAGTGCGATAGTGAAGGAACATGTATCAAGTACTCGGGGTCCTACGGGACACCGGTGAGCGGTTTAAAACCAAATAACATCTATTTCCCATCAGTGCCTCTGCATTAGTTATTAATATTCCCAGCATTTTAATATCAAGTTGTATTTAAAGTCATGCTCAACTCCAACATAAAGCAACGCATGTGGATCATCGACGGCGCGAAGCAACACCCGCGCAAGCAACTACGACTCTCAAGGCCGACTATCTACCAAATAAAAGTTAATAGGAGGTATCCATGGCAATAGAGGCTGCAAGGGATATATTGTAGTAAAGGATCTAAAGCATCGCAACACAGATATCAATAGATCAATAGAAGGAATTAAAGACTATAAAAGTAAAATAGATAGAAATGGGGAGAATGCTCGCCTGAAAATATTACTGAAGGTTCATCCGAAGATCGGATTGACACTCGCATCAACTCATCGGCCTATTCCGTGAAGAAGCAAAGCGCTAGAAGAAACACTGGATGCACTATTTAATACTACCAAAGAAGATCGGGCATGATGTCTGTATGATGCATGACATGACAAGGTGCAATGCAATTAGGCAATATTAAGCAGAACCGGGGTCCCAACATTTAATTAGGTGGTTTGTGTTGTTTAGATGCCCTGCAATTTAAATATTGGCTTAACAAGACAAAACATGCACAAGTTCAATGCATAAATTTCAGTGGCAATATAAGACTAAAAAAGCCCACATATGGTCTTTATATTCTATATTTAATCATGAGGAGAATCGGCATAAGGCCGCCAGACTAAGTGACATGTGTGCAATCATGAATAATTTAATACAATAAGGTACATAGATAACAATTTATAAAATATGGGGCTCGGAAAATGGATCACATATCAGATGTTCGATGATCTTGGGGTTCTGAGGTGTTCGAGTTCGGTCTCGGGAAGGTCATCGGATCAGTGTAGACGGTCATGGTGATCCAACAGGATGATCTTGATTCGGGGCTTCGGATCTTCGGGACCGGGGTCTAGCCGTCTGGTGTTGGGGTCTTCGAAGAGCGCCCTGCACATTCTTCGGCATCAAGCCGGTCTTGTCGGGCTTGACGAGGCACACTCGTACACCGGAGGATTGCCCAACTCGGAGCATCAACACTGATCCATCTTCACACGGTCGCCATTGAAATCAACTTCACATCCCATATAATCGAGATCGGTACTGAAAAAAACACATGAAGCAACCCCACTGGTACTACGGACCCATCACAATTGGTAGGCACCCAACACGGTTGCAAGCACCAGACGAGGACGAGGGTTGACAGGGAAGGTCACGCGCACGGACGAGCTTGGTGACCGAGCGACAGGAACAGGACGTTGAGCGGCGGCCGGCGGGGAAGGCTCGAGGTGGCGGCGGTGGTTCATGCCAACGGAGGCGGATGCTGGGTCAGAGGGGGACCTCGTAGCATCGGGGCATGGGGCCGAGGAGGGGAACGACCCGGGCGGCGGCTGCTGTCATGAGCAACGTTTGGTGATGCCGCGTGCTGGGCAGAGGGCGACAGCCAGAGGGAGGAGCAAGAGGAGGCGTGCACGGCAAGGCGCGGCCGGCTCGGGAAGCGCCATCAGCGGCTGGCGACCGGGTGTTGCGGCACGAGAGATGTGGTCCGGCGGGCGGGGCGCCAGTGGCGGCCAAGGGACGGAGAAGAGGAAGGAGGGGATCGCAAGGAGAGAGAGGGCTATGGGAGCGTCGGGTGGGGCCGGGAGGTCGCTAGCGGTTCGTGCGGGCGTGGACAGGGTTGCGCGTGCAAATCTGGCCAACGGGCCAGCCTGGGCCCGGCACGCGGCAAACGGGCCGGCACGCGGCACGGCCCGCCGTGGCCCGCCAGGCCACGTGCCGTGCCGGGCCGACACGCGTGCCCAGCCTTGTGGCCCGGGCCTGGCCCTCAGGTTACACGGGCGGCCAGCACGCTTATCTGTAAATGGGGCCGTTTTGGCCCGTTTAGTCTGTTTTTTCTGTTTTTGTCTGTTTTTTTCGATTTGAGTCCGAAAAAATGCTAAAATATGTCAAAAAAATGCAAAAAAATAGTAAAATGACACAAATTTTTATATGGGATAAAAACTGAGCTTTATTGATGTTGCCTCATTAAAAAACCTTACATCCCTAGCAAGGAAAAAGAGTACAACCGCTCGAAAAGAAAAGAAAAATTACATCAACTAATTAGTTCCCTCGAACTGATCTCAGATGAAACTCGACATGCCTGCGCAAGTGACCACATCCGGCTCCCCTTTGCAAGATGAAGAGACGGTCGCATCTTTTGCACCTAACTTGGTGCACTTCGACACCATCTATCATAACAAATTCTTCATCGTAGTCCTCCTCCCAAAGATGGCGTCTTCTTCTTGGTTGATTGGGGTTGGGGGGTATCGGTTGGTTGGGATTTGGTTCAGCAGCCATGAGAGTGGTGGTGTGGGGAATGAGAGTGGTGGTGTGGAGAATGAGAGTGGTGTGGAGAATGAGAGTGGTGGGTTGGTCTATTTAAAGGGAAATATGGAGGAAAAAGTAAGGGAGGGGCAATATGGGGATATAAGATTTACAAATTCCTACCCTTGCCCTTGCCCTTGCCCTTGCCCTTGGCCTGCTCCTTCTCCCAGACAACTCTCGGCTTTTTACCGAAAGGCGGCATGAAGTCATCATCGTCATTCTCCACTGATGCCTCGCCCTTACCCTTCGACGATGCCTCGTCCTTGCCCTTTGATGATGCCTTTTTCTTGGCCTTCTTGGCCTGCTCCTTCTCCCAGGCAGCTCTAGCCTTCTTCTCGAAAGGCTGCATGAAGATATCATCTTCGTCCTTGCTCTCTTCTATCCACAACGAAGGTTGATCAATAAACCTCTCTCTCGAAGCTTCACAACCAAATTTTAGCTTGGTCCACCTTGCATTGATCCTGAGAAGTTCTTGTCGTATTTCCTCAGATTTCCTTGATGGCCACCCTTTTGTACATAATGCCTCACCCAGCTCATTGAGAAAAACATCACTACCGATGAGTTCCTCAAATGGAACTTGGATCTTGTCGATTCTAAAATTTCTAGCAAAACGCAAAAGGTGTTCAGACATCAGGGGTAAAAAACTACGATCGGATGGAAAACTCGACATGTTGGCATGCTTACTCACCTTAATGGATAGGTGGGTTTTATAGACTCGGAAGGAAAGGGCGGGAAGGAAAGGGCGGGAGGGAAAGGGCGACAAGTTTGTATGGGGATAAAAATTGGCCTTCATTATTAGCTGCCTCATTAAAACCTTCCATCCCTGGGAAGGGAAAAGAGTACAGCTGGCTCTAAAAAGAAGAGAAAATTACACAAGAGAATAAAAATTACAAAGAGGTTAAAAAATCCTACAACTAAGTTTCATCTTGGTCTTCAGTCCACCGCATAGCTTCAACGCTCATCGGGCCTGGGTTCTTGGTGTGGGCTCTTCTTCCGCTAGTTCTCCATCTTGATGACATCGTGTTTTCACCATATCGGGAGTGAGACTAGTTCTTCTATCATCAATTATTCTTCCACCAAGACTGAAGCAGACTCCGATGAGACAGTTGAGACAGGCACCGATAGCACATCCCGTGCTAATATGGAAAGCACCGGATATGTTGACCTTTTCTCCTGCCACCACTGAAGTATGTCGAAGTCGTCGTCATCATCATTAGTAGCAAGTACTGCACTGTTCAGATACTTTGCTAACTCCCCTCCACCTTGAAGCACGGGAGTTTGTGTGGATGAGCTCGGCGTGGCCGTGGAAGTACCAAATATTTTGCCCCACACTTTTTTCTTACCCCTACCGGATGTCGGTACCGCCGGAGGTCTGTGTGCCACAGCTGGGCCATACTTAAGCTCGTACTTAGAATAAACATCCTGCAGCTTGTCCTTGACATCAAGTGAATATTGATCATAGCTAACATTTACGGTAAAACTTAAGAGCGAAAGAACCCCACTAAACCCTTCCATTTTAGCCCTAGGATCCAAAATAAATGCGATAGCATAGAGCAAAGGGATAGTTTGCCAATATTTGAGATATTTTTGTTTCATGTTATAGACGGCTACTAGTAAGGTGGCATCATTTTCATACTCTTTCAGGTGTTGGGCAATTTCTAAAATATGATGCACAATCAAATGAGATGTGGGATAATAAACCCCAGATAAAGTGACAGTTGATTCATAAAATGTTGCTAGAAACTTAAAGATTGATTCAGCAACGTGCCAAGTAGCTTCAACAAGTAAAGGTTCCCCGTCATTTTGATGAAAATTTGCATTAACAATTGCGGAAAATTGAACTTGGTCACGTGGAACTAACTGAAGCATCAGATATGTAGAGTTCCATCTAACCGGCATGTCTAGATGAAGACCATGGCATGGTACATTAATAACAGCACAATAATTTCTATAGTCTCCAAGTCTAGTATTAGAAGCATTCAACCATGATATTGCCAAACTCAATTTATTAATGTGTGGGTCTAGATCATCTAAAGCACTTTTAGCAATAAGATTAATTATATGACAGGCACAACGTTGATGAAGTAGGAATTTTGATGCATATACTTCAAATATAGGAATTAGAGTATTCATTGCAGTAGTATTTGAAGAAGCATTATCCAAAGTAACTGCAAATATTTTGTCGGTAAGACCAAATTCAGTAACAACTTTAAGTATAACATTAGCAATATTCACACCATTGTGTGATACATCGATTAACTCAAATCCTATTATCCTTTTATTTAATTCCCATGATGAGCTAACATAATGAGCAACAACAGTAATATAATCTTGCTTAGCACGACCACTCCAAATATCAGAAGTTATGGAGACTGAAAAAGTTGACGATACTAATTGTTCTTTCATAGTGACACGACCTGCTTTGGCTAGCTTTTTCATATCCCTAGTTGTAGTTTGTCTAGAGACTGGTGTAAAAATATGGGTGTTAGAAGTTATAATATATTCACAAAAACCAGGAGACTCGCCAAACCCTAATGGTAAATCATTAACGGCAATCAATGTTGCAAGAGCCTCTCTTTGACGAGCTGAATCATAGACAAATATACCTCGGGAGGTGTCGTCGGGGTTGAAGTTGATCCTTCTCTGGATCGCCGCAGCCTCTCCATCTGCCCTGGCGTGGGTCTTCGCGTGCCTCGTCATGTGGCCGTTCCCTCCTCCCACCTGCAGAGCAAACTTGCTCAAGCAACCCGGATGCAAGCACCGAGCTCACATCTTCACACACCTTCGGGCCAATATATTCTTCTTCCTCAAAGTGCTGCCAGATGCTAGAGGTTTTTCCGCTTGCCATACCGAGAGGTGGAAATTTGGCTAGCGTATGGTGGATGTATTAGGAGAACTTGTGTTTGATGGTGTTGGTTGCTCGAAGGGGGTATATGGATATTGCATGGTGTCGATGTTGTCATTGCCGTGGAAGGGAGAAGTATTGAAGTCGGGAGGAATATTGATATCGACCCCCAAATCTTCGGGATTGAAAAGAAACTGGTTGGGATTAGCCATGTGTTGGTGTAGGATATGAGAGAGGGGTTGGATGGTGTGGAGATTGAGAGGGGTGTGCTTCCCTTTTTATAGCAAAAATTTGATCAAATTCGGACCAAAAAACCCTTCCCAATGACCTAAAACCCTAAAAATACAAAAAAGGACCAAACTACCCTAAACCCAAACCAAACAGTCAAAAAGACAAAAAGCCCTGCCGCCCCCGCTCCCCTGGCCCCACCCCACCACCGCCCACCCCGCTCCTCCCGCTCCCCACGAAATTTCAAAATTCAAACGGCTCCCCCCTGGCTTGGCGCGTGGTGGGCCCGCGCGTGCCTGGCGGGCCGGCCCGCGTGCCCTCGCGTGCCCTGGCCAAACGGGTCGTGCCGTGCCTGGCCCGCGTGCCTGGCCTGCCGGCATGGGCACGGCACCCGCGTGCCACGGGCCGGCACGGGCCCGCCAGCCGCATGCCGTGCCGTGCCTGGGCCGGGCCTTTTTTGGCGTGCCGCGGGCCGGCCCGCCCAGGCACGACCCGATGGCCAGATTTGCGCGCGTGCACTGGTGACGTGTTACGGTGCAACGCAGGGTAAGGAGCAGGGTGCATGGGCCAGGGTGTACTGCGGGGTGGGGCCAGGCTGATGTGGTTCAGCGCACGCGCATGTTGGCAGGGTCAGGTGGGGTTGTTGTGGCGGGGTGTGGAGGGATTAGGGTTAGTGCAGGCGTGAGTCGGTTACGGTTTATACAGAGGGGTGGTAGGTGGCTGCGGGTTGGGCTTTTGGGCCTAGCCTAGCCTGCGGCTTCCTCCTCAAATAAAATATTTTGTATTTTTATTTAGTTTTAAAATATTATTTTGTGAATAGTTTTAGACAAATAAAGGATTTGATTGAGTTTAAAAGTAAAGGCTATGCAATACTTAAGTTTCAATTTAGTTTGGATCGGGACATATGATGCACGAATAAGAGAGATGCAATATGTGATATATGTATTGCAAGCATGGGGAGATGCTTGCCTGGAAGCTCAGTTGTAAAATAGGAACTAATATTCTCCTTGCTCAACGTCTATCTTGATAAAAACCAAACACATAAGGGCCAAAATAAATACTTTGCACAATCATATAAATCATATGCAACAAGCAAACAAGTATGCCATGGTGGAATGATGCACAATTTATATGGCATAGCATTGCATGGCACGGGTGAGGTATGTGGTACAAGAATAAAGTACTTGATTAGGTTTTTAGTCATATTTTGCTCCCATAAATGTTGTATACTTAATATTTATATGATGCATGCTTTAATTAATATTATGGAATGCAAAGTTAGAACGGACTCATCGAGCTAATCGATTTAGACATATCATTTGTCGAATTCGGAGTTACAGAACTAAAGTTATGCAATATTTAAGAAATGGCATTTATTAACAATTAAATTATTTCGAAATTTTAAATTGCTCAAATAAAATATTAAATAGCATATTCATAATCCTCACATTTTTTTTCAAAATCATAAATTATATACATTATTTGGAATTATGAATTTAATTTAATATTAATATCAAATTTATTTAAAATGGGTCAAAGTCAAGGGTTTGACTAGTTTGACTTAGATTTGAAAGGATTAGAATATACCATTGAATTCATATTCAAGTTTTAGTCAAATTCAAATTTAATCAAAAGTTATGAACAGTTTTGTATTTAAATAGAACATGAATTTGATTTTTTTGAATTTGGTTTTAAAACCTGGCCTGCCTTTTGTTACTTAGTGGCGCCCTACCCACTGGCTCTCACTGGTGGTCCAGCAAGCGGGTAGGGGTCACACGCATGCGGAACAACTGTGTGGTGAAAAGTGGCAGAGAGGGACGGCGGGTTGAGGTAGCCAAACTTCCAGGGGCCTTTCTAGGAAAGTGTCTGGAAGGGTCGGATTTTGGATCTGACGGAGCTGAAGAGTGGATCGATGACTTGCTAGATGACTCGATATTGCGATGAGCATGACGAGCGATTCAAAGAGAATTTGGGAAAACCGAAAAAAAAATAGAAAGGATGGATATAGCTACAATTTTCGTGTAGTAAGTTTTCCCCGAGGAAGGCGTGAAGCGGTGGGAATCCCGCGATGAACTGAAGCCCAAAGGTAGGTGTTTCTCTAACAAACTAAAACCGTCTTCAGAGGTAAAAGGCTACAACTTCGGATGAAGATGGCGACACGAAGACTGGGATTTTGGGGGAGATGCAAAAACAAAAAAACATAGGTGTTGCTTAGCTCTACGAATCTTGCGTTCGACGATTTTATGGAATATTCCTAGATTGGGTGTTGAGGTGAGAAGAACAGAGGTGCAAAGCGAGTGGCAGACTACGACTGGTGGCGGGCTTGGTGTCGCGGACGCGGTGCACAGCGTGCGGCATCGGCCTCCCATGCGTGAGGAAGCAGGAAGGTGGCGAGAACAAGGCGAGTCTTCTGGTGCATGCGGCTGCAGGGGAACAGGCCATCCAGAGAGAGGGGACTCACCGGGATGTGGTCGGGGCCACTAGAAGCAACGGCGAGTTGTGGGTAGCAACGCGGATGGCGGCAAGACACGACGAATGCTCTAGACATCGGCAGGGAGAACCTCCTGATCTTACCCTCCTCTCTCCAGGTACCGATCAAGCTTGGGAAACCTTATGTGTGTTGTGACAAGGCGGCCTAACGACGACGGTAGTGAAAAGCGACGGTGACGGGCGGGTTCTAGGTAGGTGCATCCAAGGCAGCTAGGGTTTTCCTTGGGAAAGCAGAAGAGGTGGAGGGGAAGGTGATCTAGGCAAGAGTGGTTGAAGAGTCGATGGTGGTGGCTAGCGATGCCGAACCATCTTTAAGGTCAAAAGTGAGCGGAGGGAGGGCGCACGCGTGAGGCGTGATGCTGCTCGGCTGGCGCGGTGCGGTGGTCTCACTTGTGCGAAAAGTAGACAACATGAGAGGGTGCCTGGCCGGTAGGGCAGGGGACGCTAGGCCTAGGCTGTAGGGGGAAAGGTGACACCAGGAAGGGCGGCTTCATCAAGCTTGGCTGAGGCTCACACAAGCGTGTTCTGCTGCCATCGCCAGTTGGGAAGAGGGGGGGTGCAACCGGACCATGTAGGGTGGCTCCTTTTTTGATAAGGGCCATAAGGCCCTGGAAGCTGCTTCATTTAACAAGCAGTGGGTTACAAATTATAAAAAGGACCCTTATCGGAACAGAACTAGCAGATAAGGGCGCTTTTTTTATAGAATATACCTCAGGAAAAAACGATAAAAAGCAATCGAGTCCAAGATCTTCTCCACCGCGTATGGGAAACTTTGCCGCCTGGGCATCATCGTCGCCGCTGGGGAACGAGACACTTGGTGCATCGCCGATGATGGACCCCAGGCACTTGCACGCTCTCTTGCAAATTTTCTCGAAGATCTTACCAGCAAGAACTTGCACGCTCTCTTGTGTTGCCTCTTCCTCAAGGAAGTAGAAAAGCTTAAGGTGAACTCTGCACCTGAGTAGCGGATGGCTCCTTCGGCCACGGATAGCAGCGCCGATGTTGCCATTGCTTGGATAGCACTTGTTTTGCAGCCTCGCGGATGGGACGCCAAGCGGAGCTCACCTCTCGCTCGCACTTCCACCTCCTTGGTGGTCAGAACGATAAAGAGGCACACACACACCCGACGCCATGGACAACACCCTCTCAGGAGAGCAGGAGAAAAGGCGAGCTCCACCCCACCCCCTCGCCACCACGGCCGGCCAGGGGAAGAAGAGCATTACCGTGTATGTAACATCCCAAAAATACTAAACTTGGATCATCAAACTCTAATCATCAAAATTAGGGTTAACAAAAACTTTTCTAAATAAAATTATGAAAGCATGCATATGTGTATGCATTTCATTTTGAATTCTTTTGAACCACCTTGTTTATGTGTTCCATTGCTTGTAAATGGATGCTTAGGTGAAATAAACATCATCTAAACATTTCCCAAACTTTTCCTAAAGACAAGTAAATCAAAACAAATAAAATGAGTGAATGGTCATTTTGACCAATTTAACTCCCATGCCTACTTTGGCTGTCTCAAACTTTCAGAACCTAACAGAAACTTCTCTGGATATTTGCACCCCTTGAATATACTCATAACAAGGTATCAAGGCCCACTTTGTGATCATCCAGAAACTTTCAAATGCATAGTTTAAATAACAATTCAAAATTGAATCTTTATCATATGGGAAGATCACACTTTTTCAAAAACCACTCAAACAAGCTCAACTTTCAAAACCCAAGCATCTGCAGACTCACCAGAACCAATCTAGCACACCCACCAAAAATCTTTTCAAAATTCAAAACATGAATTCTTGCGGCCATTTCATCAAACACTTGGCAGATTCAAATCAAGCTGGCCTAACTTCACTGTTTGGAGCAGTAATTTGGCTAAGCAATGATCACCATTGATCACCCTTGTCTCCCCCAGTGCCAACCAGTGCTTGGACCAACCCTAGCCCCTACCCTTTGCTCCATGCCATGCCAACCCGAGCACCCCCTTGCCAGCCGACAATGGCTAGCTAGCCAGAGCAAGCACCAAGCCAAAACAACATGTCTGGGAGGCAGCCCACCGTCCCCCGCCACTCCCTGTCCAGCGCTCGAACCCTGCCAGCCACTGGACCACACGCACGGACCGCGCCTAGACCGCCAGCGACCATGCCGAGCATGCGCTAGAGTTCCACGCTCGACCAAAGCCCACGGACCGCGCGCCGCCCTTGCCGCGTGCATACACGATCACCACCGACCCAGGAGACCGCCAGACATCCCCGTTCGCCGCCCCGTGACGCACAGCCACCGCTCGCCGTCGAAGACGCTGCCTCTACCGCGCAGAGCGTCACGTGTTCCAGACCAAACCTCACCGCCCCTACAAGCGCATTAAAGCCGTAGAGCATCGCCAGGAGAACACCAAGCGATCGCCACCGCCGGCCATGCCTCTAGAAGCCCGTAGCCATGTCGCCACCGTCACCCGCCCATGCCGTTCGGTCTCATCGTCGAGACAATAAATAGAGGACTCCCCCGCTTGAATTCTTCACACCATTCCACTCCTCTCTCACCCAGAACCACCCCACCTCAGTCCCGGAGCAAGGCGAGCAGCGCATCGCTGAAATTTCACCAGAGCAGGCCGCCTCTGGAGAAGAAGGGAGCCGTCGATTTCATCCACCCCAGGAGCTGCCGCGACCATCCCTGAGTTCGCTGTCGTCGACTTCGTCGTTCGCCCGCCTCGCCGACTCTCGCCTGCACCCCGGTGAGCACCCAGCAACCCCCACTGGCCGCGCTAGGTTTCTATCTCGCCGGCGTTGCTCAACGTCGACGATGACTCCCAGCCGTTGGATTAGAACTAGATCGAACGACCTACATCGTCCCATACCGCTTCGCACCCCCTGTCTCACTGACGTGTGGGGACAGCCACTTAAGCAGCCCGCGGAAGCGCTACGCTTAGCAGGCCGGCCCGTTAACTTTTCCCGCGCATCCCAGCTATTTGAGTTAAACCTTTTCCATTTTATTTCAAACACACTTCTGTACCCAGTTTCAAAAATCAACCCAGGTCGATTCAGTGAACCAAATTGAATGAAACTAATTTTTTTAGAAAGGTCTGGGAATGCTGAATCCAAGCCCATTGGATTCAAGTCATTTGGATCTATAGATCACCCATGGTAAAAATAACAAGGCAGAAGCTTTTCTGCATTCAAACATTTTTCAAATTTAAACCATAATAGCTTTTGAGTTGATTCCAACTCTAAAAAATCACATTTAACCATACCTTTCAGAATATATAAAAATATATAGGTTTACTTGCAGAAATAATGTTCAAGTAATAAAAGAATGCTACATAGGCATTTCTAGTCACTTTATTTTATTATAATAAAAGGGTAAAACCTTATTAAATTGTGACACCACTTTAAATCATATTCCCATGGACTAAAATATGTGGTGATGACATGTGTCAACATGATCCCATGTTTGGTTTGGAGAACATTAAATCTTAAGTAGTTTTTCAATGAGTAGAAATTACTTTTCTAAAAATAAAAGGAATTAAACAAAGCCTTAATCTTGTAATGTTAGAGATGATGTTAGATCATCTATAGGACCCTTGTGTGTGATGATTGCAAGTAGTTAAGTATTGTTTGGTGATTGTGTACCTCGTATTTATTTATAGACGCTAGTACCGACCAAGGATACGAGGAGGAAGGAGGATTCTACGAAGAAGAAGCCGAGGAGAACTTCAACTACTGCTCTGCACAAGGCAAGCTTTATTAACCAAGTGGACCAATGCAAGATAACACTTGCAATTTAGCAAGCTGATACTATACCAATGCAAGCTAACTCTTGCAATTATGAAAGTTAGATAACCTATGCAATGCACTAAGCATGCTTGGTTAGACATATTTGATGATACCCAATCCTAGTTTTATTTACAAGATGTGTACTTTATTTTTCTTTATCAAAGCTCTTACCTAGATTTTACCTAAGTGAATGGTAGATACTAGAAAGATATGTGAAGGTTGCATAAAGAGCATAAAATTTGGCCTAAGCTAGATAATCTTGATGTCAGCCTAAGACATAAGGTTGTACTTAGTTGAAACTCCACTAGTCCACCACCCCTCATCAGTGCTTACCCCCACCTGTAGATGCTAGTGCTAAGCATAAAACTTGATCAACGTTAGATGGGAATACTTGGTGGAAAAATGGTTATGAAAACCTTGGAATGATGGATCATTCTATTGAAATGTTTTGGACATGTGTTTCCGAACACTGGATGATTTTGGTGATGAAAATGTTGAGGCATGAGCCTTATCCCCTTATAAAACTGATGGTTGTCTGGATGCGATACCATTCCAATTTTATCGTACAACCACAATACCCGAAGATTGGGTAGGCCTTGACTGGAAACTTATATACCTTAGTATTAGCTCCCTCACGACCAAGGTCTGAGCTGAGGCTACCTTGTGAAGATTTTCCACCTGTGCAGTACCCAAGATGACAATTAGTCATGGTTGGGAGGCCAGACTCACAGGAGAGGTGCTTATACTAGGGCGTGTAATTGAAAGGTTAGGATTAATTATCCGCATACTAAGTATGGTGAATTCAGAATTTGTTCCTGAAGGATGTATCGAATGTTGTGGTGAAAGTGTATAATCTCTGCAGAGTGTCAAACTATTCGAATAGCCGCGTCCGCGGTTATGGACAGTTGGAGTGGCCATACTGTTCCCCCGTTAGACTTTTCAAAATGACTTGTGAAACAAAGTGAGACTTTGACTTGGCCATAACCGGGTTGTGATATGAAATACAAGTTCCCATTTAGGTGTTATAAAACTTCAACTAGCATTCGTTGCTTCTAAACTTAGTAGAGATAAATCTGGCTTTTTGCAAAACAACCCTAGGGCCTAGTGTCCTATTATCCAAAAACCCCTTTACCTGTTAGTACTAGTTTGCGAGTACTTAAAGAGTACTCATGGCTTTGTCCCTGGCTATTCCCATGGCCAGACTATGAAGAGGAGTACCTGGAGGATGGACCCCAGGAAGGTTACGACAACTAGGATCATCTCCCATCGCCAAGATTGCCTGTGACCTCAAGATGGAGTCGCCACGCCACTGCTATTATTATTACGTATTCCGCTGCTTGATGTTGTATTAAGAACTGGATCATGAGATCCCTATTTGTGTAAGAACTTATGTACCTTTTGTAATGGATGATGTACTATGGTATCCAATTCTGTTATGTCTCGCAAAAATGGTAATCCTGGGATTGCGATGTATGGCATAACAGGCATCTGGGATTAAAAATCTGGGTGTTGACAGTGTACCTCACCACTTATCCTCACCTCCCTACCTCCATGGTAGTGCAAGGTAGGATTCACGGCGGCACACTCCTGCAAGAAGAAGAGGATCCTAGAGTGGCGCATGAACCTAGAGCTCTCCACAGAGCACCAACCACTTCCTCCCCCGTCTCCATGGCCAGCCAAGAAAAGTAGAATGCTCGAGGACGACTGCCTGATGTTGCGCCAGAACACCAGAGCAACAAAGCTCCACTAGGGATTATTAATGGAGATGCCTGCGTCGATCTTGTCCGTGCCATCCACCTCTTGCCATCATGGAAGAGACACCAAGAACAGCAGCAACAGGGGAGGCCAGATCTTGCCCAAAAGACCTAGCCATCTACTCCAAGACTCCATGACGAAAAAACAAACTAGACTACTACCTACTCAACATGCGCCGTCACCTCTCCTCCACCATCCCCAGCCAACAGCGTTGGCAGGAGAGGCTTTGGATCGGGCCGGCAAGCTCGAGTAGAACCTCAACTACTATAGCTGCTTAGCTGCTTGAGAGAGATGGGAAGATCTTAGATCTTTGGTGGGGTGTAGTGTTGGGGATATGCTATATGGGTATCCTCATAGCATGTCTCTTATCCGGATAACCTGGGTGGCCCACCGTTGGTAGCATGGCCCATGGCCTGCTGGGCGGCCCAGTTAGATGGATCCAGAAGGGAGGCCCATGCCGGATAAAGGAAGGCTACGGAGGAGTCACCGACGTACTCGGAGCCTTGGAGTGGAAGACACGTTAGACTGATTGTATCCTGTGTAGGACTCTATAACCTGTCTGGCTAGGACTTTTCCCTATAACCCTAGGAACTGGTGACTATAAGTCGGGCCTGTGGGATCCTTTAGGGCATAACATAACTCATACCTCTCACAGCAAACCGATCCCTGTAACTAGGCGTATTGGCATTATAGTGATTTATAGCAGGAGTAGGATTCCACCACCGTTGTGGGATCTGAACCTGGTTAAGGTGTGTTACCTCGTAACCGTCAACCATCCGCCTTCCCCCACGTCTCTAGACACGCACTGTGATGACCCCTCCATGGCATACTCGTCGGCAATACCACGACAGTTGGCTCCCACCGTGGGGCAAGAGGCGCTTCAGGATCTTCAGTGGGCGAGGACCAAGATCTTTGTGGGAATCGGCAAAACCGTAGCCATCGGTCGCGTTCTTTTCTCCGGCAATGTTCCGATCGTCCCCCTCAACGAGTTCTGGATCTCAGCGAAGACGAACCCTACGCGGTGCTTGATCGTCCCCATCGAAGATATCCACCTCTTCATCAGCGAAACCGACTCGAGCACTAGTTCCCTGGGAGTCGGAGGAGCATCAAGACCCGCACAGACCGCCTACGGACAGGATACGTTCGCGGAAGGATCAATGTCGGATCTCTCCTTGGAGTTTTCCGGCAAAGATCGAAAAAATTCAAGGCCCACCCAAACTGCCCCTGTGCATGATATAATGGTGGAAGATCGCTGCAAGTCCACCGGCTTCTCCCATGCGTCTGGACAACAGAGATCCAAGTTTGTCGGAGTGGTAACCATCTTTGATCTGGCGCGTTGCATTCAGAGAGAGGGCAAAAACCCCCGCGAACACCTTGCCAGGTGGCTCCGTATACGGGCCGACCTGGCTCATTACCCCAATGATGATGCTATGCATCACTTTGTGGAAGGATTGGACCAAGGTACGCTTCTCTGGCATACTCTAAGGCGGCAGCAGGCTTCAGGACCCCTCACTTTCGAAAGCATGGTGAACACCATCAACAGCTACGCGGAGGCTGAGGAGGAAGCTCAGACAGAAATTGCGCTCATTGGTGGAGCCCCTCTGCCTCAGCCACCGCCACCTCCGCCTCCGGTCGTCATCGCCGCGGCTGCGCCACCACGACCAGTCATCGTCGTTGCTACTTCACCTCCACCCCCCGCCATCGAGGAAGCCCCGACACCCCTCGACTCTGTGCTTGACGCGCTCTACACCGACATCAGCGCAGATTCAGAGGAGATAGACTTCATCCCGGAGGAGCTAGACTCTGCCATGCAGGAGATGGAGGAGGATTACAAGCGCGACGAGCAGGCCAACAACACCGTCATGTCCCGAGAGGTTTTCGTCACCATTGGGACGGCGATGGATGAAGATCAACCCGGACGAGCTCCGCCTACAGTGCTGGACAAGGGGACGGGACCACCTATTGCTGCCGACTATGATCGCGCAAAGGTGATGCCCCCTCCGCCTAACCCAGTATAGTAGCCGCAGGAACTCGGCACCGGCCCGAGCAACAACAACACCGCAAACCTGCCGCATCCGGCATCTACATCTGCTGCTGCCCAAGTCACTCCAGCTGATAGAGTGATGTACGACAATCTCCTCGTTGAGCCCATGACTGTGGCTCATATTCGCAATGTAGTCCAGCTTGACGAGAAGCGCCAGCAGCTGCTGGAGGAAGCACATGCCATCACGCAGCAAGGCGCCAAGCTAGGTCGAGATTTGGCCAACGCACAGAAGTCAATAGAGAAAGCTAGAGCAATGGAGGCCGAGTACAAGACTCTGCTACAGCAGCAGAAGGCTAAGAAAGCTCTAGCTCTTGTCATCAACGATCTTGGTGTACGGCGAAACCTTTGATGGGCTCCCTCGAAGACGGCACAGGCCAAGCCATACATTGTCAGTGAAGGCAGGCAGGTGATGCCCACTCCCCTTCTCAACCTCGCCGTCGCCAAGACCCTTCTGGGGAAGGATAGATCACCCACAACTATCCAGGTCTATGACCTAGTGGCCAAGGCGGTGAAAGAGCAGAAAAAGGCCACCTCTCAGAGGCTTGAGTCTGATCCAGCGTTCTGCCAGTCTAGCCAGCATAAGCCACCAAGGGACATATCTCCCCATGATGTCGGGTCATAGACGGGTTCGTCAGAACGAAGACAGAGGGATGCGTGCAACAGGAAGGACGCTATCCCCATATCATCCAACCACGGAATCAAGGCTCAACCTATTCGGCCATCTCCACCGCCCCGCTCGCCCCGACATCGCAAAGACACCAAGGCTCACCGTCGTATGGATATGCCTCTGCCAAGGCAGAGCGGTATCATCATCCGCGACAACGTGGAGCAGATCCGTCATGACGGAGAGCGCAACCCAGGACACAAGATCATGTCGCGCCATGACCCTCCGCGTCCGACAAGCAACCGCGACAAGCGTGAGGCTTCGCAGGAGGGCAATAGCAAGAAGGCTAACCCACCCCCACCTCTGCCTCCATCGCCACCCAGCAGCCATTATGGCGGAGGAGGCCCGTGTTGTTCACGCAGCCCATCCCCTGATGGCAAGAAGAAGAAAAGAAGCCCGGAGCCATACGATGCACGTTCACGGCCGGACAAGATCCACGAGGCCCGGGAAGGACCATACCTAGGACCACGTTGCTTTGGACCTGTGATATGGTCTGCAACTTACCCTAAAGGTTTCCGGATTGACAAGACCATCAAGCCCTATGACGGCACCGCCAAGCCAGCTACATGGTTACAGGACTACGGTAACGCGGTGGAGATCGCCGGGGGTAAACCCGATGTCGCCGTCAAGTACCTCCCACTAATGTTGGCGGGAACGGCCCGGCAATGGATTGATGACTTGCCGGAGAGATCCATCTGCAATTGGTTGGACATGCAAGAAGTGTTCACCAAGAACTTCGAGGGTACGTACAAACGTCCCTGTACTGTTGGCGAGCTACAACTGTGCATGAAGGAGAAATACGAGACATGTCGTGCCTACCTCTCTTGCTGGCTGGATATGATGAATTCCTGCGCAGGAGTGCACGCTCAGACCGCCATGGCCGCCTTCATTGATGGGTTGGAAAGTGGCACGTTGCTCCGACATAAGTTGAAGCGCCTACAGGAAAATCACCAGCTAGATCTCAACCAGATGATTCAGTCGGCTAGTGAGTTCGCGGATGCCGTTGACGATGCTCGCGGCTCCCTGCCGGCAACGGCCGATCCAACTCAAGCTTGGAGGAACAGCAAAACCAAGCGGAAGACCCTGCCAAAAGAAAAGCAAACCTCCGACATGGTCTCTATGACCTTTGTAGGGCGAGGTGATGGCAGACAGCGTGGCCGAGGACGGGGAGCTGGTCGTGGGAAGCAGCGAGGCAGTGAAACTACCTCGGCAGTGCTCCGCGTTCCCCAAACCTATGAAGAGTACCATGATATGACGTGCCTCGTACACCTCGACGCCAATGACAAGGCCACCCACACTAGTCGCCATTGCAAGTTCGTCAACGATCTCAAGGAGGACCCGAAGTCTGGCTACAAGCAAAGTCGGAAGAACAGACCGCGAGGCAAGGGCAAGGGGAAGAAGAAGGAAGAGGAGTCCAAGGATTCAAGTGACATGGATGAGGATGTTGACCCCAAGCACACCGCCAAGAGCGATGACAAGGACAAGAACCCCTTCGAGAAGAAGGCGGCCGTTTTCCACACTTTCCTTGGCACCCCCACCGTCTGACAACAGAAGACCTCTATGAGGATACTGATGGCCACTCTACCCCCAGTTCCCCAATACCTGTGCTAGTCAGAGATTCCAATTACTTGGGACAGGAAGGATCACCTAGACCTCATCCCTACGGAGAACTAGTACGCCATGGTCATCAACCCCCTGATTGACGGTAATGAGTTCACCAAATGTATGGTGGATAGTGGAAGCAACATCAACATCATGTACCTGGATACACTGCACAAGATGAACTTGACGGAGGCTAACCTAAGGTGGACCAGCACCATCTTCCACGGTATAGTTCCTGGTCGGGAGGATCGGTCCCTTGGGTGCATCACACTTCAGGTCGCTTTTGGCGATGTAAATAATTACCGCCAAAAATGTATGAACTTTGAGGTGGTCCCCTTCAAGAGGGTGTACCACGTCATATTTGGTCGCGACATCTTCCACGCCTTCATGGCCAATCCATGCTTCGTCTACAACAAGCTCAAGATACCCGGACCAAACGGTGTCATCATCGTATCCGGCAGCTTTACCAAGGCAAGGGACTACGAGATTGGAGAAGCAGCCTTTGCGGAAGCTGTCCTCTATAGCGAAGAATTCAAGGATATCCAGAACAAGGTCGATGCCTCGGAGATGCCGACATCGAAGAAGTGGATTTTTGACTCTGTCCAGCTTTCAAGGCCGCCGCCAAAACCAAGCCGGTGGAACTTGTAGTAGGCGATGCCTTCAAGACCACCGCCATTGGGACGGACCTGGATCCCAAATAGGAAAGCGCGCTCGTCGAGTTCCTCCGTGAGAATAGGGACATCTTCGCCTGGTAACCTGCCGACATGAAAGGTGTACCTAGGGAACTTGCCGAGCACAACTTGAATATTGATCCAAAAAGCAAACCGGTGAAACAACCTCTATGATGCTTCGGAGACGAGAAGAGATGCGCCATAGGCAAGGAGATAACTAGGTTACTTAAGGCTAGTTTTATCCGAGAAGTCCTTCACACCCGACGGGTGGCCAATCCTGTACTGGTCCCCAAAGAGGGAACCAAAGAATTAAAATGTGCGTTGATTACACGGGCTTGAACAAAGCATGTCCCAAAGATCTGTTTGCTTTGTCTCGCATTGACCAAGTCATTGACTCGACAGCTGGCTCGAAGCTTTTGTGTTTTCTCGATGCATACTCAGGATACTACCAAATTAAGATGAGGAAGTCGGACCAATTGGCCACTTCATTCAACACACCTTACGACACGTTTTGCTATGTCACGATGCCCTTTGGGCTGAAAAACGCAGTGCTACAGATAGAGCCGGTTAGATGAGTGACAAGCAGTGGATATGGCTTTAGCCCAAAAGTTGTAAGGAGACTTGAATTCAGCCAACATTGACCTGGACATGTCCATCAACGTCCGGTTCTTCCTCTCAGCTACACCATTTTGTTGAGGGGTGTACGCAGCGGAATATTGATGTCTTATCCCCTCTTCACTTAGAAACTCATTCAAAGTGTAGTTCTTGAATTCGGATCCGTTGTCACTTCTTATTGCCAAGATAGGAACATTGTGTTGACGTTGAACTTCATTGGCAAAGTCAATGACCGTTTGTTGAGTCTCACTCTTTAGCTTGAAGAAATAGACCCATGTATATCTTGAGTAATCATCGACAATGACCAAGCAATATTTCTTCCCACCAAGACTTGCATGAGATGGAGGACCAAATAAATCCACATGAAGTAATTTCAAGATCCTCTTTGAAGACACAATAGTCTTCCTCTTGTGGGGAGAGTCATGCATTTTTCCTTCAACACAAGCCCTGCAAACACGATCTTTGGCAAAGGATACATTGTATTTTAGTCCAAGGATGTGGCCACCCTTGTGGAGACTTTGCAAAGTTCTCATGTTGACATGGGCTAACCGGCGATTCCATAACCATCCCATGTCGGCCTTTCCGAATAGGCACATCGGACCCGAAGTGGTTTTCCCTGAAAATTCCACCACATACAGGTCATTTTCGACATACCCAATGAAAGCGACCTTTAGAGACTTGCTCCACAAGAGTACCACTAAATCATCATCAATGAAAACAGCAAAACCCATCTTGCCTAGGGTACGAATAGAAAGAAGGTTGTAACCGAGGGTCTCAATAAGCATGACGTCCACGAGAGAGATATCGTGGGCAACCACAACCTTGCCAAGACCCAATACCTGAGATTTAGACTTATCACCATAGGAGACTATAATATTATCATGATTTGGACGCATCTCCGTGATGATCTCCTTGCTTCCGGTCATGTGACTAGTGCATCCACTATCCAGCACCCATTTCGACCCACCGGAAGCATAGCCCTGCAAGAGAATCACTTCTTGGTTTTAGGTACCCATTTTTTAATGGGTCCTTTCATGTTAGTAACAAGGGTATTTGGAACCCAAATAGACCAAGCAATATATTCATCAAAGGGACCGACATAATAAGTATAAACATCGCCATAATCATCACAAAAGAGTTCATAATTTGGATTGTGAGACCCTGCAAAACCAATATTGTTAGTTTTGTCTTTTGTGACATTCTTCTCAGCGGTGCTTGTCTTTGATTGCACATTATTGGTCTTGTTCTTCTTGTTTTTCTTTTTCTTGGACTTGGCGACATACCCAAGTCCCTCTTTACCATGATTTGACCTTTGCTTGCCAAGAACTTCATCAAGAATACCCTTATCTTTGGGAGTGATGTCCTTGACTAATTCTTTTTCCACACTAGCATTTTCCTTGTGACTATATGTTGAATTGGATGTGCTAGGAACATCATACTTGGCCAATCGAATTTGGAGCTGATCATGTGACTCATTGAGAATGGAGAAATCGCTTTTCAATGCCTTGTGAGCATTGTCAAGTTTCTCCAATTCCTCGGAGAGTCTATCATGAGCAGCCCCAAAGTCAATCTTTTCCTTCTTTAACTTCTTTGCTTTGGTGACTGCATTGTCACGTTCCTTAACAAGTTTAGCCACTATTTCTTCATGTGACTCCTCAATAGACTCAAGCCTCTCTTCAAGAGAGACCCGAGCCTCTTCTTCTTCTTCAAGAGCATTTTTTAAGGATGCAATTTCCATTGCATCCTCCCTTTCAATTCTGCCCTTTTCTTCGAGGAGAGCTTCATTTTGGGAAAGCTGGTCCATAAGAGCTTCAAAACGTATTTTGTGCTCACCTTGCAAGTTAGTGAAGAAATAGTCCAAAGCAATAATCTCTTCTTTAACCATAATACTAGTAGGATCATCCATGTCAATCATAGCCTTAGGAAAAGAAGAGTTAGAAGAAGTTACCTCAGAGCATCTTGCCATGAGACAAGTAGCATTCTTGTTGATGATGTTTTCGTTCAGAGAGTCGAAGAGAGATGTTGATGTAGATGTGGTGACTATAGCAGCCACCTATTGAGAGCTATCATCCTCGTCCTCATCTTCACTTCTCGAAGAATATTCTTCTTGAGCCACTAGAACAATCTTTGGTTGCTTCTTGAAAGGAGCATTCTTCTTTACAAATTGCTTTTTCCGTGGGGCCTTTGACTTGTCTTTGAAAATAAGTCTTCCTCCATTATCTTCCCTACTTTGATATGGACACTCAGCTACAAAGTGCAGTTGGTCCCCATAGTTGAAACATGTTCTTAGCTTGGGACCACTTTCCTTTCTTCCATAGGCTCCACTCTTGCGTTCTAGTTCAGCTTTGGCCTTGGCCGGGTCTTTCCAAAAGTTTCTAGCATACAGAGCCAGGTATTGTCCGTGGATCCTTTTTAGATCCTCAGGACAGTCCATACCTTGTATGGCATATTCATCATGATTAATCACACTAGTCTTCAAGGCCATGTTAACCCCCATTTGCATCCCCATAGCCCGTGCACGAGCATCTTCGGCTTTCTAGGCAACCACTTTGAAGGCGGCCATTTCTTGCATTACCTTATTGGATGTCATAAGGTGGTAGTTATGCCTACCTTGGAGACTTTTCAAATATGTGGGCTCAAATGGCATAAGAGCACTGACATACTTGCGCTTGATCCATGCATCATCAACATGAGCGGCACCATGGTTCCTGAAAGTTGTGGCTATTTCCTTGAGCCTCCTATACATGTCCTCGTGGTTTTCTCCATCCAACATATAGAATCCTTCAGCTTCATTGCTCAAAGCATCATATCTATTCCTTCTCATAATTTCATTTTCGATGAAGAGCTCGGTGAGAGCATCCCAAGCTTCCTTAGATGTACTAAGATGCTGAATGTGTGGCATATCTTTGTCACCCACACCAAGCTATATCATGTGTAGAGCTATAGCGTTGAGTTGACTATCGGCAACTTCTCTTCTTGTGAGATTGTTGGGGTTTCCAACATGAAGACCATTTTTTATGATTTTCCATATCTCAATGGATGAACTGCACACATGAGACTTCATCAAAAATTGCCATTGAGTAAAAGTAGATGCTGAAAGTTTGGGTGGATCACCCCTATTATGTATATGTGGGTGAGGGATAGGTGGATCAGGAGAATACTCATGGGAAACCTCATGGTATCCTTCCTTACCACTATTCTTTTTTGAAGAGGATCTATTGCTAGTGTCATCACCAACCACTTCGTTATCTTTGGAATTGGTTTTACCCGTTTCCTTGGATTGCGGAGTGGTAGCCTTAGATTTAGATGGAGGTGATGTTGCGGATGTGGAGAGACGCATTATCAATTGGCGCATCTCTTCCATCTTAGCCTCCATTGAACTCACCAAGGTTGTTTCCAACGTCTTGAGATCGTTCATGGTGACTACCTCTGGAGCATAACTCCCATCTACCTTGGAACCCATACTTCTCTTAGGCGGTTAAGCCCGAAACAAGAGCCGGGGCTCTGATACCAATTGAAATGGATCGTATGGGCACCTATAGGGGGGGTGAATAGGTGCTACCCAATTTTTAGTAATTTTTCAATTTTAGGCTTGACACAAAGTAAATTCTCTAGATATGTAACTACGAGAATTTCCCTATATGCAAACCTAGCTACTAAGCACGTAAAGAGAGGACCGAGGGAACCGTAGTGGAGCACGCGGAGACACAGGGATTTGTTTTACCGCAGTTCCTTCCTTGTTAAGGGAAGTACATATGCGTTGGAGGGGTGGGCGGTTCTAAGACCACCACGCCACAATAGGCCTCACCTTATTCTCCGATGGATCTCGCCACAAAAGGCCTGGTCCACCTTCTCCACTATTGGTACCCTTCGAGGCGGGAACCGGTGCCTTTACAACGCTACCGGGGCACACACCCACAACTGAATTGGGGGCTCCCGAGATGACAACAATATGTCATAAGAACAAGGTTTATCAATATAAACAAAACAAGTATCTAGGTATTTGCAAGAAATACTAGATCGATGATTCTCCAAATGAATGGAGAGGAGACGAAGCGCTTGATTGCTGATGATGAAGATCGAGTTCTCCTCCTTCGATTCCCCAAGGGACGGGGCCTTTGGGTGGATCTAGGTGGAGCTCTCTTGGATGAAGGTTGCAGATCAGATCTTGACTTTTTATAATAAACCAAGAGATCTGGCAGGAGGGGGAAGGCTGGCTTAAGTACCCCCTGCACAGATCTAGCCGTTGAACAAGTTTGGGGGCGGATTATCCGCCCCCCACTAGGGGCGGACTATCTGCCCCCTGGGAAAACTCTGCCCCATGGGCGGATATTCCAGGGAGAAAATTCGCCCCCTCTCTGGGGCTGGCGCCTGCAGAACTTGATGAAGACCTTGGGGAGGCAGATTATCCAGCCACCTCCAGGGGCGGATTATCCGGCGTGGCCAGAAAGTCTGGCCGAAACTCCTCCCCCCTCTGGGGCTTGCGCCTTCGCAGTGAACATGAGGGGCGGATTATCCACCCCCCTGAGGGGCGGATTATCCGGCGGGGCCGGAAAATCCGGCTGAAACTCCGCCCCCCTTCTGGGGCTTGCGCCTATCTGGGAAAAGGGTGGGACGGATTATCCGCCCCCCAAAGCCATATTCCTTTTCCTTTTATCCTTAGAGAGAGCTGCAACACTTCAACACACATTAAATAATCCTTGATATTGTTATCTAACACACAAAACACTAGGATTATGAAATGCTCTTTCAGCTACGAACAACATGGCGGAGTATGAAGCACTCATTCACGGCCTACGCGTAGCCAAGGATATTGGCATCAAGCGCATAGTTTGCTATGGAGATTCCGACTTGGTTTCCCAGCAGGTGGCTGGCACCTGGAACACGCAGAACCCTGTGATGGCGGCATATCGAGACAAAGTGGACGAGATAGCCAAGAGCTTCTTGGGCTACAAAGTCAAGTATGTACCTAGGTAGCAAAATGATGCGGCTGATCTACTGTCTAAGCTTGGATCAGGGCGCAAGCGAATTCCGCCAGGCGTTTTCCTGGAGCATCTACGAACACCATCTGTGAAGGGAGCAGACATTGACAACCCGGATAGAGTTGACTCTTTCGTTCACACAGTGAAAAAAATCCCTCCGGCTTGGACACAACCGTCCATGGAATATCTCGTACACGGAACTTTGCCCGATGACGAAGTCGAAAGACGGCAAGTAGTACGTCGAGCAAAGGGCTATACCATAATCAATGGACAACTCTACAAAAGAAGCACCACTGGTGTATACCTTAAGTGTGTTTCCCAGCAAGAAGGTATTGAAATCCTGCATGAGATCCATCTTGGAGATTGAGGGCATCACGCCGCTCCTCGATCTTTGGTCTCCAAAGCCTTCCGACAAGGATTCTACTGGCTGACCGCGAAGGCGGACGCTGACAAGATGGTTGAGACATGCATGAGATGCTAGTATTATGCCCGACAACCCCATGTTCCAGCTGAAGAACTGCGAATAATACCAATAACTTGGCCGTTTGCAGTCTGGGGGCTAGACATGGTTGGTCCATTACAAACGACACCATGTGGATTTACGCATCTGCTAGTAGCAGTTGATAAATTCACCAAATGGATAGAAGCTAAACCCATTAGAAAGCTTAATGGGGCAACTGCCCTTAGGTTTGTCCAGGATCTAGTGGTGAGATTTGGTCTCCCATATAGCATTATCACCGACAACGACAGCAACTTGTCACTCGGAGAAGTGGAAGCTTATTGTTGGGACAAGGGCATCTGACTAGACCTAGTGTCTGTGGCACACCCACAGTCTAATGGCCAAGTTGAGCGAGCCAATGGATTAATTCTGCAGTGAATCAAGCCACGTCTTGAGGCACTGCTACATACAGGAGCTGGAGCCTGGGGGGAGGAATTACCATCTATGTTGTGGAGTTTACGAACTACACCTAACAGATCCACCGGCTACACCCCTTACTTCATGGTATATGGAGCAGAAGCCATCCTGCCTTCCGACATCCTTCACGAGGCACCAAGAGTTGCGGCCTACGATGAAGATGACGCTGAAGAATCCAGATGCCTAGATGTGGACCTTCTCGAGGAAGAGCGCATTTTGGCATGCCAAAGATCCGCCATCAACCAGCAGAAGCTACGTAGCTATCATAGTCGCCGCGTTCGGCATCGCTCGTTTAAGGAGGGGGATCTGGTGCTCCGACTTAAGCAGAAGAAGTCACACAAATTATTCCTGCCATGGGAAGGACCATTCATCATAAGCAAGGCACTTCTCAATGGGTCTTACTACCTTGTTGACAATCGTGAACTCAAGTATAGACCCAGTGTAGATCATAAGCGTAAGCGACGTGACCCGGATGATGAATACCCGGAGCTTGATCGTCCATGGAACATAGCACAGCTATGTCCTTTTTACACTTAGAATATTTTTTATCTACTGTGTACCTCTTATATTATCAATAAAATAAAGCTCTCCGGTTCACTCATATTTCTGAGACTTTTACCTCCTTTAGTGTTCATTTTTGGATCATGTAAAAACTTTTATGCGCAAGTTCGCATTTGCACTTGTGAAAATTCTGCCTACGTGCATTAGCTTAAGTTTTCTGGTCTACACGTTCTTTGTTGTTTTTATGTGGATTTTGGAGTAGTGACTTTTGGCACTTGTTGTCGGTGATTTTGTGCTTAGGTTTTTTATTGTGCCATTAGGCATCATCACATGAGCGCATGGTTCTGACTATGAGTCTTCCGACTCACGAAAGGTCAAGCATAAAAACCAGAGTAATGGATAAGCCAGCACTTGCTTAAAAAATAATTACATGCTGGAACCAGTGCTTAAGTAGCAGGAAATTACACCTATTGTTTTTCCGCCTTAAGTTAACAAGTAGTTTTTCCACATACAAATTCTAGAGGAAACAAATATTACATATTGTTTTTCATTCCTCTGGCGCAGAAGACTTGGAAGCAGCATCATCAGCAGCAGGAGAGCCATCTTCCTCAAAGTCGGCGGTCTTAAGGGACTCGGAGGATCTTTGCTGGTCGCCGTCAATGGTCTCTAAGGGCACGAAGACATTGTGGTCGACCAACTCGTCAACCCTTGTGTCATAACCCGCGAGATATTCCTAGATAGCCTTATGGTCAATCTTCTGGCCATCATCGTCTATGTCGGGAAGACCTAAGGTTACCATGTTGATGTTGGCGTCTTCATAATGCGCATTGACCATCGATAGTGCCAGCCTTGCACCAGCCTGTGTACATGAAGCTTTCCAGCTTAAGATACGCTCGGGGGCTTGGCGCAGGATCTCCGAGAACTTCATAACGGAATCCACCGCTTTGATGTTGATGTGGAGGGGCTTGGCTAACTCCGTAGCTTGCCTGATGGCGGTGCTAATAAAGTTGCCAGCGAGGACCATGCATTCCTTAGGCGGAGGAGGCGATTGGGTTAATCCAATAGGAGCTGCAATTCCGACAAGGGAGCGCATGAGTTCAATAGCAGAAAAATTCAAAGTACCCAACTTACAGAAGTAGAACACGGAGAATTACATACCAAAGATGCTTGCCTCGGCCTTCTGGAGAGTTTCCACCATGGAGTCTCGTTCTTGTCGGAGGATTTTATATGCTTCAAGATTGCGCTGATTTTGCTCATCAGCAGCCTTCTTCTGCTCTTTCAGCATCACAATATCCTCCGTCAAACGGTTCATCTCCATGTTGGCGGATTCCTACAGGACCTTCATGGTGTCCTCATGCATCTTCAGCATATCGTTTCTCTCCTGCTTAAGGATCTTGTTTTCACTATCCAACAACTCAATGTGCTTAGATTGCTCAACAATGTCCGTGGCCTTGGCAATGGCTTTTGCAAGTCAGAGAAAAAATAGTACACAATGAGTAGTCGGAGAGTGACGGCACAAGACCAATTCAGATTACGAAAACAAAAGGAAAAACAGACTCTTGCTCTTGGTGATTTGTTCCTTCAAGAAGGCAGTTTTACCCTTTCCATCTTCCAACTCCGCACGCATCTTGTGGAACTTCTCATTGGCGACGCCTCTCCGAGCATTCTCATTCTGTGGAAAGAAGATTTACAAGCTGTTTAGTCTAATTGGAGCATCTAACCGGATAACTATCCACCTAGAGACTTGGGGGCTACAGTGAGAGTTTTATACTTGGCAATATGCTTTAGTATTTCTTTAAGCATCTAGTCGGAACTCATTCAGTTTTCAACTAGAAGCTTTGGGGCTACAATATAAAGTTTTTTACTTAGTGATATGCTTAGTCTTCCTTTAAGCATCTAGTCGGAACTAATTCAGTTACAACTAGAGGCTTGGGGGCTATAGTATCGAAATTTACAAACACTGCGCATGCTACTCTAAAAGTATCTAGTCGGAATAATTCGTTCAAACTAAATTCTTGGGGGCTACAGTAAGAAGTTTTCTAGCTTAGTCGCTCTTAGAGCATTCAGATGCAAAGACCTATGGTTTTCTGTCTAAATCCTCGGGGGCTACAGTGGGATACTCATATGAAATGCAAAAGGCAAATAAAACATACAAGTGCGATGATCTTGAGGTTGGTAGCACTCTCAGCAAACAACTTGCTGAAGGAAAGACTATTTCCTCGCAAGATATCTGCTTGTCGGAGGAGGTCTTCAAGACCGAAGGTTGGAGATGTTGGCGCTGCACCAGGAACCAGAGTGGAGCTACTCAGCGTAAGTGTCGGGTAGACTATCTTTGGGAGCTCTGTGAATAACCTGGGTGCAGAGGCACCTCCTTCGATTGATGTTCCACCCACCACCACCGCCTTGACGCTACCGATGGCATCCTTAGCCAGAGCTTCAGCCATTCTGGTTGTGGTGCTTTCTTGTGTTGCCTGTTCGCTGGCAACGACGAGATCCATGGAGGCAGCTGAGTCCACTTCCATGGCGGAAGGGCTAGATGCATCCTTAGCCGGAGAGCTTGTCGGAGCAGGTGTAGGCTGAACGCTGGGAGTGATAGGGGCGATGACGGGAGATGCGTGGTGGGACACATCACGATGGAGCATATCTTTAATGTTTCTAGAAGCCCCCATAGTTTTAGAGGTCTTCTTCAAACTGACACTGGCTTTCTTCCTGAAACATGCAAAAGTATAAGTACAGGAAAAAGACGAATAATGGACAATGTTGGAGGATGAGAGACTTACACGACAGTGGGTTCTTTGGTGAAAGGCATCCCGGTAATCTTTCTCTTCTCGCCCTCCAGGGCGACAGTGGACTTCTTGGAGGCTCTACCCTCCGTATTCTTCTTCTTACCTCTGTCGGCAGCATCAGAGGTGGAGCTCTTCCGCTTTCGCGCCAGCGGGACATCGTCATCAGACACGACGGTGACTTCTTTCATCTTGGGGTCGTAGATTTGGACAGCCATGCTATCCTCCTATAGACTGCTAAGCTATTAAGTGAAAACCCAAACTGTTAGATGATATGGAAATGGCTAGACGGAAGAACTGGAGTATATGTCATACACGGAAAATAAACAGGTACCTTTGGGCACTTGCCCTCCTCGAACATGTCATAGGTGATGGTGAAGCCATGCTTCCTGTCCTTCACCTTGACTATGTCCTTGAGGCGGAGCTTGACAGAGTCACTCGAGAAGTTGTCCTCGGATATGTGGAGGCTATCCTTCCTCTCCTTAGAGTACTCGTGTATCAGCTTGGGGCGGTGTTGTAGAGGCTGGATCCGCCTGACGAACTAGCACATGGCTAGGTCCAATCCGGTTATACCGGTCTCCACGAACCACTCTATCCGCCTTATGGCGCGAGAGGCGTAATTTTCAGAGGGAAGGGTGGACTGGGATCTCCATATCGGGGCTTCGGCAGTGGCTCCATCGAAAAAGTCCGGATACATCACTTCTCGGCCAGCAAGAGGGATATCTGGGCCGTAGAAGTATGTCCGTTGCCAGTTCTTGCAGGACTCATGGCCGACGATGTCGGGGAACCGCCGGCCAGGTCGGATCTTAAAACTAATCGTCCCACAGTTCCTGAGCTCGTCCTTGCCAGCTCCGGCTTCCCTCTTGACAGTGAATAAGTAAATAAAGAGATCTAACTTAGGCCTAATCCCTAGATAACCCTCATAAAGATCCGCATAGTTGCTAAGCACGAGGATGCTATTGGGGGAAAGGTTCTAAGGCTGAACTCGGTAATGGTTGAGGACAACTAGGAAGAAATTGGAGATGGGCAAGGAAATGCCGCGTACCAATTGTGCCTTGAGGTACACCTTCTCTCCGGCTTGGGGAGAAGGGGTGACCTCGCCGGCCGGCACCACCCGCCAGGCGAGCCCCTCCGTCGTAGGAAGGTAGCCCCGACGAGCAACTCCTTGATGTCGTTGTCCGTGATGTCCGAGCCGCGCCAGTCTCCCTTTTGGGAGTCATTCTCTTCTTCCAGCAGCTCTAGCACCGCTGGATTATGGTCGCCGCAGGTGGATTCAACCACCGCGGACTTGGGCAGCATCAGGACCTCTAGGGGAACATGGACGGTGCCCGCCGGATTTGCCGCGGCATCGCCTGATGCTGCCATGGAGGGAGCGGAGCTGCTTCTCGCCATTGGAGACGGGAGAGTGGTGACTAGAAAGATTGGGAGGATAGGGTTTTTTCGCGTGCGCGCGGAGGGCTCGAGGAGGTGCTCGATGGAGGAAGAAGACGACACAGGAGGAGAATGAGGTGAAAAGTAAAAAATCCACCGCGGTTGTCATTTATAACCCCTGGCATCAAGATTCGTGCAAAGTGATCGAATGGTCGGCGCGTGGACGACGTGTGCGGGTGCGTGCACGGAAATTTCGCCATGTTCCCAACCGCCGCCGCCAACGGTCCGTATCCTTCGCGCAGGAAAATGGACATGATTATGTTCTCTGCATGTGTGAGTTACGAGGCGTCACTGACCGATGTCTACGTCGTCCTAGCAGTCACTAGCAGGTGAACCATCACATCGGAATATTCCGGCATGGACGGATCTAGTCCGGCTACGAGAAGAGTACGATGAAAGATTCAACATTTCTCTGACTTACAAGTTGAAGAAGGAGAATATTGCAAGGTTCTTGGGAGGACTACAAGATATTGCTTGATGATTTGCCGACATCCATCTAGGCGGAGCATTCAACCTAAAGAGGCCAGACGGCACAAGATCTCGGAGTTCTCTGGGAGCTACTGTTGGGGATATTCTATATGGGTATCCTCATAGCATGTTTCTTATCCGGATAACCTGGGTGGCCCACCGTTGGTAGCATGGCCCATGGCCTGCTGGGCGGCCCAGTTAGATGGATCTAGAAGGGAGGCCCATGACGGATAAATGAAGGCTACGGAGGAGTCACCGACGTACTCGAAGCCTTAGAGTGCAAGACATGTTAGACTGATTGTATACTGTGTAGGACTCTGTAACCTGTCCGTCTAGGACTTTTTGCTGTAACCCTAGGACCTGGCGACTATATAAGTCAGGCCTGTGGGAGACTTTAGGGCATAACATAACTCATACCTCACACAGCGAACCGATCCATGTAAATCGGCATATTGCCATTATAGTGATTTATAGCAGGAGTAGGATTCCGCTACCATTGTGGGATCTGAACCTGGGTAAGCCGTCTTACCTCGTACCCGTCAACCGTCTGCCTTCCCCCACGTCTCTAAACACGCACTGTGGGGACCCCTCCATGGCGTACTCGTCGGCAATACCACGACATGTAGGTTGGCTCCTTGGTTCAGGGTAGAAAGAAGAGATAGATTAGGGAGGGTTTGGGGGTAGATTGTTTATGTATGGCTCAGGGTTTTAGTTAAGAGTGTGGGTTTGTCTAGGTTAGCTTTCTTTTCTTTATTTGTTTTTTATTATTTTTTAAAACAAACTCACCTATGTAAGCCTTCCAAAGGATCCATATGAGCAACAAAAACTAAAAAGGACAAATGTGGTTAGATAGATGAGGTAAGGTTGCTTGTTTTCGTTTTAATATTAGCTTGATACAATTCAATCAAGCTTCAATCCTCAATTCAAAATAACCCGAAAGGATGGTGGAAGCAAAAGGAAGGTGAAGGGGTGTAATGCATGATTCATGTGGAAAGCACAAAGCATACATGCAAGAGGGTTAGAGAGTGGTAACGGTGTGGACCATACCATTAGAGAACATAGGGACCCATATATATTTATGTGGCTTGATTTCAACCACCCAAAAGAAACTCAAAGAATGCCACCTAAACATAGATGGTAGGATAGAGATGATTTCCAAGAGAATGTGACATGGAAAGTGTGAGCAAGAAAGGATTAAAATAGATGCCCCCAACTCATATTGGGAATATAGCAATATATCAAAATAGAAGTGCAATATACCAAGAGGAAAATACGAGTGATACAATATATAATCCATATGGGATAAGAATCAAATAGAGGGGTTTTTATATGATACTCAAATGCAAGGTGGCATGGTGACATGAGCATGATATAATGATGATGCAATGAATAACATATAGGAAGTAACATTTTATTATAATTGATGTAGCATTCCAGATGTTAGACAGATGGGATGCTACATGGAAGCGATTTTAGAACCTTATCCATCGTGAGATCAGCTGGAATCTCATATCCCAGTGTCTCAAGATGTTGATTGATACATCATAAACGTATCTATAATTTTTGATGATCCATGCTTGTTTTGTATTAACTTTCTTATGTTTTGTCTACACTTTGAGGTATTTTTATACATTTTCTGGAACTAACCTATTGAACAGATGCCACAGTGCCAGTTGCCAGTTTTCTACTATTTTTGGTTTCAGAAAATCTAGTAAAGAAATATTCTCGGAATTGGACGGAACAAAAGCCAAATTCAATATTTTGCCCGACACGACACAGAGTCCGAAGGAGAGACAAAGATGCGCCACGAGGTGGCCACACCATACGGTGGCGCGGCTAGGGGCGCGCCACCAGGTGGTGTGGCCCCCTCAAGGCTCCACCGACCTTGCCCTTACGCCTACATATACGTATCCCCGAGACGTAAACCCTACACGGATCAGATCTCCACAAAAAGTTCCGCAGCGCTGCCGCCACCGAAGAGGAGATTTGGAGGAGAGAAGTCTCTGTTCCGGCACCCTGCCAGGACGGGGAATTGCCCCCGGAGCCATATCCATCGACTCCACCGCCATCTCCATTGTCGTTTCTGACTCCCATGATGAGGAGGGAGTAGTTCTCCCTCGAGGCTAAGGGCTCTATCGGTAGCTACGTGTTCATCTTTATGCATGATCTTATTGTGGCCAAGAGCTTTGTAATCAAGTAGATCTACTCTGCTACTCAAGTGCTTTAATTGTAATCTCCGGTTATCCCCACGTGTCTGAAGTTGACAGTGTGCACACCGTGTGGTACTTAGGCTAAAGATTACAGAAATACTTATCATAAGTTATATTTTGAGTTGGATGTCTCTATGAAATTGTGGTGTTTATTGGAACCATCTAGCGCTCAAGGTGATAGTGTGGTGTTACCTAGATGGGGAATGCGAACTTGAAGTAGAGCTTTTGTAGCCCTACCATAGATTGGAGTTGTCCAACCAGAGAGTAGTTCAGAGTAGCATAATGAAGAGAACATATTTATATGAGAGTGTCCACTAGTGAAAGTATGATCCCTAGGCCTTGTTTCTAAACATTGAAACACCATTTACAACTAGACCTTTTACATGTTTGCTTGCTGCCATCTTTATTTAAGATTGCAATTACCAATTATAATCATCCATATTACTTGTATTTCACTATATCTTCGCCGAACTAGTGCACCTATACATCTAAAAAGTGTATTGGGTGTGTTGGGGACACAAGAGACTTCTTGTATCTTGATTGCAAGGTTGCTTGAGAGGGATACCTTTTGTCACATCCCAAAATTTTCCAAATTTTGTAATGTGAAAAATAAATAAACAAAATAAATAATTGTTGAAATTTAGGGTGAAAGAAACTTTTTGTTTCTAAATGGAAACTTAAAAACCCATCTTGAACAAACTTTGGTTAAAATTTGAATCCAACTAAATTCAAATCAAGTGAAATGCATTCATCAATGAATGTATCTTGAAATTTAAACACTTGGAAAAGTTAAACCAAAACCCTAAACCCAAATGGAATAAATCATTTCCAAGATCTCTCTAAGACTATGGATTTGTTCCATATAAAAATTAGTCAACAAACATTAACAAATGATCAATAATGACAAATAGAAATATTATAAAACCATAGAAATTGATTTCATTCAATTTGGAACCAAAGATAGAATCTTATGAATTTAATAAGATAAGGAAATTGAATTTCCAAAACTAATAAAGCACCTATCTATAAATCCATAACAAATAGTGAGCAAATAATCCTAAAGATATTTAAAAGGATAAATAAATATCAAATAAGATTTTACAAATTGGAATCACCAAGTTTGGATCTATAAATAAAAAGATATGGATTTTATAAGATAAAGATAGCAATATTAAATGAGGAAATGGAATAAATATAATCCAAATCCAAATAAAATAATGGATAAATAATTTTCAAATTAAATAAAATGGCATTAACCAAATTATATTCCATTGGATTAAGACAAATTCCCTAATAAGAATGATTAATTAAATCATGGGAAAATAGTATTTGGAATTTACCCAAGTGGAATAAAAGTTATTGAATTAACTTAAATGGAATCAAGGAAATCACCTAAATAAAATTTATGGAAGTAAAACCATAATTGATTTCATTGGAATAAAAACAAATACCCAATTTAAATGATTAATAAATCATATTAAAAATGTTCCAAATAATTCAAAGTGAATTATTTGACACCCTAATTAAATAAATAAACCTATTGAATAAGTTTGGTAAAAATATGGATTTCAATAAAGTTTTAAAACACATTTTAACCTAATTGAAATAAAGACCAATGTCCATTTATAAAATAAATAAAAGACCCTACGAAGAATAAATGAATTATTCTAAATTTGACTCTAAAATGAACTAATAAACAGTATTTGAATATACATAAAGTTTGGTAGAAATTTGAATTCAAATAGTTGTTTGAAATGATTAAACAAAATCAAAAAAGAATAAAAGAAATGGAAAATGAAAAATGAATCTGTACAAAAAAACAAAAGCAACCAGCCCAGCAGACCCAGTCCAGCCCAGCATCCACCCACTCCCTCTCTCCCCGAGAAAAACGTTTCGCACCCGAAAAGGAACCCACGCAGTCGCTGACTAGCAGGCCCCACACCCACTCTCTCTCTCGCAGACAACTAGGACCCACCTACTGTTCGTCGTCTCCACCCTGCTACCACTTCCTCACCGTTTATGCATTGATCTCGTGGGAGTAATTCACGTCAATACAGCGAGTAATTCCTATCATCAATCACGCTCGATAAATCCCCTCTCTCTTCTCTCTCTTCCCCCTCAAACCCCGCTGCCAGAGAGCCACCAGGCTGCCTCAAATTTACCTTACACCGCCGCGGCCTCCCATGAACTCCAACGATGATTCCGGCCACTCTTCGCCGTGCCTTGCTCTCTCGACCACACGAGCGTGTTCCCCATTGCCCCTGCACCTCTCAGCATATTTATCTCACCCGCGCGCGTTCCCTAGGCTCGACAACGACCAAGACCGAGAGTGCCGCCGTTTACTTCCACACCGGTGAACTTCCCAGGTATCCTCCGTCCGCCCCTGTTTCCCCTGTTGATGCTCCTGTGATCTACGCTCTCACCCGCGTCTAACGACACCTCCCTCTTGTCTTCTGGTGGCTTGTAGCCTCGCCAACAACGACGACCTGAGCGCACCCGACGCCGCGGCAACTCCGACGAGAAATTCCTCTGGAACCAGAGTGCCCCTCGACAAACAGAGACCACTTCGAGCTTCTCTGCACCCCTGCGAACCCTGTAAGCATCCTCACACTCTGAGCGTTCCGCCGCTCGCTGCCACGCCAGTGCCGCCCATCTGAGGTCGAGCTGTTGTGAGCCATTGGATCCAGATCCGAGCGCCACGATAGATTCATAATCGAAGAGGTATAGACAGATCTATGCCGTGCGTTGTAACTTAGATCTAGCGGCCAGTATCTGTCGATCCGCATGAATCGGTACCGCCCAATAAGAATCAGCCACGTGGCTCTGAGTGTGATTTAAAAACAGAAACATTTCAATTAGATATGGGAATTTGCAAATTGCATAAATTTTTATCCACACGTCCAAATTTTGCAAATTTTATATTAATGGAATCAGCAAGACAAGTACTATCCAACCATGCACTTTGTTTAGTAAATTGCTTCTGCTAAAATGGTTGTTTTTGCAGAAACTTGTATAGGCATGTTTTGATTATAAAATCTTTGAATCTACTGACCATAGAAACCAACTTATATATTCAAAAACAGATTTTATGAAGCAAGAGAATAAATCTTTGAATTAAAGCATTTCTAGTCAAATAAAAATGTTGTTTATTTGTTAAAATACTTTTTGGAGAAAAATCTTTGGGAAAAGATTTGGATTAAACTCTTTAACCCCAAACACCAAGTTTTAGAATTAAAAATGTATTTGGTGAACCCTATAAAAATTATTGCTTTGCTAAAGGCATTCTTAACCACATAAAATAATGCTTTGGTTTAAAAAGGGTTTATAGGTAAAATCTTTTGCAAATGGTTTTGCCACTTTTATAAAATTACCAATACTTGTTTTAGAATGTTTAAAACCTATTAGAAACCACTTTTCCAAATAAAACAATCTTTAGCATGCTTGCATGCATTGCTTTGTTTTTATTATTTTATGTGATGTTTGCTTGAATGGTAGATTGAATTTGTGCCTTGCTTGATTGAATTGTAGTGATTTGAAGAGTGTGAATATTACAAGATCAAGGAGTGAACTTATATTCTCAACCAAAAAGGCAAGTGATGCTTCATACTTTTGTCCCATTATTTTCATTATGCATTAGTGATATTTCTAAAGTAGGACTTGCATGGAATTTTTGCTAAGTGTAAACTATGCCATGGGTATTCCTAGTAGATGAATTCTTAGTAGAAATTTCCTAAGTTAAGATTCCTACTACTATCATGCTTAGCTTAGCTAGTAGAAAACAAGGGTGGAATATATTCATACTATGGAATGTTTCTAAGTCAAGGACTTGTGTTTTGTTTAATAAAACAACTAAGTGAATGAATCACCTGGGTGGAATGGAAGGAATGGTTTTTGTTGAGTGGTTACACAAGGCCCATTTCTATGGTTTACCTTGTGTATCTCACTTGTGGATGGCCACCCAGGAACAAAGAGATTTGAGATGTCAAATGTTGAGAAGCTTCAAGTGCAGCCACTTGGCATTATGGGCTCTGCCTGGATCATATAGGTTGCAATAACTTAGCCAAACAGACAGTTGGTGGTAGGGGATTGATAGGTTGGATCACGTCCATTCTGGTCTAAGGGAAGGCTTCTGAAAGATTTTGTCTTGGTGAAACCAAGTCTTGTGGGGAAAGTGCACCACCTCTGCAGAGTTTAAAATCTAAGTACTTAGCCATGTCCCTGGCAAAGGACAATTTGAGCATCAAGACATGGAAGCTATCAAGAATCTCCTCATCACAATTTCTAAGTTAAAATTTTGTGGTTGAAGAAGGGTTGAAGGATCACCAGTTTCTATTGGGAGATGCCTTGGGTGGTTTTGACAAGCAAAAACATAGTGTTTTCAAATGATAAGGAAAATCTATTTTGAGCAAAGCAAGCCTAAGATCCACTTAGCCAAATGCATATAGATCATCGACTCCACTATACTACCATAGTATCACTTGCCAATACAATTCAAATGTATTGACCCTTGTGGCTATAACTTATCATGTTGCAGGTTTGTTTGATGTTAGTGAAGTGTGTTGATTAGGATTACAAGTCTACAACCAACATGTTTGCCTGTGGCACTTTGAAGATGAAGGACCCCATGCTATAGTTATTCTGCTGCATTGTAATGAGATAGCCAAATGAGCTATGTAAGATGTAATGAATTATTTTATTCCTGGTTATAAAGTTGTATTATGACCTTTGTTTCTTGATGTTACATCTTAACTGTGGATGCTAGCTATTGATCCAGGGACTAGCATTGTAAACACAGGGATCTCTACCTTATTAAAGGTTGGGACCTCTACAGATGGTATCAGAGCACTGTGTTGCCTGTAGGATTTGTAAACCTAGGATTGGATAAAACCCCTTAGAAAAATAGGAGTTGTATTTGTTCCAAAACTTATTTGCAAACAATCTTGTAAACTCTTTCCTCAACCATTTTTGGTTTTGATTCTACATCTTGTCTATTTCAAACTTGATGAATAAAACCTCCACCATGAGCAAAGGACTTCACCAAATCAAGTGATTTCAACAAGGACTACAACTTGGATATCACTAAGGACTACAAGTGAGACAAGAAATATTACTCAAGACTTGAAGACTAAGGAAACACAACTTAGAAGGAACCATCATCACCTTTGAAGTTTTGTGACCAAGATGCAAGAAATTCTCCAAGGATACAAAGACATTGATCAAGAAGAACCAACTAAGAAAGATGGAATGCTCTCAAGAGAACCATATAGTTGGACCACCATATTAAGTATAGATCAAACCCACCAACTTATGTGGTGTAGCAAAAATATTTTATTGCCTAAAAAAGTGCTTGAAACTTGTTGTTTGAGTGGGATGTTTGTTTGTGAATGCTTGCACATTGCTTGTGTGAATTGTGATGTGTGTGATTAGAATTATTTCCTTAGAAAATCTTTTGCCTACTCTAATCCCAATCCAAACCAAACAGATGACTACTCCAAGAAACCCCAACATCAAGGATGGTGACAACAACAACAACCAAGAGATTAACATGAGAGAACTCATAGTAACCCAAACCTAGTTGAACCAAGTGACAACTCAATTTTGGGCCAACAACAATGATGTAGACCCAACCATGCAATGGTTTTTGGAAACCCAAACTCAATTGATGCAAAAGGTGACAAATCAAATGATCAACATGGGAGACAACCCTTCCCAAAGAATTTGTGACAACAAGGATGTCAAGGATTATATTCTAGAAGGAACCCAAGCTTGCAATATTTGTGGAGACAAGGATCACACTTCCAAATAGCATGAAGATCAATGCCCAAATTGTGAAGAGAAACATCCAACTAATCAATGCCCCACATCCCAAGCTACTTGCTTCCTATGTGAAGGAAATAATCATGTTCCTATCCAATGCCCCATCTATTCCATAGATCAACAAAGGAAACAAGATGGAGTGCATCAAAAGATTGTAAACCCTCATGAAGGAACAACTTCTACCAAGAAGGATGGAAGCAAAGTCAGAACCATGCCTCATAAGGCCAAATCCAATGTGACCACAAAGTGTTGCTACTCTTGTGGAGAAGAAGGTCATATCTCTAGTAACTTTCCCAAGAAGAGAGAAAGATTTCCCACCTTTGTGGTGAAGTATGAAGAGGATGAACTAGAATAACTCCTAGCATTGGAGAGACCCAAAAGAAGAAGAAGGACATAAGCCAGTTGCAATGTTACAATTGCAAAGAAATGGGACACTATGCCAGTGATTGCCTAGAAAAGAAGAAGAACCAAGGAAATAAACAAGAGGAATTGATACCAAAGAAGAAGAAGGATAATAGCCAAGTGATGTGTTTCAAATGCAAAGAGATAGGCCATTATGTAGACAAGTGTCCAGAGAAGCTTCATCAAAATCCCAAGCAAGCCAAGATGTAATCTAGTTGGAAAAATTTTAAGGGTGGTAGTACCCTGGTTGTTTTGAAGCCAACTTGTAACCCCTAGCCTTCCCAAATCTCAGGACGAGATTTATTTTAAGGGTGGTAGCCTGTCACATCCCAAAATTTTCCAAATTTTGTAATGTGAAAAATAAATAAACAAAATAAATAATTGTTGAAATTTAGGGTGAAAAGAAACTTTTTGTTTCTAAATGGAAACTTAAAAACCCATCTTGAAAAAACTTTGGTTAAAATTTGAATCCAACTAAATTCAAATCAAGTGAAATGCATTCATCAATGAATGTGTCTTGAAATTTAAACACTTGGAAAAGTTAAACCAAAACCCTAAACCCAAATGGAATAAATCATTTCCAAGATCTCTCTAAGAATATGGATTTGTTACTTATAAAAATTTGTCAACAAACATTAACAAATGATCAATAATGACAAATAGAAATATTATAAAACCATAGAAATTGATTTCATTAAATTTGGAACCAAAGATAGAATCTTATGAATTTAATAAGATAAGGAAATTGAATTTCCAAAATTAATAAAGCACCTATCTAGAAATCCATACAAAATAGTGAGAAAATAATCCTAAAGATATTTAAAAGGATAAATAAATATCAAATAAGATTTTACAAATTAGAATCACCATGTTTGGATCTATAAATAGAAAGATATGGATTTTATAAGATAAAGATAGAAATATTAAATGAGGAATATTTAAAGGCCAAATGAAACCTTGACCTAATCCATAAGCAAATGGAATAAATATAATCCAAATCCAAATAAAATAATGGATAAAGAATTTTCAAATTAAATAAAATGGCATTAACCAAATTCTATTCCATTGGATTAAGACAAATTACCTAATAAGAATGATTAATTAAATCATGGGAAAATAGTATTTGGAATTTACCCAAGTGGAATAAAAGTTATTTAATTAACTTAAATGGAATCAAGGAAATCACCTAAATAAAATTTATGGAAGTAAAACCATAATTGATTTCATTGGAATAAAAACAAATACCCAATTTAAATGATTAATAAATTATATTAAAAATGTTCACCCTAATTAAATAAATAAACCTACTGAATAAGTTTGGTAAAAATATGGATTTCAATAAAGTTTTAAAACACATTTAAACCTAATTGAAATAAAGACCAATGTCCATTTATAAAATAAAAAAAAGACCCTACGAAGAATAAATGAATTATTCTAAATTTGACTCTAAAATGAACTAATAAACAGTATTTGAATATACATAAAGTTTGGTAGAAATTTGAATTCAAATAGTTGTTTGAAATGATTAAACAAAATCAAACAGAATAAAAGAAATGGAAAAAGAAAAATGAATCTGTACAAAAAAAAGCAACCAGCCCAGCAGACCCAGTCCAGCCCAGCATCGGCCCACTCCCTCTCTCCCCGAGAAAAAAGTTTTGCACCCGAAAAGGAACCCGTGCAGTCGCTGACTAGCAGGCCCCACACCCTCTCTCTCTCTCTCTCTCTCTCTCTCTCTCTCTCTCTCTGTCTCTCTCTCTCTCTCTCGCAGACAACTAGGACCCACCTACTGTTCGTCGTCTCCACCCTGCGACCACTTCCTCACCGTTTCTACATTGATCTCGCGGGAGTAATTCACGTCAATAAAGCAAGTAATTCCTGTCATCAATCACGCTCGATAAATCCCCTCTATCTTCTCTCTCTTCCCACTCAAACCCCGCTGCCAGAGAGCCACCAGGATGCCTCGAATTTACCTTACACCGCCGCGGCCTCCGACGAACTCCGACGACAATTCCGGCCACTCTTCGACGCGCCTTGCTCTCTCGACCACACGAGCGTGTTCCCCATTGCCCCCTGCACCTCTCAGCATATTTATCTCACCCGCGCGCGTTCCCTAGGCTCGACAACGACCAAGACCGAGAGTGCCGCCGTTTACTTCCACTCTGGCGAACTTCCCAGGTATCCTCCGTCCGCCCCTGTTTCCCCTGTTGATGCTCCTGTGATCTACGCTCTCACCCGCGTCTAACGACACCTCCCTCTTGTCTTCAGGTGGCTTGTAGCCTCGCCAACAACGACGACCTGAGCACACCCGACGCCGCGGCAACTCCGACGAGAAATTCCTGTTGAACTCGAGCGCCCCTCGACAAACAGAGACCACGTCGAGCTTATCTGCACCCCTGCGAACCCTGTAAGCATCCTCTCACACTCTCCCACGTGTTTTAACCCGTCATCAACCTCACCCTCTGAGTGCTCCACCGCTCGCCGCCACGCCAGCGCCGCCCATCTGAGGTCGAGCTGCTGTGAGCCATTGGATCCAGATCTGAGCGCCACGATAGATTCATAATCGAAGAGGTATAGATATATCTGTGCCATGCATTGTAACTTAGATCTAGCGGCCAGTATCTGTCGATCCGCACGAATCAGTACCGCCCAATAAGAATCAGCCACGTGGCTCTGAGTGTGATTTAAAAACAGAAACATTTCAATTAGATATGGGAATTTTCAAATTGCATAACTTTTGATCCACACATCCAAATTTTGCAAATTTTATATCAATGGAATCAGCAAGACAAGTAATATCCAACCATGCACTTTGTTTAGTAAATTGCTTCTGGTAAAATAGTTGTTTTTGCAGAAACTTGTATAGGCATGTTTTGATTATAAAATTCTTTCTAAAATTATTTTCATGTTAAAATCTTTGGAAAATGGATTGTTTTGAACCTACTGACCATAGATACCAACTTATAGATTCAAAAACAGATTTTGTGAAGCAAGAGAATAAATCTTTGAATTAAAGCATTTCTAGTCAAATAAAAATGTTGTTTATTTGTTAAAATACTTTTTGGAGAAAAATCTTTGGGAAAAGATTTGGATTAAACTCTCTGACCCCAAACACCAAGTTTTAGAATTAAAAATGGATTTGGTGAACCCTATAAAAATTATTGCTTTGCTAAAGGCATTCTTAACCACATAAAATAATGCTTTGGTTTAAAAAGGGTGTATAGGTAAAATCTTTTGCAAATGGTTTTGCCACTTTTATAAAATGACCTATAGGTGTTTTAGAATGTTTATAACCTATTAGAAACCACTTTTCCAAATAAAACAATCTTTATCATGCTTGCATGCATTGCTTTGTTTTTATTATTTTATGTGATGTTTGTTTGAATGGTAGATTGAATTTGTGCCTTTCTTGATTGAATTGTAGTGATTTGAAGAGTGTGAATATTACAAGATCAAGGAGTGAACTTATATTCTCTACCAAAAAGGCAAGTGATGCTTCATACTTTTGTCCCATTATTTTCATTATGCATTAGTGATATTTCTAAAGTAGGACTTGCATGGAATTTTTGCTAAGTGTAAACTATGCCATGGGAAATCCTAGTAGATGAATCCTTAGTAGAAATTTCCTAAGTTAAGATTCCTACTACTATCATGCTTAGCTTAGCTAGTAGAAAACAAGGGTGGAATATATTCATACTATGGAAGGTTTCTAAGTCAAGGACTTGTGTTTTGTTTAATAAAACAACTAAGTGAATGAATCACCTGGGTGGAATGGAAGGAATGGTTTGTGTTGAGTGGTTACACAAGGCCCATTTATATGGTTTACCTTGTGTATCTCACTTGTGGATGGCCACCCAGGAACAAAGAGATTTGAGATGTCAAATGTTGAGAAGCTTCAAGTGCAGCCACTTGGCATTATGGGCTCTGCCTGGATCATATAGGTTGCAATAACTTAGCCAAATGGACAGTTGGTGGTAGGGGATTGATAGGTTGGAGCACGTCCATTCTGGTCTAAGGGAAGGCTTCTGAAAGATCTTGTCTTGGTGAAACCAAGTCTTGTGGGGAAAGTGCACCACCTCTGCAGAGTGTAAAATCTAAGTACTTAGCCGTGTCCCTGGCAAAGGATAATTTGAGCATCAAGACATGGAAGCTATCAAGAATCTCCTCATCACAATTTCTAAGTTAAAATTTTGTGGTTGAACAAGGGTTGAAGGATCACCAATTTCTATTGGGAGATGCCTTGGGTGATTTTGACAAGCAAAAACATAGTGTTTTCAAATGATAAGGAAAATCTATTTTGAGCAAAGCAAGCCTAAGCTCCACTTAGCCAAATGCATATAGATGATAGACTCCACTATACTACCATAGTATCACTTTCCAATACAATTCAAATGTATTGACCCTTGTGGCTGTAACTTATCATGTTGCAAGTTTGTTTGATGTTAGTGAAGTGTGTTGATTAGGATTACAAATCTACAACCAACATGTTTGCCTATGGCACTTTGAAGATGAAGGACCCCATGCTATAGTTATTTCTGCTACATTATAATGACATAGCCAAATGAGCTATGTAAGATGTAATGAATTATTTTAATCCTGGTTATGAAGTTGTATTATGACCTTTGTTTCTTGATATTACATCTTAACTGTGGATGCTAGCTATTGATCCAGGGACTAGCATTGTAAACACAGGGATCTCTACCTTATTAAAGGTTGGGACCTCTACACCTTTGAACACTTCCTCCCTGAGTTCAATAAACCTTGTGTAATCCGCTTAAGGGAAACTTGCTGCTTTTCTACAAACCTCTGCACTTGGAGGCCCAACACTTTCTACAAGAATAGAAGCGTGCGTAGACATCAAGCTTTTTTCTGGCCCCGTTGCTGGGGAGGTAAGGTAAAAGGTACTCACATCCTCTGGATAATAAGCTATCTTCTAGTACTGTTGTTGGTGTGTGAGTTCTCGAAGTTATTTCCTTTAGATTCTGCAATTATATCTTTTTGTTTCTTGTTTTTATTTTCACTTTAGTCTTAATGGAAAACAACAAAAAAACTAGAGAGCTTTATAGTATTTATCTTGAGTTAGGACATGAAGTGTTTTAAGAGAAAATTAAAAAACCTATGGAACTTTATTTGCATGCTAATAGCAATATTATTATTATGAATTCTTTGAACACCATTATTTCTAATGCTATAGACACATCTAATCTTGGGGAAGCTAGTTTTTATGAAAATGATCTTTTTAGTTCCCCAGCTTTAGAGGAGAAAATTTTCTATGATGATACTATACCTCCAATGTATGATGATTACAATGATGAATATGATATTTTCAGTCCACCTACTATTGAGGAGAAAATTTGCTATGACGATACTATACCTCCAATATATGATGATTACAATGATGAATATGATATTTTCAGTCCACCTAATATTGAGGAGAAAATTAATTATGATTACAATATGCCTCCTATGTTTGATGATTATGGTGATGAGAATAATAATGATATATATTTTTTCAAATTTGCTCCCACTACAATTAATAGGAATGACTATGCTTATGTGGAGAGTAATAATTATTATATGCATGTGGCTCATGATAAGAATGTTTTATGTGATAGTTATATTGTTAATTTTATTCATGATGCTACTGAAAGTTATTATGAGAGAGGGAAACATGGTTTTATGTATCTCAACAATATTAAGTTTCCCCTCTTTATGTTGAAAGTTTTGAAGTTGCACTTGTTTTTCCTTCCTATGCTAGTAGCCTCTTGTTTCAATAATTTGTTTTCTTACAAAATTACTTTGCATAGGAGGTGGGGTAGACTTAAATTTGTTTTATATTTGATTCTTTATGCTATCTTTTACTTCAATTCATATTTCTTATGTGAGCATCATCAAAATTATCATGCCTATCTTAATGGCTATAAAGAAAGAACTTTTGGGAGACAAGCCCTCCTTATATTACAAAATGCCTATATTTTTGCCTATCTTAATAAATCCCCTATTGGAAGTTATTTCCCTCTGTAATACCCCCTACTTATCCTTTTTGTGTGGTTTTTGTTCCAGGAATAACCCCTAACGAGAGAGAAGTAAGAATTGGGGAAGTTATTGTCCCGAAACAGATTTCTGTGCTTCACTGTAAAAATTCATGAAAAATCCCAGTACGTCGGATTGAGCTGTAATGTTCTGATAATATGCCCCAGGTTATTATCTAACTTTTGTTAGTTCAACACTTTTTTATTTGAGCAACAGAAGGTCTTCGAATTTTTTTGTTTTTACCTACTAGTCTATTTTGACAGATTTCAGCCATTATTTGTATTTGCCTCTTATCGGTCTCTTTTTAAGTTCTCCTTGATCACTTGAGCTTTTAAAAGGAATTTCTACAGTAGCTTGTGTTATAATGAAAGTTTTAATTGTGTTGAAACTATACCCGAAGGCTTATTATCTTGAATACAGTAATGTTGCTAATGAAGATTGTGTGAAGTTTTGTATGAACGAAATTTTCAAGTGTAGGAGAGAATGATGTGATGAGATGAAGTATGGACAAAAGAACAAGCTTGGGGATGCCACCCGTGTTACCCCAAGAAATATTCAAGTGGTGCAAGCGTCAAATCCTGGGGATGCCCAAGGCATCCCCATCTTCATCAACAAAAATCCCAGGTCTTATTTCAATACACAATATGTTAATCTCTTCAGGCACTATGTGTTGTTTTTGGAGCGTCTTTGTTTTTGTTTTTAGTTTTCCTTTGCTTTGTTTGCTTCAATAAGTTGGTTGGATTACATCACACTTCTTTTGGAGAGAGACACACTCCATTTTCATTGTTTAGAACACTGTAGTTTTCACTCTTATTGTTATGTGAGTGTTCTCTTTTGCTAGCACTACGTTTAGCTTTAGTTTTCTTCTGCTTAGAAATTTTTATTTCTTCTTTATAGATTTGTGAGACAAGCTCACTGGTATTTATTTATTATTATCTTTTTGAGTTGTTTCAAATAAGTCAATTGGTGTTGGAAAAGAGTAGGAAGCTTCATGATTAAGTGGTACAAAAAGGAGCTTGTTTTGACTGTAGCTTAGACTTTATCATGTCATGTTAGATGTTGCTTTTACCTTATGCTTAGTTATTATTGCTATAGCATGACTTGTTATAAAAAATTGAGGTTGCTTAATGTTCCTTGAAATAATCATGCGTTGTTTTGTCATACAAAAGCATAATATTGTGGTATTCTCCTTTGATGCTTTATTTGGGTTGACTTGACACATGCTTACACCATGTCAAGACTATGAACCAGGCACCTTAGACTATATGATCATTTAGTTTTTGACTTGTGATATCAATTTATTCTTTAATTGATAATGTTTTGCCGCTTTGCATGATTATGGCCATTATTGCTCTCTTAGTTGGTCGCTCCCAGTCTTTTGCTAGCCTCCACTTATACCAAGTATGGGATCTACTCGTGCATCCAACTCCCAAGAAACCAAGATATTCCAAAGAGTCCATTATAAATTCCTATGCATGGTGTGTTACACCATTCCAAGTATTCATGTTTTATCTATCTTCCAAATTAAACTTGGTATGTGAAAATTAGTGATTAAACCTCTCACAAACTTGATGGCACACTTTATTTCTTGCACCTAATAAACTTGAACCATTGTGTCATCTATGTTGTATATGCTTGCACTTATAAGTTGGGAATGAGTAGAACCATGTTGTCACGAGGAACGCTTTCAACACTTCTAGATATTATCCAATTGATATCATGATCTTTTGTTTGTGGATGTTGGCGGTGTGAAATAAAAGGGGAGCTTGTAAGTCCATGGAGTATTATATATGTGTTAGAGAAACGCCTGGGTGGCTAGCCTAAGACATGCCTAATCCTAGTGGAAACTTGTAGCATAAGCATAGTGAGCACTCTATGAAGCATCTTTAGAAAAAAATATAGAAAAAAATAAAAAAGCACCATTCTCATGGTAAATAAAAAGATCGCTGAGATGCTGATACGTTGGAAACGTATCTATAATTTTTGATGCTCCATGCTTGTTTTGTATCTACTTTGCTTTGCTTGTCTACACTTTGAGGTGCTCTTTACATGTTTTCTGGTACTAACCTATTAACAAGTTGCAACAGTGCCACATGCCTGTTTTCTGTTGTTTTTGGTTTCAGAAAAGTTAGTAAAGAAATATTCTCGGAATTGGACGGGACAAACGCCAAAGTCAATTACTTTCCATGGGGAATAAGAAGTCTAGAGGAGAGCCGGAGGGGCCGGCCAGGGGGGCCAGACCCACCCCAGGCGCGAGGGCATGTGGGCCTGTGCCTGGCTAGGGTTTGGTGGCCCTGGCCACCTCCCGGTCTCACCCCTTCGCCTATAAGAAGCCCCCGATGCAGAAACCCTGAATACCCGATCAGAAATCCACGAAACCGTCTGTAGCCGCCACCACCATCGTCCCTAGATCAGAGGGGGGGATCTAAAGTTCTTCCCGGCACCCTACCGGAGGGGAGATCATCTCGGAGGCCTTCTCTCCGGTATGATGCGTGAGTAGTTCCACCTTGGACTATGGGTCCATGTAGTAGCTAGATGGTTGTATCTCCTCCTTTGTGCTTTCATGTATAGATCTTGTGAGCTCCGTTCATGATCAAGACCTAATCTATTTCTAAGCATGCATGTTGTGTTTGCGGGGATCCGATGGATATTGAGATTATTATGTTGGTTTGATTAATGGTTTTATCTTTATGATTCTATCATGTCTGTGTTGTTTGTGATCTTGCATGCTCTCCGTTGTAGTGGTTATCTTTGCCAAGTAGTTGCTAGTGACTCCAAGAGGGGGTATTTATGCTTGATAGTGGGTTCACGCCTCTAGTTTCCAAGGGAAGTGAAAGAAATCTCTTCGGTTGTAGATGTGCTGTTGCTACTAGGGAAAAAATAACGGTCTCTTGTTCATGGAACATGTGGACTGTTTACCTTACACACTTTGCTTAAAGCAGTTGTCTATTGCTTGCAACTTAATACTGGAGGGGGTTCGGATGATAACCTGAAGGTGGACTTCTAGTCATAGATGCAGCTAGATGGTGGTGTATGTATATTGTTGTATTTCCCAATCAACCGCATAGGATCATTCTGGCTAGTAATTGCATTGTTATGCCTTGCTCAGTTCCTGTCAATTGCCCCGCTGTAATTTGTTTACCCTTCATGCCATGATGTTTATCTAAGGAGAGCACTTCTAGTGAACTATGGACCCCGGTCCAACCTTTATCATTGATACATCTTCCACTGTTACTTGTTTACTTACTGCAAACCATTACCTTCCACACCATATGTTTAATCCTTTGTTATAGCAAACCGGTGAGCTTTACAACCTCACTGATTCGTTGGAGCAAAGTCTTGAGTTTGTGTTGTGCCGGTCTCCGCGTTGCTTGCAACACCTGTGTGATGTTTCCTTCCTCCTACTGGTTCGATAACCTCGGTCTCAACTGAGGGAAGACTTGCTGTTGTGCTCTTCACACCTTTCTCTTGGGGTTCCCAACAAGACTCCACATCAAAGCACCAAGTTTTCTGGCACCACCTAGGAGTCATCAACAAGATTTCTGGCGCCGTTGCCGGGGTGGCTAAGGACGTATTCACTAGGGGAGTCCTTCACTTCCTTTCTCTTTACTTTGTGTTTAGTTTGCTTTGTTTGCCTCTTTTCAAAAAAAAAACTCAAAAAAATTAGTCTAGTTTGGTTTGCTTTCTTTATTCAAAAACACAAAAAATTAGTTCCTGCTCTAGCTGCTGCTGCTATTTTTGGCTTGCCCACCTTTGCCAAAATGAACTCTGCTGAGAACACCAAGTTGTGTGACTTCACTAGCACCAAAAACAATGATTTCCTAAGCACTCCTATTGCTCCACCTGCTCCTGATGCTACCTTCTATGAAATTAAGCCTGCTTTGTTGAATCTTGTGATGAGAGAGCAATTTTCTGGTGCTGGTTCTGATGATCCTGCTGCCCATCTTAATAGCTTTGTTGAACTTTGTGAGATGCAAAAGTATAAGTATGTAGATGGAGATATTATTAAGCTCAAGCTTTTTTCCTTTCTCCTTGAGGGGAAAAGCTAAAGAATGGTTTCTTTCTTTGCCTAAAAATAGTATTGATTCTTAGACTAACTGCAAAGATTATTTTATTGGAAAGTACTATCCTCATGCTAAGATTCTATCTATGAGAAGTGACATTATGAATTTTAAATAGCTTGATAGTGAACATGTTGCTCCTTCTTGGAAAAAAATGAAATCTTAGGTTAAAAATTGCCCTACTCATGGACTCACTGCTTGGATGATTATCCAAACTTTTTTTGCAGGTTTGAAATTCTCCTCAAGAAACCTGTTGGATTCTGTTGCCGGAGGTACTTTTATGGGACTCACCTTGGGAGCTGCAACAAGTCTCCTTGATAATATGATGGCTAACTACTCTGAATGGCATGTTGAGAGAGCTCCACATGGTAAGAAGGTAAATTTTCTTGAGGAAACTTCCGCTTTAAGTGAAAAGATTGATGTTATTATGGCTATTCTTGTTAATGGGAAAGCTCCTCTAGATCCTAATAGTGTTCCCTTAGCCTCTTTGGTTGCTCAAGAAGAGCAAGTTGATGTGAACTTCATTAGAAACAACAATTTCAACAACAATGCCTATAGGAATAATTTTGGTAGCAACAACAATTATAGGCCTTATCCTCCTAATAATGGAAACTCCTATGGAAGTTCTTACAATAATGCTAGAAGTACCCCCTCTGAACTTGAAGTCATGCTCAAAGACTTTATTAGTAAACAAAACACTTTCAATAAGACTATAGAGGAAAATCTTTTAACTGTTGAGAAAAATATATCCTCTTTGTCTGAAGTTCAAACTTCCATGGTTAATAAAATGGTTGCTAAACCTGAAACTATGGAAAACACCTTTGCTACTGCTCATGCCATACAAGTTACTATTGATGAAAATGTTAGGCTGTTAGCTCAACTTCATGCTAAGTGGGAAAAGGAAGCTGAAATTGATAGAAACAATAGTGTGTGCACTATCACCACTAAACCACAAGTAGCCCCTATTCCTCCTCCTACTATGCCTACCACTAGTGATGCTAAGTTTGACTTTGATATTGATGGTTGCAATATTTCTGAAGTGATTATGTTCTTGCAAAATCTTTCTAGAAGTCCTGATGCTAGTGATATGCATGTTGCCTTTACCAAACATATTACAGATGCTCTTATTAAGATTAAGGAAGAGAAGCTAAAACACAAAGCTTCTATTCCTAGGAAAGTAGAATATAGTTGGGAACCCATTATTAATATGCAAGTGAATGAATTTGATCTCAAAACTTCATGTGATCTTGGTTCTAGTGTCTCTATTGTGCCTAGGAAAATTTATGAAATGCTTGATTTGCCACCATTAGAAGATTGTTATTTGGATGTCCCACTCAATGATAATGCTAAGAAGAAACTCATGTGGAGTATTAATGATTTTCTCATCATGGTTAACATTGCTTATGTCCCTGTTGATTTATATGTTTTGGATGTTGAATACAATGCTTCTTGTCCTATTACTTTGGGAAGACCTTTTCTTAGAACAGTTGGTGCTATCATTGATATAAAAGAAGGCACCATTAAATATAATTTTCCATTCAAGAAAGGTATTGAACACTTCCCAATGAGAAGAGAGAGGTTGCCTTTTTCTCCTCCTTTGAAAGCAAGATTTGATGTTAATGCTTCTTCATTTGAAAATACTTGATTCTTCTTGCTTCTTGTGCCTAACTTAAAGGCGTTAAATAAAAGTACTTGTTGGGAGATATCCCAAGATTTTCCTTAAGTATTGGAAGTTATTACTTCTGTAATGACCTCTCCTTATCCTTTTTGTTTTCTTTTTGTTCCAATAATGACCTCTAATGAGAGGGAAGTAAGATTTGGGGAGTTGCTGTCCCGAAACAGATTTTTGTCCTCCACCAAAAAATTCGTGAGGAGTATCTGTAACTCGTATTCAGCTCAAAATTTACGAATAAATCGCCCAATATGTTAGCTAACTTTAGTTAGTTCAACACTTTTTGATTTGAGCAACATAAGATGTTCGAAAAAATTCGTTTTCTACCTGCTGGTCTGTTTTGACAGATTTCTGCCATTATTTGCATTTGCTTCTTATTGATTCCTTTTTGAGTTCTCTTCAGGTAAATTGAGATTTTTGAAGGAGTTACTACAGTAGCTTGTGTTTTTAGTGAAAAGCCTTGCTGTTCCAAATCTTTGCCAGTGGTCTAATATCTTTTGAATAAGCTATTGTTGCTAATAAAGATTATGTGAAGTTTTGTATGAAGGAAAATTTCAGGTGTAGAGAGAAAATGCTGCAATGAGATGAAGAATGGACAAAATCTCAAGCTTGGGGATGACACCATGGTGTCACCCCAATAAATATCCAAGAGGTACAAGCGTCAAAGCTTGGGGATGCTCAAGGCATCCCCTTCTTCATCAATAAAAAGCTCATGTCTGTCTAGACACTTCGTTTTTATTGTTTCATGCACAGTTGTGTTGTTCTTGGAGCATCTTAGTTTTCGTTTTGTTTGCTTAGTTTGTTTAGTTTTCTAAAGTAGTTTGGACCCCCGTTCTTGCTGTGTTGTTTTGCAAATAAGTTTGCTTGGTGTTTGGAAAGGAGTAGTAAGTCTTGCTTGAAGTGCAAGAGGAGCTAGCATTGACTGTGACTTAGACTTTAGTATGACATGTTAGGTGTTGTTTTAGCATTATGCTTAGTGAATATTGCTGTAGCATGTCTTGTTCCAAATAATTGGGATTGCTTAGAGTGTCTTGAAGAAATTATGCGTTGTTTTAGCATGCAAAAGCGCAGTATTGTGGTATTCTCCTTTGATGTTTTGCTTGGGTTGACTTGGCACATGCTCACACCATGTTATGACTATGCCAAGTCACCATTAGCCTCTATGATCATTTAGTCCTTGACTTGTAGTACCACTCTTTGCTTTGATTAGTTTGCTTTGTTGCATTGCATAATTTTGGCCATTATTGCTCTCTTAGTTGGTTGCTCCCAGTCTTTTGGTAACCTCCACTTGTATGAGTAAGTCCTACTCATGCTTCCAACTCCCAAGAAACCAAGTTATTCCAAAGTGTCCACTATAAACTCCTATGCATGGTGTGTTACAACATTCCAAGTATATTCTTGTTTTCAACTATCTTCCAATTAAAAACTATTTTGTTATGTGAAAACTTTGTGATTAAAGCCCTGACGAACTTGATGGCACACTTTATTATTTGCCCCTAATAAACTTGAACCATTGTGACAACTTTGTTGTATATGCTTGCACTTATAAGTTGTAATTAGCAGAACCGTGCTGTCACAGGGAATGTTTTCAACATTACACTTGTACCTTGTTGTACTCAGTTGATATCATGTTCTTTTGTCTATGGATGTCACCGATGTGAAATAAAAAGGGAACTTGTAAGTCCATGGAGTTTGTATCCTGTGTTAGAGAAACGCCTAGGCCGCTAGCCTAAGCCATGCCTAATCATGGTGGAAACTTGCAGCATCACCATAGTGACATCTATGAAGCATTCTTCTTATAAAAAAAAGAGACACATTGAGAAAATAGGAAAGAGAGAAAAAGCACCATATTCCCATGGTACATAAGAAGAATTGCTAAGATGCTCATTGTCTGCTTGCCTTGTCATTTTGGTTATGGGAAAGCTCCTGTACCATGTGCAAGGGGTACCCCGTTGGCGGTTCTCAATGATATGCAAATAATTACAGTGACAAGAACTTACCTGGACTCAAAGTTGAGTATGCATGAGGTGTGGCCCTCGTATTCAAGGGGCATGAGATTGCCAACTTATACTTCGTCAAGCATATACTCCAGCTTTGCCACTTTAACCTTAACCACTTCAAGATGCTTATGATAGGGGCAATGAGGGCTAAAAGCTAACAATTACCATAATTTTTGGAAGCTCTTTTTGAATCTTGGAATCCCTGCTTCCTTTACAAAAATGTATCTATTGCACCATTATTGAGTCTCCACCTTCTACCTTTAGGCACCATTAAGAGAGCATAGGTGTCATTCTGTGTGCAGTGTTCCAAAGCTTATTAATTGATGCATATTGTGTTATTACTTGCTCTTGTGCTACTTGTTTCTAGTCACCCTTGTGAACTTTGCAGGTGTCCTATGCATTATATTGCTACTCTATGAGGGACAAGCTTATTGCCACTGTGCTATGTTTTCTGCATGTGAAACAAACAAATGTTTTTCAATGCATGTTATTCATGATCTTTGTTTGTAGCTTGTCATGTTAATTGCCTAGTTACTATGTCCTATTGTTAGAACTCCATCTTTCATGCACATGTTTAGAGTTCTTTGATCCCACCTTTCAATGTTTGCAAATGGTTGGATCTTTATTGTGAGGGTGCATGTCATCTCAAAAATTATTATGTTTATCACTTACCTACTCGAGGACGAGCAGGTGTTAAGCTTGGGGATGCTGATACGTTGGAAACGTATCTATAATTTTTGATGCTCCATGCTTGTTTTGTATCTAGTTTGCTTTGATTGTCTACACTTTGAGGTGCTTTTTACATGTTTTCTGGTACTAACCTATTAACAAGTTGCAACAGTGCCAGATGCCTGTTTTATGCTATTTTTGGTTTCAGAAAAGTTAGTAAAGAAATATTCCCGGAATTGGACGGGACAAATGCCAAAGTCAATTACTTTCTGTGGGGAACAAGAAGTCCAGAGGAGAGCCACAGGGGCCGGCCAGGGGGGGCAGACCCACCCCAGGCGCGGGGGCAGGTGGACCCGCGCCTGTATAGGGTTTGGTGGCCCTGGCCGCCTCCTGGTCTCGCCCCTTCGCCTATAAGAAGCCCCCGATGCAGAAACACTGAGTACCCGATCAGAAATCCATGAAACTATCTGTAGCCGCCTCCACCATCGTCCCTAGATTGGGGGGATCTGAAGTTCTTCCCGGGACCCTGCCAGAGGGGAGATCATCCCGGAGGCCTTCTCTCCGGTATGATGCGTGAGTAGTTGCACCTTGGACTATGGGTCCATGTAGTAGCTAGATGGTTGTATCTCCTCCTTTGTGCTTTCATGTATAGATCTTGTGAGCTCCGTTCATGATCAAGATCTAATCTATTTGTAATCATGCATGTTGTGTTTGCGGGGATCCGATGGATATTGAGATTATTATGTTGGTTTGATTAATGGTTTTATCTTTATGATTCTATCATGTCTGTGTTGTTTGTGATCTTGCATGCTCTCCGTTGCTAGTGGTTATCTTGGCCAAGTAGTTGCTAGTGACTCCAAGAGGGGTTATTTATGCTCGATAGTGGGCTCATGCCTCTAGTTTCCATGGGAATTGACAGAATCTCTTCGGTTGTAGATGTGCTGTTGCTACCAGGGAGAAAACAATGGTCCCTTGTTCATGGAACATGTGGACTGTTTACCTTACACACTTTGCTTAAAGAAGTTGTCTGTTGCTTGCAACTTAATACTTGTCACATCCCAAAATTTTCCAAATTTTGAAATGTGAAAAATTAATAAACAAAATAAATAATTGTTGAAATTTAGGGTGAAAAGAAACTTTTGTTTCTAAATGGAAACTTAAAAACCCATCTTGAACAAACTTTGAATAAAGTTTAAACCCAACTAAATTCAAATCAAGTGAAATGCATTCTTCATAAATGCATCTTGAAATTTAAACACTTGGAAAATAAACCAAAACTCTAAAAAAACCTAATGGGAGAAAATCATTTCCAAGATTACTCTAGGCCTATGGATTTGATCCATATAAAATTTGTCAACAAACATTTACAAATGATCAAGATGACAAATGGAAATATTATAAAACCATAGAAATTGGTTTCACTTAATTTTGAGACATAGATAAAATCTTATGAATTTAATAAGATAAGAATATTGAATTCCCAAAGCTGATAAAATACCTATCTAAAATCCATACCCAAATGGTGAGCAAATAATCCTAAAGAGGTAAATAAATATCAAATAAGATTTTACAAATTGGAATCACCATTTTTGGATCTTTAAATAAAAAGATATGGATTTTATAAAACAAAGGAAGAAATAAATAAATAAGGACTATTTTAAAGAAGACAAATTAAAACTTGGCCAAGCAAATAAAATAAAATATTTTTGTTTAATAAAAAGAGTAAAGGATTATTTAAATAAAATCATGAGGATTTATTATTATACAATATCATTTAAGTAAAGACATTTCCCATTTTAAATAAACATTAAAACAAATTAAAGTATTTTAAATAATAATTCAAAGAGAAATTATTTTGTATAAGTAAAACCTACTGAAAAAGATTTAGTAAAATTTAGATTTCAAATACAGTTTTAAAACATATTTAAATCCTATTTGTAATAAAGACAAATGTCTATATTTTTAAAATAAATAATAGACCCTAAAAAGAATAAAAGAATTATTCCAAATTTGACTTTAGAATATGTTAAATAACAGTATTAAAATCTACACAAAGTTTAGTAGAAGTTTGAATTCATATAGTGTTCGAATTGTTTGAATAAAAATCAAAACATAATAATAGAAATGGAAAAAGAAAAAAATGAAATATAACAAAAAAAAATGAAGGAGACAGCCCAACCCAGCTAGCCCACTAAGCCCAGCAAGCCCACCTCTCTCCCCCGAAACGTTTTATTTCTCACCGCAGAACAAACCCGCGTAGTCGATGACGACCGGACCACACCTCACATCTCTCACTATCTTGCCGACGAAACGACCCCACCAGTCAGATCATCTTCCTCACCCGCGGGCCCCTTCTACCTCCTCTCCTCGCCAGTTTCTACGTTGATTTCACGTGTTTAATTCACATCAATGCCGTGTGATCCTCGCCCCCTGACCACGCACATTTAACCGCCCACGCCTACTCCATCTTTCCCCTCAGACCGTATTTCCCCTCCGCCACCGGGCTGTGCTAATTTTCCCCGATACCACGCTCTGTTCCGGCGAACCTCCGAGCAAATTCCGGCAGCTCCTCGCCTCCCCTCGCCCCTCGTCCACACGAGCGCATTCCCCATCACCTGGCGAACCTCTCCGTAGCGCTAGCACGCCCGCGCGAGCATAGTAGTCTCGACTACGACCGCGACAGTACACCGCCATCGTCTGCTTCTACTCCGGCGAGCTACCAACGTCGACCCCGAGCGCCCCTCATATTTTGGTGAGCATTCCTGCAACCGTCGGGACCGTGCGCATCTCTCTAACCTTCTGCCTTGCCTTCTTGCGCCCCAGAAGCTCGTCCTCGTCAACAAGCAGTGCATGCCCAATATCGTGACAACTCCGGCGAGGAATTACGATCGTTGAGCATCAACACGCCACGACGACCTCGGTGAGCTACCTCTCTCCCTCTCTTGCTTCCTGAATCTCCGAGAACACCTCCGTCTAACCGCACGCCGCCACTCGCCGCCGCCAGCGCCGCCCATCGTTGGTCACTCCTCTGTGCACCGTTCGATTTTGATCCAGTGGCTATGATAGAACTTAACCCGAAGGGGTAAGTTAGCATCTGCACCATGCGATTTGAGTTAGATCCAACAGCCCATGATGCTCGATCCAGACGAATCGGTACAGACCAATAGCAACAAGACACGTGGCCTATCTATTGTTTTAAAAGCCAGAATTTGTTCAATTAGATGTTCAAATTTGTAAATTGCATAACTTTCAATCTACATGTCCAAATTTTGCAAATTTTATATCAATGGAATCAGCAAAACAAACACTTTCCAACCATGTACTTTTTTTATTAATTTTCTTCTGTTAAATTGGTTGTTTTTACAGAAACTTGTATAGGCATATTTTGTGTAAAAAGTTTATTCTAGAAAGTTTGTTTTCTGTAAAAAGTTTGTTTTGAACCTACTGACCATATAAAACAACTTGTGGAATTAAAAGTGTATTTTGTGAAGCTAAAAGATGAACCTTTGTATTGGAACATCTCTAATAAAATAAAAATATTGTTTATATGTTAAAAATGCTTTTTGGAGAAAAACCTTTGGGAAATGACTTGAATTAAACTCTCTGACCCTAAACACAAAGTTTATGATTTAAAAATATATTTGGTGAACCCTATAAAAATTATTACTTTACTAAAGGCATTTCCAACAACATAAAATATTGTTTTGGTATAAAAATGGTTTATTTGTAAAAGGCATTTGGTGAACCCTATAAAAATTATTACTTTGCTAAAGGCATTTTTTTTGAAGGTAAAACAGTAGGGCAAAAAACCCCACTACAACTTTTATAGATTATAGAGAGTTACAAAAGAATATTTACAAACATAAAATATTTGCTAAAGGTATTTCCAACAACATAAAATATTGTTTTGGTATAAAAATGGTTTATAGGTAAAACCTTTTGCAAATGGGTTCAATTTTGAACACTTGACCATAAAACACTAACAATTGTGTTTAAAAATGTATTTGTCAAACACTAGAAGATATTACTTTGGTTTGAACCATTTCTAGCAAAACAAAAATGATTTAAAGTGGCCATTTTCACTAACTTAATATCAAATGGTTTTACCACTTTTATAAATGACCAATGGGTGTTTTAAAATGTTTATGACCTAATAGGAACCATATTTTTTTAAAATAAAACAATCTTTGGCATGCTTGCATGCATTAATTTGTTTTTATTATTTTATGTGATGATTGCTTGAATGGTATATTGAATATTTGCTTGCTTGATTGAATTGAAGTGGAATTTTAAGAGTGTGACTATTGCAAGATCAAGGAGTGAACTTATAATTCTCTACCAAAAAGGCAAGTGATGCTTCATACATTTGTCCCTTTTTTTCACTATGCATTAGTGATATTTCTAAGTAGGACTTGCATGCAATTTTGCTAAGTATAGACTATGCCATGGGAAATCCTAGTAGATGAAACCTTAGTAGAATTTTCCTAAGTAAAGATTCCTACTACCATCATGCTTAGCTTAGCTATTAGAAAACAAGGGTGGATTATATTCATGCTATGGAATATTTCTAAGTCAAGGACTTGTGTTTTGTTTAATAAAACAACTAAGTGAATGAATCACCTGGGTGGAATGGAAAGAAAGGTTTGTGTTGAGTGGTTACGCAAATCCAGTATGCTGGGGAAAACTTGGGCATCACCAAGTCCAGTATACTAGGGAAAACTTGGTATCTCACTTGTGGAATGCCACCATAGAACAAAGAGATTTGAGATGTCAAATGTTGAGAAGCTTCAAGTGCAGCCACTTGGCATTATGGGCTCTTCCTAGATCATATAGGTTGCAATAACTTAGCCAAATGGACAGTTGGTGGTAGGGGAATGATAGGTTTGGAGCGCGTCCATTCTGGTCTAAGGGAAGGCTTCTGAAAGATCTTGTCTTGGTGAAACCAAGTCTTGTGGGGAAAGTGCACCACCTCTGCAGAGTGTAAAATCTAAGTACTTAGTCATGTCCCTGGCAAAGGACAATTGATCATCAAAACATGGAAGCTATCAAAAATCTCCTCATCCAATTTCCAAGTTAAAAACTTGTGGTTGAACCAGGGTTTAAGGATCACCAATTTATATTGGGAGATGCCTTGGGTGATTTTTGCTAAACAAAAGTTTAGTGTTTTCAAATGATAAGGAAAATCTATTTTTAGCAAAGCAAGCCTAAGCTCCACTTAGCCAAATGCATATAGATGATAGACTCCACTATACTACCATAGTATCACATGCCAATACAATTCAAATGTATTGACCCTTATGGCTGTAACTTATTATGTTGCAGGTTTGTTTGATGTTAGAGAAGTGTGTTGATTAGGATTACAAGTCTACAACCAACATGATTGCCTGTGGCACTTTGAAGATGAAGGACTCCATGCTATAGTTATTTCTGCTGCATTGTAATGAGATAGCCAAATGAGCTATGTAAGATGTAATGAATTATTTTATTCCTGGTTATAAAGTTGTAATATGACCTTGTTTCTTGATATCACATCTTAATTGTGGATGCTTGCTATTGATCCAGGGACTAGCATTGTAAACACAGGGATATCTACCTTATTAAAGGTTGGGACCTCTACAGATGGTATCAGAGCACCTTGTTGCCTGTAGGATTGTAACCCTAGGATTGGACAAAACCCCTTAGAAAAATAGGAGTTGTATTTGTTCCAAAACTTATTTACAAACAATCTTGTAAACTCTTTTCTCAACCTTTTTGGTTTAGATTCTACATATCTTCTATTTCAACTTGATGGACAAAGCCTCAACCATGAGCAAAGGACTTCACCAACTCAAATGACTTCAACTTAAACATCATCAAGGACTTCAACTTTATTTTCACCAAGGACTTCAACTTGGACATCACTAAGGACTACAAGTGAGACAAGAATATCACTCAAGACTTGAGGACTAAGGAGACACTTAGAAGGAATCGTCATCACCTTTGAAGTTTTGTGACCAAGATACAAAAATTTCCCCAAGGATACAATGGTCTCATTCAAGAAGAACCAACTAAGAAGGATGGAATAATCTCAAGTGAACCATATAGTTGGACCCCCATATTTATATTAAATCAACACTCCAACTTATGTGGTGTAGCAAAAATATTTTTTTTGCCTAAAAATGTGCTTGAACTTTGTTATTGAGTGGAATGTTTGTTTGTGATTGCTTGCACATTTCTTGTGTGAATTGTGGTGTGTGTGACTAGAATTATTTCCTTAGAAATCTTTTGCCTATTATAATCCCAATCCAACCCAACCAGATGACTACTCCAAGAAACTCCAACATCAAGGATGGTGACAACAACAACCAAGAGATGCACATGAGAGAACAATTACTAACAAATCAAACCCAGTTGAATCAGATGACAACTCAGTTTTTGGCCAACAACAATGAGTTAGACCCAACCATGCAAAAGTTTTTGTGATGGGGATGTGCCTACCGGGGTATACCTAGCAGGACGTTCCGACTGGCCCAGGAACTGGCGAGTGGGCCTGCAAGGCGGCGGCTGGATCGAGGCCTGGTGTGGATCCAAGCGACTGGAAGCTGAAGGCCCAGGCGAGTAGATATGCCCAGTCGGATTAGGTTAAACGAGTACCGAAGCCTTAACTGATTCGGTTGAGATATGTAAACCCTAGGGGGGTGAGCCTATATAAACCTCCCTGCAGGGCGTGTAGAGATACGTTCCATCATACACCCAAGCGACTCGCCGCCTAGCCGTCGAGCTCGCCCATTGTACCACCTTCATAATACAATCTAGCAGGAGTAGGTCTTTACCCTCCGGGGGGCGAACCTGGGTAAATCCTTGTGTCTCCGCCCTCATCTCGCACCGCAGATGGCTGGCCGCCCTTGGCCCTCGTTCTACTACTCGCTGCCGATTGCAGCATCTGCCGTGACCATTCCCACGACAGTGGCGCCCACCGTGAGGCCTGGCTGGTCTGGCCGGTGTTCTGCGGCGAGATCCAATCTGCCCATCAACGAGACGGTCGTCACCGGCCGCATGATAGCGATCGGCGAGATGCTCCAAATCTTGCCGAGCAGCTACGTCCCGGCGGCGCGACACACGCGACAAGCGTGATCCCGCCGTCGGCACGATCAGCCTCTTCGCCGGCCTCACCGACGCCATCGCCTCGGAGAACTCGGCTCGCATCCGCGAAGTCGCCACGCCGATCGGCTCTCCGAGAGCCAGATCCACACGATCCATCGCCGCCTCGAGTACAACTCGCCCACAAGAACGGCTGAAAACTCAGCGGCCGCAGAAGACGCGGCCCTCAACGACGACGCCGACTCGGCGACCCCGGCGTCATTCGCCGGATCCATCACCGCGGCTTCACCCGCGGGCTCCATCACCCAGGTCTCCAACATGGGAGACTTCGAGGACCCCTCCATCCTTGGGATCTTCGACTTCGACTCCGGGTCGGAAAGCCGACCTCCGCGATGGGACCGGTCTCCATGCCGCGACCTACATGGCGACCGGCACCGAACCGCCGGAGGACCCCTTCTCCACCCCGATCCCTCCTAACGCCACGGCAACGGAGGTCGAGGAACTCCGCCTGAAGCTGGCGGAGGCAGTGCACAAGGAGCAAGCCGAGCGCGAAAAATTTCGCCTCGAGCAGGTGACGGCGCAGGAGCTTTCACGCTACCATCAGCAGCGAATCAGGTCGCGCCTGAACCCCACCGTCCAGGGGCGCACCCTGAACTTCGACGACGAAAACGACCCCGCTCGCGTGGCCGAGCGCGCGATCTGCGAGAATGCGCCACCAGGAGGAAGCGCCCGGCCCCCGCCAGGGTCAACGGCGATGGGCGCCCCACCTCCTCCCAACCGCACACCCCCAGGGATCAGCCGCGGATAGTAGTCTCCTCACGGGAGCGGGACGCGAACGGCCTCCCACTGTTCTCCACCCCGATGGACAACCTCGTGGCGGGCCGAGCAGTAGCCGACAACATCACGGACACCAGCGACGGTGCCCTACAGATCCAGTACGTCAGGGCCCTGCTCGCAAAGGCCGTCGAGCAGCAAAACGCAGGCGCCGACTCGCAGGGTCAAGTGTACTCGCGTTCTTCGGGAAGCAGAGCGGCCTCGAGCGGCCGCCCAATGGCGGCAAACACCCTCAACTGCCCGCCACCAGAGCCACTGCAGCTCCAACATCGACCCGCGAACGCGGCACTCTCCACCAACGACCCCAGGCCAGCGACCAACTTCGTCGCCGCCAATGGTCAACCCATCGACACCCGCACCCACATCATTAACAACCAAAGCTGGCACGCACGCCAGCCCGATGACCTGCGACACACCCTAACCAATCGCCACGATGGCGAGCCAATGGGGTCGCTAAGTCGACTCGGCCCCAAGTGCTTCGGACCGATGATCCGAGGCGAGAAGTACCCGCCGAACTTCAAGGCGCCGATGGAAATAGAAAAGTACGACCCCTCGTAGGATACTGCCATCTGGATCGATACATACCTCATGGCGATGGGGATCGCAGGCCACACCGACCTGCTAGCCGCCCGTTACCTCCCCCTGACGATGGAGGGACGTGCGCGGATCAACACCTCCCCGTGATAGTATCGACTCGAGGAGATGCGCGACGCCTTCGCCGCACTTCGAGTGCTCCTACACCCGCCACCACCATCGAGGACCTGGAGGATGCGTCCAGGACCCCGCGAGTCGACCAAGAATCGGGTCCAGCGGTGGCAAGAACTCTGGTACAACGCGGTCGGCATCCACCCGGACACCGCGATCCATTGCTTCAAGACCTCGTGCCGCTACGAGCCTTTGGTCGCCAAGCTCAAGCGACATTCTCGCACACTCGACAACATACCGGACCTCCTCGAGATCGCCAAATGGTACGCAGAGGAAGATCCAAACAAGGAAACCGACGACGAGTCGGGAGGTCAACGCCGCACGAGCGGCAACGACAGCGGACAACGGTCCGACCTATGCTACAGCAACACTCACCTCACCGGCAAGCGCCGCAGTGACGGGCGAGTCGACTTCGTCGCCAACGGCGGGCACGCACAACGCGAGCCCAAAAGCTTCCGCCACGACGGAGGACAACGCCGCGACAACGGCAACTACAAGGCCAAGCCAAGGTTCGACCCTGTGGCCCTCCTTAACCAACCTTGTGTGTCTCATAGCAGGGAAGGCAAACCCGCAACACACACGACTGCCGACTGCCACACCCTCAGGGAGATTGAGAAGGCGCGGCGAGCAAGGGAGGACCCTGACAACAACCCGCCAAACGTTGGAAAGTTCGGCAACATGGCCGGCTCGCTCCATACCTTCATAGGCTTCAACACGAAGCGCGAGAAGAAGGTCATCACCCGCTGCCGCCAACGCGTGGCCAGTGGACGCTCCCGCCTCAACTGGTCGGAGCAGCCCATCACCGAGCCGCCAGACCACTCGCCAAGACGAGTACCCAGGCCGAGTCGCCCTGGTGGTCAAGCCAAAGGTGGGCGACTACTGGCTCCCCAAGACATTGATGGACGGCGGCGGCTCCATCAACATCCTGTACCTGGACACCTTCAGGCGGCTGCGGCTCCCGCAGTCGATGATCGAGGCAACCCACACCACGTTCCACGGCATCGTCCCCGGTCGGAAGGCGTACCTGATCGGCAAGGTCACGCTGCCAGTCACCTTCGGCACACCAGCAAACTTCCGCACCGAGCGGATCATCTAAGAGCTGGTGCCCTTCGACAGCCCCTACCACTGCGTCCTGGGGCGCCAGGCGTTCGCCAAGTTCATGGCAGCGCCACACTACGCGTACAATGCGATGAAGCTCCCTGGGCCGTGCGGCGTCATCACCATCAACGGCGACCCGGACATGGCCGCCGAGTGCGAGGCCAAAGGAGCAGAACTCGCCGATGCTGTCATCATGGCAGAAACCAACCACGCCGATGAGCTCGCCAAGTACACGAGCGGGGTCAACAACGACGACCCCACCATACTCAAGAAGCCCAATTCAGAGGGCGCAAAAACCTCAACCTTCGAGGCAACGACGCACACCCGCACCGTCGAGCTGGTCCCAGGCGACTCCAGCCAAACGGTGACGATCGGGACAGGCATGAGCCCAGCCTAGGAAGGCGCGCTCATCGAGTTCCCCCGTGAGAACAGGGACATCTTCGCATGGAAGCCATCTGACATGCCTGGTGTCCCTAGGGAGCTCGCTGAGCACAAACTAAACACCGACCCCAAAGTGCGACCTGTCAAACAGTCGCTGCGGCCCTTCAATGAAGAGTGCCGCCGAGCCATCACCGAGGAGGTGCAGCGTCTACTCGCTGCAGGCTTCATCCAGCCAATCAAGTACTCCAAGTGGCTGGCAAACCCAGTCCTGGTCGAGAAGAAGAACAGGACCTGGAGGATGTGTATCGACTACACAAACTTGAACAGCGCCTGCCCAAAGGAGCAGTTCGTCCTCCCGCGGATCAACCAAATAATCGATTCCACCGCGGGCTCGGAATCGCTATGTTTCCTCGACGCCTACTCTGGATACAACCAGATCAAAGTGGTTGTCGAGGACGAGGAGAAGACGGCGTTCATCACACCATTCGGAGCTTTCTGCTACACCGCCATGACCTTCGGCCTCAAGAACGCCGGGGCGACCTACCAGCGGTGCATGCAGGAATGCCTTGTGAGCCAAATTGGCCGCAATATCCACGTCTACATCGACGACGTGGTAGTAAAGTCCGCTCGCCAGAGCGACCTACTCGCCGACCTGGCAGAAACATTCGCCAACCTACGGAAATACAAGATAAAGGTAAACCGAGGCAAATGCACCTTCGGTGTACCAGCAGGACAACTACTGGGCTACGTCTTCTCCAAGCGCGGGATCGAGGCGAACCCCACCAAGATCGACACGATCGCTCGACTCGGCAAACCCGAGTGCCTGCGCGACGTCTAGAAGCTGGTCGGGCGAGTAGTGGATCTCAGTCGCTTCATCCCCCGCCTGGGCGAAAAGGCGATGCCCCTATACCACCTGATGCGCAAGAACCCCACCTTCCAGTGGGACAAGGAGGCGGACGACGCGCTCCATGACCTCAAGAAGGTGCTACTCGCCGCACCACTACTCGCCGCCCCCGCCGACAAAGAACCCATGCTGGTCTACGTCGCGGCCTCCGAAGGCCGGCGCCATTGCCGTCATGGTCGTCGAACGGCCGGAGGAAGGAAAGGAGCGCCCAGTATAGCGACCGGTGTACTACATCAGCGAGGTCCTCACCGAGTCGCGCTAGCGATACCCGCAGTACCAGAAACTGGTATACGCGGTCTTCAGAGCACAGCGCGCGCCAGACTATTTCCGTGAGCACCCGATCACGGTCGTCTCCTCAGCACCGTTGCAGGACATCATCCGCAACCGCGAGGCGATCGGGCGGGTAGCCAAGTGAGCCGTCGAGATCGGCGTCCACAACATCAAATACGAGCCACGGAAGGCGATCAAGTCGCAGGCCCTAGCGGACTTCATCGCCGACTAGGAAGAGGCCCAGCAGCCAGAGAAGCTGCCATACCTCCATTACTGGAGCCTGCACTTCGACGGCTCCAAGAACGCGGACGGCGCAGGAGCAGGGATCGTGCTAACTTCACCAAAGGGTGACAAGCTCCGCTACGTCCTCTGCCTCGACTTCACCCCCTGCACCAACAACATGGCCGAGTACGAGGCCTTACTCCACGGCATGCGAGCTGCCAGGGAAATGAACGTCAACCGCCTACACTACTACGGTGACTCCGACCACATCGCTGGGCAAGTCGCTGGCACCTGCGATGCCGTCTCCCCCACCATGGCGGCATATCGCCAAGCAGTGGACAAGCTGGGCGGACACTTCGCAGGCTACTCCGTCGAGTGGATTGACAGGCGGAAGAACGAGGAGGCCGACGCACTCTCCCGCATTGGGTCGGCTCGACTCGCACAACCCGCCGGCGTCTTCCTCGACACGATCACCCAGCCATCAGTCTCCCCCCCGAGGGAGATCGACATCGGAGTCCCGTTACAACCGGAGGCAGCCCTGGTCGCACTCGTCACCGAGCCAGACGACTGGACCAAGCCCTACGTCGCCTACCTGGAGGCCGGCACCTTGCCGGCAGACGAGACGGACGCCCGAATGATCGCACGCCGATGCAAATCCTTCACCATCATCGACGGCGAGCTCCAGAAGCGCAGCGTCACCGGCGTGTTCCGACGCTGCGTCCAACCGGCCGAAGGACGCAAGATCCTCCACGACATCCACTCCGGCGACTGTGGCCACCATGCCGGCGCCCGCTCTCTGGTCGCCAAGGCTATGACATCATGGCTTCTACTGGCCCACCGCACACGCCGACGCCGTCGACATCGTCCAGCGGTGCGCCGGGTGCCAGAAGTACACCAACCAGACGCACGTGCCGAGATCGGCGTTGAAGACAATCCCCATCACCTGGCCATTCGCCGTGTGGGGGCATGGATATGGTAGGCCCCTTCAAAAAGGCCCCCTCCGGCTACACCCACCTCCTGGTCACGGTCGACAAATTCACAAAATGGGTGGAGGCCAAGCCAGTCCAGAAATGTGACGGGAAGACCACCACTAAATTCCTACGCGAGCTCACATATCGCTACGGGTTCCCAAACAGCATCATCACGGACAACGGCACCAACTTCGCCAAAGGAGCCATGGCCGAATTTTGCGAAGAACACCACATCCGGCTCGACCTCGCGTCAGTCGCCCACCCGGAATCCAACGGCCAGGCGGAACGGGCCAATCAAAGCATCCTCCACGGCCTGAAGCCACGACTCCAAGTAACACTCGAGCGCACCGCCGGGTGCTGGGTCGAGGAGCTACCCTCCGTCATCTGGGGCATCCGCACCTCGGTCAACAGGTCGACAGGATTCACCCCCTTCTTCATGGTGTACGGCGCCGAGGCAGTCATGCCCACCGACCTCGAGCACGACTCGCCGCGGGTCGTCCACTACACGGAGGATGCAAACGAACTCTACCAGCAGGGACTCCGCCACTACCACAGCCGGCGGGTGAAAACTCGCACCTTCCAAGAAGGCGACCTGGTGGTGTGCCTCATCCAGGACAAGAAGGGCATGCACAAGCTTTCCCCCCCGTGGTAGGGACCATTCGCCATCGGGCGAGTACTCGGCAACAACGCCTACTACCTCATCGACGTCCGCGGGGATGGCGAACTCGACGTCAAGCGACCATGGAATGTAAACCTCCTACAGAAGTTCTACTCCTAGAACCCCACATATGTACTCTCCAGTCGCTATGAAATAAAAAGAATTGGTTACCGCAAATTGTGCCTACTCTCCGTGTCTTGTGCCACTCAGACCGTAATAACAAAGGTCAAGCTAACCACGTAAGTCAACCTCTCGTACAGCGATCGGCACGGCTAAGTAGCGGTGCAAGAGCACTGGTCACCTCAGGTCTTGCATCGTCCATGAAAAACGCCACCCGAGCCCCATTAGAGTCGCTTAGCCCGATCGGGTTTCACGAGCCAAGACAATCGCTTTCGCTTACAGCGACCATGATCCTCCGCATCCTCGACATAGCGACTCGAACGGCCAAGTACCACGCTCGGGGACTGACGACCAGTTTAGCATGAGCGGCTCGGGAAAACGCCAAGTATGAGAGCATGCCCAGGACTCGCCATGCGACTGACCCAACGGGCCAGGCAGGAGTGATGCACTCGAACTAACGCGCCAAGTCCTCACCCACCCTCGAGTTGCGCCTAGAACAACCAAGTACCACGCTCGGGGACTCGGCCACCCGACCTCGTTCGCGCAAGGGAAAATGGTGAAGTACGGATCGCTCAAGGGAGTCGCCTTGCGACTGGCTCTCCGAGTCCGGGCGAGTCGACCGCAATAACAAAATATTCAAAAAACGCAAACACATAACACACGAGGTAAACCCCATAAAAACGGGCGGACGCGCTCGGGGACTCGTTCAACCCACAATCAGAAAACACACGACAAGTCACAAAACAACACTATATATCATTCATAACATGTTGTAATCGTCTCAAAATACATAGTGTGCCGAATGGCAGAACTGCTACTAACGCCCCAGGGCAACCTAGTTTACTCCGCAGGCTTCGATGACAACTCGCCAGCACCCTTGCGATTGCGGATGAAGGGAGTGTACGGGTTCGCCGGATACGTCGTTAGCTCACCCGCCATCGCCGCACGAAAGGGCTGCTCGACCTTGAAGTCCCGGTGCGGCGGCTCGGGTCGCTATGCGCACGACCGTCTCCTGGTAAGGAAGGAGGTCGCCCATTGCCCAGACACGCTCGGAGTACATCGCGGCGCGGTCCGTCAACTTGAGCACCTCGGAGATCTCCACCGCGCCAGTCGACGATGGGTAGCCACTCGTCACATCGTCGAGGTCGAAGTCCTCCGGGAAGTGAGCAAGCCCAAGGCTAAGCACCGTCGCTGCTCCGCGCCGGAACGCCGATCGTGTCATGAACTCAACGACCGACGGCGCCTTCTCCAAGTACTTCCACACCTCGACGAGGTCGCTGGGAATTACTTCCGTGGGCGATATCTCCTGGAGGTAGGCTCGGATGCACGTCGCCGACAACATCGCCAAGTCAACGAGCGTGGCCACACATTGCCGCGCGTCGAACGGGCTCGCCTCTTCTGCACTATCAAGGATTCCACCTGCGAATAGAAGATAACAATGAGTACGTCGGGCATCACGAAAAGGCACACGCTATTGGCAGGGCCAGATACACTTACCAATCAAGGGGCGGGAGAGATCTGTGATGAAGCGTTGAAGCGAAGTATAGTCGTCCTGAAGCCCAGCAACAAGGGCGTCGGACACTTTACGATCCTCTCCGGCGGCTGTAATGGCGGCCTTGGCTCGCCCATCCGCCGAGCTCGCTTCCTCCTTCGCCTCAGCTCAAGGCCGAGATCAGCGATCCGCTTCTCAGCCGAGCTCAATGCCGATTGAGCCATCGCTAACTCGCCCGCTGGGACAAGTCCTCGGCGAGCCTCTCCGCTGCTGGCAACTGCCTGAAGCCTTATTCGCCTCTTGACGGGCTAGTTCCTTCTCCGCGGTGTTTAGCTGCCAATCGTCACCGACTCACGCTATGCACTCGAACACAATTCAAACAGTTAACCAAAGCGAATCTTATGCCCACCCGCTGAAATTCAGCGAAAAGCGCACTGGGACCGGCGATCAAAAATCCTAAGTGTCCACCCGCTGAAATTCAGCGAAAGCGCACTGGGACCGGCGATCAAAATCCTTATGCCCACCCGCTGAAATTCAGCGAGTACGCACTCGGGACCGGCAATCAAAATTTATGCCCACCCGCTGAAATTCAGCGAAAAGCGCATCGCGATCGGACGCGAAAAATAACAACTAGACACTAAAAGAGTCAGACCGCTGCAAAACACCGACCTGATCCTCGGGGATTGGACATACCTGGATGGCCGCGCCAAGCATGCCGTGAAGTTGTATCGCATCCACGGATGCGAGGAGAGCTGGCGTGTGCCCACGACGCTGCTCGACCTCCGCGTCGGCGACCCCAGGTGCACGGCTAGAGGGCGAGGTCCCACTCGCGGTAGACGCCCTGGTCATGAAGCGCGGGAACGTTGCGATAGAGGCACCGGCACCAAAGGAGGCCGGCTCGCCCCAAAGTAGGGAGCACCTCCTTCAGAGGGTACGGCCGCCTCCGGTGCGGGTTCATTCGGCGCGATCTCCGTGTCGTCGGAGATCGTGACGACATCGTCGCCCTTGGCCTTCTTGGCGCCATCCGCAGGGGCGACGACGTCGTCCGCCTTCCTCTTACGGGAAGGATCCTCCTCGCTGTCGACGGGTGGCACCTTAGCCACGGTCGGGTGGCCTATCTTCTTCGCTCCGGTCCTATAAATTGATCGTGTGAGCAAGATAATTCAAGCTGCTATGAAAGACAAAAGTAGGTGAGCGAACTCACTTGGCGACTGGAATGAAGCGTAGCCCCGTGCGGAGGCCGGCCGGCTTCTCCAGTTTGGGGCCCAGTCGGCGGCTGAGGCCCATCTCCAGGACGTCGCGTGCCCAAGACACGGACGACTTCTTCGTCGTCGAGGCTGCAACGGGAGCTTCTGGGACATCTTCGGCGGGAGCTTCCCTGCGAGGTGAGGCCGCAACGACCGGAGCGACCCCTAGCCCAGAGACTGGGGTGAATGGTGGAGGCATCGAGGCTAGTGGCCCCTCGCTCAGGACAGTGCCCGTGTCCAGCACGGCTGTCGTCGGCGGCGCCTCATCCTTGGCCAGGCTGGGGGCGTTGGAGCTGCTCGCCGAGTGCGGTGGCGAGGCCGGCCTCGTCGGCTTCGTCTTCTTCTTCATCGGAGGGGCTTCGCCTCCTTCTCCTTCTTCTTCTTCTTCTTCTTCGACGGAGTAGCCTGGCGGCGCGAGGTGGTCTCCGGAAGTTCATCATCATCATCGTGACGCTCGAGGCTTTTACTCGCCTCAAGCTCACGCTGACGGTGCCCGCAGGTCTTGCGGACCAGCGGGGCGACCTCCTCCTCGGATTCGTCGTCGCCGTTGCTCTCGTCGCTCTCGGTGTCGCCCTTAGCGGGAGGTGACTCGCCCATGTCCTGGACGGACGAGCTCGAGTTTTCATCATCTGAAGGCGGGAGCCATCCTTCCACCACTTGGAATAGCTGCAATGAGCACAAGATGAAATTAGAATGACCGCGACTACATAAACTGCGACTGCGAACGATGCGAGGTGACTTACCGTTGGGGCTGGATGCTTTGCGGTGTAGGGGGCAACCCCAGCCTTTGCGTCCAGGTACACCGCCTGGGTGATCTTCTTTAGTGCTGGGGTGTAGTCCTCGAGCTTCCCCTCGGCTAGGCAGGACTTCGTTGAGTCCTCCCGGCCCGTGTATTGGTACATGTAGTGGTCGCGCCGAGCCAGAGGGACGAGCCGCCGCCCGAGCCAGCAGTTGTATAAGTTGATCGTTTGGAGGCCCTTCTTCTTCAGACCGCGAATGGTTTGGAGCATTTCGTCCACGACCATACGCTGGTCGATGGGGAGCTTGCCGACTTTAAGTCGGCGCGGTTCGGATCGGTTGCGAGAGTATCGTGGGATCGCCGTCTCGCCCTCCGGGGTTGCCTCGGTAACGTAGAACCAAGACTTTTTCCAGTCGCTCGCCGCCTTGGCGGGCAGAATCAAGTCAAAGAACGAAGCCTTCGACTTCAGCTGGAATGTTAGTCACCAAGGTAAGCATTGGGCCGCCCGCTTCCTCGCGGCTGATCCGTCCGTGGAACAGATCTTGCCATAGAGGGAAGTAGGGCCGGCAGCCCAAGTAGCACTCGCAGAATGCCACGAAGATGGCGAGCTGCTCGATGCTGTGAGGACCTAGGTCCGACGGTTGGATCCCGTAGTAGGCGCAGAAGCGCCGGAAGAACAGGGACGTAGGGAATCCTAGCCCCCGTTCTAGGTGGCTGGTGAAGCAGATGAATTCCCCCTCGCGCGGGATCGGGGTCACCTCTCCGGTCGCGGGGATGCGGCAACAGCCAGCGCGCAGGATCCCGGCCTCCTCAAAGGACGCCAGTTGCGCCCTTACACTTAGATCTACCCCAAGGCTCGGTGGAGAGGGCCATGGCGGAAGGATTTGTGGGGGGTCGAAGGATTTCGGTCGGCTGGATCGCGACGCGAAGGAAGGCGATAGTGCGTGCAATCGGAGGAAATGGCGAGAAGATGGTTCTCTGATCGCCTGCCATTCCCCTTATATTGCAGTTGTTACCCGCCAAATCAGGGAGCCGTTACTACGAGGTGATTACGCCAAAAGTTACCGTTGGATTACCCCAACGGCTAGTTTGACCACGTTTAACGGTCCAACTTCAGCCACCTGGCTCGCCGACCCGATCACTATGACAGTGTTTCGCCGACTCGACTCGCCAAAGCTGCTATCAGGATGACTAGTTTTCTCCTTTATACAGGAGCCCGCCAACGATTCGACTGGATGCCTACTCTGAAGCCGTATACTCCGACTGCCAGCAGCCACCTACGCCCAATCAACGACGGCCTCGGGGACTACTGATGGGGATGTGCCTACCAGGGTATACCCAGCAGACGCTTCGATTCCGGCCCAGAACTGCAAGTGGCTCAAGGCGGCGATCGGATCGAGGCCCGTGTGGATCCAAGCGATCGAAGTCAAGGCCCAAAGTAGTAGATAGGCCCAATGGATTAGGTTAAACGAGTATCAAGCCTTAACTGATTCGTTGAGATATGTAAACCCTAGGAGGGGTGAGCCTATATAAACCTCCCTGCAGGGCGTGTAGAGATACGTTCCATCATACACCCAAGCGACTCGCCGCCTAGGCGCCGAGCTCGCCCATTGTACCACCTTCATAATACAATCTAGCAGGAGTAGGTCTTTACCCTCCGGGGGCCCGAACCTGGGTAAATCCTTGCGTCTCCGCCCTCATCTCGCACCGCAGATGGCTGGCCGCCCTTGCCCCTCGTTCTACTACTCGCTGCCGATTGGAGCATCTGCCGTGACCATTCCCACGACATTTTGAGAATCCAATCTCAATTGTTGCAAGGGATGACCACTGAAATGATCAACATGGGAGACCAACCCTTCCCAAGGAGTTTGTGACAACAATGATGTCAAGGATGATATTATAGAAGGAACTCAAGCTTGCAATATTTGTGGAGACATGAACCACACTTCCAAAGAGCATGAAGATCAATGCCCCAATTGTGAAGAGAAACATCCAACTAATCAATGCCCCACATCTCAAGCTACTTTTTTCCTATGTGAAGGAAATAATCATGTCCCTATCCAATGCCCCATCTATTCCATAGTTCAACAAAGGTAACAAGGTGGAGTGCATCAACAGTTAGTGAACCCCCATGAGGGAACAACTTCTACTATGAAGGATGAAGACAAATGAAAATCTCAGCTTGCACCTCCATGCAATATGACTCAATTTGATGGACAAAAGAGGAAACATATGTATTATCCAAGGAAAAGATTATGGAAACTAGGAGACTTTCCCACCTTTGAGGTGAGATATGAAGAGCATGAACTAGAAGAACTCCTAGCTTTGGAGAAACCCAATAAGAAGAAGGACAAAAGCCAAGTGCAATGTTGCCATTGCAAAGAGATGGGACACTATGCCAATGAATGTCCAGAGAAGAAGAAGAAGTATAAGGAAATTAGCCAAGTGTGGTGCAACAACTGCAAAGAGCTAGACCATTATGTATCAACTTGTCCATAGAAGATACGTGAAGAACTCCACCTTGTCACATGTTACAATTGTGGTAACCAAGGACATTATGCAAGCAATTGTCCAGAAAATATGAAGTACAAGACCAACAAGCCTATCAAGGATCTCAGCCTTGTCACATGTTTCAAGTGTGGAAACAAAGGACACTATGCAGATGTTTTCCCAGAGAAGTATGATCAAGACCCCAAGCAAGCCAAGATGTAATCTAGTTGGAAACTTTTAAGGGTGGTAGTACCCTAGTTGCGTTGAAGCCAATTTGTAACCCCTATCTTACCCAAATCTCGGGACGAGATTTCTTTTAAGGGTGGTAGCCTATCACATCCCAAAATGTTCCAAATTTTGAAATGTGAAAAATAAATAAAGAAAATAAATATTTGTTGAAATTTAGGGTGAAAAGAAACTTTTGTTTCTAAATGGAAACTTAAAAACCCATCTTGAACAAACTTTGAATAAAGATTAAACCCAACTAAATTCAAATCAAGTGAAATGCATTCTTCATAAATGCATCTTGAAATTTAAACACCTTGGAAAATAACCAAAACTCTAAAAAAAACTAATGGGAGAAAATCATTTCCAAGATTATTCTAGGCCTATGGATTTGATCCATATAAAATTTGTCAACAAACAATTACAAATGATCAAGAATGACAAATGGAAATATTATAAAACCATAGAAATTGGTTTCACTTAATTTGGAGCCATAGATAAAATCTTATGAATTTAATAAGATAAGAATATTGAATTCCCAAAGCTGATAAAACACCTATCTAAAATCAATACCCAAATGGTAAGCAAATAATCCTAAAGAGATAAATAAATATCAAATAAGATTTTACAAATTGGAATCACCATTTTTGGATCTTTAAATAAAAAGATATGGATTTTATAAAACAAAGGAAGAAATAAATAAATAAGGACTATTTTAAAGAAGCCAAATTAAAACTTGGCCAAGCAAATAAAATGATTTTTTTTGTTTAATAAAAAGAGTAAAGGATTATTTAAATAAAATCATGAGGATTTATTATTATACAATTTCATTTAAGTAAAGACATTTCCCATTTTAAATAAACATTAAAGCAAATTAAAGTATTTTAAATAATAATTCAAAGAGAAATTATTTTGTATAAGTAAAACCTACTGAAAATGATTTAGTAAAATATAGATTTCAAAAAGAGTTTTAAAACATATTTAAATCCTATTTGAAAGAAAGACAAATGTCTATATTTTTAAAATAAATAATAGACCCTAAAAAGAATAAAAGAATTATTCCAAATTTGACTTTAGAATATGTTAAATAACAGCATTAAAATCTACACAAAGTTTGGTAGAAGTTTGAATTCAAATAGTGTTCGAATTGTTTGAATAAAAATCAAAACAGAATAATAGAAATGGAAAAAGAAAAAATGAAACAGAACAAAAAAAATGAAGGAGCCAGCCCAACCCAGCTAGCCCACTAAGCCCAGCAAGCCCACCTCTCTCCCTCGAAACGTTTTATTTCTAACCATAGAACACACCCGCGTAGTCGATGACGACCGGACCCCACCTCGCATCTCTCTCTCACCGACAAAACGACCCCACCAGTCAGATCATCTTCCTCACCCGCGGACCCCTTCTTCCTCCTCTCCTCGCCAGTTTCTGTGTTGATTTTGCATGTTTAATTCGCATCAATGCCGCGTGATCCTTGCCCCCTGACCACGCACATTTAACCGCCCATGCCTCCTCCATATTTCCCCTCAGACCCCATTTCCCCTCCGCCACCGGGCTGCGCTAATTTTGCCCGAGACCACGCTCTGTTCCGGCAAACCTCCGAGCAAATTCCGGCAGCTCCTCGCCTCCCCTCGCCCCCTCGTCCACACGAGTGCATTCCCCATCACCTGGCGAACCTCTCCAGAAGGCGCCACAGCACGCCACATGAACGGTAGTCTCGACTACGACCAGGATAAAGACACCGCTGCTTCTACTCCGACGAGCTACCAACGTCGACCCCGAGCGCCCCTCGTATTCTGGTAAGCATTCCTGCAACCGTCGGGACCGTGCGCATCTCTCTAACCTTCTGCCTTGCCTTCTTGCGCCCCAGAATCTCGTCCCCATCAACAAGCAGTGCATGCCTGATGCCGCAACAACTCCGGCGAGGAGTTACGATCATTTCCGAGCGCCCCTTCGACAACCGCGGCATCTTTGAGCATCAGCATGCCATGATGACCTCGGTGAGATACCTATCTCCATCTATTGCTTTCTGAATCGCCGAGAACACCTCCATCTGACCACGCGCCACCACTCGCCGCCGCCAGCGCCGCCCATCGTTGGTCACTCCTTTGTGCACCGTTCTATTTTGATCCAGTGGCTATGATAGAAATTAACCTGAATGGGTAAGTTAGCATCCGCACCGTGCGATTTGAGTTAGATCCAACAGCCCACGATGCTGGATCCAGACGAATCGGTACAGACAAATAGCAACAAGACACGTGGCCTATCTATTGTTTTAAAAGCCAGAATTTGTTCAATTAGATGTTCAAATTTGTAAATTGCATAACTTTTAATCTACACGACCAAATTTTGCAAATTTTATATCAATGGAATCAGAAAAACAAACACTTTCCAACCATGTACTTTGTTTAGTAAATTTTTTCTGTTAAATTGGTTGTTTTTACAGAAACTTGTATAGGCATATTTTGTGTAAAAAGTTTATTCTAGAAATGTTTTAGGATAAAATCATTGAAAAATGGTTTGTTTTGAACCTACTGACCATATAAAACAAATTGTGGAATAAACGTGTATTTTGTGAAGCTAAAAGATGAATCTTTGTATTAGAACATCTCTAATCAAATAAAAATATTGTTTATATGTGAAAAATGCTTTTTGGAGAAAAACCTTTGGGAAATGACTTGAATTAAACTCTCTGACCCTAAACACAAAGTTTATGATTTAAAAATATATTTGGTGAACCCTATAAAAATTATTACTTTGCTAAAGGCATTTTTTTTGAAGGTAAAACAGTAGGGCAAAAAACCCCACTACAACTTTTATAGATTATAGAGAGTTACAAAAGAATATTTACAAACATAAAATATTTGCTAAAGGTATTTCCAACAACATAAAATATTGTTTTGGTATAAAAATGGTTTATAGGTAAAACCTTTTGCAAATGGGTTCAATTTTGAACACTTGACCATAAAACACTAACAATTGTGTTTAAAAATGTATTTGTCAAACACTAGAAGATATTACTTTGGTTTGAACCATTTCTAGCAAAACAAAAATGATTTAAAGTGGCCATTTTTCACTAACTTAATATCAAATGGTTTTACCACTTTTATAAATGACCAATGGGTGTTTTCAAATGTTTATGACCTAATATGAACCATATTTTTTGAAAAATAAAACGATCTTTGGCATGCTTGCATGCATTACTTTGTTTTTATTATTTTATGTGATGATTGCTTGAATGGTAGATTGAATATTTGCTTGCTTGATTGAATTGTAGTGGAATTTGAGGAGTGTGACTATTGCAAGATCAAGGAGTGAACTTATAATTATCTACCAAAAAGGCAAGTGATGCTTCATACATTTTTCCCATTTATTCACTATGCATTAGTGATATTTCTAAGTAGGACTTGCATCGAATTTTGCTAAGTATAGACTATGCCATGGGAAATCCTAGTAGATGAAACCTTAGTAGAATTTTCCTAAGTAAAGATTCCTACTACCATCATGCTTAGCTTAGATAGTAGAAAACAAGGGTGGATTATATTCATGCTATGGAATATTTCTAAGTCAAGGACTTGTGTTTTGTTTAATAAAACAACTAAGTGAATGAATCACCTGGGTGGAATGGAAAGAAAGGTTTGTGTTGAGTGGTTACGCAAGTCCAGTATGCTGGGGAAAACTTGGGCATCACCAAGTCTAGTATAGTGGGGAAAACTTGGTATCTCACTTGTGGAATGCCACCCAGGAACAAAGAGATTTGAGATGTCAAATGTTGAGAAGCTTCAAGTGCAGCCACTTGGCATTATGGGCTCTGCCTGGATCATATAGGTTGCAATAACTTAGCCAAATGGACAGTTGGTGGTAGGGGAATTATAGGTTTGGAGCGTGTCCATTCTGGTATAAAGGAAGGCTTCTGAAATATATTGTCTTGGTGAAACCACGTCTTGTGGGGAAAGTGCACCACCTCTGCAGAGTGTAAAATCTAAGTACTTAGCCATGTCCCTGGCAAAGGACAATTTGAGCATCAAAACATGGAAGCTATCAAAAATCTCCTCATCCCAATTTCTAAGTTAAAAACTTGTGGTTGAACCAGGGTTTAAGCATCACCAATTTCTATTGGGAGATGCCTTGGGTGATTTTTGCTAAACAAAAGTTTAGCGTTTTCAAATGATAAGGAAAATCTAGTTTGAGCAAATCAAGCCTAAGCTCCACTTAGCCAAATGCATATAGATGATAGACTCCACTATACTACCATAGTATCACATGCCAATACAATTCAAATGTATTGACCCTTGTGGCTGTAACTTATTGTGTTGCAGGTTTGTTTGATGTTAGAGAAGTGTGTTGATTAGGATTACAAGTCTACAACCAACATGATTGCCTGTGGCACTTTGAAGATGAAGGACTCCATGCAGTAGTTATTTCTGCTGCATTGTAATGAGATAGCCAAATGAGCTATGTAAGATGTAATGAATTATTTTATTCCTGGTTATAAAGTTGTAATATGACCTTGTTTCTTGATATCACATCTTAACTGTGGATTCTAGCTATTGATCCAGAGACTAGCATTGTAAACACAGGGATCTCTACCTTATTAAAGGTTGGGACCTCTACAATACTGGAGGGGGTTTGGATGATAACTTGAAAGTGGACTTCTAGTCATAGATGCAGCTGGATGGCGGTCTATGTATATTGTTGTATTGCCCAATCAACCTCATAGGATCTTTCTGGCTAGTAATTGCATTGTTATGCCTTGCTCAGTTCCTATCAACTGCCCCGCTGTAATTTGTTTACGCTTCATGCCATGTTGTTCATCTAAGGAGAGCACCTCTAGTGAACTATGGACCCCGGTCCAACCTTTATCATTGAGACATCTTCCACTGTTACTTGTTTACTTGCTACAAACCATTACCTTCCACACCATACGTTTAATCCTTTGTTATAGCAAACCGGTGAGCTTGACAACCTCACTGATTCGTTGGGGCAAAGTCTTGAGTTTGTGTTGTGCAGGTCTCCGCGTTGCTTGCAACACCTGTGTGACGTTTCCTTCCTCCTACTAGTTTGATAACCTCGGTCTCAACTGAGGGAAGACTTGCTAATGTGCTCTTCACACCTTGCTCTTGGGGTTCCCAACAAAACTCCACATCAAAGAACCAAGTTTTCTGGCACCACCTAGGAGTCATGGGGCCTTGTCATTTTGATATGGATAGCTCCTGTGTCATGGGGCAAGGGGTACCCCGTTGGCGGTTCTCTATGATACACATGTACTTACAATGACAAGAACTTGCTTCTGACTAAAGTTGAGTAGCATGAGGAACGGCCCTCGTACTCAAGGGACATGAGATTGCCAACTTATGATTTTTCAAGCATATACTTCATATCTGTTTCACTTTAACCTTAATTGTAACATCCCAATTTTAGTAACCCTGATTTTCTATCCAAAATGCAAAAATTAGGGGGAACAAAAACTTTTATTGTTACTTCTTGCAATGCTTGCTTACTTGTTTTCTTGTGATCATGCAACTGTTTGTACTTTAGGTAAAATACTTCTTCTCTCAACACTATCTGAGAAAAGCTATTTCACAAAAGAGATGTCTTGGCTCATCTTTTATTCTCTCAAAATTTCTGGCATTTCAAAGCCTGAGCCAAGATGACTTTGACACAACAAATGTTTTGCTAGTTCTATTAACAAAACTATGGAGATCTATATACAATCTCCTTATGTTTTCAAGACAGAACATTCAACTACTCTTATCTCTAGGTTTTCCAAAACCTTTTCCCTAAAACCTCTCCACTCTAATCTTGGTAGAAATACCAAGAGGTACTTATCCTACTTCAAAACCTAACCAATTCAAAATACCCACCCCTACCTCAAGCTAGGCTTGATGGTAACCCTAGTAGTTGGATAAGTTTGATAAGATGATTTGCCTTGATCTGCTGATTTCCTTGTTTTCTTAGGAACAAGAGAGAGCTAATCTAGTAGCTCATCCCTCAGGACCCAATCTATGCTTGTGATCATCAATCTCCAATCAAGCACCCAAATCTGGATCTATCCTAAGCCACTAAAGTGACCATCTTTTCTCCTAATCAGATCAATACAGAGATAATCCCTTTTGATAGTTCCCAACTCAATGATAGGATCCCCTCTACTCAAAATATGGGTACCCTCTAATCAATATATACCTCAACATCAATCACTTGATAGGAAGGATAAACCCTTGCCACCCTCTCAATTTGTTTCCCTCTTGTAATCTAGTCCAAAACCCTAAATCTGCCAAAATGGCTGTTTGGAATTCTGACGTAGATTCAATCTTTGGAGCTCTACCTATTCCAACCTATATGCATTCTTGAGAATGTACTTGAACGATATTGTAGTACATAATTAGTAATACCAAAGCACACCCTTTCCTTTGTATTAAACCTTCTGGTTCCCACTCATCCATGATGGTTTTGTAGTCAAGATAATAATCCTTTTCTGCAAATCTTATCATCTTGCCTACTTTGGCAGAAGCTCACATCTATATGTTACCTCCCCTTAACCAACTCTTTGCATTGTTATGATATAATAACCATGGTCTATAAATCCATACCTCACTTGTTTCCATTGGAGCTTTGTGCTTCTCAAAACCCCATGGTTTATGAGGCATGATGACAACTCTGTTATGGCAGCCTTATTTTCATCAAAGTTTGCCATCACTCCTAAACCAATTAGAATCCAACCAAGACCAACTCTTGCTTCCATGATCATATATATAACCTTGTATATCCATCCATATACCCCTTGTATTAAGGTGAGCTATGAGCTCACTAATCCAACCATGTTTTCGTGGCATGAAAATAACAAAACCCTAGATTCCCAAGAATCTAGTTTCTTCCCATTTCACCAAAATCCTTCAAAATCCAAGTGGAAAATGATGTATGGATCAAGTTTACATCATATACTTTGGATATAAAAAATTTCCAAATAATTTCCATAATTATTTGGAACCTAAAACTATTTAAATTCTTTATCTTGCAAAATTCTCAAAATCTCTCCTATAAAGGCAAGTTTGTTTTTATCCAAACCACTTTTCCAACTCAATGCACAATTGAGTTATCTACCTCATACCCTATATTTAAAAATCAAAAATAAATATTTTTGAGATCCTTTATTATTTCTTTTTGCCCTTTTCTTAAATGGCAGAAAAAAGAAATAATTGACTAAAAATACTTTTCTCTCCAAATAAATTCCAATAAAATTCTCCAATTTGTAATATGGTATTTAGGACTATATAACATCAAAAACCACACATGTCCAATCTAAAAATATCAAATTAACTTCTATAATCTATTTCTGCACTATTTGAATACATGACAATAAATGCATCTAAAATACACTAAAAATTCCCAAATAAATCATATGGAAGTATCTTGATCACACTCATCCCCCTGAACTATCTTATCACCTTGCCATAAGTAAAATTTCCAATTTCCTTCACAAGCCCCACCTTGATCAAGTTTGCAAAACCAAGAAAAACTTGATTTAAACCAACTCAAAACCCCTCTAAACTTGCTAGGCAAACTTCCATAGCACCCTCCACTCCCTCCTAGTTGTGCTACCCTGTGGCATCGTACTGTATCATCCTTGCCCTCTTGTATTTTTGTCTAAAGAATAAGAAAAGGAGGGAGGGGAGAGCACAAATATCTTATTTGTCCAAACCAGCAACCACCACCCCTTCCCTCCACTCTCTGGTCGTATATCAGGTCCCACCACACCCCTCCATCGCCTCTGATGGCCTATCCATGAGCATCCCTCCTCCCCATGGCTCACATGATCTTAGTTCACCTTGGACCATACTCCCATAAAATAAAAGTGCACCTACCCTTCCAGAGCTCCTGACACCCATCATTTCACTCCCCGACCACCACCACACCCTCCCCGAGCTCCCCCTTCCTCTCTTGTGCTCTGCCTTACTCAAAGGAAAGGGAAGGAGTAGCTTCGGACATTGCTTAAAATATGAGCTTAGCTCTCTCTCCTATTCTCCTCCCCGGCTGCATGTCACTATGCAGTCATCCCCTCCTCCTCCTCCTTCTGACCATGCCTTTATTTTTGCCCAGGACCAACGCTATCGACCGCGCTGGCAAGCTCCAGCGAAGCTCCCTTCGGCCCCCATCGCGCGAGCCACCTTCCGACGACGAATCCCTCACTGCCGCCCCTCCCTGAGGTTGGTGTCACCTTCTGCGTCATCCCCGCCACCTCCCCGTCATCAGCGCGCCTCCGGAAAGGGCCCCCGTGCCTCCACAGGCTGTGCTAGGGTTTCCTGCTGCCGGCTAGGACGCGAGGAAGGAGACGGCGGCATGGCCGTTGATCTCCTTTAGATTGAACAGCCAGCATTGCCTGATACACCTTCGGCAAGGTGGGTCATGGGCCGACACACCCTCCCTCGTGATTCCCCTCTACCTTCCGCGTGCATGGTGCCGTCTTGCTAGGCCGGCCTCGCACTCCGCGGCCCAGTCCACCCAGGTCTGGCATGTCCTCCCTCTTTTCTTTATCCTTTTTATTTTCAGATCTGCAGAATACATGTTTAGTTTAAATACAAATAAAAAGGAAAGTGGACTTATCTGACCAGATGTATATTTTACAAGGTTTATGTGTCTTTTATCAAACATGCAGACCAAGTACCTTGCCCAAATAATATTCAGGATTATATTAACAATTAAAATCCCAACATGTGTCTAGATTAGTCCAAATTGAATTCAGAAAGTTTGGTAATTCCAAATGGCATGAACCATATTAGTACTGAAGGGTCTTAGCCATACCTTGCATGTCCCACTGGCCCCACATAAAATGGCTTCTTAGTTTTCCATTAGTAAAAATAACAAAAACAGGGCAATTAAGCCTTTATAAAAATCTATAAGCAAAACAACAAATGGTTTTGACCTGATTCCAACTCTCTGGACATCCACTTACCCATACATATCAAAACCTAGGAGCCCAAAATTTATTGAGCTATCTTTGACTTTTGGTGTATTAATCCTTTTTGTGCATGGGTAATTCACCAATAAATTAATATCTTTATTACGTAAATCAAAAAAGGATTATACAAATTTCTACAGAAAGGAATTCAAAGTACCTAACCTGTGTCTTTGGAATCACTTATAAATTTAATATGGTGAAAAAGACAAAAACCATCTAGTACTTCCTTTGGGATTTTCCCGAGGGCATTCTGGTCATTGTTTTGAGGTGAATCCAACTCTAACTGAATCAGTCCAGCAAATACTATCTAAACATCCAATGAAATAATATTTGGAACTAGAGAACAACTCTGTTGAATTATTTCCTAAAACTAGAGTTTTCTTCACTATAAAATCCATTATAAATCAATGGTATTTGATAAAATAGTGAAACCACTTTTGTTGGATTCCATTTCTGAATACCTATCTGATGGCACATTTGTGCCCCATTTTATCATGCAGAACTTGTCCTTGCTCTAAAACCCCTTATCTAGGTAGTTTTTGACTATAAGTCTTAATTAGACAATCCACAAATGCAACCAAAGCATTTCCTCTGTACCCTCAATCAAATCCTCAATCCTTACTGATCTATAAACTTGCTATGTCAATTGCTTGTTGTATGAATTGGTGATTGTATGCAATGTATTAATCATGGTGTTGTTTGCTTGCATGTTTGCTCAATAACGACAATAGTCGTGATTGTGTGCCATCGAGAAGAAGGAAGCCTCGAAGCATTTTTATTGCTATCATTATTATTATTGGTATTATGGTTTTCTAAATAAGTAATAGAACATCTCGCTGGTCACAGGAAAGCCACCTTCTTGATCATAAGCCCTTGTCCTATCGTTTTACTTCTGCATGTTTTATCTACTGTTTATGAAACTGCATTGCTTTCCTTGTGATGAGTTTACATCTGGTAGTGGCTTGGCTCCTCCAGCTAATAACATTTGCACTACTAAGTGTAACCCCTTTGAGGACACCTACTTTACCTAGTATGGCAGGTGGTGTCTTAACACCATAACCCCTTAGAGGTCCTGTTTTAGCCAAAGCAAAAGTACGGGATGGGAAGACCTCAGGAAAAAGGCTTACAAAAGTGTTGTATGAGAAAAACTTGGTGAGGCTTGGCCTACCAAGTCGATTGGAAAATGAGAAAGGTTTTGGTTTTACAAAATGGTTGGATGGATAATGGAGGAGAAATTTTTATGAAAACACGCCAGGCTGTGCAGTTTACTATGCTAGAACAATTGACCTGTGCAACTACATAACTCTGGAATGGGACAGGGCTGGGCTAGAAGTTTATCCAATCTGATATAGGTTCCTCACACTACTACAGGGGCAAACAATCCCCAGAGGGTGGGCCTTCTCCGGCCAACGGTCCATGCATAGCATCGACTGGGAGAAGGAACGAAGGGTCTACGGGCCTCCACGTGATACTATGAGCCCCTCATTGAAAGCGCACACCAGTCGAGGTGCAAATTGTGCTCTGGTTGGCTGGTTACTATATACGATGTCCCGGTTTTGAGGGGATTAACCTCATAGGCTAGGAACTTGTATCGGAGAGGGCATCCGGAAGGTCTTGACCAATTATTCGATCCACGATCGGTGTAAATCAGGGACGGGTAATCAGATGGTGTGGGTACAGTGTACAACCTATGCCAAGTGTAAATCTATCCGAATAGCTGAGTACTCGTTTATGGACGGTTGTGATGGCGGTTGTACAGCGGGTGATGGTTTTGGTTTCAAAAAGGACTTTGGAAAAGTAATGGTTTGAAAATGATTTGACCATGTGATGGTCGGTAAAAGGAGGAAGGAGTTTGGTCAATGGGATGACAGGGAGGAAAAACAAATGGGTGACCCAAATCCTAGTGCTTTTCTAAAACTTTTCAAGAAGGTTTCCAAAATGTTTTACAAAAGTTTTCAACAAAGATATAGATATATGCTATATCTACCAGAGAAACTAGTTTATAAAGTGAACCCCTTATGGAGCCATCCTACTACAACCATATTGCATATCCTTTATTATCGTTATCTTAAGGTGGTTTGCGAGTACATTCAAAGTACTTACCGACATTGTTCTTGGCTATTTACTTGGCCATAATTTTGAGAAGAAAGAGGAACGATGGAGATTGTTGACGTCTATGCGAGCTAGGCTATCTTCCTAGTCAGTTGCCTGTAGGTTAAGGAATGACATGGGATCTGCGCTTGAAGACTTCCGCTATTCATGCTGTATCGCCATAATGGCACTTTTGTAAGTTTTTTAATCATTACTTTCTCGATGATGTAATGATACTAGTCGTTTGTGCTCATGGCTCACTGATCATGGGAACGTGAATTATATGCATAACGGGTATTCTTGGACCGTAAATCCGGGGTGCCACATTAATCACATCAAGATGCTTATGATAGGGCCATTGAGAGATGAAATCTAATAAGTACCATAATTTTTGGAAGCTCTTTATGAAACTTGAAATCCCTGCTTCCCTCTATGAAGGGCCTTTCTTTTTTACTTTTATGTTGAGTCTCTATGTTCTATCTTTATGCACCAATTAAGAGAGAATAGTTGTCATTCTTAGTTTTATGTGCATTGTCCCAAAATGTATTCACTGATTCATAATGTTGATTGCTTGTTCTTAAAATATTTGTATCTAGTCACCCTTATGAACTTCAAAGGTGTCCTATGCATTTATGTTTTGCTACTCCATGAGGGACAAGCTGAATACCTCTCTTGCTATGTTTTCTATATGTGAAACAAACAAACGTATTTAAATGCATTGTTATTCATGATCTTTGTTTGGACCTTTTCATGTTACAACGTAGTTGCTATGTCTTATTGTTAGAGATACATCTTTCATGCTCATGTTTAGAGTACTTTGATCCTAGCTATCAATTCTAACTAGGGTTTTGAAACTAAGTTTTTGGTTCAAACGTCCAGTCTAACTAGGGTATCCTATGGTCAGGATGGCTCTGATACCAACTTGTCAACACCCGGATTTTTAATCCCAGATGCCTGTTATGCCATACATCGCAATCCCAGGATTATCATATTTGCGAGAAATAACAGAGTTGGATACCATAGTACATCATCCATTACAAACCATACATAAGGTCTTACACGAATAGGGATCTCATGATCCAGTTCTTAATACAACTTCAAGCAGCGGAATACGTAATAATAACGGTAGCGCAGGTGAAGATCCATCTTCAGGGTCACATGCAATGCTGACGATGGGAGATGATCCTAGTTGTCGTAACCTTCCTGGGGTCCATCCTCTAGGTACTCCTCTTCATAGTCTGGCCATGGGAATAGCCAGCGACAACGCCATGAGTACTCTTTAAGTACTCACAAACTAATACTAACAAGTGAAAGGGGGTTTTGATAATAGGACACTAGGTTCTAGGGTTGTTTTGCAAAAAGCCATATTTATCTCTACGAAGCTGACAAGCAAGAGAAGCTAGTTGAAGTTTTATAACACCTAAGTGGGAACTTTTATTTCATATCACAACCCTGTTGTGGTCAAGTCAAAGTCTCAATTCATTTCACAAGTCTTTTGAAAACATCTGACGAGGGAACAGTATGGCCACTCCAACTATCCATAACCGCGGATGCGGCTATTCCAATAGTTTGACACTCTGCAGAGATTGTACACTTTCACCACAATATTTGATACATCCGTCAGGAACAAATCCTGAATTCACCATACTTGGTATGCGGATAATCAATCCTAACCTTTCAATTACACGCCCTAGTATAAGCACCTCTCCTGTGCGTTTGGCCTCCCAACCATGACCAACTGTCATCTTGGGTACTGCACAGGTGGACAATCTTCACAAGGTAGCCTCAGCTCAGACCTTGGCCGTGAGGGAACTAATACTAAGGTATATAAGTTTCCAGTCAAGCCCTACCCAATCTTCGGGTATTGTGGTTGTACGATAAAATTGGAATGGTATCGCATCCAGACAACCATCAGTTTTATAAAGGGATAAGGCTCATGCCTCAACATTTTCATCACCAAAATCATCTGGTGTTCGGAAACACATGTCAAAACATCTCAATAGAATGATCCATCATTCCAAGGTTTTCATAACCATTTTTCCACCAAGTATTCCCATCTAATGTTGATCCAGTTTTATGCTTAGCACTAGCATCTACAAGTGGGGGTAAGTACTAATGAGGGGTGGTAACTAAGTGGAGTTTGAACGAAGTTCAATCTCATGCCTTAGGGTGACATAAAGATTATCTAGCTTGGGCCAAATTTTATGCTCTTTATGCAACCTTCAATTATCTTTCTAATATCTAAAATTCACTTAAGTAAGCTCTAAGTACTAGATTTGATAAAGAAATAAAGTATAAAGCTTGTAAGTAAAAACTAGGATTGGTTTATCAAGTGGATAGGATCACATATGCTTAAGGCATATAGTTGGCATGGTGGTAAGCAAATATTAGCTTGCAAGTATTGGCTTGCATCATTATTAGTATAAGCTTGCTAAATTGCAAGTGTTATCTTGCAAGGTTAATAGCTTGCCTTGTGCAGAGTAGTGGTTGAAGTTCTCCTCGGCTTCTTCTTCGTAGTATCCTCCTCGTATCCTTGGTCGGTACTAGCGTCTATGAATAAATACGAGGTACACAATCACCAAACAATACTTAACTACTTGCATTCATCACACACAAGGATCCTATAGATGATCTAGCATCATCACTAACATTACAAGATTAAAGCTTGGTTTAATTCCTTTTATTTTTAGAAAAGTAATTTCTACTCATTGAAAAACTACTTAAGATTTAATATTCTCCAAACAAAACATGGGATCATGTTGACACATGTCATCACCACGTATTTCAGTACATGGGAATGTGATTTAAAGTGGTGTAACAATTTAATAAAGTTTTTCTCTTTTATTTTAATTAATTAAAGTGGCTAGAAATGCCTATGTGGCATTGTTTTATTACTTGAACATTATTTCTGTAAGTAAACCTATATATTTTTATATATTCTGAAAGGTGTGGTTAAATGTGATTTTTGAGAGTTGGAATCAACTCAAAAGCTATTATGGTTTAAATTTGAAAAATGTTTGAATGTACAAAAGCTTCTACCTTGTTATTTTTACCATGGATGATCTATAGATCCAAATGACTTGAATCCAACGGGCTTGGATTCAGCATTCCTAGACCTTCCTAACAAAATTGGTTTCATTCAATTTGGTTCGCTGAATCGACCTGGGTTGATTTTTGAAACTGGGTACAGAAGTGTGTTTGAAATAAAATGGAAAAGGTTTAATTCAAATGACTGGGCTGCGCGGGAAGCGATACTGGGCCGGTCTGCTAAGCACAGCTCTTACGCGGGCTGGTTAAGTTGTTGTCCCCACGCGTCAGTGAGACAGGGGTGCGAAGCGGTATGGGGCGATGTGGTGCGTTCGATCTGGTTCTAATCCAACGGCTGAGGGTCATCGTCGACGTTGGGCAACGCCGGCGAGACAGAAACCTAGCGCGGCAGGTGGGGGTCGCTGGGGGATCACCGGGGTTCAGGCGAGGGTCGGCGAGGCGAGCGAACGACAAAGTCGACGACGATGAACCTCCTGGTACCGGCAGCTTCTCCTGGGGCGGCTCCAATTGCTGGCCCCCTTCTTCTCCAGCAGCGGCAGGCTCCGGTGAAATTCCGATGAAGTACTGCTCGCCTTGCTCTGGGAACGGGGTGGCACGATCAGTGAGGAGAGGGGATTGAGATGGTGTGCTCAATTCGACTGGGGGTGGCCTCTATTTGTAGTCGCGACGGCGAGACCGAATGGGATGGGCAGGCGACGGTGGCGACATGGCTACGGGCGGCTAGAGGCATGGACAGCGGTGGCGATCGCTTGGTGGTCTCCTGGTGATGCTCTACGGCTTTAATACGCGCGTAGGGGCGGTGCGATTTGGTCTGGAACGCGCGACGCTCTGCGCGGCAGAGGCGGTGTCTTCGACGGCGAGCGGTGGTGTGAGGCATGGGGCGGCGAACGGGGATGTCTGGCGGTCTCCTGGGTTGGTGGTGATCATGTATGCACGGCGGCGCATGGCGGGCGCTTACGAAAGCATGGCGCTCATGGCTTGGCATGGTTGGCGCAAGTTGCGGCAGTCTGTGCGTGTGGTCCAGGGTTTGGCAACGCTCGCGGCTGGGACAGGGAGTGGCGGTGGACGGTGGGCTGCCTCCTAGACATGTTTGCTAGGCTTGTTTCTTCTCCTAGCTTGCTGTCTCCACTAGGGTGGCATGGTGAGCTTCGGCTGTTCACCATTGATGTCATTGCCCAGCTTACAGTGAGGCTAGTTCTTGGTTTAACTTGCTAGATGATCTACTGATATGGTTGTGAGCTAAAGAGGGGACAAGTTAGGCTTCAATCACTGCTCACAATAGTGTTTAAGATTTTGATGATTTGTGTCTGCAAAGTGTTTGATGAAATGGCCGCAAGAATTCAAGTTTTGGAATTTTGAAAAGATTTTTGGTGGGTGTGCTAGGTTGGTGCTGGTGAGTCTGCAGATGCTTGGGTTTTGAAAGTTGAGCTTGTTTGAGTGGTTTTTGAAAAAGTGGGATCTTCCCATATGATAAAGATTCAATTTTGAACTGTCATTTAAACTATGCATTTGAAAGTTTCTGGATGATCACAAAGTGGGCCTTGATACCTTGTTGTGAGTACAATCAAGGGGTGCAAAGATCCAGAAAAGTTTCTGTTAAGTTTTGAAAGTTTGGGACAGCCAAAGTAGACATGGGAGTTAAATTGGTCAAAATGACCATTCACTCATTTTGTTTGTTTTGATTTGTTTGTCTTTGGGAAAAGTTTGGGTATTGTTTAGATGATGTTTATTTCACCTAAGAAACATTCTACATGCAAAGAAACACATAAACAAGGCAATTCAGAAGAATTCAAAATGGGATGCATACACACATGCATGCTTTCATATTTTTATTTAGAAAAGTTTTTGTTAACCCTAATTTTGGTGATTAGAGTTTGATGATCCAAGTTTAATATTTTTGGGATGTTACAAAGATGTGGGGCATTTATTAGTTGGATGTTTCTCTTCACAATTAGGGCATTGATCTTCATGTTCTTTGGAAGTGTGGTCCATGTCTCCACAAATATTGAAAGCTTGAGTTCCTTCTATAATATCATCCTTGACATCATTGTTGTCACCATCTCCTTGGGAAAGACTGTCTTTCATGTTGATCATTTGAGTGGTCATCCCTTGCAACAATTGGGTTTGAATTTCCAAAAAAATTTGAATGGTTGGGTCTAACTCATTGTTGTTGGCTAAAAACTGAGTTGTCAACTGATTCAACTAGGTATGGTTTGCTAGTAGTTGTTCTCTCATGTGCATCTCTCGGTTGTTGTAGTCACCATTCTTGATGTTGGAGTTTCTTGGAGTAGTCATCTGTTTGGGTTAGATTGGGATTAGAATAGGCAAAAGATTTCTAAGGAAATAATTCTAATCACACACATCACAATTCACACAAGCAATGTGCAAGCAATCACAAACAATCATTCCACTCAAACAACAAGTTTCAAGCACATTTTTAGGCAACAAAATATTTTTGCTACACCACATAATTTGGTGGGTTTGTTCTAAACTTAATATGGTGGTCCAACTATATGGTTCACTTGAGATCATTCCATCCTTCTTAGTTGATTCTTCATGAACAAGATCTTTGTATCCTTGGAGAATTTCTTGAATCTTGGTCAGAAAACTTCAAAGGTGATGATGGTTCTTTCTAAGTTGTGTTTCCTTAGTCTTCAAGTCTTAAGTAATATTTCTTTGCTCACTTGTAGTCCTTAGTGATATCCAAGTTGAAGTCCTTGGTGAAAATAAAGTTTCAGTCTTTGATGATGTTGAAGTTGAAGTCATTTGAGTTGGTGAAGCCCTTTGATCATGGTTGAGGTCTTTGCTCATCAAGTTGAAATAGAAGAGATGTAGAATCAAAACCAAAAGGTTGAGGAAAGAGTATACAAGATTGTTTGTAAATATGTTTTGGAACAAATTCAACTCCTATTTTTCTAAGGGATTTTGTCCAATCCTAGGGTTACAATCCTACAGGCAACACAGTGCTCTGATACCATCTGTAGAGGTCCCAACCTTTAATAAGGTAGAGATCCCTGTGTTTACAATGCTAGTCCCTGGATCAATAGCTAGCATCCACAGTTAAGATGTAATATCAAGAAACAAAGGTCATAATACAACTTTATAACCAGGAATAAAATAATTCATTACATCTTACATAGCTCATTTGGCTATCTCATTACAATGCAGCAGAATAACTATATCATGGAGTCCTTCATCTTCAAAGTGCCACAGGCAATCATGTTGGTTGTAGACTTGTAATCCTAATCAACACACACTTCACTAACATCAAACAAACCTGCAACATAATAAGTTACAGCCACAAGGGTCAATACATTTGATTGTATTGGCAAGTGATACTATGATAGTATTGTGGAGTCTATCATCTATATGCATTTGGCTAAGTGGAGCTTAGGCTTGCTTTGCTCAAAATAGATTTTCCTTATCATTTGAAAACACTAAGTTTTTGCTTGTCAAAAACACCCGAGGAACCACCAATAGAAATTGGTGAACCTTCACCCTTGTTCAACCACAAGTTTTAACTTAGAAATTTGGATGAGGAGATTCTTGATAGCTTCCATGTCTTTGCCAGGGACATGGCTAAGTACTTAGATTTTACACTCTGCAGAGGTGGTGCACTTTCCCCACAAGACTTGGTTTCACCAAGACAAGATCTTTCAGAAGCCTTCCGTTAGAAAAAAATGGACGCGCTCCAAACCTATCAAACCCCTAACACCAACTGTCCATTTGGCTAAGTTATTGCAACCTATATGATCCAGGCAGAGCCCATAATGCCATGTGGCTGCACTTGAAGCTTCTCAAAATTTGACATCTCAAATCTCTTTGTTCCTGGGTGGCAATCCACAAGTGAGATACACAAGGTAAACCATAGAAATGGGCGTTGTGTAACCACTCAACCAAAACCACCAAGTAATTACCATTCCACCCAGGTGATTCATTCACTTAGTTGTTTTATTAAACAAAACTCAAGTCCTTGACTTAGAAATATTCCATAGCATGAATATAATCCACCCTTGTTTTCTACTAGCTAAGCTAAGCATGATAGTAGTAGGAATCTTGTCTTAGTAAATTCTACTAAGGTTTCATCTACTAGGATTTCCCATGGCATAGTTTATACTTAGCAAAATTTCCATGCAAGTCCTACTTAAAAATATCACTAATGCATAGTGAAAATAATGGGACAAAAGTATGAAGCATCAATTGCCTTTTTGGTAGATAATATAAGTTCACTCCTTGATCTTGCAATAGCCACACTCTTCAAATTCCACTACAATTCAATCAAGCAAGCAAATATTCAATATACCATTCAAGCAAACATCACATAAAATAATAAAAACAAGGCAAGGCATGCAAACATGCCAAATATTGTTTTATTTGGAAAAGTGGTTTCTATTAGGTTATAAACATTTGAAAACAACCTTTGGTCATTTATAAAAGTGGAAAAAACCATTTGATGTCAAGTTAGTGAAAAATGGCCACTTTAAGTCATTTTGTTTTGCTAGAAATAGTTTAAATCAAGGTAATATTCTCTAGTGTTTGACAAATACGTTTTTAAACACAAATGTTAGTGTTCTATGGTCAAGTGTTCAATATTGATACCATTTGCAAAAGGTTTTACTTATAAACCATTTTTATACCAAATCAATATTTTATGTTTTTTGAAAATGCCTTTAGCAAAGTAATAACTTTTATAGGGTTCACCAAATATATTTTTAAATCATAAAACTTTGTGTTTTAGGGTCAGAGAGTTTAATCGAAATCATTTCCCAAAGGTTATTCTCCAAAAAGTATTTTTAACATCTAAACAACATTTTTATTTCACTAGAATGTTCTAAATCAAAGATTTATTTCTTTTGCCTCACAAAATATGTTTTTGAATCCACAAGTTGGTTTATATGGTCAGTAGGTACAAAACAATCCATTTGCCAAAGATTTTATCACAAAAATAATTTTAGAATGAATTTTAGATTCAAATTATGCCTACACAAGTTTCTGCAAAAACAACCATTTTACCAGAAGCAATTCTTTAAAAAAAGTGCATGTTTGGATAGTACTTGGTCTGTTGATTCCATTGATATAAAGTTTGAAAAATTTGGACGTGTGGATCAAAAGTTATGAATTTTACAAAACCAAACAACTAATAGACAAGTTTCTGTTTTTAAAAGAAATTCCAGGCCACGTGTCTTGATGCAATTGGTATGTACCGCTTCGTCTGGATCGAGCATCATGGGTTGTTGGATCTAACTTAAATCGCACGGTTCAAAGGCTAACTTACCCCTTCGTTTAAAATTCTATCGCAGCACTTGGATTCAGATCCTACGGTTTACAGCAAGTTGACCCCAGATGGGCGCTGCGGCAAGAGCGTGGCTGTCGTGGTGGCGTTCCGGTGAATCTAGGAAGAAAGGAAGGGGAAGGAAGGTGTTACCAGAGTCGCCATGGCGAGGAGATGCTCAAGGTGGTCTTCACCGTCGAAGGGGCACTCGGGGTGGATGGCAATTGCTTGCCGGAGTTGCCTTCGGGCTCAAAAGGGTCGCGTGTGCTAAGACAAAATAGAGGCGCTGTTAGGTGCGCACGAGGGTCACGAGTCTAGGAGCATCAGGGAGAGGGGAAGGCTCGGTCGGGGTTTACCTGGAGAGCTCATCAGAAGAGTGACAAACGTCGGCGACGTGCTATCGTCGAGGTTGCCGATGATGTGGAGCGTGCGTGGGCGAGTGGAGGCTACGGATAGGTTTGCCAGGTGATGGGGAATGTGCTCGTGTGGTCGAGGAGGCGAGGGGCGATGGTGGTTGGCTGGAATCGCCGCGGATGCTCGTCGGAGGCGGTGACAGTGCAAGTGGAATTGGGGACGGCCTAGGGGCTCTCTTGCAGCGGTGTCTTAGGGAAAAGGGAGGGGAGAGGGAGGTGGTTAAACGAGTGTGGTCGCGGGCGTGATTAACTGAGCCATTAACTCGTATTGAAACGATTCTGCAATGACCGGTAAAGGCGAGGAGGGGGCATGGTCACCCCGGCGGGTGAGGAAGAAGGCCTGCCAGGTGGGGTTGGCTGGTCAGCGAGAGAGAGAAAAGAAGAGTGGGTCCAGGCAGTCAGCGGCTCCGCGGGTTGATATGTAGGTGAAAGAAAATGGTTCGGGGTGGGGGGAAAAGACGGGCTGGACTAGGCCAGATGGGCTTAACTGGGCTGGGTTGCTCTTTCATTTTTTTGTTCTGTTTCCCTTTTTCCTTTTTCCATTTCTATTATCCTGTTTTGATTTTTATTCAAACAATTCAAACACCATTTAAAATCAAACCTCTACCAAACTTTGTGTAAATTTTAATACTGTTATTTAACATATTCTAAAGTCAAATTTAGAATAATTCTTTTATTCTTTTTAGGGTCTTTTATTTATTTTTTAAAAAATAGACATTTGTCTTTATTTCAAATAGGATTTAATATGTTTTAAAACTCTATTTGAAATCTAAATTTTTACCAAACCTTTTCAGTAGGTTTTATTAAAAATAAAACACTTTGAAATATAATTTAAAATACTTTATTATGTTTTAATGTTCATTTAAAATGGGAAATGTCTTTACTTAAATGAAATTGGATAATAATAAAACCTCATGATTTTATTAAATAATCCTTTACTCTTTTTATTAAACAAAAACATTTTATTTTATTTGCTTGGCCAAGTTTTAATTTGGCCTTTTAAAATAGTCCTTATTTATTTATTTATTTCTTCCTTTATCTTATAAAATCCATATCTTTTTATTTAAAGATCCAAACTTGGTGATTCCAATTTGTAAAATCATATTTAATATTTGTTTATCCTTTTTAAATCTCTTTTAGGATTAATTGCTCACAAATTGGTATGGATTTTAGATAGGTGTTTATTAGCTTTGGAAATTCAATTTCCTTGTCTTATTAAATTCATAAGATTTTATCTATGGTTTCAAATTGAATGAAATCAATTTCTATGGTTTTGTAATATTTCTATTTGTCATTATTGATCATTTTGAAATGTTTGTTTGACCAATTTTTATGTGGATCAAATCCATAGGTTTAGAGATAACTTCGAAATGTTTTTCTTCCATTAGGGTTTTAGGGTTTTGGTTTATTTTCCCAAGTGTTTAAATTTCAAGATGTATTTAAGAAGAATGCATTTTACTTGTTTGAATTTAGTTGGATTCAAACTTTATTCAAGGTTTGTTCAAGATGGGATTTTAAGTTCCCATTTAGAAACAAAATTTCTTTTAACCCTAAATTTCAACAATTATTTATTTTGTTTATTTATTTTTCACATTTCAAAATTTGGAAATTTTTTGGGATGTGACATCTAAGGATTAGGATCACTTCATATGTTGTTATAGAAATATAAACTCAATGACTTTGATCTTAATGATATACTTCGGATGAATGTTCATCACACCATTACACTAATGTTGTGACCTCGTTATTAACAACATCCAATGTCCATGATCAGGAAACCTTGATCATCTTGTTAATCAACGAGCTAGTTTATGAGATAGGCATAACTAGGAACTTTCTGTTTGTTTATTAAACGCACATGTATTAACGTTTCCATATTAATACAATTATAGCATGCAAAATAAACATCTATCATATACTTGGAATATACATAATAAACACTTTATTATTGCCTCTCAGGGCATATTGCCTTCAGTCTCCCACTTGAACTAGAGACAATAATCTAGTTACATAATGATGAATCTAACACCCATGGAGTTCTGGTGTTGATCATGTTTTTCTCTAGGGAGAGTTTTAGTCAACGGATCTTTCTACATTGAGATCAGTGTGTACTTTACAAATCTTTATATCTCCATCCTTGACATGTTCGCGGATGGAGTGAAACCGGCGCTTAATGTGCTTGGAATTCTTGTGAGACCTTGGTTCTTTGTCATTGGCTATGGCACCATTGTTGTCACAATAGATCATCATTGGGTCCAACGCATTCGCAACCACACCTAGTTCAGATATGAACTCCTTCATCCAAACTGCTTCCTGAGCCGCTTCCGAAGCAGCAACATATTCGGCCTCCGTTGTTGATCCCGCCACCACAGGTTGTTTGCAATTCCTCCAACTAACCGCTCTACCATTCATGAGAAATACGTATCCGGATTGAGACTTTGAGTCATCCGGATCGGTGTCAAAGCTTGCATCGACATAACACTTAGCGACGAGCTCTTCTTCACCTCTGTACACAAGAAACATATCCTTAGTTCTTCTCAAGTACTTAAGGATATTCTTGACCGCTATCATGTGTTCTGAACCTGGATCCGTTTGGTACCTACTAGTCAAACTAATAGCATGTGCCACATCCGGTCTTGTACATAGCATGGCGTACATTATAGATCCTATAGTTGAAGCATAGGGGACTTTGTCCATTATCTCTCTTTCTTCTACCGTAGCCGAACTTTGAGTCTTACTCAATGTCTTGCCTTGCAACATAGGTAAGAACTCCTTCTTACTTCCATCCATTTTAAACTTCTTTAAAATATTATCAAGGTATGTACTTTGCGATAGCCCTATTAGGCGCCTTGATCTATCTCTATAGATCTTTATGCCTAATATGTATGATGCTTCACCTAGGTCTTTCATTGAAAATTTGCTATTTAGATAACTTTTAACGCTGTTTAAAAGATATATATCATTTCCTATCAATAATATGTCATCCACATATAATATCATAAATGCCACATTGATCCCACTTACTTTCTTGTAAATACAAGCTTCTCCATAAGTTTGGACAAATCCAAACTCTTTGATCACCTCATCAAAGTGGAGATTCCAACTCTGGGATGCTTGCTTCAGTCCATAGATGGACCGCTGAAGCTTGCACACCTTGTTAGCATCCTTAGGATCGATAAAACCCTTTGGTTGTATCATATAAAAATCTTCTTCAATATTACCATTGAGGAACGCGGTTTTGACATCCATCTGCCATATCTCATAATCGAAATATGCAGCAATTGCTAACATAATCCTAAATGACTTTAGCATCGCTACGGGAGAGAATGTCTCTTTGTAGTCAACTCCTTGAATTTGTCGAAACCCCTTTGCGACAAGTCAAGATTTATATACGGTCACATTACCATTAGCATCAGCTTTCCTTTTGAAAATCCATTTATTCTCCGCGGCCTTTCGGTCGTGAGGAAAGTCCACCAAGTTCCAAACTTGGTTTTCGTACATGGATTCCATCTCGGATTTCATGGCTTCTAACCATTTGTTGGAATTCGGGCTCATCATCGCTTCTTCATACGTCGCAGGGTCATCAATTTCATCAACCATGAAATTCATAACAGGGTTTCCATATAGCTCGAGTCGCACGCCAGCGTCTGCTAGACTGCGAGGTTTGGCAAGATTTCTTTTGGAGTTTCATGATCATTATCATCAGTTCCCTCTTCAATCAGTGAAGCCAACTCCGGAATGACTTCCGGCGCTGCGCTACTCGCCATACTTTGAAGAGAAGGTTCAACAACCTCTTCGAGTTCTACCTTCCGACTACTCACACCTTTCGCGAGAAACTCTTTCTCCAGAAAGGATCCATTCTTGGCAACAAAAACCTTGCCCTCGGATCTGTGATAGAAGGAATACCCAATCGTTTCCTTAGGGTATCCTATGAAGAAGCATTTTTCCTCTTTGGGTTCGAGTTTATCCGGTTGAAGTTTCTTCACATAAACATCGCATCCCCAAACTTTAAGAAATGACAGCGTAGGTTTGTTTCCAAACCACAATTCATACGGTGTCTTTTCAACAGATTTAGATGGTGCCCAATTTAAAGTGAATGCAGCAGTTTCTAGTGCATAACCCCAAAATGACAGTGGAAAGTCCGTCAGAGACATCATAGATCGAACCATACCCAATAAAGTACGATTACGATGTTCCGACACACCATATCGCTGTGCTGTTCCGGCAGGTGTGAGTTGTGAAACAATTCCACACTCTTTCATATGAGTGCTAAACTCCTAACTTAGATACTCACCACCACGGTCGGACCGTAGAAATTTGATCTTTCTATTATCATGATTTTCCACTTCACTCTGAAATTCCTTGAACTTTTCAAAGGTTTCAGACTTGTGTTTCCTCAAGTAGATATAACCGTATCTACTCAAATCATCTGTGAAAGTAACAAAATAACGATATCCACCTCGCGCCGACATGCTCATTGGACCACATACATCAGAATGTATGATTTCCAATAAATCTATCGCCCGTTCCATTGAACCGGAAAACGGCGTTCTAGTCATCTTGCCCATAAGGCATGGCTCACATGTATCAAATGATTCAAAATCAAGTGATTCCAAAAGTCCATCCGAATGGAGCTTCTTCATGCGTTTAACGCCAATATGACCTAGACGGCTCACATATATCATCATTAAGTTTAATCCTTTTAGCATCAACATCATGAATATGTGTAATACTATTATCGAGATCCAACAGAAATAAACCATTCATCATCGGTGCATGACCATAAAAGATTTCATTCATATAAATAGAACAAACATTGTTCTCGGATTTAAATGAATAACCACTTCACATCAAACACGATCCAGATACAATGTTCATGCTCAGTGCTAGCACCAAATAACAATTATTCAAGTTTATTACTAATCCCGACGGTAAGTGGAGAGGTAGCGTTTCAAAGGCGATCACATCAACACTTGATCCATTGCTGACACGCATCTTGACCTCACCCCTTGCTAGCGGTCGCTTCTTCCGCAGCCCCTGATTCGAGTTACAAATATTAGCAACTGAACCGGTATCAAATACCCAGGTGCTACTACGAGTACTAGTCAAGTACACATCAATAACATGTATATCATATATACCTTTGTTTGCCTTGCCGGCCTTCTTGTCTGCCAAATACTTGGGGCAGTTGTACTTCCAGTGGCCAGTCCCCTTACAATAATAGCACTCGGTATCAGACTTAGGTCCAACTCGGGGTTTCTTTTTAGGCACGACAACTAGCTTGCCGCCCTTACTTCCCTTCTGTTTTCCCTTCTTGTCTTTCCTGAAACTAGTGGTCTTATTGATCATCAACACTTGATGTTCTTTCTTGATCTCCACTTCTGTAGTTTTAAGCATTGAAAGAAGCTCGGGGAGAGACTTCTTCATGCCTTGCATATTATAGTTCATCACAAAGCTCTTATAGCTAGGTGGCAAAAACTGCAGAACACGATGGATGCCTAAGTCAATGGGAATCAATATTCCCAAGGACACAAGCTTATCAGTGTAACCCGACATCTTGAGTACATGCTCACTTACGGAGTTGTGCTCTTCCATAATGCAACTAAAGAACTTTTCTGAAGCATTCTAGCTCTCTACAACAGCATGTGTGTCGAAAATCATTTTCAACTCACCCATTGTACCAAATGCATTGCTGTTTTCAAAATGCTTTCGAAGTTCTGGATCTAGCCCATACAATATGCTGCAATGAATGGTGGGGGCCTAGCAGCGCTTCTAGCACATATTGCTTTTGTGCAGCAGAGAGGAGAATCCTCAAATTCATTGCCCATTCGGTAAAGTTGCTACCGTTCGTTGCAAGTTTCTCTTTCTCCATGAACACATTGAAATTAAAAGCAGGTGGTGCCATCTACAACAGAATTTGTAAAGTTTAGACTAAGTTTTTGATAGATTGAGTTCAACTAATCCACATTAAGAATTAACTCCCACTCAAAACGACATCCCTCGTGCCTTTTTTTTGATTACATGAACCAAATCCACTACACCAAGTCCGATCATCACGTGAGTCGGTGTAGCTTCAAAGGCGAGCATCAAATGGGCATCATATCTACCATATGACTCATGCTTAACCTTTTGGTCTGTGTTCCGAGGCCGTGTCTGTACATGCTAGGCTTGCCAAGTAAGAACTTAGTATTCGCGTGTGTAACTGTCTTACACCAGAAATATGGTCGTGGATCCAAGAACACCCGATCATCACGTGATGTCTTGGAGCGACGAAACATAATAGGTGCATACTTAAGGAAGAACACATTCTTATCTTGATATTTAAATGTGGGATCATCTTATTATGCTAATAAAATGCCAAACAAGCAATATAAGATGCAATCAATCATCACATGTTTATAAGTGAAATGATATGGTTCCCGCACTTGATCTCCATCATGTGCATCGTGGTATGATCACTATCATACCTCTATGTGTAAGGCCAAGATCTAGGGAACTTACATGATATGTGTGTTGTAAGAGTATCATCACATACTTCTACTTACAACATCACCATATCATAACACTAGCCCAACAACAATCTAAACTAGACGCCTCTAATTCATCCATTCCAAGTTTTACGTGGCTTAGGGATTTCGAGGATAGAACCGTTCTTACCTACGAACATGAACCACAACGAGGATAAGAAAATTGTTGACAACTCGTTGCAAATTAGATATTGACTATAGTAGGAGAGACAGACACTCGCTAGCCACTTATGCAAACTAGTTGCATGTCAAGCATGGAACATGTCTCATGTGCGAGGACATGTAAAGTTTGTCCGGGCCGCTTCATCCCACTACGCCACCAATATCAAAAGTACAACCAAGAAGCAATAACATGATCATCATCACCTACATACTCATATGTGTACTACCCGTGTAAAGCATCTACGCATAGATCCGGCTCTGATACCACTTTAAGGTTCGCAGCATAGAAAACAAAAAATTTCCTACAATGGGAACAACTATATACCAAGATCTATCTACTAGATACAAACAACAGGCGGATGTATATCTGTAGAGAACATACCCTTGAAGACCGACAAAGCTTAACGAGTTAAACTCGTGGTTGATGTAGACGATCTCTTGCCGATCTCAAGATCGAGAGGAAGTCCTTAGCACCGCAACTTAGAGGCGCATCCGTGATCGCACACACGTCCAAGGCACAGAGCAACCTCCGCCTCCTCACTCCAGTGATGCAGAGGAAGCACAACTCTTTCTTGCCAAATAGCCATCGGGAACATGTATTTCGCTAGTCCGAGACTATGGGGATAAATACTAGAGGGGGAGAGAGATCCTTCACGAGGAGGTGTGAGTGAGAAGTGAGTAGGGGCTCCTTTTATAGGAGAGGGTGGACCCCAAGGGGGTGGCCGGCGCATGGGGGATGCCCCCTTGCCCTCCCCTCATTCATGTTGGTGGACACTCCACTCACAAAAATCCCTTTCAGTTCCCTCCACTCAAAAACCTACTCAAATTCTCATTAAATTAACACCAAATTTAATGCAAACTCTCATTAAATAAAAATCCTTTTATTTATTCATATTTTTTTCAATTACTTTAATGACAAACATTCACATATAACCCCTTGCTAGTATTTCATTTCACATGCCAAAACACTTTCTGCAATTTCACCTGAAAACCTATTTCGGTATCTAGTGAAATAAATTCCCGCGCTTGTTATTCTTTCCGGCATGAAACTTTTGCTCCAAATGAATGTCGATGTCTCTTAAGTGTGTCACCCTATGGTTCTCAAATAATGTGGACATGATCGAGACCCCTCTCCAATCAATAATCAGAAGCGAGATCTGGAGACCCATACCGACTCCCACACATTCAATGATGACTTTCTTGTGATCGTCGGAACCTTTTATGCTAGTATCTTAATACCTTTATTTCGTGATATATTACATGTCCGAGATTCGATCATCAGTATCTCCATACCTAGTTTGATCTCGTTACTGACATGTACTCTTTTCTTTTTCTCGTGATATAACATTCTAGTGATCAAATCACTTGCTTGCAAGCTAACCAATGTGATATCACCGAGAGGGCCTAGAGCATATCTATCCGTCATCGGGATGAACAAATTCCACTCTCGATCCATGGGCCTAAACATAACAATTTAGTAGTACCGAACCAATCTTTATAATCACCCTATTACGGTGTGACGTTTGATGTTATCAAGATACTCTTCCGGTGCTAGTGATTGACATGATCTCATGGTCTAAAGATTAGGATCATTTCGTATGTTGTTATAGCAATATAAACTCAATGACTTTGATCGTAATGCTATACTTCGGATGAATGTTCATCACACCATTACACTCATGTTGTGACCTCGTTATTAACAACATCCAATGTCCATGATCAGGAAAACTTAATCATCTTGTTAATCAACGAGCTAGTTTATGAGAGAGTCATAACTAGGAACTTTCTGTTTGTTTATTAAACACACATGTATTAACATTTCCGTATTAATACAATTATAGCATGCATAATAAACATCTATCATATACTTGGAATATACATAATAAACACTTTATTATTTCCTCTCAGGGCATATTCCCTTCACTATGTTCTAAAAAAATATATTATTTTCTTAAACAAATAAGATGTTATTATCATCCTAAGTGATGGTAAAGATAAGGTTGGGAATGGAACTTAGGTTTCCAATTGCAATGAAAGTCATCACATAGGAATTAATAACCCATGACATCAGTGATTCTAGCGCCGTATATTACGCGTTAACCATAAGATTTGGAATGGGACGGAGAAGTCAGCTAGATCTTCTTCCTTTCATATGTAGGCAAGACGACCATAATGTGACGTCGTGATTCCTTCTGCGAATCCAGCATATGGGTGGGAACCCTTAGGCCCCATGATTTTGGTGACTAGATTATCTGTGAGCGGATTCCGGAGGTATAGTCAGACCTTTATGGATCTTGCCAGGGGCATAACCGGCTCATAGAGTCTTCGAGAATTCATCAGGGTTGTAGCATGCCTGAAATGGGGCTTAGTAGAGATGTAGCTCAGCCCCAAGGATCGTGCAGACATATTGGATCGTGGAGAGGAACAGTGATTGGCTTGGATCATCTACTGGGCCCCACATCACAGAATTGTGGATGGGAAAGTATGCCTGGTTGTGTAACAAGGATTTGATCTCTCATGGGTAAAGCAATGCAACTTTGTAGAGTCTAAGAACTATAACTTGGTACTCCTTGTTCCGTGAAGGAATTGCGAACACGGCAGGAAAGGAATGCGAGACCCTGCGCATGGCTCAATAGGATTGGTAGGAAACCCATACCAACAAGTTACAACTTCTTTTCCAGAAGCTCATTCAAAAAGAACTCTAAGGTTAAGCGTGCTTGGCCTAGAGAAATTCTAGGATGGGTGACCGACCGGGAAGTGGGTACCGGGTGTGCATGAGTGAGGACAAAGTGCGCAGAAAAGTCTAGTGTTGGTCTGTGGGGTTAGTCTGGAGATCCTATTAAGCTACCAGGAGTGACACCCCCGGGGCCCAGTGGACGGGGTGTTACAAGTGGTATTAGAGCCGACCCTCGCGGTTACATGGGCGTGTGCGGGTTAGTGGCGGACATGTGTAGCATGGCGCGTGTGGCCCGAAGTGGACACGGCATGGCAATGTGCCGACACTGGACGCACAGACGTGTGCCAAGAGGGGACGTTCCTGGCTTGTGGTTGATCGACGAGGACGTCGATCTTCTAAGGGTGGGTGTATGTGAGACCCTGGCGCATGGCTCAATAGGATTGGTAGGAAACCCATACCAACAAGTTGCAACTTCATTTCCGGAAGCTCATTCGAAAAGAACTCTAAGGTTAAGCGTGCTTGGCCTAGAGAAATTCTAGGATGGGTGACCGACCGGGAAGTGGGTACTGGGTGCGCATGAGTGAGGACAAATTGCGTAGTAAAGACTAGTGTTGGTCTGTGGGGTTAGTCTGGAGATCCTATTGAGCTTCCAGAAGTGACAGCCGTCGGTCCGGAGTGACCGGGGTGTTACAAGGAACCCCATGAAGTTCTGGTCAACATGTGAAGGCTAATGGGCATAGTTTTTGATAATAAAATCTATCTTTGAAGAAATGTTTACAGAAAATGCATAGTACCAAGGACTGATAATCCGAGGTGGTTGATAGTGCATCAAACTTTCACCTTGCATATAATGAACTTGCTGGGTAACACTGTTACTCACTCTTTCCTTTGATCCCCTGCTTCGACTCTGAGGAGCCAAAAGACACTCCGATGTACGCTGCTGAAGGACAAGAGGATGTCTACTACGAAGAACCATACCTGTCCGGAGGAGTGGAAGGGATCGATTATGAAATACGCTATGGAGTGGAGGGAAACGAGTCCGAGTAGTTTCCTTAGTAGTAAACCAATTGAGCCGAGCAACATAAACCTTAAAGAATAAGTTGTTGAACTCAATTCAGAGTATGAGTTTGAAGTTTTAATCTTTCGCTAAAACTGTTTAAGTTGTGTTTTTAACTTTGAATCACTTTATGTACTGAGTTTCTAGTATTGTAATAATAATGAAGTGTGTATGTTTGTAATATGGACCCGCAATGTTTCTGTTTTACCACTTTGAGGGATGTGATATTTACAGAACAAATGTCAAGGACTATAGTTTACTACACATGTAGTGGTTTGCTGGGTCACCGCACTGATATGGGCTTTAGTCAATGGGCCATGAGCGAGTGGATCCCATTTCACTCCCTATATATACCGGGTCACATTTACCTAGAGAGGTGCTTCGATTAGGTCATTCCATGCGTTGGAACCCTAGCTCTAGTTTAGTCTATCCACCGTAGCGAACCTAGCAGTTCACCGTCGGTGCTCCTCCTTGCACGTGTGGATACCAGTAGCGGTGTTGCATGATCAACACCATGATGATCGGGATCGGATCAGATCGTGAGGACTACACCGCATTCAACAGATGTGCTTCATCAATTCAGCAATTGTGCGTATAGTGGTAATCCTCATGGCCTTCTACCTCAGCCAGATCTTTTGTCACCATGATAGAGGGAAAATGTTTTGTTTTATCTCTATGTGGCCCAACAGTGGCATCAGAGCGATAGCTTCTAGTTTTAAGCTCAAGATCTCGCATATGTGATATGCGGTTGGATATAGATCGGTTTGTGCAAGGTTGATTGGATCAACTGGACTCAGGGAATGGATGATCTAGTTTCCATGATCATACCGCTGCGATCGTGGAACGACATACACCTACCGGTCGGTTTCCGCCATCAGGGTAGACTAAGACACGCAAATCCAGAAGCGGTGATTGAAGATCAAATGAGTATGATCGAACCGGAACAATGATCGGAACCCATGTCTAAAATGTAGATGAGATCAAACTAGACCACCAGCTTCGCCTTGTCGTATCACCTTAGATGTTGTTGCAAGTTTCACAACACCGATAGATATCATATATATGTATAACTTGTTTTTGTAGGAATTTGTGAATGGTATGGCTTATGTGCATGTGATGTGTGTATTCCATATGTGATCTATGAATCACGATTTTGTCAGCCGGCTGGAGCCTAGGTGCTATCATTTTACTTTTCTAAGGTAGTGTAGTTGTATGGAGAACACGTATGGCATGCAAGTCGATATACAAGTCGAAAACATGGAGTGAGAAGGCAAGTGACAAGAGTTGGAACGAGTCGGATTACATGCTTTGTGGATATGGAGATCGCCATGAAGAGAGCCATACCATTTCACGATATAATTGCTTTATTTGTGTTATTGTTATGTCTCTATTTTACCTCTGTTAGATAGTCGGTAAAATTTAATCCCTCAAAGAAGTTCTAGTCGGTTTTTCCGCCAGTGTTTGCACCATCACAAGTCATACATTTTTGGTAGTGGGCTCATAAAATTGAGGTGCTACCAATTCTTTCCGACTAGGTGGTTTCGAGTCGGACTCTTTCAGCAGAAACACTCGGTAAGCTAGATGGGTCTATCATAACATTTGTGGGACTCATGGAAAAGTCGAACGGGTGCCGGGGCATGTGATGCCACCCGACCAACAAGAGTCATATGAGATGCGATTCACAAGGAGTTTCCTACCTAGATTACTTGGCGCCTAGCGGTGATACTAAATCTCACTAGCCGACTTGCTTATTTAGGATCCTAAATCACTAAGTAACCATCCGAGGGGTGTTGGTTCTAGTGGGAGCATAACTATTAATTTTTTTAATATGCTTGCTATTTTATGAATACATGTATTATGTGTTTTGCATATTTTCTATTGTAGATCATGGGACCAGGTAACAATCACCCTCAGATATCTGGTTTTGCATTAAGAACCATTCTTGAGAAAGATAGACTCAATGACACTAATTTTACCAACTTGTATAGAAATCTAACAATTATTCTCAAACAACAAAAGAAGGACCATGTCCTAGACAACCCACTTCTAGTTGAGCCTAATGAGAATGTGACTGTCGCTGCCACCAATGCCTACCGTTGAACTAAGGATGAGTCCACAGAAATAAGCTGTCTCATGCTTGCCCACATGGACCGGACTTGCAGCAGAAGTTCAAGAATATTGAGGCCTATGATATGATCGAAAGCATCAAAAGCATGTTCCAGGCTCAGGCAAAGACCGAGAGGTGTCAAGTCTCTCAGGCTTTGTTGAGTTGCAAGCTTAAGGATGGTGATCCAATGAGTCCACATGCGATCAAGATGGTTGGTTACGTGAAGTCTCTGGAAAGGATGGGCTATCCCATTAATTCTGAGCTCTCTTCCTAGTGAGTATGGTCAGTTCATATCAAACTACCAAATGCATGGTATGCATAAGAAGTTCACTGACTTGCATGGGATGCTCATGAAGGAAGAGGCGGATCTTAAGAAAGACGCCACTCAAGTGTTGATGGTACAAAATAAGGCTAAGTTCAAGAAAAGTTCTTGGACTAAGAAGAAGGCTAAGTTAGGATGAAAGCAGGCTCAGGACCCGGTCCCAAGATCTTCCTCAGGTACTAAGCCATCTCCTTCAGCCGGATCCACTTGCTTCTACTGCAAGGCGGATTCCATTGGAAGATGAACTGCAGCAAGTCTTTGGCAGACAAAGCCAAGAGCATAGGTGTGACTTTCGGATCAGGTACGCTTGTTTGCAATGTTATAGACATTTTTCTTGATGATGCGCCTAATAGTTCTTGGGTATATGATATCGGATCAGTTATTCACATCTGAAACTCATTGCAGGTACTGGTAAGAACTAGGAGCGTGGGAAGAGGCGAGGTTGATATCCAAGTCGACAACAAAGAGAGATTCGCTGCGTTGGAAGTCGGCATGATGCAACTTCATTTACCTTCCAGATTAATTATGGAAATGAATAATTGTTATTATGTTCCAGTGCTTAGTCGAAACATTATTTCTGCCTCATGTTTCATGAGACAAGGCTATGAGTCGAATATCGAGAATAATGGTTGTTCTTTATATTTGAATGATATGTTTTACTACTTTGCACCCGTCTAGGACAGGTTATTTATTTTCAATCTTGATGCTGAGTCGGTTTATAACATCAATGTTAAAAGTTTAAAACCAAATGATTCGAATATGACCTACTTTTGGCACTGTCGGCTTGGTCATTTAAGTTGGAAATGCATGAAGAAGCTCCATGGTGATGCACTCCTAACTTCGTTCGACTTGGAGTCGTTCGAGACATGTGAATCTTGCCTACTCGACAAAATGACCAAGACACCTTTTGCAAAGAGTTGCAAAAGGGCGTCCGACTTGTTGGGACTAGTACATAGTGATGTATGTGGACCAATGAGCATGAAAACCAAGGGTGGTTATGAGTACTTCATTACCTTCACTAATTATTTGAATCAGTATGGATATATCTACTTTATGAAACATAAGTCGAAAGCTTTTGAAAAATTCAAAGAATTCCAGAATGAAGTATAGAATCAACTTGGCAAGAAAATAAAGTTTCTTCGGTCAGACAGAGGAGGCGAGTACACGAGCCATGAGTTTGATGACCATCTGAAAATTTGCGGAATAGTTGCCCAACTTACTCCGCTAGGAATGTCGTAGAGGAACGGTGTGTTGTAAAGGCGGAATCAGACCTTGTTGTACATGGTATGATCAATGATGAGTTGGACAGATCTGCCTTTCTCATTTTGTGGTTATTATATAGAAACTGTAGCACTCAAAATAAATAGAATACCATCAAAGTCGACAGAGAAGGCACCACATGAGATGTGGATAGGTAAAAAGACAAGTTTGTCTTTTCTTAAGATTTGGGGTTGTGAAGAATTTTTCAAGCGACTTCAGTATGACAAGCTCACTACTAAGTCAGATAAGTGTATTTTCGTGGGGTATCCGAGGGAAATCTTGGGTTACTACTTCTACAGCCAAGAAGAGGAAAAAGTGTTTGCCGCTTGGAACATTGTCTTCCTTGAGAAAGAGATTCTCAGTCGGGGAGTTAGTGGGAGCACGGTGCAACTCGAAGAAATTAGAGAGGAACTGGCTAGTAGCAAGTTGGCAAAAACCTTGGAGGTTGAGACGGCCGTGGTAGCTAAGCCAACAACAACACTTGTACTACGAAGATCAGCCAGATCACAAGTGTTCATAATGTATTACTGTTAGACAGTGATGATCCAACAAATTATTTGGAAGCAATGGTGGGATATGATTCTGAGTTATGGCTTGGAGCCATGACATCTGAGTTAAAGTCCATGGATGAAAATCAAGTTTGGAACTTGGTTGATCCGCTAGACGGTGCAAGACCCATCGAGTGCAAATGGGTCTTTAAGAAGAAAACTGATATGGGTGGAAATTTTCTTTCTATAAAGCACGACTTGTCGTGAAGGGGTTCCGGCAGGTTCAAGGAGTTGACTACAATGAATATTTCTTGCCCATAGCGATGCCTAAGTCAGTCTGGATCTTGTTAGCTATAACAGCTTATTTTGACTATGAGATATGGTAGATGGATGTCAAACGACTTTCCTTAATGGAAATGTAATCGAGGAGGTGTATATCATACATCCCGAGTGTCACATCCCAAAATTCTCCTAATTTTGAAATGTGAAATAAATAAAATAAGTTTGATTGATTGTTAGACTTTGTTAAAAATTCTCAAAGATAAGAAACTTTTGAGTTGAAAATCCTCTCAACCTTGAATTCAAAACCTTATATTCTTTTGTTATGACCTAAGTAGCAATTTAGGCAAAAAGGATTGGTTTGATTCGAGGTTATAGAATTGGTGTGCAAGATTTCAAAATTCAAAATCATGAAGCATGCATGACCATCATTGCATATAAACCCTAAGAAGCAAATAGGGTTGCAAAAAATTAAATTCAAAACCCTAAATGGGATTTCCCCATTCTAAGTAAAACCCTTGAGTTATGGTTTTGTCCATAGTAACAATTAAGCAATATAATTCATAAATGATGTATACTTACAGATATCAATTTTAGAAAACAACAGAAATTTATTTGAGTCCTTTTGCTGCTATAATGCAAAAGTTATGTTTAATATAAGAAATAATAGTAATGCCCTATTGGACAAACAAAATATTTATTGGTTGGCAAATTATAAATATGCATAACTAATGTAGTTAATATGCTAAAATGATCAGGATGATTTTACCAAAAAAAATTAATTTTTTTGAATGGACTAATTTGTAGCCCTAAAACAAAAGCTATAAAAGAAAACAAAAAAAGAATAAAAGAAAAACACTACAGAAAAAAGGGAAACAAACTAACCTAACCGTACCAGCCCCTACCGACCCGTCCCCTAACATTTAGCATGCAGCGACAAAGCAGCGCATAACGCCCACCAGGCAACCACCGCCGGCCCACCCGTAGATCCCCTCTCCCCTCTCTCACAGACACGGGGGCCCCACCCCGGTCATCTTCCTCGCTGTGACGGACAGGAACTCTGAACCACCCGAGAAAATCGCGGCTGAATCCGCGTCGAATCCCTTGCCCCATAGGAAATTTCTGACTCCATATAAACACTGACCCTTCCGCCTCTCTGAGGATGTTTTTTTTTGAGCAATAACACCCCCAGATCGACAGAATTGACAATCTCAACGGAGCACCACCACAGCAGCTACTGGAGGTCAACACCGCCGACGTTCTGAGGGCCCTGTCCCTCCTCCCTCTGTTGATTCGCTTCCCCTTCATCAACCGCGTCTCCCTGACCTTTCCCCTTTTCCCAAAGATCACCAAGCCTGCCGGAATTCATCACCGGAGTTCCGCCGGAGTTGGAAACGAACAGTCGCACCTTTCCACAGCCTGAAGAGGCGAGAGACGCCTCCGAGCACACTCCTTGATGCCCCTCGACGTGTTGCTTCCCGTAGAACACCTCTCCGAGCCAAGATACCGTCGGAGCTTCTGCAACCAACGACGTTCGAGCAGCCATGGTGCTCTCCTCCATCACCGTCGAGCGCGAGCCACCGCCAGCTCGACTTCATCAACCAGCTCCGTCCGATCCCATCTGGAGGGACCAGATCAAAGCCAGCCGAGCCAAGCCGAGCCTGGACTTAAGCCAGCCGTGTAGAGTAGCCTCCTCTCCATCGTCAGATCGCGATCCAATGGCAGCAAACATGTCACTTAAGTGAAGAGGTACCCGCCAATCAGAATGCGCCACGTCACGGGGATATTCCCAGAATCATATCAGTAATAGAAATAAAAGTCGGAAAATTATTAAATCTTGCAAAAATCATATCTAGAGTTTTGTATGTCCAAATTTAGAAAATAATATATGTATGGATTCAGAAAAATATGTGGAATATTACTATGCTGATACATACAACTTTTACCGTATATATTTGTTGTAGTAATTTAAATAGTTTAATTATCTATTTGGAGTTAATAAATCATAGGAAATTATCTACAGATCATAAAAATATAAAAAAGATGTCCTTGGAATCCTTGTTTCATGTATAACACTAAATTGATTACCTAGGAAATTATATGTAACTCCTTTTTAGGTGATTCAAATTGTTATTTTCTCTAAATTGATTACCTATCCAGTAGATCTTAGTTCACAATTTAATACGGCAGAAACATCAGTAGTTCAAATAAAGTGGTATAAACCATAGTTAATCGATATAACTTTAATAATAAATGCTTTAATGCATTAAATGATTTTCCACATACATCATGTGTTCTAATAATGTTCAGAACATTAAATACAACAAGAGTGACCTATTAAATCATCATGCATGCACTTGCTCATCATTGTTTTATTGTATTGTTGCATTGTTGCATGATTGCAATGTTTTGAATGGTGTGTGTGTTGTGTTTGCTTCAAACGTTGGATTGCAAGGAGTGCAAATACTATGATTGCAACTACTAAGATTAGAACTACTATGATTGCAACTACTATGATTGCAAGTATTGTGGTTATGATGAGTGCAACCATTACATCTATGAGGATTGTGAAGACTATCTAATCGACTACATCTACAACAAGGCAAGTGGTGATATCTTGGTCATAAATGTCCTACTATTTTCCTATGCATTGTAGATGTTTTTGTAGAATTGCATATGTAGGAATTGATGTGTATATGTTATGTTATGTCTCATATTATTCCCTAGTATTCCTTGTTTATGAGCCATCGTATTGGTAGATTGCTTAACTATACTGTTTAGACGAGGAAGGGAATCACATCATGAAAAGTTATATGTTTTGAAAGGCTTATGTTTTGCTAATGACAATCCAATATGTTTTTAATGAATCACCTGAGCGGAATGCATTGATTGGGTCATCAGATTGAATATATTGGTGGGGAATGCCGCCCAGGACACTGAGAAAGGATTAGTTTCTTTGTTTGGTAGCTTTCGTGTGCAACCATGTGCCAGTAAGAGTGGGTGGCTGGCTGGACTTAGTAGGTTGTGGCGACCCGAACCCTACGTAGCCAGAGATGTAGAGTAGTGTAGGTTGGTACAGTGCGTGGATGGGTTTGGGAAGCTCTTCCGGAATTGTCTCGTCTTGGACTTCTCCCTATCATCACACAATATGAGTGTGGTGGTCCGAGCTGGGTTGTCGAGGTCACATGGGTAAAGTGTACAAACCCCTATAGGGTGTCTAAACTAAGTACTTAGTCGTGTCCCCGGTTATGGACAATTTGAGCTACCTGATACTGATGCTATGAAAGTTATCAGTCATCCTTATTTCTCAATTACTTAAAACTTATTGTGTGAACTTAAATAGGTAGGAGCACCTAGGAGTGAACCAGAGTGTCCTATTTATCATATTAGAAAACTACTTTGTTACAAAAGATAGGATAAAACTATTGCTTTATGCAAATGAGCCTGAACTCCACTTGTCCAAATAAGCATGTAGTTGATAGATCTGTTGTTAACCACTTTAGACTACTTGCCATACATTCCATGTATTGACCCTTCGGGGATGCTACGTTTTATGTTGCAGGTTATATCGTATCTGAGTGATCGTTCATAGGTCGCGAGACTCCAATCAACAATTGTTCGCCTATGGCACATATGAAGGATGGAGATCTACCTTGTAATTGCTTTCCACTGTAATATAATATAAATTCTGGATCATATTCGTTGATGCACAGTTATATTTGGTATCATTTTGTACTGTGTGTGCCAGTGAACCGATCCAGGGGTTGGCACTATACACATGAACTCAGCCTTATCAGACGAGGGTGTTACAAGATGGTATCATAGCTATGTGTTGACTGTAGGATCGTGACCTTATAAATGGATTAGCAATAAGAGACCTCTATTAGGAGAACTATCATATTTCCTACTTATTAGATGTTCTTATATTCCTTGTCTATCTTTTCTATAACCTCTTCTTGTTCAAAATTTGTAGTTGTCCATTCTTATGATACCTATATGAGAGTTAGAATATAAGTAAAACAATAAATAAGATGACATAAATGAACATCCACCAAGTTTGGGTAGGTCTGGACCACTATATTTTATCTCTTTAGGAGATCATCGCTATCGTTTTAGCATATTGATCTTACCAACTGATGAGGTATGACAATATAGGTTCCTTGCTTGTTTGTATTAAACCATATTGTGTGATACCTTGTTTAGGATCTATTGTTTTGAAACACTAAATGTTCTGGAAATTGTGTGAGGTTTTAAAATCATTTTAATGGTGCGATTTGATTGAAATTCGTAAGATTACTGCTGCAGTTTTCTGCCTGACCTGTTGTACCACGCAATTTTCATATTTTATTTGTAACTCACAAAAATCTGAAAAATAGGATCTGAAGCGTAATTACCTATAGTACATGCACAAAAATTGGCTAAAATTCCTGACAAGTTTAAGTCGGTCAGAAAAATTCATGAAACCTGATGTACCGTTTTGACAGATTTTTGTTTATTGCTTATTGTTGCTATGTTTTACTCTAGTATTCTTCCCAATGCTTTCAAACTATTTTGTGGTTATATACTGTTAAGTTTAGACCCCTGTAATGTTATTATGCATGTGTTTTCTTATGTGTTGATTGCTTATGATTGTTTGCTTGTTGTGACATTGATTACTTCATATAATTATGGGTAGGATTACTTCCTTATTATTTTCTTTTCCCTATAATCAACTCTTACCTATCTCAAACCCATGGAGCTACAATGATGTGTTGAATACATGGAGAAGGATTAATGGAAAGTTTTACAACATAATGCATTGACGAAGGAGAATAGTTCATCCAATGAAATAAAAGGATTGGAAGTATGAAGTGTTGCAAAGAATGTTATGTAGTAGATTGCGCAACCTGAATGTTATGAAGCACCGGTAGTTTAGTTTTAGTAGTACCTTGTTGATTGAATACATGGGAGTCTACATCGAGCATTAGTTCGTGCCCATTGAAACCTTCTTCAGGGCAAGTGAGGATGCCCGAGTGATAAGTTACTCGATTCACCTATCCTCATGCAGGGTAATGATTTTGGTGCAGGATGGATTGATCACCATTCCTACTACTCTTATTATTCGCTCTGGTATTGTTGGCTTTGTGAATGTTGAGTGTCTTTTCAGCCTTAGCAAAGAGCCGGCGTGAGCCTAGACCATAGAATGGTATATTGCTCCCCCTTTACAGAAGCATTCATTGCTAAGCGTAGGAATATATGGTAAGGATGGGTTCCAACCATTATTAATGGTCGTCGTGAAGCAAACGCTCCCTATTTGCCCACCATGAGAGTTTTGCTAGTTCAAGAAGTGCTTTCTCGGAAACTATCAATCATGGAATTTAGAATGTGCAATGAGAACCAATTGAGCCAAGTGAACCCTCAAGAAGTGACCTAGTCAATTTTCTTTTAAGGGCTGTAGCATCCTAGTGAATCCTCCCATCTTTCTTTCTAGCCTTCCCAAATCTCGGGACGAGATTTCTTTTAAGGTTGGTAGTCTGTCACATCCCAAAATTTCTCCTAATTTGGAAATGTGAAATAAATAAAATAAGTTTGATTGATTGTTAGACTTTGTTAAAAATTCTCAAAGAGAAGAAACTTTTGAGTTGAAAATCCTCTCAACCTTGAATTCAAAACCTTATATTCTTTTGTTATGACCTAAGTAGCCATTTAGGCAAAAAGGCTTGGTTTGATTCTAGGTTATAGAATTGGTGTGCAAGATTTAAAAATTCAAAATCATGAAGCATGCATGACCATCATTGCATATAAACCCTAAGAAGCAAATAGGGTTGCAAAAAATTAAATTCAAAACCCTAAATGGGATTTCCCCATTCTAAGTACAACCCTTGAATTATTGTTTTGTCCATAGTAACAATTAAGAAATAGAATTCATAAATGATGTATACTTATAGATATCAATTTTAGAAAACAACAGAAATTTATTTGAGTCATTTTGCTGCTATAAATCAAAAATTATGATTAATATAAGAAATAATAGTAATGCCCTATTGGACAAACAAAATATTTATTGTTTGGAAAATTATAAATATACATAACTAATGTAGTTAATATGCTAAAATGATCAGGATGATTTTACCAAGAATGGACTAATTTGGAGCCCTAAAACAAAAGCTATAAAAGAAAACAGAAAAAGAATAAAAGAAAAAGACTACAGAAAAAAGGGAAACAAACTAACCTTACCGGCCCAGCCCTAGCTGGACCGTCCCTACCCTACCGCGCGTGCAGCGACAAAGCAGCGCAGCGCAGCCCAGCATCGGCCCACCAGGCAACCACCGTCGGCCCACCCGCAGATCCCCTCTCCCTTATCTCGCAGACACAGGGCCCCACCCCGGTCATCTTCCTCGACGTGACGGAGAGGAACTCCGAACCACCCGAGAAAATCACGGCTAAATCCGCGTCGAATCCCTTGCCCCTACAAAATTTCCAACTCCATATAAACACCGACCCTTCTGCCTCTCTGAGGATGTTTTTTTAGCAATAACACCCCCAGATCGACGGAATTAACAATCTCAATGGAGCACCGCCGCAGCAGCTACTGGAGGTCAATGTCGCCGACGTTTTGAGCGCCCTGTCCCTCCTCCCTCTGTTGATTCTCTTCCCCTTCATCAACAGTGTCTCCCTGACCTTTCCCCTTTTCCCGAAGATCACCAAGCCTAACGGAATTCATCACGGAGTTCCGCTTGAGTTGGAAACGAATAGCCGCACCTTGCCATCGCCTGAAGAGGCGAGAGACGCCTCCAAGCACACTCCTCGATGCCCCTCAACGTGTTGCTTCCCGTAGACCACCTCTCCTAGCCAAGATACCGTCGGAGCTTTCGCAACCATCGACGTTCAAGCAGCCATGGTGCTCTCCTCCATCACCATCGAGCGCGAGCCGCCGCCATCTCGACATCATCAACCAGCTCCGTCTGATCCCATCTGGAGGGACCAGATCAAAGCCAGTCGAGCCAAGCCAGGGAGCCAAGCCGAGCCTGGACTTAAGCCAGCCATGTCGAGCAGCCTCCTCTCCATCGTCAGATCGCGATCCAATGTCAGCAAACATGTCACTTAAGTGAAGAGGTACCCGCCAATCAGAATGCGCCACGTCACGGGGATATTCCCAGAATCATATCAGTAATAGAAATAAAAGTTGGAAAATTATTAAATCTTGCAAAAATCATATCTAGAGTTTTGTATCTCCAAATTTAGAAAATAATATATGTATGGATTCATAAAAATATGTGGAATATTACTATGCTGATACATCCAACTTTTACAGTATATATTTGCTGTAGTAATTTAATAGTTTAATTACCTATTTGGAGTAAATAAATCATAGGAAATTATCTACATATCATAAAAATATAAATAAGATGTCCTTGGAATCCTTGTTTCATGTATAACACTAATCTGGCCTTAGATATAATTTTTATCGAAGAAAATAAATTGAATGATTTAAACCCTTCTAACTAGTATTTAAATCCCAGAAAATTAACCAGAACTTCAAAATTAGTGAAACCAATTGCTAAGCTTTGGTATTGAAAATATCTATACAGAGAATTTGCGTGCCAAATTATTTGGTTCTATTAAAATAGAAATGCATTTAGAAAACTTTAAACCCATTGAAATAGTGTTTTAATCATAAGAAAATATCTGTAACTTCTTTCTAGGTGATTCAAATTGATATTGTCTCTAAATTGCATTACCTATCAAGTAGATTTTAGTTCACAATTTAATACGGCAGAAACATCAGTAGTTCACATAAAGTGGTACAAACCATATTAAATCGATATAACTTTAATAATAAATGCTTTAATGCGTTAAATGATTTTCCACATACATCATGTGTTCTAATAATGTTCAGAAGATTAAATACAACTAGAATGACCTCTTAAATCATCATGCATGCACTTTTTCATCATTGTTTTATTGTATTGTTGCATTGTTGCATGATTGCAATGTTTTGAATAGTGTGTTTGTTGTGTTTGCTTCAAACGTTAGATTGCAAGGAGTGCAACTACTATGATTACAACTACTATGATTGCAACTACTGAAATGGATCGTATGGGCACCTAGAGGGGGGTGAATAGGTGCTAACCAATTTTTAGTACTTTTTCAATTTTAGGCTTGACACAAAGTAAATTCTCTAGATATGTAACTACGAGAATTTCCCTATATGCAGCCCTAGCTACTAAGAACGTAAAGAGAGGAGCGAAGGAACCGTAGTGCAGAACGCAGAGACACAGGGATTTGTTTTACTGCAGTTCCTTCCTTGTTAAGGGAAGTACATCTGCGTTGTAGGGGTGGGCGGTTCTAAGACCACCACGCCACAATATGCCTCACCCTATTCTCCGATGGATCTCGCCACGAGAGGCCTGATCCACCTTCTCCACTATTGGAACCCTTCGAGGCGGGAACCGGTGCCTTTTACAACGCTACCGGGGCACACACCCACAACTGAATTGGGGGCTCCCAAGATGACAACAAGTTGTCACAAGAACAAGGTTTATCAATATAAACAAAACAAGGATCTAGGTATTTGCAAGAAATACTAGATCGGTGATTCTCCAATTGAATGGAGAGGAGATGAAGCACTTGATTGCTGATGATGAAGATCGAGTTCTCCTCGTTTGATTCCCCAATGGATGGGGCCTTTGGGTGGATCTAGGTGGAGCTCTCTTGGATGAAGGTTGTAGATCAGATCTTGAGTTTTTCGAATGAACCAAGAGATCTGGCAGGAGGGGGAAGGCTGGCTTAAATACCCCCTTCCCAGATCTGGCCGTTGAACAATTTTGGGGGCGAATTATCCGCCCCCCACTTGGGGCGGATTATCCGCCCCCTGGGAAAACTCCGCCCCAAGGGCGGATATTCCGGGAGAAAATCCGCCCCCTCTCTAGGCTGGCGCCTGCGCAACTTGATGAAGATCTTGGGAGGGGGGCGGATCCTGGGGCAGATTATCCGGCCTAGCGGGAAAGTCCGGACGAAACTCCGCCCCCTCTCTGGGGCTTGCGCCTTGGTCGTGAGCAAGAGGGGCGGATTATCCGGCGGGGCCGGAAAATCCGGCCGAAACTCCGCCCCCCTTCTGGGGCTTGCGCCTATTTGGGAAGAGGGAGGGTTGGATTATCCGCCCCTGGTGGGGGCGGATTATCCACCCCCCAACTGCAGAATCCTTTTCCTTTGATCCCTAGAGGGAGCTGCAACACTTCAACACACATTAAATAATCCTTGATATTTTTATCTAACACACAAAACACTAGGGGTTATAAAATGTTCTTTCAATCTCCCCCTTTTTGGTGTTAGATGACAATACTAGGATTTGCAATGAAACCGGCTAACGCCACCTTAAAAATGAAAGACGCTCCCCCTAGATGTGTGCATATTTACAATTTTCATTTGAATACACATACACACACTAGAGAGAACACAACTTTCATAACAAAGATAATTGAAACAAGGTGGGTTGGGAAACAAGGTCATACCATCGGGATTTGATTATAGCCAAAGGAAATAATGAGATTGATAGCCTCCAAGCACATCCCAACAATATTGATGCATACATTAGATAATCCGATGATTCCATATGCCATCAAACATACTCCATAGATAAATCCAGAATTCCATGAGAGTAGACCCACAATATAAATCCAGGATTCCAGAAAACCAAACATAGTAGAGCACGACATAGTCTTACATAATCCAAGCACAAATAGCAAATAAGTTCACGCTAAAAAGAGCACAAGCAAGCAAATAAAACAACGAAAAGGCAAGTGCTTGCGCCCGACCCTTGCAAATCAAAGAGACCTAATAGAACTACTTCTCCCCCTTTGACATCAAAACGCCAAAAAGGAAGAAGAGCGATGCTAATGCCCCTGAAGATCACTCCTCCTCATCCTCGTCGTAGTCATTCATGTCCCCTTCCTCTTCATCGTACTCATCATCATTGTCATCAGCTGGAGGAGTGGGTGCCCGCGGTGGTGGAGGAAAGAGGAAACTCTCGAGCTCGCCGTAGTTGATCCCTGAAGTGTTCCACTAAGCATACGGTTCCGGAGCAGTGGGAGGAGGTGGATGGCCAGTGGCACCTGAGACATGGTGAAGAATAAGGTGCTGAGAGTGATCCCTCTCATGATCCCTGCGGTACGCCTCATATTGGCCCTTGTGCGTGTCAATTCCCATGCAAAGGATGTGCCACTGGAACCAAGTGAGCTGCTTAACCTTGCGTGCCATTGGGGACACCGCGGAACGACGACCACCAGCCCGTGCATCACGCATGAAGGACTCATGGGCAGTGGAAGGGTGATGGGTCTTCTGAGCCTTGTTGTAGATTTTCTTGGGCTTGTGAACCCCATCCAAAGCAGTGCCAAAGTCCTCATGGGGCAACATATGCTTGATGAGCATCATAATGAAAGCAGCATAAGGAATAGAGATCATGTTGATCATAGCATACGTCATCTCATGATATATGTAGTCCATGACATCCAGTTTGTAACCTGTAGCTGAACCAGAGTTGTTGGCACAGTAGTGAGCAAAAGCAAGGAGAGGAACCAGATGGCCACGGATCTTGTCATTGTTGCCACCACTCGGAGAAATGCAATCCCTAAATATGCCAACAAGAGAGGCATACAAGGGAGATAGACCAACGAAAGTACCAGCAACACCATCAGGAGTAAGGCAAGGAGCAAGCACAGTATCCTTGGATGGCTTCGGTGGAGAAATGATACGGTGGCTAGAAGGGGTGTCACGGCCATGGAAGGCATAACTAAGATCCTGCCCAAAAATGCGGAAGTCCGACTGAATCATTGTGGTCCCGGTCATCCACTTCATAGTACGACGCTCATCACCGCAAATGACAAGTGTCGAGACAAACTGCCTCACCACGGAGGAACCATAGTTGCATTGGATAGTCATAAGGTGGTGAAGCCCCATCTTGTTGGTCACATCTAATGCCTCAAGGAGCCTTGCCTTGGATTGAGCCTCAGTCAAATTGATACGACATCATCATGAATAGCCCGAAAGTGGGCATTCGAAAACATAGAGTCCTCGGGGGACCATCACTGTCAGCCTCATCATAGTAATCAGTCTGGCGAATGGAGGCATACTGAATACTGTCCATAGACTTGTCATTGAGCCAAGACTGTTTTCCCTTGCGAGATGCGGTCCTCTTAGTTTTCTTTTCTGCCTCTGCCATCCGTTCAGCCTCTCTTGCTGCTCTGCTGACTTCAGTTTCGTCAATGAACTTCCCTTCTGAAGTGGGCTTTAGATAATGGGCACGGGAACGACGAGAGAAGGTCTTGGTCGGCTTGGAACCACCTGTGAAAAGCATGAGAGGGATAGCATGGATATAAGCACACACAAGTCCAGGATAAAGAATAGAAAGAGTAGAAAAACAATCCATAAGTGAATGATGTGCATTGCAGGAGTCAGGACCAAGCTAGACCAGAAGTGAATCTCCAGGCCGGATTATCCGGCCCTGGCAGGGGCGGATAATCCGCTCCCCGCAGAAAATTTCTGGAATGGCCCAGATCTACCATGGCAAAACAGATCGGTCACTAGGGTTGCAATACTACTGATTCTAGCAAGTAAGGAAGAACACCAAGAATCTTCTACAACGAGATTTCCACCAAACAAAATGCATCCCATACAAAAGGAGAGAGATGAGGGAGTTACCCTCACTCATTGTAGGAAAATCGCAGAGGAGAAGATACTCGGAGGCGAGGAGAAGAAGATCCGGAGAGGGCCCGAAGAATCTGGTGGTCAAATCGACTCTGGGAGGGGCGGATGCTCCGGCGGTGGCTGGGGGCTGAGGTAGGGTTGGGGGAGGGCTGGCTGCTCTGTTTGAGCCTGGCCTCCCCGACCCAACCTTTAAAGGGCATATTTCACCCGGGGCGGAAAATCCGCCCCCCACTTAGGGAGGATCGTCCGCCCCCCTCTGAAATTTCTATTAAGTACAAATTTAGGCCGGAGGAACCTTGCAAAACCCCTCGCTGGTGTATAGAGGACTTGTGTGCAAGAATAGATGGTTCAAGGAGGGAAAGAAGGCTTGGGTTTAGAGCAACAAACTAAGATGTTACTACACACCCAAATTTGCAAGAATCAAATCAAACAAGAACAAAAGTTGAGTGTGTTTTCCATAAGAACATGAAATATGCAAGAAAATCCAAAGAGAGCCATTAGAAACCAACTCTTCTCTAGGAAGAGGGCGGTGGCCGAAGCCACCATGTTGGAGCGCATGGCATGACACCGCGAAGATGTATCTTGAGTTCAAAACCAATGCTCATCGATGACCCACATATCACAAAATGATATTAAGGGAAATGATTTTTCTTGCTTTCGGCATTATGGGGGTAGGGTTAGCCCAATAAATTAGGACCACACTTCCCCTATGTCTATGCCCGCATCTAAACCAAATACATGAATAAGAGCAAGTGAGTGTGCAAGGGTAGTCAAGCCAAGATCCTTGAATCTATGATATTTAGCTCATTCCTCAAATAAAAAAATCTTGCTTCATCAAGGGGCTTCGTGAAAATATCAGCAAGTTGGTTCTTCGTGATCACAAAGGATAGGGCAATATCGCCACGAGCAACATGATCCCGAATGAAATGGTTGTGAATCTCAATATGTTTTGTTCTTGTATGCTGCACGGGATTGTAAACAATTTTGCTAACACTTTCATTGTCACATAATAGAGGCACTTTGTCACAATTGACACCCTATTCCTTTAGAGTTTGACTCATCCATAATAACTGTGTACAAGCACTTGCAACAGCAACATATTCAGCTTCGGCGGTTGAGAGTGAAATACAATTCTGTTTCTTTGAAGACCAACACACTAGAGACCTGCCCAAGAATTGACATGCACTAGAAGTTGATTTTCTATCATCTTTGTCACCAGCCTAATTTAAATCAGTGTAACCACATAGAGAGAAACTTCAACCCTTGGGATACCATAACCCAAAATTCGGGGAATGAACCAAATATCTAAAGATTCGTTTGACCGCCACTAAGTGGCTTTCTTTAGAGCGGCTTGGTACCTTGCACACACTCCTACACTTAACACGATATCGAGCCTAGATGCGCAAAGGTAAAGGAGAGACCCGATCATGGATCGGTATACCTTTTGGTCCACGTCTTTACCCTTGGGATTGAGCTCAAAATGACACTTTGTTTGCATTGGAGTAGCAACGCCATTGACATCCATCATCTTGAACCTTTTGAGCATGTCTTGGATGTACTTAGCTTGATTAATAAAGGTTCCCTCTCTAAGTTGTTTGATCTCGAATCCAAGAAAGAACCTCAACTCACCCATCATTGACATCTCAAACACATGTCATAAGCTTTGAAAATTCATCGTTAAAAGCTTGGTTAGTAGAGCCAAAAATAATGTCATCTACATAAAGTTGGCATACAAAAAGCTCCCCATTAACCTTCTTAGTAAAAAGAGTGGGATCGATTTGCCCAACTTCGAATCCACGGTCTAACAAAAGCTCTTTAAGGTGCTCATACCACGCACGTGGGGCTTGTTTAAGGCCATAGAGCGCCTTATCGAGTTTGTAGACATGGTTCGGAAATTTGGGGTCCTCAAAACCCGGGGGATGCTTGACGTATACTAACTCATGTAGAGGACCATTAAGAAACGCACTCTTAACATCCATTTGCTGTAATTTAAAGTTATGATGAGCTGCATATGCAAGAAGGATACGGATGGACTCAAGGCGAGCCACAGGAGCATAACTCTCGCCAAAATCAATTCCTTCCACTTGAGAGAATCCTTGAGCCACGAGTCTTGCTTTATTCCTCACAAAAATGCCATTTTCATATTGTTTGTTCTTGAAGATCCACTTGGTGCCGATAACATTGCGGCAATCCTTGGGTTTCTCTACGAGCTTCCAAACTTTGTTGCGTTCGAAGCTATTTAATTCTTCATGCATTTCAACAACCCAATCGGGATCTTCAAGAGCATCAAAGACCTTCTTTGGTTCAACCATGGAAATGTGAGCTTGATGATCACAGAAGCTTGCAAGTTCTCTGCTAGTAGACACCCTTCTTCGTTGATCACCAACAACCTTGTCAAGAGTGTGACCCCTTAGTTCAAGATTTCGATCAGCACGAGCCTTGCGACGAGCCTCAATGTCCTTATTGTTTCTAGGAGTTGATTCAGTATTTCTATCCTTGTCTTAACCACTTCCTTGCCCTTGATCTTGATATGAGTTAACAACAGGAGCTTGCTGCAGAATTTGTTCTTCAGGGCCAGATAATCCGCCCCTTGGTAGGGCCTATCCAGCCTGGGAGATGAGGCACCAGTTTCTTCTTCCTGAGGATGCCTGACAGAACTGGGAGATCCAGCCGGATAATCCGCCCTCGGGGGATGGAGAATCCGGCCTAGGAACTTCTGGGCTATTGTCTTCTTCTTCGGATCCCCTGGAACAAGTTGGAGTGCCAGGAGCGGATTGTCCGCCCCTTGGAGGGGGCGGATAGTCCGGCCTAGGACTACCATCTTGTCCATGAGACTGATGATCTTCAGCAGGTTGCGGTGTCGGTGCAGTGTTTTCTCCAATAGTAGGAGCTTGTTGATCTTGTTGAAATGAGGGCTCCACATGAGTGGAGCATTGTCCTTCCCGATCTTCCACAAGGGGTTCCTCAATGGGGAAGAAAAATCCCACGCCCATTCTTCTTATGGCATCTTGGGGTATCTCAACATCTGCATCACAAACATCAACTTGCCCTACAAAGGAGCCATTATTTTCATCGAACTCCACACTACAAGATTCTACAACAATCCCAGTGAGCTTGTTGTAGACTCTACAAGTGTGGGATTCGGCATCGTAACCAACAAAAATACCTTCTAAAGCCTTGTACTCAAATTTAGACAAGCGGACACTTTTAATAAGAAAGAAACACTTACACCCGAATACCCTGAAGTATGAGATGTTGGGCTTGTTACCGGTAAGTATTTCATATGGAGTCTTGTCCAAAATCTTTTGGAGGTAGAGCCAGTTTGATGAGTGACAAGCAGTGGATATGGCTTCAGCCCAAAAATTGTAAGGAGACTTGAATTCAGCCAACATTGATCTTGCCATATCCATCAAAGTCCGGTTCTTCCTCTCGGCTACACCATTTTGTTGAGGGGTGTACGCAGCGGAACATTGATGTCTAATCCCCTCTTCGCTTAGAAACTTATTCAAAGTGTAGTTCTTGAATTCGGAGCCGTTGTCACTTCTTATTGCCAAGATAGGAACATTGTGTTGACGTTGAACTTCATTGGCAAAGTCAATGACTGTTTGTTGAGTCTCACTCTTTAGCTTGAAGAAATAGACCCATGTATATCTTGAGTAATCATCGACAATGACCAAACAATATTTCTTCCCACCAAGACTTGCATGAGAAGGAGGACCAAATAAATCCACATGAAGTAATTCCAAGATCCTCTTTGAAGACACAATAGTCTTCCTCTTGTGGGGAGAGTCATGCATTTTGCCTTCAACACAAGCCCTGCAAACACGATCTTTGGCAAACGAGACGTTGTCTTTTAGTCCAAGGATGTGGCCACCCTTGTGGAGACTTTGCAAAGTTCTCATGTTGACATGGGCTAAACGGTGATGCCATAACCAGCCCACGTCGGCCTTTCCGAATAGACACATCGGACCCGAAGTGGTTTCCCAAAAAAGTCCACCACATACAGGTCATTTTCGACGTACCCAACAAAAGCGACCTTTAGAGACTTGCCCAACAAGAGTACCACCAAATCATCATCGATAAAAACGGCAAAACCCATCTTGCCAAGGGAACGAATAGAAAGAAGGTTGTAATCGAGGGTCTCAACAAGCATGACGTCCACGAGAGAGATATCATGGGCAACCACAACCTTGCCAAGACCCAATACCTGAGATTTAGACTTATCACCGTAGGAGACTGTAATATTATCATGATTTGGTCGCATCTCCGTGATGATCTCCTTGCTTCCGGTCATATGACTAGTGCATCCACTATCCAGCACCCATTTCGACCCACCGGAAGCATAGCCCTGCAATAGAATTACTTCTTGGTTTTAGGTACCCATTTTTCAATGGGTCCTTTCATGTTAGTAACAAGGGTCTTTGGAACCCAAATAGACCAAGCAATATATTCATCAAAGGTACCGACATAATAAGCATAAAAATCGCCATAATCATCACAAAAGTGTTCATAATTTGGATTGTGAGACCCTGCAAAACCAATATTGTTAGTCTTGTCTTTTGTGACATTCTTCTCAGCGGTGCTTGTCTTTGATTGCACATTCTTGGTCTTGTTCTTCTTGTTTTTCTTTTTCTTGGACTTGGTGACATACCCAAGTCCCTCTTTTCGATGATTTGACCTTTGCTTGCCAATAACTTCATCAAGAACACCCTTATACTTGGGAGTGATGTCCTTGACCACTTATTTTCCACACTAGCATTTTCCTTGTGACTATATGTTGAATTGGATGATCTCGGAACATCATACTTGGCCAATCGAATTTGGAGCTGATCATGTGACTCATTGAGAATGGAGAAATCGTTTTTCAACGCCTTGTGAGCGTTGTCAAGTTTCTCCAATTCCTTGGAGAGTCTATCATGAGCAACCTCAAAGTTAATATTTTCCTTCTTTAACTTCTTTGCTTTGGTGACTGCATTGTCACGTTCCTTAACAAGTTTAGCCACTATTTCTTCATGTGACTCCTCAATGGACTCAAGCCTCTCTTCAAGAGAGACCCGAGCTTCTTCTTCTTCAAGAGCATTTTTTAAGGATGCAATTTCCATTGCATCCTCCCTTTCGATTCTGCCCTTTTATTCGAGGAGAGCTTCGTTTTGGGCCAGCTGATCCATAAGAGCACGTATTTTGTGCTCACCTTGAAATTTAGTGTAGAAGTAATCCAAATCAATAATCTCTTCTTTAACCTTAAGACTAGTAGGATCATCCATGTCAATCATAGCCTTAGGAAAAGAAGAGTTAGAAGTAGTTACCTCGGAGCTTCTTGCCATGAGACAAGTAGCATGCTTGTTGATGATGTTTTCGTTCGGAGAGTCGAAGAGAGATGTTGATGTAGATGTGGTGGCTATAGAAGCCACCTCTTGAGATCTATCGTCCTCGTCCTCATCTTCACTTCCCTAAGAATATTCTTCTTGAGCCACTAGAACAATCTTTGGTTGCTTCTTGAAGGGAGCATTCTTCTTTACAAACCGTTTCTTGCGTGGATCCTTTGACTTGTCTTTGAAAATAAGTCTTCCTCCATTATCTTCCCTACTTTGATATGGACACTCAGCTACAAAGTGCAGCCGGTCACCACAGTTGAAACATGTTCTCAGCTTGGGACCATTTTCCTTTCTTCCATAGGCTCCACTCTTGCGTTCTAGTTCAGCTTTAGCCTTGGCTGGATCTTTCCAAAAAATTCTAGCATAAAGATCCAAGTATTGTCCGTGGATCCTTTTTATATCCTGGGGACAGTCTAGACCTTCTATGGCATATTCATCATGATCAATCATGCTAGTCTTCAAGGCCATGTTGACCCCCTTTTGCATCCCCATAGCTCGTGCACGAGCAACTTCGGTATTCTTGGCAGCCACTTTGAAAGCGGCCATTTCTTGCATTACCTCATTGGATGTCATGAGGTGATATTTATGCCTACCTTGGAGACTTTTCAAATCTGTGGGCTCAAATGGCATAAGAGCACTGACATAGTTGCACTTGATCCATGCATATTCAACATGAGCGGCACCGTGGTTTCTGAAAGTTGTGGCTATTGCCTTGAGCCTCCTATACATGTCCTCGTGGTCTTCTCCATCCAACATATAGAATCATTTAGCTTTGTTGCTCAAAGCATCATATCTATGCATTCTCATACTTTCATTTCCGATGAAGAGCTCGGTGAGAGCATCCCAAGCTTCCTTAGCAGTACTAAGATGTTGAATGTGTGGCATATCTTTGTCACCCACACCAAGCTGTATCATGTGTAGAGCTGTAGCGTTGAGTTGGCTATCGACAACTTCTCTTCTTGTGAGATTGTTGGGGTTTCCAACATGAAGACCATTTTCGATGATTTTCCACAACTCAATGGAGGAACTACTATGTATATGTGGGTGAGGGATAGGTGGATCAGGAATTGCGATTGAGTAAAAGTAGATGCTGAAAGTTTGGGTGGATCACCCCTATTATGTATATGTGGGTGAGGGATAGGTGGATCAGGAGAATACACATGAGAAACCTCATTCTATCCATCCTTACCACTATCCTTTTTCGAGGAGGAGCTCTTGCTAGTGTCATAACCAACCACTTCGTTCTCTTTGGAATCGGTTTTACCCGTTTCCTTGGATTGCTGAGTGGTAGCCTCAGAGTTAGATGGAGGTGATGCTGTGGATGTGGAGAGACGCATTATCAATTGATGCATCTCTTCCATCTTAGCCTCCATTGAACTCACCAAGGTTGTTTCCAATGTCTTGAGATCGTTCATGGTGACTACATCCGGATCATTATTCCCATCTACCTTGGAACCCATACTTCTTAGGCGGTTAAGCCTGAAATAAGAGCCGGGGCTCTGATACCAATTGAAATGGATCGTATGGGCACCTAGAGGGGGTGAATTGGTGCTAACCAATTTTTAGTACTTTTTCAATTTTAGGCTTGACACAAAGTAAATTATCTAGATATGTAACTACGAGAATTTCCCTATATGCAGCCCTAGCTACTAAGCACGTAAAGAGAGGAGCGAAGGAACCGTGGAGCACGCGGAGACACATGGATTTGTTTTACCGCAGTTCCTTCCTTGTTAAGGGAAGTACATCTGCATTGGAGGGGTGGGCGGTTCAAAGACCACCACGCCACAATAGGCCTCACCCTATACTCCGATGGATCTCGCCACGAGAGGCCTGATCCACCTTCTCCACTATTGGAACCCTTCGAGGCAGGAACCGGTGCCTTTTACAATGCTACCGGGGCACACACCCACAACTGAATTGGGGCCTCCCGAGATGACAACAAGCTGTCACAAGAACAAGGTTTATCAATATAAACAAAACAAGGATCTAGGTACTTGCAAGAAATACTAGATCGGTGATTCTCCAAATGAATGGAGAGGAGATGAAGCGCTTGATTGCTGATGATGAAGATCGAGTTCTCCTACTTTGATTCCCCAATGGACGGGGCCTTTGGGTGGATCTAGGTGGAGCTCTCTTGGATGAAGGTTGCAGATCAGATCTTGACTTTTTCGAATGAATCAAGAGATCTGGTAGGAGGGGGAAAGCTGGCTTAAATACCCCCTGCCTAGATCTGGCCGTTGAACAACTTTGGGGGCGGATTATCCGCCCCCACTTGGGGCGAATTATCCGCCCCTGGGAAAACTCCGCCCCAAGGGAGGATATTCCGGGAGAAAATCCGCCCCCTCTCTGGGGCTGGCGCCTGCGCAACTTGATGGAGATCTTGGGGGGATAATCCGGATCCCTCCTGGGGCGGATTATCCGTCCTAGCTGGAAAGTCCGGCCGAAACTCCGCTCCCTCTCTAGGGCTTGCGCCTTGGTCGTGAGCAAGAGGAGCGGATTATCCGGCGGGGCCGGAAAATCCGGTCGAAACTCCGCCCCCCTTCTGGGGCTTGCACCTATTTGGGAAGAGGGAGGGGCGGTGGGGGCAGATTATCCGCCCCCCAACTGCAGAATCCTTTTCCTTTGATCCCTAGAGGGAGCTGCAACACTTCAACACACATTAAATAATCCTTGATATTGTTATCTAACACACCAAACCCTAGGGGTTATAAAATGTTCTCTCAACTATTATGATTGCAAGTATTGTGGTTATGATGAGTGCAACCATTACATCTATGAGGATTGTGAAGATTATCTAATCAATTACATCTACAACAAAGGCAAGTGGTGCTATCTTGGTCATAAATGTCCTACTATTTTCCTATGCATTGTAGATGTTTTTGTAGAATTGCATATGTAGGAATTGATGTGTATATGCTATGCTATGTCTCATATTATTCCCTAGTATTCCTTGTTTATGAGCCATCGTATTGGTAGATTGCTTAGCTATACTATTTAGACAAGGAAGGGAATCACATCATGAAAAGTTATATGTTTTGAAAGGCTTATGTTTTGCTAAATGATAAACCAATATGTTTTTAATGAATCACCTGAGCGGAATGGCACTGATTGGGTCATCAGAGTGAAGATATTGGTGGGGAATGCCGCCTAGGATACTAAGAAAGGATTGGTTTCTTTGTTTGGTAGCTTCCGTCTGCAACCATGTGCTAGTAAGAGTGGGTGGCTGGCTGGACTTAGTAGGTTGTGGCTACCCGAACCCTACGTAGCCAGAGATGTAGAGCAGTGTAGGTTGGTACGGTGCATGGATGGGTTTGGGAAGCTCTTCCCGAATTGTCTCATCTTGGACTTCTCCCTATCATCACACAATATGAGTGTGGTGGTCCGAGCTGGGTTGTCGAGGTCACATGGGTAAAGTGTGCAAACCCCTGCAGGGTGTCCAAACTAAGTACTTAGCCGTGTCCCCGGTTACGGACAATTTGAGTGACCTGATACTGATGCTATGACATTTCTCACTCATCCTTATTTCTCAATTACTTAAAACTTATTGGGTGAACTTAAATGGGTAGGAGCACCTGGGAGTGAACCAGAGTGTCCTATTTATCATATTAGAAAACTACTTTGTTACAAAAGATAGGATAAAACTATTGCTTTATGAAAATGAGTCTGAACTCCACTTTTACAAATAAGCATGTAGTTGATATATCTTTTGTTAACCACTTTAGACTACTTTCCATACATTCCATGTATTGACCCTTCGGGGTTGCTACGTTTTATGTTGCAGGTTATATCGTATCTGAGTGATTGTTCATAGGTCGCGAGACTCCACTCAACAATTGTTCTCCTGTGGCACATTTGAAGGATGGAGATCTACCTTGTAGTTGCTTTACGCTGTAATATAATATAAATTCTGGATCATATTTGTTGTATTTATGATGCACAGTTATATTTGGCATCATTTTGTACTGTGTGTGCAAGTGAACCGATCCAGGGATTGGCACTATACACATGAACTCAGCCTTATCAGGCCAGGGTGTTACACCGAGGGTTTTGTTGATCAAGATAATGCTGACAAGGTTTGCAAATTTCAGAAATCCATTTGCTCCTTCAAGCAGGCATCTCAGAGTTGGAACATTCATTTTGATGAGGTAGTAAAATCATTTGGCTTCATCAAGAGTGATCATGATTCTTGTTTATACAAGAATTTTAGTGGGAACAAAGTAAACTTTCTCATATTATATGTGGATGACATATTACTGATTGAAAATGATGTCCAGATGTTGCAAGAAACCAAGGAATCATTGGAAAGGAGTTTCTCAATGAAATACTTAGGTGAGACAACATACATTCCAGGATATGCTTCGGCAAAGTGTTGATAAAGTTTAAGTCATAGAGATAGATCAAAACTTAGCAAGACTCGGTGTAAAACTTAGTCTAAGATAGATCAAAACTAAGAATTGATGACATAGAGATAGATCAAGGAGGCTCATTGGATTGAGTCAGAGTACATACTTGGACAAAGTGTTGAAAAAGTTTAACAAGGAATCGTCTAAGAAGGGGTTCTTACCGATTTCCCATGGTGTAAAACTTAGCAAGACTTAGTGTCTTTCAACGACTAATGAGCAAGTTGGATGAGTGCGATTCCATATGCTTTGGCAGTTGGATCCATCATGTATGTGATGATTTGTACTAGGCCGGATGTTTCCTATGCTCTAAGTGTTGTGAGAAGATACCAGGCTGATCCTAGAGAAATCCACTGGACAATGGCTAAAAATATCCTAAAGTACTTGAGAAGGACTAAGGATATATTTTTGGTTTATTGATGACTGCAAATGTACAGATCGGTTGTAGCTAGTTTTGAAATAAAGATATCGATTCCACAGGGAGCAGGAGTCTAAAATCTAAGAATTCTTGAAATAAATACTGAAAATAGAAATGCTAAATAAAGTTCTAAGTGACAAGATAAAATGCGAGTATTCCGTAAAAATGTGTTTTGTGGTTTTTGGTATACGAGAACAATAAGTAAAGTAAATAAAACCGAATACACAAAATAAGTATCACGTATGTAAAAGATATTTGAAACTTTAGTGGGAAAAAAGTTTTCCCGGGGATTAGTGGATTCACCAATAGCATTATAAAGGGATAAGGTAAAGATTATTATCATGAACATTCTAAACTATGTATGTGTGGGAGGAACTCCATATCTGGACAAAGAAGCAACAACCACTGCTCAAATCATCCTCATAACCACAACAGATAGCAATCAACATCAATTGAATTACTGCGCTATTAAGGGACATAAGCCCGCAGGACGTATCCCATGGCATGGATAGTGTTTTGTGAGTTTCCTCGATTCTCAAGTTGATACATAAGGAGTGACAATAGCTTTATAGTCATTGTAAGTGCTAACATCCCTCTGTCTACCAACAAGTTGTTCCCTACATCAAGTCCCCACAAGAGGCAAATATTGAGAGGTCGACTTCTCCCAACATCAATATGTAGACAATCTAACACATGGTCACAGCGATGAATATCATAATAAACTTTATCTTACTCCAATCTCATACTAGGGTTTCTCCATCTCCCCAAGAACTAAGGATCTACTCAGACATGGAGACAATCAACATCATGGTAAAATTAATGGAATCTATCATAGATGAATTGTACTTGTATAAATCCACAGCAAGTATAGGAATTACAACAAGATTTTGACAAGATGTATATGGGATGCATGGAGATGGTGGTGATGCAGCGGTTGATGATGAAGACCGATGGCTTAGCCTCCTGGATCTGCGGAGGGTGAAGATGGATTCCCGGTGGATGAGTTCCTCCTCCAGATGCCTTTCGTAGGTTAGTTTTGGCGATTTCTGGGTGTTCTGTATGTCGTCTCTCTGATCCTGTTGCACGGGTTGAAACTATTTGAGGAGGCGGTGTCAGCGCCAACTATATGGTGGGAACTATACGGCCGGAAAAGTTCTTCTGCCTTATAGTTGGTCATTAACCCTTCTGTACCCTCCAATTCCTTCGGGTTTTCTCCTAGTGTTATTAATATTTCCCAAATAAGCAATTTACGTAGTTTTTGGCTCCTTTTCGCTCCAATATAACTGGTCCAAGAATTGTGTCCATCGGATCCATCATCTGTCCTGATCCTGGTGAAAAGAAACATAAAAAGTGTGTGCGACACCGTAAAATACCAAGATCCTATGTCTACAAGGAAAAATAATAATCTAAAACATGATGCAAATATGCACTCATCAACTTCCCCAAGCTTAGATTATTTCTCGTCCCGAGCAAGTTTATCTTAATGGATGTGATCCTCATATTCATGAAGCTGAGTCGATAAAATAAATGAGGCAGTTGCAACATGTTTTTATCATAAAAGATACATATAAATAAGTGAATAGTACCTTATTCGAACCATCCGAATAATATTAGCAAGGATTCCACACCTTAGCAATTAACAGTTCACAAAAAATATTCTCAATATGATCTAAAAGTATTCGGTTCAACCGAATGAGTTAGTGAGGTAGTCCCAAGTGTTTTTAGGATTAACATATTCACATGGGATTCAAAATCTCAAAAGTCTCTTTGTCTTACTACAATACTGTGGTATATGCCTATTTGGTCCTTGCACATTCTCTCTTTTTCTTCATCTTTCCTTTTCTTATTTTTCTATATATATTTTTGCTCACACTTTTGTTTAAGTGTTGTGCAAAGGAGCTAGCCATATATTCCACTTCATGTAGAAATTTCAAAGTTTAACGATCTCAATTATCAAATTCCAAATATATATGAAGCATCTTTATAAATTGAGTATTCTATCTCAACTTGTTCTCACTCTATTTGTTAGCACTTATGATTTATTCTTTGTTCATGGTTTTTATTTTTCATCTTAATTAATTAGATAATTTATCCTCTTTGTAAATCAAACCATTGACCTACAACATATTGATCAAATTATCCTTGTATGTTCCGTTAATACTGATGGTGTGGAAGATTCCTATTGCTATCATCTAGTGCAAGTAAAATCATACTCAAGTCATTCATATATCCAATAAGAAAAAACCAAACTCAATAATTCTCCATGTATTATAATAAACTCATAATTTCATAAGAGGGATCAACTATTCCTGAAGGGAATTATAATTATGCAAACTTTATTTATGAGCTCGAACTAATGCAAAACTAGAAATAAAAACTTGTAAGATAGATTACAAGGTCTTAAAGATCTCCCCAAGCTTGGAGTCAAGCCAGGCGGGATCAAATAATCCCTTGAGATTATTTGATACCATGCTTTATTGAAGGTCACTGTGGCACCATGGCACATGGTATCTTCTCTTCATGGGCCAGCCTAAGACGGAGGGATTGATTGATGGCCTCCAGTTCTTTAATGCACAACTTGTAGAGAAGATTATTCTTCTCCATCACTTTCACTTGTTCTTTAATGATATCATTGTTGTTTTGGAGGGTTTGTATTGCCTTGAGACTTATAGAAAAACCTGCTTCGGTGGTCTGCTTGAAATCTTCATCAAGTTGTTCAAGGTAAACTCGCAGCCACCAAAGATGCATGGGCGTCCCTGGCGCCTCCTTGTTTATTTCTTAAATCTTCAACTCGAGGGCCTTCAACTCCCTCTTTCGGTGTTCTTTATCGTCGTCAAAGAACTACAAAGGGGTGTGATCTTGATCTCCCTGCCTTGCTCGCTGTTGCTTCCGATATCCATAGGAACTCCTCTCCTTGTCCTCTTGGATCTCGGTGGCTCTATGTGGTGTGTCATACATGAGGTAGATTTGTTCCTATTGATTGTGATTAGAGAGAGACACAATGCTTGTATATAAGAGGGGTCAGAGGTTGGTAAAACTCGGGAGAAGCACCAAATTCACTCCCAAGAAAACAATCCAAACCGACTAGGAAAAGAAAACGCGAATTTGGAGGAGTCATGCTCCGTAACAACCAACTATGTGGTCGCGGCCCGTATAGTTCCGACCGTATAGTCTGTTTCGGGCAGATATTTCCAAATATCTCGAGACCATGTCGGTTCGTTTACCAACTAGGAACCTATAAAGCATGTTTTTTGATGAATAAGAACGAAAACGGGTCGATGGTACAGAAGCTTTGACGACAAACTATATGGTGGGAGAATTTTCTCCGGCCGTATAGTTGTGGCCGTATAGATACTGCACCTTGAAATTAATTTTTCGTGAAGGGGATACAGAATGTTTAACGACCAACTATACAGCGGGAGACTTTTCTCTGACCGTATAGTTACACCTGTATAGTTATAGAACCCCTTCAAAAACTTCAGAAAAATAAGAGGAATTCAAAGGCTAAATTTTTATAAGTAGAAACTATGAAAACAAAGCACTTATTAGAGTAAGAAAACTTACCTTTCACTTACCGTTTCTTTAGCGGGGAGTGACAAGCTCCTCCAACAACAAGGAATTCTTCTTCTTGGGAGGATTTGACCTTAGTTCATATAATAATTCTCAAATACGATAATTACCAGTACTAAAGCCCCTCTCAATAAGATCATGTTTTGCTGGGTAAATACAGATGCTGATTCGACTATCTTTGCTTCTTGTCTCTGCATAATCTGCAAATCAAATTCTTGAAGTAAAAGGATCCAATAGATCAGTCTTGGCTTAGGAATCTTCCTCTTGAGGAGTTCTTTTAAACCATCACGATCCATATGAAATCTTACTTTTGCAACAACAATATAAGAAAGAAACTTATCACAAGATAAAAATACAGCAAAGAGTTATTTCTTCCTTAGGATAATTCTTTTGAGCACTATTGAGAGTTCCACTAGCATGATGTATAATATTAAATCTATGACCTATGTGTTTTCCCAGAGTTACTCCTACAACATCATCACTAGCTTCACATATTAAATCAAAATTCATATGCCATATAGGTGGTCTAATGATGGGAGCACAAGATAAAGCATATTTAAGTTTATTGAAGGCAATAAGGCATTTATCATCAAAATTAAATCTTACTCCCTTTTGCAATAGATTAGTCAAAGGTTTAGAAATTCCGAAAAGATTCCTAATGAACCTTCTATAAAAGCCTACATGACCAAGAAAACTTCTTATACCTTTTATGTCCCTTGGTTGTGGCATTCTTTCTATTGCTTCATTGTTAGCCCTATATACTTCATTACCCTTACCTGATACTTTATGTCCAAGGACTATGCCTTCTTTGACCATGAAATGGCACTTCTCTCAATTTAGGACAAGATTGGTTTCTTCACAATGCTGCAAAATTCTATTGAGATTTTCCAAGGATCTAGTAAACGAAGTTCCATAGATAGAGAAATCATCCATAAATACTTCCATTATCAGTTCTATAAAATCTGCGAAAATAGCAGTCATGCATCTTTGAAAAGTAGCTAGAGAATTACATAAACCAAAAGGCATGCGTCCGTAAGCATGTAAACCATCAGGATTAATGAAAGTTGTTTTAAGTTGGTCATCAGGATGAACAGCTATTTAGGAAAAACCTGAGTATCTGTCCAAGTAGCAAAAATGAGTGTGGTTTGCTAACCTCTCTAAGGTTTGAATCAGAACGGTAAAGGATAGTGATCTTTCCTAGTCTCCTTATTCAATTTCCTAAAATTTGTGCACATCATATGTCCAACAATAGTTGTAGTGGGTATCAATTCATTGTTTTCATTCGGGACAACAGTAAAGCCGCCCTTCTTAGGAACACAATGAACAGGACTTACCCATTCACTCTCTTTCCCATGATAAATTATACCTGCATCAAGTAGGCGTACTATTTATTTTCTTACCACTTCCTTCATTTCAGGCTTTAGTCTTCTATTAAATTCTGCAACTGGTTTAGCACCTTCCTCCATGAATATTCGATGGACGGCTATCATGGGACTAATACCCTTCAAGTCGTCCATTGTGTACCCAAAGGCCTTGCAGTGTTCCTTTGGTACCTTCATGAGTTCTTCTTCTTCTTCCCCTGAAATTTTAGCACTGACAATAATAGGTAATTTATTAGTATCATCTAAGAATCTATACTTAAGATTATCTAGTAGAGTTTTTAATTCTAGGGGTGGTAATTCTTCATCCCCTCTCTTTTCTGGCTCTTCAAAAGCTTCATCAGTTGGAGGTTCTAAGATGGGAAATGAATCAAATTCACTTTCTAATTCTTCTAAAGTTCCATTGTCCATAATTATTTCTTCACAATTTGAGTATTCATTTATTTCTTCTTCTTGATTACTTAATAAAAGGGCTGCCATTTCCTCAATAGTCTTCTTTGTTTCTTGTTCTTGTATATACAGAGGTTTTTCTTTAAATTTGGAAAAGTGGAATTCTTTTTCCACTTTCCCAAGCTTAAGGGATACAACCTCCTTTTTGAAGTCGACTGTGGAACCTATATCACTCAAAAAGTTTCTTCCAAATATGATTGGGAAAAGAGTGTCAACTGGCATATCAACAACTACAAAATCAATATGGAAATTTTTATTGCCAATTGTGACAGTTGCATCTTCAACTACACCCATTGGAATTCTAAGATTTTTATTGGCTAACATAACTGTCGTATCAGTATTTTGTATTGTACCTGGTTCTATATCTTCTTTCATTTCTAGATAAAAGTCATACGCTATAACATTAACTTTGGGGACAAGATCACATAAACCGTAATGTGAGGTTTCATTAAATATGCAGGGAAGAATAAGATTACCCACATCTTCAACCAATATAGAAGTCTCTTAATCAAGTTCAACAATATTACAATGTGCATACATAGCCATGATTGCTTCCTTGGTTACCTCTTCATCTTTGGTTTGATCCAGATGTTCTTCAATTATTGGAACACTTTCCTCTTTTTTCTCCTTCTGTACCGCCTTGACCTATTCATATTCCATAATATGCTTCTGTGCAGTGTTAGGGAAAGGTATCTCCTACATTGGTTCTAGGGAGGACAATGTCGCTTTAACTTCTGTTTTCTTCTCAGGTTTGGGTGGTGGATCATACTTGGCCAAACCCTCTTTTGAGCCTTAATGTGTTCTATAAAAGCTTTAACAACTTGTAACACAAGATCTGAATCTAAATAAAGCTTTGTAGATAAACCATTAATATGGCCCTTTTTATTATAGTCGTGAATACATTCATAATCTATTTCTTTGCCTCCTTCACTTCCTAGACCAAAATTCCATGAAACTCTATGATCGCGAATTCTATTAAGTAAAGCCAAAGCTTTAGTTATAGGTAAATTCATAAAAGATCCTCTCGCGCAAGAGTCTAGTTCAATTTTATTAGGTTCAATTAAATCGCCATAAAAGATATGCAATAAATACCATTCAGGCAAATCATGACGAGGACATTGACTAAGTAAATCTTTAAATCTTATATAAGCTCTTACTAGTCCTTCATTAGGATGGTTCTTCCAAGTCATTATAAGACGCCTGATTCCAAAGATTTTGATAATGGATAATTTTTAGATAAAAATTCACAAGATAAATTATCCCACGTAATAGTGGCTTCTTGATGGTGCTCGACGTGGCACTTTGTTGGTAACCCCAAGCGCAGGGTGTGAAGAGCAGAGTAGCAAGTTTTCCCTCAGTTGAGACCGAGGTTATCGAACCAGAAGGAGGAAGGAAACGTCACACAGGTGTTGCAAACAACGTGGAGACCTGCACAACACAAACTCAAGACTTTGTCCCCACGAATCAGTGATGTTGTCAAGCTCACCGGTTTGCTATAACAAAGGATTGAACATATGGTGTGGAAAGTAATGGTGGTTTGTAGGAAGTAAACAAGTAACAGTGGAAGATGTATCAATGGTAAAGATTGGACCGGGATCCATAGTTCACTAGAGGTGCTCTCCTTAGATAAACAACATGGCATGAAGGGTAAAAAATTACAACAGGGCAACTGACAGGAATTGAGCAAGGAATAACAATGCAATTACTAGTCAAAAAGATCCTATGAGATTCGATTGGGAAATACAACAAGATACATAGACCGCCATCCAAATGCATCAATGACTAGAAGTCCACCTTCAGGTTATCATCCAAACCCCCTCCAGTATTAAGTTGCAAGCAACATACAACTGCTTTAAGCAAAGTGTGTAAGGTAAATAGTCCACATGTTCCATGAACAAGAGACCGTTGTTTTCTCCATAGTAGCAACACCACATCTACAACCGAAGAGATTTCTGTCACTTCCCTAGGAAACTAGAGGCATGAACCCACTATTGAGCATAAATACTCCCACTTGGTGTCACTAGCAACTACTCAGCCAAGATAGCTACTAACAACGGAGATCATGCATGATCACAAACAACACAGACATGATAGAATCATAAAGACAAAACCATTAATCAAACCAACATAATAATCTCAATATCTATCGGATCCCCGCAAACACAACATGCATGATTACAAATAGATTAGATCTTGATCATGAACTGAGCTCACAAGATCTATACATGAAAGAACAAAGGAGGAGATACAACCATCTGGCTACTACATGGACCCATAGTCCAAGGTGGAACTACTCACGCGTCATACAGGAGAGAAGGCCTCCGGGATGATCTCCCCTCCGGTAGGGTGCCGGTAAGAACTTCAGATCCCCCTGATCTAGGGACAACGGTGGCGGCGGCTATAGAAGGTTTCGTGGAATATTGACTGGGTCCTTAGTATTTCTGTATCGGGGGATTCTTATAGGCAAAGGGGGAGGCCGAGGCGGTGTCCAGGGGCCCCACACCCTGCCTAGGCGCGGGGCAGGGCCCACCTGCGCCTAGGGGGGGTGTGGCTGCCATGGCACGCCTCTCCATCTCCCCTATGGACCTATTGTTCCCTAGAGAAAGTTATTGACTTTGACGTTTGTCTCGTCCAATTCCGAGAATATTTCCTTACTAGCTTTTCTAGAACCAAAAACAGCAGAAAACAGGCAACTGACACTGTGGCTACTTGTTAATAGGTTAGTACCAGAAAACATGTAAAAAGCACATCAAAGTGTAGACAAAGCAAAGCAAAGTAGATACTAAACAGGCATGGAGCATCACAAATTATAGATATGTTTCCGACGTATCACTTCTGAGGGTAGAGATCTATACCATGACAGAGCTATACTTGTCAATATTTGAAAGTTTAACCCTTACCTCATTGGAGGTATACCCCGTCAAGTGGAACGTGCCACATATATCTTTGAAACATGCAATATGCTCATATGGATCTGGATCTTCTTCATCTCCAGTAAATTGCTTCTTGTGTAAAATACCAAGTAATAGAGGATTTATTTCAAACCCTCTTGTCTTATAGTTGGAGTTGTCTCTTCTATAAATATCATAGGGATTCCCAAAGTGGTTTGAGTGGGTTATCACTAGTCATATGCTCAAACTCCATCATGTTGGTGGAAACCTGTAACTCAAAACAAAACTTAACAAAACTAAAGTAAATAAGCAGAAACTAAAAGACCTACAACGCTTAGCTCCCCGGTAACGGTGCCAGAAACTAGCTTGATGACTGCAAGTGCACAGATTGATTGTAGCTAGTTTCAAAATAAAGATATCGATCCCAAAGGGAGTAGTATTCTGAAATCTAAGAATTATTGAAATAAATACTGAAAATATAAATGCTAAATAAAGTTCTAAGTGACAAGATAAAAAATGGAGGCAATCAACATCATGGCAAAAACAATGGAATCTATCATAGATGAATAGTACTTGTATAAATCCACAACGAGTATGGGAATTACAGCAAGATCTAGACAAGATGTAGATGGGATAGATGGAGATGGTGGTGATGCAGCGGTTGATGATGAAGATCGATGCCTTAGCCTCCCGGATCTGCGCAGGGAGAAGATGGATTCCTGGTGGATGAGTTCCCCCTCTTGATGCCTTCCGAAGGTTAGGTTTCGGTGATTTCTAGGTGTTCCTTATGTCGTCTCTCCGATCTAGTTGCACGGGGTGAAACTATTTGAGGAGGCAGTGTCGGCGCCAACTATACGGTGGGAACTATACGGCCGGAAAATTTCTCCCGTCGTATAGTTGGTCATTAACCCTTCTGTACCCTCCAATTGTTTCAGGGTTTCTTCTAGTGTTATTAATATTTCCCAAGTAAGCAATTTACGTAGTTTTTGGCTCCTTTTCACTCCAATATAACAGGTCCAAGAATTGTGTCCATTGGATCCATCATCTGTGCAGATCCTGGTGAAAATAAACATAAAAAGTGTGTGCGAACGTCGTAAAATACCAATATCATATATCTACAATGCAAAATAATAATCTAAAACATGATGCAAATATGCACTCATCATTTATGGAGGTGAAGATGAAATTGGTGTAAATGGTTACACAGACGCGAGTTATCTTACCAACTCTGATGATTCTTGTTCGCAATCTGTATATGTGTTTGTAATAAACAGAGGATTTGTGAGATGGAAAAGTTCCAAGCAAAAGATTGTGTATGCGTCTACAACAGAGGCTGAGTTTATTGCCGCCTCGAAGGCAACAAAGGAAGCTGTTTGGATTAGAAATTTCCTCACGAATCTTGGTGTGGTTCATGGCTCATACAATACGATAGACGTGTATTGTGACAACAATGGTTCTATTGCACAAGCCAAGGAACCTAGACAACACCAGAAGAATAAGCACATACTCATGCGGTACCACCTGATTCGCCAGTTCGTGGATCAGGGTGATATCAAATTATGAAAGGTACATACGGATGCAAATATTGCGGATCCGTTGACAAAACCACTACCACAGTCGAAGCATGAGGCGCACCTAAGAGATAAGGGCATTAGATTCCTATAAATGTGATGTTGGAAGATTGACTCTAGTGCAAGTGGGAGACTGTTGGGAATATGCCCTAGAGGCAATCATGTATGATGTAACTCCCATTGTATTCATAAAGTTATTTAGTTTTCCTTGTATGAGCATCTGATGTATATCATTGAATATGTGATTCGGTTGTAGAACTATGATTCTTGTTGTTCATACTAAATATCCTTGGTCTGAGGTTGTGCTGGACACACAACTTGGACCAATGTAAAAGTCGATTGATGACTCGGTTCCACTTATCATGGGCATAGAGATGCCATTCCGACTTACACATATTTGGATAAAAAGTACAACGAGTCGGGTTGACCCATATTGAGATATAACGAACAAGTCGTCATTTGCATGTCTCAATCAATGTAATCCTTAGACTTGAGGTTGTTGCATAATCTGAGTTGAGGATCACTGACTTAGGTTCTGTCAAATGTTGTTTCGTCACAGGGAAGTTATAAAGGAATAGTTTGGGTCGACTGAGAATCAAGCTCCATGATGTGAATAACCAAGATGGGATTTTGCCCCTCCACTTGGAGATATATTCTTTGGGCCCTCTCGGATGATATGATTCAGAAAGCATGGCCATGCACAACTCAGTTAAGTGTTAACCGAGGAGATCGACTAAGAGTGAGTCGGATGAATCACTTATCTCGGATCGAGAAGAGAGTCAGACTATTTAAGGGATGACAATTATTCGCCTATAGTCTAACAAGCATTTGGAAAAAGAGACTCAGACGTAAGTCACATTGGAAAGGCATGTCGTCATTACTCTTTGGTAGTTGGGAGTCAGCACGTTCTGCTAGGAGCCGCTACCGATTGATCGATTGGGAGTCGGTCTCCAATCTTTTACAAGTTGCCATGAGCTTGTGGGGTCACACACTTAAGAGCGGGAGCAAGTTCGGATTGGATCTGAATCGGAAATCTATTTAGGTTGGACCTTGTAAGATCCCTCCCTTTATAAAGGTAAGGATCCCTGTGATTGCAATGCTAGTCCCTGGATCAATGCTAGCATCCACAGTTTAAGATGAAGTACACAGAAACAAAGGTCATTATTACATATCATTCCAGAGATAAACACAGTCTTTTACAAACTCCATGGCCATAGGCCTAATACAAGAGTTCAAATATAGAATAATATAAATAAGTCTTCATCTTCATGTGCCACATGCAAGCATGTTGAGTGTAGACTCATAACCCCTAATCATCATCAGAATAACCTACAACATCACAAGTTACAGCCACAGTGGGTCAATACATTGGAATGGTATTGGCAAGTGATACCTTAGTAAAATATTAACATCTAAATACTATATGAATTTGTCTAAGTGTAGCTTAGGCTTGCTTTTCTCAAAATAGGTTTTACCTATTAGTTAAAAACACTAAGTTTTTCTTTGACAAAACTTTTCCCAAGGAATCACCAATAGAAATTGGTGAACCTTCACCCTTGTTCAACCACAAGTTTTATCTTAAAATTTGGGATGAGGAGATTCTTGATATCTTCCATGTCTTGATGATCAAGTTGTCCAATACCAGGGACATGGCTAAGTACTTAGATTCTTCCATCTGCAAAGGTTGTGCACTTTCCCCACAAGACTTGATTTTCACCAAGACAGGACCTTTCAGAAGCCTTCCCTTATACCAAATGGACGCGCTCCAAACCTATCATCCCACTACCACCAAAATGTCCAAATGGATAAGTTATTGCAACCTATATGATCCAGGCAGAGCCCATAATGCCATGTGGCTGCACTATAAGCTTCTTAACATTTGGCATCTCAAATCACTTTGTTCCTGGGTGGCTTTCCACAAGTGAGATACACAAGGTAAACCATAGATATGGGCCTTGTGTAACCACTCAACACAAACCATTCTTTCCATTCCACCCAGGTGTTTTATTCACTTAGTTGTTTTATTAAGCAAAAAAAGTCAATGACTTGGAAATATTTCACATAGCATGAATATATATACCACCCATGGTTGCTACTAGCTAGGCTATGAAGGGATACGGGTAGGCTACACTAGCGCAAATCAAAAAAATTCTACCGCGTATACCAGGATAACTGTTGTCATAGATCACGGGATTACCACTAGACGCGCAGTTGCGGAATCGATGAAGCGCGTTGAGGCTGTGCAGACGTTCCACGTCTCCTCCTTTTCCTCGTCCTACGAGAAGCTTCCCTTGCACGGCTCGTCCAAGTGCTACAGATGCAGCGCCTCCGAGGTATCCACACGTACAGGGTGGAAGGGTCAGACGCCAGAATGCTAGGTCCGCGCGCGTGACACAGGCGTGAGGAGTGGCGGCTGGGAATGATCTGAGGTCTAAGGTCTCAGGTTGGGTCAGTCCAACCCCATGTTCATAACATGTGTCCACGTCATTTGTTTGACATCTCCATGTCTATGACTTGCGAAACATAGTCATCAACCAATCAATGTGCTAGTCTAATATTCACGTGTGTCCTTACATGAACTCCGACTAGGGACAACTCTTAAATAACCATACAAGTATAGAGTTTCACAAACAATTCACGTAATTTCCAATGAATACAAGTTGCGTGGATATTCAAGGAACATTACAATAACTCATGGATACATGTGAAATATCATCATCTCTATGATTGCCTCTAGGGCATATTTCCTTCAGTCTCCCACTTGCACTAGAGTCAATCTAAAATGTATCTAATACCAATTGCTCTTGTGTGCGCTTCATGCGCGGGCTGCGGGAGAGGCTTAGTCAAGGGATCAGCAACATTTGAGTCTGTATGTATTTTGCATATCATGACACTACCATCCTCAACGAACTCTCGAATCTGATGGTAACGCATGCGAATATGTTTGTTCTTCTGGTGCTGTCTAGGTTCCTTGGCCTGTGCAATAGCACCATTGTTATCACAATAAACATCCAAGGGATTGGACGCGCCCTGAACCACACCGAGAGCAATCAGGAAACTCCTAATCCAAACATCTTTCTTTACAGCCTCCGAGGCAGCAATATATTCAGCTTCTGTTGAAGAAGAGGTCACCGTATCTTGCTTGGAACTTTTCCAGCTCACAGCACCACCATTCATGACAAACACATAACCTGATTGCAATTTCGAAGCATCTGAGTCGTTAAGGTAACTCGCATCTGTGTAACCCCTTACGCTGAGTTCATCCTCACCTCCATAAACTAGGAACACATCCTTAGTCCAGTACTTAAGGATGTTCTTTACCGTTGTCCAGTGACCTTCACCTGGATCAGCCTGGTATCTGCTCGTAACACTTAGAGCATAGGAAATATCTGGGCGAGTACATATCATTGAATACATGATGGATCCAATAGCTGAAGAATATGGAACCCTACTCATGCGCTCACGCTCATCAGTAGTTGAAGGACACTGAGTCTTGCTGAGTTTTATGCCGTGAGACATGGGCAAGACCCCTTCTTAGCCTCTTCCATGCTGAACCGTTTCAACACTTTGTCAATGTATGTACTCTGGCTTAATCCAATTAGCCTCCTTGATCTATCTCTATAGATCTTGATGCCCAGAATATATGCCATTTCTCCTAAGTCCTTCATTGAAAAACTATTTTTCAATGAGGTCTTAACAGACTCGAGCATAGGAATGTCATTTCCAATCAGCAATATGTCATCTACATATAAGATTAGAAATACCAACGCTCTCCCACTTTCCTTCTTGTAAACACAAGGTTCTTGTTCGTTTTTGATGAAGCCAAACTCCTTTACAACTTCATCAAATCGAATGTTCCAACTCCGAGATGCTTGCTTCAGCCCATAAATGGACTTCAGAAGTTTGCATACCTTTCTAGCATTGTTTGGATCGACAAAACCTTCGGGCTGCATCATATACAAGTCCTTAGTTAGGATTCCATTTAGGAAAGCCGTCTTGACATCCATCTGCCATATTTCATAGTCGAAATGCGCAGCAATGGCTAGAATTATCCGTATAGATTTAAGCATCGCTACGGGAGAGAAAGTCTTGTCGTAGTCAACTCCTTGAACTTGTCGAAAACCTTTTGCAACAAGTCGAGCTTTATGGACGTGAACATTTCCATCCATATCAATCTTCTTCTTATAGATCCATTTGCACTCGATGGCTTTAAAACCATCAGGCAGGTCAACCAAGTTCCAAACTTGATTATCTCCCATGGATTCTATCTCGGATCTCATGGCGATCAGCCATTTCTCAGAGTCTGGGTCCACCATCGCTTCTGCATAGGTCGCAGGCTCATCATTGTCTAACAATAATAATTCCCGCGCTTCGCGGAGCCTCGCCGACCTTCGTGGTTGTGGTGCTTCTGTTGCCACGGGTTCCTCAACTTGTTGTGCTACAATAGCATCACTCGTAGAAGCATCCCCAACTGGCTCATCTTGAACTTCTTCAAGTCGCACCGACCTTCCACTTGTTCCCTTTGTGAGAAACTCTTTCTCTAGGAAGACACCGCTACGAGCGACAAACACTTTGCCCTCCTCTCGGTTGTAGAAGTAATACCCTAAGGTTTCCCTCGGATATCCCACGAAAATGCACTTATCCAATTTGGGTGTTAGCTTGTCCGACTGAAGTCTCTTGACAAATGCATCACAACCCCAAATCTTTAGAAAAGACAAACTGGGATTCTTTCCAGTCCACATCTCATATGGTGTCTTAACTACGGATTTAGATGGTACCCTATTAAGTGTGAAAGCTGGTGTTTCTAGAGCGTAACCCCAAAATGATAATGGTAAATCCGACTGGCTCATCATAGATCGAACCATGTCCAACAAAGTTCGACTACGCCGTTCGAAGACCCCGTTTCTTTGAGGCGTTCCGGGCAGCGTAAGTTGTGGAACAATTCCGCAACTCTTAAGATGATCGCTAAATTCGTGACTCAAATATTCACCTCCACGATCAGATCGCAAGGCCTTTATTTTCTTGCCACGTTGATTCTCTACTTCACTCTGAAACTCCTTGAACTTTTCAAAAGTTTCAGACTTATGCCTCATCAAGTAGACATAACCATATCTACTGAAATCATCAGTGAAAGTAATGAAGTAGTGATATCCTCCTCTGTCGTGCTCATTGGCCCACATCAGTATGTATGAGTTCCAACAAGTCTGTCGCTCTCTCGGGTAAACCCGAAAAAGGTGACTTGGTCATCTTTCCAAGTAAACAAGCCTGACATGTCTCGTATGATTCAAAATCAAACGAAGTTAGAAGACCATCACCATGGAGCTTCTTCATGCGCTTTTCACTTATATTCCCCAAACGACAATGCCATAAATAGGTAGGACTCAAATCATTAGGCCGAAGCCTTTTAGCACTAACATTGTAAATAGATGCATCATCAAGATTTAAAATAAATAACCCATTCACAATGGTAGCATTAGCCATAAACATATCATTCTTAGAGATTACACAACCATTGTTTGCTTCATGAATGAATAACCATCCCTCATCAAACATGAAGGTGATAAAATATTTCGACCCATACTTGGAATGTAATAACAATTATTCAACTCCATAATAAATCCTGAAGGAAGGTGAAGTTGCATGACGCCGACGAACAATGCAGCAACCCTTGCTTTATTTCCGACGCGAAAATCCACTTCGCCTTTCTGCACTTCTCTAGTCCTTATTAGCCCCTTCATCGAATTGCAAATATGAGCAACCGATCCGGTATCAAATACCCAAGAGTTAACATAGGAATCAGCGAGAAGAATGTCCACAACATTTACAACAAGCATACCTGAGTTGGAAGTACTCTTACTTCCACTCTTCTTCAAAGAAGCCTAGTACTTGCTGCAGTTTCTCTTCCAGTGACCACGTTCATGACAAAAGAAGCACTCAGTGTCTTCTACAGGTCCAGCCTTTTGCTTGGGTGCAGACATAGGGATCGTATCCTTAGCCTTGCCCTTCTTCTTCCAAGAAGTACCCTTTTTCTTGAAGCTAGGCTTGTTCTGCACAGCCATCACATGGCTATGCCCTGCACACTTCTTCATGTCACTTTCTGTTGTTTTAAGCATCCCACATAATTCATTAAGGCCCTTCTCCACCCCATGCATATGGTAGTTCGAAATGAACTGCCCATAGCTGGATGGAAGAGATGCCAAAATGAAGTCAGTGGCCAACTCTTGGCCTAGTGGAAAACCAAGCTTTTCCAAAGTCTGACTGTAACCAACCATTTTGATCACATGGGGGCCTACAGCTGCTCCCTCTGCTAGCATGCATTCGACAAAGGACTTGGCAACATTGTACCTCTTAGTCCTTGCCTGATCTTGGAACATGTCCTTAAGCGCAACGATCATATCGTAGGCATCCTGATCCTCAAACTTATTTTGGAGTTCAGGTTCCATGCATGCAAGCATAAGGCAGCTAACCTCAAGAGAATCATCACATGCTCTCTTGTAGGCGTTCTTTAGGGCGGCAGATGCATTATCAGTAGGTACATCGGGGATTGGGGTATCCAGAACCGTTTCCTTTTTATCAGACCTGAGAACAATTCTCAGGTTACGGACCCAGGCCGAATAGTTTGTTCCATTTAGTTTATCTTTGTCAAGAATCGAACGGAAAGAGAAAGGTGATGTAGTGTTCGGTGCCATTGATCTACAACAGAAAACATGCAAAATACTAAGCCATGTAACCATGAAAGAGTAAAACATATTAAAAAATTTAATAGCATATACTCCCACTTAAATCAATATCCCTCTATTGATACTAAGTGATTCAAGATCCACAATTAACAAGTCAACTAGTGAGCTTGAGCATCACTGCTAGAAGACAAGGTAAATCGGTAAGCAACACTTGCTAATCATATCACATATGACTCTTGTTGTTGGGTGACATCTCTATGTCAAAACTAGGCGCCCAACCTTTATGCCCCAAGGTCCTTAACTATTAAGATGACCTTGTCAAGCTCACCAACCCTTATGCGTGTAGGTATCCGATACAAACCCATCCAGCCAAGGAAAACCGCGGCACCCTAATTTCATAGGCCCACCAACAATTGTACATGGCATAGGATGGTGCAAGGTTTGGTTGGGAGGGCATGGTTTAACTTGAACTTTGTGAGGGATTGTTCTACTTATATCATCTAAGCATGCATAGTAGTAAAATGCATAAGAATAGCATTCACATAAATGTGACACGGTATGGCCCATTTTCTCATGGTGATCTCTATCGCCATAGAACCTATCCACCATGATGATCTCCATCTTCATGTTCCATGTGAGCCATCCTCCAAGTGATGAGTCCTCCAAGAACTAATACAAGCTATTACTCCTAACAGCTAGTAATCAAAATTACATAGAATTTGGATCATCACAAGTTGGCACGCATGCCATTACAATAATTGACAACACACATGGCTCCAGCCGTGTTTCTCTACTCACGACACGCAGGTCATGATAAATTTCATACATGCATCACATACACATATGGGCCATACTGATCACATATATCCTGCAAAAACAAGTTATGCATAGAATCGCATTCTACCGGATCATGTGACATCGCAGCACCGAGTTACCTTAACGAGATACAAAAGGGCTACGATCAAGGGGGGTCTAGGGGGTCTCCCCCTGCGGGGTTCGAAGGGGCAGCTCCCCTCGCGGTATCATCACAATTTTCACAATTTTCTTTAAGGATTTTGATCGGCAAATCAAATTTACCATAAACCGACTCCTGTCCCGATTCAATCAAACTCCTTTGATCACGGTACATCGATTTTAGATCTAGGTACCGATTCAATCAACAGGGTTTATGTGTCACTGTCTACCCCGATGGCGGAAGCCGACCGGTAGGGGTAAGTCGTTCGACAACCTCAGATCACGATCACGGAAAGCAAGATCATAGATCAATCCTGAACCACCGCCATATAAACAATCACATCATTCATATCAATCTGCATATCACTATATGCAAACATCCCGAACCTATAACTGAACATCATCGGCTCTGATACCACTGAAGGGATACGGGTAGGCTACACTAGCTCAAATCAAAAAAAAATCTACCGCGTATACCAGGATAACTGTTGTCATAGATCACGGGATTACCACTAGACGCGCAGTTGCGGAATCGATGAAGCGCGTCGAGGCTGTGCAGACATTCCACGTCTCCTCCTTGTCCTCGTCCTACGAGAAGCTTCCCTTGCACATCTCGTCCAAGTGCTACAGATGCAGCGCCTCCGAGGTATCCACACGTACAGGGTGGAAGCATCAGACGCCAGACTGCTAGGTCCGCACGCGCGACACAGTCGTGAGGAGTGGCGGCTGGGAATGATCTGAGGTCTAAGGTCTCAGGTTGGGTCAGTCCAACCCCATGTTCATAACATGTGTCCACGCCATTGGTTTGACATCTCCATGTCTATGACTTGCGAAACATAGTCATCACATGAACTCCGACTAGGGACAAATCTTAAATAACCATACAAGTATAGAGTTTCACAAACAATTCACGTAATTGCCAATCAATACAAGTTGCTTGATATGGATATTCAAGGAACATTACAATAACTCATGGATACATATGAAATATCATCATCTCTATGATTGCCTCTAGGGCATATTTCCTTCAGGCTAAGCATGGAAAAGGCAAGTATCATAACTTAGAGGAAATTCTAATCTTACTACAACTACTAGGATTTCCCAAGCAAAGCATATAGATACTTAGCAAAATATTCATGCAAGTCCTATACAAAATATTTCTAATGCATAGGTGAAAATATAGGGATAAAAACATTAAGCACCACTTGCCTTGGTAGTTTGGGGGAGTAGCAACAATCTTCACAACCACAATCACTATTAGCACCAAAATCTACACATAAAATAATGGCACCAAAATCACATATCAAAAATATACAAACAAAAATATATGAATGCATGCAAATGCCATGTGATGTTTTTCTAAAACAAAAAAGACACGTATACAGTACTGAATCATAAACAAGTCCAAAACACACCAAATAAACTTTATTTGATCTTTAAATCATTTTTCAAATAATTACTATACTCAAATTATGCCTATAAATGTCTCTGCAAAAATAACCATTTTTACAGAGGCAAAACATTAAACACATTACATAAACAGATCGGATTTTCTCTCCTGATTCCAATGATATAATTTTTTTAAAATTTGATCGTGTGGATCAAAAGTTATGAATTTAACAAGTCTGACTAACTAATAGATCAAATTTCTGTTTTAAATCTAAACTCAGGCCACGCGGCGCTCTCTGATTCGTCGGTACCACTTCGCACGGACCAGTCGATGCGGTGCGTTGGATCTAACTTAAAACCAGCGGTTCTGATCTGCCCGTACCTCTTCGGCCTGCATCTAATCTACACCACTGGATCTAGATCCAATGGACAAAAATGCTCTCACCTAAATCCGGCGGCGCAAGTAGTTACTGACGGCGGCGGTGCTACTGTCGACGGCAGAATGGTGATTCCAGCGAGACCTAGGGGTGATGGAGATGCTTACCAGACTCGCACGTGCACGAGGGAGCTCAACGTGTTTGCGGTTGGGCAGGGGGCGTGCTGTAGCGGGTCCTAGGGCTCGTCGGAGTTGCTGGCGGCGTCGGGTGTATGCAGACGTGGTCGTTGCCGAGGTTCTAGGTCGCCCTAGCACGAGTTAGTGGTGTTAATAGCTGCACAAAGACAAGGCGAATCTGACAGTATGCACGCGAGGTCAAGGGGCGTTCGATTTATACCGCTATTGCTCGTCGGAGTTGAGACGGTGGTTCTGTCGTTCGCTGAGGTGGTCGGGGACGGTGACCTGGGTCATGCGCGGGCAAACCAAAGCCATTAGATGAATCACAGAGACATGGCGAACCTGATAGAGGCAAGCAGGAGGCGAGGGGCGCTCGGAGCTTACCGGAATCAGTCGTCGGAGCTCGTCGGAACAGCGACGATGTGAGCGAGAATTTGTGGAGCCTGGCGGCGCTTCTGGCTAGCTATGTTGGGGAAATGGCCACAAGGGGGAGGGGTTTAAGTAGCCGGAGTGGAGGCGAGGATCACGCTCGCAATCAACGGCAATTAAACGGATTTAAACGCGGCAGTGAAGGGAGGAAGAAACGGCGAGGGCCTGGTCGTGGGCGTGATTTTGGGGACGACGAGCTGACCTGGCACTGGGTCCACTTGACAGCAAGGAAGGGTATGTGCTGCTGCGGTGAGAAAGAGAGAGGAAGACCCCGGGTGGGCTTGCTGGGCTGGATCTGCTGTTGGGCTGAAAAGCTGGCGCTGGCCTCTTTCCTTTTCCTTATTCTTTTTCTTTATATGTTTGAATTTCCAGGAATCAAATTCAATTGATTTGAAATGTGTTTGAATTCAAACTTGCTCCGGATTTTTATAAAGTGAAACTTGTACACATTTGGTTGCAGAACAATGTTGTGCATTTTAAAATAGTTTTGTACTTTGGAATTTTAAAATAAACAACATTGTTTAATAAAGACAAAGAAATGGTTTTGAATTTGTTTCCTTGTTTTGAGAATTTTTTCCAAGCTTTGGAATTTATCAAACAATCCTATGAACCAACAACATTGGTTTAAAACAATTAAAACAATTATTCTCTCACTAGAGGGTAGCATTTGGATCAATGCTTGTTTACATAAAATAATAAGCACCCAAAGGCTTTTGTTTTTATAATGACTTTGAAATTGATCCCTAAATGATTATGCATGCAATGATGATATGCAATCTTTGAAAACATGATTTTAGGGATGTTACAAATCTAACCCCCTTAAGGTGAATCTCGCCCTCGAGAGTCGGATTGGCTAGCAAATAGGTGAGGGTGGTCTTTCCGAAGATTATATTCTCTTTCCCATGTTGCTTCTTCTTCGGAATGATGGTTCCATTAAACTTTGCAGAATTTGATAGTCTTAGTCCGAGTAACTCTTTCTGCAGTCTCAAGAATCTTGATAGATTTTTCCTCATAAGTGAGATCACTTTCCAACTGAACCTCCTCCAAAGGTATAGTATCCTTCAAAGAAGTCTCTTCCATCTCTGGATGGCATTTCTTTAGCTGACTCACATGGAACACATTGTGAACGGCAGACAATGATTTTGGCAATTCAATCTCATAAGCTACTTATCCTTTATGACTCAGAATCTTGAATGGTCCAACATATCTTGGGGCCAATTTTCCTTTGACTCCAAATCTCTTCACTGCACGAAGTGGTGATACTCTAAGATAAGCTCTATCACCCACTTCATAGGTGACCTCTCTACGCTTAGGATCTGCATAGCTTTTTTGTCGGGACTGTGCTATCTTCAATCTGTCCTTTACAAGCTTGACTTTCTCTTCAGCTTCTTTGATTAGTTCTGGCCCGAACAAGTTCCTTTCTCCTACACCATTCCATAGCAATGGGGTAGTACACTTTCTCCCATAGAGAAACTCAAACGGTGCCATCTCAATACTGGCTTGATAGCTGTTATTATAAGAGAATTCTGCGTAAGGCAGACTTTCATCCCAACTAGCTCCATAGTCTAGAGCACACGCTCTCAACATGTCTTCAAGAATCTGGTTGGTTCTTTCTGTATGTCCATCAGTCTGAGGATGAAAAGCAGTGCTGAATTCCAATCTCGTTCCCAATGACTCATGTAGTTGCCTCCAAAAATGAGAAGTGAACTGAGTCACCCTATCAGACACAATACTCTTGGGTACTCCAGGCAGACACACAATCCTATTCATATAGATCTTGGCCAACTTAGCACTTGTGTAGGTTGTCTTCACGAGTATGAAATGAGCCACTTTAGTTAGGCGATCCACTACTACCCAAATATAATCATATCCTGACCTGGGCCTTGGCAACCCGGTGATGAAATCCATGCCAATCTTGTCCCACTTCCAATCAGGAATAGGTAGTGGTTGTAGCAATCCTGCTGGTTTCTGATGTGCCGCTTTCACTCTACTACATACATCACACAAAGCAATATGTTCGGCGATGTCCTTCTTGAGATTATTCCACCAAAATCTTTCTTTCATATCCATGTACATTTTGGTGTTACCCGGATGAATGGAATATGGTGAGTTGTGTGCTTCTTGTAGAATCAGTTTCCCAAGCTCCGGATCTTGTGGAACGCAGATACGTTTTCCATACCATAAAGTACATTGTTCGTCTTCATGGAATCCTTTGGCTTTTCCTTTGCCAATATTTTCCTTAATCTCTTCAATTTCCTTATCCGTATTTTGGGCTTCTTTGATTATGTCCAACAAAGTGGGTCGAACATCCAATGACATGAGATGTCCTTCAGGCACAATCTCCAATCTGAGATCTCTATATTGGGCACACAGATCATCTGGCAACTCTCCCTTAGTAAGGCCATTCACAAAAACTTTACGGCTTAGAGCATCTGCTACAACATTTGCTTTACTGGGGTGGTATTGCAAACTCAAGTCATAGTCCTTGATGAGTTCTAGCCATCTTCTTTGTCTCATGTTGATTTCTTTCTGAGTGAAGATATACTTCAAACTCTTGTGATTTGTGAACACTTCACATCGTTTTCCCAAAAGATAGTGTCTCCATGTTTTGAGTGCATGGACAATAGAGGCTAATTCAAAATCATGGGTAGGGTAATTTATCTCATGAGTTTTGAGTTGTCTCGAGGCATAAGCCACAACTTTCCCTTCTTGCATTAGAACTGCGCCTAATCCATGATGAGATGCATCACAATACACTTGGAAATCTTTCTCCAAGTCTGGCAGACATAAGACTGGTGCTGTCACTAGTCTCTTCTTCAATTCTTGGAAACTGAGTTCACATCCTTCAGACCAAGCAAATTTCTTGTCTTTCTTTAGTAACTCCGTCATTGGCTTAGCTACCTTGGAGAAATTCTCAATAAATCTTCTGTAATATCCTGCCAAGCCAAGGAAACTACGAACCTCTTTTACTGACTTAGGGGATTCCCATTCAGTTACAGCTGACACTTTTGCAGGATCAACTGCTACACCATATCCTGACACAACATGCCCAAGAAATCCAACCTCATTTAACCAAAATTCACACTTGTTGAATTCGGCATACAACTTATACTCTCTAAGCTTCTCAAGTATCAAACGCAAATGTCCTTCATGCTCTTCTTTGCTCTTGGAGTAGATCAAAATGTCATTGATGAATACGACAACAAACTTGTCAAGAAACTCCATGAACACTTTGTTCATCATATTCATGAAGTAAGCTGGTGCATTGGTCAAACCGAATGGCATCACGGTGTACTCATACAATCCATACCTAGTGGTGAAAGTTGTCTTAGGTATGTCTTGTTCTCTTATCTTTAGTTGGAAATAACCTGATCGGAGATCAATCTTTGAGAACACACATGCTCCTTCTAACTGATCAAACAAGTCATTGAATCTAGGCAAAGGGTATTTGTTCTTGATAGTCACCTCATTGAGTGAACGGTAATCTATGCATAACCTTTGACTTCTATCTTTCTTTTCTACAAACAAAACTGGTGCTCCCCAAGATGAAGAACTTGGTTGAATAAATCCTTTCTACAACTGTTCTCCAAGTTGTTTCTTGAGTTCTTTCAACTCATCAACTGACATCTTGTATGGTCTCTTTGCTATTGGTCCTGATCCTGGTAGCAAATCAATCAGAAACTCCACATCTCTATCTGGTAGCATTCCCGACAATTCTTCCGGAAACACATCTGGATATTCACTCACAATTGGCACATTGTCTATGCTAACCCCCTTAAGAGAATTTAGCTTACTTCATTTTGATTCAAAATTAGATTTGAATCTTATCCGTTTCTTTTCCGGGGTTGTGAGTGCGAAAGTACGATTGGCACAATCTAATACTCCTTCATACTTGGTCATCCAGTCCATTCCCAAAATTACATCCAGTCCTTGGGAATCTAGGATTATCAGACTCACTGGAAACTTATGCTTTCCAAACTCTATCACTATATCAAGGCATCCAAGACTTACTATCATATCTACACCGGGAGAACTTACTTTTATTGGACACCCAATGTTTTCAGTTGGAAACCCATTTCTATCAACAAATGCTTTTGATATGAATGAATGTGATGCACCAGTATAAAAAAGAACAAGTGCTGGAATAGAATTGAGTTTGAACTTACCAGCCACAACATCGGACTCCTCATAGATTTCTTCCACATTGATGTGGTTCACTTGTCCCTTCTGGAATGGGTTGGGCTTGTTTGGTCCTTCAACTTTCTTTTCTGGGCATTCATTTGCATAATGCCCCATCTTCTTGCACTTGAAACATTCAACCTGACTAAGATCCTTCTTGACAGGCTGGCTTCCACTACCACTTCCACTTCCATTGTGGTAGTTCTTGTATCCACTCTTGTGATTCTTGTACTTGTCATTGTCATGACTACGGTGATGCTTATTGTCATGATGACGGTTGTGGTTGTGGTGGCTGTTGTACTTTCCATGCTTGTGGGATCCAGAACTTCCACTATCATCATAATGGGAACGCTTGTGAGACGACCCGGAGCTGTGCTTGTCAGAGTGTTTCCTCTTTCTGCTTTCAACCTGTTTCATCTTGCTCTCCAAGATGGAAGCCTTGTCACAAAGTGATTGATAAGTGGGGACATAGGCCACAGCTAACTGCAGGTTCAGTTCATCGTTCAATCCTTCGAGGAACTTCTCCTTCCTCTTGGCATCAGTGTCAACTTCATCTAGTGCATAACGCGCCAGATTGTTGAACTCCTCAATATATTCAGCCACGCTACGGTGCGCTGCTTCAGATTATGGAATTCCTTCTTCTTCAAGCTCATCATTCCGGATGAGATGTGAGTTATACGGAAACCATCTTCAAAGATAGCCCATGTCACATCCTCAATGGGACTGGTGATCTGGAAGTTATCCCACGAAGTAGCTGCTGGTCCTTCCAACAAGTGTGCTGCAAACCTCACTTTCTCCATATCAGTACAGCCAATAGTTACCAAATCCTTGTTTACTGAGCGTAGCCAATCATTGGCCACCATGGGATCAGTAGTTCCTGAGAACTTAGCAGGCCTCAGTCTTAAGAATCTAGTGAGCATGTCAAAACCTGGTGGATTGTTCTGATTATTGTTGTTGTTATTGTTGTTGTTGTTGTGATGCTGCATGAAAGTAGTCATCATTTGCATCAGCTGTGCTTTTGCTTTCATCAACTGCTGCATCTCTGGGGTGAAATTGTTGTTGTTCGGGTTGGGATTGGCACGTTGAGGAGGCATCTGTGGTTTTCAATAAGGATAAGAATGGGATACCCATAGATGCTTATTATGCACAATACAACACATAGACAATCACTAAACAAGCATCAAAATAACATAAGGTTCAACGACATAAACAACAAGTTTGAAAAATCAAACACACCAATAGCAATCCATCCACATGTTGGATGGTCATTGCGACTCAATAATCAAAAGCATGGTAAATAAAATAAACGAGTAGTCATCACTACTCCTCTGCATCAACCTCCTCGTCGACAAGTGGAAGACCTGCATTCTCCATAGCGGTCTTGTACTCCTCGACATTGGTAGTCAAGGCCTCTATCTTGGCTTTCAGAGCCCTCTTCTGTGAATGAAGTATCTCATTCACACCCTGCCGATTCTCGAGCTCGAAGTCCTTGGCCTCTAGTTCTGCAGTCATCTCTTGAATCCTCTTGTTCCTATCTTGGACTCTTTTCTCTTGACTCTTGAACTTTCTATCCTGACTCTCGAACTTGGCCTCCATCTCCTTGACTATCTCATCTTGCTCCGCGAAGATCTTGTCCTTCTCACGAAGCTGCACCTGGAGTTCGTCATTGCTAAGCATGACATTGGTCCTATCAGTATCTAGGTGCCTAGGAAGAACCTCTAGGTCCTGGAGGTATAGACGAATCGGCATTGTCGTCTCTGTAGCAGCATCCTCGAACTCAATAGCCTCACCATCCTCGTCGCGTCTTTCGAAGGCATGGAAGTGAGTACCTCTAATCTCCCGAGAGTGTCTCCCTAACAGACGCCCAAGTAAATCCTGCATGACTACCTCTAGGCCTCTCTCCCTCTCGTCATGCATAAACTTGAAGATGATTGCCTCCGTAGTAGGCTCTGTCTGGCATCCTGGCTGATTAACCTTGAAGCCCCAAAGGTTCTTCCTCTCAAACTTGGTAAGGGGAAGAACCATGATGCTAGGAAGAGGAAGATTGAGGATGCTAGTGAGCTCAATAAGACGAGTGCCAAAACGAGTTCCCTTGAACTCTTTAGCTGTGCTGATAGTAACATTAGGCATCTATTTTATAAGACAGAGAGAAGTTAGAATCAACATCGATAGAAAATACTCAAGACAAGTATCACAAGCATATCATTGACAAACAAACACACAAGTCATGGTATACATAAATCCATTACTAGCATCCAAGGTTCAATATAACTTAATCAAAATTTTGGAAATATAATGATAAGTGTGGTGGTCCAACTAACATGGCACATTACATCTCTCACTCTCTAGTCTAAAGGTTATCAAAGCATCCTTCTACCAATAGAGATGAGAAAGAAGATTAGAAAAGTTTACGAGATGAATAAGACAAGTGTGGAAGTTGTTGAATTTTTTTCCTTAGTGGTTTCTAATCCAATCCTAGGGTCATAATCCTACAGGCAACACAATGCTCTGATACCATATGTAAGATCCCTCCCTTTATAAAGGTAAGGATCCTTGTGATTGCAATGCTAGTCCCTGGATCAATGCTAGCATCCACAGTTTAAGATGAAGTACACAAAAACAAAGGTCATTATTACATATCATTCCAGAGATAAACATAGTCTTTTACAAACTCCATTGCCATAGGCCTAATACAAGATTTCAAATATAGAATAAGATAAATAAGTCTTCATCTTCATGTGCCACAGGCAAGCATGTTGAGTGTAGACTCATAACCCCTAATCATCATCAGAATAACCTGCAACATCACAAGTTACAGCCACATTGGGTCAATACATTGGAATAGTATTGGCAAGTGATACCTTAGTAAAATATTAACATCCAAATACTATATGAATTTGGCTAAGTGTAGCTTAGGCTTGCTTTACTCAAAATATGTTTTACCTATTAGTTGAAACCACTAAGTTTTTCTTTGACAAAACTTTTCCCAAGGAATCACCAATAGAAATTGGTGAACCTTCACCCTTGTTTAACCACAAGTTTTATCTTAGAAATTGGGATGAGGAGATTCTTGATAGCTTCCATGTCTTGATGCTCAAGTTGTCCAATACCAGGGACATGGCTAAGTACTTAGATTCTTCCATCTGCAGAGGTTGTGCACTTTCCCCACAAGACTTGATTTTCACCAAGACAGGACCTTTCAGAAGCCTTCCCTTAGATCAAATGGACGCGGTCCAAATTTATCATCCCACTACCACCAACTTTCCAAATGGCTAAGTTATTGCAACCTATATGATCCAGGCAGAGCCCATAATGCCATGTGGTTGCACTAGAAGCTTCTTAACATTTGGCATCTCAAATCCCTTTGTTCCTGGGTGGCTTTCCACAAGTGAGATACACAAGGTAAACCATAGATATGGGCCTTGTGTAACCACTCAACACAAACCATTCTTTCCATTCCACCCAGGTGTTTTATTCACTTAGTTGTTTTATTAAGCAAAAACACAAGTCAATGGTTTAAATATTTCACATAGCATGAATATATATACCACCCATGGTTGCTACTAGCTAAGCTAAGCATGGAAAATGCAAGTATCATAACTTAAAGGAAATTCTAATATTACTACAACTACTAGGATTTCCCAAGCATACCATATAGATACTTAGCAAAATATTCATGCAAGTCCTATACAAAATATTTCTAATGCATAGGTGAAAATATAGGGATAAAAACATGAAGCACCACTTTCCTTGGTAGTTTGGGGAGTAGCAACAATCTTCACAACCACAATCACTATTAGCACCAAAAATCTACACATAAAATAATGGCACCAAAATCACATATCAAAAATATACAAACAAAAATATATGAATGCATGCAAATGCCATGTGATGTTTTTCTACAACAAACAAGACAAGTATACAGTACTGAATCATAAACAAGTCCAAAACACACCAAATAAACTTTATTTGATCCTTAAATCATTTTTCAAATAATTACTATACTCAAATTATGCATATAAATGTCTCTGCAAAAATAACCATTTTTACAGAGGCAAAACATTAAACACATTGCATAAACATATAGGATTTTCTCTCCTGATTCCAATGATATAAAATTTGTAAAATTTGAACGTGTGGATCAAAAGTTATGAATTTTATAAGTTTGATTAACTAATAGATCAAATTTCTGTTTTAAATCTAAACTCAGGCCATGCGGCGCTCTCTGATTCGTCGGTATTGCTTCGCACGGATCGGCTGATGCGGTGCGTTGGATCTATCCGTACCTCTTCGGCCTGCATCTAATCTACACCACTGGATCTAGATCCAGTGGACAAAAATGCTCTGACCTAAATCCGGCGGCGCAGCTGGTTGCTGACGGCGGCGGCGCTACTGTCGATGGCGGAATGGTGATTCCAGCGAGACCTAGGGGTGATGGAGATGCTTCCCAGACTCGCACGTGCACGAGGGATCTCAACATGTTTGCGGTTGGGAAGGGGGCGTGCTGTAGCGGGTCCTAGGGCTCGTCGGAGTTGCTGGCGGCGTCGGGTGTTTGCAGACGTGGTCGTTGCCAAGGTTCTGGGTCACCCTAGCACGAGTCAGTGGTGTTAATAGTTGCGCAAAGACAAGGCGAATCTGATAGTATGCACACGAGGTCAAGGGGCATTCGATTTATACCGCTATTGCTCATCGAAGTTGAGACGGTGGTTCTGTCGTTCGCTGAGGTGGTCGGGGACGGCGACCTGGGTCATGCGCGGGCAAACCAAAGGCATTAGATGAACCACAGAGACATGGAGAACCTGATAGAGGCAAGCAGGAGGCGAGGGGCGCTCGGAGCTTACCGGAATCAATCGTCGGAGCTCGTCGGAACAGCGATGGTGCGAGCGAGAATTTGCGGAGCCTGGCGGCGCTTCTGGCTAGCTATGTTGGGGGAAATGGCCGCATGGGGGAGGGGATTAAGTAGCCGGAGCGGAGGCGAGGATCACACTCGCAATCAACGGAAATTAACCGGATTTAAACGCGGCAGTGAAGGGAGGAAGAAACGGCGAGGGCCTGGTCGTGGGCGGGGTTTTGGGGACGACGAGCTGACCTGGCACTGGGTCCACTTGACAGCAAGGGAGGATGTGTGCTACTGCGGCGAGAAAGAGAGAGGAAGACCCCGGGTGGGCTTGCTGGGCTGGATCTGCTGTTGGGCTGAAAAGCTGGCGCCGACCTCTTTCCTTTTCCTTTTTCTTTTTCTTTTTATGTTTGAATTTCCAGGAATCAAATTCAATTGATTTCAAATGTGTTTGAATTCAAACTTGCTCCGGATTTTCATAAAGTGAAACTTGTACACATTTGGTTGCAGAACAATGTTGTGCATTTTAAAATAGTTTTGTACTTTGGAATTTTAAAATAAACAACATTGTTTAATAAAGACAAAGAAATGGTTTTGAATTTGTTTCCTTGTTTTGAGAAATTTTTCCAAGCTTTGGAATTTATCAAACAATCCTATGAACCAACAACATTGGTTTAAAACAATTAAAACAATTGTTCTCTCACTAGCATTTGGATTAATGCTTGTTTACATAAAATAATAAGCACCCAAAGGCTTATGTTTTTATAATGACTTTGAAATTGATCCCTAAATGATTATGCGTGCAAGGACGATATGCAATCTTTGAAAATATGATTTTAGGGATGTTACAGACCTGAACCGGATTTGGACTGTGTCAGTGAGTCGGACTCATAGTGACTGATATGGTCTTTAGTGAATGGGCCACGAGTAAGTGGAGCCACTTTCACTCCCTATATATACTGGGGCACACTTACCTAGAGAGGTGTTGTGGTTAGTTCATTCCATGCGTTGGAACCTAGCTCCAGTTCAGTCTAGCCGCCATAACAAAACTAGCATTTTACCGCCGACGCTCCTCCTTGTACGTGTGGATACCAGCAGCGGTGTTACACAATCAACACCATAACAATCATGATTGTATCAGATCATGAGGACTACACTGCATTCAATATACGTGCTTCATCAATTTCGCAACTGCACGTCTAGTGGTAATCCTCGTGGCCTTCCACCTCATATTGATCTTGGGATCACCATGATAGAGGGGAAAAGTTTGGTTTTATATCTACGTGGTCCAACATTTCATTCCTATTTACTCCTCCTACTCCATACAAATATGTCTGCAAAACACGCAAGAGACACAGAGCCACTATACCAAGGCACACGTGCACAGTGCCATGATGTGGACGAGGGAGAGATCATCTGAGCTAGTGAGCGAGGGGGAGAGGAGAAGAGACAAGAGGCAGCAAAGGAGAGAGAAAACATACAATTTGTTTTTGCGTGCATAGGCCCTAAAATTTACTACTAGTAGAGTGTACAGTGCAAGGTGACAGGAGTACCTCGTATCAGGAACCCATCATAACTTTGCTCTAACATCCAACCGCCTTCAACTCCTCTTCTCTCTTTGTTGTTGCCCTCTTCCCCTACCTATATTATATTTTATTCTCTCTTCATATACAATGCATGGACAGAGGTGAGCATATGTTTAAGCAAAGAAATACTCTGTACTATGAGTAAGCTCCACCATTTAGACAGTGTCTAAACGAGATGATTCATGGGACCTACTAAACTGAATATGCTAACTTTTACAAAGGAGTTTCATAACTTGGTCATACACTTCCAAGTGGGCCCATTTTTTGCTTTTTCTTTAGAGCATCCGCAATGTCTAAAAACACACCTTAAGGCCTATGTGGAATCTGCTAAGGTTCAACTTAATAGTACATTGTGGAGAAAATAAAGTTACCTTGATCTTGTCGGTTTCCCATAGAATATAAAAAAATCATTTCCCCACTCTCATCTCTCTTCCATGGAGCAATATGACCAAGCTATGTGGGTCCTACCTTGTGTCAAATGTTGACATTATACATTGTGGTAATGTCCATAAGTCGGGTGGGTCCTACATTAAGGATGTCCTCACACACTCGTTCCTTGTAATCCCCTCTCCTCCATGCTAGACTCATGGGTCCTAAACTATGATGTGGACATGGTCATGAACTTTCTTGGTCTCTCGGCCTGAAACCTGTTTATACTTACATGTTAGGCCAATTTTTTGAAGTGTCTTTTTCTCAAGTTGTAAAAACTCATTCGTATAATTTTTCATGTCAGGTAATACATGCAAAAGGACGCCATGCATGAGTCCTTTTTTTCCTTTTTCTATATTTTCTTATTTTTTCTTTATAGCAGGGTCAACTTTGTTGGCATGCAAATTCTAGCAAGAAGTTTAAACTTTCAAAACTCTAGGTCATTCTCGATATGTTGAATGTCTGGTGGGCACCTTCAAAAAAATTTTGTACTCCCTCCATTTCAAAATAGATGTCACATCTTTTTTAAAATTTAAATGAATCTATATCATAAATAGTGTGTAGATTCATCCAAATTTTTAAATTCGAGACATCTATTTTAAGACAGAGGGAGTAAAATTTTAAGAGAAATCATCATCTCACATTTGGGTCTGTCTAATTTGACCTAGTTTTGATGGACTCCCTATGATCCATATTAATATTCTTAGATTTGTCTAGATTTAAATGTATCTAGTCATGTTTATGTGCTAGATACATATATTCGAATCTAGACAGATCCGAGAACATTAATTTGAATCAGAGGGAGTAGTATAATTTAAAGTTTGTTAATTTAGCTACAAACCTTGAAAACTCATAGAACCTATAAATCACAAGTAAAACATGTATGGTCCGCTATATCCGGAATCAAGTCACGCTTGTCGCATTCTGAGTTAGATTATTCTTATTTTTTTACTAGTACAAAACATCCCCGTAATCCGGAATCAAGGCTCTAATAATTAGTTTTTTATGAAGTTGTCAAAAACTCATTTTTATCATTTTTCTTGCCAATTAATAATACTACACTAGCAAAAGTACACCAAGCGTAATGAAGTCTCATGTTTTTGTTTTACGCTTTATTTTGCTTGAATGCTTTCCATAAGCGGTCAAATTTGTCGGTATGCAAATACTAATTAGTACTGGTATTTTTCAAAAATATTGTTGGCCCATGATATATTCGTTCCCGGGTACGTTCAGAAGAATTTTGGAATTTTTTAAGAGTAATAGTCTGTCGCGCTCACATGTATTCAAGTTTGAGCTAATTTCGTTTTATTTGCATAGAGTCATTTATGTGCTTCGAGCTTTAGCTTGTAAGTTTGAAAAATCCATAAACTTGGAAAACTATAAGAAAGAATTGTCCACTTTATATGAAAATTTGTTGGGCATTCTTTGCTCTTTAATTTATTCTACTAGTAAAATACTTGAAAAACACACTTCACGGTATGGCCTACTATACCATGTACTCCATGTGAACTTTCTTGGGGGCAAGCTAAATGACCAAGGTCATGGACATACTCTACATATCTTCATCATAATAATGACTGTATGCCCATATTTTGGTATAGGTTGGTGCATGTTAGCATCATAAAGAAGTAAGAGTTTTTTAGAAGGAAGTACGGTTAATATGTCTAAATTAGAGTTTATAGCATGTGTCATTAATTTACTAGTACATAATGTGGTTGGATAAATTACATGTTATATTTTTCAAACTTAATTTTCTACCTAATTTCACCCACTTAGTCGAATTAGGTCTAATTTAATACTCCCTCTATTCCATTCTATAGTGCCCATAGTTTTTGGCACGAAATTAAGAAACGCGTGTAAAGAGAAAATTAAAATAGTTTTGGGTGGGATTTCTCGTGGCCAATTGACGTGATAAAATAGAGCAGTTGGCAGGAGACATGAAATGCAATCTATTTTATGTAAACTTCCTAAAAAAAGTTTTACAGATGAGTTGCGTAACTCAATATATCTTAGATTTTGGATTTTTTTTCTTAAAAAACTATAGGAACTATAGAAAGGAACGGAATGAGTAATCTACAAGAAGTGCGTGAGAGCAAGTTCAAAAGTATAACCGGGACTTAGATATAACAAAGTGACATGTCATATACTGCCGGTCTTATACTAGAATATACAGTACCTAGCAATTTAACCATACAAAAGCTATCATTACGATGCAACAACCTCATCAAAAATCAAGAACATTAAATATGAATAAAATGAAAAAACTTTCTATGCCCGCTTGAAAAATATTAGAACTTGGGAATTGTAAGAAAGCATGGTACACTTTGTCTGAAAATTGGGGTGGTGGCATTGTTTTTTTTTTTTGGAATCGGGTATCGTAAGTCCAAGAGGAGCGAGACACTTTAATTATCGCGCTAAGGTTTATAGTCATCGCAAGGTGGTCAAAGGACTTTTTTGGCATTATTATTACTTTTGAGCCTTTTCATACTGGTGTTTATCATTTGTTGAATTTTAGAATAATTTTGGAATTTTTCAAGATTAATTGTCTATGATGCTCACATGTATTCAAGTTTGGCCTAATATCGTATTATCAACATAAAGTCATTCAAGTGTGCGAAGTTTTACATATGAAGCTTGAAACTTCCTAAAACTTGGCATGGTACACTTCATCTGAAAATTGTGGTGATGACATTCTTTTTATTTTGAACCAGGGTAGGTCTCGAAAGAGCAACACTTCAATTAACAAAATAGGTGGAATTAAAGGTTACATCAAGGAAAAAAATAGAAATTACATACATGTCCATACAATTGGCACAAAGGCTGTAACATTTAGCTTGAAAAAGCAGTTGGGTCCTGATTAATTTCAACTGATCAACCGATCCACAATCTTCATACTACCGCTTACCACACATAGAAAACAGCATGCTCGTTCATGTTGATCATGGTCGAAAGGACAAGATTGCTCGGAATGAGTAGAGAAGCACACCCAAGGATGTGGTAAGCAATTCTAAGGACTAAAGTCACTGATGTACATGGTTAACGTCAGGCGAAGATCCGAAGATGTTGACCTGCCCCCCTATCGAGTCAATTTGACCAACTGCACCTTCGTCGGCCACATGTTCCTCGCGCTTGACCTCGAACTCGAGCATTACCTTCTCATAGGAAGGGCCAACATAGGATCGAAAGGCTCGAGGGGACCAGGACCGAGTCATATGCAATGGACACGGCGACCTGGCACCCACCCGACTTGTCTGCCCTGGTCGCATGCTCGCTATCCATAGGTTCCCGGTGGAAGGATTGACCGTTGTCTCCCACAGGCTGAACTTGGCCACGATTGATGTCCATCTAGAGCGCCCCCCCGGACGCAGCTCCATCACAGTCATAGTGGAAGAACACCAGCGCTTTGTTATAGATGTTCCATTTTATTCGGCTACCATGTTTACGCCTCTTTCACACGGCCAGCGCAGGATTGGTAGCCTTGAGAGTGCCCAAAATCATGTCTGTGCCCAGCACGGCCTCCGCACGTTTACCATGGGCAACTAGTCGCCCTACAGATGCGGCTCCAATGGAGCCATGTTCCAGGTGGATGAACTATTCTCGGGCCTGGCCGCGAGCCGAAGAAGACCTCTGAGGACAACGCACCCAATCCACTGGGATTCCTTCAAGTATTTGTGAGGGTAACAGGCCTTTCAAGGAATAAATAAATTTTGCCGGAGAGTAGCATGAAGGAGAAGTTGAACTGCTTTTTGCAAAGGATAAGTACTTCAATAGTATTACTTGTGGTGCTACTCCCTCCGTTACAATGAATAAATAAGGGGACCTCATTTTTGTTTTTTTATTTGACCAAGCTTCCCATAAAAAACGACCTATGCATGAGCTACAACAAGCATTGGAAAAAAAGAAGCACCATCGAGAGAATTACGGTAAAGTTAAGAGGCTAGATCTAATGTTCCCTTGATTTTCTCACTGGTTTTCTAGGCCAGGTCTTGGTACCAACAAAATGGCTGCAAACAGAGGGAGTGGTAATTAGAAATACCATCAACCATAAGAAGTGGAATTTGTCTACCCCGCGAGAGGCCGCATTTACCAATACATAAGCATGGAGGCTTGGGTAGCTAGACCTTGTACCAAGCTTGAGCAGCGGTGGAGTCAGCCGCAGAGCGATATCCAGTGAAAGGGAAGAGAGAGGGAGAGAGCAAAACATGGAGGCCGTTTTGGCAAGTGATAGCTGTGAGATTCTACACACTTTTTACGGCTTCTATCAATGGTTTTCGTTTGGATTTGATGGTTTTCCAGCTTTACCTACCGCTAATACTTCGGTAGCAAAGAAAACTTGGTTTTTAATATGTGTTTCAGGTTTTGAACATCAACAGAGGGATTTAACAGCAAAAACACAATATTCAAGTGAAAACAAGAAGTCCCTTTTTGGAAGAAATCAAGGGGAATTCACTATAAGTTTAACGACCAACTATACGGGCCGCCGCCATATAGTTGCCTCCGTATAGTTTACATCTCCTTCGTCTTATTAAAAGGGACAACTTGCATGAAGAGGCCGAGTTCGAAAATAGAACACACGAGCCGCCACACCATCCAGAAGGGAGAGAGAAGGGATCCGGAGAAAAAGGGGAAGACGTTCTTCATCTTGCTCCACGATCTTCGATCTCCTATCCACCATACCTCCATATACATTACTTGTACTTGAGAGAGAGAGAGATCTCCACTTTGCAAGATTAGGGTTTGAGATTGTTCTTCCTATCTTTAATTGTGGTGGATTTGTTTCTATTTGTTATTGTGGATCTGCATGGTAATATCGAGAAAAACTCCATTTATTTATTTTATTGATGATGCTTTCTTCTATCATGTGTGATTAAGTTCCCTTGGGCGTGGGATTGTAGGGGATTCGTGAGATGTGATGTGCCTACACAATTTCCATCAAGATTGTGGTTAATTCTAATTACTATATTATGTGTGCTTGACTATATGTGGGATGCTTAATACGTGGTGCCAATTAAAGGCCCAGAAAACTTGATGCTTTGTTCTACATAGATAGAATCTTGTTTGCTAGGAGACCGGTGACCCTCGAGTGACACGGGAATATCAATGGGAAACTAGTTTTACTGGAGGATAATGGGAAACCACCGAGCATATTGCATTAGTCCGACCCAAGGAGTTTAATTTCTAAGCAACCTAAAGGATCTTAATCGTCTAGCGACTGACCATGGTTTTGATAAACAGGCTTCTAGGATTATTGATGTTGGGATGTATCTACCAAGAGGAGTTCCGACTAATTATGGGTTGCTCGCCTACACACATACTTATAAGATTATAATTGTTACACTTATCACTCATTCACCGGCACATTCACTATCACCATGAACTGAAACTCTCCACGCCTACTTCGTCATATGTACAAAACAACAAACAAATCGTCCTTTACTTTTTATGATTTTTATTTCAGAAGTTTACATTTTAGCTTTACTTAAGTACTTCCATTTATACCCAAATTCCATTCTCATTCTCATTACTTGCAGTCAATTCACTCGAAGACATGTGACAACTTCGGGTGCGACAGAGACTTCACCAATAAACATTTACCTTTGGGCTCCCTGTGGGATTGATATCTGAACTTCAAAAGTAGCTACAAACGGCCTGTGCACTGGCAGTCATCAAGCTATTTTCTGGCACCGTTGCCGGGGAGCTAAGCGCTAAGTGTTTTGTCTCTTGACATTTCAGGTGTTACCATTACAAGATGTTCTCCTTAGGAGACAAAGGGTCTACACGCTCTGGTAGGACTTATCTACCAGATTATTTTGAACGCGTGCCTACTCAGAGGCGCGAGGAAATCATTGAAAAATGTTTGATATCGAATAGAGTTGAAGTTGACAACTTAAGTGACTTCATGGAAATAATGTCCATTCATAGGACAACACCAAAGAAACCTGAGAAGACTCTCAGAGAATATAGTGCTCCAAACTCTGCATTTCTTAAACAACCTATAGAATTTCCTAATCGTGGAGTTATGGAATATTGATTTGACGGTGAAAATATTAAAATATTGCAGGAAAAGGCTTTTAGTGGAAGGGAAGATGAGGACCCAGGAAGGCATCTTAGAGTGTTCGACGATGTGATAACATCACTTGGACCAAAAGGTTTGCCAAGAATTCTCTCATTTGAAATGATTTCGTTGCTCTCTCAAAGGTAAAGATCTAGACTGGTTATATTCTCTCCCTTGTAATTATATTAAATGTTGGGAAAGCTGCATCATCAAATTCATAAACAGGTTTAATCCTTTTGCAAAGGTAACAGAACTTAAAAACAATATAGGCAATTTCAGTCAAAACGTGGGAGAAAGCTATCCACAAGCCTGGGAAAGATTTTTGGAATGATTAATAGTATCCCTAATCATGGCTATTCTGAGACAACTGTTTGCCACTTATTTTACCACAGGCTTAATACCCAATGCAGAGAATTACTAGTTTCATTGGCAGGAGGATCGATAAATACCTTAACTATTAAAGCATGTTTGGAATTAATGTCTACTAGGGCTAAGAATGATTCTTTATATAATCCTTATTTTGTCACTAAGCCAGAAAAGGGAATACTTCATATAAATCCTGATCTTATGCCTGAAGTGCGTAAAACCATGAAATAAAAAGGTATACCTTCAGAGATTTTCAAGGAAAACAAAGTAGTTTTATGACAAGTTTTAACTGAAGACGATGAAACTATAAAAGTTTTTCAAGAATTGAAACATCGACAGACAAAGTCTTATAATAACTTGCATAAGCAATTTCAAAAACATAAAAAGATTTTAGCCAAACTTATAGAAAATTATGAGGAAATTGGTGAAGAAATAAAATTATTCAACAAGTAACTCAGTATGATTGAAACTCAATGCGAACAAATAGTGTACAGTTATCAAATTTTTCTTCATGATGATATAAATATTGTTGTTTCTACTAATGTTGTTACAAGCTGAGGTGTAGTTGTAAAAGGACCATTAGGACCACCGGAATATAAGGTTGAAAAATACCGAAAGGAAAAAGCCTTACTTAAATCAAGTCAGTAAGATGATACATTGGTGGAACCTTAAGATGAGACTGCTCAAGACACACAAGACCAAACCTTGGAGGAGAAGAATGATGAACAGGATGACAATTATAATTCTGATGCAGAAACTATTGATCTAGAAAAATAAAAATACAAAAGAAAAGAAGATGAAGTTGTTACAATAGAGAAAAAGAAAAATATAAGCAACAGCAAAATAAAACTACTAAAGAACCTGATCCTCCACGAAAGGTAAAAGACAAAGGTAAGAAACTTCCATTTCCAGATCGCAAAAAGAAAGGACCGGATCCAGTAATTTATGATTCTTTAGCAAAGGCACTTAATAAACTTCGTCTAGACATTCCATTTGCGGATGCAATAAAAGTGTCTCATTATGCTAAATTTCTTCGTGATATTCTTAATAGAAAGAAAGAGCTAACTAAAACCATTGCCATGGTGACTAGTTACCCTGCTAATGGGAGATTATTGTCTAAGTGAGGAGATCACGGTATACCAACTATTTCATGTTCAATAGGCAAGACTGATATTCATAATGCCTTATGTGATTTAGGTGCAGGAGTTAGTGTAATGCCATACTCCCTCTATAAAAGGCTAGGATTAGGGAAATACTCCCCCACTTCTCTGACTTTATAGATGGCTGACAAATCCACTAAACAACCTGTTGGTATGATTGAGGATGTTATACTTAGAATAGATAATCATGTTATTCCCACCGACTTTATTATTCTTGAAATGCCAGAAGATGAAAGATTATCTATAATACTTGGAAGACCTTTTCTTAGCACCGCAGGAGCATCAGTTGATTGTGCCATAGGGAAAATAATCTTCAATGTTTATGATATTGAAATAACCCGGTACTTCCGAAAGAAACTAGAAGCAGGAGAAAGGTATGTTGCATCGGCAAAACAAGTTCATGTGGTAAGTACTTTTGATAAAGGGCAACCAAAGGTAAGAATTTTCACAGAACTTTTTCACAGAAATTTTTGCAGAAGCACGCCCGTAAAGATGCATCTATCAAAAAGTAGTAGAAATACCGACGAAATAAACATAGATTTAGAGTAGAAAATAAAGTTCGAGTTTTATCTATAGAAACTAGCTCAACATTATTGGCCAAATAAAAAATTGCATCTCTAAAAAGTTTTGTAAAAAAGCATGCTACATAAAGCTTAACGACCAACTATACGGACGAAATAAAAATTCCAGCCGTATAGTTGCGACCGTATAGTTATCAACAAAATTCTCAAAACTTGGGTTTGGATACTGAAAGGTTGACGACCAACTAAACAGAAGGACCATTTGGTCCGGACATATAGTTGTGACTGCATAGTTGTGATCTGACAAAGGGAAACCCTAACCCTCGCCGCCACCACAACTATACGGCGGGAGCTACCTGGCCCGGCCGTATAGTTTGGTCCGACCACTTAAATAGGTCGGGGCAGGGCCATCTTCTTCCTCCCCTCATTATTTCTCTCAACCTCTCTCACTCCAAAACTCTCAAAACCTCTCAAGAGCTCTAAATTCTTCGTGAATTTCGTTCGTTTGAGTTGGGGAATCGATAGATCGATACATTTCTCTCCCTATCCATGCTTTATTTTTTAGAATTCCATGGTTGAAATCTTCTCATTGAGTTAGTGGATGAACAGCCTGATTGATTTTCTACTTTAATTTCTCACATTAGGATTGAATTCCTCCATGTAGAATTGTTCATATATCATGTAGAAACTATATGCCTAAGGTTTTATGTTGAAATTTATTAGTGCATCAAGATGAAAATGCTCGGTAGTATTTTTTGCAAGAGCAAACGCCAAAGTGGTGAGGGCTTGGGGCTCTGGGATGACCTCTACAACAAGTTTGCTATGGTGTTGGCAAGGAAGGTGCTGCCCACATGATGGGACGACAATGTCTTCCTCAACTCAAACGGGCTGAAGGGGGACTTCGACTACTTGTGTGCAAACGCAGGGCTTGCCGGCCTTGGCAACGACAGCCACCACACTTACGAAGGACTAACCCATGAGTTCCTTGCCTCCTTCTACGACGACTATAGGGAAAAGGTAATGCATGCATGATAAATTTCACCGTTAACCAACGGTAATATTGAATCACCTATCAACAATTTTGCAATGCTTATGGATTCCCTCAAGAGGGGGAACCAACTATCACAAACATGTATAGCACTTCGAGTGCAAGTTCTTGGGAGGTTGTTTCTGTTCATGGTGGTAGGGACTTCTACCAGAACAAAATGTCCACAATCCAGAACCCAGCCATCCATTACTTTGCTATGTTTCTTGCTAACACCTTGTTAGGAAGAGGAGATACCGGCTTGATGGCCAACACAGATATGGCCATGATCACCAAGGCGCTCTTCCCTGGTGCGCCACAGAGTCCCACTCCTGCAACTCTATTCCTCCAGCAACTCCGCCACCAAACAAAAGGTGATATTCGTATTGGTGGGATGGTAACCCACCTAGTCCAAGCACTTGAAATTGCAATTCCTATTGCATAACCTGATGATGGATCCATACTTATGGATGTCAGATATGTTACTGCTTGTGGCTTCCTTGGTGTTTACCTAGTTAACAAGAGGCTCCGAGCCTATCGGTTTGGTTATCTTAATGATGTGCAGGAGGGATTGCCTTGCCTGCAAGCCTTCGAGGTTAGGGAAGGGACAACTAGATCCTCACCAAGGACCAAGTGACTGAAATTATGGCGGAGCTCTAACGTACTATGATGACGAGGAAGGAGGGAAGCAGGAACAACAGGAGAAGCAGCAGGAGCAGGAGCACAATCCTGCATGGGAAGGACAACAGCAGTAGGAGAAGCATTGGGACCAATGGCCCAATCAGCTACAACAACTACATGGATTCAACAATCTCCCCTATCAAGAATTTTTGCAGCTCAACGAGAGCGTTGTGGAGATTGATCAGACTCTTCATGGAGTTAGTGATGATGTGAGTGATTTAACTCACACCTTTGGTGTAACTACCTCGGTGAATTACGCTCCTAGTTACAAGCCTGGATGAACGGAAATGGTTGAAATAGTACGGTGGGGCCCAAATGCCACTCACAGGTAGACCTTTCGACCGTCCCAACCATTTCCAAACATCGGGACAAGAACGGGCGGCGTAATCGGCAAAGCGAAGGATCAACTACATACACAAATGAGTATGTATGCAAGCCACCATACAATAGTACATCAGAGCCATTCCATCTAAAAAGAAAGGAAATATAGCAACGCCATACGGCAAGATCCAAATATCCTAGATAGATATAATAGTTTAGGATATCTCCTCATACATCAAACTTCAGAGTATCAAGCGGAAGCGGAAGACAAAATCCGAGTACGGATAAGAAGCAAATCGGCATAAGATGCCCCATAAATAAGCAGATCCCGCCCACAGATCTCACGGATCCCCGTTCCCGGAATCTCTACACCGAATGATCGTTGCCCACATCGTCCGTCTCTTCCACCCAGTATCCATATTGCGAGTGTACCTGTTCATCTGAACCAAATAATTTATCGTGTGAGACCCTAGGGGTACTCAGCAAGTCTTTATGCCTCTAAAGGGGACACAACCTGGGGTGACGCAATTGCAGCAAAAGATAAACCCTAACAGTTCTATAGATACTCGCTAACCATCCGCCTAACCAGAGATAGACGGATGTCCGTGAATTAATAACAACAGTTATAACGGTAATATCCACAGATCCATCCTCCTCCTCGCTTACCGACGAGGAAGCGGACGAACACCCCCCCGTCCGTTGGCAGTTTTATTAAACATTCCATGAGTGTTGTGCTATTTACTAGTCAGGTACCTAGTCTAGTCAGATTAAAAGCGGTACTTTAGTTATGCTTGTCTATGATCGAGAAACTGTGCTCCAAGTCGTCCATAACCGCGGACACAACTTTCAGAAAGTTTTACCCTGCAAGGGTGCACAAATAGCAACACACACTCGATATGCCTCGGAAAAACCAAATCAAAACCCAACGAGGCAGTCACGACAAAGCAATTACAGGATTCAGAAATATTTCAGGGGGCCACCCCATTGAGCTACCCGCGACGAAGTTAGCTGACTCCGAGACGGACTCAAGGTTTGCGTCAATGGCTGTGAATGACTGGGAACCCGAAAATGTGACTGGGCTTGTCGACACCGCGAAAACACTCCGCTTTCCTAAACAGTACAGTGTGCAGTACCTCGCACAATTTAAATAAAGCAGTAAGGCATGGCATAAGTACAGGATAGTAAATAAAACCTCAAACTAGTTTGTGGCCCCAAGAAATAAGAATGAATCAAGCTCTGGCTTAGGGGGGTTCATAAGCCTCCCGGATGTGGATAGCGCGAATATTCAAGGAACAGGAATCAAGTACTCGGGGTCCTACGGGACACAAGTGAGCCTAAAAAACCAAATAGCGAATATGGCTCACCGATGCCACTTTCATTAGTTATCCCATTACTACTCAGGTTAAGTTGTTTAGGTACCTCGTTATCCATCAGACACTCACATACCCTACACATGCTGTTCTACGACTCGCATGGCTCAAGCAACTCCTGTAGTAATGGCTCATGGGATGGAGGAACAAGCTTCGGTGGGGTTTAAAAGTAAAGGCTATGCAATACTTGGGATTCAATTTAATGCAATCGCGACTCAATGATGCAAGAATAAGAAAGAGGCAGTAGGTACTATATGTATGCAAGCATGTGGTAGTGCTTGCCTGGCAACTCAGTTGAAGCGAGAGAAGGATCTGGGTGGTACTCCTGGTTCTCTTGATATATCCCCTGCTCAGCGTCTATTCGAAGAAGAACCAAACAAACAAGGGCCAACATAAATAAAGTGCGCAAGCATATGAATAAATGTGACAAGCAAACAATCATGATATGATGAATGATGCACAATTTGCATGGCAATAAAGTAGCATGGCATGGGTGAGGTGTGGAATACAATAATAAAGCATTTTATTTAGTTTTGGCCCCATTTTATTCCCATTTTATTTGCTGTACTCTTTATATTTATATGATGCATGCTGCAAATCAAACCAAGGAATGCATAAACAGAAAGGTCTCGTCGAGCTAATCATTTTAGACATATTATTTATTAAATTTGGCCTTATAAATCAAAAGTTATTAATTTATTAAGTCAAAAGGGCAATTTATTGTAATTTAAATAAACTTGGAATTTTAAATGTTAAAAATATATTTTGAATGGCATATTTGAATTCCTCACATTTTTCTGATTTGAAAACATATATTATTTGTATTAATTGGATTCATATTTTAAAAGTTATATTAAAAACAGAAATAAAATTGAATTTGAATAATTAGAAAAAGATTTGAATTTAAAACAGATTTGCAGAATTACTTTTGTTACTCAGGTTTAGCCGAACGCAGACGGTGGGCCGCCTCACGACCGGGACTTCACAGCAGAAAACTTTTTACACCGCAATGCCGCTGCATACGTAGAGGCCGAGTGGGGCTAGCGCCACGGGTCCACGCGATGTAAGCGGGCAAGGCGACAAAGTTGGGTTGGGCTAGAGCGCGGATTGATGGGTACGAAAGGCCAGGGGGTTTTCGGGAAGATGGCCACGGTGGCTGTCTGGTGGGCCTAGAGGTACCATGGTTTAGGAGTGAAAGCCGAGGGGTTTCTGCAAAGGGCGCCGCGACTGCTTCTTCCTCTGAATCTGCATGATGATCGGTGCAGCAATGACGCGCCTTGAGGCTCGAACCAGGGACCTGCGGGCGCGTGCTGGGGTGGCGAACCAGTGCGGCTAGAGGCGGGTTGGTGCTAGAAGGGCGAGCGGGGCCTAGCTAGAGTTTAGCGCGACGCGGGGAGCGAGTCGACGCTGCGCTCGCCTGAGCGTGCAGACGTAAACGTCGTGAATCTAGCGCGATACGGCGAAGGGGACCATGTCCAGGAGGTTCGTGGGCTCACCGGGACGTTGTCGGTGGCGCTGGATAGGGCAGGGGTGCAGGCGATCGGCGGGGAAGCAGACATACTAGCGGCTAGGGTTTGCGTCGGGGCGACGGTGGTTCTGGCGGTTCCGGCGCTTCTCCTCCGCGACTGCGAGTTCAAGACGATGCAGGGGAGCCTCCTGGTACTCCTCGACCACTCCACGGACTGCCTGCGCGTCTGGATCGGAGTGCGGTGGGAGGCCGGTGGTGTAGCCGGGCGATGGTGTGGCGGTGGTGAGGGCGGCAGGAGAGGAGCGTCTGGGGTGGATCTGGGATGGTCTCATGAGGCGGAGGCAGGAGATAAGCAGAGGAGGGAGAGGCTGCCGTGGGGAGCAGGTGGATGTAAAGGTGGCTTGGCCACCTTTTTCCTCTCCTCTAGCACGTGCTCGGGTCGGCGAGGCAGGGGGTGGCTACCAGGTGGGGATGGCAGGGTGAGGGCAGGGAGGCAGGGGGAGGCTCGGGTGCTCCTTGGCAGAGAGAGAGGGAGCTAGAGAGAGGAGGGGGTAGCCTCGGGTAGGTTAGAGCTAGGCTCGGGTTTGAGCTAGGTTGGGAGCTAGGGTTGGGGTGGTCAGGTGGGGCGAGTTGGGTGGGGCCATAGTGACCATGTGGTGAGAGAGGAGAGAGGGGGATTAGGGAGGAGCTAGGGTTTAGCTTAAAGGGGGGTGTGAGGTTAGGTTAGATGGGGTGGTTTGGAGAGTGGGGTAGAGGGGTAAGGTGATGATGGGGTGGTGATTAGAGGGAACTTAGATAGAGGGTTAGAGAGAGAGGGGGGGAGAGCTAGGGTTTTAGGAGTATGCATGCTCCAAACTAGATCAAGCAAGATCAAGCAAGAACTAGACAAGGAAAAGAGAGGGTGAGGTGGTTTACGCATGATCAAATAAGATCAAGCTAAAAGAGAGAGATAGATAGAGGGAGATGATCCACCCAAAACCAAAAGAACCAAAAACTAGAAATAGGTGGCACTTGCATGGCCCATGCAAAACATTTAATGCCATGTTGATTCTTGTGAAAACAATATTATTAAACATGGCATTGTTCATTTGCATTTCCAAAAGTGGAATAAAGCCAAGCAAAAGAAAAGAAAGGATGTCCCATGTGGAGTAGATGGAGATGACCATTTTGATATACAATGGGACTTGCTAGTGTGTATATGCCACTAGATATTTAATAAGCCCACAAAATATCCCAACATGATGATAACCCCAAAAACAACACATATGGGAGCTAGAAATAGGGTCCCACTCACAAGGCATGCAAAGGTGGCCAAGTGGCTCTCATATATCAATAGTGTGAAAACAACATGATGCTAAGATGAGAGCATGTGGAAAAGAATTGGATCCATCCCAACCCATATGAGCTAGAGGTAAACTCAAATCAAAGGCAAAGCTCATATTTAGTTAGGTGGTGGAATTATAAGGTGGTGAAAGAAAGGTGGTGGAGTTAATAAGAGATATGCCCCCAACTCAACTTGGGCATTAACAATATATCAAGAACCAAATACAATATCAAGAGGTGAATACAATTAATAATGCAGATGAGATAAGAACCAAATGGAAAAGGGTTTTATATGATGCTCAAATGCAAGGTGGCATGATGACATGAGCATGATATATAATGATGATGCAACAATTATATGTTTGAAGTAGCCATTATATTACTAGATCAAGTAGCATTACAATTGTTAGACAATTGGGATGCTACAACTCTCCCCCACTAAACAGGAATCTCGCCCCGAGATTCTAGGATGAAGAAGAAGACACAAAGAGGGTAGGATACTTGGCACGGAGCTCATCTTCACGTTCCCAAGTGGCTTCATCAACGGAATGGTGCGACCACTGCACCTTGCAGAACTTGATGGACTTGTTGCGAGTCCTTCTTTCTGCGACTTCAAGGATTTTTGTGGGGTGTTCTTGATAAGACAGGTCTTCTTGGAGATTGATCAGCTCATGGTCCACGGTCCTGCCGGGATCCTTGAAGCACTTCTTGAGCTGAGAGATGTGGAAAACATCATGGACTTTGAGTTTTTCCGGGAGCTCAAGAGCATAAGCCACTTCTCCTCTTCTTCCACGAATTTTGAAAGGACCGATGTATCTAGGAGCCAGCTTTCCTTTGATACCAAAACTGTGCGTGCCTCTCATGGGGGTGACACGAAGGTAAACGAGATCACCAGGAACATACTCCATGTACGTGTGCTTTCTGTCATAATTGCTCTTCTGGCGACTTTGAGCAATCTTCAGATTTTCAAGAATGATGTGAACCTTCTCCTCCGCTTGAGTCACAATGTCAGGGCCAAACAAGATTCTTTCTCCACCCGACCAACCAATCGGAGTTCGCATTTGCGACCATAGAGAGCCTCAAATGGTGCCATCTTTAGACTTTTCCGAAGCTGTTGTTGTAAGAGAACTCAGCATAAGGAAGACATTCTTCCCACTTCATGCCAAAAGAGATGACGCAAGCACGAAGCATATCCTCCAGAATCTGATTGATCCTTTCAACTTGTCCTTGCGACTGAGGGTGGTAAGTTGTGCTGAAGTTCAACTTTGTTCACAAAGCGTTTTGGAAACTTTCCCAGAACTTGGAAGTGAAGATGCTTCCACGGTCTGAACTGATCTCGAGAGGAACCCCATACAGAGAGACAATTCTGTTGATATAGAGCTCCGCCAACTGAATTGCAGAAATGGTTTCCTTGACGGGGAAGAAGTGAGCCACTTTAGAAAGCCTGTCAATGACAACAAAGATTGCATTGTTGCCCTTCTGCGACCTCGGAAAACCAGTGATGAAGTCCATCTCTACTTTCTCCCATTTCCATTCCGGGGGTTTCAATGGTTGTAGAAGACCGGAAGGTTTCTGATGGACAGCTTTCACTCTGCGGCAGACATCACACTCCGAGACATACTTGTCACAATATCTTTTCAAACCGGGCCACCAATATTGTGTTTTCAAGTCCATGTACATCTTTGTGCTGCCAGGGTGGATAGAAAGAACAGAATCATGCGCCTCCTTGAGAACTTGCTCTCTCAAACCTGGGTAGTTTGGAACAAACATCCGGTGTTCAAAGAAAAGTGTGCCTTGATCATCGACGTGGAAGGACTCATACTTTGGAAACTGAAGCCTAGAGATGATCTTTTTGGTGTATGGATCACCAAGCTGAGAAGAGCGAACCTTTTCTTCCAAGAGAGGTGTTGCTAGAAGGTTCTGGAGATACCCTTGTTCCACAATTTCCAGATTGAGCTGACGGAATTCCTCGCACAAGAGAGGCTGTTGTTCTTCCATCATGAGGTTGTTGACATAAGCTTTACGGCTGAGAGCATCTGCCATGACATTAGCTTTGCCCGGAGTGTAGTTGATGGTCAAATCAAAATCATTGATTGCTTCAATCCATCTCCTTTGCCGAAGGTTGAGATCAGGCTGAGTAAAGATATACTTCAGACTCTTGTGATCAGAAAAGATCTCACAACGGTTGCCAAGCAAGTAGTGCCTCCATACTTTCAAAGCAAAGACAACTGCTGCGAGCTCGAGGTCATGTGTAGGATAGTTGATCTCATGCGTCTTCAACTGGCGAGAGGCATAAGCAACAACTTGTTTTTCTTGCATAAGGACCGCACCCAATCCATGCAAAGAGGCGTCACAGAAGATCTGAAACTGCTTGGATGTATCCGGAGGAACCAAGACTGGTGTGGAAGTGAGCTTCTCTTTGAGTGTCTCAAAGCTTGCTTGACATGCAGGAGTCCAAAGGTATTTCTTGCCTTTCTTGAGGAGATCGGTAAGAGGCTTCGCTATCTTCGAAAAGTTCTGAACGAAGCGACGGCAATAACTAGCCAAACCAAGGAAACTCCACACTTCTTTGACATTAACAGGAGGAAGCCATTCAACAATTGTCTTCACAGTTTCCGGATTGACTGCAATGCCCTTGGCAGAGATGACATGACCAAGATAGGTTACTTGAGGCAGCCAAAACTCACACTTGGAGAACTTTGCATACAAGCGGTTCTCACGAAGCTTGCTTATGACACACCGAAGGTGTTCTTCATGCTCTTCTTGTGACTTAGAATAGACTAAGATGTCATCCAGATAGACCACAACGAACTTGTCAAGATACTCCATGAAAACCGAGTTCGTGAGCCTCGAGAAGGTGGCAGGTGCGTTGGTGAGACTGAAAGACATGACTGTGTACTCATACAGGCCATAGCGGGTGGTGAAAGCTGTCTTAGGAACATCTTCCTTGTGAATCTTGATTTGGTGATAACCACTTCTCAAGTCAAGCTTAGAGAATACCACAGCTCCAGCTAGCTGATCAAAGAGATCATTAATCCGCGGAAGGGGATATTTATTCTTGATGGTTTTAGCATTGAGAGCCCGATAGTCAACACAAAGTCTATCAGTCTGATCTCGCTTCTTCACAAAGATAGTAGGGCTACCCCAAGAAGAAGTACTATGCTGAATGAAACCCAACTTCTCTTGTTCATCAAGCTGACGTTTGAGTTCAGCCAACTCAGCAGGACCCATCTTATAAGGCCGCTTGGAGATAGGAGCGGTACCAGGTTCAAGCTCAATAACAAACTCAACCTCACGATTCGGAGGCATACCTGGCAACTCTTCAGGAAAGACATCTGGGAACTCGCAGACCACCGGAACACTCTGAATAGCTTCCATAGCATCAACATTCGAGCCAAAGAGAAAAGCTGGATAGCAGGAGTCAGACTTGGAGAATAGACTATATGGCCTTCAGGAATCTTTAGAGAAACCGAGCGTTCAGCACAATCAATCACAGCTGCATTTGCTGTCAACCAATCCATGCCCAAGATGACATCAATGTCAGAATTGCCCAGAACAATTAAGGACGCCGAGAACGAAGAGCCACCAATCTCAATTTGATTGCCATGGCTGACTTTAGAAGCTGCCATTGTTGCTCCAGGAGAAAGGACCATTAACCGCTTCAGGAGAGGATCCATAGCTAACTCATTCTCATTTGCAAACTTGTGAGACACAAAAGAATGCGATGCACCCGAATCAAACAAAACTCATGCAGGGACTGAGTTAACGGATAGCATACCCATCAGAACTCCAGGTGCATGCTCAGCTTGAGCGGCGTTGACACAGTTGGCACGAGCAATAGCAGACCCGGGCTTGGTGTTGATGTTGAGAGCCCGAGGTGGTGGTGCACGAACCAAAGGAGAGCTTGCCGCAGATCTTGGAGGTGGTGGAGGAAGAGCCTTGTTCTTCATCGGACAGTTCCAATACTGATGCCCAGTGTCTCCACAAGTGAAACAAGCACCAGGTGGACGTGGAGCAACGTAGCCAGGGACTCCGCCAGGCGCTCCAGGGTAGGGGTGGTTGTAGCCCCTGGGAGCTGCAGTGAGGAAGTTTGGTGGCCTTGCCGTGTAGCTTGAAGGTCTTGGTGGATCCGGGAGCGACGGTGGGGTGTTAGGAACCCAGACACGACGCTTAGAAGGAGCTGACATAGCTGAAGAGCTTGCTGCATCACGGCTGTGTTTCTTTGACTCCTCAAACACTTGCCTACTTGCCTCTTCCTGCAGAGCTGTATGCTGAAGTTCCAGAAAAGATGCCGGCCTTGCATGCGTGATTGCATACTTAATCGATGCATTGAGCCCTTGCCTGAACCTCTTTTGCTTCTTCTTGTCATCAGAGATCTCATCGCCACCATAACGAGAAAGGTTCATGAAGTTCCTAATGTAGGTATTGACATTATCATTGCCCTGCTTGAGGTTGAGAAACACTTCCTTCATCCTCTCCATGACAATTTCTGACAGATACTGCTCTTTGAAAGCTCCAGTGAACTGTCCCCAGGTAGGCTGAAAACCGGTCTTGATTTGCCTTCAGGTAATTCTCCCACCAGAGAGCTGCATCTCCCTTCAGAAGGTGAGTAGCACACTTTACCCATTCTTGCTCAGGAACATCAGCAGTCATCAGTAGCCTTGACATCTCACGCAACCAATCATCAGCATCAAGTGGTTGATCAGAAACATCAAACTGGCGCGGGTTGAACTTCAGGAAACTTTTGATGTCTCCTCGCTTGGGAGGTGGAGGTAGCGGAGCAAACTCATTCCTCCTGACACTTTCCTCAAAGCGTTGCTGGTTCTGTTGCATTGCTGCCAAGGAATTGGCGATGCTTGACAAAGCTGCCCCCAGTTCAGGTTGTATGTCCTCCTCAGAACGGCGTGGTGGTGCCATCCTGTGATTGGTATAACACACAAGTCAGTACTATGATGGAGAATAATAATAATCCAAAATAGTACCAAGATGGAATTACTCAAGATTAAAGGATACAATTACTAAGATGATATTAAAATATCATCGAAGTTCAAAGCACCTAGAAGATATTAAGCATATCGCACACGACTGAAAAGGAGTGTGGTACACAAATATATCAAAGAAAAATTTTCCACAAATTTCGGCATTAAAATACCAATAGATGCGCAAAATTACTTAACGAATCGAGATTAGTGACTCTACCAACTCAACATACAAGAGCAATGATAAAAGTAGTGGTATGGTCGCGACTCCATCCCGCACTCAAATCATTACTCCGCACATGAACAAGTAAAACACATATCTCAACACCTTCTTCTCGAGATGATCCTAAAGATTAGCAACTATGGAAACGAACACCCTAAAGAAGATAACGTCGGATAACAAAGAGTAAGACAGATCGCGTCGGTATACAACGAATCAGATAGATCGCGTCGGTTTGCAAAAGCCTGTCGGTATGGAATGTACCAACAGTTGATAACCAAAAGGCCGATAAGATAACAACTTGGATGCAACAGATAGACAAGGAATTACACACACACACACAAACACACAACCTATGGTACTACGGAAACCCAGAACACGTGAATCCTAGTTTGAATTTAAGAAGAGGATTGAAAACGTTACACTTCCTTACCAGAAAAGGTGGTGGTTGGGTAAGAAGAAAAGTGGAAGCAGCCCTACTCTCGCGTTTTGTTTTTCCCTAGTATACATAACTACCAAATATATTTGCTAGACAAACAACGACCATTTGGCTGAGACCCTGAAGGGCGGGATGGCTCTGATACCAATTGTAACTACCTCGGTGAATTACGCTCCTAGTTACAAGCCTGGATGAACGGAAATGGTTGAAATAGTACGGTGGGGCCCAAATGCCACTCACAGGTAGACCTTTCGGCCGTCCCAACCATTTCCAAACATCGGGACAAGAACGGGCGGCGTAATCGGCAGGCGAAAGGATCAACTACATACACAAATGAGTATGTATGCAAGCCACCATACAATAGTACATCAGAGCCATTCCATCTAAAAAGAAAGGAAATATAGCAACGCCATACGGCAAGATCCAAATATCCTAGATAGATATAATAGTTTAGGATATCTCCTCATACATCAAACATCAGAGTATCAAGCGGAAGCGGAAGACAAAATCCGAGTACGGATAAGAAGCAAATCGGCATAAGATGCCCCATAAATAAGCAGATCCCGCCCACAGATCTTACGGATCCCCGTTCCCGGAATCTCTATAGCGAATGATCGTTGCCCACATCGTCCGTCTCTTCCACCCAGTATCCATCTTGCGAGTGTACCTGTTCATCTGAACCAAATAATTTATCGTGTGAGACCCTAGAATTTTCAGCAAGTCTTTATGCCTCTAAAGGGACACAACCAGGGTGACGAATTGCAGCAAAAGGTAAACCCTAACACTTCTATAGATACTCGCGAACCATCCGCCTAACCAGAGAGAGTCGGAGGTCCGTAAATTAATAACAACAGTGATAACAGTTATAACGGGAATATCCACAGATCCATCCTCCTCCTCGCCATCGACGAGGAAGCGGACGAACACCCCGTCCGCTGGCGTTTTATTAAACATTCCATGAGTGTTGTGCTATTTACTAGTCAAGTACCTAGTCTAGTCGATTAAAAGCGGTACTTTAGTTATGCTTGTCTATGATGATCGAAACTGCTCCAAGTCGTCCATAACCGCGGACACGGCTTTCAGAAAGTTTTACCCTGCAGGGGTGCACAAATAGCAACACACACTCAATATGCCTCGGAAAAACCAAATCAAAACCCAACGAGGCAGTCACGACAAAGCAATTACAGGATTCAGAAATATTTCAGGGGGCCACCCCATTGAGCTACCCGCGACGAAGTTAGCTGACTCCGAGACGGACTCAAGGTTTGTGTTAATGGCTGTGAATGACTGGGAACCCGAAAATGTGACTGGGCTTGTCGACACCGTGAAAACACTCCGCTTTCCTAAGCGATCAAAGTGCAAGACCTTGCACAATTTAAATAAAGCAGTAAGGCATGGCATAAGTACAGGATAGTAAATAAAACCTCAAACTAGTTTGTGGCCCCAAGAAATAAGAATGAATCAAGCTCTAGCTCAGGGGGGGTTCATAAGCCTCCCGGATGTGGATAGCGCGAATATTCAAGGAACAGGAATCAAGTACTCGGGGTCCTACGGGACACAAGTGAGCCTGAAAAACCAAATAGCGAATATGGCTCACCGATGCCACTTTCATTAGTTATCCCATTACTACTCAGGTTAAGTTGTTTAGGTACCTCGTTATCCATCAGACACTCACATACCCTACACATGCTGTTCTACGACTCGCATGGCTCAAGCAACTCCTGTAGTAATGGCTCATGGGATGGAGGAACAAGCTTCGGTGGGGTTTAAAAGTAAAGGCTATGCAATACTTGGGATTCAATTTAATGCAATCGCGACTCAATGATGCAAGAATAAGAAAGAGGCAGTAGGTACTATATGTATGCAAGCATGTGGTAGTGCTTGCCTGGCAACTCAGTTGAAGCGAGAGAAGGATCTGGGTGGTACTCCTGGTTCTCTTGATATATCCCCTGCTCAGCGTCTATTCGAAGAAGAACCAAACAAACAAGGGCCAACATAAATAAAGTGCGCAAGCATATGAATAAATGTGACAAGCAAACAATCATGATATGATGAATGATGCACAATTTGCATGGCAATAAAGTAGCATGGCATGGGTGAGGTGTGGAATACAATAATAAAGCATTTTATTTAGTTTTGGCCCCATTTTATTCCCATTTTATTTGCTGTACTCTTTATATTTATATGATGCATGCTGCAAATCAAACCAAGGAATGCATAAACAGAAAGGTCTCGTCGAGCTAATCATTTTAGACATATTATTTATTAAATTTGGCCTTATAAATCAAAAGTTATTAATTTATTAAGTCAAAAGGGCAATTTATTGTAATTTAAATAAACTTGGAATTTTAAAAGTTAAAAATATATTTTGAATGGCATATTTGAATTCCTCACATTTTTCTGATTTGAAAACATATATTATTTGTATTAATTGGATTCATATTTTAAAAGTTATATTAAAAACAGAAATAAAATTGAATTTGAATAATTAGAAAAAGATTTGAATTTAAAACAGATTTGCAGAATTACTTTTGTTACTCAGGTTTAGCCAGACACAGACGCTGACGGGTGGGCCGCTCTGCTGACTGGGACTTCACAGCGTAGAAAACTTTTTACACCAGCCTCTGCTGCATACGTGAGGCCACAGGTGGGGCTAGCGACCACGGGTCCACGCGATGTGAGCGAAGCGAGGCGCTGACAGGTGGGGTTGGGCTGGAGCGCGGGTTGATGGGTACGAAAGGCCAGGGGGTTTTCGGGAAGATGGCCACGGTGGCTGTCTGGTGGGCCTAGAGGTACCGCGGGTTTAGGAGTGAAAGCCAGGAGGGGGTTTCTGCAAAAAGGGGCGCCCGCGACACTGTGCTTCTTCCTCTGAATCTGTCTGTCGACAGATCGGTGCACAGCAGCACGCTGCCGTGGGCTCGAACCGAGGACCTCTGCGGGCGCCTGGGTGGCGAACCAGTGCAGCGCTAGCGGGTTGGTGCTAGAAGGGCGAGCGGGGCCTAGCTAGAGTTTAGCGCCAGCGAGGCGAAGTCGACGCGCTTCGTCGGCCTTGAAGAGCGTGCCTGACGTAAACGTCCGTGAATCTAGCGATACAGCGAAGGGGACCATGTCCAGTAGGTTCGTGGGCTCACCGGGAGGTTGTCGGTGGCGCTGGATCGGGCAGGGGTGCAGGCGATCGGCGGGGAAGCAGACGTACTGGCGGCTAGGGTTTGCGTCGGGGCGACAGTGGTTCTGGCGGTTCCGGCGCTTCTCCTCCGCGACTGCGAGTTCAAGACGATGTAGGGGAGCCTCCTGGTACTCCTCGACCACTCCACGGACTGCCTGCGCGTCTGGATCGACGGGGTGCGGTGGAGGCCGACGGTGGTGTAGCCGGCGATGGTGTGGCAGTGGTGAGGGACGGCAGGGAGAGGGGAGCATCCTGGGGTGGATCTGGGGATGGTCTGGCGAGGCAGAGAGGCAGGAGATAAGCAGAGGGAGGGAGAGGCTGCCGTGGGGAGCAGGTGGATGTAAAAGGTGGCTCGGCCACCTTTTTCCTCCTCTCCTCGAGCACGTGCTCGGGTCGGCAGGGGCAGGGCAGGCAGGGGGTGGCTACCAGGTGGGGACGGCAGGGAGAGGGCAGGGAGGCAGGGGAGGCTCGGGTGCTCCTTGGCAGAGAGAGAGGGAGCTAGAGAGAGGAGGGGGTAGCCTCGGGTAGGTTAGAGCTAGGCTCGGGTTTGAGCTAGGTTGGGAGCTAGGGTTGGGGTGGTCAGGTGGGGCGAGTTGGGTGGGGCCAGAGTGACCACGTGGTGAGAGAGGAGAGAGGGGGATTAGGGAGGAGCTAGGGTTTAGCTTAAAGGGGGGTGTGAGGTTAGGTTAGATGGGGTGGTTTGGAGAGTGGGGTAGAGGGGTAAGGTGATGATGGGGTGGTGATTAGAGGGAACTTAGATAGAGGGTTAGAGAGAGAGGGGGTGAGAGCTAGGGTTTTAGGAGTATGCATGCTCCAAACTAGATCAAGCAAGATCAAGCAAGAACTAGACAAGGAAAAGAGAGGGTGAGGTGGTTTACGCATGATCAAATAAGATCAAGCTAAAAGAGATAGATAGAGAGAGGGAGATGATCCACCCAAAACCAAAAGAACCAAAAACTAGAAATAGGTGGCACTTGCATGGCATGCAAAACATTTAATGCCATGTTGATTCTTGTGAAAACAATATTATTAAACATGGCATTGTTCATTTGCATTTCCAAAAGTGGAATAAAGCCAAGCAAAAGAAAAGAAAGGATGTCCCATGTGGAGTAGATGGAGATGACCATTTTGATATACAATGGGACTTGCTAGTGTGTATATGCCACTAGATATTTAATAAGCCCACAAAATATCCCAACATGATGATAACCCCAAAAACAACACATATGGGAGCTAGAAATAGGGTCCCACTCACAAGGCATGCAAAGGTGGCCAAGTGGCTCTCATATATCAATAGTGTGAAAACAACATGATGCTAAGATGAGAGCATGTGGAAAAGAATTGGATCCATCCCAACCCATATGAGCTAGAGGTAAACTCAAATCAAAGGCAAAGCTCATATTTAGTTAGGTGGTGGAATTATAAGGTGGTGAAAGAAAGGTGGTGGAGTTAATAAGAGATATGCCCCCAACTCAACTTGGGCATTAACAATATATCAAGAACCAAATACAATATCAAGAGGTGAATACAATTAATAATGCAGATGAGATAAGAACCAAATGGAAAAGGGTTTTATATGATGCTCAAATGCAAGGTGGCATGATGACATGAGCATGATATATAATGATGATGCAACAATTATATGTTTGAAGTAGCCATTATATTACTAGATCAAGTAGCATTACAATTGTTAGACAATTGGGATGCTACATTTGGTAACTTCATGACCTACTTCCCTGACTACTATCAGCAGCACCACCAGCCACCGCCAAACGACGACAACAACTAGGCATGGCAATAGCCTAAGCTTGGGGGAGATTTTTAAAACCTTCAAACTTGCATTCATATTTTTATTTCTTCTTTTGATTTGTTTTGTTTTCCAAGAATAGAATGATTACTTTCATCTTGCATTATTAAAACCCAAAACACAAAAAATTAGTGTAACTTTCAATTGCAATTTGTTTCTTTGTTTTTCTCGGAGATCGCTAAATTTCAGGTGACTTGGAAATAGGGAAATATAGAGAGGATTTGACTCAATTACGAGAACGAAGCAAGCAAGAGGAGGTATCATATTCCTTTCATCACCTTTCTTGCAATTTTAAATTGATCCTATAATTATTTATTCGCTTGCACTTGACTCATTCCCCACCTACCTCGTTATCCTATAAATTATATTCCCTTGCTAGTTTCCACTTTTAGCTTTGAAACCTTGAGCAATGAAATTGGTTAAATATTTCCAACAATTTTACAACAATAAAAAGCATCCAAGAGATGACTTGAGTCCATGTTTAGCCCAAAAGATTTGATTTTAGAAACGACTCAACCCCATTGAGCTTAACGTAAATAGACTCGATAGCACCCTTGAATGAAATTGTCTGATAAAATGGATACATCGAAATAGTAGAGATCATGCCACTGATTTTTCTAATAATTATATTTGGATATTGCTTTACGCATGTCACTACAAATACTATTGTACTCCATAGGGAACTATTAACTCCGTTGGCCAACGAACGATCTAAATGTGGGAAACCACTTGATTTCCGCTATGAATTATGTAAACGTCTGTAGCTTTAAAGCTATGACGTGTAAAAAATTTAGTCTCCTCGTGGTTTTATGTTCCAAGTGAAGTTGTAGTACTCCTTTGACGCACTATTGCTCAACAACTACCTATTGGCATGGTCACGAGTGCGCAACATAACCCCAGTTAGCATGTTAAAAATAGTGGCATGATTTCTCTATGAAACGAGTTGAAGTTTTTGAAAAACAAGGAAAGGAAAAAAGGTGCTCTGAGTCTCGAAATTTTGATGTCGGAGTAGATGAGTTGTTCTTAAGTTAAATGTTCATGGTGTAAACTTGAGTACTCTTAATTGATTAAAGAAACAAGAGAAAAAAGATTTCATCTCTCAATAAGAGAGAGAGAGAGACCAAAAATATTTGTTTCACTTTCCTAGCTAAACTCTTGACACTCGCTCGTGCATATGATTTATTTGCTAGAAAAATATGTGTGGTTAGGAAGTCAACTCAGTGCAATCTTGTGAATACTTGTATGATCATGTTTAAGATTGCAGGAAACATAAAGAAAAGAATTTTACACCAATTGAAACTTGTAAGATCTTTTATTTCAGTTTTGAATCTCCGCTATCATTTCTTATTTCCTTGTCACCCGAGGACGAGCAATGCCTAAGCTTGGGGGAGTTGATAGCTGTGAGCTTCTAAACATTTTTGATGGCTTCTATCAATGGTTTTCTTTTGGATTTGATGGTTTTCCCGCTTTACCTAACGCTAATACTTAGATAGCAAAGAAAACTTGGTTTTCAATGTGTGTTTCAGGTTCTGAACATCAACAGAGGGATTTAACAACAAAAACACAATATTCAGGCGAAAACAAGCAAGTCCCTTTTTGGAAGCAATCGAGGGGAATTCACTTCAAGTTTAGTGACCAACTATATGGGACGCCAACGTATAGTTGCCATCTCCTTTGTCTTATTAAAAGGAACAACTTTCGTGAAGAGGTTAAGGTCGAAAATAAACACACGGGCCGCCACACCATCCAGAAGGGAGAGAGAAGGGATTCAGAGAAGAAGGGGAAGACGTTCTTCATCTCGCTCCATGATCTTCAATCTCCTAGCCACCATACCTCCATAGACATTACTTGTACTTGAGAGAGAGATATATCCACTTTGCAAGATTAGGGTTTGAGATTGTTCTTCCTATCATGAATTGTGTTGGATTTTTTATATTTCTTATTGTGGATCTCCATGGTAATATCAAGAAGAACTCCCTTTATTTAATTTTATCAATGATGCTTTCTTCTCTCATGTGTGAGTAAGTTCCCTTGGGCGTGGGAGATGTAGGGGATTGGTGAGATGTGATGTGCCTACACAATTTCCATCAAGGTTGTGGTTAATTCTAATTAGTCTATTATGTGTGCTTGACTATCTGTGGGATGCTTAATGCCTGTTGTCCAATTAAGGGCCCAACCAACTTGGTGCTTTGTTCTACATAGATAGAATCTTATTTGCTAGCAGACCGGTGACCCTCGAGTGACACGGGGATATCAATGGGAAACTAGTTTGACTTGAGGATGATGGGGAACCACCGAGGTTATTGTATTAGTCCGATCCAAGGAGCTTACTTGCTAAGCAACCTAAAGGATCTTAATCATCTAGCGACTGACCCTGGTTTTGGTAAACAGGCTAGTAGGATTATTAAAGTTGGGATGAAATATACCAATAGGAGTTCCGGCTAATTATGGGTTGCTCTCCTACACACCTAGTTATAAGATTTTAATTATTACACTTATCACTCATTCACCGGCACATTCACTATCACCATGAACTGAAACTCCTCGCGCCTACTTCGTCACCTGCAGAAAACAACAAACAAATCGTCATCAGAAGTTTAAATTTTAGCTTTACTTAAGTACTTTCATTTACACCCAAATTCCATTCTCATTCTCAAAACTTGTAGTCAATTCACTCGAAGACCTGTGACAACTTCGGGTGCGATAGAGACTTCACCAATAAACATTTACCTTTGGGCTCCCTGTGGGATCGACACCTGAACTTTGAAACTAGCTACAAATGATTTGTGCACTTGCAGTCATCAGCGAGCACCATCCATCTAAGCGAGAAAGCCAGGTATGCTCAACCCCACATCGACGCTCTACAACACCTCTGTGTCATACTAGCGCACATCATGGCATGCAGTCATTCCGACGCGATTTTCATGGCCTGGCTCAAGAAGATGCTGGTCTATTTCCTCACCAGCTTCGGCGTCATCACTGGCATGGTGGACGACCTCACTGCCCGCCTTTAGGCCATGCTCCATGACGCATACCCAACAGGTACATTTTCCAAAATGCATGCAACCACTAGCAATATCGTTTTAATCTATGGAATTCATCATCCAGCTTACATATACGTGACTTTTAGCTCCAATTATTGGTCCAGGTACTCCGCCAAAGGTTGTTGCCGCTCTCACTGCTTCCCTGGCTGGTCTCTCTAGAGACGATCTATTCCGCATTGATGCCCCTGTGGCTTTCCGAGGCTCTGCCCACTTCGCTGGTGGACATCTACATGGAGGTCATTGTTCTCGTGCAACATGTTTTCCAGCACGACGAGTTGGACCACTTCATTAGCCTCCCTGAGTAGTATGTATTACACGACACGTTGGGCCTGAACAACGCCTACACGGCTGTCATCCTCCATTGCAAGGATATCCTCGACACCTTTGCAAAAAACTTGTCAATCTAGCGGTACCATTGATCGTGGCGTGGGGAACTAACGAGGGTTCGACTCGTCAATGCCCATTGTTATGGACTTATGTTTTGGAGATGAGGGGGACGCTGGAGATTGCGGAACGACTAATAGATTCGAAACACGGGGACATGAGGTTTACCCAAGTTTAGGCCCCCGGAGGGAAAACCCTACTCCTGCTTTTCTATTCTTGATTTATGGCGATGTCGAAGGTTACAGGGGTGCGCCGATGAGATCCGACAAGTTGTGTACTAGGGTTATGGATCGTCCTCATCGATGTGCCCTCCTGGCCTTTATATGGGGAGGCCAGGTCTCAGGGTTTAGGTTGAGTCGGTTACAAGTTAGGCTTTAAACCTTTGAATTTCTATTTCAAGATGGTCGTGTTCTCCAAGGAGTTGCATGCTTCATGAGCCTGGGTCACCCGAATCCTTCCTGAGCTTCATCATCCGGAGCAGGTGATTGTATGGGCTTCTTCCAGGCTAGACCGGGTAGGCTAACATTAGGCACCCGCAGGGGATACCCATGTCATTAGCACCCGAGTGTTCAGTCAAATCATAGATTCGATTGTAGACTATTAAATCTTTCAGGTGCTCCATTCGTACAAGTTTCGGGTCAATGTGTTGGTTCATAGTGATTGTTGATACGCATGCCTGATTCGCCCGATGGATCAGGGTCAGCTAACTGTCTTTGGACAAAACAACGCGATCTACTTCAGTCTCGATTCCCAGGACTTGAGTTTTCAGAAAATAGTAGGCGTAATTCGACTCAGGCCCCGAATGTCTTACAAGAGTCGAATTCTAGTATTTTTAAGTTATGTACCCAATGTGTCCTTCAGGATTTTCATCGTGCCTGCTGACAAGGAATATTACTAGCAGAGCACAGTCGGGTGCGTTCCCAGGCCATCATAAGTATATGTAGGTCTTATGTTTGCGCCGTAGACACAACATCCAAAAGTTTATCGTCACGGAGGCGTTTCGGCTGACTAAGGAGACGTTACCTCTCTTAGTGTAATTTTGAGTAGAATTGCTAAATGTGATGTAAGTTTTATTGCAATCATGAAGGATCTGAAGGATTTCTATTATCTAATCCATAGCGTGAGCGACCAGCGCTCCCTTTGGGAGTAGCCCCCGAGTGTCTACTCGAGTCATAGACTCGAGCAGAAACTTATAGTTGTTTAGTTGTGCGTTACAGCGATCTGGAAGTTCTTCGGATGACCTTGGAAAATGCCAGCAGACACTTTTTTGAATGCGCGACAAGCGCTCCCTATGGGAGTAGCCCCCGAGTCCATAATGGAGTCATAGATTCGAAGAAGGACATGAAGATTTTATGAGTTTGTTCGACGGATTCAAGGTCCTACCAATTTTATAGGTGCACAACCAACACTCCTGATAGGAGTAGCCCCCGAGTAGTTGGTTGAGTCGCAGACTCGAGTAAGTACTTTTCTTGTGAGTCAAAAGATTAGAGCCATTGCTGGCCTTCGCTTTTGCTGACATCATTGCTGACACCTGGTCATCACAAACCTATGCGGTAGCAAAGGTGATGTGACAAGATAGCCATGGGTCCCATTTTCTGACCGGGATTTGACTAGTCATATATAATTTACGTGATAATTGCTGCGTCTCCTCGATTTCTGCGTGTACTGGACAGCTTGCTCGTGATGGTTCGGGCAATGCTTGTCATGTGTATGATCCGATGAAGGATGCGTGTTAGGGCTATTGAATCGACGGTTTCTCTTTGTCGTCTTTGTCGTTTTATACCGCAAGGAACTATGGCAATTTTCTCTTCACCACTTCCTTCATCGATTAGCCTCCTCCATTTTCAGAGCTCTCACGCCCCTTGCGCTGGACATTCTCCTCACCTTTCCTTCTTCTTTCCTTCGCGCTCATCACACCGTGCGCCGTGCTAGCAAGATGGGAAACCCGAAGAGGTTCGCTTTTGCCGCCACTAGGACGAGTGCCGTCGGTGCCGCCAAGAAGACCACAACTGCCGGCCGCATCACTGATGATGGCTGGCGGCGGTCAACGATGAGGGAGACGGTCCTTCGCCGCCTATGTGAAGCATTCTTCATCCTGCAGGAGAAGGGTGACGCCGTTCTCCCGAAGTATGAGGTAACCCCTGACCCACCCGAAGGTTACTAGGTTATGTTTTATGCGTTTGTCGTCCGTGGACTTTCTCTTCCTTCCAACAAATTTCTTCCTGGGCTCCTTTTCCTTTATGGGCTGCAACTCCATCAGTTGTCGCCCAATTCTATTTTAGACATTGTGTGCTTCATCACGTTGTGCGACTGCTGGCTCGGAATCAAGCCGCACTTTGGTCTCTTCAGGAAGCTCTATTCCTCGAATAGTCATTCTGGCACCGGCGGCTTTTACGCGCTAGTCAGGTGCGGGATATACATCCGCCCCAACATCTGGTACTTCACCTTCCACCTCTTTGAATCCGTCCAAGGATGCAGGAACAAGTGGTTCTATCTTTGTCACTCCAACCTCGACAGCCAACAATATGGATTGGATCCCTTCGACGCTAGTAAGGTGGTCACCCGAAAGAGTTCATGGTCCAACGACATTCTTGATGATGAAACCGAAGTGGTGGAGAAGTTGTACAAGAGGGTGGAGGATCTCTAGCTGGTGCGAGTAAAGGAGGTCTTCTGCATCGACATCATCTGGGCCTTCCTCAAGCGCCGGGTGCAGCCCCTCCAGGCGATGGCATACCGATGTTTCTATACTCCGGCGCCAGTGACCCAACGAGAGTGTCAGATGAGGAGATGTCCTCAACCCACCTCGACCGGGTGCTTTGACCTTTGTTATGCTTTAGGGCCGACGAGGACTTGTCAGGGAAGTCGCTGACTGCCGCCTTTAGCGCAAGGAAGGAAGTTCCTCAGGTGATTTTATTTGCATGTAACGCCTTTTCTTCTGCTTGCATCTTCTGTCCTTTATTTTGATGTGAGTCTTCGGTGTTCCGTAGGAGATTAAGGTGGAGAGCATGATGCCTCCCCTTCCTAATAAGTATACGGCTGCACCAGATGGCGGGGACGCGGAATCTGATTCCACCGTCCCTCCTACGCACTCGCCAACTGCTGAAGCCCCCGAGCATAGCGAAGGGAACTCTCGCAAGAGACCCCGAAGAGAAATCTTGGATGCCACGACGCCGTCCTTAACAAAAGGGCCCGCCTTCCCGAGGCAACAATCTATGGATGAAGGTGCTATCGCCCCCATTCCTGTGGTACCCATACGGGTCGTGGCTCCTCAGCCGCAGTCCAAGAAGAAGAAGGCACCGTCGATCTTTAACATCTCTGATATCCCTTCTTATGTATCGGATGCTCCTATGTTTAGATTGTGCTAAAATTTAACCTTCTTGATCGTTCTGTTGTTGCAGGGGTTCCTCCTCAGGTGAATCCATGAAGGATGAGACTAAAGAGGTAGCCGTGTATTCGAAGATGTTGCATGCGGAGCCTGCGACGTCCTCCGCGAAGATAACGGACAACTCGATTGATAGCGTATTGAGTTCCTCAAAGCCAAGGACTCATGCAGTTGTTACCTAGAAGATGCAAGCTTCTCCTTCGGAGTCTTCGGGTGACCATGTGAGTACTGAGCGAGCCCCCGAGCCCTTTATGTGCTTGAATGTTTATTTCTTGCTGCAACCCTTCATCTGTGACATCAACCGCCTCGGGCAACAATATCTCACCTTGATGAAAGCTTTCAGCAGCTCCAAGGTCTGTACATTACTGCATGTTTTCCTCGTGTGCTAATAGTGAGTTTTGTTTTCTAATATTTTTTCCTTTTGTTTTTACAGATGAGAATAACGAGACTCTCTGTAAGATGAACGTACTTGAAAAAAGGCACAGCCAGGCGGAGACCAAGGAAAAATATGACGTGGAGGTCCTCGAGCGTTGTAAGCAGGAGGCCCAGGAGCTCAAAGAACAACTTGCATCTACTGCTGCGTCCTAAGAGAAGTCGATGGCGGAGCAGTTTATGGCGGCTGCCAAAGCGTTGTCTAGTGAGTTACCATACATCCATTCCTCCTCAGCCTTTTAGTGTGTTTCCTTAGTTTGACCCGAAATTTGTTTGATGCATCTACAGATGCCTCTAGCATTACGTTTGATCGTGGTGTCTTGGATCATGGGGAACCCATCGCGGATGCGGTTTTGGCAGACGAAGACCATTGCAGCTCCACTGTAGAGACACTGGGTAAGGCCAAGGAGGTCCTCTGCCGCTTTTACTAGGAGATATTTCCTAAGGCCGTTGCCCTCGACGACATCGACTCCTTGGCGAAAGCCCTAGCGGGTGATGCACGTACAGATTACAAGAGACCCAGAAGGGTGTGGGCGCGACCCTTGTCCTCGTGATGGCGATGGCGGCTGGCGCACAGCTGAACCTGAGCCAGGTCACCTCCAAGATGCCAGTGGCGGCGGATGGCACTAAGGTAGCCTTAGCTTACTTCGCCTCCCACTACAATCATTATGGCCCCCGTCTCATTCACCTTCTAGACACCTATGCATTATTGAAGCAGAGGGTGGCAAAGGCGAGAGTCTCGGAGTCCAAAGTTGCTCCAAATGTGTCTGCTCTTAGGATCCTTCTTCTGCGTAGTTCCTTTTGTAGTGTTAAGTCTTCTTTGCCATGGTGCATGTAATGTCTTGTACTTTATGAACTTGATGCTACCATGAGGTGGTTATTTTGATGTGAATATATGCATTTGCTTCTACTACTATCAATTGCTCTTGTCCTTATACTTTGTCACTTGTGTGCCACTTAGGGCCCTTCAAATGCTGACCCCATGACCCCATCGTCTGCTTTGGCTATTGCCCTCCCGTCGACGAGTGAGGAGTCGCAGTTGCCTTTTCTGCGTGACCGCATCCAAAGCTTGGAGAAGGATGTCCTAATCATCCGTGACCATGTGGATGTTTGGAAGTCCAAGACGGAGCGGGCGGTTGTGAGAGAAGAGTATGTCCTCGAAGAGTTTTGGTAGATCGGCGAGCTGCTTTAATGTAAGTTGCCTTGAGTATTTTTTTTCTCTTGTTTTTTGGCTGGGCTCGATGTCTGGGGCTTCTGAGCTTCTATTTTTTAGTTGTCCATCTTCTTCCAGAGGAAGAGAAGGAGCGCATTGCTATCCGGACTAATTGCCTCACCCAATAGGAGTTGGAGGCTGGAGGTTTCTTCTGGATGGACCGCGACCGAGCCACTATGGTCGCAATGGTTCAGGATCGTGTCCACTAGGTGCTTCAGGTTTTGAAGCATGCGAGGTCATCACTCGCATCTATCTAGGCTGCCATGTCCCCCCTAGATGCGGCTCCATCCAGTTTCCTAGGGCAGGTAGGGAAGTTCCGAAGTGTAGTCACCGTGAAGGATCTTGTGGACCAACAACTTTTAGCGGGTGCGAAGGCAGCGCTGGAGCTTGTTCGACTGCATCGTCGGGATGTAGAGTTGTCGGAGGTAGCGACGGGGCCAGCCGTTCCTCCAAATGGTATGGCGTGGGATATGCGCCCACACTATGCTGCGCTGGCTCGCCACACCAAAGATATCGCGAGCTTCCTCGACGAGCGGACGAACATTGTGCTTCAGCGTAGTTGAGTCCTACAGGTTTTGTACAAAGTAATGTAAAATTTGTATAGTTTTGATTGGCCTTTTTCTACCGCTTGTAAAGTTTGTAAAATGTGTTTGCACACAGTGCTTGTTGTTGCTGATTTTGGCATGTCCTTTTCATTAGCCTGACGTGGTCAGCTACTCATGGTGATGCATCATTGTAACAGTCGGCAAAGTCGTAGGTTGAGGCGAAGCACCCCGAGCGTATTTAGGAATGTAAATGTGTGTAAGATAGAAAAGTATGTTGGCTAAGGAACTTAGATTTTATTTATCTCATAGTAGGGGATACAAGATTCGGCTGAGTAGCCTGGCTGAATAGCCTTATTGAAAGTAAAGACAACTAGGGATAGAAGCATCACAATTGTGCGGCATTCTAGGGGTTGGAGTATGATACTCCGGACTTGACGTCCTTGAGGTGGTAAGAGCCACCTGGGATTACTTCGGTGACCATGTAGGGGCCTTCCTAGGGTGACTCTAGCTTCAGGTGCCCTTTCTGCTTGAGTTGCAGGACGAGGCCTTCGACGAAGGACCTTGGGCGTAGCCATCAACTATGGTAGTTGCAGAGACTTTGGTGGTACACCGTTGAGTGGGTCGTGGCGATGTCGTGGGACTCGTCCAGCAGGTCAATGGCGTCTTTGAGTGCGGCTGTTGGTTCAGCCTCACTGTAAGAAACTACCCATGGGGCCTTGTGGTGTACCTCGGCAGGCAACATTGATTCGGCTCCGTGCACCATGAAGAAGGGCATGTAGCCAGTGGTGCTTTTTGGCGTTGTGCGTAGGCTCCAAAGGACGGAGGGTATCTCATCTTCCCAAGCTCTCGACAATCATTTGAGTGGGCGTAGTAGCCGCCTCTTGATTCTGTTGCAGCAAGGCCGTTGGCCTTTTCGACCTGTCCGTTGGTCTGCGGATGCGCCATAGAGGCCTATGTGACGTTATTGCCAAGTCCTTCACAAAAGTCTCAGAATTCCTTCGAGGTGAAGTTTGTTCCGTTGTCGGTTATGATGCTATGAGGAACCCCGAACCTGTAGACGATGGACTGGAAGAACTTGACGGTAGTGGTGCTAGTTTGGTTAGTGACCGGCATGGCCTCGATCCACTTTGTGAATTTGTTGACTCCCACCAGGAGGAAAACGTGTCCTCCGAGTGAGGACTTTTGTAGTTTGCCGACCATGTCGAGAACCCATTGGGCGAAGGGCCAGGATAGAGGTATGGGCCTTTTCTCTGAACTTGGTACATGTGGTTTGTCTGCAAAGCTTTGGCAAGCGTTGCACTTCTCGGCAATGTCCTTAGTGTAGTGTGTCGCGGTTGGACAGTAGAAGCCAATTCGTAGAGCCTTGGCAACTAGGGCGCGGTTGCTAGCATGGTGGCGGCATATGCCTTCATGGATGTCGAGGAGGATGCTCTTCCCTTCATTGTTGGTGACACATCGCTGGAGTACCCGGTGATGCTTTGCTTGTACAACTCCCCATTGATGATAGTGAAGGATTTTGATCAGCGAGCGATATGCCTGGCGTCCGTCAGGTCTTCGGGCCGTTGCTTGCTTAGCAGGTATCTAACGTATGGTTGGGTCCACGATTGCTCGATTGCCAGGACCTGCATGAGGATCACTAGTTCGACGTCCATCTCTAGATCTTCAGATGCCTCCATTTTTCGGGTGGTGCAGCCCCCAAGTGTCCTGCATCATCGACTGTGCTTTTGGTATATTTGCGCTTGATGGAGCACTCGTAGATCTATTCGAGGAACATGCCTAGTGGTATGGGGGCGCAAGTGGAGCCGATGTTGGTGAGCTTATCAGCCTCTTCGTTTCATTCCCGGCCAACATTCCGGAGCTCGCAACCCTTGAAGTCTCCTTCGAGTGCATTGTAGAGGTCGCGGTGGGCAATCATGTTGTCGCTAATGGCATCGCATTGGTTCATCATCAGTTGGACGACGAGATTGGAGTCACCGTAGATGACCAACCGTGTGGCGCCGCAGACTTTGGCCATCCGCATGCCGTGGAGCAGTGCCTTGTATTCGGACTCGTTGTTGGATGTGCGGAATTTCATCCACAACACATACCTCATCTTCTACCCTTGTGGGGATGTCAAGATTACACCGGCTCCGGCGTTGCATTTGGATCCATCGAACTGCATCGTCCAGAGCTGGGACATGTCCGGAGTGTCTGGAAGTTGGAACTCCATCCAGTGAACGAAGAAGTCCGGAAGCACCTGCGACTTGATGGAGGTGGAACGCTCGTAGATAATGTCCCGCGGGGACAGCTCGATGCCCCATAGGGCTACTCGCCCCATAGCTTCGGGATTGTTGAGGATATGTGATATTGCCGCATCGTTGACGACCACGATCTGATGCTCTTGGAAGTAATGGCGCAGTCAAAGTGCAGTCAAGAATACGCCGTAGGCGAGATTTTGGTAATGGGGATATCTTTGCTTTTTAAGCATAAGTACCTCGCTGAGGTAGTATACTGGGCACTGTACCCCATGGGTTTTGCCGTCTTCGGGTCGTTTGAACACAAGGTCCATGCTGACCACTTGATGCGTTGCAGCAATATAGAGCTGCATGGGCTCTCTCTCCGTTGGCGTCACCATTATAGGGGATCTAGACAGTAATCGCTTGAGGTCTTCGAATGGCTCGTCAGCCTCATCCGTACACTCGAATTTGTCGGCCTTGTGGAGCAATTGGTAGAAGGGGAGATACTTTTCACCCATGCGGCTGATGAACCTACTGAGCGCCATGATCTGCCCAGCTAGTTGTTGGACTCCTTTGATGTTCTTCGGCTTCCCCATGTCTAGTATAGCCTTGATTTTCTTTGAGTTGGCTTTGATGCATCTCTCGAAGATGAAGTACCCAAGCAGTTGCCCAGATGGGATGCCGGAGTCGCACTTTTCCGGGTTCAGCTGGATCCTATATCGATCAAGATTATCGAACGTCTCGGGATATCGTCGATCAGTGTTCGGCTTTCCTTGGTCTTGACTACTATGTCATCGACATGACTTGGATGTTGTGACCAATTTGGCTCTTCAAGCATGCCTGCATGCACCTTTCATAGGTCACGCATGCGTTCTTTAGCCCGAAGGGCATTGTGTTGGAGCAGAAAACCCCAAACGGCGTGATGAAGGTCGTATTCTCATGATCCTCGTCCTTTAGCCAAATCTGGTGGTAGCCTGAGTAGGCGTCTAGAAACGAGAGCTGCTCGCATCCTGCAGTGGAGTCGATGATTTGATCGATCCTTTGTAGCGGAAAGTGATCCTTTGGGAAATGCTTGTTAAGCGCCGTAAAGTCCACACACATCCGCAGGATGTCCGTGTACTTCTTAGGGAGCAGCATGAGTTTAGCTACCCAGGTGCTTTCTTTGATATCCCTTATGAAATTAGCGTTGAGGAGTCTGTTGAACTCGGTGCCAATTGCTTCAGCTCTGCCCTTTGAAAGTCAATGCATTGTCTGCTTGACCAGTCTTGCATCCAGATAGACGTTGAGTGCGTGCTCGGTGAATTCCCTGGGAACTCCTGACATGTCCGCAGGATACCAGGCGAAGATTTACCAGCGCTCATGGAGGAATTCGACAAGTGGGAGTTCCTATGCGGAACTTAGGTTGTTGGCGATCAGAGCCGTCTGGTGGGGTCCGTCGGGTGGACCTGCACCACCTTGTTGTTGACTGGGGATTCGAATGACATATCAGGCGCATTTTGCTTGGTCACAGGGGGCATACTGTTGTCTGTCGACTCCTTCAACCTTGCGACCTCATCCTGCATGCCGAAATATGTGGAGATTCTATTGAAGTCTCGGTCGCAGCTGCCGGACTATGTAAATCTTCCTAGGACGGTGATGACACTGTTAGGTCCTAGCATTTTTTAGCAAAAGGTATGCATAGTGCGACACTAACATGAATCTTGCAAATGCCATGCACCCGAGGATGGCGTGGTATTGCGAGGGATAGTACACCACCTCGAACTCAATCCAGTCATGCCCGAAGTTCTTAGGGGTTCCGAAAATGACATCGTGCCATATTTTGCCTAGGGGTACACTCCATTTCCTAGGACGATTCCATGGAAGGTCATGTTTGATGCTTCCAGGCTTCATAGAGGGATCCGTATAGCTGCGAGTGTGCTGGCGAACATCAGGTTGATGCTGTTGCAGCCGTCCATGAAGACGTGACTCATTTTGAATCTGCCGATCTAAGCCTCTAGCACCACGGAAGAGTGTCCTAGGAGAGGTATTTTCTAGGGGTGATCCGAGCGATCGAAGGTGATGCACGACTCCAAGCCACTGAAGTACTCAGGTATGGCGGGTGGAGAGGTAATAGCGAAGTTTACTTGGTGGGTGATCGTCTTTTGTATCCTAATGGATAGACGTCCCTTTTGTATCATCATGGCCCCCAATGATCGTGGGTATGGCTCTGCCTTGTTATTTTGGGCCGGTGCAGCCACAGGTTGCACGGTTATTCCAGGCGGTGGTGGTGGCGCACCATATGCGACGTTTCCAGGGGCGGATCCAAACCCATTGTTTGCTGCATCACGCCTCAGTTGGGCGTATCCCTCGTGTAGCTTCTGGAACTCCATGCAATCCTTAAGCACATGGTTGGCCTTCCTCTTGCCATCCTTCTTGTCGATGTAGAAGTGGATGGTGCAGGGATCCGACAGTTTTTTGAATGCGGAGGGCTCGTCATCCCGATTGCGGCATTGCCATGCTTGAGCGGGTTTCCCGCTGTCACGATAGCTGCCGCTGTGATGCCGCTGCTGCGGTTTCCGTTGGTGCAGCGTTCGGCTTAGCCATCCGCAACCATATTGACCTCCTCACGATCGTAGAAGACGCGCTCTCTTCTTTTTCCTCGGCGATCGTGTCTGCGGCCAAGATAGTCTTCTTCATACAAATGGGTCCGGTTGACGGTATCCTCGCCATCTTCCCAGCGGTTGGCGATGTCCATTAGGTGGTCGATGGTTTTGGGCTTGATCCGGCCCAGCTCCTCTTTGAGTTAGCGGCGCTTCATGCCGCCGTTGAAGGCGTCGGTTTCCCTCTCTTCCGATATGTTCTCGGCGGAGTTCTTGATTACAAACCAACTTTGTACATAGGAGCAGATCGATTCATTGGACCGTTGGCAACAAGCGTGCAACTCTTTGATTGAGGCGGGCCTCTTGCAAGTGCCTTTCAAGTTGCGGAGGAAGCAGTATACCAGCTCCTCCCAACTGCGGACGGATCCGGCGGGAAGGTTATTGATCCAGGCCCTGGATGCACCCTTCAGATGCAGCTGAAGACACTGTATGGCCGGGTTTTTGCTTCCACCGTGCAGCTTGACCGACGAGATGTGGTCATCCAACTAGATTTTTGGCTCCTATAGATCATCAAAATTGGGGTTGTCCGACAGGATCTTGAAGCCCTTGGGCATCCGAGACTGCCGTATGGCTCTGTTGAAGCATCTAGCACCGCATAGCTCCATGTATTTGTCCTCGAACTCTATGGAACACGCACGTTTTGGCGCATGATCTTTCGATCTTGCGCTTCTTGAGCTCATTACGAGCATCGTAATTGTGGCTCCTTTTCCACGTGTTGCGGCGTAGCCGCGACAGGTCATGCTCATCATCGTCGAATGAGGGTGTGCGGATTCTTGTGAATTTTACCACAGCCTTTTTCTTCTACTCTAGGGACATTTCTCTAAGTAGTGCGGCTCCCACGAGCCCAAGGCCCGCAATCGCAGATTTATGGATTGCGTGTGTCATCAACGGCTCATCAGCGGCTCTCCTGCGCTGGACTCATCAGTGGCTCACCTGCGCTTGACTCATCAGCGTCTCGCCTGCGCTGCTTGGGTTCCTTGTGCTGATCAACTTGTCGATTATGCTCCTTTATGACGAGCCAGTGATATCCCATCACCATGTCGTGAGAAGCAGTGATTGGAAGAGGGTTGCTACCTCACACGGCCTCCCGGACTCTTTCCCACTAAGTGTCATTGAAATGGATCTCTTAACGATTGTGACTGCCGTTGTTGGCGGCTTCATGTGGCCCATTCCTATTGGGATTGAGTGGGGGAGCCGCTAACTCCGTTCGTGGTGTTAGCAGCCTGCGGATTGGGAGGGGGACCCGTTGGTTTGGCTATGTTGTCAACGTGACCATCGATGATGGTCGCGCACATGTAGCAGTGGGGGAGATTATTGCTCCCGCAACTTTCAGATCCAGAACCGGAGGTTCCTTCCTCCGTAGGAGGGTCGCAAAGGTCAGAGTTATAGCTGTTGATGTCATCTGAGCCATAAGTTAGTGAGGTTGCTCTTAACACACCAACTGGAGGCACCCATGGAGCGGGAACGATTGTTGGAGGCAGTATTCACTCAGGGAGGTGAAGGGTGCCGATGTGGCCCACCTGGAAGCAGAGGCTCCCGAACATCAGTTAGCCTCTGTATCCTATGGAATCGATGTTTTGGAGGGTTGCTGGTGAGTGGATGGTGAAGTTGATGGTGCCGAAGAGGTGGTGGTTCTCCGTCGCAGAGAAGTTGAAAACTGTAGTGTATGGGGCCTTCACGATCACACAATCAACATCCCCAGTTCCCACAGACGGCGAAAATTTATGAGTGTTCGACTCGTCAATGCCCATTGTTATGGACTTAGGTTTTGGAGACGGAGGGGACGCTGGAGATCGTAGAACGGCTAACGGATTCGCAACATGGGGACACGAGTTTTACCCAGGTTCAGGCTCCCGGAGGGAAATCCCTACTCCTGCTTGTCTGTTCTTGATTGATGGCAATGATGGAGTTACAGGGGTGCGCAGATGAGATATGGTGAGTTGTGTGCTAGGGTTATGAATTGTCCTCCTCGTCGTGCCCTGTTGGCCTTTATATGGGGAGGCCAGGTCTTGGGGTTTAGGTAGAGTCGGTTACAAGTTAGAGTTTGACCCTTTAAATTTATATGTAAAGCTAGTCGTGTTCTCTAAAAAGTCGCATCCTTCATGGGCCTGGGTCACTCAAATCCTTCCTGGGCTTCACCATCCGGAGCAGGTGATTGTATGGGCTTCTACCAGGCTGGACCGGGTAGGCTAACATCAGGCACCCGTAGGTCATACCCAATGTCAGGACCTGATGTTGAAGACAAAGGGAATCTTGAGGATTTCAATATAATTTTCGTTTTTGTTGAGGTGCTTTGTCCTATTCGATGTTTCTTTTAATGCCAAGGTCCCTTTCAGAAAGAAAGAACCAAGAAGGGAAGATATAATAGAGATGGCGGATCATACGATGATGCTCCATGGTTTTGCTGTCACTGTGTCATTTATATGGAAAAATAATTAAAGTAATTCAAAAAACATTATTTTCGAGGAAAACTAGCACATTGTGTTCTCTTACATGTACCGGTTCTATGAAAAATTCTCGATACACGAATTTTACATTGTTTTAGAAAAAAACATGTTTATGGTCCCATTCAACATTTTGCTAGGAACATACAAACCGAGAAATTGGACACCCTATTCAAAAATTCATGGAAAATCTTATCTTACCACTATATAGTATACGAATAACTTTGAATATTAGCCGTTGGATCAAGACTCACGAATCCTAACATCGCCAGTCGTTGGATCTTCTTTACTATTCTGGCATCTAGAAGATATTATTGATAGTCTTTAGCACAATATACGCTATGCACAAACCTCAAACACACTTCTCCATTATTATAGAATCTTCTCCATCGTTTGCTACACCATGTTACCAAAAAATAAGTATGAGGTACGGAAAATCATACTTTATAGATTTTGATCAAAATTATAATTTTTTAAGCTTTACTTATTATATAATATTACCACACTATATAGTGTACAAATAACTTTAAATCTTGACCGTTCGATCAAGACTGGCAAATCTCAACATTCCAAACCACATGATCTTCTATCCATGGTAGCATCTAGAATATTCTAGAGCCAATAACATGAGTAGTCCCCAAGTTGCATATTACGTGCAGATTAGTTTTAAAACTTTCAATGTGTGATCCCGTGGTACACAAACTTGCACCGAGAGAGTAAGCTAGTCCAAAGTTATTCTAGAGATAACACGTGTCATTACAATTTTTTGCAAATACACCACCACGTATTTTTCTCGAGCACATGCATCCTTGGTGCTCCCTTATAGGCAAGCCCCACTAGTCAGTTGCCGAAGCAAGAAATAAAATTTAATGAATTTGACGTGGGATTCGAACTTAGAAACAAGTGAAAATACGAACAGATGATAACCACTATAATTTACAAAGCTTCTTTCCTTAAAGTTGCAAGTTCCTTCTTTATGTAGTCAGAACATCCACACACACGCGCATAACATGGTTTTGACAGTGTGGCAAGTTATTGTTGTATGCTACAGATAAGCATGACAAAGCAGCTCTCTGTGGCGGTAACACCGATGTAGAGAGAACGCCCGTTCCCTCCAAGTTCTGCAAGGTAAGTTCTAGCATGGAGTCTATTACTTGTTATGCGACGAAGTCATCCATGGCGAGCGACGGTCCGAGATGGCATGGATGACGGTGTTCCCGGGGTGGTTTGGCATGGATTTCTCAACAACGTGTGTCACCGAGTTCACAGTGATGACCTAGATGGCATGGCCACAAGGAGCAAGTACATCGGCATAATCCGTGATGACGCCATCCATGGCATGTTCGTTCACTAGACCGAGGCCGAAAAGGCCTTGGCCGAGAGTGCGTAGTCTAGTTTTACCATGCCCTCACCCTCCGGTATCGCTTCCACGCCTCCGACGACCATGGTAATGAGTTCAAGTCTCATGTTCGGCTCAATTTATTTTACTCCTTACTTTTGCCAAACTTACAAGTGGGGCCTGCCTATACAGCAGAACCAAGATTCATGTTCCAGACAAAAATATATGGGGGTGTCTTTTTAAAAATTACAATGCCATGTGTCATCTCTAGAATGAATTTGGACTAGTTTATTATCTCGATTCAAGTTTGTGTACTGCAGGATCACGTTTCTAAGTTGTGGGACTAATCTGCACGTAGTATAAATGTTGTGAGAATACTAGTTTGATCGTCTTTATTATGATGAACGCTATCCACAAACCTCAAAACACACTTCTCAATAATTATAGAATCTCCTTTGTCAATTCTCTAAAGAATGTGAAGTATTAGGTAGCTGTAGGTAGTAGGTTGATTTCTACATGACACAAAGTACAAGATCCAAATATACACCCGATACTTTATAAAAGTTACTGGAAATTATAATTATTTTTTGAGATTCTATTATTTTCATTCGGTACTTCTGTTATCTAATTCTCACGTGCCACTTACTACTAGTAGTACTAGTAAAGTTCTAGTACCTCCATCCCGCTGTACTACTACTAGGTCGTCAAAGCGTCATGTACATCGGTTCACAGATGTAAGATCCCACCTTTATAAAGGTACAGATCCCTGTGATTGCAATGCTAGTCCCTGGATCAATGCTAGCATCCACAGTTTAAGATAAAGTACACAGATATAAAGGTCATTATTACATATCATTTCAGAGACAACATAATATTTTACAACTACATGGCCACAGGCCTAATACAAGAGTTCAAATATAATAACATAAATAAGTCTTCATCTTCATGTGGCACATGCAAGCATGTTGAGTGTATACTTATAACCCCTAATCATCATCAGAGTAACCTGCAACATCACAACTTACAGCCACAGTGGGTCAATAAATTGGAATAGTATTGGCAAGTGATACCTTAGTAGAATATTAGCATCTAGATACTATATGAATTTGGCTAAGTATAGCTTTGGCTTGCTTTGCTCAAAATGGGTTTTACCTATCAGTTGAAAACACTAAGTTTTTCTTTGACAAAACTTTTCCAAGGAACCACCAATAGAAATTGGAAGACCTTCACCGTTGTTCAACCACAAGTTTTAACTTAGAAAATTGGGATGTGGAGATTCTTGATAGCTTCCATGTCTTGATGCTCAAGTTTTCCAATACCAGGGACATGGCTAAGTACTTAGATTCTTCCATCTGCATAGGTTGTGCACTTTCCCCACAAGACTTGATTTTCACCAAGACGGGACCTTTCAGAAGCCTTCCCTTAGACCAAATGGACGCGCTCCAAACCTATCATCCCACTACCACCAACTGTCCAAATGGCTAAGTTATTGCAACCTATGTGATCCAGGCAGAGCCCATAATGCCATATGGCTGCACTAGAAGCTTCTTAACATTTGGCATCTCAAATCCCTTTGTTCCTGGGTGGCTTTCCACAAGTGAGATACACAAGGTAAACCGTAGAAATGGGTCTTGTGTAACCACTCAACACAAACCATTCTTTCCATTCCACCCAGGTGTTTCATTCACTTAGTTGTTTTATTAAGCAAAAACACAAGTCAATGTCTTAGAAATATTTCTCATAGCATGAATATATAGTCCACCCTTGGTTGCTACTAGCTAGGCTAAGCATGGCAATAGTAAGCATCTTAACTTAGAGGAAATTATAACAATTCTACTACTACTAGGATTTCCCAAGCATAGTATATAGATACTTAGCAAAATATTCATGCAAGTCCTATACAAAATATTTCTAATGCATAGGTGAAAATATAGGGATAAAAACATGAAGCACCACTTGCATTGGTAGTTTGGGGAGTAGCAACAATCTTCACAACCACAATCACTATTAGCACCAAAATCTACATATAAAATAATGGCACCAAATTCACATATCAAAAATATACAAACAAAAATATATGAATGCATGCAAATGCCATGTGATGATTTTCTACACCAAACAAGCCAAGTTTACATTACTGAATCATAAACAAGACCAAAGCACACTAAACAAACTTTATTTGATCTTTAAATCATTTTTCAAATCATTTCTATACTCAAAATAAGCCTAAAAATGTCTCTGCAAAAATAACCGAATTTACAGAAGCAAAACCTTAAACACATTGCATAAACAGATAGCATTCTTTCTCCTGAATCCAATGATATAAAATTTGTAAAATTTAAACGTGTGGCTCAAAAGTTATGAATTTTGCAAGTTTGAACAACTAATAGATCAAATTTCTGTTTTAAATCTAAACTCAGGCCACGCGGCGTGTTCTGATTGGCCCGTACCGGTTCGGTGGATTGATCAACCTAGGCCGCACGATCTGAGTGAAAACGCACGGCCAGATCTAAAACGTACCCCTTCGATAAGTGATCTATCGTATGGGTTGGATCTAGATCTGACGGCTAACGATCTAGCGACCAGAAACTGGTGGCGCGCGGCGACGGTGAGTGGCGGCATGCTCGGTCTACGGCGTTGCGGTGGCTACAGGAAGCAAGGAAGATATTGGAGAGGCTTACCATACTCGCAGAGGCGCCTTGGAGCTCAATATGGCAATGCTTTGTCAAGGGGCGCACGGACACGGTGGGGATTCCTCGTCGGAGCAGAGCCTGTCATCGGGCACGGCTCTTCATCGATGTTGCTGACATTGTAGATCATGCCAGGGGAAATAAGCGGTGCGTTAGATGCGGGAAGCAACACTAGTCAAGTGAGTATCAAGAAGAGTGTAACATCCCTAAAATCATGTTCCAAAACTCATGCATATCATCCATGCATCCATCATCATTTAGAGTTTCATCTCAAAATCATGTCAAAAACAGGAGCAAATGTTGCTCATTATTTTATGTATAAAAACTCTAGCCTTTGTGCTACATGCTAATGAGAAAGGTGCTTTTATTCATTCAGAATATTTTGAGTTCAAACTTAAGTGTTTCCAAAAGCTTGAGCAAAGTTTCAAAGCATAGTATAAAATAAAACCAAATTCATGCCTATTTATATCTCCTAAAAGGCTTGGTTTTATTTTTTTTATTTTTTCAAATGACCCAAGTAAGTCTGAGTGAACAGAGGAGTTTGACACTTATTTGGGTGCAAGGAACACTGTACAAAAAGCTAGAGAAGGTTTGTATTCAAAATTATTTGAAATAGGGTTTGAAAACCATTTCTAGAAAAACAATCAGAAAAAGAAAAGGAGTAAAGAGGAAAAAAAATAGACAACCAGCCAATCTAGCCAACCCAGCCCAACTCGGCCCAGCTAGCCCAGCAGTTCCCACCCCCGCGAAACGTTTTATTTCACCCGCCCCCGCACCCACTAGCTCGAGTACAGGAAGGACCCACTACCTCTCCCCCCCTCTCGCTGACAACCGCGGCCCACACGGGTATCGTCGTCTCCACCCCCGCGACTGGTTCTTCCCCAATTGACGTCGGGCGTTTCCTGTTTGATTCGCAGCTTCAATTCGCGTAAATGCACGAGTAAATCTCGCTCGTATCCTGGCTACTAAAACCCCCTCTGCCCCCTCTCCATTCTCCCCCAAACCCCAAGCCCAGAGCGCCCCCAGGCTGCGAGAATTGCTCACCGCAACCTCGCTGCTCCGACGAACTGCAGCCACGATTCCGGCCAACCCCGACCACCCCTCTGCTCCTAGTTCGCACGAGAAGGCTCCACTTGACCTCGCGCACCTCCCAGTACCACTAGCTCGCCCGCGCGTGACCCAGGACGTCGGCAACGCAAGCGACTGAGCGCCACCGTCTTCGGCTTCAACTCCGACGACCTCCAGTGATAATCTCCAACCGCCCCTTTCCCTCTCGTTGACACTCACGTGACCAGCATCGTCTTGCGCATCTAACTGCGTTCTCCTTTTTCCTCGGGGCTAACCACAACACCGTCTCCGAGCACGTCCAGGACCACCTGACGCCAACGACGACTCCGGCGAGGAATTGTTGCTGCCCCTGAGCGCCCCTCGTCAAACGAACCACACGTTAAGAACCAGCACGACTCCACGAACGCGGTAAGCACCTCCCCATCCTTCCTCGCTTCCTATTTCACCAGCGCCGCCACCATCTGACCTCGCCGCCGCCAGAATTAGGTCAAAGCAATAGTAGCCGTTAGATGGCGATCCAAGCGACAGGATAGAATCACTTATTAGAGAAGAGGTACGCGATCAGGACCGTGCGATTTGTTTAGATCTTGCAGTCCACGTTGCTGATCCGAGCGAACAGGTACGCACCAGTGAAATCGTGACGCGTGGCTAGGGTTAAGTTTAAAAACAGAATTCAAATCAGATTTAGATCCAAATTTCAATTGCCTATAACTTTTGATTCCCACGTTAGATTTTTGCAAATTTTATACCGTTGGAATCAGTGAGTCAAGCCCTTTCTGAATCTGCAATGTGTTTAACAAAAAGTCTCTGTTAAAATGACTTTGTATGCAGAAACTTATTTAGGTCTATTTTGAATATAGTTTTTGTTTAGCAAATTGTTCTAAGGCTAAATAAGTTTTGTAAGCAAACTTTTGACTTGGTTATGTTTCTGTATCATACACTTGCTTGGTGGAGTTTTCAAAAATCATCACTTAGAATTTTCTTGCATGCATGCATTCATATTTTTGTTTGTATATAAATTGTGTGTAATTGTGTGCTACAAATTTTATGTGTAGATTTTGCTAGTGACTGTGATTGTGAAGAGTGCTACTCTCCCCATTACCAAGGCAAGTGATACTTCATGATATTTCCATTCCCTTTATTTTGAATAAGCATTAGAATTATTTTTGCTAAGTCTTGCATGCTACTTTTGCCAAATGCTATGTTGGGAAATCCTATGTAGTTGTAGAATTGTAGAATTGCTAGGGAATTTCCTAAGTTATGATACTATGCCATGCTTAGCCTAGCTAGTAGAAAACAAGGGTTGGTAAAGTATGTACATGCTATGATGAAAATAATTCTAAGTCTTTTGGACTTATGCTTTTCTTAATAAAACAACTAAGTCAATGAACCTCCTGGGTGGAATGGGACTTGAATTGGTGGTTTTTTTTGGTTAAGTGGTTACACAAGGCCATGGATATGGATTGTGTATCTCACTTGTGGTATGCCACCCAGGCACAAAGGGATTTGGAGGCCAAGTGTTGAGAAAGCTTACAGTGCAACCACTTGGCAATATGGGCTCTGCCATGATCATATAGGTTGCTAGAACTTAGTCATTTGGACAGTTGGTGGTAGTGGGATGATAGGTTGGAACGCGTCCATTTGACTAAGGAAAGGCTTCTGAAAGGTCCTGTATTGGGAAACCAAGTCTGGTGGGGAAAGTGTACAACCTCTACAGATGGAAAATCTAAGTACTTAGCCAAGTCCATGGCAATGGACAAATTGAGCATCAAGACATGGAACCTACAAGAATCTCATCACTCCAACTTCTAAGTAAAACTTGTGGGTGAACAAGGGTGAAGGACCCCAATGTCTATTGGTGGTTTCTTGGGAAGCTTTTGACAAAGAAAAACTTAATGATTTCAACTAATAGGAAAAACCTATTTTTGAGCAAAGCAAGCCAAGCTACACTTAGCCAAAATGCATATAGTAATATAGTCCACCTAAAATTTACTAAGGTATCACTTGCCAATACTATTCCAAAGTATTGACCCACTGTGGCTATAACTTGTGATGTTGCAGGTTACTCCGATGATGATTAGGAGTCATGAGTCTACACTCAACATGCTTGCCTGTGGCACATGAAGATGAAGACTTATGTTTATTTACTTATTCCAAAAACTCTTGTATTAGGCCTATGGCCCTGAGTTGTAAAAGACTATGTTTTATCTCTGGAATGAATGTAATAAATGACCTTTGTATCTTTGTACTTCATCTTAAACTGTGGATGCTAGCATTGATCCAGGGACTAGCATTGCAATCACAGGGATCCTTTTCCTTTACAAAGGAGGGATCTTACAGATGGTATCAGAGCACTGTGTTGCCTGTAGGATTATGAACCTAGGATTGGAAACCACTAAGGAAAAAATTTCAACTACTTCTACACTTGTCTATTCTTCTCGTAAACTTTTCTAATCTTCTCATTCTCCTCTTTATTTGTAGATGAACTCCATCAATGAAGCCGTGAAGGAAGGACCACTCATGACCATGACCTTGGAGTGTGAAACTGAGTTTCCCAAAATTCTCAAGGACCTCATGGTGGCAATGGAAGCACATGGTGCAGCTGTGTACAAAGGCTTTCCAGTGATGGATGAAGGAGTGGAGTACTGGTGGGTGCAACTTCACTTGTACAAAAACAAGGAAGACAACCACAAAGGAAGAGGATTCTGCATGTACACCAACACTGTGATGCACACCACATTCTTTGAGCCAGCAAGAGATTCAGCTTGGAGGACTATCAAAGAACTTAGTGCTAGAGTCAAGTGCAGAATGCTCAACCTCCAAAAAGACTTAGAGAAAGAGAAGGAACTTACCCAAGAGTTGGAAGCCACCAACCAAACCTTAAGGGGAGATATTATAGACTTAGTGATGGAATCATGTGAACAAGATAGATGGATTGCCTCTAGGAACATTATGTTAGCCAACAGATCCAGTGAGATAGGATTGTAAATGCATTTTGTTAGTTGGACCACCACCTATCACCTTATTTTCCAAAATGATACCTTAAATAAGTTTGGACCTTGATTGATGTAATGGAATCATGTATGCATGACTTGTGTGATTTTGTGTTCCATGGATATGTATGAAATGTTTGTCTTGTTTTATCTTAAATTGTGTTGTCCTAACTTTTCTATCTTATAAATAGATGCCTATTACCATCAGCACTGTTGAGGAGTTCCAGGTTACCCGTTTTGGCCCTCGTATCGTTGAGCTTACCACTTTGCTCAATCTCCCTCTTCCCACCATCATGGTGCATCCACTCACCAAGTTCGAGAGGAAGGACCTCTGGGGCTTCAAGGTGAACCAGCCCGGACGCCAGACAGAGCCTACTACGGAGGCCATCGTCTTCAAGCTTATGCACGATGACAGGGAGAGAGGCATGGAGGTAGTCATGCAGGACCTGATAGGACGTCTGCTAGGCCGTCACTCCCGACAGGTTAGAGGCACCCATTTCCACGTCTTCGGAAGACGTGATGATGATGGAGAGTCCATCGACTTTGAGGACGACTCGAGGGACGCAGCAGAGCCGATACGTCTCTATCTCCAGGACTTAGAGTCTCTTATTAGGCACGTGGACACGGACAGGACCAACGTCATGCTCAGCAATGACGAGCTCTAGGTGCAGCTTCGCGAGAAGGACAAGCTTTTTGCACAGCAGGACGAGATAGTCAAGGAAATGGAGGCGAAGTTCGAGACCCAGGATCGTAAGTTCAAGAGTCAGAAGAAACGCGTCCAGGATAGGAACAAGAAGATGCGGGACATGACTGAAGAACTGAAGTCCAAGGATTTCAAGCTAGAGCAGCAGCAGATGGTGATTGAGAGGCTTCGTTCCCAGAAGAGGGCTCTCAAGACCAAGATCAAGTCCTTGACCACTACTATTGAGGAGAACAAGACCGCGATGGAGAACGCAGGTCTTACCTTTGTCGAGGAGGAGATTGATGCTGATGAGTAGACTTGACTACTCGGTTATCTTTTATTATCGTACTTATTATTTGTGAACTTGTTATTGGACCATCCGACATGTGGATGGCTTGCCACTTGTGTGTTTTACTTTGAGACTTTGTTATCCGGTTGTTGATCTTTTATCCTTGTGTTGCATGATATGTGTTTGCTTATGTGATGTAATGTGCATAAACATCTATGGGTATCTCATTCTTATCTCTATTTGAACAAACCACAGATGCCTCCCCATCGCGCAAACCCCAACCCCAACAACATCACCCCGGAAATGCAACAAATGATGAATGCTCAAACACAGCTTATGCAGATGATGACAACATTCATCCAAAACCAGAATAACAACAACAACCCCAATAACAACAACAACAACCCTCCGGGCTTTGATATGCTCACCAGATTTCTGCGTTTGAGGCCAGCTAAGTTCTCGGGGACGACTGATCCCATGGTGGCCGATCTGGCTACGCTCGTGAACAAGGACTTAGTGACCGTAAATTTGCGGATGCTGAAAAGGTCAGTTCACAAGACTTGGAAGGGCCAGCCGCCACATGGTGGGACAACATCCAAATCACCACTCCTTTAGATGAGGTGACTTGGGCTATCTTTGAAGATGGCTTTCGCACTGCTCATATCTCATCAGGAATGATGAGCCTGAAAAAGAAGGAGTTTCACAACCTGCAAAGCCATAGCCAAGTGGCTGAATACATAGAAGAGTTCAACAATCTGCGTTATGCACCGGATGAGGTTGACAGATGCCAAAAGAAAGGAAAAGTTTCGGAAGGCTTGAATGATGAGCTGAATCAGAATGGCTGTGGCATATGTTCCCACTTATCGGCCGCCTGACAAGGCTGCTATATTGGAGAACAAAATGAAGCAAGTCGAGAGTAGGAAGAGGAAACACTCCGACAAGCACAGCTCGGGATCGTCTCACAAACGATCTCACTATGATGACAGTGGCAGCTCAGGATCCCATAAGCATGGGAAATTCAACAAGCACCACAACCACAACCGTCATGACAACAAGCATCACCGCAGTCATGAAAATGACAAGTACAAGAACCACAAGAGTGGACATAAGAGCCACCATAGTGGAAATGGTAGTGGAAGTGGAAGTCAGCCTGCAAAAAGGGACATCAGTCAGGTTGAATGCTTCAAATGCAAGAAGATGGGACACTATGCAAATGAGTGCCCCGAAAAGAAAGTTGAAGGACCTGTCAAGCCCAATCCTTTCCAGAAAGGTCAGGTGAACCACATTAATGTGGAGGAGGTCTATGAGGAACCTGACGCTGTTGCTGGTAAGTTCAGACTCAATTCTATTCCAGCATTTGTACTCTTTGATACTGGTGCATCTCATTCATTCATATCAAGAGCATTTGTTGAAAGAAATGAACTACCGGTAGAAACTATTGGGTGTCCTATAAAAGTAAGTTCTCCTTGTGGAGAAATGATAGTGAATTCAGGATACCATGACCTAGTCATAGAATTCGGGAAGTATAAGTTTCCCGTTAACTTGATAATATTAAACTCCCAAGGTTTGGATGTCATTCTGGGAATGGACTGGATGACTAAGTACAAAGGAGTGATAGATTGTGCCAGCCATACTGTCTCACTCACAACTCCGGATAATAAAAGGATCAGATTCAAGACCATCTTTGGAGCAAAGAAGAGTATGCTAAATTCTCTTAAGGGGGTTAGCATGGACAGTGTGCCAATTGTATGTGAGTATCCGGATGTGTTTCTGGAAGAATTGCCAGGAATGCCACCGGATAGAGATGTGGAATTTCTGATAGATTTGGTACCAGGTTCTGGACCAATAGCAAAGAGACCATACAAAATGTCAGTTGACGAACTGAAAGAGCTCAAGAAACAACTAGGAGAACAGTTGCAGAAAGGATTTATCCAACCCAGTTCTTTATCTTGGGGAGCCCCAGTTTTATTCGTGGAGAAGAAAGATAGAAGCCAAAGGTTATGCATAGATTACCGTTCGCTCAACGAGGTAACTATCAAGAACAAATATCCCTTGCCAAGAATCAATGACTTGTTTGATCAGCTAGAGGGAGCATGTGTGTTCTCGAAGATTGATCTCCGGTCAGTCTATTTTCAACTCAAGATAAGAGAGCAAGACATACCTAAAACAGCATTCACCACAAGGTATGGATTGTATGAGTATACCGTAATGCCTTTCGGCTTAACCAATGCTCCAGCATACTTCATGAATATGATGAACAAAGTGTTCATGGAATTTCTTGACAAGTTCGTTGTCGTTTTCATCGATGACATCTTAGTATACTCCAAGAGTAAAGAAGAGCATGAAGGACACTTGCGTTTGATACTTGAGAAGTTGAGAGAGCATAAGCTTTATGCCAAATTCAGCAAGTGTGAGTTTTGGTTAGAGGAAGTTGGTTTTCTTGGTCATGTTATGACAAAGGATGGTGTAGCAGTTGATCCTGCTAAAGTTTCAGCTGTGACGGAATGGGAATCTCCCAAGAATGTAAAAGAAGTTCGCAGTTTCCTTGGCTTAGCAGGTTACTACAGAAGGTTCATCGAGAATTTCTCTAAAGTAGCTAAGCCTATGACTGAATTGTTAAAGAAAGACAAGAAGTTTGCTTGGTCTGAAGGTTGTGAAATCAGCTTTCAAGAATTGAAGAAGAGACTTGTGACAGCACCAGTTCTATGTCTGCCAGATTTGGAAAAGGATTTCCAAGTATATTGTGATGCGTCTCATCAAGGTTTGGGAGCCGTACTTATGCAAGACGGTAAAGTTGTGGCCTATGCCTCGAGACAACTCAAAACTCATGAATTAAACTATCCTACTCATGATTTGGAGTTAGCCTCTGTCGTCCATGCACTCAAAACATGGAGGCATTACCTTTTGGGAAAGCGTTGTGAAGTGTTCACCGATCACAAGAGCTTGAAGTATATCTTCACCCAGAAGGAAATCAATATGAGACAAAGAAGATGGTTAGAGCTTATCAAGGACTATGACTTAAGTTTGCAATACCACCCCGGTAAAGCAAATGTTGTAGCAGATGCTCTAAGTCGTAAGGTGTTTGTGAATGGCCTTACCAAAGGCGAATTGCCAGATGATTTGTGTAAGCAATTCAAAGAACTCAGATTGGAGATTGTGCCTGAAGGACATCTCATGTCTTTAGATGTCCAACCCACTTTGTTGGACAAGATTCGAGAATCTCAAAAGATTGATAAAGAAATTGAAGAGATTAAGGTAAGGATTAGCCAAGGAAAAGCTAAAAGTTTCCATGTAGACGAACAGGGTACTTTATGGCATGGGAAACGTATCTGTGTTCCTCAAAATCCGGAGATGCGGAAACTGATTTTGCAAGAAGCCCACAACTCTTCGTATTCTATTCACCCTGGTAACACCAAAATGTACATGGACATGAAAGAAAGATTTTGGTGGAACAATCTCAAGAGAGACATCGCCGAACATATTGCTTTGTGTGATGTGTGTAGTAGAGTAAAAGCGGAGCATCAGAAACCAGCAGGTTTGCTTCAACCACTACCTATTCCTGATTGGAAATGGGACAAAATTGGTATGGATTTCATTACCGGACTACCAAGGACCAGGTCAGGATATGATTCCATATGGGTAGTAGTGGATCGCTTAACTAAAGTGGCTCATTTCATACCCGTGAAGACAACTTATACAAGTGCCAAGTTAGCCAAAATCTACATGAATAGAATTGTATGCCTTCACGGTGTGCCTAAGAGTATTGTGTCCGATAGGGGAACCCAATTCACTTCCCATTTTTGGAGACAGCTACATGAGTCATTAGGAACGAGGTTGGAATTCAGTACTGCTTTTCATCCTCAAACCGATGGTCAAACAGAAAGGACTAATCAAATTCTGGAAGACATGTTGAGGGCATGTGCCCTAGATTATGGAGCAAGTTGGGATGAAAGTCTGCCTTACGTAGAATTTTCTTATAACAACAGCTATCAAGCCAGCATTGAGATGGCACCGTTTGAGTTTCTCTACGGAAGAAAATGTACCACCCCATTGTTATGGAATGGTGTGGGAGAAAGAAGTTTATTTGGGCCAGATCTTATCAAAGAAGCCGAAGAGAAGATCAAATTTGTTAAGGACAGGTTGAAGATAGCACAGTCCCGATAGAAAAGCTACGCAGATCCTAAGCGTAGAGAAGTCACCTACGAGGTTGGTGATAGAGCCTATCTTAGAGTATCACCACTCCGTGGAGTGAAAAGATTCGGGGTCAAAGGAAAGTTGGCACCAAGATATGTTGGGCCATTCAAGATTCTGAGTCGCAAAGGCGAAGTTGCTTATGAAATTGAACTGCCGGCATCTCTATCAGCAGTCCATAATGTATTTCATGTGAGTCAGCTTAAGAAATGTCACCCAGAAATGGAAGAATCTTCTTTGAAGGATACCATACCTTTGGAAGAAGTTCAACTAGAAAGTGATCTCACTTATGAAGAAAAGCCTATCAAGATTCTTGAGACTGCAGAAAGAGTCACGAGAACAAAGACTATCAAGTTTTGCAAAGTGCAATGGAACCATCATACCAAGGAGGAAGCAACATGGGAAAGAGAAGATGATCTTCGGAAAGACCACCCTCACCTATTTGCTAGCCAATCCGAATCTCGAGGGCGAGATTCACCTTAAGGGGGTTAGATTTGTAACATCCCTAAAATCATGTTTCAAAACTCATGCATATCATCCATGCATCCATCATCATTTAGAGTTTCATCTCAAAATCATGTCAAAAACAGGAGCAAATGTTGCTCATTATTTTATGTATAAAAACTTTAGCCTTTGTGCTACATGCTAATGAGAAAGGTGCTTTTATTCATTCAGAATGTTTTGAGTTCAAACTTAAGTGTTTCCAAAAGCTTGAGCAAAGTTTCAAAGCAAAGTATAAAATAAAACCAAATTCATGCCTATTTATATCTCCTAAAAGGCTTGGTTTTATTTTTTTTATTTTTTCAAATGACCCAAGTAAGTCTGAGTGAACAGAGGAGTTTGACACTTATTTGGGTGCAAGGAACACTGTACAAAAATCTAGAGAAGGTTTGTATTCAAAATTATTTGAAATAGGGTTTGAAAACCATTTCTAGAAAAACAATCAGAAAAAGAAAAGGAGTAAAGAGGAAAAAAATAGACAACCAGCCAATCCGCCAACTCCCACCAACTCGCCCAGCTAGCCCAAAGTTCCACCCCCCTCACAAACGCTTTATTTCACCCGCACCCACTAGGTCGATGACAGGAAGGACCCACTCCCTCTCCTCCCCTCTCGCTGACAACCGCGGCCCACACGGGTATCGTCGTCTCCACCCCCGCGACTGGTTCTTCCCCAATTGACGCCGGGCGTTTCCTGTTTGATTCGCAGCTTCAATTCGCGTAAATGCACGAGTAAATCTCGCTCGTATCCTGGCTACTAAAACCCCCTCTGCCCCCTCTCCATTCTCCCTCAAACCCCAAGCCCAGAGCGCCCCCAGGCTGCGAGAATTGCTCACCACAACCTCGCTGCTCCGACGAACTGCAGCCACGATTCCGGCCAACCCCGACCACCCCTCTGCTCCTGGTTCGCACGAGCAGGCTCCACTTGACCTCACGCACCTCCCAGTACCACTAGCTCGCCCGCGCGTGACCCAGGACGTCGGCAATGCAAGCGACTGAGCGCCACCGTCTTCGGCTTCAACTCCGACGACCTCTAGTGGTAATCTCCGACCGCCCCTTTCCCTCTCGTTGACACTCACGTGACCAGCATCGTCTTGCGCATCTAACTGTGTTCTCCTTTTTCCTCGGGGCTAACCACAGCACCGTCTCCGAGCATGTCCAGGACCACCTGACGCCAACGACGACTCCGGCGAGGAATTGCTGCTGCCCCTGAGCGCCCCTCGTCAAAGAAACCACACGTTGAGGACCAGCACGACGCCACGAACGCGGTAAGCACCTCCCCATCCTTCCTCGCTTCCTATTTCACCAGCGCCGCCACCATCGACCGCCAATGATCGCCAAGGCCGCCAGAATTAGGTCAAAGCAATATTAGCCGTTAGATGGCGATCCAAGCGACAGGATAGAATCACTTATCATCGAAGAGGTACGCGATCAGGACCGTGCGATTTGTTTAGATCTTGCGGTCCACGTTGCTGATCCGAGCGAACCGGTACGCACGAGTGAAATCGTGACGCGTGGCTAGGGTTAAGTTTAAAAACAGAATTCAAATAAGATTTAGATCCAAATTTCAATTGGCTATAACTTTTGATTCCCACGTTAGATTTTTGCAAATTTTATACCGTTGGAATCAGTGAGTCAAGCCCTTTCTGAATCTGCAATGTGTTAAAATGACTTTGTACGCAGAAACTTATTTAGGTCTATTTTGAATATAGTTTTTGTTTAGCAAATTGTTCTAAGGCTAAATAAGTTTAGTAAGCAAACTTTTGACTTGGTTATGTTTCTGTATCATACACTTGCTTGGTGGAGTTTTCAAAAATCATCACTTAGCATTTTCTTGCATGCATGCATTCATATTTTTGTTTGTATATAAATTGTGTGTAATTGTGTTCTACAAATTTTATGTGTAGATTTTGCTAGTGACTGTGATTGTGAAGAGTGCTACTCTCCCCATTACCAAGGCAAGTGATACTTCATGATATTTCCATTCCCTTTATTTTGAATAAGCATTAGAATTATTTTTGCTAAGTCTTGCATGCTACTTTTGCCAAATGCTATGTTGGGAAATCCTATGTAGTTGTAGAATTGTAGAATTGCTAGGGAATTTCCTAAGTTATGATACTATGCCATGCTTAGCCTATCTAGTAGAAAACAAGGGTTGGTAAAGTATGTACATGCTATGATGAAAATAATTCTAAGTCTTTTGGACTTATGCTTTTCTTAATAAAACAACTAAGTCAATGAACCTCCTGGGTGGAATGGGACTTGAATTGGTGGTTTTTTTGGTTAAGTGGTTACACAAGGCCATGGATATGGCTTGTGTATCTCACTTGTGGTATGCCACCCAGGCACAAAGGGATTTGGAGGCCAAGTGTTGAGAAAGCTTACAGTGCAACCACTTAGCAATATGGGCTCTGCCATGATCATATAGGTTGCTAGAACTTAGTCATTTGGACAGTTGGTGGTAGTGGGATGATAGGTTGGAACGCGTCCATTTGACTAAGGAAAGGCTTCTGAAAGGTCCTGTCTTGGGAAATCAAGTCTGGTGGGGAAAGTGCACAACCTCTACAGATGGAAAATCTAAGTACTTAGCCAAGTCCATGGCAATGGACAAATTGAGTATTAAGACATGGAACCTACAAGAATCTCATCACTCCAACTTCTAAGTAAAACTTGTGGGTGAACAAGGGTGAAGGACCCCAATGTCTATTGGTGGTTTCTTGGGAAGCTTTTGACAAAGAAAAACTTAATGATTTCAACTAATAGGAAAAACCTATTTTTGAGCAAAGCAAGCCAAGCTACACTTAGCCAAAATGCATATAGTAATATAGTCCACCTAAAATTTACTAAGGTATCACTTTCCAATACTATTCCAAAGTATTGACCCCATCACTGTAACTTGTGATGTTGCAGGTTACTCCGATGATGATTAGGAGTCATGAGTCTACACTCAACATGCTTGCCTGTGGCACATGAAGATGAAGACTTATGTTTATTTACTTATTCCAAAAACTCTTGTATTAGGCCTATGGCCCTGAGTTGTAAAAGACTATGTTTTATCTCTGGAATGAATGTAATAAATGACCTTTGTATCTGTGTACTTCATCTTAAACTGTGGATGCTAGCATTGATCCAGGGACTAGCATTGCAATCACAGGGATCCTTTTCCTTTACAAAGGAGGGATCTTACAAAGAGGGCAAGGCGCGCTCGGAACTAACCAGATTTACTCGCCGGAGTTGAGTGCCTCGTCGGCTTACCGTCGACGCTGTTGACGCCTTGGTTGTCCTAGCACACAGCAGCGGTGTCAAACGAGGCGCAAGGGTGCAGTGATTGTACTGGAGAGGTTAGGAGTCAACGGGCGCAGAGAGCTCACCGGAATCAGTCGTCAGAGTTCGTCGGGACAACGGCGAAGTTTGGTGAAATCTGAGCAGCCTGGTGGCGAGGAGAGGGTGCTGTGTGGGGGCAAATGGCCGTGGTGGAGAGGGGATTAATTAGCAGGAGAGGGGCGAGGATTACTCTCTGAATCAATGGGAAATTAAACGGGGTTTAACTGCGGCGAGGTAACGGCGGAGTGGTGAGTGCGCGCGTGATTGAGGACGACGATGATGGGGCAAGGTGGGGTCGGGCTGTCAGCGAGTGGGTGCACGTGGTTGAAGTGGGAACCCGGGTGGGATGTTTTGTTTACTGGGCTGAAAAAGCATTGCCGGCCCATTTCTGTTATCCTTATTGTTTTCTTTTTCTAATTCGATTTTCAGGAAACAATTTCAAATTAAATCAAATGTGTTTGATTTCAAATTCTTTCTAGATTTTTATAAAGTGAAACCTGCACAAATTTAAGTGTAAAAACTTGCTGATTCACCAAACCTGCTTGGTTCTTTTGAGTTTTAAAAGTAACACAGTGCCTTTACACAAGATTTAATAAAGATATGAAAATGGTTTTAAAACCACATTTTGTTTTGAAAAAATTTGTCCAAGCCTTGGAACACAACCAAAACAACTCATGAACAAACAATCTTGGTTTAAAATAATTAATCTCTCACTAGAGAGTAGCATTGGATCAATGCCTGTTTACATAAAATAATAAGCACCCAAATACTTCTATTTTTGTAATGACTTTGAAAAAGATCCCTAAATGATTATGAATGCATGGATGATATGGAATCTTTGAAAACATGATTTTAGGGATGTTACAAATCTAACCCCCTTAAGGTGAATCTCGCCCTCGAGATTCGGATTGGCTAGCAAATAGGTGAGGGTGGTCTTTCCGAAGATCATCTTCTCTTTCCCATGTTGCTTCTTCTTTAGAATGATGGTTCCATTGAACTTTGCAGAATTTGATAGTCTTAGTCCGAGTAACTCTTTCTGCGGTCTCAAGAATCTTGATAGGTTTTTCCTCATAAGTGAGATCACTTTCCAATTGAACCTCCTCCAAAGGTATAGTATCCTTCAAAGAAGTCTCTTCCATCTCTGGATGGCATTTCTTTAGCTGACTGACATGAAACACATTGTGAACTGCAGATAATGATTCTGGTAATTCAAATTCATATGCTACTTCTCCTTTGCGACTTAGAATCTTGAATGGTCCAACATATCTTGGGGCCAATTTTCCTTTGACTCCAAATATCTTCACTCCACGAAGTGGTGACACTCTAAGTTAAGCTCTATCACCCACTTCATAGGTGACTTCTCTACGCTTAGGATCTGCATAGCTCTTCTGTCGGGACTGTGATATCTTCAATCTGTCCTTAACTAGCTTGACTTTCTCTTCAGCCTCTTTGATTAGTTCTGGTCCGAACAAATTTCTTTCTCTCACACCATTCTATAGTAATGGGGTGGTACATTTTCTCCCATAGAGAAACTCAAATGGTGCCATCTCAATAATGGCTTGATAGCTGTTATTGTAAGATAATTCTACGTAAGGCAGAATTTCATCCCAACTAGCTCCATAGTCTAGGGCACATGCCCTCAACATATCTTCAAGAAACTGGTTGGTCCTTTTTGTCTGTCCATCAGTCTGAGGATGAAAAGCAGTGCTGAATTCTAACCTCGTTCCCAATGACTCATGTAGTTGCCTCCAAAAATGAGAAGTGAACTGAGTTCCCCTATCAGACACAATACTCTTGGGGTACTCCATGTAGACATACAATCCTATTCATATAAATCTTAGCTAACTTAGCACTTGTATAGGTTGTCTTCACTGTTATGAAATGAGCCACTTTAGTTAGGCGATCCACTACTACCCAAATAGAATCATAACCTGACCTGGTCCTTGGCAATCCAGTGATGAAATCCATGCCAATCTTGTCCCACTTCCAATCAGGAATAGGTAGTGGTTGTAGCAATCCTACTGGTTTCTGATGTTCCGCTTTCACTCTACTACATACATACCACAAAGCAATATGTTTGGCGATGTCTTTCTTGAGATTATTCCACCAAAATCTTTCTTTCATACCCATGTACATTTTGGTGTTACCCGGATGAATGGAATATGTTGAGTTGTGTGCTTCTTGTAGAATCAGTTTCTGAAGCTCCGGATCTTGCGGAACGCAGATATGTTTTCCATACCATAAATTACCTTGTTCGTCTTCATGGAATCCTTTGGCTTTTCCTTTGCCAATCTTTTCTTTAATCTCTTCAATTTCCTTGTCTGTCTTTTGGGATTCTTTGATTTTGTCCAACAAGGTGGGTTGAACATCCAATGACATGAGATGTCCCTCAGGCACAATCTCCAATCTAAGGTCTCTAAATTGGGCACACAGATCATCTGGCAACTCTCCCTTAGTAAGGCCATTCACAAATACCTTACGGCTTAGTGCATCCGCTACAACGTTTGCTTTACCGGGGTGGTATTGCAAACTCAAGTCATAGTCCTTGATGAGTTCTAGCCATCTTCTTTGTCTCATGTTGATTTCTTTCTGAGTGAAGATATACTTCAAACTTTTGTGATCTGTGAACACTTCACATCGCTTTCCCAAAAGATAATGTCTCCATGTTTTGAGTGCATGGACAACAGAGGCTAACTCTAAATCATGGGTAGGGTAATTTACCTCATGAGTTTTGAGTTGTCTCGAGGCATAAGCCACAACTTGCCCTTCCTGCATTAGAACTGCACCTAATCCATGATGAGATGCATCACAATACACTTGGAAATCTTTCTCCAAGTCCGGTAGACATAGGACTGGTGCTGTCACAAGTCTCTTCTTTAATTCTTGGAAACTGAGTTCACATCCTTCAGACCAAGCAAACTTCTTGTCTTTCTTTAGCAGCTCTGTCATTGTCTTAGCTACCCATGAGAAATTCTCAATAAATCTTCTGTAGTATCCTGCCAAGCCAAGGAAATTACGAACCTCTTTTACTGACTTAGGAGATTCCCATTCAGTTACAGCTAACACTTTTGCGGGATCAACTGCTACACCATCTCCTGACACAACATGTCCAAGAAATCCAACTTCATTTAACCAGAATTCACACTTGCTGAATTTGGCATACAGCTTATGATCTCTAAGTTTCTCAAGTATTAAACGCAAATGTCCTTCATGCTCTTCTTTGCTCTTGGAGTAGATAAAAATGTCATCGATGAAAACGACAACAAACTTGTCAAGGAACTCCATGAACACCTTGTTCATCATATTCATGAATTAAGTTGGTGCATTGGTCAAACCAAATGGCATCACGGTGTATTCATATAACCCATATCTAGTGGTGAAAGCTGTCTTAGGTATGTCTTGTTCTCTTATCTTGAGCTGGAAATAACCTGACCGGAGATCAATCTTTGAGAACACACAGGCTCCTTCTAACTGATCAAACAAGTCATTGATTCTAGGCAAAGGGTATTTGTTCTTGATAGTCACCTCATTGAGTGAACGATAATCTATGCATAACCTTTGACTTCTATCTTTCTTTTCCACAAACAAAATTGGTGCTCTCGAGGATGAAGAACTTGGTTGAATAAATCCTTTCTGCAAATGTTCTCCAAGCTGTTTCTTGAGTTCTTTCAACTCATCAACTGACATCTTGTAAGGTCTCTTTGCTATTGGTCCTGATCCTGGTAGCAAATCAATCATAAATTCCACATCTCTATCTGGTGGCATTCCCGACAATTCTTCCGGAAACACATCCGGATATTCACTCACAATTGGTACACTGTCTATGCTAACCCCCTTAAGAGAATTTAGCTTACTCCATTTTGATTCAAAGTTAGACTTGAATCTTATCCGCTTATTTTCCGGGGTTGTGAGTGCGATAGTACGATTTGCACAATCTAGTACTCCTTCATACTTGGTCATCCAGTCCATTCCCAAAATTACATCCAGTCCTTGGGAATCTAGGATTATTAGACTCACTGGAAACTTATTCTTTCCAAACTATATTACTAGATCACGGCATCCAAGACTTACTATCATATCTCCACCAGGAGAACTTACGTTTATTGGACACCCAATGTTTTCAGTTGGAAACCCATTTCTATCAGCAAATACTTTTGATATGAATGAATGTGATGCACCAGTATTAAATAGAACAAGTGCTGGAATAGAATTGAGTTTGAACTTACCAGCCACAGCATCGGACTCCTCATAGATTTCTTCCACATTGATGTGGTTCACTTGTCCCTTCTGGAAAGGGTTGGGCTTGTTGGGTCCTTCAACTTTATTTTCTGGGCATTCATTTGCGTAATGCCCCATCTTCTTACACTTGAAGCATTCAACCTGACTGAGATCCTTCTTGACAGGCTGGCTTCCACTACCACTTCCACTTCCATTGAGGTGGCTCTTATATCCACCCTTGTGATTCTTGTACTTGTCATTATCATGACTACGGTGGCGCTTGTTATCATGATGGCGGTTGTGGTTGTGGTGGCTATTGTACTTTCCATGCTTGTGGGATCTAGAACTCCCACTATCATCATAATGGGAAGGCTTGTGAGACGATCCCGAGTTGTGCTTGTCAGAGTTGTGTTTCCTCTTTCTGCTTTCAACCTGTTTCATCTTGCTCTCCAAGATGGCAGCCTTGTCACAAAGGGATTGATAGGTGGGGACATAGGCCACAGATAACTGCAGATTCAGTTCATCGTTCAGTCCTTCGAGGAACTTCTCCTTCCTCTTGGCATCAGTATCAACTTCATCTGGTGCATAACGCGCCAGATTGTTGAACTCCTCAATATATTCACCCACGCTGCGGTGGCGTTGTTTCAGATTATGGAATTCCTTCTTCTTCAAGCTCATCACTCCGGATGAGATGTGAGCTATACGAAAACCATCTTCAAAGATAGCCCATGTCACATCCTCAATGGGAGTGGTGATCTGGAAGTTATCCCACCAAGTAGTTGCTGGTCCTTCCAACAGGTGTGCTGCAAACCTGACTTTCTCCTCGTCGGTACAGCCGACATTTACCAAATCCTTGTTCACTGATCGTAGCCAATTATTGGCCACCATGGGATAAATAGTTCCTGAGAACTATGCAGGTCTCAGTCTTAGGAATCTGGTGAGCATGTCAAAACCTGGTGGATTGTTCTGATTGTTGTTGTTGTTGTTGTTGTGATTCTGCATGAAAGTGGTCATCATCTGCATCAGGTGTGTCTGTGTTGTCATCAGCTGCTGCATCTCAGGGGTGACATTGTTGTTCGGGTTGGGGTTGGCACATCGAGGAGGCATCTGTGGTTTTCAATAAGGATAAGAATGAGATACCCATAGATGCTTAACATGCACAATACATCACACAGACAAACACCAAAATAAGCATAAAATAACATAAGTTTTCAATGACATAAACAACTAGTTTGAAAAGCAAACACACCAATAGCAAGCCATCCACATGTTGGATGGTCATTGCGACTCAATAATCAAAAGCATGGTAAATAAAAGATAAATGAGTAGTCATCACTACTCCTATGCATCAACCTCCTCATCAACAAGTGTAATACCTGCATTCTCCATAGCGGTCTTGTATTCCTCGACATTGGTAGTCAAGGCCTCTACCTTGGCTTTGAGAGCCCTCTTCTGTGAACGAAGTCTCTCAATCACACCCTGCTGATGCTCGAGCTCGAAGTCCTTGGCCTCTAGTTCCGCAGTCATCTCTCGAATCCTCTTGTTCCTATCTTGGACTCTTTTCTCTTGACTCTTGAACTTCCTATCCTGACTCTCAAACTTAGCCTCCATTTCCTTGACTATCTCGTCTTGCTCCGCGAAGAGCTTGTCCTTCTCACGAAGCTGCACCTGGAGCTCTTCATTGCTAAGCATGACGTTGGTCCTATCAGTATCTAGGTGCCTAAGTAGAACCTCTAGGTCCTGAAGGTACAGACGAATCGGCTCTGCCGTCTCTCTAGCAGCATCCTCGAACTCAATAGCCTCACCATCCTCGTCGCGTCTACCGAAGGCGTGGAAGTGAGTACCTCTAATATCCCGAGAGTGCCTCCCTAACAAACGCCTAAGTAAATCCTGCATGACTACCTCTAGGCCTCTCTCCTTGTCGTCATGCATAAGCTTAAAGGTGATAGCCTCCGTGGCTAGCTCAGTCTGGCGTCCTGGCTGAGTAACCTTGAAGCCCCAAAGGTCTTTCCTCTCAAACTTGGTGAGGGGAAGCATCATGATGCTAGGAAGCGGAAGATTGAGCACACTAGTGAGCTCAATAAGACGAGTGCCAAAACGAGTTCCCTTGAACTCTTCAGCCGTGCTGATAGTAACATTAGGCATCTATTTTATAAGATAGATAAAAGTTAGAAACAACATCAATATAAATACAAAAGACAAGGTAGCACAAGCATATCATTGGCAAACAAACACTTAAGTCATGGTATACATGAATGCATTACAAGTATCCAAGGTTCAACATAACTTAGACAAAATTTTGGAAATAAAATGATAAGTGTGGTGGTCCAACTAATGAAGTACGTTACAACTCTCACTCACTAGACAAAATGGCTACCAAAGCATCTTGAGTAGCCATCTGTCTATCTTGTTCACAAGATTCCCAAATAAAGTCTATGATGTCTTCCCTTAGTTGTTGGTTGGTAGTTTCCAACTCTTGGGTATGCTTATTTTCTTCTCTAAGGTCATTTTGGGTGTTAAGCATTCTGCACTTGAGTCTATCACCAAGCTCTTTGATGGCCTTCCAAGCTGCATCCCTTGCAGAATCAAAGAACGTGGTGTGCATCACTGAGTTGGTAACCATGCAGAATCCTGATTCTTTGTGGTCGTCGTCCTTGTTTTTGTACAAGTGAAGTTGTACCCACCAATATTCTTCTCCTTCATCCATCACAGGGAAACCTATGTACACAGCTACACCATGTATCCCCATGGTAACCATAAGGTCCTTGAGGGCCTTTGGAAATTCAGTCTCACACTCTAGGGTCATGGTCATGAGTGGTACCTTCCTTACAGCTTCGTTGATGGAGTTCATCTACAAATAGAGATGAGAAAGAAGAATTAGAAAAGTTTATGAGAATAAAAAGACAAGTGTGGAAATTTTTGAAAATTTACCTTAGTGGTTTCTAATCCAATCCTAGGGTCATAATCCTACAGGCAACCTGGCTCTGATACCATCTGTAAGATCCCACCTTTATAAAGGTAAAGATCCCTGTGATTGCAATGCTAGTCCCTGGATCAATGCTAGCATCCACAGTTTAAGATGAAGTACACAAAAACAAAGGTCATTATTACATACCATTCCAGAGATAAACATAGTCTTTTACAAACTCCATGGCCATAGGCCTAATACAAGAGTTCAAATATAGAATAAGATAAATAAGATAAATACTAGGGACATGGCTAAGTACTTAGATTCTTCCATCTGCAGAGGTTGTTCACTTTCCCCACAAGACTTGATTTTCACCAAGACAGGACCTTTTAGAAGCCTTCCCTTAGACCAAATGGACGCGCTCCAAATCTATCATCCCACTACCACTAACTGTCCAAATGGCTAAGTTATTGCAACCTATGTGATCCAGGCAGAGCCCATAATGCCATGTGGCTGCACTAGAAGCTTCTTAACATTTGGCATCTCAAATCCCTTTGTTCCTGGGTGGCTTTCCACAAGTGAGATACACAAGGTAAACCATAGAAATGGGCCTTGTGTAACCACTCAACACAAACCATTCTTTCCATTCCACCCAGGTGTTTCATTCACTTAGTTGTTTTATTAAGCAAAAACACAAGTCAATGTCTTAGAAATATTTCTCATAGCATGAATATATAGTCCACCCTTGGTTGCTACTATCTAGGCTAAGCATGGCAATAGTAAGCATCTTAACTTAGAGGAAATTCTAACAATTCTACTACTACTAGGATTTCCCAAGCATAGTATATAGATACTTAGCAAAATATTCATGCAAGTCCTATACAAAATATTTCTAATGCATACGTGAAAATATAGGGATAAAAACATGAAGCACCACTTGCCTTGGTAGGTTGGGGAGTAGCAACAATCTTCACAACCACAATCACTATTAGCACCAAAATCTACACATAAAATAATGGCACCAAATTCACATATCAAAAATATACGAATGCATGCAAATGCCATGTGATGATTTTCTACACCAAACAATCCAATTTTACAGTACTGAATCATAAACAAGACCAAAGCACACTAAACAAACTTTATTTGATCTTTAAATCATTTTTCAAATCATTTCTATACTCAAAATAAGCCTACAAATGTCTCTGCAAAAATAACCAAATTTATAGAAAAACCTGAAACACATTGCATAAACAGCTAGCATTCTTTCTCCTGAATCCAATGATATAAAATTTGTAAAATTTGAACGTGTGGATCAAAAGTTATGAATTTTGCAAGTTTGAACAACTAATAGATCAATTTTTTGTTTTAAATCTAAACTCAGGCCACGCGGCGTGTTCTGATTGGCCCGTACCGGTTCGGGTGGATTGATCAACCTGGGCCGCACGATCTGAGTGAAAACGAACGGCCAGATCTAAAATGTACCCCTTCGATAAGTGATCTATCGTAAGCGTTGGATCTAGATCTGACGGCTAACGATCAGCGTTTACCGAAGACTGGCGGCGACAGCGAGCGGCGCTTCGGTCTGACATTGCGGCGGCTGCTACAGTAAGCGAGGAAGAGATTGGAGAGGCTTACCAGATTCCCAGAGGCGCGCTGGAGCTCAACGTGGCAGTGGTTTGTCAAGGGGCGCACGGACACAGTGGGGATTCCTCGTCGGAGCAGAGCCTGTCCTCGGGCACGGCTGTTCGTCGATGTTGCCGACATTGTAGATCATGCCAGGGGGAAATAAGCGGTGCGTTAGATTGAGGAAGCAACACTGGTCAAGTGAGTATCAAGAACAGGGCAAGGCGCGCTCGGAACTAACCAGATTTACTCGCCGGAGTTGAGTGCCTCATCGGGTTCGCTTAGTCGTCGACGTTGTCAACGCTCGGGGTTGTCCTAGCACACAGTAGTGGTGTCAAACGAGGCGCAAGGGTGAAGTGATTATACTGGAGAGGTTAGGAGTCAAGGGGCGCAGAGAGCTCACCGGAATCAGTCGTCGGATTTCGTCGGGACAGCGGCGAAGTTTGGTGAAATCTGAGCAGCCTGGTGGCGAGGAGAGGGTGCTGTGTTGGGGAAAATGGCCGTGGTGGAGAGGGTATTAAGTAGCCGGGAGAGGGGCGAGGATTACTCCCTGAATCAATGGGAATTAAACGCGGTTTAACTACGGGGAGGCAACGGCGGAGCGGTGACTGCGCACGTGATTGAGGACGACGATGACGGGGCAAGGTGGGGTCGGGCTGTCAGCGAGTGGGTGTGCGTGGTTGCAGTGAGAAACAGAGGGGGAGAGGGGAACCCGGGTGGGCTGTTTTGTTTACTAGGCTGAAAAAGCATCGCCGGCCCATTTCTGTTATCCTTATTCTTTTTCTTTTTCTAATTCGATTTTTAGGAAACAATTTCAAATGAAATCAAATGTGTTTGATTTCAAATTCTTTCTAGATTTTTATAAAGTGAAACCTTCACAAATGTAAGTTAAACCTTGCTGATTCACCAAACCTGCTTGGTTCCTTTGGAGTTTTAAAAAAACACAGTGCCTTTACACAAGATTTAATGAAGATATGAAAATGGTTTTAAAACCACATTTTGTTTTGAAAAAAATTGTCCAAGCCTTGGAACACAACCAAACCAACTCATGAACAAACAATCTTGGTTTAAAACAATTAATCTCTCACTAGAGAGTAGCATTGGATCAATGCCTGTTTACATAAAATAATAAGCACCCAAATGCTTCTATTTTTGTAATGACTTTGAAAAAGATCCCTAAATGATTATGAATGCATTGATGATATGCAATCTTTGAAAACATGATTTTAGGGATGTTACAACAGATAATTAAAAACTAGAGTAATCGGGAAATACAAAGTTTCCCTAGTTTTCTCCATGCCAGTCTCTTCCCAAAGAAGGTATCTGCTCATGCCTGTTGACTTTGGATGAATAGACGATATTGCCTAGAGTGAGATGAGGATTCTAGTACTCGTACTAGTAGTGTTTAACTTATAAGTCTCTCTCGCTCTCTCTCATCAACCCTCTATCTCTGCTCTCTCAGTCGGTCTAAAAATCCCTCTCAGATCCGCAGTTGAAGAAGGCGGCTCTATGGCGGACAAGTGGTTTGAAGCTACGATTGACATGAGTGAAATGAGGCAGGTCTTCAGCTGTAGGTTGTGTTCTCAAATTGTTCGTCGTCCCACGTACATGGTTAAGTACTTCTTTCTTCAGGATGTTTTCCTTCTATGTCACACTGGTTCGATACAACTGTTGTTTTTGGGCTAAATCTATTTTCCTTGCACGATCGGTGCTTCGGCAAGGCCGCGACGCACATTTCATGCGTAGAATGCGTTGGAAAATTGTTCGATGGACAGTGCCCGAGATGTGAGTACGGAGGCGTCTTCAACCCAACACTATTCTGTAGTGGATGTCCTCGGGAATGAGGCTCAAGTGTAGCAACAAAGGGTGTGACATGAGGGGCAGCTTCTTTGAGTTCATCGAACATGAGACGCTGTGCTCACACGGGACAGAGGGCTCCATAGGTTCTTGATGAAAATAACCATATGATATGTGGGTGTCCATGTGTGTGTTGATTCTGTCTAGTGTAAGGTTTTTAGTTTCTGCCATGGTTGTGGAGTACCTGTACTAGTTATGTTATAAATAAATTGAATCATCATAGCATCCACATAGTTTCTATCCTTTACCAATACTAATGGGAGGTACCACCAGCCTGTGCATCCAAATAGTTTCTCTCCTTTAGAACTTCGGTGTTACCACCGCATTCACCTAGTTTCTCTATTTTACATAAAAAGGGAGAACGAAATCCCATCTCAAACATATCTAGGGTTCAAAATAGACTAGGATTGATAAGTTTGGAGTGCCAACTTCAAGGATTTGGTTTTGGGGTTCGATTTACCTTTTCCCTACAAATTCAATGTTTAGTTTGGACTTTCCCTAAATATAAACATCAAGAGAGGACGAGCCAGGGCTGACATTGGTGAGTGACGAGCTAGCGCGACCTCGACTTCGAGAACTCCGCTCTCACCGATTTCCCTTGGCCTCTTCCCCTCTCATCCAGGCCAGCGCCAGAGAACCCAGAATTAAAAAACAAACTCCTCGCCATCGACTAGCCCCCACCCCACCCACCCCCTTTCCCCGCTCTTCCCAAAATCCCCAAATGGCAATGCGACCGGAACTGGAGCGCTCCTCATAGGAGCGCATCATCGAGTATGAATCCCATGTCTTCCGTGCCTGCTGTGTCTCCGCAGCCACAACCGACTTCTTCGTCGTCGAGCCATAGTTAGTTGAGGAGGCGATGCAGTACACAATGACACTAAAGATCTTCTTCTCGAGTATGCACGAGCTCAGGAGGATGCCTGTCTCCCTCCCAGCCCATCTTGAGAAGGACGATGCCGCAACCACACCCTGCGAAGAGCAGGTGTTGAATTTCAGCCTGCCTCCCAGCAAGTTGCAAAGAGCAAGCAAGGTCGTGGGAACTATGTGGAAGGTTCTTGGCCGTTTTTGGCTGCTAAAGAACCTACAACTCATGGCAGAGGAGTGGGAAATCAGAATGCCTGACAACATTATTCATTGGCTCTGGCATGAGGAGTGTGTGTGGGTCAACGGGTTCCACTTCAACCTAACCCTCGGCATGGACCTCTTGCTCATTATCAACCTGTCGGCGCTTCAAGAAAGTTTGCACCTAGTTGAGCAGGAGGATGGCCGCTATAGCATATGCATGCAGGCGCTATTGAAGTGCACAATGGTGCGTCTCTGGGGATGCAACCATTCGTACCACCGCATGTGCATCTTCACTTGGTTTGAGACCAATGCTAACTGCCCTATCTCCCGAGACAATGTGCTCGTCCATCTCTACTGAGACGAGGTGCATATACCCCATTCTGTATGAAACCTGGTCATGTGGTTGCTAATTAATTAATGTACTAAACTTGTTCTACATATGTTTGCACTTGTAGAATTAAGCTTAATCCAATTTAGATAGGGAAATCAATTATTCTAGGATTACAATCCAACAGGAAAATGTCATTATGACTCATACATTTTACAATGAAAAAACCAAAAACAATCAATGTTCGCCATCTCACTTCATAATATGAAACAATAGTCTAATCATTGTCACCATCATCGCTTTCAGCACCACCGTGTTCTAGATCCACATATTCTGACTGTGTTGGATCTTCTTCTTCTTGCCATTCATCATACATGTCCTCAGATTCATCAGGTAGAACCAGTTTATTCATGTCTTTTTCCACTACACTAATCTCGACAGCGAAATCTACTTGTCCATCATGCGTAGAGCCGCCTCTGGCAATCAAATTTTTATCGACTTTAGCCAGTTCAGTTACCAGACAACCACTGGGAGAAACATGGTGGGCAACATCAATGGTGACTGGCTCGTCATACTCATTCACATCATAGGTGCTCCTTGCCTAAATTTTTTGCACATATTGTCGGTCATTATTATCTATGTAATCCCAGAATATTACCTTGGTAGCTTTAGTTACCAAAATATAAGGTTCCTCCTTATACCACTCAGGAGTAGTATTGATGGATATGAAACTCCCATCATTTATAGGGCCTCTTTTCTTGTTCAGATCTTGGTCATACCAATAACACTTGAATAGAACCACAGATCGACCACCAGTCCTATTGTTATAGTCCAACTGAATAACCTCTTTTAAGCGACCATAATGATCATAGTCCTCTGGCTTCTTCATTTTGGCTACCAAGTGCTCTCCACTAGTCATGATGACACTGTTTTGTGTCTTCAAATGTTTCTCGCGCTCATAAGTGTTGTAGTGGATACCATCGTCATTGCAAGTTGAAGCTTTATGCACCCTCTTTGTAGGACCACATGATAGGGCATAGAGACCATCACTAACAACGCCCAGGTTCTCTTCACCCAGTTTCGTGATATGTGGTTATACAAAATAATGAAGAGTTCATATCATGTGCACAATTCGTATGCAATTCAAAGTTCAATTAAACATCTTACATGATTCCTAAAACCTACCCCACATAATGGTGGAACATAATCTTTTCCTTTAGTTGCTTTAACTAACCTACAAAAACTATACTCAAGTATGACATCTAAACATATCTTGCTACAATTTCATTTCATATATGTGAGGATATGTATGAATAGTACTCATGAAACAAAGTTTTCGGCTTCATCAATGTTATTCGGCACATACCAAGTGAGTTGGTCATATTTGTGTTGCACATACCACTCACGCAATAGATTTTTCAACTTCTTCAGTTTTGCCACACAGATTGGATCTCATTTTATGACCAGGAATGTATCTTGAGCAAAATGCAAAATGCTTCAGCAGCAATATATGCCTCTGCAATGCAAGCCTCTGCTCTAGCCTTGTTCCTAATAGTACCCTTGAAAGTGCAAAGTCGATGTTCTATAGAGTACATCCATTTGTACTATACGGGACCTCAGTAAAGTGCATCTTCAGGCAGATGAATAGCCAAATGCACCATCACAATAAAGAAGGATGGTGGATATATCACCTCATGCTTGCACATGATTTCTGGTAGTCTGTCTAAAGATGCGCTACAACTCTTCTGTCTAGAGTTTTGCTACATATTTCCCTAAAGAACTTTCCCAACTGTGCCAGCATGTTGTAGAAATCCTTGTTCACTATACCTTTAGTGCCAAGATCTAAAATCCTTTCTGGTAGGATGTGGAAATTATGAGTTTTCAACCCTTGAAACCTGTTCCAATCTACATTGATACAATTTGCAATGTTGGAAGAAAATCCAGATGGGAACTTCATACCTCGGAGGAAGTCACAAATTAGTACCCTTTTATTCATCAGCAAGGTAAATTATAAACCTCTAAATTTGTAATGTTTTTCACCGCCTTTATCAACCGTATCTTTAGGATGCAGCTTCATGTTGTTGTTAACTTGAGTTTTTCGCAGTAAATCCAAGCATTATATCTATGTTTTGTCTTGGATGGAACGTTGAGTAATGTGCCTATAATGTTGTCACGTATATTTTTCTCCATGTGCATAACATCAATATTTCGTCGAAGCTTCTTACCATCCTAATACGGCAAGTCCCATAGAGTGGATTTGTGCTTATAATATATTCTCGGATCCTTTTCCGTCCCTTGGGCAGCTGCTGCTACTTGTTCCGCTCTCTTCCTTTTGGATGATGCTCCTACTGTCCATGCATCTTCTATATTCTTTATTTTACCTCATTTGGCATCTAGTTGTTTTCCTAGTTTAACATTTCTGACATTTTGTATATGCACCTGCAACTCAGCTGCAGTGAAATTTTGTGGTGCAGTGCCATACTTAGTTTCTCTTTCCATAGAACTGCAATTTTTTTAAGTTTTTTGGGAATTGAGGCCTTCAGGAAGAAAAACCTGGTGGCAAAGGAAACTAGTCTTATTTTGTATCCTCACTTTGATCTATTTTGACTCAGAGAAAACACATGTGTTGTAACCTACTATTACTCTACCTGAGATAGTGCCAAGAGCTAGAAAATGATGGGTGCAGAACAACACAATAGCATGCAGAGGGACGTTGCATCTTCAGGTTAGCTTGCAAGGATATCAGGAGTCATGACACCCTTCCATAGTTCTTGCAAGTCTCATATAAGAGGCTCCATAAAAAGATCAAAATCCTTCCCAGGTGATTTGGGACCTGGGATGAGTAAATCCAGCAAGCAGTTCGACTGATCAGTGCATGCCCAGGGAGGCAGGTTGTAAATTGTAACAAGTACTAGTCACATTATATATGAGTTACTCAGATTGCCAAATGGTTTAAATCCATCTGTAGCTAGGCCAAGTATCAGGTTCCTTGGATCCGTAGCAAATCCTGGATGAGCCTTGTCAAAGTTCTTTCATTCATCTCCATCAGCGTGATGTGTCATTAAATAATTGTTTTGCTTGAGAATCTCTTTGTGCCATCTTGTTTCCTTAGATGCTTGTTCTAACTAAAATAGCCTCTTAAATCTATCTATATTTGAAAAATATCTCAAAACCTTACAATGGTCTTTCTTATTTTATCACCATTTTTTCATCTTCATTTTTTACATGTTGCGCATTCATCGAGGTTTTCATAATCCTCCTAGAACAATACACGTTATTTGGAAAAAAGGATCTTCTCATATGATAGTCTGAATACCTTGATATACTGTTTCATCTCATAAAAGGATTTTGGTAGTCCTTCCCTAGGGATTGACTCGCTATACACCTTAATCACTAAATCGAAAGCTTTGTTGGTAATCTTGTTGCATGACTTTTCCTTTAGTAATTTCATTACCTGTTCAAATCTTGAGATACCAGAATCAGGGTTCACTAAACACTTGGCATCTTCTATCAGATCAGACAAAAGTGATATCTTAAGAGAAGGACCTCCCTTTTTCCTTGTAGTGGGGTCCTCATCCTCGATCTAATGAGCTTCAGGAGGATCAACATCATCTAGAGGATCAACAATAGGCTGATCATATGGTTCACCATGTTTAGTCCACCTAATATATGTGCGTTGCATCCTAGTAATGAATATACGGTCTACAACTTCCCTCTGACTCATCTTTTTATAATGAAGGCATTCTTGGCATGGTAAAAACACATCCGAGTCGCCTTATGCTGTCTAACAAACATCATGAAGTCATTAACACCTTACCAATATGAAGGTGTTGCTTTTTTTCCTTTCAATATCCAATATTTATCCATCTATTGAGGATAGAGATGGTTAGAATCTTTCAAGATATTTCAGAAAATAGGTTGATTACATATCTAATTAAGTCAAGATATATGAGAAAACTGATGGAATATAGAACTATAAATGCCACATAATTTTAGCCTTTTTCAGAAATTGAGTGCGGAACTATGTTACATATTTGAGAGAACGGATCGACCAAGTGCAATAAAATTCCAACCAATTCGAACAAAAAATCAAGTGCAGAATAATGTCAAATGAACTGATCGAGTACGAAAGGATCTAGGATATGATTTGAGCGAATTAAGAAAATTATAAGCATACTGTGGGGATCGACCAGCTGACCGTCGGACTATGTGCGTCGAGAAGAACGCCGCCGCCAGCAATGGTGTTAGGACGCCCCGGCTGATACATGGAGTGTGAATGTTTTGGTGCATGGCCTATGTTTTTGATGGCTGTTGCGTCTCCAGAAGAATGGTGCAAAGAGAAAGTAGCTGGCTGATGGAGTGAAGGCGCGAGTAGGAAAGTTTTTGTGCGTGCGGGTTATGCATCCTAGTTGTCAATAATTTTCACGGGAAATATCTGGCAAAATATTTTGCCCTCATTACTTTCTTCCTTGTTGAGGTTACCTCAGTAGTATTTGATTGCTTGGCAAGATGAGTTGTCTTGATATGTTGTTTGATAACTTGCTTGATCTATTGATTTTCTTGATTACTTAGGACCTAGAATGAGCTGCTCTAGGAGATCATCTTATAGGATAAACTATTAGTTGAATATCACCCATCTTAAATCAAGCATTCTGAGCTTAATCTATCTTAGTCACCCAAGTGACCCCCTAATCCTCTTCATCAGATCAATCCTAAGCTAATCTTTTTACTTAGCATCCAACTCATCAAAGACCAATTATAGTCATGGATTTCACTCCATTCAATTTATACTTCAATATCATCCACCTGATTATGAGAATGAACCATTGCATATCCTCCAACTCTGTAGTGACCCAACATACCACTACATGATGTAGTACACTATAGTCGTTGACATAACACCAATGAAACACCGTTCAATAGTGTTACACCTCTCAGAGTGGTACAACAGAAACACATCAGGTCCAAGACATGACTATAGATTACAACCCGACTCTTTACATAAGATCTAGAGAACACTCTAGGTTAAAGAGAGAGAAAGAACCTTCATACAAAGAAGGTTCAAAACATAGCAACTCAAAACTATCATACTAATAAGACTAGCATTTAACTATTTGGCTTGTATTGCTGCTATTGCAATACTCTATAGAAGTGGGTTCTATGGCTAGAGATTACGTTCTATCTAATAAGCAACTTTGTCTTCACTTCAGTTGGTGTATATATTGACTTTCTTGACTTCATTAAATAACTTGAGCTGTTGACGAAGACTTTCTTGAGTAATAGTTGATGTAGACGTCGTTTGTATTGGCTTCAGAATCTAGCAAGGGTTATGAAGATATGTTGAGTACGAGCGTACTCAGCAAGTTCACTAAAAAGGAGTGTTTAATGCACTATATCTACAGCCACAGACCATAGGTCATAGGAAATGCAAGTTTTTGTAAACATTTCTACAAAGATTGCTGTTATTCTGAAAAGCTATGTCCGTTATCCTTCACGGGTTTACCAGAACTTTCATGGAGTTTATTTCCCGCCGGTTCATAGATCCTTCCCAGAACAAGGAGTAACAAGTTACTGTTCTTACACTCTGTAGAGGTGCATTACTTTTCCCATGAGAGATCTTAGCTTTTTTGCACATCTGAGTTGCATTCTCGTCCACACTTCCTTGGTGTGGGGCCCATACTAAGATCCAAGCCAATCACTGTCCTTCTCCGCGACCCCGCATACCCGACGGATTGCACATCAGGCCTAGGATAAAACTTGTTTCCAATAGTAGCCTAAGGTGTACGACCCTCATAGATACAAGAAGCCGTGGGACATTGAGGGATCCCACCCATAACCTGCCAACCCTCTACAAGAGGAGTTGCAACAACGGCCCGGTCATCCGTTGGCATGCGAAAGGGAGCCGATCCAGCTAACTTCTCCGTCCCATTCCAAATCTCATGGTTAACGCGTAATATATGGCGCAAGAATCACTGGTGACATTGGTTGTTAAGTCCTAGGTAATATATTCCTTTACCACCAGAACTTTCATAGTAGATTATTACCTCATGGTACATAACCTATAATCATATTATTATGAAAATAGTATTTTCTGACCTTTTTGAAATGCAGGTGATGATAACACTGGATTAGCAAAATAATTTACAGAAAATAATCAAAGGACATGAACAATCATGAACTTGCCTTTTGTGATTGCTAGATTATGCATTCACGGTCTTCGAGACCATATAAGATCCAATATCTGAAATCAGCATCATTGGTCCAGTAAGGACTAATGTTTAAAGAAGCAATATGCAATTATGCATAAGTTATGCTATGCATTTTGTAAAAGTCCTAAATTTAATCCCCAATACTTTGAGTGAAGTGAATTTAAGTGATTCTTTTAAGAGTTGGTTTATCTTCAAATTTTTACTTTATAAGTAATGACCTTTATAACAGAACATAAGTGTTAACAATTCAAAATATACAAGTAAAGTATAAAATAATGTGATTATGGTTAATTGTCATTTGGTGACTATTGATAAACATCCTTGGGATTGAGTTGTTAAGAGTTGAAGAACTTATTATGAGATTATTGTTTGAAGTGGCAAAAATAATAACATTTGAAGAAAAGATTTCCTTTCTAAGGTTTAAACAATCTTTATTGTTAATAGAATGTGATCAATGCCTTTTCATGTTTGATTGATTAGTTTGGACTTGAGATGCTTTATGTCTTAATTAAAATAGACCAAAGTTAACTATAAAAACATTAGTAGTTTATTAGACATGATGTTTATAAGCTTTGCGACTAAAGTTAACTTTAAAAGGGTAAGTAAACTTAAGGTGTAATATGTTTTAATTTTTCCCAAGTTTTAAATTTATGATAGGTGTAACTAAGGTGTGGAATTATTCACTTTATATTTACATGAAGGGTTGGATTTAAGTTGGTTTTGCTATTATGAAAATAATATGTAACTATTCAATGGAAGCATAATTAGATGATCTTAATAATTTGTAGTTATGTTTAGAACAATTAAGATATAATGATTATTCACCATATTATATATGAGTGATACACAATGTTTATTAAAAGTTTTTTCTAATTTGAATTTACAATTTTTAAAGTAATATTTTAAAGTTAATAGTTATACTTATGTTTGATTAAAAATCCAAGTTATGGTTTTGGAATTAGTACTTATATGTTAAATATTTAAGGTTTTATATAGAATTGTGATTATTTCTTACTTAAGAATTGTTTTTAGAGAATTTACCAAAATAGGTAATAGAGAAGGATTTATTACTTTAAAACAAAAACTTTTCTAATAATGTATTTAATATTTTCCTAGTGTAATATAATTATTCAAGACCTTAAAAATATTTGTTATTTATTTTTAGGTATTATTCATATGTTTTTAAATTTCCATAAAGAATTAAATGTCTTTGAATAATTACTTAAAATTTAATTTATAAAATAATTAAGTTAGTATTTTTATAAAATAGTAGATTTATTTTTATACATAAAAATGATTTTTGTTAATTTTTCGGATTTTTTCTTGTATTATTATAATTTATTGAGAACTCTAGTGCCTTTAATAAATTAGTGGTATTTATTTAGTTTGATCAAGTGGTTTTATATTTTTCTTGCATAGATATCATTTTTGTTATCATTTTTATATATCAACTGTATTTTTAAGATTTTCCTACATTTTTCTAGGGCTTGAATATTATTAAGGGTATTGTCGTAATTTAACATTGTACAATTAATGTATATTACTTTTTTAAACTGAACCTAGTGTATAAGATAATCTGGCCCTTAGGCCGACTCGGCCCACCTAGGCCCATCTAGTTGGGCTATTCCTAGCCCAACACCCTCTCTCTCTCATTCCTCTCATCCACGTACACCTCACGAACCTCACCCCTTTCCCCTCACTGCCGCTAGAGCCAATCTGTCCGTCGCCAGCTATATCCGGCGCCGCCGGCCGCTGCCGTTTGTTAGCGCTAGCTCGCCCAAGTCTCCTTCATAAATTCCCCGCTGCCTCGATGCTACCTTGCTCTACATGACCCCCTTGCCTTTGGCTAACCCTAGCCATGCGGCATGGGTCTGTCGGCACGGCACCATCGCCCCAGCGACCGCTTGTCGCACATGACCTCCTCCTCCACGAGCTCCTGCTTCCCCATCCTCATCTCCCTCAACTCCATCGTCAGAGGGACAATAGCTTAGGCTGCAACTCTGACGCCCTATGATGCATCGTCGAGCTCCCTCACTATGGTGGTGATGTAGTGGTGGGGTTGCTGTGAGGATGTGTCGTGTCGCCATCTCTACCTCGATGCCGGTGGGATGGTGCTATTGTACTGCGCAACCCCGACATCGACGACTATCGTGACTTCGACACGCCTTTGCTCCAGGTGCTCGGCACCCATAGTGAGTTCTATCTCCACTATGACCATCTGTTGGGCTTATGATAGCACCTAGTGGATAATGGTCAAGGTTCAGGGAATTTTGGAATTGTTTTGCTACTCAGTCATCTTATTGTGGTTAGAGTTAATTTGATATAATTGGGATGCAGGTTTTATGATGGTTTGCAACCGAATTTGTCTGGACTTTAGCTTAGAATCATTTAGGTTGTCCAGTACTTGATATATAAGTGAGTTGCAGAAATTTCATTGAATTCAAACTATTGGTTTGAATTAATTCACAGTAAAGTTCCTTCATGAACAATGGATTACTGCTGGATAATAGATGGTTTCTATTATTTTGACTTAGGAAAATGGTTGCTTGTACTATTGAGATTACTAGTGGTTTTAGCTATTGGCTTTGGTTGCCTTTGATATTCACTATGGTGAAATATTCCTGGAGGTGTGTATTCCTCTATACCAGGACTAGTTACTCCTATTACCTGGCTGTGCTATGATCATATATGAGGTACACTTGGTGATCTGAACATATGGTTCAGTGATGGTTTGAAATATTTCCTAGAAACACCTTTTATGAGAATGGTTTGTTCTTTGTCAAATCTGACAGTGAGATAAGTAGTAGATATGATTCCTAGAATTACTGCTAGGAAGATGATAAATATCATTTCGGTTATATTAGTCAGTGTAAATGGATGGCCAAAATGAGTGCCCTGTCAATATGATAGCAACAACATAATTGATTCCTAAATCTTTTTAGGAAAATGATTTGTGGGTTTAAGAAAATAAACTTGAACTTGTACTCAAGAAACTCTGAATCTGCTAGGTACATAGGTTCTACACTCTGGGAATGTGCCCTGTAGCCTAGCAGCCGTGGTATATGTTTATCTAGTAAAAACTAGATAATAGGCTAATGATGCTGGTCTGAAGCTAAATAACTCAGGGATGTTAATTACATGAATAAGATCAGATGCTATGCTTGATTTTTGTGGAGGAAGTTCTTGACCCAGCCAATGATGCAAAGGCTGAGGCACTTAATCTTGATAACATTAATGGTCATCATTCTACCCTATAATGGCTTCTATTGTTTCTGGATACACTACTGTGGTGCCTCACTAGGGTGTGCACATGAGTATGCTCCATAGTGAAATGATATCCTGTTAATTGGGATAGTTTCATAATAACAGATGTTTTTGTTTCCCATATACTTGGTGATGATTTTGCATACAAATTGTATGCAAATCTGAAAGTAATTCACTCTCACAATACTCCTTTTTTTCTTATCAATGTTGAGAACAAATGTCAAAGAGAAAAGTTATTAACCTCTAACTGGAGTGTGAGGTTACATTGGAGTTGTCTTGTGGTGTTACTACTGGATCCTCTTCTTGTTACATTGTCCTCCTAATGTTGTTGGTGGCCTTCTTTCCTTGTTGCTGGCCTTCTCCCCTTGTGCTACTGTTGGCCAATTCTTCTTGCTGTTGGTAAGCTTCCTCTCTCCTTCCTCTTCCTGATCCCACATATTCTTTGTAGAGGTCCCAACCTTGATAAGGTATAGATCCCTGTGTTTACAATGCTAGTCCCTGGATCAATAGCTAGCATCCGTAGTTTAAGATGTAATATCAAGAAACAAAGGTCATAGTACAACTTTATAACCAGGAATAAAATAATTCATTACATCTTACATAGCTCATTTGGCTATCTTATTACAATGCATCAGAAATAACTATAGCATGGAGTCCTTCATCTTCAAAGTGCCACAGACAATTATGTTGGTTGTAGACTTGTAATCCTATTCAACATACTTCACTAACATCAAACAAACCTGCAACATAATAAGTTACAGCCACAAGGGTCAATACATTTGAATTGTATTGGCAAGTGATACTATGGTAGAATAGTGGTATCTATCATCTATATGCATTTGGCTAAGTGCAGCTTGGGCTTTCTTTGCTCAAAATAGATTTTTTCTTATAAGTTGAAAACACTAAGTTTTTGTTTGACAAAAATTCCCAAGGAACAACCAATGAATATTGGTTAACCTTTACCCTTGTTCAACCACAAGTTTTTAACTTAGAAATTGGGATGAGGAGACCCTTGATATCTTCCATGTCTTGATGCTCAAATTGTCCATTTCCGGGGACATGGCTAAGTACTTAGATTTTACTCTCTTGAGAGGTGGTGCACTTTCCCCACAAGACTCGACATGCATCGAGACAAGATCTTTCAGAAGCCTTCCCTTAGACCAAAATGGACGCGTTCCTAAACCTATCACCCCCTACCACCAACTGTCCATTTGGATAAGTTATTGCAACCTATATGATCCAGGCAGAGCCCATATTACCATGTGGCTGCACTTGAAGCTTCTCAACATTTGACATCTCAAATCTCTTTGTTCCTGGGTGGCTTTCCACAAGTGAGATACACTTGGGTAGGCCATGAATATGGGGCCCTGTGTAACCACTCAACATAAACCATTCACACCTTTTTAAATCCTTTTAGGATTTATTTGCTCAAGATTTGGTATGGATTTTAAGATAGGAGCTTTATTAGCTTTGGAAATTAATTCCTTTTAACTTATTAAATGCATAAGTTTTCATCCCTGGTTCCAAATTAAATGAAACCAATTTCTATGGTTTTATAATATTTTTATTTATCACTTTTGATCATTTTAAAATGATTGTTGCTGAATTTTTGTATGGATCAAATCCATAGTCTTACAGAGATCTTGGAAATTATTTTCTTCCATTAGGGTTTAGGGTTTTGGTTTAACTTTTCTAAGTGTTTAAATTTCAAGATTCATTCATTGATGAATGCATTTCACTTGGTTGCAATTTTGTTTGATTCCCTTTTCATTCAAAGTTTGTTCAAGATGGATTTTGATGTTTCCATTTGGAATCAAAAAGTTTCTTTTCACCCTAAATTTCAACAATTATTTATTTTGTTTATTTATTTTTCACATTTCAAATTTTGGAAAATTTTGGGATGTGACATTCTTCCACTGGTTTGTGGAAGCTATTATGTATGCTGGTTGTTGGGATCAGTATGGTGTAATGATAGACAGATAAGAACAAGGATGTTCTTATTTGGTGGCAAGTTGGTTTCTTGTAGTTTGTGTGTTCTTGAGAGAGAACTGATAAGAACAAACGATGTCCTTGGTGATTTTCTTGGGCTAATAAAGAATATGTTGGTCTGGTTGTGTGTGTGTGGAGAGAGGAGATGGTAGTGTCTCTGCATCTGCTGGTGCTCTTTCTCTACTTGTTATTTCCTTGTGGTGTTGACAACACACTAATGCATGCTGGTGAGTAAGCAGTCTGCTTGAATGTTGTGAGTTGAGGATCAGATCAAGTAAAATCTTGATATTTCCTTATGTTTTACCTCTTTACCTTCTTATCTGGTTTTGGTGAAATTTGCCCCATAAGGCCTATGATGGTGCTCTGAGGCCCATTCTTATAATAAGAATAGATTACTACTTTGCCCCTTTTGAATCACTCTATGATGATATTGGCAGTAGCACTTCTCTGCCTAACCTGAGAGTTCATTTCCCCAACAGTCTTTCCTTTGGCTTTTATTTTCTACTAGATTTTCTTGTTTGCTTGTCTCATTTGCAGGGATCCAATAAAGGAGAAAAGATCAGGAATATGAACAAATCTCCTTAAGTTTAGTATAGGATTTCATTTATACTTATGTAATTTTTATATTCATAGTCTTGTAATTTACTTTTTCCTTTTAAACATTTGTAAAGAACAATAATGTTTGTATTATTGTTTTAAAGTTATTCCTTTATGATTATTCCTGGAAATTGTAAAGATATTGTAATATTATTTATATAATAATAAAGTAAATGTTTCCTCCACTATTGTAAATTGTAACTTATAAATATTTATATCTTGTTACTAATTCAATTCTTATTTATTGTTATAATTCTTTTTCCTTTTGTTTTTTTAAATTTCATTTGTCTTTTCTATTTGAATAACTGTAATTATTGTATCTTATTCATGAATAAGAGTTCATCTCTTATTTCCTATTACAATTCAATTTCCATTTATTTTTTCATTTCAAATCCTTTATGTATTCAAATTTATCAACTGAATATTCAAATTTGATTTTATGTTCTCTTTTACACAAGAATACAATAAAGTTTATGTCGAAATATCGCCCTAAACCCTAAACCCTTGTCCTGATGTTTCCATCAGAACATGACAGATTTCGATCCCTGTATAGCTCTTTTAGTTTTGCGCGAAAATTCCCCGGATTTTCTAATGCATGAATGCAATGCTCAAACATGTGTCCTGTCTATTTCGAGGTGCTAGTCCTGGGATGTTACAAACTCCTTCCCTCTTCCCTAATAGTCCAAAACCACAAATCTGCCAAAATTTGGCCAAGTCTGAAATCCTTAACTAGATTCAATCTTTGGAACTCCACCTACTCCAATATTTCTGCATTTTGGAAAATGTATTGAACGATCTTGTAGTACATCACTAGTAATCCCAAATATCACTCTTTCCTTTGGCTAAACCCTTCCTTTACCCACTTATCCTTGATGCTTTTGTAGACAAGATACTAATCTTTCCTGCAAATCTTATCATCTTGCCTACTTTGGAAGAAGCTCACATCCACATGCTACCTCCCTTGACCAAATCTTTGCATAGTTATGGTCTACTATCCATGGTTTATCAACCCACCCTTCACTTGTTTCTATTGGATCTTTGTGCTTCTTAAACCCACATGGTTTATGAGGATTCATGAAACATCTTCATGGCAGCCTTATTTTCAAATATTTTCTTTTTGCAAATGACGATAAAAAAGAGAAGGAGAAAACTGTTTATGAAAACACACTCGGATCTTTGTAGTTTTGCCAAAACAATTAACCGTGCAACCACATTACCCTGGAGTGGGACGGGGCTTAACCCAAAGTTAGTTCACCTCGATATAGGTATCCGCACAAATACTTATAAGGGATCAACTCCCTCTAATTCCAGGCTTCCTTTAGAAAAAGGTTCAACTAGTAGACATTCACCTAGAGGAAGCAAGATCACCCTTGTGAGTGACCGGGCGATACTATGAGCCTCTCAGTGAAAGTGCCAGCTCTCGAGGAGTTGGGATGCACTCCGGTTGGTCTGTGGATCCAGACGTCCCAATGTTGAGGGGAACAACTCATAGTGTAGGTCCCGTGTCGGACTGGACTTTCCGAATGTTTTGTTTGATTATCCAAGACCCGCATAGTGAGGTACGACGATCATTGATGTTTCATCGCGGATGTATCAAATCTTCCGGGTAAAGTGTACAACTTCTGGAGATTGTGAATCTATTCGAGTAGCCGTGTTCACGATCATGGACGGTTGGGAAGGTTGCTGTAGAGTGGTGATGGTTTTGTTTTCAAAAAGGGCTTCGGAAAAGAAAGATTTTTCTAAACCTGGTGGTCTCAAGGACACCAGAGCAGGTGATGTGATGTTGAAGGATGAAGGAAGAAGAAAACCCGGTCAATTAAGGATCATGGATATGAAATAGGGTGACCCAATCCTAGTGATTTCCAAAACTTTTCAAAAAGGTTTCCAATTTTTTTTACAAAAGTTTTCAACAAACCTCTTAGATGCTACATCTACAAGAGAAACTATTTGAGAAAAGAGACTGCCTTGGAGGCCTCCCACCACCACAACCATATTTCTTATCCTTTTATTATATTGTCTAAGGGTGGTTTGTGAGTACATTAAAACATACTCACCGGATTTTTCCTGGCAATTTACTTGGCCATATTTGCCGAAGCTAGCAGTATAAAGATGTTGGCGTCTATGCGAGCTAGGCCGTCTTCTTAGTTAGTCGCCTATAGGTTAAAGCCTGACATGGTCTCTTGATACCTTCAATCAAGATTATGGATGTAGTATAGCTCTTTTTCCCCAGTAGACCTAGGTTATCGAATCATCGGGAAGCAAAAAGCATAGTAAAGTTACTCTAACTGACCTTCGGGAGTTTTAGAATTCTTTTTGTTTTTTACCAGACCAAGAGTTTGCGATATTTTGTTGTTGTCGATGATGGAGATAGAGGGCATAGGGCTTTCGGTTTCACCAGTAGCTGTGCAAAACATCTGGTGGGCATAAAAGATAATAATAAAGTATGCATGTAATTATTAAAGCGAGATAATTATATGCAGGTAGTGCATCCATAATTGCTTTTGTCTCCGCATCCTCTTATAGCAATAACCTACTAGTCTCATCCATAGAAGAAAGATAACTGATGATATGCATAGTGATGTCACTGTTAATCCCAAGTAAATCCCTGACATACAGCCGTACTACCATTTCTGTCACTGGGTTCCCATCCTGCATATTAGTCATTACTCACACTCCCTATACCTGGATCAATCCTTGGGGTCTTGGGTACCTGAAAAGTCCTTAGGTTGAGGCAGGAGAGGGTACAATAATCATCATGTTCATACAAACTAATACATGATCCCATCTATGATAAATAACATGCACAAAACTACTTGGCTAGGCCAAAGCCCTTAGCCCAGGGAGAATTACGCACACATAGAGTTGAAATAAACAATCATAAACATTGTAATGGAAATCATGAAATTTATAGTAATAGTCTTACAATGTTTCCAATTGGATATGAGATCTACTATTACAAGTGCTGGAATATGGCTATGGTGGAGAAGGGTTTGGAGATTAGATCTAGATCTATCCCTACGGTGTTGTGGTTTCTGATGGCTGGGTGTCATTAGGGGCGAAGCGAGAAAGTTTTCCTGTCGTTCGAGGCCTCTTTATATAGGGGTCCCTTCACTAAAGTTGTTACGTTTGACCTAGCAGTGTCGGTGCCAAGTATATGGTCGGAATTTTATTCCCGTCGTATATTTTGTCGGTAAAGCACATGTCTCCACTTCACGACTCCTGGTTTCTTTTGGTCATTGGAAATCTCGTATCTTTGACTTTAATGTTGTGATTCCCATCATCAAATGTCATTATCTACGCAGGGAAAAATACAAAGAAAGGATTGCATACCCCTTTGATCATTAGGCATTAGTGGCAGGATTTAGAGAGATATTTCATAAAAAGTATGAATAATATCCAATTTAAATCTGGCCGTGGATAGCTATATTTCATAGCCATCAACCTCCCCAAGCTTAAACTTGATCGTCCTCGAGCAAGAAAACCAAAATCAAAAAGGAACTCAGCATTTAAACTGAAATAACGAGATGATGATCTTACTCGTGATTCATAGTCTCATGTTTCCTCCACTTTATTAGTGGCAAGCATATCATACGGCTTTTAATGAATCCTTATAGCACAGCAAGATTATTGTTAGCATGGATGATTGAAATTAGTAAAATGTATTCCATGTCATGTAATCAAGTCATAAGTTTGCCTTTCAATAATATAATCATGTATAATTGAGAGTGTGAGAGTTTGTCATGAAAAGCATATACACTAAAGTATCTCAATTCTCCCACAGCAATAAGTCAAGACTTTCCAAGTAATACTTTTCTATTCATTGTCCTTCAAGAATTTCATTTCGTAAGTAATTGAGAGCATGCCAACAATTTTTATTAGTTTATTGGGCTACGATGGATACTCATGGCATTACCAAGGTTTTTGTTCCTTTGGCATAATGATTACTCATATCAGCGAAAGGAGTGATTCCATCATGAACACAGCTACACGGGAGTGCCAAGAATCTTATCCATTATAGCATTGCTGCTACATATGTTTAATCAACTCATAGTCGAAATCTAGGAGTTTTCTCCATGAAGATCGTTCGTAGGCTAGCGGAGTTGTTAGCATCCCATGAAGTTTGACACGCATAAAGCTATATCATTCTTATGATTTACACGTCAAACTTTGGCATGCTCACAAAAACCCTAAACATTAATTCAATTGAACAAATCTTTTCAAAGAGATCTATCAAGTCAATCATTATTTTCTGTTGTGTTGAGTGTCTCTAGGAATAATCTTTCAAGACTAAACACTACAACACCCAATCCTTCAATTGTGAGACTTTTTATTATTACAATTTTTTTAGCAAATTTTAGGCAAGATTTGGTTAACTACAAGAGCTGGAACAAAACATACTCAACAAAATACCCATGCAAAAAAAAGTTTGCTCTCATATAAAGACTCACTCCACCAATATAATATATTAACATTTACTACTAACTAGCATGGGTTTCTCAAACATCAAAAGTGGGGAGTCATAAGCCATACCTCTCATGATTGGTTCCACTTCTCTCTTCCCTTTTGATTTGTTCCTTGGAAACTCGAAGTCAATCACTCTCCTGCAAATATGTGAGAACCTCGAGGAGAATAGAAAAGAAAAAGGTAAAATAAAGATAAATAGAAAAATCTTTTTGTTGTTTTTGAGAGAGGGATTATAGAATAGAAAATTGGCAGCAAAGCTCGGCTTAAAAAACTCGTAAACAAATAAAATAACTAAAGATAAAGTGTTGGGGAAACCAACATGAGTGCTTATAAACTCAAATAAAAATCATAACCTCGAAATAAAATAAAACAAATGAATGCCAAATAAAGATAATGAGAAAACTTCCCCAAGATTAGACTTTTGCAAGCCCTTCGAATCATTATTGTGGCGAGAAAAAGTTGTAACTCCAGTTTGCAAATTGAGTTGATAAGTTACTAGTTGTTTCTCGGAGGTTCAGGGAAAGATTATGCATCCCCTCCACAGGTCCTCCAAGTTCTTGGAAGTCTTGATATGTAAAGAACCGGTTTGGTGGCTGCTCCTCTTGATAAGGAACTTCTTGCTCCTCTTATTGGTCCTCATCTTCATCCAAAATCCTCTCCTCGGGTTGGTATTTCTCAACCTGCACATCATATAGAAAACGTCCCTCCTCGATAGAGGAAAAGGAGCGGGGTACAGATGCCCAGCTCCTGCAATATGCAAGTAATAACCACCACCTCTCCTAGTGAGCATTCCACAAGCTTTTAAAGTAGAGAAACCAACATGTCGCTCACCTAGAAATGGATGCAACTCATCTAGGTCGATGCCTAAAGCAATGGCAAGCATAGTGATGACGCCTTCACCTGTAATTGGTCCTTGGCTTTGGGAGGATTGGTGCTCCAGGTAGCGCACAGGCATTGCGCCCAAGTTGAGTGACAAGTTGTTGTTCAAAGCAACGTTTGCGAGGAATAATATGTCCTCCTCATTGAGTATTGTAAACTCATTTCGTTCCTGCAAGGTCTTAGCAATAACATAGAACAAATAGCGAATAGCAGGATGCTGTATATTCTTCCCCTTGTTGACTCTAGAAGTGAAACTCATTCTATTATAATAATGATCTAGGGAAGGGTGCATGTTGGCATAAGATGCACGTAAGGCATTAACATCATTGTTTGGTAAACTAAAACAGTTGCACCATTCATAAAGTGCTAATGAATAATTGATGTTCATAAGTCGGAAAGAAATCATGTCCCCTCCATGCCATGTTTTAACAGTGCTTATCAAAGAACTTAAAAATTCAAGAGTTAACCAGCGATAGGTGGGCACATCTTGGAATACAAAGATTTGCAGGCCAACTCTAGTGCAAAGTAAATTGATGTCATTAGAAATACCGAGTTGATTCAATATAACGGGACAAGCCCACTTGGTTGTCTTCACTTCTTGGTTCTTGATCTTGTTGAAGCGATCACGTTGGAGCTCATTCTTGAATCGTATCCCCATGCGGTCCTGACCTGCAGAGGCAGCCTGAGAAGAACTCGCAGCGGCACGAGCACACATTTGGCTCCTTGTGTTCATCTTCTAAAATTATAAGAAACATTAAAATAAAGCTTTTTGATCCAACAATAATAATTATAACATATTCCTCATCATAACACACTAAAGAATCTCCTCAAAATAATAATCTAGGCAAGAGAAACATGTCAATTAGTTAATAGTAGGTCTCACCCTAGATTGATAACGACAATAGATCGGAGATGAATTTGCAAAAGGTAATTGGAGTATCGAAGGAGAAACATACCGTAGATCACTTGTGTGCGAGGAAATCAAACAAAATTGAGGACAGATGAAGATCCCTTGAGGTTTTGAGAGAGTTTGGAGGTAGAACAGAGAAAAGGATTGAAGTTTTGGTGTTGGGTGTACCTTCTCGTGGCGTTTTTGTGGTCGAACGAACTATATGGTCGCAACTATATGGCCGAAACATTTTGTTCTCGCTGTATAGTTGGTTTGACGGTAATATTTTAGGGTTTCTTACGGTTTCTTCCTGGTGGCGATATCTATACGGCCGGAACTATACATCCAGGATTTTTATCCCTGCCGTATAGTTGGTCGTTAAACCTTCTGTATCTGGAAAATAAAATCTGATGATGGCATACATATCTATACGGCTGGAATTTTTATTCCTGCCGTATAGTTGGTCGTTAAAGGTACTGTAGTCATCAAAAAAATTCTATTTCTTAGAGAATTCTTACTTAACCTGAAACTTAGCAAAACACCATGTTTTGACAGAAAAATTTTAGTCTCAATTGTCGACCAACAACAACATGTATAAAGAAGAATTTTGGTACCACTGAATCTCTCCTTCTTAAGTAGAGTTTTCTAACACTCTTTATTCAACATAAAACTTAAACTAAAACTTAAAATATTTACTCAAACCTTTATTTCACATGGGTTGCCTCCCATGTAGCGCTCTTTTACAGTCAATAGCTTGACCTTGATGTTTCTCACTTAGGCCAGATGAGTGGAACACCCACTCCAAAATAGTTGGCCATCAAAGTGATGGCCTCCTTCTCATCATGCTTGGCTTTCTTCTTCCTAAAAAAATGAATAACAAAAGGATAACGCAAAGGCAATTAAAGCTTCACGTTCCCTTCATGCAGATTAATCAAAGCCTTAATAGTTCTTAAGAATGGACGACCTAATATGGTAGGAGTAGTAGCATCTTCAGGCATGTCAACAATAACAAAATCAATAAGACCAGGACAGCCTTAGTGTATACTAAAGTATTCTCTTTAATTCTTACTGCTTGTTTGTAGGTAAAATCTACTAGATGTAATTTTAATTCGTTGATTTCAAAGGAGACAAGTTTTAACTTATTAAAAAGACTTTCTGGAATTGTTGAAACACTTGCACCTAAATCATAAAGTGCATCTAACTCATTAGCCCCAATTTTAATCTTAATAGTAGGCTAAAATATATCATCAAGCTTAACATGTAGTTTTTCAGCAATATTTTTATATTCTTCCTTAAGCTCACATACCTTTATTTCTATCTGATTAATGAAGTGTTGATACATAGGTTCCTCATTTCCTTCACTTACCGGAATCTTGATATTGATCTTTTTCACAAGATCTTCAACCGTGTAATTTGGTGAAGGAGCATTGCTATAGTCAAGTTCTTCAGGCTCCTCCTTTTGGATTCTTATCATTTTAAGGTCTTCAACTGGATTTGTCACATCCCAAAATTTTCCAAATTTTGAAATGTGAAAAATAAATAAAAAAATAAATAATTGTTGAAATTTAGGGTGAAAAGGAACTTTTTGTTTCTCAATGTAAACACCAAAACCCATCTTGAACAAAATTTGAATAAAAGGGAAACCAACAAAATTTCAATCAAGTGAAATGCATACATCAATAAATGTATCTTGAAATTTAAACACTTAAAAAAGTTAAACCAAAACCCTCAACCCTAATGGAATAAATTATTTCCAAGATCTCTCTAAGACTATGGATTTGTTCCATATAAAAATTTGTGAACAAACATTTATAAATGATCAAGAATGATAAATAAAAATATTATAAAACCATAGAAATTGGTTTCATTTAATTTGGAGTCATGGATAAAATCTTATGAATTTAATAAGATAAAGAAATTAAATTTCCAAAGGTAATAAAGCTCCTATCTAAAATCCATACCAAATTGTGAGCAAAATAATCCTAAAGGATTTAAAAAGATAAACAAATATTAAATAAAAATTATACATATTGGAATCACCAATTTTGGATCTATAAATAAAAAGATATGGGTTTTATAAGATAAAGAAATAAATAAATAAATAAGGAATATTTAAAAGACAAATTAAATCTTGGCCAAGTCCATAAACAAAATTAAAATTTAATAAAAATAAATAAAAAGATTATTTAAATAAAACTATATGGGCTTTGAACCATATTCAATTTTATTTAAACAAAGACTATTTGCCTAAATAATAAATCACAAGTAAATTATTTAGAAGACAATTTAAATCTTGAATTAAATCCATAAGAAAATGGAGCAAAGATAATTCAAATCCAAATAAAATAAACTAATAAATAATATTGAAATAAAATTATATGGCATTAACCAAATTCAATTCCATTTGAATGGAGACAAATCCCTAATGAAAATGATTAATTAAATCATGGGAAAATAATAATTGGAATTTGCCCAAGTGGAATAAAAGTTATTTAATTAACTTAAATGGAATCAAAGAATTATTTGAATAAAAATTTATATGGGATTAAAACCATATTTTATTTTATTTGAATAAAGACAAATGCTCAATTTAAATGATTGATAAATCATATTAAAAATATTTCAAATAATTAAAAGTGAATTATTTGACACCCTAATAAATAAATAAAACCTACTGAAAAGGATTTGGTAAAATTTGGATTTCAAATAGAAGTTGAAAACATATTTGAAATATCAATTAAATAAAGACAAGTGTCTAAATTAATTAATTAATTAACCATAAATGAATAAAATAATTATTCTAAAATGGTCTTTAAAATACATTTTTAAACAGAATAGAATCTTACTGAAAGTTTGGGAAAGTTTTGAATTAAAATTTGTGTTTGAAACATTTGAATAAATTTAAAACAGAATAAAAGAAACAGAAAAAGAAACAGGAAGGAAAAAATAGAGAAAAGAACCCAGCCCAGAACCTGGCCCAGTCCGGCCCAACTAGCCCATTTCTTCTCTCCCCGCAGAAAACTGTTCGCATCGCACGCACCCGCACAATCACTGACCAAGGGACCCCACCGTTTTTCCCTCTCCCTCGCTGACGCCTAGGCCCCACCTGCCAGTCGTCTTCTCCACCCCCGCGACTCATTATTCCCCCTCTCCCGTTTCTGCCACTGATTTCTCTCTTCAATTTGTCTTAATTCCGTGATTAAAACACCAGCAATCACGCCCTACTTAATCACCTGTCTCTCCTCTCCGTTTCCCCCCATTCTCCCGCACACAATCGCCCCAGGCTGCCTCGAATCGCACTTGCGCCACCACTGCCTCTGACGAGCTCATCATCGAATTCTAGCGAGCCCAGCTACCCCTTTGCCCCCATGACCACACGAGCTTGATCTCCAGCCTCATGCGCACCTGCCAGTGTCTCAAACTCGCTCGCGCATGCCCCAGAGGCCTGGCAACGACATCGACAGTACACCGCCGCCGTCTGCTTCGATTCCGACGACGTCTCCCGTAAGACACGTCCTCCCCTCTCACTCTCCTTGATACCCGCGTGATCACCGACCTCGTAGGCATCTAACGCAAGCTTTCTTTTGTCTTAGCATGGTTCGTAGCGTCACCAACATCACCAGCCTGAGCACACCGTCCCCATCGGCATCGTGCGCCCCGTGGTCAACAGAGACAACGTCGAGCATCAGCAAGATCCTGCGATCACTGTGAGCTATTTCTCTCCCTCTCTCGCTTCCTGTATCGCCGGCAACGTCACTGTCTGAGCGCGTCGCCACCAGCCACCGTCGCCGCACCGCCCATCTTTGGCCACTGCAATTTGAACCGTTAGATCCTGATCGCATGGCTATGTTAGATGACTTAACCCGAAGGGTTATGATCGTTTCTGTGCCTCACGATTCTGTTTAGATCCAACGGTCTGCATAACGCGATCCTCATGAAATGGTATGAGCCAATAAAATTAAGACGTGTGGCCTAGGTGTTGTTTTAAAAACAGAAATGCATCTATTATATGTTTGATTTTGTAAAATTTATAACTTTAAATATACATGTCCAAATTTTGCAAACTTTATATCAATGGAATCAGAAAAAAGAATACTTTCCAACCATGCCCTTTGTTTAGTGAATTAATTCTGTCAAATTGTGTGTTTTTTGCAGAAACATGTGTAGGCCTATTTTGAGTATAAAATTTATTCTAAAAATGTTTTTAGGGTAAAATCTTTTGTAAATGGATTGTTTTGAACCTACTGACCATAGAAACCAACTTTTGGATTTAAAAATATATTTTGTGACACTTAGGAATTATTCCTTTGAATTAAAGGAATTCTAGTTAAATAAAAATATTGATTATGGTTTAAAAATGATTTTTGAGTGAAACCTTTTGAAAATGACTTGAATTAAACTCTATGATCCTAAACACCAAGTTTTGATATTTAAAAATATATTTGGTGAACCCTATAAAATTATTACCTTGTTTAAAGGCATTTCCAACAAAATAAAATATTGCTTTGATTTAAAAATGGTTTATAGGTAAAACCTTTTGCAAATGGTTTTAATATTAAACACTTTGACCATAAACACTAACATTTGTGTTTAAAAATATATTTGTCAAACACTAGAAATTATTAATTTGATTTGAACCATTTCTAGCAAAACAAAAATGACTTAAAGTGGCCATTTTCACTAACTTGACTTAAAATGGTTTTGCCACTTTTATAAATGACCAGTAGATGTTTTAGAATGTTTATAGCCTAATAGAAACCACTTTTCCAAATAAAACAATCTTTGGCATGGTTGCATGCATTGCTTTGTTTTTATTATTATGTGATGAATTGTTTGAATGCTAGTTTTGAATTTGTGCCTTGCTTGATTGAATTGTAGTGAACTTTGAAGAGTGTGACTATTGCAATATCAAGGAGTGAACTTATATTCTCTACCAAAAAGTCAAGTGGTGCTTCATATTTTTGTCCCAATATTTTCACTATGCATTAGTGATATTTCTAAGTACGACTTTCATGGAATTTTTACTAAGCTATGCCTTGGAAAATCCTAGTAGATGAAACCTTAGTATAATTTTCCTAAGTTAAGATTCCAAATACTATCTTGCTTAGCTTATCTAGTAGAAAACAAGGGTGGATTATATTCATGTTATGAAATATTTCTAGGTCAAGGACTTGTGTTTTGTTTAATAAAACAACTATGTGAATGAATCAGCTGGGTGGAATGGTTGTGAATGGGTTATGTTGCGTGGTTACACAGGGCCCATATTTATGGAAAGCCACTTGTGGAAAGCCACCCAGGAACAAAGAGATTTGAGATGTCAAATGTTGAGAAGCTTCAAGTGAAGCCACTTGGCATTATGGGCTCTACCTGGATCATATAGGTTGCAATAACTTAGCCAGATGGACAGTTAGTGTTAGGGGATGATAGGTTTGGAACGCGTCCATTTTGGTCTAAGGGAAGGCTTCTGAAAGATCTTGTCTGGATGCATGTCGAGTCTTGTGGGGAAAGCGCACCACCTCTTGAGAGAGTAAAATCTAAGTACTTAGCCGTGTCCACGGCAATGGACAATTTGAGCATCAAGACATGGAAGCTATCAAGGATCTCCTCATCCCAATTTCTAAGTTAAAAACTTGTGGTTGAACAAGGGTTAAGGGATCACCAATGTCTATTGGTAGATGCCTTGGGTGATTTTGACAAACAAAAACTTAGTGTTTTCAAATGATAAGGAAAATCTATTTTGAGAAAAGCAAGCCTAAGCTCCACTTAGACAAATGCATATAGATGATAGATACTACTATTCTACCATAGTATCACATGCCAATACATTTCAAATGTATTGACCCTTGTGGCTGTAACTTATTATCTTGCAGGTTTATTTGATGTTAGTGAAGTGTGTTGATTAGGATTACAAGTCTACAACCAACATGATTGCCTATGGAACTTTGAAGATGAAGGACTCCATGCTATATAGTTATTTCTGCTGCATTGTAATGAGATAGGAAAATGAGCTATGTAAGATGTAATGAATTATTTTATTCCTAGTTATAAAGTTGTATTATGACCTTTGTTTCTTGATATTACATCTTAACTGTGGATGCTATCTATTGATCTAGGGACTGGCATTTTAAACACAAGGATCTCTACCTTATTAATGGTTGGGGCCTCTACAGGATTGGGCTCAGCTTTACCTGCAAATTTAGCGACAATGAGAGTTTGACTCTCAGTTATCTTACCTAGCTGTGCCTCAACAATCCTTGTTCTTTCTTGGAGGGCATGCAAATCATTCCTCAAACTTATAGCTTGGTTAGACAATTTTCCAAGCATATTATCATGGTTCTCCGTTATCTTAACAAGGATATTATTTTTCTCATTTTGTAAGTCCATAAAGGACTTAAGAGTTTCTTGGAGAGTACCATTATTTGATCCCATATTATTATTAGAGTTACCTACATGGCTAGAATAGTGTTTATGGAAATTAGGATAATAGTTCTTCTTCCAAGAAGGGTTATAATCATTACGATCTATGAAGTCTATTTCTTCAATATTTGATTCTGGGATAGCTCTTACCTGGGTTTCCTTACCTTTGATGACTAATATGAGCTAATCCAACTTAGCATTGAGTTCTTCATTTCCTTGAGGTGTGACGGAGTTCACCTTCTTTGTGTTTGATATTTCCACATTCCATTGGGCATGGTTGTCTTGCATATTTTCTACCGGCTGCTTTGCTTCGGTAATTTGTTTACCATAAATGTTCCGCTAGCTGCAGTATCAAGCATAGACTTAGACACAGGGTTAAGAGCATTATAAAATAAATGGCAAATTAACCAATCTTCCATCCCATGGCTGGGGCAGTTTCTCATGCATTCTTTCATTCTCTCCCATCCAAACGCTAGTGGCTCACGCTCTTCCTGTCTAAAACTAGTAATATTAGATCATAGTTACATAATATTTGCAGGTGCGAAAAATTTAGTCATAAATAAAGAAGTACACTCCACCCATAATGCAATAGTATTTCTAGGCAGAGATAGCAACCATTCTTTTGCTCTTCCTCTAAGAGAGAAACGAAATAAGCGCAACTTGACCGCATCGAGGTCAACATCTTTAATGTGCATCATATCACATATTTCAGTGAAAGTATTCAAGTGCATACCTGATCCTCAATAATAGAGCCTCCAAATTGATTCTGTTGAACCAAACTTAAATAGTGGGGCTTAATTTCATAGTCCTCATCAGTAATTGATGGCTGGGTAATAGGAGTACGCAAATAATCATTGTTCAGAGTTGCAAACTCCCCAAGCTTCTTTTCAGCCATATTTCCTATGTTTTTGGATTTTCTTAAACAAATACTAATGATAGTAAAAACAAGAATTTAAAAACTAACTAATTTTTTTGGTTTTTTCAAATAAAGACTAAAAGCAAACTAACAAAATTAAAAACAAGAATTAAAACTAGCAAGGTTCCTACTAACCTTACTAGGGTATCTATTAATTCATCGACAATGGTGCCAGAAAAAGGGTTGATACCTTCGATCTGGATTACGAATGTAGTATAGCTCTTTTTCCCTAGTAGACCTAGGTTATCGAATCCCCGGGAAGCAGAAAGCATAGTAAAGTGACTTTAACAGACCTTTGGGAGTTTTGGAATTTTTTTGTGTTTTACCGGACCATGAGTTTGTGATCTTTTCGTTGTCGATGATGGAGAGAGAGGGCCTGGGCTTTTGGTTTCACATGTGCTGTGAAAAACATCTAATGGGAATAAAAGATAATAATAAAATTATGCATTTAATTGTTAGAGCAAGATAATTATATGTGGGTAGTGCATCCATAATTTCTATTGCCTACGCAACCTCTTATAGCAATAATCTAATAGTCTCATCCATAGAAGAAAGAGAACTAATGATATGCATAGTGATTTCACCGTTAATCCCAAGTAAACCCCTCACATACATCTGTACTACCCTTTCTATCACTGGGGTTCCCATCCTGCAGATTAGTCATTACTCACACTCCCTATACCTGGATCAATCCTTGGGGTCTTAAGTACGTGACAAGTCCTTAGATTGAGGCAAGAGAGGGTACAATAATCATCATGTCATACAAACTAATACATGATCCCATCTATGATAAATAACATGCACAAAGCTACATGGATAATACATGATCTCATCATGTCACACATAAAGATGAAATCAATAATCATAAACATTGTAATAGAAATCATGAGATTTATAGTAATAGTCTAACAATGTCGATAATTGGAGATGAGATCTACTATTATAAGTGCTAGAATATGGCTATGGTGGAGAAGGATTTGGAGATTATATCTAGATCTATCCCTCTGGTGTTATGGTTTCTGATGGCTGGGTTTCATCAGGGGCAAAGCGAGAGAGTTTTCTCATCACCCAAGGCCTCTTTATATAGGGGTCCCTTCACAAAAGATGTTTTGTTTGACCTAGCGGTGTCGGTGCCAACTATACGGACTGGACTATATGGTCGGAATTTTATTCCCGTCGTATAGTTGGTCGTTAAAGCTTCTACCTCCACTTCACGACTCCTGGTTTATTTGGGTCATTGGAAATCTCGTATCTTCGACTTTAATGTTGTAATTCCCATTATCAAAAATCATTATCTGCATAGGGAAAAATAGAAAGACGGGATTGCATACCCCTTTGATCATTAGGCATTACTGGCAGGATTTAGAGAGACATTTGATCAAAAGTATGAATGATATCCAGTTTAAATGTGGACGTGGATGGCTATATTTCATAGCCATCAGCTCTGCATCCAAGGATGATCCGCTGCTATTATTTGTATGCAATAAAGGAAATTATGTAAGTCTTCTACTTCGTTAATTTCTTCATGTTGCAATGGTACTTGTCGGTTATTCTCACGGCTCACTGATCATGGGAACATGAATTGCAGGCATAACGAGGAATCTCGGACCGTAAATCCGGGGGTCCCTAATATGTTGCAAACGTATCTATAATTTTTGATGCTCCATGCTTATTTTGCACCAATTATATTATATTTTTGTCCACACTTTGTGACATTTTTATGAATTTTCTGGAACTAACATACTAACAAGTGCCACAGAGCCAGTTTTATGTTTTCTGCTATTTATGGTTTCAGAAAATCTAGTAAATAAATATTCTCAGAATTGGACGAAACAAAAGCCGAAGTTCCTATTTTTCCAGACACGAGACGGAGTCTAGAGGAGAGGGGAGACGCACCCCAGGGCGGCCACACCTGGGCCAGGCGCGGCCACCTCTCCCCTTCGCCTATATAAACCCCTCGAGACAAAAACCCTAAGGAGAAGATCAGAATTACACGAAAAAGTCCATAGCCACTGCCACCATCTGTAACATCCCAAAAATATTGAACAATGATTATCCCATTCCAATCACCGAAATTAGGGTTAACAGAAACTTTTGGTAATTAACATCATATGAATGCATGTGTGTATGTGATGATTGTATGAATGCATGAATGGACTTGTGTGATTGATCTAAATAGCAAGGAATGGTTTAAGGATGAAAACAACATCATCTAAATCATTTCCAAGAAGAAACAAATCAACAGAAAATAAAAACACAAACCAAATAAAGAAAATGGTCATTTTTGCCAATCTTGCTCACTAGGCCACTTTGAGTGTTCCTAGTCCAAGATTTCAAACATAAACATTTCCATTTCTTTTCACCCCTTGCTAGACTAAGTAAAAGTGAACCCAAGCCCATAGTTCAAACTTACAGAAACATTTGGCAACTTTATTCAAATGACAATTCAAAATTGAATCTTTAACATATGTGAAGATCACCAATTCTCAAAAACCAACCAGACCAATTCACCTTGATATTTCCAACTAGCCAGAGACTACATAGTATATAACTAATACACTCACCAAGTTTGAATCAAAAATTCAAATTTAAATCTCTTTCAGCCATTTCATCAAACACCTTGCAAACACCAAACAAACAAACATCAAACACTATTGTGAGCAGTGATTTGGCCTAACTTGTTCCCTCTCTGGCTCACAACAAGCTATTAGTAGATCATCTAGCTCAATTAACAAGCTATAGCACCACTGTGAGCTTGCCATTGCCATCAATGGTGAGCATGCCGAGCCTAACCTTGCCACCCCATGGTCGACAGCAAGCTAGGAACAGCACCAAGCCTAGCCACCATGTCTGAGACATGACCACCGTCCATCGCCACCCCGTGTCTAACGCCAACGCACTGCCAGCCCCTAGACCACTCAGCCCGAGCGTGTCCAACCTCTCTAAAAGCCGACCGAGAGCGTGCCACAGCGCCACACTCGACACGCACACACAGACCGCGTGCCACCCTCGCCGTGTGCAAGCGTGATCACCACCATCCTAGGAGACCGCCAGACAACCCCATTCACCGCCGCGCGACCCGTAGCCGCAGTGTGCCATTAAAATACCCGTCGGACCCGCCCAGAGCACCGCAGCTTTCCGACCGTCTCGGACCGCCCCACGCCGTGTAACCATGACGTTGAGCTTCTCCACGGAGCATAGCATCGCCCCCTACCGTCGCCCATGCCAGTAGCTCGTTGTGTTGACGACCATGACGAGATCCACCCGTGCCCTTCGGTCCCCTCTTGTCTCTATAAATAGAAGCCACCCCGCTCGATTTTTTCACACCAACACACTCCCCTATCTCTCATAACCACCCCCACCCATTCCCGGAGAAAGGCGAGAACCACATAGCCGGAATTTGGCTGTAGTCTGCCGCGGAGGAGGAAGAAAGGAGCCAGCGATTGGAGCCGCCCCAGGAGAAGCCGCCGGTACCAGGAGGTTCGCCGTCGTCAAATTCGTCATTCGCCCCCGTCGCCGACCCTCGCCTGAGCCCCGGTGAGCCCCCGTAGACCCCCACTGTCCGTGCTAGGGTTCTGTCTCGCCGGAGTTGCCCGACAGAGACGATAAGTCACAGCCGTTCGATTAGAGTTTGATTGTGCGGTCCACATTACCACGTACCGCTTCGCACCCCCTGTCTCGCTGACCGGTGGGGTCATTCACTTAAACTCACCCGTGCTCGATGTGCGCCATGGGCCGGCCCAGTTAACATCCCGCGCAACCTAGTTAGTTTGAATTTATATTTTCCAATTTAGTTTCAAACTCAGTTCTATACCTAGATTCAAAATCAACCCAGGTCGATTCACTGAACCAAAATGCATGGAATAAATTTTGTTAGAAAGGTACTGGAATTCTTAATCCAAGAACGTTTGATTTAATTCATTTGGAATTATATATCACCTATAGTAAAAATAACAAGGCAGAAGATTTTCTGCATTCAAACATTTTTCAAAATTCAACCACAAAAGCTTTTGAGTTGTTTCCAACTCTCAAAAATCACATTTAACTAGATCTTTCTGAATATATAAAAATATCTATGTTTACTTGCAGAAATAATGGACAAGTAATAAAATAATGCCTCATAGGCATTTCTAGTCACTTTATTTAATTAAAATAAAAAAGTTAAACCTTGTTAAATTTTGAGACCACTTTAAATCACTTTCCCATGTACTGAAATATGTGGTGATGACATGTGTCAACATGATCCCATGTTTTAGTTGGAGAATATTAAATCTTAAGTAGTTTTTCAATGAGTAGAAATTACTTTTTTAAAATAAACTAAATAAGAAAGTACTTGGATGATTGTAATGTTTGTGATCATCTAATGAAAAGCTTGGTGTGATAAATAGAAGTAGTTAAGTATTGTTTGGTGATTGTGTACCTCGTATTTATTTATAGACGCTAGTACCAACCAAGGATACGAGGAGGAAGGGGAATACTACGAGGAAGAAGCCGAGGAGAACTTCAACCACTGCTCTGCACAAGGCAAGGTAGCACTTGCAATTGTGAAAACTATGTGATCTATGCAATGCATTAGGCATGCTTTGGTTATACCCCTTGATAACACATACTCCTAGTTTTACTTGCAAGCTTAGTTATTTTATTTCTTTATCAAAGCTTTCTATTAGAGTTTACTTAGTGACTTGTAGATTTTAGAAAGATATTTAAAGGTAGCATAAAGAAAATAAACTTGGCCTTAGTTAGATAATCTTGATGTCATCCTGAGGCATGAGATTAAACTTAGATCATTCCCACTTGTTTACCACCCCTCATTAGTGTTTACCACCACTTATAGATGCTAGTGCTAAGCATAAAACTTGATCAACTTTAGATGGGAATACTTGGTGAAAATGGTCATGAAAACCTTAGAATGATGAGTCATTCTACTGAAATGTTTTGACATATGTTCTTGAACACCAGATGATTTTGATGATCAAAATGTTGCGCATGAGCCTTACCCCTTTACAAAACTGATGGTTGTCCGGATGCGATACCATTCCAATTTTACCGTACAACCATAATACCCAAAAATTGGGTAGGGCTTGACTGGAAATTTATATACCTTAGTATGGATTCCCTTGCAGCCACCTGTGCAGTTCCCAAGATGACAGTTGGTCATGGTTGGGAGGCCAAACTCACAGGAGAGGTGCCTATACTAGGGCGTGTAATTGAAATGTTAGGATTCATTATCCGCATACTGAGTATGGTGAATTTAGGATTGTTTCTGACGGATGCATCGAATGTTGTGGTGAAAGTGTACCACCTCTGCAGAGTGTCAAACTATTCGAATATTCGTGTCCGTGGTTATGGACACTTGGAGTGGCCATACTGTTCCATCGTCAGATGTTTTCAAAATGACTTATGAAATGATTCATGACTTGACTTGACCACAACAGGGTGGTGATATGAAATTCAAGTTCTCAACAGGGTGGTGATATAAAACTTTCAACTAACTTTCTTTGCTTTCGAACTTAGTTAAGGTAAATTTGGCTTTTTGCAAGACAACCTAGAGCTTAGTATCTCCTACTCAAAACCACTTCACTTGTTAGTATTAGTTTGCGAGTACTAAAAGAGTACTCATGGCTTTGTCCCTGGCTATTCCCGTGGCCAGACTATGAAGAGGACTATCAGGAGGATGGACAGCAGGAAGGTTATGACAACTAGGATAATCTCGCATCGTCAGCATTGCATATGACCATGAAGATGGAGCCTCGCCTACGCTATCGTTGTTAATATGTTATTCCGCTGCTTGAATTGTATTAAGACTGGATCATGAGATCCTTTATTTGTGGTAAGACCTATTGTATGGTTTGTAATGGATGATGTACTGTGATGTCCAATCTGTTATGTCTCGCAAAAATGGTAATCCTGGGATTGTGATGTATGACAAAACAGGCATATGGGATTAAAAATCCGGGTGTTGACACCATCGTCCCTAGACCGGGAGGGATCTAAAGCTCTTCCCGGCACCCTTCCGGAGAGGGGATATCATCCTGGAGGCCTTCTTCATCACCATGCCTGCCTCCGGAGTGATGTGTGAGTAGTTCATCCTTGGACTACGGGTCCATAGCAGTAGCTAGATGGTTGTTTCTCCTATTTTGTGCCACCATGTTTAGATCATGTGAGCTGCCTATCATGATCAAGGTCATCTTATTGTAATGCTACATGTTGTGTTTGCGGGGATCCGATGGATATTGAGTATTATGTCAGATTGAATATTGTTCTATCATGTCTATTTTATTTGTGATCTTGCATGGTCTCCGTTGCTAGTAGTTACTCTTGCCAAGTATTTGCTTGTGACTCCAAGAGGGGGTATTTATGCTCGATAGTAGGTTCATGCCTCTAGTAATCTGGGAGAGTGATAGAAACTTCTAAGATTGTAGATGTGTTGTTGCTACTAGGGAGAAAACAACAATCCTTTGTCCAAGTGCAATTATATTGTTTATATTACAAACTTTGCTTAATGCAATTATCTATTGCTTGCAACTTAATACCCGAGGGTTGTTCGGATGATATCCTGGAGGTGGATTATTAGTCATAGATGTAGTTGGATTATGGTATACGTATCATGTTGTAATTCCCAAGTAAATCTCATAGTGATCATCATGTCATGTACATGCATTGTTATACATTCTCTATTTGTCAATTGTCCCGTTGTAATTTGTTCACCCAGCATGTTATTTATCTTATGGAGAAAACACCTCTAATGAACTGTGGACCCTAGTCCATTCCTTCCCATTGATATTCCATCTACTGTTTACTGTTTACTTTCTGCAATTACCACAAGCAATTACTTTCTTCCACACTATACTTTTAATCCTTTATTTTCAGCAAAACCAGTGAGCTTGACAACCTCACTGATAAGTTGGGGCAATGTATTTTGGTTGTGTTGTGTGCAGGTTTCACGTTGCTAGCAACACCTTTGGAAGTGGTTTCTTTCTCCTACTGGTTCGATAACCTTGGTTCTATAACTTGTTGTTGTTCTCATCATACCTTTCTCTTGGGATTCCCAATAGACTCTACATCAACCGAGCCAACATCAAGCTTTTTCTGGCGCCGTTGCCGGGGAGAAAGAAGATTTCTGTAAGGGGAGTCTCTCACTACCAATCTCTTTACTTTGTTTTTGTTTTGCTTAGTTTCTTTTGATTTGTTTGGTTTTCTTCTTTTTATAAAAAACACAAACAAATTAGTTCTTTCTTTAGTTGTTATTTTGTTCTTAGAGCATTATGTTGATCCATAAGTTCACCCTTAAAGACCTATCGATAGGTAGTGGTTCTATAATTGGGAAAGATAATATTGAAGAATTCTTTAATCATGTTAGTAAGCTAAATATATTAAGGATAGATCCTTAGTAGAACAAGCTTCAAATTATGAAACCGCTGCGGCTTATTTAGTTCACATGTTGGAGGTTAGGTTTGTTAACCTTAACCCCATGATGCAGCTAATGTTTCTTAAACTTCATGATATTGACAACACTTAAAAGAGAGATTTTATCCTGGAAACTTTGCTTAAATAATTTAATGATGTTGCTTTAGAAGCTAGAAAGGTCTTTGATCATTTTAATATGCTAGGCTCATGTGTAGATGTTATTGGTACACTAGAAAAGTTGGACAAAACCAAACCCAAAAATCGGGAGGAAATTAAAATACCAATACCTCTTAAACTTGTAGGAGTGCATAGAGCCTTGAAAAGAATTTTGATTGGATTATTCCTGAAAGCCCATTTGATGACAGTAGTGAACCCAAGAGTATTGAGAGAGGATCCTCTATAACTTATTTGGATAAGATACCTTCCCTTGTTAGAGATATCAACTTGATGCTTTGTTCTACATAGATAGAATCTTGTTTGCTAGCAGACCGACGACCCTCGAGTGACACGGGGATATCAATGGGAAACTAGTTTGACTTGAGGATAACGGGGAACCACCGAGGTTATTGCATTAGTCCGATCCAAGGAGCTTAATTGCTAACCATGTTTTGGTAAATAGGCTAGTAGGATTATTTAAGTTGGGATGGAATCTACCAAGAGGAGTTCCGGCTAATTATGGGTTGCTCTCCTACACACATACGTATAAGATTATAATTGTACACTTATAACTCATTCACCAGCACATTCACTATCACCATGAACTGAAACTCCGCGCGCCTACTTCATCACCTATAGAAAATAACAAACAAATCGTCATTTACTTTTTATGCTTTCTATTTCAGAAGTTTACATTTTACCTTTACTTAAGTACTTTCATTTACACCCAAATTCCATTCTCATTCTCAACACTTGCAGTCAATTCACTCGAAGACCTGTGACAATTTCGGGTGCGATAGAGACTTCACCAATAAACATTTACCTTTGGGCTTCCTGTGGGATCAATACCTGAACTTCAAAACTAGCTACAAACGATTTGTGTACTTGCAGTCATCAGCGAGCACCATCCGTCTCGGTAGAAAGCCAGGTATGCTCAACCCCATATCGACGCTCTACAACACCTCTGTGTCATACTAGCGCACATCATGGCACGCAGCAATTCCGACGCCATCTTCATGGCCTGGATCAAGAAGATGCTGGTCTATTTCCTGACTAGCTTTGGCGTCTTCACTGTCATGGTGGACGACCTCACTGCCCGCCTTTAGGCCATGCGCCATGACGCATACCCAATAGGTAATTTTCCAAAATGCATGTAACCGCTAGCAATATCGTTTTATTCTATGGAATTCATCATCTAACTTACATATACGTGACTTTTAGCCCCAATAATTGGTCAAGGTACTCCGCCCTAGGTTGTTGCCGCGCTCACCGCTTCCCTGGTTGGTCTCTCTAGAGATGATCTTTTCCGCACTGATGCCCCTGCGACTTTCCGAGACTCTGCTGACTGCGCTGGTGGACATCTACATGGAGGTCCTTGTTCTCGTGCAACGTGTTTTCCAGCATGACGAGTTGGACTGCTTCATTAGCCTCCTTGAGTAGTATGTATTACATGGCACGTCGGGCCTAAACAATGCCTGCACAGCCACCATCCTCCATCGCAAGGATATCCTCAACACCTTTGCAAAAAACATGTCAATCTAAAAGGTACCATTGCTCGTGGCGTGGTGTAACGAGGGTTCGACTTGTCAATGCCCATTGTTATGGACTTGGTTTTTGGAGAAGAAGGGGATGTTGGAGATTGCGGAATGACTAATAGATTCGAAACACAAGGACATGAGGTTTACCCAAGTTTAGTCCCTCGGAGGGAAAACCCTACTCTTGCTTGTCTATTCTTGATTGATGGTGATGCCAAAGGTTACAGGGGTGCGCAGATGAGATCCAGCGAGTTGTGTGCTAGGGTTATGGATCGTCCTCCTCACTGTGCCCTCTTGGCCTTTATATGGGGAGGCCAGGTCTCGGGGTTTAGGTCGAGTCGGTTACAAGTTAGGGTTTGACCCTTGGAATTTCTATCTCAAGCTGTTCGTGTTCTCCAAGGAGTCACATGCTTCATGGGCCTGGGTCACCCGAATCCTTCCTGGGCTTCGCCATCCAGAGCGAGTGATTGTATGGGCTTCTTCCAGGCTAGACCGGGTAAACTAACATCAGGCACCCATATGGAATATCCATGTCATTAGCCCCCGAGTGTTCAGTCGAATCATAGATTTGATTGGAGACTCTTAAATATTTTGGGTGCTCTCATACGTACAAGTTTTGGGTCAATGTGTTGGTTCATAGTGATTGTTGATATGCATTCCTGACTCACCCGATGGATCAGGGTCAGCTAACTGTCTTTGGACAAAACAACGCAATCTACTTCTGTCTCGAGTTCCTAGACTCGAGTTTTCGGAAAATTACTGGCGTAATTCGACTCAGGCCATAGAGTTCTTACAAGAGTCAAATTCAAATATTTTTAAGTTATTTACCCAACGCGTCCGTCAGGATTTTCATCGTGCCTACTAACAAGCAATATTACTAGTAGATCGCAGTCGGGTGCGTTCCCAGGCCATCATAAGTACAAGTAGGTCTTATCTTTGCGTCGTAGACACATCATCCGAAAGTTTATCGTCGTGGAGGCATTTTGAATGACTAAGGAGACGTTGCCTCTCTTAGTGTTATTTTGAGCAGAGACTTATAGTTGTTTAGTTGTGCGTTACGGCGATCCGAAAGTTATTCGGATGACCTTGGAAAACGCCAGCCAACACTTTTTTGAATGCGCAACCAGCGCTCCCTATGGGAGTAGCCCCCGAGTCCATAATGGAGTCGTAGATTAGAAGGACATGAAGCTTTTATGAGTTTGTTCGACTGATTCAGGGTCCTACCAATTTTCCAGGTGCGCGACCAACACTCCTGATAGGAGTAGCCCCCGAGTAGTTGGTTGAGTAGCAGACTCAAGTACGTACTTTTCTTGTGATTCAAAAGATTAGAGCCGTTGTCGGCCTTCGCTTTTGCTGACATCATTGCTGACACCTAGTGATCTCAAACGTCTGTGGTAGCAGAGGTGATGTGACAAGATAGTCATGGGTCCCACTTTCTGACCGGTATTTGACTAGACATGCATATTTATGCGATAAGTGTTGTGTCTCCTTGATTTCCGGGCGTAGTGGATGGCGTGCTTGTGACGGTTCGGCCGATGCTTGCCACGTGTATGATGCGATGAAGGATGCGTGTTAGGGCTATTGAATCTACGTTTGCTCTTCGCCATCTTTGTCATTTTATACCGGAAGGAACTGTGGCAATTTTATCTTCACCACTTCCTTCATCGATTTGCCTCCTCCATTTTCAGAGCTCTCACGCCCCTTCCGCTGGACGTTCTCTGCACCTTTCCTTATTCTTTCCTTCGTGCTCATCGCACCACGCACCGTGCTAGCAAGATAGGAAAACCGAAGAGGTTCACTTCTGCTGCCAACGGGACGAGCGCCGCCAGCGCCGCTAAGATTACCACCACTGCCGGCCGCATAACTGATGGTGGATGGCGGTGGTCGACGATGAGGGATACGGACCTTCGCCACCTATGTGAAGCATTCTTGATCCTGCAGGAGAAGGGCGGCGCCATTCTCCCCAATTATGAGGTAACCCCGGACCCACCTGGAGGTTACTAGGTTATGTTTTATGCGTTTCTCGTCCGTGGACTTTCTATTCCTTCCCACGAATTTCTTCGTGGGCTCCTTTTCCTTTACGGGCTGCAACTCCATCAGTTTTCTCCCAATTCTCTTTTGCACATTGCATGCTTCATCACGTTGTGCGAGTGCTGGCTCGGAATCAAGCCACACTTTGGCCTCTTCAGGAAGCTCTATTCCACGAATAGTCATTCTGGCACCGGCGGCGTTTAAGCGCTAGTCGGGTGCGGGATATCCATCTGCCCCAACATCTAGTACTTCACCTTCCACCTCTATGAATCCTTCCAAGGATGTAGGAACAAGTGGTTCTATCTTCATGACTCCAACCTCGACAGCCAACACTATGGATAGGCTCCCTTCAACGCCAGTAAGGTGGTCACCCGAAAGAGTTCGTGGTCCAACGACATTCTTGAGGATGAAACCGAATTGGTGAATAAGCTATACAAGCGAGTGGAGGATCTCTAGCTGGTGCGAGGAAAGGAGGTCTCCTACGTCGACATCATCCGGACCTTCCTCAAGCGCCGGGTGCAGCCCCTCTAGGCGATGGCGTACCCGATGTTTCTGTACTCCGGTGCCAGTGACTCAACGAGAGTGTTGGATGAGCAGATGTCCTCAACCGACCTTCACCGGGTACTTCGACCTCTGTTGTGCTTCAGGGTCGACGAGGACTTGTCGAGAAGTCGCTGACTGCCGCCTTTAGCGCAAGGAAGGAAGTTCCTCAGGTGATTTTATTTGCATGTAATGCCTTTTCTTCTACTTGCATCTTTTGTCCTTTATTTTGATGTGAGTCTTCGGTGTTTCGTAGGAGATTAAGGTGGAGAGCATGATGCCTCCCCTTCCTGAGAAGTATACGGCTGCGCCAAATGGCTGGGACACGGAATCTAATTCCACGGTCCCTCCTGCGCACTCATCGACTGCTGAAGCCCCCGAGCATAGTGAAGGGAACTCTGATAAGATACCCCGAAGAAAAAGCTTGGAAGCCACGACGTCGTCATTGCCGAAAGGGCCAGCCTTCCTACAGCAACACTCTGTGGATGAAGGTGCTATCGCCCCCATTCATGTGGTGCCCATACGGGTCGTGGCTCTTCAGCCACAATCCAGGAAGAAGAAGGCAACGCCGATCTTTAACATCTCTGATATCCCTTCGTAAGTATCGGATGCTCCTATGTTTTGATTGTGCTAAACTTCAACTTTCTTGATGTTTTGGTTGACTTGATCATTCTGTTGTTGCAGGTGGTCCTATTCAGGTGAATCCGTGAAGGATTAGACTGAAGAAGTAGCCATGGATTCGAAGATTTTGCATGCGGAGCCTGCGACGTCCTCCCCGAAGATACCGGCCAACTCCGGTGACGGCGTATTGAGTTCCTCGAAGCCGAGGACTCGTGCGGTTGTTACCTAGAAGATGCAAGCTTCTCCTTCAGAGTATTCAGGTGGCCATGTGAGTACTGTCCATCTGGCGTGAGCAAGCCCCCTATCCCTTTATGTGCTTGAATGTTTCTTTCTTTGTACAGCCCTTCATCTGCGACATCAACTGCCTCGGGCAACATTATCTCACCTTGGATGAAAGCTTTCAGCAACTCCAAGGTCTGTACATTACTACATGTTTTCCTCGGGTGCTAATAGTGAGTTTGTTTTCTAATCTTTTTTCCTTTTGTTTTTCATATATAAGAACAACGCTACTCTCCGTAAGCTGAACAGACTCGAAAAAAGGCACAGCCAGGAAGAGACCAAGGCAAAATATGATGTGGACGTCCTCGAGCACTGTAAGTAGGAGGCCCAGGAGCGCGAAGAACAACTTGCAGCTGCTGCTGCATCCCGAGAGAAGGCGATGGTGGAGCAGGTTATGGCGGCTGCCAAAGCATTGTCTGGTGAGTTACCATACGTCCCTTCCTCCTGCGCCTTTTAGTGCGTTTCCTTCGTTTGACCTGAAATTTCTTTGACGCATCTGCAGATGCCTCTGGCATTACGTTTGATCACGGTGTCTTGGATCATGGGGACCCCATCACGGATGTGGTTGCGGCGGTCAAAGACCATTGCAGCTCCACCGTAGATACACTGGGTAAGGCCAAGGAGGTCCTCGACCGCTTTTACTGGGTGATCTTTCCTAAGGGCATTGCCCTCGACGACGTCGACTCCTTGGCGAAAACTCTAGCGGGTGATGCACCTGCAGATTACAAGAAGACCCAAAATGGCATGGGTGCTACCCTTGTCCTGGTGATGGCGATGGCGGCTGGTGCACAGCTGAACCGGCGCCAGGTCACCTCCAAGATGCTGGTGGCGGCGGATGGAACTAAGGTAGCCTTTGCTTCCTTCACCTCCCACTGCAATCATTACGGCCCCCATCTCATTCACCTTCTAGCCACGTATGCATTATTGCAGTAGAGGGTGGCCAAGGCGAGAGCCTCGGAGTCCAAAGTTGCTCCAGATGCAGCTGCTCTTAGGGTCCTTCTGCTGCGTAGTTCCTTTTGTAGTGTTAAGTATTCTTTGACATGGCCCATGTAATGTCTTGTACTTGATGACCTTGACGCTACCATGAGGTGGTTATTTTGATGTGAATATATGCATTTGGTTCTACTACTATCAATTGCTCTTGTCCTTATACTTTGTCACTTGTGTACCACTTAGGGCCCTTCAAATGCTGACCCCATGACCCATCGTCTGCTTTGGCTATTGACCACCCGTCGACGAGTGAGGCGTTGCAGTTTCCTTTTCTACATGACCGCATCCAAAGCCTGGAGAAGGATGTCCTCATCATACGTTGCCATGTGGATGTTTGGAAGTCCAAAACGGAGTGGGCGGTTGTGAGAGAAGAGTATCTCCTTGAAGAGTTTCGGTAGATCGGTGAGCTACTTCAATGTAAGTTTCCCTAAGTGTTTTTCTCTTGTTTTTTCGGTTGGGCCCGATGTCTGCGGCTTCTGAGATTCTCTTTTGTAGTTGTCCATCTTCTTCCACGGGAAGAGAAGGAGCGCATTGCTATCCGGCTTAATTGCCTCACCCAATAGGAGTTGGAGGCTGGAGGTTTCTTCTGGATGGACCGCGACCGAGCGACTATGGTCGCAACGGTTCAAGATCGTGTCGACCAGGTGCTTCAGGTTTTGAAGCATGCGAGGTCATCACTCGTGTCTATCTAGGCTGCCATGTTCCCCCTAAATTCGGCTCCATCCAGTTTCCTAGGATGTCGCAAGACTCGTAGAGCCGAAATGTAGACGCCATGAAGGATCTGGTGGACCAATAACTTTATGCGGGTGCGAAGGCAGCACTGGAGCTTGTTCGATTGCATCGTCGGGATGTAGAGTTGTCAGAGATAGCGGCGTTCCTCCAGATGGTATGGCGTGGGATATGCACCCACACTATGCTGCGCTGGCTCGCCACACCAAAGATATCATGAGCTTCCTCGACGAGCGGACGAACATTGTGCTTCAACGTAGTTGAGTCCTACAGGTTTTGTACAAATTAATGTAAAATCTATATAGTTTTGATTGGGCTTTTTCTGCCCTTATAAAGTTTGTAAAATGTGTTTGCACACAGTGCTTGTTGTTGTTGATTTTGGCATGTCCTTTTCATTAGCCTAACGTGGTCAGCTACTCATGGTGATGCATGATTGTAACAGTCGGCGAAGTCATAGGTTGAGGCGAAGCCCCGAGCGTATTTAGGAATGTAAATGTGTGTAAGAGAGAAAAGTATGTTGGCTAAGGAAGTTAGCTTTTATTCATCGCATAGTAGGGGATACAAGTTTCGGCTGAGTAGCCTGGCTGAATAGCCTTATTGAAAGTAAAGACAACTAGGGAGAGAAGCATCACAGTTGTGCGACGTTCCAGGGATTGGAGTATGATTCTCTGGACTTGACGTCCTTGAGGCGGTAAGCGCCACCTAGGATTACTTCGGTGAACATGTGGGGGCCTTCCTAGGGTCACTCTAGCTTTAGGTGCCCTTGCTTGAGTCGTCGGACGAGGCCTTCGACGAAGGACCTTGGGCATAGCCATCAACTATGATAGTTGCATAGACTTTGCTGGTACACCATTGAGCGGGCCATGGTGATGTCGCGAGACTCGTCCAGCAGGTCGATGACATCTTTGAGTGCGGCTGTTGGTTCAGCCTCGCTATAAGCAACGACCCATGGGGCCTTGTGGTGTACCTCAGCAGGCAACATTGATTCGTCTTCGTGCACCATGAAGAAGGGCGTGTAGCCAGTGGTGCTGTTTGACGTTGTGCACAAGATCGAAAGGACGGAGGGTATCTCATCTGCCCATGCTCCCAACAATCATTCGAGTTGGTGCAGTAGCCGCTTCTTGATTCCGTTGCAGATGAGGCCGTTGGCCTTTTTGACCTGTCTGTTGGTCTGCGGATGGGCCATAGATGCCTATGTGACGTTATTGCCAAGTCCTTCGCAGAAGTCTCAGAATTCCTTCGAGGTGAAGTTTGTTCCGTTGTCGGTTATGGACTATAAGAACTTGATGGTAGTGGTGCTAGTTTGGTTAGTGGCCGGCATGTCCTCGATCCACTTTGTGAATTTTTCGACTCCCGCCAGGAGGAAAACGTGTCCTCCGAGTGAGGACTTTTGTAGTTTGCCCACCATGTCGAGTCCTCATTGGGCAAAGGGCCAGTATAGAGGTATGGGCCTTTTCTCTGAGTATGGTGCATGTGGTTTGTCTGCAAACCTTTGGCAAGCATTGCACTTCTCGACGATGTCCTTAGCATCGCGCGTCGCTCATCGCGGTTGGCCAGTAGAAGCCAACTCGTAGAGCCTTGGCGACTAGGGCACAGCTGCCAACATGGTGGCCGCATATTCCTTCATGGATGTCGAGGAGGATGCTCTTCCCTTCACTGTTGGTGACGCATTGCTATAGTACCCTGGTGATGCTTCGCTTGTACAACTCTCCATTGATGATAGTGAAGGATTTTGATCGGTGAGCGATATGCCTGGCGTCTGTCAGGTCTTTGGGCAGTTGCTTGCTTATCAGGTACCTGACATATGGTTGGTTCCATGTTTGCTCAATTGCCAGGAACTACATGAGGATCACTATTTCGACGTCCATCTCTGGATCTTCAGATGCCTCTATTTTTTGGGTGGTGCAGCCCCCAAGTGTCCTGGCATCATCGACTATGCTTTTGGTAGATTTTCGCTTGATGGAGCGCTCGCAGATCTGTTCAAGGAACACGCCTGGTGGTACCGGGACACAAGTGGAGCCGATGTTGGTGATCTTGTCAGCCTCTTCGTTGCTTTCCCAGCCAACATGCCGGAGCTCGCAACCGTTGAAGTTTCCTTCGAGTGCGTTATAGACGTCGTGGTAGGAAATCTTGTTGTCGGTAATGGTGTCGCATTGGTTCATTGTCTGCTGGACGACAAGATTGGAGTCATCGTAGATGACCAACCGTGTGGCGCCACAGACTTTGGCCATCCGCATGCCGTGGAGCAGTGCCTCATATTTGGCCTCATTGTTGGATGTGCGGAATTTCATCCACAACACATACCTCATCTTGTCCCCTTGTGGGGATGTCAAGATTACCGGCTCCGACGTTGCATTTGGAGTCGTTGTACTACATCGTCCAGAGCTGGGACATGTCCAGAGTGTCTAGAAGTTGGAGCTCCATCTAGTGAACGAAGAAGTTAGGAAGCACCTGCTACTTGATAGCGGTGCAACGCTCGTATATAATGTCCCGCAAGGACATCTCGATGCCCCATAGGGCTACTCGCCCCATAGCGAGTTGTTGAGGATGTGTGATATTGGCGCGTCGTTTACGACCACGATCTGATGCTCTTGGAAATAGTGGCGCAGTCGAAGCACAGTCAAGAATACGCTGTAGGCGAGGTTTTGGTAATGGGGATACCTTTGCTTTGTAACCGTCAGTACCTCGCAGAGGTAGTATACTAGGCACTGTACCCCGTGGATTTTGCCGTCTTTGGGTCGTTTGACCACAAGGGCCGTGCTGACCACTTGATGCATTGCAGCAATATAGAGTTGCATGGGCTCTCTCTCCGTTGGCATCACTAGTACAGGGGATGTAGAGAGTAATCGCTTGAGGTCTTCGAATGCCTCTTCATCGTCAGTCGTACACTCGAATTTGTCTGCCTTGCGTAGCAATTGGTAGAAGGGGAGATCCTTTTCACCCATGCGACTGATGAACCTGCTGAGCGCCACGATCTGCCAGCTAGTTGCTGGACTCCGTTGATGTTCTTCGGCTTCTCCATGGCTAGTATATCCTTGATTTTCTTTGGGTTGGCTTTGATGCCTCTCTTGGAGATGAAGTACCCGAGTAGTTTCCTAGATGGGACGCCGAAGGGGCACTTTTCTGGGTTCGGCTAGATCCTGTATCGATCAAGGTTATCGAACGTCTTGGGGAGATTGTCGATCAGTGTTCGGCTTTCCTTGGTCTTGACTACTATGTCGTCGACATAGAATTAGATGTTTTGACCAATTTGGATCTTCAGGCATGCCTGCATGCACCTTTGATAGGTCACACATGTGTTCTTTAGCCCGAAGGGCATTGTGTTGTAGCAGAAAACCCCAAACGGTGTGATCAAGCCGCCTTCTCATGATCCTCGGCCTTTAGCCGAATCTGGTGGTAGCCTGAGTAGGCGTCTAGAAACGAGAGCCGCTCGCATCCCGCGGTGGAGTCGATGATTTGATCGATCCTTGGTAGGGGAAAGTGATCCTTTGGGAAATGCTTGTTAAGCACCATAAAGTCCACACACATCTGCATGATGTCCATGTCCTTCTTAGGGATAAGCATGGGGTTAGCTACCCAGGTGCTTTCTTTGATATCCCTTATTAAATTAGCGTTGAGGAGCCTGTTGACCTCGGTGCCAATTTCTTCAGCTCTTCCCTCAGATAGTCGACACATCATCTGATTGACCAGCCTTCCATCCGGATAGATGTTGAGTGCATGCTCGGTGAATTCCCTGGGAACTCCTAGCATGTCCATAGGAAACCAGGAAAAGATTTCCCAGCGCTCATGGAGGAATTCTACAAGCGTGAATTCCTATGCGGAACTCAGGTTATTAGCGATCAGAGCCGTCTGGTGGGGTCCGTTGGGTGGACCTGCACCACCTTGGTGTTGACTGGGGAGTCAAACGACATATCAAGCGCATTTTGCTTGGTGACAGGGGCATACTATTGTCTGTCGAATCCTTCAACCTTGCGAGCTCATCATGCATGCTGAAAGACTGGGAGATTCTATTGAAGTCTCAGTCGTAGCTACAGGACTTTTTAAAGCTTCCTGGGACGAGGATGACACCGTTAGGTCCTAGCATTTTCAGCAGAAGGTATGCGTAGTGCGGCACTGCCATGAATCTTGCGAATGCCACGTGCATGAGGATGGCGTGGTATTCCAAGGGCCAGTCCACCACCTCGAACTCAAGCCGCTCATGCCTGAAGTTCTTAGGGGTGCCAAAAATGACATCGAGCCATATTTTTCCTAGGAGGTACACTCCTTTTCTTGGGACGATTCCATGGAAGGTCGTGTCTGATGCTTCCAGGATGCATAGCAGGATCCGCATAGCTGCGACTGTGCTGGTGAACATCAGGTTGATGCCGTTGCCGCCATCCATGAAGACGCGACTCATTCGAATCCGCCGATCTGAGCCTCGAGCACCAGAGCAGAGTGTCTTGGGAGAGGTATCTGTCGGGGGTGATCCGAGCGATCGAAGGTGATGCACGACTCCGAGCCACTGAAGTACTCAGGTATGGCGGGTGGAGAGGTAATAGCCAAGTTTACTTGGCGGGTGATCGTCTTCTGTATCCTATTGGATGGACGTCCCTTTTGTATCATCATGGCCCCCAATGATCATGGGTATGGCTCTGCCCTGTTATTTTGGGCCGGTGCAGCCACAGGTTGCACAGGTATTCCAGGCGGTGGTGGTGACGCACCGTATGCGACGTTTCCAGGGCGGATCCAAACCCATTGTTTGCTTCCTCACGCCTTAGTTGGGCGTATCCCTCGTGGAGCTTCTGGAACTCCCTACAATCCTTAAGCAGATGGCTGGCCTTCCTCTTGCCATCCTTCTTGTCGATATAGAAGTGGATGGTGCAGGGACCCGACAGTTTTTCGAATGTGGAGGGCTCGTCATCCCGATTGCGGTGTTGCCATGCTTGAGCGGGTTTCTCGCTGTCACGATAGTTGCCGCTGTGATATCCGCTGCTGTGGTTTCCATCGTTGCAGCGTTCGGCGTACCTAGCCGCAACCATATCGATCTCCTCACGGTCGTCATAGACGCGCGCTCTTATTTTTCCTCGGCGATCGCATATGCGGCCGAGATCGTCTTCTTCATACAAAAGGGTCCAATTGACGGCATCCTCGCCATCTGGCCAGTGGTTGGTGACACGTCGGAAACATATCTATAATTTTTGATGTTCCATTCTTGTTTAGTATCTACTTTGCTTTGCTTTATCCACACTTTGAGGTGTTTTTATATGTTTTCTGGTACTAACCTATTAACAAATTGCCATAGTGCCAGTTTCCTGTTTTCTGTTGTTTTTGGTTCCAGAAAATCTAGTAAGGAAATATTCTCGGAATTGGACGGGACGAAAGCCAAAGTCAATATTTCACCGAGGAGAACACGGAGTCCAGAGGAGAGATGGAGGGGAGCCATAGGGCGGCCGCATCCCCCTAGGTGTGGGCCCACCCTAGGCCGCGCCTAGGTAGGGTGTGGGCCCCCTGGCTGCCCTCCTGCCTCACCTCTTTGCCTATAAGAAGACCCCTATGCCTAAACCCTAAGTACCTGATCAATATTCCACGAAACCGTCTATAGCCGCAACCACCATCGTCCCTAGATCGGAGGGATCTGAAGCTCTTCCCGGCACCCTTCTGGAGGGGATATCATCCCAGAGGCCTTCTTCTTTATCATGTCAGCCTCTGCTATGAGGAGTGAGTAGTTACACCTTCGACTACGGGTCCACGTAGTAGCTAGATGGTTGTATCTCCTCCTTTGTGCTTTCATGTCTAGATCTTGTGAGCTCCCTTCATGATCAAGATCTCATCTATTTGTAATCATGCATGTTGTGTTTGCGAGGATCTGATGGATATTGAGATTACTATGTTAGATTGATTAATGATTTCTTATTTATTCTATCATGTCTGTGTTGTTTGTGATCTTGCATGCTCTCCGTTTTTAGTAGCTATCTTGCCCAATTAGTTGCTAGTGACTCCAAGAGGGGGTATTTATGCTCGATAGTGGGTTCATGCCTCTATTTAATCTAAAGTAAGTGACAGAAATCTCTAAGGTTGTAGATGTGATGTTACTACTAGGGAGAAAACAACGGTCTCTTGTTAATGGAAAAAGTGCATTGTTTACCTTACACACTTTGCTTAAAGCAGTTGCGTGTTGCTTGCAACTTAATACTGGAGGGCGCTCGGATGATAACCCAAAGGTGGACTTCTAGTCATAGATGCAGTTCGATGGCGGTCTATGTATCTAGTTGTATTGCCCAATCGAATCTCATAGGATCATGATGTCTAGTATTGCATTGTTATACCTTGCTCAGTCTTGTTAATTGCCCTGTTGTAATTTGTTTACCCTGCATGCCATGTTTGTTTATCTAAGGAGAACACCTCTAGTGAACTATGGACCCCGCTCCAATCTTTACCATTGATACATCCTCCACTGTTAATGTTTACTTTCTGCAAACCACTATACAGTTAATCCTTTGTTATAGCAACCGGTGAGATTGACAACCTCATTGTTCAGGGCAAAGTCTTGAGTTTGTGTTGTGCAGGTTTCCAAGTTGCTTGCAACACCTTTGAGACGTTTCCTTCCTCCTACTAGTTCGATAACCTCGGTTTCTTACTGAGGGAAAACTTGTTGTTGTGCTACTTAACACCTTGCTCTTGGGTTTCCCGACAAAGCGCTTCACGTTGATACAGCGCCATCATCAAGCTCTTTTTGGCACTGTTGCCGGGGAGGCTAAGGACGTCTTCACAAGGGGAGTCCTTCACATCCTTTCTCTTTACTTTGTTTTTGGTTTGCTTAGTTTCTTTTGCTTGGCTTTCTTTGCCTCTTTTTATCAAAAACTCCAAAAAAATAGTTTAGTTTGGTTTGCTTTCTCTTATCAAAAACACAAAAACATTAGTTCCTGCTCTAGTTGCTGTTGTTGTTGCTGTTGGCTTGCTCGACTTTTGCCAAAATGAACTCTGCTCAGAACACCAAGTTGTGTGACTTCACTAGCACAAACAACAATGATTTCCTAAGCACTCCTATTGCTCCACCTGCTCCTGATGCTACCTTTTATGAAATTATGTCTGCTTTGTTGAATCTTGTGATGAGAGAGCAATTTTCTGGTGCTAGTTCTGATGATGTTGCTGCCCATCTCAATAACTTTGTTGAACTTTGTGAGATGCAAAAGTATATTGATGTAGATGGAGATATTATTAAACTCAAGTTGTTTCCTTTGTACCTAAGAAGAGAAGCTAAAGAATGGTTGCTATCCTTGCCTAGAAATAGTATTGATTCTTGGATTAAGTGCAAAGATGCTTTTATTGGAAAGTAATACCCTCCTGCTAAGATTATATCTATGGGAAGTGATATTATGAAATTTAAACAACTTGATAATTAACATGTTGCTCAAGCTTGGGAAAGAATGAAATATTTGGTTAAGAATTGTCCCACTCATGGACTTACTGCTTGGATGATTATCTAGACTTTTTATGCAGGTTTGAACTTCTCTTCAAGAAACCTGTTGGATTCAGCTGTTGGAGGTACCTTTATGACCATCACCTTGGGTGCTGCAACAAAACTCCTTGATAATATGATGGTTTATTATTCTGAATGGCACACTGAGAGAGCTCCACGTGGTAAGAAGGTAAATTATGTTGAAGAAACCTCCTCTTTGAGTGATAAGATAGATGTTATTATGGCTATGATTGTTAATGGGAAATCTCCTTTAGATCCAAATAATGTTCCCTTAGCCTCTTTGGTTGCTCAAGAAGAGCAAGTTGATCTAAAATTCATTAGAAACAACAATTTCAACAACAATGCCTATAGTAATAATTTTGGTAGTAATAACAATTATAGGACTTATCCTCCTAATAGTGGCAATACCTATGGAAACTCCTACAACACTACTATAAGTGCCCCCTCTAAACTTGAAGTCATGCTCAAAGACTTTATTAGTAAACAAAACACTTTCAACAAGACTGTGGATGAAAAGCTTTTGAATATAGAGAAAAATATTTCCTCTTTGTTTGAAGCATAGTCCTATTTGATTAATAAAATGGCTGATAAACCTAAAACCATGGAAAGTACCTTTGCTGCTACTCATGCCATACAAGTTACTATTGATGAAAATGTTAGACTGTTAGCCCAACTTCATGCTAAGTGGGAAAGAGAAGCTGAAATTGCTAGAAACAATATTGTGTGCACCATCACCACCACCAATATGGATGCCACTAAACCACAAGAAGTCCCTATTCCTCCTCCTACAATTCCTAATCCCAATGAGTCTACTACTAGTGATGCTAAGTTTGATTTTGATCTTGATGGTTGCAATATTTCTGAAGTGATTATGTTCCTGCAAAAGCTTGCTAGAAGTCATAATGCTAGTGATATGCATGTTGCTTTCACCAAACACATTACAGACGGTCTTGTTAAAATTAAGGAAGAGAAGTTAAAACACAAAGCTTCTATAACTAGGAAAGTAGAAGATAGTTGGGAACCCATTATTAATATGCAAGTGAATGACTTTGATCTCAAATCTTCATGTGACCTTGGTTCTAGTGTCTCTATTATGCCTAGAAAGATTTATGAAATGCTTGATTTTCCACCTTTGGAAGATTGTTATTTGGATGTCCCACTTAATCATAATGATAATAAGAAACTCATGGGGAGTATTAATGATGTTCTAATTATGGTTAACAATGCTTATGTCCCTGTTGGTTTCTATGTTTTGGATGTTGAATACAATGCTTCATGTCCTATTACTTTGGGAAGACCTTTTCTTAGAACTGTTGGTGCCATCATTGATATAAAATAAGGCACCATTAAATATCAATTTCCATTAAAGAAAGGTATTGAACACTTCCCTATGAGGAGAGAGAAGTTGATTTTTGCTCCTCTTTGAAAGCAAGGTTTGATGTTCATGCTTCTTCATTTGAAAATACTTGATTTCTTGCTTCTTGTGCCTAACTTAAAGGCGTTAAAGAAAAGTACTTGTTGGGAGATAACCCCAAGAGTTTTCTTGAGTCTTGGAATTTATTACTTCAGTAATGACCTCTCCTTATCCTTTTTGTTTGCTTTTTGTGCCAAGAATGACCTCTAATGAGAGGGAAGTACGATTTGGGGAGTTGCTGTCCTGAAACAGATTTTTGTGCTCCACCATAAAAATATGTGAGGAGTCTCTGTAAGTCGGATTGTGCTGAAAATTTACGAATAATTTCCCTAGTATGTTATCTAACTTTAGTTAGTTCAACACTTTTTGATTTGATCAACATAAGGTCTTAGAAAAAATCGGTTTCTACCTGCTAGTCTGTTTTGACAAATTTCTGCCATTATTTGCATTTGCTTCTTATTGATTCCTTTTTGGGTTATTTTTGGAAAATTGAGCTTTTTGAGGGAATTTCTACAGTATCTTGTGTTTTTAGTGAAAGTTTTGTTGTTATAAAGCTAAACCCAAGGGTTTATTATCTTTTGAATACACTAATGTTACTAATGAAGATTGTGTGAAGTTTTGTATGAAGGAAAAAATTCAGGTGTAGAGAGAGAATGATGTAATGAGATGAAGAATGAAAAAAAGCTCAATCTTGGGGATGACACCTCGGTGTCACCCCAAGGAATATCCAAGAGGTACAAGCGTCAGAGCTTGGGGATGCCCAAGGCATCCCCTTCTTCATCAATAAAAAGCTCAGGTCTCTCTAGACACTTTGTTTTTATTGTTTCATGCACTGTTGTGTTGTTCTTGGAGCGTCTTAGTTTTTGTTTGCTTTTCTTAGTTTGTTTAGTTTGCTTGAATAAAGTAGTTGTACCCCCGTTCTCACTGTGTTGTTTCAAATAAGTTTATTGGTGTTGGAAATGAGTAGAAAGTTCTTGCTTGAATAGTGCAAGAAGAGCTTGCTTTGACTGTGAGTTAGACTTTAGCATGTCATGCTAGGTGTTGTTTTGACCTTATGCTTAGTGATTATTGCCGTAGCATGAATTTTTCCAAACAATTGGGATTGCTTAGTGTGCCTTGAAGGAATCATGCGTTGTTTTAGCATACAAAAGCATAGTATTGTGGTATTCTCCTTTGATGCTTTGTTTGGGTTGACTTGGCACATGCTCACACCATGTTATGACTATGAACAAGTCACCATAGCCTCTATGATCTTAGTCCTTGACTTTTAGTACCACTCTATGCTTTGATTAGCAATGTTTTGTCGCTTTGCATGATTATGGCCATTATTGCTTTCTTAGTTGGTTGCTCCCAGTCTTTTGCTAGCCTCCACTTGTATGAGTAAGCTCTACTCATGCTTCCAACTCCCAAGAAACCAATTTATTCCAAAGTGTCTACTATAAATTCCTATGCATGGTGTGTTACACCGTTCCAAGTATATTCTAGTTTTCATCTATCTTCCAATTAAAAAGTAATTTGTTATGTGAAAATTTAGTGATTAAAGATCTCACGAACTTGATGGCACACTTTATATTTCTTGCCACTAATAAAGTTGAACCATTATGTCATCTATGTTGTATATTCTTTCACTTATACGTTGGAATTAGCAGAACCATGCTGTCATGGGGAACGCTTTCAACATTGCACTTGTACTTTGTACACAGTTGATATCATGCTCTTTTGTCTATGGATGTCGTTGGTGTGAAATAAAAGGGGAGCTTGTAAGTACATAGAGTTATGTATTTTGTGTTAGAGAAACGCCTGGGCTGCTAGACTAAGACATGCCTAATCATGGTGGAAACTTGCAGCATTACCAGAATGAGCAATCTGTGAAGCATCCTCAATAAAACCTATGCAGATAGCAAATAAAAAGATCGCTGAGATGCTCATTGTATGCTTGCCTTGTCATTTTGGTTATGGGATAGCTCCTGTACCATGTGCAAGGGGTACCCCGTTGTCGATTCTCTATGATACACATGTACTTACTATGACAAGAACTTACAGGTGACTAAAGTTGAGTAGCATGAGGAGAGGCCCTCATATTCAAGGGACATGAGATTGCCAACTTATACTTTGGCAAGCATATACTCCATAGTTTCTTCACTTTAACCTTAATCACTTCAAGATGCTTATGAGAGGGGCAATGAGGGCTGAAAGCTCTTTTTGAAACTTGAAAACCCTGCTTCCCTTTATGAAGGTCCGTTCTTCCACTATTATATTGAGTCTCCCCCTTCTAACTTTAGGCACCAGTTAAGACAGCATAGTTGCCATTCTTAGTTCTATGTGCATTGTCCCAAAACTTATTGATTGATGCATATTGTTGATATTACTTGTTCTTGTGATATTTGTATCTAGTCACTCTTATGAACTTTGAAGGTGTCCTATGCATCTATTTTCTACTCTAAGAGGGACAAGCTGAATGCCACTATGCTATGTTTTCTGTATGTGAAACAAACAATAGTTTTTCAATGCATGTTATTCATGATGTTTGTTTGTCGCCTTTCATGTTGCATGCATAGTTACTTTGTCTTACTGTTAGAACTCCATCTTTCATGCTCATGTTTAGAGTTCTTTGATCCTAGCTTTCATTGCTTGCAAATGGTTTGATCTTGATTTTGATGGTGCATGTCACCTAAAAAAATATTCTTTTTATCACTTACCTACTCGAGGACGAGCAGGAGTTAAGCTTGGGGATGCTTGATACGTCAGAAACATATCTATAATTTTTGATGTTCCATGCTTGTTAAGTATCTACTTTGCTTTGATTTGTCCACACTTTGAGGTGTTTTTATCTGTTTTTTGGTACTACCTATTAACAAGTTTCCACAGTGCTAGTTGCCTATTTTCTATTGTTTTTGGTTCCAGAAAAGCTAGTAAGGAAATATTCTCGGAATTGGACGGGAAAAAAGCCAAAGTCAATATTTCACCAAGGAGAACACGAAGTCCAGAGGAGAGACGGGGGGAGCCACAGGGCGGCCGCACCCCCCCCCCAAGGCACGGGCCCACCCTAGGACACGCTTGGGCAGGGTGTGGGCCCCCTAGCCACCCTCCTGTCTCACCTCTCCGCCTATAAGAAGACCCCGATGCCTAAACCCTAAGTACCCGATCAATATTCCACGAACCCGTCTGTAGCCGTGCCACCATCATCACTAGATCGGTGGGATCTGAAGCTCTTCTTGGCACCCTACCAGAGGGGAGATCATCCCGGAGGCCTTCTTATTCATCATGCCAGCCCCCGGTATGAAGCGTGAGTAGTTCCACCTTGGACTATGGGTCCATGTAGTAGCTAGATGGTTGTATCTCCTCCTTTGTGCTTTCATGTCTAGATCTTGTGAGCTCCATTCATGATCAAGATCTCACCTATTTGTAATCATGCATGTTGTGTTTGCGGGGATGCAATGGATATTGAGATTGCTATGTCAGATTGATTAATGGTTTTGTCTTATTGATTCTATCATGTCTATGTTCTTTGTGATCTTGCATGCTCTCCGTTGTTAGTAGCTATCTTGCCCAATTAGTTGCTAGTGACTCCAAGAGGGGGCATTTATGCTCGATAGTGGGTTCATGCCTCTATTTAATCTAAGTTAAGTGACAGAAATCTCTAAGGTTGTAGATGTGATGTTGCTACTAGGGAGAAAACAACGGTCTCTTGTTCATGGGACAACTGGATTGTTTACCTTACACACTTTGCTTAAAGAAGTTGTATGTTGCTTGCATCTTAATACTGGAGGGGGTTCGGGTGATAACCCAAAGGTGGACTTCTAGTCGTAGATGCAGTTGGATGGCGGTCTATGTATCTTGTTGTATTGCCCAATCAAATCTCATAGGATCATGATGTCTAGTATTACATTGTTGTACCTTGCTCAATCTTGTGAATTGCCCTGCTGTAATTTGTTTACATTGCATGCCATGTTTGTTTATCTAAGGAGAACACCACCAGTGAACTATGGACCCCGGTCCAATCTTTACCATTGATACATCCTCCACTATTACTGTTTACTTGATGCAAACCACTATTACCTTCCACACCATACAATTAATCCTTTGTTACAACAACCGGTGAGATTGACAACCTCATTATTTGTTGGGGAAAAGTCCTGAGTTTGTGTTGTGCAGGTTTTCAAGTTGCTTGCAACACCTTTGAGACATTTCCTTCCTCCTACTAGTTCGATAACCTCGGTTTCTTACTGAGGGAAAACTTTCTGATGTGCTGCTTTACACCTTGCTCTTGGAGTTTCCCGATGAAGCGCTTCATGTTGCTACAGTATGATCAGTTGGAGATGTCCATCAGGTGGTCGATGGTTTTGGGCTTGATCTGGCCTAGCTCCTCTCTGAGTTAGCGGCGCTTCACGCCGTTGTTGAAGGCGTCGATTTCGCTCTCTTCTGATATGTTCTCGGCGGAGTTCTTGATTACGAACCAACTTTGAACATAGGAGCAGATCGATTCGTTGGACCGTTGGCAACAAGCGCGCAACTCTTCGATTGATGTGAGCCTCTTGCAAGTGCCTTTGAAGTTGCGGATGAAGTTGTATACCAGCTCCTCCCAACTGCAGATGGATCCAGCGGGAAGGTTATTGAGCCAGGCCCTGGTTGCACCCTTCAGATGTAGCTGAAGACACTGTATGGCCGTGTTTTTGCTTCCGCTGTGCAGCTTGACCTACGAGATGTGGTCATCCAAGTAGATCTTCGGCTCCTGTAGATCATCAAAATTGGGGTTGTCCGACGGGAGCATGAAGCCCTTGGGCATTCGAGACTACCGTATGGCTCTGCTGTGGCACCTCATAGCTCCATGTGTTTGTCCTCAAACTCTATGGAACACACACGTTTTGGCGCGTGATCTTTTGATCTTGTGCTTCTTGAGCTCATCACGAGCGTTGTAGTTGCGGCTCCTTTGCCACGGGTTGCGGCGTAGCCACGACAGGTCATGCTTATCCTCGTCGGATGAGGGTGTGCGGATTCTTGTGAATTTTACCACAACCTTTTTCTTCTGCTTTGGGGAAGTTTCTCCGAGTAGTGCGGCTCCCACGAGCCCGAGGCCCGCAATTGCAGATTTATGGATTGTGTGTCTCATCAATGGCTCATCAGCGGCTCGCCTGCGCTTGAATCATCAACGGCTCGTCTGGGCTACTTGGGTTCCTTGTGCTGCTCAACTTGTCGATTATGCTCCTTTATGATGAGCCAGTGATAGCCCATCAGCATGTCGCAAGAGGCATTGATTGGCAGAGGGTTGGTACCTCGTTGGGATTGGGTGGGGGAGCCACTGACTCTGTTTGTGGTGTTAATAGCCTGTGGATTGGGAGGGGGACCCGCTGGTTCGGCTCTGTTGTCGATGTGACCATCGATGATGGCCGCGCACATGTAGCACTGGGGGAGATTGTTGCTCCCGCAACATTCAGATCCGGAACCGTAGGTTCCTTCCACCATAGGAGGGTTACAACGGTCAGAGTTATAGCTGCTGCTGTCATCCGAGCCATACGTCAATGAGGGTGCGCTTAAGACACCAATTGGAGGCACCCATGGAGCAGGGACGACTGTTGGAGGCAGTATTCGCTTAGGGAGGCAAAGGGTGTCGATGTGGCTCAGCTGGAAGCAGACGCTCCGAACATCAGTTCACCTCCGTCTCCTATGGAATCAAAGTTTTGGAGGGTTGCCGGTGAGTGGATGGTGAGGTTGATGGTGCCGAAGAAGAGGTGGTTCTCCATCGCAGAGGAGTTGAAAACTATAGTAGATGGGGCCGTCACGATCACACGATCATCATCCCCAGTTCCCACAGACGACGCAAATTTACGAGGGTTTGACTCATCAATGCCCATTGTTATGGACTTGTATTTTGGAGAACGAGGGGACACTGGAGATCGCGGAATGGCTAACGGATTCGCAACACAGGAACATGAGGTTTACCTAGGTTCAGGTCCCCGGAGGGAAAACCCTACTCCTTCTTATCTATTCTTGATTGATGGCGATGCTGGAGGTTACAGGGGTGCGCAGATGAGATCTGGTGAGTTGTGTGCTAGGGTTATGAATCGTCCTCCTCGCCATGCCCTTTGGCCTTTATATGGGGAGGCCAGATCTCGGGGTTTAGGTCGAGTCGGTTACAAATTTGAGTCTAACCCTTTGAATTTATATGTAAAGTTAGTCGTGTTCTCAAAGGAGTCGCATCCTTCATGGGCCTAGGTCACCCGAATCCTTCCTGGGCTTCACCATCCGGAGCAAGTGATTGTATGGGCTTCTTCCAGGTTGGACCGAGTAGGCTAACATCAGGCACCCATAGGGCATACCCATACCAGGACCTAATGTTGAAGACGAAGGGCATCTTGAGGATTTTAATATAATTTTAATTTTTGTTGAGGTGCTTTGTACTATTCGATGTTTATTTTAATGCCAAGGTCCTTTTTGGAAAGAAAGAACCAAGAACGGAAGACATAATAGAGATGGCAGATCATACGATGATGCTCCATGGTTTTGCTATCACTGTGTCATTTATATGGAAAAATAATTAAAGTAATTCAACAAAGATTGTTTTTTAGGAAAACTAGCACATGGTGTTTTCTTATAATGTACCGGTTCTATGAAAAATTCTCTATACATGAATTTTACATTGTTTTAGAAAAAACATGCTTCAAAGTATGGTCCCATTCAACATTTTGCTAGGAACATACATGCCGACAAATTTGACACCCTATTAAAAAATTAAAGGAAAATCTTATCTTACCACTATATAGTGTACGAATAACTTTGAATATTGGCGTTGGATCAAGACTCACGAATCCTAACATCGCTAGCCATTGGATCTTCTTTTCTGTTCTGGCATCTAGAAGATATTATTAATAGTCTTTAGCACAATGTACTCTATGCACAAACCTTAAACACACTTCTCCATCATTCCAGAATCTTCTCCATTGTTTTGCTACACTAGGTTACCAACAAATAAGTATGAGGTACAGAAAATAAACATTGAATTTTGCATGATACAAAGTACAAGAACCAAATATACAACCATACTTTATAGATTTTGATCAAAATTATAATTTTTTGAGCTTTACCTATTATATAATCTTACCACACTATATAGTATACAAATAACTTTGAACCTTGACCGTTCGATCAAGACTGTCAAATCCCAACATTCCAAACCGCAGGATCTTCTATCGATGCTAGCATCTAGAATATTCTAGAACCAATAACATGAGTAGTTCCCAACATGCATATTACGTGCAGATTAGTTTTACAACTTGCAAAGTGTGATCCTATGGTACGCAAATTTCAACCGAGGGAGCAAACTATTCCAAAATTATTATAGAGCTAACACGTGGCATTATAATTTTTTGCAAATACACCAGCACATATTTTTCTCGAGCACATGCATCCTTCGTGCTGCCTTACAGACGAGCCCCACTAGTCAGTTGTCGAAGCAAGAAATAAAATTTAATGAATTTGACGTGGGATTTGAAATTAGAAACAAGTGCAAATACCAACACGTGATAACCACTATAATTTAAAAAGCTTCTTTCCTTAAAGTTGCAAGTTCCTTCTTTATATAGTTAGAACATCCACAAGCACGCGCATAACCAAGTTTTGACAGTGCGGCAAGTTAATGTTGTATGCTACAGATAAGCATGACCAAGCAGTTCTCTGTGGCGGTACCACCGGCGTAGAGGGAACGTCCGTTCCCTACAAGTTCTGCAAGGTAAGTTCTAGCATGGCGTCTCTGACTTGTTGTGCGCCGAAGTCATCCATGGCGAGCGGTGGTCCGAGATGGCATGGATGACGGTGTTTCCGGCGTGGTCTGGCATGGATTTCTCAACAACGCGTGTCACCGAGTTCATGGTGATGACCTAGATGGCATGACCACAAGGAGGAAGTACATAGGCATAATTCACGATGATGCCATCCATGGCATGTTCGTTTGCTAGACTGGGGCAGAAAAGGCCTTGGCAGAGAGTGCGTAGTCTAGTTTTACGGTGCCCTCACCTTTCGGTATCGCTTCCACGCCTCCGACGACCATGGTAGTGCGAGTTGTCCGCCCCAAAAGAGTGCACGTGCCAATAATATATATTAAAACAATGCATAAATATATAACATGCAATAGTGTGGGGTTTAGTTGTAATCATGTGTGATATGTAGTCTCCAGCACTGAGTTCAAGTCTCATATTTGGCTCAATTTATTTTACTCCTTACTTCGTCCAAACTTACAAGTGGGGCCTACCTATAGAGCAGACCCAAGATTCATGTTCGAGACAAAAATATATGGGGGTGTCTTTTCAAAAATTACAATGCCACGTGTCATCTCTAGAATGAATTTGCACTAGTTTATTCTCTCGATGCAAGTTTGTGTACTACAGGATCACGTTTGCAAGTTGTGGGACTAATCTGCACGTAGTATGCAAGTTGTGGGAATATTAGTGTTATTAGCTCAATACTTTTTGATAGTCTTTATCATGATGAACGCTATGCACAAACCTCAAAATACACTTCTCAATAATTATAGGATCTCCTTTGTCAATTCTCTAGAGAATATGAAGTATTAGGTAGCTATAGGTAGTAGGTTGATTTCTACATGACACAAAGTACAAGATCCAAATATACACCCGATACTTTATGAAAGTTACTGTAAATTATAATTATTTTTTGAGATTCTATTATTGTCATACGGTACTTCTGTTATCTAATTCTCACGTGCCACTTACTACTAGTAGTACTAGTAAAGTTCTAGTACCTCCATCCCGGTGTAGTACTACTACAATATTTAGTCTGGCATGTAGACCTAGATCGTCAAAGCGTTATGTACACCGGTTCAATGATAATTAAAAACTAGAGTACTTCACACCTACTCCTACTCGGGAAATACATAGCTTCCCTATTTTTCTCCATGCCAGTCTCTTCCCAAAGAAGGTATCCGCTAGTAGTGCCTAGAGTGAGCTGAGGAGTCTAGTACTCCTACTAGTAGTGTTTAACTTATAAGTCTCTCTCGCTCTCTATCATCAACCCTCTATCTCTGCTCGCTCACTCGGTATAAAAAATCCCTCTCATATCCGCAGTTGAAGAAGGCGGCTCTATGGAAGACAAGTGGTTTGCAGCTACGATTGACATGAGTGAAATGAGGGAAGTCTTCAGCTGTAGGTTGTGTTCTCAAATTGTTTGTCGTCCTGAATACATGCTTAAATACTTTTTTCTTTAGGATGTTTTACTTCTATGTCACACTGGTTTGATATAACTGTTGTTTTTGGGCTAAATCTCTTTTCCTTGCATGATCAGTGCTTTGGCAAGTCCGCGACGCACATTTCATGCGTAGAATACGTTGGAAAATTGTTCAATGGCCAGTGCCCGGGATGTGAGTACGGAGGCGTCTTGAACCCAACCACTATTCTGGATTGGATGTCCTCGGGAATGAGGCTCAAGTGTAGCAACAAAGGGTATGACATGAGGGGCAGCTTCTTTGAATTCATCGCACACAAGATGGTGCGCTTGCACGGGACAGAGGGCTCCATAGGTTCTTGATGAAAATAACCGTATGATATGTGGGTGTCTATGTGTGTGCTGATTCCGTCTAGTGTATGTTTTTAGTTTCTGGCATGGTTGTGGAGTATTTGTACTAGTTATGTTATAAATAAATTGAATCATCATAGCATCCACATAGTTTCTCTCTTTTACCAATACTAAGGGAAAGTACCACCAGCCTATCCATCCACATAGTTTCTCTCCTTTAGCTAGAAAGCTTGAAAATTCATAGAACTTAGGTGTTACCACTTCATCCACCTAGTTTCCCTCTTTTACATAAAAAATGGAGAACAAAATCCCATCTCAAACATATCTAGGGTTCAAAACAAACCAGGATTGATAAGTTTGGAGTGCCAACTTCAAGGATTTGGTTGTGGGGTTCAATTTACCTTTTCCCAACAAAGTCAATGTTTATTTTGGACTTTCCCCAAAATATAACCATCAAGAGAGGACGAGCTAGGGCTGAAGTTGGTGAGTGACGACCTAGCACGGCCTCGCCTTCGAGAATTCCGCTCTCACATATTTCCCCTAGCCTCTTCCTGTCTCATCCAAGCCAGCGCCAGAGAACCCAGAATTAAAAAACAAACTCCTCGCCATCGACTAGCCCCCACTCCACCCACCCCCTCTCCCACACCTCCCAAAATCCCCAAATGGAAACGCCACCGGAACCGGAGCGCTCCTCATAGGAGCGCATCATCGAGTCTCAACCCCATGTCTTACGTGTCTGTCGTGTCTCCGCAGCCACAATCGACTTCTTCGTCATTGAGCCATAGTTAGTTGACGAGGCGATGCCGTACACAATGACACTAAAGATCTTCTTCTCGAGTATGCACGAGCTCAGGAGGATGCCTATCTCCCTCTCATCCCATATGTAGAAGGACGATGCCACAACCACACCCTGCGAAGAGGAGGTGTTGAATTTCACCCTGCCTCCCAGCAAGCTGCGAAGAGAAAGCAAGGTCGTGGGAACTATGTGGAAGGTTCTTGGCCGTTTATGGCTGCTAAAGAACCTAAAACTCATGGCGGAGGAGTGGGAAATCAGCATGCCTTACGACATTCTGCATCGCCTCTGGCATGAGGAGTGTGTGTGGGTCAACGGGTTCCACTTAAACCTAACCCTCGGTGTCAACCTCTTAATCAGCGTCAACCTATCGGTGCTTCAAGAAAGTTTTCACCTAGTTGAGCAGGAGGATGGCTATCAACACCCGGATTTTTAATCCCAGATGCCTGTTATGCCATACATCGCAATCCTAGTATTACCATTTTTGGGAGACATAACAGATTGGTATCATAGTTCATTATCCATTACAAACCATAATCAAGGTCTTAGAAATAAAGGATCTCATGATCTAGTCTTAATACAATCAACACAGTGGAATAATAATAATAATGGTAGCATGGGCGAAGCTCCATCTTCAGAGTCACATGCAATGCTAACGATGGGAGATGATCCTAGTTGTCATAGACTTCCTGCTATCCATCATCCTGGTAGTCCTCCTCATAGTCTTGCCATAGGAATAGCCATGGACAAAGCCATGAGTACTCTTTAAGTACTCGCAAACTATCACTAACAAGTAAGTAGTTTGAGTAGGAATCCTAAGCTCTAGGTTGTTTTGCAAAAAGCCAGATTTACCTCTAACTGAGTTTAGAAGTAAAGAAACTAATTTAAGGTTTTACAACACCTAAGTGGGAATTTAATTTTCATGTCACAACCCTGTTGTGGTCAAGTCGAAGTCATAGTTCATTTCACAAGTCATTTTGAAAACATCTGATGATGGAACAGTATGGACACTCCAACTGTCCATAACCACGGACGTGGCTATTCGAATAGTTTGACACTCTGCAGAGGTGGTACACTTTCACCACAACATTCGATACATCCGTCAGGAACAATCCTGAATCACCATACTCAGTATGTGGATAATCAATCCTAGCCTTTCAATTACACACCATAGTATAGGCACATCCCCTATGAGTTTGGCCTCCCAACCATGAACATCTGTCATCTTGGGAACTGCACAGGTGGACAATCATATAGAGGTAGCCTCAGCTCAAACCTCTTCGACAAGGGAACCCATACTAAAATATATAAACTTACAGTCAAGCCCTACCCATATTCGGGTAATGTGGTTCTACGGTAAAATTGGAATGGTATTGCATCTGAACGCAACCATCAGTTTTATAAAGGGCTAAGGCTCATGCCTCAACATTTTCTTCATCAAATCATTTGGTGTTCATAACACATGTCAAAATAGTTTAGTAGAATGACTCATCATTCTAAGGTTTTCATAATCATTTTCACCAAGTGTTCCCATCTAAAGTGATCAAGTTTTATGCTTAGCACTAGCCACTAATGTTGGTGGTAATCACTAATGAGGGGGTCTAATCAAGTGTGACTTATCCAAATCTAATCGCATGCCTCAGTATGACATCTAGTTCTATCTAACTTAGGCCAAGTTTTATGCTCTTTATGCTACCTCTAATATCCTTCCAAAATATCACAAACACTAACTAAAAGTAATAAAGAACTTTGCTAAAGAAATAAAAGAATAAAGCTTGCAAGTAAAACTAGGATTTGGTATAATCAAGTGGTATAACCAAATATGCCTAAGGCCTCTAGTTTGCATAGTTATTATGCAAGTGTTATCTTGCAAAGTTCTAGCTTCCTAAGATGGCTTGCCTTGAGTAGTGAAGTGGTTGAAGTTCTCCTCTGCTTCCTCTTCGTAGTAGTCTCCTTCCTCTTTGTATCCTTGGTTGGTACTAGCGTCTATAAATAAATACGAGCTACACAATCACCAAACAATACTTAACTACTTCTATTTGGCACACAAAGGTTCACACTAGATGATCTAGCATCATCACAATCCTCACATGAGTTAAATACTTAATCTTATTTATTTTATTTTTAGAGAAGTAATTTCTACTAATTGAAAAAACTACTTAAGATTTAATATTCTCCAATTAAAATATGGGATCATGTTGACACATGTCATTACCACATATTTTAATACTTGGGAATGTGATTTAAAGTGGTGTCACAATTTAATAAGGTTTAACCTTATTATTTTAATTAATTAAAGTGACTAGAAATGCCTATGGGGCATTCTTTTAATACTTGTCCATTATTACTACATGTAAACCTAGATATTTTTATATATTCAGAAAAGTCTTATCAAATGTGATTTTTGAGAGATGGAATCAACTCAAAAGCATTTATGGTTGATTTTTGAAAAATGTTTGAATGCAGAAAAGTCTCTGCCTTGTTATTTTTACTATAGGTGATATATAATTTCAAATGGTTTGAATCCAACGGTCTTGGATTAACAATTCCAATACCTTTCTAACAAAATTAGTTTCATGCAATTTGGTTAAGTGAATATCTCTGAATTGATTTTTAAATCTACCGACAGAACTAGGGTTTGAACTAAATTGAAAAATCTAAATTTGAATCTACTGGCTCGCGCGGGAGAGCTAGATGGGCCGGCCCACTGCGCACAGCGTGCGCGCGGGCTGGTTTAAGTGATGGCCCCACTCGTCACTGAGATAGGGGTGCCGAAGGGGTATGGGAGGATTCTGACCGTAGGATTAGATCCCAGATCAACGGCTCATGGCCATCTTCCTCATCGGAACAGGACACAACGGGGAGAAACCCTAGCGAGGTCAGTGAGGGTTGGGGGAGGCTAACCAGAGCTCTGGCGAGGGTCGGTGATGGGGGCAAAAGAATGAGGCGGCTCCGACGGTTCTCCTGGTACTAGCGGCTTCTCATGCAGTGGCCTAAATCGATGGCGCCCTTCTCCTCCTTCCGCGGTGGTCTCCGGTGGAATTGGGGAGCTACGGGCAGCGGCTTGCTCTAGGGTTGCTCGGAGGCGTTGCTGAGGACGTGTGGAGTGAGATGGTGTGAAGAGTTGGTGCGGGGGAGATCTCTTTTTATAGCGGGGCAAGGGGTGCATCACAGCATGGGCAGAGGTCGTCGGGGCTGGTATCACAGCAAGCTAGGGCATGGTTCAGAGGCTAGGACGATGGGCGATCACCTGGCGGTCATCACGGACTTCGTGGCTCAGTAAATGGAGGTTTGCATCGGTCGGAACAGGGTGATGCTCTGCGCGGCACTGACGGCGAATTTTGCGGCGTCCTGTGGCTACAGGGCACGATCGTGGGCACGAGCATGTCTTTTGGTCTCCTGGGACGGTGGTGATTGCGTGGGCGGGCGGCAAGAGCTCGAGGTGGTTGGGTCGAGCGGGAACGGGCATGAACTGCAGGTGCGTGTCGACATTGTCGACAGTGGCTTTTGCACGGCGTTCCTAGAGTCTCCTATCTTTGTCCTTGAGCTAGGGTTGGTCTGAAGGGGGCAGTGAGACACGGGCAATGTACTAGACATGGTAGGCGAGGCTGGCATGGCTTGCATCATGCTGTTGTCGGTGGGGGTGGAAAAAGTGCTCGGCCATGTATGCCATTGATGAACTGGTCGTGTGTACAGTGGGCTAGGGCTGCATAGACAAGGTGGGTGACATATTGGAGTGTTGTGGAGGCTGTAGAGGGAACAAGTTTGGCAAGAACGCTGCTCAATATAGTGTTTGTTGCTTTATTTCATTTGTGCTTAGAAGATGTTTGACAAAATGGCCGCAAGAGAAAAGTTTTTGAAATTTGAAATTTACTTTTTGGTGGATGTTTGTATTGGTCTACATGGTCTCTGTGCAGCACTGGTTGATCCAAGTGAATTGGTTTAGTTGCGTTTTGAGAAATGGTGATCTTAGTTACTATACTTGATTCAGTTTTGAAATGTCATTTGAATAGATTTGCAAAATGTTTCTGCTGGTTTGCAAAGTGGGCTTGGGTTCACTTGTACTTGTTCTAGCAAGGGGTGAAAAGAATTGGATTTGTTTCTATTAGAAAACTTGGACTAGAAACAATCAAATTGGTCTAGTGAACAAGTTTGGCCAAAATGACCATTCGCTTATATTGCTTATATTTGAATTTCTCTTCACTTGATTCTGCTTGGAAATGATTTAGATTATGTTGTTTTCATCTTTAAACCAATCCTTTCCATTCATAGCAATCAAACAAGTCATTGCAAGCATTCATGCATTCATCACACACACATGCATTCATATTGATTTTAATTAACAATTTTTTTGTTAACCCTAAACTTGGGTGATTAGAATTTGATAATCTTTATTAGTATTTTTTGGGATGTTACAATGGCCACTGTAGCATATGAATGCAGGCGCTATGGAAGTGCACAATGGTGCATCTCTGGGGATGCAACCATTCGTACCACCGCAAGTACATCTTCACTTGGTTTGAGACCAAAGCTAATTGCCCTATCTACCGAGACAATGTGCTCGCCCATCTCTACTGACACAAGGTGCATACACCCCCTTCTGTATGAAACCTGGTCATGTGGATGGTAATTAATTAATGTACTAAACTTGTTCTGCATATGTTTGCACTTGTCGAATTAAGCTTAATCCAATTTAGATAGGGAAATCAATTAGTCTAGGATTACAATCGAAGAGGAAAATGTCATCATTTCTCATACATTTTACAATGAAAAAACCAAAACAAATCAATGTTTGCCATATCACTTCATAATATGAAACAATAGTCTAATCATTGTCACCATCATCTCTTTCAGTACCACCACGTTCTTGATCCACATATTCTGACTGGGTTGGATCTTCTTCTTCTTGCCATTCATCATACATAACCTCAGATTCATCAGGTAGAACCAGTTTATTCCTATCTTTTTCCACTACACTAATCTCGACAGTGAAATCTACTTGTCCATCATCCGTAGAGCCGCCTCTGGCAATCAAATTTTCATCGACTTTAGCCAGTTCAGGTACCATACAAGCACTGGGAGCATCATGGTGGGCAACATCAATGGTGACTGGCTCGTCATACTCATTCACATCATAGGTGCTCCTTGCCTAAATTTTTTGCACATATTGCCAGTCATTATTATCTGTGTAGCTTTAGTTACCAAAATATAAGGTTCCTCCTTGTACCACTCAGGAGTATATTGATGGATATGAAACTCCCATCATTTTCTAGGGCCTCTTTTCTTGTTCAGATCTTGGTCATACCAATAACACTTGAATAGAACCACAGATCGACCACCAGTCATGTTGTTATAGTTCAACTCAATAACCTCTTTTATGCTACCATAATGATCATAGTCCTCTGTATTCTTCATTTGGGCTGCCAAGTGCTCTCCGCTGGTCATGATGACACTGTTTTGTGTCTTCAGATGTTTCTCGTGCTCATAAGTGTTGTAGTGGATACCATCGTCATTGCAAGTTGAAGCTATCTGTACCCTCTTTGTAGAACCACATGATAGGGCATAGAGACCATCACAAAAAACGCCCGGGTTCTCTTCACCCAGCTTCATGATATGCGGTTATACAAAATAATCAAGAGTTCATATCATGTGCACAATTTGTATGCAATTAAAAGTTCAATTAAACATCTTACATGATTCGTAAACGATTCCTAAAACCTCACCCCACATAATGGTGTAACATAAGCTTTTCCTTTAGTTGTTTTAACTAACCTACAAAAACGATACTCATGTATGACATCTAAACATATCTTGCTACAATTTCATTTCATATATGTGAGGATATGTATGAATAGTACTCATGCAACAAAGTTTTCAGCCTCATCAGCGTCATTTGGAACATACCAAGTGAGTTGGTCATATTTGTGTTGCATTAATGTTCTATGTTCCTTATTTCCTACTAGGCGAACACCATGGTTAAAAACAGATTTTTCAACTTCTTCAGTTCTGCTACATAGATTGGATCTCATTTTATGATCAGGAATGTATCTTGAGCAAAATGCAAAATGCTTCAGCAGCAATATATGCCTCTGCAATGCAAGGCTCTGCTCTAGCCCTGTTCCTAATAGTACCCTTGAAAGTGCAAAGTCGATGTTCTATTGAGTACATCCATTTGTACTGTACAGGACCTCAATAAAGTGCATCTTCAGGCAGATGAATAGCCAAATGCACCATCACATTAAAGAAGGATGGTGGATATATCACCTCATGGTTGCACATGATTTCTAGTATGTCCATCTGAAGATGCTCTACAACTCTTCTGTCTAGAGTTTTGCTACATATTTCCCTAAAGAACTTTCCCAACTATGCCAGCACATTGTAGAAATCCTTGTTCACTATACCTTTAGTGCCAAGATCTAAAATCCTTTCTAGTAGGATGTGGAAATTATGAGTTTTCATCCCTTGAAACTTGTTCGAATCTACGTTGATACAATTTGCAATGTTGGAAGAAAATCCATATGGGAAATTCACACCTCGGAGGAAGTCAGAAAATAGTACCCTTTTATTCATCAGCAAGGTAAATTATACACCTCTAAATTTGTAATTTTTTCACCGCCCTTATCAACCGTATCTTTAGGATGCAGCTGCAAGTTGTTGTTAACTTGAGTTTTTCGCAGTCAAGCCAAGCATTATAGCTATCTTTTGTCTTGGATAGAATGTTGAGTAATGTGCCTATAATGTTGTCACATATATTTTTCTCCATGTGTGTAACATCAATATTTTGTCGAAGCTTCTTACCATCCTAATATGGCAAGTCCCATAGAGTGGATTTGTGCTTATAATATATTCTTGGATCCTTTTTCGTCCCTTGGGCAGCTGCTGCTACTTGTTCCGCTCTCTTCCTTTTGGATGATCAGGAATGTATCTTGAGCAAAATGCAAAATGCTTCATCAGCAATATATGCCTCTGCAATGCAAGCCTCTGATCTAGCCTTGTTCCTAATAGTACCCTTGAAAGTGCAAAGTCGACGTTCTATTGAGTACATCCATTTGTACTATACGGGACCTCTGTAAAGAGCATCTTCAGTCAGATGCATAGCCAAATGCACCATAACATTAAAGAAGGATGGTGGATATATCAGCTCATGCTTGAGCCTGATTTCTGGTATGTCCGTCTGAAGATGCTCTACAACTCTTCTATCTAGAGTTTTGCTACATATTTTCCTAAAGAACTTTCCCAACTGTGCCAACACGTTGTAGAAATCCTTGTTCACTAAATCTTTAGCGCCAAGAGCTAAAATCCTTTGTAGTAGGATGTGGCAATTATGAGTTTTCAACCCTTGAAACTTCTTACCCTCTACATTGATACAATTTGTGATGTTGGAAGCAAATCTAGATGGGAAATTCACACCTCATAGGAAGTCACTTTTACATTATACACCTCTAAATTTGTAATTTTTTTCACCACCCTTATCAACCGTATCTTTAGGATGCAGCTGCAAGTTATTGTTAACTTGAGTTTTTCGCAGTCAAGCCAAGCATTATAGCTATCTTTTGTCTTGGATGGAATGTTGAGTAATGTGCCTATAATGTTGTCACATATATTTTTCTCCATGTGCATAACATCAATATTATGTCGAAGCTTCTTACCATCCTAATACGACAAGTCCCATAGAGTGGATCTGTGCTTATAATATATTCTCGGATCCTTTTCCGTCCCTTGGGCAGCAACTTCTACTTGTTCCGCTCTGTTCCTTTTGGATGATGCTCCTACTATCCATGCATCTTCTGTATTCTTTATTTTACCTCATTTGGCAGCTAGTTGTTTTCCTGGTTTGACCTTTCTGACATATTGTAGATGCGCCTGCAACTCAGATAAAGTGAAATTTTGTGGTGCAGTGCCATACTTAGTCCTCTTTTCGTAGAACTGCAATTTTTCTAAGTTTTTTGGGAATTGTGGCCTTCAGGAAGAAAAAACTGGTGGCCAAGGAAACCAGTCTTATTTTGTAGGCTCACTTTGATCTATTTTGACTCAGAGAAAACACATGTGTTGTAACCTGCTGTTACTCTTCCTGACATAGTGCCAAGAGCTGGAAAATGTTGGGTGGAAAATAGCACAGTAGAACGTAGAGGGAACTTTGCATCTTAAGGTTAGCTTGCAAGGACATCAGGAGTCATGACACCCTTCCATAGTTCCTGCAAGTCTCATATAAGAGGCTCCATGAACAGATCAAAATCCTTCCTAGGTGATTTGGGACCTGGGATGAGTAAATCCAGCAAGCAGTTCGACTGATCAGTGCATGCCTAGGGATGCAGGTTGTAAATTGTAATAATTACTGGTCACATGCTATAAGAGTTACTCATATTTCAAAATGGTTTAAATCCATATGTAGCTAGGCCAAGTATTAGGTTCCTTGGATCCGCAGCAAATCCTGGATGAGCCTTGTCAAAGTTCTTCCATTCATCTCCATCAGCTGGATATCTCATTAAGTAATCGTCTAGCTTGAGAATCTCTTTGTGCCATCTTGTTTCCTTAGATGTTTGTTCTAACTGAAACATCCTCTTAAATCTATCTATAATTGAAAAACATCTCAAAACCTTACAAGGGTCTTTCTTATTTTATCACGATTTTTCATCTTTATTTGTTACATGCTGCGCATCGAGGTTTTCATAATCCTCCTAGAATAATACACAGTTATTTGGATAAAAATGGATCTTCTCATATGATAGTCTAAATACCTTGATGTACTGTTTAATCTCATAAAAATACCTTTCTATACACCTTAATCACTAAATCGAAAGTTTTGTTGGTCATCTTGTTGCGTGACTTTTCCTTTAGTAATTTGATTACCAGTTCAAATCTTGAGATACCAGAATCAGGGTTCACTAAACACTTGGCATCTTCTATCAGGTCAGAGAAAACTGATCTTTTAAGAGAAGGACCTATCTTTTTCCTTGTAGTGGGGTACATGTCCCTTAACAAACTAGAAAGGTCCTCATCCTCGATCTAATGAGCTTTAGGAGGATCAGCATCATCTAGAGGATCAACAGCAGGCTGATCATATAGTTCACCATGTTTAGTCCACCTAATATATGTGCGTGGCATCCCAGTAATGAATATACGGTCTGCAACTGTAGCACCCCGAGAAAACCACTACTAGAAAATCGTTGTTGTTTATACTTTGTGCATCATCATGACATCAGCATGCATCTTTCTGTCTAAAACTATTTTGCTAAAAGCACTATTTTGTTTTCTATATTAATCCCTTCCTTATTTCAAATCAAAACGTTGGTGTTTCCAGATATCTCTGTTTGTGCAAAAATGATTTAAAAAAATCTTTTAAAATAAAATATAAAAACCCTATATATTTTTGTTTGGGAGAGGCAGTCCTCTGGCCGTCGCCCTCCGCCGCTCTCTGCCTATGCCGCCATATCGTCTACACTCGCTACGACCCTGCGAGCCAGCGCCCACGCTCCTGCATGCCCTCGCCTCTCCCGCTCGGGTCGTTCCTCGCCGTCCACCACCCCTCAACCGTTGGGTGACGCTGCTGTCTCCGCCTAGCCGCGTCGCTGCCGCCTTTTCCTTGCTGCCGATGCCCGACGCCGCTTCCCGTGCGTCCCGTCGCCCCGGTTCCCATCGTCACGGACGCCACGTCGCCGCCTTCCCAAGTACCATCTGCAGGGACATCGACCCCTCGTGTTGCTGTGGATGCCTATGTTAATGAGAAGGAAGGGTGAATGCGATGTCTTGATGATCATTATGTCTGTGCGTTTTGGTGAGCCCGGGCTGATCACTTCACATTTGACCCAATCCCTCGGATACAAATCTCCTGCTGCGATGCAAATACCGCGATCCCCAAATACAAGAGCGACACCAACCTAGAAGAATCCGATGGACCATCGGTGGTGGATCTGAGTCTGTCACCAATGCCACGACCTTCAACAAGGATCTGACAAGATCGCCTACACGGATGCAAAGTTCTCCTCTCCGAACCCCGAGTACCCGAAGACCAAACCCTCAACACACCGAGCCCTCCTTCCCGGACCTGAAGACCGTCGATCATGGAATCCGAAGACCTTTCCGGAGGCTGATCCCAGTGTCGAGACCCCGAAGCTCGAACCCAAGACCTTCGCCTCTAAACATGTGTGACCCGAAATCCGAGCCCATATTTTTATTAAATGTTATATATACTTGTCGCATATTAAATTGTCATACTTGCACACATATCATATAGTTTGGGGGCCTTATGCTGATTCACCTCATAGTTAAACATGGAGGCCATATGCAGGCGAATCTAGTCTAATATTGGTCCCATTTAAATTTGTGCATCGAACCGGTGAAATATTTTGCCTTGTTAATACCACATTTAAATTGCGGGGTAGCTAAAGAACAAGAACCGATTAATTAATTGCCAGGACCATGGTTCCGCTTAATATGGCCTAATTACATCGCATCTTTGCCATATCATACATCATACATGTATCATGCCCGATCTTCTGTCGTAGTATTTAATAGTGTATCTGGTATTTCTTCTAGTGCTTTGCTTCTTCATGGATTAGGATGATGAGTTGATGCGAGTATTGACCCGATCTTCGGATGAACCTTTGGCAATGTTTTCCAGGCGATCATTCTCCCCTCTTTCTACCTATTTTATCTTTATAGTCTTTATTTCCTCCTGTTGATCTATTGCTATCTGTGTTGCGATGCTCTAGTTTCGTACCCGTGATATCCCTTGCAGCCATTATCTTGCCTTGGACACCTCCTATTACATGTTGTTTGGTAGATAGACGGCCTTGTGAGTCGTAGTTGCTTGCAAAGGTGTGTTTTGATGTCGTCAAGTACCACCGTTATTGGAGAAATGTCTCATGCTTAATGTTGGAGATTATCATGGATTTAATTACAGTTTAATAACTAAAATTGGAAGTAGGTAAATAATGCAGAGGCACAGGTGGGCAATAGATGTTATATGGTTTTTAACCATCCACTTGTGTCCCGTAGGACCCTGAGTACTTGATACCTGTTCTTTGAATATTCGCACTATCCGCATGTGGGACCATCAATCCCCTTAGCATGAGCTTGAGTCATATCTTATTTCTTGTGTCCACAACATAGTTTGGGGCTTTATTACTATCCTGTACTTATGCCATGATTATTCAATGCTTTACTGCTTTATTTACTATTGAGTGTGGAGCGCATGTACTGTATAGGAACAAACGTGGAATGTTTTCGCGGTATCGACAAGCCCAGTCACACTTTCGGGTTCCCAGTCGTTTACAGGCATTGGCACAAACCTCTGGGTCCGTCTCGGAGCCGTCCAACTTCGTCGCGGGTAGCTTGGTGGGGTGGCCTCCTGAAATATTATATGAATCTTGCAATTTCTTTGTCGTGATGCCTCGTTGGGTTTTCATTTGGTTTTTCCGAGGTTGATCGTGCATGTGTTGCTATTTATGCCCCCCTGCAGGGTAAAACTTTCTGAAAGCCATGTCCGCGGTTATGGATGAGTTGGAGCACAGTATCTCGATCATAGACAACTATAACTAAAGTAGTGCTATAAATTTGACTTTATAATGACTAGTAATCAGCTTCACTACAACGGAATGGCTAATTAAAAGTAACAACAACAGCTGGTTTTGGGATGCCTTATGCTATATGTATCTGACTAGTAAGTACTGCAACTACAACAGAATGGTTAACTAAAACTACCCACTGTTTAAAATATCAGGATGACTCATGCTATCTATATCTGACTAGTAATTGCCGCAACTATAACGGAATGAATAAAACCGCCAACTGTGTGAGTTCCTCGGTTGACTTCCTCGTTTGGTGTCGAGGGGGAAATACCAGGATGGGTATGCTTGGTGATAGTTTCAGGTTGGATCTGAATAGGTCTTATTATCCCTCTCTGATAGCCGCCAGATATATCGAGTCTCTATAGGTTATTTAGCGCATGTTTCACTGCCGCATTAGTCCACCATACCTATGTAGGCGAGGACCGCCGAATTCTAATACTCGCCATGTACTGGCCTCAGTACTGACCGCCCTCTTTTTCCTTTGCCTTATGCCGGCACCCCTTTTGTTTTAGCAGGTTTTGAACTCGACGTCATTAACGGGGTTACCCTTCCATCTTGGCCTAGGCAGGGTTATGGAAACCATTGGTTATTGTTCAGGGCTCTTAACCCCATTTGCATCTTGTCCATAGTCGGACGTTGTATCGTTTTCAAAGTGATTTGGATCTTTGTATTGTATATATGTATTCTTGACTCATGGAGTCATTGTTGTATATATATGTTCTGTGGGTTCCATCGTGGACTATTGTGTAATAATATTACCCGCACGCAAGTTCCTGGTGGGCACCTCTGAATCGTTTCTATGCGGATTTGGCGGGAATCGCTAAAACTTGCATAGGACCGATTGGAGGGTGTTACAGAGTGGTATCAGAGCTTAGTAGTTACGTTACCCCACTGGTCCAGCCTATAGGATAACCTAGCTAACGTCCGTTGTAATGTGTCAAAACTATTTGAAAAATCAGTTGGATAGATTTGATTAGGTCTGCTTTTACTCCTTACCCTATGCTATTCTCCTCTTACCTCTGCGTGTTTTGAATATGCTCTCTTATCTTTTCTTCGAGTCCAGGAATTCTTGTGGTTGGGTTTCCATCGTACCTTTAGGGTTTCACTTCCATCCTTTGTTAACGGTGCTTCGACAATAGGTTTCATGCTATCTGATGGATCTTTCATCTGTTGTACCTTTCAATGCACTGAAAATTCACTAAATTTTTTCTTTCTATCCTCCCGTGTTTTACGATACGGCGAAGTCATCTACATTAGATCTGATGAGAATGTCCATCACTCCTTTGTTTCCAAACCTCGCTTGTCGAGATCTTCAGTCTGAATTCCAAGAGATGGTTACATAATTTTACCATTCATGTACAGAGTAATGCTTTGGGTGCGCGATGGACTGATCACCATCTGACTACTCTTATCATTCGCTCTTGTGCATTGAATCGGTGGATCAAGCAATTTTACTCCTTCCATAGAAGTTAGAGGTGGCGTTATTTTTGAGATCTCGACCTTCATCTTTGTTTATACGGAGTGTTCTCTCGATGAACGGGAGCATCAACCCTTTTCGGTGGTGTCGCCGATTTCAAAACGGAGAAAAAATCCTTGTTAGTGGTGTCATGAAGATCTACATGAAGCGAGAATATTCAGACCGTCGGCCTTCTTCCCCGTACCATGAGGCGGATCTCGAGGGCAAGATCCATTGTTAGTGGTGTCGAATTGTAGCACCCCGAGAAAACCACTACTAGAAAATCGATGTAGTTTATACTTTGTGCATCTTCATGATATCAACATGCATCTTTGTGTCTAAAACTATTTTGCTAAAAGCACTATTTTGTTTTCTGTATTAATCTCATTCTTATTTCAAATCAAAACGTCGGTGATTCCAAATATCTCAGTTTGTCCAAAAATAATTTACAAAAAGCTTTTAAAATAAAATATAAAAACCCTATATATTTTTGTTTGGGAGAGGCAATCCATCCGGTTAGCCCCAAAGGCCCTAACCATAGATCCCCTGGCCCCACCCAAAACCTAAACCCTAATCCTGCGCTAACCTACCCAGCCGCCGCTAGCAGCAAATCCTCACGCACGCAGAGACCGCTACACACACACTTTGCATCACACCCGAAACCGATCCCACGCACACCCACCTCGCACGCTCCTCCCGGCCCCACCCCGCGTGTCCCACGCTGCTCGCCCCTCTCCCCATCACGATCCCCACCCCTCTCCCTCTCCCTGACACCCTCCTTCCCCGCCGCCGCTTCCTCCCAAACGCGTAGCTCCAGCCTCGCCTCCGGTCCTCCCTCTCCTCTGTGCTGGGCCTGGCCACCTTCCACTGGCGCTGTCGCCCGAGTCGCCTCGCCACCGTCCGCCGCTTCCTCGCGTTCATGTGGCCACTGTCGCCCAGCAACCGCCGTCCTGGCCTTCCTCAATCTTTTGCAGCGACCACCGCCACCACCTCTCCCCGTCGACCCAGCTCCTCCCCAGGCCCCGGCCCTCTGCGCCACTGGCTCCCCCCGTGCCTCCGTCGTCGTCGCCCAGGGGCCCCGCTCGCCCCTGCACCTTCCTACCGCCGCGGCCTCCATTCCCGAGCGTTATCGGGTCCTGCCCATCAACGCCGTCCTAGGGCCATCGCCCTCCGCCGCTCTCTGCCTCCGCTGCCATCTCGTCTAAACTCGCTGCGACCCCGCGAGCCAGCGCCCACGCTCCTGCACGCCCTCGCCTATCCCGCTCGTGCCGTGCCTCGCCATCCACCACGCCTCAACCGTTGGGCTCTCTGTTGTCTCTGCCTGGCTGCGTCGCTGCCGCCTTCTGCTTGCTTCCGACGCTCGGCGCCGCTTCCAGTGCGTCCCCATCGCCCCGGTTCCCATCGTCACGGACGCCACGTCGCCGCCTTCCCGAGTACCATCTGCAGGTACATCGACCCCTCGTGTTGCTGTGGATGCCTATGTTAATGAGCAGGGAGGGTGCAGGCGACGTGTTGATGATCATTGTGTCTATGCGTGTTGGTGAGCCCGGGCCTATCACTTCACTGTTGACCCGATGCCTCGTATACCAATCTCCTGTTGCGATGCAAATACCTTGATCCCCAAAGACAAGAGTGACACCAACCTAGAAGAATCCGATGAACCATCGGCGGTGGATTTGAGTCCGTCACCAACGCCACGATCTTCAACAAGGATCCGACAAGATCGCCTACACGGATGCAAAGTTCTCCTCTCCGAACCACGAGTACCCGAAGACCAAACCCTCAACACGCCGAGGCCTCCTTCCCAGACCTGAAGACCGTCGATCATGGAATCTGAAGACCTTTTCTAAGGCTGATCCCGGTGCCGAGACCCCGAAGCTCGAACCCAAGACCTTCGCCCCTATACATGTGTGACCCCAAATCCGAGACCCTATTTTTATTAAATGTTATATATACTTGTTGCATATTAAATTTTCATACTTGCACACATATCGTATAGTTTGGGGGCGTTATGCCGATTCATCTTATAGTTAAATATGGAGGCCATATGCAGGCGAATCTAGTCTAATATTAGTCCCATTTAAATTTGTGCATCGAACCGGTGAAATATTTTGCCTTGTTAATACCACATTTAAATTGCGGGGTAGCTAAAGAACAAGAACCAATTAATTAATTGCCGGGACCATGGTTCCGCTTAATATGGCCTAATTGCATCGCATCTTTGCAATATCATACATGCATCATGTCCGATCTTTTGTTGTAGTATTAAATAGTGCATCTGGTGTTTCTTCTAGTGCTTTTCTTCTTCACGGATTAGGACGGTGAGTTGATGCGAGTATTGACCCGATCTTCGTATGAACCTTTGGCAATATTTTCCAGGCGAGCATTCTCCCTTCTTTCTACCTATTTTATGTTTATAGTCTTTATTTCCTCCTGTTGATCTATTGTTATTTGTGTTGCGATGCTCTAGTTTCATACCCGTGTTATCCCTTGCAGCCATTATATTGCCTTGGACACCTCCTAGTACTTGTTGTTTGGTAGATAGACCGGCTTGCGAGTCGTAGTTGCTTGCTCAGGTGTGTTTTGATGTCGTCAAGTACCACCGTTATTGGAGAAATGTCTCATGCTTAATGTTGGATATTATCATGGCTCATTACAGTTTAATAACTAAAATTGAAAGTAGGTAAATAATGCAGAGGCACGGGTGGGCAATAGATGTTATTTGGTTTTTAACCGTCCACTCGTATCTCGTAGGACCCTGAGTACTTGATATATGTTCTTTGAATATTCGCACTATCCGCATGTGGGACCATGAATCCCCTTAGCATGAGCTTGAATCCTATCTTATTTCATGGGGCCACAAAGTAGTTTGGGGCTTTATTACTATCATATACTTATGCCATGATTATGCCATGCTTTATTGCTTTATTTACTATTGCGCATGGAGCGCCTATACTGTTTAGGAAAAAAAGTGTAATGTTTTCACGGTATCGACAAGCCCAGTCACACTTTCGGTTCCTAGTCGTTTACAGCCATTGGCACAAACCTCTGGGTCCATCTCGGAGCCAGCCAACTTCGTCGCGCGTAGCTTGGTGGGGTGCCCCTAGAAATATTATATGAATCTTGTGTTTTCTTTGTCGTGATGCCTTGTTGGGTTTTCATTTGGTTTTTCCGAGGTTGATCGTGCGTGTGTTGCTATTTGTGCCCCCCTGCAGGGTAAAACTTTCTAAAAGCCGTGTCCGCGGTTATGGACGACTTGGAGCACAGTATCTTGATCATAGACAACTATAACTAAAGTAGTGCTATAAATTTTGACTTTATAATGACTAGTAATCAGCTTCACTACAATGGAATGGATAAATAAAAGTACAAACCACTGCTAGTTTTGGGATGCCTCATGCTATATGTATCTGACTAGTAAGTACTGCAACTACAATGGAACGGTTAACTAAAATTGCCCACTATTTAAAATATCAGGATGACTCATGCTATCTATATTTGACTAGTAATTGCCTTAACTATAACGGAATGAATAAAACTGCCAACTATGTGAGTTCTTCGGTTGACTTCCTCATTTGGTGTCGAGGGGGAAATACCAGGATGGGTATGCTTGGTGATATTTTTAGGTTGGATCCGAATATGTTTTTCTTATCCCTCTCTGATAGCCGCCAGATATATTGAGTCTCTATAGGTTATTTAGCGCATGTTTCGCTACCGCATCAGTCCACCATACCTATGTAGGCGACTAATCACGATTCTGAGACTCATCTCTTTTGCCTTTTGTCGGCACCCCTTTTGTTTTAGCAGGTTTTGAGCTCGACGTCGTTAACGGGGTTACCCTTCCGGCTTGGCCTGGGCAGGGTTATCGACACCATTGGTTATTCTTCAGGGCTCTTAGCCCCATTTGCATCTTGTCTGTAGTCGGATGTTGTATCGTTTTCAAGGTGATTTGGATATTTGTATTGTATATCTATATTCTTGACTCATGGAGTCATTGTTGTATATATCTGTTCTGTGGGTTCCATCGTGGACTATTTTTGTGTAATGATATTACTTTGTTTTTCACCTGCACGCAAGTGCTTGGTGGGCACCTCTGAATCATTTCTATGCGGGTTTGGCGAGAATCGCTAAAACTTGCATAGGACCGATCCGAGGGTGTTACAGCAACTGTGCTCTGACTCATCTTTTTATAATTAAGGCATTCTTGGCATGGGCAAAACACATCTGAGTCGCCTGATGCTATCTAACAAACATCATGAAGTCATTAACACCTTCCCAATATGAAGGTGTTGCTTTTTTTACTCTCAGTATCCAATATCTGTCCATCTGTTGAGGATAGAGATGGTCAGAATCTTTAAAGATATTTCCGCAAACAGGTTGTTTATATATCTAATTAAGTCAAGATATCTGAGAAAACTAATGGAATATAAAACTATAAATGCCACATAATTTTAGCCTTTTTCAGAAATTGAGTGCAGAACTATGTTACATATTTGAGAGAACGGACCGACCAAGCACAATAAAATGCCAACCAATTCGAACAAACAAATCAAGTGCAGAATAATGTCAAATGAACAGATCGAGTACGAAAGGACATTTAGGATATGATTTGAGCGAATTAAGAAAATTATAAGCATACCGTCGGGATCGACCAGCTGACCTCCGAACTGTGAGCATCGAGAAGAACGCAGCTGCCAGCAATGGTGTTAGGCCGCCCCGGCTGATACACGAAGTGTGAATGTTTTGGTGCACGTCCTATGGTTTTGATGGACGTTACGTCTCCAGAATAATGGTGCAAAGAGAAAGTAGCTGGCTGATGGAGTGAAGGCGCGCGTAGGAAATTTTTGTACATGCAGGTTATGCGTCCTAGTTGTCAACAATTTTCACGCGAAATATGTGCCAAAAAATTTTGCTCTCATTTCTTTCTTCCTTGTTGAGATCTAGAATTTTTATTACCGAGCCCATGAAATTATCCTATCAGGCCCAAGCATAGCCTAAAACCTTCTAATTCGTTCTTTTTGTGGTCTTGTGGCCAACGACCATAGCCCATTCAATTTAGGACTGAGCCCATGGAATATAGCCCATGACAAATAGAGCATCCAACCCTAGTTATCCCAGAATATTTTTAATACGGCCTTTATGGTAATTACCCACCTTTCGCACCCCGCCCAAAAAGCTCCTCCTACCTGTGCTTTTGTGTAGAAACTACTGCATTATGTAGCTGTTTTTAATTGAGCCGGCATGAGCATCGCCTTATTATTTTAAGGTAGATAAACACGAACAAATAAAGTATTTTTAAGGAGACAAATTTGTAAGTTATAGTAATAATGCTTATCGTCTCTAGGGAATGAAGTGTTTCTTGTGTAGTGTCAAAGCACGCAGTTAACTGCTGCTGAGGTCTTGGATTCGAATCTTAGGCAAATATATTAAATTATTTTGTACACTAAGTCTGACATCTAGGAACTAGATAAACTATTGCTTCACCTAGCAATGTTTTCAAGATTAGAATGGCAGGATCGACCCGAAAAAACTATCAAAGATACACACGTTTATTTTAAATAGAGACTGACATCTGGGACCTATCATATACACGATTCCTGCATAAAGGAGGCTGATATCAGGGACCCACCAACGGACTAAGGTTAAAACAGCGGATGCGGACGAAAAAAGTTTATCATACATGTTGCATTTACAAAGATGCTAACATTTGAGACCCTGCAGCGAGACCTTATACAAACAAGGCATCGAGCAATGTTGCCAAGTTCAAAATAGGGAGGCACGAGCGAGAAAAAGTTCAGCATGCACACGTTTCTTCTAACGTGAGGTTGTCATTTGGACCCCAGCAGCATGACCAAATGGCAGATTCATCGAACAACACTATCTACTTCGGAGCAGGGTAGCGATAGAGAAGAAAAAATTCCATCATACGCACGATTCTTATAATGTGAGGCTGACGTAGAGGACACATGATTCTTGTTAAGTGTTGCAATGTTAATTGATTGTTTGCTTGTTCCCATGCAGCAGACTATGTATTAGATAATATATTCCTGACCTCAGCCCTAGTTGACACTATCTATTTTACAAAAGAGATGTCCTGGGTCATCCTTCATATTCTCAAACGTTCTGGCATTTCAAACTTGAGCCAAGATGACTTTGACACAAAAAAATGTTTTACGAGCTTCTATTAACAAAGATATGGATAACAATATATATATAATCTCCTTATGTTTTCAAGACAGAACTTTCAACTACTCTTATATCTAGGTTTTCCAAAATCTTTCCTAAAACCTTCTCATTCTAACCTTGGTACAATACCAAGAGGTCCTTATCTTACTTCAAAGCACAACCTTTTCAAAATACCTATCCTTACCTCAAGCTAGGCTTGAGGGTAACCTCAGTAGTATTTGATTACTTGGCAAGATGACTTGTCTGATCTGTTGTTTGATAACTTGCTTGATCTGTTGATTGCCTTGATTGCTTAGGATCTAGAATGAGCTGCTCTAGGAGATAATATTATAGGATCAACTATTAGTTGAATATCACCCATCTTAAATCAAGCATCCTGAGCTTAATCTATCTTAGTCACCCAAGTGACCCCCTAATCCTCTTCATCAGATCAATCCTAAGCTAATCCTTTTCCTTAGCATCCAACTCATCAAATGTTGATTATAATCATGGATTTCCCACCATTCAATTTATACTTCAATATCATCCACCTGATTATGACAATGAACCATTGCATATCCTCCAACTCCTTCCCTCTTCCCTAATAGTCTGAAATCCTTAACTAGATTCAAACTTTGGAACTCCACCTACTCCAATTTGTCTGCATTTTCGAAAATGTACATGAACCATCTTGTAGTACATCATTAGTAATCTCAAAACCCACTCTTTCCATTGGCAAACCCTTCCTTTACCCACTCATCCTTGATGATTTTGTAGACAAGATAATAATGTTTCCTGCATATCTTATCATATTGCCTACTTTGGAAGAATCTCACATCCACATGATACCTCCCATTGAACAAATATTTTCATTGTTATGGTCTACTAACCATGGTTTATCGAGCCACCCTTCACTTGCTTTGATTGGAGCTTTGTGCTTCTTAAACCAACATGGTTTAGGAGGATTCATGAAACATCTTCTATGGCAGCCTTATTTTCAACAAAGTTTTCCATCACTTCTAGATCAACTCAAATACAACCAAGCCCAAATCTTGGTACATTTATCATATACATCACTTGGTCTATACATCCACCTATCACTTGTACCAAGGTGATCTCTGAGATCCCTAATCCAACCAAGTTTAGGTGGCATAAAAATATCAATACCCTAGATCCTCTAATCCTTTGCTCTCTACCAAAAACCATCTTGATTTGCAAACCAAAAGGTCTATAATGATTGATACTGCAAGTTGACATCATACACCTCTGATATAATATTTTACCAAATAATTTCCATAATTATTTGGAACCAAAAACTATTTAAATTCCACTCTTGTAATATCTTCAAAACCCCTCCTATAAAGGCAAGTTTGATTTTCTTCAAACTACTTTGCCAACTCAAGGAGCATTTGATGCCTATATCCTATCCTATCTTCCCACCTCAAAATATTCTTGATATCCTTTATTATTTGTTTTTGCCATTTTTCTTAAATGGCAGAATCAAAAAATAATTATTTAAAATTACTTTTCCTTACAAATAAATTCCATGAAAATTCTCCAATGTGTGTTATAATATTTAGAACCATATCACATCAAAAACCAACATTTTCCAATGTAAATATATCAAATAAGCTTCCAGAAACCATTTCTACACTTTTTGAATAAATGGTTTTCATTGGACTCAAACTCCTTTGAAAAATCTTGTGGCACCCTGGATTTACGGTCCGAGAATACCCGTTATGCATTAAAATTTATGTTCCCATGATCAGTGAGCCATGAGAATAACCGACCAGTATCATTACAGCATCCAGAAAGTAATGATTACACAACTTACAATAAGGCTAGTATGGCGATTACATCACAAATAGCGGAAGTTTTCAATCGCAGAGCCCATGTGATGCCTTAACCTACAGGCAACTGACTGGGAAGATAGCCTAGCTCGCATAGACGTCAGCAACCTCCATCGCTCCTCTTGCTTCTGAAAATTCTGCCCAAGTAGATAGCCAGGGACAATTCCAGTGAGTACTTTGAGTGTACTCGTAGACCACCTTAAGAAGACAACAACTAGGGATATGCAATATGCTTGTAGTAGGATGGCTCCATGAGAGATTCTATTATAAACTAGTTTCTCTTGTATATATACCATATCTCTATATCTTTGTTGAAAAAAATTTGTAAAATAAATTGGGAACATTTTTGAAAAGTTTTTAGGAAAACACCAGGATTAGGTCAACCATTTGTTTTTCTTCCGGTCATATCAGGACCAAACTCCTTCCTCCTTTTTCCCGACCATCCCATGGTCAAAACATTTCCAAGCCATTTCTTTTCCAAAGTCCTTTTTGAAATCAAAAACATCACCCACCGTACAACCACCAGCACAATCGTCCATGACCGAGGACTCGACTATTCGAATAGATTTACACTCTGCAGAGGTTGTACACTGTACCCACACCATCCGATTAGCGTTCCCTTATCTACACCAATCGTGGGTCGAATAATCAGTTAAGACCTTCCGGATGCCCTCTCTGAAACAAGTGCCTACCCTATGAGGTTAATCCCATCAAAACCGGGACGCCCTATATAGTAACCAGCCAACTGGAGCGCGTTTTGCACCTCGACTGGTGTGCACTTTCAATGAGGGTCTCATAGTATCACGTGGAGTCCCTTAGAGCCTTTGTTCCTTCTCCCGGTCAATTCTATGCATGGACCGTTGGCCGGAGAAGGCCCACCCTCCGGGGATTTTTTGCCCCGGTAGTAGTGTGAGGCACCTATACTAGATTAGACAAACTTCCAACCCAGCCCCATACCATTCCAGAGTAATGTGGTTGCATGGGTTAATTGTTCTGGCATAGTAAAATGCACAGCCCAGCGTGTTTTCGTAAACATTTTTCTTCCATCACTCGTCCAACCATTTTGTAAAACCAAAACCTTTCTCATTTTCCAATCCCCTTGGTAGGCCAAGCCTCACCAAGGTTTTCTCGTAAAACATTTTTGTAAGCCTTTTTGCGGGGTCTTACCATCCCATAGTTTTTCTTTGGTTAAAACGGGGTTTCCACGGGTTTATGGTGTTAAGACACCATCTACCATACTAGGGAAAGGAGGTGTCATCAAAGGGGTTGCACTTAGTAGTGCAAATGGTATTAGCTGGAGGAGCCAAGCCACTACCAGATATAAAATCATCATAAGTAAAACAATGCAGTTTCATAAACAGTAGATAAACATGCGGAAGTAAAACGGTAGGACAAGGGCTTATGAGCAAGAAGGTGGCTTGCCTGTGACTAGCGAGATGTCCCATGACTTCTTTAGAAAACCAGAATACCAATATTAAGAATAATGGGACAACTAGAGGCTTCCTTCTTCTTGGCGTCACACAGTCGCAACTATCACGGTTATCGAGCAACATGCAACCAAACGACACCACAATCAATACGATGCATACCAACACCAATTTATACGGCAAGAAATTGATAAAACCAGTTTTATAGATCAGTAAGGATTGGAGATTTTGCTTTGGATACAAAGGAATGGTCTTGATTGCATTTGTGGATTTTCTAATTAAGATTTAAGGTCCAAAACTACCTAGATAAAGGGTTTTTGAACAAGGCCAAGTTCTGTATGAGATCAATGTGCAAACATGATACCCTTATATAGGTATTGATAAAATGAAGCCAACGAAAGTGGTTTCACTATTTTATCAGTTTCCATTGATTTATAAAGTGTTTTCTAGTGGTTAAAACTCTAGTTTTAGTAAATAATTCACTAGAATTGTTATGGAGCTGCAAAAATTATTTCCTGGCTGGTTAGGTAGGATTTGATGGACTGATTCACCAGGAGTTGGAAACATCTCAAAATATTTACCAGAATGCACTTAGGAAATTCCCAAAAGCAGTACTGGATTATATTTTTCTTTTTCACCAGATTAGATCTATAGAGGCTTTTGATGTTATTCCAAATACACATGTTAGGAATTTGAATTTCCTTTCTGTAGAAATTGTAATTAACCTTTTTGGATAAACAAAACTACTTTGGTGATTAAACTATACATAGAAGTGCTCAAAAAATATTGGGCTTCTGGGGTTTGATAAGTATTGGTATGTAGATGTACAGAGGGTTGGAATTAGGTCAAAACAATTTATGGTTTGCCTAGATAATTTTAGAAAGGAAAATAGGAAGCCATTTTATTTGGGGCCAGGGTTTGCTGCAAGGGTTGATTAACACCTTTCAGTAACAATTTGATTTACTCCATTTGGATTTACCAAACTCCCTGGAACAATTTATTAGTGGGAATAGGTACTTCTTGCATTTATTTTACCTGGAAAAGATGGTTAATATTTTGGGCACAAGACCTTCTCTGCATGTTTGTAGAAACACACAGGGACATGCAAAAAATTAGATCTAGCAATTTTGGGTCGTTTTCCATTTTCAAAAAGATTTAAACCAGAAGGTCATATTTTTTGGATCTAGGAAAAGAATAAAAGGAAAGGGGTTTCGGGCCAGATCTGGAGGGCAGATGGGCCACACAGGAGGAATCAGCCCACGGGGCTGAGCCACGCACGGGAGGGAGGATTCGAAATACTAACGAGCGGGGCCCGCCAGTCAGTGAGTGGTGACCCGTGAAGGGGTACCCTCGCATCTGGACCGCCCAGCTAAAGGGGATCCGACGGGGCGAGTTCGTCGTTCTCATGGGACTGGCCCGGCGGCGCTGGGATACCCTAGCTGCATCAGGGAGGAGCAGGGGCTCACCTGAGGGATCACCAGTGATGGGGAGGTGGTGGAGCGGACGCGATGGTCGATGGCGACTCCGGAGATGGGCGATAGAGGGGTTCTTGCACCAGGAAGGACGCTCACGAGCGGATCCCAATGGGGCCGACCTTCGGGGCTCATCGGCGGTGCTTCAAGCGCTGCTGCATGCAGAAGAGAGGGGCACCTTAGTACTAGGAGAGTGAGGGGAATGCGAGATGCAGGGAAAAAGGAAGGGGAGAGAGGAGCTCGTGGCTCAGGTATTGTGGATGGCCCATGGGGTCTTACTTCTCTTCTCCCGGCCAGAGCAGAGCGATGGAGATGGGGTGGAGCTCTAGATTGGTAGGTGGGATGGCGAGAGAGCAAATGCGGGCAGAGAGGAGAGTCAGGGTGGCCTCTGGCTATATAAACCGAAGGAAGGGGCTCATGGTGTACTATGTGTAGGAGGGCAAGAGAGAGGAGGGGAGGGATAGCAATTGGGCAGCATGGGTTGTGGAGAGGGGTGTGTGGGACCATGCGTACGACCAAAGAGGATAGGGGAGGGCTGGGTTGGAGATATTTTAAAAGTTTGTATTAACAAGTCCTCTCTCTCTCATCCAAGCATTAATGACAACAGAGGGGTGTGATACAGTAGCTTGGCCATAGTGCACGACCAGGAGGGAGTGGTGTGGTGTTGTGCAAGCTTGGCTGGATCAATCTGGTGTGGGTTTGGATGATTTTTATTTGAACAAAAGCTTGATTGGCAAAAGTGATCCGAACAATGGTTGTGAAGGAAGTTTGAAAATTTGCATTGAGGAATGTGGGGAAAAGGTACTGGTAGGTAGAGGATGTCAATTCATCTCACCAAGATTTATTCAGAATTTTTATAATGATTAAAATCCCATTTAAAGGCATTTATTCAAATAGTGCAGAGATAGTTTCTAGAAGCTTATTTTGTATTTTTGCATTTGTAAAGGTTGGTTTTTTGGGGTGAGATGGTTCTAAATACCATAACACACATTGGATAATTTTTGTGGAATTTATTAAGGTGTAAAAGAATTTTTAATGAATTATTTCTTGTTTCTACCATTTAAGAAAAAGGGCAAAAAGAAATAATAAAAGATCTCAAAAATATTTATTTTTGAGTTTTAAAGATGGGATAGAATATATAGGCATCAGATGTGCCTTTAGTTGGAAAGGTGACTAGGAGAAAAACAAACTTGCCTTCATAGGAGAGATTTTGAGAATTTTGCAAGATAATTGAATTTAAATAGTTTTAGTTTCCAAATAATTATGGAAATTATTTGGAAAAATTTTATATCCAAAGTAGATGATGTAAAATTGATTCATACATCATTGTCCACTTGGGTTTTGAAGGATTTTGGTGAAATGGGAATAACCAAGATTTTTGGGAATCTAGGGTTTTGTTATTTTCATGCCACCAATACATGGTTGGATTAGGGAGCTCGGAGCTCACCTTGATACAAAGGGTAGATGGGTGATTAGACCAAGTTATATAGATGATTATGGCAACAAGAGTTGGGCTTTTTTGTATTTGAGGTGGTCTTGAAGAGATGGCAAACTTTGTTGAAAATAAGGCTGCCGTAAGAGATACATCATGAGGCCTCATAAACCATGTGGGTTTGAGAAGCACAAAGCTCCCATGGAAAAAAATAGGAGTGGGTTGATAAACCATGATTATAAGATCCTAATCATGTAAATAGTTGGTCAAGTGGTGGTACCATATATATGTGAGCTTCTGCCAAAGTAGGCAAGATGATAAGATTTGTAGAAAAGATTATTATCTTGACTACAATACCATCATGGATGAGTGGGAACTAGAATGGTTTACCCAAAGGAAAGAGTAGGATTTGGTAGTACTTATGATGTACTACAAGATGGTTCAAGTACATTCTCAAGAATGCACATAGGTTGGAAAAGGTAGAGCTCCAAAGATTGAATCTAGTTAAGGATTCCAGACATAGCCATTTTGGCAGATTTAGGGTTTTAGACTAGAGTGCAAGTGTAGATGATTTTGAGAGGATGCCAAGTTCCAAACTCATGATCAAGGAGGTGATGTTGAAGTCTTAACCAATTATATAGGATCCATGCTTAGGTTGAGTCTTCACTGAGTTGGAAACTAACAAAAGGGGGTTATCCCTGGATTAATCTGATTAGGAGATGAGATGGCCACTTTAGTGGCTTAGGATAGATCCAGATTTGGAAGCTTGGTTTTAGATTGATGATCATAAACATAGATTGGGTCCTATGGGATGAGCTACTAGATTAGTTCACTCTAATTCCTAAGCAAACAATGAAATCAGCAAATCAAGGCAATTCATCAGACAACAGATCAAGGCAATTCATTTATTCCAACTTATAAACTACTACCAAGGTTACCACCAAGCCTAGCTTGGGGTAAGGATGGGTATTTTGAAGAGGTTGTGGTTTGAAGTGAGATAAGGGATTCTTGGTTCTTTGACCAAGAGTAGGATGAAGAAGTTTTTAATAAAGGTTTTGGAAAAACCTAGGGGTAAGAGTAGTTGAGAGTTCTGTCTTGAATACATAAGTTGATTGTATATAGGTCTCCATAGTTTTATTAATATACCTAGTAAAATATTTTGTTGTGGCAAATTTATCTTGGCTCAAGTTTGAATTGTCAGAACATTTGAGAATATGAAAGAGGATCCAAGACATCTCTCTTGCAAAAATAGTTTTTGTCAACTAGGGTTGAGGTAAGGAGTGTATCACCTAATACACAATCAGTTGCATGAACACAAGCAAACAAGTAAGAAAACATTACAACACTTAATAAGAAAAAGTTTTTGTTCCCCTAATTTTTGCCTTCCTGACAGTAGATTAGGGTTGCCGAAATTGGGATGTTACAGACCTTTCCCCCTTAAAATAATCTCGTCCCGATATTAGGGAGGAGTAGGGTTGGGTAATAACATCCGCTTAAAAATTTCAGGGGTGGAAGTATTAGATGGTAACAGGTGGAAAGGAGGCATGGACAGAGTGGCTTCAGATTGGGCGGTTTAGAGGAAACGGGTGGAAAAGATGCAGCCTTTTCCCCTTAGGGAAATTCTAGGTAGGTTTAGCATCGACAAGGTTCTTCCTTCTTGAGGTAAGGCGGCGAGTGGAGCCTTCTTCAATCCTTTACCACAATAGTCAACTATTCTTTCTTCCTTGGTATTGAATCGCCGGAAGTGATGGCTAGATGGTCGACTTGAAGTGGAGGGATTTCCTGAAGTATCCTCTGATTCTAGCGAGGTCTCGATTGTTGTCCTTCTTGCAGGTTCAATGACTCTGATTTGGATGGGTGGTCATCACTTAATGGTAATTAGTGTTCGAATCCAGGGTTCCATCAGGTTTTGGGGCGGGAAAGACGCAGTCTTTCCCCCTTAGAACAAAACTAAGGTTGCCGACCTTCTAATTGGAGTCGTATTCTGATGTTGGGGGATAGTGCTACACTTTTCATCTGAAGGTGATGATCTTCTATCGACCTTGTAAAAACCGCTTCGTGGGAGGCATCGATGCCACTTCTTAGTCGTAGCAGGAGAGGCGTTTAACTAGCATCCTATTAGTTTGTTCTGAGCTAGTTAGGGGTTCAATAGGTTGGGTTGCCGCTGGATATTGGCGGTCTTGGAATACGGTCCTTTAGAAGGGGTCTTTTTCGGGTTCGGTCTGATGCAACGTCGTGCGTAAAACATGCAAAGAGGAGCATCATTATGGCACATCACCAAACATGATTCACATAGGAAATAACATATTTGTGCCCATTAGCGGCGAGGGTACTTCAAAAATACAGATTAGGCCTGAACTGCCAAGTGTTGGAGTACACAGAGTCTTACAAGACAGATGTAGGGACGATACATAACTCTACCCATGTTGAGATGGGTGAGTTCCTGGGTGCGAATACTACGCAGGATATTTAATCTTACCACAAAGAACCTCCACATCTCTTACAATGCTAATGGGGCAAACTTGCTCTCTATTAGCAAGGTGAATAACCACATCAATGTCCTCAAGCTCACAAGGACCAATCTCATGCATAATTTCCCTGTAAAGCTCATAAGGAATAGGACTAGAACTAGCACCAATATCACATAAACCACAGTAGATATGACTACCAATTTTAATAAAAAGCACAGGGACACTAGCTTTTCTAACTTTCTTAGGATGAGAAACAATATTAGTAGCATCCTCACAGAAGACAATATGCTCATCCTCTATATTTCTAGTGACAAGATCTTTCACAATAGCTACCACAGGCTCAATATCAATAAACTCATCGGACCCTACAGGTTTCTTTGTGCTTTTGCTAACCACATTCGACATAATAGAATGCTCCATTACCTTGGAAGGAAAAGGAGTTTTCTCAATATAAGGTTTAGGAAAAATAGGATCAACAGTACAAACCTCTGTACTAGCAGGAACATGGGTGACAGTGCCTTTATAAGGAGCGTGGTACTTGTCCCACTCTTTCTTGCGAATTTCAATATAAGGCATTAAAACATTTTACAAGAACTTGAGGATCAAGACCAAACTCATTGCTAATATCACGGAACTTGTCAGTTGTCATAAAATATTTAATGCATTCATAATCATAGTTTATACCTGACTTTCTTCCTTTGTCATTCTCCCAAGCTTTAGGGTTATCTTGAATACGGTCTAGAATATCCCATTTAGCTTCTTCCTTCATACGTGTGAATGATCCAGCACAAGAAGCATCTAGTAAATCTTTATCAAGAAGAGAAAGCCTAGCATAAAAGTTATTTAGAATAATATTGTTAGGGAGTTCATGAATAGGACATTTAAGCATCAGTAACTTCAATCTCCCCCAAGCTTGAGATGTACTCTCTCCATCAGGAGGCCAAAAGTTATATATAAGATTTCTATCTTGATGAATCTCACTGGGAGGATAAAATTTAGAGTAAAAGAGAGATGCCATCTCCTCCCATTCTGTCGTGGTATTGCCGACGAGTACGCCATGGAGGGGTCCTCACAGCGCGTGTTTAGAGATGTGGGGGAAGGCGGTCAGTTGACGAGTACGAGGTAACACAGATTACCCAGGTTCAGATCCCATAACGGTGGCATAATCCTACTCCTTCTATAAATCACTATAAGGGCAATAGGCCGAGTTACAGGGATTGGTTCGCTATGCGAGGTGTGTCGTAATCGACACTAGGTTGTCTAATATTGTGCCCTAAAGGCTCCCATAGGCCCGACTTATATAGTCGCCAAGTCCTAGGTTTACAGGGAAAAGTCCTAGCCGGACAGGTTAGAGAGTCCTACACTACTTACAACTAGTCTAGTGTGTCATGCACTCCAAGGCTCCGGGTACGTCGGTGACTCCTCCGTAGCCTTCCTTTATCCGGCATGGGCCTCCCTTCTGGATCCATCTAACTGGGCCGCCCAGCAGGCCATGGGCCATGCTACCAACTGCTGGCCACCCGGGTTATCCGGATAGAGGACATGCTATGAGGATACCCATATAGCATATCCCCAACAGTAGCCCCCGGAGAACTCCAAGATCTTGCGCCATCTTGCCTCTTTATGTTGAATGCTCCACCTATATGGATGCCGGCAAATCGTCAAGCAATATCTTGTAGTCCTCCCAAAGAACCCTGCAAGGTTTTCTCCGTCTTCAACTTGTAAGTCAGAGAATTGCTGAATCTTCCATCGTACTCTTCCGTAGCCGGACTGGATCCGTCCATGCCGGAATGTTCCGATGTGATGGTTCACCTGCCAGTGACAGCTAGGGCGACGTAGACATAGGTCACCTCGTAACTCACACATGTAGAGAACGCAATCATGTCCGTTTTTCCTGCGCGAGCGATACGAACCGTTGGTGGCGACGGTTGACAACATGGTAAAATTTCCGCGCACGCCTCCGCACACTTCGTCCACGCGTCAACCATTTGATTGTTTTGCACGAATCTTGATGCCAGAGGTTATAAATTGTAACAGCGGTGGAAATTTTACTTTTCACCTCATTCTCCCATACATCGTATTCTTCCTCCAGCGAGCGCCTCCTCAAGCTCTCCGCACAATCCACGGAAAAACCCTAGCTCCTCGACCCTTCCCAATCACCACCGTAACCTCCCAATGGCCAGCAGCAGTTCCACCCCTTCCATGGCGGCGTCAGGCGATGCCGCAGCGAAGCTGGCGAGCACCGTCATCGTGCCCCCAGAGGGCCTGGTGATCCCCAAATCCGTGGTGGTCGAAACCACCGGCGGCGACCATAACCCAGCGGCACTGGAACTGCTAGAGGAGGAATACGACTCCCACAAGGGCGACTAGCGCGGTTCGGATATCAAGGAACTGATCATCGAGGGCTACCTCCCTGCGACGGAGGAGCTCGCCTGGCGGGCGGCGCCGGCCGGCGAGTGTCGTGGTATTGCCGACGAGTACGCCATGGAGGGGTCCTCACAGTGCGTGTTTAGAGACGTGGGGGAAGGCGGACGGTTGATGGGTACGAGGTAACACAGCTTACCCAGGTTCAGACCCCACGACGGTGGCAGAATCCTACTCCTGCTATAAATCACTATAAGGGAAATACGCCGAGTTACAGAGATAGGTTCGCTGTGTGAGGTTGTATGAATCGATGCCCTAAAGGCTCCCATAGGCCCGACTTATATAGTCACCAGGTCCTAGGGTTACAGGGTAAAGTCCTAGCCGGACAGGTTATAGAGTCCTACACCGTCTATTATTAGTCTTGTGTATCTGCACTCCAAGGCTCCGGGTCCGTCGGTGACTCAAACCGTAGCCTTCCTTTATCCGACATGGGCCTCCCTTCTGGATCCATCTAACTGGGCCGCCCAGCAGGCCATAGGCCATGCTACCAACTGTGGGCCACCCGGGTTATCCAGATAAGTGACATGCTATGAGGACACCCATTAGCATATCCCCAACAGTAGCCCCCGGAGAACTCCGAGATCTTGCGCCGTCTTGCCTCTCCGTGTGGAATGCTCTGTCTAGATGGATGTCGGCAAATCGTCAAGAAACATCTTGTAGTCCTCCCAAAGAACCCTGCAAGGCTTTCTCTGTCTTCAATATGTAAGTCGGAGAAATGCTGAATCTTCCATCGTACTCTTCCGTAGCCGGACTGGATCCGTCCATGCCGGAATCTTCCGATGTGACGGCTCATCTGCCTATGCCAGCTAGGACGACGTTGGCTTAGGTCAGCGACGCCTCGTAACTCACACATGCAGAGAACGCAATCATGTCCGATTTTCCCGCGTGAGCGATACGAACCGTTGGCGGCGACGGTTGGAGACATGGCGAAATTTTCGCGCACGTTCGCGAACACGTCGTCTACGCGGCAACCGTCCGATCAAGCTGCACGAATCTTGACGCTGGAGATGATAAATAGTAACCGCAGTGGAATTTTCACTTTTTACCTCATTCTCCTCGCATCGTCTTCTTCCTCCAGCACGCTCCCCCTCGAGCTCTCCGCTCCTAACTCGCAAAAAAACCCTAGCCTCCAACCCGCACCAGTCACACCCAACCTCACTCCATGGCCAGTAGCAGCACCTCTCCCTCCATGTCGGCGTCAAACGAAGCCGCGGCAAAGCCGACGACCTCCATTGTCGTGACTCTGGAGGGCCTAGTTATCCCCGCATCGACGGTGATCGAGTCCACCAGCGGCGACCTTAATCTGGCGGCGCTGGAGCCGTTGGAGGAGGAGCAAGATTCGCACAAGGGCGACTGGCGCGGCTTAGATATCACGGACCGTGATATCCAAGAGATGATTGCCGAGGGCTACCTCCCTGCGACAGAGGGGCACGCCTGGCGGGCGGCACCGGCCGGCGAGGTTACACCTTCTCCCCAAGCCGGAGAAAAGGTGTACCTCAAAGCCCAACTGGTATGCGGCGTCTCCCTGCCCATCTCCAACTTCTTCCTCTCCGTCTTGAATCACTACAGAGTCCAGCCCCAGAATCTTTCCCCCAATAGTATCTTAGTGCTTAGCAACTACGCGGTGCTCTACGAGGGATACTTAGGGATAAGGCCTAGGTTAGACCTCTTTGTGTACTTCTTCACCGTTAAACATGAAGCCGGACATAGCAAGGAAGAACTCAAGAACTGCGGCACCATAATCTTCCTGCAAAAATGGCGGTTCCCCGACATTGATCGGCCACGAGTCCTGCAAAAATTGGCAATAGACGTACTTCTACGGCCCAGACATCCCTCTGGCTAGCCGACAAGTAATGTACCCGGACTTCGTTGACGGAGCCGCCGCTGAAGCCTCGTCATGCAGATCCCAGGCCTCCCTTCCCTCCGACCTCGATGCTTCCCGCGCTATAAGGCGAATAGAATGGTTCGTAGAGACGGGTTTGACCGGCTTAGACCTAGCCATGTGCTGGTTCATCAGGCAAATCCAACCTCTGCAGCACCGCGTGAAGCTCATGCACGAGTATACCAGCGACAGAAGGGATAGCCTCCGCCTCTCCGTGGACAACTTCTCGAGCGACTCCGTCAAGCTCCGCCTTAAGGATATCGTCAAGGTGAAGGATAAGAAGCATGGCTTCACCATCCCTATGACATGTTCATAGACGGCAAGTGCCCAAAGGTAGGTATTTGTTTTCCTTGTACGACATATACTCCAGTTCTTCTGTCTTGCAAGTGTCATATTATCTAACACGGTGATTTCTCACTTAACAGCTTAGCGATCTAGAGGAGGGCAACCTGGCTGCCCGAATCTACGATCCAAAGATGAAGGAAGTCATGGTCGTGTCCGACAACGAGGCTCCGTTGGCGCGAAAGTGGAAGAGCTCCACCTCTGACGCTGTCGACAGAGGCAAGAAGAAGAAGACGGAGGGTGGAGCCTCCAAGAAGACTACCGCCGCCCTGGAGGCGGAAAAGAGAAAAGTTACTGGGATTCCCTTTGCCAAAGCACCCCCACTTGTGTAAGCTTCTCTTCCTCCGACATTGTCTATTTATCTGTCTTGCTCCTGTACTTATGCATTTTGCACGTTTCAGGAAGAAAGCCACGACCAGCCTCAAGAAGACCTCCAAATTGGGGGCTTCTAGAACTATCAAGGACATGCTGCATCACGATGCATCTCCCGCCATCGCCCCTACCACTCCCTCCGTCAAGCCTTCGTCTGCGCCGACAAGCTCACAAGCTAAGGAGGCATCTGGCCCTTCTGCCATGGAAGTGGACTCAGGTTCTTCTACCGAGGTTACAGTCGTCAGCGAGCAGGCAACGCAGGAGAGAGCCGCCCACCAAATGGCTGAAGCTCCGGCTAAGGATGCCATCGGTGGCGGTAAGGCAGTGGTGGAAGCAGGTACCTCTGCCGTTGGTGGCGCCCCCGCAACCAAGAAAACCGTAGCCTATCCAAAGATAGTCTACCCAGTACTTACACCGGGTAGCACTGCTTTGGTTCCTGGTGCGGCGCCGACATCTCCGACGTACGGTCTAGAGGAGATCCGCCAGCAAGCAGAAATCTTCCAAGGAAACAGCGAATCCTTTGCCAAGCTGTTGGCCGAGAGTGCTACGAACCTCAAGATCATCGCACTTGTAAGTTTTCTTTGCCTTTTGCATTTCATATGAGTATCCCACTGTATCCCCCGAGGATGTAGACGGAAAAACCATAGGTTTTTGCATCTATATGCTCTAAGAGTGACTAAGTTAGAAAAACTCTCACTATAGCCCCCAAGCATGTAGATGGAATGAAATGTTCCGACTAGATGCTTTAAGAGTAGTGTATGCAGTGTTTATAAATTTCCATACTGTAGTCCCCAAGCCTCTAGTTGTAACTGAATTAGTTCCGACTAGATGCTTAAAGAAAAGCTAAGAATATTACTAAGGCAAAAATTCTCGCTGTAGCCCCCGAGCGTCTAGGTGGAAAATTTCCGGCTAGATGCTCCAAGCAGACCAAACAACGTTTTAACTTTGAACTTTTTTCCACAGAACGTGAGTGCTCGGAGGGGCATGGCCAATGACAAGTACCAGAAGATGCGCGAAGACCAGGAAGCCAAAAAGGGTAAAACTGCCTTCTTGAAGGAACAGATCACCAAGAGCAAGCGTATGTTTTCTTTTTTGCATTCCGACTTGGTATTGTGCCCATATTCTCAGAGTACTCACTGTGTACTTTGCTTTCTTCGACTTGCAGAAACCATTGCCAAGGCCAAGAATATTGTCGAGCAATCCAAGCACATTCAAGAGCTGGATAGCGAGAACAAAATTCTTAAGCAGGAGAGGAAGGACATGCTAAAAATGCATGAGGAAACGATGAAGGTCCTATAGGACTCCGCCACCGAGGAAATCAATCGCTTGAAGGAGGAGATTGCGATCTTAAAAGATTAGAAGCAAGCTGCCGATGAGCAAAATCAATGCCATAGCGAGGCGTATAAGCTCCCCGAACAAGAGAAAGAATCCTTGGTGGACACCCTATGGCAAGCTGAGGCCAGCATCTTCAGTAAGTTTTCTCCGTCTTGGGTTTCTGTAGCCTGGGTACATTGAATTGTTGAACTCATGCGCTCCTTGTCGGAATTTTGCAGCTCCTATGGGTTTAAACCGATCACCTCCTCCAGCCAAGGAATGCTTGGTTCTTGCTGGCAACTTCATCAACACCGCCATCACGCAAGCCAAGGAGATCGCCAATCCCCTCTAGATAAACATCAAGGCATCGGACTCCATGGTGAAGTACTCGGAGATTCTGCGCCGAGCCCCCGAGCGTATCACAAGCTGGAAAGCTTCATGTGCACGGGCTGGCGCAAGGATGGCGCGTCAATGGTGAAGGCACACTATGAAGATGCCGACATCGACACGGTGACCTCTGGCATTCGCGACGTAGACGATGATGGCAAAGAGATTAACCATGAAGCCATCGTGTCATCGCTCGCAGGCTATGACACCAGAGTTGTCGAGTTGGTGGACGTCGACGTCTTCGTGCCCATGAACATCATCGACAGCGGCAACCAAGGTTCCTCTGAGTCCCACCACAGCGCCGACTTCGAGGGTGGCTCTCCGGCTGGTGATGATGCTGCTTCCAAGTCACCTGCGCCAAAGGAGTGAAGAACAATTTTGTAATATTTTTTTCACCTTCGGTGCATATGCGGAAAAAACTTAACTTAAGGCGGAAAACAATGGTTGTTACTTCCTGCTGCTCAAGAACTAGTTTCCAGCATGTATATATTGTTTTAAGCAAGTGCTGGATTATCCATTACTTTGGTTCTTATGCTTGACTTTTCGTGAGTCGAAAGACTCGTTGTCGGAACCATGCGCTTAGGTGTTGATGCCCAATAGCACCGTCAATAACCTAGGCACAAAATCGCGGACAATAAGTGCCAAAAGTCACTTCTCTAGAATCCACATAAAAACGACAAAGAACGTGTAGACCAGAAAACTTAAGCTAACGCCCGTAGGCGGAATTTTCACAAGTGCAATCGCAAAGCTTGTGCATAAAGGTTTTACATGATCCAAAAATGAACACTAAAGGAGGTAAAAGACTCAGAAATATGAGTGAACCAGAGAGCTTTATTTCATTGATCATATAAGAGGTACACAATTAGATAACAAATGCTAAGTGTAAAAAGGACGTAGCTGTGCTATGTTCCATGGCCGATCAAGCTCCGGGTAGTCATCATCCGGGTCACATCGCTTACGCTTATGATCCTCGTTGGGTCTATCCTTCAGTTCACGATTGTCAACAAGGTAGTAAGACCAATTGAGTAGCGCCTTGGTTATGATGAACGGTCCTTCCCATGGTGGGGATAATTTGTGTGACTTCTTCTTCTTAAGTCGGAGCACCAAATCCCCCTCTTTAAACGAGCAATGCCGAATGCGGCGACTATGGTAGCTGCGTAGCTTCTGCTGGTAGATGGCGGATCTTTGGCATGCCAAAACACGCTCCTCCTCGAAAAGGTCCACATCTAGGCGTCTGGATTCTTCAGCATCATGTTCGTCGTAGGCGGCAACTCTTGGTGCATCGTGAAGGATGTCGGAAGGCAGGATGGCTTCTGCTCCATATACCATGAAGTAAGGGGTGTATCCGGTGGATCTGTTGGGTGTAGTTCGTAAACTCCATAGCACAGATGGTAATTCTTCCGCCCAGGCTCCATCTGCTCTATGTAGTGGTGCCTCAAGACGTGGCTTGATTCCCTATAGAATTAATCTATTGGCTCGCTCAACCTGACCGTTGGACTGTGGGTGTGCCACAGATGCAAGGTCAAGTCGAATGCCTTTCTCCCAAAAATAAGCCTCCACTTCTCCGAGTGACAAATTGCTGCCGTTGTCGGTGATAATGCTATGTGGGAGACCAAATCTCACCACTAGATCCCGGACAAACCTGAGGGCAGTTGCCCCATCAAGCTATCTAATAGGTTTAGCTTCTATCCATCTAGTGAATTTATCAACTGCTATAAGCAGATGCGTAAACCCACAAGGTGTCGTCTCTAACGGTCCCACCATCTCTATCACCCAGACTGCAAACGGCCAAGTTATTGGTATTGTTCGCAATTCTTCAGCAGGAACATGTGGTTGTCGGGCATAATACTGGCATCCCATGCATGTCTCGACCAGCTTGTCGGCGCCTTCAGATCGACCAAGAGAATCCTTGCCGGAAGGCTGTCGCCACCAACGATCGAGGAGCGGCGTGATGCCCGCAGTCTTCGAGATGGATTTCGCGTAGGATTTCCATACCTTCTAGCTGGGAAACACACTTTAGGTATACACCAGTAGTGCTCCTTTTGTAGAGTTTCCCATTGATTATGGTATAACCCTTTGCTCGTCGTACTATTTGCCATCTTTCGACTTCGTCGTTGGGCAAAATTCCATGTTCGAGATATTCCATGAACGGTTTTGTCCAAGCCGGAGGGATCTTAGTCACCATGTTAACGAAAGAGTCAGCTCTATCCGGGTTGTCGATGTCGGCTCCCTTCACAGATGGTGTGCGCAAGTGCTCTAGGAAAACTTCTGGCAGAATTTGCTTGCGCCCTGATCCAAGCTTAGATAGCAGATCAGCCGCCTCATTTTGCTCCCTAGGTACATACTTGACTTTGTAGCCCAAGAAGCTATTGGCTATCTCGTCCACTTCTTCTCGATATGCCGCCATCATAGGGTTCCGCGCATTCCAGGTGCCAGCCACCTGCTGGGCAACCAAGTCGGAATCTCCACAGCAAACTATGTGCTTAATGCCAATGTTCTTGGCTACACATAGTCCGTGAATGAGTGCTTAATACTCCTCCATGTTGTTTGTAGCCTCGAAGTGGATCTGCAGAGCGTAGTGTAGCTTGTCTCCTGTTGGTGACTGTAGCAACACACCAGCCCCCGAGCCATTGAGTAGCTTTGATCCGTCAAAGTGCATCACCCAGTACTCTGGTTCCGGCAACGGAGTAGCATCTGGCATCTCCGTCCAATATGCAACAAAATCCGCCAAGGCTTGTGACTTGATAGCGTCGCGTCTCTTGTAAGTGATCTCAAAGGCGGCAAGTTCAATGCCCCACCACGACCCTTCCTATAGCGTCGCTGTTGTTTATTATGTCGGACAGTGGAGTCTTGCTCACCACTGTGATTGGGTGCTCCTGAAAGTAATGCCTCAGCTTCCGAGAAGCAAGGAATACTCCATAAGCTATCTTCTGGTAGTGCGGGTAACGCTGCTTGGACTCCATCAAGACCTCGCTCGCGTAGTAAATTGGTCGTTGAACTCCGTGCTCATAGCCTGGTTCCTTCCGCTCTACCACGACGACGATGCTGATTACCCGGTTGGTTGCCGCCATGTAGATTAACAGGGGCTCTCCAGGCTCAGGCGCTGCAAGGATGGGCGCTGAGGAAAGAATCTCCTTGAGCTGCTTCAATGCTACATCCGCTTCGTCTGTCCACGTGAATTTGTCCACCTTCTTCAGCAACTTGTACAGTGGCAGAGCCTTCTCTCCAAGTCGGCTGACGAACCGACTAACTGCTGCAACACAACCTGTTAGTCATTGAATGTCATTTAGGCATGTCGGACGGTTTATGTTTAAGATGGCCATGATTTTCTCTGAGTTAACCTCGATTCCGCGTTGGGAAACGATGAAACCCAACAATTTGCCGGCTGGAACCCCGAAGACACACTTCTTAGGGTTAAGCATCATGTTGTATTTCCGGAGATTATCAAAGGTTTCTTTTAAGTCGAAGATTAAGTCGTTTGACTTTTTAGACATCACCGCGATATCGTCCACATAGGCGTGAACGTTCCGACCAATTTGGTCATGGAGGAAACGTTGCATTGTCCGCTGGTACGTAGTACCTGCGTTTTTCAGCCCAAAGGGCATCGTAACATAGCCAAACGTGCCGTATGGGGTAGTGAACTAAGTGGCCAATTGGTCCGACTTCCTCATCTTGATCTTGTGGTATCCCGAGTATGCATCGAGAAAACACAAAAGCTCCGACCCAGCCGTCGAGTCAATGACTTGGTAAATGCGAGGCAAAGCAAACGGATCTTTGGGACATGCTTTGTTCAAGCCGGTGTAATCAACGCACATTCTTAATTCATTGGTTCCCTTTTTGGGGACAAGTACAGGATTGGCCACCCATCGAGTGTGAAGGACTTCTCAGATAAATCTAGCCTTAAGTAACCTAGCTATCTCTTTGCCAATGGCACGTCTCTTCTCATCTCCAAAGCGTCATAGAGTATGTTTCACTGGTTTGCATTTTGGATCAATATTTAATCTGTGCTCGGCAAGTTCCCTAGGTACACCTTTCATGTCGGCAGGTTGCCAGGCAAAGATGTCCCAATTCTCACGGAGAAACTCGACGAGCGCGCTTTCCTATTTGGGATCCAGGTTCGTCCCAATGGCGGTGACCTTGGAGGCATCGCCTACCACAAGTTCCACCGGCTTGGTCTCGATGGCGTCCTTGAACGCAGGAGCGGAGTCGGAGATATGCTTCTTCGACGCGGGCATCTCTGAGTCATCGACCTTGCTCTGGATCTCTTTGAATTCTTCGCTGTATAGGACAACTTATGCAATGGTTGCTTCATTGATCTTGCAGTCCCTTGCCTTGGTAAAGTTTCCGGATACGGTGATGACACCGTTTGGTCCGGGTATCTTGAGTTTGTTGTAGACGAAGCATCGCTTGGCCATGAACATGTGGAATATGTCGCAGCCGAATATGACGTGGTACACGCTCTTGAAGGGGACCACCTCAAAGGTTATGCGCTCTTGGCGGTAATTGTTAACATCGCCAAAGGCAACCTGAAGTGTAATGCACCCAAGGGACCGAGCCTCCCGATAAGGAACTACGCCATGGAAGATGGTGTTGGTCTGCCTTAGGTTTGCCTCCGTCAAGTTCATCTTCTGCAGTGTATCCAGGTACATGATGTTGATGCTGCGTCCACTATCCACCATACACTTGGTGAACTCCACGCCCTCAATCAAGGGGTTGATGACCATGGCGTACTGGTTCTCCGTAGGTATAAGGTCTGGGTGGTCCGTCCTGTCCCAAGTGATTGGAACCTCCGACCAGCACAGGTACTGGGGAACTGGGGGGAGAGTAGCCATCAGGATCCTTAGAGAGGTCTTCTATTGTCGGACGGTGGGGGTGCCAACGAAAGTGTGGTAGACTGGAGCCTTCTTCGCGAAGGGGTTCTTGCCCTTGTCGTCGCTCTTAGTAGTGTGCTTGGGGTCAACATCTTCGTCCATGTCACTTGAATCCTTGGACTCCTCCTCCTTCTTCCTCCCCTTTCCCTTGCCCCCAGATCGGCCCGTATACGGAGCCACCTGGCAAGGTAATCGGGGGTTTTCTCCCTCTCTCTCTGAATGCAATACGCCAGATCAAAGATGGTAACCACGCCGATGAACTTGGATCTCTGCTGTCCAGATGTACGAACGAAGCCGGCGGACTTGCAGTGATCTTCCACCGTTATATCCTACATAGGGGCGGTTTGGGTGGGCCTTGAATTTTTCCGATCTTTGTTGGCAAACTCCAAAGAGAGATCCGACATTGATCCTTCCGCGAACGTATCCTTCCCGTAGGTGGTTCGTGCGGGTCTTGATGCTCCTCCGACTCCTAGGGAACTAGTTCCCAAGTCGGTTTCGCCGTTGAAGAGGTGGATATCACCGATGGGGACGATCAAGAACCGCGTAGGGTTCGTATTCGCCGGGATCCAGAACTTGTCGGGAGGGACGATCTGAACATTGCCGAAGAAGAGAACACGACCGATAGCTACGGTTTCGCCGATTCCCGCGAAGATCTTGGTCCTCGCCCGCTGAAGATCCTGAAGCGCCTCTCACCTCACGGTGGGCGCCAACTATCGTGGTATTTTCAAAGAGTACGCCATGGAGGGGTCCTCACATTGCGTGTTTAGAGACGTGGGGGAAGGCGGAAGGTTGACGGGTACGAGGTAACACAGCTTACCTAGGTTTAGATCCCACAATGGTGGCGGAATCCTTCTCCTGCTATAAATCACTATCAGGGCAATACGCCGAGTTACAGGGATTGTTTCGTTGTGCGAGGCGCGTCGTAATCGACACTAGGTTGTCTAAGATTGTGTCCTAAAGGCTCCCATAGGCCCGACTTATATAGTCGCCAGGTCCTAGGGTTACAGGGAAAAGTCCTAGCCGAACAGGTTACAGAGTCCTACACTGCTTACAACTAGTCTAGCGTGTCTTACACTCCAAGTCTCCGGGTACGTCGGTGAGTCCTCCGTAGCCTTCCTTTATCCGGCATGGGCCTCCCTTATGGATCCATCTAACCGGCCGCCCAGCAGGCCATGGGCCATGCTACCAACTGTGGGCCAACCGGGTTATCCGGATAGAGGACATGCTATGAGGATACCCATATAGCATATCCCCAACACATTCCATGGATTGTCCATTCTTCAGTAGCTTATACCATTCTTCAGCTCTCCCTTTCAAGGATATGGAGAGTAACTTCTTCTTCACCTGTTCAGTTGTGATACCTGCACACTTAAACAACTTGCATAATTCATGGATAAAAAACAAGTGATCGCCGGGATGGACAGTTCCATCCCCAAAATAATAATTATCCATAACACGATTAACAATACTTGTAGGTATCATAAAAGGATCTATCTCAACAGGAGGTGGTTCATCTACTACCCTAGTAGTGGTACTAGTTTTCCCAAACAGAAAACCAAGTGGGTTATCCATATTGGAAACAAAGTAACAAGAAGTAACAAAATCAATACTCACAGTAAAAGTTTCCCTTACCAGTTCCACTCTTCAATAGCACTTCACTCCCCGACAACGGCGCTAGAAAATAGTCTTGATGATCCACAAGTTTAGGGGGTGTATCGTAGTACTTTTGATAAATAGGAGTGTCGATCCCAACGAGGAGCAGAAGGTGCTGAATAGTGGTATGGAGCAGGAAATCCCTGTGAATACTTAGCAAACGGATTTTTAGTGGTTTTCTTATAAGGCAACAAAACAAGGAGCAAGTAACAAAGGTAACAAACAAACGGAGCAAGTGGACCAATCCTTTCTTAGCAAAGGACAAGACGGTGGAAATACTTATAAGGACCAAACGTTCTCGAGGACACATGGGAATTCTGTCAAGTGCTTTCGCTTCAAATAGCTGAGTACTCTTGTCTGGTGTTGTAAGTGTTGTGTGGGTGAACCTGTGCTTCCTAGGAGTAATACATACTTGTGATTAAACCCCCGGCAAACATTCGTAACTACAGGAAAGTAATTAAGATATAAATCTAACCACAACCGTAGACTCTGAGATCCTACGCTCCCTTGTGCAAAGCTATCCTAACGGAGGTCCAGGTTTCTGTCACTCCGGCAACCCCACAATTAGTAGCCAAATACACAATGCATTCCCCTAGGCCCATAAATGGTGAAGTATCATGTAGTCGACGTTCACATGACACCACTAGAAGAATAGCACCACAACTTAAATACTAAACCATTGAATAATAACTCATCACAGATTCATTACTAATAACATGACTTCTCCCATGTCCTCAAGAACTAAATGAACTACTCATAAGACATCATATGGATCAAGATCAAAGATGATATGATAATGGATAACAAACTGAACATAGAAGATAATCCAATGGTTCCACTCACAAGCATCAACTACAATAGTAATCAACACCTGGAAAGTTTCCCCTAAAACTAAAGCAATATCCAACACAATTGTTACAGTGGGACAGAGTGGTGATGATGGTGCTGGTGGATATGATGGTGTGGATGATGATGATGATGATCCCGATGAAGCCTAGCTTGATGACGGTGTTGATGGCGACGGTCTCCCCTCTCCGGGAAGGAATTCCCCCGGTAGAAATCTGTCTGCCAGATCTCTCTCTCTCTCTCTCGGTGTTTTCTGCCCCCAGAGGCAGCGGACATCTATCTATGGTCGCTCCCTTGGTGTTAGGGTTTCGTAGGGAAGATATAGGCGAAGGGGCGGAGTCGGAGGCTGGGCAGGTGGGCCACACTTGCCCTAGGCGTGGGGTTAGGTGGGCCCGTGCCTAGGGGTGTGGGGCCCCTAAGGCCCCACTTCATCCCTCCTTCTGGATTCCTTCGTCTTCTGGTAAAATAATATGTTTCCATATTTTTCTGATCCTTGCAAAATTGCACCGAGACGCCTTCTTTTCCATCAGAATTCAGACTCCGGCAGTGCATCCTCCAGGAATCATCCAACATGCATAAGTAGATGAAAAATCCATAAGTAATACCTAATAATAAGACAAATATCAATGAATAGAGGTAAATTATGATATAGAAGGGTGATGCAAATTGGGCGTATCAGAAACTCCGTTCTGCCACCCTTCCGGGATGAGGAATTGGAGGAGATCATCGCCATCATCATCACTAACGACTCTCCATCAACCGTCCATGGTTCCCCATCCATGAGTGAGTAATCCCCCGCTATAGGCTATGGGGATGGTAGGGATTGGATGCGATCTATCATGTAATTGCATAAGATTGTTAGGGCATGGTGCCTAGTATCTATTGTTAGTGCTTTTGACATTGTTGAAACTTGTTGTGCTTAATGCTTGTCACTAGTTCCCGAGTTCCATGATCTCAGATCTGAACATGTTATTGATTCATGATGATATTATTGTTTGTGATCTTGCCTGCAAATTGTGTACACATATCATTGTCCGGAACCCGAGGCCCCAAAGTGATAGAAATTGGGATAATCGGAGGAGATGGCTGTGATGTGAGTATCACGTGTGTTCATGGAGTGTTAATGCTTTGCTCCGGTGCTTTATTAAAAGGAGCACCTTAATTGCTAGTAGATTCCCTTGAGGCCCCGCTGCAAACGGACTGGCAGGACAAAAGATGTTGTGCAAGTTCTCATTGCGAGCACGCATGGCTATATACGGAACACATGCCTATGGTTATTTAGTACTTGGATGCTTTATCTTTATTATCTGCAATGCCTATGTCTTGATTGTTACATGAATTATCTTGTCCATGCAACGCCCGTGTATCCATCCCTATGCCTACCGCATTTTAATCCTGCTGTTTACTACAATTGTTACTATTGTCTTTATTTTACTACTGATGTTATAAAACTGTTGCTACTGATAAACTATTGCGAGCAAGACTGTTTCCAGTTGCAACTGAATTGACAACTCATCTGTTAAGGCTTATAAATATTCTTTGGCTCCCCTTGTGTTGAATCAATAAATTTGGGATTTACTACCCTCGAAGACTGTTGCGATCCCCTGTGCTTGTGGGTCATCACTCTACTCGTGCATACAACTCCCAAGAAACCAAGTTATTCCAAAGAGTCCACTATAAATTCCTATGCATGGTGTGTTACACCATTCCAAGTATATTCATGTGTTTATTTATCTTCCAAATTAAATTTTTATTATGCGGAAATTAGTGAATAAAGCTCTCACAAACTTGAAGGCACATTTTATTTCTTGCACTTAATAAACTTGAACCATTATGACAATCTTATGATGTTTATATGCTTGCAAGTTATAAGTTGGGAATTAGCAGAACCATGTTGTCATGGGGAACGCTTTCGACATTGCATTTATTCTATTTAGTTGATATCATGTTCTTTTGCTTATGGATCCCGAAGGTGTGAAATAAGATGGGAGCTTGTAAGTTCATGGAGTTTGTATATGTGTTAGAGAAACGCCTAGGCGGCTAGCCTAACCATGCCTAATCATGGTAGAAACTTGCAGCGAAACAATAGTGGCATTCTATGAAGAATCCTCAATAAAAACCTATGCAAATAGCAAATAAAAAGATCGCTGAGATGCTCATTGTCTGTTGCCTTGTCATTTTGATATGGGATAGCTCCTCTGTCATGGGGCAAGGGTTACCCTGTCGGCGGTTTTCTATGATACACATATACTTATAATGACAAGAACTTGCCTGGGACCAAATTTGAGTAGCATGAGGTCTTGGTACTCGTACTCAAGGGAATGATATTTTCAACTTGTGATTTTTCAAGCATATAACTCATATTTCCCTCACATTATCCTTAATCATTTCAAGATGCTTATGATAGGGGCAATGAGAGCTCAAAGCTAATAAGTACCATAATTTTTGGAAGCTTTATAAAACCATTTAATCCCTACTTCCCTCTGCGAAGGGCCTTACTTTTTAATTTTTGTTGAGTCTCCATCTTCTATCTTTATGCACCATCTAAGAGAGCATAGTTGTCATTCTGAGTTCAATGTGCATTGTCCCAAAACTTTTTGATTGATTCATAATTATAGTATTACTTGTTCTTAAATTTTTTGTATCTAGTCACCCTTATGAACTTTGAAGGTGTCCTATGCATTTATGTTTTTCTATTCCATGAAGGAAAAGATGAATACCACTCTTGCTATGTTTTCTATATGTGAAACAAAAAAATGTCTTTCAATGCATCGTTATTCATGATCTTTTGTTTGTGTTGCCTTTCATGTTGCAACATAGTTGCTATGTCTTATTGTTAGAAATATATATTTCATGCTTATGTTTAGAGTACTTTCATCCCAGCTATCAATACTTTACAATACCTTGATCAAGATAGGTGCATGTCACCTCAAAAATTATTCTTTTTACCACTTACCTACTCGAGGACGGGCAGGAGTTAATCTTGCGGATGCTGATACGTTGCAAACGTATCTATAATTTTTGATGCTCAATGCTTGTTTTGCACCATTTATATTATGTTTTGTCTACACTCTGTAGCATTTTTATGCATTTTCTGGAACTAACCAATTAACAAGATGCCACAGTGCCAGTTCCATCTAATGTTTACTGTTTACTTTCTGCATTTACTTTCTTCCACATTATACGTTTAATCCTTTGTTTTCAGCAAAACCAGTGAGCTTGACAACCTCACTGATAAGTTGGGGCAAAGTATTTTGGTTGTATTGTGTGAAGGTTCCATGTTGCTAGCAACACCTTCAAAAGTGGTTTCTTTCTCCTACTGGTTCGATAACCTTGGTTCTATAACTAAGGGAAAACTTGCTGATGTGCTCATCATACCTTGCTCTTGGGGTTCCCAATAGGCTCTACATTAACCAAGCCAACATCAGTCCCACAGACTTGGTATCAGAGCCATCCTGACTGTAGGACACCTTAGTTAGCATGGATGTTAGACAGGACAATCCCTATTTTTGAAAACATCGGCTATCAAGAACTATTTCCTCAAAATCTTTTTAGAAAAATTCCATATCTTATCCTTTTCTAATTTTAAAATATTTGAATATAGCTTACTCTTGATCTCGTGTACCTTCAAAAATTCCATTTTAAAAACAAGACCGGCATGGAAATTGTGAAGACGAAGATCTCAAGATGAAGAGAAGAAGAGACAAGCAAACCAAAGGAACTACCAACAACAAAAGACACTACAAGATCACCCATCAATGGAGTCCTCCCATCGCCCTCAAAGGATTAAGTACGGCATCAGCGACCTCAAATGAAAAGATAGAAGTCAAAACCTCATGAAATGTCTGTACTTAGGAAAAATATCTTCATATATAGGATTCCCGTGATGGCTCGTAGTCACCCCGCAGTACATAAGGTACTCCCTATTGGCTTGTCGTGAACTTTTGTAATGTTAGAATGGTGTTGCTTGTCTTCCTCGGATCACTCGAACCTTTTGTATGACCACCTTGTTTTTATATCCCAACACAAACCGTCATAATCCCATAACCTGAAACCTCTCCTCAGCAGGATGGCCACATAAATAAATCTATGACAACCCCTTTCCGTGCCTAGTTCTAACCGCCCCAAAAGAATGACGATCCTATATTCAACCCTCTACCAAACCAACAGGAAGTCATCGCCATAAAACATATGCCCCAAAAATCCTGAAGAGGTATGCCCAAAGACAACGAGTCTACTATGTCATCGAATCAAAGCAACACAAAGAGTTCAAGATATGAAAACCTCGCTGAATCTAAAATGCCTCCACCCCGACTAAAGACCAAGAAGTAGCATCGCCTACGGCTAAACCTACCCAGAGTTAACCCTTACGGCTTCGTTAGGTAATCACCATAGCAAGGTAGTCGCAATAAGGCGTCACTTGAAAACCTCAATTCAAGCATCACACCAATGGTCCAAGACGAAGGATCTACCCTAGCCTCGACGACCCTAAGTAAAGCTATAAGGTGTGTCTTTCCATTCAAATCCAGAAGATCGTCTACTAGAAGATACCCAGGAATGTTTCAAATCCAAGGACCTGCCCCAAACACCACCTCGAGAGTCGTTAGAGGAACAGAAGATAGACCTCATCACCAATCTTCGGAAGTCTACTCTATACTCCTAGTACCCACAAATCTCATATTTAAGACGATAAGACTACCCGACTGAAGGGAATATGCCCGAGAGGCAATAATAAAGTGGTTATTATCGTATTCCTTATTTATGATAAATGTTTATTTTACATGCTATAATTGTATTAATACGGAAACTTTAATACATGTGTGTTTAATAAACAAAAAGGAAGTTCCTAGTTATGCCTCTCTTATAAACTAGCTCGTTGATTAACATGATGATCAAAGTTTCCTGATCATGGACATTGGATGTTGTTAATAACGAGGTCACAACATTAGTGTAATGATGTGATGAACATTCATCCGAAGTATAGCATTACGATCAAAGTCATTGAGTTTATATTGCTATAACAACTTACGAAGTGATCCTAATCCTTAGACTATGAGATCATGTCAATCACTAACACCGGAAGAGCTTCTCGATGACATCAAACGTCACACCGTAACTGGGTGATTATAAAGATGGCTTCAGAACTACTAAAGTGTTATGTTGAGACCCATGGATCGAGAGTGGAATTTGTTCATCCCGATGACGGATAGATATGCTCTGGGCCCTCTCGGTGATATCACATTGATTAGCTTGCAAGCAAGTGATTTGATCACTAGAATGTTATATCACGGGAACAAGAAAAGAGTGCATGTCAGTAACAAGATCATACTAGGTATGGAGATACCGATGATCAAATCTCGGACATGTAATATATTGTGAAACAAAGGGATTAAGATACTAGCGTAAAAGGTTCACACGATCACAGAAGTCATCGTTGAATGTGTGGGAGTCAGTACGGATCTCCAGGTCCCGCTGCTGATTATTGATCGGAGAAGGGTCTCGATCATGTCCGCATTATTCGCGAACCATAGGGTGACACACTTAAGGGATGCCGACACCATTCGGAGCAAATGATATTCCAGAAAAAGAAAAAGGAAAGCGCAGGAATTTATTTCACTAGACACCGAAACTGTTTCGGTTGAAATTGCTGAAACTAGTTCTGCATGTGAAATTGAAATGTTGTAAGGGGTTTTATGTGAATGTTTGTTAATTAAAGTAATTAACAAAATTCTGAATAAATAAATAAAAGTGTTTTATTTAAATGAGAGATCGCATTAAATTTGGTGGAAATTTAATGCATGTGAGTGGATTTTTGAGTGGAGGCTTTTTAATGTGAGTGGAGGCTTTTCATTTTGAGTGGGAGCTCCACCCACATGAATGTGGAAGAGGTGGGGGCAGCCCCATGGCTGGGCTCCATGCCCCTTGGGTGCCCCCCCACTCCCCTATAAAAGTCCCCCCTCTCCTCCTCTCAAATCACACCTCCTCGCAAAGGATCTCTCTCCCCCCTTTAGAACTTCCCCATGGTCTCGGATCAGCGAGATACATGTTCCCGGTGGCTTTTTCTGGAAGGATTTGTTGCTTCCGCTGCTTCGCTGGAGCGAGGGCGCGGACGTTGTCGGGGTACCCGTACGTGTGTGCGATCACGGATGCACCACTGCTTTGAGGAGCTGGACTTGATCGTGCTGGACCGGCTGGACCAGATGGACTTCATCACGATCTTGAGATCGGCAAGCGTTCGTCTACATCATCCACGAGTACAACCTCGTTAACGCTATTCGTTCTTCGAGGGTATGTATTCTATGGATGTATATCCACTCGTTGCTTGTATCTAGAAGATAGATCTTGGTACATAGTTGTTCCCATCGTAGGAAATTTTTTGTTTTCTATGCTGTGAACCCTACAATGGTATCAGAGCCGGATCTATGCGTAGATGCTTTGCACGAGTAGTACATATATGAGTATGTGGGCGATGATGATCATTTTATTGCTTCTTATTTGTACTTTGGATATTGGTGGCATAATGGGATGAAGCGGCCCGGACAAACTTTACATGACCTCGCACATGAGACCTGTTCCACGCTTGACATGCAACTAGTTTTGCATAAGTGGCTAGCGGGTGTCTGTCTCTCCTACTATAGTCAATATCTAATTTGCAAAGAGTTGTCAACAATTTGGTTATCCTCGTTGTGGTTCATATTCGTAGGTAAGAACGGTTCTATCTTCGAAAGCCTAAACCACGTAAAACTTGCAATGGATAAATTAGAGGCGTCTAGTTTAGATTGTTGCTAGGCTAGTGTTATGATATGGTGATGTTGTAAGTAGAAGTATGAGATGATACTCTTACAACACACATAGCGTGTAAGTTCCATAGACCTTGGCCTTACACATAGAGGTATGATAGAGATCATACCACGGTGCACATGATGGAGATCATATGCGGGAACCATATCATTTCACTTATTAACATGAGATGTTTGATTGCATCTTATATTGCTATTTTAGCATTTTATTAGCATAATAAGATGATCCCTCATTTAAATAACAAGATAAGAATGTGTTCTTCCTTAAGTATGCACCGACAATGTTTCGTCGCTTCAAGGCATCACGTGATGATCGGTGTACTTGAATCCATGAGCATATCTCGGGTGTAAGACAGTTACACACGCGAATACTAAGGTTCTTACTTGGCGAGCCTAGAATGTACAGACATGGCCTCGGAATAGGGACCAAAAGGTTAAGCATGAGTCATATGGTTTGATATGATGACCATATGGATGCTCGCCTTTGAAGCTACGCCGACTCACGTGATGATCGGACTTGGTGTAGTGGATTTGGTTCATGTAATCACCAAAAAGGCACGAGGGATGTCGTTTTTAAGTGGGAGTTCATTTCTAATTTGGATTAGTAGAACTCAATTTATCATAAATTAAATCAAAGTGAATTTGCATAATTTGTTTTAGTCATTGGCATTCGTTCACCACCTTATGCATAGTTGTAATTGAGATAATAGAACTATAGAATTTTGGATATATACTTTACAAACTGGTATCGTATTGTGTTGAGTGTCAATCTAAAGTTTAATGTCCTATTGCCAATTTTCAGCAAACTCTGTTTACTCCATGAAATTTAATAGTTGGTATTAAATCGAGAGTAACAATTCCAGTGTTAGTATCTTAAGTATCATGTTTGCCTCCATGATTCTTGATTGTTCTAATATCAAGTTTATCTAGGAGCTGAAAGAATTGTTTCAGAAACCATCATGTGTGACAGATATAACGATATCTGAAACAATGTTTTGGTTGCAATATGATAGAGTATAATATATGTTCTCATATTGGATGAGAATTTAAAAAAGGTTGGAGATGCTAGACATCCTAATCATCAAAAAGGGTTTTGGAAAGCAAAATTATACTCATGATTCACCTTTATAAGCTACAGTAGCTTGATCATGAAAGTCGTCATGATAAGGATGAATAGAAGATGTATGTAAAGTGTTTTCTATACTAAAAGATTACTAAAGAATGGATTTTGAAAGAACGCCGATCATTTTGATGATGGTGATATACTTCAAAGTGGAGGTCCAAAGGTATTATTATTTGAATATACACGCTTTGTACTATGTGTCATGTATATGGCGCCACTTTTGATGTTGATAGATTCTTTTAAAAAGGAAAAGGAAATGCTGAAAGAGAATCTATAAAATATATTTGGCAGAAAATAAAAGATTGGAAATATCCAATTTAGGTATATAGATGAAATACAGGTTATGGTTGTATTCTTTGCTTGTTAAACAATGTGGTTCTTGGGTATTGGATACCGAATTGGTTGGTATGAACTTTCATACGGAACGACGCAATTCATGAACCACAATGGCCTAAGTAACTAGCAAGAGAATATGTGATGATGTTCATCGAAAACAAACAAACCGTTGTTTGTATTTCTCGTTGACATCAAAACTTGACTTCAAGATTTGTTTTAATAATTGTTATTTAAATCAGGTATTATGAGAACAAAGGTTGTTCAAATAATTACCGTGTTCCATATAAGATGGATGATTTACAAATCTAGTTGGAGAAATCACATCCATAAAACCTAATGCTAAAATGTCGCAAGACAAATCATTGAAAGATCACTTACGAAGTGACATCGCCGTTTAAATTATATTTGAAATAAAACATGAAGAATCTCCATATTCATGGATTTTTGGAGTCTTTGATTTGATCAAGTGACGCTTGTGAGACTTTCCTCGGTATAATTAAAACTTTGTTCAAAGGCCAAAGAAGAACGAACGACTCAAATATTGGAATTTACACATATCGATGTATGTAGTCCATTATTTATAGTCGTAAGCGATGGGTTTCAACTTCATATACTTTCTCCGGAAATTTGAGTGAATGTTCACTTAATGAGAATGAAGTATGAAATATTTGAAAATGTTTCAAAGACTTTCAAGATGAAGTGGAAAATCATTGTAACAAGAAAATAAATGGTTTATGATTTTATCATAAGGGATTTGTTTGAGTTACAAGTGTAACAAGTAAATAAATGAATTATGATTTTATCATAAAGGGATTTATTTGAGTTCCAAGTTTAGCAAAACACCTAGATTTACATTTCCCGAAACACCATAGGAGTATGGAGTGTTTGAGATTTGTAATGAAACCTTGTTATACATGGTTGGATCAAAGGTGTTATTTATAAAACTGCCATTATGTTATAAAAGATTAAAGCTTTAGAGACTTCCGCTTTTACACTGAAAAGAGCTCCATCTTGATCTGTTGAAATGACACCATGGAAGTTATGGTTTGGGGTAAAACCCAAGTTGTCATTTCTTAAATTTTGGTATGCTAAACATAAGGAAGATGTTTACAACCGAAGTCGGATGAGCATGTCTTTGTAGGTTATTTCGAATAACAATTGGTTATTCCTCCATAACACCGAGGACAAAAGGATTTGTCGCTTGAAATGTGAAGTTTCTTGAAGAAGGAATTTTTCATAAAAGTTAAGTGGGAGGACAATAGAACTTTGATAAGGTTAACGAACCTTAGCTAAATGTGCTGAGTTGCGCAGCGCCGGAAATCGTTCCGGAGGCTGCCATAATGCTCATAGATTATGTGCCTCAAAGATTGTGGTCACGGAGATCTAAGTTCTTATTAAACCAAGTCGGTCGGATAAACAATCAAATACTTAGATTTGAGAGTAAATCATTATTGTTTGACAATGATGAACCGACTACATGCAAAGAAGCGATGATGGGCCCTGACTCCGTCAAATGGCTTGATGCCATAAAATACGTGATAGTTCCATACACGAGAAATCAAGTTTTGAACTTGGAAGACCCTCCGGAAAGGTGTAAAAACCTATCGGTCGTATTTGGATCTATAAAGAAACAGACATGGATGTTTCACATCTATGAAATAGTCGACATGTCATAAAGTATTTTATGACAATGTTCAAGGAGTTGACTATGACAAGATTTGATCTTTCATAGCGATATTTAGTCTAGACGGATTAAAGTAGCAATCACTACATATAATTTGGTATATGATAGATGAATAAACAAAACAAAGTTCTTCTAATAGAATGGTTACCTAGGACGTGTACATGACACGGTCCAAAGGGTTTTTGTTAAATTCAAAGGATGCTAAAAGGGCATGCAAACTTCAATGGTTGAAGTAAGCATCACGGAGTTGGAATATTCACCGTGATGAAAAGGAGTTTTCATCAGGAGACGATGAAGATGCTTGCATTTGCAAGAAATTAAGTGGGAGCGCTAAGACATATTTCTAATACATTATGTGGAGGACATCTTGTTGATTAGAAATGATGTATATTTTATTGACAAAGGTTAAGAATTTCATTTCGATGAAATACTTAGGCAAAACCCAAATATTTAGCATGAATGTCTATAGTGGATAGACTGTGACGCTAATATGGTTGTGCCAAACGTACATATATGAGATATTGAAGGAGTTCAATATAGAAACAACAAGAAACAGTTCTTGTCGCATGGACAAGAATTGAATCAAGATTCAAGTGTATTGACACTTGATAAGTGAAACAAGATTCAAGTGCTTTGACACTTGATGAGTGAAATCACGAGAATGTTTTGATCAATCATAACCATGATATGTACACATCCAGATATGTCCTATGCTCTAAGTGTTATGAGCATATACCAGAATGAATCATAAAATGATCATTGGACTATAGTGAGTATATTCTTATGGTCTTTTGGAAGAACTAAGAATATATTTGTGTAGAGATGACAAACAATTACAAATAGTTCATTGTAAAGCGTTACATTGATACTAGTTTTGTCACAAGATACAAATTAAGTTTATCTCAATTTAAACTATGGGTGGCACAATGTAATGGAAAGCAGATTCCATGTTGGATTTGGATGAAATCCATAGTTAAGACATTGTGACGAATACTACAACAAAAAGGCTAAGTATATGACTGCTATAGTAGCAGCAAAGGAGGGAATTTGTGTCAAGTAGTTTGTTATGAAACTAAGGTGTGGTTCACAACGGTCTAACACTAAAGATATATTGTATGACAATAGTATCGACAAGTTTTAACCCCAAGGAACTAAAGGTCTCACCAAAAGACCAAATTTATACAATGCCATCTCATTGAAGAATGAGTGATGCGTGGAGACGCAAAGACATGCAAATACACACGGACCTAAAAGCGTCAGATCCGTAGATTATGTTAACCACTTGCGATTATTATATGGAACACCAGAAAGCCATAGGTGTTCAATACGCAAAGTTTTCAAACTAGATTATTGTCTCTAGTGCAAGTGGGAGACTGAAGGGAATATGCCCGAGAGGCAATAATAAAGTGGTTATTATCGTATTCCTTATTTATGATAAATAATTATTTTACATGCTATAATTGTATTAATACGGAAACGTTAATACATGTGTGTTTAATAAACAAAAAGGAAGTTCCTAGTTATGCCTCTCTTATAAACTAGCTCGTTGATTAACATGATGATCAAAGTTTCCTGATCATGGACATTGGATGTTGTTAATAACGAGGTCACAAAATTAGTGTAATGATGTGATGAACATTCATCCGAAGTATAGCATTACGATCAAAGTCATTGAGTTTATATTGCTATAACAACTTACGAAGTGATCCTAATCCTTAGACTATGAGATCATGTCAATCACTAACACCGGAAGAGCTTCTCGATGACATCAAACGTCACACCGTAACTGGGTGATTATAAAGATGGCTTCAGAACTACTAAAGTGTTATGTTGAGACCCATGGATCGAGAGTGGAATTTGTTCATCCCGATGACGGATAGATATGCTCTGGGCCCTCTCGGTGATATCACATTGATTAGCTTGCAAGCAAGTGATTTGATCACTAGAATGTTATATCACGGGAACGAGAAAAGAGTGCATGTCGAATTTAGATCAAACTAGGTATGGAGATACCGATGATCGAATCTTGGACATGTAATATATTGTGAAACAAAGGGATTAAGATACTAGCGTAAAAGGTTCACACGATCACAGAAGTCATTGTTGAATGTGTGGGAGTCGACGGATCTCGTGTCCATGCTGATTATTGATCGGAGAAGGGTCTCGATCATGTCCGCATTATTCGCGAACCGTAGGGTGACACACTTAAGGGATGCCGACACCATTCGGAGCAAATGATATGCCAGAAAAAGAAAAAGGAAAGCGCAGGAATTTATTTCACTAGACACCGAAACTGTTTCGGTTGAAATTGCTGAAACTGGTTCTGCATGTGAAATTGAAATGTTGTAAGGGGTTTTATATGAATGTTTGTTAATTAAAGTAATTAACAAAATTCTTAATAAATAAATAAAAGTGTTTTATTTAAATGAGAGCTTGCATTAAATTTGGTGGAAATTTAATGCATGTGAGTGGATTTTTGAGTGGAGGCTTTTTAATGTGAGTGGAGGCTTTTCATTTTGAGTGGGAGCTCCACCCACATGAATGTGGAAGAGGTGGGGGAAGCCCCATGGCTGGGCGCCATGCCCCTTGGGTGCCCCCCCTCTCCCCTATAAACGGCCCCCCTATCCTCCTCTCAAAGCACACCTCCTTGCGAAGGATCTCTCTCCCCCCTTTAGAATTTCCCCATGGTCTCGGATCAGCGAGATACATGTTCTCGGTGGCTTTTTCTGGAAGGATTTGTTGCTTCCGCTGCTTCGCTGGAGCGAGGGCACGGAGGTTGTCGGGGTACCCGTATGTGTGTGCGATCACGGATGCACCACTGCTTTGAGGTGCTGGACTTGATCGTGCTGGACCGGCTGGACCAGATGGACTTCATCACGACCTTGAGATCGGCAAGCGTTCGTCTATATCATCCACGAGTACAACCTCGTTAACGCTATTCGGTCTTCGAGGGTATGTATTCTATGGATGTATATCCACCCGTTGCTTGTATCTATAAGATAGATCTTGGTACATAGTTGCTCCCATCGTAGGAAATTTTTTGTTTTCTATGCTGCGAACCCTACACCGACGCCTCCAATACTACTCTCCAAAGAGTAGAGAGCAAACCAAAGAGTCGAGATTCTCTGTAGACGTCGTGAATCCCTTTCTCTCCTATCTCTCCTAACGACCCACCTAAAAGACCTCCGACTCTGCAAACCCCGAGATAGAAAAACGAAGAACTGTCCTTCTACGAGTATTAACCCATATTTCAGTCCCCACACCCGGAAGATCCACCCATCGAAGAAGACCCCGAAGAAGGCACGACCCTCACCCTTTACTGCCGAAGATTAGAATATCCCTCACACCCCTGAGGAACTACAGTAACCAAAGCTAGTACACCGACCCAAGGACAGCGACAAGATTCAAGAAGCACTCATGAAGTAGCCTTTGTACCGTGCACTCACCCACCTAGCATAGGGTAGAGTTATGTATCACCCAAGAACTTGTTCTGTAAAAACCTTGAATATCTAAGCACCAAATAGATCCTGTTTTATTGCCATGTATGAACCCATTTGGATGATATGCTAGTCTGATATGTCCCTATCTACGTGTTTTACCCATGACGTGGCATCAGACTCTACCCTGAACGACCCCATCTTATATGACGGTGTTCCTAGACCTTCAATCACAAATGCCATCCTCCAACCTATCAGACCCCTTTCTAAGCTTAGAACTAACTAGTAGGAAGCTAGTTAAACCCCTTTCCCAATAGACCGCCTACCTCAAGAAGTAATATCGGCGTCTCTCAAGAAGAAGCAGGTACAAGGTTGACAGAAGATACCCATTTCCAGACGAAAAGTGCAACACTCCTCCAGCATCAGCCTACGACTCCAAGAAAGAAGGTCCGAGACTTCACCAAGCACCCCTAGTGTCACTCTAAGGGGGAAAGACTGTGTCTTTCTCTCAAAACCTAGAATAACCATTACCCGAAGCATCTCAGGAGTTTGATCCCTAGCCATTGTTAGGTAATGAAAAGCCTCTAAAGTAGACTCGTGGACCCCACTCAAAGATAGGAATCAACACATATTCAAAAATCATAAGATGCCCCAGAAAAATCCCCCACTCCATGGTCGACCGTCTAGACACCACTCCTGGCATATCAAGACCAAGAAGAAAGAAAAGCGGACTTCAGTAATAAAGGATTGAAGCAGGCCCAACTTGTCGTCTCGCCTTAAGAAGAAGGACCCTGTCGATGCTAACCTACCTAGAATCGTCCTAAGGGGGAAATAACTGTGTCTTTTTGATGGCTCAGGTGATGTAGAGCCCGTTTGGAACCCCAAGAGGAAGGTATGATGAGAATAGCAGCATGTGTCCCTTAGTTATAGAACCAAGGTTATCGAACCAGTAGGAGAAAGAAACCACTTTAGAAGGTGTTGCTAGCAACGTGGAACCTGCACACAACACAACCAAAATACTTCTCCCCAACTTATCAATGAGGTTGTCAAGCTCACTGGCTTTGCTGAAAACAAAGGATTAAACTTATATTGTGAAAGATAGTAATTGTCTGTGGTAATTGCAGAAAGTAAACAGTAAATAGTAGATAGAGTATCAATGGGAAGGAATGGACTGGGGTCCATAGTTCACTAGAGGTGTTTTCTCCATAAGATAAATAACATGCTGGGTGAACAAATTACAGCGAGGCAATTGCAAATAAAGAATGCATAACAATGCATGTACTTGACATAATGATCACTATGAGATTCATCTAGGCATTACAACATGATACATAGACCGTAATCCAACTACACCTATGACTAATAATCCACCTCCGGGATATCATCCAAACAACCCTCGGGTATTAAGTTTCAAGCAACAGATAATTGCATTAAGCAAAGTGTGTAATGTAAACGATACAATTTCCCTTGGGCAAAGGATTGTTGTTTTCTCCCTAGTAGCCATAGCACATCTACAATCTTAGAAGTTTCTGTCACTCTCCCAGATTACCAGAGGCATGAACCTACTATCGAGCATAAATACTCCCTCTTGCAGTCTCAAGCAAATACTTGGCCAGAGTAACTACTAGCAACGGAGAGCATGCAAGATCACAAATAACATAGAAATGATAGAAACAATAATCAATCTGACATAGTACTCAATATCCATCGGATCCCTGCAAAAACAACATATAGAATTACAATAAGATGATCTTGATCATGATAGGCAGCTCACAAGATCTAAACATGGTACCACAAATAGGAGAAACAACCATCTAGCTACTGCTATGGACCCATAGTCCAAGGATGAACTACTCACACATCATTCCGGAGGCTGGCATGGTTATGAAGAAGGCCTCTGGGATGATCTCCCCTCTCTAGCAGGGTGCCAGGAAGAGCTTCGGATCCCTCCCGATCTAGGGACGATGGTGGCGGCGGCTATGGTCTTTTTCGTGGATTTGTGATCGGGTCCTTAGGGTTTCTGCCTCGGGAGGTTTATATAGGCGAAGGGTCCAGGTCGGTGGACGCCCGAGGTATCCACAGCCTAGGGCGGCACGGCCAGGGGTGGACCCGTGCGGCCACCTGGTGTGGTTTCTTCGCGGCGACTCTTCGTCCCTCCTTCGGACTTTGTGTCGTGTCTGGAAAATAGGAACTTTGTATTTTGTTTCGTCTAATTCCGATAATATTTCTTTACTAGTTAATAGGTTAGTTCCATAAAATTCATAAAAATGCTACAGAGTGTAGACAAAACATAATATAAATGGTGAAAACAAGCATGGAGCATCAAAAATTATAGATACGTTTGCAACATATCAGCATCTCCAAGCTTAACTCCTGCTCGTCCTCGAGTAGGTAAGTGGTAAAAAGAATAATTTTTGAGGTCACATGCACCATCATAATCTTGATCAAGGTATTGTAAAGTATTGATAGCTGGGATCAAAGTACTCTAAACATAAGCATGAAATATATATTTCTAACAATAAGACATAGAAACTATGTTGCAACATGAAAGGCTTACACAAACAAAGGATCATGAATACCAATGCATTGAAAGACATTTGTTTGTTTCACATATAGAAAAGATAGCAAGAGTGGTATTGAGCTTGTCCTTCATGGAATAGCAAACATAAATGCATAGGACACCTTCAAAGTTCATAAGGGTGACTAGATACAAATAATTTAAGAACAAGCAATTCCGTAATTATGAATCAATCAACAAGTTTTGGGATAATGGACATTGAAGTCATAATGACAACTATGATCTCTTAGCTGGTGCATTTAGATTGAAGATGAAGACTTAACAAAAAGTAAAAGAAAAATCCTTCATAGAGGGAAGTAGGGATTAAATGGTTTTATAAAGCTTCCAAAAATTATGGTACTTATTAGCTTTGAGCTCTCATTGCCCCTATCATAAGCGTCTTAAAGAGATTAAGGTTAAACTGAGTGAAAATATGAGTATATGCTTGACAAATCACAAGTTGAAAATCTCATGCCCCTTGAGTATGCGTACCAAACCTCATGCTACTCAACTTTGGTCATAGGCAAGTTCTTGTCATTGTAAGTATATGTGTATCATAGAGAACCGCCAACAGGGTACTCCTTGCCCCATGACACAGGAGCTATCCCATATCAAAATGACAAGGCAACAGACAGTGAGCATCTCAGCGATCTTTTTATTTGCTATTTGCATAGGTTTTATTGAGGATTATTCATAGAATGCCACTATTGTTTCGCTGCAAGTCTCCACCATGATTAGGCATGGCTTAGGCTAGACGCCCAGGCTTTTCTCTAACACATATACAAACTCCATGAACTTACAAGCTCCCATCTTATTTCACACCTCCTGGATCCATAAGCAAAAGAACATGATATCAACAAAATATAATAAATGCAATGTCGAAAGCGTTCCTCATGACAGCATGGTTTTGCTAATTCCCAATTTATAACTTGCAAGCATATAAGCATCATAAGATTGTCATAACGGTTCAAGTTTATTAAGTGCAAGAAATAAAATGTGTCTTCAAGTTTGTGAGAGCTTTATTCACTAATTTTCGCATCATAAAAATTTAATTTGGAAGATAAATAAACACATGAATATACTTGGAATGGTGTAACACACCATGCATAGGAATTTATAGTGGACTCTTTGGAATAACTTGGTTTCTTGGGAGTTGGATGCACGAGTAGAGCTCAAACTCAGTATAGGTGGAGGCTAGCAAAAGACTGGGAGCGACCAACTAAGAGAGCAATAATGGACATAATCATGCAAAACGACAAAACATTATTAATCAAAGCATAAAGTGATACCACAAGTAAGAAAATAAATGATCATAGAGGCTAAGGTGACTGGTTCATAGTCATAACATGGTGTAAGCATGTGCCAAGTCAACCCAAATAAAGTTTCAAAGGAGAATACCACAATATTATGCTTTTGTATGCTAAAACAACGCATGATTCTTTCATGGAACATTAAGAAATCTCAATTGTTTGAAGCAAGTCATGCTACAACAATAACTACTAAGCATATGGTCAAAGCAACATCTAACATGACATGATAAAGTCTAAGTCACAGTCAAAACAAGCTCCTTTTTGTACCACCATAAGCATGAAACATACTACTCTTTTCCAACACCAATCGACTTATTTGAAACAACTCACAAACATAATAATCAGTAAATATCAGAGAGCTTGTCTCCCCTAACTACAAAGAAGAACTAAAAATTTCTAGGCAAAAAGAAGAAGAAAACTAAAGCTAAACGTAGTGCTATCAAAATAGAACACTCATAGAACAATAAGAGTGAAAACTAGAGTGTTCTAGTGTAAGGTCCCCAAACTTTAATAAGATTGAGCCCCCTGTGTTTACAATGCTAGTCCCTGGATCAATAGCTAGCATCCACAGTTTAGATGTATTATCAAGAAACAAAGGTCATAATACAACTTTATAACCAGGAATAAAATAATTTTATTACATCAAACATAGCTCATTGGCTATTTACATTACATTGCAGCGGAATAACTATAAGCATGGGGTCCTTCATCTTCAAAGTGCCACAGGCAGATGTTGGTTGTAGACTTTGTAATCCTAATCAATCAATCTTCACTAAAAACAATCAAACCTGCAACATTACAAGTTACAGCCACAAGGGTCAATACATTTGAATTGTATTGGCAAGTGATACTATGGTAGTATAGTGGAGGCTATCATCTATATGCATTTGGCTAAGTGGAGTTGAGGCTTGCTTTGCTCAAAATAGATTTTTCCTTAACATTTTGAAAATACTAAGTTTTTGTTTGGCAAAATCTTTCCCAAGGCATCTACCAATCAAAGACTGAAGATCCTTTCCAAGGCATCTACCAATCAAAGACTGAAGATCCTTTCCAAGGCATCTACCAATCAAAGACTGAAGTGCTTGGCAAAATCATTTTTCCTCAATCCAAGATTTCAAGATCCTTGTTCCAAGCCATCTCTCCATCATAGATTGAAGAATTCACACAACCCTTGTTCACCCACAAGTTTTACTTTAGAAATTGGAATGATGAGATTCTTGATTGCTTCCATGTCTTGATGCTCAAATTGTCCTTTTCCAGGGACATGGCTAAGTACTTAGATTTTACACTCTACAGAGGTGGTGCACTTTCCCCACAAGACTTGGTTTCCCAAGACAAGATCTTTCAGAAGCTTTCCCTTAGACCATCATGGACGCGTTCCAACCTATCAAACACTACCACCAACTGTCCATATGGCTAAGTTCTTGCAACCTATATGATCATGGCAGAGCCCATATTGCCAAGTGGTTGCACTTGAAGCTTCTCAACATTTGACATCTCAAATCTCTTTGTTTCCTGGGTGGCCATCCACAAGTGAGATACACTAAGGTAAACCATAAACATGGGCCTTGTGAACCACTCAACCAAAAACCACCAAGCAAGTCCCATTCCACCCAGGTGATTCATTAACTTAGTTGTTTTATTAAACAAAACATAAGTCCTCAGACTTAGGATATTTTTCCATAGTGTGAATATATATTCCACCGTTGTTTTCTATTAGCTAGGCTAAGCTTGATAGTAATAGGATTCTTAACTTAGGAAAATCCTACTAAGGATTCATCTACTAGGTTTTCCTATAGCAAGGTCTATACTTAGCAAAAATAAAATCCATGCAAGTTTTACTTAGCAAAAACACTAATGCATAGTGAAAATAATGGGACAAAAGATATGAAGCATCACTTGCCTTTTTGGTAGAGTATGGGTTCACTCCTTGTCCTTGCAACAATCACACTCTTCAAGTCACTACAATTCAATCAAGCAAGGCACAAACTCAATCTACCAATCAAGCAAAACAACACACAAAATGACAAAGTCAAAGAAATGCATGCAAGCATGCCAAGCTTTGTTTTGTTTGAAAAAGTGGTTCCTAATGGGTCATAGACATTTGGGTACACCTAATGGTCATTTTGTAAAGTGGCAAAATCATTTGCAAAGAGGTTTCACTTCAAAACCATTTTCAAAACAAAGTATCATTTTATGTGGTGTAGAAATATTTTTACTAGGGCATTAACCTATAGGGTTTACCAAATATGTTTTCAAATCACAAAACTTGGTTTTTGGGGTCACAGAGTTTAAAACAAAACATTTTCCAAAGGTTTTCTTCCAAAATCATTTTTAATAAATAAACCACATTTCTATTTGACTAGAAATGGTTTTTAAATCAAAGAATCATTATTTGTTTCACCAAATGAGTTGCTATTGCAAAACTTGGTGTTTGGGTCAGTAGGTTTGGTCCAAAACATTTTCTCCAAAATTTTTACTCAAAACCAATTTTCATAAACTAAACAATAGTTTTAATTAGCTAGAAATGGACTAAACCAAGTAATCCATTCTAAACTTTTCCAAATTCATTTTCCAAAACATAGGTTGGTTCCTAGGGTCAGTAAGGTCACAACAAACCAATTTGCAAAGGTTTTAACCTTAAAATCATTTTTAAATCATTTTTCTAATCTAAACAAGCAATCAAATGTTTCTGCATAATCAACCAATCTAATAAATACTATTTTCTAAACTAAGGGCGGGGTTGGCTAGGGCTTGCTCTCCTGAATCCAACGACATAAAATTTGTAATTTTTGGACGTGTGGATCTAGAGTTACATGGGTTTGAAAATGGCATCAAAATTTGTTTTCCAATTCTGTTTTAAAACAGACCTGGCCACGCGTCGCGTTCCTATTGGTCCATACCGGTTCGTCTGGATCGAGTGACACAGACCACTGGATTAAAAGGGGCAGGTGCGGCTCAGATCAACGCGTACCCCTTCGCTTAATCAATCTATCATGGCCACGCGATTAAGATCCTACGGCTACCAGACGCTTGCCAGGAACTGGCGGCGCTGCGGTGACTACCGGCAGCGGAGCTGTCGGTCGACGACGGTGCCGATGCTACAGGAGGGGAGGGAGAAAGAGGAGTTGCTCACCGGGCTCAGGGGGTCACGGCGATGCTCGAGGAGGTGTTGGTCAGGCGAGGGGCGCTCTGGTCTTGGCAGGATTGCTCGCCGGAGTGGAGGACGGCATCGGGTGCGACAGGTGGTCGTCGTGGACGGTGCTGTGGTTCACCCCAAGGCAAAACAACGATGCGGTTAGATGCAGAAAGATGTGGCGAGTGTGGGAGTGTGAACGAGGAGGCGTGGGGCGGTCAGAAACTACCTGTGGAGTTCGTCGGAGGCAGAGTGCAGGCAATGGCGCTCGGAGCTTGTCGGAGTCGAGGTTCTGGGGCACCCGCGGTTGAATGACTGGCACAGGAGGATGCGCCAGGATGCGGTGAGCGTGTTCGCGTGCAGAGGTAGGCGAGAGGCGGCGGGGTGTGGCCGGAATCGAGAGGGAGGCTCGTCGGAGACAGAGCGGCTCGGGGAGAAATTGGAGCGGCCTGGAGGCGAGCTTGGGGGAGGAGACAGAGGGGAAACGGAGGAGAGAGCGAGGCGATTTATCCTGCGTGGTCAGGGGGCTAATTTAACGCGTGTTTAAGGCGAATTACACAGGAGTTATTCTGTCTGCAACGGCCGGCGAGGGGTGGGCTCGGTCAGTGGCGGGTGAGGAGGATGAACAGGAGGAGTGGGGTCCAACGGTCGGTGGGGAAAAGAAAGGAGGGAGAGGTCCACCGGTCAGTGTCACTGTGGGCTGTTTAAGCGGTGGAGAAAAACGGTTCGGGCGTGGGAACAGGTGGGTGGTTCCGCTTGGCAGTGAATGAAAGGGAGTGGGGTGGGGTCCAGATGTCACTCTCTGTGCGGGTTAACTAATTGGTGCGAAAAGTTTTTCTGAGGGTAGAGAGAGGTGGGCTGGGGTTGGGCCTATTGGGCTGGCCGGCTGGGCTGGTTACTGTGCACTATTTTTTTTCTGTCTGTTTTCTTTTTCCATTTCTATTTCTAATTTCTGTTTTGAAATTCAAACAATTATTCAAACAATCAAACCATTCAAACAATTCAAACAATCTCTCAACTTTGTACTTTGAATTTGGTTCTGTTTAGCAACATAATCCAAATCTCAAAATAAAATAATTTAATATTTTTATTCATTTTAGGATCCATTTATAATTAAATAAAATGGATCTTTAGTTATTTAATAAAATAGGGTTTGATTTATTTAACAAAATTTCCATTTGAAATCCAAATACTTTCAAAACCAAACCAGTAGGTTTTATTTGAAAATAAGGATATTTGGAAATCTTGTTTAAAACAAAATAACCTTTTATTTTAGGTTCCATTAATAATTAAATAAATGGACCTTAGTTAATAATCCACATAGGATTTGTTTATTTAAAAACTTTATTTTGAAATCCAAAATAAAACCAAAACACTTTAGTAGGTTTTATTTTGAGAAATCAAAATACTTGGAAAACTTATTTAAAGAATAAATAAGTTTTGGTGTTTATTTAAAATGGGAAAAGCCTTTACTTAAATAAAATTTGGATATTACATCCTTATTATTTTATTTAAATAAACCTTTACTCATTTTATCAAAACAAAATATTTTATTTGCCTTTATTAAATGTTTATCTTTTTAATCCCTTTAGGATTATTTGTTCACCAATTGGTATGGGTTTTTGGTAAGGGCTTTATTAGCTTTGGAAATTCAATTTCCTTATCTTATTATATTCATAAGATTTTATTTATGGTTCCAATTTGAGTGAAACCAACTTCTAGGGTCTTTCTTGATCCTTTGTGAATATTTGTTGATCAAATTTTCATATGGATCAAATCCATAGGCTTGGGGATAACTTGGAAATGGTTTTTATTCCATTAGGGTTTAGGGTTTTGGATTTATTTTCCAAGTGTTCAAATTTCCAGATACATTCATTGAGGAATGCATTTCCCTTGATTTGGATTTGTTGAATTCAAACTTTAACCAAAGTTTGTTCAGGATGGGATTTTAAGTTTCCTTTTAGAAACAAAAGTTTCTTTTCACCCTGATTTTCAACAAAAATTTATTTTGTTTATTTATTTTTCACATTACAAGATTTGGAAAATCTTGGGATGTGACAGGCTACCACCCTTAAAATAAATCTCGTCCTCGAGATTTGGAGAGGTTAGGGTTACAAGTTGGCTCAAAAATAATTAGGGTACTACCACCCTTAAAAAATTTCCAACTAAACTACATCTTGGCTTGCTTGGAATCTTGGAAAACTTCTTCTTGGAAAACTTCTGCATAGTGGCCTTTATTTCCATACTTGACTCATGGGCCAAGGTTGAGTTTCTCCATAGGCTTGTTCAACTTGTTCTTCATCTTTTCTGGACAATTGCTTGCATAGTGTCCTGGGTTCTTGCAATTGAAACAGTGGATGTCTTCAAGTTCCTTGCGTAGTTCTTGTGGACAAGTGGCTACATAGTGGCCTAGCTCTTTGCAGTTGTTGCACACTACTTGGCCGATCTCTTTATTCTTCGGTTCTGGGCATCCACTGGGGTAGTGTCCCATTTCCTTACATTTACGACATTGCACAAGGCTCATGTCCTGTCTTGGTTTCTTGGGTTTCTTTGATCCTTTGAATTGGGTTGTCTTGTTTGGAGGTATGAGTTGTCCTTTTCCTTTGTCATCAACATTTTTGGCATACTTGGATCCTTCTTGTTTCCTTTGTTCAACAATGGCATAGATGGGGCATTGGATAGGGACATGGTCGTTTCCTTCACATAGGTAACAAGTAGCTTGAGAGGTAGGACATTGTCCAATAGGATGTTTCTCTTCACAGTTGGGGCATTGATCTTCATGCTCCTTGGAAGTATGGTCCTTGTCTCCACAAATAATGCAAGCTGGGTCTCCATCTAGAATAACATTCTTGTCATCCTTGTTGTCATACACTCTTTTGGGATAGTTTTCTTCCATGCTGATCATTTGATTAGACACCTTAAGCATCAGTTGGGATTGTTCCTCCAAAAACCTTTGCAGTGCTAGATCTTTATCACTAGTGCTGGCTATGAACTGAGCTGTTAGTTGGTTCAACTGGTGTTGGGTTGCTATGAGTTCTCTCATGTTGTCCTCTTGATTGTTGTTGTTGTCACCATCCTTGATGTTGGAGTTTCTTGGGGAAGTCATCTGTTTGGATTGGATTGGGATTAGATTAGGCAAAAAGGGTTTTTCTAAGGAATCAATTCTAATCACACACATCACAATTCACACAAGCAAAGTGCAAGCAATCACAATCAAACATTCTATTCAAAAAACAAAGTTCAAGCACATACTTAGGCAACAAAAATAATTTTGTTACACCACATAAGTTGGTGGGTTTGACTTAAACTAAATATGGTGGTCCATCTATATGGTTCACTTGAGATCTTTCCATCCTTCTTGGTTGATTCTTCTTGAATGAGATCTTTGTATCCTTGGAGAATTCTTTTGTCTTGGTCACAAATCTTCAAAGGTGATGATGGCTCCTTCTAAGTTGTTTTTCCTTAGTCTTCAAGTCTTGAGTAACATTTCTTGTCTCACTTGTAGTCTTTAGTGATATCCAAGTTGGAAGTCTTTGGTGAAAATGCTGAAGATGTTGAAGTCATTAGAGTTGAAGAAGTTGAAGTCATTAGAGTTGAAGAAGTTGAAGTCATTAGAGTTGAAGAAGTTGAAGTCATTAGAGTTGAAAGTGTTGAAGAAGTCCTTTGCACATGGTGTAGTCTTGGGTCATAGGGTAGGCTTTTCCATTAAGTTTGAAGTAGAAGAGAAGTAGAGTTGAAATCAAAATGGTTGAGGGAAGAGTTTACAAGATTGTTTGTAAATAAGTTTTTGGAATAAGACAACTCCTATTTTCTAAGGGTTTTTGTCCAATCCTAGGTTTACAAATCCTACAGGCAACACAATGCTCTGATACCATTCTGTAAGGTCCCCAACCTTTAATAAGATTGAGCCCCCTGTGTTTACAATGCTAGTCCCTGGATCAATAGCTAGCATCCACAGTTTAGATGTATTATCAAGAAACAAAGGTCATAATACAACTTTATAACCAGGAATAAAATAATTTTATTACATCAAACATAGCTCATTGGCTATTTACATTACATTGCAGCGGAATAACTATAAGCATGGGGTCCTTCATCTTCAAAGTGCCACAGGCAGATGTTGGTTGTAGACTTTGTAATCCTAATCAATCAATCTTCACTAAAAACAATCAAACCTGCAACATTACAAGTTACAGCCACAAGGGTCAATACATTTGAATTGTATTGGCAACTGATACTATGGTAGTATAGTGGAGGCTATCATCTATATGCATTTGGCTAAGTGGAGTTGAGGCTTGCTTTGCTCAAAATAGATTTTTCCTTAACATTTTGAAAATACTAAGTTTTTGTTTGGCAAAATCTTTCCCAAGGAATCTACCAATCAAAGACTGAAGATCCTTTCCAAGGCATCTACCAATCAAAGACTGAAGTGCTTAGCAAAATCATTTTTCCTCAATCCAAGATTTCAAGATCCTTGTTCCAAGCCATCTCTCCATCATAGATTGAATAATTCACACAACCCTTGTTCACCCACAAGTTTTACTTTAGAAATTGGAATGATGAGATTCTTGATTGCTTCCATGTCTTGATGCTCAAATTGTCCTTTTCCAGGGACATGGCTAAGTACTTAGATTTTACACTCTACAGAGGTGGTGCACTTTCCCCACAAGACTTGGTTTCCCAAGACAAGATCTTTCAGAAGCTTTCCCTTAGACCATCATGGACGCGTTCCAACCTATCAAACACTACCACCAACTGTCCATATGGCTAAGTTCTTGCAACCTATATGATCATGGCAGAGCCCATATTGCCAAGTGGTTGCACTTGAAGCTTCTCAACATTTGACATCTCAAATCTCTTTGTTTCCTGGGTGGCCATCCACAAGTGAGATATACTAAGGTAAACCATAAACATGGGCCTTGTGAACCACTCAACCAAAAACCACCAAGCAAGTCCCATTCCACCCAGGTGATTCATTAACTTAGTTGTTTTATTAAACAAAACATAAGTCCTCAGACTTAGGATATTTTTCCATAGTGTGAATATATATTCCACCATTGTTTTCTATTAGCTAGGCTAAGCTTGATAGTAATAGGATTCTTAACTTAGGAAAATCCTACTAAGGATTCATCTACTAGGTTTTCCTATAGCAAGGTCTATACTTAGCAAAAATAAAATCCATGCAAGTTTTACTTAGCAAAAACACTAATGCATAGTGAAAATAATGGGACAAAAGATATGAAGCATCACTTGCCTTTTTGGTAGAGTATGGGTTCACTCCTTGTCCTTGCAAAAATCACACTCTTCAAGTCACTACAATTCAATCAAGCAAGGCACAAAATCAATCTACCAATCAAGCAAAACAACACACAAAATGACAAAGTCAAAGAAATGCATGCAAGCATGCCAAGCTTTGTTTTGTTTGAAAAAGTGGTTCCTAATGGGTCATAGACATTTGGGTACACCTAATGGTCATTTTGTAAAGTGGCAAAATCATTTGCAAAGAGGTTTCACTTCAAAACCATTTTCAAAACAAAGTATCATTTTATGTGGTGTAGAAATATTTTTACTAGGGCATTAACCTATAGGGTTTACCAAATATGTTTTCAAATCACAAAACTTGGTTTTTGGGGTCAGAGAGTTTAAAACAAAACATTTTCCAAAGGTTTTCTTCCAAAATCATTTTTAATAAATAAACCACATTTCTATTTGACTAGAAATGTTTTTTAAATTAAAGAATCATTATTTGTTTCACCAAATGAGTTGCTATTGCAAAACTTGGTGTTTGGGTCAGTAGGTTTGGTCCAAAACATTTTCTCCAAAGTTTTTACTCAAAACCAATTTTCATAAACTAAACAATAGTTTTAATTAGCTAGAAATGGACTAAACCAAGTAATCCATTCTAAACTTTTCCAAATTCATTTTCCAAAACATAGGTTGGTTCCTAGGGTCAGTAAGGTCACAACAAACCAATTTGCAAAGGTTTTAACCTTAAAATCATTTTTAAATCATTTTTCTAATCTAAACAAGCAATCAAATGTTTCTGCATAATCAACCAATCTAACAAATACTATTTGCTAAACTAAGGGCAGGGTTGGCTAGGGCTTGCTCTCCTGAATACAACGACATAAAATTTGTAATTTTTGGACGTGTGGATCCAGAGTTACAAGGGTTTGAAAATGGCACCAAAATCTGTTTTCCAATTCTGGTTTAAAACAGACCTGGCCACCCGTCGCGTTCCTATTGGTCCATACCGATTCGTCTGGATCGAGTGACACAGACCACTGGATTAAAAGGGGCAGGTGCGGCTCAGATCAACGCGTACCCCTTCGCTTAATCAATCTATCGTGGCCACGCGATTAAGATCCCATCTGCTGATGACTACCGGCAGCGGAGCGGTCGGTCGTCGACGGTGCCGAGGCTACAGGAGGTGAGGGACAAAGAGGAGTTGCTCACTGGGCTCAGGGGGTCACGGCGATGCTCGAGGAGGTGTTGGTCGGGCGAGGGGCGCTCTAGTCTTGGCAGGATTGCTCGCCGGAGTGGAGGACGGCGTCGGGTGCGACAGGTGGTCGTCGTGGACGGTGTTGTGGTTCACCCCAAGGCAAAACAACGATGCGGTTAGATGCAGAAGGATGTGGCGAGCGTGGGAGTGTGAACAAGGAGGCGTGGGGCGGTCAGAAACTACCTATGGAGTTCGTCGGAGTAAGGTGCAGACGCGGCGGCGCTCGGAGCTTGTCGGAGTCGAGGTTCTGGGGCACCCGCGGTTGAATGACTGGCATAGGAGGATGCGCCAGGATGCGGTGAGCGTGTTCGCGTGCAGAGGTAGGCGAGAGGCGGCGGGGTGTGGCCGGAATCGAGAGGGAGGCTCGTCGGAGACAGAGCGGCTCGGGGAGAAATTGGAGCGGCCTGGAGGCGAGCTTGGGGGAGGAGACAGAGGGGAAACGGAGGAGAGAGCGAGGCGATTTATCCTGCATGGTCAGGGGGCTAATTTAACGCGTGTTTAAGGCGAATTACACCGGAGTTATTCTGTCTGCAACGGCCGGCGAGGGGTGGGCTCGGTCAGTGGCGGGTGAGGAGGATGAACAGGAGGAGTAGGGTCCAACGGTCGGTGGGGAAAAGAAAGGAGGGAGAGGTCCACCGGTCAGTGTCACTGTGGGCTGTTTAAGCGGTGGAGAAAAACGGTTCGGGCGTGGGAACAGGTGGGTGGGTCCGCTTGGCAGTGAATGAAAGGGAGTGGGGTGGGGTCCAGATGTCACTCTCTGTGCGGGTTAACTAATTGGTGCGAAAATTTTTCTGAGGGTAGAGAGGTGGGCTGGGGTTGGGCCTATTGGGCTGGCCGGCTGGGCTGGTTACTATGCACTATTTTTTTTTTCTGTCTGTTTTCTTTTTCCATTTCTATTTCTAATTTCTGTTTTGAAATTCAAACAATTATTCAAACAAATCAAACCATTCAAACAATTCAAACAATCTCTCAACTTTGTACTTTGAATTTGGTTCTGTTTAGCAACATAATCCAAATCTCAAAATAAAATAATTTAATATTTTTATTCATTTTAGGATCTATTTATAATTAAATAAAATGGATGTTTAGTTATTTAATAAAATAGGGTTTGATTTATTTAACAAAATTTCCATTTGAAATCCAAATACTTTCAAAACCAAACCAGTAGGTTTTATTTGAAAATAAGGATATTTGGAAATCTTGTTTAAAACAAAATAACCTTTTATTTTAGGTTCCATTAATAATTAAATAAATGGACCTTAGTTAATAATCCACATAGGATTTGTTTATTTAAAAACTTTATTTTGAAATCCAAAATAAAACCAAAACACTTTAGTAGGTTTTATTTTGAGAAATCAAAATACTTGGAAAACTTATTTAAAGAATAAATAAGTTTTGGTGTTTATTTAAAATGGGAAAAGCCTTTACTTAAATAAAATTTGGATATTACATCCTTATTATTTTATTTAAATAAACCTTTACTCATTTTATCAAAACAAAATATTTTATTTGCCTTTATTAAATGTTTATCTTTTTAATCCCTTTAGGATTATTTGTTCACCAATTGGTATGGGTTTTTGGTAAGGGCTTTATTAGCTTTGGAAATTCAATTTCCTTATCTTATTATATTCATAAGATTTTATTTATGGTTCCAATTTGAGTGAAACCAACTTCTAGGGTCTTTCTTGATCCTTTGTGAATATTTGTTGATCAAATTTTCATATGGATCAAATCCATAGGCTTGGGGATAACTTGGAAATGGTTTTTATTCCATTAGGGTTTAGGGTTTTGGATTTATTTTCCAAGTGTTCAAATTTCCAGATACATTCATTGAGGAATGCATTTCCCTTGATTTGGATTTGTTGAATTCAAACTTTAACCAAAGTTTGTTCAGGATGGGATTTTAAGTTTCCTTTTAGAAACAAAATTTTCTTTTCACCCTGATTTTCAACAAAAATTTATTTTGTTTATTTATTTTTCACATTACAAGTTTGGAAAATCTTGGGATGTGACATCTAGGCAATGAAGAACAGGGTGTGACTTCTCCAAAATAAGTTTGCTAGGGTCCAAACAACTTATTACAGCAATCTAAACAAAAGAAAACTAAAAACAAAAATAAAGGGGATCCAAGAACAACACAATAGTGCATGAGGTAATAAAAATATAGTGTCTGAAAGAAAACCTGTGATTTTTGTTGATGGAGATGGGGGTGCACTAGCATCCCCAAGCTTTGATGCTTGTACCTCTTGAATATTTCTTGGGGTGACACAGGTGGCATCCCCAAGCTTGAGATTTTGTCCATACTTCTTCTCATCACATCGTTCTCTCCTTACACTTGAAAATTTCCTTCATATAGAACTTCACACAATCTTCATTAGCAACATTAGTGTATTCAAGATAATAAGCCTTTGGGTTCAATTTCAACTCAAGTAAATCATACATTAAAACATAAGCTACTGTAGCAATTCCTTTTAATATCTCAAGTGATCAAGGAGAACTCAAAACAAATCAATTTAAGAGGCAAATGCAAATAACGGCAGAAATCTGTCAAAACAGACCTACAGGTAAAGACTGATTTTTTAGAAAATCTTATGTTGCTCAAATCGAAGTGCAAAACTAACAAAAGATGGATGAATAACAGGGGCATGCACAAAAATAATTTCAGCTTAATCCGACGTACTGGGATTTTTCATGATTTTTTACAGTGAAGTAGAGAAATCTGTTTCGGGACAGCAACTTCCCCATATCTTACTTCCCTCTCATTAGAGGCTATTCTTGGCACAAAAACCAAAAAAAGGATAAGTAGAGGTCATTACAGAGGCAATAACTTCCAAGACTCAACAAAAAGAAAACTTACTAAAATAAAATTGGGTTATCCCGTGCGTCGTCCCGCCGCCGTGGGCCATATTCTCTTGTTGTGGCCCAGTGACCCCCATATCCCAGCCCACACCCCTCTCTGTTTTTATTCATTTTTTCCTAGATCCAGATTTGGCACCTCGGTTTAAATCCTTTTGAAAATGCAAATCAACCCCAAATACCTAAAAATTCTAGAGTTTCTAACTGCTAACATGCAGTATCTTTAGTTGGCCCAAAGATTAGCCAGAATAATTACAACAAATCAAATAACTACATGTCCTCATTTAACTCATAGATCCTTTCTGTGAGTTTTCAACTCCAAATGATGTTAACCTTGTTTTCACTGAAAGGTATTGGTCTTACCTTGCATGTCACACTGGCCCCATCTTAATTGGCTTACTACTTTGCCCATAGTCAAAATAATAATAACATGCCAATTCTAACCTTCAGAAATTATTGAGGTTAAACTCAAATTGGTATCGACCTAATTCCAACTCTGAGAAGACATGAATACCATTGTCCTTCAAACCCCAAGAGCCCATAATTTATTCATTCCTAGTTGAATTATTGTGAATTAAACTATTTTGTGCCTAGTTAATTCATCAATAAAATCACTATAGTAGTTATGAAAATCCAAAAAGAGTGTGTAGTTTAAATCTGGTTAAAAAGACAAAAACCTTCCAAAACTGACTTTAGTATTTTACTAAGCATTTCAGTAAATATTTTGAAGTGATTACAACTCATAGTGAATCATCCCATCAAACTCTACTAAACCATCCAAGGAAATAATTTTAGGACCTACAAAAATTTGCTGGTGATTTATTTCCTAAAACTAGAGCTTTTCTCACTAGAAAATCTTTTATAAATCAGTGGAAATTGATGAAATAGTGAAACCATTTTTGTTGGTTTCATTTTATCAATACCTATATGATGGTATCATTTTTTATACAATGGTATCAAACAGAATATAGCCTTGGTCTAAAATCCGTCTCCAAAAATATTTACTAGACTATAAACCATATTGGATTTCCTTCAAATGCTTCCAAGACAATTTTAATATTTCTAAATACAATATTCCAAAACCCTACTGAACTATATCATGAATATATTATTTTCTTGTTGTATTGTTTTGATACTTGTATGCCTTATATTGATTGATGTATCTCTTGTATGCATGTTTGCTTTATAACGGCGATAGTTGTGAATGTGTGATGCTGAGAAGAAGGAAGTGTCGGATTATTATTATCATTATTTTTATTTGGGTATTCTCAGTATCTGGTATTCTAAAGAGTCAAGGGACATCACACTGGTCACATGCAAGCCACCTTCTTGTTCATAAGCCCTTCTCTTACTATTTTACCTATGCATGATTTATCTACATGTTTTTGTAAATTGCATGGTTTTACTATTCTATGTTTTACATGTGAGAAGTTTGGCTCCTCCAAACCATTTTCACTTTAGTACCACTAGGTACAACCCTTTGATGACACCTACTTCTCCATTGTAATGTATGTCGTGTATAATACCACCGCCCCTTGGAGATCTCGTTTTAGCCAAAGGAGACGTATAGGATGGGAAGACACCAGAAAAAGGTTTATAAAAATGTTTTATGAGAAAATCTTGACGAGATTTGTCCTACCAAGAGAGTTTGAGAAATAAAAAGATTTTCGTTTTGCAAATGATGCTAAAAAGGAGAAGGAGAAAACTGTTTATGAAAATGCACCTGGTTATTTGCAATTTTTCTAGAACAATTAACCCTTACAGCCACATTACCCTGGAGTGGGACCGGGCTTAACCCAAATTTAGTTCACCTTGATATGGGTATCCGCACAACTACTTATAAGGTATCATCTCCCTCTAATTTCGGGCTTCCTTTACAAAAAGGGTCAACTGGTAGACAGTCAACTAGAGGAAGCGGGATCACCCATGTGAGTGAACCGGGCGATACTATGAGCCTCTTATTGAAAGTGCCAGCTCTCGAGGAGTTGGGATGCACTTCGGTTGGTCCGTGGATCCAGACGTCCCGGTGTTGAGGGGAACAACTCATAGGGTAGGACTCGTGTCGGAGTGGACTTTCCGAAGGTTTTTTTTGATTATCCTAGACCTGCATACCGAGGTATGATGATCCATGATGTTTCACGACGGATTTATCAAATCTTGTGGGTAAAGTGTGCAACCTTTGCAGATTGTAAATCTATTCGAATAACCGTGTCCACAGTCATGGACGATTGGGAAGGTTGTTGTAGAGAGGTGCTCGTTTTGTTTTCAAAAAGGGCTTCGGAAAAGAAATAGTTTTATGGTAAATCTATTCGAATAGCCGTGTCCATGGTCATGGTGGTATGAAGTACACCAGATATGTTGATGTGATGTTGAAGGATCAAGGAAGAAGAAAACCCGGCCAGGTTAGGACCGTGGAGATGAAATAGGGTGAGCCAATCCTAGTGTTTTCCAAAACTTTTCAAAAAGGTTTCCAAAATGTTCTACAAAAGTTTTCAACAAACCTTTTAGATTCTACATCTACAAGAGAAACTATTTGAGAAAAGAGCCTCCCTTGGAGCCCTCCCACCACCACAGCCATATTTCATATTCTTTTATTGTATTGTCTTAGGGTGGTTTACGAGTACCATCAAACATACTCATCGGGTTTGTCCCTGGTTATTTATTTGGCCAGATTTGCCGAAGCTAGAAGGATAAAGATGCTGACATCTATGCAAGCTAGGCCAGCTTCTTAGTCAGTTTCCTGTAGGTTAAGGCCTGACATGGGCTCCACGTCCAAGGATGATCCACTGATATTGTTTGTACACCATAAATGCAATCCTATAAGTCTTCAACTTCGTTAATTTATGGATGTTGCAATGATACTTGTCGGTTATGCTCAAGGTTCACTGATCATGGGAACGTGAATTGCAATGGTACTTGTCGGTTGTTACCGACAAGTACTCTTTTCTTGTTCCCGTGATATAACATTCCTTGTGATCAAATCACCTATTTGCAAGATGTGTCAATGTGATATCACCGAGAGGGCCTAGAGTATATCTCTCCGTTATCAGGATGGAGAAATTCCACTCTTGATCCAAGAGCCTCTACTTAACATTTTCGGAGTACTTGAACCTACATTTATAGTCACCCTATTACGGTGTGACGTTTCATGTTATCAAATGTCAACACCCGGATATTTAATCCCAGATGCCTGTTATGCCATACCTCGCAATCCCGGGATTACCATTTTTGCGAGACATAACAGAATTGGTACCACAGTACATCATCCATTACAAACCATAATAAAGGTCTTACAAATAAAATATGTCATGATCCAAAGTCTTAATACAATCAACACAGCGGAATTTAAACATAGCGGGGCTTCATCTTTAGGGTCACAGGCAATGCTGAAGATGGGAGACGATCCTAGTTGTCATAGACGTCCTGTTGTCCATCATCCTGGTAGTACTCCTCATAGTCTGGCCATGGGAATAGCCAGGGACAAAGCCATGAGTAATATTTAAGTACTCACAAACTATCACTAACAAGTAAAGTAGTTCGAGTAGGAATCCTAAGCTCTAGGTTTATTTGCAAAAGGCCAGCTTTATTTCATACTGAGTTCAGAAGTAAAGAAAGCTAGTTTAATGTTCTACAACACCTAAGTAGGAACTTAGTTTTCATGTTCACGACCCTGATGTGGTCAAGTCAAAGTCATAGTTCATTTCACAAGTCATTTTGAAAACATCTGACGACGGAACAGTATGGCCACTCCAACTGTCCATGCCCGCGGACGCGGCTATTCGAATAGTTTGACACTCTGCAGAGTTGGTACACTTTCACCACAACATTCAATACATCCGTCAGGGACACTCCTGAATCATCATACTTAGTATGCGGATAATCAATCCTAACCTTTCAATTACACACCCTAGTATAGGCACCTCCCCTATGAGTTTGGCCTCCCAACCTGGATTTCTTGGCTAGCCAAAAATGCAAAAATCCTTCACTAAATTGGCTTTGCCGGGGTAATCAAAGTGGGTTGAAGTTCTATGCTAGCCAAAAATCCTTCACTAAATAGCTCCACTCTGAAATTTTCCATCTCCTCATGCAAAGTTGTATGGGCTTCTTTTATCATGGTATTCAATCGACACGGCAATCTTCTAAGACCATCTGCTACCACATTGACTTTGTCGGGGTGATAGTGAATGTCAAGGTCATAGTCCTTGATTAACTCTATCCATCTCCTTTGCCTCATATTTAGCTCCTTTTGGGTGAAAATATACTTCAGACTCTTGTGATCCGAATAAAAATCGCAGCGGTTACCCATGAGGTAATGCCGCCATGTCTTCAAGGCTAAAACTACGGCTGCTAGTTCGAGGTCATGGCTAGGGTAATTCTTCTCATGTTGCTTCAGTTGTCGGGACAGATAGGATATGACTTTGCCTTCTTGCATCAACACACATTCGAGACCAATCTTGGATGCGTCACAATACACATCAAAGGCTTCTTGATATCCAGCATAATCAATATTGGGGCTGAAATCAATCTCTTCTTGAGCTCTTGAAACTTGCTTCACATTTGTCCATCTGTTCAAACTTCTTATCTTTCTTTAATAATTGGGTCATGGGTATTGCGATGCTCGAGAATCCTTCTACGAACTTGCGGTAATATCCCACTAATCCGAGAAATGCGTGAAGTTGGGTTTGAGTGGTTGGGGATTTCCATTCTTCAACATCCTTAATCTTGGTGGGATCGACAGCAATTCCTGCTGCCGACACTATATGTCCTAGGAATCCTACTTCCTTTAACCAGAACTCACATTTTCTAAACTTGGCATACAACTGATGCTCTCTAAGTGTTTCAAGTATGGTCCTCAAGTGTAGCTCATAGTCTTCTTCTGATTTGGAATAGATCAGAATATTGTCGATATAAACAACGACAAACTTATCCAGGAAGTTCATAAAAATCTTATTCATGAGATTCATGAAATAAGCGGTGACATGGTTATACCCTGCGGGTACATGATCTCAGCATACCTGGTCTAGCCCAAGGAAGGCCCACGGCAAATATACGCTGGCCCATGAAGATTTTCAGGTGGCCAAGGCCCATGACGCGTTCGGATCCTTGGAGAGCAAGACTAGAGTAGATAGGAAATTCAAAGGAGTAAACCCTAGAACCTGTAACCGACTAGATTTGTGCCTGGGACCTGCCTAAGTCTATATAAAGGCCAGGAGGGCACGACCTAGATCTCGCTCTCATACTTCCGCATATACACCTCCACGCCAGATTGCATCTGCACACCCCTGTAATCACCGGTTCCGCCGTAATCAAGAGCAGACAAGCAGGAGTAGGGTTTTCCCTCCGGGGGCCTAAACCTGGGTAAACCTCGTGTCCCCGTGTTGCTTGTTTGCTAACCGTTCCATGATCTCCAGCATCCCCATCTTCTCCAAAACCCAAGTCCATAACAATGGGCATTGACGAGATCAAACCTCGTCAATTGGCACCCTCTATAGGAACTGTGGACGCTGATTGTGCGATCGTGATGGTCCCAACCTGAGCAATCTACAATTCTACGGCGACGAAGAGTCACCTCCTCTTCGGCGCTTTTGACTTCACCGCCCACTCACCAGCCACCATGAAGGACTTCGAGCCCGTAGGCGACGGACTCGAGATCCTGTTCGGGAGCTTCTGCTTCTAGGTAGGGCAAACCGGCACCCTCCGCCTCCCAGAGCGGGTGCCCTTACCATCAATCAGGCCCGCTTCATGGGCCCCACACCCTGTGCTACGCACATCATCATCAATAGATGAGTCATACGACAGCAGCAGCTGCAACTCCGATCTATGTGATCCGCCATCGGATGAAGGGACCTACGGTTCCGGATCCGAAAGTTGCGGCAGCAGCGGACCAATCTATGAGCGCTACCAATGCGCCGTAGTCATCCAGGGTGACGTGGAGCAACAAACACCCAACCCGCCGCCCAACCCGACACCTAACCCGCATGACCGAAACGAAGGGAACAGAAGAAGCCAGTCCCCCCCCACCCGAAGGGGACAACACCGGCCATGTCATCCACCTTAGCAAAGAAGGATGGGACCAGGCACGCTTCGCCGTGGCGGGCAGCATGATCCTGCCTGCAGACGCCTCATGGGACCTTCTGATGGCCTACCATCTGCTCCTGATCGAGGAGCACAAGAAGCAGGTCAAGATGCAAGATATTCTCGACAAACGCAAGCAAGCAGCCTCGGAGTCCAGCGCGCGACGAGCTGCGCTCTCCGCCATGGGCATCGGCTCCAGCTCGAACGGCAACCACGACAACAAGCACCGCTCCCGAACGGAGAACATGGACCCCAAGGAGCACCGTGAGGTGACCCGAACCCTCCACGCATCCTTCATGGAGATGGATGCCGACGGCAACATCATCCTGAAGACACCGCAAGTTGCGATCATAGCAGCCATTGCGTACCTCGTGGACCACCCACCTCCGGAGGGGGACCCGAAAAGAGCCACGCACAAGTCCGCACTCACCGGACTCGGACTCGTCGGAGTTGCGCTCCATCAAGAAACTCCTACGGAGCCGAAAAAGAAAGCTACGGTCAGGTTCGACCGCAGGCCCACTCCTTCATCTGAAGAAGAAGACCATGACCTTCCTCGAAGGCACAAGATCTCGCGTCATCACAGCCACGATTACGATGCCAGAGACGCGCTAACACAGCGCAAAATCGACAAAGCACCAGTAAGAGGCCCGCCTCGATCGAGGAGTTGTGAGCCTGCACTCAACGAACGGGCAAATCCATTCACTCATACATACTGTGCTGGTCCAACACCAAAAACTCCGCGGCGCACATCTCCGAAGAAAGGGCCATCGACGCCTTCAATGATGGTGTCAAGTGCCAGGACTTCAAGGAGGAACTCGGGCGCGTCAAGCCCAAGACACTTGACCACCTCATGGACATCGCCAACAGGTGGGCCGACGGTGAAGATTCCGTCCACCGGGCACAATCGGAGGAAGAGGACGATTACGGCCGACGACGGGAACACCGTAACAAGAGGAGACCGCGCGTCTACGACGATCGCGATGGACCCGACATGGTCGCGGCCGGCTACGCCGATCGCCGCAACAATGCCAACCGCAACAGTAGCGGATACCACGGAGGCAACTTCCACGATGGAGGATGCCCAACACAGTCGTGGCAGCGCCGCGATCGCGATAACGAACCCTCAACATACGAAAAACTTTCGGGTCCATGCACCATCCACTTCTACATCGACAAGCAGGATGGTAAGAAGAAGGCAAGCCACATGCTCACGGACTGCCGCGAGTTCCAGAAGCTCAGCGATAGCATGGCTCAGATGAGGCAGCAAGCTCCACCCCCTGGGTTCAGAAACGCACCCGCACCAGGTGAAATAGCGCATGGAGATCCTCCACCGCCACCTGTAGGAGGCTCGAACCAACCAGTCGCACCAGCACAGAACAATGCTGGGCACGGGTATCCCCACCAAAAGGAGCACTGATGATCCAGAAGGGACGCCCGACGAATAGAGTGCAGAAGAAAATCACCCGTCAGATCAACATGGCCGTGACAACTCCACCCGCCATCCCTGAGTACCTCAGCGGATCGGAGTCCTGCATCACGTTCAGCCGTTCGGATCACCCTTGCCAGATCCCTCGCCCAGGTCATGTTGCCCTGGTGCTGGAGGCGCAGATCGGAGGTTTCGATATGAGTCGCGTCTTCATGGACGGCGGCAGCGGCATCAACCTGATGTTTGCAAGCACTCTAGCAGCAATGCGGATCCCGCTGTGCAGCCTGGAACAGTCAGACACAATGTTCCACGACATCGTCCCAGGAAAAGGCATATTCCCCCTGGGAAAAATATGGCTCAACGTCATCTTCGGTAAGCCGGACAACTTCCGATGCGAGAGGCTTGAATTCGAAGTGGTGGACTGGCCATCACAATACCACGTCATCCTCGGGTGTGTAGCATTTGCAAGGTTCTTGGTTGTACCACACTACGCGTACCTACTACTCAACATGCCAGGACCTAGGGGCGTCATCACAGTCCACGGGAGCTTCACCCGATCGGACCACTGCGATAGGGACTTCAACAGAATCTCCCAGTCATTCGGCATGCAGGATGAGCTCGTAAGGCTCCGCGAGGTGACGGACAACGGGGCACCCCCAGTCGCATGACAAAACGCACCCGACATGTCTTTCGACTCCACCGTCAACACAAAGAAAGTGCAGGTTCACCCGACGGATGCCTCCAAGACGGTGCTGATTGCCAACGACCTTAGACCCGCATAGGAAAGCGCGCTCGTCGAATTCCTCCGTGACAGCTGGGAAATCTTTGCCTGGTTTCCAGCGGACATGCCAGGAGTTTCCAGGGAATTCGCCGAGCACGCACTCAACGTCTTTACAGACACCAAGCCCGTCAAGCAGTCCATCCGGAGACTGTCCGAGCCACGGGCCGAAGCCATCGGAATGGAAATCAACAGACTACTCGCTGCAGACTTCATCAGGGAGATCAAAGAAAGCGAGTGGCTCGCAAATACAGTGATGGTCCCCAAGAAGGACACGGACATCCTGTGGATGTGCGTAGACTTCACGTCGCTAAACAAGCACTGCCTAAAGGACCACTTCCCGCTTCCTCGGATCGATCAGATCATCGATTCGACTGCAGGATGCGAGAAACTCTCCTTCCTCGACGCCTACTCCGGCTACAACCAGATTCGACTCAAGGTCGAAGATCAAGAGAAAACGGCGTTTATTACACCGTTCGGAGTGTTCTGCTACAACACAATGCCCTTCGGGCTAAAGAACGCAGGTGCCACGTACCAACGATGCATGCAGGCATGCCGCAAGGACCAGATCGGTCACAACGTCCAAGTCTATGTCGACGACATAGTCATCAAAACCAGGGAGGCAAGAACGCTCATCGACGATCTCCGCGAGACGTTCGATAATCTCGACCGCTACAGGATCAAGCTCAATCCCGAAAAGTGCACCTTCGGCGCCCCACCGGGTCAGCTGCTTGGGTACTTCATCTCCCAGCGAGGGATCGAGGCGAACCCGAAGAAAATCCGGGCCATCATGGCCATGGAGAAGCCGAAGAACCTCAAGGGTGTCCAACAGCTCGCAGGACGAATAGCGGCATTGAGCAGGTTCATCAGCCGCATGGGCGAGAAAGCCCTGCCATTCTACCAACTGCTACACAAGGCATATAAATTCGAGTGGACACCTGAAGCGGACGACACATTCGAAGACCAAAAGCGGCTGCTCTCCACCTCACCCATCTTGGTTACGCCAAAGGAGCGCGAGCCCCTACTGCTGTACATAGCAGCCACACACCAGGTGGTAAGCACCGTACTGGTGGTTGAGCGACCCGAAGAAGGCAAGACCCATGGGGTCCAACGCACAATCTACTACCTCAGCGAGTTATTGACGCCAACAAAGCAGAGGTACCCTCACTACCAGAAACTCAACTACGGTGTGTTCATGACGGCTCGACGGTTGAGCCATTACTTCCAGGAGCACCAGATGATGGTCGTCAACGAAGCACCCCTGAACAGCATCTTAAACAATCCGGAGGCCACAGGACGCATGGCCCTGTGGGGCATCGAGCTGTCACCCCTAGACATCGTCTACGAAAAGAGACTCGCAATCAAGTCTCAGGTCCTCCCGGACTTCCTTGTACACTGGATGGAGCTGCAGCTGCCAGACACCCCAGACATGTCGCAGTCATGGACGATGCATTTTGACGGCTCCAAGCGCGAAGCTGGAGCAGGATCCAGGGTCATACTGACCTCCCCGCAGGGCGACAAGATGAAGTACGTCCTTCGGATGAAATTCCGAGCTTCCAACAACGCGGCCGAATACGAAGCCCTCATCCACGGCATGAGGATGGCAAAGATCTGTGGCGCAACGCGCCTGGTCATCTACGGTGACTCCAACCTCGTCGTCCAACAGACGATGCATGAGTGCGACGCACACGCCGAAAACATGATCGCGTACCGCGCACTTTACAACTCACTCGAGGGAGAATTCGACGGCTGTGAGCTTCGGCACGTTGGAAGAGAAAGCAACGAGGAAGCCGACAGACTCGCCAACATCGGCTCCACCTGTGCAAGGGTGCCACCAGGTGTGTTCCTCGAACAGATCTGCGTGCCATCCATCAAGCGGAAATTCCCCAAGGGATCACCCGAAGAAGCAGAACACTCGGGGGCTACGCTACCCGAAGGTCATGAAGGACCAGAAAAAATGGACATAGAAGTCGCCACGGTCAACCTGATGCAGGTCATGGCAGTTGAAGAAACCTGGAAACGACCGTACCTCCAGTACTTGATAGACGGAGAACTACCTGATAGCCCGACAGATGCCCGGCGCATATCTCGCCGGTCAAAAGCCTTCACCATCATCAATGGCGAGTTGTACAAGTGCAGCATTTCGGGTGTACTACAAAGGTGCGTCACCATCGGTGACGGGAAAACCATACTTCAAGACATCCATGAGGGCATCTGCGGCCATCACGCAGGTAGTCGCTCCCTTGTCGCCAAAGCTCTACGAGCTGGATTCTACTTGCCAACGGCCATGAATGACGCAAAAGACATCGTCCGAAGATGCAAAGGGTGCCAAAGGTTCGCCGACAAACCACACGCACCTGGGTCAGGGCTCAGGACCATACCCTTGGCCTGGCCCTTCGCCCAATGGGGCCTCGACATGATCGGCAAACTGCCAAGGTCCTCGAAAGGAGGGCACGTCTACCTCCTGGTCGCAGTCGACAAATTCACCAAGTGGATCGAAGCCATGCCGGTCACTAACCAAAAGGGAAAGACTGCCGTCAAGTTCTTTGAATCCATTGTCTGAGTTCGCGTACCGCATAGCATCATCACCGACAATGGATCGAACTTCATCTCCAAAGAATTCCAAGACTTCTGCGAAGGCCTCGGAATCAACATCAAATACGCCTCCGTGGCGCACCCCCAAACGAACGGGCAGGTGGAAAAGGCCAACGGCCTAATCGGCGCTGGCATCAAGAAGTGCCTCATGAGCCCGCTCGAGCGACTCCCCGGAGCCTGGACGAAAGAGCTACCCTATGTCCTATGGAGCTTGCGTACCACGCCAAACATCTCCACTGGCTACACGCCGTTCTTCATGGTGCACGGAGCCAAAGCCGTGCTACCAGCCGAAGTACGCCACCATGCCCCCCGGGTCGTCGCTTATAGCGAAGCCGAATCCACGACTGCACTCGAAGACGCCGTCGACACACTCGACGAAGCACGAGACATAGCAGCAGCTCGATCAATGTGTACCGCAGAGTCTCCAACTACACATACCGACGGCTGCGCCCAAGGTCCTTCGTCGAAGGAGACCTCGTCTTGCGACTCAAGCAAGAGCGACCGAACAAATTCGAGTCACCATGGGAAGGACCCTACATCATCACCGAAGTCATCCCAGGTGGCGCCTATCACCTCAAGCACGTGGAGTCTAGAGTCGCATACTCCAACCCATGGAACGTCGCACAGCTGCGATGATTCTACCCCTAGCTACCTACCCCTCTACTTTCAATAAGGCTATTCAGCCAAGGCTACTCAGCCGAACAATGTACCTCCTCCATTATGATATAAATAAAGCTAAGTGTCTCGCCCCAAAAATTTTGTTTTTCTAGTCGCAATTCTACTTCATGCTACAAACGCACTCGGGGGCTCCCCCCACCTCACGATTTCGTCGACTGGGGATAACACGTATACGCCTGAGTAGCTGACCACGTTAGGCTAACGAAAAGGACACGTATGCGAGCAAAGCACTATGTGCTCAAACAACAACCAAACCTTTATAACAATGGGCAAAACATGCCCAGTCAAATATATACAAATTTTACATTTATTTCTTTTACAGGCACTACCTATTCTGAAGAATAACCTGAGCACACTGCTCAAATATATCTATGATCTCTTCGGCATACTGCCCTACAGCCGTGTAATGCGAACGCATATCCCACACACCACCATCTGGTCGAGGGGGTGGTCCAGCCGCTACAATGGACAGATCTACATCAGGGCGATGCAGCCTCACAAGGGACAATGCAGCTTTCACTCCTGCGACAAGCTGATGCCGCACCAACTCCTTGACACGATTCACGTTCCGAAACTTCGACAGATGACCAGAAAGGGTTGTTGGTGCAGCATCCAACGGAAACATCACATGCAAAACCGACGCGAAATGCGCACTTTGACAAAGCACCCGCGATACTTGGTGAACACGATCTTGCACCGTCGCAAGGACCATAGCACGGTCACGATCCATCTAGAAGAACCCGCCGGCTTCCATGTCCTGTTGAGTCAAACAATTGACCCGAATAGCAACACGCTCCTTCTCCTCCCTTGGAGCAAGGTTAACACCTGCAATACTTGCACAAAATTAAGATGCAATGCCAGCAGGCACATCCGAAGAAATGGGCAACAGCTCGAAAAACTTACACTGAAGCTGCTCGGATAATCGAAGCAATTCCGCCATCAAGTACTCCTCTCTGGCAGCACCGCGATCCGTCTTGGACTTCCAAACGTCGGCATGGACACGCACCCCAAGCAACTCTTTCTCGAGACTACGAACACGGTCTCGAAGAAACGCAAGCTGCGGCGAATCATCCAAGGATGGCCGCAGCCGCGCTGCAGGCGAGGTGTCAACGGGATCAGCACCCGAAGGACCCTAGATCAACAGAAAGGCAAAGACATGAACACGCAGACGAAGGAGCAGATAACTCAAAAAATTCATTAAGTGCATCAAAAGCCACTATGTGGCACAAGGATTTGTTCATCAAAATAATTATAAAAAAAGAGACTACAACTATCCTACAGCTACAGCGCCTAATACGCGGCACCCTGAGTAGCCTCGGAGCCGGATTGCCTCGCCTTGGCCTCCCCCTGCTGCCGTAGTGCGTACTCGGCCAGCAGATCAATCAGCTTCGGCCCATAGCGCTTACAGCGAGCAGAATAGGTAGAGAAGGCTACCTCGGATCCATCAGCAGTCGTCGGCATCCAGGAAGTGACCTGGGGAAGGTCCAGCTCCGTCCCAGCCGCCAAGGCCATTGCCAGCCCGACGGATGCACCGATGCCCTTCTGCTTGCGCTTGTACGCCGCAGGTGCTTTGGCTGACAGCGCCTCCACCAGAGCATCAACATCATCAAGGGTCGCGCCCTTAGGGACAAGCTCCTTGTAGAAGCGCCCAAGAACCTCCTTGGCCTTGGCAAGCGAGCTGACGAAGGTGCCGCAGCAATCTTCAACCACCGCAACAGCATCATCCAGAGCACTCCCGTGCTCCAGAGCACCGCGATCAAACTCGATGTCTGTGGCATCTAAAACAACAAGGAAGAAGAATGAACGACAACACCGCACAAGAAAGACAAGGAAATCAAAACGAGGACGGCGAAGATACTGGCAAAACAGCCGTGGCGGTAGCAACCTGCTCCTCGCGGTCCATGGCCTCCCGCTGCAGGCGCTCCATAGCCTCGGCCGCAGTGGCCAGTTCCAGCTCGAGGCGCTCTTTCGCACCAATGGCAACATCGGCCTTCTTCTCCACTTGACCGAGGATATTTTTGAGAGCATCAATCTCACGGAGGGAGGTGTTGTGCTCCTCTGCATTCAAATAATACAAGCGTCAGATAACAGGACAAGAATACAAGAAGAAGCAAACATCAAGGCATAAAAGTACCTTGAAGCTGTTTGAGGATGGCCTCCGGCACCACGTGTTGCTGCACTAGTCGTTTGGCATCCTGCACAAAAGGCTGCAGGAAAAAGACCTACTAGTCAAGAGAAGGACTCGGGGGATACGCCCAAAAGAAAGAGCAGAAACAAATTACACACGAAAAGCGCCGGGCTCCCCGAGACTCGAAAGAAGAACACGCAACAAAAACTCCTTTACAGACGCTCGGGGGCTTCCCCCGTGGTAGGAGGCAAAACCACTCACATGATCCGATGGCGACTCCGAAGGTCCGCTGGCAACCTTCTGAGGCGCAACCACCTGAACCTCCTGCGGAGAAGGGTTCGGAGCAGCACCCTCAGAGGTAGCCACCGTCTGAGGAGGAGGAGACGCGACTTTCGACTCCCCCATCATCTCCCGAGCACCATCGTTGGAGGAGTCGTTGGAAGAGTGCCTACACAAGGACAAATTAGCACAAGTACAAAGGAAACAGGCAAGAAAAAGCAGTGCAGGACAAAGGAAACTTACGAGTCAAGCTCGCTCAGGTTGAAGACAAGAGGGGTCCTCCGTACTTTCTTCTCCTCTTTCTTCTCTTCCTTCTTTTCTTCCTTCTTCCGCTTCGCCGGTGGGTGCGGTGCTACAGCCCGCACGGTAACGGCAGGAATCGGAGAGGAAGAGCCTCCATGCCCATCACTGTGACGTTCAAGACACAGTGGGTTCCTAGGAGTCGGAGGAGTCGAAGCATCCGAAGACTCGCTGGAGCTCTGTGACCATTTGCGAGTGTGGTCCTCGCTCGACTCGTTGGCCTCTTCAGCCGGAGACCGTGCCGACGGCAGCTCGGACATGGAATCCACCACATCATTATCTGGAGCATCCGGAAATACTTAGGGTAATGGAGGCGACATGCCCGACACTTTGAAGCTCTGCACAAGAGTAGAAAATTTTGTTAGCAAACAAATGCAAATACAATGCAGCCAAAAATAGCGCTACGTGCACGGATCTACACCTGTGGAACAGGAAGCAAAGCAGAAAATGGAGAAGTCAGCGACTTCCCCGGGATATCCTCTCCAGCCTTGAACTTCAGCAGCGAACGAAGGGCCCTATCGAGATCTCCCTGGGAGAATTTCTCAGCCGAAACCCTAGTCGGATCACGGCGGCCAGCATAAAGGAACATCGGGTGCGCCCTAGCCTGGAGTGGCTGCACCCGACGCTCAAGAAAAGTGCGGATGATATCCACACCGTTCACTTCCTTCTCCGGAATCAACTGGAGATCCTCCACTCGACGATAGAGAGCCTCTATCTCCGCCACCTCGCCATCCAAGATCTGGTTTTTCCAGGACCTTTTCGGATCGATCTTTTGGGAGGGGTCGAAAGGAGCAAGACCAAAATACTGCCCAGCCACTGTGGAGTCGCGAATATAAAACCATCGCCTTCGCCAGTACTGGACAGATTCGGACATGGAAAAAGAAAATAAAAGCAGATTGGGTTTGAGGGAGATGATGCAACCCCCAATGGGATAACCACCATCCGAACCAGATTGCCTCTTCACGGAATAGAGTTTCCGGAAGAGGCCAAAGTGCGGCTCGATACCGAGCCAGCAATCGCAGAAAGTGATGAAACAAGCAATGTGAAGAAGAGAATTGGGGGAAAGATGATGCAATTGGACACCGTAAAGAAAAAGCAGTCCACGAAGGAAGTCTTGGACTGGGAAGAAAAAGTCGCGAATAACAAAGGCAAGGAACATAACCCGAAACCCTGCAGGGGGACGGGGGATTACCTCGTTGCCTGGGAGTTTTACGTCCTCCCTATCCTGCGGGATCAAGCCCCGCTCACGAAGCTTGCGGAGATCACTCTCATGCGTCTCCGATCGCTGCCAGCCACCGTCGGTGACACGAGTAGCGGCGGCACTCTTTTTCCCTCCAGAAATGCTGGTACCAACCGCAGAAGAATACTTCTTCGACTTCCCCATCGCGGTACGGCGGCACCGGCGGCGAGAGCGCAGGATGGAAGAAGGAAATGTGAAAGGATATTCCAGCGCGCAGCAAGAACTCTCAGAGAACAAGGAAGCTGTGAAACAAGAATAGCTGCGGTGAAAACAAACTAAAGTTTTCCCCAATGATTATAAAGACGAAGACGATGCATGACAACCGTCCATCGAGAAGACCTAACGCCAACGGCAGGATCTGGCCATACACGTGTCAGCATCGCAACGAACCGTCGCTAACATGTCCGTCCACTACGCGCGAAAATCGAGGCGACGCCATAATTATCTCCACGCTGCGCGTGACCGGTCAATTCAAGGTCAGAAAGTGGGACCCATGTTCGTCCAGTCAAGTCATCTCTGGCGCAGCAGACGCTTGAAGTCATCGATCGTTAGCATGGACATCATCAAAAGCTATACTAGCAACAGCCACAATTTCTTCGGCTTCAAAGCTAAGAGTACTCACTCGAATCTAAGATATTACTCGGGGGCTACTGCTATCAGGAGCGCTGGCCACGCACCCGAAAAATGAACAACACGTTACAAAACCGAACTGTTTCTTCGAGTCCTACGTTCAGTCTACGACTCCACTACGGACTCGGGGGCTACTCCCATAGGGAGGATGGATTTAAGCATCCGAAAAAATTTGTGTACTATGGACCTAAAAGTGAACAAAGACCGAATTAAAGTCTCCGCTCGAGTCTACGACTCGAACAGACACTCGGGGGCTAGTCCCATAGGGAGCGCTGGTCGCGCACCCTATAAATCTTCGACTGCGATCTTTCTGATCAGTACACAAAAAACTTTTCGGCAACTCTGCCCCAATTAACGCTAAGTGAGTAACATTCTCCTTGGCCACCCGAAACACCTCCGCGGTGACAAAATTCGGATGTTGTGTCTACGACGCAAAGATAAGACCTACAGATATCATCTGATGGCCTGGTAACGCACATGACTGCTCTCTGCTAGTATAAACCCGTGCCAACAGGCGCGATGAAAAATCCCGACGGACGCGTTGGGTACATTAATTAAATTCACTGGAATTCCACTCCTGTAAGTCCTCCGCGGCCTGAGTCGAATTACGCCAGCATATGTTTCGGGTTCGAGTCGAGGGACTTGAACCTGAAGAAGATCATGTTGTTTTGTCCTAAGACAGTTAACTGACCCTGATCCGTCGGGACAGTCAGGCACATGCATCAACAATCCCTACACATTTTCTTGAAAGATAGAGTTGCACCTGAAGGATTGAAGAGTCCTCAGCCGAATCTACGATTCGACTGAACACTCGGGGGCTAGTTACATGGTTATACCCCGCAGGTACATGATCTCAGCATACCTGCTCCAGCCCAAGGAAGTCCCACGGCAAATATATGCCGGCCCATGAAGATTTTCGGGTGGCCAAGGCCCATGACGCCTTCGGATCCTTGGAGAGCAAGACTAGAGTAGATAGGAAATTCAAAGGAGTAAACCCTAGAACATGTAACCGACTAGATCTGTGCCTGGGACCTGCCTAAGTCTATATAAAGGCCAGGAGGGCACGACCTAGTTCTCGCTCTGATACTTCCGCATACACACCTCCACGCCAGATTGCATCTGCGCACCCCTGTAATAACCGGTTCCGCCGTAATCAAGAGCAGACAAGCAGGAGTAGGGTTTTCCCTCCGGGGGCCTGAACCTGGGTAAACCTCGTGTCCCCGTGTTGCTTGTTTGCTAACCGTTCCACGGTCTCCAGCATCCCCATCTTCTCCAAAACCCAAGTCCATAACAATGGGCATTGACGAGATCAAACCTCGTCAAGCGGGGGCATTGGTTAATCCAAAATACATGACAGTGTACTCATACAATCCATATCTGGTGGTGAAGGCAGTCTTTGGAATATCCGTTGTGAGAATCTTGAGTTGATGATAACTAGTTCTAAGATCAATCTTAGAAAACACTTTGGCACCGGTCAACTAGTCAAACAGGTCTTCTATCTTTGGTAGTGGGTACTTGTTCTTAATGGTGACATCATTCAGCTTCTGATAATCCGTGCACAAACAGTTACATCCATCTTTCTTATCCACAAACAAAACAGGTGATCACCTTGGCGATGCACTTGGTTGAATCAAACCTGTCTCCAGCATAGCATCCAGTTGCTTCTTTAGCTCCACTAATTCAGACGGGTTCACACTATAAGGTCTCTGAGCTATGGGTCCAGTTCCAGGGATTAGTTCAATGATAAACTTGATATCCCGATCTGGGGGCATACCAGGAAATTCATCTAGGAATACTTTGGGGTATTCACAGACTACTCTGACTTGGTCAATGGTTGGTTGGGCTAGACTCTTGTTGCACTTGAATTGATGGGGCGAAGTCTCAGATACATGCTCTACTAGTACTCTAGTGGTACTAGTCATGGTTATGGCTTTCTTGGCACAGTCGATTAATCCTTTATGTTTCGACATCCAATCCATACCTAATACTACTTCCAAACCTTTAGTTCTAAGTACTGTTAGATTAGCATAAAAATATATTCCATGGATTCTGATAGGTACGGCCTTGCAAATTTGTCTAGCTTTGGTGGTTGAACCAGGTATTTGAACTATCATAACATGCTTCAATTTTGTTGGTTGAATCTTACTAGTGCACGCAAATTCTTCTTTAACAAACGAGTGCGATGCTCCAGAATCAAACAACACTCTTCCAAGTACTGAATTAACAGAAAACATACCCAGCACAACATCTGGTGCTTCCTAAGCTTCTTCAGCATTCATGTGAAATAGACGTCCATTGCGGTTGAGCGAGTTCCCTGGGGCAAATCTCCTTCCAGGCTGAACACGGCGTTGCTGCTGAGCGGGTGCATTCACATTGGTGGCTGCTGCAAGCTTCTTGGGGCACTCGTTGGAGTAGTGACCGTTGACTCCACATTCAAAACAAGTAACCAGAGACTTGTCTTTTCCTGCAACAGGCACGGCATTGCTTCCAGTCCTTGGGGCAGTATTGTTGTTGTTTGTGTTCTTGTTTTTGGACTTGGGAGGTGCACGGTTGAAATTGTTGGAGTTTCTAGGGTTGTTTTTTTGGTTTCCTTCGGGCCTTGGGTTTCCTCCTCCATGGTTGGTATAGTTCGGATGGGACATAGGGGGTCTATTGTTTCTCGGGGCATATCCTACAGACGGGTTGGGGCGATACTTCGGGGTATGGTGGGATCCTGGTTGATGCATCATTTGACGCTTGTGATTATCGTTGGCTTGGTTGATCTTGCCTTCCATCTGGATTGCAGAATCCACTAAGGCTTCAAGGTCAGCAAAGGTAATGTTGACCAGCACTGTCTGCATCTCATCATGCAGACCATGCAAGAATCTCTCCTTCTTCTTGGCTTCGGTACCAATCTCATCAGGGGCATACCTAGACAGAGACAGAAATCTATCATAGTACTCTACCACAGTCATCCTTCCCTGCTTTAGATCCTTGAATTCATCCCTCATCTGCAGAATCAATCCTTGTGGCACATGGGTTTGGCTAAACTTGAGTTTGAATTCATCCCAAGCCATCATCTGTCATCCATTCATGGTGCGAATGCTATTCCACCAAGCTCTTGCATCACCTGCCAGATAATGGGTGGCAAACAGTACTTTCTCATTAGCCTCCACTCCTTCGACCTCTAAGTTGTTCTCCATGGTCTACAGCCAGTCATAAACATCTAATGGCTCTTCGGACTTACTAAATATGTGGGGATTGTTGTTATGAAAGTTCTTGAGGTTGGCTCCATGGTCATCCTGGTTTCCATGGCCTTGATTATTATGGGACATCTGAGCTATCTATTGAAGGGTGGCTAAATTAGCTTGACGTTCATCTCTTCCACCTTCACGGTTAGCAACCAACATTTCTAGGATTTGCAGCATTGGATCCTGAGATGAACTGCTTCCTCCGGGATTTCCGCGAGTCATATGAAGATTGAGATAGATAGTGAGACAAGAGGGAAATTTCTAAGGTCATGGATTTGTTTTTGAAAATCTTTTAAACTTTGAGTTTGACTCTGGTGTTCCCAACTAGCAACTTTCTTTTCATTCATTCTTTCATAGCACCCAATACAAACACACATCACCTATGGTAACAGATGGTTTTAGGAACCATTCTATGAAGCTACGATACAGTGGGACCGAATACAACTCACGCATACGATAGTGCCCTATCGTGACTACTCCTCATCAATGAATGTGGAATCATCATCATCAGTGTGGAAGTCCATGTCGAGGTCCTCCAGGTAGTCATCATCATCACTAAGATAGGAGTAGGGATCTCCACTGATATCTTCACCTTCCTCCTTCTCTTCAAGTTGGGCCACCTGATCACGGATGGTCCTCTTAAGAGTGGACACCCTCTTGCAAAGACGATCGATGGTGTGATCCTTCTTGTCACGCTGACTGCAAAGTGAATAGTGCTCCTTGGCAAGGATGGCGAGGGTCTGGTCCTTCCTGACTGCAATGGCATGGTTGTGGTTGGCCTAGGCGTAGGCGTTGTCCAACTCCTTCTGCCTATCATACAACATGAAGTCGAGATGATCCACCTGATTCTTCAGCTCTGGATGGCCTGGCACCTCCAATGGCTGTCCCATAGAATCACGCCTTGCGTAGTAAGCAAAGCGAGTGCCATTTATCCGGTTGATGTTTTGCCCACACAGACGAGTAAGAGCCTCTTGCATAGCCCTGGCTAATCCGTCTAGCCAGTTGTTCTCCCTCAAGCTGAATTGGATATTCTCTGAGGTGGGTGCCTCCATCTAGCCTCTGAGATCTGCAACTATCAGCCATTGTAGTTCTCCTCCTTTTCTGATCATTGAGTTGTGCCCCAAAGAACTCGGGGTGCGGGCATTCAAGAAGTTCTGAGAGTTTCCTTAAATATCGCTCGAAGAAGAGTTCTCCTCCGTTGCCCAACTGGTAGAACTTGCTATACTTGACTTCCATCTATAAGAATGTAGGATGAGTAATTTAGTAAGGTGATCAAGTGTGTCAAATTTTATGTAGGATTGCAAGAATTTTTTAGGAACTTGAATTTTCTTGAAAGAATCTCAGGGATAAGAATGAGAATAGGTTTTCATACATACTCACTTCTTTGGTTTTGAAACTAAGTTTTTGATTTAAGTGTCCATTCTAACTAGGTTCTCCTATGGTCAGGATGGCTCTGATACCAACTTGTCAACACCCGGATTTTTAATCCCAGATGCCTGTTATGCCATACCTCGCAATCCCAGGATTACCATTTTTGCGAGACATAACAGAATTGGTACCATATTACATCATCCATTACAAACCATAATAAAGGTCTTACAAATAAAAGATCTCATGATCCAGTCTTAATACAATCAACGCAACGAAAATTAAACGTAGTGGGGCTTCATCTTCAAGGTCACACACAATGCTGACGATGGGAGATTATCCTAGTTGTCATAGAACTCCTGTTGTCCATCATCCTGGTAGTCCTCCTCATAGTCTGGCCATGGGAATAGCCAGGGACAAAGCCATGAGTTCTCTTTAAGTACTCGCAAACTATCACTAACAAGTAAAGTAGTTCGAGTAGGAATCCTAAGCTCTAGGTTTATTTGCAAAAAGGCAGGTTTATTTCATACTGAGTTCAGAAGTAAAGAAAACTAGTTTAATGTTCTACAACACCTAAGTAGGAACTTAGTTTTCATGTTCACAACCCTGTTGTGGTCAAGTCAAAGTCATAGTTCATTTCACAAGTCATTTTGAAAACATCTGACGACGGAATAGTATGGCCACTCCAACTGTCCATGACCGCAGACGCGGCTATTTGAATAGTTTGACACTCTGCAGAGCTGGTACACTTTCACCACAACATTTTATACATCCATAGGAACAACCCTGAATCATCATACTTAGTAAGCGAATAATCAATCCTAACCTTTCAATTACACACCCTAGTATAGGCACCTCCCCTATGAGTTTGGCCTCCCAACCATGAGCATCTGTCATCTTGGGTACTGCATAGGTGGACATTCATCACGAGGTAGCCTCAGCTCAACCTCTTCCACAAAGGAACCCATACTAAGACATATAAACTTCTAGTCAAGCCCTACCCAATTCAGGTATTGTGGTTGTACGGTAAAATTGGAATGGTATCGCATTCGAACCCAACCATCAGTTTTTATAAAGGTTCAAGGCTCATGCCTCAATATTTTGATCATCAAAACATCTTGTGTTCATAACACATGTCAAAAAATTCAATAGAATGAATCCTCATTCCAAGGTTTTCATAAGTATTTTCACCAAGTATTCCCATCTAAAGTGATCAACTTTTATGCTTAGTACTAGCCACTAAAGTTGAGGGTATTCACTATGTGGGGTTCTAATCAAGTGTGACTATCCAAATCTAGTCTTATACTCTTGATGGCATCTAACTATAACTACTTAGGCCTAGCTTTATACTCTTTATGCTATCTATATTATTTTTCCAAAACTCACAAAGCACTAACTAAAAGTAAAGAACTTTGGTAAAAATAAAAGAATAAAGCTTGCAAGTAAAACTTGGGATTGGTGTAATCAAAGTTGCATAACCAAAGCATGCATAAATCATCTTGCATAGGTTATCTTGTGGTATTAGGCTTGCATAGGTTGCATGCAAAGTTCTAGCTTGCCTTGATTGGTGCAGTGGTTGAAGTTTTCTTCTTCCTCGTAGCCTTGGTCGGTACTAGCGTCTATACATGAATACTAGGTACACAATCACCAAACAATACTTAACTACCTCTATTTGTCACACAAAGGTTCACACTAGATGATCTAGCATCACCACAATCATCACATGAAATAAAGACCTAGTCTTATCTTTCTTATTTTAGAAAAGTAATTTCTACTCATTGAAAGTACTTAAGATTTAATATCCTCCAATTAAAATATGGGATCATGTTGACACATGTCATCACCATATATTCTAACACTTGGGAATGTGATTTAAAGTGGTGGTCATATTTTATAAAGTGACTAGAATGCCTATAGAGCATTCTTTTAGTACTAGTCCAAGATCACTGCATGTAAACCTAAATATTTTTACATATTCAGATAGATCTTGTCAAATGTGATTTTTGAGAGTTGGAATCAACTCAAAAGCATTTACGGTTGATTTTTGAAAAATGTTTGAATGTGGAAAAGTCTCTGTCTAGTTATTTTTACTATAGGTGATCTATAATTTCAAATGGTTTGAATCCAACGGGATTGGATAGATAATTTGGATATCTTTCTAGCAAAATTGGAATCATGCAATTTGATTCAATAAATCTTTTTGAATTGACTTTGAATCTACTGACAGAACAAGGGATAAAAGAAAAACCTAAATTTGAATCGCTGGCTCGCGCGGGAATGATACTGGGCTGTCCCAACTACACTGTGATGGCGCAGCGGGCTGCTGACAGGAGGGGTTCCATGCGTCAACGGCTCTATCTAACTGAAACGGTAAGTTTCAATCTCAGCCCTACGATTAGACTAAGATCGACGGCAGTGGTTCGTCGTCTCCGTCGCACAGCTCCGACGAGAGACAAACCCTAACGCGGCGGTGGGGGTACGCGGTGGCTCACCTGGGCTCCAGCTAGGGTCGGCGATGGGGGCGATCGAACGTGTCGACGATGGCGGCTCGAGGCGCGGTCACGGCATCTCCTGGGGTGGCTCCAATCGACGGCTCCTCTTCTCCTCTCCAGCGGCAGACTCCGGCCAAATTCTGGCGATGCAGTGCTTCCCTTGCTCCAGGGAAGTGTCAGGGGTGGTTTTGAGACAGAGGGGAGTGAGATGTTGTGGAGAATGAGGGTTGGGGTGGCCTCTATTTATACACCAGCGAGAGGGGCAGAGCGGCATGGTCTGGCTCCTCTGGCGACGTTGTTGTAGTGGGCTACATGCATGGCTGAGGGTGCTGGTCGACGTATTGCTCACTGGCGGTCTTCATGCACGTGATGGTGCGACAAGGGGCGGTTGCAAATGGTCAGGAGTGGTCCATGCTCTGTGCAGGAAAGGCGGGTATTTGATACAACGTACAGTGGTCCCGTGTCGCGCGGCGGCGAATGGTCGTGTCCTGGGGATCACTGGTGTCGCGGTGAGTGCGGGTACGCGTGGAGAGAGCGAGGTGCGGCCTGTGCGTGCTAGGCGGCTGCGGGGTTCTCGCGTGCTCTCGGCATGGCAGACAGAGAAATGGGCGCGGCATTTCTCGGGTGGTCCACGGCTGGGATGCGATCGAGGGGTGGACAGGGAGTGGCGGTGGACGATGGCCTGTCTCCTAGACATCATGGACGGGCGCAGAGCTGGCTACTACAAGTTGTCCATGCTCGACTGGCAAGGACGGCTAGGGTGGCATGGCACTAGCCCAAGCAGTGAAGGGAGAGCTGCTTCAATGCAGTGTTGGGCACTAGGGGTGAGTGAGTCTAGTAGTGGCGACAATTGGTAGACAAAGCATTGATCAAGAATAGTAATAGTTTGCCAGTTGTTACTGTGCTCACCAGGTGTTTGATAAAATGGCCGCATGAATTCAAAATTTGAATTGTTAGATGAATTTTGGTGAGTGATCTTGTCATAAGCTTGGAATTCTGTGGTTGCTACGGTTTGCCAAGGGGAATTGGTTAGCTTGGTTTTTTGAGAAATGGTTATCTTAATGCATACACTTGATTCAATTTTGAATTGTCCTTTAAATATATTTGGAATTTGTTTCTGTTGGTTTGTAAAGTGGTCTTGGGTTCACTTTTACTTGGTCTAGCAAGGGGTGCAAATAATTGGATTTTTTTCTATTAGAAATCATTTAATAGAGATGCCCTAAGTGGGCTAGTGGTTGATTTTGGTCAAAATGACCATTTGATCATATGCCTTCTTATTTGAATTTTCTTTTGATTTGTTTTGTTTGGAATTGACCTAGATGATATTGTTTTCATATTTAAACCAATCCTTATCATTCATAGCAATCAAACATGGCAAATGCAATCATTCATGCATTAATCACACACATGCATTCATATTAATTTTAATAATAAAAGTTTTTGTTAACCCTAAACTTGGGTGATTAGAACTTGATAATCTTGTTTAATATTTTTGAGGTGTTACAAACCTTCCCTCCTTAAACAAAATCTCGTCCTGAGATTTAAGAAAAAGAAAACTAGGAACTAAAGAGATCTGGAAACTCAGTCCTAATGTAATCTTCTCGCTCCCAAGTAGCTTCTTCTTTAGTATGGTTACTCCACAGGATCTTGAGAAACTTGATACTCCGGGTTCTGGTGGTTCTGAAGGCTTCTTCCAAAATACGAATGGGTACTTCATGATAATTTAGGTCCTTGTTGATCTCTATGGCTTGGTGATCAATATTCTTGAAAACTTCGGTCTTCTCAGGAATTTCTAGGAATTTGTGAAGTAAGGAGATATTGAACACATCATGCACGGCTGACATCTCCTCTGGCAGTTCCATTTGATATGATACTTCTCCTCGATGATTAAAAATCTCGAAGGGTCCAAGATATCTGGGGGCTAACTTCCCTTTTAGTTGGAAACGTTGCATTCCTTTCAAGGGTGATACTTTGAGATACACAAAATCTCTGATATTGAAGGCCAGGTCTCGACGTCTCTTGTCGGCATAAGTCTTCTGTCTGGATTAGGCGGTCTTAAGGTGCTCACGGATCTTGTGAACTTTCTCTTCAGCTTCTCTTAGGATGTCGGGTCCAGAAATCTTACTCTCTCCTACTTTTGACCAATTCAGTGGGGTACGACACTTCCTTCGATACATAAACTCAAATGGTGCCATTTTTAAACGGGCTTGGTAACTGTTGTTGTATGAGAATTCTGCGAAAGGCAGACAATCTTACCATTTTGATCCATACTCTAGCACACAAGCTGTAACATCCCAATTTCAGCAACCCTGATTTAAGTCAGAAAGGAAAAAATCAGGGGGAACAAAAACTTTTTATTGCATTGTGTGCTTACTTGTTTGCTTGTGCTCAAGCAACTGCTTGTGGAATTGTTGTGTACTCCTCATCTCAACACTAGTTTATAAAAACTATCTTACAAAAGAGATGTCTTGGCTCATCTTTTATATTCTCAAATGTTCTGGCATTTCAAAACCTGAGCCAAGATGACTTTGACACAACCAAATACTTTACCAGCTTCTATTGCCAAAACTAGGGAGACATATATGTACTCTCCTTATGTTTTCAAGATAGAACCTTCAACTACCCTTATATCTAGGTTTTCCAAAACATTATTAAAACCTTTTCATCTCAATCTTGGTAGAGATACAAAGATGGTACTTATCTTACTTCAAACCAAAACCCCTTTCAATATACCCATCCTTACCTCAAGCTAGGCTTGATGGTAACCCTAGTAGTAGTTAGATAAGTGAGAAGATGAATTGCCTTGATCTGTTGGTTGATAAATTGCCTTGATCTACTGATTGCATTGTTTGTTTAGGAAATAGAAGTGAGCTAGTCTAGTACCTCATCCCTTAGGACCCAATCATTTCTTGTGATCATCAATCACAAAGCAAGTATCCAAGTCTGGATCTATCCTAAGCCACTCAAGAGATCATCTCATCTCCTGCTTATCTCTACCCAGGGATAATCCCTCTGAATGGTTTCCAACTTAGTGGGGACCCAATCCAAGCATGGATCCCCTCTTTGCGATCTATACCTCAACATCAACCACTTGATGGATAGGATAAACCCTTTCCATCCTCTCAAAATCATCCACATTTGCACTCTAGTCAAAATCCCCAAATCTGCCAAAATGCCTAAGTCTGGATTTCTTATCTAGATTCAATCGTTGGAGCTCTACCTTATCCAACCTATGTGCATTCTTGGGAATGCATTTGAACCATATTGTATTACATATTTAGTACTGCCAAGGCTCACTCTTTCCCTTGGCTAAGCCATTCTAATTCCCACTCATCCATGATGGTTCTGTAGTCAAGATAATAATCTTTTCTGCAAATCTTATCATCTTGCCTACTTTGGTAGAAGCTCCAATCTTCATGATATCTCCCCTTTACCAACTTCTTGCTTGGTTATGATCTAATAATAATGAACTATCAACCCCCACTTAACTTGTTTCCATTGGAGCCTTGTGCTTCTTAAACCCACGTGGTTTATGAGGCTACCTGATGTATCTGTTATGGCAGCCTTATTTTGAACAAAGTTTGCCATCCCAACTCTTTTTTCCATAATCATCTACGTGACATGGTATATCCATCCATGTACCCCTTGTACCTAGGTGAGCTCTGAGCTCCCTAATCTAACCTTGTTTAGATGGCATCAGAATAACCAAACCCTAGATCCTCCAAGAATCTAGTTTCCACCCTTTTCACCACTTCTACTCAAAACCAAGGTTGACCTTGATGCCTACATCAAGTTTACATTATCCACCTTGGATATAAGCATCCACAAATAATTCCCACAATTACTTGGATCATTAAACTATTTTATTTCCTATATTTACCAATTTCTCAAAATATTTGTCTATAAAGGCAAGTTTGTTTTTATCCAAATCACCTTGACAACTCAAGGCACATTTGATGCCTATATTTCATATCGCATATTTCAAATTCAAAAATAAATATTTTTGAGATCCTTTATTATTTATTTTTGCCCTTTCTCTTAAATGGCAGAAACAAGAAATAATTCTCCAAAATTACTTTTCCACCTCAATAAATCCCAATAAAATTCTCCAATGTGTGTTATGATATTTAGGACCAGATCACATCAACAACCAAGCTTGTCCAAGATAAAAATATCATCTTAGCTTCCATAATATATTTCTGCAGTTCTTGAAGAAGTGCATTTAAATGGGATTATAATGTTTGGAAAAATCCCATTTAAATCATGAAGGGACTATTTGACCTAATCTACCTACTAGTACCATTTTTACACTTTTCCCAATGCAACTTTTGTAACTCCCTTCACAAACCTCAAAATGATCAAATTTACAAAAACCATCAAACCTTGATTCAAAACAAAGCCAAACCATCCCAAAGCTTGTCAAGCACTCCTCCACAGCACCATCACTCTCTCAAGGTCGTGCACACCAACCCAAGCTACTGTAGAACCTCCCCTCCCCTTTTGTCCCTAGTGTTTGAAAGAAAGGGAGAGAGAGAGACCACAATATCTTGCAAAGATCTTTATAATAAAGGCCACAATAGCTTCAACGTCCCTCACCACCTCTCTGCCCACCTTTGACCACCGCACCACCCAGCACCACCCTTAGCAACCAATGGGAAGCCCCCACCCCATGCCCATTTTGGACATTTCATCCTTGCCCTTAGGGTTTCGAAATAAAAGGGGGCACATGCCACCCCAGCACACCCCTACCCCTCATTTGCCCCCAACACCCCTCGCCCTCTTCCCAGAACACCCTCCCCTCTCCCCCTGCTCGGCCTTGCCCTGTAGAAGAAGAGCAAGGGAGTTTTGGCCTACTCCCTCTTGCAAGCTCTACTCCCCTCCCCCGAGCTCAACTCCTTCTGCATGTCACCCTCCTACCTCCCTAAGCTCTTTCTGACCCTCCCTATGTTTTCCCCGTGCGCAGGAACACCCCAGGACAACTCCACCTTCGAGCTCCGATGAGCTCGGCACGGTGCCCGACACGCGAGGCCATCTCCCACGCTGAACCACGACGTGCCGCCCCTTGATCTGCGCCCCTCCGCACGCCGCTTCGCCCCGTGGCCTCCTCGACGCCTCCCCGCCGCTCTGGTGAGCTCCCCCATCTCCTTCTGCCCGCCGCTAGGGTTTCACCCCACCTGCTCGCATCCATAGGAAGGAGACGAGTCGTGGTCGTCGGATCTCCTTAAATCGGACGGTTGTCCTTCCCCCATACAGCTTCACCCCTCCTCTCTCCCTGACCGATGGGCCCCGCCATGGCCAGTTCGATTTCTGGATCTCGCGTAGAGGGAATTCCCGGGTGGGCCAAATGCTCTCACCCCGGCCCATTCTGCGGCAGATCTAGCCCGCCACCACTTGGTTTTTATCTTTTTCCTTGAGATATGAAATATAGACCCAAGGTTTAATTCAAAATAAAAATGGAAAAAGCGCCAAATTGCCCAGATCTAAAATTCCTTGAGCACACTAGTGTTTTACCTAACATACAGATGTTTTGGTTAGTCATTTTGAGGATAAAAATAAATATGATAAATCCTTTACCAAGACATACCCAATCCACTAATAAAATTCTCCGTAGAGTTCTATTCACCCAAATGACCTAAACCTAATTTGTACTGAAAGGTATGGTCCATACATTTCATATCCCAGTGGTCCCACACTAAATTGCTTCCTAGTTTGCCCTGACAAAAATATCAAAAACAGGGACTTTTTGCCTTTAGGAAATTCCCTATGTCAAACCAAGTGAGGTTTTGACCTAATTCCAACTCTTAGATGACACACACATCCATATCCTTCATAATCCATCAGCTCATAATTTTATGAGTCTCTGTTAAATATTAATGAAATAAACTTTTATATGCATAGTTTATTCACTAATAAAATCACCATAGTAGCTATGTAACTCCAAAAAGGTTGATACCAATTTCTACAGAAAGGTATTTTCATCACCTAACATGTGTACTTGGAATCAACTAAAAAGCTTCTGCAAAATAAATCTGGTAAAAAGACAAATCCTATCCAATACTACCTTTGGGAATTTCTCAAGGGCATTCTGGTAATTGTTTAGAGGAGATTCCAACTCCTCTTGATTCAGTCCACCAAATACTATCCTTTCACCCAAGGAAATATTTTTTGGATCTCCAGAGAAGTTCTGGTGAATTATTTCCAAAAACTAGAGTTTTATCCATTATAAAATCCATTATAAATCAAGGGAAATTGATAAAATAGTGAAACCAATTTTGTTGGCTTGATTCTATCAAAACCTACCTGGTGGTATCATTCTTAGACAATGGTATCATATAGATCAAATCCTTGAGCAAAAACCCTTCCTAGGGTAGTTCCTAGACTATAAATCCAAAGGGATCCTTTTTCCCTAATGTCTCCAAATCCTTGCTAATCTCATCAAACCATCATCCCACATGCCACTGCCTCATACCATAAATCTATCCTTTACTTGTTGTATGGTTTGATGCTTGTATGCCTTGTATTGATTGGTGTATTGTTTGCTCGATAATGGCGATAGTTGCGATTGTGTGACGCCGAGAAGAAGGAAGCATCGGGTTTCTCCTATTATTATTGTACTTGGTATTCTGGTTATTTAACGCCATCAAGGGACATATTTAGGGTCACAGGCAAGCCACCATTCCTGAACTCCTGTATTTACCTACTCCCGTTTATCAGCTATTTTATATCTCGCTTATAAATTGCATGATTAAAGGCATGTTTTGTATTCAAATAAACAGAAGTGAGTAACTTGGCTCCTCCAAGTTATGAATGAGTGTCCCTTGGAAACCTACCCTATTTACACCTTAGAACGAGGCTAAGATGATTAGCATCTTCCCTCTTGGAACCCACGGATTTTCAACGATAAAACTATTTTGGGTTATACCCTACTGCAAAGTTTTCCAAATAAAACCCTTGGAAAGAGGCATCCTTTTCAAGTGGAAGTTTTACTAAAACAAGATATGAGGTGGATGAAGAGAAAGTTAAGTAAGAGAAATGAAGGGATGTTCTAAGCCAATGTCCGGAACAATTTTACTCGTGCAACCACATTACCCCAGACGTTGGGGCTTAGCTCGTAGTTTGTGATCCTTAGTCGGGGCTGCTCGTACTCGCTAAAGGGGAGAAATCCCCTGAAACCCGGGCTGTCTGGGACATGGCACTGGTGCAACAATTGGGTCTCCCGCGGACGGTATGCTTTTAGGTAGTATGGATGGAAGATTGTCACTATTGCTATCTGCCAGACTTCGGTCCGGAGATAGGGTCAGTACGGGAGGAAGGACCAGGGTCGTAGTACCCCATACTTGTACCGGAGAGAACAACCCAAAAGGAAAAGCCGCCGTTGCTAGGGATGGACAAATGAAAAGTGTTAGTTTGATTATCCGAGCCCCTATCTACCGTGTGTAGAAGGCCATGGTTTTATCCCGGCGGATGTATTGATTCTTGTGGGTAAAGTGCACAAACTCTGTAGAGTCTAATATATTCGAATAGCCATGTCCACGGACAAGGACGGTTGGAATGGCAAGTGCTAGGAGGACCCTTCGGTTAAGTTGTGTTGAAATAAAGGATGTGACTTGGTCACGAGGAAAGATAAGAATGAAAATGGTTTTGACCAGAGATGGTTGATTAGGTTTTAAAAAGGGTTTTACAACAAAACATTTTCCAAATCTTTTTAACAAGGATGTGGAGATGTACGGATTTTCAAAAAGGATGCATATTTTCTAAAAACTCTTTTTCAACAAAGATATAGAGATGCCAATGTTAGGTTTTCAAAAACAACTATAGTATAGAGCTATCTCGCCACAGCTAGATATGCATTATCTTATTACCTTGTCCCGGTGGTTTTGCGAGTACATTAAAAGTACTCATCAGCATTGTCCCTGGCTATTTACTTGGCCAGATTGCAGATGTTAAGAAGCGAAGAAGGTGTTGATGTCTATGCGAGCTACGTCGTCTTCCCAGTCAGTTTCCTGTAGGTTAAGGCACGTGCTCTGCGCTGAATACTTCCGCTACTTGTGTTGTAAATGCCATAATGTCCCCTTTGTAAGTTTTGTACTCGTTAATGTAAGGATGATGTAATGATACTAGTCGGTTATGCTCACGGCTCACTGATCATGGGAACGTGAATTGAATGCATAACGGGTATTATTGGACTGTAAATCCGGGGTGCAACAGACATGGTATCAGAGCCATCCTGACTGTAGGAGACCTTAGTTAGCATGGACGTTAGACAGGACAACCCCCTATTTTATGAAAACACTGGTTTTCGCAAGCTATTTTCTCAAAAGCTTTTTGAAAGAATTCTTATCTCATCTTCTCTGACTTAAACAGTTTGAAAGTGGATCACTCTACATCTCGTCTACTTCAAATGTTCCGTTTTCAAAAACAAGGTCCGAAGTGGAGACTATGAAGACGGAGATCCCGGAATGAAGAGACACTGAGACAAGCAAACCAAAGGAGATACCAACGACGAAAGACACTACAAGATCGCCCTACCAACGGATTCCTTCACCGCCCCCAAATAAATCAAGTACGGCACCGACAATAAATGGAAAGACCAAAGTCAAGACCCCTGTAGCGTCCGTATTTAGGATTAACATTCCAAAAAGAAGGATTCCCCTCTATGGCGTGTAGTCAATTCCTTAGTACTTATGGTATGCCTTGCTTGCCTGTCTTGTGCGTCTTTGATGCTTGAAACGTGTTGCGTGTCTGCTTTGGAAATCATCCGATACTATAGTTTTGTCCATCTAATTGGTAGATCTCGATGCTAACTCTTGCAACCCCCTTAGCCGGAAACCTCTCCTCAGCAGGATGGCCACCTAAGAAAAACCCCGACAACCTCAGGTACAACCCTAAGGTGGAAAGACTGCGTCTTTCCACTCAACTCCAACAAACCGCCCACTCTCTACTTTGAGAGTCGTCCGAAGAGGACCAAGCCATGACGCTGTTTAAGAATAACTATGTACCCGGATAAATCTGCACCTATCTGTTTTATCTCACCCCTGAACCACAAACCCTCCTCTGTGTAGATGGAGCCCGTTGATGAGACATGGATGAGCGCAGGATTCCCCGTGCTCCTATGGGATTCCCTGCAGCTTTGTGAATACACCCAACCTCCCACCTACCAACTCCACAAAGGACTGGAGACCGGATTATATCTGGGTCAAGTGACCATTAAACCAAGGTATGGAGTACCAGGAGAACCTATTCGTGCCACAGGATTCCGTATGCCAACCCTAGTGTTGGCTCTGCAAATGGCGGCAAGAGAAGCACTGTTCCGCATTTGGGATGTCCTTCCCGAGATGAGGCAACCCATGACCTTCTTTCTGCCCATCAAAGGAAGCATGGACTCATCTGGACAATCCCAAGATCCTCGCTTGACCTACCCCGCCATGCAGCTTCAAGCCCGTTATAGCTATGCTGGAAATGATCTCCTCACCGCATTGTCGATGAATAGCACCGCACACAGATGGAACTTCATCGTGTGCAAGCGATCCTGGATTGCAAAGAATCTCTAGAAGTCCAGCAAAGGAATCAATCCATAATCAAGGAACCAGAAGAAGCCTCCGGAAGCTGCATCCTCCAAGGAAGAAAGAAGTGTGTCACCGCTCGGTAGTATCTCAAGAGGTTCAAGCCACCCCAAGACCTCCAAGGATTCTCCACCCACCTCCCTGATGGCGAAGAGGAAGCCAAAGAGGATTATCCTGGATCGTCCACAAGCGGCAACTAGCCTAGCGTAGTATCTATGTATCACCCTAGGACTTGTTTTGTAAAATTCTAAGTGCATTGTTGCCTTGCGGCACAGACCTATTCTATAACCACCTAAGTACCCCCGCCACCGACTGGATCGAACCTGCTAAATCTATGGATGTTATGCAAGCATGGTATCCTTCTTTGCATGTTTTACCCATGACGTTGCATCAGACTAAACCCGGAATGACCCCATTCCAAAGGACCTCGTTTCCTAGACCATCAAACTCCAATGGCATCCCCTAACCCCTCGGACTCGTAAACCGCTCAGAACTAACTACCTGAAAGATAGTAGACGCCCTTTCTGATCGACCTTCCATCTCATGAAGAAGTTCCGACGATGTTGACATAAGATAACTACCCCGAAGGAAAGGTGTAGCGCCTTACCCCAACATCAGCATACGACCCCAATCAAGAAAGTCGGCGACTTCACCAAGAACCCATAATTTTGCTCTAAGAGGGAAAGACTGCGTCCTTCCCATCCAAAATCCGATAGACCCCTGAAGTCGACCACGAGACGAAGGAATGAGAAGATTCAACTCGCCGCCCCGACGCAAGAAGGAAGTACTTTGTCAATGTTAAACCTACCTAGACTTGTCCTAAGGGGAAAAGACTGCGTCTTTTCCATTTGTTTGAAGCTAAACCTCCCGACCCAAACCCACTCAGCTTCGAGCTGTAACTAACCACGTAGGGTATTTATAAAGCTTGCTAATGCCTATTTTCTTCCACCGCTGAAATTGTTAAGCGGATGTTATCACTCGAATCCTACTCCTCCCTAATCTCGGGATGAGATTATTTTAAGGTGGAAAGGTCTATAACATCCCAATTTCAGCAACCCTCGTTTAAGTCAGAAAGGCAAAAATCAGGGGGAACAAAAACTTTTTATTGCATTGTGTGCTTACTTGTTTGCTTGTGCTCAAGCAACTGCTTGTGGAATTGTTGTGTACTCCTCATCTCAACACTAGTTTATAAAAACTATCTTACAAAAGATATGTCTTGGCTCATCTTTTATATTCTCAAATGTTCTGGCATTTCAAAACCCGAGCCAAGATGACTTTGACACAACCAAATACTTTACTAGGTGCTATTGCCAAAACTAGGGAGACATATATGTACTCTCCTTATGTTTTCAAGACAGAGCCTTCAACTACTCTTATCTCTAGGTTTTCCAAAACATTAGTAAAACCTTTTCATCTCAATCTTGGTAGAGATACCAAGATGGTACTTATATTACTTCAAAGAAAAAACCCTTTCAACATACCCATCCTTACCTCAAGCTAGGCTTGATGTAACCCTAGTAGTAGTTAGATAAGTGAGAAGATGAATTGCCTTGATCTTTTGGTTGATGAATTGCCTTGATCTACTGATTGCATTATTTGTTTAAGAACTAGAAGTGATCTAGTCTAGTATCTCATCCCTTAGGACCCCAATCCTTGCTTGTGATTATCAATCACAAAGCAAGCATCCAAGTCTGGATCTATCCTAAGCCACTCAAGAGATCATCTCATCTCCTGCTTATCTCTACCCAGGGATAATTCCTCTGAATGGTTTCCAACTTAGTGGGGACCCAATCCAAGCATGGATCCCCTATTTGCGATCTATACCTCAACATCAACCACTTGATGGATAGGATAAACCCTTGCCATCCTCTCAAAATCATCCACATTTGCACTCTAGTCAAAATCCCCAAATCTGCCAAAATGGCTAAGTCTGGATTTCTTATCTAGATTCAATCTTTGGAGCTCTACCTTTTCCAACCTATGTGCATTCTTGGGAATGCATTTGAACCATCTTGTAGTACATATTTAGTACTAACAAGGCCCACTCTTTCCCTTGGCTAATCCATTCTAATTCCCACTGATCCATGATGGTTCTGTAGTCAAGATAATAATCTTTTCTGCAAATCTTATCATCTTGCCTACTTTGGCAGAAGCTCCAATCTTTATGCTATCTCCCATTGACCAACTTATTTCTTGGTTATGATCTACTAATCATGGACTATCAACCCCCACTTCACTTGTTTCCATTGGAGCCTTTTGCTTCTTAAACCCACATGGGTTAGGAGGCTACCTGATGTATCTGTTATGGCAGCCTTATTTTCAACAAAGCTTGCATCCCTCCAAAACACCTAAAATGCAACCAAGCCCAACTCGTGTTTCCATAATCATCTACGTGACATGGTCTATCCATCCATGTACCGCTTGTACCTAGGTGAGCTCTAAGCTCCCTAATCCAACCCTGTTTAGATGGCATCAGAATAACCAAACCCTAGATCCTCCAAGAATCTAGTTTCCACCCTTTTCACCACTTCTCCTCAAAACCAAGGTTGACCTTGATGCCTACATCAAGTTTACATTATCCACCTTGGATATAAGCATCCCCAAATAATTCCCACAATTACTTGGATCATTAAACTATTTTATTTCCTATATTTACCAATTTATCAAAATCTTTGTCTATAAAGGAAAGTTTGTTTTTATACAAATCACCTTACCAAATCAAGGCACATTTTATGCCTATATTTCATATCCCCTCTTTCAAACTCAAAAATAAATATTTTTGAGATCCTTTATTATTTCTTTTTGCCCTTTCTCTTAAATGGCAGAAACAAGAAATAATTCTCCAAAATTACTTTTCCACCTCAATAAATCCCAATAAAATTCGCCAATGTGTGTTATGATATTTAGGACCAGATCACATCAACAACCAAGCTTGTCCAAGATAAAAATATCATCTTAGCTTCCATAATCTATTTTTGCACTTCTTGAAGAAGTGCATTTAAATGGGATTATAATCTTCGGAAAAATCCCATTTAAATCATGAAGGGACTATTTGACCTACTCTACCTACCAGTACCATGCATTTCTACACTTTGCCCAATGAAAATTTTGTAACTACCTTCACAAACCTCAAAATGATCAAATTTACAAAAACCATCAAACCTTGATTCAAAACAAAGCCAAACCATCCCAAATCTTGTCAAGCACTCCTCCACAGCACCATCACTCTCTCCTGGTCATGCACACCAACCCAAGCTACTATAGAACCTCCCATCCACTTTTGTCCCTAGTGTTTGTAACAAAGGGAGAGAGAGAGGCCACAATATCTTGCAAAGATCTTTATAATAAAGGCCACCATAGCTGCAACGTCCCTCACTACCTCTCTGCCCACCTTTTACCACTCCACCACCCTTAGCAACCAATGGGAATCCCCCACCTCATGCCCATTTTGGACATTTCATCCTTGCCCTTAGAGTTTCGAAATAAAAGGGGCACAGGCCACCCCAGCACACCCCTGCCCCTCATTTGCCCCCAACACCCCTCACCCTCTTCCCCAGAACACCCTCCCCTCTCCCCCTGCTCGGCCTTGCCCTGGAGAAGAAGAGCAAGGGAGTTTCAGCCTACTCCCTCTTGCAAGCTCTACTCCCCTTCCCTGAGCTCAACTCCTTCTGTATGTCACCCTCCTACCTCCCTAAGCTCTTTCTGACCATCCCTGTGTTTTCCCCGTGCGCAGGAACAACCCAGGATAACTCCACGTTCAAGCTCCGACGAGCTCGACACGGTGCCCGACCGTGAGGCCATCTCCGACACTGAACCATGACGTGCCGCCCCTTGATCTGCTCCCCTCCGCACGCCGCTTCGCCCCGTGGCCTCCTCGACGTCTCCCCGCCGCTCCGGTGAGCTCCCCCACCTCCTTCTGCCCGCCGCTATGGTTTCAACCCACCTGCTCGCGTCCATAGGAAGGAGACGAGCCCGGCTGTCGGATCTCCTTAAATCGGACGGTTGTCCTTCCCCCATACCCCTTCACCCCTCCTCTCTCCCTGACCGACGGGCCCCGCCACGGCCAGTTTGATTTCTGGATACCACGCAGGGGGAATTCCCAGGTGGGCCGAATCCCCTCACCCCGGCCCATTCTGCGGCAGATCTAGCCTGCCGCCACTTGGTTTTTATCTTTTTCCTTGAGATCTGAAATCTAGACCCAAGGTTTAATTGAAAATAAAAATGGAAAAAGCTCCAAATTGCCTAGATCTAAAATTCCTTGAGCACACTAGTGTTTTACCTAACATACAGAGGTTTTGGTTAGTCATTTTGTGGATTAAAATAAATATGATAAATCCTTTACCAATACATACCCAATCCACTAATAAAATTCTCAAGAGAGTTCTATTCACCCAAATGACCTAAACCCAATTTTTACAGAAAGGTATGGTCCATACCTTTCATATCACACTGGTCCAACACTAAATTGCTTCCTACTTTGCCCGTGACAAAAATATCAAACACAGGGACTTTTGGCTTTAGGAAATTCCCTATGTCAAACCAAGTGAGGTTTTGACCTAATTACAACTCTCAGAATACACACACATCCATATACTTCATAATCTAGGAGTTCAAAATTTTATGAGTCTCTGTCAAATATTAATGAAATAAACTTTTTTGTGCATAGTTTATTCACTAATAAAATCACCACAGTAGCTATGTAACTCCAAAAAGGTTTATTCTAATTTCTAGATAAAGGTATTTTTACCACCTAACATGTTTACTTGGAATATACTAAATATATTCTATAAAATAAATCTGGTGAAAAAGATAAATCCTATCTAGTACTGAATTTGGGAATTTCTCAAGGGCATTCTGGTAATTGTTTAGAGGAGATTCCAACTCCTATTGATTCAGTCCACCAAATACTACCCTTTCATCCAAGTAAATAATTTTTGGAGCTCTATAGAAGTTCTGGTGAATTATTTCGAAAAACTAGAGTTTTATCCATTATAAAATCCATTATAAATCAAGGGAAATTGATAAAATAGTGAAACCACTTTTGTTGGCTTAATTCTATCAAAACCTACCTGGTGGTATCATTCTTAGACAATGGTATCATACAGATCAAATCCTTGAGCAAAAACCCTTCCTAGGGTAGTTCCTAGACTATAAATCCAAAGGGATCCTTTTTCCCTAATGTCTCCAAATCCTTGCTAATCTCATCAAACCATCATCCCACATGCCACTGCCTCATACCATGAATCTATCCTTTACTTGTTGTATGGTTTGATGCTTGTATGCCTTGTATTGATTGGTGTATTGTTTGCTTGCACGTATGCTCGATAACGGCGATAGTTGCGATTGTGTGACGCCGAGAAGAAAGAAGCATCGGGTTTCTCCTATTATTATTGTACTTGGTATTCTGGTTATTTAACGCCGTCAAGGGACATATTGAGGGTCACAGGCAAGCCACCATTCCTGAACTCCTGTATTTACCTACTCCCGTTTATCAGCTATTTTATATCTCGCTTATAAATTGCATGATTAAAGGCATGTTTTGTATTCAAATAAACAGAAGTGAGTAACTTGGCTCCTCCAAGTTATGAATGAGTGTCCCTTGGAAACCTACCCTATTTACACCTTAGAACGAGGCTAAGATGATTAGCATCTTCCCTCTTGGAACCCATGGATTTTCAACGATAAAACTATTTTGGGTTATACCCTACTGCAAAGTTTTCCAAATAAAACCCTTGGAAAGAGGCATCCTTTCCAAGTGGAAGTTTTACTAAAAGAAGATATGATGTGGATGAAGAGAAAGTTAAGTAAGAGAAAGGAAGGGATGTTCTAAACCAATGTCCAGAACAATTTTACTCGTGCAACCACATTACCCCAGAGGTTGGGGCTTAGCTCGTAGTTTGTGATCCTTAGCCGGGGCTGCTCATACTCACTAAAGGGGAGAAATCCCCTGAAATCCGGGCTATCTGGGACAAGGCACTGGTGCAACAATTGGGTCTCTCGCAGACGGTATGCTTTTAGGTAGTAGGGATGGAAGATTGTCACTATTGCTATCTGCCAGACTTCGGTCCAGAGATAGGGTTCAGTACGGGAGGAAGGACCAAGGTCGTAGTACCCCATACTCGTACCGGAGAGAACAACCCAAAAGGAAAAGCCACCGTTGCTAGGGATGGACAAATGAAAAGCATAAGTTTGATTATTCGAGCCCCTGTCTACCTTGTGTAGCAGGACGTGATTTTATCCCGGCGGACGTATTGATTCTTGTGGGTGAAGTGCACAAACTCTGCAGAGTCTAATCTATTCGAATAGCCGTATCCACGGACAAGGACGGTTGGAATGGCAAGTGCTAGGAGGACCCTTCGGTTAAGTTGTGTTAAAATAAAGGATGTAACTTGGTCACAAGTAAAGATAAGAATGAAAATTGTTTTGACCAGAGATGGTTGATTAGGTTTTAAAAAGGGTTATACAACAAAACATTTTCCAAATATTTTTAACAAGGATGTGGAGATGTCTGGATTTTCAAAAAGGAGGCATATTTTCTAAAAACTCTTTTTCAACAAAGATATAGAGATGCCAATGTTAGGTTTTCAAAAACAACTATAGTGTAGAGCTATCTCGCCACAGCCAGATATGCATTATCTTATTACCTTGTCCCGGTGGTTTTGCGAGTACATTCAAAGTACTCACCGGCATTGTCCCTGGCTATTTACTTGGCCAGATTATAGATGTTAAGAAGCGATGAAGGTGCTGACGTCTATGCGAGCTGGGCCGTCTGCCCAGTCAGTTGCCTGTAGGTTAAGGCACGGGCTCTACGCTGAAGACTTCCCCTACTTGTGTTGTAAACTCCATAATGGCCCCTTTGTAAGTTTTGTACTCGTTAATGTAAGGATGATGTAATGATACTAGACGGTTATGCTCACGACTCACTGATCATGGGAACGTGAATTGTATGCATAACTGGTATTCTCAGACTGTAAATCCAGGTGCAACACAAGCTCTCAACATATCTTATAATATTTGATTGACTCTTTCAATTTGTCCATCGGTTTGCGGGTGATAAGCTGTGCAGAAATTCAGTTTGGTTCCTAATCCTTCTTGGACTTTCTTCCAAAATCTCGAGGTAAACTGGGTTCCTCGATCCGACACAATGTTCTTGGGGATTTCATGCAAATGTACTATCCTAGCATACAACTCTGCTAGCTTCGAGCTCTTATAAGTGGTCTTGACCGGTAAGAAATGAGCTACTTGAGAAAGTCTATCCACTATGACCCAAATAGAGTCATTTCCCCTACTAGATGTAGGCAAACCGGTGATAAAATCCATTCCTACAGAATCCCATTTCCATTCCGGAATCTGCAATGGTTGTAAAACTCCTGCGGGTCGCTGATGTTTCTCTTTGACTCTCTGACAGGTATCACACTTGGCTATGTAGCTTCCGATTTCTCTCTTCATCTTGTGCCACCAAAATTGCTCCTTCAAATCCTAATACATCTCCGTTCCTCCCGGGTGGATAGAATAAAGAGTATGATGACCTTCCTGCATAATGACTTTTTTCAACTCGGAATCTGCTGGTACACAGATACGTCCTTTGTACCACAAAACTCCTTCTTCATCTTCGGTGAATCCAGGTACCTTCCCTGTACCGATACGATGTTTGATTCCGTCGATACTAGCATTTCCTTTCTGTGCCTCCTTGATCTGGCTGATCAAAGTAGGTTGAAGTTCTATGCTAGCCAAAAATCCTTCACTAAATAGCTCCACTCTGAAATTTTCCATCTCCTCATGCAAACTTGGCTGGGCTTCTTTTATCATGGTGTTCAATCGACACGGCAATCTTCTAAGACCATCAGCTACCACATTGGCTTTGCCGGGGTGATAGTGAATGTCAAGGTCATAGTCCTTGATTAACTCTATTCATCTCCTTTGCCTCATATTTAGCTCCTTCTAGGTGAAAATATACTTCAGACTCTTGTGATCCGAATAAAAATCATAGCGGTTACCCATGAGGTAATGCCGCCATGTCTTCAAGGCTAAAACTACGGATGCTAGTTCGAGGTCATGGGTAGGGTAATTCTTCTCATGTTGCTTCAGTTGTCGGGACAGATATGATATGACTTTGACTTCTTGCATCAACACACATCCGAGACCAATCTTGGATGGGTCACAATACACATCAAAGGCTTCTTGATATCCGGCATAATCAATATTGGGGATAAAATCAATCTCTTCTTGAGCTCTTGAAAACTTTCTTCACATTTGTCCGTCCATTCAAACTTCTTATCTTTCTTCAAAAAATGGGTCATGGGTCTTCGATGCTCGAGAATCCTTCTACGAACTTGCGGTAATATCCCCCTAATCCGAGAAATGCGTGAACTTGGGTTTGAATGGTTGGGGCTTTTCATTCTTCAACATCCTTAATCTTGGTGGGATCGACAGCAATTCCTCCTGCCGACACTATATGTCCTAGGAATCCTACTTCCTTTAACCAGAACTCACATTTGCTAAACTTGGCATACAACTGATGCTCTCTAAGGGTTTCAAGGATGGTCCTCAGGTGTACCTCATGGTCTTCTTCTGATTTGGAATAGATCAGAATATCATCGATAAAAACAACGACAAACTTATCTAGGAAGTTCATAAAAATCTTATTCATGAGATTCATGAAATAAGAGGGGGCATTGGTTAATCCAAAATACATGACAGTTTACTCATACAATCCATATCTAGTGGTGATGGCAGTCTTTGGAATATCTGTTGCGCTAATCTTGAGTTGATGATAACTAGTTCTAAGATCAATCTTAGAAAACACTTTGGCACCGTTCAACTGGTTAAACAGGTCTTCTATCTTCGGCAGTGGGTGCTTGTTCTTAATGGTGACATCATTCAGCTTCCGATAATCCGTGCAGAAACGGTTACCTCCATCTTTCTTATCCACAAAAAAAATAGGTGATCTCCATGGCGACGCACTTGGTTGAATCAAACCTGTCTCCAGCATAGCATCCAGTTGCTTCTTTAGCTCCACTAATTCAGATAGGTTCATACTATAAGGTCTCTAAGCTATGGGTCCAGTTTCAGGGATTAGTTCAAAGATAAACTCGATATCTCGATCTGGGGGCATACCGGGAAATTCATCTGGGAATACGTCAGGGTATTCACAGACTACTCTGACTTGGTCAATGGTTGGTTGGGCTAGACTCTTGTTGCACTTGAATTGACGGGGCGAAGTCTCAGATACATGCTCTACTGATACTCTAGTGGTACTAGTCATGGTTATGGCTTTCTTGGAACAGTCGATTAATCCTTTATGTTTCGACATCCAATCCATTCTTAATACTACTTTCAAACCTTTGGTTCTAAGTAATATTAGATTAGAATAAAAATCTATTCCATGGATTCTGATAGGTATGGCCTTGCAAATTTGTCTAGCTTTGGTGGTTGAACTAGGTATTTGAACTATCATAACATGCTTCAATTTTGTTGGTTGAATCTTACTAGTGCATGCAAATTCTTCTGTAACAAACGAGTGTGATGCTCTAGAAGCAAACAACACTCTTGCAAGTACTGAGTTAACAGAAAACATACCCAGCACAACATCTGGTTCTTCCTGAGCTTCTTCAGCATTCATGTGAAAAAGACGGCCGTTGCGGTTGAGCGAGTTCCCTGGGGCAAATCTCCTTCCAGGCTGAACACGGCGTTGCTGCTGAGCTGGTGCATTCACATTGGTGGCTGCTGCAAGCTTCTTGGGGCACTCGTTGGAGTAGTGACCCTTGACTCCACATTCAAAACAAGTAATCAGAGACTTGTCTTTTCCTGCAACAGGCATGACATTGCTTCCAGTCCTTGGGGCAGTATTTTTGTTGTTGTTGGACTTGGGCGGTGCACGGTTGAAATTTTTGGAGTTGCCGGGGTTGTTGTTGTGGTTTCCTCCGGGCCTTGCGTTTCCTCCTCCATGGTTTGGATAGTTCGGACAGGACAAAGGGGGTCTATTGTTTCTCGGGGCATATCCTACAGACGGGTTGGGGCGATACTTCGGGGTATGGTGGGATCCTGGTTGATGCATCATTTGACCTTGCGATTCTCGTTGGCTTGGTTGATCTTTCCTTCCATCTGGATTCCAGAATACACTAAGGCTTCAAGGTCAGTGAAGGGAATGTTGACCAGCATTGTCTTCATCTCATCATGCAGACCATTCAAGAATCTCTCCTTCTTGGCTTCGGTACCAATCTCATCAGGGGCATACCTAGACAGAGACAGAAATCTATCACAGTACTCTACCACAGTCATCCTTCCGTGCTTCAGCTCCTTGAATTCATCCCTCATCTGCAGAATCAAACCTTGTGGAACATGGGTTCGGCTGAACTTGAGTTTGAATTCATCCCAAGCCATCATCTGTCCTCCATTCATGGTGTGAATGCTATTCCACCAAGCTCTTGCATCACCTGCCAGATAATGGGTGGCAAATAGTACTTTCTCATTGGCCTCCACTCTTGTGACCTCTAAGTTGTTCTCCATGGTCTACAGCCAGTCATCAACATCTAATGGCTCCTCAGACTTACTAAATATGGGGGGATTGGTGTTATGAAAGTTCTTGAGGTTGAATCCATGGTCATCCTGGTTTCCATGGCCTTGATTATTATGGGATATCTGAGCTATCTATTGGAGGGTGGCTAAATTAGCTTAACGTTCAGCTCTTCCAGCTTCACGGTCAGCAACCAACATTTGTAGGATTTGCAGCATTGGATCCTGAGATGAACTGCTTCCTCCGGGATTTCCGTGAGTCATCTGAAGATTTAGATAGATAGTGAGACAAGAGGAAAATTTCTAAGGTTCGTGGATTTGTTTTTGAAAAGCTTTTGAACTTTGAGTTTGACTCTGGTTTTGCCAACTAGCAACTTTCTTTTCATTCATTCATACATAGCACCCAATAAAAACACAACACTAGGGTAATAGATGGTTTTAGGAACCATTCTGTGAAGCTACGATACAGTGGGACTGAATACAACTCATGCATACGATAGTGCCCTATCGTGACTACTCATCATCAATGAATGTGGAATCATCATCATTAGTGTGGAAGTCCATGTCGAGGTCCTCCAGGTAGTCATGATCATCACTGAGGTAGGAGTAGGGATCCACTAATATCTTCACCTTCCTCCTCCTTCTCTTCAAGTTGGGCCACCTAATCACGGATGGTCCTCTTAAGAGTGGACACCCTATTGCGAAGACGATCGATGGTGCGATCCTTCTTGTCACACTGACGGCTAAGTGAATAGCGCTCCTTGGCAAGGATGGCGAGGGTCTGGTCCTTCCCTACTGCAATGGCATGGTTGTGGTTGGCGTAGGCGCGGGCGTTGTCCAAGTCCTTCTGCCTATCATACAACATGAAGTCAAGATGATCCACCTGATGCTTTAGCTCCGGATGGCCTGGCACCTCCAATGGTTGTCCCATATAATCACGCCTTGCGTAGTAAGCAAAGCGAGTGCCATTTATCTGGTTGATGTTTTGCCCACACAGACGAGCAAGAGCCTCTTGCATAGCCCTGGCTAGTCCGTCTAGCCAGTTGTTCTGCCTCAAGCTGAATTGGATCTTCTCTGAGGTGGGTGCCTCCATCTTGCCTCTGAGATCTGCAACTATCAGCCACTGTAGTTCTCCTCCTTTGACGATCATTGAGTTATGCCCCAAAGAACTCGGGGTGGGGGCGTTCAAGAAGTTCCGAGAGTTTGCTTGAATCTCGCTCGAAGATGAGTTCTCCTCCGTTGCCCAATTGGTAGAACTTGCTATACGTGACTTCCATCTATAAGAATGTAGGATGAGTAAGTTAGTGAGGTGATCAAGTGTGTCAAATTTTATGTAGGATTGCAAGAATTTTTTAGGAACGTGAATTTTCTTGAAAGAATCTCAGGGATAAGAATGAGAATAGGTTTTCATACATACTCACTTCTTTTGTTTTGAAACTAAGTTTTTGATTCAAGCGTCCATTCTAACTAGGGTCTCCTATGGTCAGGATGGCTCTGATACCAACTTGTCAACACCCGGATTTTTAAACCCAAATGCCTGTTATGCCATACCTCGCAATCCCAGGATTACCATTTTTGCGAGACATAACAGAATTGGTACCATAGTACATCATCCATTACAAACCATAATAAAGGTCTTACAAATAAAAGATCCCATGATCCAGTCTTAATACAATCAACGCAGCGGAAATTAAACGTGGCAGGGCTTCATCTTCAGGGTCATAGGCAATGCTGACGATGGGAAATGATCCTAGTTGTCATAGACCTCCTGTTGTCCATCATCCTAGTAGTACTCCTCATAGTCTGGTCATGGGAATAGCCAGGGACAAAGCCACGAGTACTCTTTAAGTACTCGCAAACTATCACTAACAAGTAAAGTAATTCGAGTAGGAATCCTAAGCTCTAGGTTTATTTGCAAAAAGCCGGGTTTATTTCATACTGAGTTCAGAAGTAAAGAAAACTAGTTTAATGTTCTACAACACCTAAGTAGGAACTTAGTTTTCATGTTCACAACCCTGTTGTGGTCAAGTCAAAGTCATAGTTCATTTCACAAGTCATTTTGAAAACATCTGATGATGGAACAGTATGGCCACTCCAACTGTCCATGACCGCGGAAGCGGCTATTCGAATAGTTTGACACTCTGTAGAGCTGGTACACTTTCACCACAACATTCGATACATCCGTAGGGACAACCCTGAATCATCATACTTAGTATGCGGATAATCAATCCTAACCTTTCAATTACACACCCTAGTATAGGCACCTCCCCTATGAGTTTGGCCTCCCAACCATGACCATCTGTCATCTTGGGTACTACATAGGTGGACATTCATCACAAGGTAGCCTCACTCAACCTCTTCCGTAAGGGAACCCATAATAAGACATATAAACTTCTAGTCAAGCCCTACCCAATTCAGGTATTGTGATTGTACGGTAAAATTGGAATGGTATCGCATCCGAACCCAACCATCAGTTTTTATAAAGGGTCAAGGCTCATGCCTCAATATTTTCATCATCAAATCATCTTGTGTTCATAACACATGTCAAAACATTTCAATAGAATGAATCCTCATTCCAAGGTTTTCATAAGCATTTTCACCAATTATTCCCATCTAAAGTGATCAACTTTTATGCTTAGCACTAGCCACTAAAGTTGAGGGTATTCACTAATGAGGGGTTCTAATCAAGTGTGACTATCCAAATCTAGTCTTATACTCTTGATGCATCTAAGTATAACTACTTAGGCCTAGTTTTATACTCTTTATGCTATCTATACTATTTTTCCAAAACTCACAAAGCACTAACTAAAAGTAAAGAACTTTCGTAAAAATAAAAGAATAAAGCTTGCAAGTAAAACTTGGGATTGGTGATCAAAGTTGCATAACCAAAGCATGCCTAAAGCATCTTGCATAAGTTATGTTGTTGTATTAGGCTTGCATAGGTTGCATACAAAGTTCTAGCTGGCCTTGATTGGTGTAGTAGTTGAAGTTTTCTTCTTCTTCTTCCTCGTACTACTCCTCTTCCTCGTATCCTTGGTTTGTACTAGCGTCTATGAATGAATACGAGGTACACAATCACCAAACAATACTTAACTACCTCTATTTGGCACACAAAGGTTCACACTAGATGATCTAGCATCATCACAATCATCACATGAAATAAAGACCTAGTCTTATCTTTCTTATTTTAGAAAAATAATTTCTACTCATTGAAAGTACTTAAGATTTATTATCCTCCATTTACAATATGGGATAATGTTGACACATGTCATCACCATATATTTTAATACTTGGGAATGTGATTTAAAGTGGTGGTCGTATTTTATAAAGTTTAAAATTACTATTTTATACAATTAGAGTGACTAGAATTCCTATAGAGCATTCTTTTAGTACTAGTCCAAGATCACTGCATATAAACCTAAATATTTTTACAAATTCAGATAGATCTTGTCAAATGTGATTTTTGAGAGTTGGAATTAACTCAAAAGCATTTATGGTTGATTTTTGAAAAATGTTTGAATGTGGAAAAGTCATTGTATTGTTATTTTTACTATAGGTGATGTATAATTTCAAATGGTTTGAATCCAACGGGCTTGGATAGAAAATTTGAATATATTTATAACAAAATTGGAATCATACAATTTGGTTCAGTAAATATTTTTGAATTGATTTTTGAATCTACTGACAGAACTAGGGTTTTGAAATAAAACAAAAACCTAAATTTGAATCATTGGGGCGCTGAAACGACATCGGGTCGCTTAACCGCATCAAGCTACCGGGCTTCGACAGGGGGTCCCATGCGTTAGCGGCTCTATCTAACCGAAATGGTAATTTTCAATCTCAGGCCTACGATTAGACTAAGATCGCCGGCGGTGGTTCGTCATCTCCGTCGTACAGCTCCGATAAGAGACAAACCCTAACGCGGCGGTGGGGGTACGTGGTGGCTGGACTCCAGCTAGGGTCGGCGATGGGGGCGACCGAACGTGTTGACGATGGTGGTTCGAGGCACGGTCACGGCATCTCTTGGGGTGGCTCCAATCGATGGCTCCTCTTCTCCTCTGCAGCGGTGGACTCCAGCCAAATTCCCGTGATGCGGTGCTCGCCTTTCTCCGAGGAAGGGTCAGGGTGGTTCTGAGAGACGGGGGAGTGAGATGGTGTGGAGAATGAGGGCTGGGGTGGCCTCTATTTATACACCAGCGAGAGGGGCAGAGCGGCATGGTATGGCTCCTCCAGCGACGTCGTTGTAGTGGGCTACATGCATAGCTAAGGGTGCTGGTTGACGTAGTACTCCCTGGCGGTCTTCATGCGCGTGATGGCCGACAAGGGGCGGTTGCAAATGTTCGGGAGCGGTCCATGCTTTGGGCGGGAACGTCGGGTGTTCGATACAACATACAGTGGTCTCGTGTCGCACGGCGGTGAACAGTCGTGTCCTGGGTGTCACTGGTGTCGCGGTGAGTGCGGGTACGCGTGGAGAGAGCAAGGTGCAGCGTGTGCGCGCGAGGCGGTTGCGGTGTTCTCGCATGCTCTCGGCATGGCAGACAGAGAAATGGGCGCGACGTTTCTCGGGCATTCCATGGCTGGGCTGCGATCGAGGGGTGGATAGGGAGTGGCGGTGGACGATGGCATGTCTCCTAGACATTGTGGATGGGCGCGGGGCTGGATGCTACAAGTTGTCCATGCTCGACCGGCAAGGACGGCTCAGGTGGCGCGGCACTAGTCCAAGCAGTTAAGGGGAGCTGCTTCAATGACGTGCTGGGAACTGGGGGTGAGTGAGGCTAGTAGTGGCGAAAATTGGTAGACAAAGCATTGATCAAGAACAGTAATAGTTTGGCAGTTGTTACTGTGCTCACTAGGTGTTTGATGAAATAGCCGCATGAATTCAAGATTTAAATTTTTGGATGAATTTTGGTGAGTGATCTTGTCATAAGCTTGGTAGTCTGTGGTTGCTAGGGTTTGCCAAGGGGAATTGGTTTGGTTGGTTTTTTGAGAAATGGTGATCTTAATGCATACACTTGATTCAATTTTGAATTGTCCTTTAAATAGATTTGGAATCTGTTTCTGTTGGTTTGTAAAGTGGGCTTGGGTTCACTTTTACTTGGTCTAGCAAGGGGTGAAAAGAATTGGATTTGTTTCTGTTAGAAATCATTTAATAGAGACGCCCTAAGTGGGCTAGTGGTTGATTTTGGTCAAAATCACCATTTGATCATATGCCTTCTTATTTGAATTTCCTTTTGATTTGTTTTGTTTGGAATTGACCTAGATGATATTGTTTTCATCTTGAAACCAATCCTTATCATTCATAGCAATCAAACATGGCAAATGCAATCATTCATGCATTAATCACACGCACACATGCATTCATATTAATTTTAATAATAAAAGTTTTTGTTAACCCTAAACTTGGGTGATTAGAACTTGATAATCTTGTTTAATATTTTTGAGGTGTTACATCAAAGCGCTCTTCCGGTATTAGTGATTGACATGATCTCATGGTATAAGGATAAGGGTTACTCCGTGTTACTTACTATAGTAATGTAAACATAATGAATTTGATCGTATTACTATACTTCGGGTGAGTGTTCATCACATCATTCCAACAATGTTATGACCCAGTAATTAACAACATACAATGTCTATAATCAGAAAACCTTTGATCATCTTGTTAATCAACGAGCTAGTTTATATAAGAGGCATGACTAGAAACTCTATATATTTGTTTATTAAACACACATGTATTAACATTTCCAATTAACACAATTACAGCTTGAGAAATAAACATATATCATAAACAAGGAATAGAGATAATAACTACTTTATTATTGCTTCTTAGGCATATTCCCTTCAGCTGACTGGAAGGAACACGAGCACACCGCCGATGGGTCGGGCGTCTCGGTAGATCTCGGCCGTCAAGAGTATTGCGGTGTGACACAGCCACCAAAATCGATCTTTGACGGCGGGAATCAGACCGTGAAATCGACTTTGTAGGAGGATGGAGGGAAGTTGTCGATGGGCAGGGCCGGCGGTGATGGTAAACAAACAGGGTGGCGACGCGATGCCGCATGCGCACCATGGGGAATTGGTTGGCTCGACTCACAAATAGATCGAAAGGTGGCCGTTGACTACAGACGGGATGTATAAAAATAATAAACTGAACCTTTTTGAACTTATGTGTGGCACCGATGGGTAATACCTATAATTTCAGGGACAAAACATCGGAAGGGTGTTGTTGACTACAAACAGGATGGACAAAAATAATAAATCAAACCAAATTTTGACCTTTGGACTTATGCGTGGCACATGTGGGTAAATACCTAGAATTTAAGGGACAAAACAGTCTTTTCCAAACGTACGAATCACATAAACTGTTCAGCTTTTATTAATAGATATAGATTTTTGTATTTTTTGTTTTTTGTGCAATGTTTTTTCTTGTTTGACCGTTAGATGCAGTGGCCACAACATAATTCTTTTTTTAATGGGGATAGGGTCAAAAGACCCTAACAGCTGCATATAATAACCAAGCGGTGAATACAAATTACATCAAGGCCTCTACAGGTCAGGGGGTATTTGGATAAGGCCTAAACTTTAGATTTGAAGAAAGCAATCGGGTCCTCCAAGTTCTTCACTGCGTCTGAAAAATCTCACTGATGATTTGCTCTGCCATAGTGAGGACACCGGCACCGGGGACGAACCACTTGGTCCGTAGTCGTGGCAGGAGCGGAAGAACTTCCTCTCTGAAAAGAAGAGGCTTGGACTCTGCCGAGCATGAAGCGGATCCCTTAGCCGCATATAGCTTCGACTCTCGTGAAGCTTGGGGTCTCCATGAGTTGCAGCTTGAGAAGGGCGACGACAAGCCCGCACTCCCTCTCCCTGCTCTACCCTACTCGAGAGAAGGAGATAAAGGAGCTTCATCCTCCTCCAAAGAATCGAGCAAGGCTCCCCCCTCTTGCTCTATTCCTCTACATGTCACACTCCTACACTCCCCTCATCCTACTAATGATAATGGTGCCCTTGTTTTTGACATGAAGAATCCCCAGGAGAAGCTCCGGTGAACTCTGATGGTTGACGATGGTGTGGCTCTCGCGCGAGCTCCCTCCTGGAGGAAAACACCCTTGTGTCGCCCATCCCCGATCTCTCCTTCATCGACCGTGTTGCCTCATCGCCTCTTCGACCCCTCTCGAGCCATCTGGTGAGCCCCTGTTGTCCTCTCTACCCGCGTTAGGGTTTGCTCCCATCGCCAGCATCGAGAGGAAGAGGACGAGCCAGGGCCATCCATCACCCTCTAATCAGATGATCCCGCTCTCTCCTTACCACTTTTCCGCCCCGCTCTTGCCGATAGGCGGGTCCCGCCTAGGCCGTTTGAGCCGGCATGCTCCCGCGCGTTGCCCCGCCGCTGTGGACCATATTCGCTTGTTGCGGCCCAGTGACCCCCATATCCAATCCCACACCCCTCTCTATTTTTATTCATGTTTTCCCAGATCCAGATTTGGCACCTCAGTTTAAATCCTTTTGAAAATGCAAATCAACCCCAAATACCTAGATCTAAAATTTCTAGAGTTTCTAACTGTTTTCCCTAACATGAAGTATCTTTAGTTGGCCCAAAGATTAGCCAGAATAATTACAATAAATCAAATAACTACATGTGCTCTTTTAACTAATAGATAATTTCTGTGAGTTTTACAACTCCAAATGATGTAAACCTTGTTTTCACTGAAAGGTATTGGTCATATCTTGCCCCATCTTAATTGGATTCCTACTTTGCCCATAGTCAAAATAACAATAACATGCCAATTCTGACCTTAAGAAATTCTTGAGGTTAAACTAAAATTGGTATTGAGCTAATTCCAACTCCGAGAACACATGCGTACCAATGTCCTTCAAACCCCAAGAGCCCATTTATTCATCCCTGGTTGAATTATTGTGAATTAAACTATTTTGTGCCTAGTTAATTCACCAATAAAATCACTATATTAGTTATGAAAATCCAAAAAGAATTTGTCACAGTATTCCACTACGGTCATCCGTCCTTGCTTCAGTTCTCTAAACTCATCTCTCATTCTCTTGATCAAACCCGATGGCACATGGGTTCTGTTGAACTTGACCTTGAATTCCTCCCAGGTCATCATCTGTCCTCCGGTCATTGCACGAACGTTGTTCCACCATGCTCTTGCATCTCTGGCTAGATAGTGGATGGCGAACAGAACTTTCTCGTTGGCTTCCACTCCGGCAACTTCTAGGTTGTTTTCCATGGTTTGCAGCCAATCATCGGCGTCTAGGGGCTCTTCCGATTTAGTGAAAACAGGTGGGTTGGTGTTCTGGAAATTCTTGATCTTAGATCCATGGTTTTCCTGATTTCCCTGGCCTTGATTGTTGTGGGCCAGCTGAGCTATCTGCTGAAGGGTGGCTAGGTTGGCTTGACGTTCTGCTCTTTCAGCTTTGCGGTCAGAAACCAACATTTGCAGGATCTACAACATCGGGTCCGGGGATGAACCACTTCCTCCGCGTGGCATCTGAAGATTTGAGATAGATCATGAGAAAATAGGGAAATTTCTAAGGTTCAAGGACTTTGAAAAGTTTTTAGAGTTTGAATCAGATTTTCTAGCAACTTGCTTTTCATTCATTCACAGCACACGATACAAACACACACCACAAAACAAGAAAAACAGATGGTTTTAAGAACCATTCTGGAAACTACGATATAGTGGGACCGAATACAACTCACTACGCTAGTGCTCAAGTGCTACTACTCCTCGAAATCGGTGTAGTCGTCATCCTCATCATCCTCATCGTCATCGATGAAGGCGAAATCATCCTTATCGGTGAAGAAGTCCATAGCCTGATCCTCCAGAAAATCATCATCATCGTTGAGATAGGAGTAGGGGTCCCCACGAAGATCTTCTCCGGTATTCTCCCTTTCTTCCAACTGCATGTCTCTCTCGTGGATGGTCTCCTCCAAATCTGAGATACGGTGGCGAAGACGGGCAATGATGCGCTCCTTCTTGTCGAGCTAACGGCGGCAAGACTTGCGATCCTTCGCTAGCATGGCGATGGTCTGATCCTTCATATTGATGATGGCGGACTTGTGATTGGAGTAGTCACGGCAATTGTCCAATTCCTGCTGATGATCATACATCATGAAGCTGAGGTGCTCCAACTGAGTCTTTGGCTCGTGGTGGTATGGGGCTTCCAGTGGTTGTCCCATAGCATCACGCCTTGGAAAAAACTCAAAGTGGGTACCCTTGATCTGGTTGATACTCTGCCCACACAGACGGGCAAGAGCTTCCTGCATGGCCCTGGCAAGTCCATCGAGCCAGTTGTTTTCTCTTAAGTTGAACTGAATTCCCTCGGCAGTGGGAGGTTCAATCTTTCCTCGGAGACTTGCAACAATTATCCATAGCAGATCTTCTCCTCGTTGATCATTAAGCTGAGCTCCGAAGAACTTGGGGTGCGGATGCTCCAGAAGTTCCGAAAGCTGGTCCAAATCCCGCTCAAAGATAAGGTCTCCTCCATTCCCCAACTAATAAAACTTGTTGTACTTCACGTCCATCTATAAGAATATAGGATGAGTAAGTTAGTAGAGTGATCAAGTGTGTCAAATTTTATGTATTTTGCAAGAGTTTTTGAGGAACATGAATTTTTATGAAAGAATCAAGGTGATAAGATTGGGAATAAGTTTTTGTAAATATTTGCTTCCTTTGGTTTTGAAACTAAGTTTTTGATTCAAACGTCAAGTCTAACTAGGGTCTCCTATGGTCAGGATGGCTCTGATACTAACTTGTCAACACCCGGATTTTTAATCCCAGATGCCTGTTATGCCATACATCACAATCCCGGGATTACCATTTTTGCGAGATATAACAGAATTGGATACCACAGTACATCATCCATTACAAACCATACATAAGGTCTTAGACAAATAAGGATCTCATGATCCAGTTCTTAATACAACTCAGGTAGCGGAAATACGTAATAATAACGGTAGCGTAGGCGAAGCTCCATCTTCCGGGTCACAAGCAATGCTGATGATGGGAGATGATCCTAGTTGTCGTAACCTTCCTGGGGTCCTTCGTCCTGGTACTCCTCTTCATAGTCTGGCCATGGGAATAGCCAGGGACAAAGCCATGAGTACTCTTTAAATACTCGCAAACTAATACTAACAAGTGAAGGGGGTTTTTGTAGTAGGACACTAAGCTCTAGGATTGTTTTGCAAAAAGCCAGATTTATCTCTACTAAGTTTAGAAGCAAGAAAAGCTAGTTGAAATTTTATAACACCTAAGATGGGACTTGAATTTCATATCACAACTCTGTTGTGGTCAAGTCAAATTCTCAAATCATTTCACAAGTCATTTTGAAAACATCTGAAAGGGGAACAGTATGGCCACTCCAACTGTCGATAACCGCGGCCACGGCTATTCGAATAGTTTGACACTCTGCAGAGATTGTACACTTTCACCACAACATTCGATACATCCATCAGGAACAAATCCTGAATTCACCATACTCAGTATGCGGATAATCAATCCTAACCTTTCAATTACACGCCCTAGTATAGGCACCTCTCCTGTGAGTTTGGCCTCCCAACCATGACCAACTGTCATCTTGGGTACTGCACAGGTGGACAATCTTCACAACGTAGCCTCAGCTCAGACCTTGGACGTGAAGGAACCCATACTAAGGTATATAAGTTTCCAGTCAATCCCTACCCAAATTTTCGGGTATTGTGGTTATAGGTAAAATTGGAATGGTATCGCATCCAGACAACCATCAGTTTTATAAAGGGATAAGGCTCATGCCTTAAAATTTTCATCATCCAAATCATCTGGTGTTCGGAAACACATGTCAAAACATCTCGGTAGAATAACTCATCATTCTAAGGTTTTCATAACCATTTTCCACCAAGTATTCCCATCTAAAGTTGATCAAGTTTTATGCTTAGCACTAGCATCTACAAGTGAGGGTGAGTACTAATGAGGGGTGGTAAACAAGTGGAGTTTAACTAAGTTCAATCTCATGCCTTAGGATGACATCAAGATTATCTAGCTTAGGCCAAATTTAATGCTCTTTATGCAACCTTCAATTATCTTCCTAGAATCTACAAGTCACTTAAGTAGACTCTAAGTAATAGCTTTGATAAAGAAATAAAGTAGAAAGCTTGTAAGTAACGCTGGGAGGGGGTATCATCAAATATGTCTAACCAAGCATTCTTAGTGCATTGCATAGGTCATCTAACTTTCATAATTGCAAGTGTTATCTTGCTCAATCAACTAGTAGTATTAGGCTTGCATCAGTATCAGTATAAGCTTGCATAGGTCAACTTGGTTAGTAAGGCTTTCCTTGTGCAGAGCAGTGGTTCAACTTCTCCTCGGCTTCTTCTTCGTAGTATCCTCCTACCTCCTTGTATCCTTGGTCGATACTAGCGTCTATGAATAAATACGAGGTACTCAATCACCAAACAATACTTAACTACTTTCAATCATCACACAAAGGGGTTCTATAGATGATCTAGCATCATCACTAACATTACCAGATTAAAGCATTTGTCTTATTTATTTTATTTTTAGAAAAGTAATTTCTACTCATTGAAAAACTACTTAAGATTTAATATTCTCCAACTCAAACTTGGGATCATGTTGACACATGTCATCGCCAAATATTTCAGTACATGAGAATGTGATTTAAAGTGGTGTCACAATTTAATAAGGTTTAACATTTTATTTTAAATAAAATAAGTGACTAGAAATGCCTATGTGGCATTCTTTTATTACTTGAACATTATTTCTGTAAGTAAACCCATATATTTTTATATATTCTGAAAGGTATGATCAATTATGATTTTTGAGAGTTGGAATCAACTCAAAAGCTATTATGGTTGAAATTTGAAAAATGTTTGAATGTAGAAAAGCTTCTGACTTGTTATTTTTACCAGGGTTGATCTATAGATCCAAATGATTTTAATCCAATGGCTTGGATTAAGCATTTCAATATCTTTCTATCAAAATAGGTTTCATGAAATTTGGTTCACTGAATCGAGCTGGGTTGATTTTTGAAACTAGGTACAGAACTGAGTTTGAATATAAATAGAAAAAGCTAAATTCAAATGAGTGGGCTGCGGGGGAAGGGTTATTGGGCCGGCCCAGTGTCACTCCACAGAGGCACAAATGACGATGGGGGCTCATCGTCAGTGGCTCATTGAACGCCGAAGCGCACGGGCGATGTGGTGCGTTGGATTAGAATGAAGATCGACGGCTGAGGGTCGTCGTCGACGATGAACAGGTCACCGGCGAGCTCGAACCCTAGCGGCTCAGTGGGGGTGCATAGGGAGCATACCGGGGATCGAGTGACGACGGCGAACTCAGGGGTGGTCGCCGCAGCTCCGGGGGTGAACAAAATCAACGGCTCCCTTCTTCTCGAGAGGCAGCCTGCTCCGGCGCAATTCCGGCGATCTGCTGCTCCTCATGCTCCGGCTAAGGGGTGGAAGGATCAGTGAGGTGAGGGGAGTGAGATGGTGTGAAGAAATCGAGCGGGGGTCGTCTCCTTTTATAGGCTCGACGGCGAGACCGAGAGGGATGGGCAGACGACGGTGGCGACACGGCTACGGGCGGCTAGAGGCATGGCCGAGGTTGGCGATCGACGAGTGGTCTCCTAGCGATGCTCTAAGGTTTAAATGCGCGTGTAGGGGCGGTGGCAAACGGTCGGGAACGTGCAGTGCTCTGCAAGGCAGAGGCGGCGAACTCCGCGGCGAGCGGTGGCTACAGGGTACGGGCGGTGAAACGAGCATGTCTGGTGGTCTCCTGGGACGGTGGAGTGCATGCTGGCAGGCGGCAAGGGCTCGAGGTGGTCGGGTGGCGTGGGAACAGCGCGTGCTCTGCGGTGCACGTCGGCATGGTCAACAGCGGCGTGGGCGCGGTGTTCCTGGCGGTTCTGGTCGTTGTCTTCGAGCTAGGGCTGGTCGAGAGGGGGCGGTGAGGCATGGGCTACCTCCTAGACAAGGTTGGCACGGCTAGTTCTTCTCCTAGCTTGTTGTCCACATTGGGGTGACATGGGTGCTCTCGACCTGCTCACCATTGATGGCATTGGCAAGCTCACAGTGGTCCTAGAGGTTAGTTAAGGTTGCTAGATGATCTAGTAAGGCTAGTTGTAACCAGAGAGGGGACAAGGTTGGCCAAAAGACTGCTCAACATAGTGTTTTTGATTTTGTTGATTTGAATCTACAACCTGTTTGATGAAATGGCCGCATGAACTTAAGTTTTGAATTTTGAAAAGATTTTTGGTGGGTGTGCTAGGCATGTGCTGGTGATACTGTGGATGATTGGGTTTTTAACATTGAGCTTGTTTGAGTGGTTTTTGAAATAGTGGGATCTTCCCATATGAAATAGATTCAATTTTAAACAGTCATTTAAACTAAGCATTTAAATGTTTTTGGATGATCACAAAGTGGTCCTTGGTACCTTATTATGAGTACTATCAAGGGGTGCAAAGATCCATACATGTTTCTGTTAAGTTCTGAAAGTTAGAGATAGCCAAAGTACGCATGGGAGTTAATTTGGCCAAAGTGACCATTCACTTAATTTGTTTATTTTGACTTGTTTTTCTTTGGGAAAAGTTTGGGGATTTTTTAGATGATGTTTATTTCACCTAAGAATCATTTTACAAGCAAAGAAACACAGAACCATGGCAATTCAAAAGAATCCACATTTTAATGCACACACATATGAATGCTTTCATCTTTTTAATTGGAAAAGATTTTGTTAACCCTAATTTTGATTATTAGAATTTGATGATCCAAGTTTAGTATTTTTGGGATTTTACAAACCTTCCCCCCTTAAACAAAATCTCGTCCCGAGATTTAAAAAGGACGAAAAATATTACCTAGGATTTGAAGAGATCGGTAAAATCTATCCTGATGTGATCTTCGCGCTCCCAGGTAGCTTCCTCTTCTGTGTGGTTGCTCCACTGAATCTTGAGAAACTTGATGCTCCGTGTTCTGGTAGTTCTAAAAGCTTCTTCCAAAATACAGATGGGCACCTCGGGATAGGCCAGGTCCTCGTTGATTTCTATGGTCTGGTGATCAATATTCTTGAACACCTCTGTCTTCTCCGGAACTTTGAGGCACTTGCGAAGTAATGAGATATGGAACACATTGTGCACGGCTGACATCTCTTTGGGTCGTTCCAATTGATACGACACTTCTCCTCGACGGTCCAGAATCTTGAAGGGGCCGATATATCAGGGGGCTAACTTTCCTTTGAGTTGGAAATGTTGCATTCCCTTCAATGGAGACACTTTCAAATACACAAAATCTCCTATGTTGAAGGCGGGGTCTCGACGTCTCTTGTCGGTGTAACTCTTCTGCCTTGACTGGGCTGTCTTGAGGTGCTCACGAATCTTGTGAACCTTCTCTTCTGCTTCTCGTAGGATATCGGGTCCAAAAATCTGACTCTCTCCTACTCCCGACCAGTTCAAAGGGGTGCGACACTTCCTTCCATACATGAATTCAAAAGGGGCCATTTGCAAACTGGCTTGATAACTGTTGTTGTATGAAAATTCTGCAAATGGCAGACAGTCTTCCCACTTAGATCCATACTCTAACACACATGCTCTCAGCATATCTTCGAGTATTTGATTTACTCGCTCCGTTTGTCCATCGGTCTGAGGGTGATAAGTTGTGCCGAAATCTAGTCGGGTTCCTAAACCTTCTTGGACTTTCTTCCAGAATCTCGAGGTAAACTGAGTTCCTCGATCCGATACGATGTTCTTGGGAACTCCGTGCAAACTGACGATTCTAGCGATGTATAACTCCGCTAGCTTCAAACTCTGATATGTGGTCTTGACGGGTAAGAAATTGGTGACTTTGTACAATCTGTCCACTATGACCCAGATAGAGTCATTTCCCCTACTAGAAGTAGGCAATCCGGTGATAAAGTCCATTACGACAGAATCCCATTTCCATTCCGGAATCTGCAATGGTTGCAACAATCCTGTGGGTCTTTGATGTCCCGCCTTGCTCTCTGACATATATCACACTTGGCGATATAGCTTCCGATTTCTCTCTTCATCTTATGCCACCAAAATTGCTGTTTCAAATCTTGATACATCTTCGTTCCTCCGGGGTGGATAGAATAAAGAGTATCATGAGCTTCCTTCAGAATAACTTCTTTCAACTCAGAATCTGCTGGTACACAAAGGCGTCCTTTGTACCACAGAACTCCTTCTTCGTCTTCGGTGAATCTGGGTACTTTTCCTATACCGATACGACGCGTGATTCTGTCGATACTAGCATTTCCTTTCTGCGCCTCTTTGATCTGGCTGATCAAAGTGGGTTGAAGTTCTATGCTAGCCAAAAATCCTTCACTTACTAATTCCATTCTAAAATGTTCCATCTCCTTGTGCAAACTTGGTTGCTCCTTCAAAATCATGGAGTTCAAGCGGCACAGTAATCTGCTAAGGGCATCTGCTACCACATTGGCTTTACCAGGGTGATAGTGAATGTCCAGATCGTAATCCTTGATTAACTCAATCCATCTTATCTGTCTCATATTCATCTCCATCCGAGTGAATATATACTTCAGACTCTTGTGATCCGAATAGATCTCACAACGGTTTCCCATCAGGTAATGCCTCCATGTCTTTAGGGCTAGAACTACGGCTGCGAGCTCGAGGTCATGGGTTGGGTAATTTTGCTCATGTTGTTTTATTTTTCAAGATAGATAAGATATAACTTTGCCTTCTTGCATTAGCACACATCCGAGACTGATCTTGGATGCGTCACAATACACGTCAAAGGGCTTCGTGATATCTGGCATGATTAAGATTGGGGCTGAAATCAATCTCCTCTTGAGTTCTTGAAAACTCGCTTCACATTTGTCCGTCCATTCAAACTTCTTGTCCTTCTTCAGCAATTGGGTCATGGGTCTAGCGATACTCGAGAATCCTTCTACGAACTTGCGGTAGTATCCCGCCAATCCGAGAAATGCACGAACTTGGGTTTGAGTGGTTGGGGCTTGCCAATCTTTGACATCTTTCACTTTTGCAGGGTCAACGGCAATTCCTCCGGTTGATACAATGTGACCGAGGAATCCTACTTCCTGTAACCAGAATTCACATTTGCTAAACTTGGCATACAACTGATGCTCTCTAAGGGTTCCAAGAATGGTCCTTAGGTGTAGCTCATGTTCTTCTTCTGATTTGGAATAAATTAGAATGTCATCGATGAAAACAACGACAAACTTATCCAGGAAGTCCATAAAAATCTTATTCATGAGATTCATGAAATAAGCGGGGGCATTGGTTAATCCAAAAGACATGACGGTATACTCGTATAATCCATATCCGTGGTAAAGGCGCTTTTGGAATATCCTCTGCACGAATCTTGAGTTGATGATAGCCAGTCCTAAGATCAATCTTAGAAAACACTTTGGCACCGGTCAACTGATCAAACAATATCTTCTATCTTGGGCAATGGGTATTTGTTCGTGATAGTGACATCATTCAACTTCCGATAATCTGTACACAAACGGTTACCTCCATCCTTCTTGTCCACGAACAAAACAGGTGATCTCCATGGTGACGCACTTGGTTGAATTAATCCAATTTCCAACATGGAATCCAGTTGCTTCTTCAGTTCTGCTAGTTCAGACGGGTTCATGCTATAGGGTCTCTGGGCTTTGGGTCCGGTTCCGGGGATTAGTTCAATGATAAACTCGATATCCCGATCTGGGGGCATACCAGGCAAAACATCTGGAAATACATCGGGGTATTCACAGACTATCCGGACTTGGTGAATGGTAGGTTGGGATATACTCTTGTTGCACTTGAATTGATGAGGTAAGGTTTCAGATACATGCTCGACTGATATTCTGGATGTACTGGTCATGGTTATGGCTTGCTTGGCACAGTCAATTAATCCTTTATGTTTGGACATCCAATCCATTCCTAGTACTACTTCCAAACCTTTAGTTCCGAGTACTATCAGATTAGCATAAAAATCTATGCCATGGATTCGGATAGGGATGGCTTTGCAAATTTGCCTAGCTTTGGTGGTTAAACCGGGGATTTGAACAATCATAACATGCTTCAGTTTGGTTGGTTGAATCTTACTAGTGCATGCAAATTCTTCGGTGACAAATGAGTGTGATGCACCAGAATCAAACAACACTCTAGCGAGTACTGAATTAACAGAAAACATACCCAGCACGACGTCTGGCGCTTCTTGGGCTTCTTCGGCATGCATGAGAAAAAGACGGCCGTTGCGGTTGAGCGAATTCCCTCGGGCAAACCTTCTTCCTGGCTGAACACGACGCTGCTGCTAAGCTGGGGCATTTGCATTGGGGGCTATGGCATTCTTCTTGGGGCACTCATTTGAGTAGTGATTCTTATTTACACAGTCATAACAAGTCACTTGCGACTTGTCCTTTGCTGCGATAGGCACAACATTGCTTCCAGTCCTCGAGGCGGTGTTGGTGTTGGCGGCAGCATTGTTGTGGTTGAAATTAGGTGGAGAACGGTTGAAATTGTTATAGTTGCCGGGGTTGTTGTGATTTCCTCCGGGCCTCAGGTTTCCACGGTTGGGATAGGTCGGACGGTTCATCGGGGGTCTGTTGGTTCTCGAGGCAAATCCTGGAGATGGGTTAGGGCGATACTTTGGGGTCTGATGGGTTCCTGGCTGATGCATCATGCGACGCTTGCGGTTCTCATTGGCCTGGTTGATCTTTCCTTCCATCTGGATGGCAGAGTCAACAAGGGCTTCAATATCAGCAAAGGGGATATTGACCAACATAGTCTGCATCTCATCGTGCAGACCATTCAAGAATCTCTCCTTCTTCTTGGCTTCGGTGTCGATCTCATCCGGGGCATACCTAGCTAATGACAAGAATTTTTCACGGTATTCCACTACGGTCATCCGTCCTTGCTTCAGTTATCTGAACTCATCTCTCATTCTCTTGATCAAACCCGATGGCACATGGGTTCTGCTGAACTTGACCTTGAATTCCTCCCAGGTCATCATCTGTCCTCCGGTCATTGCACGAACGTTGTTCCACCATGCTCTTGCATCTCCGGCTATATAGTGGGTGGCGAACAGAACTTTCTCGTTGGCTTCCACTCCGGTGACTTCTAGGTTGTTTTCCATGGTTTGCAGCCAATCATCGGCGTCTAGGGGCTCTTCCGATTTAGTGAAAACATGTGTGTTGGTGTTCTGGAAATCCTTGAGCTTAGATCCATGGTTGTCCTGATTTCCCTTGCCTTGATTGTTGTGGGCCAGCTGAGCTATCTGCTGAAGGGTGGCTAGGTTGTCTTGACGTTCTGCTCTTTCAGCTTCGCGGTCAAAAACCAACATTTGCAGGATCTGCAACGTCGGGTCCGGGAATGAACCACTTCCTCCGCGTGGCATCTGAAGATTTGAGATAGATCATGAGAAAATAGGGAAATTTCTAAGGTTCAGGGACTTTGAAAAAAATTTAGAGTTAGACTCAGATTTTCTAGCAACTTGCTTTTCATTCATTCATTCATAGCACACGATAAAAACACACACCACAAAACAATAAAAACAGATGGTTTTAAGAACTATTCTGGAAACTACGATATAGTGGGACCGAATACAACTCACTACGCTAGTGCTCAAGTGCTACTACTCCTTGGAATCGGTGTAGTCGTCATCCTCATCGTCATCGATGAAGGCGAAATCATCCTCATCGGTGAAGAAGTCCATAGCCTGATCCTCCAGAAAATCATCATCGCTGAGATAGGAGTAGGGGTCCCCACGAAGATCTTCTCCGGTATTCTCCCTTTCTTCCAACTGCATGTCTCACTCGTGGATGGTCTCCTCCAAATCCGAGATACGGTGGCGAAGACGGGCAATGATGCGCTCCTTCTTGTCGAGCTGATGGCGGCGAGACTTGCGATCCTTCGCTAGCATGGCGATGGTCTGATCCTTCATCTTGATGATGGCGGACTTGTGATTGGAGTAGTCACGGCAATTGTCCAATTCCGTCTGACGATCATACATCATGAAGCTGAGGTGGTCCAACTGAGTCTTCAGCTCGTGGTGGTATGGGGCTTCCAGTGGCTGTCCCATAGCATCACGCCTTGGACAAAACTCAAAGCGGGTACCCTTGATCTGGTTGATACTCTGCCCACACAGACGGGCAAGAGCTTCCTGCATGGCCCTGGCAAGTCCATCGAGCCAGTTGTTTTCTCTTAAGGTGAACTGAATTCCCTCGGCAATGGGAGGTTCAATATTTCCTCGGAGACTTGCAACAATTAGCCACTGCAGATCTTCTCCTCCTTGATCATTGAGCTGAGCTCCGAAGAACTTGGGGTGCGGACGGTCCAGAAGTTCCGAAAGCTGGTCCAAATCCCGCTCAAAGATAAGCCCTCCTCCATTCCCCAACTGATAAAACTTGTTGTACTTCACGTCCATCTATAAGAATATAGGATGAGTAAGTTAGTAGAGTGATCAAGTGTGTCAAATTTTATGTATTTTGCAAGAGTTTTTGAGGAACATGAATTTTTATGAAAGAATCAAGGTGATAAGAATGGGAATAAGTTTTTGTAAATATTTGCTTCCTTTGGTTTTGAAACTAAGTTTTTGATTCAAACGTCCAGTCTAACTAGGGTCTCCTATGGTCAAGATGGCTCTGATACCAACTTGCCAACACCCGGATTTTTAATCCCAGATGCCTGTTATGCCATACATCGCAATCCCAGGATTACCATTTTTGTGAGACATAACAGAATTGGATACCATGGTATATCATCCATTACAAACCATACATAAGGTCTTACACAAATAAGGATCTCATGATCCAGTTCGGAAATACGTAATAATAACGGTAGCGTAGGCGAAGCTCCATCTTCGGGGTCACAGGCAATGCTGACGATGGGAGATGATCCTAGTTGTCGTAACCTTCCTGGGGTCCTTCATCCTAGTACTCCTCTTCATAGTCTAGCCATGGGAATAGCCAGGGATAAAGCCATGAGTACTCTTTAAGTACTTGCAAACTAATACTAACAAGTGAAGGGGTTTTTGTAGTAGGACACTAAACTCTAGGGTTGTTTTGTAAAAAGCCAGATTTACCTCTACTAAGTTCAGAAGCAAGAAAAGCTAGTTGAAATTTTATAACACCTAAGATGAGACTTGAATTTCATATCACAACTCTGTTGTGGTCAAGTCAAATTCTCAAATCATTTCACAAGTCATTTTGAAAAAATCTGACGGGGGGACAGTATGGCCACTCCAACTGTCCATAACCACGGACGTGGCTATTTGAATAGTTGGATACTCTGCAGAGATTGTACACTTTCACCATAACATTCGATACATCCGTCAGGAACAAATCCTGAATTCACCATACTCAGTATCCGGATAATCAATCCTAACCTTTCAATTACACGCCCTAGTATAGGCACCTCTCCTGTGAGTTTGTCCTCCCAACCATGACCAACTGTCATCTTGGGTACTGCATAGGTGGACAATCTTCACAAGGTAGCCTCAGCTCAGACCTTGGCCGTGAGGGAACCCATACTAAGGTATATAAGTTTCCAGTCAAGCCCTACCCAAATTTTCGGGTATTGTGGTTGTACGGTAAAATTGGAATGGTATCGCATCCAGACAACCATCAGTTTTATAAAGGGATAAGGCTCATGCCTTAACATTTTCATCATCCAAATCATCTGGTGTTCGGAGACACATGTCAAAACATCTCAGTAGAATGACTCATCATTCTAATGTTTTCATAACCATTTTCCACCAAGTATTCCCATCTAAAGTTGATCAAGTTTTATGCTTAGCACTAGCATCTACAAGTGAGGGTGAGTACTAATGAGGGGTGGTACACTACTAGGAAAACGGCTATAGGTAATCAGCACATCCGTGGCTCACATGGATGAAGTTCCCCATGGCTAAAACAGGCGTGGCTCACCTGTGGGCAGTGCCCTACTAGTAACTAGAACAACCGTGGCGCACATGACTATAGTGCCCCACAGATATGTGTGGGCCAGGGCTCTGTTGGCCGCACGCCAAACATCTATAGCGCACTATAGTCATGTGCGCCACGGTTGTTAGTGTCAACCGTGGCGCACATGGGGGTGGTGCGCTACACCCCCCCCCCCTCTGCTGTGAAACGGCCACAAACATCTGTGGCGCACTCTGCCTAGTGCGCCACAGGGAGTAGGAACATCTGTGGCGCACATGGCACAGTGCGCCACAGATGTTTCTACTCACATGGCGCACTAGGGCCGTGTCTTGCCCACGGATGTGTCGATTTTTTATGTGCACATGTGTGACATCCTCCACCACCTCACACTTCACTTTCCCCTTCTTCTTCCTCCTTAGATCTAGTCGGGATCTTCTCCTTCCCACCTCAATTTCTCCACCCATTCACCATTTTTATCATGTAAAACTTGCTTTGGATGTTACATAAGTAATAGAGGAAGGTCTCCGGTCTCTCATCTCCTTCTCCGGTCGACGCGCGCACCTCTCCTTTCCATCTTTCTCGCGATCGGTCTCTCATCTCGGTAAGTTGTCCATGTAAGGATGTGTTCATGTGTATATGGATGATGTGCTCATATGTATGTAGATGATCGATGCTCATGATGTGTGTATGGAGAGGATCGATGGTCATATATGTGTGTGTATGTGGAGAGTATCGATGATGCTCATGCATGTGTGTATGGAGAGGATAATGATATGTTCATGTGTGTATGGATCGGTCTCTCTCTCTTGTGTTTGTATGTGAACAATGCAAGTTGCCATTTGTTTTGCCAAAATGTTGATTCATTTCCATTTTGGCAAGACTTTCAACATTCATAAAGGTCCTAATTTTAGGATAGGTCATGCCGAAATTTTCTATCGACCATTGCATGCATGAATTCATTATGTGGTTCTAATAGACTTCAAAATTGTACCGTGTACACCGTGCAGGCAAAAATGGTCCGCATAATGAGCGAAGGCATTGTGGCTAGATTTTTGAAATGTGCGACGGCCGACATGATACGAAATAACAAGACAGATATAAGATGTCCGTGCAGAAGATGCAAACTCAATTGGGTGATCGACCCAGTTCCGGGAATCAGAGGCGCTGCTCCGCCATGGTTTTATGGATGGATACACTCGGTGGATAAGCGACGACGTAGACGATGGAGACGGTGAAGGTGGCCAACATGACGATGATCATCATCACGGCGAGAATGGGCGAGATGATGAAGAGTCTCCTGGAGATTGTGAAGGTGCGGAAGCAGACCGGGATGATGATGATCTAGATGCCGGAGGAGCAGACGATGATGGAACAACGTCAGGCTGGGTGCGGGACCCTTATGTGCAAGAGCTGCTTCTCAAGCAGACGAGTAACGCCAGGGCTGCCGCTAGAGAGAAAGCCAAGCTTGCGCAACTTGAGAAAGACACGGTTACTCCACTGTATGAAGGATGCAGGCCCGATGATACCCGGTTGAATGTAACGCTCAAGGCTATGGAGATGAAGGCAAAACACAAATTGAGCGACGCAAGCTTCGACGATATGATGGCATTCTGGCACGATCGTCTCCGGAGAACACATGTCCAACTAGTATCGAGGATGCCAAGAAAATCGTCATCCTCTCGATCTACCGCACGTTAGATATCACGTATGCATCAACGATTGCATCATTTATCGGGGCGAGGACATGGAGAAAACCACATGTCCGGTGTGCGGCGTGAGTCGATACAAGAAAGGGAAGAAAGCACCTCGAAAAGTGGTATGGTACTTTTCTATCACTCCTCGTCTGCAGCGCTATTTCGCGGACCCTAAGGAAGCGAAGCTCATGCGATGGCATGCGGAAAGGAAGAAGCCAGGAGATGATGATGATGACCCCGAAAAGGATGAGCTGCTGACGCACCCTTCAGATGCTAGCCAGTGGAAAGCATTGGACCTCGAATTCCCATAATTCGGTGGATATTCGAGGAACATCAGGCTTGGTGCGAGCATCGATGGACTCAATCCGTTCGGTAGCCAGAGCAGCACGCACAGCACTTGGCCCGTGTTTGTATGGATGTACAACCTCCCTCCATGGTTGTGCATGAAGAAGAAGTACATACAAATGAGTATGCTAATTCAAGGGCGAAACAACTGGTACCGACATCAATCATATCTCGGGCTGTTGAAAGAGGAGCTAGCCACGTTATGGGAATCTGGAGCCAATACTTACGACGCCGTCGCACAAGATTATTTCACTATGAGAGCCGCGTTGGTCACTATGGTGCAAGACTATCCAGGTTGCGGGTATATCTCAGGGCAGGTTATCCAAGGATTCTGCGCATGCGTTAGGTGCATGGATAACACAAGCTATCTCCAACTAGAGAAAGATCCAGGGTCATCGAAAACCGTGTTCATGGCGCACCGGAGGTGGCTCGCAAGAATGATCCATGGAGAAAACGTGGAGACCTGTTCGATGGCAAATCGAGACCCGAGGAATCCCAGGCGTAGGAGCAGCGAAGAAGTGGAAGAGTTGCTGAAAACTGGAAAGATTGTCCTAAGCACGAAAGAAGCGAAGAGGCGGAACAAGACAAGCGCTGATGAAGGTATGGAAAACAAGGTCTGTTTCCGGGAGTTGCCATCTTGGAAGTTTCTCCGCACGCCTCATAGCCTCGACATCATGCATATCACGAAAAACGTGTGCGAGAGTCTGGTCGCCACCATAATCAACATGCCAGATAGGACGAAAGATGGTCCGAAAGCAAGGCACGACCTGATATGCTTGGGTATCCGGAAGGAGCTTCACGGAGGACGCACTACTCCTGATGATCAGGAAGATGACGATGATCATGAGTCGGAGACGACACAAGGTCGTCGGAAGGTTAAAAGTTCAAGAAGAATATTACGCCTCCTTCTTGCTTCACTCTAAGCGTGATGAGATCAAACAGTTTTTCAAGTGCCTTCTAGGAGTCAAATTTCCTTACGGCCACGCTGGCAAGATAAGAGATACCTAGACGAGGCGGGCAGAGGTTCGATGGCATGAAGTCTCACGACCGTGCCGTGCTAATGACACAGGTACTTCCGGTCGCACTAAGAGGGATAATGGACGAGCACGTCCGTGAAACGTTATTTGGCCTATGCAAGTTTTTTGACGTCATCTCTAGGAAGTCGATTGGCGTGAATCAGCTCGGGAGGCTACAGGAGGAGATCGTGGTGATACTATGTGAGCTTGAGGTCTACTTCCCACCCGCATTCTTCGACATTATGGTGCATCTGCTGGTCCATGTCGTGGAGGACATCGCAACTTCGGGCCGATGTTCCTCCGCAGCATGATGGCGTTCAAAGGATGAACGGACACATCAAAGGATACGTTAGCAGGTCCCGCCCAGATGGAAGCATAGCCAAGGGCTTTCGGCGAAGAGTGCATCTCTTCGCACGAATTATCTAGACATCGAGAACCCCGCCGGTCTTCCCGTCAGCACCTTGGCAAGCTCGACGGATCTGGTCACCGAGGTTCGTGATACTGCATGCGACTTCGATTTTCGACGCGGACTTTGATCGAGCAAACCTCGTCTGCTACAAAGCATTTAGAACTGGTCGATCCTTGGGTACAAGCACAAAAGGTTAATCGAGAAGAAGTACGATGGACGGGGCATACAGAGGATGCAGGAGAAATAATCAAAGAGCACAACTCAGATTTCATGCGTTGGTTTAGGCGGACGCCTTGATAATCCCCGCGATCGCATTCTTCCGACACGGAAAAGATCATATTCACCTTGTCGCAGGACCGATGCAAAACCTGGTGACCTATCAGGCGTATGATATCAACGGCTACACATTCTACACGGAGGAAAAGGACAACAAGTGTGATTATCAGAACTCAGGCGTAACGTCGGAATTCTACACCGATGACAACGTGATTGAAAGATTCTACGGAAGAATCGAGGAGATCTAGGAGCTCGACTACTATGGAGAAAAGGTGCCGATGTTCCGTGTCAGATGGGCAAAGAGCGTCGAAAGAGAAGACCGGTATTTCACAACAATGGTTATACCCGCAGCCAAATCCAAGGTCACGGTGCAAACGTGGCCGCGAAAAATGAACCGTGGGTACTGACTACCAAAGTAGACCAATGTTTTTTCATTAACGACCCGACAAAGCCTAGCTGTGTTGTCGTGAGGAGAGGAAAAAGAAACATCATCGGAATGGATGGAGTCGCCAACGAGCAAGACTTCGACCAGTACGGCGATCCAAAGATTGAAGATGACGACGACTACGATGCAGCAACATACATCACAAGAAAAAAAAGGACAACCCTACCCAAAAAAGGTAGCCCGTTCGAAAGAAGAAACATTAAAGTGTCGGGGCTAAATTATTCAACCGCGACAAAGAAGGGGAAAAAGATTATAAAACGCTAGCTCAAAAAATATTGTAAAACGCGTGGTCAAAAAAGATTGTAATATTAATGGACAAATTATTATGACATATTTGTATTATGGACAAATTATTATGACATATTTGAATCATATTGGTACCACTTTTATGACATATATTATCACCTTTGGGCATTTTTGGAATATTTAAAAGTATTTTGAAAACAAAACAAAACTTTTATGGCATATATCACCACTTTTGGGCATTTTTTGGAACATTTAAAAATATTTTAAAAATAAAAATAAAAAAGGTGGGCACCGATTCAACACAGGTGCTCACAGGTTTAGAATAGAGCAGCGGGCGGAACCATTGTGATAAGGCAGTGCTAGTGATAAGAATGGGGGTGGTAGCCCTCTTATCAGACTAGTCCTACGCACTTAGGCGTAGCGCACCCTGGCCAAGTGCGCTACGGATAACCGTAGCGCACTTGGCCAGGGTGCGCTACGCCTAAGTGCGTAGGACTAGTCAACCGTCGCCCTCGATCCCCATCTCCTCTCAGACACAGATCGATCCCCATCGTCCCCATCCCCATCGACGCGCCGCCGCTGCTGCCGGAGGTCAGGAGGAGGAGCAGCGAGCCACGCCGCCGCCGCCGAAGATCAGGAGGAGGAGAAGCGAGCCACGCCGCCGCCGGAGGTCAGGAGGAGGAGCAGCGATCGAGCCACGCCAGGAGGAGGAGCAGCGAGCCATGCTAGGAGGAGGAGGAGTTCGCCACGCCAAGAGGAGGAGGAGGCCGCCACACCGCCGGGCACGCACCGCCCGATCCAAGTACTCCACCGCGGCTCCACGCAGACGCAGGTAAGGTTGACGCAAGCTCTGCTCCATATCTCGGGACTCCCCCTTCCGCCTCCTCTAGATGGTGTGCCTGAGCAGGATGAAGCCCCCTTTTTTTTCTTCCTATGTGCATGGTGATGATACCTGAATAATCAATTGGTGTGCAGAAGAACAACTTTTTTCTATTTTTACCAGCACGAGAGATGGGCTGCCACATGGTCTGCTTTTCCAGCTCTACTCGATTGGAAGTACTCTCAACATTATGATCTGGACAACTATGGAGACTAGTAGAAAGCACGGAGTATACTCTTTTGATTAAACTACAAACAGGATCACACATAGCAAAAAAACTAGCTGATTCTTAAATCTGACATATATTTCCTTGAATCGAACACACATAGTACATGGTCTTAGCTGCTAGTATTTGTGTTTGTTGCCTCTAAAAACTTCAGCTGTACATCTATAAAAATACAGTAAACACGCTTGCTTGTTTGTTAGAACTGCTATGATAATGTCCTGTAAATCAATCATACGCTTGCTTGTTTAGTTAGGACTTAGGAGTGAAGGTAAGAGATAAACTGAACTAAAAGATCAGGCTCACGTCATTTGTATCTTGTTGCATTCTTATGTTGTGTGGTTAAAAAGATAAAAAAGTACATGATCCTTTTAGTCAGATAGATGGCTGCGCTTTGGAACCTAGAACTGAACAACACATGATTGCTACTGTCAAAAAAGCAAATGCCTGTCGGTACCACAATTTCACTACACTGGACCATTATTTTCCAAAAAAGGAACTGTTTTTCAGTAGAAAAGATCTTACTACTATATTACTTGGCCATTCAGTTCAGAAAAGTAACAACACTACCATAGCATATATTCCGTTTCGGCAACAGAACTTAGTTTCCAGGGAACCATCAGGCTAAGCTTATTGATTCACTGTTTTGAGTGATAGATACGCATGCTTATGACCAGAGCTAACTTATGCCTAGGATAGACTAGGTGCTATGATATTAGGAAATGAAATTATCAACTTAGTGATTCCATTATCCTAGCAATAAAAACCATACTGCAGGACCCGCAGTTATAACTTCTCAGTCCAAATTTTAAGAATAGATCATATGCCATTATAACCAGAGTGGTGTGCATTCTACGCTTACCGGCGAGAGAATGAGCGAGCCAATTCCTTTGTTCCCCACTATAGAGTTAGTAGCTAGGGCCTTCAGAACTGAATTAATCAAACCATTGCATAGGCTCCAGAAGTCCAGATCTTGCAAATAGCCTTCTATTGTCAGCACACACAGCTACAACTATGCAAAAGGGAGGCATGCCTCTGGTAGAACATCAGTTGGGTTGTAGAACGCATATGTATGCTTTAGTTGACAGAAACATGTATGCTTGGGTTTTAGTTGCTGCTGTGTATGCTCATATGTGTTATTTTCTTTTTTCAAGAGACCTAGCAGGCTTTAGTTATTTTCTTTCCATCATATGCTTGGTGCCTGGTGAATCCAGATGATAACTGTAAATGCCCATTGCTTGATGTGGCTGGGCATGTTGATGCATTCTTAACCAATGTGTTTTCTACCTAGATGTTTATGTCTTTGGCTTTGTTGGCGGATTATCCTATGTGACCAGATTATGTCTTTGGTTTGTGTTGGCCATTTATTGTTTTCTGGTTGTGCTGGCTATGATGGCTATTTATTGTGTGCTAGCTATCTGGCCATATATACGGTTCTTGTATGAAATGAGTCCCGATTTTTGCGGAATGTTGATTAACTTCATTTGGCGAAATCGGGCACTCTAGTTTAAGAAAATTAGCAAAGGTCATGCCGGATTTTTCCGTGCATTTAACCAATTATTTGTTTTTTATTAGTGCAAAGATGTGTGACAACGACGAGGCTGGATGTTCTAAGCGCATCAGCGCTGAAGGAGAACTCAGACCTCCGAATAAACAATTGACATTCTGGGAGGCGGTCCAACGGCTAGAAGACGATGAAGAATACCATCCTTCGGAGAGAGAGGATGATGAGATGGAAGACGCGGAGGAAGAAGCCGAAGGAACGGCGGACGATGAAACCACTGATGGCGGCGAGGGCACAGGGAGTGGTAGCAACCCTCCTAAGAAGAAGAAGAAGAAGAAGCCGAAGGACCGGCGCCCGAACACGGTCGGCGTGGTCAGGGAGGAAATTACCGAAGTGAGCCCAACTGGTGTTCCTTTGGAGCCCGACCTTATCGTCAAAGGGTACGGTGGGCAAGTGGCGGCGATCACCCGGACAACCATCTCGATCAACACCGAGAATCTCCGGCATAAATATAATGCCCACTTGCGCACACTCCTCTTCGAGAAGTCGCATAAGATACAAGTTCCCGCTAAGTATCGAACACAAATTATCATGGGAGCAAGTAAATAAATCCGCCCTCACAAAGATGAGCACATACCGCCATCTGGAGAACCGGATAAAGAAGAAGATCTATAAAGAAGGCAAAAGTCTCGAGGAGATCCGAAGATTGACCCGCAGATCACCGAAGATCAGTTCCGGGAGTTCAAGGAGGTGTGAATCCGAAGAGCCACAGCCAATAGTAATCGGGGAAAGGTGCTGCAGGCGATGAATATAGGTCATCACCATCTCGGATCTGGTGGATACAGAACCGCGGAGGCCAAATGGAATAAAGAGGACGAAGAGTATAGAGCCAAGGGGATAGAAAACCCCTTTGCGAAATTCGAACCCGGGTAGGTTCGAAACTTCATCAGGGCCCGTTACCATGTGGACCCAAAAACCAAACAACTCACCGCGGATCCTGCGGTGAAGGAATTCGAGGAAATTGTGGTAAGTATAATCTAATTACCACGGATCAACTCGATTGCAATCTAATCGATGATCTAAATGATTCACTGTTACTTCTTCTGCAGGAGGAGGAAATTGTTGCTAGTCATGGATCCTGTGGTTCCTCATCCCGAAGTCGTGGCGACCACCCGTTGGGATAACCCTTTTAATAGGGCGATGAACCGGGCCAAGAAAATAGAGCCGGTTACGAAGAAGTCGTCGTCGGCTGGCCGTCTGGCCGGCCTCGGGGGTAAGAATTGGGTGGATCATTTTGGTCCACCGCCGAGGATGCATGTGGCGCCGTCGGGAAGGAGCGAGGAGGAAAACCGCGAGGTTCAAGAACTTAAGGCACAAGTGGCGCGGATCCCGCAGATCGTCCAAGACAACCTGGCAATCACCCTCACGTCCTTCCTGCCTACCTTGGTGGAGTCAATAGCGAACTGGAGTGCGGGTGGTCGAGTAGGGCGTGCGATTCAAGCATGGTCGAGCCACTCGAACAACGCGCCCGATGAATCAGGCGAACTACGTGTTCGTGACTCCGCCGCTAGCACCGCTGGCGCCGCAAGTGTTGGTGACTCCCCTGCCATCACCTTGGCGCCGAGTACATGTTGGTGCCCCCCTACCATCGTCGCGGCGGCACCGGAGCTCCAAGCACCCGTCGGTAGGGAGAATACACCGGCGGCCAGCACCGTGCCATCAAGCATCCCTTCCGTCTCTTGCACGCCCGTCGCCGTATGCGGTGCGTCGACATTAGCCGATCTCGACGCTATCACGGTAAACAAATTTCTTTAATTACCGCATTTCATGCCATCTATTACTCTTATGGCATCTCTGATGATGTCGTACATGTTTTCCGCAAACGGATGTTCCTTGCACTCTCTTATGCTACGTGAACAACGAGCTGAGGGATGTTGCCATGGGTACCATCGTTCAACCCTTGCAGCGCACGTTCCACTCAAGGCCGATGTCAGATAGCGTGCACAGGGTTAAAATTAGTCGGGTGCTAAGGGGCTGCGACGACCTGGAACCTCCCATTCAACCCCCGGATGAAGAAGAGTCGTGTGTCCTCAGAACTTGCTTCGTCTTATTCTTGCTATGGCCAAAGAGCATGATCCGTTTGGGGACGGCGGGGGCCATCACGCCACTGAACAACGGCACTTTGTCGTGCGGCGAAGCGGTGGCAAGGCCCACCGCCCTTGACGTCACCTCCGCGGTGGGTCGGATGATCATGTTGATGATATGCACATGGCGCGAGATCCGGCCGAGGGCAGCGAAGACCGGAATGATCACTTCTTCACACTCGGTTTGGCAACGAAGACCTGGCTGGTGGCCCCACAGAGAAAGCCACTATCACCAAGCGTCATTTGGTTCTCGAGAGCGCCTCCAGCTTGCGCCTTCTGAGCCACCAGCCGATACAACCAACGCCCTTTATTCTAAGCCGACACACTACATAGGGCGGCGGTGCTTAGATTATGCCTGCCCGCTCTCCAAAAGGAAAAAAGGCGGGAAAAGAAAATCTAGCAGCTCGAGCCAGCCGGTGGCGTCAACAACTCTGAATCCGATCAGGTTTGGGATGGGCCACCAAGAACCGAGGTATTAGGTGGAGGATTCATGTGGCGGGTGAGCCCATGCTACCTAAATTTGCGGAAGCTTCGCATGATTCGGAGCTGCGAGTGTGCATGGCAGGCGTCTTGGCGATAGAGAGACGCCTTCTATCGGAGAAAGATCCCTCGCACCCGGTATTCGTGGTTAAGGTGCCACCAGGCTTGGGCTTCGTCGACAATGCCCCTGCGCATCTGTTCTTCCTGCGGTTCGACGACATCTTCAATATGTTCCACCTATACCCGCTGCACTATACCATGGTCAAATCTGTTTTCTCAGCCTAGCCATGCAGATCATTAGAGAGAACACACGGGCATCGCTATAGTGGACCCCTACTACATGCGTGTGGCTGCTTGGGTTCCCCGAACGACGATCGTGGCCTCGTGCCTAAAAAGAATCCTCATGGCGAACAAGACAAAGGAATACATTCTCGTGCCTTACTTTCCCGAGTAAGTCGTTATTCACTCGCCACCGTCGATTGGCTTTATTAGATCATCATCATTCTTTTTCCAACACATTCTATTTGAATTTTTTGCACAGAGATGAACATCGACGCTCATCTCCTTATCACCAAGCATTCCCATCGCCACGTATTTCGACTGGGAGTCTAGAAAAGAAGAAAAACTACGACAAGATCAAGGAAGTTACGGATGATGCTCTCCGGCTTTGCCTCGACGGAAGGCACCACCTTCGTGCGTCGAAGGTCAAGTTCGGCGCACGTCTTCAACCACATGGAGTTCCCTGCGTGAAGCAGCCGGAAAGCAAGAAGAAGGAAGCCTACGCACTCCATCACATGAGAGTGTTACTACTTGACCAGCAGAATTCTGTTGCGGATCATCTCAAACAGTGGGCCGAAGCAAAGGTCAAGATCAATGATTCGGATATTAGACAAGAGATGTATCTCATCCAGCAGCAGTTTGGGGCAATCATATTTCGTGATGTCATGACTTCGGGGGGATCTTTTACGGAGGAAATATCCCGAATAACCATGACATAGAAGATCGCCTAGAGATGCAGGGTGACTATAGGAAGTTCATGACAAGACAAGGCGTCCTCCCGTTCCCTAAGCCGAGCCAGAAGGCTTGATGTTGGCCTAGTTGTAGTTACAAACTATAGATGACCTTTGTGTGTGTGTGGACAAGTGTACTTATCTTATTAGGTTTATGAATCATCGCTTACTTATTTTGCTTATTATTATTATATATCAATCAATGCTTGGTTTTTTTGCTTACTCTTTGGTCCTTTGCTCACTTTGGTCCTTCTTTTTTCCTTACTCTTTTTTCGAGAATAATGCCGATGATTGAAATGTCGTGGCACACTATATATGTGAATGTGCTACGACGGGATAGTTAGCCTTGTGATATGCACAAGTCCAGGAATTGTGCATCCTACTTGGTATTTGTTCCGTAGCATATTCTAATCAACGACCTATGTATATATATGAGGCATTCTTTTCGAGTTATTTTTCTAGAATATGCCGATGATTGAAATGTCGTGGCACAATATATATGTGAATGTGCTATGACGGGATAGTTAGCCTTGTGATATGCACAAGTCCAGGAATTGTGCATCCTACTTGGCTAACTGCTTACATCATAGCATATTCACTGTCCAACGACCTAGCTAGTTATATATGAGGCATTCTTTTGAGCTACTTTGGTCTTTTTAGAATAATGCCGATGATTGAAATGTCATGGCACACTATATATGTGAATGTGCTACGATGGGATTATGCCTTGTGCTATGCACAAGTCCAGTGTTGTGCATCCTACTTGGCGTCACGGTTCCATCGTAGCATATTCTGTAATCCAACGACCTATGTATATATATGAGGCATGCTTTTTGAGTTACTTTGGTCTTTTTAGAATAATACCGATGATTGAAATGTCGTGGCACACTATATGTGAATGTGCTGCGATGGGATTGTTCGCCTTGTGCTATGCACAGGTCCAGGTGTTGTGCATCCTACTTGGCGAATAGTTCCATCGTAGCATATTCTGTGTAACAACCTAGTTATATATGAGGCATGCTTTTGAGTTTGGTCTTTTTGATTTAGGAGTACTTTCTATAAGTGTATCTTCATATGCGAATTTAATTATAAATGTTTTTTTCAATCAACGGTTAATTATTATTTTCAACTTGTATATGGAGTGGTACGTCGTGTACAAGGGACGGGTTCGAGTCTACGATGATTGGGAAGACTGGGAGACAGTGCACCGTTTCAGCGGCAATAGCTACAAAGGGTACAACACTATGGTGGAGGCGGAAGCTAGATACACGCGCTATCTAGCGGGAGTTAGGACAAGGAACCGGATGAAGACCTACACCTTCGTCGCGGCGGTGATCATGCTTATCTTCTTTGGTTATTTATCCCGCGTTTGTGTCTAGCTAGTTTAGATGTCTAGGCGAGCTTCCGAGCTCTAACTTGTTCGATCGACACATGTATTCGTATGTCACCAACTACTACTTTGTAACTTGATCGAAACAATGTAACTTATACTATGTATTCATGTATGAGACTTATCTATATGTATTTGTTTCAATCTTATTTTTCATATTGTGTATTTATATATATAATTGTATATCTTGTATCTGTGTGTGTATATCTGCTGTAATATTGTATATAATCTGTATTGTATATAATCTGGCTCGGAAATTAAAAAAAAAAAACACATCTGTGGCACACATGGTCTACCTTCTGTGGCGCACTACACCTAAATCGCACTATGGAAGCTTAGTGGCGCACTAGGTAGTGCGCCACAGAAGATAATAGGGGTAGCGCACCTGCCCAAACATCTGTGGCACACTAGCAGGTGTGCTACGCCTGTTTCTACACAACCGTGGCGCAGCTGAGAGATAGCCGTAGCGCAAGGCCCGTGGCGCACTGCAGGTGCGCCACAGATGATGTTTCCAGGTGCACCACTAAAGGCCATTTTCCTAGTAGTGGTAAACAAGTGGAGTTTAACTAAGTTCAATCTCATGCCTTAGGATGACATCAAGATTATCTAGCTTAGGCCAAATTTAATGCTCTTTATGCAACCTTCAATTATCTTCCTAGAATCTACAAGTCACTTAAGTAGACTCTAAGTAATAGCTTTGATAAAGAAATAAAGTAGAAAGCTTGTAAGTAACGCTAGGAGGGGGTATCATCAAATATGTCTAACCAAGCATGCTTAGTGCATTGCATAGGTCATCTAACTTTCATAATTGCAAGTGTTAGCTTGCTCAATCAACTAGTAGTATTAGGCTTGCATCAGTATCAGTATAAGCTTGCATAGGTCAACTTGGTTAGTAAGGCTTGCCTTGTGCAGAGCAGTGGTTGAAGTTCTCCTCGGCTTCTTCTTCGTAGTATCCTCCTTCCTCCTCGTATCCTTGGTCGGTACTAGCGTCTATGAATAAATACGAGGTACACAATCACCAAACAATACTTAACTACTTTCAATCATCACACAAAGGGTTTCTATAGATGATCTAGCATCATCACTAACATTACCAAATTAAAGCATTTTCTTATTTATTTTATTTTTAGAAAAGTAATTTCTACTCATTGAAAAACTACTTAAGATTTAGTATTCTCCAACTCAAACAGGGGATCATGTTGACACATGTCATCACCACATATTTCAGTACATGAGAATGTGATTTAAAGTGGTGTCATGATTTAATAAGATTTAACCTTTTATTTTAAATAAAATAAGTGACTAGAAATGTCTCTGTGGCATTCTTTTATTACTTGAACATTATTTCTATAAGTAAACCCATATATTTTTATATATTCTGAAAGGTATGATCAATTATGATTTTTGAGAGTTGGAATCAACTCAAAAGCTATTATAGTTGAAATTTGAAAAATGTTTGAATGTAGAAAAGCTTCTGACTTGTTATTTTTACCAGGGTTGATCTATAGATCCAAATGATTTGAATCCAACGAGCTTGGATTAAGCATTTCAATATCTTTCTAAAAAAATTGGTTTCATGAAATTTGGTTCACTGAATCGAGCTGGGTTGATTTTTGAAACTAGGTACAGAACTGAGTTTGAATATAAATAGAAAAAGCTAAATTCAAACGAGTGGGCTGCACGGGAAGGGTTATTGGGCTGGCCCAGTGTCACTCCGCAGCACGGAGCGCAGCTGACAGGGGGTCTACTGACTGGTGGCTCATTAAACGCGAAGCGATACGGGGCGATGTGGTGCGTTGGATTAGAATGAAGATCGACGGCTGAGGGTCGTCGTCGACAATGAACAGGTCACTGGCGAGCTCGAACCCTAGCGGCTCAGTGGGGGTGCATAGGGGGCGTACCGGGGCTCCAGTGATGACGACGAATTCAGGGGTGGTCGCGACAGCTCCGGGGGTGGACGGAATCAACGGCTCCCTTCTTCTCCAGAGGCGGCCTGCTCCGGCGCAATTCCAGCGAGCTGCTGCTCCTCGTGCTCCGGCTAAGGGGTGGAAGGATCAGTGAGGTGAGGGGAGTGAGATGGTGTGAAGAAATCGAGCGGGGTCGTCTCCTTTTATAGGCTCGACGGCGAGACCGAGAGGGATGGGCAGACGATGGTGGCAACACGGCTACGGGCGGCTAGAGGCATGGCCGAGGTTGGCGATCGACGGGTGGTCTCCTAGCGATGCTCTAAGGTTTAAATGCGCGTGTAGGGGCGGTGGCAAACGGTCGGGAACGTGTGGTGCTCTACGAGGCAGAGGCGGCGAACTCCGCAGCGATCGTGGCTACGGGATACGGGCGATGAAACGATCATGTCTGGTGGTCTCCTAGGACGGTGGGGTGCATGCTGGCGGGCGGCAAGGGCTCGAGGTGGTCGGGTGGCGTGGGAACGGCGCGTGCTCTGTGGTGCGTGTCGGCATGGTCGACAGCGGCGCGGGCGCAGCGTTCCTGGTGGTTCTGGTCGTTGTCTTCGATCTAGGGCTGGTCGAGAGGGGGCGGTGAGGCATGGGCTACCTCCCAGACAAGGTTGGCATGGCTAGTTCTTCTCCTAGCTTACTTTCCACACTGGGTGACATGGATGCTCTCGGCCTGCTCACCATTGATGGCATTGGCAAGCTCACAGTGGTGCTATAGGTTAGTTAAAGTTGCTAGATGATCTAGTAAGGCTAGTTGTAACCAGAGAGGGGACAAGGTTGGCCAAAACACTACTCAACATAGTTGTTGATTTGAATCTGCAACCTGTTTGATGAAATGGCCGCATGAACTTAAGTTTTGAATTTTGAAAAGATTTTTGGTGGGTGTGCTAGGCATGTGCTGGTGATACTATGGATGCTTGGGTTTTGAACATTGAGCTTGTTTGAGTGGTTTTTGAAATAGTGGGATCTTCCCATATGAAATAGATTCAATTTTAAACAGTCATTTAAACTAAGCATTTAAATGTTTTTGGATGATCACAAAGTGGGCCTTGGTACCTTATTATGAGTACTATCAAGGGGTGCAAAGATCCATACATGTTTCTGTTAAGTTCTGAAAGTTAGAGATAGACAAAGTAGGCATGGGAGTTAATTTGGCCAAAGTGACCATTCACTTAATTTGTTTGTTTTGACTTGTTTGTCTTTGAGAAAAGTTTGGGGATTGTTTAGATGATGTTTATTTCACCTAAGAATCAGTTTACAAGCAAAGAAACACAGAACCATGGCAATTCAAAAGAATCCAAATTTTAATGCACACACATATGAATGCTTTCATCTTTTTAATTGGAAAAGTATTTGTCAACCCTAATTTTGATGATTAGAATTTGATGATCCAAGTTTAGTATTTTTGGGATGTTACAGTATGCCTTATATTGATTGATGTATCTCTTGTATGCATGTTTGCTCGATAGCGGCGATAGTTGCGAATGTGTGACGTTGAGAAGAAGGAAGCCTTAGATTATTATTATCATTATTTTTATTTGGGTATTCTTAGTATCCGGTATTCTAAAGAGTCAAGGGATATCACGCTGGTTACATGCAAGCCACCTTCTTGTTCATAAGCTCTTGTCCTACTATTTTACCTATGCATGATTTATCTACTTGGTTTTGTAAATTGCATGGTTTTACTATTCTATGTTTTACATGTGGGAAGTTTGGATTGCCACTTTAGTACCACTAGGTACAACCCTTTGATGACACCTAATTATATATTGCAATGTATATGGTGTATAATACCACCGCCCCTTGGAGACCCCGTTTTAGCCAAAGTAGAAGTATAGGATGGGATGACACCAGAAAAAGGTTTATAAAAATGTTTTATGAGAAAACCTTGGCGAGTCTTGGCCTACCAAGAGAGTTTGAGAAATAAAAAGATTTTCGATTTGCAAATGATGCTAAAAAGGAGAAGGAGAAAAATATTTATGAAAACGCACCCGGTTATTTGCAGTTTTTCTAGAACAATTAACCCTTGCAGCCACATTACCCTGGAGTGGGACGGGGCTTAACCCAAAGTTAGTTCACCTTGATATGGGTATCCGCACAACTACTTATAAGGGATTAGCTCCCTCTAATTCCGGGCTTCCTTTACAAAAAGGGTCAACTGGTAGACAGTCAACTAGAGGAAGCAGGATCACCCATGTGAGTGATCGGGCGATACTATGAGCCTCTTATTGAAAGTGCCGGCTCTCGAGGAGATGGGATGCACTTCGGTTGGTTCGTGGATCCAGACATCCCTGTGTTGAGGGGAACAACTCATAGGGTAGGACCTGTGTCGGAGTGGACTTTCCGAAGGTTTTGTTTGATTATCCTAGACCTGCATACCGAGGTAGCCGATCCATGATGTTTCACGGCGGATGTATCAAATATTGTGGGTAAAGTGTACAACCTTTGCAGATTGTAAATATATTCGAATAGCTGTGTCCACGGTCATGGATGGTTGGGAAAGTTGCTGTAGAGAGGTCCTGGTTTTGTTTTCAAAAAGGGCTTCGGAAAAGAAAGAGTTTTCTAAACCTGGTGGTCTGAAGGACACCAGAGAAGGTGATGTGATGTTGAAGGATCAAGGAAGAAGAAAACCCGGTCAGGTAAGGACCGTGGAGATGAAATAGGGTGGCCCAATCCTAGTATTTTCCAAAACTTTTCAAAAAGGTTTCCAAAATGTTCTACAAAAGTTTTCAACAAACCTTTTAAATTCTACATCTACAAGAGAAACTATTGAAAAGAGCCTCCCTTGGAGCCCTCCCACCGCCACAGCCATATTTCATATTCTTTTATTTTATTGTCTTAGGGTGGTTTACGAGTACATTAAAACGTACTCATCGAATTTGTCCCTGGCTATTTACTTGGCCAGATTTGCCGAAGCTAGAAGGATAAAGATGCTGACGTCTATGCGAGTTAGGCCAGCTTATCATTCAGTCGCATGTAGGTTAAGGCCTAACATGGGCTCCGCGTCCAAGGATGATCCGTTGTTATTGTTTGTACGCCATAAAGGCAATTCTGTAAGTCTTCTACTTTGTTAATTTATGGATGTTGCAATAATACTTGTCGGTTATGCTCAAGGCTCACTGATCATGGGAACGTGAATTGCAATGGTACTTGTCGGTTGTTATGGATAAGTACTCTTTTCTTGTTCCCGTGATATAACATTCCTTGTGATCAAATCACCTACTTGCAAGATGTGTCAATGTGATATCACCGAGAGGGCGTAGAGTATATCTCTTCGTCATCAGGATGGACACATTCCACTCTTGATCCAAGAGCCTCTACATAACATTTTCGGATTACTTGAACCTACCTTTATAGTCACCCTGTTACGATGTGACGTTTCATGTTATCACATCACTCTTCCGGTGTTAGTGATTGACATGATTTCATGGTCTAAGGATAAGGGTTACTTCATATTACTTACTACAGTAATATAAACATAATGAATTTGATCGTATTACTATACTTCGGGTAAGTGTTTATCACAACACTCCAACAATGTTATCACCCAGTAATTAATAACATCCAATGTCTATAATCAGAAAACCTTTGATCATCTTGTTAATCAACGAGCTAGTTTATATGAGATGCATAACTAGGAACTCTATATATCTGTTTATTAAACACACATGTATTAACGTTTTCAATTAACACAATTACAGCATGAGAAATAAACATATATCATAAACAAAGAATAAGATAATAACCACTTTATTATTGCCTCTCAGGCATATTCTCTTCAACTGACTGGAAGGAACACGAGCCCACCACCGATCGGGCGTCTCGGTAGATCTAGGTCGGCAAGAGTCTTGCAGCGTGACACAGCCACCAAAATCGATCTTTGACGGCGGGATTCAGACCGTGAAATCGAATTTGTAGGAGGACGGAGGGCGGTTGTCGATGGGCAGGGCCGACAGTGATGGTAGACAAACAGGGTGGCGACGCGACGTCGTGTGCGCACCACGGGGAATTGGTTGGCTCGACTCACAAATAGATCGAAAGGGTGTCGTTGACTATGGATGGGATGTACAAAAATAATAAACTGAACCTTTTTGAACTTATGCGTGGCACCGATGGGTAATACCTAGAATTTCAGGGACAAAATGTCAGAAGGGTGTCGTTGACTACGAACAGGATGGACAAAAATAATAAACCGAACCAAATTTTGACCTTTGGACTTATGCGTGGCACATGTCGGTAAATACTTAGAACTTCAGGGACAAAACGGTCTTTTTCAGACGTACGAATCACATAAACTGTTCAGCTTTTATTAGTAGATATAGATTTTTGTATTTTTTGTTTTTTATGCAATGTTTTTTTCTTGTTTAAAGTAGCCACAACATAATTCTTTTTTTTGAACGGGGATAGGGTCGAAAGACCCTAACAACTGCATATAATAACCAAGCGGTGAATACAAATTACATCAAGGCCCCTACAAGTCAGGGGTATTTGGATAAGGCCTAAAATTTCATAGAGGAACCCCTAAAAAAGATCTGAAGAAAGCAATCGGGTCCTCCAAGTCCTTCACTGCGTCTGACAAATCTCACCGACGATTTGCTCCGCCACAGTGATGACACCGGCGCCGGGGACGAACCACTTGGTCTGTCGTCGTGGCAGGAGTAGAAGAACTTCCTCTCTGAGAAGAAGATGCTTGGACTCTGCCGAGCATGAAGCGGCTCCCTTAGCCGCATATAGCTTTGACTCTTGCGAAGCTTGGGGTCTCCATGAGTTGAAGCTTGAGAAGGGTGAGGACAAGCCCACACTTCGTCGATCCCTGGAGCAGGAGGAAGAGACCCATGACGAGGACGACCTACCACCGCCGTGCCATCACCTCGATAGCTTGGAAGGGGAAGGGAGACCACGTCTCACCGCCTCCACTGCTCCACACAAACCACCCCCATCACCGGAGGGCAACAACCACTTCTAGCAGCGAGGGCCACCGAGCAGCACCTCTGCCTCTCCTCGCCACCACGGTCGGCCAGATCGATGTTCCAAGTTGGAAGGTGCCACATCGTTCTTCCTCCTCACCACCTCGGCCGGCCAGGAAGAACATAGAAGAGCCATAATGGAGCGCCAAGAAGCGGCTAGCGGCCACAAATTTATTCGGGGAGACAGTGGATTCCCCCTCCATCGCCTGCTCCGGCCATCGAAGCAGCAGCAAGGGAAGAAGAAGCCCTAGAGCCGGCGAGATCGGGGCGCCAAAATCTCCCGCTCGCCTCCAACTACCGGGCAAAGAGCCCACTACTGGCACACGGCCAACTAACCTAGCTACTATACTTACTACGACGCCCTCCTTCTCCATCTCTAGTCGACAGCGTCGGAGAGGAGTCGGGGACGACCTGATACAGACTCTTGAATCTACTAAAAGAAAGGAGAGCGAGAGTGATAAAAGTGAAGGGATGAGAAGAATGCTTCATTGCATTGCCACAACATAATTCGGTCCGGACACAACGGACTGAATCAGACAGTTTCGCTGTGCGTTGCCGGTGGGCCGTTGGGATGCCCTCACCTGCTCCTCTTGTTGACCTGTTATTGTCCAACACGCACACGCTGTCCGGTGTCCACGTTCAGACGCCGTCAGCTCCTCTTCCTTCGTCACCAAAACTTACCTTCTCGCAACACCCAAGGACATGTGGGTCCCACACATCCGACTAGTCGACGAAATAACCTTTTCATTATCTGGACCCCACTTCCAGCCACTCAAGGCCAGCTGCTGAGCTGCCCCGACCGCCTCCTGTTTCATCTGCTATCCGAAGTCCCAACATTCATTTTTGAGCTCTTCATTTTTTTCTCTTCCCTGACCAATTCGGCAACTGCTCTCTCCCCACACCCCCACCTCCTCCAGATCTCGATGCGGCGCAAGCTCCCCGGCGACGCGCCGGCGTCGGCCTCGGCCGGCGGAGGGCCAGTCCCATCTGAAGCAGACCTAACGCAGCTCTCCACCGCCATCTCCGCGGGGGAGGACTTGGGCCCGTTCGTGCGCCGCGCGTTCGCCTGCGGTCGGCCGGAGCCGCTGCTGTCCTCTCTCCGCGCCGTCGCGCGGGACCGCGAGTCCGAGATCGAAGAGCTCTGCCGCGCGCACTTCCACGACTTCATCCGCGCCGTCGACGACCTCCGCTCCCTCCTCGCCGACGCCGACGTGCTCAAGGGCTCCCTCTCCACCTCCCACTCCGCTCTCCTCTCCTCTGCCGCGCCGCTGCTAGCCTCGCTAGAGTCGTTCCTTGCCGCGCGCGCCCTAGCAGGGAACCTCTCCTCGGCCCTCGCCTCCTCCCGCCGCTGCGTCCGCCTGCTAGCGCTCGCCGCTCGGGCTAATGACCACCTCCAGGCCGGCAACCGCAGCATCTACCTCGCCCTCCGCGCCGTCGATGCCATCGACCTCGACCTTGCCTCTGGCCCGGAGCCGTTGCCTCTTCCGGCGCTCCGCCGGATGCTGCTCAGCCTCGTTCCTGCGGTGCGCATCCACGCTGAGCGTGAGATCTCCAGGGAGTTCGCCGACTGGATGGTCAGCATCAGGGCTGCTTCGCGGCACCTTGGACAGGTGGCCATTAGCCGCTCAGCTGCCACGCGGCAGCGCCAGGAGGAGCTCCGCTCCAAGCACCGCCCGCTGGAGGAGTCCATCGCCCTGGACGACGACGGAGCTGGTGATCTCGACGACTTTGCTGCAGCCACGGCCATGTCGGATGTGGCGGATGGTGCTGCCGCGGCCTCCTTTGATCTCACACAGCTCTACCGAGCCATGCACATACACCAGACACTGGCGCTTGGGGAGCGATTCAAGAAGTACTACCTGGAGAACAGGAAGCTGCAGCTAACGTCTGATTTTGATGTGATTGCAGCAACGCCATTCCTCGAGTCCCATCAGGTGTTCTTCGCGCAGATTGCTGGGTTTTTCATTGTGGAGGACCGTGTGTTTAGAACAGGGGGTGGGCTCACATCCCGGGCGGATGTAGATGCACTGTGGGAGGCTGCGGTGGGGAAGATGCTCGCTGTGCTGGAAGATAACTTCTCTCGGATGCAGACAGCAAACCACTTGCTTCTCATAACTGATTACGCTGCCTTGCTTGCTGCCACAATGAGGCGGTATAGTTATCCAGTAGGGATGCTGCTCGATGTGCTGGCTAAGCATCGGGACAAGTACCATGACTTGCTGCTTGCTGATTGTCGTAGACAGGTAGCTGAGGCACTGGCTGCAGATAAGTTTGATCAGTTGCTCATGAGGAAGGAGTACGAGTATTCAATGAACGTGGTTGCTTTTGGGATTCAGAGCTCTGATATCACCCCGGCGTTCCCATACGTCGCGCCCTTTTCATGCACCGTGCCAGACATTTGTCGTATTGTGCGGTCATTCATTGAGGACTCTGTGAGCTTCATGGCGCATGGGGGTGGTGGTGACACATATGCAGCAGTGAAGAAGTACCTTGGTCGGATTCTCTCAGAGGTGGTGGATGCTTCGATACAAAAGCTTGTTGGTTCAGGTGGTGGTCTGAGCGTCTCCCAGGCGATGCAGGTTGCTGCGAACATGTCTGTCATGGAGCGTGCATGTGAGTTTTTTACACGCCATGCAGCCCAATTGTGTGGCGTGCCGCGACGTGCAGTGGAGCGTGGTCGCCGTGACTTCCCACTTCGCAAGTCTCGAGATGCTGCGGAAGCGCTGCTGCTGCGGCTATTATGTTCAAAGGTCGATGAGTTCATGCAGCAATCTGATGGTGTCAACTGGATTGCTGATGACCCACCTGCTGGAGGCAATGAATATGCCAATGAGGTCACTATCTATCTTGAGACGCTCACTTCAACTGCGCAGCAGATCCTTCCTCTTCCTGTCCTCCGGCGTGTTCTTGTTGCAGTGCTTGTGCATATCTCTGAGAGTATTATTGGTCTCTTCTTGAGTGACTCAGTCAAGCGGTTCAGTGCTGGCGCTGTCATCGGTATAGATACTGATCTCAAAATGTTTGAGACATTTGTGGAGAGCATGTCCAGCCTGTTTGTGGACTCCTATCAGAATTCTGCAGTAGGTGAAATGAAGGCTGCACTGGTGGAGGCGAGGCAGCTGGTGAATCTTCTCATGAGTAACAGCCCAGAGAACTTCCTTAATCCAGTGATTCGTGAGAAGAGCTACAATAAGCTTGATTACAAAAAGGTGGCAGCTATCTCGGAGAAGTTTAGGGATGCCTCAGAGAGCTATTTCGCACAATTTGGAACTAGGGGTACTAGGCAGAATCCAAAGAAGAAATCTCTGGACACCCTGATCAAGAGGCTTAGAGAAGCCAGCTAGTGCTAGTCTCTACCTTGCAGTAAGATTATACATGGACCTGGCCTTTACCCTCCTCATGTTTTTTATGTAATTTAGTCTGTATGTGGTGTGCATTATGTGTGTTACAATCATTTTTATTCTATATACTACAATTTTCTTGAATATAGAGAGCTTGTTCCATATGTGTGGATATCTTAATTTTGATTCTTTTCTTCCACTCGACAACTGTATGTATGATCATGAACTCAACATACAGTACAGCATCTATTACCTTGTACAGCATCTATTACCTTTAATTATTCATGGTAACCATCTTGCGCCAGGAGATTAAAGTCCATGCAGGTATGCACAATATAGTTTTTTGTCACTTCAGAGTGTATGAGCGTATTTCTTTGTCCCCCCAAAATCTTTGCCCCTGTTGGATCTTACATTAACTATTGTAAATTGCAGTTATAGCTGGGTGGACTAACTGTGTCGAAGTTTAAGAAACAATGTTGTGTTTCTAAGTGTTCGAAAGTAATTATTCTTAATCCGTGTTTATAACTGCATAATGCAATATGTTCATACTGGGTGATATGCCTTGCCTAGCTAATCCAGACAATTACTCCCTCCGTTTAGAAATATAAGATGTTTTAGATTTGTGAATAAGATGTATGTCTAGATACATCCTTCACAAACCTAAAACATCTTATATTTCTAAACGGAGGGAGTAGTTACGATAAAACTGAAAGGATTCAGGGAGAAACATACAAGGCAGGTATCTGTTGTCTGGACTGGATGATTAGTATTGGATGCAACATTTTGCTCCATCTTTCTTTTTTATCAACTATAGAAGTATAACTGTGATACAAAGCTTCTTTACATAGCTTACCTGACATGTTCTTTAGTATAGGGGCTTCTGTATTGATCATTGAAGCTCATAGTCAAGGCAGCCGTTGAAGTTCCGAAGCTTGCTATCAATTATAGTACTCCCTCTGATCCATAATAAGTGTCGCTTAGTTAGTACAAAGTTTATACTAGCTTAGTACAGAATGAGCGACACTTATTATGGACCGGAGGGAGTATTAAAATAGTATTTGTCATAAATTTGTCTTTTTGTATTTTCCAAAATACAATGTATTTTTTAACGGATTTATTTTGTGTACACTCATGTATTTATCTATTTATATATGTAACGCCATAATCTTTGAAGACATAGAAATACGAGATTTTGAAATTTTCAAAAATATGAAAGTGAAAAGGAGCAATGGTTGTTATAAGCGTATCATGAAGATAATGAAAAGAAAATCACAACAAGTGGACATAATTGTGGACATAGATTTAATGTGGAAAAATCTCTTCAACAAAGAGGAAAAAAATCACTAATGACGGGGATTTTCAGATATGCAATTTATCATTACCAGCGGCTTACAAGAGGTATATATAGCGATGAAAAGCAAGGTCTTCAACAAGTCTCCGGCGACGAGTTTCGCTTCACTCGTTAGAAGTTAGCCTATTTAATGAATTTGGATCATAATTTAACGCTGGTAGCCATACCAAATAGGGCCAAAGGTTACATGAAGTTAGCCCCTGAACCAACCGTGATGGGTATGCCGTGCAAAAATGAAATGCAGCCGGCGAGACGAATCTCGCATTTTTGACTCTTTTACTCTGCAGTCCATCCTAATTGACAAATTCATGCCGCAAACAAACAATGTTTGCTTATCACCGGCGGAAAGTGTATTGTTGGCCCATTTCCTTTCACTTTTCATTAGACCGATTAGCTACGATGACACCATATATTTGAAGATGAGATTCAAAAAAGCTATTGATGGAGATTGAATTTTTTTAAGAAAAACTCAGATATATTTCTTTATTGTTACGTCGGTGAGCACAGAGTTAAAGCTTTTGGCATTCATGTAAAACATTTGGTCGCTTTTCGCATTCATGTAAAACATTTGGTCCCTATCTCCTCCTATCGTCGCTTTCTTCTTGACCTTCGACTTTGTGTCTATTCTAGTAGTATATAATTAAAGCATGCGCGGGTAGCTAGTTACGTAGCCACAGTCTGTAAATTTGGAATGCACTGACAAATTGTTTATATTTCATTAACTCACAAAAGGATGGTCATTAGCATCCCTTTTAGATTCTAGCGAGCAACTTGTGTAATCAATAGTGCGGAAAACTATTCAGTTTTTACTTTAACATTCAAAACAAAACATGGCTCAGTAAAAAAAATATAGTACCATCTTGATGTTTTCCCTTTGATATTGAAAGTATAGATGGGATTAGGTTAACCATTTATCTTTTGGATAGAAACCTATTGAACTATTTTATGTAGAAGGAAAATTAGGTTAACCATTAGGTTATTAGGGTCATAAATGGTTAACCGTTGGTTATTAAGAGACGAACCACTTATATCTGTACAACTGTGAATACACAAGAAACAATTCACAAGATAAATGGGTATATTCAAGAAACAATGTCGAGCTAGCTGCAAAAAAAAACTAACAATTCACAAGCATATTCAAAATTTCACATTCACCAGCATATTTAATGAGTATACACAAGAAACAAATGGCTATTAAAGGCTGTAACGAACTAGTAATATTAAAGGCTAGCAACAATATCTGAATTTAACAATAAACAGTGTACACATTGTCTCAATGTCTGAATTAAACAATAAACAGTATACATGTTGTCTGAATGTCTGAATTTAACAATAAACAGTGTATAATGTCTGAATTTAACAATAACGTGGACAATTCAGAAAAAAGAACCACCCCTTTTAACAATAGCGTGGACAATTCGGCAAAAAGAACCCGCCCTTCGTAGCTTCATCGTGGAGAATGCCCATGAAAACGGTGCCAAAACTTTTCAACTGTTATTTGTATCACAAAATAGAAATATCAGTTGTTTGTGCACAATACGGTCTAAGCATCTCTTTTCATTAAAAGTATATCACTGAAGAATAATAATTTGCATACGTTAAAGCATCAGATGTTTATAATTGACAAGAATATATCATCAGACAGAGTGTGGTACCAGATTAGAATATTTCATCAGATGTTTCTATAATATTCATGATTTAGGTACTAGGGGCACAAACTCCTCATGATTTAGGTACTAACATTGAGCATGGGGAACTAACTCCTATAGTGGTTTGACTCTTTCTACCCAGTAGCAACGGATGCATATTACAAAACACATACCTTGTAAAATTGAGAGGCCTTCCTCACCAAGGATGTCATAGACACTTGTCGTACTAAGACTAGTTGTGCCTACATAGAAAAAATGGTACAACAAGAGTTACACTTGTAAACTTGAGACGTTATATAATATTCAAATAGAAATACAAAGCTATCTACGAGAAGTGCTAATCAAAAAAATAAGACTAGAATGTGGAAGTTCTTACTTGATGTGTGAAACCAATCTTGTAGACAGATAAGAGATTCACCTCTATCGGGAGTCAACCGGCTTCTAAAATCATATATAACTCTATGGTTTGTGCTGAATGACGACTCTGATGCAACCGTAGAAGCGGGAATAGCTAAGGTGTCTCTAGCAATGCTAGCAAGTATGGGATACTCTCCTGAATTTTTTTTTCACCAATCTAGTATATAAAAGTTTTCTGTTAGAGCTATTAGAGGCTTTAACCAGTAAGCATCAAGCTCAGAAGATCCCACACTTATTGAACTGATCTGAGAGCTAAGATGGCGGTCCCAATCTAGCAATGGGTCATTACTCTCCATCTCCATGTCTAGATCATCGCCTCCTTGTTGTGTTTGTGTAGTTTCTGAGTGGTTCAACTTAGCATACTCCTCAAACAACTCTTTAAATATCTCCTTCACTCTAGCAATCTTAGTCACATCACTACTCCCAAGAACCTGAGGAAACCAAAACTCAAGATAAGTGAACTTGAACCTCGGATCAAGGATTACAGGTATGGAAAGTGCAAGCCAAGACAGTTTCCAGTATTTGTCAAGTTTTTTTGCATGGGCTTGATCATTTCAGGAAACGGAGAGCCCTCTCGAGATGCCTCCTTGTCCAATGCTTCCTTAGCTTGCCACATTTGCTGGAAATAGAGATTTGCTATGGGATACTTTGAACCAGATATCACCTTTGTAGCTTCATAAAACACTCTGAGCAACTTGCATATAGCTTTTGCCTCATCCCATTCTGCAGCAGAAGGTGCATATGTATACTGGGGATCTTGCCTTTCTAAGGCATCAAATGCTCTTATATACCTCAATGCTAGATTTATCATTGTGAAGGTTGAGTTCCATCCTGTGGGAACATCAAGACAGGGACTCTTTTCACAAGAAATGCCCTCTTGTTTAACAATGTCCGCAAATGCTTCTTTCCGATTTGCGGTAACTCTTATGAACTTAGCAGTCTCACAGATATTTGTCAAGACTGGATCCAAATAGTCAATCCCTACTTGGCATACCAAATTGAGGATATGGGCTACGCATCGTTGATAAAAGAATTTTCCCTTCCCCATTAGCATATTCCTGGCAACCAAATTTTTCCTTAACATGGTGACTAAATTTGTTAGAAGCATTGTCCAACGTTATTGAAAACAACTTGTCCTCAAAGTTCAATCCACAGATGCATTTTAGAACCATATTGAACATGGATAATCCTGTGTGGGATGTTTCCAAGGTATTGAACTTGAATATTCTTTTTTTCCAACTTCCAGCAGTCATTGATGAAGTGTGCTGTAATGACCATGTACCCAATAGTCTGATTTGAAGTCCATAAGTACATGGTCAATGATATCCTTGAGTTAGCAGCACCAAATAGTTCCTTCAAAGATTTTTTGTACTCATCAAAGTCTTTCTTGATATCATTCCTCAAAGTCTTTCTTGTTATCATGTGAAAGGATGGATTCAAACTAGAGACAAACTTCTGAAAACCATCATACTCAACGATGGACAAAGAAAACTCATGGAGGACAACTATCCTCACCAGAATTTTTCTTGCAACATCAGGGTCCCACTTCCACACGCGGCTGACTCCATCTAGTGTCAAGAGAGAAGCATTCATTTGATTCAAAGCTTCAGCCACTGTTGCCCTAGCTTTGCATCTTTGCAAGTGATTGCGCAATTCGCTTGTTCCATGTCCTGCCTGGCACTAATTACTGCACTACAATGCTTGCACTCTCTTTGTGTAACTTCCCCATCAACTTGTATCGTCACAAATTCTCGCTAAGACTTGGATCTAAATTTCCGTCCTTGAGCAACTGCATTCGATCGTTCACTGGTGTCCTGATCATCAATATCTTCTTCAAGCTCATAATCCTCATATTCGTCATCCTCATCCTCCGTGACCGAGTCTCTTTGTCCACCATGTTCATAATCCACTTCCATTCTCACTTGCGAACTAGCAACAACTTGTGAGTGTCTTCCCTCCATGTACCTTGACACTAGCTCTGCACCGTCATCCATTTCTGATTAATGTTCACCTGCATAACATAAAAGTGTAGATAAACACACTCTTCAATATAACTTGAGTACATAGGAAGTAAAGCTAGTGCAGAAAGCAAATGACAATCAATTCAAAGACATCCTTAATTTAACAGTATATAACCACTTGACAAAGTACAAGCTATATTGAATACTAGGACTGCTATACTAGAACTGCTATTCAACATGGGGAAAGTTAAGTTAGATCAACTTCTTTTACAGTAATAATTATTCAGGAAAACTCTAAAATATGCATACGCTGCACAATAATTGAGAGCATCTGTTTCTTTTTGAGGATTCAACTCAGAGTATCTTCACTCAACTATTTGAAGTACCTAGCTACAGGATATACAGTTAAACACCTATCTATGTATATACTCTAAAATTAGTTGACTTGATTTTGTCTAAATTCGGATGTATCTAGCACTAAAACAAGTCTAGATATATCCGAATCTAGACAAATTTGAGTCAAGTAATTTGGGTCGGAGGGAGTATTAAATAATATCATGAACTGAATAGAATATTACTCAAGATCTTGAGCTGCTGAACTGAACATTAATAAATAAATGTGTAATGTTTGAAAAAAACGTGGATACGATACCAACTCTAGATTACATGCTTAGCTTCAAGCAAGCCAACTCTAGATTCGAGGTTATAACAACGGCTAATCGGACATGTAGCTCTAGATTCAATACAAACATGTAGCTTATGCATTCTACCAAAACGATTCCAACATAACTTTTAGTATCCTACAGGCTACAGAGGTGCGCTCCTGCTCAAGAACAACAGGGGAAGAAAAAGAGGCCATTTACCTGTCAGTATCTATGTCGGGGGAAGGCCCAGTAGCTTCACCGAAGGTCGCAGCCACTGGTGTTGTCCAAGATCACGGAGCACGGGGACGCCGGCACCACCGCCAGCCGCCACCCTGCGGAACTCCAGTGGGCCGCCGCCGCCGCCCACGCGGTCGTCCTCTTCTTCGCGCTGGCGGTTGTGCTCTTCGACGGAGTACCTCCCCAGCTCCTGCACCTCCCTGTCCCCCTCCACGTCCCTCACCTCTGTTCGTGCCCCCACATGTCAGGATTCTGTCCCTCATTTGCCCTGCGTATGACAGATGTGTGGCTGTGATGTACCGATATCTTTCCCTGTTTTGGACGACTGTGATGCATTGTTCCCAAATCAGACATTTAGTTGGTTAAGTTAGTTTAAAACCTTAATTATGTTCTCTAATGTAAGCATGGCTCACCAGGGTACTCGTTATAACCTAGGAGAGTGGGTGGTTGGGTGGCATGCTAGAAAAAAAACCCTAATTCATTTGCCTGTCTTGTTCTTTATTTTCCCTAGCTGCCTAGCACCGAGCCGCCGGAGCTCCTCCTACTTCCTTCTTCCTCCGCATGTCGATAGCTACCAAGACCATCGGGTCTTGACACCACATTCCTCCCTGTGTCGCCGCCCCACATAAGCTGGAGAAGAAAGTCCACGAGAAGCTAAGCCCGCCGTCTCTATTCAGCATTTTTGCACTTCAAAAAGAAGATGCTCCCCCATCCTCAAAGAAAATGACATTGAAATTCTTCAGTTCCATACAGATTTCCATTTAAGGGCAATGCACAAGCTGTGCTAGGATATGATACAATTACGCAACCAAGTGTAGACATATAGACACGCCCAGAGTTGAGGCTAATAGAAAGTTGAGGAACAGAATGACCCTATAATGATTGGTTGAGAATTCAGTTAATATTATACAGATTCAGGAGTGTTAATCCAGTGTAAGATGCAACCTGACTTGCAGACATGAATTCACGAATTTCAAAAATAAAAGCAGGTATTGCATATAAATACTGGTTCGACACCCAAAGAATGAACAGTGTATTAGAATCATAGATCCCAAATGGCATGAACTTTTTTCATGTTGCAAATAAGCCATTAGCCAGCTATTCGTATCAAACAAAATGCATCTAACTATTATTATTTTTCAAACAACTATAACAAACTAATTCAAATATCCGACAATCAAAAGTAAAACAAAAAACTACAGGAAGGGAATAATGCAAAGCCCTTGCTCTCGGCAATATTTAGTAATGTCGACAGCATCAAAATGCAGAAGAAGCAACTTACTAAATCCAAACATGCAGTGATACCTAAAGTGCTTAGCAGAAAATTCCCGATCGGAACTTGCTCAAAATCAGAGTGTAAAGAGAGTATTTCTGAACTGATAAGAACTTATGTACCATGTAGGTCTGGCATATGCCATCCAGAGAATTTTAGACCCATGTCATAGACAATCAAGACGACGGTGCCAATCATTAAAATTTAGAGTATTGAGTACTTCTAAATCGGATAAAATGTATTAGAATCATGTAAGATTGAGGATGCAAACTTTTTTCGTATTGCATATAAAACATTACCCAGCTATACTTATCAAAGAAATACTTATAACAAAGTTGCTCTAGGAAGGTAGCCAAGCTATGTTCTAATGATTATAGTCCCAAATATATTAGCTCATCATTTACTTCATAATTTCTGTATATGGCCCAAGGTTCAGCTCCAGTATCACATGACAGGAATGTATTCGATGTAACAACTAATGAAAGACATATGAAGTTATGGAAATAAATGCTGCTCTAAGAGTAAATAAATTTATAACAGACAAACACTAACATGAAGCCTATATGACCACTACCAAACATACATATAGAAATCACCTGTATGTCTACGACCGGTAATGATATAGCCTAAGAGGTAGGGGAGTTTTATAGTATCCTCAAATGAATAATAGCTCTTTATTTTCGTCAATCCAAAGGTCTACAACATTTTATACTAATGCTAAAAAGAAGACTAGTACTCCCTCCATTTCAAAATATAAGATGTTTTAGCTTTGTGAAGCAAATGTATCTAGACTATTTTTAGTATGTAGGTTCATTCAAGTTTAGAGTGAATCTACACACTAAAACAAGTCTAGATACATTTTCTTTACAAACCTAAAACATCTTATATTTTGAAACGGAGGGAGTACAATTTATACTAGTGGTATCCAGATGACAAAATTAGCACCGGACAAAAAAAAAGGTCGTAGACAGGCCCGACCCAATAGAGCCCAAGTGGCTGCCGGGTGAGTGGGTGACATCGCCACAGCCGCCTCCCATCGCCATCCTCCCGGCCACCGCAGGAATACCTTTCTTCCTGGTGCCGTATGGGGAGACCTACATTCACCACCCTAGTGGCTGGGCCTCCCAGCGCCTCCAACGCCGATGGTCAATTCCGGCGCCACCGCTGCGTCAGGCCCTCCCACCGGCGCATACTGCGTCAGGTCCACCGACCAACCTCCGTCGTCCTCCTCCTCCCCGATCTCAAATACCACGGCGCCGCCCTCCTCCATCGACAAGGAATCCAAGCTCGTCGTGGTCTGAGGATGCGCGGCCACAGTCTGATCTGGCCAAGGATTACGTGGTAGGGAACACCGGTGCACGGTAGGAGGTGGTGGCAGGATGGCAGCGTTACCAATCGCGCACGGCAGCGTCGAGGCCGGCCTGGAGGGGTTGCTGCAGTCTCCACCATTTCATGCCCCACTTGGATCGCTGCGAGTGCCCCGACGGTGTGGATGGCGACATGGCCTGCTCCGGCTCCGTCGCGCACGCACTCCTTGTTGGGGATATGCTATATGAGTATCCTCATAGCATGTCCTCTATCCGGATAACCCGGGTGGCCCACAGTTGGTAGCATGGCCCATGGCCTGCTGGGCGGCCCAGTTAGATGGATCCAGAAGGGAGGCCCATGCCGGATAAAGGAAGGCTACGGAGGAGTCACCAACGTACCCGGAGCCTTGGAGTGCAAGACACGCTAGACTGATTGTAGGCAGTGTAGGACTCTGTAACCTGTTCGGCTAGGACTTTTCCCTGTAACCCTAGGACCTGGCGACTATATAAGTCGGGCCTATGGGAGCCTTTAAGGCACCAATTAACTCATACCTCGCACAGCGAATCGATCCCTGTAACTCGGCGTATTGCCATTATAGTGATTTATAGCAGGAGTAGGATTCATCCACCATCGTGGGATCTGAACCTGGGCAAGCTGTGTTACCTCGTACCCGTCAACCGTCCGCCTTCCCCCACGTCTCTAAACACGCACTGTGAGGACCCCTCCATGGCGTACTCGTCGGCAATACCACGACAGTTGGCACCCACCGTGGGGCAAGAGGCGCTTCAGGCTCTTCAGCGGACGAGGACCAAGATCTTCGCGGGAATCGGCGAAACCGTGGCTATTGGCCGCGTTCTCTTCTCCGGGAACGTTCCGATCGTCCCTCCCGATGATTTCTGGATCCTGGCGAAGACGAACCCTACACGGTATTCGATCGTTCCTATCAGAGACATCCACCTCTTCATTGGCGAAACCGACTCGGGCACTAGTTCCCTGGGAGTCGGAGGAGCGTCAAGACCCGCACGGACCGCCTACGGGCAGGATACGTTCGCGGAAGGATCGATGTCGGATCTCTCCTCGGAGTTTGCCGGCAAAGATCGGAAAAATTCAAGGCCCACCCAAACCGCCCCTGTGCATGATATAACGGTGGAAGATCACTGCAAGTCCGCCGGCTTCGTCCGCGCGTCTAGACAACAGAGATCCAAGTTTGTCGGCGTGGTTACCATCTTCGATCTGGCGTGTTGCGTGCATAGAGAGGGCGAAAACCCCCACGATTACCTTTCCAGGTGGCTCCGTATACGGGCCGATCTGGCGCATTACCCCAATGATGATGCTATGTATCACTTTGTGGAAGGACTGGACCAGGGAACGCTTCTCCAGCATTCTCTAAGGCGGCAACAAGCTTCAGGAAGGCTCACCTTCGAAAGTATGGTGAACACCGTAAATAGCTATGCGGAGGCCGAGGGGGCAGCTCAGGCGGATCTTGCGCTCATTGACGGAGCACCGCCAACTCAGCAGCCACCACCACCGCCTCCGGCCGCCAATGTCGCAGCTGCGCCACCGCCTCCAGTCATCGTCGCTGCTATTGCACCTCCACCCCCATCATCGAGGAAGCCCTGGCACCCTCCGACTCTGTGATTGACGCGCTCTACGCCGACTTCAGTGCAGATTCGGAGGAGATAGATTTCAGCCCGGAGGAGCTAGACTCTGCCATGCAGGAGATGGAGGAGCAGTACACGCGCGACGAGAAGGCCAACGACTCCGTCACGTCCCGATAGGTGTTCGTCACCATTGGAACGGCGATGGATGAAGATCAAACCGGACGAGCTCCGCCTATATCCCTGGACAAGGGGAAGGGACCACCTGTTGCTGCCGACAATGATCGCGCAAAGGTCATGACCCTCCTCCTAACCCAGTGCAACAGCCGTAGGAACTCGGCACCGGCCCGAGCAACAACAACACCGCAAACCCGCCGCCTCCAGCATCTACGTCTGCTGTTGCCCAAGTTACTCCAGCTGATAAAGTAATGTACGACAATCTCCTTGTCGAGCCATTGACCGTAGCTCATATCCGGAACGTGACCCAGCTTGACGAGAAGTGCCAGCAGCTGCTGGAGGAAGAACAGGCCATCGCGGAGCAAGGTTCAAAGCTAGATCGAGATCTGGTCAACACGCAGAAATCCATAGAGAAAGCTAGAGCAATGGAGGCCGAGTACAAGACTCTGCTGCAGCACCAGATGGCCAAGAAAGCTCCGGCTCGCGTCATCAACGATCCTGGTGTGCGGTGAAACCTAGGATGGGCTCCCCCGAAGCCGGCACAAGCCAAGCCATACATTGACAGTGAAGGCAGGCAGGTGATGCCCACTCCTCTCCTCAACCTCGCCGTCGCCAAGGCTCTTCTTGAGCAGGATAGATCGGCTGAGGCGGTAGATCAGGTCTATGACCTAGTGGCCAAGGCGGTGAAGTAGCAGGAAAAGGCCACCTCTCAGAGGATTGAGTCTGACCCAACATTTTGTCAGTCTAGCCAGCATAAGCCACCAAGGGACAGATCTCCTCTTGATGTCGGGTCTCAGACGGGTTCCTCAGAATGAAGACAGAGGGATGCGCGCAACAGGAAGGATGCTATCCCCATATCCTCCGACCACGGAGGTAAGGCCCAACCTTGTCGCCCATCGCCATCGCCCCGCTCACCCCGACATCGCAAAGACACCAAGGCTCACCGTCGTACGGATATGCCCCCGCCAAGGCAGAGCGGCATCGTCATCCGCGACAACGCGGAGCAGACCCGTCATGATGGAGAGCGCAACCAAGGACACAAGAGCAGGTCGCGCCATGACCCTCCGCGTCTGACAAGCAACCTCTAGAAGCGCGAGGCGTCGCAGGAGGGTAATATCAAGAAGGCTAACCCACCGCCACCTCCGCCTCCGTTGCCACCTAGCAGCCACCATGGCGGAGGAGGTTCGCGTCGTTCATGCAGCCCATCCCCTGTTGACAAGAAGAAAAGAAGCCCGGAGCCATACGACGCACGTTCGCGGATAGACAAGATCCACGAGGCCCAGAAAGGACCATACCTGGGACCAAGTTGCTTTGGACCTGCCATACGGTCCGCAACTTACCCCAAAGGTTTCCGGATTGACAAGACCATCAAGCCCTATTACGGCACCGCCAAGCCAGCTACATGGTTGCAGGATTACGGCAACGCGGTGCAACGTTGCCGTCAAGTACCTCCCATTGATGTTGGCGGGCACGACCCATCAATGGATTGATGACTTGCCGGAGAAATCCATCTGCAATTGGTTGGACATGCAAGAAGCGTTCACCAAGAACTTCGAGGGTATGTACAAGCGTCCCTGCACTGTTGGCGATTTACAGCGGTGCGTGCAAAAGAAAGACGAGACATCTCGCGCCTACCTCTCCTGCTGGCTGGATATGAAGAATTTCTGCGCAGGAGTGCATGCTTAGACCGCCATGGCCGCCTTCATCGATGGGTTGGAAAGGGGAACGTTGCTCCAACATAAGCTGAAGCCCTTGCAGGACAATCACCAGCTAGACTTGAACCAGATGATTCAGTTAGCCAGTGAGTTCGCAGCTGCCGCCGACGATGCTCACGGCTCTCTGCCGACAACGGTCATTCCAAATCAAGCTCGGAGGAACAACAACACAAAGCGGAAAACCGCACCAGAAGAAAAGCAAACTCCCAACATGGTCGCTATGACCTTCGCAGGACGAGGTGATGGCGGACAACGTGGCCGAGGACGGGGAGCTGGTCGTGGGCAGCAGCGAGGAAGTGAAACTACCTCGGCAGCACTCAGTGTTCCCCAAACTTACAAGGAGTACCGCGATATGCCGTGCCTCGTACACCTCGATGTCAATGGCAATGCCACCCACACCAATCGCCACTGCAAGTTCGTCAACGACCTCAAGGAGGACCCGGAGTCCGGCTACATGCGAAGTCGGAAGAACGGACCGCGAGGAAAGGGCAAGGGGAACAAGAAGGAGGAGCAGTCCAAGGATTCAAGTGACATGGACGAGGACATTGACCCCAAGCACGCCGCCAAGAGCGACGGCAAAGGCAAGAACCCCTTCGAGAAGAAGGCGACAGTTTTCCATACTTTCCTTGGCACCCCCACCGTCCGACAACAGAAGACCTCCATGAGGATACTGATGGCTACTCTCTCCCCAGTTCCCCAATTCCTATGCTGGTCGGAGATTCCAATTACTTGGGACAGGAAGGATCACCCATACCTCATCCCTACGGAGAACCAATACGCCATGGTCATCAACCCCTTGATTGACGGCAATGAGTTCACCAAATGTGTGGTGGATAGTGGAAGCAGCATCAACATCATGTACCCGGATACACTGCAGAAGATGAACTTGACGAAGGCAAACCTAAGGCGGACCAACACCATCTTCCATGGCGTAGTTCCTGGTCGGGAGGCTCGGTCCCTTGGGTGCATCACACTTCAGGTAGCCTTTGGCGATGTTAATAATTACTGCCAAGAGCGCATGACCTTTGAGGTGGTCCCCTTCAAGAGCGTGTACCACGTTATATCAGGCCGCGACATATTCCACACCTTCATGGCCAAGCCATGCTTCGTCTACAACAAACTCAAGATACCCGGACCAAACTGTGTCATCACCGTATCCAGATGCTTTACCAAAGCAAGGGACTGCGAGATTGGAGAAGCAGCCTACGCGGAAGCTGTCCTCTACAACGAAGAATTCAAGGAGATATAGAGCAAGGTCGATGCCTCGGAGATGCCTGTGTCGAAGAAACAGATTTCCGACTCTGCTCTAGCATTCAAGGCCGCCATCGAGACCAAGCCGGTGGAACTTGTGGTAGGCGATGCCTCCAAGATCACCGCCATTGGGACGAACCAGGACCCCAAATAGGAAAGCGCGCTCGTCGAGTTCCTCCGTGAGAATAGGGACATCTTTGCCTGGCAACCTGCCGACATGAAAGGTGTACCTAGGGAACTTGCCAAGCATAGCTTAAACATTGATCCAAAATGCAAACCCGTGAAGCAACCTCTACGACGCTTTGGAGATGAGAAGAGATGCGCCATAGGCAAAGAGATAGCTAGGTTACTTAAGGCTAGTTTTATCCGAGAAGTCCTTCCAATGGGTGGACAATCCTGTACTTGTCCCCAAAAAGGGAACCAAAGAATTAAGAATGTGCGTTGATTACACCGGCTTGAACAAAGCATGTCCCAAAGATCTGTTTGCTTTGCCTTGCATTGACCAAGTCATTGACTCGACGGCTGGCTCAAAACTTTTGTGTTTTCACGATGCATACTCAGGATACCACCAAATCAAAGTGAGGAAGTCAGACCAATTGGCCACTTCGTTCACTACCCCCTACGACACGTTTTGCTATGTCACAATGCCCTTTGGGCTGAAAAACGCAGGTGCTACGTACCAGCGGACAATGCAACGTTGTCTGCATGATCAAATTGGTCGAAACGTTCACGCCTATGTGGACGATATAGCGGTGATGTCTAAAAAGTCAAATGACTTAATCTCCGACTTAAAAGAAAACTTTGATAATCTCCGTAAATACAACATGATGCTTAACCCTAAGAAGTTGTTTCCTGGTGTGGAATCGAGGTCAACCCGGAGAAAATCAAGACCATCTTAAACATAAACCGTCCGACATGCCTAAAGGACATTCAACGACTAACAGGTTGTGTTGGAGCAGTTAGTCGGTTCGTCAGCCGACTTGGAGAGAAGGCTCTGCCGCTGTACAATTTGATGAAAAAGGCGGACAAATTCACGTGGATGGACAAAGCAGATGCAGCATTGAAGCAACTCAAGGAGATTCTTTCCTCAGCGCCTATCCTTGCAGCACCCGAGCCTGGAGAACCAATGTTAATTTACATGGTGGCCACCAACCGGATAATCAGCATCGTCGTCGTGGTAGAGCGGAAGGAACCAGGCTATGAGCACGGAGTTCAACGACTAGTTTACTATGTAAGCGAGGTCTTGACGGAGTCCAAACAGCATTACCCGCACTACCAAAAGATAGCTTATGGAGTATTCCTTGCTTCTCGGAAGCTGAGGCACTATTTCCAGGAGCACCCCATCACAGTGGTGAGCAAAACTCCACTATCCGACATTATCAACAACAGCGACGCTATAGGAAGGGTCGCGAAGTGGGGGATTGAACTTGCCGCCTTCGAGATCACCTACAAGAGACGCGACACTATCAAGTCACAAGCCTTGGCGTATTTTATTGTAGATTGGACGGAGATGCCAGATGCTACCCCATTGCTGGAGCCAGAATACTAGGTGATGCAATTTGACGGATCAAAGCTGCTCAACGGCTCGGGGGCTGGTGTATTGCTACAGTCACCAACTGGAGACAAGCTACACTACATTCTGCAAATCCACTTCGAGGCTACAAACAACATGGCGGAGTATGAAGCACTCATTCGCGGATTACGCGTAGCCAAGGATATTGGCATCAAGCGCATAGTTTGCTGTGGAGATCCCGACTTGGTTGCCCAGCAGGTAGCTGGCACCTAGAATGGGCGGAACCCTATGATGGCGGCATATCGAGACGAAGTGGACGAGATAGCCAAGAGCTTCTTGGGCTATGAGGTCAAGTATGTACCTAGGGAGCAAAACGAGGCGGCTGATCTGCTATCTAAGCTTGGATTAGGGTGCAAACGAATTCCGCTGGGAGTTTTCCTGGAGCATCTACGGACACCATCCGTGAAGGGAGCAGGCATCGACAACCCGGATAGAGTTGACTCTTTCGTCCACATGATGGCAAAGGTCCCTCCGGCTTGGACAAAACCGTTCATGGAGTATCTCGAACACGGAACCTTGCCCGACGACAAAGTCGAAAGACGAAAAATAGTACGCCGAGCAAAGGACTATAACATAATCAGTGGACAGCTCTACAAAATAAGCACTACTGGTGTATACCTTAAGTGTGTTTCCCAGCAACAAGGTATTGAAATCCTACATGAAATCCATCTCGGAGATTGCAGGCATCACGCCGCTCCTCGATCGTTGATCGCGAAAGCTTTCTGGCAAGGATTCTACTGGCTGACCGCAAAGTCGGACGCCGACAAGCTGGTTGAGACATGCATGGGATGCTAGTATTATGCCCGACAACCACATGTTCCTACTGAAGAATTGCGAACAATACCAATAACTTGGCTATTTGCAGTCTGGGGGATGGACATGGTTGGTCCATTGCAGATGGCACCATGTGGGTTTATGCATCTGCTATTAGCAGTTGGTAAATTCACCAAATGGATAGAAGCTAAACCCATTAGAAAGCTCGATGGGGCAACTGTCCTTAGGTTTGTCCGGGATCTAGTGGTGAGATTTGGTCTCCCACATAGCATTATCACCGACAACGGCAACAACTTGTCACTCGGAGAAGTGGAAGCTTATTGTTGGGAGAAGGGCATCCGACTTGACCTTGCATCTGTGGCACACCCACACTCCAATGGTCAGGTTGAGCGAGCCAATGGATTAATTCTGCAGGGAATAAAGCCACGTCTTGAAGCACCGTTGCATAGAGCAGCTGGAGCCTGGGCGAAAGAATTGCCATCTGTGTTGTGGAGTTTACGAACTACACCCAATAGATCCACCGGGTACACCCCTTAGTTCATGGTATATGGAGCAGAAGCCATCCTGCCTTCCGACATCCTTCACGAAGCACCAAGAGTTGCCGCCTACAACGAAGATGATGCTGAAGAATCCAGACGCCTAGATGTGGAACTTCTCGAGGAGGAGCGCGTTTTGGCATGTCAAAGATCCGCCATCTACCAGCAGAAGCTACGCAGCTACCATAGTCGCCGCGTCCGGCATCGCTCGTTTAAAGAGGGGGATTTAGTTCTACGACTTAAGCAGAAGAAGTCACACAAATTATCCCAGCCATGGGAAGGACCATTCATCATAATCAAGGCGCTGCTCAATGGGTCTTACTACCTCGTTGACAACCGTGAACTGAAGGATAGACCCAATGAGGATCATAAGCGTAAGCGACATGACCCGGATGATGACTACCCGGAGCTTGATCGGCCATGGAACATAGCACAGCTACGTCCTTTCTACACTTAGCATTTTTTATCTATTGTGTACCTCTTATATGATCAATGAAATAAAACTCTCCGGTTCACTCATATTTCTGAGTCTTTTACCTCCTTTAGTGTTTATTTTTGGATCGTATAAAACCTTTATGCACAAGCTTTGTGATTGCACTTGTGAAAATTCTGCCTACGGGCGTTAGCTTAAGTTTTCTGGTCGACACGTTCTTTGTCGTTTTTATGTGGATTCTTAAGTAGTGACTTTTGGCACTTATTGTCGGCGATTTTGTGCTTAGGTTATTGACGGTGCCATTGGGCATCATCACTTGAGCGCATGGTTCCGACAACGAGTCTTCCGACTCACGAAAAGTCAAGCATAAAAACCAGAGTAATGGATAAGCCAGCACTTGCTTAAAAAATATATACATCCTAGAACTAATTCTTGAGTAGCAGGAAATAACAACCATTTTTTCCGCCTTAAGTTAACAAGTAGTTTTTCCGCATACACATTACAGAGGAAACAAATATTACAAATTATTTTTCATTCCTCTGGCGCAGGCGACTTGGAAGCAGCATCGTCGGCAGCAGGAGAGTCACCTTCCTCGAAGTCGGAAGTGTTGAGGGACTCGGAGGAGCTTTGGTTGCTGCCATCTATGGTTTTCATGGGCACAAAGACATTAACATCGACCAACTCGGCGACTCTAGTGTCATAACCTGCGAGCGACGTCAAGATAGATTCGTGGTTTATCTTTTAGCCTTCGTCATCTATATCAGGGATATTGGAGGTCACCGTGTCGATTTCGGCATTTTTGTAATGTGCCTTGACCATGGACAGCGCCATCCTTGCACCGACCCGTGCACATGAAGCTTTCCAGCTTGAGATATGCTCGGGGGCTCGGCGTAGGATCTCCGAGAACTTCGCCACAGAGTCCGATATTAATCTGGATGGGTTTGGCTATTTCCTTGGCCTGCTTGATGGCAGTGTTGATAAAGTTGCTGGCAAGGACCATGCATTCCTTTGGCGGAGGAGGCGACCGGGTTAAACCCATAGGAGGTGCAAATTTCCGACAAAGGAGCACATGAGTTCAATAATTCAAAAAGTTCATAGTATCTAACTTACAGAAATCTAAGACGGAGAATCACTTACTGAAGATGCTTATCTCAGCTTGCTCGAGAGTCTCCGTCATGGAGTCCCGTTCTTGTCGAAGGATCTTGTACGCTTCATGATGGCGTTGATTTTTGTTCATCAGCAGCTTTCTTCTGATCTTTTAAGATTGCGATTTCCTCCTTCAAGTGGTTCATCTCCTCACTGGCGGAGTCTTGCAGGGCTTTCATCGAATCTTCATGCATCTTCAGCATATCCTTTCTCTCCTATTTAAGGATCTTGTTTTCTCTATCTAGCTGCTGAATATGCTTGGATTGCTCAACAATATCCTTAGCCTTGGAAATGGTTTCTGCAAGTCGGAGAAAAGAAAAGTACACAGTGAGTACTCGGAGAATGTTGGCACAAGACCAAGTCGGAATACGAAAAAGAAAGGAAAAACAGACGCTTGCTCTTGATGATTTGTTCCTTCAAGAAGGCAGTTTTACCCTTTTCAGCTTCCAAGTCCGCGCGCATCTTCTGGTACTTGTCGTTGGCGACACCCCTCCGAGCATTCTCATTCTATGGAAGAAGAAAGTTAAACGTTGTTTGGTCTACTTGGAGCATCTAGCCGGAGAATTTCCACCTAGAAGCTCGGGGGCTATAGCAAGAGTTTTTAACTTAACAATATGCTTGGTCTTTCTTTAAGCATCTAGTCGGAACTAATTCAGTTTTCAACTAGAAGCTTGGGGGCTACAGTATAAAGTTTTTAACTCAGTCATATGCTTAGCTTCTCTTTAAGCGTCTAGTCGGACCTAATTCAGTTACAACTAGAAGCTTGGGGGCTACAGTATCGAAATTTATAAACACTGCGTATGCTAATCTGAAAGCATCTAGTCGGAATAATTCATTTAAACTATATGCTTGGGGAGCTACAATGAGAAGTTTTCTAGCTTAGTCACTCTTAGAGCATTTAGATGCAAAGACCTATGGTTTTCCGTCTAAATCCTCGGGGGCTACAGTGGGATACTCATATGAAAAGCAAAAGGAAAATAAAACTTACAAGTGCGATGATCTTGACATCTGTAGCACTCTCAGCAAGCAACTTGCCGAAGGACAAACTGTTTTCTTGCAAGATTTCTGCTTGCCGGAGAAGCTCCTGAAGGCCACACGTTGGAGATGTCGGCGCCACACCAGGAACCAGAGCAGTGCTACCCGGCGTAAGTACCGAATAGACTATCTTCGGGAAATCTATGGTCTTCATGGGTGCGGAGGCGCCGCCTTCGGCAGATGTACCACCTTCCACCACCGCCTTACCTCTACCGATGGCATCCTTAGCCAGAGCTTCAGCCATTTGGTGTGCGACACTCTCCTGTGTCGCCTGTTCGCCGACAACAGCAAGCTCGGTGGAGACACCTGAGTCCACTTCCATGGCGGAAGGGCCAGATGCTTCTTTGGCCTGTGAGCTTGTCGGAGCGGACGCAGGCTTGACGATGGGAGTGACTGGGGCGATGGCGGGATATGCGTGGGAAGACATGTCATGATGCAACATATCCTTAATGTTTTTAGAATCCCCCAAAGTCATGGAGGTCTTCTTCAAACTGGTTGTGGCTTTCTTTCTGAAACATACAAAAGGTATAAATACAGAAATAAGACAAACAATGGACAATGTCGGAGAGAAAGAATCTTACACAAGAGGGGGTGCTTTGGCAAAGGGGATCCCTGTAACCTTTCTTTTCTCCGCCTCCAGGGCGGTGATAGTCTTCTTGGAGGCTCCACCCTCCGTTTTCTTTTTCTTGCCTCCGTCGGCAGCATCAGAGGTGGACCTCTTCCACTTTCGCGCCAACGGGGCATCGTCGTTGGACACGACGTTGACTTCCTTAATCTTTGGATCATAGATTTGAGGAGCCATGCTATCCTCATCTATGTCGCTGAGCTGTTAAGTGAAGAACCACCGTGTTAGATAAGATGGTAATGGTTAGACGGAAGAACTGGAGTATATGTCATACACGGAAAATAAACAGGTACCTTTGGGCACTTGCTCTCTATGAACATGTCGTAGGTGATGGTGAAGCCACGCTTCCTATCCTTCACCTTGACGATGTCCTTGAGGCGGAGCTTGATGGAGTCGCTTGAAAAGTTGTCCTCTGAGATGCGGAGGCTATCCTTCCTCTCGTTGGTATACTCGTGCATCAACTTCAAGCGGTTCTGCAGAGGCTGGATCCGCCTGACGAACCAGCACATGGCTAGGTCTAATACGGTCAGACCCTTATCTACGAACCACTCTATCCGCCTTATAGCGTGGGAAGCGTCGATGTCAGAAGGAAGGGAGGCCTAGGATCTCCATGTCGAGGCTTCGGCTGCAGCTCCATCGACAAAGTCCAGGTACGTCACTTCTCGGCCGGCCAGAGGGATATCTGGGCCGTAGAAGTACGTCCGCCACCAGTTCTTGCAAGACTCGAGGCCGACGATGTCGGGGAACCGCCGGCTAGGCCAGATCTTAAAACCAATGGTGCCACAATTTCTAAGCTCGTCCTTGCCGGCTCCGGCTTCGCGCTTGATGGTGAAGAAATAGATGAAGAGATCTAGACTAGGCCTAATCCCTAAATAACCCTCGCAAAGCGCCGCGTAGTTTCTACACACTAAGATGCTATTGGGGGAGAGGTTCTAAGGCTGTACTTGGTAATGGTTAAGGACAGCAAGAAAAAAGTTGGAGATGGGCAGGGAGACGCCGCGTACCAGTTGTGCTTTGAGGTACACCTTTTCTCCGGCTTGGGGAGAGGGTGTGACCTCGCCGGTCGGCGCCGCCCGCCAGGCGAGCCCCTCCGTCGCAAGGAGGTAGCCCTCGATGATCAATTCTTTGATATCGCGGTCCGTAATATCCGAACCGTGCCAGTCACCCTTGTGGGAGTCGTACTCCTCTTCGAGCAGCTCCCTCGCTGCTGAGTTATGGTCGCCGCCGGTGGCTTCGACCACCGCGGATTTGGGAATAACCAGACCCTCTGGGGGCACGACGACGGAGCTCACCGGCTTCGTCGTGGCATCATCTGACGCCGACATGGAGGGGGCAGAGCTGCTACTGGCCATGGAAGGATTGCGGTGGTGATTGGGGAAGGTCGAGGGGCTAGGGTTTTTTGCATTGTGCGCGGAGAGCTCGAGGAGGCGCTCGCTGGAGGAAGAAGATGATGCAGAGGGGAATGAGGTGAAAAGTAAAATTTCCATCGCCGTTATAATTTATAACCTCCGGCATCAAGATTCATGCGGAATGATCAAACGGTTGATGTGTGGACGACGTGTGCGGGTGCGTGCGTGGAAGTTTCGCCATGTTGCCAATCATCGCCGCCAACGGTTCGTATCGCTCGCGCGGGAAAATCGGACATGATTGCGTTTTCTGCATGTGTAAGTTACGAGACGTTGCTGACCTATGTCTACGTCGCCCTAGCTGTCACTAGCAGGTGAGCCATCACATCGGAAGATTCCGACATAGACGGATCCAATATGGCTACGGAAGAGTACGATAGAAGATTCAGCAATTCTCCGGCTTACAAGTTGAAGACAGAGAAAACCTTGCAGGGTTCTTTGGGAGGACTACAAGATGTTGCTTGACGATTTGCCGACATCTATCTAAACGGAGCATTCAACGTAAAGAGCCAAGACGGCGCAAGATCTCGGAGTTCTCCAGGGGCTACTGTTGGGGATATGCTATACGGGTATCCTCATAGCATGTCTTCTATCCGGATAACCCGGGTGTCCCACAGTTGGTAGCATGGCCCATGGCCTGCTGGACGGCCCAGTTAGATGGATCCATAAGGGAGGCCCATGCAGGATAAAGGAAGGCTACGGAAGAGTCACCAACGTATCCGGAGCCTTGGAGTGCAAGACACGCTAGACTAATTGTAGGTAGTGTAGAACTCTGTAACCTGTCCGGCTAGAACTTTTCCCTGTAACCCTAGGACCCGACGACTATATAAGAAGGACCTATGAGAGACTTTAGGGCACCAATTAACTCATACCTTGCACAGCGAATCGATCCATGTAACTCGGCGTATTGCCATTATAGTGATTTATAGCAGGAGTAGGATTCTGCCACCGTCGTGGGATCTGAACCTAGGTAAGCTGTGTTACCTCGTACCCGTCAACCGTCCGTCTTTCCCCACGTCTCTAAACACGCACTGTGAGGACCCCTTTATGGCGTACTCGTCGGCAATACCACGACACTCCTCTCGGGCGTGGTGACCGATGCCATAGGCGTGCACCCCATGTTGGACGCATTCGTGGCGCCGCCGGTGTCCGAGCTACTGCTGCTGGTATCGTCGTGGGCGGCTACGTACTGCCGCAGGTCAGACTGTTTCAATTCAATTATGCAAGTACTCTGAACTTAGCAGAAAGAAACTGATGTGTAACTTGTTTGAAGTTTGAACTTATCTGAGACTTGATAAGAAGACATGAACTTGCATGTGCATGGCATGGAACTTGTTCAAATGCTATATCACTTTCAGTTCTTAGATGATTGAGTAAATTTCAAACAACTACCGCTTTCTCACCCATTCTCCTGATTCTGTTGGATTGCTATTATGGCTGTCGCTTAATTTTCCTATTCTGTACATAGTGTATTTACTAGGCATTCATATGGGTAGCTTGCCGAAGGAAGTTCCAAGGTTATTGGAGATTGTACTCCCGAATCCACTGTTATTGTGTTATGAATTCACGGGGGGACCGGCGAGAGGACAAGTCTGTCTCCATTTATTGGACATAGTGTTCTGAGATATTGACTGTACCAAAAGCATCAGGAGCTGTTGGACTTGGATGTGTTATCCATTGGTGCTCCAATTGAATGATTTCCCTACCATAAGATATAAACAAAAACACTAGGTAGATGTGTGCACATTTCAGAGGACAGTCTAGCATATTGTACCGTATGTCTTCCAATATATATTTTTTCTTCTTCTTACATCATGCTGCTTGCCATTCTTAATTGATTTTTCCTTACAATTATATTTACAGCCAGTTTAATCATACAATCCTTTTTTGGTCAGCTACAACTTGTTCTCGGGCCACAGTAGCTTCAACTATGCTGCGATAGAACAAGGGCGGTTTTGATGTTATAATTAGTGATGTTCACATGCCTGATATGGACGGACTCAGGTTACTTGAACTTGTCGGCCTTGAAATGGATCTTCCAGTTATTAGTAAGTAAACTCTACTTGTTTGAGCATAGGCTAATCAATTGTTTCATATTCACAACTGTTATTTAAAGAATTTTCTAAAAGTTGGTAATACCATGTATATATGAATTTGATTTACCCTAAGTGAATAAAAACTGTTAGTATTTCAAGTATTATTCTCCTACTTGTGACATTTGGTTTCAGCAACTTTACATGAACAGATAGCAGACAAGCAAGATTTAGTTGATGTTGGAGAAGTTGGTACTGACTTTGTTTTCATGGATGGATATTGATGCATGTAAATCTCCATGTCTCCTCCAGATGAAACAAGCTCATCCACGTCTCCTTCCGATGAAGTCAGTGTCGCCTTTTTTCATGTGGCCGCCATGTCGTCTTCATGATCCGGTGCTCCTCGTCCACCGTCCCACGCCGTCTTCATGTTTTGGTGGTCCTCATCCGCGGCCGTATATATTTTCAGCAATTTTTCATTGTTCAGTGATAACTCGATAAATGAGATTGTCTCATGAAAATGTGGATTATGTGTTGATGCAATCGAGTAATAGAGGAAGACATGTGCATGTATTATAATCTTCATGGCATATTTAGAACAAATACAAAAGAGAAAAATGAGATTATTCTGTATCCTTGTGGATTCATGTGTTGATGGAATCGATAATACAAGAAGACATGTACGTGTATGTGATTTTCATGGAATCACTAGATGAACTACCTGGCACGTGAGCAACGAAAACTAATTGTGTTGTGTTTTGCCGGTCCAGAAAATGCCGGTGTTTTGATCTTATTTTTTGCTCTAATTGTGACCAGAAAATGCTTTATCTCCAGTTATGATAATTGCTGCAACTACAGCCATTTTCACAACAAACAGAGGCAGTCAACTAAAGACGACATACTAGAAACTTGTTATACAAGGATCCATACCAAATATGTCATTAACACTTCAAATTCAATCATATAAATTCCCGTACAAGTCTGCAGTAAAACATTTCGAATATCAAGACTTTCCAAAAACCATACAAGTCTGGCATTAAAACACACTCACTTCTTATTCAATCTTCAAATTGTTCTCGTACTTCACTTCTTCATCTTCTTGCAATAGTAGTGGCGGAGGTTTCCTTTTCTTATATGAAGCCACATCTCGGACATGGAACAAACAATATGAAAAGTGAGAAGTATAGAAGAAAAATGAAATAAATATGAATCCTTCCTCCTCACTTCTGGAAGTCTTACTAACAACATGGCGATACTCGTTGCGCTCCTCCAAGCTAGTGCCATCACCATCCATGTCCATCATCAAAGTAAGATTCATATGAATAGTCACGTAAATAAGATGGATCGGCATGTGATTTCTTCTACAAAACAATCCGATTGCAAATTAAAATCAAAGTAGCATAATACATGCAAACAGTTGCACCATTCAACTGCATATAAGAAAAATCTAGTCAATCTCAATTTTCATGTTAACAAGATCTTTTTGCACCCTTTTCTTGTAGTATTGTCAATCTCAATTCTCATGTAAATGAACAAGTTACAGTCAGTTAGAGGTACCTTTTTTGATCCCTAGATGCACTGTTATTAATTCATTATATTTTAAGTTCCAACATGTTAGGCTGTCTTTGCTATCTATCATAACAACCAAAAATTCCAAAACAGAAGAAGCCACGCTCTACTTTCATCTACTTGGTGTATGCTAAAACGAAGTGTCACCACCCAATTGGTTCCTGCTAATAATGTATATTGTTTGACGATTAGCCATTGATTTAGCTTATTATCTGATAAGTCCCAGCAAGTTTTTGTTTCAATATTGTATCTGCAAAAGTGTATCATCCTCTTTGTGGGCAGTTGATCAGTTACTTAAGTGTACAATCCTCTTTCTTCCTAATACAGAAAAAATGAAAATCAATCCAGTCGATTCTCCTGCCACGTACGCCCAGGGAAGCAAGACGTTGCTCTAGTAGATCGGTTTATGAGGCCAACCCTGGTACTCCACAAAACCCTCAAGGAAAATTACAGGGCTGCAGAAGCGTTCGCTGTTGTGAATACATGGATCAGATCTCTAGCCACATAACTAAGTGTGTGCAAAACTCCAAACCGTGTAAACACCGGTGAAAATGGCTGAAGCTAGCCTAGTTAATTTCTCTTCACAATCTCAATCGTCACCCCCTTCTAGTACAAAAATACGAACTAAGCTAAACCGTCCAAACCGTTGGAACCGTATTTGCACACCCCTACACATAACCACAAAGTATCATCTCGAATTTCACTATGTGGGTTAAGTGATTTGCTAGAGAATAATGCTGCAAATCGGTCTCTCAAATTAGAGGCAAAAAATTCACGCTCGTCTCTAATTAATCTAGCAATTTAACCATTCTGACAACTGGAAAATAATCCGAAACTTAGATTTAATTCGTAAACATACTGAAAACTGAACCATGTCGAAGGCATCGTCCTGGTAGGCACCGGCGTTGGCTCTGTGGCCACGGAGATCTAAGCAAGGGTTAGCGGTGTGAATGGCTGTGGGGAGACCTCCCGTGTGGAGGCGGCGGTGGCCCGCAGAGAATGGAGACGAGTGCCAGGAGGCGGCGGCGCGCAGGGAGTGGAGAGGAGTACCGGGCGGCGACGGTATGCAGAGAGTGGAGAGAGGTGGCGGCGGCGCGAGTCGAGGGGAGAGCGGCGGCGGGAGTGCTGGTAGGCGGCGACGCGAGTCGAGGGGAGAGCGGCGGCGCCCTGTTCGGGAAGAAACGGTGGCGGCGGTTTTGTTCCAGATTTGATCGATTCCTTAGTTTTTTTTCTAGACTCAACCGACTATGGTCTAACTCAACCCGTTCGATTTTTTTTCCAGACTTAATTACTAGCTGGGCTTATTGTATCAATCGTTTGATCGGATTATACTACTAAAGCCCATATGAAACACCATGGTGTCCGGGCATCATATCTGTAGTTCATTCAAATTCTTATATATCTGATGATATATGTATGCAAATTTTATATACTTAAAACATACGTATCTAAGTATCTAAGTTACATGTATCCTAATTATATATACCCAAGGTATCGCATACCTAAAGCATAAATACCCAAGTTACATATATATTCACGTATGCAGAGTACATATAAGAGGTCAACCGCAAGCAATAGTGCAAGTAATTATATTGAATTGCATGGCCAGCAACTAAAAATCTGAACTGATGAAAAAAGCTAGATAATATATTTCAACACTCACCCTATGCCTTTGCCCTCTGGCCTATTGTCACGTATGTTTGGGGAGCCGCAATATTTGTTTTTAATTCTTAAGTTGTCCGGGATTTGATCCTAGGACCTCTTGCTCTGATACCATATTGAATTGCATGCGCTAGCCAATACAACCAAAAGTCTAAACTGATGAAAAAGGTTAGACAATATATTTTAACAAATTACCCCCAAAAGTTCAATTTAATTATAAACTGATTTTTGAAAAGAAATTATTACTTAAAGGCTGAAAATATTAGGTTAAAAGAAAATGTATCCATGCACATCAAGATCAATGTCACATGGACGCTTTTACGTAGACTACTGGCTACAATATGTAATGCAGTAGAAAAACAATATTATCCTCATACCCGGAAGTACTTTAAAATGCTTGTTGACAAAAATTTCTTTGTCTTTGAATGCCCGAAGGTTCCAAATACATATGCATTCTAATTAGTACGATCCATTTATGATTTTTTCGGTGCTAAGAAATTGTTAATCTAATGTTAGATTTGTATAGCTGTGTATGGTTATTGTGTTGTATTCTTGTATTGGTACTTTTGTACCCTCTTTATATATGAGAGATATGCCATTCCTAGAGGGTTGAGCAAGTTCCGCCAAAATCATCTGTTTAACATGGTATCAGCCTAATAAACCGATCCACCCTACCCCCACTTGGCTGCTGTCGCCTAACCCTAGGTGTCGCCGCCATGTCTGCTTCCGCCTCCAGCTCCGGGAACATCCCCGCGTCGCTTGGTGCCCTCCTCGATCTCTTGCTCTGTTGGTGCCGCAGTTTTTTGGAACCACCAGCGTGGGATCCATCTTCTCGGCCCCGATCCTGCCCTCAACAGCGATCACCGCGCCTACGCCCTCCGTCACCACGACGGCAGGTGTAATATCCCAAAAATATTAATCAAGGTTATCAAGTTTAAATCACCGAAATTTAGGGTTAACAAAACTTTTGTTAGTTAAAATCAATATGAATGCATGTGTGTATGTGATGAATGCATGAATGCTTTCAATGACTTGTTTGATTGTTATGAATAGCAATGATTGGTTTAAAGATGAAAACAACAACATCTAAATCATTTTCAAGCAGAATCAAATCAATAGAAATTCAAATATAAACAATATGAGACAATGGTTATTTTGACCAAAGTTAACCACTAGACCACTTTGAGTGTTTCTAGTCCAAGATTTTTAATAGAAACAAATCCAATTCTTTTCACCCTTGATAGATCAAGTAAAAGTGAACCCAAGCCCACCTTGCAAACCCACAAAAACATTTTGTAAATCAATGCCAAGGACAATTCAAAATTGAATCTAATTCATATGGTAAGATCACCATTTCTCAAAACCCAACCAAACCAGTTCACCTTGGACAAATCCAAGCAACCCGAGACTACCCAGTATGTTACCAGTGCACTCACCAAATTTCATCCAAAAATTCACATATAAATTTCTTTTGGCCATTTCATCAAACACTTGGCAGACACAAATCAAATTGTTTCACTGTTTTGAGCAGTGATCATTCAAGCCATTGTCTCCCTTTGATCACCCTTGTCTCCCCAGTGACAACCACAACATTGATCAACCTAGAACCCTACCATTGCACCATGCCATGCATGCCCGGCCACCCTCTTGTCCACCTCAACGTCGACAGCAAGCTACAAGCATAGCCAGCCTCGCCAACCTTGTCTAGCATGCTGCCCATGCCTCACTTGTCAACACCCGGATTTTTAATCCCAGATGTCTGTTATGCCATACATCGCAATCCCAGGATTACCATTTTTGCGAGACATAACAGAATTGGATACCATAGTACATCATCCATTACAACGGTACATAAGTTCTTACACAAATAGGGATCTCATGATCCAGTTCTTAATACAACTTCAAGCAGCGGAATACGTAATAATAACGGTAGCGTAGGAGAAGCTCCATCTTCGGGGTCACAGGCAATGCTGACGATGGGAGATGATCCTAGTTGTCGTAACCTCCCTGGGGTCCATCCTCCAGGTACTCCTCTTCATAGTCTGGCCATGGGAATAGCCAGGGACAAAGCCATGAGTACTCTTTAAGTACTCCCAAACTAATACTAACAGGTAAAGGTTTTTTTTGGATAATAGGACACTAGGCTCTAGGGTTGTTTTGCAAAAGCCAGATTTATCTCTACTAAGTTCCAAAGCTAGTCACAATTTTATAACTCTTAAGTGGGATCTTGTAACTCATGTCACAACTCTGTTGTGGTCAAGTCAAAGTCTCAATTCATTTCACAAGTCATTTTGAAAAGTCTGACGGGGGAACAGTATGGCCACTCCAACTGTCCATAATCATGACGCGCTATTCGAATAGTTTGACACTCTGCAGAGATTGTACACTTTCACCACAACATTTGATACATCCGTCAGGAACAAATCCTGAATTCACCATACTCAGTATGCGGATAATCAATCCTAACCTTTCAATTACACGCCCTAGTATAAGCACCTCTCCTGTGAGTTTGGCCTCCCAACCATGACCAACTGTCATCTTGGGTACTGCATAGGTGGACAATCTTCACAAGGTAGCCTCAGCTCAGACCTTGGCCGTGAGGGAACTAATACTAAGGTATATAAGTTTCCAGTCAAGCCCTACCCAATCTTCGGGTATTGTGGTTATATGATAAAATTGGAATGGTATCGCATCCAGACAACCATCAGTTTTATAGAAGGCTAAGGCTCATGCCTCAACATTTTCATCACCCAAAATCATCAAGTGTTCGGAAACACATGTCCAAAACATTTCAATAGAATGATCCATCATTTCAAGGTTTTCATAACCATTTTCACCAAGTATTCCCATCTAAAGTTGATCAAGTTTTATGCTTAGCACTAGCATCTACAAGTGGGGGTAGTACTAATGAGGGGTGGTAAACTAGTGGAGTTTCAACTAAGTACAACCTTATTATATCTTAGGATGATATCAAGGTTTCTAACTTAGGCCAAATTTTATGCTCTTTATGCAACCTTCAGATAACTTTCTAGTATCTACCAAACTCTTAAGCAAACTCTAAGTAAGAGCTTTGATAAAGAAATAAAGTAAGAAGCTTGCAAGTAAAACTAGGATTGGTTTATCAAGTGGATATGATCACATATGCTTAAGGCATATAGTGGGCACAGTAACAAGTAGTGGTTTGCATAGGTATAGTCTCAGCTTGCACATTCAACTAGTAGTATTAGGCTTGCATCAGTGTCAATATAAGCTTGCTAAATTGCAAGTGTTAGCTTGCAAGGTTACTAGCTTGCCTTGTGCAGAGCAGTGGTTGAAGTCCTCCTCGGCTTCTTCTTCGTAGTATCCTCCTTCCTCCTCGTATCCTTGGTCGATACTAGCGTCTATGAATAAATACGAGGTACACAATCACCAAACAATACTTAAATACTTGCAATCATCACACACAAGGGTCCTATAGATGATCTAGCATCATCTCTAACATTACAAGGTTAAGGCTTGGTTTAATTCCTTTTATTTTTAGAAAAGTAATTTCTACTCATTGAAAAACTACTTAAGATTTAATATTCTCCAAACCAAACATGGGATCATGTTGACACATGTCATCACCACATATTGTATTCCATGGGAATGTGATTTAAAGTGGTGTCACAATTTAATAAGGTTTTACCCTTTTATTTTAATTAAATAAAGTGACTAGAAATTCCTATGTAGCCTTCTTTTATTACTTGAACATTATTTCTATAAGTAAACCTATATATTTTTATATATTCTGAAAAGTATGGTTCAATGTGATTTTTGAGAGTTGGAATCAACTCAAAAGTTATTATGGTTTAAATTTGAAAAATGTTTGAATGCAGAAAAGCTTCTGCCTTGTTATTTTTACTAAGGATGATCTACAGATCCAAATGACTTGAATCCAACTTGCGAGGTTTCGACTCGTCAATGCCCATTGTTATGGACTTGGGTTTTGGAGAAGACGGGGATGCTGGAGATCGTGGAACCGTTTACAGACAAGCAACCAGGGGACACGAGATTTACCCAGGTTCAGGCCCCCGGAGGGAAAACCCTACTCCTGCTTATCTGCGCTTGATTACGGCGGAACCGAAAGTTACAGGGGTGCGCAGATTCGATCTGGCGTGAGGTGCGTATGCGAGAGTATGAGTCGACAGATCTAGGACGTGCCCTCCTGGCCTTTATATAGACTTAGGCAGGTCCCGGGTATAGTCCGAGTCGGTTACAAGTTTTAGGGTTTTACCCCTTTGAATTTCCTATCTACGCTAGTCTTGCTCTCCAAGGATCCGAAGGCGTCATGGGCCTTGGCCACCCGAAAATCTTCATGGGCCAGCGTATATCTGCTGTGGGCCTTCCTTGGGCTGGACCAGGTATGCTAAAGTCACGTACCCGTAGGGTATAACCATGTCAATAGCCCCCGAGTGATCAGTCGAATCGTAGATTCGGCTGAGGACTCTTCCATCCTTCGGGTGCAACTATGTATTAATAGTATATGTGTAGGGATTGTTGATGCAGCTGACTCACCCGACGGATCAGGGCGATTAAGCATCTTAGGACGAAACAACACGATCTTCTTCAGGTTCGAGTCCCTCAACTCGGACCTGGAACATATGCTGGCGTAATTCGACTCAGGCCGCTGAGGACTTACAGGAGTGGAATTACAGTGATTTTAATTGATGTACCCAACGCGTCCGTCGGGATTTTTCATCACGCCTGTTGGCATGGATTTATACTAGCAGAGCGCAGTCAGGTGCGTTGCCAGGCCATCAGATGATATCTGCAGGTCTTATCTTTGCGTCGCAGACGCAGCATCCGAACATTTGTCACCACGGAGGTGCTTCGGGTGGCCAAGGAGATTGTTGCTCACTCAGCGTTTTGTTGGGGCAGAGTTGCCAAAAAGTTTTTGCGTGCTGATCCGAAAGATCCCAGTCGAAGATTTCATAGGGTGCGCGACCAGCGCTCCCTATGGGAGTAGCCCCCGAGTGTCTGTTCGAGTCGTAGACTCGAGCGGAGACTTTATTCAGGTGTTTTTTCCAATAGTAAGTCTGTAGGACACAAAAAATTTCGGATGCTTAAATCCGTCCTCCCTATGGGAGTAGCCCCCGAGTCCGTAGTGGAGTCGTAGACTCGACGTAGGACTCGAAGAAATACTTTGTCTTTATTCGTCATTCGGGTGCGCGGCCAGCGCTCCTGATAGGAGTAGCCCCCGAGTATTTAGTCGAATCGAAGATTCGAGTGAGTACTCTTAGCTGTGGAGCCGAAGAATTGTAGTTGGTGCTAGTATAGCTTTTGATGACATCAGCTTCTGACGATCGATGACCTCAAGCGTCTGCTACGCCAGAGATGACATGACTGGACGAACGTGGGGCCCACTTGCTGACTTTGAATTGACCAGTCACGCGCGTCGTGGAGATAATTACGGTGTCTCCTTGATTTCCGCGCGTTGTGGACGGCGTGGTAATGACGGTTCATTGTGATGCTGACACGTGTATGGTCAGATCGCCGTTGGCGTTAGGTCTTCTGGATGGACGGCTGCTGTGCGTCGTCTTCGTTGTTATAATCATTGGGGAAATCCGCGTTTTGTTTTCACCGCATCAGTTGTTTTTTTCACTGCTTCCTTGTGCTCTAGCGATTCTTGCTGCGCGCTGGGATTTTCTTCCACATTTCCATCTTCTCTTCTGCGTTTTCACCGCCGGCGCCGCCGTAGCGCGATGGGGAAACCGAAGAAATCCTCGTCTGTCATTGGTACTAGCGCTGCCGGAGGGAAGAAGAACGCCGCCGCTACCCGCGTCACCGACGGTGGCTGGCGGCGATCAGAGACGCGGGAGAGCGATCTCCGCAAGCTTCGTGAGCGGGGTCTGATCCCACAAGATAGGGAGGCCGTCAGGCTCCCCGGCAACAAGGTAATCCCCCGTCCCCCAGTTGGGTATCGGGTTATGTTTCTTGCCTTTGTTATGCGTGGGTTTTCCTTCCCAGTCCACGACTTCCTTCGTGGGCTGCTCTTCTTCTATGGGATTCAACTTCATCATCTGTCTCCCAATTCTCTTCTCCACATTGCTTGTTTTATCACTTTTTGCGAGTGCTGGCTTGGCATTGAGCCACACTTTGGCCTCTTACGGAAGCTCTATTCCGTGAAGAGGCAATCTGGTTCGGATGGTGTGTATCCCATTGGGGGTTGCATCATCTCCCTTAGTCCCAATCTTCTCTTCTTTTCTTTTTCTATGTCCGAATCTGTCTAGTACTGGCGGAGGCGATGGTTTTATATCCGCGACTCCGTAGTGCCCGGGCAGGATTTTGGTCTTGTTCCCTTTGACCCCTCCCAAATGATTGAGCCGAAAAGGTCTTGGAAAAACCAAATCTTGGACGGTGAGGTGGCAGAGATAGAGGCCCTTTACCGTCGGGTGGAGGATCTCCAGATGATTCCGGAGAAGGAGGTGAACGGTGTGGACATCATCCGGACGTTTCTTGAGTGTCGGGTGCAGCCTCTCCAAGCGAGGGCGCACCCGATGTTTCTTTATTCTGGGCGCCGTGATCCGACGAGGGTTTCGGCTGAGAAAATCTCCGAGGGGGATCTTGACAGGGCCCTTCGCGCGCTGCTGAAGTTCAAAGCCGGAGAAGAAATCCCGGGGAAGTCGCTAACTCCTCCATTTTCTTCGACGTTGGCCGTACCGCAGGTGTAGATTTGTGCACGTAGTGCTTTTTTGTCGGCTGTGTATTTATTTCCTTTGTTTGCTAACAAAGTTCCTTCTGATTTTGCAGAGCTTCAAAGTACCGGGCATGGTACCGCCATTGCCCGAAAAGTATCCGAATGCCCCGAATAATGAAGTGGTTGAGTCCGTGTCCGAGCTGCCTTCGGCGCAATCTCCGGCGGAGGATGCTGACGAGTCAAGTGAGGACCATACGCGCAAACGATCACGGAGCTCCAGTGAGTCTTCGGATGCCTCGACTCCTCCGACTCCCAGAAACCCTCTGGGCCTTGAGCGTCATAGTGACGGTCATGGAGGTTCTTCCTCTCCCATTCCTGCCATTCCTGTGTGTGGTCTTCCGCACCCAAATGGCCGGAAGAAGGAAGAGAAAAAGGAGGAGAAGAAGGAAGAGAAGAAAGAGGAGAAGAGAGCCCGAAGGACTCCTCCTGTCTTCGACCTGAGCTCGTTGGGCTCGTAAGTTTCTTGCTATATTGATGTCCCTTTTTTTTCTTAATTTTGCACTTGTGCTGATTGCTTCGTATGCAGGCATTCCTCCCGCGACTCCTCCAGTGATGGTGCGCGGGAAATGATGGGGGAGTCAAAGATTGCATCTCCTCCTCCTCAAACGGTGGCGACTTCGGGAGGCGCCGCTCCGGATCCTCTTGCGCAGGAGGTGCAGGTGGTTGCGCCTCAGAATTTCGCGGGTGGGCCTTCGGAGTCGTCATCAGAGCATGTAAGTTCCTCTGCTTCATGCCACGGGGGGAGCCCCCAGGTGTATGAAAATTTCTTGTCTTCTTCTTCTTTCGGATCTTCAGGGGGGGAAGCCCCCGAGCCTCTTTGCGTGCGAGTTTTACCTTTATTCTTCTGTGTTGGGCGCAGCCCCCAAGTCCTTTTTCCTTACTTGTGTTTCTTTTTTCTGTAGCCTTTTGTTCAGGAAGCCAAGCAACTGGTGCAGGAGCGCCTAGCGTTGGAGGCTAGCCTTCGGCAGCTTCAAGGTACCTATTTGCTGTTTGGTGCTTTTTTCGTTTATTCTGGTTCTGCTTGCTGACGTTTGCTTGTTTTGAATGCAGAGGAGCACAATACTTCTCTCCGTGAGGTCGACGCTCTCAAGAAGAGCCTTGGTCAATCGGAGCAGAAGGCCGAAGCCGCCGTTGGCGCGAAAGAACGCCTCGAGCTAGAGCTGACTGACTAAGGCCAAAGCTAAGGCGTCTGCAGCAGGAGGCCGCGGATCGTGAGGAGCAGCTGGCCACTGTTGCGGCTGCTCGTGAAAGAGAGGTAGCGGCGAAGCTCATGGCTGCTGCCAAGGCTCTTTCGGGTGAGTGCTAGATTTGTGCTTGTTTCTTCATTCTTCGTGTCTTCTTCTGTGCTGCTTTTCTTCATGTCTTCCTTCTTATTTTTTGTCTCAGATGCTGCAGGCATCGAGTTTGATCGCGGTGCTCTAGAGCACGGGAGTGCTCTAGATGATGCTACTGTGGCGGTCGAAGACCGCTGCAGCACCGTCGTCAGCTCCCTTGCCAAGGCGAAGGAGGTCCTTGGCCGCTTCTACAAGGAGCTTGTTCCTAAGGGTGTGGCCCTCGATGATGTGGATGCTCTGGCGGAGGCTTTGTCAGCCGAAGCGCCTGCGGCGTATAAGCGCAAGCAGAAGGGCATCGGCGCGTCCGTCGGGCTGGCGATGGCCTTGGCGGCTGGAGCGGAGCTGGATCTGCCCCAGATCACCTCCCGGATGCCGACGACTGCGGATGGATCCGAGGTAGCCTTTGCTGCCTACTCACCGTCGTCAGCTCCCTTGCCAAGGCGAAGGAGGTCCTTGGCCGCTTCTACAAGGAGCTTGTTCCTAAGGGCGTGGCCCTCGATGATGTGGATGCTCTGGCGGAGGCTTTGTCAGCCGAAGCGCCTGCGGCGTATAAGCGCAAGCAGAAGGGCATCGGCGCGTCCGTCGGGCTGGCGATGGCCTTGGCGGCTGGAGCGGAGCTGGATCTGCCCCAGATCACCTCCCGGATGCCGACGACTGCGGATGGATCCGAGGTAGCCTTTGCTGCCTACTCTGCTCGCTGCAAGCGATATGGGCCCAAGCTCATTGATTTGCTGTCTGAGTATGCACTGCGGCAGCAGGGCGGGGCCAAAGCTAGGCAGTCTGGCTCCGAGGCGACTCAGGGTGCCGTATCTTAGGCGTTGTAGACGTAGGGTAGTTTGTAGTCTGCTTTTGTTGTAAATATCTGGAAGAACATCATCCTTGTGCCACGTAGTGGGCTTATATGTTTAATGAATTCTTCTGAGTTGTGCTCCATCATTGTCTGAATGTGTGTGTCCCTTTCTTTTTCTGCTGCTCTAGGTTCCTTCGGGTGCTGACCCTGTTGACACTTCTGCCGCAATGCCGTTGCGGCCATCTTTGGATGCTTCCTCTCAACTCGCTTTTCTTCGGGATCGCGTCGTGATGGAGAGGAGTTGCTTTCGTTCTTGGTCATGCCGATGTTTGGAAGTCTAAGGCAGATCGTTGTGCAGCCAGAGAGGAGTACTTGATGGCTGAACTTACTCGGCTGTCTGAGCAGCTTCAATGTAAGTTGTTCCTTGTTTCGAGCTATAGCTCAGTTCTTCGGGTGAGCCTGCTGGCCTTTGCTCTTATTTTTTCCATTATTGCAGGTGCGAACCTTGCTCCGAGGGAAGAAAAGGAGCGTGTCGCTGTTCGGGTCAATTGCTTGACTCAACAGGACATGGAGGTTGGCGGCTTCTTCTGGATGGATCGTGACCGTGCCGTAGCTCTGGCGACGGTGCAGGATCGTGTGCACCAGGTTTCTCGAGTGCTTCGCCAAGTGCAAACGTCGCTTGCCTCGGTGCTGCACGTCATGTTCCCTTTGGATGCCGTACCGCCAAGCCTTGCGGGTCTTTTGTCGAAGTTTTGGAACGCGAGCAATGTCAAGGAGTTGGTGCGGCAACAGCTCGTCGCAGGAGTGAAGGCTGCATTGTCTCTTGTGAGGCTGCACCGGCCTGACGTGGATTTGGCTGCTGTGGCCGCTGGGCCACCTCTTCGCCCTGATGGTGGTGAGTGGGACATGCGTTCGCATTATGCAGCTGTAAGGCAGTATGCCGAACAGGTCGTAGATTTGTTTGAGCAGCGTGCTCAGGTTATTCTTTGGAATAGGTAGAACCTGAAAAAAAGAGATAGATGTAAAATTTGTATATTTCGGCTGGTCGTGTTGTGCCCTTTATTGTAAAGGTTTGTTTGTTGTGAGCACGCAACGCTTTGATTGAGTACGTGTCCTTTTCGTTTGCCTGACGTTGTCAGCTACTCAGGTGTACACATTTGATCCTCAGTCGATGAAATCGTGAGGTGGGGGAGCCCCCGAGTGCGTTTGTAGCATGTAGTAAACTTGCAAAAATAGCGAACTGAAGTTTTGGGGCGAGACACTTAGCTTTATTTATATCGTAATGGAGGAGGTACATTGTTCGGCTGAATAGCCTTGGCTGAAAGCCTTATTGAAAGTAAAGGGGGTAGGTTGCTACGGATAGAATCGTCGCAGGTGCGCGATGTTCCATGGGTTGGAGTATGCGACTCCAGACTCCACGTGCTTGAGGCGATAGGCGCCACCTGGGATGACTTCGGTGATGACGTAGGGTCCTTCCCATGGTGACTCGAATTTATTCGGTCGCTTTTGCTTGAGTCGCAAGACGAGGTCTCCTTCGACGAAGGACCTTGGGCACAGCCGGCGGCTGTGGTAGTTGCGGAGACTCTGCTGATACACCGCTGATCGAGCTGCTACTATGTCCCGTGCTTCGTCGAGTGTGTCGACAGCGTCTTCGAGTGCAATCATGGATTCGGCTTCGCTGTAAGCGACGACCCGTGGGGCCTGGTGGCGTACTTCGGCTGGTAGCACGGCCTCGGCTCCGTGTACCATGAAGAACGGTGTGTAGCCGGTGGAGCTATTTGGCGTAGTCCGTAAGCTCCACAGGACGGATGGTAGCTCTTTCGTCCAGGCTCCAGCTTTTTGTTCGAGTGAACTCATGAGGCGCTTCTTGATGCCAGCGCCGATTAGGCCGTTGGACTTTTCCACTTGCCCCTTCGTTTGCGGGTGTGCCACTGAGGCGTACGTGATGTTGATCCCAAGGCCTTCGCAAAAGTCCTGGAATTCCTCGGAGATGAAGTTCGATTCGTTGTCGGTGATGATGTTGTGCGGTACGCCGAACCTGTAGACAATGGACTCAAAGAACTTGATGGAAGTTTTGCCTTTCTGGTTGGTTACCGGCATGGCCTCGATCCACTTGGTGAATTTGTCGACTGCAACCAGGAGGAAGACATGTCCCCCTTTCGAGGATTTTGGCAGTTTGCTGATCATGTCGAGGCCCCATTGAGCAAAAGGCCAGGCTATGGGTATGGGTCTGAGCTCGGACCCAGGTGCGTGCGGTTTGTCGGTGAACCGTTGGCATCCGTTGCATCTTCGGACGATGTCCTTTGCGTCGCTCATGGCCGTTGGCCAGTAGAATCCTGCTCGTAGAGCTTTGGCGACAAGGGAGCGGCTGCCTGCGTGATGGCCGCAGATGCCCTCGTGGATGTCTTGGAGGATGGCTTTCCCGTCACCGATGGTGACGCACCTTTGTATTATGCCGGTAATACTGCGCTTGTACAGCTCGCCGTTGATGATGGTGAAGGCTTTTGACCGACGAGATATGCGCCGGGCATCTGTCGGGCTGTCAGGGAGTTCTCCATTTAACAAGAACTGGAGGTATGGGCGGGCGCGTCCAGGTTTCTTCGACTGCCATGACCTGCATTAGGTTAACCATGGATACCTCTGTGTCCAGTTTTTCGGGTCCCTCGTGTTCTTCGGGCAGCGTAGCCCCCGAGTGTTCTGCTTCTTCGGGTGATCCCTTGGGGAATTTCCGCTTGATGGATGGCACGCAGATCTGTTCGAGGAACACACCTGGTGGCACCTTTGCGCAAGTGGAGCCGATGTTGGCGAGTATATCGGCTTCCTCGTTGCTTTCTCTTCCGACGTGCCGAAGCTCATAGCCGTCAAATTCTCCTTCAAGCGTGTTGTATAGCACGCGATACGCGATCATGTTTTCGGCGTGTACGTCGCACTCGTTCATCGTCTGCTGGACGACGAGGTTGGAGTCACCGTAGATGACCAGGCGCGTTGCGCCGCATATCTTTGCCATCCTCATGCCATGGATGAGGGCTTCGTATTCGGCCTCGTTGTTGGAGGCTCGGAATTTCATCCAGAGGACGTACTTCATCTTGTCGCCTTGCGGGGAGGTCAGTATGACCCCTGCTCCTGCTCCAGCTTCTCTCTTAGAGCCGTTGAAGTGCATTGTCCATGACTGCGACATGTCTGGGGTGTCTGGCAGCTACAGCTCCATCCAATGTACCAGGAAGTCCGGAAGGACTTGAGATTTGATTGCGAGTCGCTTCTCATAGACGATGTCCAGAGGTGACAGTTCGATTCCCCACAGGGCCACACGTCCTGTGGCCTCCGGGTTATTCAGGATGCTGTTTAGGGGTGCCTCGTTGACGACCATCACCTGATGCTCCTGGAAGTAGTGGCTCAGCCGCCAAGCCACCATGAACACGCCGTAGGCGAGTTTCTGGTAGTGGGGGTACCTCTGTTTTGTTGGCGTGAGTACCTCGCTGAGGTAGTAGATTGGGCGTTGGACCCCGTGGGTCTTGCCTTCTTCGGGTCGTTCGACCACTAGTACGGTGCTGACCACCTGGTGTGTGGCTGCTATGTACAGCAGCAGGGGCTCGCGCTCCTTTGGCGTGACTAGGACGGGCGAGGTGGAGAGAAGCCGCTTGAGGCTTTCGAATGCGTCGTTGGCTTCCGGCGTCCACTCGAATTTGTCTGCTTTGCGTAGCAGCTGGTAGAATGGTAGGGCCTTCTCGCCCATGCGGCTGATGAACCTGCTTAGTGCCGCTACTCGTCCTGCGAGCTGCTGGACGCCTTTGAGGTTTTTCGGCGTCTCCATCGTCATGATGGCTCTGATTTTCTTCGGGTTTGCCTCGATCCCTCATTGAGAGATGAAGTACCCAAGCAGCTGACCTGATGGGACGCCGAAGGCGCATTTTTCCGGGTTGAGCTTGATCCTGTAGCGATCAAGGTTGTCGAACGTCTCGCGGAGATCGTCGATAAGTGTCGTTGCCTCCCTTGTTTTTATGACTATGTCATCGACGTAGACTCGGACGTTGCGACCGATCTGGTCCTTGAGGCAGGCCTGCATGCATCGCTGGTACGTGGCACCTGCGTTCTTCAGCCCGAAGGGCATTGTGTTGTAGCAGAATACACCGAACGGTGTGATAAACGCCGTTTTTTCCTGATCTTCAACCTTGAGTCGAATCTGGTTATAGCCTGAGTAGGCATCGAGGAAGGAGAGTTTCTCACATCCTGCAGTCGAATCGATGATCTGATCGATCCGCGGAAGAGGGAAGTGGTCCTTTGGGCAATGCTTGTTTAGTGACGTGAAATCCACGCACATCCGTAGGATGTCCGTGTCCTTCTTTGGGACCATGACTGTGTTTGCCAGCCACTCGCTTTCCTTGATTTCCCTGATGAAATCTGCAGCGAGTAATCTGTTGATTTCCTTGCCGATGGCTTTGGCTCGTGGCTCCGACAGTCTCCGGATGGATTGCTTGACTGGCTTGGTGTCTGGAAAGACATTGAGTGCGTGCTCGGTGAATTACCTGGGAACTCCTGGCATGTCCGCAGGACACCAGGCGAAGATTTCCCAGCGCTCACGGAGGAACTCTACGAGTGCGCCTTCCTATGCGGGGCTGAGGTCGTTGGCGATCAGAGCCGTCTTGGAGGCATCCGTCGGATGGACCTGCACTTTCTTGGTGTTGACGGTGGAGTCGAAGGACATGTCAGGGGCGTTCTGCCTTGTGACTGGGGTTCCCCCATTGTCCGTCACCTCACGGAGCCTTACGAGCTCGTCTTGCATGCCGAAAGACTGGGAGATTTTGTTGAAATCCCTGTCGCATTGGTCCGATCAGGTGAAGCTCCCATGGACTGTGATGACGCCCCTTGGTCCTGGCATCTTGAGTAGTAGGTATGCGTAGTGCGGGACGGCCAGGAACCTTGCGAATGCTACACGCCCCAGGATGGCGTGGTATTGCGACGGCCAGTCCACCACTTCAAATTCGAGTCGCTCCTGCCGAAAGTTGTCCGGCTTCCCGAAGATGACGTCGAGCCCTATTTTGCCCAGGGGGAATATGCCCTTCCCTGGTACGATGTCGTGGAACGTTGTGTCTGATTGTTCCAGGCTGCATTGCGGGATTCACATTGCTGCTAGAGTGCTTGCGAACATTAGGTTGATGCTGCTGCCACCGTCCATGAAGACGCGACTCATCTCGAAGCCTCTGATCTGCGCCTCCAGCACCAGGGCAGCATGACCTGGGCGAGGGATCTGGCAAGGGTGATCCGCGCAAGTGAATGTGATGCAGGACTCCGATCCACTGAGGTACTCAGGGATTGCAGGCAGGGTTGCTACGGCCAAGTTGATTTGTCGGGTGATTTTCTTCTGCACCCTATTCGTGGGGCGTCCCTTCTGGATCATATTTAGTGCTCCTTTCGGTGGGGGGTACCCGATCCCGGCGTTGTTCTGCGCTGGTGCGACTGGTTGGTTTGGGCCTCCGATAGGTGGCGGTGGAGGAGCTCCATGTGCTATTTCGCCTTTGCCAGTGCGCTTCGAGCAGGATTGGGGCTTCTGCCTCATCGCACCATGCTTTCGCTGAGTTTACGGAACTCATGGCGGTCCTTGAGCATGTGGCTAGCTTTCTTTTGCCATCTTGTTTGTCGATGTAGAAGTGGATGGTGCATGGACCCGAAAGTTTGTCGAATGCTGAGGGTCCGTTGTATTGTCATGGCGTTACCACGATCTTTGGCGTCCGTTGTCGCGGAAGTTTCCGCCGCGGTATCCTCCGCTGTTGCAGCTGTTGTCGTTGCGGCGGTCGGCGTAGCCGACCGCGACCATGGCGGGTCCGTCGCGGTCCTCGTAGACGCGCGATCTCCTCTTGCTGAAGCGTTCTCGCCTTCGGCCATAGTCGTCCTCTTCATCTGATTGTGCGCGGTGGATGCAATCTTCGCCGTCCGCCCACCTGTTGGCGATGTCCATGAGGTGGTCGAGTGTCTTGGGCTTGACGCGCCCAAGTTCCTCCTTGAAGTCTTAGCGTTTGACGCCGTCCCTAAAGGCGTCGATGGCCCTTTCTTCAGAGATGTGTGCTGTGGAGTTCTTGGTGGTAGACCAGCGTAGTATGTACGAGCGAATAGATTCACCCGTTCTCTGAGTGCAGGCTCGCAACTCTTCGATTGAGGCGGGCCTCTTGCTGGTGCCCTTGAAATTTCGGATGAAGCTGTAAGCTAGCTCCTCCCAACTTCGGATGGATCCTGATGATAGGCTGCTGAGCCATACCCGCGCCGCGCCTGTCAGCTGCAGCTGGAGGTATTGCATGGCGGTTTCTTTGTTACCACCGTGAAGCTTGACGGATAACAGATGGTCACTGAGCCAGGATTTTGGATCTTGCGTGCCGTTGAACTTCGGAGTATCCGAAGGAAGCTTAAAATTGCGTGGCATCTGCGTTCGCCGAACGGATCTGCTGAAGCATCGAGCTCCGCAGAGTTCTCCTTCGTCTTCGTCCATCTCGGATTCAGACGAGCATGCACGTTTGGCTCGTGCTTTGTCGATTTTGCGCTGTGTAAGTGCGTCTCTAGCGTCGTAGTCGCGTTTATGGCGATGCGAGCTCTTCTTCCTTCGAGGAAGGTCGTGTTCCTCTTCCTCTTCGGATGAAGGGGTGGGGCTCCGATCGCGCCTGGCCGGAGCTTTCTTCTTCGGCTCCGTAGGGGCGTCTTCGTGGAGCGTAGCTCCGAAGAGTCCGAGTCCGGTGAGTGCGGACTTGTGCATGGCTCTTTTCGGGTCCCCCTCCGGAGGTGGGTGGGCTGCGAGATACGCAGTGGCTGCCATGATCGCAGCTTGCGGTGTCTTCGGGATGATATTGCCGTCGGCATCCATATCCATGAACGATGTGTGGAGAGTTCGGGTCACATCACGGCGTTCCCTGGGATCCATGTTCTCCACCCGAGAGCGGTGCTTGTTTCCCTGGTTTCCGTTTGTGCTAGAGCCGGGTGCCATGGCGGAGAGCGCAGCTCGTCGCGCGCTGGATTCAGAGGCTTCTTGCTTGCGTTTGTCAAGCGTCTCCTGCATCTTGACTTGATTCTTGTGCTCCTCGATGAGGAGGTAGTGGTATGCCATCAGTAGATCTCGTGGGAGTCCACAGGCAGGACTATATGTCGCGTGATGCTGGACCCATCCTTCTTTGCTAAGTTGGATGAGGTGGCCGTTGTTTTCCCCGTTGGGTGGGGGGGACTGGCTTCTTCTGTTCCCACCGTTTTCGCCGTTTCTGTCCTGCGGGTTGGGGTTCGTGTTGGGCATCAGATTAGGCGTTTGCTGCTCCTGGATGACTGCGGCGCATTGGTAGCGCTCGTAGATCGGTCCGCTGCTGCCGCAGCTTTCTGATCCAGAACCGTAGGTCCCTTCATCCGAAGGTGGATCGCACAGATCGGAGTTGCAGCTGTTGCTGTCGTAGAACTCATCTGTCGATGGTGATGTGCACAGCACGGGGTGTGGATCCCATGAGGCGGGCCTTATTGATGGCACGGGTACCCTCTCAGGAAGGCGGAGGGTGCCAGTTTGTCCCACCTGGAAGCAGAAGCTCCCGAACAAAATTTCGAGTCCGTCGCCTACGGGCTCGAAATCCTTCATGGTGGCCGGCGAGTGAGCGGTGAAGTCGAAAGCGCCGAAGAGGAGATGATTCTCCGTCGCCGCAGAGTTGTAGATCGATCGGGTCGGGACCGTCATGATCGCACAATCAGCAGCCCCGATTCCCACAGACGGCGCCAATTGACGAGGTTTCGACTCGTCAATGCCCATTGTTATGGACTTGGGTTTTGGAGAAGACGGGGATGCTGGAGATCGTGGAACGGTTAACAGACAAGCAACCAGGGGACACGAGATTTACCCAGGTTTAGGCCCCCGGAGGGAAAACCCTACTCCTGCTTGTCTGCTCTTGATTACGGCGGAACCGAAAGTTACAGGGGTGCGCAGATTCGATCTGGCGTGAGGTGCGTATGCGAGAGTATGAGTCGACAGATCTAGGACGTGCCCTCCTGGCCTTTATATAGACTTAGGCAGGTCCCGGGCATAGTCCTAGTCGGTTACAAGTTCTAGGGTTTTACCCCTTTGAATTTCCTATCTACGTCTTGCTCTCCAAGGATCCGAAGGCGTCATGGGCCTTGGCCACCCGAAAATCTTCATGGGCCAGCATATATCTGCTGTGGGCCTTCCTTGGGCTGGACCAGGTATGCTAAAGTCATGTAACCGTAGGGTATAACCATGTCACCAACGGGCTTGGATTCAGCATTCATAGACCTTTCCAACAAAATTGGTTTCATTCAAAATGGTGCACTGAATCGATCTGGATTGATTTTTGAAAATGGGTACAGAAGTGTGTTTGAATTAAAAAGAAAAAGATCTAATTCAAATCACTAGGCTGCGCGGGAAAAGATAATGGGCCGACCTGCTAAGCGCAGTGCTCCCGCGGGCTGCTTAAGTGGGTGTCCCCACTCGTTAGTGACACGGGGCTGGGCGAAGCGGTATGGGGCGACGTGGGTCATTTGATCTGATTCTAATCCAACGGCTAGGAGTCATCGTCGACGCGAGACAACGCTGGCGTGAACGAAACCTAGCGCAGCCAGTGAGGGGTGCTGGGGGCTCACCGAGGTGCTGGCGAGGGTCGACGAGGCGAGCGAACGACGAAGTCGACAACGGCGAATCTCCTGGTACCGGTGGCTTCTCCTGGGGCGGCTCCAATCACTGGCTCCCTTTTTCTCTAGAGGCGGCGGGCTCCGGTGAAATTCCGGCGAGGTGGTGCTCGCCTTGCTCTGAGAACGGTGTGGCACGATCAGTGAGGAGAGGGGAGTGAGATGGTGTGAAGAAATCGAGCGGGGGTGGCCTCTATTTATAGTCGAGCGAGGGGACCGACGGGGCGCACGGTGAGCTCGTCGGGGGCGATGGTACAGGCGGCTATCGGCATGGGCGAAGGTAGGGGACGGTGCGGTGTCTCCTGGCGATGCTCAACGACATGGTTTTGAGGCGTGGGGCGGTGCGGTTTGGTCTGGAACATGCGACGCTCTGCGCGGCAGAGGCGGCGTCTTCGACGGCGAGCGGTGGCTGTGCGTCACGGGGCGGCGAACGGGGATGTCTGGCGGTCTCCTGGGTCGGTGGGGATTGTGTATGCACGCGGCAAGGGCGGCGCGCGGTCTGTGGGCTTCGGTCGAGGGTGGTGCTCTGGCGCACGCTCGGCATGGTCTCTGGCGGTCTGGGCGCGGTCTGTGCGTGTGGTCCAGGGCTTGGCAATGCTCGCGGCTGGGACAGTGAGTGGCGGTGGACGGTGGGCTGCCTCCCAGACATGCTGGCTAGGCTTGCTGCTGCTCCTAGCTTGCTGTCGACTATGGGGTGGCAAGGGTGTGCTCGGCTGTTCACCATTGATGGCAATGGCAAGCTCACAGTGGTGCTAGTGCTTGGTTAATCTTGCTAGATGATCTACTGAGCTGGTTGTGAGCTAAATGGGGAACCAGTTAGGCAAGAATCACTGCTCACAATAGTGTTTGATGTTTGTTTGATTTGTGTCTGCAACCTGTTTGATGAAATGGCCGCATGAAATTAAGTTTTGAATTTTGAAATGATTTTTGGTGGGTTTGCTAGATTGGTGCTGGTGAGTCTGCAGATGCTTGGGTTTTGAAAGTTGAGCTTGTTTGAGTGGTTTTTGAAAAAGTGGGATCTTCCCATATGATAAAGATTCAATTTTGAATTGTCATTTAAACTATGTATTTGAAAGTTTCTGGATGATCACAAAGTGGGCCTTGATACTTTGTTATGAGTACATTCAAGGGGTGCAAAGATCCAGAAAAGTTTCTGCTAGGTTTTGAAAGTTTGAGACAGCCAAAGTAGGCATGAGAGTTAAATTGGTCAAAATGACCATTCCTTTTATATATTTGTTTTGATTTACTTGTCTTTAGGAAAAGGGTGGGAAATGTTTTAGATGCTGTTTATTTCACCTAAGAAACATTTTACAAGCAATGAAACAATCAAACAAGGTGGTTTAAAATAATTTCAAAATCAATGCATACACATATGCATGCATTCATAGTTTTAATTAGAAAAGTTTTTGTTAACCCTAATTTTGAGGATTAGAGTTTGATGATCCAAGTTTAGTATTTTTGGGATGTTACAAACCTTTCCCCCTTAAACAAAATCTCGTCCCGAGATTTGAAAAAGGACGAAAAGATTACCTAGGATTTGAAGAGATCGGGAAACTCCGTCCTGATGTGATCTTCGCGCTCCTAGGTAGCTTCCTCTTCTGTGTGATTGCTCCACTGAATCTTGAGAAACTTGATGCTTCGGGTTCGGGTAGTTCGAAAAGCTTCTTCCAAAATGCGGATGGGTACTTCTGGATAGGTCAGGTCATTGTTGATCTCTATGGTCCGGTGATCGATATTTTTGAACACTTCGGTCTTCTCGGGGACTTCGAGACACTTGCGAAGTAATGAGATATGGAACACATTGTGCACGGCTGACATCTCTTCGGGTAGCTCCAATTGATACGACACTTCTCCTCGACGGTTCAGAATTTTGAAAGGTCCGATATTGTAGGGTTTCGTAGCATGGAAAACAAAAATTTTCTACCGCATACAAACAAACAAGCCAAGATATATCTACTAGATTGTAGCAACGAGTCGATGGAATAACTCACCCTCGAAGATTCCAAAGTGTTTAACGAGAGCGGATCCTTGTGGGTGATGTAGTTGTACTCTTCCCGATCTCAAGATCGCGTAGACGATCCTTCCGGCGCTGCGTTCGGGCAGCGCTCCCGCAGTCGGTCACACGTTCGGTACTCGACGAAGACCTTCCTCTCCCTTGTTCCAGCAGGCAGTGGAGGTTGTACCACTCTCCTCGCGATTCCGGCAGCACAACGGCGTGGTACCGGAAGTAGAGGGGAGATCTCGCAGGGCTTCGCCTTAAGCCGGAGCGAGTATGGTGGACTATGAGAGAGCTCCTCGGCGATCTAGGGTTTAGACACACCAAGGAGGAGGCTTGGCCGGTGGCTAGGGTTAGCTAGGCGGCGGCGGCTTGCCCTAGGGCGGCGGCGGCTGCAGGAGGGCCGACGGCTTAGGGCTAGGGTTTGCGGGGTGGTGGAGTTGTGTCTTGGAGGGGCAGCCCTGCTCCTCCTTATATAGGTGGAGGGGGCGCAACAGGGGAGGGGAGTCCCTCCCCAACTCGGTTTCCCAAGGGGGCCGGCGGTGGAGGGGAGGAACTCCTCCCCAACTCGGTTTACACCTTCCCCTCCAGTTCCCAAAATAGCCGTTTGACTTTTCAAATTGGCGTTTGACTTTTTCAAACTAGGATTTGATTAAACCCTTTATTTTGTTCAGCGATGACACTTAGTACATGATGCAATCATTCCAACTTGGTATGACACATTCATGTACCCTTCCCCTCCGGAGTGCCGGACATTCCGGAACCTTCTAGAACATTCCCGATGAAAACACAGGAACCATTCTCCAACTCCAAAATAGGACTTTCCTTATATGAATCTTATTCTCCGGACCATTCCAGATCTCCTCGTGATATCCCGGATCCCATCCGAGACTCCGAACAACATTCGGTCTCTTTCTCATCATTCCATAACTACTCAAACAACGTCGAATCCTTAAGTGTGTCTCCCTACGGTTCGTGAATTATGCGGACATGATCGAGACACTTCTCCGAATAATAACCAATAGAGGAATCTGGAAATTCATATGGCTCCCACATATTTCTACGATTACTTTGAGATCGAATGAACCACTTACATACGATACCAATTTCCCTTTGTCTCATGATAGTTTACTTATCTGAGGTTATGATCGTCGGTATCTCTGCATACCTAGTTCAACCTCGTTACTGATAAGTACTCTTTTCTCGTTCCCGTGATATGTGATACCTTGTGAGCCAGTCACATGCTTGCAAGCTAATTGGATGACATTTCACCAAGAGGGCCCCGAGTATATCTATCCGTCATATGGATGGACAAATCCCACTCTTGATCCATGTGTCTCAACCAATACTTTCCGAACACTCAATGCCACCTTTATAGCCACCCAGTTATGGTGTGGTGTTTGATGTCATCAAAGCATCCTTCCGGTGAAGGTGATATGCATGATCTCATGGTCGAAGGAATTAGGTTACTATGTATCAGAAAGCATATAGCAATTGAACTATTAAAATGACTTGATCTTTATGCTACACTTATCTATAGGAGTATGTCCACCATATCATTCTCCTAACGATATGATCTTGTTGTTAATAACATCTCAATGTTCATGATAGGGAAACCACAATCATTTATTAACCAATAGGCTAGTATAATAAAGAGGCTTTACTAGGGACTTCAATTTAAGTTTACAAATCACACAAGTATTAATGTTTCCTTGTTAATACTATTATAACATGAATGTAAACATTTATTATAAACACAAAGATATAATAATAACTACATTTATTATTGCCTCTAGGGCATATCTCCAACAGTCTCCCACTTGCACTAGAGTCATCTAATCTAGATTACATGGTAATATACCGAACACCCATGGCAGTTTGGTGCTGGTAATGTTTTGCCCTCGGGAGAGGTTTAGTCAACGGATCCGCCACATTTAGATCTGTGTGTACTTTGCAAACTTTATGTCCCCAGCTTGGACATGTTCTCGAATAGCGTAGCTTGATGTGCTTCAGCTTCTTGTGTGACCTTGGTTCTTGCGCATTGGCTATGGCGCCCATGTTATCACAGTAGATAGACATTGGGTCCAGCGCACTAGGAACCACACCCAGCTCTGTAATGAACTCTTTCATCCATATCGCTTCTTGTGAAGCCTCCGAAGCAGCCATGTATTCCGATTCAGTTGAAGATCTCGCCACAACGCTTTGCTTTGCACTCCTCCAACTAACTGCTACACCATTCAAAGTAAATATGTATCCAGAATGTGATTTAGAATCATCCGGATCGGTGTTCCAACTAGCATCGGTGTAACCATTAACAACGAGCTGTTCATCACCTCCATAAGAAAGAACCATATCCTTAGTTCTTCTCAAGTACTTAAGGATGTTTTTGACCGTTGTCCAATGATCCACTCCTGGATCACTTTGATATCTGCTAGTTAAACTAACAACATATGCAATGTCGGGTCTAGTACATAGCATGGCATACATTAGAGATCCTATGGTTGAGGCATAGGGAGTCTTACTCATCCTTTCTCTATCTTCCGCCGATGTCGGACTTTGAGTTTTACTCAAGGTCGTATTGGGCAACATGGGCAAGAACCCTTTCTTGCTATCTTCCATTCCAAATCTCTTTAGAACTTTGTCCAAATATGTACTTTGTGACAATGATATTAGGCGTCTCGATCTATCTCTATAAATCTTTATGCCTAATATGTAAGCTGCTTCGCCAAGATCCTTCATTGAAAAACTATTATTCAAATATTCCTTGACACTATTAAGAAGGTCTACATCATTCCCAATCAACAATATGTCATCTACATATAGTATCAAGAATGCTACAGAGCTCCCACTCACTTTCTTGTAAATACAAGCTTCTCCATAAGTTTGTATAAAACCAAAACTTTTGATCACCTTATCAAAACGTTGATTCCAACTTCGGGATGCTTGCTTCAATCCATAGATGGACCGTTGAAGTTTGCATACCTTGTTAGCATCTTTAGGATCGACAAAACCTTTGGGTTGCATCATATACAACTCTTCATCAATGTCTCCATTGAGGAATGCTGTTTTGACATCCATCTGCCATATCTCATAATCATAATATGCAGCGATTGCTAACATAATCCTCACAGACTTTAGCTTTGCTACTGGTGAGAAAGTCTCATCGTAGTCAACTCCTTGAATTTGTCGAAACCCTTTTGCGACAAGTCGAGCTTTATAAACAGTAACATTACCATCAGCATATGTTTTCTTCTTGAAAATCCATTTGTTCTCGACGGCCTTCCGGCCATCCGGTAAGTCCACCAAAGTCCATACTTGGTTTTCGTACATGGATCCAATCTCGGATTTCATGGCTTCTTGCCATTTATTGGAATCTGGGCTCATCATCGCTTCCTCATATGTCGCAGGGTCATCGGTGTTGTCCACCAATATGACACTCATAACGGGATCATACCAATCAGGAGTGGTACGAGTTCTCGTTGACCTGCGAGGCTCTATAGCAACTACAACCGAAGTTTCATGATCATCATCATTAGCTTCCTCTCTTATTGGTGCAGGCACCACAGGAACTTCTTCCGGTGCTGCGCTACTCGCAAGTTCGAGAGAAGGTTCGACAACCTCGTCGAGTTCTACTTTCCTTCCAGTCACTTCTTTCGAGAGAAATTCTTTCTCTAGAAAGGATCCATTCTTGGCAACGAAGATTTTGCCCTCGGATCTATGATAGAAGGTATACCCAATAGTTTCCTTCGGGTATCCTATGAAGACGCATTTTTCCGCTTTGGGTTCAAGCTTGTCCGGCTGTAACTTCTTTACATAGGCTTCGCAACCCCAAACTTTAAGGAACGACAATTTAGGTTTCTTCCCAAACCATAATTCATACGGTGTCGTTTCAACGGATTTAGATGGTGCCCTATTTAAAGTGAATGCGGCTGTTTCTAATGCATAACCCCAAAATGATAGCGGTAAATCTGTAAGTGACATCATAGAACGAACCATATCTAAGAGAGTTCGATTACGACGTTCGGACACACCATTACGTTGTGGTGTTCCCGGCGGTGTCAATTGTGAAAGTATTCCGCATTTCTTCAAATGCTCGCCAAACTCGTAACTTAGATATTCACCTCCATGATCAGAACGTAGAAATTTAATCTTCTTGTTACGTTGATTCTCTATCTCACTTTGAAATTCCTTAAACTTCTCGAAAGCTTATGTTTCATGAAATAGATATACCCATATCTACTCAAGTCATCTGTGAACGTAAGAACATAACGATAACCACCGCGCGATGCTACACTCATTGGACCACACACATCGGTATGTATGATTTCCAATAAGTCCGTAGCTCGCTCCATCATACCAGAAAATGGAGTCTTAGTCATTTTACCCATCAGACATGCTTCGCATCTATCAAGTGATTCGAAATCAAGTGATTCAAGAAGTCCATCGGAATGGAGTTTCTTCATACGCTTCACTCCAATGTGACCAAGACGACAGTGCCACATATAGGTCAAGTTATCGCTTGATTTCAAACGTTTAGCCTCAATGTTATTAATATGTGTATTTCCAGTATCGAGATTCAATAAAAATAGACCATCTATCAAAGGTGCATGTGCATAAAACATATTACTCATATAAATCGAACAACCATTATTCTCGGATTTAAACAAGTAACCGTCTCGCAATAAACAAGATCCCGATATAATGTTCATGCTTAACACAGACACCAAATAACAATTATTTAAGTATAAAACTAATCCCGATGGTAGATGAAGGGGTAGCGTTCCGACCGCGATCACATCAACCTTTGATCTGTTTCCAACGCGCATCGTCACCTCGTTCTTCGCTAGCTTCCGTTTGATCTCGCACCTGTTTCGAGTTACAAATATGAGCAACCGAACCAGTATCAAATACCCAGGCACTACTACGAGTACTAGTGAGATACACATCAATAACATGTATATCGGAGATACCTTTCTTCTTGATGTTGCCGTTCTTCAAATCCTCCAAGTACTTTGGGCAATTCCGCTTCCAGTGACCTTCTTCCTTGCAGTAAAAGCACTTAGTATCAGGATTGGGTCCGGCCTTGGTCTTCTTCGTTGGCGCAGTAACTTTTTTACCACCCTTCTTGAAGTGTCCCTTTTGCTTAGACTTGCCTTTCTTGAATTTGGTGGTCTTATTGACCATCAACACTTGGTGCTCTTTCTTGATCTCCACTTCTGCAGATTTCAACATGGCAAAGAGTTCTGGCAACTGCTTGTTCATGTTTTGCATATTTGTAGTTCATCACAAAGTTCTTGTAACTTGGTGGTAGTTATTGGAGGACACGGTAAATCCCCAAAGCATTAGGAATCACTATACCCAAGCTTTGAAGTTTGTTTGCGTGCCCAGACATCTTAAGCACATGCTCACTGACGGAGCTGCCCTCTTCCATCTTGCAGTTAAAGAACTTTTCAGAAGCCTCATAGCTCTCAATCGCCGCGTGAGTCTTAAAGATCAATTTGAGATCACGGACAATATCATGTGGGTCTGAATTCTCAAACCTTTTCTGAAGCTCCGATTCTAAGCCATACAAGATAGCACATCGAATCGTGGAGTCTTGAGTCTTAGAGCGAGGTAAACATTCTTTACTTAAATCGGCAGATCACCGCAGCGGTCACCTAGCGGTGCATCCAGCACATAGGTCAAATTACCATGTGAGGACAATCCTCAAATTGCGGAACCAATCCATGAGTTGCTTCCATTGTTTTTCAACTTTTCTTTCTCTAGGAACGCATTAAAATTGATGGTAGGGGCCGCCATTGATCTACAACATATTTGCAATAGTTTAGACTAAGTTTATGACAAATTGAGTTCTAATTAATAGTTAAATTAATCTAGGTGAACTACCACTCAAAACAACATCCCTCACATTGTTTTAGTGATCACATGAACCAAATCCACCACATCAACACCGATCATCACGAGAGTTGATATAGTTTCAATGGCGAACAATCGTCATGTTCATCATATCTACTATATGATTCATGCTTTACCTTTCGGTGATCCGTGTTCCGAGACCATGCCTGTACATGCTAGGCTCGTCAAGATCAAACCTTAGCTTCCGCATGAGCAAATCTGGCTTGCTCACGTTGTATACACTTGCGGAATCTAACACACCTGATCATCACGTGGTGCTTCGAAACAACAAGCTTTAGCAATGGTGCTAACTAAGGGTGAACACTTTACGACTTGAAATTCATGTGCATGAGGGATCATCTTATAATGCTACCGTTGTTAACTAAGCAATACAAGATGCATAAAGGATTAACATCACATGCAATTCATAATATGTGATATGATATGGCCTTTCTTCTTTGTGCTTCCGATCTTCATCTTCAAGCACGAACATGATCTCCATCAGCACAAGCATTGCATCAAGGTCAATGACGCTTCTCCATGGCTGTCGTCCACTGGCTTCAACTATTACAACTACTTTGAATAGACACGCGGGTCTTAACTAAATTAAAGACAACCACATGGCTCCTACCGGTTGCCAACTTACAATAAGGAACATTGCATACATCAAATATAATCACAATCATGGCCATATCACATCATAGCACACCCCTGCAAAACAAAGTTAGATGCCTCTACTTTCTTTGCATGTTATACGTGGTTTGGGGCTTTCAATAAGTGTCGTTCTAACTTACGAACAAGAACCACAACATTGATACTAGTATTGACAATCACCGGTTGTAAATTGAATCTTAACTATGCTAGGAGAGACAGGCACCCGCAAAGCCACTTATGCAATACAAGTTGCATGTCAAGCGTGGAGCAAGTCTCATGAACGATGTCATGTAAGGTTAGCCCGGGCCGCTTCATCCCAACATCCCGCAAGATGCAAAGTACACAAGAAGCAATCGACAATAAAAGCATCAACGCCCATAATGACCATTGTGTTCTACTCGTGCAACATATCTACATATAGACACGGCTCTGATACCACTGTATGGTTTCGTAGCATGGAAAACAAAAATTTTCTACCGCATACAAACAAACAAGCCAAGATCTATCTACTAGATTGTAGCAACGAGTCGATGGAATAACTCACCCTCGAAGATTCCAAAGTGTTTAACGAGAGCGGATTCTCGTGGGTGATGTAGTCGTACTCTTCCAGATCTCAAGATCGCATAGACGATCCTTCCAAGGCCATGTTCGGCAGCGCTCCTGATCGATCCACACGTTTGGTACTCGACGAAGACCTTCCTCTCCCTTGTTCCAGCAGGCAGCAGAGGTTGTAGCACTCTCCTCGCGATTCCGGCAGCACAACGGCATGGTACCGGAAGTAGAGGGGAGATCTCGCAGGGCTTCGCCTTAAGCCGGAGCGAGTATGGTGGACTATGAGAGAGCTCCTCGGCGATCTAGGGTTTAGACACACCAAGGAGGAGGCTTGGCCGGTGGCTAGGGTTAGCTAGGCGGCGGCTTGCCCTAGGGCAGCGGCGGCTGCAGGAGGGCCGGCGGCTTAGGGCTAGGGTTTGCGGGGTGGTGGAGTTGTGTCTTGGAGGGGCAGCCCTGCCCCTCCTTATATAGGTGGAGGGGGCGCGCCAGGGGAGGGGAGTCCCTCCCCAACTCGGTTTCCCAAGGGGGCCGGCGGTGGAGGGGAGTAACTCCTCCCCAACTCGGTTTCCACCTTCCCCTCCACTTCCCAAAATAGCCGTTTGACTTTTCAAATTGATGTTTGACTTTTTCAAACTAGGATTTGATTAAACCCTTTATTTTGTTCAGCGATGACACTTAGTACATGATGCAATCATTCCAACTTGGTATGACACATTCATGTACCCTTCCCCTCCGGAGTGCCGGACATTCCGGAACCTTCTAGAACATTCCCGATGAAAACACCGGAACCATTCTCCAACTCCGAAATAGGACTTTCCTTATATGAATCTTATTCTTCGGACCATTCTGGATCTCCTCGTGATATCCCGGATCCCATCCGAGACTCCGAACAACATTCGGTCTCTTTATCATCATTCCATAACTACTCAAACAACGTCGAATACTTAAGTGTGTCTCCCTACGGTTCGTGAATTATGCGGACATGATCGAGACACTTCTCCGAACAATAACCAATAGAGGAATCTGGAAATTCATATGGCTCCCACATATTTCTATGATTACTTTGCGATCGAATGAACCACTTACATACGATACCAATTTCCCTTTGTCTCACGATAGTTTACTTATCCGAGGTTATGATCGTCGGTATCTATGCATACCTAGTTCAACCTCGTTCGATAAGTACTCTTTTCGTTCCGTGATATGTGATCCCTTGTGAGCCAGTCACATGCTTGCAAGCTAATTGGATGACATTTCACCGAGAGGGCCCAGAGTATATCTATCCGTCATATGGATGGACAAATCCCACTCTTGATCCATGTGTCTCAACCAATACTTTCCGAACACTCAATGCCACCTTTATAGCCACCCAGTTATGGTGTGGTGTTTGATGTCATCAAAGCATCCTTCCGGTGAAGGTGATATGCATGATCTCATGGTCGAAGGAATTAGGTTACTATGTATCAGAAAGCATATAGCAATTGAACTATTAAAATGACTTGATCTTTATGCTACGCTTATCTATATGAGTATGTCCACCATATCATTCTCCTAACGATATGATCTTGTTGTTAATAACATCTCAATGTTCATGATAGGGAAACCACAATCATTTATTAACCAACAAGCTAGTATAATAAAGAGGCTTTACTAGGGACTTCAATTTAAGTTTACAAATCACACAAGTATTAATGTTTCCTTGTTAATACTATTATAGCATGAATGTAAACATTTATTATAAACACAAAGATATAATAATAACTACATTTATTATTGCCTCTAGGGCATATCTCCAACAGATATATCTGGGGGCTAACTTTCCTTTGAGATGGAAATGCTGCATTCCCTTCAATGGCGACACTTTCAGATAAACAAAATCTCCTATGTTGAAGGCGAGGTCTCGACGTCTCTTGTCGGCTTAACTCTTCTGTATGGACTGGGCGGTCTTGAGGTGCTCACGAATCTTGTGAACCTTCTCTTCTGCTTCTCGTAGGATGTCGGGTCCAAAAATCTGACTCTCTCCTACTTCCGACCAGTTCAAAGGGGTGCGACACTTTCTTCCGTACATGAATTCAAATGGGGCCATTTGCAAACTGGCTTGGTAACTGTTGTTGTAGGAAAATTCTGCAAACGGCAGACAGTCTTCCCACTTGGATCCATATTCCAACACACAGGATCTCAGCATATCTTCGAGTATTTGATTTACTCGCTCCGTTTGTCCATCGGTCTGAGGGTGATACGCGGTACTGAAATCTAGGCGGGTTCCTAAACCTTCTTGAACTTTCTTCCAGAATCTCGAGGTAAACTGAGTTCCTCGATCCGATACTATGTTCTTAGGGACTCCGTGCAAACTGACGATTCTAGCGATGTACAACTCCGCTAGTTTCGAACTCTGATAGGTGGTTTTGACGGGCAAGAAATGGGCGACTTTGGACAATCTGTCCACTATGACCCAGATAGAGTCATTTCCCCTACTAGAAGTAGGCAGTCCAGTGATAAAGTCCATTCCTACAGAATCCCATTTCCATTCCGGAATCTGCAATGGTTGCAACAATCCAGCGGGTCTTTGATGTCCTGCCTTGACTCGCTGACATATATCACACTTGGCGATATAGCTTCCGATTTCTCTCTTCATCTTATGCCACCAAAATTGCTCCTTTAAATCTTGATACATCTTAGTTCCTCCGGGATGGATAGAATAAAGAGTATCATGAGCCTCCTTCAAGATAACTTCTTTCAACTCAGAATCTGATGGTACACAAAGGCGTCCTTTGTACCACAAAACTCCTTCTTCGTCTTCGGTGAATCCGGGTACTTTGCCTGTACCGATACGACGCTTGATTCCGTCTATACTAGCATTTTCCTTCTGCGCCTCTTTAATCTGACTGATCAAAGTGGGCTGGAGTTCTATGCTAGCCAGAAATCCTTCACTTACTAATTCCATCCGAAAATCTTCCATCTCTTTGTGCAGACTTGGTTGCTCCTTTAAAATCATGGAGTTCAAGAGGCACGGCAATCTGCTAAGGGCATCGGCTACCACATTGGCTTTACCAGGGTGATAGTGAATGTCCAGATCATAATCCTTGATTAGCTCAATCCATCTTCTCTGCCTCATATTCAGCTCCTTCTGAGTGAATATATACTTTAGGCTCTTGTGATCCGAATAAATCTCACAACGGTTTCCCATCAGGTAATGTCTCCATGTCTTCAGGGCTAGAACTACGGCTGCGAGTTCGAGGTCATGAGTTGGGTAATTTTGCTCATGTTGCTTCAATTGTCGGGATAGATAAGATATAACTTTGCCTTCTTGCATTAGCACACATACGAGACCAATCTTGGATGCGTCAAAATACACATCGAAGGGCTTTGTGATATCCGGCATGATCAAGATTGGGGCTGAAATCAATCTCCTTTTGAGTTCTTGAAAACTCGCTTCACATTTGTCGGTCCAGTCAAACTTCTTGTCCTTCTTCAGCAATTGGGTCATGGGTCTGGCGATACTCGAGAATCCTTCTACGAATTTGCGGTAATATCCCGCCAATCCGATAAAAGCACGAACTTGGGTTTGAGTGGTTGGGGCTTGCCAATCTTCTACATCTTTTACTTTGGCAGGGTCAACGGCAATTCCTCCGGCTGATACAATGTGACCGAGGAATCCTACCTCCTGTAACCAGAATTCACATTTGCTAAACTTTGCATACAACTGATGCTCTCTAAGGGTTCCAAGAATGGTCCTTAGGTAGCTCATGTTCTTCTTCTGATTTGGAATAAATCAGAATGTCATCGATGAAAACAACGACAAACTTATCCAGGAAGTCCATAAAAATCTTATTCATGAGGTTCATGAAATAAGCGGGGGCATTGGTTAATCCAAAAGACATGACTGTATACTCATACAATCCATATCCGTGGTAAAGGTCTTTGGAATGTCCTCCGCGAATCTTGATTTGATGATAGCCAGTTCTAAGATCAATCTTAGAAAACACTTTGGCACCGGTCAACTGATCAAACAAATCTTCTATCTTGGGCAAGGGGTACTTGTTCTTGATGGTGACATCATTCAACTTCCGAAAATCCGTACACAAACGGTTACCTCCATCCTTCTTGTCCACAAACAAGACAAGTGATCTTCAAGGTGACGCACTTGGTTGAATCAATCCAATTTCCAACATGGAATCCAGTTGCTTCTTCAGTTCTACTAGTTCCGACGGGTTCATACTATAGGGTCTCTGGGCTATGGGTCCAGTTCCGGGGATTAGTTCAATGATAAACTCGATATCCCGATCTGGGGGCATACCGGGCAAAACATCTGGAAATACATCGGGGTATTCACAGACTATCCGGACTTGGTCAATGGTAGGTTGGGCTATACTCTTGTTGCACTTGAATTGGCGAGGTAAGGTTTTATATATGTTCGACTGATATTCGGTGATGGTCATGGTTATGGCTTTCTTGGCACAGTCAATCAATCCTTTATGTTTGGACATCCAATCCATTCCTAGTACTACTTCCAAACCTTTAGTTCTGAGTACTATCAGATTAGCATAAAAATCTATGCCATGGATTCGGATAGGGACGGCTTTGCAAATTTGCCTAGCCTTGGTGGTTGATCCGGGAATTTGAACAATCATAACATGCTTCAGTTTGGTTGGTTGAATTTTACTAGTGCATGCAAATTCTTCGGTGACAAATGAATGCGATGCACCAGAATCAAACAACACTCTTGCAAGTACTGAATTAACAGAAAACATACCCAACACGACGTCTGGCACTTCCTGAGCTTCTTCAGCATGCATGAGAAAAAGACGGCCATTGCGGTTGAGTGAATTCCCTGGGGCAAATCTTCTCCCTGGCTGAACACGACGCTGTTGTTGAGCTAGGGCATTGGCATTGGGGGCTGTAGCATTCTTCTTGTTGGGGCACTCATTGGAATAGTGGCCTTTATTTCCACAGTCATAACAAGTCACTTGCGACTTGTCTTTGGCTGCGACAGGCACAACATTGCTTCCAGTCCTCGGGGCAGTGTTGGTGTTGGCGGTAGCATTGTTGGTGTTGAACTTGGGTGGGGCACGGGTGAAATTTCTAGAGTTGCCGGGGTTGTTGTGATTTCCTCCGGGTCTAGGGTTTCCACGATTGGGATAGGTCGGACGGTTCATCGGGGGTCTGTTGGTTCTTGGGGCAAATCCTGGAGATGGGTTGGGGCGATACTTTGGGATCTGATGGGTTCCTGGCTGATGCATCATGCGACGCTTGCGGTTCTCATTGGCTTGGTTGATCTTTCCTTCCATCTGGATGGCAGAGTCGACAAGGGCTTCAATATCCACAAAGGGGATATTGACTAACACTGTCTGCATCTCATCATGCAGACCATACAGGAACCTCTCTTTCTTCTTGGCTTCCGTGTCTATCTCGTCCGAGGCATACCTAGCTAATGGAAAAAATTTGTCACGGTATTCCACTACAGTCATCCTTCCTTGCTTCAGCTCTCTGAACTCGTCTCTCATTCTCTTGATCAAACCCGGTGGCACATGGGTTCTGCTAAACTTGACCTTGAATTCCTCCCAGGTCATCATCTGGCCTCCGGTCATTGCGCGAACACTGTTCCACCATGCCCTGGCATCTCCGGCTAGATAATGGGTGGCAAACAGAACTTTTTTGTTGGCTTCCACTCTGGCTACTTCTAAGTTATTTTCCATGGTTTGCAGCCAATCATCAGCGTCTAGGGGTTCTTCGGACTTAGTGAAAACATGTGGGTTGGTATTCTGGAAATTCTTGAGCTTAGATCCATGGTTGTCCTGGTTTCCGTGGCCTTGGTTGTTGTGGGCTAGCTGGGCTATCTGCTGCAGAGTGGCTAGGTTGGCTTGACGTTCCGCTCCTTCAGCTTCGCGGTCAGAAGTCAACATTTGCAGTATCTGCAACATCGGGTCCGGGGCTGAACCACTTCCTCCACGTGGCATCTGAAGATTTAGATAGATCATGAGAAAAGAGGGAAATTTCTAAGGTTTCAGGGACTTTGAAAAGTTTTAAAGGTTTGACTCAGATTTCCTAGCAACTTGCTTTTTCATTCGTTCATTCATAGCACACAGTACAACACACACCACAACAAAGAAAAACAGATGGTTTTAAGAACCATTCTGGAAACTACGATATAGTGGGACCGAATACTACTCACTACGCTAGTGCTCAAGTGCTACTACTCCTTGGAGTCTGTGGCTTCATCATCTTCATCATCATTGATGAAGGCGAAATCATCCTCAACGGTGAAGAAGTCCATGGCCTGATCCTCCATAAAATCATCGTCATCACTGAGATAGGAGTAAGGGTCTCCACGAAGATCCTCTCTGGCATTCTCCCTTTCCTCCAACTGTATGTCTCTCTCATGGATGGTCTCTTCCAAAGATGAGATACGGTGGCGAAGACGGGCAATGATGCGCTCCTTCTTGTCGAGCTGACGGCAGCGAGACTTGCGATCCTTTGCTAGCATGGCGATGGTTTGATCCTTCGTCTTGATGATGGCAGACTTGTGGTTGGAGTAGTCATGGTAGTTGTCCAACTCCTGCTGACGATCGTACATCATGAAGCTAAGGTGGTCCAATTGAGTCTTCAGCTCTGGGTGGTATGGGGCTTCCAGGGGTTGTCCATTTGCATCACTCCTTGGGCAAAACTCAAAGCGAGTACCCTTGATCTGATTGATTCTCTCCCCACACAGATGGGAAATAGCTTCCTGCATTGCTCTGGCAAGTCCATCGAGCCAGTTGTTTTCCCTCAAGGTAAACTGAATTCCCTCCACAGTGGGAGGTTCAATCTTTCCTCGGAGACTTGCAACAATTAGCCACTGCAGATCTTCTCCTCCTTGATCATTGAGCTGAGCTCCGAAGAACTCGGGATGCGGACGCTCCAGAAGTTCCGAAAGCTGGTCCAAATCCCTCTCAAAGATAAGGTCTCCTCCATTCCCCAACTGATAAAACTTGCTGTACTTCACGTCCATCTATAAGAATAGAGCATGAGTAGATTAGCAGGGTGATCAAGTGTGTCAAAATTTTATGTATTTTGCAAGAGTTTTTGAGGAACATGAAATTTTATGAAAGAATAAAAGGGATAAGAATGAGAATAAGTTTTTGTAAATATTTGTTTTCTTTGGTTTTGAAACTAAGTTTTTGGTTCAAACGTCCAGTATAACTAGGGTCACCTATGGTTAGGATGGCTCTGATACCAACTTGTCAACACCCGGATTTTTAATCCCAGATGCCTGTTATGACATACATCGTAATCCCAGGATTACCATTTTTGCAAGACATAACAGAATTGGATACCATAGTACATCATCCATTACAACGGTACATAAGTTCTTACACAAATAGGGATCTCATGATCCAGTTCTTAATACAACTTCAAGCAGCGGAATACGTAATAATAACGGTAGAGTAGGCGAAGCTCCATCTTCGGGGTCACAGGCAATGCTGACGATGGGAGATGATCCTAGTTGTCGTAACCTCCCTGGGGTCCATCCTCCAGGTACTCCTCTTCATAGTCTGGCCATGGGAATAGCCAGGGACAAAGCCATGAGTACTCTTTAAGTACTCACAAACTAATACTAACAGGTAAAGGTTTTTTTTGGATAGTAGGACACTAGGCTCTAGGGTTGTTTTGCAAAAGCCAGATTTATCTCTACTAAGTTCCAAAGCTAGTCACAATTTTATAACTCTTAAGTGGGATCTTGTAACTCATGTCACAACTCTGTTGTGGTCAAGTCAAAGTCTCAATTCATTTCACAAGTCATTTTGAAAAGTCTGACGGGGAACAGATGGCCTCCAATCGTCCATAATCATGACGCGGCTATTCGAATAGTTTGACACTCTGCAGAGATTGTACACTTTCACCACAACATTTGATACATCCGTCAGGAACAAATCCTGAATTCACCATACTCAGTATGCGGATAATCAATCCTAACCTTTCAATTACACGCCCTAGTATAAGCACCTATCCTGTGAGTTTGGCCTCCCAACCATGACCAACTGTCATCTTGGGTACTGCATAGGTGGACAATCTTCACAAGGTAGCCTCAGCTCAGACCTTGGCCGTGAGGGAACTAATACTAAGGTATATAAGTTTCCATTCAAGCCCTACCCAATCTTAGGGTATTGTGGTTGTACGATAAAATTGGAATGGTATCTCATCCAGACAACCATCAGTTTTATAGAAGGCTAAGGCTCATGCCTCAACATTTTCATCACCCAAAATCATCAAGTGTTCGGAAACACATGTCCAAAACATTTCAATAGAATGATCCATCATTCCAAGGTTTTCATAACCATTTTCACCAAGTATTCCCATCTAAAGTTGATCAAGTTTTATGCTTAGCACTAGCATATACAAGTGGGGGTAGTACTAATGAGGGGTGGTAGACTAGTGGAGTTTCAACTAAGTACAACCTTATATCTTAGGATGATATCAAGGTTTCTAACTTAGGCCAAATTTTATGCTCTTTATGCAACCTTCAGATAACTTTCTAGTATCTACCAAACTCTTAAGCAAACTCTAAGTAAGAGCTTTGATAAAGAAATAAAGTAAGAAGCTTGCAAGTAAAACTAGGATTGGTTTATCAAGTGGATATGATCACATATGCTTAAGGCATATAGTGGGCATAGTAACAAGTAGTGGTTTGCATAGGTATAGTCTCAGCTTGCACATTCAACTAGTAGTATTAGGCTTGCATCAGTGTCAATATAAGCTTGCTAAATTGCAAGTGTTAGCTTGCAAGGTTACTAGCTTGCCTTGTGCAGAGCAGTGGTTGAAGTCCTCCTCGGCTTCTTCTTCGTAGTATCCTCCTTCCTCCTCGTATCCTTGGTCGGTACTAGCGTCTATGAATAAATACGAGGTACAAAATCACCAAACAATACTTAACTACTTGCAATCATCACACACAAGGGTCCTATAGATGATCTAGCATCATCTCTAACATTACAAGGTTAAGGCTTGGTTTAATTCCTTTTATTTTTAGAAAATTAATTTCTACTCATTGAAAAACTACTTAAGATTTAATATTCTCCAAACCAAACATGGGATCATGTTGACACATGTCATCACCATATATTGTAGTCCATGGGAATGTGATTTAAAGTGGTGTCACAATTTAATAAGGTTTTACCCTTTTATTTTAATTAAATAAAGTGACTAGAAATGCCTATGTAGCATTCTTTTATTACTTGAACATTATTTCTGTAAGTAAACCTATATATTTTTATATATTCTGAAAGGTATGGTTCAATGTGATTTTTGTGAGTTGGAATCAACTCAAAAGCTATTATGGTTTAAATTTGAAAAATGTTTGAATGCAGAAAAGCTTCTGCCTTGTTATTTTTACTAAGGATGATCTACAGATCCAAATGACTTGAATCCGACGGGCTTGGATTCAGCATTCATAGACCTTTCCAACCAAATTGGTTTCATTCAAAATGGTGCACTGAATCGATATGGATTGATTTTTGAAAATGGGTACAGAAGTGTGTTTGAATTAAAAAGAAAAAGATCTAATTCAAATCACTGGGCTGCGCGGGAAAAGATAATGGGCCGGCCTGCTAAGCGCAGTGCTCCCGCAGGCTGCTTAAGTGGGTGTCCCCACTCGTCAGTGACACGGGGCTAGGCGAAGCGGTATGGGGCAACGTGGGTCGTTTGATCTGATTCTAATCCAACGGCTGGGAGTCATTGTCGACGCGAGACAACGCCGGCGAGAACGAAACCTAGCGCAGCCAGTGAGGGGTGCTAGGGGCTCACCGGGGTGCTGGCGAGGGTCGGCGAGGCGGACGAACGACGAAGTCGATGACGGCGAATCTCCTGGTACCGGTGGCTTCTCCTGGGGCGGCTCCAATCGCTGGCTCCCTTCTTCTCCAGAGGCGGCGGGCTCCGGTGAAATTCCGGCGAGGTGGTGCTCGCCTTGCTCTGAGAACGGTGTGGCACGATCAATGAGGAGAGGGGAGTGAGATGGTGCGAAGAAATCGAGCGGGGGTGGCCTCTAATTATAGTCGAGCGAGGGGACCGACGGGGCGCACGGTGAGCTCGTCGGGGGCGACGGTACATGCGGCTATCGGCATGGGCGAAGGTAGGGGACGGTGCGGTGTCTCCTGGCGATGCTCAACGACATGGTTTTGAGGCGTGGGGCGGTGCGGTTTGGTCTGGAACATGCGACGCTCTGCGCGGCAGAGGCGGCATCTTCGACGGCGTGCGGTGGCTGTGTGTCACGGGGCGGCGAACGGGGATGTCTGGCGGTCTCCTGGGTCGGTGGGGATTGTGTATGCACGCGGCAAGGGAGGCACGCGGTCTGTGGTCTTCGGTCATGGGTGGTGCTCTGGCACACGCTCAGCATGGTCTCTGGCGGTCTGGGCGCGGTCTGTGCGTGTGGTCCAGGGCTTGGCAATGCTCGCGGCTGGGACAGTGAGTGGCGGTGGACGGTGGGCTGCCTCCCAGAAATGCTGGCTAGGCTTGCTATCGACTATGGGGTGGCAAGGGTGTGCTCGGCTGTTCACCATTAATGGAAATGGCAAGCTCACAGTGGTGCTAGTGCTTGGTTAATCTTGCTAGATGATCTACTGAGCTGGTTGTGAGCTAAATGGGGAACCCGTTAGGCAAGAATCACTGCTCACAATAGTGTTTGATGTTTGTTTGATTTGTGTCTGCAACCTGTTTGATGAAATGGCCGCATGAAATTAAGTTTTGAATTTTGAAATGATTTTTGGTGGGTTTGCTATATTGGTGCTGGTGAGTCTGCAGATGCTTGGGTTTTGAAAGTTGAGCTTGTTTGAGTGGTTTTTGAAAAAGTGGGATCTTCCCATATGATAAAGATTCAATTTTGAATTGTCATTTAAACTATGTATTTGAAAGTTTCTGGATGATCACAAAGTGGGCCTTGATACTTTGTTATGAGTACATTCAAGGGATGCAAAGATCCAGAAAAGTTTCTGTTAGGTTTTGAAAGTTTGAGACAGCCAAAGTAGGCATGAGAGTTAAATTGGTCAAAATGACCATTCCTTTTATATATTTGTTTTGATTTACTTGTCTTTAGGAAAAGGGTGGGAAATGTTTTAGATGATGTTTATTTCACCTAAGAAACATTTTACAAGCAATGAAACAATCAAACAAGGTGGTTTAAAAGAATTTCAAAATCAATGCATACACATATGCATGCATTCATAATTTTAATTAGAAAAGTTTTTGTTAACCCTAATTTTGAGGATTAGAGTTTGATGATCCAAGTTTAGTATTTTTGGGATGTTACATCACTGCCCCCTCTAGACCAGCCCTAGCTCGAGGACAGAGAGAGGAGACGCCGGAAACGCCGTGCCAGCGCTGATGTCGACCATGCCAACGTGCACCACAGTTCACGCGCCGTTCCTACTCAACCCGACCACCTCGAGCTCTTGACGCCCGTCTACATGATCACCACCGTCCCAGGAGACCACCAGACATGCCCGTTCCCTCGATTGTGCCCCGTAGCTGCCGCACGCCTCGAAGTTCGCCGTCGGTACCATGCAGAGCGCTGCACGTTCCAGACCAAACCACACCGCCCCACGCTTCGCCTTTAAGCTAGCAACGATCGCCAGGGAACACAACACCGTCCCCTAGCCTCAGCCACGCTGCTAGCCGCCTGTAGCGTCGTCACCAATGAGCTCGCACCTGCACCGTTCGGTCCCCTCGCCATAGTATAAAAGGAGGTCTCCCCCGCACCATTTCTTCACACCCCAACACTCACCACTCCTAGATGATCCTCCCCCACTTCTTCCCGGAGCAAGGCGAGCTCTCCCTCACCGGAATTTCACCGGAGACCACCGCTGCTGGAGGAGAAGGGTGCCGTCGATCCAGGCCACCGTAGGAGAAGCCGCCAGTACCAGGATAACCGCCAGAGCCGCCTCGTTCGTTTGCCCCCATCACCGACCCTCGCCTGATCTCCGGTGAGCCCCCTGACCCCCACTGACCATGCTTGGGTTCGTCACCGTAGTGTCCTGTTCCGATGAGGACGATGGCCTTGAGCCGTTGATCCTTAATCTAATCCTACGGTCATAATCATCCCATACCCCTTTGGCACTCCCTGTCTCGCTGACGTGTAGGGAAACCACTTAAACCAGCCCGCGCACGCGCTGTGCACAGTGGGCCGGCCCATCTAGCTCGCTCGTGCAACCTAGTTAGTTCAAACTTAGATTTTTCAATTTAGTTCAAACACTAGTTCTGTCTATTTATTCAAAAATCAATTCAGAGAGTTTTACTAAACCAAATTGCATGAAACTAATTTTGTTAGAAAGGTATGGAAATTCTTAATCCAAGCCCATTGGATTCGAACCATTTGAAGTTATAGATCACCTATAGTAAAAATAACAAGGCAGAGACTTTTATGAATTCAAACATTTTTCAAAATTCAACCATAAATGCTTTTGAGTTGATTCCAACTCTCAAAAATCACATTTGACAAGAACTATATGAATATAATAATATCTAGGTTTACTTGCAGTATTAATGGACAAGTAATAAAAGAATGCCCCATAGGCATTTCTAGTCACTTTTAATTAATTAAAATAATAATGTTAACCCTTATTAAATTGTGACACCACTTTAAATCACATTCCCAAGTATTGAAATATGTGGTGATGACCTGTGTCAACATGATCCCATGTTTTAATTGGAGAATATTAAATCTTAAGTAGTTTTCAATGATTAGAAATTACTTTTCTAAAATAAAATGATTAAGACCAAGTATTTATTCCATATGATGATTGTGATGATGTTAGATCATCTAGTGTGAACGTTTATGTGCTAAATAGAGTAGTTATGTATTGTTTGGTGATTATGTACCCCGTATTTATTTATAGACGCTAGACCGACTAAGGATACGAAGAGGAAGGATACTACTACGAAGAGGAAGCAGAGGAGAACTTCAACCACTGTACTGCTCAAGGCAAGCCATCCTAGCAAGCTAACACTTACAACTTTGCAAGCTAGATAACTTATGCAATGCATTAGGCATGCTTTAATTAGGCAGCCTTGAGTATACTAAATCCCAGTTTTACTTGCAAGCTTGATTATTTTATTTCTTTATCAAAGCTCCTTATTTATGTTTACTTAGTGACTTGTGAATTTTGGAAAGATATTAGAGGTAGCATAAAGAGCATAAAACTTGGCCTAAGTTAGATAAAACTAGATGTCATACTGAGACATGAGATCTAGATCTGGATAAGTCGCTCTGATTATCACCCTTCATTAGTGCTTACCCCCAACTTTAGTGGCTAGTGCTAAGCATACAACTTGATCACTTTAGATGGAAATACTTGGTGAAAATGGTTATGAAAACCGTAGAATGATGAGGCATTCTAATGAGATGTTTTGATATGTGTTACGAACACCTGATGGTTTGATGATGAAAATGTTGAGGCATGAGCCTTAGCCCTTTATAAAACTGATAGTTGTGTACGGATGCGATACCATTCAAATTTTACCGTACAACCACAATACCCGAGTTTGGGTAGGGCTTGACTGGAAGTTTATATATCTTAGTATGGGTTCCCTTGCGGCCGAGGTTTGAGCTGAGGCTACCTCGTGATGATTGTCCACCTGTGCAGTTCCCAAGATGACAGATGGTCATGGTTCGGAGGATAAACTCATAGGGGAGGTGCCTATACTAGGGTGAGATTTGAAAGGTTAGGATTGATTATCCGCATACTGAGTATGGTGAATCAGGATTGTTCTTGATGGATGTATCGAATGTTGTGGTGAAAGTGTACCACCTCTGCAGAGTGTCAAACTATTCGAATTGTTGGAGATATGCCCTAGAGGCAATAATAAATGTAGTTATTACTATATCTTTGTGTTTATGATAAATGTTTACATTCATGCTATAACAGTATTAACCGGAAACATTAATACTTGTGTGATATGTAAACTAAAAATAGAGTCCCTAGTAAAGCCTCTTTATAATACTAGCTTGTTGGTTAATAGATGATCGTGGTTTCCCGATCATGAACATTAAGATGTTGTTAACAACAAGATCATATCATTAGGAGAATGGTATGATGGACATACTCCTAAAGATAAGCGTAGCATAAAGATCAAGTCATTTTAATAGTTCCTAATTCCTTCGACCATGAGATCATGCTAATCACCATCACCGGAAGGATGCTTTGATGACATCAAACACCACACCGTAACTGGGTGGCTATAAAGATGGAATTGAGTGTTCGGAAAGTATGGGTTGAGGCACATGGATCAAGAGTGGGATTTGTCCATCCATATGACGGATAGATATACTCTGGGCCCTCTCGGTGGAATGTAATCAAATTAGCTTGCAAGCATGTGACTGGATCACAAGGGATCACATACCACGGGAACGAGAAAAGAGTACTTATCAGTAACGAGGTTGAACTAGGTATGCAGAGATACCGACGATCAAAACCTCGGATAAGTAAACTATTGTGAGACAAAGGGAAATTGGTATCGTATGTAAGTGGTTCATTCGATCGCAAAGTAATCGTAGAAATATGTGGGAGCCATATGAATTTCCAGATTCCTCTATTGGTTATTGATCGGAGAAGTGGCTCGATCATGTCCGCATAATTCACGAACCGTAGGGAGACACACTTAAGGATTCGATGTTGTTGTTTAGTTATGGAACGATGAGTAAGAGACCGAATGTTGTTCGGAGTCTCGGATGGCATCCGGGATATCACGAGGAGATCCGGAATGGTCCGGAGAATAAGATTCATATAAGGAAAGTCCTGTTTCGTAGTTCGGGAATGATTCCGGTGTTTTCACCAGGAATGTTCTAGAAGGGTCCGGAAGGTCCGACACTCCGGAGGGGAAGGGTACATGAATGTGTCATGACAATGTGGAATGGTTGCATCATGTACTAGGTCACTTGGCTGGGCAAAATAAAGATAGAAATCAAATCGAAGTTTGAAAGTCAAACGCCAATTTGAAAAAGTCAAATCTCAATTTTGCTTGGTGGAGGGAGAGTAGGAAACCTACTTGGGGAGGAAGTCCCCTCCCTCCACCCGCCGACCAAGGAGGGCGAGTTGGAGGAGGACTCTCTCCTTCCAAACGGCCACCCTCCACCTATATAAGGAGGGTAGGCGCCCCTACCGACACACCTCAAACCCTAGCCCTAGGCGTCACCACCTGCTGCTGCCCCCGCCTAGGGCCTCCTCCCAAGTCGCCGACTAGGGTTTCCCCAAACCCTAGCAGCCGGCCACACCCTCCCCTTGGTGCCCTCTAAATACTAGATCACCAAGGCCTCTCTCATACTCCACCAAACTCGCTCCAGCTTAAGGCGAAGCCCTGCGAGATCTCCCCTCTACTTCCGACACCACGCCGTCGTGCTGCCAGAATCGCGAGGAGAGTGGTACAACCTCCGCTGCCTGCTGGAACAAGGGAGAGGAAGGTCTTCATCGAAAGCGATTTGACGCAGACTGCGGAACGCATAGCGGAAGGATCATATACGCGATCTTGAGATCGGCAAGAGTACGACTACATCACCCACGAGAATCTGCTCTCGTTAACCGCTTTGGAATCTTCGAGGGTGAGTTCCTCTATCGACTCGTTGCTACAATCTAGTAGATATATCTTGGCTTGTTTGTTTGCATGCGGTAGAATTTTTTTGTTTTCCATGCTACAAACCCCTACAGTGGTATCAGAGCCAGGTCTATTTGTAGATCTGTTGCACGAGTAGAACACAATGTTCATTGTGGGCGGTGGTTCTTTTATTATCAATTGCTTTTTGTGTACTTTGCATCTTACGGTATGATGGGATGAAGCGGACCGGGCTAACCTTACATGACATCATTCATGAGACTTGCTCCACGCTCAACATGCAACTTGTATTGCATAAGTGGCTTTTATGCCTGTCTCCCATCATAGTATAGATCCAATTTACAACGGGCACTTGATAGTTCAAGCATCAACGTTGTGGTTCTTGTTCATAAGTTAGAACGACACTTATTGAAAGCCCCAAACCACGTAAAATATGCAAAGAAAATTAGAGGCGTCTAACTTTGTTTTGCAGGGGTGCGCTGTGATGTGATATGGCCATGATTGTGATTATATTTGATGTATGCAATGTTCCTTATTGTAAGTTGGCAACCGGAAGGAGCCATATGGTTGTCTTTAAATTCCGTTAAGACCCACGTGTCTATTCAAAGTAGTTGTAATAGTTGAAGCTGGTGGACGACAACCATGAAACGGTGCCATTGACCTTGACTCCATACCGGTGATGATGGAGATCATGTTCGTGCTTGAAGATGGAGATCGGAAGCACAAGAAGAAAGGCCATATCATATCACATATTATGAATTGCATGTGATGTTAATCCTTTATGCATCTTGTATTGCTTAGTTAACAACGATAGCATTATAAGATGATCCCTCAAGCACATAAATTTCAAGTTTTAAAGTGTTCATCCTTAGTAAGCACCGTTGCTAAAGCTTGTTGTTTCGAAGCACCATGTGATGATCGGGTGTGCTAGATTCTACGAGTGTATACAACGTGAGCAAGCCAGATTTGCTTATGCAGAAGATAAGGTTTAATCTTGATGAGCCTAGCATGTACAGACATGGTCTCGGAACACGGATCACCGAAATGTAAAGCATGAGTCATATAGTAGATATGATGAACATGATTGATTGTTCTCCATTGAAGCTACATCAACTCTCGTGATGATCGGTTTCGATGTGGTGGATTTGGTTCGTGTGATCACTAAAACAATGTGAGGGATATTGTTTTGAGTGGGAGTTCACCTAGATTAATTTAACTATTAATTAGAACTCAATTTGTCATAAACTTATTCTAAACTATTGCAAATACGTTGTATATCAATGGCGGCCCCTACCATCAATTTTAATGCGTTCCTAGAGAAAGAAAAGTTGAAAAACAATGGAAGAAACTTCACGGATTGGTTCCGCAATTTGAGGATTGTCTTCAATGCTGGTAATTTGACCTATGTGATGGATGCACCGCTGGGTGACCCGCCTGCAACTACTGCTACCGAAGTAAAGAATGTTTACCTCACTCGGAAGAATCAGTACTCCACAGTTCAGTGTGCTATCTTGTATGGTTTGGAATCGGAGCTTCAGAAAAGGTTTGAGAACCATGACCCACATGATATTGTCCGTGAACTCAAAATGATATTTGAGGCTCACGCGGCAGTTGAGAGTTATGAGGCTTCTGAAAAGTTCTATAACTGCAAGATGGAAGAGGGCAGCTCCGTCAGTGAGCATGTGCTTAAGATGTCTGAGCACGCAAACAAACTCCAAAGTTTGGGTATAGTGATTCCTAATTCTTTGGGGATTCACCGTGTCCTCCAATCACTACCACCAAGTTACAAGAACTTTGTGATGAACTACAGTATGCAAAACATGGACAAGATGTTGCCAGAACTCTTCTCCATGTTGAAATATGCAGAAGTGGAGATCAAGAAAGAGCACCAAGTGTTGTTGGTCAATAAGACCACCAAATTCGTGAAAGGCAAGTCTAAGCAAAAGGGAAACTTCAAGAAGGGCGGTAAGAAAGTTGCCGCGCCGGTGAAGAAGACCAAGGCTGGGCCTAAGCCTGATACTGAGTGTTTTTACTGCAAGGGAGATGGTCACTGGAAGCGGAATTGCCCAAAGTACTTGGCGGATTTGAAGAATGGCAACATCAAGATGAAAGGTATATCCGATATACATGTTATTGATGTGTATCTCACTAGTACTCGTAGTAGTGCTTGGGTATTTGATACTGGTTTGGTTGCTCATATTTATAACTCGAAACAGGTGCTGCAGAATAAACGGAAGCTAGCGAAGAACAAGGTGACGATGCGCATTGGAAATGGATCAAAGGTTGATGTGATCGCGGTCGGCATGCTACCTCTTCATCTACCATCGGGATTAGTTTTATACTTAAATAATTGTTATTTGGTGCCTGCGTTGAGCATTAACATTATATCTGGATCATGTTTATTGCGAGACAGTTACTTGTTTAAGTCCGAGAATAATGGTTGTTCGATTTATATGAGTAATATGTTTTATGCACATGCACCTTTGATAGATGGTCTATTTTTATTGAATCTCGATAGTGGAAATACACATATTAATAACATTAAAGCCAAACGTTTGAAATTGAGCGATAACTCGACCTATATGTGGCACTGTCGTCTTGGTCATATCGGAGTGAAGCGTATAAATAAACACCATTCCAATGGACTTCTTGAATCACTTGATTTTGGATCACTTGAAAGATGCGAAGCATGTCTGATGGGTAAAATGACTAAGACTCCATTTTCTGGGATGATGGAGCGAGCTACGGACTTATTGCAAATCATACATACCGATGTGTGTGGTCCAATGAGTGTAGCATCGCGCGGTGGTTATCGTTATGTTCTTACCTTCACGGATGACTTGAGTAGATATGGGTATATCTATTTCATGAAACATAAGTCCGAGACTTTCGAGAAGTTTAAGGAATTTCAAAGTGAGGTAGAGAATCAATGTAACAAGAAGATTAAATTTCTACGATCTGATCGTGGAGGTGAATATCTGAGTTACGAGTTTGGTGAGCATTTGAAGAAATGCGGAATACTTTCACAATTGACACCACCGGGAACACCACAGCGTAATGGTGTGTCCAAACGTCGTAATCGAACGCTCTTAGATATGGTTCGTTCTATGATGTCACTTACAGATTTACCGCTATGGTTTTGGGGTTATGCATTATAAATAGCCGTATTCACTTTAAATAGGGCACCATCTAAATCCGTTGAAACGACACCGTATGAATTATGGTTTGGGAAGAAACCTAAATTGTCGTTCCTTAAAGTTTGGGGTTGCGAAGCCTATGTAAAGAAGTTACAATTGGACAAGCTTGAACCCAAAGCGGAAAAATGCGTCTTCATAGGATACCCGAAGGAAACTATTGGGTATACCTTCTATCATAGATACGAGGGCAAAATCTTCGTTGCCAAGAATGGATCCTTTCTAGAGAAGGAATTTCTCTCGAAAGAAGTGACTGGAAGGAAAGTAGAACTCGACGAGGTTGTTGAACCTTCTCTCGAACTTGCGAGTAGCGCAGCACCGGAAGTAGTTCCTGTGGCGCCTACACCAATAAGAGAGGAAGCTAATGATGTTGATCATGAAACTTCAGTTGAAGTTACTACGGAACCTCGTAGGTCAACGAGAAATCGTACTACTCCTGATTGGTATGATCCTGTTATGAGTGTCATGTTGGTGGATAACACCGATGACCCTACGATGTATGAGGAAGCAATGATGAGCCCAGATTCCAATAAATGGAAAGAAGCCATGAAATCCGAGATTGGATCCATGTACGAAAACCATGTATGGACTTTGGTGGACTTACCGGATGGCCAAAAGGCTGTCGAGAACAAATGGATTTTCTAGAAGAAAATAGATGCTGATGGTAATATTACTGTCTATAAAGCTCGACTTGTCGCAAAAGGGTTTCGACAAATTCAAGGAGTTAACTACGATGAGACTTTCTCACCAGTAGCGAAGCTAAAGTCTGTAAGGATTATGTTAGCAATCGCTGCATATTATGATTATGACATATGGCAGATGGATGTCAAAACGGCATTCCTCAATGGAGACATTGATGAAGAGTTGTATATGATGCAACCCAAAGGTTTTGTCGATCCTAAGGATGCTAACAAGGTATGCAAACTTCAACCGTCCATATATGGATTGAAGCAAGCATCCCGAATTTGGAATCAACGTTTTGATAAGGTAATCAAAAGTTTTGGTTTTATACAAACTTATGGAGAAGCCTGTATTTACAAGAAAGTGAGTGGGAGCTCTGTAGCATTCTTAATACTATATGTAGATGACATATTGTTGATTGGGAATGATGTAGACCTTCTTAATTGTGTCAAGGATTATTTGAATAATATTTTTTCAATGAAAGATCTTGGAAAAGCAGCTTACATATTAGGAATAAAGATTTATAGAGATAGATCGAGACGCTTAATATCATTGTCACAAAGTACATATTTGGACAAAGTTCTAAAGAGGTTTGGAATGGAAGATAGCAAGAAAGGGTTCTTGCCCATGTTGCCCAATACGACCTTGAGTAGAACTCAAAGTCCTGCAATGGCAGAAGATAGAGAAAGGATGAGTAAAACTCCCTATGCCTCAGTCATAGGATCTCTAATGTATGCCATGCTGTGTACTAGACCCGACATTGCATATGCTGTTAGTTTGACTAGCAGATATCAAAGTGATCCAGGAGTGGATCATTGGACAATGATCAAAACATCCTTAAGTACTTGAGAAGAACTAAGGATATGGTTCTTTCTTATGCAGGTGATGGACAGCTCGTTGTTAATGGTTATACCGATGCTAGTTGGAACACCGATCCGGATGATTCTAAATCTCAATCTAGATACGTATTTACTTTGAATGGTGCAGCAGTTAGCTGGAGGAGTGTAAAGCAAAGCATTATGGCAAGATCTTCAACTGAATCGGAATACATAGCTGCTTCGGAGGCTTCACAAGAGGCGATATGGATGAAGGAGTTCATTACAGAGCTTGGTGTGGTTCCAAGTGCGCTGGACCCAATGTCTATCTACTGTGATAACATGGGCGCCATATCCAATGCGCAAGAACCAAGGTCACACAAGAAGCTGAAGCACACCAAGCTACGTTTTCACGCTATTCGAGAACATGTCCAAGATGGTGACATAAAGATTTGCAAAGTACATATAGATCTGAATGTGGCGGATCCGTTGACTAAACCTCTCCCGAGGGCAAAACATGACCAACACCAAACCGCCATGGGTGTTCGGTATATTACCATGTAATATAGATTAGTTGACTCTAGTGCAAGTGGGAGATTGTTGGAGATATGCCCTAGAGGCAATAATAAATGTAGTTATTATTATATCTTTGTGTTTATGATAAATGTTTACATTCATGCTATAACAGTATTAACCGGAAAAATTAATACTTATGTGATATGTAAACTAAAAATAGAGTCCCTAGTAAAGCCTCTTTATAATACTAGCTTGTTGGTTAATAGATGATCGTGGTTTCCCGATCATGAACATTAAGATGTTGTTAACAACAAGATCATATCATTAGGAGAATGGTATGATGGACATACTCCTATAGATAAGCGTAGCATAAAGATCAAGTCATTTTAATAGTTCCTAATTCCTTCGACCATGAGATCATGCTAATCACCATCACCGGAAGGATGCTTTGATGACATCAAACACCATACCGTGCGGGTGGCTATAAAGATGGAATTGAGTGTTCGGAAAGTATGGGTTGAGGCACATGGATCAAGAGTGGGATTTGTCCATCCATATAACAGATAGATATACTCTGGGCCCTCTCGGTGGAATGTCATCCAATTAGCTTGCAAGCATGTGACTGGATCATAAGGGATCACATACCACGGGAACGAGAAAAGAGTACTTATCAGTAACGAGGTTGAACTAGGTATGCAGAGATACCGACGATCAAAACCTCGGATAAGTAAACTATCGTGAGACAAAGGGAAATTGGTATCGTATGTAAGTGGTTCATTCGATCGCAAAGTAATCGTAGAAATATGTGGGAGCCATATGAATTTCCAGATTCCTCTATTGGTTATTGATCGGAGAAGTGGCTCGATCATGTCCGCATAATTCACGAACCGTAGGGAGACACACTTAAGGATTCGATGTTGTTGTGTAGTTATGGAATGATGAGTAAGAGACCGAATGTTGTTCGGAGTCTCGGATGGGATCCGAGATATCACGAGGAGATCCGGAACGGTCCGGAGAATAAGATTCATATAAGGAAAGTCCTGTTTCGTAGTCCGGGAATGATTCAGGTGTTTTCACCATGAATGTTCTAGAATGGTCCGGAAGGTCCGACACTCCGGAGGGGAAGGGTACATGAATGTGTCATGACAATGTGTAATGGTTGCATCATGTACTAGGTCACTTGGCTGGGCAAAATAAAGAGAGAAATCAAATCGAAGTTTGAAAGTTAAACGCCAATTTGAAAAAGTCAAATCTCAATTTTGCTTGGTGGAGGGAGAGTAGGAAACCTACTTGGGGAGGAAGTCCCCTCCCTCCACTCGCCGGCCAAGGAGGGCGAGTTGGAGGAGGACTCTCTCCTCCCAAACGGCCACCCTCCACCTATATAAGGAGGGCTAGGGCTGCCCCCTACCGACACACCTCAAACCCTAGCCCTAGGCGTCACCACCTGCTGCTGCCGCCGCCTAGGGCCTCCTCCCAAGTCGCCGACTAGGGTTTCCCCAAACCCTAGCTGCCGGCCACACCCTCCCCTTGGTGCCCTCTAAACCCTAGATCACCAATGCCTCTCTCATACTCCACCATACTCGCTCCGGCTTAAGGCGAAGCCCTGCGAGATCTCCCCTCTACTTCCGACACCACACGGTCATGCTGCCGGAATCGCGAGGAGAGTGCTACAACCTCTGCTGCCTACTGGAACAAGGGAGAGGAAGGTATTCATCAAGTACTGAATGTGTGACCGATTGCGGAAACGCTGCCGGAACACAGCGCCGGAAGGATCATCTACGCGATCTTGAGATCGGCAAGAGTACGACTACATCACCCACGAGAATCTGCTCTCGTTAACCGCTTTGGAATCTTCGAGGGTGAGTTCCTCTATCGACTCGTTGCTACAGTCTAGTAGATAGATCTTGGCTTGTTTGTTTGCATGAGGTAGAAATTTTTTGTTTTCCATGCTACGAACCCCTACAGAAATAGCCGCGTCCGTGGTTATGGACAGTTGAAGTGGCCATACTGTTCCGTCGTCAGATGTTTTCAAAATGACTTGTGAAATGAATCATGAATTTGAATTGACCATAACAGGGTTGTTAACATGAAAACTAAGTTCCCACTTAGGTGTTGTAGAACATTAAACTATCTTTCTTTACTTCTGAACTCAGTATGAAATAAACCTGGCTTTTTGCAAATAAACCTAGAGCTTAGGATTCCTACTCGAACTACTTTATTTGTTAGTGATAGTTTGCGAGTACTTAAAGAGTACTCATGGCTTTGTCCCTGGCTATTCCTATGGCCAAAATATGAGGAGGACTACGAGGATGATGGACAATAGGAAGTCTACGACAACTAGGATCAACTACCATCGTCAGCATTGCTCAGTGACCACGAAGATGGAGCTTACATGCTACCGTTATTATATTATTCCGCTGCGTTGATTGTATTAAGACTGGATCATGAGATCCTTTATTTGTAAGACCTTTATTATGGTTTTTAATGGATGATGAACTATGGTACCAATCTGTTATGTCTCGCAAAAATGGTAATCCTGGGATTGCGATGTATGGCATAACAGGCATCTGGGATTAAAATGCGGTGTTGACAAAGGTCCTCTAGAGCCGCCACCACGGCCTTTGACGGCTCCTCGACACTCGCCATCTTCCCGGGGGCCTTAGGTTCCCTAGGTGCGCCGCCTGCAACCCTGTCCTCTGCTGCTGTTGCACCACCCCTGGGTGACCTAGGTGCGTTGCCCGCGACCCTCGCTGCTGTCATGCAGCCCCATGGTCTTGTCGGCGACATTGCCACGGCTACCGTGCCGTTTCACTTTGAAAACTTGATCACCATCCGCCTCACGCTGGACAACTATCTGTTCTGGCAAGGTACTACCACTGCTCCGCAGCCGCTCTCTCCTTCGGTACGTCGACGTTCTCTGTCGTTTCCTCTGTAGGTGATCGGGCGATCCACGGTCCGACTATCAACCCGGAGCATCGTGTGTGGGTGCAGCAGGACTAGGCGATCCTCTCTGCCATCCAGGGTTCCCTAGGTGATGGGGTCGCTGGCCTCTTTCTCTTAGCCGCCACCTCTCTGGATGCCTAGACCACCTTGGAGCATGCCTTTGCCCAGGTCTCCATGTCGCGCTCGATGGCCATCCACAGTGAGCTCGGTGATATAAAAATCCGGACTCCTCCGCTACCGCCTACTTCAACAAGATGAAGGTGCTGGTGGACACGCTGACCTCTATTAATAATCCACTCCATGATGAGGAATTCGTCGACTTCGTCATCAAGGGTCTCGATGCTGAGTACGCCAATATCGCGGAGGCCGTCCACAACGCCAAGCCTCCGATGCCTCCTCATGATCTCTACTCGCGCCTCCTCTTCACGGAGCATCGCGTTGAGGTCCGCAGCTCCTTTGATGTCCTCGCCGACCAGCGAACGTCCTACTGGGCCTCATGTGGGCAGCGCCCGCCCGCGCCTCCTTCCAATGGCAAGGCCTCCTCACCTCCTACACCTACCTCAGGTGGGGGACGCGATGGTCGTGTGTACCAACTGTGTGGCCGTGAAAAACACGCTGGTTCCAAGTGTCACCACCATTTTTAGTAGAGCTTCCTTGGCATCGGCAATGACGGTGAGAACAACAAGCACCAATTCTCTATTGCAGATTTTAGCCCTCCTAAAGCCCTGCCGTCCACGTCGCCGCCAAGGCCAAGGAGCCGCGCGTCGAGGCAGGGTATACCCCGTCCTACCCCATTGATCTTGCATGGTACATGGATACCGGCGCCACAGATCACACGATGAACAAGCTCAACAAGCTCGCCTCCTACCAGCCCTACTATGGGCATGAAAAGTTTCACACCGCCAATGGAATAGGTATCTATCTCTCATATTGGCCAAACATCTATTTTAACTAGTCATTCCTCTAGGCAACTCCAACTTCATAATATTTTATGAGTTCCTTCGGTGACTCGCAATCTTTTATCTGTTCCCAAGCTCACCCTTGATAATAATGTCCTATGTGAATTTCACCCTTTTGATCTCTTTGTTAAGGACTGAGCAACCCGAGACGTTATGCTTAGTGGTCGCTTGAGCCAAGGTCTATACCATCTGGAGGATCCATCCACCGTGAGCGTCTTCAGCGGTGTCCGCATGTCACCATCCCAGTGGCACTCTCGTCTTGGCCATTCCGCCACTCCCATCGTTCGCCATATTCTCCATCACCATGAGCCTCCATTAGAGTCTAGCAATAAAGAGATGTCCGTGTGTGATGCCTGTCAACAAGGCAAAAGTCATCAACTTCCATTTGTTTCATCTACTAGAGAAGTTAAGAGTCCTCTTGAACTTGTGTTTTCTAATGTGTGGGTCCAAGACAAACCTCATTAGTGGTCACAACTACTATGTCAGTTTATTGATGCCTATAGTCGCTTTACGGCTTTATCTTATTAAGCATAAGTCTGATGTGTTTGTTATATTCATTCATTATCAATTGCATGTTGAACGTCTTCTCAAGCATAAGATTATTCATGTCCGATGGATTGGGGGCGTCTCACAACCTCAACTCGTTCTTTAACAATCTTGGGACTCCTATCGTTTATCATGTCCTCATACACACCAGGAAAATGGCACAGTTGAGTGCAAACATCGCCATATAGTTGAGACCGGCCTCACACTTCTTTCTCATGCTTCTATACCCTTTCGCTTTTAGAGTGATTCCTTTGCTACCGCGTGTTTTCTCATTAACAGATTACTTACGTGTGTTCTAAATATGAAAACCCCCATTGAGCTTATTTTGCATAAAACTCCTGATTATACCTTTTTAAAGGTGTTCGGGTGTGCATGCTCGCCCCATATCCATTCTTATAATAATCGAAAACTTGAGTTTCAGTCAAAAAATGTTTGTTTTTAGGGTATAGTTCTATCCATAAAGGCTACAAGTGCCTCCATGTGCCAACAAATCGTGTCTACATATATCGTGATGTTGTCTTTGATGAGAAAGTTTTTCCCTTTTATTCCATGCCAACGCCTCTCACCATAGCCCCATCTATGCATTCATCTCCTACTTTGCCTAGCCAATTTGAAGATGCTGCATATTTGCCTGTGTTGTTGCCTAATCATGGTGCAGGAACTGGACGTGATGCTCGCTTGGAACTACTGCTGGATGCACCTCCTTCTGCCCCGGCGCCTCACGTCGATCGGATGGTGCATGCTCATGCACCACCTCCTGCCGTCGACAGCGCACCGGGCACTTCGCCTGGCCACATGAATGGGACGGCACCTGCGATGGGCTCCACCAAGTGGCCCATGTCACCATATCCTCGCCCAGCCTCGCCTCCATCCCCGACCACGTCGCCCGTGCATGGCTCCATGCCGCCCACCTCTCCTGGGCGGGCACCAAGTGGCTCCGTGTTGCCCGGCCCATCATCACTCGGTCGACCGTCGCTTGGACCACCGTCGTCAGCATTGTCTAGGCAGGCCTCAGCCGCGCTTGTGACCTCCGCTGCCCCGACCGCCCCTATACTCGCTGCATCGCAATGTCCACACACACAGCTGCTGTGGCATCCTCCACCCTAAGTAACCAAAGATGGTATCTTAAACTATATGGCCGCCTGTATGGCTAATGCGGTGGATGATCCGACCTCTGAACCGCGCAACTACGAAGATGCTATGAGTATACCGCACTGGAGGGCTGCTATGGAACAGGAATATTAGGCTCTCCTGCAAAATGAGACCTGGACAGTTGTTCCCCCTCCGCCTCGCATCACCATCATTGATTTGAAGTGGGTCTTCAAGGTGAAGAAACATGCTGATGGTTCTATGCTACAAAGCGCGTCTTGTGGCTAAGGGTTTTAAATAGCGGTATGGACTAGACTATGAGGATACATTCAACCCCGTTGTCAAGACTACCACTATACGGCTTCTTTTGTCACTCGCGGTCTCCCATGGCCGGTCTCTCTGTCAGATTGATGTGCAGAACGCCTTTCTTCATGGGATGCTTGAACAAGAGGTCTATATGCAGCAACCACCTGGATTCGTTGATCACTCTCAGCCTCATCATCTTCGTCGTTTGACAAAAGCTCTATATGGTTTGAAGCAGGCGCCTCGTGCCTGGCACGCTCGCTTGGCTTCAACTCTTCGTGCTCATGGCTTCATTCGGTCGATGGCTGACTTCACTATTTCTATTTTAGCACCCGAGTGTGACCATGTACCTTCTTGTGTATGTGGATAACATTATCCTGGGTCAGTTCTTCTCCACAGGCTGCTTATGCTCTTGTTGCTGCGCTCGGTAAGGACTTCACAGTTAAAGATTTGGAACATATTCACTTCTTTCTTGGTATTAAGGTCGCTCATGAGTCTCATGACAGCTTAGACCTCACACACAAGAAGTACTCTCTTGATCTCTTGTGCCGTGCTGGTATGCTAAATTTCAAGACGTCACTCACACCCATGTCCTCCACTGACAAGCTCTGGGCCTCTGATGGTACTCTTCTGTCTTCTAAGGATGCAACTGAGTATTAGAGTATTGTTGGTGGACTGCAGTATCTGACGATCACGCGTTCGAATCTCTCCTTTGCAGTTAACAAGGTGTGTCAGTATCTTCATGCTCCTACTGATGTCCAGTGAATTGTCAAACGCATTACATGTTATGTGCGTCTTCTTGTCTCCTATAGTGCGCATCGCCCTAGATCATCTGAGTTCTATCTGTTCTCGATCTTGGGTTGGTTACCCTGACTACATGCACTCTATAGGGGGATATGGTGTGTTCTTGGTTCCTAATTGATCGCCTAGAGTGCATGCAAGCAAGCCACTATCTCCCGTAGAAGTACTGAGACCGAGTAGTTGCCAATGCAACAACTGAGCTTATCTGGGTTGAGTCTCTACTTAGGGAGCGGGGAATATCCCAGCCCCATCCTCTAGTCCTTTTGTTTGATAACATCAGAGCTAATTTTCTATCATCGAATCCGGTGTTCCATGCACGTACTAAACACATTAAGATTGATTATTATTTTGTGAGGTAACATGTTGCATAGAAGCTACTACAAATCAAGTTTATCTCTTCAAAAGATAAACTTGTAGACATCTTCACCAAGCCTCTACCTTCACCCATGTTTGAGGTCTGTAGGCAGAATCTCAATCTTCTAGATGTTTCATGAGTGAGTTGAGATTGAGGGAGGGTGTTAGATTTGTATAGCTGTGTATTTGTACAGACCGTTATGGTCATTATGGTGTATTCTTGTATTGGTACTTTTGTATCCTTTATATATATGAGAGATATGCCACCCCTAGAGGGTTGAGCAAGTTCCCCCAAAATCATCTATTTAACATCCAAATACAATCATCAGTCCTACGAAGCACCATCAATCAATTAGCATATGTATATAAATGTAAAAGATACACCAAACCTAACAAAAAACTAGCTTATACAGTATATAACATGGTTTTTTTCCTATAGATAGAAATTGTAGCAGAGCTCATCTCAATGCAAGACTACGCACATGTAGTGGTTGCAGCCAAATAACAACAACTGATGTTAACTAGTATATTATCAATTAATAATATAATATAGCAGAACATGTAGCTGCTAGGTTCAGCATGCTAGCATGCCGCATGCAAGGGAAAATAATAACTCATACATTAAACCCAAAAGTATCATTTAAAGTAATCCCTTCATCAGGAAATAAGTGACTTGGACTTTTCTAGAATCACATGTATCTAGATGTGTTTTAGTATATAGGTACATGTGAATTTATAAAAATCCAAGTCACTTATTTCTGGATGGAGGGAGTACATCAGACCTAATATAATCTAGACAACCATGATACAATTTAATAAAATCAAATAATCTATAAAGGGAGAAGTAAGAGATCAAGCCATAGTACCTTCTAGAAGTCAATTTACTTGTCAAAGAAAATAAATCAATTCCTTTTAACTGTAGCCTCAAGAACTGAATTACAAATTAGTTCATTTACCCACAAGAGTTATGAAAGATGAATGTACTAACTTGATATTTCTGATGTTCATTTGAAAAGTACATATTTCAACAATATTACATGAAAAATATGTAGTAGGTCAATAAATTTTAACCAATGTGAGCAGAAAATAAGATGAAGTAAAAATGTGCAAAACCTAGATGCACTCTCTAAACATCGCAACTACAACCAAAACAACCGACTAACTTTCAGAGAGAGAGAGAGAGCAGATACACATGGATAACATAGTACTGACATTTTAACAAATAGTTTATCAAGAAGTTCATATGTACCATAAACTCCAATTTCTAGTACTGTATTTAGTAATAAAATAGTAAAGTAATGCATACCCTATCGGGCCACCTTATTTTATTGACATACACTATAAGTATAGAAGCTGACTATTTTAGTCAATGATTTGCGAAAATAAACTCAACTGGAATGTAAGCACCATAGAACTTTCAATAAAATACAAAACATCAACTGATAAAATCATCAAGAAAAAATTATAAAAAGAAAACCACCATGGATGAGCTTTGGCCAAATATAATAAATTCATCAATTCAAGACCTTCAATGTTGTCGGGTTGATGTTCCGGCCAAAAATCACAATGACGGTTGTTAGGCAACATTTATTGGAATTAAAGTGATAGATACCACTATTTTGTAACCCCTTCTACTTTTATCTTTGACCAGTAGGCCTATGTGAATCTGAGTGAGCTAACTGCATAATGGTAAGAATACCTTGGAGTAGACCCCTCTCTCTCTCGTGTGCATATGGAGAACAAGGATAATTTCAAGTTTAAGAAAAAAAATGACATGCTCAATATGTTCTTCACTTTGCTAGTGCTGCACAATGCATTTAAGCTCACGTATACACTAAAAAATAAAACTCCTAACCAGACACTGTGTTGCTGATGCATGTAAAATGCATATATGAACTTTGTAGTTTGTTAACATGTTTTCCCACATATATGTATCATATATAATGTTATATTCCTGTTTTATATTGATTTTTGGGGATTTTCCAATGATCCCCTTTATTTTGGTTATAACCCTGCAGGGCAGAAAAACCCTATTTTCAATGTTTTTGATGTTTCAGGACCTTAACAAAGTCAAATGGACTTGAATTTTTGGGAATGCCAATATTTATCCACGAGAAGCATCTGGAGCACGAGAATATCACCAGAGGGCCAGGAGGGCGAAACAAGCCCAGGTTCCATGCCTAGGCCTGGTGGGCATGGCACCCATGCTCGCTTCCTCCCCGACCGTCTGATCGCCTTGATTCTTTCGCCCACGGAGTTCTCTTGACCTCAAAATCCCTATATAAGGACACCGGGGTGTCCTCGAGACGGGAGACACTAGAACACACCAGAGCCGAAAACACCACTAGACAGAGTCAGATCCAGCGAATATTGGAGGGGGAAACTCTATCGGAGCCACCTCCAGGGAGATCTCCATCCTCTCCAACATCTCCAGCATCGTCACCATAATCAAGAGAAAGTAGTCCACCTCCGGGATATGGGTTTGTGGTAGTAGATTGATCTCTCTCTCTCTCATTCTTCATAGATCTAGTACCATATGAGCTTCTCTACATGATTATGGTAATATTTGTAATTCCTATGTGGTGGATCTTTGTTCTATGATTTGATATTTGAGATTGGAATATATTTCGTGTAAGATGTTTTGATAGATGCATATCATGCACCATGTTCTTAATTGCTTGTTTTGATCCAACTTGTATGCAAGAACTTGTTGGGGAGAAGTGTGTGTTAGATGGAGTAGCATGGAGGCAGATATTGAATTGTGACAAATAATATTCAAGATCTACTTTGGTATTTACCTTTCTTTTGCTGCCTCACTAGGGATAAAGTGAAATCATGTGCTATAGTTATCACTTGACAGTGTGATAACCTTGTTAGATCAAGGTAGCATATTTGTATTTCAAACATCATGTACTATTGCTTAAAGCTATATTCTGATTTGTTCTTAATTCAAGATTGCATGGAGATTTCCCTTTCTTGAGGAGTATAAGAGAGAGATGTATTCCATCTCAATATTAGAATGTGATGCCCACATTAATTCTTTTATCAAGCACATATATAAAATTCCATGAGTCTTTATCATTGATGAATTGTTTTATGATCACCACAACCTAAAAAGAGAGTAGGCAAGTGAACGCATGAACCCTGGTCTGATTTTTATCATAAGAAACACCTTTATATTGCATATAATATCATTTTTATTTTCAGCAATTAATTATTTCTAACATACAAAAACACTTTCTCTATTTGCAATCACTCATAAAAACCCCAAAACAACTCTACTATCTTCCATATCATCTAGTTTGCATTATTTTACTTCCTTTACTTTATTTACTTTAGTTTGTATCATATTTATTTCATATTACTAATACGAAAACTTGTGCTTCACAACCACTTGGTGGAGTCGGTGACATAATACATTTTATATTACTTTATTGCCTGAAGAGGAGAAGGCAAACATCCTTCCATAGCCAATTCCCCAAGAGTTCAATATAAACCATTGAGTCAACCTTGTGGGGAAAAGACTCTTGCTGCAACACTCTACACTTCGAGTCCCAACGAAAAGTGGCAGCCTTTGTTGCCATTAGTTGCAAGGTTGCATTGCTCACAAGAGTATACATTTCTTCGAGAATTATGATAGAGACAATCGAATCTCTACTTTCTACTTATCTGATGCTTCATATGTCCCTTCCGGTGTAGGTGTAGGCATATATATACATGTGAACTCCTCTTCTTTAAGTGGCAAACTAAAAACTGAGGTCATTATTACTGTTGTTATTTCTCAACTGATGTGGAGGTCCGTAGTAGTCCTTCTCATACTCAAATTTTATAATATACTCTAGTTATTAGACAATATATTCGTAGCTGGTAATGGATATCAGCCAAGCCACTCATCTCTCGGAACACTGCATTGCAAATGTATAGTGATAGATCAGGAAGACTCTATTGCTTATCAAAGAAGATGCAAGAAGCAGAAACTTTAGTAGCAGATAAATAGTAAAGCTGATGTTTTAGCAAAAAATGTGAGATGGAATACATGGCATAGGTGTACCTTTCTGTATACAAATCTGAGAACCACTTTCCTATGCGTACCACTATATTTTACTATACCTTTTGTAATCAACATTTGTAATGTTTAATTTGAAACTAATCAATAAACATTTCTGACCCTTGCATGGGTTTTAGACTTAAAAAAGTTGGCCTCTTGACTGAGGCAATATAACACTATGTTATGTGGGATAGATATCTTCATCCACAATTCATGGGATGGAAATAACTAAAAAAGTAGCATTCTGACTGAAAGAGTTAACTAATGAATAATGACTTCTTCTAAGGAAGTCTTCATATCACATAAATTTAGGCCATGTCCACCTTAATGGTTGATTACCATGAGAAGCATTTGATGCATGTAAAATGCATACATGAACTTTGTGATTTGTTGATATGAATTCCCATATTTTCTACATATATGATTGTATATCCATGTTTTACCCCTTCTACAATTACTTTGTAACACCTTCTACTTTTATCTTTGACTAGCAGGCCTATGTGAAACTAAGTGAGCATGCTTATTTAAAGTTTAAGAAAAAAAATGACATGCTCAATATGTTATTCACTTTGCTAATGCTACATAGTGCATATAACGTCACGTATACACTGAAAAATAAAACTCCTGACCAAACTCTTTGTTGCAAGGTTGCATTTCTCACAAGAGTATACATTTCTTTATGACAGGGACAATCGACTCTCTAGTTTCTACTTCTCTGATGCTTCCTATGTCCCTTCTGATGTGTAGGTGTATATATATATATATATATATATATATATATATATATATATATATATATATATATATATAGGCGAACTCCTCTTCTTTAAGTGGCAAACCGAAAAATGATGTCATTATTACTATTGTTATTTCTCAACTGATGTGGAGGCCCGTAGTAGTCCTTCTCATACTCAAATTTTCTAATATACTTTTGCTATTAGACTATATATTCGTAGCTGGTAATGGATATCAGCCAAGCCACTCATCTCTCGGAATACTACATTGAAAATGTAGAGTGATAGATCAGGCCGACTCTATTGCTTATCAAATAAGATGCAAGAAGCAAAAACTATAGTAACAGATAAATAGTAAAGCTAATGTTTTAGCAAAAAAGTGAGATGGGATACATGGCATAGGTGTATGTTTCAGTGTACAAATTTTAGAACCACTTATATCCTATGCATACCACCATATTTTACTATACCTTTTGGAATCAACATTTGTAATGTTTGTTGCGAAAGTAATCAATAAAAATTTCCGACCCTTGCATGGGTTTTAGACATAAAAAAGTTGACCTCTTGACTGAGGCAATATAACACTACTTTATGTGGGATAGATATCTTCATGCATAATTTGTGGGATGTAAATAAGTAAAAAGTAGCATTCTGACTGAAAGAGTTAACTAATGATTAATGAATTCTTCTAAAGAAGTCTTGATATCACATAAATTAGGCCATGTCCACCTTAATGGTTGATTACCATGAGAAGCATTTGATGCATGTAAAATTCATTCATGAACTTTTTAGTTTGTTGATATGAATTTCCACATATTTGTTACATATATGATTGTATATCCATGTTTTACCCCTTCTACCACTACTTTTATATTTGACCAACATGCCTATGTGAGTCTGAGTGAGCAGGCATATTTAAAGTATAAGAAAAATGACATGATCAATATATTCTTCACCTTTCTAATGCTGCACAGTGCATATAAGTTGAAGTATACACTGAAAAATAAAACTCCTGACCAGACTCTGTGTTGCAAGGTTGCATTGCACACAAGATTATACATTTCTTCGAGAATTATGACAGGGAAAATCGAATCTCTCCTTTCTACTTCTCTGATCCTTCCTATGTCCCTTCCGATGTGTAGGTGTAGGAATATATATATATATATATATATAGGCGAACTCCTCTTCTTTAAGTGGCAAACGGAAAAATAAGTTCATTATTACTGTTATTATGTGTCAACTGATGTGGAGGCCCGTAGTAGTCCTTGTCGTACTCAAATTTTATAATATAGTTTAGCTTTTATACTATATATTCGTAGCTGGTAATGGATATCAGCCAAGCCACTCATCTCTCAAAACACTGCATTGAAAATGTAGATTGACAGATCAGGCCGACCCTATTGCTTATCGAAGAAGATGCAAGAATTAGAAACTTTAGTAGCAAATAAATAATAAAGCTGATGTTTTAGCAAAAAATGTGAGATGTAATACATGGTATAGGTGTACCTTTCAGTATACAAATCTGAGAACCACTTCTCTCCTATGCATACAACTATATTTTACTATACCTTTTGTAATCAACATTTGTAATGTTTGTTTCGAAAACAATTAATAAAAATTTCTGACCCTTGCATGGGTTTTAGACTTAAAAAAGTTGACCTCTTGACCGAGGAAATATAACACTATGTTATGTGGGATAGATATTGATACGTCGGAAACTTATCTATAATTTTTGATGTTCCATGCTTGTTTAGTATCTAATTTGCTTTGCTTTGTCTACACTTTGAGACGTTTTTATATGTTTTCTGGTACTAACCTATTAATAAGAGGCCACAGTGGCAGTTGCCTGTTTTCTTCGGTTTTTGGTTCCAGAAAGGCAGAAAATCAATATTCTCGGAATTGGATGGGACAAAAGCCAAAGTCAATATTTTACAGTGGGTAACATGGAGCCTGAATACGAGACGGAGGAGAGCCACCTAGGGGCCACACCCTTGTTCAAGATGGTCGGCCCCCACCGTGTCGGGTGGGGCGCCTGGCCCTGTCTCGCCTCTTCGCCTATAAATACCCCCGATACAAAAACCCTAAGTACTCGATCAATATTCCTTGAAACTGTTTGTAGCTTCTGCCACCATCGTCCCTAGATCGGGGAGGATTTGAAGCTCTTCCCGGCACCCTGCCGGAGGGGAGATCATCCCGAAGGCCTTCTTCTTCATCATGCCAGCCTCCGGTATGAAGTGTGAGTAGTTTCACCTTGGACTATGGGTCCATATAGTAGCTAGATGGTTGTATCTCCTTCTTTGTGCTACCATGTTTAGATCTTGTGAGTCTGCTCATGATCAAGATCATCTATTTGTAATCATGCATGCTGTGTTTATGGGATCCGATGGATATTGAGATTACTATGTCGATTGATTAATGGTTTTGTCTTATTGATTCTATCATGTCTGTGTTTGTGATCTTGCATGCTCTCCGTTTCTAGTAGCTATCTTGGCCAAGTAGATGCTAGTGACTCCAAGAAGGGGTATTTATGCTTGATAGTGGGTTCATGCCTCTATTTAATCTAAGGGAAGTGACAGAAATCTCTAAGGTTGTAGATGTGCTGTTGCCACTAGGGAGAAAACAACGGTCTCTTGTTCATGGAACAAGTGGATTGTTTACCTTACACACTTTTCTTAAAGCAGTTATCCGTTGCTTGCAACTTAATACTGGAGGGGGTTCGGATGATAACCTCAAGGTGGATTTCTAGTCATAGATTCAGTTGGATGGCGGTCTAAGTATCTTGTTGTATTGCCCAATCGAATCTCATCGGATAATGAATGTATAGTGTTGAATTGTTATGCCTTGCTCAGTCCTGTCAATTGCCCCGCTGTAATCTGTTTACCCAACATGCCATGTTTGTTTATCTTAAGGAGAACACCTCTAGTGAACTATGGACCCCGGTCCAATCTTTACCATTGATACATCTTCCATCACATGTTTACTTTCTGCAAACCACTATTACCTTCCACACCATACAGTTAATCCTTTGTTTTGAGCAAACCGGTGAGATTGACAACCTCACTGTTTGTTGGGGCAAAGCCTTGAGTTTGTGTTGTGCAGGTTTCCAAGTGCTAGCAACACCTTTGATTCGTTTCCTTTCTCCTACTGGTTCGATAACCTTGGTTTATAACTGAGGGAAAACTTGCTGCTGTTCTCATCATACCTTCGGCTTGGGGTCTCAACAAGCATCCGCACCATCAAGGCTTTTTCGCGCCATTTCCGGGAGGCTAAGGACGCCTTCACAACCTTTCTATTTACTTTGTTTTTGTTTTGCTTAGTTTCTTTTGCTTGGTTTTTGCCTTTTTATCAAAAACTCCAAAAAATAGTTTAGTTTGGTTTGATTTCTCTTATCAAAACACAAAAATGAGTTCCTGCCTAGTTGTCATTGTTGTTGGCTTGCTCCACTTTTGCCAAAATGAACTCGCTGAGAACACCAAGTTGTGTGACTTCACTAGCACAAACAACAATGATTTCCTAAGTACTCCTATTGCTCCACTTGCTCCTGATTCTAACTTTTATGAAATTAAGCCTGCTTTGTTTAATCTTGTGATGAGAGAGCAATTTCCTGGTGCTAGTTCTGATGATGCTGCTGCCCACCTCAATAACTTTGATGAACTTTGTGAGATGCAAAAGTATAAGGATGTAGATGGAGGTATTATTATTCTCAAGTTGTTTCCTTTATCCTTGTGAGGAAAAGCTAAAGAATGGTTGCTATCCTTGCCTAGAAATAGGATTGATTCTTGGATTAAGTGCAAAGATGCTTTTATTGGAAAATACTATCCTCCTTCTAAGATTATATCTATGATAAGTGAAATAATGAAATTTAAACAACTTGATAATGAACATGTTGCTCAAGATTGGGAAAGAATGAAATCTTTGGTTAAGAATTGTCCCACTCATGGGCTTACTAATTGGATGATTATCCAGACTTTTTATGCAGGTTTGAACTTCTCCTCAAGAAACCTGTTGGATTCAGCTACTAGAGGTACCTTTATGACCATTACCTTGGGTGCTGCAACAAAGCTCCTTGATAATATGATGGTTAATTATTCTGAATGGCACACTGAGAGAGCTCCAGATGGTAAGAAGGTAAATTCTATTGAAGAAACCTCCTCTTTGAGTGATAAGATTGATGTTATCATGTCTATGCTTGTTAATGGGAAAGCTCATATAGATCCTAATAATGTTACCTTAGCTTCTTTAGTTGCTCAAAAAGAGCAAGTTAATGTGAACTTCATTAGAAACAACAATTTCAACAACAATGCCTATAGGAATAATTTTGGTAGTAATAATAATTATAGGCCTTATCTTCCTAATAATGGCAATAGCTATGGAAACTCCTACAACAATGCTAGAAGTGCTCCCTCTGAACTTGAAGTCATGCTCAAAGACTTTATTATTAAACAAACCACTTTCAACAAGACTGTGGAGGAAAAGCTTTTGAATGTCGAGAAAAATATTTCCTCTTTGTATGAAGCACAGTCCTCTTTGATTAATAGGCTGCTAAACCTGAAACCTTGGAAAGTACCTTTGCTGCTACTCATGCCATACAAGTTATTGTTGATGAAAATGTTAGACTGTTAGCCCAACTTCATGCTAAGTGGGAAAGAGAAGATGAAATTGCTAGAAACAATAGTGTGTGCACTATCACCACCAATTTGGATGCCACTAAACCACAATAAGTCCCTATTCCTCCTACCACAATGCCTAAACCCAATGAGTCTACTACTAGTGATTCTAAGTTTGATTTTGATCTTGATGGTTGCAATATTTCTGAAGTGATTATGTTCCTACAAAAGCTTGCTAGAAGTATTGATGCTCGTGATATGAATGTGGCTTTCACCAAACACATTACAGATGCTCTTATTAAAATTAAGGAAGAGAAGTTGAAACACAAAGCCTCTATTCCTAGGAAAGTAGAAGATAGTTGGGAACCCATTATTAATATGCAAGTGAATGAATTTGATCTCAAAGCTTCATGTGACCTTGGTTCTAGTGTCTCTATTATGCCTAGAAATATTTATGAAATGCTTGTGTAGAGGTCCCAACCTAATAAGGTGGAGATCCCTGTGTTTACAGTATAGTCCCCTGGATCGATTATCTAGCACCCACAGTTTAAGATGTAATATCAAGAAACAAAGGTCATATTACAACTCATAACCAGGAATAAAATAGTTCGTTATATCTTACATAGCTCATATGGCTATCTTATTACAAAGCAGCAGATACAACTATAATGCATGGAGTCCTTCATTTTCATATGCCACAGGCAATCATGTTGGTTGTAGACTTGTAATCCCTACTCAACAAACTTCACTAACATCAAACAAACCTGCAACATAATAAGTTACAACCACAAGGGTCAATACATTTGAATTGTATTGGCAAGTGATATCATTTGGACATGGAGAATCTAACATCTACATCAATATAAACATTAGTCATGAATATAATAAAGACATTGTTATTATATATGGCTGGCCTTTGCATAAAATAAGTTTTTCCTATCCTTTGTAAAATAGTTTTTCTCTTTTTCAAAACACTTTATCAAACAATGGCACACTGGATACACACCAGGCGCTTCCCTTGTTCATCCAACAAGTTTTAACTTAGAGAAATTGGGATAAGGAGATCTTTGATTGCTTCAATGTCTTTGATGCTCAAATTGTCCATTGCCGGGGACACGGCTAAGTACTTAGGTTTTACCCTCTCGAGAAGTGGTGCACTTCCCCACAAGACTCGACATGCATTGAGACGAGACTTTTTTAGAAACAAACCCTCATACCACCATGTACGCGTTCCATCCTATCAACACTACCACCAACTGTCCATCTGGCTGAGTTCTTGCAACCTAGTTGGTCAAGGCAGAGCCCATATGCCATGTGGTTGCACTGGAAGATTCTTAACACAAAACATCTCAAACCTCTTTGTTCTTGGGTGGCCATACACAACTGAGATACACCAGGGTAAACCATAGAAATGGGCCCTGAGTAACCACTCAATACAAACCAATCTTCCCATTCCACCCAGGTGATTCATTCACATGTTGTTTTATTAATCAAAAACATAGTCATAGACTTTGCATAATACCATAACATGAATATTCCACCCGTGGAATCTACTAGCTAGGCTAAGCATACTAGCATAACATGTCACTTAACTTAGGAAGATTCCTACCAAGATATATTCTATAGGATCTACCATAGCATAGCAATATACAAAATAGTCCTATCATGCATACTACAAAAATATTACTAATGCAATATTGAAAAGATAGGACTTTTAGTGACCAAAGTATCACTTGCCTTTTTAGTAGAAAATCTAGGTACTCTCCTTGATCTTTCAATTTTCACACTCCTCAAAGTCCACTACAATACAATCAATCAAAACCACACACTCAAAACTACAACATAAAAATTAATAAAACAAAAACAAGAAAAACAAAGAAATGCATGCAAGCATGCAAAAGATTATTTTATTGAAAAAGTTGTTTCTGAAAAGATTCTAAACATTTCAAAACACCTACTGGTCTTTTATAAAAGTGGAATTTCATTTGAAATCAAGATAGTGAAAATAAGTCATTTAAATCATTTTTGTTTTACTAAAAAGTATTTTATTCAAAGGAATAATTTCTAATGTCAGAAAATATAATTTGAAATTTCAAATGTTAGTGTTTATGGTCGGAGGGTTCAAAACAAAACCATTTTCAAAAGGTTTCACTCAAAAATAATTTTTAGAACAATTTTTATACTCAAAATAGCCCTAAACAAGTCTCTGCATAAAAATATAATTTTTATCACGCAAATGACTAATTCAAGGCCATAGGTGCAAAGGTTTCATTTTTCTGAATCCATTGATATTAAATTTGTATTTGTTGGACAAACATATCAAAAGTTATTGATTTTACAAGTTTAAACAACTAATAGATAAAATCTTGGATTTTAAATCAACCTCTCTGCCACGCGGCGCTGTCTGACCGGTTGATACCTCTTCGCGTGGATCGCGCATCACGGTCCATTATATTTAAGTGGAATCGCACAATTTATATGGAGTGATACGACTTCATTTAAGTGATCTATCCCAGCCACTAGATCTACATCCAACGGATCAAGGTGCACTGACCAAAGATGGGCGGTGGTGGCAGGCATGTATGCGTCGAGTGGGTGGCATTATGGTGAATCTAGGGGCAAGGGAGGGGGACATGGTGTTACTAGGGTCAGGGAGACGAGGGGGTGCTCAAGGTGGTCACCGTTGACGAAGGGGCGCGCTAGTTTGGCCGTTATTGCTCGTCGGAGTGGTGCTTGCAGAGAGAGTTGTTGCCGAGCATCTGGGCCTAGAGAAAGCAAAACAAAGGCATCAACGAGTGCGCAAGAGGATAGTGAATGAGTCAGTGCAAGGAAGGGAACAAGGCGCAGTCGAGGCTCACCGAAATTTCTCGCCGGAGTGGCGCTCGTCATTGATTGCATGCAGGTGAAGGCGGAGTCGAGGCTCTAGGGCGCGCACGAGCACATAGGAAATGCCAATAGGTGCGCATGACGATGGCGAGAAAGACTGCATGAACCAGGGGGCAAGGGGAGGTCGTAGTTCATCAGAATCGGCGCCAGAGCATGTCAGAGACAGTGGCAGTGTGAGCAGAAATTCGAGTAGCCTGGGGGCTCCGGTGGTGTGGTGATTGAGGGGAAACAAAGAGGATGGAGAGAGGAATAAGAGGGCGTGGTTAGGGGAGAGAATTACTACGTCAGTTAAACGAATTAAATCGAATTAAGTCGCTAGGAAACCACAGAGCAGGAGAGCTCACAAGCAGACGAGGTGGCAGTGGGGCCATGTAGTCAGCGAGGGGTGCGGGGAGAGGTGCGGTGAGAAAAATCTCATGGGAAGAGGGAGAGTAGCCCGGGTGGGCTGGTTGTTGGGCTGCTGCTAGGCCTGGGGTTTGGGCAGGTTAGTTCTATATTTTTTTCTTCCTTTGTCTTTTTCTTTTTCTGTTTTCTGTTTTTATTCAAAACAATTTATTTCCACTTCAATTTGAATTCAAATATCTTCCAAATATTTTCAGTAGGTTTATACCATTTATTAGTGTGTTATTTAATCCAACTCAAAATATTTTTCTTGTGATTTAATATCCATTTAAAATAAGTGAGGCATTTTGGCTTTTATTTAAATAAAATTGAATATGGTTAAAAAGCCCATATATTTTTATTTAAATAACCTTTTATTATTTTATGTTAATTGGATAAATTTTATTCCATTTACCTATGGATTTTTGCCGGTTTAAATTTTCTTTGCAACAATTGTTATTTATTTAATTCTTTCCTTGCCTTATAAAACCCATATCTTTTTATTTATATCTCCAAAAATAGTGATTCCAATTTGTCTAATTTTATTAGATATTTATTTATATTTTAAAATCCTTTTAGGATTACTTTGTTCACAATTTGGTATTGATTTTAGCTAGGAGCTTTATTAGTCTTGGAAATACTTTCTTTTATCTTATTAAAATCATAAGTTTTTATCCATGGCTCCAAATGGAGTGAAACCAATTCCCATGATTTTGTAATATTTTTGATTACCATTTATTGATCAATTAGGAATGTTTGTAGCTAAATTTTTATGTGGGGAAAGCCATAGTCTTGGAGTGATTTTGGAGATGATTTATTTTATTAGGATTAAGGGTTTTGGTTTAACTTTTCCAAGTGCTCAATCAAGATAATGCTCCAAGCATTAATGCATTTGATTCCTTGAATATTTGTTTGTTGCTTTCTCATTCAAGTTTTTTCCAAGTAGGGTTTTGATGTTTCCAATTAGATGCAAAAGTTTCTTTTCAACCTAAATTTCAACATTTGTTTCTTTTGTTTGTTTATTTTTTACATTTCAAAATTTGGAAAATTTTGGGATGTGACATCTTGATTTGCCACCTTTGGAAGATTGTTAATTGGATGTCCCACTTAATGATAATGCTAAAAAGAAACTCATTGGGAGTGTTAATGATGTTCTTATTATGGTTAACAATGCTTATGTCCCTGTTGATTTCTATGTTTTGGAAGTTGAATACAATGCTTCTTGTCCTATTACTTTGGGAAGACCTTTACTTAGAACTATTGGTGCCATCATTGATATGAAAGAAGGCACCATTAAATATCAATTTACATTCAAGAAAGGTATTAAACACTTCCCTATGAGGAGAGAGAAGTTGATTTTTCTCCTTCTATGAAATCAAGGTTTGATGTTAATGCTTCTTTATTTGAAAATACTTGATTCTTGCTTCTTGTGCCTAACTTAAAGGCGTTAAAGAAAAGTACTTATTGGGAGATAACCCAGAAGATTTATTTAGTCTTAAAAGTTATTACTTTAGTAGTGACCTCTCCTTATCCTTTTTATTTGCTTTTTGTGCCAAGAATGACCTCTAACGAGAGGGAACTAACATTTAGGGAGTTGCTGTCCAGAAACAGATTTTGTTGCTCCACCGTAAAAATTCGTGAAGAATCTCTATAAGTCGGATTGAGATGATATAGCTGATATTTTTCAAATAAATCCCTTAGTATGTTAGATAACTTTCGTTAGTTCAACCCTTTTTGATTTTAGCAACAAAAGGTCTTTGAAAAAATCGGTTTCTACCTGCTGGTCTGTTTTGACAGATTTCTGCCATTATTTGCATTTGCTTCTTATTGATTCCTTTTTTGGTTCGTTTTGGGAAATTGAGATTTTTGAGGGAATTGCTAAAGTAGATTGTGTTTTTAGTGAAAGTTTTGCTGTTATAAAGCTAAACCCGAAGGTCTATTATCTTTTGAATACACTAATGTTGCTAATGAAGATTGTGTGAAGTTTTGTATGAAGGAAAATTTTCAGGTGTAGAGAGAGAATGATGTAATGAGATGAAGAATGGACAAAAGCTCAATATTGGGGATGCCACCCCATGTCACCCCAAGAAATATTCAAGAGGTACAAGTGTCAAAGCTTGGGGATGCCCAAGGCATCCCCTTCTTCATCAATAAAAATCTCAGGTCTTTCTAGACACTTCATTTTTATTGTTTCATGCACTGTTGTGTTGTTCTTGGAGTGTATTAGTTTTTGTTTAGTTTTCTTAGTTTGCTTGAATAAATTAGTTTGGACCCCCATTCTCGCTGTGTTGTTTCAAATAAGTTGATTTTTGTTGGAGAGGAGTAGAAAGTTCTTGCTTAAATAGTACAAGAGGAGCTTGCTTTGACTGTGAATTAGACTTTAGCATGTCATGTTAGGTGTTGTTTTGACCTTATGCTTAGTGATTTTTGCTGTAGCATGACTTGTTCCAAACAATTAGTATTTCTTAGTGTGCCTTGAAGGAATCATGCGTTGTTTTAGCATACAAAAGCATAGTATTGTGGTATTCTCCTTTGATGCTTTGTTTGGGTTGACTTGGCACATGCTCACACCATTTTATGACTATGAACAAGTCACCATAGCCTCTATGATCATTTAGTCCTTGACTTGTAGTACCACTTTATGCTTTGATTAGTAATGTTTTGTCGCTCTGCATGATTATGGCCATTATTGCTCCCTTAGTTGGTCACTCCCAGTCTTTTGCTAGCCTCCACTTGTATGAGTAAGCTCTACTCATGCATCCAACTCCCAAGATACCAAGTTATTCCAAAGTGTCCACTATAAATTCCTATGCATGGTGTGTTACACCATTCCAAGTATATTCTTGTTTTCATCTATCTTCCAATTAAAAATTATTTTTTTATGTGAAAACTTAGTGATTAAAGCTCTCACAAACTTGATGGCACACCTTTTTTTCCTGTCCCTAATAAACTTCAACCATTGTGTCATCTATGTTGTATATACTTGCACTTATACGCTGGAATTAGCAGAACCATGCTATCACGGGGAACACTTTCAACATTGCACTTGTACTTTGTACACAGTTGATATCATGCTCTTTTGTCTATGGATGTCGTCGGTGTGAAATAAAAGGGGAGCTTGTAAGTCCATGGAGTTATGTATGTGTGTTAGAGAAACGCCTGGGCCGCTAGCCTAAGCCATGCCTAATCATGGTGGAAACTTGCAACATCACCATAATGACATCTATGAAGCTTTCTTCTTATAAAAAAGAGACATATTGAAAAGAGGAAAGAGAGAAAAAGCACCAATTTCCCATGGTAAATAATAAGATTTCTTAGATGCTCATTGTGTGCTTTCCTTGTCGTTTTGATTATGGGATAGCTCCTGTAATATGTGCAAGGGGTACCCAATTGGCGGTTCTCTATGATACACATGTACTTACTATGACAAGAACTTACAGGTGACTAAAGTTCAGTAGCATGAGGAGCGGCCCTCATATTCAAGGGACATGAGATTGCCAACTTATACTTTGTCAAGCATATACTCCATAGTTTGTTCACTTTAACCTTAATCACTTCAAGATGCTTATGATAGGGCAATGAGGGCTGAAAGCTAACAAGTACCATAATTTTTGGAAGCTCTTTTTGAAACTTGAAATCCCTGCTTCCCTTATGAAGGGCCTTTCTTCCACTATATCGAGTCTCCATCTTCTATCCTTAGGCACCAGTTAAGAGAGCATAGTTTCCATTCTTAGTTCTATGTGCATTGTCCCAAAACTTATTGATTGATGCATATTGTTGATATTGCTTGCTCATGAACTATTTGTATCTAGTCACTATTATGAACTTTGAAGGTGTCCTATGCATCTATTTTTCTACCCCATGAGGGACAAGCTGAATACCACTATGCTATGTTTTCTATATGTGAAACAAACAAACAAACGTTTTTAATGCATGTTATTCATGATCTTTGTTTGTAACCTTTCATGTTGCATGCATAGTTACTTTGTCTTACTGTTAGAACTCCATCTTTCACGCTCATGTTTAGAGTTCTTTGATCCTATCTTTCAATGCTTGCAAATGGTTTGATCTTGATTTTGATGGTGCATGTCACCTCAAAAAATATTATTTTTATCACTTACCTACTTGAGGATGAGTAGGAGTTAAGCTTGGGGATGCTTAATATGTCGGAAACGTATCTATAATTTTTTATGTTCCATGCTTGTTTAGTATCTACTTTGCTTTGCTTTGTCTACACTTTGAGGTGTTTTTATATGTTTTCTGGTACTAACCTATTAACAAGATGCCACAGTGCTAGTTGCATGTTTTCTTCTGTTTTTGGTTCCAGAAAGGCAGAAAATGAATATTATCGGAATTGGACGGGACAAAAGCCAAAGTCAATATTTAACATGGGGAACACGGAGACTAAATACGAGACAGAGGAGAGACACCAGGGGTCCACACCCCCTGGCCGCACGGCTGGGCCTAGCCCGCGCCTGGGGGGGGGTGCGGCCGCTCTGGCGGCCCCTGCCTCGTCTCTTCGCCTATAAAGACCCCCCGATATAGAAACCCTAAGTACCCAATCAATATTCCACGAAACCATCTATAGCCGCCGCCACCATCATCCCTAGATCAGGTGAGGGGGATCTGAAGCTCTTCCCGGCACCCTTCCGGAGGGGAGATCATCCCAGAGGCCTTCTTCATCATGCCAGCCTCCGGTATGAAGTGTGAGTAGTTCCACCTTGGACTACGTGTCCATGTAGTATATAGATGGTTGTATCCCCTTGTTTGTGCTACCATGTTTAGATCTTGTGAGCTCCATTCATGATCAAGATCATCTATTTGTAATCATGCATGTTGTGTTTGCAGGGATCTGATGGATATTGAGATTACTATATCAGATTGATTAATGGTTTTGTCTTATTGATTCTATCATGTCTGTGTTGTTTGTTATCTTTCATGCTCTCCATTTCTAGTAGCTATCTTGGCCAAGTAGATGCTAGTGACTCCGAGAGGGGGTATTTATGCTCGATAGTGGTTTCATGCCTCTATTTAATCTAAGGGAAGTGACAGAAATCTCTAAGTTTGTAGATGTGCTGTTGCCACTAGGGAGAAAACAACAGTCTCTTGTTCATTGAACAAGTGAATTGTTTACCTTACACACTTTGCTTAAAGCAGTTATCCGTTCCTTGCAACTTAATACTGGAGGGGGTTCGGATGATAACCTGAAGGTGGATTTCTAGTCATAGATGCAGTTGGATGGCGGTCTATGTATCTTGTTGTATTTCCCAATCGAATCTCATAGGATCATGAATGTCTAGTATTGCATTGTTATGCCTTGAACCGTCATGTCAATTGCCCTGCTATAATTTGTTTGCCTAGCATGCCATGTTTGTTTATCTTAAGGAGAACACCTCTAGTGAACTATGGACCCCGGTCCAATCTTTACCATTGATACATTGTCCTCTATTATCGCTTACTTTCAAAACAACTATTACCTTCCACACCATACAGTTAATCCTTTGTTTTCAGCAAACTGGTGAGATTGACAACCTCACTATTTGTTGGGGCAAAGTCTTGAGTTTGTGTTGTGTAGGTTTCCAAGTTGCTAGCAACACTTTTGAGTCGTTTCCTTCCTCCTACTGGTTCGATAACCTTGGTTTCTTACTGAGGGAAAACTTGCTGCTGTGCTCATCATACCTTCTGCTTGGGATCTCCCAACGAAGCGTCCGCGCACCATCAGATATCTTCATCTACAATTTGTGGGATGGAAATAAGTAGAAAAGTACCATTCTGACTGACATAGTTAACTATTGAATAATGAATTCTTCTAAAGAAGTCTTCATATCACATAAATTTAGGTCATGTCCACCTTAATGGTTGATTACCATGAGAAGCATTTGATGCATGTAAAATGCATACATGAACTTTGTAACATCCCAATTTCAGCAACCCTGATTTGTTGTCCAAAAGGCAAAAATCAGTGGGAACAAAAAACTTTTTCTTATTAAGTGTTGCAATGCTTGTTGCTTGTTTCTTGTGTTCATACATCTGATTGTATATTACATCATATACTCCTTACCTCAACCTCAGTTGAAAAAACTATATTACAAAAGAGATGTATTGGTTCATATTTCATATTCTCAAATGTTCTCATATTTCAAACTTGAGCCAATATGACCTTGACACAACAAACTATTTTACTAGCTTCCCCTTTTCAAAACTATGGAGACCTATATATAGTCTCCTTATGTTTCAAGACAGAACTTCCAACTACTCTTATGCCTAGGTTTTCCAAAAACTTTCTTAAAACCTTTTTATTCCAATCTTGGTAGAAATACCAAGAGCTCCTTACCTTTCATCAAATCACAACCTCTTTAAAACACCCAAGCTTACCTCAAGCTAGTCTTGATGGTAACCTTAGTAGTAGTTGGATAAGTTTGTTTGATGAATTGCCTTGATTTGCTGATTGCCTTGTTTGCTTAGGAACTAGAGTGAGTTAATCTAGTAACTCATCCCTTAGGACTAGTTAAATGTTTGAGATCCCCAAATCTTGAACCAAGCCCCTAACTGTTGGAGATATGCCCTAGATGCAATAATAAAAGTGGTTATTATTATATCTTTGTGTTTATGATAAATGCTTAACATTAATACTTGTGTGATTTGTAAACTAAATTAGAGTCCCTGGTAAAGCCTCTTTACAATACTAGCTTGTTGGTTATATATGATCGTGGTTTCTCGATCATGAAAATTGAGATGTTATTGACAACAAGATCATATCATTAGGAGAATGTTATGATGGACATACTCCTATAGATAAGCGTAGCATAAAGATCAAGTCATTTCAATAGTTCATTTGCAATAAGCTTTATGATACATAGTAACTTAATTCCTTAGACCATGAGATCATGCTAATCACCATCACCGTAAGGATGCTTTGATGACATCAAACACCACACCGTAACTGGGTGGCTATAAAGGTGGCATTGAGTGTTTGGAAAGTATGTGTTGAGGCACATGGATCAAGAGTGGGATTTGTCCATCCATATGACGGATAGATATACTCTGGGCCCTCTCAGTGGAATGTCATCCAATTAGCTTGCAAGCATGTGACTAGCTCACAAGGGATCACATATCACGGGAACGAGAAAAGAGTACTTATCGGTAACGAGGTTGAACTAGGTATGCAGAAATACCGATCAAACCTCGGATAAGTAAACTATCACAAGACAAAGGGAAATTGGTTTCATATGTAAGTGGTTCATTCGATCGCAAAGTAATCATAGAAATATGTGGGAGCCATATGAATTTCCAGATTCCTCTATTGGTTATTGATCGGAGAAGTGTCTCGGTCATGTCCGCATAATTCACGAAACGTAGGGAGACACACTTAAGGATTCGATGTTGTTTAGTAGATATGGAATGTAAGTAGGGAGACCGAATTTTGTTCAGAGTCTCGGATGGGATTCGGGATATCACGAGGAGATCCTGAATGGTCCGGAGAATAAGATTCATATAAGGAAAGTTCGATTTCGGATTTCGGGAATGATTTCGATGTTTTTGATCGGAGAGGTTCTAGAAGGGTCTAGAAGTTTCACCGGACCGGAAGGGGAATGGTTCATGAATGTGTCATGGTTAAGTGGAATGATTGGATCATGTCCTAGGTCACTTTGTTGGGCATTTGCAAGAGAGAAATAAAGCTCTAAATTGAAAGTCAAAAGGGAGGTTTGAAAAGTCAAACTTGAACAATAGTTTCCTAGTGGAAAAAGGAAAGAGTCCTTCCTTCTCTCCAACTTGGGTTTGGGGAAGGATTCAAACTACCCTCTCCCAAGCTGCCCTCCCTCTCATAAATAGAGGGGAGGGGATGCCCCAAAGCACCACAACCAGCCCTCCCCACCTCCAAGCCATGCCGCCGCTGCCTTGCGTCAGCCGCCATTGTCGCCACCAACCGCCGCCGCCAGCTGCTGACATCCCGTCACCATCGCCCTATACGCCACCGACACCATCTCCTCCTCTCGGGCCTTCTAAACCTAGATTGCTGGAAACCCTAGATCCACCATAACCTGCTCCGGCTTAGGCGAAGCCCTGCAGGATCTTCCTCTACTCGACACCACACCGTCAGTCGCCGTAATCGCGAGGAGAGAACTAAAACCTCCGCTGCCTGCTGGAACAAGGAGAGGAAGGTCTTCATCGAAAATACCAACGGTGACCGATCATGAAGCGCTGCCAAAACGCAGCACCGGAAGGATCGTCTACGCAATCTTGAGATCGACAAGTGTACGACTACATCATCCACGAGGATCTTCTCTCGTTAACCGCTTTGGAATCTTCGAGGGTGAGTACTCTAATCGACTCGTTGCTTAATCTAGTAGATAGATCTTGGCTTGTTTGTGCGCATGCGGTAGAATTTTTTTGTTTTCCATGCTACGAACCCCTACAGTGGTATTAGAGCCGTGTCTATATGTAGATCTGTTGCACGAGTAGAACACAATGGTCATTGTGGGCTATGGTGCTTTTATTATCAATTGCTTTTTGTGTACTTTGCATCTTGCTTATGATGGGATGAAGCGGCCCAAGCTAACATTACATGACATCGTTCATGAGACTTGCTCCATGCTCAACATGCAACTTGTATTGCATAAGTGGCTTTGCGGGTGCCTGTCTCTCCCATCATAGTATAGATTCAATTTACAACGGGCATTTGATAGTTCAAGCATCAACGTTGTGGTTCTTGTTCGTAAGTTAGAACGACACTTATTGAAAGCCCCAAACTACGTAAAATATGAAAAGAAAATTAGAGGCGCCTAACTTTGTTCTGCAGGGGTGTGCTGTGATGTGATATGGCCATGATTGTGATTATATATGATGTATGCAATGTTCCTTATTGTAAGTTGGCAACCGATAGGAGCTATATGGTTGTCCTTTTAATTCCATTAAGACATGCGTGTCTATTATTCAAAGTAGTTGTAATAGTTGATGCTGGTGGACGACAACCATGGAGCGGCGCCATTGACCTTGACGCAATGCCGGTGATGATGGAGATCATGTTCGTGCTTGAAGATGGAGATCGGAAGCACAAGAAGAAAGGCCATATCATGTCACATATTATGGATTGCATGTGATGTTAATCCTTTTATGCATCTTGTATTGCTCAGTTCGCGATGGTTGCATTATAAGATGATCCCGCTCAAAAAAATTCAAGTTATAAAGTGTTCATCCTTAGTAGGCACCGTTGCTAAAGCTCGTTGTTTCGAAGCACCACGTGATGATCAGGTGTGTTAGATTCTGCGAGTATACAACGGGAGCAAGCCAGATTTTCTCATGCGGAAGCTAAGGTTTGATCTTGTAGAGCCTAGCATGTACAGACATTGTCTTGGAACACGGATCACCGAAAGGTAAATCATGAGTCATATAGTAGATATGATGAACATGTTGATTGTTCGCCATTGAAGCTACATCAAATCTCGTTATGATCGGTTTTGATGTGGTGGATTTGGTTCGTGTGATCACTAAAACAATATGAGGGATATTGTTTTGAGTGGGAGTTCACCTAGATTAATTTAACTATTAATTAGAACTCAATTTGTCATAAACTTAGTCTAAACTATTGCAAATATGTTGTAGATCAATGGCGGCCCCTACCATCAATTTTAATGCGTTCCTAGAGAACGAACAGTTGAAAAACAATGGAAGAAACTTCGCGGATTGGCTCCGCAATTTGAGGATTGTCCTCAATGCTGGTAATTTGACCTATGTGCTGGATGCACCGCTGGGTGACCCACCTGCAGCCGATGCTACCGATGAGGTGAAGAATGTTTTCCTTACTCGGAAGAATCAGTACTCCACAGTTCAGTGTGCTATCTTGTATGGTTTGGAATCGGAGCTTCAGAAAAGGTTTGAGAACCATGACTCACATGATATTGTCCGTGAAGTCAAAATGATATTTGAGGCTCACACGGCAGTTGAGAGTTATGAGGCTTCTGAAAAGTTCTTTAACTGCAAGATGGAAGAGGACAGCTCAGTTAGTGAGCACGTGCTTAAGATGTCTGGGCACGCAAGCAAGCTTCAAAGCTTGGGTATAGTGATTTGTAATACCCCACCTTTATAAAGGTAAAGGTCCCTGTGATTGCAATGCTAGTCCCTGGATCAAATGCTAACATCCACAGTTTAAGATGAAGTACACAGAAACAAAGGTCATTATTACATCATCATTCCAGAGATAACATAGTCTTTTACAACTCCATAGCCATAGGCTAGTACAAGAGTTTAACTTAACAATATAAATAAAAGTCTTCATCTTCATGTGCCACAGGCAAACATGTTGAGTGTAGACTCACAACCCTAATCCTCATTAGAGCAACATGCAACATCACAAGTTACAGCCACAGTGGGTCAATACATTGGAATAGTATTGGCAAGTGATACCTTAGTAGAATAATAGTATCTAGCTTCTACATGAATTTGGCTAAGTGTATCTTAGGCTTGCTTTGCTCAAAATAGGTTTTACCTATCAGTTGAAAACACTAAGTTTTTGTTTGGCAAAAACTCCCAAGGAACCACCAATATACATTGGTGAACCTTACCCTTATTCAACCACAAGTTTTTAACTTAGAAATTGGGATGAGGAGATTCTTGATAGCTTCCATGCCTTGATGCTCAAATTGTCCATTTCCGGGGACACGGCTAAGTACTTAGATTCTTCCTTCTCGAGAGATGGTGCACTTTCCCCACAAGACTAGACATGCATTAAGACAAGACCTTTCAGAAGCCTTCCCTTAGACCAGAATGGACTCGCTCCAAACCTATCACCCCTACCACCAATTTTCCATTTGGCTAAGTTATTGCAACCTATATGATCCAGGCAGAGCCCATAATGCCATGTGGCTGCACTAGAAGCTTCTTAACATATGGCATCTCAAATCCCTTTGTTCCTGGGTGGCCTTCCACAAGTGTGATACACAAGGTAGACCATAGATATGGGCCTTGTGTAACCACTCAACATAACCCAAAGATACCATTCCATCTAGGTGATTCATTCACTTAGTTGTTTTATTAAGCAAAAACACAAGTCAAAAGACTTAGCAATATTTTCCATAGCATGTATATATTCCACCCTTGGTTGCTACTATCTAGGCTAAGCATGGCAATATCAAGTATCTTAACTTAGAGAAAATTCGAACAATTCTACAACTACTAGGATTTCCCAAGCATAGCATATAGATACTTAGCAAAATTATCATGCAAGCCCTATACAAAATATCTCTAATGCAAAGTAAAAATATTGGAAAAAAATATGAAGCACCACTTGCCTTGGTAGTTGGGGGAGTAACAACAATCCTCACAGTCACAATCACCACTAGCACCAAAATCTACACATAAAATGATAGCACCAAATTCATATTTCAAATAATCAAGAAAAACTATATGAATGCATGCAAATGCCATGTGATGATTTTTATAAAGCAAACAAGACAAGTAAAACAATACTGAACAATAAACTAAACATTTATACACCAAATAAACTTAATTTGGCTTTTAAAACATTTTCCATATAATTTTTATACACAAATTAGACCTACAAATGTCTCTGCATAAAATTCTATTTTAACAGAGGCAAATTACAAAACTAAGCCTACAGATGTGTAGGGTTTATTTTTTTTGATTCCATTGATATCTTATTTGAATTTTTTGGATAAACAGAACAAATGTTATTGAATTTACAAGTTTAACCATCTAATTAATTCAAATCTGAATTTTAAATTGAAAATCCTGACACGCGGCAGCGTCTAATTGGAACGTACCGGTTCACTCTGGATCACGCGTCCGCACCGTTGGATCTAACTTAATCCAACACACCAGATCGCATCGTACCCCTTCGCAACTAAACTAATCTATACCGTTAGATCTAGATCTAGGGCCCAGATCCACACGTACCCCTTCGCGGGTTGATCTAATCGCATTCGCTGGATCTAGATCCAGCGGACCGCATCGCGCTGACCATTCGCGGGAGGCGCAAATGGCCTCCGCGGCGGCTGTGCGTCTGCCGGCGAAGTTCCGGCGAGACTAGAGGGCAAAGGCGAGGATGCTGATGCTTACCGAGGTCATGGAGACACGGCGAAGCTCAACATGCAGATGGACGGGGTCGGGGCGCACGGACACGGCGAGGATTCCACGTCGGAGTTGCAGGCGGCTTTGGGTGTGCTCGGTCGTCGTTGCTAGGGGAGCTACAAGGCACGGGAGAGGAAAAGAAGGGCAACGTTAGACGCGTACTAAAGCTGCGAGTGTGCGAGCATGAACCAGAGAGAAAGGGGATGGCTAGGTTTACCGTGTGTGCTCGTCAGAGTTGAGTGCTTTGTCGGGCACGTGTAGTCGTTGACATTGGCGACGTTCTGGGTTGCCCTAGCACATACCAGAGGTGTTAGGAGATGCGCAAGGATGCGGTGAACACGTTAGCAGGACCAGGAGGCAAGGGGCAGGGAGTTCTCACCGGAATTTGCCGCCGGAGATGCTCGGTACCGCGGCGGAGTGAGCTCGATTATGGGCAGCCTGGTGGCTCTCAAGCGCGGAATCAATCGGGGAAACGGCAGCGGCGGTGCTGGTCGCGGCGTGATTTGGGGACGAAGGTGACTTGGCGCATGGGGCCAAGTCGTCAGTGAGAGGGGGGTGCGGGTGTGAGTGAAAAATAGTGAGGGGTGGGGGTTTTCCCGGGTGGGCTAGCTAGGCCGGTTTGCTGGGCCGCAGGTGGGTTGGTATAGTTAGCTAGTTAGGTTTATTTTTTCTCTTTTTCTCCTTTTCTTTTTCTGTTTTGATTATCTTATTTGAATTTGAATGAGTGTTTCAAATCTGTTTCAATTGGAATTTCTTCCAGAATTTTGTTCTGTATTTCTTGTGTCCAAGGATGTGTAAAACATCCATTTATATTTAAAATCATTTTTAGTTTGAAATTAAATATAAAACCATGCCCTTAATTAAATATTTATAATAGGCATATAAATGGTTTTAAATTTGAATTGTTTTGAAAACATTTGTGTGGGCTTTGTATTTACTTTCCAATCAATAATGATCAAATCCTAATCATATTTAGAAAGTAAAAATGTAAACCTTGCCTCACTTGAATAATTAATAGGCAAAAATATGGTTTCTTATGTTTGAAAATTCATTTGAAAAAGATCAAATGCTTATGAATGCATGAATGCTATGCAAGTTTTACAAATCATGATTTTTGGGATGTTACAAATCTAACCCCCTTAAGGTGAATCTCGCCCTCGAGATTCGGATTGGCTAGCAAATAGGTGAGGGTGGTCTTTCCGAAGATCATCTTCTCTTTCCCAAGTTGCTTCCTCTTCGGAATGGTGGTTCCACTGAACTTTGCAAAATTTGATAGTCTTAGTCCGAGTAACTCTTTCTGCAGTCTCAAGGATCTTGATAGGCTTCTCCTCATAGGTGAGATCACTTTCCAACTGGACCTCTTCCAAAGGTATAGTATCCTTCAAAGAAGTCTCCTCCATCTCCGGATGGCATTTCTTTAGCTGACTTACATGAAATACATTGTGAACGGTAGACAATGATTCAGGCAATTAAATCTCATATGCTACTTCTCCTTTATGGCTCAGAATCCCGAATGATCCAACATATCTTGGTGCCAATTTTCCTTTGACTCCAAATCTCTTCACTCCACGAAGTGGTGACACTCTAAGATAAGCTCTATCACCCACCTCATAGGTGACTTCTCTATGCTTTGGATCTGTGTAGCTCTTTTGTCAGGACTGTGCTATCTTCAATCTACCCTTTACCAACTTGAATTTCTCTTCAGCTTCTTTGATTAGTTCTGGTCCGAACAAATTTCTTTCTCCAACACCATTCCATAACAATGGTGTAGTACACTTTCTTCCATAGAAAAATTCAAACGATGCCATCTCAATACTGGCTTGATAGCTGTTGTTGTAAGAGAATTCTGCGTAAGGTAGACTTTCATCCCAACTAGCTCCATAATCTAGGGCACATGCCCTCAACATATCCTCTAAAATCTGGTTGGTCCTTTCTGTCTGTCCATCAGTCTGGGGATGAAAAGCAGTGCTGAATTCCAATCTCGTTCCCAATGACTCATGCAGTTGCCTCCAAAAATGGGAAGTGAATTGAGTTCCCCTATCAGACACAATACTCTTGGGTACTCCATGCAGACACACAATCCTATTCATATAAATCTTGACTAACTTAGCACTTGTATAGGTTGTCTTCATGGGTATGAAATGAGCCACTTTAATTAGGCGATCTACCACTGTCGCATCCCAAATTTTAGATTTGGTTCTGCATATCATTCATATCATTGCATCATATTCTTCCATGCAAAACATCCGATTGAAATGATTCGGTAAAACGCTGTTTTCAAAACCCTGTTTTACTTTACTAAATTGCTTCTGCGGGAGGGTATACTAGGACTTGTGTTTTCCACCCTTGTAAACTAGTGGGTTCACTCACCACATGACCCTAGTTTGATCTCCTAGATTTTAGAAAAATTTAGGAACAAGTTTCGCCCAATTCGGAGTCCGTATGAAAAAGTTACGGAGGAAATACTAAATAGGAAATTGGAAAAAAGCGCAGTACCGGGCCGAAGCCTACCATCGCCAGAGTAATCGCCGCCAGTCGATTCCCTGACGAGCGGGGCCCGCCCGTCGGCCGCCTCCAATCACCTCCACGCGGGGCCCGCCTGTCAGCCGAGTTCGTCTCGAGCTCCAACTACTAGCACGATTCTCGCGGGATTCCCGTGTCGTTTCCGAACCGATTTCAACGATTTTTCTTGCCTATAACGATCTTCTCGATCCCCTCTTCCAAAACCCCCATCTAATTGCAACCGAGACGCTCTAAATCTCTGGCGATATCTCGCCGGAGTTCGAGCCCGCCGCTGCCGCCATTAGCTCAGGTGAGCGCGCCTCACCACTCTTCACCCGACCTCGCCTTGCCACCATCACCGCCTTCACCGACCGCCGCTTTCTCCCCAGCAGGCCGCCTGATGCCGCTTCGAAGCCGCCGCCGCTGACGCCGATCCTGGCCACAAGGCGACAAGGCTTGCCTCCTCCTCTCCGCGCCGACCCCCGACCCCGCCGACCCGACGCCGGACCGGCCGCCGGAGGACCTCGCCATTGCCGCCAGTCGCCGCTTCGCCACCTCCCCGCCGATCTCGATCCAACAGCCCAGATTGGGCGGACTAGTTAGCCTGGTCAATACAGTCCACCCCACGTCCCACCGCCACGTCACCTCGGCGGTCAAAGTCAAGATTTGACTGGGCGATTTCATAAATATATTTAATTGGCAGAAACTTGTTTAAACTTGTAAATTGCATAGAAATTAATCTATTAGGCCAAAAATTGCAAATAAAATATGTGTAGATTCAGTAAGTCGTGTAGAATCGTGCTGTATCATTGTTTTACACTTTTGCAGCAAGATTTTGTCCAGATTAACTAAATGAGTTAATGCCCTTTTGGAGTAATTAATTGTAGAAAAAGATCTGTAACTCCAAAAATTGCAAATAATATGTCCCTGGATTCAGTATAACAAGGGGAATCTCAAAGTGAGTTAAAAAGATAGGCCTACAGTAAAAACTTTTGCAGAAACTATTTAGTGGCCTTCTGCAGTATTTTAATTACTCAGGGAGTTTTATAATTCCCTTTTTAGTAATTCCAATTGGTACTGTTCCTAAATAGCAATGCCTATACAGTAGAATTTTCCCAAGATTTTACAAACAGTATGTTTTTGGTAGTCAATTATTTGGTTTCTAGCTCTAGTTTCGAGCATTATATTTTGCATAATGGTTTTCCTTGCGCTAAAATTATTTTCCATGCATGCATTCAGTAGCTTTGCTGAATAGGATTATGTGGTGCTGATGTAGCATCAATCCACCTGTCATGCATGCATTCATGCATCATCTTTGTTTGCATATGCTTGTGGATGGTTTGTTTATGAATGCAACTGTATCGTGTAGATTGTGACGAGTGCAACGCTTGCTCGTGTGTGGATTGTTCTTCCGACCGCTACAACCAAGTCAAGTAGATGCTACTTTGTTCATGATATTGTCCTACTATTTTCAATGCATTGTCGTGTATTTTTGTAGATGCATGTGTAGGATGATACTATCGCTATGCTATGTCCTATTATGTGGTAGGGATATCCTTGTAGATGAACCACCGTTGGTAGATGTGCTTAGCCATGCTATGATGTACGAGGGCTGGGTTATATCACTGAAAGTTGTTTCTAAAAGTGTTGGTTTGCGAAAACTAAAACAACTTAATCAATGAATCTCCTAGGTGTGATGGGATTGATAAATTTTGGTGGTATCATTGCGGAAAGGCACCCAGGTATCGAGAGAAAATGATTGGCTTCTTTATTTTGTAGCTTACGTGTACAACCATGTGCCAATAATGAAATGGGCGGTTGGTTGGACCTAGTAGGTTTGGGGTTGCGAAGCCTATGTAAAGAAGTTACAATTGGACAAGCTTGAACCCAAAGCGGAAAAATGCGTCTTCATAGGATACCCGAAGGAAACTATTGGGTATACCTTCTATCATAGATACGAGGGCAAAATCTTCGTTGCCAAGAATGGATCCTTTCTAGAGAAGGAATTTCTCTCGAAAGAAGTGACTGGAAGGAAAGTAGAACTCGACGAGGTTGTTGAACCTTCTCTCGAACTTGCGAGTAGCGCAGCACCGGAAGTAGTTCCTGTGGCGCCTACACCAATAAGAGAGGAAGCTAATGATGTTGATCATGAAACTTCAGTTGAAGTTACTACGGAACCTCGTAGGTCAACGAGAAATCGTACCACTCCTGATTGGTATGATCCTGTTATGAGTGTCATGTTGGTGGATAACACCGATGACCCTACGATGTATGAGGAAGCAATGATGAGCCCAGATTCCAATAAATGGAAAGAAGCCATGAAATCCGAGATTGGATCCATGTACGAAAACCATGTATGGACTTTGGTGGACTTACCGGATGGCCAAAAGGCTGTCGAGAACAAATGGATTTTCTAGAAGAAAATAGATGCTGATGGTAATATTACTGTCTATAAAGCTCGACTTGTCGCAAAAGGGTTTCGACAAATTCAAGGAGTTAACTACGATGAGACTTTCTCACCAGTAGCGAAGCTAAAGTCTGTAAGGATTATGTTAGCAATCGCTGCATATTATGATTATGACATATGGCAGATGGATGTCAAAACGGCATTCCTCAATGGAGACATTGATGAAGAGTTGTATATGATGCAACCCAAAGGTTTTGTCGATCCTAAGGATGCTAACAAGGTATGCAAACTTCAACCGTCCATATATGGATTGAAGCAAGCATCCCGAATTTGGAATCAACGTTTTGATAAGGTAATCAAAAGTTTTGGTTTTATACAAACTTATGGAGAAGCCTGTATTTACAAGAAAGTGAGTGGGAGCTCTGTAGCATTCTTAATACTATATGTAGATGACATATTGTTGATTGGGAATGATGTAGACCTTCTTAATTGTGTCAAGGATTATTTGAATAATATTTTTTCAATGAAAGATCTTGGAAAAGCAGCTTACATATTAGGAATAAAGATTTATAGAGATAGATCGAGACGCTTAATATCATTGTCACAAAGTACATATTTGGACAAAGTTCTAAAGAGGTTTGGAATGGAAGATAGCAAGAAAGGGTTCTTGCCCATGTTGCCCAATACGACCTTGAGTAGAACTCAAAGTCCTGCAATGGCAGAAGATAGAGAAAGGATGAGTAAAACTCCCTATGCCTCAGTCATAGGATCTCTAATGTATGCCATGCTGTGTACTAGACCCGACATTGCATATGCTGTTAGTTTGACTAGCAGATATCAAAGTGATCCAGGAGTGGATCATTGGACAGCGGTCAAAAACATCCTTAAGTACTTGAGAAGAACTAAGGATATGGTTCTTTCTTATGCAGGTGATGGACAGCTCGTTGTTAATGGTTATACCGATGCTAGTTGGAACACCGATCCGGATGATTCTAAATCTCAATCTAGATACGTATTTACTTTGAATGGTGCAGCAGTTAGCTGGAGGAGTGTAAAGCAAAGCATTATGGCAAGATCTTCAACTGAATCGGAATACATAGCTGCTTCGGAGGCTTCACAAGAGGCGATATGGATGAAGGAGTTCATTACAGAGCTTGGTGTGGTTCCAAGTCTTGGACCCAATGTCTATCTACTGTGATAACATGGGCGCCATATCCAATGCGCAAGAACCAAGGTCACACAAGAAGCTGAAGCACACCAAGCTACGTTTTCACGCTATTCGAGAACATGTCCAAGATGGTGACATAAAGATTTGCAAAGTACATATAGATCTGAATGTGGCGGATCCGTTGACTAAACCTCTCCCGAGGGCAAAACATGACCAACACCAAACCGCCATGGGTGTTCGGTATATTACCATGTAATATAGATTAGTTGACTCTAGTGCAAGTGGGAGATTGTTGGAGATATGCCCTAGAGGCAATAATAAATGTAGTTATTATTATATCTTTGTGTTTATGATAAATGTTTACATTCATGCTATAACAGTATTAACCGGAAAAATTAATACTTATGTGATATGTAAACTAAAAATAGAGTCCCTAGTAAAGCCTCTTTATAATACTAGCTTGTTGGTTAATAGATGATCGTGGTTTCCCGATCATGAACATTAAGATGTTGTTAACAACAAGATCATATCATTAGGAGAATGGTATGATGGACATACTCCTATAGATAAGCGTAGCATAAAGATCAAGTCATTTTAATAGTTCCTAATTCCTTCGACCATGAGATCATGCTAATCACCATCACCGGAAGGATGCTTTGATGACATCAAACACCATACCGTAACTGGGTGGCTATAAAGATGGAATTGAGTGTTCGGAAAGTATGGGTTGAGGCACATGGATCAAGAGTGGGATTTGTCCATCCATATAACAGATAGATATACTCTGGGCCCTCTCGGTGGAATGTCATCCAATTAGCTTGCAAGCATGTGACTGGATCATAAGGGATCACATACCACGGGAACGAGAAAAGAGTACTTATCAGTAACGAGGTTGAACTAGGTATGCAGAGATACCGACGATCAAAACCTCGGATAAGTAAACTATCGTGAGACAAAGGGAAATTGGTATCGTATGTAAGTGGTTCATTCGATCGCAAAGTAATCGTAGAAATATGTGGGAGCCATATGAATTTCCAGATTCCTCTATTGGTTATTGATCGGAGAAGTGGCTCGATCATGTCCGCATAATTCACGAACCGTAGGGAGACACACTTAAGGATTCGATGTTGTTGTGTAGTTATGGAATGATGAGTAAGAGACCGAATGTTGTTCGGAGTCTCGGATGGGATCCGAGATATCACGAGGAGATCCGGAACGGTCCGGAGAATAAGATTCATATAAGGAAAGTCCTGTTTCGTAGTCCGGGAATGATTCAGGTGTTTTCACCATGAATGTTCTAGAAGGGTCCGGAAGGTCCGACACTCGGAGGAAGGGTACATGAATGTGTCATGACAATGTGTAATGGTTGCATCATGTACTAGGTCACTTGGCTGGGCAAAATAAAGAGAGAAATCAAATCAAGTTTGAAAGTTAACGCCAATTTGAAAAGTCAAATCTCAATTTTGCTTGGTGGAGGAGTAGGAAACCTACTTGGGGAGGAAGTCCCCTCCCTCCACCCGCCGACCAAGGAGGGCGAGTTGGAGGAGGACTCTCTCCTTCCAAACGGCCACCCTCCACCTATATAAGGAGGGGTAGGGCTGCCCCCTACCGACACACCTCAAACCCTAGCCCTAGGCGTCACCACCTGCTGCTGCCCCCGCCTAGGGCCTCCTCCCAAGTCGCCGACTAGGGTTTCCCCAAACCCTAGCAGCCGGCCACACCCTCCCCTTGGTGCCCTCTAAACCCTAGATCACCAATGCCTCTCATACTCCACCATACTCGCTCCGGCTTAAGGCGAAGCCCTGCGAGATCTCCCCTCTACTTCCGACACCACACGGTCATGCTGCCGGAATCGCGAGGAGAGTGCTACAACCTCTGCTGCCTACTGGAACAAGGGAGAGGAAGGTATTCATCAAGTACTGAATGTGTGACCGATTGCGGAAACGCTGCCGGAACACAGCGCCGGAAGGATCATCTACGCGATCTTGAGATCGGCAAGAGTACGACTACATCACCCACGAGAATCTGCTCTCGTTAACCGCTTTGGAATCTTCGAGGGTGAGTTCCTCTATCGACTCGTTGCTACAGTCTAGTAGATAGATCTTGGCTTGTTTGTTTGCATGAGGTAGAAATTTTTTGTTTTCCATGCTACGAACCCCTACAGAAATAGCCGCGTCCGTGGTTATGGACAGTTGAAGTGGCCATACTGTTCCGTCGTCAGATGTTTTCAAAATGACTTGTGAAATGAATCATGAATTTGAATTGACCATAACAGGGTTGTTAACATGAAAACTAAGTTCCCACTTAGGTGTTGTAGAACATTAAACTATCTTTCTTTACTTCTGAACTCAGTATGAAATAAACCTGGCTTTTTGCAAATAAACCTAGAGCTTAGGATTCCTACTCGAACTACTTTATTTGTTAGTGATAGTTTGCGAGTACTTAAAGAGTACTCATGGCTTTGTCCCTGGCTATTCCTATGGCCAAAATATGAGGAGGACTACGAGGATGATGGACAATAGGAAGTCTACGACAACTAGGATCAACTACCATCGTCAGCATTGCCTGTGACCCTGAAGATGGAGCTTCGCCCATGCTACCGTTATTATATTATTCCGCTGCGTTGATTGTATTAAGACTGGATCATGAGATCCTTTATTTGTAAGACCTTTATTATGGTTTTTAATGGATGATGAACTATGGTACCAATCTGTTATGTCTCGCAAAAATGGTAATCCTGGGATTGCGATGTATGGCATAACAGGCATCTGGGATTAAAAATGCGGGTGTTGACAGCAGGTCCTCTAGAGCCGTCACTCACGGCCTTTGACGGCTCCTCGACACTCGCCATCTTCCCGGGGGCCTTAGGTTCCCTAGGTGCGCCGCCTGCAACCCTGTCCTCTGCTGCTGTTGCACCACCCCTGGGTGACCTAGGTGCGTTGCCCGCGACCCTCGCTGCTGTCATGCATCCCCATGCTCTTGTCGGCGACATTGCCACGGCTACCGTGCCGTTTCACTTTGAAAACTTGATCACCATCCGCCTCACGCTGGACAACTATCTGTTCTGGCAAGGTACTACCACTGCTCCGCAGCCGCTCTCTCCTTCGGTACGTCGACGTTCTCTGTCGTTTCCTCTGTAGGTGATCGGGCGATCCACGGTCCGACTATCAACCCGGAGCATCGTGTGTGGGTGCAGCAGGACTAGGCGATCCTCTCTGCCATCCAGGGTTCCCTAGGTGATGGGGTCGCTGGCCTCTTTCTCTTAGCCGCCACCTCTCTGGATGCCTAGACCACCTTGGAGCATGCCTTTGCCCAGGTCTCCATGTCGCGCTCGATGGCCATCCACAGTGAGCTCGGTGATATAAAAATCCGGACTCCTCCGCTACCGCCTACTTCAACAAGATGAAGGTGCTGGTGGACACGCTGACCTCTATTAATAATCCACTCCATGATGAGGAATTCGTCGACTTCGTCATCAAGGGTCTCGATGCTGAGTACGCCAATATCGCGGAGGCCGTCCACAACGCCAAGCCTCCGATGCCTCCTCATGATCTCTACTCGCGCCTCCTCTTCACGGAGCATCGCGTTGAGGTCCGCAGCTCCTTTGATGTCCTCGCCGACCAGCGAACGTCCTACTGGGCCTCATGTGGGCAGCGCCCGCCCGCGCCTCCTTCCAATGGCAAGGCCTCCTCACCTCCTACACCTACCTCAGGTGGGGGACGCGATGGTCGTGTGTACCAACTGTGTGGCCGTGAAAAACACGCTGGTTCCAAGTGTCACCACCATTTTTAGTAGAGCTTCCTTGGCATCGGCAATGACGGTGAGAACAACAAGCACCAATTCTCTATTGCAGATTTTAGCCCTCCTAAAGCCCTGCCGTCCACGTCGCCGCCAAGGCCAAGGAGCCGCGCGTCGAGGCAGGGTATACCCCGTCCTACCCCATTGATCTTGCATGGTACATGGATACCGGCGCCACAGATCACACGATGAACAAGCTCAACAAGCTCGCCTCCTACCAGCCCTACTATGGGCATGAAAAGTTTCACACCGCCAATGGAATAGGTATCTATCTCTCATATTGGCCAAACATCTATTTTAACTAGTCATTCCTCTAGGCAACTCCAACTTCATAATATTTTATGAGTTCCTTCGGTGACTCGCAATCTTTTATCTGTTCCCAAGCTCACCCTTGATAATAATGTCCTATGTGAATTTCACCCTTTTGATCTCTTTGTTAAGGACTGAGCAACCCGAGACGTTATGCTTAGTGGTCGCTTGAGCCAAGGTCTATACCATCTGGAGGATCCATCCACCGTGAGCGTCTTCAGCGGTGTCCGCATGTCACCATCCCAGTGGCACTCTCGTCTTGGCCATTCCGCCACTCCCATCGTTCGCCATATTCTCCATCACCATGAGCCTCCATTAGAGTCTAGCAATAAAGAGATGTCCGTGTGTGATGCCTGTCAACAAGGCAAAAGTCATCAACTTCCATTTGTTTCATCTACTAGAGAAGTTAAGAGTCCTCTTGAACTTGTGTTTTCTAATGTGTGGGGTCCAGCACAAACCTCTGTTAGTGGTCACAACTACTATGTCAGTTTTATTGATGCCTATAGTCGCTTTACCTGGCTTTATCTTATTAAGCATAAGTCTGATGTGTTTGTTATATTCATTCAGTATCAATTGCATGTTGAACGTCTTCTCAAGCATAAGATTATTCATGTCCAGTCGGATTGGGGGGGGGGGGGGAGTATCAAAACCTCAACTCGTTCTTTAACAATCTTGGGACTCCTATCGTTTATCATGTCCTCATACACACCAGGAAAATGGCACAGTTGAGTGCAAACATCGCCATATAGTTGAGACCGGCCTCACACTTCTTTCTCATGCTTCTATACCCTTTCGCTTTTAGAGTGATTCCTTTGCTACCGCGTGTTTTCTCATTAACAGATTACTTACGTGTGTTCTAAATATGAAAACCCCCATTGAGCTTATTTTGCATAAAACTCCTGATTATACCTTTTTAAAGGTGTTCGGGTGTGCATGCTCGCCCCATATCCATTCTTATAATAATCGAAAACTTGAGTTTCAGTCAAAAAATGTTTGTTTTTAGGGTATAGTTCTATCCATAAAGGCTACAAGTGCCTCCATGTGCCAACAAATCGTGTCTACATATATCGTGATGTTGTCTTTGATGAGAAAGTTTTTCCCTTTTATTCCATGCCAACGCCTCTCACCATAGCCCCATCTATGCATTCATCTCCTACTTTGCCTAGCCAATTTGAAGATGCTGCATATTTGCCTGTGTTGTTGCCTAATCATGGTGCAGGAACTGGACGTGATGCTCGCTTGGAACTACTGCTGGATGCACCTCCTTCTGCCCCGGCGCCTCACGTCGATCGGATGGTGCATGCTCATGCACCACCTCCGCCACGACAAGACCGGCACTTCGCCTGGCCACATGAATGGGACGGCACCTGCGATGGGCTCCACCAAGTGGCCCATGTCACCATATCCTCGCCCAGCCTCGCCTCCATCCCCGACCACGTCGCCCGTGCATGGCTCCATGCCGCCCACCTCTCCTGGGCGGGCACCAAGTGGCTCCGTGTTGCCCGGCCCATCATCACTCGGTCGACCGTCGCTTGGACCACCGTCGCCAAGATTGTCTAGGCAGGGCAGCCGCGCTTGTGACCTCCGCTGCCCCGACCGCCCCTATACTCGCTGCATCGCAATGTCCACACACACAGCTGCTGTGGCATCCTCCACCCTAAGTAACCAAAGATGGTATCTTAAACTATATGGCCGCCTGTATGGCTAATGCGGTGGATGATCCGACCTCTGAACCGCGCAACTACGAAGATGCTATGAGTATACCGCACTGGAGGGCTGCTATGGAACAGGAATATTAGGCTCTCCTGCAAAATGAGACCTGGACAGTTGTTCCCCCTCCGCCTCGCATCACCATCATTGATTTGAAGTGGGTCTTCAAGGTGAAGAAACATGCTGATGGTTCTATGCTACAAAGCGCGTCTTGTGGCTAAGGGTTTTAAATAGCGGTATGGACTAGACTATGAGGATACATTCAACCCCGTTGTCAAGACTACCACTATACGGCTTCTTTTGTCACTCGCGGTCTCCCATGGCCGGTCTCTCTGTCAGATTGATGTGCAGAACGCCTTTCTTCATGGGATGCTTGAACAAGAGGTCTATATGCAGCAACCACCTGGATTCGTTGATCACTCTCAGCCTCATCATCTTCGTCGTTTGACAAAAGCTCTATATGGTTTGAAGCAGGCGCCTCGTGCCTGGCACGCTCGCTTGGCTTCAACTCTTCGTGCTCATGGCTTCATTCGGTCGATGGCTGACACTTCACTATTTCTATTTTAGCACCCGAGTGTGACCATGTACCTTCTTGTGTATGTGGATAACATTATCCTGGGTCAGTTCTTCTCCACAGGCTGCTTATGCTCTTGTTGCTGCGCTCGGTAAGGACTTCACAGTTAAAGATTTGGAACATATTCACTTCTTTCTTGGTATTAAGGTCGCTCATGAGTCTCATGACAGCTTAGACCTCACACACAAGAAGTACTCTCTTGATCTCTTGTGCCGTGCTGGTATGCTAAATTTCAAGACGTCACTCACACCCATGTCCTCCACTGACAAGCTCTGGGCCTCTGATGGTACTCTTCTGTCTTCTAAGGATGCAACTGAGTATTAGAGTATTGTTGGTGGACTGCAGTATCTGACGATCACGCGTTCGAATCTCTCCTTTGCAGTTAACAAGGTGTGTCAGTATCTTCATGCTCCTACTGATGTCCAGTGGTCTGCTGTCAAACGCATTCTGTGTTATGTGCGTCTTACTGTCTCCTATGGTCTGCATCTGCGTCCTAGATCATCTGGAGTTCTATCTGTGTTCTCTGATGCTGACTGGGTTGGTTACCCTGACTACATGCACTCTATAGGGGGATATGGTGTGTTCTTGGTTCCTAATTGATCGCCTAGAGTGCATGCAAGCAAGCCACTATCTCCCGTAGAAGTACTGAGACCGAGTAGTTGCCAATGCAACAACTGAGCTTATCTGGGTTGAGTCTCTACTTAGGGAGCGGGGAATATCCCAGCCCCATCCTCTAGTCCTTTTGTTTGATAACATCAGAGCTAATTTTCTATCATCGAATCCGGTGTTCCATGCACGTACTAAACACATTAAGATTGATTATTATTTTGTGAGGTAACATGTTGCATAGAAGCTACTACAAATCAAGTTTATCTCTTCAAAAGATAAACTTGTAGACATCTTCACCAAGCCTCTACCTTCACCCATGTTTGAGGTCTGTAGGCAGAATCTCAATCTTCTAGATGTTTCATGAGTGAGTTGAGATTGAGGGAGGGTGTTAGATTTGTATAGCTGTGTATTTGTACAGACCGTTATGGTCATTATGGTGTATTCTTGTATTGGTACTTTTGTATCCTTTATATATATGAGAGATATGCCACCCCTAGAGGGTTGAGCAAGTTCCCCCAAAATCATCTATTTAACATCCAAATACAATCATCAGTCCTACGAAGCACCATCAATCAATTAGCATATGTATATAAATGTAAAAGATACACCAAACCTAACAAAAAACTAGCTTATACAGTATATAACATGGTTTTTTTCCTATAGATAGAAATTGTAGCAGAGCTCATCTCAATGCAAGACTACGCACATGTAGTGGTTGCAGCCAAATAACAACAACTGATGTTAACTAGTATATTATCAATTAATAATATAATATAGCAGAACATGTAGCTGCTAGGTTCAGCATGCTAGCATGCCGCATGCAAGGGAAAATAATAACTCATACATTAAACCCAAAAGTATCATTTAAAGTAATCCCTTCATCAGGAAATAAGTGACTTGGACTTTTCTAGAATCACATGTATCTAGATGTGTTTTAGTATATAGGTACATGTGAATTTATAAAAATCCAAGTCACTTATTTCTGGATGGAGGGAGTACATCAGACCTAATATAATCTAGACAACCATGATACAATTTAATAAAATCAAATAATCTATAAAGGGAGAAGTAAGAGATCAAGCCATAGTACCTTCTAGAAGTCAATTTACTTGTCAAAGAAAATAAATCAATTCCTTTTAACTGTAGCCTCAAGAACTGAATTACAAATTAGTTCATTTACCCACAAGAGTTATGAAAGATGAATGTACTAACTTGATATTTCTGATGTTCATTTGAAAAGTACATATTTCAACAATATTACATGAAAAATATGTAGTAGGTCAATAAATTTTAACCAATGTGAGCAGAAAATAAGATGAAGTAAAAATGTGCAAAACCTAGATGCACTCTCTAAACATCGCAACTACAACCAAAACAACCGACTAACTTTCAGAGAGAGAGAGAGAGCAGATACACATGGATAACATAGTACTGACATTTTAACAAATAGTTTATCAAGAAGTTCATATGTACCATAAACTCCAATTTCTAGTACTGTATTTAGTAATAAAATAGTAAAGTAATGCATACCCTATCGGGCCACCTTATTTTATTGACATACACTATAAGTATAGAAGCTGACTATTTTAGTCAATGATTTGCGAAAATAAACTCAACTGGAATGTAAGCACCATAGAACTTTCAATAAAATACAAAACATCAACTGATAAAATCATCAAGAAAAAATTATAAAAAGAAAACCACCATGGATGAGCTTTGGCCAAATATAATAAATTCATCAATTCAAGACCTTCAATGTTGTCGGGTTGATGTTCCGGCCAAAAATCACAATGACGGTTGTTAGGCAACATTTATTGGAATTAAAGTGATAGATACCACTATTTTGTAACCCCTTCTACTTTTATCTTTGACCAGTAGGCCTATGTGAATCTGAGTGAGCTAACTGCATAATGGTAAGAATACCTTGGAGTAGACCCCTCTCTCTCTCGTGTGCATATGGAGAACAAGGATAATTTCAAGTTTAAGAAAAAAAATGACATGCTCAATATGTTCTTCACTTTGCTAGTGCTGCACAATGCATTTAAGCTCACGTATACACTAAAAAATAAAACTCCTAACCAGACACTGTGTTGCTGATGCATGTAAAATGCATATATGAACTTTGTAGTTTGTTAACATGTTTTCCCACATATATGTATCATATATAATGTTATATTCCTGTTTTATATTGATTTTTGGGGATTTTCCAATGATCCCCTTTATTTTGGTTATAACCCTGCAGGGCAGAAAAACCCTATTTTCAATGTTTTTGATGTTTCAGGACCTTAACAAAGTCAAATGGACTTGAATTTTTGGGAATGCCAATATTTATCCACGAGAAGCATCTGGAGCACGAGAATATCACCAGGAGGGCCAGGAGGGCGAAACAAGCCCAGGTTCCATGCCTAGGCCTGGTGGGCATGGCACCCATGCTCGTTTCCTCCCCGACCGTCTGATCGCCTTGATTCTTTCGCCCACGGAGTTCTCTTGACCTCAAAATCCCTATATAAGGACACCGGGGTGTCCTCGAGACGGGAGACACTAGAACACACCAGAGCCGAAAACACCACTAGACAGAGTCAGATCCAGCGAATATTGGAGGGGGAAACTCTATCGGAGCCACCTCCAGGGAGATCTCCATCCTCTCCAACATCTCCAGCATCGTCACCATAATCAAGAGAAAGTAGTCCACCTCCGGGATATGGGTTTGTGGTAGTAGATTGATCTCTCTCTCTCTCATTCTTCATAGATCTAGTACCATATGAGCTTCTCTACATGATTATGGTAATATTTGTAATTCCTATGTGGTGGATCTTTGTTCTATGATTTGATATTTGAGATTGGAATATATTTCGTGTAAGATGTTTTGATAGATGCATATCATGCACCATGTTCTTAATTGCTTGTTTTGATCCAACTTGTATGCAAGAACTTGTTGGGGAGAAGTGTGTGTTAGATGGAGTAGCATGGAGGCAGATATTGAATTGTGACAAATAATATTCAAGATCTACTTTGGTATTTACCTTTCTTTTGCTGCCTCACTAGGGATAAAGTGAAATCATGTGCTATAGTTATCACTTGACAGTGTGATAACCTTGTTAGATCAAGGTAGCATATTTGTATTTCAAACATCATGTACTATTGCTTAAAGCTATATTCTGATTTGTTCTTAATTCAAGATTGCATGGAGATTTCCTTTCTTGAGGAGTATAAGAGAGAGATGTATTCCATCTCAATATTAGAATGTGATGCCCACATTAATTCTTTTATCAAGCACATATATAAAATTCCATGAGTCTTTATCATTGATGAATTGTTTTATGATCACCACAACCTAAAAAGAGAGTAGGCAAGTGAACGCATGAACCCTGGTCTGATTTTTATCATAAGAAACACCTTTATATTGCATATAATATCATTTTTATTTTCAGCAATTAATTATTTCTAACATACAAAAACACTTTCTCTATTTGCAATCACTCATAAAAACCCCAAAACAACTCTACTATCTTCCATATCATCTAGTTTGCATTATTTTACTTCCTTTACTTTATTTACTTTAGTTTGTATCATATTTATTTCATATTACTAATACGAAAACTTGTGCTTCACAACCACTTGGTGGAGTCGGTGACATAATACATTTTATATTACTTTATTGCCTGAAGAGGAGAAGGCAAACATCCTTCCATAGCCAATTCCCCAAGAGTTCAATATAAACCATTGAGTCAACCTTGTGGGGAAAAGACTCTTGCTGCAACACTCTACACTTCGAGTCCCAACGAAAAGTGGCAGCCTTTGTTGCCATTAGTTGCAAGGTTGCATTGCTCACAAGAGTATACATTTCTTCGAGAATTATGATAGAGACAATCGAATCTCTACTTTCTACTTATCTGATGCTTCATATGTCCCTTCCGGTGTAGGTGTAGGCATATATATACATGCGAACTCCTCTTCTTTAAGTGGCAAACTAAAAACTGAGGTCATTATTACTGTTGTTATTTCTCAACTGATGTGGAGGTCCGTAGTAGTCCTTCTCATACTCAAATTTTATAATATACTCTAGTTATTAGACAATATATTCGTAGCTGGTAATGGATATCAGCCAAGCCACTCATCTCTCGGAACACTGCATTGCAAATGTATAGTGATAGATCAGGAAGACTCTATTGCTTATCAAAGAAGATGCAAGAAGCAGAAACTTTAGTAGCAGATAAATAGTAAAGCTGATGTTTTAGCAAAAAATGTGAGATGGAATACATGGCATAGGTGTACCTTTCTGTATACAAATCTGAGAACCACTTTCCTATGCGTACCACTATATTTTACTATACCTTTTGTAATCAACATTTGTAATGTTTAATTTGAAACTAATCAATAAACATTTCTGACCCTTGCATGGGTTTTAGACTTAAAAAAGTTGGCCTCTTGACTGAGGCAATATAACACTATGTTATGTGGGATAGATATCTTCATCCACAATTCATGGGATGGAAATAACTAAAAAAGTAGCATTCTGACTGAAAGAGTTAACTAATGAATAATGACTTCTTCTAAGGAAGTCTTCATATCACATAAATTTAGGCCATGTCCACCTTAATGGTTGATTACCATGAGAAGCATTTGATGCATGTAAAATGCATACATGAACTTTGTGATTTGTTGATATGAATTCCCACATATTTTCTACATATATGATTGTATATCCATGTTTTACCCCTTCTACAATTACTTTGTAACACCTTCTACTTTTATCTTTGACTAGCAGGCCTATGTGAAACTAAGTGAGCATGCTTATTTAAAGTTTAAGAAAAAAAATGACATGCTCAATATGTTATTCACTTTGCTAATGCTACATAGTGCATATAACGTCACGTATACACTGAAAAATAAAACTCCTGACCAAACTCTTTGTTGCAAGGTTGCATTTCTCACAAGAGTATACATTTCTTTATGACAGGGACAATCGACTCTCTAGTTTCTACTTCTCTGATGCTTCCTATGTCCCTTCTGATGTGTAGGTGTATATATATATATATATATATATATATATATATATATATATAGGCGAACTCCTCTTCTTTAAGTGGCAAACCGAAAAATGATGTCATTATTACTATTGTTATTTCTCAACTGATGTGGAGGCCCGTAGTAGTCCTTCTCATACTCAAATTTTCTAATATACTTTTGCTATTAGACTATATATTCGTAGCTGGTAATGGATATCAGCCAAGCCACTCATCTCTCGGAATACTACATTGAAAATGTAGAGTGATAGATCAGGCCGACTCTATTGCTTATCAAATAAGATGCAAGAAGCAAAAACTATAGTAACAGATAAATAGTAAAGCTAATGTTTTAGCAAAAAAGTGAGATGGGATACATGGCATAGGTGTATGTTTCAGTGTACAAATTTTAGAACCACTTATATCCTATGCATACCACCATATTTTACTATACCTTTTGGAATCAACATTTGTAATGTTTGTTGCGAAAGTAATCAATAAAAATTTCCGACCCTTGCATGGGTTTTAGACATAAAAAAGTTGACCTCTTGACTGAGGCAATATAACACTACTTTATGTGGGATAGATATCTTCATGCATAATTTGTGGGATGTAAATAAGTAAAAAGTAGCATTCTGACTGAAAGAGTTAACTAATGATTAATGAATTCTTCTAAAGAAGTCTTGATATCACATAAATTAGGCCATGTCCACCTTAATGGTTGATTACCATGAGAAGCATTTGATGCATGTAAAATTCATTCATGAACTTTTTAGTTTGTTGATATGAATTTCCACATATTTGTTACATATATGATTGTATATCCATGTTTTACCCCTTCTACCACTACTTTTATATTTGACCAACATGCCTATGTGAGTCTGAGTGAGCAGGCATATTTAAAGTATAAGAAAAATGACATGATCAATATATTCTTCACCTTTCTAATGCTGCACAGTGCATATAAGTTGAAGTATACACTGAAAAATAAAACTCCTGACCAGACTCTGTGTTGCAAGGTTGCATTGCACACAAGATTATACATTTCTTCGAGAATTATGACAGGGAAAATCGAATCTCTCCTTTCTACTTCTCTGATCCTTCCTATGTCCCTTCCGATGTGTAGGTGTAGGAATATATATATATATATATATATATAGGCGAACTCCTCTTCTTTAAGTGGCAAACGGAAAAATAAGTTCATTATTACTGTTATTATGTGTCAACTGATGTGGAGGCCCGTAGTAGTCCTTGTCGTACTCAAATTTTATAATATAGTTTAGCTTTTATACTATATATTCGTAGCTGGTAATGGATATCAGCCAAGCCACTCATCTCTCAAAACACTGCATTGAAAATGTAGATTGACAGATCAGGCCGACCCTATTGCTTATCGAAGAAGATGCAAGAATTAGAAACTTTAGTAGCAAATAAATAATAAAGCTGATGTTTTAGCAAAAAATGTGAGATGTAATACATGGTATAGGTGTACCTTTCAGTATACAAATCTGAGAACCACTTCTCTCCTATGCATACAACTATATTTTACTATACCTTTTGTAATCAACATTTGTAATGTTTGTTTCGAAAACAATTAATAAAAATTTCTGACCCTTGCATGGGTTTTAGACTTAAAAAAGTTGACCTCTTGACCGAGGAAATATAACACTATGTTATGTGGGATAGATATTGATACGTCGGAAACTTATCTATAATTTTTGATGTTCCATGCTTGTTTAGTATCTAATTTGCTTTGCTTTGTCTACACTTTGAGACGTTTTTATATGTTTTCTGGTACTAACCTATTAATAAGAGGCCACAGTGGCAGTTGCCTGTTTTCTTCGGTTTTTGGTTCCAGAAAGGCAGAAAATCAATATTCTCGGAATTGGATGGGACAAAAGCCAAAGTCAATATTTTACAGTGGGTAACATGGAGCCTGAATACGAGACGGAGGAGAGCCACCTAGGGGCCACACCCCTTGTTCGCATGGCTGGGCCCAGCCCGTGCCTGGGGTGGGGGGGGGGGCGCCCGGGCTGTCCCCTGTCTCGCCTCTTCGCCTATAAATACCCCCGATACAAAAACCCTAAGTACTCGATCAATATTCCTTGAAACTGTTTGTAGCTTCTGCCACCATCGTCCCTAGATCGGGGAGGATTTGAAGCTCTTCCCGGCACCCTGCCGGAGGGGAGATCATCCCGAAGGCCTTCTTCTTCATCATGCCAGCCTCCGGTATGAAGTGTGAGTAGTTTCACCTTGGACTATGGGTCCATATAGTAGCTAGATGGTTGTATCTCCTTCTTTGTGCTACCATGTTTAGATCTTGTGAGCTCCGTTCATGATCAAGATCATCTATTTGTAATCATGCATGCTGTGTTTGCGGGGATCCGATGGATATTGAGATTACTATGTCAGATTGATTAATGGTTTTGTCTTATTGATTCTATCATGTCTGTGTTGTTTGTGATCTTGCATGCTCTCCGTTTCTAGTAGCTATCTTGGCCAAGTAGATGCTAGTGACTCCAAGAAGGGGTATTTATGCTTGATAGTGGGTTCATGCCTCTATTTAATCTAAGGGAAGTGACAGAAATCTCTAAGGTTGTAGATGTGCTGTTGCCACTAGGGAGAAAACAACGGTCTCTTGTTCATGGAACAAGTGGATTGTTTACCTTACACACTTTTCTTAAAGCAGTTATCCGTTGCTTGCAACTTAATACTGGAGGGGGTTCGGATGATAACCTCAAGGTGGATTTCTAGTCATAGATTCAGTTGGATGGCGGTCTAAGTATCTTGTTGTATTGCCCAATCGAATCTCATCGGATAATGAATGTATAGTGTTGAATTGTTATGCCTTGCTCAGTCCTGTCAATTGCCCCGCTGTAATCTGTTTACCCAACATGCCATGTTTGTTTATCTTAAGGAGAACACCTCTAGTGAACTATGGACCCCGGTCCAATCTTTACCATTGATACATCTTCCACTGTTACTGTTTACTTTCTGCAAACCACTATTACCTTCCACACCATACAGTTAATCCTTTGTTTTGAGCAAACCGGTGAGATTGACAACCTCACTGTTTGTTGGGGCAAAGCCTTGAGTTTGTGTTGTGCAGGTTTCCAAGTGCTAGCAACACCTTTGATTCGTTTCCTTTCTCCTACTGGTTCGATAACCTTGGTTTATAACTGAGGGAAAACTTGCTGCTGTTCTCATCATACCTTCGGCTTGGGGTCTCCCAACGAAGCATCCGCGCACCATCAAGGCTTTTTCTGGCGCCATTTCTGGGGAGGCTAAGGACGTCTTCACAACCTTTCTATTTACTTTGTTTTTGTTTTGCTTAGTTTCTTTTGCTTGGTTTTTTGCCTTTTTTATCAAAAACTCCAAAAAAATAGTTTAGTTTGGTTTGATTTCTCTTATCAAAAACACAAAAAATGAGTTCCTGCTCTAGTTGCTGCTGTTGTTGGCTTGCTCCACTTTTGCCAAAATGAACTCTGCTGAGAACACCAAGTTGTGTGACTTCACTAGCACAAACAACAATGATTTCCTAAGTACTCCTATTGCTCCACTTGCTCCTGATGCTACCTTTTATGAAATTAAGCCTGCTTTGTTTAATCTTGTGATGAGAGAGCAATTTCCTGGTGCTAGTTCTGATGATGCTGCTGCCCACCTCAATAACTTTGATGAACTTTGTGAGATGCAAAAGTATAAGGATGTAGATGGAGGTATTATTATTCTCAAGTTGTTTCCTTTATCCTTGTGAGGAAAAGCTAAAGAATGGTTGCTATCCTTGCCTAGAAATAGGATTGATTCTTGGATTAAGTGCAAAGATGCTTTTATTGGAAAATACTATCCTCCTTCTAAGATTATATCTATGATAAGTGAAATAATGAAATTTAAACAACTTGATAATGAACATGTTGCTCAAGATTGGGAAAGAATGAAATCTTTGGTTAAGAATTGTCCCACTCATGGGCTTACTAATTGGATGATTATCCAGACTTTTTATGCAGGTTTGAACTTCTCCTCAAGAAACCTGTTGGATTCAGCTACTAGAGGTACCTTTATGACCATTACCTTGGGTGCTGCAACAAAGCTCCTTGATAATATGATGGTTAATTATTCTGAATGGCACACTGAGAGAGCTCCAGATGGTAAGAAGGTAAATTCTATTGAAGAAACCTCCTCTTTGAGTGATAAGATTGATGTTATCATGTCTATGCTTGTTAATGGGAAAGCTCATATAGATCCTAATAATGTTACCTTAGCTTCTTTAGTTGCTCAAAAAGAGCAAGTTAATGTGAACTTCATTAGAAACAACAATTTCAACAACAATGCCTATAGGAATAATTTTGGTAGTAATAATAATTATAGGCCTTATCTTCCTAATAATGGCAATAGCTATGGAAACTCCTACAACAATGCTAGAAGTGCTCCCTCTGAACTTGAAGTCATGCTCAAAGACTTTATTATTAAACAAACCACTTTCAACAAGACTGTGGAGGAAAAGCTTTTGAATGTCGAGAAAAATATTTCCTCTTTGTATGAAGCACAGTCCTCTTTGATTAATAGGCTGCTAAACCTGAAACCTTGGAAAGTACCTTTGCTGCTACTCATGCCATACAAGTTATTGTTGATGAAAATGTTAGACTGTTAGCCCAACTTCATGCTAAGTGGGAAAGAGAAGATGAAATTGCTAGAAACAATAGTGTGTGCACTATCACCACCAATTTGGATGCCACTAAACCACAATAAGTCCCTATTCCTCCTACCACAATGCCTAAACCCAATGAGTCTACTACTAGTGATTCTAAGTTTGATTTTGATCTTGATGGTTGCAATATTTCTGAAGTGATTATGTTCCTACAAAAGCTTGCTAGAAGTATTGATGCTCGTGATATGAATGTGGCTTTCACCAAACACATTACAGATGCTCTTATTAAAATTAAGGAAGAGAAGTTGAAACACAAAGCCTCTATTCCTAGGAAAGTAGAAGATAGTTGGGAACCCATTATTAATATGCAAGTGAATGAATTTGATCTCAAAGCTTCATGTGACCTTGGTTCTAGTGTCTCTATTATGCCTAGAAATATTTATGAAATGCTTGTGTAGAGGTCCCAACCTAATAAGGTGGAGATCCCTGTGTTTACAGTGCTAGTCCCTGGATCGATTATCTAGCACCCACAGTTTAAGATGTAATATCAAGAAACAAAGGTCATATTACAACTCATAACCAGGAATAAAATAGTTCGTTATATCTTACATAGCTCATATGGCTATCTTATTACAAAGCAGCAGATACAACTATAATGCATGGAGTCCTTCATTTTCATATGCCACAGGCAATCATGTTGGTTGTAGACTTGTAATCCCTACTCAACAAACTTCACTAACATCAAACAAACCTGCAACATAATAAGTTACAACCACAAGGGTCAATACATTTGAATTGTATTGGCAAGTGATATCATTTGGACATGGAGAATCTAACATCTACATCAATATAAACATTAGTCATGAATATAATAAAGACATTGTTATTATATATGGCTGGCCTTTGCATAAAATAAGTTTTTCCTATCCTTTGTAAAATAGTTTTTCTCTTTTTCAAAACACTTTATCAAACAATGGCACACTGGATACACACCAGGCGCTTCCCTTGTTCATCCAACAAGTTTTAACTTAGAGAAATTGGGATAAGGAGATCTTTGATTGCTTCAATGTCTTTGATGCTCAAATTGTCCATTGCCGGGGACACGGCTAAGTACTTAGGTTTTACCCTCTCGAAGTGGTGCACTTCCCCACAAGACTCGACATGCATTGAGACGAGACTTTTTTAGAAACAAACCCTCATACCACCATGTACGCGTTCCATCCTATCAACACTACCACCAACTGTCCATCTGGCTGAGTTCTTGCAACCTAGTTGGTCAAGGCAGAGCCCATATGCCATGTGGTTGCCTTTGGAAGATTCTTAACACAAAACATCTCAAACCTCTTTGTTCTTGGGTGGCCATACACAACTGAGATACACCAGGGTAAACCATAGAAATGGGCCCTGAGTAACCACTCAATACAAACCAATCTTCCCATTCCACCCAGGTGATTCATTCACATGTTGTTTTATTAATCAAAAACATAGTCATAGACTTTGCATAATACCATAACATGAATATTCCACCCGTGGAATCTACTAGCTAGGCTAAGCATACTAGCATAACATGTCACTTAACTTAGGAAGATTCCTACCAAGATATATTCTATAGGATCTACCATAGCATAGCAATATACAAAATAGTCCTATCATGCATACTACAAAAATATTACTAATGCAATATTGAAAAGATAGGACTTTTAGTGACCAAAGTATCACTTGCCTTTTTAGTAGAAAATCTAGGTACTCTCCTTGATCTTTCAATTTTCACACTCCTCAAAGTCCACTACAATACAATCAATCAAAACCACACACTCAAAACTACAACATAAAAATTAATAAAACAAAAACAAGAAAAACAAAGAAATGCATGCAAGCATGCAAAAGATTATTTTATTGAAAAAGTTGTTTCTGAAAAGATTCTAAACATTTCAAAACACCTACTGGTCTTTTATAAAAGTGGAATTTCATTTGAAATCAAGATAGTGAAAATAAGTCATTTAAATCATTTTTGTTTTACTAAAAAGTATTTTATTCAAAGGAATAATTTCTAATGTCAGAAAATATAATTTGAAATTTCAAATGTTAGTGTTTATGGTCGGAGGGTTCAAAACAAAACCATTTTCAAAAGGTTTCACTCAAAAATAATTTTTAGAACAATTTTTATACTCAAAATAGCCCTAAACAAGTCTCTGCATAAAAATATAATTTTTATCACGCAAATGACTAATTCAAGGCCATAGGTGCAAAGGTTTCATTTTTCTGAATCCATTGATATTAAATTTGTATTTGTTGGACAAACATATCAAAAGTTATTGATTTTACAAGTTTAAACAACTAATAGATAAAATCTTGGATTTTAAATCAACCTCTCTGCCACGCGGCGCTGTCTGACCGGTTGATACCTCTTCGCGTGGATCGCGCATCACGGTCCATTATATTTAAGTGGAATCGCACAATTTATATGGAGTGATACGACTTCATTTAAGTGATCTATCCCAGCCACTAGATCTACATCCAACGGATCAAGGTGCACTGACCAAAGATGGGCGGTGTTGGTGACGGTGCGTGGCGGCGGCGCGTCGAGTGGGTGGCATTATGGTGAATCTAGGGGCAAGGGAGGGGGACATGGTGTTACTAGGGTCAGGGAGACGAGGGGGTGCTCAAGGTGGTCACCGTTGACGAAGGGGCGCGCTAGTTTGGCCGTTATTGCTCGTCGGAGTGGTGCTTGCAGAGAGAGTTGTTGCCGAGCATCTGGGCCTAGAGAAAGCAAAACAAAGGCATCAACGAGTGCGCAAGAGGATAGTGAATGAGTCAGTGCAAGGAAGGGAACAAGGCGCAGTCGAGGCTCACCGAAATTTCTCGCCGGAGTGGCGCTCGTCATTGATTGCATGCAGGTGAAGGCGGAGTCGAGGCTCTAGGGCGCGCACGAGCACATAGGAAATGCCAATAGGTGCGCATGACGATGGCGAGAAAGACTGCATGAACCAGGGGGCAAGGGGAGGTCGTAGTTCATCAGAATCGGCGCCAGAGCATGTCAGAGACAGTGGCAGTGTGAGCAGAAATTCGAGTAGCCTGGGGGCTCCGGTGGTGTGGTGATTGAGGGGAAACAAAGAGGATGGAGAGAGGAATAAGAGGGCGTGGTTAGGGGAGAGAATTACTACGTCAGTTAAACGAATTAAATCGAATTAAGTCGCTAGGAAACGACCAGAGGAGAGCGGGCTCAGCGCGCAGGGGGTAGACGACGATGCTGAGGTGGCAGTGGGGCCATGTAGTCAGCGAGGGGTGCGGGGAGAGGTGCGGTGAGAAAAATCTCATGGGAAGAGGGAGAGTAGCCCGGGTGGGCTGGTTGTTGGGCTGCTGCTAGGCCTGGGGTTTGGGCAGGTTAGTTCTATATTTTTTTCTTCCTTTGTCTTTTTCTTTTTCTGTTTTCTGTTTTTATTCAAAACAATTTATTTCCACTTCAATTTGAATTCAAATATCTTCCAAATATTTTCAGTAGGTTTATACCATTTATTAGTGTGTTATTTAATCCAACTCAAAATATTTTTCTTGTGATTTAATATCCATTTAAAATAAGTGAGGCATTTTGGCTTTTATTTAAATAAAATTGAATATGGTTAAAAAGCCCATATATTTTTATTTAAATAACCTTTTATTATTTTATGTTAATTGGATAAATTTTATTCCATTTACCTATGGATTTTTGCCGGTTTAAATTTTCTTTGCAACAATTGTTATTTATTTAATTCTTTCCTTGCCTTATAAAACCCATATCTTTTTATTTATATCTCCAAAAATAGTGATTCCAATTTGTCTAATTTTATTAGATATTTATTTATATTTTAAAATCCTTTTAGGATTACTTTGTTCACAATTTGGTATTGATTTTAGCTAGGAGCTTTATTAGTCTTGGAAATACTTTCTTTTATCTTATTAAAATCATAAGTTTTTATCCATGGCTCCAAATGGAGTGAAACCAATTCCCATGATTTTGTAATATTTTTGATTACCATTTATTGATCAATTAGGAATGTTTGTAGCTAAATTTTTATGTGGGGAAAGCCATAGTCTTGGAGTGATTTTGGAGATGATTTATTTTATTAGGATTAAGGGTTTTTGGTTTAACTTTTCCAAGTGCTCAATCAAGATACGTTCCAAGCATTAATGCATTTGATTCCTTGAATATTTGTTTGTTGCTTTCTCATTCAAGTTTTTTCCAAGTAGGGTTTTGATGTTTCCAATTAGATGCAAAAGTTTCTTTTCAACCTAAATTTCAACATTTGTTTCTTTTGTTTGTTTATTTTTTACATTTCAAAATTTGGAAAATTTTGGGATGTGACATCTTGATTTGCCACCTTTGGAAGATTGTTAATTGGATGTCCCACTTAATGATAATGCTAAAAAGAAACTCATTGGGAGTGTTAATGATGTTCTTATTATGGTTAACAATGCTTATGTCCCTGTTGATTTCTATGTTTTGGAAGTTGAATACAATGCTTCTTGTCCTATTACTTTGGGAAGACCTTTACTTAGAACTATTGGTGCCATCATTGATATGAAAGAAGGCACCATTAAATATCAATTTACATTCAAGAAAGGTATTAAACACTTCCCTATGAGGAGAGAGAAGTTGATTTTTCTCCTTCTATGAAATCAAGGTTTGATGTTAATGCTTCTTTATTTGAAAATACTTGATTCTTGCTTCTTGTGCCTAACTTAAAGGCGTTAAAGAAAAGTACTTATTGGGAGATAACCCAGAAGATTTATTTAGTCTTAAAAGTTATTACTTTAGTAGTGACCTCTCCTTATCCTTTTTATTTGCTTTTTGTGCCAAGAATGACCTCTAACGAGAGGGAACTAACATTTAGGGAGTTGCTGTCCAGAAACAGATTTTGTTGCTCCACCGTAAAAATTCGTGAAGAATCTCTATAAGTCGGATTGAGATGATATAGCTGATATTTTTCAAATAAATCCCTTAGTATGTTAGATAACTTTCGTTAGTTCAACCCTTTTTGATTTTAGCAACAAAAGGTCTTTGAAAAAATCGGTTTCTACCTGCTGGTCTGTTTTGACAGATTTCTGCCATTATTTGCATTTGCTTCTTATTGATTCCTTTTTGGTTCGTTTGGGAAATTGAGATTTTTGAGGGAATTGCTAAAGTAGATTGTGTTTTTAGTGAAAGTTTTGCTGTTATAAAGCTAAACCCGAAGGTCTATTATCTTTTGAATACACTAATGTTGCTAATGAAGATTGTGTGAAGTTTTGTATGAAGGAAAATTTTCAGGTGTAGAGAGAGAATGATGTAATGAGATGAAGAATGGACAAAAGCTCAATATTGGGGATGCCACCCCATGTCACCCCAAGAAATATTCAAGAGGTACAAGTGTCAAAGCTTGGGGATGCCCAAGGCATCCCCTTCTTCATCAATAAAAATCTCAGGTCTTTCTAGACACTTCATTTTTATTGTTTCATGCACTGTTGTGTTGTTCTTGGAGTGTATTAGTTTTTGTTTAGTTTTCTTAGTTTGCTTGAATAAATTAGTTTGGACCCCCATTCTCGCTGTGTTGTTTCAAATAAGTTGATTTTTGTTGGAGAGGAGTAGAAAGTTCTTGCTTAAATAGTACAAGAGGAGCTTGCTTTGACTGTGAATTAGACTTTAGCATGTCATGTTAGGTGTTGTTTTGACCTTATGCTTAGTGATTTTTGCTGTAGCATGACTTGTTCCAAACAATTAGTATTTCTTAGTGTGCCTTGAAGGAATCATGCGTTGTTTTAGCATACAAAAGCATAGTATTGTGGTATTCTCCTTTGATGCTTTGTTTGGGTTGACTTGGCACATGCTCACACCATTTTATGACTATGAACAAGTCACCATAGCCTCTATGATCATTTAGTCCTTGACTTGTAGTACCACTTTATGCTTTGATTAGTAATGTTTTGTCGCTCTGCATGATTATGGCCATTATTGCTCCCTTAGTTGGTCACTCCCAGTCTTTTGCTAGCCTCCACTTGTATGAGTAAGCTCTACTCATGCATCCAACTCCCAAGATACCAAGTTATTCCAAAGTGTCCACTATAAATTCCTATGCATGGTGTGTTACACCATTCCAAGTATATTCTTGTTTTCATCTATCTTCCAATTAAAAATTATTTTTTTATGTGAAAACTTAGTGATTAAAGCTCTCACAAACTTGATGGCACACCTTTTTTTCCTGTCCCTAATAAACTTCAACCATTGTGTCATCTATGTTGTATATACTTGCACTTATACGCTGGAATTAGCAGAACCATGCTATCACGGGGAACACTTTCAACATTGCACTTGTACTTTGTACACAGTTGATATCATGCTCTTTTGTCTATGGATGTCGTCGGTGTGAAATAAAAGGGGAGCTTGTAAGTCCATGGAGTTATGTATGTGTGTTAGAGAAACGCCTGGGCCGCTAGCCTAAGCCATGCCTAATCATGGTGGAAACTTGCAACATCACCATAATGACATCTATGAAGCTTTCTTCTTATAAAAAAGAGACATATTGAAAAGAGGAAAGAGAGAAAAAGCACCAATTTCCCATGGTAAATAATAAGATTTCTTAGATGCTCATTGTGTGCTTTCCTTGTCGTTTTGATTATGGGATAGCTCCTGTAATATGTGCAAGGGGTACCCAATTGGCGGTTCTCTATGATACACATGTACTTACTATGACAAGAACTTACAGGTGACTAAAGTTCAGTAGCATGAGGAGCGGCCCTCATATTCAAGGGACATGAGATTGCCAACTTATACTTTGTCAAGCATATACTCCATAGTTTGTTCACTTTAACCTTAATCACTTCAAGATGCTTATGATAGGGCAATGAGGGCTGAAAGCTAACAAGTACCATAATTTTTGGAAGCTCTTTTTGAAACTTGAAATCCCTGCTTCCCTTATGAAGGGCCTTTCTTCCACTATATCGAGTCTCCATCTTCTATCCTTAGGCACCAGTTAAGAGAGCATAGTTTCCATTCTTAGTTCTATGTGCATTGTCCCAAAACTTATTGATTGATGCATATTGTTGATATTGCTTGCTCATGAACTATTTGTATCTAGTCACTATTATGAACTTTGAAGGTGTCCTATGCATCTATTTTTCTACCCCATGAGGGACAAGCTGAATACCACTATGCTATGTTTTCTATATGTGAAACAAACAAACAAACGTTTTTAATGCATGTTATTCATGATCTTTGTTTGTAACCTTTCATGTTGCATGCATAGTTACTTTGTCTTACTGTTAGAACTCCATCTTTCACGCTCATGTTTAGAGTTCTTTGATCCTATCTTTCAATGCTTGCAAATGGTTTGATCTTGATTTTGATGGTGCATGTCACCTCAAAAAATATTATTTTTATCACTTACCTACTTGAGGATGAGTAGGAGTTAAGCTTGGGGATGCTTAATTTGTCGAAGCGTATCTATAATTTTTTATGTTCCATGCTTGTTTAGTATCTACTTTGCTTTGCTTTGTCTACACTTTGAGGTGTTTTTATATGTTTTCTGGTACTAACCTATTAACAAGATGCCACAGTGCTAGTTGCATGTTTTCTTCTGTTTTTGGTTCCAGAAAGGCAGAAAATGAATATTATCGGAATTGGACGGGACAAAAGCCAAAGTCAATATTTAACATGGGGAACACGGAGACTAAATACGAGACAGAGGAGAGACACCAGGTCCACACCCCACCGCACTGGGCCTAGCCCAGCTGAGAAGTGCGGCCGCTCTGGCGGCCCCTGCCTCGTCTCTTCGCCTATAAAGACCCCCCGATATAGAAACCCTAAGTACCCAATCAATATTCCACGAAACCATCTATAGCCGCCGCCACCATCATCCCTAGATCAGGTGAGGGGGATCTGAAGCTCTTCCCGGCACCCTTCCGGAGGGGAGATCATCCCAGAGGCCTTCTTCATCATGCCAGCCTCCGGTATGAAGTGTGAGTAGTTCCACCTTGGACTACGTGTCCATGTAGTATATAGATGGTTGTATCCCCTTGTTTGTGCTACCATGTTTAGATCTTGTGAGCTCCATTCATGATCAAGATCATCTATTTGTAATCATGCATGTTGTGTTTGCAGGGATCTGATGGATATTGAGATTACTATATCAGATTGATTAATGGTTTTGTCTTATTGATTCTATCATGTCTGTGTTGTTTGTTATCTTTCATGCTCTCCATTTCTAGTAGCTATCTTGGCCAAGTAGATGCTAGTGACTCCGAGAGGGGGTATTTATGCTCGATAGTGGTTTCATGCCTCTATTTAATCTAAGGGAAGTGACAGAAATCTCTAAGTTTGTAGATGTGCTGTTGCCACTAGGGAGAAAACAACAGTCTCTTGTTCATTGAACAAGTGAATTGTTTACCTTACACACTTTGCTTAAAGCAGTTATCCGTTCCTTGCAACTTAATACTGGAGGGGGTTCGGATGATAACCTGAAGGTGGATTTCTAGTCATAGATGCAGTTGGATGGCGGTCTATGTATCTTGTTGTATTTCCCAATCGAATCTCATAGGATCATGAATGTCTAGTATTGCATTGTTATGCCTTGAACCGTCATGTCAATTGCCCTGCTATAATTTGTTTGCCTAGCATGCCATGTTTGTTTATCTTAAGGAGAACACCTCTAGTGAACTATGGACCCCGGTCCAATCTTTACCATTGATACATTGTCCTCTATTACTGTTTACTTTCTGCAAACAACTATTACCTTCCACAACATACAGTTAATCCTTTGTTTTCAGCAAACTGGTGAGATTGACAACCTCACTATTTGTTGGGGCAAAGTCTTGAGTTTGTGTTGTGTAGGTTTCCAAGTTGCTAGCAACACTTTTGAGTCGTTTCCTTCCTCCTACTGGTTCGATAACCTTGGTTTCTTCTTGAGGAAAACTTGCTTTGTGCTCATCATACCTTCTGCTTGGGATCTCCCAGCAGCGTCCTTTCATCAGATATCTTCATCTACAATTTGTGGGATGGAAATAAGTAGAAAAGTACCATTCTGACTGACATAGTTAACTATTGAATAATGAATTCTTCTAAAGAAGTCTTCATATCACATAAATTTAGGTCATGTCCACCTTAATGGTTGATTACCATGAGAAGCATTTGATGCATGTAAAATGCATACATGAACTTTGTAACATCCCAATTTCAGCAACCCTGATTTGTTGTCCAAAAGGCAAAAATCAGTGGGAACAAAAAACTTTTTCTTATTAAGTGTTGCAATGCTTGTTGCTTGTTTCTTGTGTTCATACATCTGATTGTATATTACATCATATACTCCTTACCTCAACCTCAGTTGAAAAAACTATATTACAAAAGAGATGTATTGGTTCATATTTCATATTCTCAAATGTTCTCATATTTCAAACTTGAGCCAATATGACCTTGACACAACAAACTATTTTACTAGCTTCCCCTTTTCAAAACTATGGAGACCTATATATAGTCTCCTTATGTTTCAAGACAGAACTTCCAACTACTCTTATGCCTAGGTTTTCCAAAAACTTTCTTAAAACCTTTTTATTCCAATCTTGGTAGAAATACCAAGAGCTCCTTACCTTTCATCAAATCACAACCTCTTTAAAACACCCAAGCTTACCTCAAGCTAGTCTTGATGGTAACCTTAGTAGTAGTTGGATAAGTTTGTTTGATGAATTGCCTTGATTGCTGATTGCCTTGTTTGCTTAGGAACTAGAGTGAGTTAATCTAGTAACTCATCCTTAGGACTAGTTAAATGTTTGAGATCCCCAAATCTTGAACCAAGCCCCTAACTGTTGGAGATATGCCCTAGATGCAATAATAAAAGTGGTTATTATTATATCTTTGTGTTTATGATAAATGCTTAACATTAATACTTGTGTGATTTGTAAACTAAATTAGAGTCCCTGGTAAAGCCTCTTTACAATACTAGCTTGTTGGTTATATATGATCGTGGTTTCTCGATCATGAAAATTGAGATGTTATTGACAACAAGATCATATCATTAGGAGAATGTTATGATGGACATACTCCTATAGATAAGCGTAGCATAAAGATCAAGTCATTTCAATAGTTCATTTGCAATAAGCTTTATGATACATAGTAACTTAATTCCTTAGACCATGAGATCATGCTAATCACCATCACCGTAAGGATGCTTTGATGACATCAAACACCACACCGTAACTGGGTGGCTATAAAGGTGGCATTGAGTGTTTGGAAAGTATGTGTTGAGGCACATGGATCAAGAGTGGGATTTGTCCATCCATATGACGGATAGATATACTCTGGGCCCTCTCAGTGGAATGTCATCCAATTAGCTTGCAAGCATGTGACTAGCTCACAAGGGATCACATATCACGGGAACGAGAAAAGAGTACTTATCGGTAACGAGGTTGAACTAGGTATGCAGAAATACCGACGATCAAACCTCGGATAAGTAAACTATCACAAGACAAAGGGAAATTGGTTTCATATGTAAGTGGTTCATTCGATCGCAAAGTAATCATAGAAATATGTGGGAGCCATATGAATTTCCAGATTCCTCTATTGGTTATTGATCGGAGAAGTGTCTCGGTCATGTCCGCATAATTCACGAAACGTAGGGAGACACACTTAAGGATTCGATGTTGTTTAGTAGATATGGAATGTAAGTAGGGAGACCGAATTTTGTTCAGAGTCTCGGATGGGATTCGGGATATCACGAGGAGATCCTGAATGGTCCGGAGAATAAGATTCATATAAGGAAAGTTCGATTTCGGATTTCGGGAATGATTTCGATGTTTTTGATCGGAGAGGTTCTAGAAGGGTCTAGAAGTTTCACCGGACCGGAAGGGGAATGGTTCATGAATGTGTCATGGTTAAGTGGAATGATTGGATCATGTCCTAGGTCACTTTGTTGGGCATTTGCAAGAGAGAAATAAAGCTCTAAATTGAAAGTCAAAAGGGAGGTTTGAAAAGTCAAACTTGAACAATAGTTTCCTAGTGGAAAAAGGAAAGAGTCCTTCCTTCTCTCCAACTTGGGTTTGGGGAAGGATTCAAACTACCCTCTCCCAAGCTGCCCTCCCTCTCATAAATAGAGGGGAGGGGATGCCCCAAAGCACCACAACCAGCCCTCCCCACCTCCAAGCCATGCCGCCGCCGCCCTTGCGTCGCCGCCGCTTGCTGCCGCCACCAACCGCCGCCGCCTAGCGCTGCTGCCAGCCGCCCCCGCCCAGCACCGCCGCCGCCTCGCGCCGTTGACATCCCGTCACCATCGCCCTATACGCCACCGACACCATCTCCTCCTCTCGGGCCTTCTAAACCTAGATTGCTGGAAACCCTAGATCCACCATAACCTGCTCCGGCTTAGGCGAAGCCCTGCAGGATCTTCCCTCTACTTCTGACACCACACCGTCGTGCTGCCAGAATCGCGAGGAGAGAACTAAAACCTCCGCTGCCTGCTGGAACAAGGGAGAGGAAGGTCTTCATCGAGTACCGAACGTGTGACCGACTGCGGAAGCGCTGCCAAAACGCAGCACCGGAAGGATCGTCTACGCAATCTTGAGATCGACAAGTGTACGACTACATCATCCACGAGGATCTTCTCTCGTTAACCGCTTTGGAATCTTCGAGGGTGAGTACTCTAATCGACTCGTTGCTTAATCTAGTAGATAGATCTTGGCTTGTTTGTGCGCATGCGGTAGAATTTTTTTGTTTTCCATGCTACGAACCCCTACAGTGGTATTAGAGCCGTGTCTATATGTAGATCTGTTGCACGAGTAGAACACAATGGTCATTGTGGGCTATGGTGCTTTTATTATCAATTGCTTTTTGTGTACTTTGCATCTTGCTTATGATGGGATGAAGCGGCCCAAGCTAACATTACATGACATCGTTCATGAGACTTGCTCCATGCTCAACATGCAACTTGTATTGCATAAGTGGCTTTGCGGGTGCCTGTCTCTCCCATCATAGTATAGATTCAATTTACAACGGGCATTTGATAGTTCAAGCATCAACGTTGTGGTTCTTGTTCGTAAGTTAGAACGACACTTATTGAAAGCCCCAAACTACGTAAAATATGAAAAGAAAATTAGAGGCGTCTAACTTTGTTCTGCAGGGGTGTGCTGTGATGTGATATGGCCATGATTGTGATTATATATGATGTATGCAATGTTCCTTATTGTAAGTTGGCAACCGATAGGAGCTATATGGTTGTCCTTTTAATTCCATTAAGACATGCGTGTCTATTATTCAAAGTAGTTGTAATAGTTGATGCTGGTGGACGACAACCATGGAGCGGCGCCATTGACCTTGACGCAATGCCGGTGATGATGGAGATCATGTTCGTGCTTGAAGATGGAGATCGGAAGCACAAGAAGAAAGGCCATATCATGTCACATATTATGGATTGCATGTGATGTTAATCCTTTTATGCATCTTGTATTGCTCAGTTCGCGATGGTTGCATTATAAGATGATCCCGCTCAAAAAAATTCAAGTTATAAAGTGTTCATCCTTAGTAGGCACCGTTGCTAAAGCTCGTTGTTTCGAAGCACCACGTGATGATCAGGTGTGTTAGATTCTGCGAGTATACAACGGGAGCAAGCCAGATTTTCTCATGCGGAAGCTAAGGTTTGATCTTGTAGAGCCTAGCATGTACAGACATTGTCTTGGAACACGGATCACCGAAAGGTAAATCATGAGTCATATAGTAGATATGATGAACATGTTGATTGTTCGCCATTGAAGCTACATCAAATCTCGTTATGATCGGTTTTGATGTGGTGGATTTGGTTCGTGTGATCACTAAAACAATATGAGGGATATTGTTTTGAGTGGGAGTTCACCTAGATTAATTTAACTATTAATTAGAACTCAATTTGTCATAAACTTAGTCTAAACTATTGCAAATATGTTGTAGATCAATGGCGGCCCCTACCATCAATTTTAATGCGTTCCTAGAGAACGAACAGTTGAAAAACAATGGAAGAAACTTCGCGGATTGGCTCCGCAATTTGAGGATTGTCCTCAATGCTGGTAATTTGACCTATGTGCTGGATGCACCGCTGGGTGACCCACCTGCAGCCGATGCTACCGATGAGGTGAAGAATGTTTTCCTTACTCGGAAGAATCAGTACTCCACGATTCGTGTGCTATCTTGTATGGTTTGGAATCGGAGCTTGAGAAAGGTTTGAGAACCATGACTCACATGATATTGTCCGTGAAGTCAAAATGATATTTGAGGCTCACACGGCAGTTGAGAGTTATGAGGCTTCTGAAAAGTTCTTTAACTGCAAGATGGAAGAGGACAGCTCAGTTAGTGAGCACGTGCTTAAGATGTCTGGGCACGCAAGCAAGCTTCAAAGCTTGGGTATAGTGATTTGTAATACCCCACCTTTATAAAGGTAAAGGTCCCTGTGATTGCAATGCTAGTCCCTGGATCAAATGCTAACATCCACAGTTTAAGATGAAGTACACAGAAACAAAGGTCATTATTACATCATCATTCCAGAGATAACATAGTCTTTTACAACTCCATAGCCATAGGCTAGTACAAGAGTTTAACTTAACAATATAAATAAAAGTCTTCATCTTCATGTGCCACAGGCAAACATGTTGAGTGTAGACTCACAACCCTAATCCTCATTAGAGCAACATGCAACATCACAAGTTACAGCCACAGTGGGTCAATACATTGGAATAGTATTGGCAAGTGATACCTTAGTAGAATAATAGTATCTAGCTTCTACATGAATTTGGCTAAGTGTATCTTAGGCTTGCTTTGCTCAAAATAGGTTTTACCTATCAGTTGAAAACACTAAGTTTTTGTTTGGCAAAAACTCCCAAGGAACCACCAATATACATTGGTGAACCTTACCCTTATTCAACCACAAGTTTTTAACTTAGAAATTGGGATGAGGAGATTCTTGATAGCTTCCATGCCTTGATGCTCAAATTGTCCATTTCCGGGGACACGGCTAAGTACTTAGATTCTTCCTTCTCGAGAGATGGTGCACTTTCCCCACAAGACTAGACATGCATTAAGACAAGACCTTTCAGAAGCCTTCCCTTAGACCAGAATGGACTCGCTCAAACCTATCACCCCTACCACCAATTTTCCATTTGGCTAAGTTATTGCAACCTATATGATCCAGGCAGAGCCCATAATGCCATGTGGCTGCACTAGAAGCTTCTTAACATATGGCATCTCAAATCCCTTTGTTCCTGGGTGGCCTTCCACAAGTGTGATACACAAGGTAGACCATAGATATGGGCCTTGTGTAACCACTCAACATAACCCAAAGATACCATTCCATCTAGGTGATTCATTCACTTAGTTGTTTTATTAAGCAAAACACAAGTCAAAAGACTTAGCAATATTTTCCATAGCATGTATATATTCCACCCTTGGTTGCTACTATCTAGGCTAAGCATGGCAATATCAAGTATCTTAACTTAGAGAAAATTCGAACAATTCTACAACTACTAGGATTTCCCAAGCATAGCATATAGATACTTAGCAAAATTATCATGCAAGCCCTATACAAAATATCTCTAATGCAAAGTAAAAATATTGGAAAAAAATATGAAGCACCACTTGCCTTGGTAGTTGGGGGAGTAACAACAATCCTCACAGTCACAATCACCACTAGCACCAAAATCTACACATAAAATGATAGCACCAAATTCATATTTCAAATAATCAAGAAAAACTATATGAATGCATGCAAATGCCATGTGATGATTTTTATAAAGCAAACAAGACAAGTAAAACAATACTGAACAATAAACTAAACATTTATACACCAAATAAACTTAATTTGGCTTTTAAAACATTTTCCATATAATTTTTATACACAAATTAGACCTACAAATGTCTCTGCATAAAATTCTATTTTAACAGAGGCAAATTACAAAACTAAGCCTACAGATGTGTAGGGTTTATTTTTTTTGATTCCATTGATATCTTATTTGAATTTTTTGGATAAACAGAACAAATGTTATTGAATTTACAAGTTTAACCATCTAATTAATTCAAATCTGAATTTTAAATTGAAAATCCTGACACGCGGCAGCGTCTAATTGGAACGTACCGGTTCACTCTGGATCACGCGTCCGCACCGTTGGATCTAACTTAATCCAACACACCAGATCGCATCGTACCCCTTCGCAACTAAACTAATCTATACCGTTAGATCTAGATCTAGGGCCCAGATCCACACGTACCCCTTCGCGGGTTGATCTAATCGCATTCGCTGGATCTAGATCCAGCGGACCGCATCGCGCTGACCATTCGCGGGAGGCGCAAATGGCCTCATGGCGGCTGCCGGCGAAGTTCCGAGACTAGGGCAAAGGCGAGGATGCTGATGCTTACCGAGGTCATGGAGACACGGCGAAGCTCAACATGCAGATGGACGGGGTCGGGGCGCACGGACACGGCGAGGATTCCACGTCGGAGTTGCAGGCGGCTTTGGGTGTGCTCGGTCGTCGTTGCTAGGGGAGCTACAAGGCACGGGAGAGGAAAAGAAGGGCAACGTTAGACGCGTACTAAAGCTGCGAGTGTGCGAGCATGAACCAGAGAGAAAGGGGATGGCTAGGTTTACCGTGTGTGCTCGTCAGAGTTGAGTGCTTTGTCGGGCACGTGTAGTCGTTGACATTGGCGACGTTCTGGGTTGCCCTAGCACATACCAGAGGTGTTAGGAGATGCGCAAGGATGCGGTGAACACGTTAGCAGGACCAGGAGGCAAAGGCAGGAGTTCTCACCGAATTTGCCACGGAGATGCTCGGTACCAAGGAGTGAGCTCGATTATGGGCAGCCTGGTGGCTCTCAGCGCGAATCAATCGGGGAAACGGCAGCGGCGGTGCTGGTCGCGGCGTGATTTGGGGACGAAGGTGACTTGGCGCATGGGGCCAAGTCGTCAGTGAGAGGGGGGTGCGGGTGTGAGTGAAAAATAGTGAGGGGTGGGGGTTTTCCCGGGTGGGCTAGCTAGGCCGGTTTGCTGGGCCGCAGGTGGGTTGGTATAGTTAGCTAGTTAGGTTTATTTTTTCTCTTTTTCTCCTTTTCTTTTTCTGTTTTGATTATCTTATTTGAATTTGAATGAGTGTTTCAAATCTGTTTCAATTGGAATTTCTTCCAGAATTTTGTTCTGTATTTCTTGTGTCCAAGGATGTGTAAAACATCCATTTATATTTAAAATCATTTTTAGTTTGAAATTAAATATAAAACCATGCCCTTAATTAAATATTTATAATAGGCATATAAATGGTTTTAAATTTGAATTGTTTTGAAAACATTTGTGTGGGCTTTGTATTTACTTTCCAATCAATAATGATCAAATCCTAATCATATTTAGAAAGTAAAAATGTAAACCTTGCCTCACTTGAATAATTAATAGGCAAAAATATGGTTTCTTATGTTTGAAAATTCATTTGAAAAAGATCAAATGCTTATGAATGCATGAATGCTATGCAAGTTTTACAAATCATGATTTTTGGGATGTTACAAATCTAACCCCCTTAAGGTGAATCTCGCCCTCGAGATTCGGATTGGCTAGCAAATAGGTGAGGGTGGTCTTTCCGAAGATCATCTTCTCTTTCCCAAGTTGCTTCCTCTTCGGAATGGTGGTTCCACTGAACTTTGCAAAATTTGATAGTCTTAGTCCGAGTAACTCTTTCTGCAGTCTCAAGGATCTTGATAGGCTTCTCCTCATAGGTGAGATCACTTTCCAACTGGACCTCTTCCAAAGGTATAGTATCCTTCAAAGAAGTCTCCTCCATCTCCGGATGGCATTTCTTTAGCTGACTTACATGAAATACATTGTGAACGGTAGACAATGATTCAGGCAATTAAATCTCATATGCTACTTCTCCTTTATGGCTCAGAATCCCGAATGATCCAACATATCTTGGTGCCAATTTTCCTTTGAATCCAAATCTCTTCACTCCACGAAGTGGTGACACTCTAAGATAAGCTCTATCACCCACCTCATAGGTGACTTCTCTATGCTTTGGATCTGTGTAGCTCTTTTGTCAGGACTGTGCTATCTTCAATCTACCCTTTACCAACTTGAATTTCTCTTCAGCTTCTTTGATTAGTTCTGGTCCGAACAAATTTCTTTCTCCAACACCATTCCATAACAATGGTGTAGTACACTTTCTTCCATAGAAAAATTCAAACGATGCCATCTCAATCTGGCTTGATAGCTGTTGTTGTAAGAGAATTCTCGTAAGGTAGACTTTCATCCCAACTAGCTCCATAATCTAGGGCACATGCCCTCAACATATCCTCTAAAATCTGGTTGGTCCTTTTACATGCATTCATCGATGCTGGGATGAAAAGCAGTGCTGAATTCCAATCTCGTTCCCAATGACTCATGCAGTTGCCTCCAAAAATGGGAAGTGAATTGAGTTCCCCTATCAGACACAATACTCTTGGGTACTCCATGCAGACACACAATCCTATTCATATAAATCTTGACTAACTTAGCACTTGTATAGGTTGTCTTCATGGGTATGAAATGAGCCACTTTAATTAGGCGATCTACCACTGTCGCATCCCAAATTTTAGATTTGGTTCTGCATATCATTCATATCATTGCATCATATTCTTCCATGCAAAACATCCGATTGAAATGATTCGTAAAACGCTGTTTTCAAAACCCTGTTTTACTTTACTAAATTGCTTCTGCGGGAGGGTATACTAGGACTTGTGTTTTCCACCCTTGTAAACTAGTGGGTTCACTCACCACATGACCCTAGTTTGATCTCCTAGATTTTAGAAAAATTTAGGAACAAGTTTCGCCCAATTCGGAGTCCGTATGAAAAAGTTACGGAGGAAATACTAAATAGGAAATTGGAAAAAAAAAGGGCGCGGCCCGGCGAAGCCCATAGTAGTAGCGTGTCTTCACCGCCAGTGTCGACCCACGACGAAGGGCCCGCCCGTCGGCCGCCTCCAGTCACCTCCACGCGGGGCCCGCCTGTCAGCCGAGTTCGTCTCGAGCTCCAACTACTAGCACGATTCTCGCGGGATTCCCGTGTCGTTTCCGAACCGATTTCAACGATTTTTCTTGCCTATAACGATCTTCTCGATCCCCTCTTCCAAAACCCCCATCTAATTGCAACCGAGACGCTCTAAATCTCTGGCGATATCTCGCCGGAGTTCGAGCCCGCCGCTGCCGCCATTAGCTCAGGTATGGCGCGCCTCACTCGCCGCCACTCGCAGATCACCCGCCTGACCGCCGCCTTCTTCTCCCCCGCAGGCCGCCGCCCCGACGCCCGCCCGAGCCGCCGCCGCCCGACGCCGACCCCGCCGCCGGCGACCGCGCGCGCCCGCCGCCTCCTCTCCGCGCCGACACCCGACCCCGCCGACCCGACGCCGCGCTTACTGCCCGCCGCCGCCGGAGGACCTCGCCGCCGCCGCCCGCGCCTCGCCGCCGTCGCTCAGGTGAGCTCGCCGTCGCCGCCACCTCCCCCTGCCGTCGATCTTCGATCCAACAGCCCAGATTGGGCGTGGACTAGTTAGCCTGGGCGGTTGACTGGTCAATAGACAGTCCACCGCCACGTCAGCGCCACCTCAGCCGGTCAAAGTCAAGATTTGACTGGGCGATTTCATAAATATATTTAATTGGCAGAAACTTGTTTAAACTTGTAAATTGCATAGAAATTAATCTATTGGGCCAAAAATTGCAAATAAAATATGTGTAGATTCAGTAAGTCGTGTAGAATCGTGCTGTATCATTGTTTTACACTTTTGCAGCAAGATTTTGTCCAGATTAACTAAATGAGTTAATGCCCTTTTTGGAGTAATTAATTCGTAGAAAAAGATCTGTAACTCCAAAAATTGCAAATAATATGTCCCTGGATTCAGTATAACAAGGGGAATCTCAAAGTGAGTTAAAAAGATAGGCCTACAGTAAAAACTTTTGCAGAAACTATTTAGTGGCCTTCTGCAGTATTTTAATTACTCAGGGAGTTTTATAATTCCCTTTTTAGTAATTCCAATTGGTACTGTTCCTAAATAGCAATGCCTATACAGTAGAATTTTCCCAAGATTTTACAAACAGTATGTTTTTGGTAGTCAATTATTTGGTTTCTAGCTCTAGTTTCGAGCATTATATTTTGCATAATGGTTTTCCTTGCGCTAAAATTATTTTCCATGCATGCATTCAGTAGCTTTGCTGAATAGGATTATGTGGTGCTGATGTAGCATCAATCCACCTGTCATGCATGCATTCATGCATCATCTTTGTTTGCATATGCTTGTGGATGGTTTGTTTATGAATGCAACTGTATCGTGTAGATTGTGACGAGTGCAACGCTTGCTCGTGTGTGGATTGTTCTTCCGACCGCTACAACCAAGTCAAGTAGATGCTACTTTGTTCATGATATTGTCCTACTATTTTCAATGCATTGTCGTGTATTTTTGTAGATGCATGTGTAGGATGATACTATCGCTATGCTATGTCCTATTATGTGGTAGGGATATCCTTGTAGATGAACCACCGTTGGTAGATGTGCTTAGCCATGCTATGATGTACGAGGGCTGGGTTATATCACTGAAAGTTGTTTCTAAAAGTGTTGGTTTGCGAAAACTAAAACAACTTAATCAATGAATCTCCTAGGTGTGATGGGATTGATAAATTTTGGTGGTATCATTGCGGAAAGGCACCCAGGTATCGAGAGAAAATGATTGGCTTCTTTATTTTGTAGCTTACGTGTACAACCATGTGCCAATAATGAAATGGGCGGTTGGTTGGACCTAGTAGGTTGTGGTAACTCGAACCCGCATATCCAGAGATGTAGAATTTTGGTAGGTTGGACCGGTGCGCGTCGGGATTGGGGAGCTACTTCCCGAACGGTCTCTTCTTGGACTTCTCCCTATCATCACCCAAAATAAGAGTGATGGTACGAGTTGGGCTGGCGAAGTCACATGGGTAAAGTGTACTAGCCCCTGCAGGGTGTATAATCTAATCGATTAGCCGTGTCCCCGGTTATGGACAACTGAGTTGCTTGATATTGATTCCATGACATGTTTCTCGCTCATTCTAATTTCATAATTGCTTTATTATTGTTGGGTTAACTTAATTGGGATCTTTTCAAAGAAAATCAAAAACTGTTTATGAAAGTAGGACAAAGGTATTTGCAAATGCAAGCTAGCCATAGCTCCACTTGCCAAATATGCATGTAGATGTTAGCACTATTGTCTCCTTTACTAGCTCTAGTTGCCATACATTCCATGTATTGACCCTTCGGGGCTGCTACGTTTCATGTTGCAGGATATTCCGATTCTGAGTAATCATATAGGCCACGGTACTCCACTCGGCACTTGTTCACTTGTGGGCAATTTGAAGAATGGAGGATTTACTTTATTTATGTTGCTACCTGAATAATTTGAGCTAGCCTTGAGCTAAGCTTTTATTGTACTAATGGTACTCTGGATCTTCGTTATTTATGATACACGGATATTTTGCTATGTTATTCATCTTATTCTATTGTGGGCCAATGAACCGATCCAGGGATTGGCATGTCACATAGAAGCCACGGTCTTTTCAGAACAGCGGTGTTACAAGATGGTATCAGAGCCCGTGTGTCGACTGTAGGATCGTGACCTAGGATTGGATTAGGAAACCATAGAATTATTAAAGCTTATATTAACTCTGTCTTTCATCTTATGCCTTTCACTCTCGTAAATTCTTACCATATGATATTCTCACACTTTCCTCTTTTAATTGATAGATGGGAGAAGTCAGGACTGAGTATGCAACCATGGAGTCACCAAGGCCCTTTGCAAGACAGTTAGCACAGCTCTCGCTGTCATTGGGATTGCCACTGCCCATGTTCAAGGGGAGAAGCCTGTACACCTATGGATATGGTGAGGATGCATGGGAGATCACCACCTTCATCTTCAGGGATGCCGCCTTGCCAAACCCTGTGCATCTGATCTACACCAAGACATACAACCGGGACTTGGAATTAACTTGGCCATACATGAAGCCCTGTCTCGCCAGTGCCATCATGTCAGACACCTACTGCCAGCAGATTCACCCTACCGTGACTATGGGAGGCGTGATGAAGATGGACACATTGTGATTACCCCGGGCGACAGGAACAACATGCCGCCCCGTCGGAGGCACATAGAGGACATGGAAAGGGAGAATGGAGCTCTAGCTGAGAAAGTGATGATGATAAAGGAGATTGCAGATTTTGCCAGCAATGGTATGGTGGTCCAAGGACAGGAGATTGACACCTTGCATGAAGCTGTGGGAGTTCTGGAGAATGCCCTGATAGGCAGAGATGCAACCATAGCTCATCTTCATGGAACTGTGCAGGAAAACACCCAGAACATACAACAGCTGCAAGGGACCGTCCAGGAAAGGGATCAAACTATTGAAGCTATGGCAGCCCAGATTGCCGCTCTCCAAGCACAGCTGAATCCACCCTCTGATGATGACAATGGAGATGGTGGCAACAATGATGATGATGATGATGACAGTGGGAATGATGATGATGATGAGGACGAGGATGATGATGATGGAGACGATGATGGTGGAGGAGATGAAGCTGTTGCAGTTGCAGCTGAAAGTGAAGAAGAAGAGGAGGATCCAGAAGAGGTGGAGTTTGAGATTTCAAGTGATGACTCAGGAGAGGTGTACACTCCGCCGCCATGGTTGAACCGTGGACAGAAGCGCCAACGCATGAGTGCAAGGACCTACCGCAACCTCTTCAAGAAGTAGATAGAAGTCCACCAATTAGTCCTCGTTAGGAAAAATCGTTAGGATTAGTCTCGATCGATGTAAAACTTAGTTACAGTTAGCTTAAGAGTGTTTAGTTGCTTATTTGTGTACTTCAATATCCCAGGAATTATTTGTGCGAATTTTATGAAAGAGTTATGGCAAGTTTGGTTAATATCTGTGTTATTTTCGCTGCAGTTTTCTGCTGATACAGCAGTACTGTATGATTTTTCATATTTTTCTGGTATCTGGGAAAAATCTGAAAAAATAGGGCTGGTGCGAAACTCTCTGTACTGTATGTGCAAAAATCAGCTAAAATTCCTGACGAGTCTAAGTCAGGTAGAAAAATTCGTGAACACTGCTGGACTGTTCTGGCAGATTGCTGTTTTTGCTGCTTTGTTGATCAACTGTTTAGTTAACCATTGCCAACTCTTGTAAAACTATTTCAGTAGGTATATACAGCTAGGATAACCCCTGGGATGTTGCTGGATCACTTGTTTGGTGATGTGTTGCTTGCTTGGGATTGTCTGCTATTGTTTGTTGTTGTTTGATCATAATGCATGGGTAGAATCCTATTATCGTAGTTGATTCTTTCTAAGCTTACCTGTGCTGAACCGCAGATGCCTCCCCGCCGTCAACCCACTGAGTTGGAGCAGCTCATGGCAGCTCAGGCACAGCTGACCCAAGTTATGACCCAGTTCATGGAAGCTCATAACAACAACAACAACAACAACAATGGGAACAACCAGCCTCAGGGAGATGCTCTCACCAGATTTCTGAGGCTAAGGCCAGCTAAGTTCTCTACTGCAACGGAACCAATGGTTGCTCTCGACTGGTTGCGTTCAGTCAACAAGGATCTGGTAACTATTGGATGCACTGATGCTGAGAAGGTGAGGTTTGCCGCTCACCTACTGGAGGGACCAGCCGCTTCTTGGTGGGACACTTTTCAGATCACCCACCCGCTGGACACTGTGACTTGGGCAATGTTTGAGGAAGGTTTCAGGACCAACCACGTGTCTTCAGGAGTTCTGAGCCTGAAGAGGAAGGAGTTTCGCAACTTGCGCCAAACCAACCGCACCGTGGCTGAGTACATTGAGGAGTTCAACAACCTGTCCCGTTATGCACCTGAGGATGTTGACACTGATGCAAAAAGGAGGGAGAGATTCCTGGATGGCCTTAGTGACGAGCTTTCAGTGCAGCTACTGGTGGTTTATTGCCCCACTTTCCATGAGCTTATGGACAAGGCCAGGATCTTGGAATGGAAGTACAAGCAGGTGGAGAACCGCAAGAGAAAGAGCAGCAATCACCACTCTGGTTCCCACCACAAGTCTCGCACTTCTTATGATGGATACTCCAAGCATGGAGGGAGTGACCATGGGCACCATGGGAGCCATGACCGCCACCACCATGGAGGCGATGGACATCGCCATGAAAACCACAAGAGCAGCCACCACAGCCACAAGGGAGGACACTCTCACCATTCTGGAGGACACGGTGGACATGACCGCAACCGTGATCGCAGCTTTGTGAAGAAGGATCTGAGTGAGGTGACATGCTTCAAGTGTGGCCAGAAGGGACATTATGCTGACAACTGTCCAGAGAGGAAGGGACTGAAGCCAACCAACAACCAGAAGGCCACAGTGAACCACATGAATGTGGAGGAGATCCCAGATGAGCCTGACCTTGTGATTGGTAAGTTCCCAATCAACACTCACCCTGCACTTATACTTTTCGATACTGGTGCATCGCAATCATTCATATCAAGGGAATTTGTGGATAAGTATAAGGTACCTACTAAGTCTATGAAAGAGTCTATTAGAGTAAGCTCACATGGAGGAGATATGATAGCTAGCGCGGGATGCCGCGGCTTAACTGTGAGGATTGGAACACACAACTTCATTGCACATCTGGTAGTGTTGGAGTCACAAGGGTTAGATGTTATTCTGGGTATGGATTGGATGTCTATGCATGGGGGACACATAGATTGTGCACAGCGAGCTGTTTCACTCAAAACCCTGGATGGTAAGAGAATTAGGTTTAAGTCGGCAGTGCGACCGGGAAGGTGTAAGCTGAATTCTCTTAAGGGGGTTAGCATGGATACTGTGCTTGTGATTAGGGATTACCCCGACGTGTTTCCGGAAGAGCTGCCAGGTATGCCACTTGACAGGGAAGTGGAGTTTCTCATCGATCTGATGCCGGGGACAGGACCTATAGCAAAGATACCATACAAGATGGATGTGGCTGAGCTGAAAGAATTGAAGAAGCAGCTGAAAGAGCAGTTGGACAAAGGATTCATTCAGCCCAGTTCGTCGTCATGGGGTGCACCTGTTCTGTTTGTGGAGAAGAAAGACAGTAGCAAGAGATTAGTGGTGGACTATCGCTCGCTGAATGAAGTAACCATCAAGAACAAGTACCCTCTGCCGAACATAAATGATTTGTTTGATCAACTGGAAGGAGTGAAGGTGTTCAGCAAGATTGATCTGCGATCGGGCTACTTCCAATTGAAGATCCGGGAGGAGGACATACCAAAAACCGCTTTCACCACTAGGTATGGCTTATATGAGTATACAGTTATGTCTTTTCGACTAACAAATGCCCCGGCATATTTCATGACCATGATGAACAAGGTATTCATGGAGTACTTGGACAAGTTCGTGGTGATGTTTATTGATGACATACTGATATATTCCAAGAATGATGCTGAGCATGAGAAACATTGCGACTGATTATGGAGAAGCTGAGGGAACACAAACTGTATGCCAAATTGTCACATCCCAAGATTTTCCAAATCTTGTAATGTGAAAAAAAAAACTTTGTTGATTTTCAGGGCCAGAAGAAACTTTTTGAATCCATTTGGAAACTTTCAAAACCTATTTGGATTAAATAAAATCCAAAAGGGATTTAAAAAGTTAAATAAACATTAAACTTCAAAATATTTAAAATTACTATTTTTGGAGCTTTCAATAAAAGGATTTGGTTTTCAAAAGAAAAGGTGGATTTATGAATAAAGATTATTTTATAGAACCAAATTAAACCTTGGCCAAGTTTTTGAAATAAAATGTTTTGTTTTGATAAAAATAGTAAAGGTTTGCTTAAATAAAATAATAAGGATTTAATATCCAATTTTATTTAAGTAAAGGCTTTTCCCATTTTAAATAAACACCAAAACTTATTTATGTTATTTTGTTTTAAACAAGTTTTCCAAGTATCTTTTATTTTCAAATAAAACCTACTGATTTGGGTTTGATAATATTTAGATTTCAAATGGAGATTTTATTAAATAAATCAAACCTTATTTGATTAAATAACTATGGTCTATTTTATTTAATTATTAAATAGATCCTAAAAAGAATAAAATTATTTTATTTTATTTTTGGACTTTGGTTTATGTTGTCAAACAGAACCAAAACCCAATACAAGATTAGAGGTGTTTGAATTGTTTGAATTGTTGAATGAATGCTGTTTGAAATTTCAAAACAGAAATTGAAATTGGAAAAATAAAAAGATTCAGACAGAAAAAATATGGAAACGGACCTGACCCAACTAAGCCAGCCCAATAGCCCAGCAAGGCCCAACTCGCAGCCAGCTCCCCTCTCCCGCGACGAAACGTTTTCCACTCACTCCCATACCCGCAAAGAGAATGACTGGTGGCCCCAAACCTCTCTCTCCCCTCACTGCCAGGTAGGCTCCACAAACGCTGTCGTCGTTTCCACCCACGCGACCTGTTCCTCCTCCCCTCATCGCCGTTTCCTGCAGTGATTCCGCGGCCTTAATTCGTCTTAACGCCGCCACCATTACTCGCCTTGACCATGCACGTTAAAATTCCAGCGTCTTCTCCTCCCTTTCCCTCTGTCGCCCCACCTCGACACGCCCTCAGGCTGCCGAATTTCACTCAAACCACCCTCTGCTTCGACAAGGTCCGGTGTCGATTCCGGTGACTCAACACCGCCTCCGTGCCTCCCTGAGCACACTAGGAGATTCCCCACCTCCTGACGCATCTGTCCGTGCCCCTCGTTTGACCGCGGGCGTCCCTGAGCGTCGACTCCGACAAAGCTCTGAGTGCTGCCGTCTGTCTTCAACTGCGACGATGACTCCCAGGTAAACCAAACCACCCCTCTCTTCCCCGTGGACACGATAATGACCGCCCTGCTCTCGCAGACCTAATAGTGCTTTTCGTTTGTCCTAGGGTGCCCCTTATCCTCACCCTCGACGACCTCCAGTACCGCCCGAGACCCAGCTCATCTTCGGCGAGCAATCGCAACTATCCCTAAGCGCCCCTCGACGGATAAGCCACACGTTGAGAATCAGCACGACACCACGAACGCGGTAAGCTTACTTCCTCCCTTTCTCGCTACCTGCCTCGCCAGCGCCGCCATCATCTGGCCGCTCCGCCGCTCGCCGTTGGCCTAGCGCCGCTAGCTTTTGGCAAATCAGTAGGAGCCGTCCGATCCCGATCTGGTGGATAGGATAGAATCACTTAATAGCAAAGGGGTACGCGTTCCGGGCCACGCGATCTGCTTAGATCCAACGGCTGCAGCTGTGTAATCCGAGCGAAGCGGTATAGACAAATCAGGAACAGCCACGTGGCCAGTTTCTGTTTAAAACAGATTTTGAAATCAGATTTAAATGCCATTTTGAAACCACTGTAACTTTTGATCCACACGTCCAAAATTACAAATTTTATACCAATGGAATCAGCAAGACAAGACCTAGCCAACCATGCCTTTTGTTTAGTAAAAAGCTTCTGAAAAATGGTTGTTTTTGCAGAAACATTTGTATGCTTGTTAAGGATGTAAAAATTGTTCAAAAATGAATTTGGGGATAAAATCTTTGGCAATTAGATTGATTTGAACCTACTGACCATAGGAAACACTTTGTGGACTCAAAAATGTATTTGGTGAAACAAAATAATGATTCTTTGATTTAAAACCATTTCTAGTCAAATAGAAATATGGTTTATTTATTAAAAATAGTTTTGGAAGAAAACCTTTGGAAAATGTTTTGTTTTAAACTCTCTGACCCGAAACACCAAGTTTTATGGTTTGAAAACATATTTGGTGAACCCTATAGATTAATGCCCTAGTAAAAAAATATTTCTACACCACATAAAATGATACTTTGTTTTGAAAATGGTTTTTGAGGTGAAACCTTTAGCAAATGACTTTGCCACTTTACAAAATGACCATTAGGTGTTTTCAAATGTTTATGACCCATTAGGAACCACTTTTTGAAAAAAAAAACAAAGCTTGGCATGCTTGCATGCATTTCCTAGACTTATGATTTTATGTGATGTTTTGCTTGATTGGTAGATTGAGTTTGTGCCTTGCTTGATTGAATTGTAGTGACTTGAAGAGTGTGATGTTTCAAGGACAAGGAGTGAACCTATACCCCCTACCAAAAAGGCAAGTGATGCTTCATACTTTTTGTCCCATTACTTTCACTATGCATTAGTGATTTCTCTAAGTAAAACTTGCATGGATTTTATTTTGCTAAGTATAAACCTTGCTATAGGAAATCCTAGTGGATGAAACCTTAGTAGAAATTTCCTAAGTCAAGATTCCTATTACTATCATGCTTAGCTTAGCTAATAGAAAACAAGGGTGGAATATATATCCATACTATGAAAAATTTCTAAGTCTGAGGACTTGTGTTTTTGTTTAATAAAACAACTAAGTTAATGAATCACCTGGGTGGAATGGTAATTGCTTGGTGGTTTTTGGTTGAGTGGTTCACAAGACCCATGTCTATGGTTGACCTTGTGTATCTCACTTGTGGATGGCCACCCAGGAACAAAGAGATTTGAGATGTCAAATGTTGAGAAGCTTCAAGTGCAACCACTTGGCATTATGGGCTCTGCCTGGATCATATAGGTTGCAAGAACTTAGCCATATGGACAGCTGGTGGTAGAGTTTGATAGGTTGGAGCGCATCCATTTTGGTCTAAGGGAAGGCTTCTGAAAGATCTTGTCTTGGGAAACCAAGTCTTGTGGGGAAAGTGCACCACCTCTGCAGAGTGTAAACTCTAAGTACTTAGCCATGTCCCTGGTAAAGGACAATTTGAGAATCAAGACATGGAAGCAATCAAGAATCTCATCATTCAAATTTCTAAGATAAAAACTTGTGGTTGAATAAGGGTTTTTGAAATATTCAATCTTTGATTGAGAGTTGTCTTGGAAAATATTTTGTCAAAACAAAAACTTAGTGTTTTCAAAATGATAAGGAAAATCTATTTTGAGCAATGCAAGCCTCAACTCCACTTAGCCAAATGCATATAGATGATAGATTCCACTATACTACCATAGTATCACTTGCCAATATAATTCAAATGTATTGACCCTTTGTGGCTGTAACTTGTTATGTTGCAGGTTTGATTGATGTTAGTAAAGTTTGATGTTTAGGATTACAAAGTCTACAACCAACATGTCTGCCTGTGGCACTTTGAAGATGAAGGACCCCATGCTTATAGTTATTCTGCTGCAATGTAATGTAATAGCCAAATGAGCTATGTAAGATGTAATAAAATTATGTTATTCCTGGTTATATAGTTATATTATGACCTTTGTTTCATGATATTACATCTTAACTGTGGATGCTAGCTATTGATCCAGGGACTAGCATTGTAAACACAGGGGACACCACCTTATGTTAATAAAGGTTGGGACACTCCCTCTACAGATGGTATCAGAGCATTGTGTTGCCTGTAGGATTTGTAAACCTAGGATTGGACAAAAACCCTTAGAAAATAGGAGTTGTATTTGTTCCAAAACTTATTTACAAACAATCTTGTAAACTCTTTCCTCAACCATTTTGGTTTTGATTCTACATCTCATCTATTTCAACTTGATGGAAAAACCTACCCCATGGCCAAAGACTTCACCATGTGCAAAGGACTTCATCAACTCTAATGACTTCAATTTCTTCAACTAGAATGACTTCAACATCTTCAGCATATTCACCAAGGACTTCAACCTTGGATATCACTAAGGACTAGTGTGACAAGAAATCCTACTCAAGATTTGGAGACTAAGGGAATATAACTTAGAAGGATCCATCAACACCTTTGAAGTTTTTGTGACCAAAATTTTTCCAAGGAAACCATGATCTCATGTAAGAAGAATCAACCAAGAAGGATGGAAAGATCACAAGTGAACCATATAGATGGACCACCATATTTTGTTTAAGACAAACCCACCAACTTGTGTGGTGTAACAAAAATATTTTGTTGCCTAAAAATGTGCTTGAACTTCATTGTTTGAGTGGGATGTTTGTTTGTGATTTCTTGCACATTGCTTGTGTGAATTGTGATGTGAGTGATTAGAATTATTCCCTTAGAAATATTTTGCCTATTCTAATCCCAACCCAACCCAACCCAAACATATGACTTCTCCAAGAGACTCCAACATCAAGGTGGATGACAACAACAACCAAGAGGACAACATGAGAGAACTCATAGCAACCCAAAACCAGTTGAGCCAAGATACAACTCAGCTTTTAGCCAACAACAATGGACTAGACCCAGCCATACAAAGGATTTTGAAACTTCAATCCCAATTGTTGCAAGGATTGGTTACTCAAATGATCAACATGGGAGAAAACTTTTCCCAAAGAGCTAATGACAACAAGGAAAGCAAAGATGCTATTCTAGAAGGAACCCAAGCTATCAATACTTGTGGAGACAAGGATCATGCATCCAAGGAGCATGAAGATCAATGCCCCAAGAAGAGAGAAATATTTCCCATCTTTGAGGTGAGATATGAAGAACATGAACTAGAAGAAATCCTAGCTTTGGAGAGACCCAAAAAGAAGAAGAAGAAATGCCCCAACCCTAACAAGAAGGATATTACTCAAGTACAGTGTTACAATTGCAAAGAGATGGGACACTATGCCAATGAATGCCCAGAAAAGAAGAAGAACCAAGGAAACAAACAAGAGGCAATGATACCAAAGAAAAAGAAAGATATCAGCCAAGTAATGTGTTTCAAATGCAAGGAACTAGGCCACTATGTAAACTTCTGTCCAGGAAAGATGAAGCACAATATAAACCAGCGTATGAAGGATCTCAGCCTTGTCACATGTTTCAAGTGTGAAAACAAAGGACACTATGCAGATGTTTGTCCAGAGAAGTTTCCCCAGGATCCCAAGCAAGCCAAGTTGTAATTTAGTTTGAAAATTTTTAAGGGTGGTAGTACCCTAGTTGTTTTGAACCAACTTGTAACCCTAGCCTCCCCAAATCTCGGGAAGAGATTTATTTTAAGGGTGGTAGCCTGTCACATCCCAAGATTTTCCAAATCTTGTAATGTGAAATAAATAAAATAAAACTTTGTTGATTTTTAGGGCCAGAAGAAACTTTTTGAATCCATTTGGAAACTTTCAAAACCTATTTGGATTAAATAAAATCCAAAAGGGATTTAAAAAGTTAAATAAACATTAAACTTCAAAATATTTAAAATTACTATTTTTGGAGCTTTCCATAAAAGGATTTGGTTTTCAAAAGAAAAGGTGGATTTATGAATAAAGATTATTTTATAGAACCAAATTAAACCTTGGCCAAGTTTTTGAAATAAAATGTTTTGTTTTGATAAAAATAATAAAGTTTTGTTTAAATAAAATAATTAGGATTTAATATCCAATGTTATTTAAGTAAAGGCTTTTCCCATTTTAAATAAACACCAAAACTTATTTATGTTATTTTGTTTTAAACAAGTTTTCCAAGTATCTTTTATTTTCAAATAAAACCTACTGATTTGGGTTTGATAATATTTAGATTTCAAATGGAGATTTTATTAAATAAATCAAACCTTATTTGATTAAATAACTATGGTCTATTTTATTTAATTATTAAATAGATCCTAAAAAGAATAAAATTATTTTATTTTATTTTTGGACTTTGGTTTATGTTGTCAAACAGAACCAAAACCCAATACAAGATTGGAGGTGTTTGAATTGTTTGAATTGTTCAATGAATGCTGTTTGAAATTTCAAAACAGAAATTGAAATTCGAAAAAGAAAAAGATTCAGACAGAAAAAATATGGAAACGGACCTGACCCAACTGAGCCAGCCCAACAGCCCAGCAAGGCCCAACTCGCAGCCAGCTCCCCTCTCCCGCAACGAAACGTTTTCCACTCACTCCCAGACCCGCAAAGAGAATGACTGGTGGCCCCAAACCTCTCTCTCCCCTCACCGCCAGGTAGGCTCCACAAACACTATCGTCGTTTCCACCCGCGCGACCTGTTCCTCCTCCCCTCGTCGCCGTTTCCTGCAGTGATTCCGCGGCCTTAATTCGTCTTAATGCGGCCACCATTACTCGCCTTGACCATGCACGTTAAAACGCCAGCGTCTTCTCCTCCCTTCCCCTCTGTCGCCCCACCTCGACATGCCCTCAGGCTGCCGAATTTCACTCAAACCACCCTCTGCTCCAACAAGGTCCGGTGCCGATTCCGGTGACTCAACACCGCCCCGGGCCTCCCTGAGCACACTAGGAGATTCCCCACCTCCTGACGCATCTGTCTGTGCCCCTCGTTTGACCGTGGGCGTCCCTGAGCGTCGACTCCGACAAAGCTCTGAGCGCCGCCGTCTGTCTTCAACTGCGACGACTCCCAGGTAAACCAAACCACCCCTCTCTTCCCCGTGGACACGATAATGACCGCCCTGCTCTCGCGGACCAAATGGTGCTTTTCGTTTGTCCTAGGGTGCCCCTTATCCTCACCCTCGACGACCTCCAGTACCGCCCGAGACCCAGCTCATCTCCGGCGAGCAATCGCAACTATCCCTAAGAGCCCCTCGACGGACAAGCCACACGTTGAGAATCAGCACGCCGCCATGATCGCGGTAAGCTTACTCCCTCCCTTTCTCGCTACCTGCCTCGCCAGCGCCGCCATCATCTGGCCGCTCCGCCGCTCGCCGTTGGCCTAGCGCCGCCAGCTTTTGGCAAATCAGTAGGAGCCGTCCGATCCCGATCTGGTGGATAGGATAGAATCACTTAATAGCAAAGGGGTACGCGTTCTGGGCCACGCGATCTGTTTAGATCCAACGGCTGCAGCTGTGCGATCCGAGCGAAGCGGTGTAGACAAATCAGGAACAGCCACGACAGCCACGTGGCCAGTTTCTGTTTAAAACAGATTTTGAAATCAGATTTAAATGCCATTTTGAAACCACTGTAACTTTTGATCCACACGTCCAAAAATTACAAATTTTATACCAATGGAATCGGCAAGACAAGCCCTAGCCAACCATGCCTTTTGTTTAGTAAAAAGCTTCTGGAAAAATGGTTGTTTTTGCAGAAACATTTGTATGCTTGTTAAGGATGTAAAAATTGTTCAAAAATGAATTTGGGGATAAAATCTTTGGAAATTAGATTGATTTGAACCTACTGACCATAGGAAACACTTTGTGGACTCAAAAATGTATTTGGTGAAACAAAATAATGATTCTTTGATTTAAAACCATTTCTAGTCAAATAGAAATATGGTTTATTTATTAAAAATAGTTTTGGAAGAAAACCTTTGGAAAATGTTTTGTTTTAAACTCTCTGACCCCAAACACCAAGTTTTATGGTTTGAAAAAATATTTGGTGAACCCTATAGATTAATGCCCTAGTAAAAAAATATTTCTACACCACATAAAATGATACTTTGTTTTGCCACTTTACAAAATGACCATTAGGTGTTTTAAAATGTTTATGACCCATTAGGAACCACTTTTTCAAAAACAAAACAAAGCTTGGCATGCTTGCATGCATTTCCTAGACTTATGATTTTATGTGATGTTTTGCTTGATTGGTAGATTGAGTTTGTGCCTTGCTTGATTGAATTGTAGTGACTTGAAGAGTGTGATGTTTCAAGGACAAGGAGTGAACCTATACCCCCTACCAAAAAGGCAAGTGATGCTTCATACTTTTTGTCCCATTACTTTCACTATGCATTAGTGATTTCTCTAAGTAAAACTTGCATGGATTTTATTTTGCTAAGTATAAAACTTGCTATAGGAAATCCTAGTGGATGAAACCTTAGTAGAAATTTCCTAAGTCAAGATTCCTATTACTATCATGCTTAGCTTAGCTAATAGAAAACAAGGGTGGAATATATATCCATACTATGAAAAATTTCTAAGTCTGAGGACTTGTGTTTTTGTTTAATAAAACAACTAAGTTAATGAATCACCTGGGTGGAATGGTAATTGCTTGGTGGTTTTTGGTTGAGTGGTTCACAAGACCCATGTCTATGGTTGACCTTGTGTATCTCACTTGTGGATGGCCACCCAGGAACAAAGAGATTTGAGATGTCAAATGTTGAGAAGCTTCAAGTGCAACCACTTGGCATTATGGGCTCTGCCTGGATCATATAGGTTGCAAGAACTTATCCATATGGACAGTTGGTGGTAGAGTTTGATAGGTTGGAGCGCGTCCATTTTGGTCTAAGGGAAGGCTTCTGAAAGATCTTGTCTTGGGAAACCAAGTCTTGTGGGGAAAGTGCACCACCTCTGCAGAGTGTAAACTCTAAGTACTTAGCCATGTCCCTGGTAAAGGACAATTTGAGCATCAAGACATGGAAGCAATCAAGAATCTCATCATTCAAATTTCTAAGATAAAAACTTGTGGTTGAATAAGGGTTTTTGAAATCTTCAATCTTTGATTGAGAGTTGTCTTGGAAAAGATTTTGTCAAAACAAAAACTTAGTGTTTTCAAAATGATAAGGAAAATCTATTTTGAGCAATGCAAGCCTCAACTCCACTTAGCCAAATGCATATATATGATAGATTCCACTATACTACCATAGTATCACTTGCCAATACAATTCAAATGTATTGACCCTTTGTGGCTGTAACTTGTTATGTTGTAGATTTGATTGATGTTAGTAAAGTTTGATGTTTAGGATTACAAAGTCTACAACCAACATGTCTGCCTGTGGCACTTGGAAGATGAAGGACCCCATGCTTATAGTTATTCTGCTGCAATGTAATGTAATAGCCAAATGAGCTATGTAAGATGTAATAAAATTATGTTATTCCTGGTTATATAGTTATATTATGACCTTTGTTTCATGATATTACATCTTAACTATGGATGCTAGCTATTGATCCAGGGACTAGCATTGTAAACACAGGGGACACCACCTTATGTTAATAAAGGTTGGGACACTCCCTCTACACAAATTCAGCAAGTGTGAGTTCTGGCTTAACACTGTTGGATTTCTTGGACATGTGGTGTCAGGAGAAGGAGTCGCTGTTGATCCAAGCAAAGTGACTGAAGTAACTGAGTGGGAAACACCCAAGAATGCGGGAGAGATACGAAGCTTTTTTGGACTTACTGGATATTACAGGAGGTTCATTGAAAACTTCTCCAAGATTGCTAAGCCGATGACTGAACTTATAAAGAAGGAGAGGAAGTTTGAATGGACGGATGTGTGTGAGGCCAGCTTTCAGGAACTAAAGCATCGACTAGTGACCGCGCCTGTTCTGTGTTTACCTGATCTTCAGAAGGATTTCCAAGTGTACTATGATGCTTCTCGACAGGGACTTGGCAGTGTGCTGATGCAAGATGGAAGAGTGGTGTCATACGCCTCGCGACAACTTAAACACCATGAACAGAATTATCCCACACATGACTTGGAGTTAGCATCAGTGGTTCATGCGCTCAAGGTATGGAGGCACTACTTAATGGGAAAACACTGTGATGTGTACACCGACCACAAGAGCCTGAAGTACATATTTACACAGAAGGAACTGAATATGAGGCAAAGGAGATGGTTGGAACTTATCAAGGACTATGATATGAATCTACAATACCACCCAGGAAAGGCCAATGTAGTAGCAAATGCTTTGAGCCGGAAGGTTTATGCCAATGGATTGACAATTGGGGAATTGCCCGAGGATTTGTGTAAGCAATTCAAGGACCTTAGACTAGAGGTAGTGTCAGAAGGATATTTGGCGGCAATGGAAGTCCAACCAACGCTACAGGACAGAATCAGGAAGGCTCAAGTGGGAGACAAGGAGATTGATGAAGTAAAGGAAAAGATGAAGGAGGATCGAGCAAGGGAATTCCGCGAGGATGAGCAAGGAACCTTATGGTATGGAAATCGTTTGTGCGTCCCCAATGATCCGGAGATAAGGAAGTTGATTCTGCAGGAAGCTCATGACCCGCCGTACTCCATACATACGGGCAATACGAAGATGTATATGGACCTAAAGGACAGATTCTGGTGGAACAACATGAAGGGAGACATCGCGGAGCATATTGCCCTATGTGATGTGTGTAGCCGAGTGAAGGCGGAACACCAGAAGCCAGCAGGATTGCTACAGCCATTGCCCCTGCCGGATTGGAAGTGGGATAGAGTGGGAATGGATTTTATCACAGGATTGCCCAGGACCAGGTCAGGATATGACTCATTTGGGTAATGGTCGACCATTTGACCAAGGTAGCCCACTTTATACCGGTGAATACGACCTATACGAGTGCAAAGTTGGCCAAGATTTATATGGACAGAATTGTGTGCCTACATGGAGTTTCCAAGAGTATTGTATCTGATAGGGGGACCCAATTTACCTCACACTTCTGGCGCCAGCTGCACGAGTCACTTGGTACTAGGTTGGAGTTTAGCATAGCATTCCACCCACAGACTGATGGACAGACCGAGTGGGTGAATCAGATTTTGGAAGACATGCTGAGAGCTTGTGCTTTGGCTCATGGCTCTAGTTGGGATGAGAATTTGCCGTATGCTGAGTTTTCCTACAACAACAGCTATCAAACCAGCATCAAGACGTCACCGTTTGATGTACTATATGGGAAACGGTGCCGGACACCACTACTATGGGATGGAGTAGGAGAACGTCAGTTGTTTGGACCTGATTTGATCAAGGACGCTGAGGAGAAGGTCGCCTTGATTAGGGACAGGCTGAAGGTAGCACAATCAAGGCAGAAGAGCTATGCTGACGCCAAGCGCAAGGAAGTGGTGTATGAGATAGGTGTTAGAGCATACCTCAAAGTGTCGCCACTTCGTGGAATCAAGAGATTTGGAATCAAGGGTAAGCTAGCACCTCGGTTTATTGGACCGTATCGGGTCTTAGCACGCAAAGGAGAAGTTTCTTATCAGTTGAAGTTGCCAGAGGCTCTGTCCGCTATTCACAATGTGTTCCACGTGTCCCAGCTGAAGAAGTGCCATCCGGAGATGGTGGATACACCATTAAGAGACACTGTGCCACTAGAGGAGGTTCAGCTTGAGAACGACTTGACCTATGAGGAGAAGCTGGTCAAGATTCTGGAGACAGCGGAGAGGATTACCCGTACCAAGAAGATCAGGTTTTGCAAGGTGCAGTGGAGCCACCACACCGAAGAGGAAGCCACTTGGGAGCGTGAGGATGACATCCGAGAGGACTACCCGCACCTATTTGCTAGCCACGCCGAATCTCGGGGACGAGATTCATCTTATGGGGGTTAGTCCTGTCGCATCCCAAATTTTAGATTTGGTTCTGCATATCATTCATATCATTGCATCATGTTCTTCCATGCAAAACATCCGATTGAAATGATTCGGTAAAACGCTGTTTTCAAAACCCTATTTTACTTTACTAAAATGCTTCCGTGGGAGGGTATACTAGGACTTATGTTTTCCACCCTTGTAAACTAGTGGGTTCACTCACCACATGACCCTAGTTTGATCTCCTAGATTTTAGAAAAATTTAGGAACAAGTTTTGCCCAATTCGGAGTCCGTATGAAAAAGTTACGGAGGAAATACTAAATAGGAAATTGGAAAAAAAAGCATGACCGAGGGCGAGCCGCCCATAGCCAGCAGCAGCACCAAGCCGCCGCCCGCGCGGCGCGTAGTAACTGCCGCCGCCAGCTGCCGACCCGCTGACGAGCGGGGCCCGCCCGTCGGCCGCCTCCAGTCACCTCCACGCGGGGCCCGCCTGTCAGCCGAGTTCGTCTCGAGCTCCAACTACTAGCACGATTCTCGCGGGATTCCCGTGTCGTTTCCGAACCGATTTCAACGATTTTTCTTGCCTATAACGATCTCCTCGATCCCATCTTCCAAAACCCCCATCTAATTGCAACCGAGATGCCCTAAATCTCAGGCGATTTCTCGCCGGAGTTCGAGCCCGCCGCTGCCGCCATTAGCTCAGGTGAGCGCGCCGCCCTCACCTCGCCGCGCCGCCCTCGCCTCGCCCGCGCGCGCCGCCACCTCGCCGCACCGCCCGCCTGACCGCCGCCTTCTTCTCCCCAGAGACGCCGCCCGACGCCTTCGAGGCCACGCCGACGCCGACCAGCGCCCGACCCAGCGGCTTCGCTCATCCGCTGACACCCGACCTCAGACCACTGACGCCGCCGCCACCGCCGAGCCACGCGCCCGCCGCTGCGCCATCGCCGCCATCGCTCGTCATGAGCTACCGCCCTGCTGCCCTCGATCCAACTGCCGATCTTGATCCAGTTGAGCGTGGACTAGTCAAAGTCAAGATTTGACTGGGCGATTTCATAAATAGATTTAATTGGCAGAAACTTGTTTAAACTTGTAAATTGCGTAGAAATTAATCTACTAGGCCAAAAATTGCAAATAAAATATGTGTAGATTCAGTAAGTCGTGTAGAATCTTGCTGTACCATAGTTTTACACTTTTGACGCAAGATTTTGTCCAGATTAACTAAATGAGTTAATGCCCCTTTTTGGAGTAATTAATTCGTAGAAAAAGATCTGTAACTCCAGAAATTGCAAATAATATGTCCCTGGATTCAGTAGAACAAGGGGAATCTGAAAGTGAATTAAAAAGATGGGACTACAGTAAAAACTTTTGCAGAAACTATTTAGTGGCCTTCTGCAGTATTTTAATTACTCAGGGAGTTTTATAATTCCTTTTTGAGTAATTCCAATTGGTACTGTTCCTAAATAGCAATGACTATACGGTAGAATTTTCCCAAGATTTTACAAACAGTATGTTTTTGGTAGTCAATTATTTGGTTTCTAGCTCTAGTTTCGAGCATTATATTTTGCATAATGGTTTTCCTTGCGCTAAAATTATTTTCCATGCATGCATTCAGTAGCTTTGCTGAATAGGATTATGTGGTGCTGATGTAGCATCAATCCACCTGTCATGCATGCATTCATGCATCATCTTTGTTTGCATATGCTTGTGGATGGTTTGTTTATGAATGCAACTGTATCGTGTAGATTGTGACGAGTGCAACGCCTTGCTCGTGTGTGGATTGTTCTTCCGACCGCTACAACCAAGGCAAGTAGATGCTACTTTGCTCATGATATTGTCCTACTATTTTCAATACATTGTCGTGTATTTTTGTAGATGCATGTGTAGGATGATACTATCGCTATGCTATGTCCTATTATGTGGTAGGGATATCCTTGTAGATGAACCACCGTTGGTAGATGTGCTTAGCCATGCTATGATGTACGAGGGCTGGGTTACATCACTGAAAGTTGTTTCTAAAAGTGTTGGTTTGTGAAAACTAAAACAACTTAATCAATGAATCTCCTGGGTGTGATGGGATTGATAAATTTTGGTGGTATCATTGCGGAAAGGCACCCAGGTATCGAGAGAAAATGATTGGCTTCTTTATTTTGTAGCTTACGTGTACAACCATGTGCCAATAATAAAATGGGCGGTTGGTTGGACCTAATAGGTTGTGGTAACTCGAACCCGCGTATCCAGAGATGTAGAATTTTGGTAGGTTGGACCGGTGCGCGTCGGGATTGGGGAGCTACTTTCCGAACAGTCTCTTCTTGGAATTCTCCCTATCATCACCCAAAATGAGAGTGATGGTATGAGTTGGGCTGGCCAAGTCACATGGGTAAAGTGTACTAGCCCCTGCAGGGTGTATAATCTAATCGATTAGCCGTGTCCCCGGTTATGGACAACTGAGTTGCTTGATATTGATTCCATGACATGTTTCTCGCTCATTCTAATTTCATAATTGCTTTATTATTGTTGGGTTAACTTAATTGGGATCTTTTCAAAGAAAATCAAAAACTGTTTATGAAAGTAGGACAAAGGTATTTGCAAATGCAAGCTAGCCACAACTCCACTTGCCAAATATGCATGTAGATGTTAGCACTATTGTCTCCTTTACTAGCTCTACTTGCCATACATTCCATGTATTGACCCTTCGGGCTGCTTTCGTTTCATGTTGCAGGATATTCCGATTCTGAGTAATCGATATAGGCCACGGTACTCCACTCAGCACTTGTTCACTTGTGGGCAATTTGAAGAATGGAGGATTTACTTTATTTATGTTGCTACCTGAATAATTTGAGCTAGCCTTGAGCTAAGATTTTATTGTAATAATGGTACTCTGGATCTTCGTTATTTATGATACACGGATATTTTGCTATGTTATTCATCTTATTCTATTGTGGGCCAATGAACCTATCCAGGGATTGGCATGTCACATAGAAGCCACGGTCTTTTTAGAACCGCGGTGTTACAACCACGACCCAGATAGAATCATATCCTGATCTAGTCCTTGGAAGTCTAGTGATGAAATACATACTTATCCCACTTCCAATCAGGAATATGTAGTGGTTGTAACAATCCTGCTGGTTTCTGATGTTCCACTTTCACTCTACTACATACATCACATAAAGCAATATGTTCGACGATGTCCTTCTTGAGATTATTGCACCAAAATCTTTCCTTCACATCCATGTACATTTTTGTGTTACCCGGATGAATAGAATACGATGAGTTGTGTGCTTCTGGTAAAATCAGTTTCCGAAGCTCCAGATCTTGCGGAATGCAGATACGTTTTCCATACCATAAAGTACCCTATTCGTCTTCATGGAATCCTTTGGATTTTCCCTTGCCAATCTTTTCCTTAATCTCTTAAATTTCCTTATCCGTCTTTTATGCTTCCTTGATTTTGTCCAACAATGTGGGTTGAACATCCAATGACATGAGATGTCCTCCAGGCACTATCTCCAATCTGAGATCTTTGAATTGGGCACACGGATCATCTTGCAACTCTCCCTTAGTGAGACCATTCACATAAACTTTATGGATTAATGCATCCTCTACAACATTTGCTTTACCGGGGTGGTATTTCAAACTCAAGTCATAGTCCTTGATGAGCTCTAGCCATCTTCTTTGTCTCATGTTGATTTCTTTCTAAGTGAAGATATACTTCAAACTTTTTTGATCTGTGAGCACTTCACATCGTTTTCCTAAAAGATAATGTATCTATGTTTTGAGTGCATGGACAACAAAGGCTAACTCCAAATCATGAGTAGGATAATTCACTTCATGAGTTTTGAGTTGTCTCGAGGCATATGCCACAACTTTCCCTTCTTGCATCAAAACTGCACCTAATCCTTGGTAAGATGCATCACAATAAACTTGGAAATCCTTCTCCAAATCTGGCAGACATAAGACTAGTGCTGTCACTAGTCTCTTCTTCAACTCTTGGAAACTTGTCACATCCCAAATTTTTTCAAATTTTGAAATGTGAAAAATAAATAAACAAAATAAACAATTATTGAAATTTAGGGTCAAAAGAAACTTTTTTTTCTAAATGGAAACATTAAAACCCATCTTTAACAAACTTTGAATAAAAGGGAAACCAACAAAATTCAAATCAAGTGAAATGCATTCATCAATAAATGTATCTTGAAATTCAAACTTGGGAAAGATAAACCAAAACCCAAAACCCTAATGGAATAAATCATTTCCAAGATATCTCTAATACTATGGATTTGATCCATATAAAAATTTGTCAACAAACATTTATAAATGATAAATAAAAATATTATAAAACCATAGAAATTGGTTTCACTTAATTTGGTACCATGGATAAAAACTTATGAATTTAATAAAATGAAAGGAAATAATTTCCAAAGCTAATAGAGCTCCTATCTAAAATCCATACCAAATTGTGAGCAAAATAATCCTAAAGAGATTTAAAAGGATAAGCCAATATCAAATAAAATTATACAAATTGGAATCACCAAGTTTGGATCTTTAAATAAAAAGTTATGGATTTTATAATATAATGAAAGGAATAAATAAATAAGGAATATTTAAAATCCAAATTAAATCTTGGCCAAATCCATAAGCAAATGAAATAAAGATAATCCAAATAAAATAAAGGGATAAAGATTATTCCAATAAAATTATATGGCATTAAACAATATTCTAATTATACATGGATAAAGATAAGATTCCTAATAGAAATGATTAATTAAATCATGAGAAAGTAATAAATGGAAATTTATCAAAGTGGATTAAAAAGTTATCAAATTAACTGAAAAGAATTATTTGAACAAAATTTATATGGTATTAAAACCATAATCAAATTTTATTTAATTAAAGACAAATGCCCAAATTAAATGATTGGTAAATCATAATAAAAATAATTCAAATAAATCAAAATGAATTATTTAACACCCTATTAAATAAATAAAACCTACTGAAAAAGGTTTAGTGAAAATTAGAATCAAATAAAGAGTTTAAAAATATAATTAAATCTTGTTTGAATAAAAACAATGGTCTATTTAAATAAATAATAAAGCCCAAGAAAATACACAGAAATATTCCGAATTTGGACTTTAAAATACTTTATTAAACAATACTAAAACATACTGAATGTTTGGAAAAGATTTAAAAATGAAATCTGAATTCAAAAGGTGGTTTGAAATTCAAAACAGAAAATCAAATTGGAAAAAGAAAAAAAGAAACAAAGAAGAAAAAAAGAAAGGGGCCAACCCACTAACCTACCCACGCCAACCTGGCATTGACGTCTCCACCCCGCGGTGACCACGCCCCTCTCCTCGCCGTTACTGGCCGTTGAAGACTCGATTCAATTCACATTACTGCCACACAAATCCCTCCCCGCGGCCATGCCCTACTAATCTCCCCTCTCTCCCCTCTCTTTCCCGTCAGACACCACACCATTGGAGCCTCTAGGCTGCGTGAATTCCTCCTCGCTCTGCCACTGCCTCCGACGAGTTCCCCGTCGAATTCCGGCGAGCCCCGAACCCCTCTTACCTCCTAGATCACACGAGCTTGACCCCCATAGCCGTGCGTATCTGCCAGTGGCCTCAGTTTGCCCGTGCACGCCTTAGAGCCTCGGCTCTTTCCACGTTTGAGCGTCGCCGCTATCTACCTCAACTCCGGCGAACTCTACTGGTAACCTCTGACCGCGCCTCCCCATCTCATTGACGCTCGCATACTTCCCTCTCTCGTGCACGTCTAACGCGATCCTTACTTTGCCTTGGCACTCCTTGTAGCTTCACCGTCGACGACGCCCGAGCGCACCTGTCGCCAGGAGCATCTCCGGCGAGCAATCGACGTTGAACCCATGCGCCCCTCGACCAACGATGACCACGTTGAGCATCAGCACGTCGTTGCGAACCTGGTTTGCCCATCCTCCCCTCCTATCGCTTCCTAGAATAGCCAGACCACCGTCGACTGAGCGCCACCGCCGCTCATCGTCGCCAAGCGCCGCCCATCTCTGGTCGTTGCGCTCTGGACCGTTAGATGATGATCTAGTGGCTAGGATAGAATGAATTAACGAAGGGGTATCACTTGATCTGCGCCATGCGATCTAAATGAGATCCTGCGGTCTGTAACAGACGATCCGACCGAACCGTTATCGTCCAATAAGATTGCTCCACGTGGCCCGAGTTTAGTTAAAAAAACAAAAACATTTCTATTAGATGGTTAGATTTGAAAAATTCATAACTTTAAATCTAGACGTCTGAATATGCAAACTTTATATCAATGGAATCAGCAAGAAGAAACCTTTCCAACCACGCCCTTTGTTTAATGTTTTTCTTCTGTAAAATTAGTTGTATTTGCAGAAACATGTGTAGGCATATTTTGAATATAAAAATTACTCTAGAAAGGTTTTTAGGATGAAATCTTTTGTAAGTGGTTTGTTTTGAACCTATTGACCATAGAAACAAACTTTTGGATTTAAAAATATATTTTGTGACACTTAGGAATATATGTTTGAATAAAAGCATTTCTAGTTAAATAAAAATATTGTTTATGTTTTAAAAATGCTTTTTGAGTAAAACCTTTTGAAAATGGTTTGAATTAAACTCTCTGACCCTAAACAATAAGTTTTGGATTTAAAAATATATTTGTTGAACCTTAGAAAAATTATTACTTTGTTTAAAGGCATTTCCAACAAAATAAAATGTTGCTTTGTTTTAAAAATGGATATTGGATGAAACCCTTTGAAAATGGAATTGTTTTAAAAAATTATGACCATAAAAATTAATATTGGTGTTTAAAAACATTTTGGCTAACACTAGAAATTATTATTTGAATGAAATCAAATTCTAGCAAAACAAAAATGATTTAAATGGCCATTTTCACAAACTTGATATCAAATGGTTTTCCCACATCTATAAATGACCAATAGGTGTTTTATAATGTTTATAACCTATTAGAAACCACTTTTACAAATAAAACAATCTTTGACATGCCTGCATGCATTGCTTTGTTTTTATTATTCTATGTGATGAATTGCTTGAATGGTAGATTGAATTTGTGCCTTGATTGAATTATAGTGAAATTTGGAGAGTGTGACTGTTGCAAGATCAAGGAGTGAACTTATATTCTCTACCAAAAAGGCAAGTGGTGCTTCATACTTTTGTCCTATTATTTTCACTATGCATTACTGATATTTCTAAGTAGTACTTGGATGGAATTTTCTAAGTATAAACTATGCCATGGGAAATCCTAGTAGATGAAACCTTTGTAGAATTTTCCTAAGTTAAGATTCCTACTACTACCATGCTTAGCTAGTAGAAAACAAGGGTGCATTATATTCATGCTATGAAATATTTCCAAGTCCAGGACTTGTGTTTTGTTTAATAAAACAACTATGTAGATGAATCACCTGGGTGGAATGGGACTTGCATGGATGGATTTTTGTTGAGTGGTTACCAGGGCCCATTTTTCAATGGACTACCCTGTGTATCTCTCTTGTGGAATGCCACCCAGGAACAAAGAGATTTCAGATGTCAAATGTTGAGAAGCTTCAAGTGCAGCCACTTGGCATTATGGGCTCTACCTGGATCATATAGGTTGCAATAACTTAGCCAAATGGACAGTTGGTTGTAGGGGATGATAGGTTTGGGAACGCGCCCATTCTGGTCTAAGGGAAGGCTTCTGAAAGATCTTGTCTCGATGCATGTCGAGTCTTGTGGGGAAAGTGCACCACCTCTCGAGAGAGTAAAATCTAAGTACTTAGCCGTGTCCCCGATAATGGATTTGAGCATCAAGACATGGAAGCTATCAAGAATCTCCTCATCCCAATTTCTAAGTTAAAAACTTGTGGTTGAACAAGGCTTAAAGGATCTTCAATCTTTGATTGGTAGATGTCTTGGGTGATTTTGACAAACAAAAACTTAGTGTTTTCAAATGATAAGGAAAATCTATTTTGAGCAAAGCAAGCCTAAGATCCACTTAGCCAAATGCATATAGATGATAGATACCACTAATCTACCATAATATCACTTGCCAATACAATTCAAATTTATTGACCCTTGTGGCTGTAACTTATTATGTTGTAGGTTGGTTTGATGTTAGTGAAGTGTGTTGATTAGGATTACAAGTCTATAACCAACATGATTGCCTATGGCACTTTGAAGATGAAGGACTCCATGCTATATAGTTATTTATGCTGCATTGTAATGAGATTGCTAAATGAGCTATGTAAGATGTAATGAATTATTTTATTCCTGGTTATAAAGTTGTATTATGACCTTTGTTTCTTGCTATTACATCTTAACTGTGGATGCTAGCAATTGATCCAGGGACTAGCATTGTAAACACAGGGATCTCTACCTTATTAAAGGTTGGGACATCTACAGATGGTATCAGAGCACTGTGTTACCTGTAGGATTGTAACCCTAGGATTGGACAAAACCCCTTAGAAAAATAGGAGTTGTATTGGTTCAAAATTATTTACAAACAGTCTTGTAAACTCTTTCCTCAACCTTTTTGGTTTTGATTCTATATCTCTTCTATTTCAACTTGATGGACAAAGACCTCAACTTGAGCAAAGGACTTCACCAACTCAAATGACTTCAACTTCAACATCACCAATGACTTCAACTTTAGTTTCACCAAGGACTTCAACTTGGACATCACCAAAGACTACAAGTGAGACAAGAAATATTACTCAAGACTTGAAGACTAAAGAAACAGAAGTTAGACGAAATCATCATCACCTTTGAAGTTATATGACCAAGATGCAAGAATTATTCCAAGGGAACCATGAAATCATTCATGAAGAATTAACCAATAAGAATGGAATGATCTAAAAAAACCATATAGTTGGACCACCATACTAATGTTTAGAGAAAACACCAACTTATGTGGTGTAGCAAAAATATTTTGTTGCCTAAAAATGTGCTTGAAACTTGTTGTTTGAGTGGAATGTTTGTTTGTGATTGCTTGCACATTGCTTGTGTGAAATTGTTGTGTGTGATTAGAATTTTCTCCCTAGAAATCTTTTGCCTATTCTAATCCCAATCCAACCCAAACAGATGACTTCTCCAAGAGACTCCAACATCAAGAATGGTGACAACAACAACCAAGAGATGCACATGAGAGAACAACTACTAGCAAACCAAACCCAGTTGAATCAGATGACAACTCAATTTTTAGCCAACAACAATGAGTTAGACCCAACCATGCAAAAGTTTTTGGAGACCCAATCCCAATTGTTGCAAAGGATGACCAATCAAATGATCATCATGATAAGCAATTCTTCCCAAGGAGATTGTGACAACAATGATACCAAGGATGATAATATGGAAGGAACTCAAGCTTGCAATATTTGTGGAGACATGGAACACACTTCCAAAGAGCATGAGGATCAATGCCCTAATTGTGAAGAGAAACATCCAACTAAACAATGCCCCACATCTCAAGTTACTTGTTTCCTATGTGAAGGAAATGATCATGTCCCTATCCAATGCCCCATCTATCCTATAGTTCAACAAATGAAACAAGATGGAATGCATCAAATGTTTGGAAACCTCCATAAGGGAACAACTTCTACCAAGAAGGATGAAGGCAAAGTCAGAACCATTACTCCTAAGGCCAAATCCAAAGTGACCACCAAGTGTTGCTACTCTTGTGAAGAAGAGGGTCATATCTCTAGTAACTGCCCCAAGAAGAGAGAAAGATTTCCCACCTTTGAGGTGAGATATGAAGAGCATGAACTAGAAGAACTCATAGCTTTGGAGAGACCCAAAAATAAGGAGAAGGACATAAGCCAGTTGCAATGTTACAACTGCAAAGAGATGGGACACTATGCTAGTGATTACCCAGAAAAGAAGAAGAGCCAAGAAGAGAAACAAAAGCTAGTGAAACCCAAGATGAGAAGGGATATTAGCCAAGTGATGTGCAACCACTACAAAGTGCTAGGACATTATGCATCATGTTGTCCAGAGAAGCCACCTCAAGACCTCAACCTTATCACATGTTTCAAATGCAAAGAACTAGTCCATTATGCAAGCAAGTGCCCAGAGAAGATACATCAAGATCCCAAGTAAGACAAGATGTAATCTAGTTGAAAATCTTTTAAGGGTGGTAGTACCCTAGTTGCCTTGAAGACAATTTGTAACCTCTAGCCTTCCCAAATCTTGGGATGAGATTTCTTTTAAGGGTGGTAGCCTATCACATCCCAAAAAATTTCAAATTTTGAAATGTGAAAAATAAATAAACAAAATAAATAATTGTTGAAATTTAAGGTGAAAAGAAACTTTTTGTTTCTAAATGGAAACATTAAAACCCATCTTGAACAAACTTTGAATAAAATGGAAACCAATAAAATTCAAATCAAGTGAAATGCATTCATCAATGAATGTATCTTGAAATTCAAACTTGGGAAAAATAAACCAAAACCCAAAACCCTAATGGAATAAATCATTTCCAAGATCTCTCTAAGACTATGGATTTTATCCATATAAAAATTTGTCAACAAACATTTATAAATGATCAAAAAGGATAAATAAAAATATTATAAAACCATAGAAATTGGTTTCACTTAATTTGGAACCATGGATAAAACCTTATGAATTTAAAAAGATGAAAGGAAATAATTTCCAAAGATAATAAAGCTTCTATATAAAATCCATACCAAATTGTGAGCAAAATAATCCTAAAGAGATTTAAAAGGATAAGCCAATATCAAATAAAATTATACAAATTGGAATCACCAAGTTTGGATCTTTAAATAAAAATATATGGATTTTATAAGATAAGGAAAGGAATAAATAAGGAATATTTAAAAGCCAAATTAAATCTTGGCCAAATCCATAAGCAAATGAAATAAAGATAATCCAAATAAAATAAAGGGATAAAGATTATTCAAATAAAATTATATGGCATTAAACCATATTCTAAGTATATATGGATAAAGATGAAATTCCTAATAGAAATGATTAATTAAATCATGAGAAAGTAATAAATGGAAATTTATCAAAGTGGATTAAAAAGTTATCAAATTAACTTAAAAGAATTATTTCAATAAAAAATTTATGGTATTAAAACCATAATCAAATTTTATTTAATTAAAGACAAATGCCCAAATTAAATGATTGGTAAATCATAATAAAAATAATTCAAATAAATCAAAATGACTTATTTAACACCCTATTAAATAAATAAAACCTACTGAAAAAGGTTTACTGAAAATTAGAATTCAAATAAAGATTTTGAAAATATAATTAAATCTTGTTTGAATAAAAACAATGGTGTATTTAAATAAATAATAAAGCCCAAGAAAATACAAAGAAATATTCTGAATTTGGACTTTAAAATACTTTATTAAACAATACTAAAACACACTGAATGTTTGGAAAAGATTTAAAAAGGAAATCTGAATTCAAATGGTGGTTTGAAATTCAAAACAGAAAACCAAATTGGAAAAAGAAAAAAAAAGAAACAGAGAAGAAAAAAAAGAAAGGGGCCAACCCACTAACCTACCCAGCCCTGCAAAGCCCCAGGACCATTAGCCAGCCCACCCGGCACCTCTCTCTTCTCCTGTTCTTTTCTCACACACGCCCTTACCCCCTCACCTCACTAACCGCGTGGACCCACGCCAACCTGGCATCGTCGTCTCCACCCCGCGGTGACCACGTCCCTCTCCTCGCCGTTACTGGCCGTTGAAGACTTGATTCAATTCACGTTACTTCCGCAGTAATCCCTCCCTACGACCACGCCCTACTAATCTCCCCTCTCTTTCCCCTCAGACACCACGCCATCGGAGCCTCTAGGCTGCGTGAATTCCTCCTCGTTTCGCCACTGCCTCCGACGAGTTCCCTGTTGAATTCTAGCGAGCCCCGACCCCCTCTTACCTCCTAGATCACACGTGCTTGACCCCCATCTCCGTGCGTATCTGCCAGTGGCCTCAGTTTGCCCGCGCACGCCCCACAGCCTCGGCTCTGTCCATGTCTGAGCATCGCCGCTGTCTGCCTCGACTCCGGCGAACTCTATTGGTAACCTCTGACCGTGCCTCCCCCTCTCATTGACGCTCGCATACTTCCCACCTTCCTGCACATCTAACGCGACCCTTACTTTGCCTTGGCACTCCTTGTAGCTTCACCGTCGACAATGCCCGAGCGCATCCATCGCCAGGAGCATCTCCGGCGAGCAATCGACGTTGAACCCTTGCGCCCCTAAACCAACGATGACCACGTTGAGCATCAGCACGTCGTTGCGAACCTGGTGAGCCCCTCCTCCCCTCCTCTTGCTTCTTGGAATAGCCAGACAACCATCGACTGAGATCCACCACCGCTCATCGTCGCCAAGCGCCGCCCATATCTGGTCGTTGCGCTCTGGACCGTTAGATGATGATCTAGTGGCCAGGACAGAATGAATTAACGAAGGGGTATCACTTGATCTACACCATGCGATCTAAATGAGATCCTGCCATCTGTAACAGCCGATCCGACCGAACCGTTATCATCCAATAAGATTGCTCCACGTGGCCTGAGTTTAGTAAAAAAACCAGAAACATTTCTATTAGATGGTTAGATTTGAAAAATTCATAACTTTCAATCTACACGTCCAAATTTTGCAAAGTTTATATCAATGGAATCAGCAAGAAGAAACCTTTCCAAACATGCCCTTTGTTTAATGTTTTGCTTCGGTAAAATTAGTTGTATTTGCAGAAACATGTGTGGGCATATTTTGTATTCTAGAAAGGTTTTTAGGATGAAATAATTTGTAAATGGTTTGTTTTATACCTATTAACCATAGAAACAAACTTTTGGATTTAAAAGTATATTTTGTGACACTTAGGAATAAATCTTTGAATAAAAGCATTTCGAGTTAAATAAAAATATTGTTTATGTTTTAAAAATGCTTTTTGAGTAAAACCTTTTGAAAATGGTTTGAATTAAACTCTCTCACCCTAAACAATAAGTTTTGGATTTAAAAATATATTTGTGGAACCCTAGATAAATTATTACTTTGTTTAAAGGCATTTCCAACAAAATAAAATGTTGCTTTGATTTAAAAATGGATCTTAGATGAAACCCTTTACAAATGGAATTGTTTTAAAACATTATGACCATAAACATTAATATTGGTGTTTAAAAACATTTTGGCTAACACTAGAAATTATTCTTTGAATTAAATCAAATTCTAGCAAAACAGAAATGATTTAAGTGGCCATTTTCACAAACTTGATATCAAATGGTTTTGCCACATCTATGAATTACCAATAGGTGTTTTATAATGTTTATAACCTATGAGAAACCACTTTTCCAAATAAAACAATCTTTCACATGCCTGCATGCATTGCTTTGTTTTTATTATTCTATGTGATGAATTGCTTGAATGGTAGATTGAATTTGTGCCTTGATTGAATTGTAGTGAAATTTGGAGAGTGTGAATATTGCAAGATCAAGGAGTGAACTTATATTCTCTACCAAAAAGGCAAGTGGTGCTTCATACTTTTGTCCTATTATTTTCACTATGCGTTAGTGATATTTCTATGTAGGACTTGCATGGAATTTTCTATGTATAAACTATGCCATGGGAAATCCTAGTTGATGAAACCTTAGTAGAATTTTCCTAAGTTAAGATTCCTACTACTACCATGCTTAGCTTAGCTAGTAGAAAACAAGGGTGGATTATATTAATGCTATGAAATATTTCCAAGTCAAGGACTTGTGTTTTATTTAATAAAACAACTATGTAAATGAATCACCTGGGTGGAATGGGACTTGCATGGATGGATTTTTGTTGAGTGGTTACCAGGGCCCATTTTTCAACGGCCTACCCTGTGTATCTCACTTGTGGAATGCCTCCCAGGAACAAAGAGAATGTTGAGAAGCTTCAAGTGCAGCCACTTGGCATTATGGGCTCTGCCTGGATCATATAGGTTGCAATAACTTAGCCAAATGGACAGTTGGTGGTAGGGGATGATAGGTCTGGGAACGCGTCCATTCTGGTCTAAGGGAAGGCTTCTGAAAGATCTTGTCTTGATGCATGTCGAGTCTTGTGGGGAAAGTGCACCACCTCTCGAGAGAGTAAAATCTAAGTACTTAGCTGTGTCCTCGGCAATGGACAATTTGAGCATCAAGACATGGAAGCTATCAAGAATCTCCTCATCCCAATTTCTAAGTTAAAAACTTGTGGTTGAATAAGGGTTAAAGGATCTTCAATATTTGATTGGTAGATGCCTTGGGTGATTTTGACAAACAAAAACTTAGTGTTTTCAAATGATAAGGAAAATCTATTTTGAGCAAAGCAAGCCTAAGCTCCACTTAGCGAAATGCATATAGATGATAAATACCACTACTCTACCATAGTATCACTTGCCAATACAATTCAAATGTATTGACCCTTGTGGCTGTAACTTATTATGTTGCAGGTTTGTTTGATGTTAGTGAAGTGTGTTGATTAGGATTACAAGTCTACAACCAACATGATTGCCTGTGGCACTTTGAAGATGAAGGACTCCATGCTACATAGTTATTTCTGCTGCATTGTAATGAGATAGCCAAATGAGCTATGTAAGATGTAATGAATTATTTTATTCCTGGTTATAAAGTTGTATTATGACCTTTGTTTCTTGATATTACATCTTAACTGTGGATGCTAGCTATTGATCCAGGGACTAGCATTTTAAACACAGGGATCTCTACCTTATTAAAGGTTGGGACCTCTACAAAACTGAGTTCACATCCTTCAGTCCAATCAAATTTCTTGTCTTTCTGAAGTAACTCCGTCATTGGCTTGGCTACCTTTGAGAAATTCTCAATGAATCTTCTATAGTATCCTGCCAAGCCAAGGAAACTACGAACTTCTTTCACTGACTTAGGAGATTTCCACTCAGTTACGGCTGACACTTTTGCGGGATCAACTGCTACACCATCTCCTGACAAAATATGTCCAAGAAATCCAACCTCATTTAGCCAGAATTCACACTTGCTAAATTTGGCATACAGCTTATGCTCCCTAAGCTTCTCAAGTATCAATCGCAAATGTTCTTCATGCTCTTCATTGCTCTTGGAGTAGATCAAAATGTCATCGACGAAAACGACAACGAACTTGTCAAGAAATTCCATGTACACCTTGTTCATCATATTCATGAAGTAGGCTAGTGCATTTGTCAAACAAAATGGCATCACGGTGTACTCATACAATCCATACCTAGTAGTGAAAGCAGTATTAGGTATGTCTTGTTCCCTTATCTTTAGCTAAAAGTAGCCTGACCGGAGATCAATATTTGAGAACACACGGGATCCTTCTAACTGATCAAACAAATCATTGATTCTAGGCAAAGGTTACTTGTTCTTGATAGTCACCTCATTGAGTGAATGGTAATCTATGCATAACCTTTGACTTCTATCTTTATTTTCAACAAACAAGACTGGTGCTCCCCAAGATGAAGAACTTGGTTGAATAAATCCTTTCTGCAACTGTTCTCCAAGTTGTTTCTTAAGTTCCTTCAACTCAACAACTGACATCTTGTAAGGTCTCTTTGCTATTGGTCCTGATCATGGTAGCAAGTCTATCAGTAACTCGACATCCCTATCTGGTGGCATTCCCGGCAATTCCTCCGGAAACACATCCGGATATTCTCTCACAATTAGCACACTGTCTATGCTAACCACCTTAAGAGAATTTAGCTTACTCCCTTTTGATTCAAAGTTAGACTTGAATCTAATCTATTTCTTATCCGGGGTTGTGAGTGTGACAGTACGATTGGCATAATCTAGTACTCCTTCATACTTGGTCATCCAATCCATTCCCAAAATAACATCTAATCCTTGGGAATCTAGGATTATCAAACTGACTAGAAACTTATGCTTTCCAAATTCTATTACTAGATCACGACATCCAAGACTTACTACCATATCTCCATCGGGAGAACTTACTTTTATAGGACACCCGATATTTTTAGTTGGAAATCCATTTCTATCAACAAATTCTCTTGATATGAATGAATGCAATGCACCAGTATAAAAAAGAACAAGTGCTGGTATGGAATTTAGTTTGAACTTACCAGCCATAGCAACATATTCCTCATATAGTTCTTCCACATTGATGTGGTTCACTTGTCCCTTTTGGAAGGGATTGGGCTTGTTGGCACCTTCAACTTTCTTTTCTGGGCACTCATTAGCATAGTGCCCCATCTTCTTACACTTGATGCATTCAACCAGACTGAGATCTTTCTTTACAGGCTGACTTCCACTTCCACTTCCACCTCCACTGTGGTGGATCTTGTGTCCACTCTTGTGGTTCTTATATTTGTCATTATCATGACTGCGGTGATGCTTGTTGTCTTGATGACGGTTGTGTTTGTGGTGGTTGTTGTACTTTCCATGTTTGTGGGATCCAGAACTCCCACTATCATCATGATGGTAACGCTTGTGTGACGATCCCGAGCTGTGCTTATCAAAGCTATGTTTCCTCTTTCTCCTCTCAACATGTTTCATCTTGTTTTCCAAGATGGTAGCCTTGTCACAAAGTGATTGGTAGGTTGGGACATAGGCAACAGACAGCTGCAGATTCAACTCATCATTCAGTTCTTCGAGGAATTTATCTTTCCTCTTGGCATTTGTATCAACTTCATCTGGTGCATAATGCGGCAGATTGTTGAACTCCTCAATGTACTTAGCCACACTGCGGTGACGCTGCTTTAGGTTGTGGAACTCTTTTTTTCTTCAAATTCATCACCCCGGATGAGATGTGAGCTGTACGGAACCCATCCTCAAAGATAGCCCAAGTCACATCCTCAATGGGAGTGGTGATCTGAAAGTTGTCCCACCAAGTTGCTGCTGGCCCTTCAAGTAGATGTGCTGCGAACCTGACCTTTTCTTCATAGGTGCAGCCAACAGTCACTAAGTCCTTGTTCACTGAACGTAACCAGTCATTGGCTACCATTGGATCAGTGGTTCTAGAGAACTTTGCAGGCCTTAGTCTTAGAAATCTGGTGAGCATGTCAAATCTTGGCCGATTATTCTGGTTGTTGTTGTTGTTGTTGCTGCTGCTATTGTTGCTGCTGCTGGTGTTGTTGTTGCTGCTGCTGCTGGTGTTGTTGTTGTTGTTGTTGTTGTTGTTGTTGAGTTTGAACGATATAAACAACAAGTTTTGAAAAATGCAAACACACCATAGCAAGCCATCCACATGTTGGTTGGTCATTGCGACTCAATAATCAAAGTACGGTAGATGAAAGATAATCGAGTAGTCTACACTACTCCTCCGCATCAATCTCCACATCAACGAGGGTAAGACCTGCATTCTCCATGGCGGTCTTGTACTCATCAACACTAGTAGTCAAGGCCTGAATCTTGGCCCTAAGAGCCCTCTTCTGTGAGCGAAGTCTCTCGATCACTCCCTGCTGGTGCTCAAGCTCGAAGTCCTTGGCCTCTAACTCTTCCTTCATCTCCCTGATCTTCTTGTTCCAGTCTTGGACTCTTTTCTCCTGGATCTTGAACTTCTTGTCCTGGCTTTCAAATTTGGCCTCCATTTCCTTGACGATCTCGTCTTGCTCCACGAAGAGCTTGTCCTTCTCTCGTAGCTGAACCTGGAGCTCGTCATTGCTAAGAATGACGTTGGTCCTATCAGTATAAAGGTGTCTAATAAGACCCTCTAGGTCCTAAAGGTACAGACGAATCGGCTCCATCGTCTCTCTAGTAGCATCATCGTACTCTATAGCCTCACCCTCCTTGTTGCGTCTCCCGAAGGGGTGAAAGTAAAGACCACTAAGCTCGGTGGATTGTCTCCCTACCAGGTGTCCAAGTAACTCCTTCATGATTACATCTAAATCTCTCTCCTTGTCGTCATGCATCAGCTTGAAAGTGATGGCCTCCGTGGGTGGCTCTACCTGGCGTCCCGGCTATGTGACTCTGAAGCCCCATAGGTCCTTCCTCCCAAACTTGGTGAGCTGAAGTGTCGTGATGCTAGGAAGTGGAAGGTTGAGCACGCTAGTGAGCTCAATGAGACGAGTACCAAAACGAGTTCCCTTGAACTCCTCGGCCATGCTGATAACAAACATTAGGCATCTATTTTTATAAGATAGAGAAAAGTTAGAACCAACACAAGTAGAGAAAATTCACAAGACAAAATATCACAAGCACATCTTTTAGCAACAAACACACAAGTCATGGCATACACAAATCCATTACAACATCAAAGGTTCAACATAACTTAGACAAATTTTTGGAAGTAAAAACTATAAATGTGGTGGTCCAACTAACAAAGTACGTTACAACTCTCACTCACTAGACAAAATAGCTATCAGGGCATCCTTAGTGGCCATCTGTCTATCTTGTTCACAAGACTCCCATATTAGGTCTATGACGTCTCCCCTTAGTTGTTGGTTGGTAGTCTCTAATTCTTGGGTATGCTTCTTTTCTTATCTAAGGTCATTTTAGGTGTTGAGCATTCTGCACTTGAGTCTATCACCAAGCTCCTTGATAGCATTCCAAGCTGCATTTCTTTAAGAGTCAAAGAATGTTGTGTGCATTTCGGAGTTGGTGACCATGCAAAATCCTAACTCCTTGTGGTTGTCTTCCTTGTTTTTGTACAAGTGAAGTTGCACCCACCAATACTCTTCGCCTTCATCCATCACAGGGAATCCCTTGTACACAGCTGCACTATGTATCCCCATGGTAACCATAAGGTTCTTGAGTGCCTTGGGAAATTCAGTCTCACACTCTAAAGTCATGGTCATGAGTGGTCCCTTCCTCACGGCTTCGTTGATGGAGTTCATCTACAAATAGAGATGAGAAAGAAGATTAGAAAAGTTTACGAGAAGAAAAAGGCAATTGTGGAATTTTCAACATCTTGAAATATTTCCTTAGTGGTTTCTTAGTCTAATCCAATCCTAGGGTCATAATCCTACAGGCAACACAGTGCTCTGATACCATCTGTAAGACCCCACCTTTATAAAGGTAAAGGTCCCTGTAATTGCAATGCTAGTCCCTGGATCAAATGCTAGCATACACAATTTAAGATGAAGTACACATAAACAAAGGTCATTATTACATCGTCATTCCAGAGATAACATAGTATTTTACAACTCCATAGCCATAGGCTAGTACAAGAGTTTAACTTAACAATATAAATAAAAGTCGTCATCTTCATGTGCCACAGGCAAACATGTTGAGTGTAGACTCACAACCCTAATCCTCATCAGAGTAACCTGCAACATCACAAGTTACAACCACAGCGGGTGAATACATTGGAATAGTATTGGCAAGTGATACCTTAGTAGAATAATAGTATCTAGCTTTTACATGAATTTGGCTAAGTGTAGCTTAGGCTTGCTTTGCTCAAAATAGGTTTTACTTATCAGTTGAAAACACTAAGTTTTTGTTTGGCAAAAACTCCCAAGGAACCACCAATAGACATTGGTGAACCTTACCCTTGTTCAACCACGAGTTTTTAACTTCGAAATTGGGATGAGCAGATTCTTGATAGCTTCCATGCCTTGATGCTCAAATTGTCCATTTCCGGGGACACGGTTAAGTACCTAGATTCTTCCTTCTCGAGAGGTGGTGCACTATCCCCACAAGACTCGACATGCATCGAGACAAGACCTTTCAGAAGCCTTCCCTTAGACCAGAATGGACGCGCTCCAAACCTATCACCCCTACCACCAACTGTCCATTTGGATAAGTTATTGCAACCTATATGATACAGGCAGAGCCCATAATGCCATGTGGCTGCACTAGAAGCTTCTTAACATATGGCATCTCAAATCCCTTTATTCCTGGATGGCCTTCCACAAGTGTGATACACAAGGTAGACCATAGATATGGGCCTTGTGTAACCACTCAACATAACCCAAACATACCATTCCATCTAGGTGATTCATTCACTTAGTTGTTTTATTAAGCAAAAACACAAGTCAAAAGACTTAGCAATATTTTCCATATCATGTATATATTCCACCCTTGGTTTCTACTAGCTAGGCTAAGCATGGCAATAGCAAGTATCTTAACTTAGAGAAAATTCTAACAATTCTACAACTACTAGGATTTCCCAAGCATAGCATATAGATACTTAGCAAAATTATCATGCAAGCCCTATACAAAATATCTCTAATGCAAATTCAACATATTGGGACAAAAATATGAAGCACCACTTGCCTTGGTAGTTGGGGGAGTAACAACAATTCTCACAGTCACAATCACCACTAGCACCAAAATCTACACATAAAATGATAGCACCAAATTCATATTTCAAATAATCAAGCAAAAATATATGAATGCATGAAAATGCCATGTGATGATTTTTATAAACCAAACAAGACAAGTAAACAGTACTGAACAATAAACTAAACATTTATACACCACATAAACTTAATTTAGCTTTTAAAACATTTTCCAAATAATTTTTATACACAAGTTAGGCCTACAAATGTCTCTGCATAAAATTCTATTTTAACCGAAGCAAATTACAAAACTAAGCCTATAGATGTGTACGGTTTATTTTTGTGATTCCACTGAAATCTTATTTTCGATAAACAGAACAAAAGTTATTGAATTTACAAGTTTAACCATCTAATTAAATCAAATCTGAATTTTAAATCGAAAATCCTGACACGTGGGAGCGTCTGATTGGCGCGTACCGGTTCTCTCTGGATCACGCATCCGCACCGTTGGATCTAACTTAATCCAACGCACCAGATCGCATCGTACCCCTTCACAGCTAAACTAATCTATACTGTTAAATCTAGATCCAGGGCCCAGATCGATGCGTACCCCTTCGTGGGTTGATCTAATCGCATCCGCTGGATCTAGATCCAGCGGACCACATCGCACTGAACATTCGCGGGCGGCACAAATGGCCTCCGCGGCGGCTGCGCGTCTGCCAGTGAATTTTTGGCGAAACCAGAGGGCAAAGGCGAGGATGCTGATGCTTACCGAGGTAGTGGAGACACGTCGAAGCTCAACATGCAGATGGACGGGGTCGGGGCGCATGGACACAGCGAGGATTCATCGTCGGAGTTGTAGGAGGCTTCGGGTGTGCTCGTTCGTCGTTTCCAGGGGCGCTACAAGGCACGGGAGAGGAAAACAAGGGCAGCGTTAGACGCATACTGAAGCTGCGAGTGTGCGAGCATGAACTAGAGAGAAAGGGGAGGGCTAGGTTTACCGTGTGTGCTCGTCGGAGTTGAGTGCTTCGTCGGGCATGCGCAGTCGTTGACGTTGGCGACGTTCTGGCTTGCCCTAGCACATACCAGAGGTGTTAGGAGATGCGCAAGGATGCGGTGAACACGTTAGCAGGACTAGGAGGCAAGGGGTGGGGAGTTCTCACCGAAATTTGCCGCCGGAGATGCTTGGTACCGCGGCGGAGTGAGCTCGATTGTGGGCAGCCTGGTGGCTCTCTGTGGTTGTGGCTTGAGGGGAAATGAGCGGAAGGAGGAGGAGGTTAAATAGCTGGGGCGAGAGAGGGAATTACGCCGGCGTTAACTCGCAATCAAGCACGGAATCAATCGGCAAAACGGCAGCGGCAGTGCTGGTCGCGGTGTGATTTGGGGACGAAGGTGACTTGGCGCGTGGGGCCAAGTCGTCAGTGAGAGGGGGGTGCGGGTGTGAGTGAAAAACAATGAGGGGTGGGGGTTTTCCCGGGTGGGCAAGCTGGTCCGGTTTGCTGGGACACGGGTGGGTTGGGCTAGTTAGCTAGTTAGGTTTATTTTTTTCTCTTTTTCTCCTTTTCTTTTTCTGTTTTGATTTTCTAATTTGAATTTGAATGAGTGTTCCAAATCTGTTTCAATTTGAATTTCTTCCATAATTTTGTTCTATATTTCTTGAGTCCAAGGATGTGTAAAACATCCATTTATATTCAAAATCATTTTGAGTTTGAAATTAAATATAAAACCATGCTCTTAATTAAATATTTATAATAGGCATATAAATGATTTTAAATTTGAACTGTTTTGAAAACATTTGTGTGGGCTTTGTATTTACTTTCCAATCAATACTGATCAAATATTAATCATATTTAGAAAGTAAAATATAAAACTTGCCTCACTTGAATAAGTAATAGGCAAAAATATGGTTTCTTATGTTTGAAAATTCATTTGAAAAAGATCAAATGCTTATGAATGCATGAATGCTATGCAAGTTTTTCAAATCATGATTTTTGGGATGTTACATGATTCCTAATGCTTTATGCACCATGTCCTCCAATCACTACCACCAAGTTACAAGAACTTTGTGATGAACTACAATATGCAAAATGTGGACAAGTCGTTGCCCGAACTCTTCTCCATATTAAAGTCTGCGGAAGTGGAGATCAAGAAAGAGCACCAAGTGTTGATGGTTAATAAGACCACCAAATTCAAGAAGCAATGCAAGTCTAAGAAAAAGGGAAACTTCAAGAAGGGCGGTAAGAAAGTTACCGCACCGGCGAAGAAGACCAAGGCTGGGCCTAAGCCTGATACTGAGTGCTTCTACTGCAAGGGAGAAAGTCACGGGAAGCGGAATTGCCCTAAGTACTTGGCGGATTTGAATAACGACAACATCAAGAATAAAGGTATATCCGATATACATGTTATTGATGTGTATCTCACTAGTAGTAGTAGTGCTTGGGTATTTGATACTGGTCCAGTTGCTCATATTTGTAACTCAAAACATGTACTACAGAATAGACGAAAACTAGCAAAGAATGAGGTGACGATGTGTGTTGGAAATGGATCAAAGGTTGATATGATCGCGGTTGGCACGCTACCTCTTCATCTACCATCGGGATTAGGTTTATACTTAAATAATTGTTATTTGGTGCCTGCGTTGAGCATGAACATTATATCAGGATCATGTTTATTGCAAGACGGTTACTTGTTTAAGTCCTAGAATAATGGTTGTTCGATTTATATGAGTAATATGTTTTATGCACATGCACCTTTGATAGATGGTCTATTCTTGTTGAATCTGGATTGTAGTAATACACATATTAATAACATTGAAGCTGAATGTTTGAAATTGAGCGATAACTCGACCTATATGTGGCACTGTCATCTTGGTCATATTGGAGTGAAGCATATGAAGAAACACCATTCTGATGGACTTCTTGAATCACTTGAAAGATGCGAAGCATGTCTGATGGGTAAAATTACTAAGACTCCATTTTATGGTATGATGGAGCGAGCTACGGACTTATTGGAAATCATACATACTGAAGTGTGTGGACCAATGAGTGTAGCATCGTTCGGTGGTTATTGCTATGTTCTTACCTTCACGGATGACTTGAGTAGATATGGGTATATCTATTTCATGAAACATAAGTCTGAAACTTTCGAGAAGTTTAAGGAATTTCAAAGTGAAGTAGAGAATCAACATAACAAGAAGATTAAATTTCTACGATCTGATCGTGGAGGTGAGTATCTAAGTTACGATGGCGAGCATTTGAAGAAATGCGGAATACTTCCACAACTGACACCGCCGGGAACACCACAACATAATGGTGTGTCCGAACGTCATAATCGAACTCTATTAGATATGCAAAATCTTCGTTGCCAAGAATGGATCCTTTCTAGAGAAGGAGTTTCTCTCAAAAGAAGTGACTGGAAGAAAAGTAGAACTCGACGAGGTTGTTGAACCTTCTCTCGAACTTGCGAGTAGCACATCACCGGAAGTAGTTCCTGTGGTGCCTACACCAATAAAAGAGAAAGCTAATGATGTTGATCATGAAACTTCGTTGAAGTCACTACGGAACCTCGCAGGTCAATGAGAACTCGTACCACTCCTGATTGGTATGATCCCGTTATGAGTGTCATGTTGGTGGACAATACCGCTGACCCTGCGACATATGAGGAAGCGATGATGCGCCCATATTCCAACAAATGGCAAGAAGCCATGAAATCCGAGATTGGATCCATGTACGAAAACCAAGTATGGACTTTGGTGGACTTACCGGATGGCCGAAAGGCTGTCGAGAACAAATGAATTTTCAAGAAGAAAACAGATGCTGATGGTAATGTTACTGTCTATAAAGATCGACTTGTCGCAAAAGGGTTTCGACAAATTCAAGGAGTTGACTATGATGAGACTTTCTCACCGGTAGCGAAGCTAAAGTCTGTGAGGATTTTGTTAGCAATCGCTGCATATTATGATTATGAGATATGGCAGATGGATATCAAAACGGCGTTCCTCAATGGATACATTGATGAAGAGTTGTATATGTTACAACCCAAAGGTTTTGTCGATCCTAAAGATGCTAAAAAGGTATGCAAACTTCAACGGTCCATTCTTGGATTGAAGCAAGCATCCCGGAGTTGGAATCAACGTTTTGATAAGGTGATCAAAAGTTTTGGTTTTATACAAACTTATGGAGAAGCTTGTATTTACAAGAAAGTGAGTGGGAGCTATGTAGCATTCTTAAATACTATATGTAGATGACATATTGTTGATTGGGAATGATGTAGACCTTCTTAATAATGTCAAGGATTATTTGAATAATAGTTTTTCAATGAAAGATCTTGGCAAAGCAGCTTACATATTAGGCATAAAGATTTATAGAGATAGATCGAGACGCCTAATATCATTGTCATAGAGTACATATTTGGACAAAGTTCTAAAGAGGTTTGGAATGGAAGATAGCAAGAAAGGGTTCTTGCCCATGTTTCCCAATACGACCTTAAGTAAAAGTCAAAGTCCTGTGACGACATAAGATAGAGAAAGGATGAGAAAAACTCCCTATGCCTCAGCCATAGGATCTCTTATGTATGCCATGCTATGTACTAGACCCGACATTGCATATGCTGTTAGTTTGACTAGCAGATATGAATGTGATCCAGGAGTGGATCATTGGACAGCGGTTAAAAACATCCTTAAGTACTTGAGAAGAACTAAGGATTTGGTTCTTTCTTATGGAGGTGATAAACAGCTTACACCGATGCTAGTTGGAACACCGATCCAGATGATTCAAAATCTCAATCTGGATACGTATTTACTTTGAATGGTGCAGCAGTTAGCTGGAGGAGTGCAACGCAAAGCATTGTGGCGAGATCTTCAACTGAATCGGAATACATAGCTGCTTCGGAGGCTTCACAAGAGGCGATATGGATGAAGGAGTTCATTAGAGAGCTTGGTGTGGTTCCAAGTGCGCTGGACCCAATGTCTATCTATTGTGATAACATGGGAGCCATAGCCAATGCGCAAGTACCAAGGTCACACAAGAAGCTGAAGCATATCAAGCTACGTTTTCATGCTATTTGAGAGCATGTCCAAGATGGTGACATAAATATTTGCAAAGTACACACAGATCTGAATGTGGCGGATCCGTGGACTAAACCTCTCCCGAGGGCAAAACATGACCAACACCAAACCGCCATGGGTGTTCGGTATATTACCATGTAATCTAGATTAGATGACTCTAGTGCAAGTGGGAGACTGTTGGAGATATTCCCTAGAGGCAATAATAAAAGTGGTTATTATTATATCTTTGTGTTTATGATCAATGTTTAAATTTATGCTATAATAGTATTAACTGGAAACATTAATACTTGTGTGATTTGTAAACTAAATTAGAGTCCCTGGTAAAGCCTCTTTACAATACTAGCTTGTTGGTTAATAGATGATCGTGGTTTCTCGATCATGAACATTGAGATGTTATTGACAACAAGATCATATCATTAGGAGAATGGTATGATGGACATACTCCTATAGATAAGCGTAGCATAAAGATCAAGTCATTTCAATAGTTCATTTGCTATAAGCTTTCTGATACATAGTAACTTAATTCCTTCGACCATGAGATCATGCTAATCACCATCACCGGAAGGATGCTTTGATGACATCAAACACCACACCGTAACTGGGTGGCTATAAAGGTGGCATTGAGTGTTCGGAAAGTATGTGTTGAGGCACATGGATACAGAGTGGGATTTGTCCATCCATATGACGGATAGATATACTCTAGGCCCTCTCGGTGGAATGTCATCCAATTAGCTTGCAAGTATGTGACTGGCTCACAAGGGATCACATATCACGGGAACGAGAAAAGAGTACTTATCTGTAAAGAGGTTGAACTAGGTATGCAGAGATACCGACGATCAAACCTCGGATAAGTAAACTATCGCGAGACAAAGGGAAATTGGTTTCGTATGTAAGTGGTTCATTAGATCGCAAAGTAATCATAGAAATATGTGGGATCCATATGAATTTCCAGATCCCTCTATTGGTTATTGATCGGAGAAGTGTCTCGGTCCTGTCCGCATAATTCACGAACCATAGGGAGACACATTTAAGGATTCAACGTTGTTTAGTAGATATGGAATGTAAGTAGGGAGACCAAATGTTTTTCGGAGTCTCGGATGGGATCCGCGATATCACGAGGAGATCCAGAATGGTCCGGAGAATAAGATTCATATAAGGAAAGTCTGATTCCGGAGTTCGGGAATGATTTCGATGTTTTCATGAGAGAGGTTCTAGAAGGGTCTAGAAGGTTCATCAGACCGGAAGGGGAATGGTTCATGAATGTGTCATGGTTAAGTGGAATGATTGGATCATGTCCTACGTCACTTGGTTGGGCATTTGCAAGAGAGAAATAAAGCTCTAAATTGAAAGTCAAAAGGGAGGTTTGAGAAGTCAAACTGGAACAATAGTTTCCTAGTAGAAAAAGGAAAGAGTCCTTCCTTCTCTCCAACTTGGGTTTGGGGAAGGATTCAAATTCCCCTCTCCCAAGCTGCTGTCCCTCTCATAAATAGAGGGGACGGGCTGCCCCAAAGCACCACAACCAGCCCTCCCCACCTCCAAGCCGCGCTGCCGCTTGTCATGCCTTGCCGCTTATGCCGCCGCTCGCCGCCTCAACCCGTCGCCATCACCCTAGTTCTGGTCCAAGAATACCCGTTATGCATACAATTCACGTTCCCATGATCAGTGAACCATGAGCATAACCGACTAGTATCATTACAACATCCATAAGTAACGAGTACAAAACTTACAAAGTGGCCAGTATGGTGAATACAACACAAATAGCAAAAGTCTTCAGCGCAGAGCCCGTGCCTTAACCTACATGCAACTGACTGGGAAGACGGTCTAGCTCGCATAGACGTCAGCACCTTCGTTCCTTCTTAACATCTGCAATCTGGCCAAGTAAATGGCCATGGACAATGCCGGTGAGTACTTTGAATGTACTCGCAAACCACCGAAACAAGGGTAATAAGATAATGCATTTTTGGCTGTGGTGAGATAGCTCTACACTATAGTTGTTTTTGAAAGGCCTAACCATAGCATCTCTATATCTTTGTTGAAAAAGAGTTTCTGGAAAATATGCCTCCTTTTTGAAAATCTGGACATCTCCACATCATTGTTAAAAAGATTTAAAAACAGTTTTTGCAGTAAAACCCTTTTTAAACGTCTTCGACCATCTCTGGTCAAAATCAAACTGGTTCTTATACTTCCTCGTGACCAAGTCACATACTTTATTTCAACTTATCCGAAGGGTTCTCCTAGGACTTTCCATTCCAATAGTCCTTGACAGTGGACACGGCTATTCGAATAGATTAGACTCTGCAAAGTTGGTGCACTTTACCCACAAGAATCAATACATCCGCCGGGATTAAACCACAACCTGCTACACATGGTAGACAGGGGCTCGGATAATCAAACTTAAACTTTTCATTTGTCCATCCCTAGCAACGACGGCTTTTCCTTTTGGGTTGTTCTCTCCGGTATGAGTATGGGGTACGACGACCCTGGTCCTTCCTCCTGTACTGACCCCTACCTCCAAACCGAAGTTTGACCGGTAGCAATTGTGATAATAACTTCCTCCCGTACTAACCAAAAATCATACCGTCTGCGAGAGACCCAATTGTTGCACCGGTACCTTTCCCATGGCAGCCCGGATTTTAGGGGATTTCTCCCCTTTAGCGAGTACGAGCAGCCCCGGCTAAAGACCACAAACTACGAGCTAAGACCCAGCGACTGGGGTAATGTGGTTGCACGGATAAAATTGTTCCAGACATTGGCTTAGAACATCCCTTCTCTTTCTCTTACTTGACTTTCTCTTCATCCACCTCATATTTTCTTTAGTAAAACTTCCTCTTGGAAACGAAGCCTCTTCCCAAGGGTTTTATTTTGAAAACTTTGTAGTAGGGTAAAAACCCAAAATAGTTTTATCAGTGAAAATCCATGGGTTCCAAGAGGGAAGATGCTACTCATCTTAGCCTTGATCTAGAGGGGTAAAGTAGATGTCAACAGTGTAGGTGTCCTAATGGACTCTCATCCATAACTTGGAGGAGCCAAGTTACTCACACACTTTTATTTGAGATAAAACATGAAATTTATTCGTGTAGTTTATAAACAAGATATAAAACAGTTGATAACCAGGAGTAGGTTAATATAGGAGTTCAGGAATGGTGGCTTGCCTGTGACTAGCAATATATCCCTTGACGGTGTTAGATAACCATAATACCAATAATATCAATAATAAGAATAACCCGGTCCTTCCTTCTTCTCGGCGTCACACAATTGCAACCATCGTCGTTATCGAGCATACATGCAAATAAACAATACACCAATCAATACAAGGCATACAAGCATTAAACCATTCAGCAAGCAAAATATGATTACATGATATAAATCAGTAGGATGTTGGAGGTTTGATTTGATTGGATTGGCAGAAGATTTGGAGGCATTAGGGAAAGGACCCATTTGGGAATGGAGTCTAGGAACTACTTAAGAGAGGGGTTTTTTGATCAAGGACTTGATCCGTATGATACAATTGTATAGAAATGATACCATTAGATAGGTATTGATAAAATGAACCCAACAAAAGTGGTTTCACTATTTTATCAATTTCCATTGATTTATAATGGATTTTATGGTGACTAAAGCTCTAGTTTTAGGAAATAATTCACCAGAACTGTTCTGGAGTTCCAAAAATTATTTCCTTCAGTGATTAGGTTGTATTTGGTGGAATTAATCAAGAGGAGTTGGAATCACCTAAAAAATGTTTCTAGAATGCCCTTGAGAAATTCTCAAAGACAGTACTAGGTAGGATTTGTCTTTTTCATCAGATTTAATATACCGAGGATTTTTAGGTGATTCCAAGGACACATGTTAGGTACTGAGAATACCTTTCTGTAGAAATTGGAATAGACCTTTTTGGAGTAAAGGATCTACTGTAGTGATTTTATAAGTTAATAAACCATGCACATAAGAGTTTATCTCACTAAAATTCAATAGGGAGTCATAAAATTATGATCTGCTGGATTAAGTAGGATATGGGTATGTGTGCCATCTAGGAGTTGAAATTAGGTTAGAACCTCACTTGATTTGACCTACGGAATTTGCTAAAGGCAGAAATGGCTTGATTTGGTTATATTTTCTACTAGCAAACCAGGAATAAAAATAAGGTGGGGCCAGTGGGATATGAAAGGTACGGATTATACCTTTCAATACCAATTGGAATTACTCCATTTGGAGATACCAAACTTTCTGGAGGATTTATTAAGTGTTATGGAAAGATCTGAGGAGAAGATTTTTTATATTTATTTTATATATTATTTTGGTGCAAAACATGGTCGGCACGTTAGGTAGGACATCTGAGAACCTGATAAAATATAGGTATTAATTTTTTGTAGGTCTTTCTATTTTTATTTGTATTAAAACCTAACAGCCAGATCTAGAATAAATAATCCTATATAAACAAAAGAGAAAGGGCTAGGGGACACTGGGCCTCATAGAGGCGTATTCGGCCCAGATCTGTGGGGCGTGCGCGTGGGGAGGCAGTGCTCGCCGGCCTGCGAGGCCCATCTACTAGAGTAAGTGACGAAGTGGTAGCGGGCCCTGTCGGCCGTCCGATCTGAGGGAGATCGACAGTCATGGCGTCCTCTCCTTCCTCGCGACCAGGCCGGCAGCCGGAACCCTAGCACGACCCTGTGGGGGCGCGAGGGTGCTCGCCGAAGGCATGCCGGTGACAGGGAGAAAGCAGAGAAGGCGCGATGGTCGCTGACGACCATGGGGAGGGGCGGAAAGGGTGGGGGCGACCTCGGGAATAGTCTCGCGTGACCATAGCGGCGGTGCTCCTTCGGGAGCTCGTTGGGGCATCTCCCATTGACACATGCATGCCAAAAAAAGGTGTCGGTCAGATGCGGCTTGAGCAGGGGATCACTACCATAGAAGGAACGAGAGGGAAAAAGGGAGTATAGAGGTAGTAGGGTCAAAACTTCCAAAACAACCGAGAGTATTTCTTCTTTTTCTACACAGTGGTATAGGCCAAGGGGAGGGATCTAGAGCTTGTGGGTGGTAGCTTGGAGGGGGGGTCATGGTTAGGCTACATGTAGAGGGATGGGGGAAGGGGAGAGAGCTCCTCAATCTCAAACTCGTTCATGGCCGAAGGGGAGGATTTCTTATCCTCTCGACCATGGCAGAGCTGGGGAGGGGAGAAGGAGCTCTGGGGAGGAGAGTGGAGCGTGCTGGGGCTAATGAGGGTCGAGGGAGGCGCTATTGTGTCTCTGGCCTATTTATTTAGAGAGGGGTGGTCTAACCGGGACTAAGTCCATGTGAGGGCATGGAGATGGTGCTCCTTGAGGATAGGGCAGCTTGGGCGGTGATGAGAGGGGTGTGGGGTAGCCTCCGGTTGTGCTAAGTGACAGGGGGTGAGAGGGTAGCTGTTGCTATGGCATTAATATGATGGGACAAGACAAGGAGGTTTTGTCTCCCTCTCAACAAGAGAAAAAGGACAAGAACTAGGGTTTGGTCACTGTAGATCTACAGTGCCACGTCCAGGGGGGTGATGATGTTGGAGGGAAGTTCTGGACAGGCTTGGGGGAAAGATTTTATTTGGTTTGAATCAAGATTGCTTTGGTTTGGGCAAAATTGATCAAATGGAGGCTTGTGAAGGAAGTTGCAAATGTTGCATTGGACAAAGTGTGCAAAATAGTACTGGTAGGTGGTGTAGATCAAATAATCACTTCATGATTTAAATGGGATTTTTCTAATGTTTATAATCCCATTTAAATGCACTTCTTCAAAAAGTGCAGAAATAGATTATGGAAGCTAAGATGATAATTTTATATTGGACAAGCTTGGTTTTTGATGTGATATGGTCCTAAATGCCATATTACACATTGGAGAAATTTATTGGGATTTATTGAGGTGAAAAATTATTTATAAGGAATTATTTCTTGTTTCTGCCATTTAAGAAAAAGGGCAAAAAGAAATAATGAAGAATCTCAAAAATATTTATTTTTGAGTTGGAAAGATGGGATATGATATATAGGCATCAAATGTGCCTTGAGTTGGCAAGGTGATTTGGAGAAAGGCAAACTTTCCATTGAAGACTAGGTCAACCTTGGTTTTGAGGAAAAATGGTGGAAAGGGTGAAAACTAGATTCTGGAGGATCTAGGGTTCGGTTATTCTGATGCCATCTGAACAAGGTTGGATTAGGGAGATCAGAGCTCACCTTGGGATAAGGGTTATATGGATAGATAGACCAAGTCATATATATGATCATGGAATCAAGAGTTGGGCTTGGTTGGATTTGAGGTGATCATGATGAGATGGCAAACTTTGTTGAAAATAAGGCTGCCATATCAGATACATCAGCTAGCCTCCTAAACCATGTGGGTTTAGGAAGCACATGGCTCCAATGGAAACAAGTTAAGTGAGAGTTTATAGGCTATGATTAGTAGGTCATAACCAAGCAAAGAGTTAATCAGGGGGAGGTAGCATATAGATGTGAGCTTCTGCCAAAGTAGGCAAGACAATAAGATTTGCAGAAAAGATTATTATCTTGACTGCAAAACCATCATGGATGAGTGGGAGATAGGATGGCCTAGCCAAGGGTAAGAGTGGGATTTGGTAGTACTTAAATATGTACTACAATATGGTTCAAGTACATTCTTAAGAATGCACATGGGTTGGAAGAGGTAGGGCTCCAAAGATTGAATCTAGATAAGAAATCTAGACTTTAGCCATTTTGACAGATTTGGTGATTTTGAGTAGTGTTCAAGAGGGAAAACAATTGAGAGGGTGGCAAAGGTTTATCTCTTCCCTCAAGTGGTTGATGTTGAGGTATATATTTAAGAGAGGGATCCAAAGGGATGGGCTACTAGATTAGCTCACTCTAGTTCCTAAGCAAACAAGGTAAACAACAGATCAATGCAATTCATCAACCAACAGTTCAAGGCAATTAATCTTGTCACTTATACACTACTACTAGTGTTACCATCAAGCCTATCTTTGGGTAAGGAGGGGTATTTTGGAAAGGGGTTTTGCTTGGAAGTAAGATAAGGATCATCTTGGTATCACTACCAAGATTGCAATAAAAGGTTTTAATAAAGGTCTTTGGAAAACCTAGAGATAAGGGTAGTTGAAGGTTCTTTCTTGAAAACATAAGGAGAGTATATCTATGTCTCCATAGTTTTGGCAATAGAAACTAGTAAGGTACTTGGTTGTGTCAAAGTTATCTTGGCTCAGGTTTTGAAATGCCAGAACATTTGAGAATATGAAAGATGAGCCAAGACATCTCTTTTTGTAAAATAGTTTTTGTAAACTAGTGTTGAGGTGAGGAGTAAACAAATAATACAAAAACAGTTGCTTGAGCACAAGCAAACAGGTAAGCACACAATGCAAGAAAATGTTTTTTGTTCCCCCTTATTTTTGCCTTTTTGACATTTAATCAGGGTTGTTGAAATTGGGATGTTACACTAGCCGCCACCGACACCACCACCTCCTCTCCGGCATTCTAAACCTAGATTGCCAGAAACCCTAGATCCACCATAACCTGCTCCGGCTTAGGCGAAAACCTTCAGGATCTTCCTTCTACTTCCGACACCACGCCGTCATGCTGCCGGAATCGCGAGGAGAGAACTATAACCTCCACTGCCTGCTGGAACAAGGGAGAGGAAGGTATTCATCGAAAATCTTAACGGTGATCGATCAAGGAAGCTTTAACGCATAGCGGAAGGATCGTCTACGCGATCTTGAGATCGACAAGTGTACGACTACGTCATCCACGAGAATCTTCTCTCGTTAACCGCTTTGGAATCTTCGAGGGTGAGTACTCTAATCGACTCGTTGCTTCAATCTAGTAGATAGATCTTGGCTTGTTTGTGTGCATGCGGTAGAATTTTTTTGTTTTCCATGCTACGAACCCCTACACTAAGATAGATCGATCCTAATTCACTCAAGTGACCCTCTAATCTACTTAACCAGATCAATTCTAAGCAAATCCTTTGCATTAGCAGCCAACCCATCAAAGACCAAATATAAGCATGAAGTCACTCCATTCAAGTTATATCTCAATATCATCCACTTTATGATAAGAATAAACCCTTGCATCCTCTCCAAATGTTTCCCTCTGGCATACTAGTCCAAATCCACAAATGTGCTAAATTTGGCTAAGTCTAGAGTCATTAACTAGATTCAATCCTTGGAACACCACCTACTCCAATCTATGTGCATTCTTGAAAATGTACTTGAACCATTTTGTACTACATCATTATTACTACCAAAACCCACTATTTCCCTTGGCTAAACCATTCCTGGAACCACACATCCATGATGGTTTTGTAGTTAAGACAATAAACTTTTCTGCAAACCATAGCATCATGCCTACTTTGGCAGAAGCTCACATCCATGTGCTACCTCACCTTGACCAAATCTATGCATGGTTATGATATATTAACCATGATATACCAATAACTCTTCACTTGTTTCCATTGGTGCCTTGTGCTTCTTAAACACACATGGTTTATGAGGCATCATGACTCATCTGTTATGGCAGCCTTGTTTCCAGCAAAGTTGGCCATCACTCCTAGATCACCTCAAATGCAACCAAGCCCAACTCTTGCTGCCATGCTCAACTATATAACTTGGTCTATGCATCCATCTAGCCCTTGTACTAAGGTGAGCTCTTAGCTCCATAATACAACCATGTTTAGATGGCATAAAATTATTAAAACCCTAGATCCTCTATCCCTTGTCTCCTCCCAAACTAAAGTTGTTCTTCTAAAACCCAAGGGTGCAAATGAGTAATTCATCATGTGGACATCATCTATCATGGATATTAAGATTTACCAAATATTACCCAGGTCTACTATTATTTATTTCTACCCTCAAACTATTTAAATCTCTACTTTCTCAAAACCCCCAAAACTCCCTCTATTGAAGAAACTTTGTTTTTACTCAAATCACATCCTCAACTAAATACACATTTGAGGCTTATATATTGTTACCTACGGTCTCACTTCAAAAATAATTTTTTTGAAGTGTTCCAATAATTCTTTTTGCCCTTTTTTAAATTGGCAGAAATGGAGAAATACTGATTTTAAATACTTTTACTCTTCAATAAATATTGGGAAAATTCTACAAAGTATAAATTCCTATTTGGGACCATCCCAACCCAAAACCCCAGCTTGTCCAACCAAAAAATATCAAATCACGTCCTGAAAATCATTTCTGCACTATTTGATTAAATGATAATAAATGCATCTAAAATACTGTGAAAAATCCCAAATAATACTAGACGTTGTCTCTTGACCATACCCATCTATCAGAACTTTTACCCCCTCTTGCCAATACCAAGTTTTGAAACTTCCTTTCATGACCTTAAAAATGGCTAACTTAGCTACCTTGGAACAACTTGATTCAAACCACTCTCAAACACCATCAAACCTTGCCAAGCAAGCTTGCACACCACCCACCCCTGCTCTGGTCGACCAGCCCAGCATCCCTTGCACTGTAGCATCACTATTCACCCTTGTCTCTTATGTTTGCCCATTTATTCTTGCAACACCTACCCCACCTCCCCCATGACCCACAAACTGACCAGGGAACCCTCATACCACTCCCCATGCCCACAGCAACTACCCTGGTTTTCCCTCCCTCTCACATGGCCCTTGTATGGACCTTGTCCACCATGAGCCCCTCCACTCGAAATAAAAGGGCTTAGGCCATCCTAGCACCTCCCCTTTAGCTCATTTGCCCCCTTTTACTCCCACTCAGATCCCCTAAGCTCCCCATCCCCTCTTCCCCCTCTACTGGCCACTAGAAGAAGAACCACCATTTTTAGCCATTCTTGAGCTTGAGCTCGAAGTGCCCTCTCCCCTGCTCCCCTCCACCTACATGTGGCCTCACTGCAACCCCCTACCCCTGGTTTACCACCCCTATGCTCCAGAGCTAATCCCAGCAGCTGCCCTTCCTGAGAGAGGAAGATAAAGGAATTTAGGCCATTTATCAAGATGTGAGCAAAACTCCCTCTCCCTTGCGTTCCCCTCTTAGCATGATACCCTACCTTGCTCTCCTACCTCCCCTGACTCCCCCTACTTTTGTTTTGTCTAGGTCGACCACTGGGAGCATCTCCGACGAGCTCCCAAGCACCCTTCGCGGGCGCCGACGCGCGTGACTCCTTGCGATGCGGACCTCCCCCTTGCCGCTCCTAGATCTGCTCGCGGAGGTGCGCCGCGTCGAACTACAACCGTCCTGACGCCTCCCAGTGCTCAGGTGAGCCTACGCCATCGATCCCCGGCCGCCTAGGGTTTCTCCACCGGCTCGCGCATCCACGGGAGGATGACGACTGGAGGCCTTCGATCCCCACTGGGTCGGTGGTCCTCGCCGCCCAGTACCCCTTCGCGGCTTCCATCGCTGACCGTAGGGCCCCATGGCTGAGATTCGAACCCGCGCTCATGCGTGCTGCTCCACCTCGGGTGGGCTGAATCCCCTTAGTGCGGCCCAGTCTGGTGTAGATTTGGCCCGCGCCCTGGCCTAACTCTTTCCTTTTTAAAAACTAGCTCACTTGATCTGATTTTATGCAGGTTGCTTTAAATCTAGATAAAAATGAAGAAGGCTAGAAAGTGACAAGATCTAAATTTTAACTATATCGTTATGGTTTTCTCAAACATGCAGTATAACAAATGGACCAAATTAATATTTAAATTAATTATAGTAAATCACCCACTCAGATGTATATGTTTCACTAATAAAATCATTATGCCAGTTCTACAACTCCAAATTATAGTGGCTCGTAGTCTTTTGCTTTCTATTTTTCCCTTGGTAAACATAACAAAATCAGGCCATTTCAGTCTTTGGGAAATTTCTCTAGACCAAACAAAGATATGTACTGACCTAACTCCAACTCCCAGTAGACATGCATACCAATATCTATTAAACCCCAGGAGCCCAATTTTTGTTGAGATGTCTTTGATTTTTGGTGAATTAAACTGTTATGTACATAGTTTAATCACCAATAAATACAATCCAATAGTTCTGTGAATCCAAAAAGGTCGATTCCAATTTCTGAAGAAATTTATTCTAAATCCCTACCACGTGTCTTTGGGATCATATCAAAAGCTCCTGTAGAATAAATATGATGGAAAAGACAAATACCCTCCAGTAATGCCTTTGGGAATTTCCTAAGGGCATTCTGTTAAATATTTTAAGATGATTCCAACTCCCAGGAAATCAGTCCATCAAACACTACGTAGTAATCCAAGGAAATATTTTTTGGAACTCCAGAACATTTATGGTGATTTATTTCCTAAAACTAGAGTCTTTATCAATGGAAACTTCATTAAAAATCAAGGGAAATTGATAAAACAACAAAACCACTTTTGTTCGTTTCATTTTATGAATATCTATCTGGTGATATTATTTTTGTATATTGATATCATACCAAACCAAGCCTTGTCCTTAAACTCCATAATTGAGTGTTATATGCCATATATATCTTAAAGAAAACCCCACAAATGCAAATAAGGAAATTCCAATTGCTAAGAACTCAATCTCTATCAAAACCTACAGAAGCAAATAAGGTGTTGTATGATTGCTTGCTATACTGGTTTGATGCTATTATGCATTGTATTAAATGTGGTGTTGCTTGTTTGCATGTATGCTCGATAACGGCGATAGTTGCGATTGTGTGACACGGAGAAGGAGGAAGCTTTGGATAATTATTCTTATTTTTGGTTTTCTGGTTTTCTAAATAAGAAGTCCAGGGACATTTATGCCAGATTGCTGATCATCAGGCAAGCCACCTTATTGCTCATATGCCTTGGTCCTACTATTTTACTTATGCATGTTTTATGTACTTGTTTACATAAATTGCATGGTTTTACTAGTATGTTTTATATGTAGAAATGTTTGGATCCTCCAAACCATTACCCCTTTGTACTACTAAGTACAACTCCATTACCTCCACCTACTTGACCCTAGTAGATGGTGTTTAACACCATAACCCCTTGGAGACCCTGTTTTAGCCTAAGCAAAAGTATAGGATGGGAAGACCCCGGGTATATGTTTATAAAATGTTTTATGAGAGAACCTTGGTGAGATTCGACCTACAAAGAGAGGTTTGAAAAATGAAATAGATTTTTTTACAAAAAGGCGGGATAAAGGACGAAGGAGAAATGTTTATGAAAACACACCCGGTTCTTTGCAGCTTTAGCTATAACAACTTAACCCGTGCAACCACATTACCCTAATTTTGGGCTAGGCTTAATGTTTGCTACTCTGGTGTGGTAATTCTCACAACTTCTTATAAGGGATCAGCCCCCTCAAATCCCGGGGTTACTTTACAAAAGGGTCAAATTCTAGGAAGTCACCAAGAGGAAGCAGGACCACCCATGTGAGTGGCTGGGCGATACTATGAGCCTCGCATTAAAAGTGCCGTCTCTAGAAGGGTTGGGTGCACTCCGGTTGGTCTGTGGATCCTGACGTCCCGATGTTAAGAGGAACAACTCATAGGATAGGGCCTATGCTAGAGTGGTGTAACATACCAAAAATCTTAATCAAGGTTATCATTTCCAATCACCCAAAATTAGGGTTAAGAAAAAAATTTGTTAATTAAAATCATTATGAATGCATGTCTGTATGTGATGATTGCATGAATGGTCTTGTTTGATTGTTGTGAATGGCAAGGATTTGTGTAAAGATGAAAACAACATCATCTAAATCAATTCCAAACAGAATAAAATCAAAGGAAATTCAAAAACAAACAAAACAAGCAAATGGTCATTTTTGCCAATCTTGCTCACTAGACCACTTTGAGTGTTTCTAGTACAAGATTTCAAACAAAAACAAATCCATTTCTTTTCACCCCTTGCTAGACCAAGTGAAAGTGAACCCAAGCCCACTTTGCAAATCCACAGAAACATTTAGGAACCCTATTCAAATGACAATTCAAAATTAAATTTATATCATATGGGAAGATCACCATTTCTCAAAAACCAACCAAACTAGTGCACCTTGAAAAATCCAAGCAACCAGAGACTACCTAGTATGTGACCATTGCACCCACCAAGTTTCATCCAAAATTTTAAATTTAAATCTCTTGCGGCCATTTCATCAAACACCTTCTGAGCACAAACCAAATTAAACATCAATCACTATTGTGAGCAGTGTATGTGTCAACCTTGTTCCGTCTCTAGCTCTCACTACACTCCCAGTAAATCATTAAACTTGCCTAAGCATCCCTAGCTCACTGTGAACTCGACCATGCCATCAATGGTCACCATGGCCGAGCACACTTGCCACCCCCAACATCGACAACATGCTACAAGCCTAACCAGCGTCGCCAATCTTGTCTAGCAAGAATGCCACCGTCCACCGCCACCCCCCGTACAGCCCTCGAGCCATGCTAGCCACTGGACCACACGAAACGCTCGCGCCCATTCTCTCTGCGACCATGCCAAGAGCATGCCAGAGCGCCGCGCTCGACTGCTTGCACAGACCGCACCCCGCCTTCGCTCCCCGCGTACATGATCACCATCGCCCCAGGAACCTCCCAGATAACCCCGTTCGGTTCCCTCGTCGCACTATAAATAGAGGCCTCCCCCATTCGAATGCTTCACACCATTCCACTCCCCCCTCTCTCACAACCAACCCACTTATTCCCCGAAGAAAGGCGAGCACCAGGTTGCTGGAATCTCGCTGGAGCTTGCCGCTGCTGGAGGAAAAGGGCGCCGCTGAATGGAGCCACCCCAGGAGGAGCCACCAGTACCAGGAGGATCGCCATTGTCGACTTCGTCGTTCGCCCCCATCGCCGACCATCACCGGAGACCTGGTGAGCTGCCACTGACCCCCCTAGCCACACTAGGGTTCGTGCTCGTCGCGTCCTGTTCAGATGTGGACGACAACCCTCAGCAGTTGATCCTCGATCTAATCCTACGTTTATAATCGCCCCACACCCCTTCGCCATTCTCTGCCTCACTGACGAGTGGGGACAACCACTTAACCCGCCTGCGCGCGCTGTGCGCAGTGGGCCGACCCAGTTAGCACTCCCGCGCGACCCAGTAGTTTAAATTTAGATTTTTCATTTTAGTTTCAAACCTAGTTTTGTCTATAGATTCAAAATTCAATCCAGAGAGTTTCACTAAACCAAATTGCCTGAAATCAATTTTACTAGAAAGGTATAGAAATTCTTAATCCAAGCCCGTTGAAATTATAGATCATCTATAGTAAAAATAACAAGGAAGAGACTTTTTTGCATTCATACATTTTTCAAAATTCAACCATAAATGCTTTTGAGTTGATTCCAACACTCAAAAATCACATTTTATGAGTCCTTTATGAATATATAAAAATATCTAGGTTTACTTCCAGTAATAATGGACAAGTAATAAAAGAATGCCCCATAGGAATTTCTAGTCACTTTATTTAATTAAAATAAAAAGGTTAAACCTTATTAAATTGTTCCACCACTTTAAATCACATTCCCAAGTACTGAAATATGTGGTGATGACATGTGTCAACATGATCCCATGTTTTAGTTGGATAATATTAAATCTTAAGTAGTTTTTCAATGAGTAGAAATTACTTTTCTAAAATAAAATAAATGAAACTAGTGCCTTAATCTTTGTGATGATTATGATGATGCTAGATCATCTAGTGAAAACCCTGGTGTGATAAATATAATTAGTTAAGTATTGTTTGGTGATTGTGTACTTTGTATTTATTTATAGACACTATTACCAACCATGGATACAAAGAGAAAGGAGATTACTACGAGGAAGTGTAGGGTTCGCAGCATAGAAAACAAAAAATTTCCTATGATGGGAACAACTATGTGCCAAGATCTATCTACTAGATACAAACAACGGGCGGATGTATATCCGTAGAGAACATACCCTTGAAGACCGACAAAGCTTAACGAGTCCAAACTTGTGGTTGATGTAGACGATCTCTTGCCGATCTCAAGATCGAGAGGAAGTCCTAGCGCCGCAAAACAGCGGCGCATCCGTGCTCGCACACACGTTCGAGGCACCGAGCAACCTCCGCCTCCTCGCTCCAGCGATGCAGCGGAAGAACAACTCTTTCTTGCCGAATAGCCACCGGGAACATGTATCTCGCTAGTCCGAGACCATGGGGGATAAATTCTAGAGGGGGAGAGAGATCCTTCACGAGGAGGTGTGAGTGAGAGAGAGGGAGGGGGCTCCTTTTATAGGGAGAGGGGGGCACCCAAGGGGCCATGCGCCCAGCCATGGGGCTTCCCCCACCTCTTCCACATTCATGTTTGTGGACACTCCACTCACTCAAATGCCTTTCAATTTCCACCAAATTTAATGCAAACTCTCATTAAATAAAACTCCTTTTATTTATTCAGAATTTTGTCAATTACTTTAATGACAAACATTCACATATAACCCCTTGCTAGTATTTCATTTCACATGCAGAAACACTTTCTGCAATTTCACCCAAAAACCCGTTTCGGTATCTAGTGAAATAAATTCCTGCGCTTGTTATTCTTTTCGGCATGAAACTTTTGCTCCAAATGGATATCGGTGTCTCTTAAGTGTGTCACCCTACGGTTCACGAATAATGCGGACATGATCGAGACCCCTCTCGGATCAATAATCAGAAGCGGGATCTGGAGACCCATACTGACTCCCACACATCCAACGATGACTTTCTTGTGATCGTCGGAACCTTTTACGCTAGTATCTTAATCCTTTTGTTTCGTGATATATTACATGTTCGAGATTCGATCATCGGTATCTCTATACCTAGTTTGATCTCGTTACTGACATGTACTCTTTTCTCGTTCCTGTGATATAACATTCTAGTGATCAAATCACTTGCTTGCAAGCTAATCAATGTGATATCACCCAGAGGGCCCAGAGCATATCTATCCGTCATCGGGATGAACAAATTCCACTTCGATCCATGGGCCTCAACATAACACTTTAGTAGTTCTGAGCCCATCTTTATAATCAACCTGTTACGGTGTGAAGTTTGATGTTATCAAGAAACTCTTCCGGTGTTAGTGATTGACATGATCTCATGGTCTAAGGATTAGGATCACTTCGTAAGTTGTTATAGCAATATAAACTCAAGGACTTTGATCGTAATACTATACTTCGGATGAATGTTCATCACATCATTACACTAATGTTGTGACCTCGTTATTAACAACATCCAATGTCCATGATCAGGAAACCTGTGATCATCTTGTTAATCAACAAGCTAGTTTATAAGAGAGGCATAACTAGGAACTTCCTTTTGTTTATTAAACACACATGTATTAATGTTTCTGTATTAATACAATTATAGCATGTAAAATAAACATTTATCATAAACAAGGAATACGATAATAACCACTTTATTATTGCCTCTCGGGCATATTCCCTTCAGTCTCCCACTTGCACTAGAGACAATAATCTAGTTTGAAAACTTTGAGTATTGAACACCTATGGCTTTCTGGTGTTCCATATACGCAATGGCAAGTGGTTAACATAATATACGGATCTGACGCTTTCAGGTCTGTGTGTATTTGCATGTCTTTGCGTCTTCACGCATCACTCATTCTCCAATGAGATGGCATTGTATAAATTTGGTCTTTTGGTGAGACCTTTAGTTCCTTGGGGTTAAATCATGTCGATACTATTTTCATACAATATATCTTTAGTGTTAGCCCGTTGCGAACCACACCTTAGTTTGATAACAAACTACTTGACACAAATGCCCTCCTTTGTTGCTACTATAGAAGACATATACTTAGCCTTTTGTTGTAGTATTCGTCACAATGTCTTAACTTTGGAACTCTTACAAATCCATCATGGAAACTCCTTTCCATTACATTGTGCCACCCATAGTTTAAATTGAGATAAACTTAATTTGTATCTTGTGACAAAACTCGTATCAATGTAACGCTTTACAATGAACTATTTGTAATCGTTTGTCACCTCTACACAAATATATTCTTAGTTCTTCCAAAAGATCATAAGAATTTTCTTACTATTGCCCAATGATCATTTTATGATTCATTCTGGTATATGCTCATAACACTTAGGGCATAGGACATATCTGGATGTGTACATATCATGGTATGATTGATCAAATCATTCTTGTGATTTTACTCATCAAGTGTCAAAGCACTTCAATCTTGTTTCACTTATCAAGTGTCGATACACTTGAATCTTGATTCAATTCCTTTCCATGCGACAAGAATCTTTTCTTGTCGTTTCTACATTGAACTCCTTCGATATCTCATATATGTACGTTTGGCACAACCATATTAGCGTCACAGTCTTTCCGTTATAGAGATTCATGCTAAATATTTAGGTTTTGCCTAAGTCTTTCATCAAAATGAAATTCTTAACCTTTGTCAATAAAAGATACATCATTTCCAATCAACAAGATGTCCTCCACATAATGTATTAGAAATATGTCTTAGCGCTCCCACTTAATTTCTTGCAAATGCAAGCATCTTCATCGTCTCCTGATGAAAACTCTTTTTCATCACGGTGAAGATTCCAACTCCGCGATGCTTACTTCAACCATTGAAGTTTGCATGCCCTTTTTAGCATCCTTTGAATTAACAAAACCCTTTGGATCGTGTCATGTACACGTCGTAGGTAACCATTCTATTAGAAGAACTTTGTTTTGTTTATTCATCTACCATATAACAAATTATATGTAGTGGTTGCTACTTTAATCCGTCCAGACTAAATATCGCTATGAAAGATCAAATCTTGTCATAGTCAACTCCTTGAACATTGTCGTAAAATATTTATGACATGTCGACTATTTCATAGATGTGAAACATCGATGTCTGTTTCTTTATAGATCCAAATACGACCGATAGGTTTTTACACCTTTCCGGAGGGTCTTCCAAGTTCAAAACTTGATTTCTCGTGTATGGAACTATCACGGATTTTATGGCTTCAAGCCATTTGACGGAGTTAGGGCCCATCATCGCTTCTTTGCATGTAGCCGGTTCATTATTGCCAAACAATAATGATTTACTCTCAAATCTCAATCATTTGATTGTTTATCTGACCGAATTGGTTCAATAAGAACTTAGACCTTCATGACCACAACCTTTGAGGCACGTGATCCATGAGCATTCTGGCTGCCTCCGGAACATTTTCTGGCATAGCGCCACTTAGCACATATAGCTAAGGTTCGTTAACCTTATCAAAGTTCTATTGTCCTCCCACTTAACATTTATGAAAAATTCCTTCTTCAAGAAACTTCACGTTTCAAGCGACAAACCCTTTTGTCCTTGGTGTTATGGAGGAATAACCAATTGTTATTCGAATAACCTACAAAGACATGCTTATCCGACTTTGGTTGTAAACATCTTACTTATGTTTAGCATACCAAAATTTAAGAAATGACAACTTGGGTTTTACCCCAAACCATAACTTCCATGGTGTCATTTCAACGGATCAAGATGGAGCTCTTTTCAGTGTAAAAGCGGAAGTCTCTAAAGCTTTAATCTTTTAAAACATAATGGCAGTTTTATAAATAACACCTTTGATCCAACCATGTCAAACAAGGTTTCATTACAAATCTCAAACACTCCATACTCCTATGGTGTTTCGGGAGATGTAACTCTAGGTGTTTTGCTAAACTTGCAACTCAAATAAATCCCTTTATGATAAAATCATAATTCATTTATTTTCTTGTTACACTTGTAACTCAAATAAATCCCTTATTATAAAATCATAAACCATTTATTTTTCTTGTTACAATAATTTTTCACTTCATCTTGAAAGTCTTTGAAACATTTTCAAATATTTCATACTTCTTTCTCATTAAGTGAACATTCACTCAAATTTCCGGAGAACGCATATGAAGTTGAAATCCATCGCTTACGACTATACATAATGGACTACATACATCGATATGTATAAATTCCAATATTTTAGTCGTTCATTCTTCTTTGGCCTTTGAACGAAGTTTTAATTATCCCTAGGAAAGTCTCACAAGCGTCACTTGATCAAATCAAAGACTCCAAAAATCCATGAAAATGGAGTTTCTTCATGTTTTATTTCCAATATAATTTAAACAGCGATGTCACTTCATAAGTGATCTTTCAATCATTTGTCTTGCGACATTTTAGCATTAGGCTTTATGGATGTGATTTCTCCAACTAGATTTGTAAATCATCCATCTTATATGGAATATGGTAATTATTTGAACAACCTTTGTTCTCATAATACCTGATTTAAATAACAATTATTAAAACAAATCTTGAAGTCAAGCTTTGATGTCAACAAGAAATACAAACAACAGTTTGTTTGTTTTCGATGAACATCATCACATATTCTCTTTCTAGTTACTTAGGCCATTGTTGTTCATGAATTGCGTCGTTCTTTATGAAATTTCATACCAACCAATTTGGTATCCAATACCCAAGAACCACATTGTTTAACAAGCAAAGAATATAACCATAACATGTATATCATCCATATACCTGAATTGGATATTTCCAATCTTTTCTTTTCTGCCAAATATATTTTATAGATTCTCTTTCAGCATTTCCTTTTCCTTTTAAAAGAATCTATCAACATCAAAAGTGGTGCCATATACATTACACATAGTCCAAAGCGTGTATATTCAATGTAAGATCCCTCCTTTATAAAGGAAAAAGGATCCCTGTGATTGCAATGCTAGTCCCTGGATCATTGCTAGCATCCACAGTTTAAGATGAAGTACACAGATACAAAGTCATTTATTACATCCATTCCAGAGATAAACATAGTCTTTTACAACTCCAAGGCCACAGGCCTAATACAAGAGTTTGATTAAGTAAATAAACAAAAGTCTTCATCTTCATGTGCCACAGGCAAACATGTTGAGTGTAGACTCATGACACCTAATCCTCATCAGAGTAACCTGCAACATCACAAGTTACAGCCATAGTGGGTCAATACTTTGGAATAGTATTGGCAAGTGGTACCTTAGTAAAATTTTAAGTGGACTAAATACTATATGCAATTTGGCTAAGTGTAGCTTGGCTTGCTTTGCTCAAAATAGGTTTTGCCTATTAGTTGAAATCACTAAGTTTTTCTTTGTGAAAAACTTTTCCCAAGGAACCACCAATAGACATTGAGGTCCTTTACCCTTGTTCACCCACAAGTTTTATTTTAGAAATTTGGATGATGAGATTCTTGATAGCTTCCATGTCTTGATGCTCAAGTTGTCCATTACCATGGACTTGGTTAAGTACTTAGATTTTTCCATCTGCAGAGGTTGTGCACTTTCCCCACCAGACTTGGTTTCACCAAGACAGGACCTTTCAGAAGCCTTCCCTTAGACCAAATGGACGCGCTCCAACCTATCATTCCCACTACCACCAACTGTCCAAATGGCTAAGTTCTAGCAACCTATGTGGTCCAGGCAGAGCCCATATTGCCAAGTGGTTGCACTAGAAGCTTCTCAACACTTGGCCTCTAAAATCCCTTTGTTCCTGGGTGGCTTTCCACAAGTGAGATACACAAGGTAACCCATAGCCATGGGCCTTGTGTAACCACTCAACCAAAACCACCAATCAAGTCCCTTTCCACCCAGGTGATTCATTGACTTAGTTGTTTTATTAAGCAAAACATAAGTCCAAAGACTTAGAAATATTTTCATCATAGCATGTATGTTTCACCAACCCTTGTTTGCTACTAGCTAGGCTAAGCATGGCATAGATAGTAAGTTAACTTAGAAATTTCCTAGCAATTCTACATATACTTAGGATTTCCCAACATGGCATATAGGCAAAATAATAACATGCAAGACTTAGAAAAATATTTCTAATGCTTAGTATAAAATATTGGGATAGAAATATTCATGAAGTACCACTTGCCTTGGTAGTTGGGAGAGTAGCACTCTTCACAATCACAATCACTAGCACCAAAGTCTACACAAAGAATGGTAGCAACAAATTACACACAAAACATATACAAACAAACAAAAATATATGCATGCATGCAAAATGCTAAGTGATGATTTTTAAAACTCAACCAAGCAAGTGCATAGTACTGAATCCTAAACAAGTCAAAAACTTGCCACACAACAATTATTTAAACCCTAAATTAATTCCTAAACAATTCATATGCTCAAATAAGCCCTACACATGTTTCTGCAAATAAAACCATTTTAACAGAGGCAAAACATTAAACACATTGCATAATTAGAAAGGGCTTGCTCTCCTGATTCCAACGGAATAAAATTTGTCAAATTCTAACATGGGGATCAAAAGTTATAGCCAAATCAAATTTGAACCTAAATCAGATTCAAAATCCAGTTTTAAATCTAAACCTAGCCACTTATTTCTGCTTGATTGGCCGTCTGGTTCGGGCGGATCGATCTCTGCGAGCCGTAGGATTTAAGTTAGATCTAGTGGCTCAGATGCGCTCGTACCTCTTCGTTTAAGTTCTAATCTAAACCGCAAGATCTACATCTAACAGCCACGATCCAGTTGACCAGAGACAGGCGGCGCTGGCGTGGCGGCGAGCGGCGGAGCGCTCTATCAGTGGCGGTGCCGGAGTTCTAGGTCGCCCGGGGAGGGGAGAGGATGCTCACCAGAACCGCCGTGACGAGGTGAATCTCAACGTGGCTCTGGTTGGCGAAGGGGCGCTCGGGGTCGTCACGGATTGCTCGTCGGAGTAGTCCCTGGCGGCTGTGGCTTCGGCTCGTCAACGTTGGCGATGTTCTGAGCCGTGCTAAGACAAGAGGAGGGCACCGTTAGATGCGCAAGACGCTGGGGATCTTAGGCGTATCAAACAGAGGTCAAGGGGCGGTTGGTACTTACGAGGAGAGGTCGCCGGAGTTCGAGCAGAGAGCGGCGGCGCTCAGTTGTTGTTGCTGCCGAGGCTACAGACCATGCGCGAGCAAATGGGAGGTGTCAGTAGATGCGCACGGAGCTGTAGAGCATGATAGCATGAACCATGGACAGAGGGGGGCGCGGTGCTCACCAGAATTCGTCGGCGAGGTCATCGGAACAGCAGAGTTGCGGCGAGGAATACTCGCAGCCTAGGGGCGCTCTGTGGTTGGTGAGTGAGGGGAAATGGCCGCGAGAGGGAGGGGTTTAAGTAGGCAGGGGCTCGACAAGAAACGCCTGGAGAATAAATGTCAATTACACCGCGGAATCAACGCAGCAACGGCCAGCGGCGACGTGTTCTCCGCGAAATTTGGGGAAGACGACGGTGACGTGGACAGGGCCCATTTGTCAGCGAATAGAACAGAGAGGAGGGTCCAAGGCCACGACTAAGGTGCGTCTGCGCATGAGAGAGAGAGATAGGGGGGACCCGGGTGGGCTATCTGGGCTGGATTTGTTGATGGGATAAATTCCTGGCGCTGGCCTTTTTCCTTTTCTTTAATCCTTTTCTATTTCTAATTTGATTTTCTGGAATGATTTTCAATGAATTCAAACTCCATTTGAATTCAAATCTTTTCAGGATTTTTGTAGTGTGCAACAGTCACAATTCTAGGCACAAAATCTTGTGGTCTCTCTGTTCAAGCTTGGTTCTTTTGAATAAACAAAATAAACAGTGCTATAGCACTTGATTTGGAAATGTTTTAAAAATGGTTTTGAAACCATGTTTATTTTGTATATTTTTGTCCAAACTCCACACTCAATCCAATCAACAAGGAAGCAAACAAACTTGGTTTAAAACACTTATGCTCTCAAATGAGGATGGTCATTTGATTTAAGTTTGCTCACATAAAATGATAGCACTATGTGCTTCTGTTTTCTTGAAAATGGTTTGAAAATGATCTCAAAATTATATGTATGCATGAATGATATGCAATCTTTGAAATCATGATTTTAGGGATGTTACATTCAAATAATAATACCTTTGGACTTGCACTTTGAAGTAGATCACCATCATCAAAATGATGGGTATTATTTCAAAATCCATTATTTAGTAATCTTTTAGTGTAGTAAACACTTTACATACATATTCTATTCATCCTTATCATGACGAATTTCATGATCAAGCTACTGTAGCTTATAAAGGCAAATTGTGAGTATAACATTACTTTCCAAAACCCTTTTGGATGATTAGGATGTCTAGCATCTCCAACCTTCGTAAATTCTCATTCAATATGAGAACATATATTATACTCTATCATATTGCAACCAAAACATTGTTTCAGATATCGTTATATCTGCCACACATGATGGTTTCTGAAACAATTCTTTCAGCTCCTAGATAAACTTGATATTAAAACAATCAAGAATCATGGAGGCAAACATGATACTTAAGATACTAACACTAGAATTGTTACTCTCGATTTAATACCAACTATTAAATTTCACAGAGTAAATAGAGTTTGCTGAAAGTTTCAATAGGACTTTAAACTCTGATTGACTCTCAACACAATACGATACCATTTCGTTAAGTAAATATCCAAAATTCTATAGTTCTATTATCTCAATTACAACTATGCATAAGGTAGTGAACGAATGCCAATGACTACAACAAATTATGCAAATTCATTTTGATTTAATTTATGATAAATTGAGTTCTACTAATCCAAATTAGAAATGAACTCCCACTCAAAAACAACATCCCTCCTGTCTTTTTGGTGATTACATGAACCAAATCCACTACACCATGTCCGATCATCACGTGAGTCGGTGTAGCTTCAAAGGCAAGCATCCATATGGTCATCATATCAAAACATATGACTCATGCTTAACCTTTCGGTCCGTGTTCTGAGGCCATGTCTGTACATGCTAGGCTCGCCAAGTAAGAACCTTAGTATTCGCATGTGTAACTGTCTTACACCCGAGATATGCTCATGGATTCAAGTACACCCGATCATCACGTGATGTCTTGAAGCGACGAAACATTGTTGGTGCATACTTAAGGAAGAACACATTCTTATCTTGATATCTAAATGAGGGATCATCTTATTATGCTAATAAAACGCCAAACAAGCAATATAAGATGCAACCAAAACATCACATGTTTATAAGTGAAATGATATGGTTCCCGCATATGATCTCCATCATGTGCACCGTGGTATGATCTCTATCATACCTTTATGTGTAAGGCCAAGGTCTATGGAACTTACACGCTATGTGAGTTGTAAGAGTATCATCTCATACTTCTACTTACAACATCACCATATCATAACACTAGCCCAGCAACAATCTAAACTAGACGCCTCTAATTTATCCATTGCAAGTTTTACTTGGCTTAGGGCTTTCAAAGATAGAACCGTTCTTACCTATGAACATGAACCACAACGAGGATAACCAAATTGTTGACAACTCGTTGCAAATTAGATATTGACTATAGTAGGAGAGATAGACACCCGCTAGGCACTTATGCAAAACTAGTTGCATGTCAAGCGTGGAACAGGTCTCATGTGCAAGGACATGTAAAGTTTGTCCGGGCCGCTTCATCCCACTATGCCACCAATATCCAAAGTACAACTAAGAAGCAATAAAATGATCATCATCGCCCACATACTCATATGTGTACTACCCGTGCAAAGCATCTACGCATAGATCCGGCTCTGATACCACTGTAGGGTTCGTAGCATAGAAAACAAAAAATTTCCTACGATAGGAACAACTATGTGCCAAGATCTATCTACTAGATACAAACAACGGGCAGATGTATATCCGTAGAGAACATACCCTTGAAGACCTACAAAGCTTAACGAGTCCAAACTCGTGGTTCATGTTGACGATATCTTGCCGATCTGAAGATCGAGAGGAAGTCCTAGCGCCGCAAAACAGCGGCGCATCTGTGCTCGCACACACGTTCGAGGCACCGAGCAACCTCCGGCTCCTTGCTCCAGCGATGCAGGAGAAGCACAACTCTTTCTTGCCGAATAGCCACCGGGAACATGTATCTCGCTAGTCCGAGACCATGGGGGATAAATTCTAGAGGGGGAGAGAGATCCTTCACGAGGAGGTGTGAGTTAGAGAGAGGTAGGGGGGCTCCTTTTATAGGGAGAGGGGGGCACCCAAGGGGCCATGTGCCCAGCCATGGGGCTTCCCCCACCTCTTCCACATTCATGTGTGTGGACACTCCACTTACTCAAATGCCTTCCAATTCCCTCCACTCAAAAACCCATTCAAATTCCCATTAAATTTCCACCAAATTTAATGCAAACTCTCATTAAATAAAACTCCTTTTATTTATTCAGAATTTTGTCAATTACTTTAATGACAAACATTCACATATAACCCCTTGCTAGTATTTCATTTCACATGCAGAAACACTTTCTGCAATTTCACCCGAAAACCCGTTTCGGTATCTAGTATAATAAATTCCTGCGCTTGTTATTCTTTTCGGCGTGAAACTTTTGCTCCAAATGGATGTCGGTGTCACTAAAGTGTGTCACCCTACGGTTCACGAATAATTCGGACATGATCGAGACCCCTCTCGGATCAATAATAAGAAGCGGGATCTGGAGACCCATACTGACTCCCACACATTGAACAATGACTTTCTTGTGATCGTCGGAAACTTTTACGCTAGTATCTTAATCGTTTTGTTTCGCGATATATTACATGTCCGAGATTCGATCATCGGTATCTCCATACCTAGTTTTATCTCGTTACTAACATGTACTCTTTTCTCGTTCCCGTGATATAACATTCTAGTGATCAAATCACTTGCTTGCAAGCTAATCAATGTGATATCACCGAGAGGGCCCAGAGCATATCTATTCGTCATCGGGATGAACAAATTCCACTCTCGATCCATGGGCCTCAACATAACACTTTAGTAGTTCTGAACCCATGTTTATAATCACCCTGTTACGGTGTGACGTTTGATGCTATCAAGAAACTCTTCCGGTGTTAGTGATTGACATGATCTCATGGTCTAAGAATTAGGATCACTTTGTAAGTTGTTATAGCAATATAAACTCAATGACTTTGATCGTAATGCTATACTTCGGATGAATGTTCATCACATCATTACACTAATGTTGTGACCTCGTTATTAACAACATCCAATGTCCATGATCAGGAAACCTATGATCATCTTGTTAATCAACGAGCTAGTTTATAAGAGAGGCATAACTAGGAACTTCCTTTTGTTTATTAAACACACATGTATTAACGTTTCTGTATTAATACAATTATAGCATGTAAAATAAACATTTATCATAAACAAGGAATACGATAATAACCACTTTATTATTGCCTCTGCTCTGTATAAGGCAAGCTATCTAAGAAAGCTTCACAAAACAAGTTAACTTTGCAAGATAACACCTGCATAATAACTATGCAAACTAGATGTCTTAGACAAATGTGATTACACCCGTTTGATTATACCCAATCCTAGTTTTATTTCCAAGCTTCTTTATTTTTATTTCTTTATCAAAGCTCCTTAGTTATGTTTACTTAGTGACTTGTAAGTTTTGGAAAGATATGAAAGGTAGCATAAAGAGCATAAAACTTGGCCTAAGTTAGATAGATCTTGATGTCATCCTGAGGCATGAGATTGCACTTAGATAACCACATTTGTTTATCACCCCTCACTAGTGTTTACCCCCAACTTTAGTGGCTAGTGCTAAGCATAAAACTTGATCACTTTAGATGGGAATACTTGGTTAAAATGATTATGGAAACCTTAGAATGATGAGTCATTCTAATGAAATTTTTTGACATGTGTTAGTGACCACAAGGTGACTTTGATGATAAAATTGTTGAGGCATGAGCCTTAGCCCTTTTAGAAAACTGATGGTTGTGTCTGGATGCGATACCATTCCAATTTTACCGTACAACCACAATACCCGAATTTGGGTAGGGCTTGACTAGAAGTTTATATACCTTAGTATGGGTTCCCTTGCGGCCGAGGTTTGAGCTGAGGCTACCTCGTGAAGATTGACCACCTGTGCAGTTCCCAAGATGACAGATGGTCATTGTTGGGAGGCCAAACTCATAGGAGAGGTGCCTATACTAGGGCGTGTAATTGAAAGGTTAGGTTTGATTATCCGCATACTGAGTATGGTGAATTCAGGAATGTTCTTGACGGATGTATCGAATATTGTGGTGAAAGTGTACCACCTCTGAAGAGTGTCAAACTATTCGAATAGCCGCGTCCGTGGTTATGGACAGTTAGAGTGGCCATACTGTTCCGTCGTCATATGTTTTCAAAATTACTTGTGAAATGAATCATGACTTTGAATTGACCACAACAGCGTTGTGATATGAAAACTCAAGTTTCCACTTAGGTGTTATAAAACCTTAAACTAGTTTTCTTTACTTCTGAACTTAGTTAGAGATAAACCTGGCTTTTTGCAAAACAACCTAGAACTTAGTATTCCTACTCAAACCACTTTACCTGTTAGTGATAGTTTGCGAGTACTTAAAGAGTACTCATGGCTTTGTCCCTGGCTATTTCCGTGGCTATACTATGAAGAGGACTATCAGGAGGATGGACCGCAGGAAGGTTACGACAACTAGGATAATATCCCATTGTCAGCATTGCCTGTGACCACGAAGATGGAGCCTCGCCCATGCTATCGTTATTATATTATTCCGCTACTTGATTGTACTAAGACTGGATCATGAGATCCTTTATTTGTTGTAAGACCTTAAGTATGGTTTATAATGGATGATGTATTGTGATATCCAATCTGTTATGTCTTGCAAAAATGGTAATCCTAGGATTGCGATGTATGGCATAACAGGCATCTGGGATTAAAAATCCGGGTGTTGAATAGTTGGGATCAGAGCCATCCTGACCATAGGAGACCCTAGTTAGAATGGACGCTTGAATCAAAAACTTAGTTTCAAAACCAAAGAAGTGAGTATTTATGAAAACATATTCTCATTCTTACCACTTAGATTCTTTCATGAAAATTCATGTTTCTCAAAAATTCTTGCAAACTTACATAAAATTTGACACACTTGATCACTCTACTAACTTACTCATCTTACCTTCTATAGATGGACGTGAATTATATCAAGTTCTATCAGTTGGGAAATGGAGGAGATATCATCTTTGAGGGTGACTTGGACCAGCTTTCGGAACTTCTAGAGCGCCCGTACCCCGAGTTCTTCAGAGCTCAGCTCAACGATCATGAAGGAGGAGAATTGCAATGGCTGATTGTTGCAAGTCTCCGAGGGAAGATTAAAGCCCCCACCTCAGAGGGAGTCCAATTCACCTTAAAGGAGAACAACTGGATGGATGGACTTGCCAGGGCAATGCAGGAAGCTCTTGCCCGTCTGTGTGGGTAGAGTATTAATCAGATCAAGGGCACACACTTTGAGTTCTATCCAAGGCGTGATGTTATGGGACAGCCACTAGAGGTGCCACGTCACCCGGAGCTGAAGCATCATGTGGACCACCTCAACTTCATGATGTATGATCGGTAGAAGGAGTTATATAATGCTTGTTCCTACGCCAACCACAACTACGCCATCTCCGTTAAGAAGGACCAGGCCACCGCCATGCTGGTGAAGGATCGCCAGTCTCGTCTCTGTCTGCTTGACAAGAAGGAGCGCATCATTGCCCGCCTCCGTCACAGGATAACAGACTTGGAGGAGACCATCCATGAGCGGGACATGCAGCTTAAGGAGAGGGAGAATGCATGGGAGGATATCCGTGGAGACCCCTACTCCTACCTCAGTGACGATGATGACTTCCTAGAGGATCAAGCCATGGACTTCTTCACCAATGAGGATGACTTCGCCTTCAATGATGATGATGATGAACAAGATGATGAGGAGGACACCAATTCCGAGGAGTAGTAGGACTTAAGCACTAGCGTTAGTGAAGTTGTATCCGGTCCTACTGTATCGTAGTTTCATAGAATGGTTCTTAAAACCATCTGTTTCCTTGTTGTGGTGTGTGTTTGTATGGTGTGTTATGAATGAATGAAAAGCAAGTTGCTAGAAAAATCTGATTCAAAACTTCAAAAACTTTTCAGAAACAAAACCCTGAACCTTAGAAATTTCCCTCTTTTCTCATGATCTATCTCAATCTTCAGATGCCTCACGGAGGAAGCAGTTCATCCCCGGGCCCAATGTTGCAGATCTTGCAAATGTTGGTTTCTGACCGCGAAGCTAAAAGAGCCGAACGTCAAGCCAACTTAGCAACCCTTCAACACATAGCTCAGATGGCCAACAATAATCAAGGCCATGGAAACCAGGACAACCATGGATCCAAGCTCAAGAACTTTCAGAACACCAATCCACCCGTCTTTAGTAAGTCTGAAGAGCCCTTAGATGTAGATGATTGGCTGCAAACCATGGAGAACAACCTAGACGTTGCAGGAGTGGAGGCCAACGAGAAAGATCTGTTTGCCACCCACTATTTGGCCGGAGATGCAAGAGCTTGGTGGAACAGCGTTCGCGCCATGACTGGAGTACAAATGATGACTTGGGATGAATTCAAGCTCAAGTTTAGCAGAACCCATGTGCCATCGGGTTTGATCAAGAGGATGATAGATGAATTCAGAGAATTGAAGCAAGGGAGGATGACAGTAGTTGTGTACCGTGAAAAATTTATGTCATTATCTAGGTATGCACTAGATGAGATTGACACTGAAGCCAAGAAGAAGGAGAGATTCTTGAATGGTCTGCATGATGAGATGCAGACGTTATTGGTCAACATTCCATTTGCTGAAATTGAAGCCTTAGTGGATTCTGCCATTCAGATGGAAAGCAAAATCAACCAAGCCAATGAGAACCGCAAGCGTAGAATGATGAATCAACCAGGAACCCACCATACCCCAAAGTATCGCCCCAACCCGTCTATAGGATTTTCCCCAAGAAACAACAGACCCCCGATGATGCATCCGACCTATTCCAACGGTGGAAACCCAAGGCTCGGAGGAAACCACAACAACAACCCCGGTAACTCCAGCAATTTCCATCGTGCACCGCCCAAGTTCAACAACAACAATGTCACCAACAACACCAATACTGCCCCGAGAACTAGAAGCAATGACGTGCCTGTTGCAGGAAAGGACAAGTCTCAGGTGACTTGTTATGAATGCAGAACCAAGGGCCACTATTCCAATGATTTCCCCAAGAAGATTGCAGCAACCCCCAATGTGAATGCCCCAGCTCAGCAGCAGCGTCATGTTCAGCCTAGAAGGAGATTTGCCCCAGGGAATTCTCTCAACCGCAATGGCTGTGTGTTTCTCATGAATGCTGAAGAAGCCCAACAAGCGCCAGATGTCGTGCTGGGTATGTTTTCTGTTAACTCAGTACTTGCAAGAGTGTTGTTTGATTCTGGATCATCGCACTCATTTGTTACAGAAGAATTTGCATGCACTAGTAAGATTCAACCAACAAAATTGAAGCATGTTATGATAGTTCAAATACCTGGTTCAACCACCAAAGCTAGAAAAATTGCAAGGCCGTACCTATCCGAATCCATGACATAGATTTTTATGATAATCTAATAGTACTTGGAACTAAAGGTTTGGAAGTAGTACTAGGAATGGATTGGATGTCGAAACATAAAGGATTAATCAACTGTGCCAAGAAAGCCTAACCATGACCAGTACAGCTGAAATATCACTAGAGAATGTATCTGAATCCTTGCCTCGTCAATTCAAGTGAACAAGAGTCTGGCCCAACCAACCCTTGACCAAGTTAGAGTAGTCTGTGAATGCCCTGATGTATTTCCAGATGTTTTGCCGGGTATGCCCCTAGATCGGGATATCGAGTTTATCATTGAACAAATCCCTGGAACCGTACCCATAGCCCAGAGACCATATAGTATGAACCTATCTGAATTAGTGGAGCTGAAGAAGCAACTTGATGCTATGCTGGAGATAGGATTGATTCAACCAAGTGCGTCGCCATGGAGATCACCTATCTTGTTTGTGGACAAGAAAGATGGAGGTAACCGTTTGTGTACGGATTATTAGAAACTGAATGATGTCACCATTAAGAAAAAGTACCCACTACCAAAGATAGAAGACCTGTTTGACCAGTTGACTGGTGCCAAAGTGTTTCCTAAGATTGATCTTAGAACTGGTTATCATCAACTCAAGATTCGTGCATAGGATATTCCAAAGTCCGCCTTTACCACCAGATATGGACTGTATGAGTACATTTTCATGTATTTTGGATTAACCAATGCCCCCGCTTATTTCATGAACCTCATGAATAAGATTTTTATTGACTCCCTGGATAAGTTTGTCGTTGTTTTCATCGATGACATTCTGATATATTCCAAATCAGAAGAAGAACATGAGCTACACCTGAGGACCATCCTTGGTACCCTTAGGGAGCATCAGTTGTATGACAAGTTTAGCAAATGTGAATTCTGGTTACAAGAAGTAGGATTCCTCGTACATATTGTGTCAGTCGAAGGAATTGCCGTTGACCCCGCCAAGGTTAAGGATGTGGAAGAATGGCAAGCCCCAACCACTCAAAACCAAGTTTGTGCATTTCTTGGATTAGCGGGATATTACCACAAGTTCGTAGAAGGATTCTCGAGTATCGCAAGACCCATGACCCAATTGTTGAAGAAAGATAAGAAGTTTGAATGGACAGAAAAATGTGAAGCGAGTTTTCAAGAACTCAAGAAGAGATTCATCTCAGCACCAATCTTGATCATGCCGGATATCACAAAGCCTTTTGATGTGTATTGTGACACATCCAAGATTGGTCTCGGATGTGTGCTAATGCAAGAAGGCAAGGTCATATCATATCTATCCCGACAACTGAAGCAACATGAGCAAAATTATCCTACCCATGATCTTGAACTAGCAGTCGTAGTTTTAGCCTTGAAGACATGGCGACATTACCTTATGGGTAACCGTTGTGAGATTTTTTCGGATCACAAGAGCCTGAAGTATATTTTAACTCAGAAGGAGTTGAATATGAGGCAAAGGAGATGGATAGAGTTAATCAAGGACTATGATCTAGACATCCACTATCACCCTAGTAAAGCCAATGTGGTAGCATATGCCCTTAGTAGATTGCCGTGTCGATTGAACTCTATGATTCTGAAGGAGCAACCAAGTTTGCACAAGGAGTTGGAAGATTTTAGAATGGAATTAGTAAGTGAAGGATTTTTTGCTAGCATAGAACTTCAACCCACTTTGATCAGTCAAATCAAGGAGGCGTAGAAAGGAAATGCTAGTATCGACGGAATCAAACGTCGCATCGGTACATGCAAGGTACCCGGATTCACCGAATATGAAGGAGTTTTGTGGGACAAAGGACGTATCTGTGTGCCAGCAGATTCAGAATTGACGCAAGCTATTTTGAAAGAAGCCCATGATACTCTTTATTCTATCCACCCCAGAGGAACGAAGATGTATCAAGATTTGAAGGAGTAATTTTGGTGGCATAAGATGAAGAGAGAAATTGTAAGATCCCTTCCTTTATAAAGGTAAGGATCCCTGTGATTGCAATGCTAGTCCCTGGATCAATGCTAGCATCCACAGTTTAAGATGAAGTACACAAAAACAAAGGTCATTATTACAAGTCATTCAAGAGACAAACATAGTCTTTTACAACTCCATGGCCACAGGCCTAGTACAAGAGTTTAAATATGTAATAAGATAAATAAGTCTTCATCTTCATGTGCCACATGCAAGCATGTTGAGTGTAGACTCATGACTCCTAATCATCATCAGAATAACCTGCAACATCACAAGTTACAGCCACAGTGGGTCAATACATTGGAATAGTATTGGAAGTGATACCTTAATAAAATTTTGGTAGACTAAATACTATATGCATTTTGGCTAAGTGTAGCTTAGGCTTGCTTTGCTCAAATAGGTTTACCTATTAGTTGAAAACACTAAGTTTTCTTTGTCAAAATCTTTCCCATGGAACCACCAATAGACATTGGGGAACCTTCACCCTTGTTCAACCACAAGTTTTTACTTAGAAATTGGGATGAGGAGATTCTTGATAGCTTCCATGTCTTGACGCTCAAGTTGTCCAATACCAGGGACATGGCTAAGTACTTAGATTCTTCCATCTGCAGAGGTTGTGCACTTTCCCCACCAGACTTGATTTGCACCAAGACAGGACCTTTCAGAAGCCTTCCCTTAGACCAAATGGACGCGCTCCAACCTATCATCCCACTACCACCAACTGTCCAAATGGCTAAGTTATTGCAACCTATATGATCCAGGCAGAGCCCATATTGCCAAGTGGCTGCACTAGAAGCTTCTTAACATTTGGCCTCTCAAATCCCTTTGTTCCTGGGTGGCTTTCCACAAGTGACATACACAAGGTAAACCATAGAAATGGGCCTTGTGTAACCACTCAACATAAACCATTCCTTCCATTCCACCCAGCTGTTTCATTCACTTAGTTGTTTTATTAAACAAAATACAAGTCCAAAGATTTAGAAATATTTTCTCATAGCATGAATATATAACCACCCTTGGTTGCTACTAGCTAGGCTAAGCATGGCATTGATAAGACTTAGAAATATTTCTAGCAATTCTACAACTACTAGGATTTCCCAAGCATAGCATATAGATCAAAATATCATGTAAGTCTAGCAAAATATTTCTAATGCATAGTTGAAAAACATAGGAATAAATCATGAAGCACCACTTGCCTTTGTAGTTTGGAGAGTAGCTACAATCCTCACAATCACAATCACTATTTGCACCAAAATCTACACATAAAATAATGGCACAAAATCACATACACAATTTATACAAGCAAAAATACATGAATGTATGCAATATGCCATGTGATGATTTTCTACACCAAACAAGATAAGTGCACTGTACTGAATCATTAACAAGTACAAAACAAGCTAAATAAACTTTATTTGAATTACAAAACATTTTCCAAATAATTACTATACTCAATTTATGCCTACAAATGTTTCTGCAAAAACAACCATTTTAACAGAAGCAAAACATTAAACACATTGCATAAATGGAAAGAAATTTCTCTCCTGATTCCATTCATATAAAATTTGTCAAATTTGGACGTGGGAATCAAAAGTTATGATTTAAACAAGTTTAAACATCTAATTGATCTAATTCAAATTTTTAAAACGAAACTCATGCCACGCGGCAGCATCTGGTTGGCTGGTACTGCTTCGCGCTGGATCGCGCTTGCGAACCGTTAGATCTAACTAAAACGCGCGGCCAGATCTGCTCCTTACCTCTTCGTCACAGATCTAATCTTATACGTTGGATCTAGATCCTATGGCCACAGATCTATCGACCACAGACGGGCGGCGCTAGCGAAAGTGGCGGGCGGGCTCTGTAGTCGCGTTCTTGTGAACTAGGTCACGCGGGAGAGGGTGAGGTGGCTTACCATGTTCGCTGTGCGCTGCTGATGCTCGAGGTGGGTTTGGTTGGCGAAGGGGCACTCGTGGTTGACAGGTATTGCTCGCCAGAGTTGTTGCTGTCGTCGGGCTTGTCTGGCTGGAGACGGTGGCAACGCTACGGCTCACGCTAAGTCACAAGAAGGGTGGCATTAGACGCGTAAAGTCAAGGCAAGCATGTGAGTATGAATGAGAGAGGGAGGTGTGGTCGGTACAAACCAGGAGAGCTCGTCAGAGTTTGCGGCTGCGTCGGGCACTTGCGGTCGTCGTCGTTGGCGAGGCTCCAGATAGTCCTAGCATGCACCAATGGGATTAGAAGATGCGCAAGGATGCTGCGATCACTCTGGAAAAATTAGACGGCATGGGGCGACGAGAGCTCACCGGAATCACACGCCGGAGTCTGTCGGTACTGCAGCGGTGTGAGCGCAAATACTGGCAGCCTGGTGGCGCTCCTGGCTAGCTTTGTTGGGGGAAATGGTCGCGAGGGGGAGGGGGTTAAGTAGGCAGCAGCGCAACAGGAAACGCTCGCAGAATCAGGGCTAATTACGCCGCGCCATTATCGGCATCAACGGCAGCGGCGACATGGTCTGCGGGCGGGATTTGGGGACGACGGAGTGACGTGGAGGTGGGTCTGAGGCGTCAGTGAGAGGGGGGGGGGGTAGGTTTCTGAGTGCGAATCATTTTCTTCATGGGAGAGAGTTGCTGGGATAGATGGGCTGAGTGGTTGGGTTGGGCCGAAAGGCTGGTGCCAGGTTTATTTTTTTTCCTTTTTGCTTTTCTTTTTCTGTTTGTTTTTTAGAAATGATTTTCAAACCCTAATTCAAATAAGTTTGAATCCAAATCTTCTCTAGATTTTTATACTGTGAACTTTGTACTCAAATGTGTGTCAAACACTTCTGTTTACTCAAAAACACTTTGATCATTTTGAAAAATAAAATAAAACCATGCCTTTATAAGATATAAATAATAGGCATAAAATTGGTTTTATATTAATATTTTGTTTTGAAAACTTTGCCCAAGCTTTGGAAAACTCTTAAGTTTGAACTCAAAACATTACTGAATAAAATAATTATCTTCCTCATTAGAAAGTAGCACTAAGGCTAGAGCATACTTACCTAAAATAATAAGCAACATATGCTCCTGTTTTTGAAATGGTTTTGAAAAAGAACCCTAAATGATCATGGATGCATGGATGATATGCATGAGTTTTGAAACATGATTTTAGGGATGTTACAAATCTAACCCCCTTAAGGTGAATATTGCCCTCGAGATTCGGGTTGGCTAGCAAATAGGTGAGGGTGTTCTTTCCGAAGATCATCTTCTCTTTCCCATGTTGCTTCTTCTTCGGAATGATGGTTCCATTGAACTTTGCATAATTTGATAGTCTTAGTCCAAGTAACTCTTTCTGCAGTCTCAAGAATTTTGATAGGTTTCTCCTCATAAGTGAGATCACTTTCCAATTGGACCTCCTCCAAAGGTATGGTATCCTTCAAAGAAGTCTCTTCCATTTCTGGATGGCATTTCTTAAGCTGACTCACATGAAACACATTATGAACGGCAGACAATGATTCTGGCAGTTCAATCTCATAAGCTACTTCTCCTTTATGACTCAGAATCTTGAATGGTCCAACATATCTTGGGGCTAATTTGCCTTTGACACCAAATCTCTTCACTACACGAAGTGGGGACACTCTAAGATAAGCTCTATCACCCACTTCATAGGTGACTTCTCTACGCTTAGGATCTGCGTAACTCTTCTGTCGGGACTGTGCTATCTTCAATCTGTCCTTAACTAGCTTGACTTTCTCTTCGGCCTCTTTGATTAGTTCTGGTCCGAACAAACTTCTTTCTCCCACACCATTCCATAGAAATGGGGTGGTACACTTTCTCCCATAGAGAAACTCAAATGGTGCCATCTCAATACTGGCTTGATAGCTGTTATTGTAAGAGAATTCTGCTTAAGACAGACTTTCATCCCAACTGGCTCCATAGTCTAGAGCACATGCTCTCAACATATCTTCAAGAATCTGATTGGTCCTTTCTGTTTGTCCATCAGTTTGAGGGTGAAAACAAGTGATGAATTCCAACCTCGTTCCTAATGACTCATGTAGTTTCCTCCAAAAATGAGAAGTAAATTGGGTTCCCCTATCAGACACAATACTCTTGGGTACTCCATGTAGACATACAATTCTACTCATATAGATCTTGGCTAACTTAGCACTTGTGTAGGTTGTCTTCACGGGTATAAAATGAGCCACTTTAGTCAAGCGATCCACTACTACCCAAATAGAATCATATCCTGACCGGGTCCTTGGCAATCCGGTGATGAATCCATACCAATCTTGTCCCACTTCCAATCAGGAATAGGTAGTGGTTGTAACAATCCTGCTGGTTTCTGATGTTCCGCTTTCACTCTACTACATACATCACACAAAGCAATATGTTCGGCAATGTCCTTCTTGAGATTATTCCACCAAAATCTTTCCTTCATATCCATGTACATTTTGGTGTTACCCGGATGAATGGAATACAGTGAGTTTTGGGCTTCTTGTAAAATCAGTTTCCGAAGCTCCGGATCTTGTGGAACACAGATACGTTTTCCATACCATAAAGTACCCTGTTCATCTTCATGGAATCCATTGGCTTTTCCCTTGCCAATATTTTCCTTAATCTCTTCAATTTCCTTATCTGTCCTCTGGGCTTCTTTGATTTTGTCCAACAAAGTGGGTTGAACATCCAATGAAATGAGATGTCCTTCAGGCACAATCTCCAATATGAGATCTCTGAATTGGGTACACAGATCATCTAGAAATTCTCCTTTAGTAAGGACATTCACAAAAAGTTTACGGCTTAGAGCATCCGCTACAACATTTGCCTTACCGGGATGGTATTGCAGACTCAAGTCATAGTCCTTGATGAGTTCTAGACATCTTCTTTGTCTCATGTTAATTTCTTTATGGGTGAAGATATACTTCAAACTCTTGTGATCTGTGAACACTTCACATCGGTTTCCCAAAAGATAATGTCTCCATGTTTTGAGTGCATGGACAACAGAGGCTAACTCTAAATCATGAGTAGGGTAGTTTACCTCATGAGTTTTGAGTTGTCTCGAGGCATAAGCCACAACTTTCCCTTCTTGCATAAGTACTGCACCTAATCCATGATGAGATGCATCACAGTATACTTGGAAATCTTTCTCCAAATCTGGCAAACATAAGACTGGTGCTGTCACTAGTCTCCTCTTCAGTTCTTGGAAACTGAGTTCAAATCCTTCAGACCAAGTAAATTTCTTGTCTTTCTTTAGCAACTCTGTCATTGGCTTAGCTATCTTGGAGAAATTCTCAATGAACCTTCTGTAGTAACCTGCTAAGCCAAGGAAACTACAAACCTCTTTCACTGACTTAGGAGATTCCCATTCAGTTACAGCTGAAACTTTAGCAGGATCAACTGCCACACCATCTCCTGACACAACGTGTCCAAGAAATCCAACTTCATTCAACCAAAATTCACACTTTCTGAATTTGGCATACAGTTTATGCTCTCTAAGCTTCTCAAGTATCTGACGCAAGTGTCCCTCATGCTCTTCTTTGCTCTTGGAGTAGATCAAAATGTCATCGATGAATACGATAACAAACTTGTCAAGGAACTACATGAACACCTTGTTCATCATATTCATGAAATAAGCTGGTGCATTGGTCAAACCAAATGGCATCACGGTATACTCATACAATCCATACCTTGTGGTGAAAGCTGTCTTAGGTATGTCTTGTTCCCTTATCTTGAGCTGGAAATAATCTGATTGGAGATCAATCTTTGAGAACACACAAGCTCCTTCTATCTGATCAAATAAGTCATTGATTCTTGTCAAAGGGTATTTGTTCTTGATAGTCACCTCATTGAGTGAACGGTAATCTATGCATAACCTTTGACTTCTATCTTTCTTTTCCACAAACAAAACTTTTGCTCCCCAAGATGAAGAACTTGGTTGGATAAAACCTTTCTGCAACTATTCTCCAAGCTGCTTCTTGAGTTCTTTCAACTCATCCACTGACATGTTGTATGGTCTCTTTGCTATTGGTCCAGATCCTGGTAGCAAATCAATAAGAAATTCCACATCTCTATCTGGTGGCATTCCTGGCAATTCTTCTGGAAACACATCCGGATATTCACTCACAATTGGCACACTATCTATGCTACCCCCCTTAAGAGAATTTAGCTTACTCCCTTTTGATTCAAAGTTAGACTTGAATCTAATCCGTTTCTTTTCTAGGGTTGTGAGTGCAACAGTACGATTGGCAAAATCTAGTACTCCTTCATACTTGGTCATCCAATCCATTCCCAAAATTACATCCAGTCCTTTGGAATCTAGGATTATCAGACTCACTAGAAACTTATGTTTTCCAAACTCTATCACTAGATCCCAGCATCCAAGACTTACTATCATATCTCCACCTGGAGAACTTACTTTTATTGGACACCCGATGTTTTTAGTTGGAAACCCATTTCTATCAACAAATGCTTTTGATATGAATGAATGTGATGCACCAGTATCAAAAAGAACAAGTGCTGGAATAGAATTGAGTTTAAACTTACCAGCCACAGCATCTAGCTCTTCATAGATTTCCTCCACATTGATGTGGTTCACTTGCCCTTTCTGGAAAGGGTTGGGCTTGTTGGGTCCTTCAACTTTCTTTTCTAGGCATTCATTTGCATAATGCCCCATCTTCTTGCACTTGAAGCATTCAACCTGACTAAGATCCTTCTTGACAGGCTGGCTTCCACTGCCACTTCCACTTCCATTGTGGTGGTTCTTATATCCACCCTTGTGATTCTTATATTTGTCATTGTCATGACTACGGTGGTGCTTGTTGTCATGATGATGGTTGTGGTTGTGGTTGTGGTGCTTGTTGAACTTCCCATGCTTGTGGGATGCAGAACTCCCACTATCATCATAATGGGAACGCTTGTGAGACGATCCCGAGCTGTGCTTGTCAGAGTGCTTTCTCTTCCTGCTTTCCACTTGTTTCATCTTGCTCTCCAAAATAGCAGCCTTGTCACAAAGAGACTGGTATGTGGGAACATAGGCCACAGCTAACTGCAGGTTCAATTCATCATTCAACCCTTCAAGGAACTTTTCCTTCCTCTTAGCATCAGTGTCAACTTCATCCGGTGCATATCGCGCCATATTGTTGAATTCCTCAATATATTCAGCCACGCTGTGGTGGCGCTACTTCAAGTTATGGAACTCTTTCTTCTTCAAACTCATCACTCTGGATTAGATGTGAGAAGTACGGAAACCATCTTCAAAGATATCCCATGTCACATCCTCAATGGGAGTGGTGATCTGGAAGTTATCCCACCAAGTGGCTGCTGGTCCTTCCAACAAGTGTGCTGCAAATCTGACTTTCTCTTCATCAAGATGCAATAGCGGTTACCAAGTCCTTGTTCATAGAGCGTAGCCAATCATTGGCCACCATAGGATCAGTAGTTCTTGAGAACTTTGCTGGCCTCAGTCTTAAGAACCTGGTAAGCATGTCAAAACCCGGTGGGTTGTTCTGATTTTTGTTGTTGTTGTTGTTATTATTATTATTATTATTATTATTATTATTATTATTGTTGTTGTTGTTATTCTGATTCTGGATGAAAGTAGTCATCATTTGCATCAGCTGAGTCTGAGCTGTCATCATTTGCTGCATCTCAGGGGTGATGTTGTTGTTGTTGGGGTTGGGATTGGCACGTCGGGGAGGCATCTGTGGTTTTCAATAAGGGTAAGAATGAGATACCCATAGATGCTAACATGCACAATACATCACATAAACAATCACCAAACATTCATCATAATAATAAAAGTTAAACAACATAGACAAGCAGTTCTGAAAAGTAAACACACCAATAGCAAGCCATCCACATGTTGGATGGTCATTGTGACTCAATAATCAAAGGCATGATAAATAAAGGTAAATGAGTAGTCATCACTACTCCTCTGCATCAACCTCCTCATCAACAAGTGTGAGACATGCATTCTCCATAGCCGTCTTGTATTCCTCGACATTGGTGGTCAAGGTCTCTACTTTGGCATTGGGAGCCCTCTTCTGTGCACGAAGCCTCTCAATCACACCTTGCTGATGCTCGAGCTCGAAGTCCTTGGCCTCTAGTTCTGTAGTCATGTCTCAAATCCTCTTGTTCCTATCTTGGACTCGCTTCTCTTGACTCTTGAACTTTCTATCCTGACTCTCAAACTTGGCCTCCATCTCCTTGACTATCTCATATTGCTCCGCGAAGAGCTTGTCCTTCTCACGAAGCTGCACCTGGAGTTCGTCATTGCTGAGCATGACGTTGGTCCTATCAGTGTCTAGGTGCCTAAGAAGAACCTCTAAGTCTTGGAGGTATAGAAGAATCGGCTCTGCCGTCTCTCTCTCGAAGCATCCTCGAAGTCAATGGCCTCACCATCCTCATCACGTCTACCGAAGGCGTGGAAGTGAGTACCTCTAATCTCTCGAGAGTGTCTCCCTAGTAAACGTCCAAGCAAATCCTGCATGACTACCTCTAGGCCTCTCTCCTTGTCATCATGCATGAGCTTGAAGATGATTGCCTCCATGGTAGGCTCAGTCTGGCGTCCTGGATGATTAACCTTGAAGCCCCAAAGGTCTTTCCTCTCAAACTTGGTGAGGGGAAGCATCATGATGGTAGGAAGTGGGAGATTGAGCAAACTAGTGAGATCAATAATACGAGTGCCAAAATGAGTTCCCTTGAACTCTTCAGCCGTGTTGATAGTAACATTAGGCATCTATTTAATAAGATAGAAAAAGTTAGAATCAACACAATTTAAGATAAATCACAAGACAAGGCATCACATGCATATCTTTGGAAATCAATTCACACAAGTCATGGCATACATGGATCCATTACAAACAACCAAGGTTCAACTTATTTTAAACAACATTTGGGAAATAAAATGATAAGTGTGGTGGTCCAACTAACGTAGTATCTTACAATCCCATCTCACTTGCCAAGTTGGCTAACAGGGCATCCCTAGAGGCAATCTGTCTATCTAGATCACATGACTCCATTGCTAAGTCTATGATGTCCTCCCTTAAACTTTGGTTGGTAGCCTCTAACTCTTGGGTATGCTTCTTTTCTTCCTTAAGGTCATTCTAGGTGTTGAGCATTCTGCACTTGATTCTATCACCAAGTTCTTTGATGGCTTTCCAAGCTGCATCCCTTGCTGAATCAAAGAATGTAGTGTGCATCACTGAGTTGGTGACCATGCAGAATCCTGATTCCTTGTGGTTGTCTTCCTTGTTTTTATACAAGTGAAGTTGCACCCACCAGTACTCAACTCCTTTCATCCATCACAGGAAAACCTTTGTACACAGCTGCACCATGTATTCCCATGGCAACCATGAGGTCCTTGAGAGCCTTGGGGAATTCTGTCTCACACTCCAAATTCATAGTCATGAGTGGTCCCTTCCTCACGGCTTCGTTGATGGAGTTCATCTACAAATAGAGATGAGAAGGAAGATTAGAAAAGTTTACGAGAAGAAAAGACAAGTGTGGAAGTTTGTTAAAATTTGTCCTTAGTGGTTTCCAATCCTAGGGTCATAATCCTACAAGCAACACAGTGCTCTGATACCATCTGTAAGATCCCTCCCTTTATAAAGGTAAGGATCCCTGTGATTGCAATGCTAGTCCCTGGATCAATGCTAGCATCCACAGTTTAAGATGAAGTACACAGAAACAAAGGTCATTATTACAAGTCATTCCAGAGACAGACATAGTCTTTTACAACTCCATGGCCACAGGCCTAGTACAAGAGTTTAAATATGTAATAAGATAAATAAGTCTTCATCTTCATGTGCCACAGGCAAGCATGTTGAGTGTAGACTCATGACTCCTAATCATCATCAGAATAACCTGCAACATCACAAGTTACAGCCACAGTGGGTCAATACATTGGAATAGTATTGGCAAGTGATACCTTAGTAAAATTTTGGTAGACTAAATACTATATGCATTTTGGCTAAGTGTAGCTTAGGCTTGCTTTGCTCAAAATAGGTTTACCTATTAGTTGAAAACACTAAGTTTTTCTTTGTCAAAATCTTTCCCAAGGAACCACCAATAGACATTGGGGAACCTTCACCCTTGTTCAACCACAAGTTTTTACTTAGAAATTGGGATGAGGAGATTCTTGATAGCTTCCATGTCTTGATACCCAAGTTGTCCAATACTAGGGACATGGCTAAGTACTTAGATTCTTCCATCTGTAGAGGTTGTGCACTGTCCCCACCAAACTTGATTTTCACCAAGACAAGACCTTTCAGAAGCCTTCCCTTAGACCAAATGGACGCGCTCCAACCTATCATCCCACTACCACCAACTGTCCAAATGGCTAAGTTAATGCAACCTATATGATCCAGGTAGAGCCCATATTGCCAAGTGGCTGCACTAGAAGCTTCTTAACATTTGGCCTCTCAAATCCCTTTGTTCCTGGGTGGATTTCCACAAGTGAGATACACAAGGTAAACCATAGAAATGGGCCTTGTGTAACCACTCAACATAAACCATTTCTTCCATTCCACCCAGCTGTTTCATTCACTTAGTTGTTTTATTAAACAAAATACAAGTCCAAAGACTTAGAAATATTATCTCATAGCATGAATATATAACCACCCTTGGTTGTTACTAGCTAGGCTAAGCATGGCATTGATAAGACTTAGAAATATTTCTAGCAATTCTACAACTACTAGGATTTCCCAAGCATAGCATATAGATCAAAATATCCATTGTCGTGGTGGTGACACGACAGATGCCATGGGTAGGCTAAAGTAAGGGGCCCATGGATGCTAGTGGGATCTGGGGACGGAAGATGCAGTTGATTCTACACACAGAAGACTAAGGCAAAGATCTTTATTTCTCCTTCCTTGGGCTACAAGTGCTCCTCGAGCTGTATGTAAGGAGAAAAGAAGAACTTTACCAGCCTAACGGTACTAAAATGAGCCGATCCCTTCCTTAGGGTCCAAGCCTCCCCTTATAAAGGAGAGCCTTGGGTGCCTTTAGGGCTGACGGGGCAAGCATATTCGAGGAATATGCTTGTCCCAAAATAGTAGTTCGGCGGCCTCCTTTCCCTGTCGCCCTTCTAACGACGGCAAGGCTCCAGAGGGCCCCTCCTCAGATGCCTCGGCTTGGGACTGTCACCTCCGTGACCTCCTTCTGCGCCTCTGACGCTCTGCGCCTTTGTCCCTTGTGCTTGGCTCCGCTCAGATTCCTCCTAGCCTGTAGCTAGAGTTTGACTTTAGGTTTCTTCTTCTCCTGTAAGCTTCATATCATTCGGCCCTACCTCACGTAACTTGGCTTGTCCTTCACCTGCATTAAGATTACTCGGGCTAACCCGGCCGACTTACGTGGTATCTTGGCCGGGTAATGCCTCGCTATTATCATAAGGGTCCTGCCCTTCCCTGTCTTGGCCGACCTCTACAGGATTCGGCCGACTCAGACAGTAACTCGGAAACTAGACGGGCAACTCCCTTTCGTCTTTCCCGTCTTTACCCTACCCGAGGTTATCTCCCCAACATCCATGCAAGTCTAGCTAAATATTTCTAATGCATAGTTGAAAAACATAGGAATAAATCATGAAGCACCACTTGCCTTTGTAGTTTGGAGAGTAGCTACAATCCTCACAATCACAATCACTATTTGCACCAAAATCTACACATAAAATAATGGCACAAAATCACATACACAATTTATACAAGCAAAAATACATGAATGTATGCAATATGCCATGTGATGATTTTCTACACCAAACAAGACAAGTGCACTGTACTGAATCATAAACAAGTACAAAACAAGCTAAATAAACTTTATTTTAATTACAAAACATTTTCCAAATAATTACTATACTCAATTTATGCCTACAAATGTTTCCTCAAAAACAACCATTTTAACAGAAGCAAAACATTAAACACATTTCATAAATGGAAAGGATTTTCTCTCCTGATTCTATTGATATAAAATTTGTCAAATTTGGACGTGGGAATCAAAAGTTATGATTTAAACAAGTTTAAACATCTAATTGATCTAATTCAAATTTTTAAAACGACACTCATGCCACGCGGCAGCATCTGGTTGGATGGTACCGCTTCGCGCTGGATCGTGCTTGCGAATCGTTAGATCTAACTAAAACGCGCGGCCAGATCTGCTCCTTACCTCTTCGTCACGGATCTAATCTTATACGTTGGATCTAGATCCTACGGCCACAGATCTATCGACCACAGACGGGCGGGGCTAGCGGAGGCGAGTGGCGGCGGCGGCTCTATCAGAGCCATTGCCGATGAACTAGGTCGTGCGGGAGAGGGTGAGGTGGCTTACCGTGTTCGCCATGCGTTGCTGATGCTCGAGGTGGGTTTGGTTGTCGAAGTGGCGCTCGTGGTTGACAGGTATTGCTCGCCGGAGTTGTTGCTGTCGTCGGGCTTGTGTGGCTGGAGACGGTGGCGATGCTACGGCTCACGCTAAGTCACAAGAAGGGTGGCGTTAGACGCGTACAGTCAAGGCGAGCATGTGAGTATGAATGAGAGAGGGAGGTGCAGTCGGTACAAACCAGGAGAGCTCGTCGGAGTTTGCGGCTGTGTCGGGCACTTGCGGTCGTCGTCGTTGGCGAGGCTCCAAATAGTCCTAGCATGCACCAATGGGATTAGAAGATGTGCAAGGATGCTGCGATCACTCTGGAAAAATTAGACGGCAAGGGGCGACGAGAGCTCACCGGAATCGCACGCCGGAGTCTGTCGGTACCACGGCGGTGTGAGGGCAAATACTGGCAGCCTGGTGGCGCTCCTGGCTAGCTTTGTTGGGGGAAATGGTCGCGAGGGGGAGGGGTTTAAGTAGGCAGCAACGCGACAGGAAACGCTCGCAGAATCAAGGCTAATTACTCCGTGCCATTATCGGCATCAACGGCAGCGGCGACGTGGTCTGCGGGTGGGATTTGGGGAAGACGGAGTGACGTGGAGGTGGGTCCGGGGCGTAAGCGAGAGGGGGGGTAGGTTTCTGAGTGCGAATCGTTTTCTTCGCGGGAGAGAGTTTCTGGGATAGATGGGCTGAGTGGTTGGGTTGGGCCGAAAGGCTGGTGCCAGGTTTATTTTTTTTCCTTTTTGCTTTTCTTTTTCTGTTTGTTTTTTAGAAATGATTTTCAAACCCTTATTCAAATAAGTTTGAATCCAAATCTTCTCTAGATTTTTATACTGTGAACTTTGTACTCAAATGTGTGTCAAACACTTCTGTTTACTCAAAAACAGTTTGATCATTTTGAAAAATAAAATAAAACCATGCCTTTATAAGATATAAATAATAGGCATAAAATTGGTTTTATATTCATACTTTGTTTTTAAAACTTTGCCCAAGCTTTGGAAAACTCTTAAGTTTGAACTCAAAACATTACTGAATAAAATAAGTATCTTCCTCATTAGAAAGTAGCACTAAGGCTAGAGCATACTTACATAAAATAATGAGCAAGATATGCTCCTGTTTTTGAAATGGTTTTGAAAAAGAACCCTAAATGATCATAGATGCATGGATGATATGCATGAGTTTTGAAACATGATTTTAGGGATGTTACAAAAATCGGAAGCTACATAACCAAGTGTGATATTTGTCAGAGAGTCAAGGCGGGACATCAGAGACCCGTAAGACTGTTGCATCCATTATAGATTCCAGAATGGAAATGAGATTCAGTTGGAATGGATTTTATCACCGGTTTACCTACATCTAGTAGGGGAATGACTCTATTTGGGTCATAGTAGATCGACTGTCCAAAGTCACCCATTTCTTACCAGTCAAGACCACCTATCAGAGTTTGAAACTAGCAGAGTTGTACATTGCTAGAATCGTCAGTTTGCTTGGAGTCCCCAAGAACATTGTATCGGATCGAGGAACTCAGTTTACCTCGAGATTTTGGAAGAAAGTCCAAGAAGGATTAGGAACCCGACCGGATTTTAACACAACTTATCACCCTCAGAACGATGGACAAACAGAGCGAGTAAATCAAATACTCGAAGATATGTTGAGAGCCTACGTGTTAGAATATGGATATAAATGGGATGATTGTCTTCCGTTCGCAGAATTTTCATCCAACAACAGTTATCAAGCTAGTTTGCAAATGGCCCCATTTGAATTCATGTATGGAAGGAAGTGTCGTACCCCTTTGAATTGGTCGGAAGTAGGAGAGAGTCGGATTTTTGGACCGACATCCTACGAGAAGCAGAAGAGAAAGTTCACAAGATCCGTGAGCACCTCAAGACCGCCCAATCCAGACAGAAGAGTTATGCCGACAAGAGACGTCGAGACCTCGCCTTCAATATCGGAGATTTTGTGTATCTCAAAGTGTCACCTTTGAAAGGAATGCAACGTTTCCATCTCAAAGGAAAGTTAGCCCCCAGATATATCGGACCCTTCAAGATTTTGAATCATCGAGGAGAAGTATCGTATCAACTGGAACCGCCAGAGGAGATGTCAGCCGTGCATAATGTGTTCCATACACTACTAGGAAAATGGCTATAGGTAATCAGCACATCCGTGGCTCACATGGTTGAAGTGCCCCACGGCTAAAACAGGCGTGGCTCACTAGTGGGCAGTGCCCTACTAGTAACTAGAACAACCGTGGCGCACATGACTATAGTGTGCCACAGATGTTTGTGGGCCAGGGGCCTGTTGGCGGCACACCAAACATCTGTAGCGCACTAGAGTCATGTGCGCCACGGATGTTAGTGTCAACCGTGGCGCACATGTGGGGGGTGCGCTACGCCTAAGCGCATGCCCCCCTCTGCTGTGAAACGGCCACAAACTTCTGTGGCGCACTCGGCCTAGTGCGCCACAGGGAGTAGGAACATCTGTGGCGCACATGGCCTAGTGCGCCATGGTTGTTTCTCACTGTAGCGCTGCATTATGCCACGGATGTGTCAATTTTTTTAGGACAGCACTTTATGTGCACATGTGTGACCACACATCCACCACCCCACACTTCACTTTCCCCTTCTTCTTCCTCCTTAGATCTAGTCGGGATCTTCTCCTTCCCACCTCAATTTCTCCACCCATTCACCATTTTTAGCATGTAAAACTTGCTTTGGATGTTACATAAGTAATAGAGGAGGTCTCCGGTCTCTCATCTCCTTCTCCGGTCGATGCGCGCACCTCTCCTTTCCATCTTTCTCGCGATCGTTCTCTCATCTCGGTAAGTTGTCCATGTAAGGATGTGTTCATGTGTATATGGATGATGTGCTCATATGTATGTAGATGATCGATGCTCATGATGTGTGTATGTGGAGAGGATGGTCATATGTGGGTGTGTATATGGAGAGTATCGATGATGCTCATGCATGTGCGTATGGAGAGGATAATGATATGTTCATGTGTGTATGGATCGGTCTCTCTCTCTCTTGTGTTTGTATGTGAACAAGTTGCCATTTGTTTTGCCAAAATGTTGATTCATTTCCATTTTGGCAAGACTTTGGCATTTCGCAAAGGTCCTAATTTTAGGATAGGTCATGCCGAAATTTTCTATCGACCATTGCATGCATGCATTCATTATGTGGTTCTAATAGACTTCAAAATTGTATCGTGTACACCGTGCAGGCAAAAATGGTCCGCATAATGAGCGAAGGCATTGTGGCTAGATTTTTGAAATGTGGGACGGCCGACATGATACGAAATAACAAGACAGATATAAGATGTTCGTGCAGAAGATGCAAACTCAACTGGGTGATCGACCTAGATTCCGGGAATCTGCAGGCGCACCTGCTCCGCCATGGTTTCATGGATGGATACACTCGTTGGATAAGCGATGACGTAGATGATGGAGACGGTGAAGGTAGCCAACATGACGATGACCATCATCACGGCGAGAACGGACGAGATGATGAAGAGTCTCCTGGAGATGGTGAAGGTGCGGAAGCAGACCGGGATGATGATGATCTAGATGCCGGCGAGCGATTTACGATGGAACAACGTCGGGCTGGGTGCGGGACCCTTATGTGCAAGAGCTACTTCAAGGCATTTAGTAACGCCAGGGCTGCCGCTAGAGAGAAAGCCAAGCTTGCGCAACTTGAGAAAGACGCGGTTACTCCATTGTATGAAGGATGCAGGCCCGATGATACCCGGTTGAATGTAACGCTCAAGGCTATGGAGATGAAGGCAAAACACAAATTGAGCGACGCAAGCTTCGACGATATGATGGCATTCTGGCACGATCGTCTCCCGGAGGGGAACACATGTCCAACTAGTATCGAGGATGCCAAGAAAATCGTCTGTCCTCTCGATCTACCGCACGTTAGATATCACGTATGCATCAACGATTGCATCATTTATCGGGGCGAGGACGCGGAGAAAACCACATGTCCGGTGTGCGGCGTGAGTCGATACAAGAAAGGGAAGAAAGCACCTCGAAAAGTGGTATGGTACTTTCCTATCACTCCTCGTCTGCAGCGCTATTTCGCGGACCCTAAGGAAGCGAAGCTCATGCGATGGCATGCGGAAAGGAAGAAGCCAGGAGATGATGATGACCCCGAAAAGGATGAGCTGCTGACGCACCCTTCAGATGCTAGCCAGTGGAAAGCATTGGACCTCGAATTCCCAGAATTCGGTGGATATTCGAGGAACATCAGGCTTGGTGCGAGCACCGATGGACTCAATCCGTTCGGTAGCCAGAGCAGCACGCACAGCACTTGGCCCGTGTTTGTATGGATGTACAACCTCCCTCCATGGTTGTGCATGAAGAAGAAGTACATACAAATGAGTATGCTAATTCAAGGGCCGAAACAACCTGGTACCGACATCAATCTGTATCTCGGGCTGTTGAAAGAGGAGCTAGCCACGTTATGGAAATCTGGAGCCAATACTTACGACGCCGTCGCACAAGATTATTTCACTATGAGAGCCGCGTTGGTCACTACGGTGCAAGACTATCCAGGTTGCGGGTATATCTCGGGGCAAGTTATCCAAGGATTCTGCGCATGCGTTAGGTGCATGGATAACACAAGCTATCTCCAACTAGAGAAAGATCCAGGGTCATCGAAAACCGTGTTCATGGCGCACCGGAGGTGGCTCGGCAAGAATGATCCATGGAGAAAACGTGGAGACCTGTTCGATGGCAAATCAGAGACCCAAGGAATCCTAGAGCGTAGGAGCAGCGAAGAAGTGGAAGAGTTGCTGAAAAACTGGAAAGATTGTCCTAAGCCTGGAAAGAAGCGAAAGAGGCAGCAACAAGACAAGCCGCTAATGAAGGTATGGAAAACAAGGCCTATTTTCTGGGAGTTGCCATACTGGAAGTTTCTCCGCACGCCTCATAGCCTCGACATCATGCATATCACGAAAAACGTGTGCGAGAGTCTGGTCGCCCCCATAATCGACATTATGGTGCATCTGCTGGTCCATGTCGTGGAGGACATCGTACAACTCGGGCCGATGTTCCTCCGCAGCATGATGGTGTTCGAAAGGATGAACGGACACATCAAAGGATACGTTCGCAACAGGTCCCGTCCAGATGGAAGCATAGCCAAGGGCTTTCTGGCCGAAGAGTCCATCTCTTTCTGAACGAATTATCTAGACATCGAGAACCCTGTCAGTCTTCCCGTCAACAGACACCTTGGCAAGCTCGACGGATCTGGTCACCGAGAGGGTCGTCGCATACTGCATGCAGACTTCGATTTTCGACGCGCAGACTTTGATCGAACAAACCTCGTCGCGCTACAGCATTTAGAACTGGTCGATCCTTGGGTACAAAAGCACAAAAGGTTAATCGAGAAGAAGTACAGTGACCGAGGCATACAGAGGATGCAGGGAGAAATAATCAAAGAGCACAACTCAGATTTCACACGTTGGTTTAGGCAGACGCTCCTTGATAATCCCCCACGCTCGCATTCTTCTGACACGGAAAAGATCATATTCACCTTGTCGCAGGGACCGATGCAAAACCAGGTGACCTATCAGGCGTATGATATCATTTTCTACACATTCTACACGGAGGAAAAGGACAACAAGTGTGATTATCAGAACTCAGGCGTAACGTCGGAATTCTACACCGATGACAACGTGAAGGAAAGATTCTACGGAAGAATCGAGGAGATCTGGGAGCTCGACTACTGTGGAGAAAAGGTGCCGATGTTCCGTGTCAGATGGGCAAAGAGCGTCGAAAGAGAAGACCGGTATTTCACAACCATGGTTATACCCGAAGCAGCCAAATCCAAGGCCGCCGATGCAAACGTGGCCGCGAAAAATGAACCGTGGGTACTGGCTACCAAAGTGGACCAATGTTTTTTCATTACCAACCCGACAAAGCCTAGCCGTGTTGTCGTGAGGAGAGGAAAAAGAAATATCATCGTAATGGATGGAGTCGCCAACGAGCAAGACTTCGACCAGTACGGCGATCCAAAGATTGAAGATGACGACGACTACGATGCAACAACATACATCACAAGAAGAAAAAGGACAACCCTACCCAAAAAAGGTAGCCCGTTCGAAAGAAGAAACATTAAAGTGCCGGGGCTAAATTATTCAACCGCGACAAAGAAGGGAAAAAAGATTGTAAAACGCTAGCTCAAAAAATATTGTAAAACGCGTGGTCGAAAAAGATTGTAATATTCATGGACAAAGTATTATGAAATTTAGTTATACTTTGAATCATATTTGTAACACTTTTATGACATATATCACTACTTTTGGGCATTTTTGGAATATTTAAAAGTATTTTAAAAACAAAACAAAACTTGTATGGCATAAATCACCACTTTTGGACATTTTTTGGAACATTTAAAAGTATTTTTAAAATAAAAATAAAAAAGTGGAGCACCAGGATTCAACCTGGTGCTCATAGTTTAGAATAGAGCTAAGGGCGTAACCTGGGCTATGACAAGATTAGTGCTAATAGAAGGTGGACGCCTCTTATCTCGGTAGTCCAACACAGATAGGCGCACCTCGCCAAGTGCGCGCGATGTTATCCGTAGCGCACTTGGCCAGGGTGCGCTACGCCTATGTGTGTTGGACGCTAGTCAATCGCGCCGCTCCATCTCACAGACACCACACGCACCACGCCGCTGCATCTCACACCGCTCGAGGCCGCACCACACCGCCGCCACTGGCCACCGGCCACTGCGCTGCGCTCTCGAGGAGGAGGAGGAGGCCCGCCACCGTGCTGCGCTCTCGAGGAGGAGGAGGCCCACGCTTGTGGAGGAGGAGGCCGCTGCCGATCCGTGGAGGAGGAGGAGGCCCGACGCTTGTGGAGGAGGAGGATCGCGCCGCCACCTGTCGTCGTCCGCCCGTTAGAGGTAGCCCTCCCCTGTCTCTCCCTCTTTCCCTCTCTCCCTCCCCTGTCTCTCCCTCTCTCCCTCTCTCCCTCTCTCCCTCTCTCCCTCTCTCCCCCTCTCTCTCCCCGATGGGGGTCTGCCTGTGGGCACAGCTTGCTAGGTTGCTAGGTGGCTAGGTTGAAAGAGTCCAGATTGCTAGGTTGAACCAAGGTCTGAACCAAGCCAGATTGCTAGGTTGCTAGGTTGCTAGGTCTGAACAATGATTTGATGGTGCTTCAAGATTCAGTTACCAGTCACCCATCTGCTTGTTCAATACTCGGTTGTTCCTGGCCTTCTAGAGTGAGCGCAGACAGGCCGCGAAGCACACTAGTGAAGCCTCCATTTGCATAGTGTCGTAGATTTGGAGATTAATACCTCAACTGTGTTTTATTTTCTTGCAGTATCCCATAGAGCCAAGTATTGATATAATTCATGTGCTAGCTTGCAGTCCAGACCAATGTAATGAATTGTATCTAGAGTAGGGAAGATGTATTGCCTCTAGAGCAGAGCAGATGTCACAGCCAGCATCAGAACACCATGCTTTAGTGTCATGTTATCCTTGGTATTGAGGCGCCCTCGCAGTGCTAGCCAGAACAATATACGGTGTTTGGGTGGTATGGCCCTGTTCTTGACCATTTAGCTTGGCACCAACGCATTCCTCTATCATATAAATATGGTAGATGTTTATAGATGTTTTTGTTTCTCTCTTATCAGGCTCAACATTTGTGTTATACTGTGATGAATCGAGAAAGGCTAGGAACTGTGTTAGTTGATGTTCTGCAGTGTCCGAGAGGCGATCATGCAGATCCAACATCCAATTGTTCTGTTGTCTTTGGGATGCATCTATACAACACAGATTTTTTGCAATGGTAAGTAGGGTGGGAGTGGTGGTGTAACAACGGCCAAATGGGCACCAGAGGTCATACCAGAATGGATTGTTCTCCTTGAACCCATGTTGCAATGGCAGGATCATTGTGTAGGGGAGCAGCTTCCCATTACTTCCATAAGAATGCACACATGAGAAAATAATTGCATCATCCGTGAGAATACCTCTACAAATTCAGACACAGAAGTTAAATGAGTTAAATTCAGACACAAAAGTACCAGTTTCAGAAGTTAAATTCAGACACAAAAGTTAAATTCAGACACAGAAGTTAAATTCAGACACAAAAGTACCAGTACCTAAAGTTGTAAAACTTTGCTAGTGCTAGTGATGACTAGTGCTAGTGCTAGTACCAGTACCTAGTGCTAGTGCTACTGCTAGTACCAGTACCAGTACCTACAGAAGTTAAATTCAGACACAAACTTTGCTAGTGCTAGTGCTAGTACCAGTACCTACAGAAGTTAAATTCAGACACAAGAATGTGCTAGTGCTGACTAATTGTAAAACTTTGCCAAATGACAAGCTTGGCTCTAGTAAATCAATGGCTCTAGTAAAATGACAAGAATGTGCAAGTGCTGACTAATTGTAAACTTTGCCAAACTCAGTTATAAAGGCATTTATAAATCTAGAACCAAAGTGAATTTACGGTACCTTGTCCAGCATTTGCAGAAGTATTTCTTGATTGATGTGATATACAGGAGCTGCTTTAACAACCAATAACCCTTATTGGAGATTATCAAGCAAGAGTTTATGCTGGGTTGTTTCTTAACCAGCATCCTAACATTAGATCTCAACTAGCATCAATAGCTATTACAATGTTTGTGCTTGTGCTTGTATGAAGCACTTTATTATGTCGTGTATGAAGGTTCTTGTATGATACGAGTCACGATTTTTGCCGGAATGTTGATTAACTTCCGTTTCGGCAGAAATCGGGCACTCCTAGTTTAAGAAAATTAGCAAAGGTCATGCCGGATTTTTCCGTGCATTTAACCAATTATTTGTTTTTTATTAGTGCAAAGATGTGTGACAACGACGAGGCTGGATGTTCTAAGCGCATCAGCGCTGAAGGAGAACTCAGACCTCCGACTAAACAATTGACATTCTGGGAGGCGGCCAAATGCTAGAAGACGATGAAGAATACCATCCCTGTGAGAGCGAGGATGATGAGATGGAAGACGCGGAGGAAGAAGCCGAAGGAACGGCGGACGATGAAACCACTGATGGCGGCGAGGGCACAGGGAGTGGTAGCAACCCTCCTAAGAAGAAGAAGAAGCCGAAGGACCGGCGCCTGAACACGGTCGGCACGGTCAGGGAGGAAATTACCGAAGTGAGCCCATCAGGGGTTCCTTTGGAGCCCGCCTTGTCGCCAACGGGAACGGTGGGCCAGTGGCGGCGATCACCCGGACAACCAACTCGATCAACACCGAGAATCTCCGGCATAAAGATAATGGCCACTTGCGCACACCTCTTCGAGAAGCTGACGCAAGATACAAGTTCCCGCTAAGTATCGTAACACAAATTATCATGGGAACAAAGTAAACAAATCCGCCCTCACAAAGATGAGCACCGCCTGGCCAGCTGGAGAACCCGGATAAAGAAGAAGATTTATAAAGAAGGCAAAAGTCTCGAGGAGATCCAAGATTGACCACAGATCACCGAAGATCAGTTTCGGAGTTCAAGGAGAGGTGTGAATCGAAGAGCCCCGCCAATAGTAATCGGGAAAGGTGCCGCAGCGATGAATATAGGTCATCACCATCTCGGATCTGGTGGATACAGAATCGGAGGCCAAATGGAATAAGGAGGATGAAGAGTATAGATCCAAGGGATAGAAAACCCTTTATAAATTCAACCCGCAGGTTCGAAACTTCATCAGGCCCGTTACCATGTGGACCCAAAACCAAACAACTCACTGCGGATCTCGGTGAAGGAATTGAGGAAATTGAGGTAAGTATAATCTAATTACCGCGGATCAACACGATTGCAATCTAATCGATGATCTAAATGATTCACTGTTACTTCTTCTGCAGGAGGAGGAAATTGTTGCTAGTCATGGATCCTGTGGTTCCTCATCCTGTGGGTCGACGACGCCACCCGGTGGATAACCCTTTTACAGTATGGCGATGAACCGGGCCAAGAAAATAGAGCCGGTTACGAAGAAGCCGTTGTTGGCTGGCCGTCTGGCCGGCCTCGGGGGTAAGAATTGGGTGGATCATTTTGGTCCACCGCCGAGGACGCATGTGGCGCCGTCGGGAAGGAGCAAGGAGGAAAACCTAGAGGTTCAAGAACTTAAGGCACAAGTGGCGCGGATCCCGCAGATCGTCCAAGACAACCGGCAATCACCCTCACGCCCTTCCTGCCTACCTTGGTGGAGTCAATAGCGAATCGGAGTGCGGGTGGTCGAGTAGGGCCGCGTTCGATTCCAAGCATGGTCATCAGCCACTCGAACAACGCGCGCCAACGAATCAGGCGAACCACGTGTTCGTGACTCGCCGCTAGCACCGCGCGGTGCCGCAAGTGTTGGTGAATCGCCATCACCGGGCGCCGAGTACATGTTGGTGCCCCGCCATCGCCGCGGCGGCACCGGAGCTCCAAGCACCCGTCGGTAGGGAGAATACACCGGCCAGCACCGCGCGCCATCAAGCAGCCCTTCCGTCTTTGCACGCCTGTCGCCAGATGCGGTGCGCCGACATTAGCCGATCTCGATGCCATCACGGTAAACAAATTGCTTTAATTACCGCCTTTCATGCCATCTATTACTCTTATGGCATCTCGCTCGACGACGCCAGACATGTTTTCCGTGAGACGGATGTTCCTTGCACTCTCTTATGCTACGTGAACAACGAAATGAGGGATGTTGCCAAGGGTACCATCGTTCAACCCTTACAGCGCATGTTCCACTCAAAGCCGATGCCAGATAGCGTGCACAGGGTTAAAATTAGTCAGGTGCTAAGGGGCTGCGATGACCTGGAACCTCCCATTCAACCCCCAGGAGAGGATGAAGAAGAGCCGTCTGTCCTCAGAAGTTGCTTTGGCTTATTCTTGCTATGGCCAAAGAGCATGATCCGTTTGGGGATGGCGGGGGCCATCACGCCACAGACAACAGCACCGTCGTGCCACGACAAGCGGTGGCAAGGCCCTCACCGCCTCGTCACCTCCACGCGGTGGGTCGGATGATCATGTTGATGATATGCACATGGTGCAGGATCCGCCGAGGACGCGAAGACTGGAATGATCACTTCTTCAGCACTCGGTTTGGCAACGAAGAAGACCTAGCTGGTGGCCCCACAGAAAGCCACTATCACCAAGCGCCTGCTTGGTTCTCGGGAGACGCCCATCTTGCGCTTTACTGAGCCAGCTGATACAACCAACCGCCCTTTATTCTAAGCCCCGACACACTACATAGGGCAGCCGGTGCTCAGATTATGTGGCTGCCCGCTCTCCAAAAGGAAAAAGGGCAGAAAAGAAAATCTAGCAGCTCGAGCCAGCCGGTGGCGCCAACAATCGCAAATCCGATCAGGTTTCGGACGGGCCACCAAGACCCGAGGGAATGTGGAGGATTCATGGCGGGTGAGCCCATGCTACCTAAGAATTTGCGAAGCTCGCCAGTTCGAATCGCAAAGTGTGCATGATGGCGTCGACGATAGAGAGACGCCTTCTATCGGAGAAAGATCCTCGCACCGGTATTTGTGGTTAAGGTGCCACCAGGCTTGGGCTTCCGACAATGCCCTCGGATCTGTTCTTCCTGCAGTTCGACGACATCTTCAATATGTTCCACCTATACCCGCTGCACTATACCATGGTCCGCCTGCTTTCTCTCAGCCCGCCATGCAGATCATTAGAGAGAACACACCGGCATCGCTATAGTGGACCCCTACTACATGCGTGTGGCTGCTTGGGTTCCCGCCGAATGACGTATTGTGGCCTCGCATCTAAAAAGAATCCTCGTGGCGAACAAGACAAAGGAATACATTCTCGCCCTTACTTTCCGAGTAAGTCGTTATTCACCGCCACCGCCGATTGGCTTTATTAGATCATCATCATTCTTTCTCCAACACATTCCATTTGAATTTTTTTGCAGAGATGAACATTTGACGCTCATCTCCTTATCGCCAAGCATTCCCACGCCACGTATTTTGACTCGGGAGTCTAGAAAAGAAGAAAACTACAACAAGATCAAGGAAGTTCGATGATGCTCTCACCGGCTTTGCCTCGACGAAGGCACCACCTTCAGGCGCATAAAGGTCAAGTTCGGCAGGCACGCCTTCAACCACGAACGGAGTTCCCCGCATGAAGCAGCCGAAAACAGTAAGAAGGAAGCCTACTACGCACTCCATCACATGAGGGTTCCTACTTGACCAGCAAAATTCTACGCGGATCATCTCAAACAGTGGGCCGAAGCAAAGGCCAAGATCAATGATTCGGATATTAGACAAGAGATGTATCGCATCCAGCAGCAGTTTGGGGCAATCATCTTTCGTGATGTCATGACTTCGGGGGGGATCTTCTATGAAGGAAATATCCCGAATAACCGTGACATAGAAGATCGCCTAGAGATGCAGGGTGACTATAGGAAGTTCATGACGAGACAGGGCATCCTCCTGCTCCTAAGCCGAGCAGTAAGGCTTGATGTTGGCCTAGTTGTAGTTACAAACTATAGATGACCTTTGTGTGTGTGTGTGGACAAGTGTACTTATCTTATTAGGTTTATGAATCATTGCTTACTTATTTTGCTTATTATTATATATCAATCAATGCTTGGTTTTTTTGCTTACTCTTTGGTCCTTTGCTCAATTTGGTCCTTCTTTTTTTCCTTACTCTTTTTTCAAGAATAATGCCGATGATTGAAATGTCGTGGCACACTATATATGTGAATGTGCTACGATGGGACTGTGAGCCTTGTGATATGCACAAGTCCAGGTCTTGTGCATCCTACTTGGCTCACCATTCCATCGTAGCATATTCCTGTGTCCAACGACCTATGTATATATATGAGGCATTCTTTTCGAGTTATTTTTGTCTTTTTCGAGAATAATGCCGATGATTGAAATGTCGTGGCACAATGTATATGTGAATGTGCTATGATGGGATTGTGAGCCTTGTGATATGCACAAGTCCAGGTCTTATACATCCTACTTGGCTCACGGTTCCATCATAGCATATTCCTGTGTCCAACGACCTAGCTAGTTATATATGAGGCATTCTTTTCGAGCTACTTTGGGCTTTTTCGAGAATAATGCCGATGATTGAAATGTCGTGGCACACTAGATATGTGAATGTGCTACGATGGGATTGTACGCCTTGTGCTATGCACAAGTCCAGGTGTTGTGCATCCTACTTGGCATACGGTTCCATCGTAGCATATTCCTGTGTCCAACGACCTAGCTAGTTATATATGAGGCATTCTTTTCGAGCTACTTTGGTCTTCTTCGAGAATAGTGCCGATGATTGAAATGTCGTGACACACTATATATGTGAATGTGCTACGATGGGATTGTTCGTCTTGTGCTATGCACAGGTCCAGGTGTTGTGCATCCTACTTGGCGAACAGTTCCATCGTAGCATATTCCTGTGTCCAACGACCTATGTATATATATGAGGCATGCTTTTTGAGTTACTTTGGTCTTTTTCAGAATAATGCCGATGATTTAAATGTCGTGACACACTATATGTGAATGTGCTGCGATGGGATTGTTCGCCTTGTGCTATGCACAGGTCCAGGTGTTGTGCATCCTACTTGGCAAACGGTTCCATCGTAGCATATTCCTGTGTCGAACAACCTAGTTATATATGAGGCATGCTTTCTGAGTTACTTTGGTCTTTTTCGAGAATAATGCCGATGATTGAAATGTCGTGGCACACTATATGTGAATGTGCTGCGATGGGATTGTCCGCCTTGTGCTATGCATAGGTCCAGGTGTTGTGCATCCTACTTGGCGGACAGTTCCATCGTAGCATATTCCTGTGTTGAACAACCTAGTTATATATGAGGCATGCTTTTTGAGTTTGGTCTTTTTGATTTAGGAGTACTTTCTATAAGTGTATCTTCATATGCGACTTTAATTATATATGTTTTTTTTCAATAATTGGTTAATTATTATTGTCAACTTATAGATGACGTGGTACGTCGTGTACAAGGGACGGGTTCCCGGAGTCTACGATGATTGGGAAGACTGTCGGAGACAGGTGCACCGTTTCAGCGGCAATAGCTACAAAGGGTACAACACTATGGCGGAGGCGGAAGCTAGATACACGCGCTATCTAGCGGGAGTTAGGACAAGGAACCGGATGAAGACCTACACCTTCGTCGCGGCGGTGATCATGCTTATCTTCTTTGGTTATTTATCCCGCGTTTGTGTCTAGCTAGTTTAGATGTCTAGGCGAGCTTCCGAGCTCTAACTTGTTCGATCGACACATGTATTCGCATGTCACCAACTACTACTTTGTAACATGATCGAAACAATGTAACTTAGACTATGTATTCATGTATGATACTTATCTATATGTATTTGTTTCAATCTTGTTTTTCATATTGAGTATTTATATATATAATTGTATATCTTCTATCTGTGTGTGTATATCTGCTGTAATATTGTATATAATCTGTATTGCATATAATCTGGCTCGGAAATTAAAAAAAAACAAAAAATACATCTGTGGCGCACATGGTCTACCTTTTGTGGCGCACTACACCTAAAGCGCACTATGGAAGATTAGTGGCGCACTAGGTAGTACGCCACAGAAGATCCCAGGGGTAGCGCACCAGCCCAAACATCTGTAAGCGCAGTGCGCCACGCCTGTTTCTACACCGTGGCGCAAGGCGCGAAGAAGCGCCTTGCTAATGCACCACAGATGATGTTTCCAGGTGCGCCACTAAAGGCCATTTTCCTAGTAGTGATATATCGTTACTTCGCAAATGACTAGAAGTCCTGGAGAAGACCGAAGTTTTCAATAATATTGATCACTGAACCATAAAGATCAGCGATGACCTGACGAATCTTGAAGTACCCATCCGTATTTTGGAGGAAGCTTTCAGAACCCGGAGTATCAAGTTTCTTAAGATCCAGTGGAGAAACCATACTAAAGAAGAAGCTACATGGGAGCGAGAAGACTACATTAGGACGGAGTTTCCTGATCTCTTTAAATCCTAGTTTTCTTTTTTTTTCAAATCTCGGGACGAGATTTTGTTTAAGGAGGGAAGGTTTGCAACATCCCAAAAATATTAATCAAGGTATTCATTTCCAATCACCCAAAATTAGGGTTAACAAAAACTTTTGTTAATTAAAATCATTATGAATGCATGTGTGTATGTGATGATTGCATGAATGGACTTGTTTGATTGTTGTGAATGGCAACGATTGGTTTAAAGATGAAAAAACATCATTTAAATCAATTCCAAGCAGAATCAAATCAAAGGAAATTCAAAAACAAACAAAACAAGCAAATGGTCATTTTTGCCAATCTTGCTCACTAGACCACTTTGAGTGTTTCTAGTCCAAGATTTCAAACAAAAACAAATCCATTTATTTTCACCCCTTGCTATACCAAGTGAAAGTGAACCCAAACCCACTTTGAAAACCCATAGAAACATTTAGCAACCCTATTCAAATGACAATTCAAAATTGTCAACACCCGGATTTTTAATCCCAGATGCCTGTTATGCCATACATCACAATCCCAGGATTACCATTTTTGCGAGACATAACAGAATTGGATACCATAGTACATCATCCATTACAAACGGTACATAAGTTCTTACACAAATAGGGATCTCATGATCCGGTCCTTAATACAACATCAAGCAGCGGAATACGTAATAATAACGGTAGCGTAGGCGAAGCTCCATCTTCGGGGTCAAAGGCAATGTTGACGATGGGAGATGATCCTAGTTGTCGTAACCTTCCTGGGGTGCATCCTCCACGTACTCATCTTCATAGTCTGGCCATGGGAATAGCCAGGGACAAAGCCATGAGTACTCTTTAAGTACTCGCAAACTAGTACTAACATGTAAAGGGGTTTTTGGATAATAGGACACTAGGCTCTAGGGTTGTTTTGCAAATGCCAGATTTATCTCTACGAAGTTCCAAAGCTAATCACAATTTTATAACTCCTAAGTGGGATCTTGTAACTCATGTCACAACCCTGTTGTGGTCAAGTCAAAGTCTCAATTCATTTCACAAGTCATTTTGAAAAGTCTGACGGGGGAACAGTATGGCCACTCCAACTGTCCATAACCGCGTACGCGGATACTTGAATAGTTTGACACTCTGCAGAGATTGTACACTTTCACCACAACATTCGATACATCCGTCAGGAACAAATCCTGAATTCACCATACTCAGTATGCGGATAATCAATCCTAACCTTTCAATTACACGCCCTAGTATAAGCACCTCTCCTGTGAGTTTGGCCTCCCAACCATGACCAACTGTCATCTTGGGTACTGCACAGGTGGACAATCTTCACAAGGTAGCCTCAGCTCAGACCTTGGCCGTGAGGGAACTAATACTAAGGTATATAAGTTTCCAGTCAAGCCCTACCCAATCTTCGGATATTATGGTTGTACGATAAAATTGGAATGGTATCGCATCCAGACAACCATCAGTTTTATAAAGGGCTAAGGATCATGCCTCAAAATTTTCACCACCAAAATCATCAAGTGTTCGGAAACACAGGTTCGAAACATTTCAACATAATGATCCATCATTCCAAGGTTTTCACAACCATTTTTCCACCAAGTATTCCCATCTAAAGTTGATCAAGTTTTATGCTTAGCACTAGCATCTAAGGTGGGGGTAAGCACTGATGAGGGGTGGTGAACTAGTGGAGTTTTAGCTAAGTTCAATCTCCTGCCTTAGCATGACATCAAGATTATCTAGCTTAGGCCAAATTTTATGCTCTTTATGCAACCTTCACATATCTTTCTAGTATCTACCATGCACTTAGGTAAAATCTAGGTAAGAGCTTTGATAAAGAAAATAAAGTAGACAGCTTGTAAATAAAACTAGGATTGGGTATCATCAAATGTGTCTAACCAAGCATGCTTAGTGCATTGCATAGGTTATCTAACTTTCATAATTGCAAGTGTTAGCTTGCATTGGCATATTATCAGCTTGCTGAATTGCAAGTGTTAGCTTGCATTGGTCCACTTGGTTAATAATGCTTGCCTTGTGCAGAGCAGTGGTTGAAGTTATCCTCGGCTTCTTCTTTGTAGAATCCTCCTTCCTCCTCGTATCCTTGGTTGGTACTAGCGTCTATAAATAAATACGAGGTACACAATCACCAAACAATACTTAACTACTTGTAATCATCACACACAAGGGTCCTATAGATGATCTAACATCATCTCTAACATTACAAGATTAAGGCTTGGTTTAATTCCTTTTATTTTTAGAAAAGTAATTTCTACTCATTGAAAAACTACTTAAGATTTAATATTATCCAATCCAAACATGGGATCATGTTGACACATGTCCACACCACATATTTTAGTCTATGGGAATATGATTTAAAGTGGTGTCACAATTTAATAAGGTTTTACCCTTTTATTTTAATTAAATAAAGTGACTAGAAATGCCTATATAGCATTCTTTTATTACTTGAACATTATTTCTAAAAGTAAACCTATATATTTTTATATATTCTGAAAGGTATGGTTAAATGTGATTTTTGAGAGTTGGAATCAACTCAAAAGCTATTATGGTTTAAATTTGAAAAAAGTTTGAATGCAGAAAAGCTTCTGCCTTGTTATTTTTACCATGGGTGATCTATAGATCCAAATGACTTGAATCCAACGGGCTTGGATTCAGCATTCCCAGACCTTTCTAAAAAAATTAGTTTCATTCAATTTGGTTTGCTGAATCGACCTGGGTTGATTTTTGAAACTGGGTACAGAAGTGTGTTTGAAATAAAATGGAAAAGGTTTAATTCAAATAGCTGGGCTGAGCGGGAAAAGTTAACGGGCCGGCCCAGTGACACTCCGCGGCACGGGGCTCAGCTGACAGGGGGGTTCCACCGGTCAGTGGCTCTTTAAACGCGAAGCGGTACGGGGCAATATGGGGCGTTTGATCTGGTTCTAATCCAACGGCTGTGAGTCATCGTCGACGTTGAGCAACGCCACGAGATGTAAACCTAACGCGCTGCTGGGGTTGCTGGGGGCTCACCGGGGTTCGGGCGAGGGTCGGCGAGGCGGGCGAACGACGAAGTCGACGACGGTGAACTCAGGGGTGGTCGCGGCAGCTCCTGGGGTGGACGAAATCGACGGCGCCCTTCTTCTCCAGAGGCAGCCTGCTCCGGTGAAATTACGGCGATGCGCTGCTCGCCTTGCTCCGGGACTGAGGTGGGGTGGTTCTGGGTGAGAGAGGAGTGGAATGGTGTCAAGAATTCAAGCTAGAGGCATGGCCGTCGGTGGCGATCGCTTGGTGGTCTCCTGGCGATGCTCTATGGCTTTAATGCGCTTGTAGGGGCGGTGCGGTTTAGTCTGGAACACGCGATGCTCTGCGTGGCAGAGGCGGCGTGTTCGACGGCGGCGTGGCCAGCGCCACGGGCGTGACGGGATGTCTGGCGGTCTCCTGGGTCGGTGGGGATCGTGTATGCACGCGGCGAGGGTTGCGTGCAGTCTGTGGGCTTCGGTCGAGCGTGGCGCTCTGGCGCATGCTCGGCATGGTCGCTGGCGGTCTGGGCGCGGTCCGTGCGTGTGGTCCAGTGGCTGGCAGGGTTCGAGCGCTGGACAGGGAGTGGCGATGGACGGTGGGCTGCCTCCCAGACATGTTGTTTTGGCTTGGTGCTTGCTCTGGCTAGCTAGCCATTGTCGGCTGGCAAGGGGGTGCTCGGGTTGGCATGGCATGGAGCAAAGGGTAGGGGCTAGGGTTGGTCCAAGCACTCGTTGGCACTGGGGAGACAAGGGTGATCAATGGTGAACATTGCTTAGCCCAATTACTGCTCCAAACAGTGAAGTTAGGCCAGTTTGATTTGAATCTGCCAAGTGTTTGATGAAATGGCCGCAAGAATTCAAGTTTTGAATTTTGAAAAGATTTTTGGTGGGTGTGCTAGATTGGTGCTGGTGAGTCTGCAGATGCTTGGGTTTTGAAAGTTGAGCTTGTTTGAGTGGTTTTTGAAAAAGTGTGATCTTCCCATATATGATAAAGATTCAATTTTGAATTGTCATTTAAACTATGCATTTGAAAGTTTCTGGATGATCACAAAGTGGGCCTTGATACCTTGTTAAGAGTACATTCAAGGGGTGCAAAGATCTAGAGAAGTTTCTGTTAGGTTCTGAAAGTTTGAGATAGCCAAAGTAGGCATGGGAGTTAAATTGGTCAAAATGACCATTCCCTTATTTTATTTGTTTTGATTTACTTGTCTTTAGGAAAAGTTTGGGAAATGTTTAGATGATGTTTATTTCACCTAAGCATCCATTTACAAGCAATGGAACACATAAACAAGGTGGTTCAAAAGAATTCAAAATGAAATGCATACACATATGCATGCTTTCATAATTTTATTTAGAAAAGTTTTTGTTAACCCTAATTTTGATGATTAGAGTTTGATGATCCAAGTTTAGTATTTTTGGGATGTTACAAAAATAGAATCTATATCATATGGGAAGATCACCATTTCTCAAAACCCAACCAAACCAGTGCACCTTGACAAATCCAAGTAACCAAAGACTCCCTAGTATGTGACCATTGCACCCACCAAGTTTCATACAAAAATTCAAATTTAAATCTCTTGCGGCCATTTCATCAAACACCTTCTGAGCACAAACCAAATTAAAAATCAAACACTATTGTGAGCAGTGTATGTGCCAACCTTGTTCCCTCTATAGCTCTCACTACACTCCCAATAGATCATTAAACTTGCCTAAGCAGCCCTAGGAAAAGTTTGGGAAATGTTTAGATGATGTTTATTTCACCTAAGCATCCATTTACAAGCAATGGAACACATAACCAAGGTGGTTTAAATGAATTCAAAATGAAATGCATACACATTTGCATGCTTTCATAATTTTATTTAGAAAAGTTTTTGTTAACCCTAATTTTGATGATTAGAGTTTGATGATCCAAGTTTAGTATTTTTGGGATGTTACAAACCTTCCCCCCTTAAAAAAAATCTCGTCCCGACATTTGAAAAAGGACGAAAAGATTACCTAGGATTTGAAGAGATCGGGAAACTCTGTCCTGATGTGATCTTCGCGCTCCCAGGTAGCTTCCTCTTCTGTGTGGTTGCTCCACTGAATCTTGAGAAACTTGATGCTCCTGGTTCGGGTAGTTCAAAAAGCTTCTTCCAAAATACGGACGGGTACTTCAGGATAGGTCAGGTCATCGTTGATCTCTATGGTCCGGTGGTCGATATTTTTGAACACTTCGGTCTTCTCGGGGACTTCGAGACACTTGCGAAGTAATGAGATATGGAACACATTGTGCACGGATGACATCTCTTCGGGTAGTTCCAATTGATACGATACTTCTCCTCGACGGTTCAGAATTTCCCTTCAATGGCGATACTTTTAGATAAACAAAATCTCCTATGTTGAAGGCGAGGTCTCTACGTCTCTTGTCGGCGTAACTCTTCTGTCTGGACTGGGCGGTCTTGAGGTGCTCACGAATCTTGTGAACCTTCTCTTCTGGTTCTCGTAGGATGTCGGGTCCGAAGATCTGACTCTCTCCTACTTCCGACCAGTTCAAAGGGGTACGACACTTCCTTCCATACATGAATTCAAATGGGGCCATTTGCAAACTGGCTTGATAACTGTTGTTGTACGAAAAATCTGCAAACGGCAGACAGTCTTCCCACTTGGATCCATATTCTAACACACATGCTCTCAGCATATCTTCGAGTATTTGATTTACCCGCTCCGTTTGTCCATCAGTCTGAGGGTGATACGCGGTACTGAAATCTAAGAGGGTTCCTAAACCTTCTTGGACTTTCTTCCAGAATCTCGAGGTAAACTGAGTTCCTCGATCCGATACGATGTTCTTGGGGACTCCATGCAAACTAACTATTCTAGCGATGTATAACTCTGCTAGTTTCGAACTCTGATATGTGGTTTTAACGGGTAAGAAATGGGCGACTTTGGACAATCTGTCCACTATGACCCAGATAGAGTCATTTCCCCTACTAGAAGTAGGCAGTCCAGTGATAAAGTCCATTCCTACAGAATCCCATTTCCATTCGAACTGCAAGGTTGCAACAATCCAGCGGGTCTTTGATGTCCTGCCTTGACTCGCTGACATATATCACACTTGGCGATATAGCTTCCGATTTCTCTCTTCATCTTATGCCACCAAAATTGCTCTTTCAAATCTTGATACATCTTAGTTCCTCCGGGATGGATAGAATAAAGAGTATCATGAGCCTCCTTCAGAATAACTTCTTTCAACTTAGAATCTACTGGTACACAAAGGCGTCCTTTGTACCACAAAACTCCTTCTTCGTCCTCGGTGAATCCGGGTACTTTGCTTGTACCGATACGACGCTTGATTCCGTCAATACTAGCATTTCCCTTCTGCGCCTATTTAATTTGACTGATCAAAGTGGGTTGAAGTTCTATGCTAGCCAAAAATCCTTCACTTACTAATTCTATTCAAAAATCTTCCATCTCTTTGTGCAAGCTTGGTTGCTCCTTCAAGATCATGGAGTTCAAGCGGCACGGCAATCTGCTAAGGGCATCGGCTACCACATTGGCTTTACCAGGGTGATAGTGAATGTCCAGGTCGTAATCCTTGATTAGCTCAATCCATCTTCTCTGCCTCATATTCAGCTCCTTCTGAGTGAATATATACGATAGATCTCACAACGGTTTCCCATCAGGTAATGTCTCCATGTTTTCAGGGCTAGAACTACGGCTGTGAGTTCGAGGTCATGGGTTGGGTAGTTTTGCTCGTGTTGCTTCAGTTGTCGAGATAGATAAGATATAACTTTGCCTTCTTGCATTAGCACACATCCGAGACCGAACTTGGATGCGTCACAATACACATCGAAAGGCTTCGCGATATCTGGCATGATCAAGATTGGGGCTGAAATCAATCTCCTCTTGAGTTCTTGAAAACTCCCTTCACATTTGTCGGTCCATTCAAACTTCTTGTCCTTCTTCAGCAATTGGGTCATGGGTCTGGCGATACTAGAGAATCCTTCTACGAATTTGCAGTAATATCCCGCCAATCCGAGAAATGCACGAACTTGGGTTTGAGTGGTTGGGGCTTGCCAATCTTCTACATCTTTCACTTTGGCAGGGTCAACGGCAATTCCTCCGGCTGATACAATGTGACTGAGGAATCCTACCTCCTGCAACCAGAATTCACATTTGCTAAACTTTTCATACAACTGATGCTCTCTAAGGGTTCCAAGAATGGTCCTTAGGTGTAGTTCATGTTCTTCTTATGATTTGGAATAAATCAGAATGTCATCAATGAAAACAACGACAAGCTTATCCAGGAAGTCCATAAAAATCTTATTCATGAGATTCATGAAATAAGCGGGGCCATTGGTTAGTCCGAAAGACATGACTGTATACTCATACAATCCATATCTGGTGGTAAAGGCAGTCTTTGGAATATCCTCTGCACGAATTTTGAGTTGATGATAGCCAGTTCTAAGATCAATCTTAGAAAACACTTCGGCACTGGTCAACTGATCAAACAAATCTTCTATCTTGGGCAAGGGGTACTTGTTCTTGATGGTGACATCATTCAACTTCCGATAATCCGTACACAAACGGTTACCTCCATCCTTCTTGTCCACAAACAAGACAGGTGATCTCCATGGGGACGCACTTGGTTGAATTAATCCAATTACCAACATGGAATCCAGTTGCTTCTTCAGTTCTGCGAGCTCTGACGGGTTCATACTATGGGGTCTCTGGGCTATGGGTCCAGTTCCGGGAATTAGTTCGATGATAAACTCGATATCCCGATCTGGGGGCATACCGGGCAAAACATCTGGAAATACATCGGGGTATTCATAGACTATCCGGACTTGGTCAATGGTAGGTTGGGCTATACTCTTGTTGCATTTGAATTGGCGAGGTAAGGTTTCAGATATATGCTCGACTGATATTCCGGCGGTACTGGTCATGGTTATGGCTTTCTTGGCACATTCAATCTATCCTTTATGTTTGGACATCCAATCCATTCCTAGTACTACTTCCAAACCTTTAGTTCCGAGTACTATCAGATTTGCATAAAAATCTATGCCATGGATTCGGATAGGGACGGCTTTGCAAATTTTCCTAGCCTTAGTGGTTGCTCCGGGAATTTGAACAATCATTACATGCTTCGGTTTGGTTGGTTGAATCTTAGTAGTGCATGCAAATTCTTCGGTGACAAATGAATGCGATGCACCAGAATCAAACAACACTCTTGAAACTACTGAATTAACAGAAAACTTACCCAGCACGACGTCCGGCGCTTCCTAAGATTCTTCAGCATGCATGAGAAAAAGACGGCCGTTGCGGTTGAGTGAATTCCCTGGGTCAAATCTTCTTCCGGGCTAAACACGACGCTGCTGCTGAGATGGGGCATTGGCATTGGGGGCTGTAGCATTCTTCTTGTTTGGGCACTCGTTGGAATAGTGGCCTTTATTCCACAGTCATAACAAGTCACTTGCAACTTGTCCTTTGCTACTATAGGCACAACATTGCTTCTAGTCCTAGGGGCAGTGCTGGTGTTGGCGGTAGCATTGTTGTTATTGAACTTGGGTGGGGCACCATTGAAATCGCTAGCGTTGACAGGGTTGTTGTGATTTCGTCCAGGCCTAGGGTTTCCACAGTTGGGATAGGTCGGACGGTTCATTAGGGGTCTGTTGGTTCTTGGGGCAAATCCTGGAGATGGGTTAGGGCGATACTTTGGGGTCTGATGGGTTCCTGGTTGATGCATCATGCGACGCTTGCGGTTCTCGTTGGCTTGGTTGATCTTTCCTTCCATCTGGATAGCAGAGTCTACAAGGGCTTCAATATCAGCAAAGGGGATATTGACTAACACAGTCTGCATTTCATCATGTAGACCATTCAGGAATCTTTCTTTCTTCTTGGGCCGTGTCGATCTCATCCAGGGCATACGTAGCTAATGAAAAAAATTTGTCACGGTATTCCACTACAGTCATCCTTCCCTGCTTCAGCTCTCTGAACTCGTCTCTCATTCTATTGATCAAACCTGGTGGCACATGGGTTCTGCTAAACTTGACCTTGAATTCCTCCCAGGTCATCATGTGGCCTCCGGTCATTGCGCGAACACTGTTCCACCATGCCCTGGCATCTCCGACTAGATAGTGGGTGGCGAACAGGACTTTCTCGTTGGCTTCCACTCTGGCGACTTCTAGGTTATTTTCCATGGTTTGCAGCCAATCATCGGCGTCTAGGGGCTCTTCTAACTTAGTGAAAATAGGTGGGTTGGTATTATGGAAATTTTTGAGCTTAGATCCATGGTTGTCCTGATTTCCATGTCCTTGGTTGTTGTGGGCAAGCTGGGCTATCTGCTGAAGGTTGGCTCGGTTGTCTTGACGTTCCTCTCTTTCAGCTTCACGGTCAGAAGTCAACATTTGCAGAATCTGCAACATCGGGTCCGGGGATGAACCACTTCCTCCGCGTGGCATCTAAAGATTTAGATAGATCATGAGAAAAGAGGGAAATTTCTAAGGTTTCGGGGACTTTGAAAAGTTTTTAAAGTTTGACTCATATTTTTCTAGCAACTTGCTTTTCATTCATTCACTCATAGCACACGATACAACACACACCACAACAAAGAAAACATATGGTTTTAAGAACCATTCTGCGAACTATGATACAGTGGGACCGAATACTACTTACTACGCTAGTGCTCAAGTGCTACTACTCCTCGGAATCTGTGGCCTCATCATCATCGATGAAGGCAAAATCGTCCTCATCGGTGAAGAAATCCATAGCCTGATCCTCCAGAAAATCATCGTCATCGCTGAGATAGGAGTAGGGGTCTCCACGAAGATCCTCTTCGGCATTCTCCCTTTCCTCCAACTGCATGTCTCTCTCGTGGATGGTCTCCTCCAAAGATGAGATGCGGTGGAGAAGACAGGCAATGATGCGCTCCTTCTTGTCTAGCTAACGGCGGCGAGACTTGCGATCCCTTGCTAGCATGGCGATGGTTTGGTCCTTCGTCTTGATGATGGCAGACTTGTGGTTGGAGTAGTCACGGCAGTTATCCAATTCTTGCTGACGATCGTACATCATGAAGCTAAGGTGGTCCAATTTAGTTCGGGGTGGTATGGGGCTTCCAGGGGTTGTCCATTTGCATCTCGCCTTGGGCAAAACTCAAAGCGAGTACCCTTGATCTGATTGATGCTCTACCCACACAGACAGGAAAGAGCTTCCTGCATGGCCCTAGCAAGTCCATCGAGCTAGTTGTTCTCTCTTAAGGTAAACTGAATTCCTTCCACAGTGGGAGGTTCAATCTTTCCTCTGAGACTTGCAACAATTAGCCACTGTAGATCTTCTCCTCCTTGATCATTGAGCTGAGCTCCGAAGAACTCAAAAGTGCAGACGCCCAAGTTCAAAGCTGGTCCAAATCCCTCTCAAAGATAAGGTCTCCTCCATTCCCCAACTGATAAAACTTGTTGTACTTCATGTCCATCTATAAGAATAGAGGATGAGTAGGTTAGCAGAGTGATCAAGTGTGTCAAAATTTTAGGTATTTTGCAAGGGTTTTTGAGGAACATGAATTTTTATGAAAGAATCAAAGGGATAAGAATGAGAATAAGTTTTTGTAAATATTTGTTTTCTTTGGTTTTGAAACTAAGTTTTTGATTCAAACGTCCAGTCTAACTAGGGTCTCCTATGGTCAGGATGGCTCTGATACCAACTTGTCAACACCCGGATTTTTAATCCCAGATGCCTCTTATGCCATACATTGCAATCCCAGGATTACCATTTTTGCGAGACATAACAGAATTGGATACCATAGTACATCATCCATTACAAACGGTACATAAGTTCTTACACAAATAGGGATCTCATGATCTAGTCCTTAATACAACATCAAGCAGCGGAATACGTAATAATAACGGTAGCGTAGGCGAAGCTCCATCTTCGGGGTCACAGGCAATGCTGACGATGGGAGATGATCCTAGTTGTCGTAACCTTCCTGGGGTTCATCCTCCAGGTACTCCTCTTCATAGTCTGGCCATGGGAATAGCCAGGGACAAAGCCATGAGTACTCTTTAAGTACTCGCAAACTAGTACTAACAGGTAAATGGGTTTTTGGATAATAGGACACTAGGCTCTAGGGTTGTTTTGCAAAAGCCAGATTTATCTCTACGAAGTTCCAAAGCTAATCACAATTTTATAACTCCTAAGTGGGATCTTGTAACTCATGTCACAACCCTGTTGTGGTCAAGTCAAAGTCTCAATTCATTTCACAAGTCATTTTGAAAAGTCCGACGGGGGAACAGTATGGCCACTCCAACTGTCCATAATCATGACGCCGCTATTCGAATAGTTTGACACTGCAGAGATTGTACACTTTCAGCACAACATTCGATACATCCGTCGTGAACAAATCCTGAATTCACCATACTCAGATATGGATAATCAATCCTAACCTTTCAATTACATGCCCTAGTATAAGCACCTCTCCTGTGAGTTTGGCCTCCCAACCATGACCAACTGTCATCTTGGGTACTGCACAGGTGGACAATCTTCACAAGGTAGCCTCAGCTCAGACCTTGGCCGTGAGGGAACTAATACTAAGGTATATAAGTTTCCAGTCAAGCCCTACCCAATCTTCGGGTATTGTGGTTGTACGATAAAATTGGAATGGTATCGCATCCAGACAACCATCAGTTTTATAAAGGGATAAGGCTCATGCCTCAACATTTTCATCACCAAAATCATCAAGTGTTCGGAAACACAGGTCCAAAACATTTCAATAGAATGATCCATCATTCCAAGGTTTTCACAACCATTTTTCCACCAAGTATTCCCATCTAAAGTTGATCAAGTTTTATGCTTAGCACTAGCATCTAAGGTGGGGGTAAGTACTGATGAGGGGTGGTAAACTAGTGGAGTTTTAGCTAAGTTCAATCTCCTGCCTTAGGATGACATTAAGATTATCTAGCTTAGGCCAAATTTTATGCTCTTTATGCAACCTTCACATATCTTTCTAGTATCTACCATTCACTTAGGTAAAATCTAGGTAAGAGCTTTGATGAAGAAAATAAAGTAGACAGCTTGTAAATAAAACTAGGATTGGGTATCATCAAATGTGTCTAACCAAGCATGCTTAGTGCATTGCATAGGTTATCTAACTTTCATAATTGCAAGTGTTAGCTTGCATTGGTATAGTATCAGCTTGCTAAATTGCAAGTGTTAGCTTGCATTGGTCCACTTGGTTAATAAAGCTTGCCTTGTGCAGAGAAGTGGTTGAAGTTCTCCTTGGCTTCTTCTTCGTAGAATCCTCCTTCCTCCTCGTATCCTTGGTCGGTACTAGCGTCTATAAATAAATACGAGGTACATAATCACCAAACAATACTTAACTACTTGCAATCATCACACACAAGGGTCCTATAGATGATCTAACATCATCTCTAACATTACAAGATTAAGGCTTGGTTTAATTCCTTTTATTTTTAGAAAAGTAATTACTACTCATTGAAAAACTACTTAAGATATAATATTATCCAATCCAAACATGGGATCATGTTGACACATGTCATCACCACATATTTTAGTCTATGGGAATATGATTTAAAGTGGTGTCACAATTTAATAAGGTTTTACCCTTTTATTTTAATTAAATAAAGTGACTAGAAATGCCTATATAGCATTCTTTTATTACTTGAACATTATTTATGTAAGTAAACCTATTTATTTTTATATATTCTGAAAGGTATGGTTAAATGTGATTTTTGAGAGTTGAAATCAACTCAAAAGCTATTATGGTTTAAATTTGAAAAATGTTTGAATGCAGAAAAGCTTCTGCCTTGCTATTTTTACCATGGGTGATCTATAGATCCAAATGACTTGAATCAAACGGGGTTGGATTTAGCATTCCCAGACCTTTCTAAAAAAATTAGTTTCATTCAATTTGGTTCACGGAATCGACCTGGGTTGATTTTTGAAACCAGGTACAGAAGTGTGTTTGAAATAAAATGGGAAAAGTTTAATTCAAATAGCTGGGCTGCGCGGGAAAAGTTAACGGGCCAGCCCAGTGACACTCCTCGGCGCGGGGCTCAGCTGACAGGGGGGTTCCACCGGTCAGTGGCTCTTGAAACGTGAAGTGGTACGGGGCAATATGGGACGTTCGATCTGGTTCTAATCCAACGGCTGTGAGTCATCGTCGACGTTGAGCAACGCCGGCGAGACAGAAACCTAACGCGGCCAGTGGGGGTTGCTGGGGGCTCACCGGGGTTCAGGCGAGAGTCGGCGAGGCGGGCGAACGACGAAGTCGATGACGGCGAACTCAAGGGTGGTCGCGGCAGCTCCTGGGGTGGACGAAATCGACGGCGCCCTTCTTCTTTAGAGGCGGCCTGCTCCGGTGAAATTCCGGCGATGCGCTGCTCACCTTGCTCCGGGACTGACGTGGGGTGGTTCTGGGTGAGAGAGGAGTGGAATGGTGTGAAGAATTTGAGTGGGGGAGTCCTCTATTTATAGTCTCGACGGTGAGACGGAACGACATGCGCGGGCGACGGTGGCGACATAGCTACGGGCTGCTAGAGGCATGGCCGGTGGTGGCGATCGCTTGGTGGTTTCCTGGCGATGCTCTACGGCTTTAATGTGCTTGTAGGGGCGGTGCGGGTTGGTCTGGAACACGCGACGCTCTGTGCAGCAGAGGCGGCGTCTTCGACGGCGAGCGGTGGCTATGCGTCACGGGGCGGCGAACGGGGATGTCTGGCGGTCTCCTGGGTCGGTGGGGATCGTGTATGCACGCGGCCAGGGCGGCGCGCGGTCTGTGGGCTTCGGTCGAGCGTGGCGCTCTGGCGCATGCTCGGCATGGTCGCTGGCAGTCTGGGCGCGGACAGTGCGTGTGGTCCAGTGGCTGGCAGGGTTCGAGCGCTGGACAGGGAGTGGCGATGGACGGTGGGCTGCCTCCCAGACATGTTGTTTTGGCTTGGTGCTTGCTCTGGCTAGCTAGCCATTGTCGGCTGGCATGGGGGTGCTCGGGTTGGCATGGCATGGAGCAAAGGGTAGGGGCTAGGGTTGGTCCAAGCACTCGTTGGCACTGGGGAGACAAGGGTGATCAATGGTGAACATTGCTTAGCCCAATTACTGCTCCAAACAGTGAAGTTAGGCCAGTTTGATTTGAATCTGCCAAGTGTTTGATGAAATGGCCGCAAGAATTCAAGTTTTGAATTTTGAAAAGATTTTTGGTGGGTGTGCAAGATTGGTGCTGGTGAGTCTGCAGATGTTTGCGTTTTGAAAGTTGAGCTTGTTTGAGTGGTTTTTGAAAAGTGTGATCTTCCCATATATGATAAAGATTCAATTTTGAATTGTCATTTAAACTATGCATTTGAAAGTTTCTGGATGATCACAAAGTGGGCCTTGATACCTTGTTAAGATTACATTCAAGGGGTGCAAAGATCCAGAGAAGTTTCTGTTAGGTTCTGAAAGTTTGAGATAGCCAAAGTAGGCATGGGAGTTAAATTGGTCAAAATAACCATTCCCTTATTTTATTTGTTTTGATTTACTTGTCTTTAGGAAAAGTTGGGAAATGTTTAGATGATGTTTATTTCACCTAAGCATCCATTTACAAGCAATGGAACACATAAACAAGGTGGTTCAAAAGAATTCAAAATGAAATGCATACACATATGCATGCTTTCATAATTTTATTTAGAAAAGTTTTTGTTAACCCTAATTTTGATGATTAGAGTTTGATGATCCAAGTTTAGTATTTTTGGGATGTTACAAAAATAGAATCTATATCATATGGGAAGATCACCATTTCTCAAAACCCAACCAAACCAGTGCACCTTGACAAATCCAAGCAACCAAAGACTCCCTAGTATGTGACCATTGCACCCACCAAGTTTCATCCAAAAATTCAAATTTAAATCTCTTGCGGCCATTTCATCAAACACCTTCTGAGCACAAACCAAATTAAAAGTCAAACACTATTGTGAGCAGTGTATGTGCCAACCTTGTTCCCTCTATAGCTCTCACTACACTCCCAATAGATCATTAAACTTGCCTAAGCAGCCCTAGCTCACTCTGAACTAGACCATGCCATCAATGGTCACCATGGCCGAGCACACTTGCCACCCCAACGTCGGCAGCATGCTACAAGCCTAACCAGCCTCGCCAACCTTGTCTAGCAAGCACTCCACCGTCCACCACCACCCCCTGTCCAGCCCTCGAGCCCTGCTAGCCACTAGACCACACGGAACGCTCGCGCCCATTCTCTCTACGACCATGCCGAGAGCACGCCAGAGCGCCGCGCTCGCACAGACCGCGCCCCGCCTTCGTCGCTCGCGTACATGATCACCACCATCCTAGGAACCTCCCAGGAAACCCCATTCGCCACCGCGCGACCCGTAGCCACTGTGCTCCATCAAAACCACCGCTGGTGCCGCTAAGAGCATCGACGAGTTCCGACCGAACCGCACCGCCCCACGCCTCGCCATCAAGCCGTTGATCTTCGCCAGGAGGCACCGCACCGTCCCGTACCTTCGGCCATGCCATTAGCTCACTATGAAGCCAACCCAGACAATCTCAACCCGCACCCTTCGGTTCCCTCGTCGCACTATAAATAGAGGCCTCCCCCGTTCGAATTCTTCACACCATTCCACTCCCCTCTCTCTCAGAACCACCCTACTTCTTCCTCGGAGCAAGGCGACTACCAGGTTGCCAGAATTTCGCCAGACCTTGCCTCTGCTGGAGGAGAATGGCGCCGCTAATTGGAGCCACCCCAGGAGGAGCCGCCAGTACCAGGAGGATCGCCGTCGTCGACTTCGTCATTCGCCCCCATCGCCGATCATCGCTGGATCCCCGGTGATCCGCCACTGACCCCCACTAGCCGCGCTAGGGTTCGTGCTCATCGCGTTCTGTTCAGACATGGACGATGACCCTCATCCTTTGATCCTCGATCTAATCCTACTGTTCTAATCGCCCCGTACCCCTTCGCCACTCTCTCTCTCACAGACGAGTGGGGACAACCAATTAACCCGCCCGCGCGCATGCTGTGCGTAGTGGGCCGGCCCAGTTAGCACTCCCGCGGGACCCAATAGTTTAAATTTGGATTTTTGCATTTTAGTTTCAAACCTAGTTCTGTCTATAGATTCAAAATTCAATCCAGAGAGTTTCACTGAACCAAGTTGCATGAAACCGATTTTTCTAGAAGGTATAGAAATTCTTAATCCAAGCCCGTTGGATTCAAACTAGTTTGAACTATAGATCCTCTATAGTAAAAATAACAAGGCAAAGACTTTTCTGCATTCAAACATTTTTCAAAATTCAACCATAAATGCTTTTGAGTTGATTCCAACTCTCAAAAATCACATTTTATGAGACCTTTATGAATATATAAAAATATCTAGGTTTACTTGCAGTAATAATAACTATTCCAAAAATAGGCCGAATCAACGATTAATAGGCCGATTAATCGCTACTAGGGACCTGACCGTGTCGATTACACTAATCATTTGTGTTAATCGTTTAGCCCAATTAATAGGTCTGACACTCTAATTACTAGGTATGTTCCCGATTAACCACTATACTTTGTCAAAAAAGTTGCAAAATTATCAACACTCGCCCATCCATCCGCTAGCCCGCCGCAATGAAGTAGGTTTTTGCGAAGCTCCCGCTCGATCCCTGCCTCCAGGAGCTTGATTTCTACCACCACCAATCAGTTCGTTGTCGTTGTTGACCAATTCCTCGTAGTTGCCGATCAGACCTCAGATACAAGATCTTGAATGCCTTGAGGATCTCATCCGGGAGCTTAAGGCTGCCTTTAATAGGGTAGATGGTTAAGGTGCAAGAGGATTCATACGTGTTTTAGGTGCTAATTTTTGTAGGCTGTACCGATTCATAGCCGACCGATTAAATCAGTTAATCGTCCGCGCTACTCCCAAGCCAACCGAGCAGTTAACGATTACCGATTTCTTTACCATTGGTAATAATGGACAATTAATAAAAGAATGCCCCTTAGGAATTTCTAGTCACTTTATTTAATTAAAATAAAAAGGTTAAACCTTACTAAAGTGTGACAACACTTTAAATCACATTCCCAAGTACTGAAATATGTGGTGATGACTTGTGTCAACATGATCCCATGTTTTAGTTGGAGAATATTAAATCTTAAGTAGTTTTTCAATGAGTAGAAATTCCTTTTCTAAAATAAAATAAATGAAACTAGTGCCTTAATCTTTGTGATGATTGTGATGATGCTAGATCATCTAGTGAATGCCCTGGTGTGATAAATAGAATTAGTTAAGTATTGTTTGGTGATTGTGTACTTCGTATTTATTTATAGACGCTAGTACCGACCAAGGATACGAAGATCAAGGAGATTACTATGAGGAAGAATCCAAGGAGAACTTCAACCACTGCTCTGCACAAGGCAAGCTATCTAAGCAAGGTTCAAAAAAAAGTTAACTTTGCAAGCTAACACCTGCATAATGAGTACGCAAACTAGATGCCTTAGACATATGTGATTACACCCCTTTGATTATACCCAATCCCAGTTTTATTTGCAAGCTTGTTTATTTTTATTTCTTTATCAAAGCTCCTTATTTATGTTTACTTAGTGATTTCTAAGTTTTGGAAAGTTATGAAAGGTAGCATAAAGAGCATAAAACTTGGCCTAAGTTAGATAGATCTTGATGTCATCCCGAGGCATGAGATTGCACTTAGATAAGCCACATTTGTTTATCACCCCTCACTAGTGTTTACCCCCAACTTTAGTGGCTAGTGCTAAGCATAAAACGTGATCACTTCAGATGGGAATACTTGGTGAAAATGATTATGAAAACCTTAGAATGATGAGTTATTCTAATGAAATGTTTTAACATGTGTTAGTGAACACAAGGTGACTTTAATGATAAAATTGTTGAGGCATGAGCCTTTGCCCTTTTACAAAACTGACGGTTGTGTCTGGATGCGATACCATTCCAATTTATAGTACAACCACAATACCCAAATTGGTGTTGGGCTTGACTAGAAGTTTATATACCTTAGTATGGGTTCCCTTGCGGCCGAGGTTTGAGGTGAGGCTACTTTGTAAAGATTGACCACCTGTGCAGTTCCCAAGATGACAGATGGTCATGGTTGGGAGGCCAAACTCATAGGAGAGGTGCCTATACTAGGGCGTGTAATTGAAAGGTTAGGATTGATTATCCGCATACTGAGTATGGTGAATTCAGGATTGTTCCTGACAGATGTATTGAATATTGTGGTAAAAGTGTACCACCTCTAAAGAGTGTCAAACTATTCGAATAACCGCGTCCGTGGTTATGGACGGTTGGAGTGGCCATACTTTTCCGTCGTCAGATGTTTTCAAAATGACTTATGAAATGAATCATGACTTTGACTTGACCACAATAGGGTTGTGATATGAAAACTCAAGTTTCCACTTAGGTGTTATAAAACCTTAAACTAGTTTTCTTACTTCTGAACTCAGTTAGAGATAAACCTGGCTTTTTGCAAAATAACCTAGAGCTTAGTATTCCTACTCAAACCACTTTACCTGTTAGTGATAGTTTAAGAGTACTCATGGATTTGTCCCTGGCTATTCCCGTGGCCAGACTATGAAGAGGACTATCAGGAGGATGGACCATAGGAAGGTTACGATAACTAGGATCATCTCCCATCGTCAGCATTGCATGTGACCACGAAGATGGAGCCTCACCCACGCTACCGTTATTATATTATTTTGTTGCTTGATTGTACTAATACTGGATCATGAGATCCTTTATTTGTTGTAAGACCTTATGTATGGTTTGTAATGGATGATGTACTGTATCCAATCTGTTATGTCTCGCAAAAATGACAATCTTGGGATTGCGATGTATGTTATAACATGCATCTGGGATTAAAAATCTAGGTTTTGACAAGTGCCATCCGGAGAGTCTTGATCGGTTACTTGACCCTCGATCAGTAAGGATCAGGGAAGGGTACCCATTTGGTGTGGGTAAAGTGTACAACCTCCGCAGAGTGTAAATCTATTCGAATAGCCGTGTCCATGATTATGGATGGTTGGACAGACTACTATAGAGCGATGCTTGTTTTGTTTTCAAAACGGATTTCGAAAAACAAAGTGTTTCTAAAACCTGGTGGTTCGAGGGACACTAGAGAAGGAGAGGTGATGATGATAAGCAAGGAAGAGGATAACCCGGTTAGTTGGGGACCGTGGAGATGAAATCGGGTGACCCGATCTTAATTTTTTCCAAAGGTTTTATAAAAGTTTTCAAACAAAACCTCGTAGATGCTATATCTACAAGAGAAACTAGTTTATAAATGAACCTCTTATGGATACCACCTACGACCATAGCCATACTACATATCCTTTATTATTGTTCTTTTAAGGTGTTTTGCGAGTACATTCAAAGTACTCACCAGCATTGTCCCCGGCTATTTACTTGGCCAATTTTCTGGAAGAACGAGGAACGATGAAGAACCTGATGTCTGTGCGATCTAGGACGTCTCCCAGTCAGTTGCCTATAGGTTAAGGTATGACATGGGCTCTACGCTTGAAGCCTTCCACTATTGATGTTGTAATCGCCATAATGGCAATAATGTAAGTTCTATACTCGCTACTTATGGATGATGTACTAATACTAGTCAGTTATGCTCACGGCTCACTGATCATGGTAACGTGAATTGCAGGCATACCAAGGATTCTCATACCGTAAATCGACCCACAAACTTTGTAATTTGTTGATATGAATTCCCACATATTAGCTACATATATGATTGTATATTCATGTTTTACCCCTTTTACCACTATTTTGTAATCCCTTGTACTTTTATATATGACCAGAAGGCCTATGTGAATCTGAGTGAGAAGGCCTATTTAAAGTTTAAGAAAACAATGACATGTTCAATATGTTCTTCACTTTGCTAGTGCTACATAGTGCATATAAGCTCACGTATACACTAAAAATAAAACTCCTGACCAGACTCTGTGTTGCAAGGTTGCATTGCACACAAGAGTATACATTTCTTCAAGAATAATGATAGGGAGAATCGACTCTCTACTTTCTACTTCTGTGATACTTCCTATGTCCCTTTTGATGTGTAGGTTTAGGCATATATATACAGGCGAACTCCTCTTTCTTTAAGTGGAAAACTGAAAAATGAGGTCATTATTACTGTTGTTATTTCTCAACTGATGTGGAGGCCCGTAATAGTCCATCTTGTACTCAAATTTTATAAAGGTATTATACTATATATTCATAGCTGGTAATGGATATCAGCCAAGCCACTCATCTCTCAAAACACTGCGTTGCAAATGTAGTGACAGATCAGGCCGGCTCTATTGCATATCAAAGAAGATGCAAGTAGTAGAAACTTTAGTAGCAGGTAAATAGTAAAGATGATGTTTTAGCAAAAAATGTGAGATGGAATACATGGAATAGGTGTACCTTTCAGTGTACAAATCCGAGAACCACTTCTATCGTATGGATACCACCATATTTTACTGTACCTTTTGGAATCAACATTTATGTCTGTTATGAAAGTAATCAATAAAAATTTCTAACGCTTGCATGGGTTTTATACTTAAAAAAGTTGACCTCTTGACTGAGGCAATATAACACTACTTTATGTGGGTAGATATCTTCATCAACAATTTGTTGGATGGAAATAAGGAATAAAGTAGCATTCTGACTGAAAGAGTTAACCAATGAATAATGACTTCTTCTAAAGAAGTCTTGATATCACATAAATTTCGGCCATGTACACCTTAATGGTTGATTACCATGAGAAGCATTTGATGCATGTAAAATGCATACATGAACTTTGTAGTTTTTTTTATATGAATTCCCACATATTTGCTACATATATGATTGTATATCCAGGTTTTACCCCTTTTACCACTATTTTGTAACCCCTTCTACTTTTATATTTGACCAGAAGGCCTATGTGAATCCGAGTGAGCTGTCCTATTTAAAGTTTAATAAAAAAATGAAATGCTCAATATGTTCTTCACTTTGCTAATGCTGCACAGTTCATATAAGATCACGGATACACAAAAAAATAAAAATCCTGACCAGACTCTGTGTTGCAAGGTTGCATTGCTCACAAGAGAATAATGACAGGGACAATCGACTCTCTACTTTCTACTTATCTAATGCTTCCTATGTCCCTTCCTATGTGTAGGTGTAGGCATATAGAAACATGTGAACTCCTATTCTTTAGGCCTTGTTTTGTTGTAGAGGATTGACCAGTTTCTGCGAGTCTAAACCCAGCTAGTTTCGATCCAGCTAAATCTCCGATGTCACCGTTTTGTAGGCTGGTTTCGGTTGGGCTCAACCTAGCCCGACCCTATAGAACCACGCAGGGTCGAGCAGGTTTGAGGTGGAATGGAAAATCGCCCCACCCTCGCGTTTCTCTCGGCTGGTGGCGGCGCTCGACCGCCAGTGCGCCCGACCACCACTTGCAGCGACGCCACGCTCTATCTCGGATCCCACCAACGCCGACGAACGCCAACACCTCCTTCTTCCCATCCCGCAGCCGACCAACACTGATGCTGCCTTCTTCCCATCCTACAACCGACCAACACCGACACTGCCTTCTTCCCATCCTGTAGCCGGGCTCTCCATCCTTTTTGATATCACTGGTGATGCCTTCTTCTCTGGCAGTTCTGGATTTCTCTCCTGTAAGTCCATCCACTTCATCCCCTCCTCTCCCATCTACTGCTATATGATCCACTCCTCTCCCATCCACTTCAGATCTAAAGTCCAATGCTATGGTATATTCAAGTGTCCCAAAAACTATGAGATTTTCATCAATGTCGTTGCCGATAAATATGGAAGTGTTCTGGCATGGCTTCGAAGTCATATTGGTAAGTTGCATATTACTGCTAATACCTTATTTATGTAGTACCTCACATGATATCTATAGTACATGAAAATAAAATGTAAGTTGTTGCCGCTATTCTGCCACTGCTATATTTGCTGTTCATACCTTATTAATTGTTTACTCTACCAACCTACTAGATTTTGGAAGAGTTGGTGATGACAACTTCAATTGACAACCTATATTGCTATTTCTGTTGTGTTCTCATACTATTAGTGCTAGTTACATACTGTTGAGCCTAGCTACATAAGTTAGTTCCTTTGTTTCCTGGAATATGCATAATGTGGTGTGAAGATGCTTCTGTTTTCTTTTACCTTATTGAGATGCTATCTTGTATGTTCATCAGTCTAGCATACACTAGGATGGATCAATGGTTGTTCTAGTAACCCGTAGTTGTCTCACTTCATTGCTTTCTTACTTCATTTTGGTTAGTTAATTGATATACTCCATTGAGTTCCCAATAACTTCTGCAAGGAGATGCATGCATCTTTTATTTTATCCTATTGTTTGAATAGAAATGCACAAAATGAATTATAGCTTCCAAAGAGTAGTTTTTAGATGCGCTACTTGTGTAATGTAAGCCACAATTCACCTTGGTGTTTTTTGTAGCTATCAACTATTAAAACAAGCATCTAGGAACTTGATAGCTCTTGGTTTGCATATATGGAACTTCCTTACATTGAGATGGTTTCTCCGCTAGTATACCTGACTGCACTATCTTTGTTAGTTGTAGTTCGATTTACATGGAGATGGTTTCTCTAGCTCAATTTATCTTATGATTATTTTTCCAAACAAGCATCCTATTTTTGATGTGGCATTGCTTTCCCAAACTACCAAATCATGCTGAATTAGCTAAGATTTTATTGTTAGTATATGCATCTCAATAATGTTATAATTAATTTTTTACCATTCCTTGTTTTAGATTAAAATCATGTTACTGAACAGGAAGTTCTGATAATATGAAACACTTCTTTGTTCTTAGGTTCCTGAAGTGCCTAACCAAGAACTATCTGAATAAGCATAATGACAAAACAAGCCAATAGTTTGTGTGTGGTGGCAAAGCCCTATTATTCAAATTGTGAAACTGATACTATACTTGAACTTTATTTATATGCGACAAAAACATGTTTTTCTAGTGTAATGCTATTGAGATGAAGTGCTGCTGAGATTTTCCAGTGTAATGCTGTTGAGGTTTATAATTCTGTTGTGATGAAGCCTAAAGTTCTATTTCATTCCTATGTACTATAAAGTTGGTGTAATGTTGTTGTCAACTTGTGATGAAGTGCTGCTGGAACTATGCACAAACCCCTATAAAAATTGAATCTTTGTTACTCAACTAAACAAGACTGATTTTTCCAGTGTTTCAATCCCTTCTTGCAGAACACCATTTTTGAAGAGTGGGATTAGAGGGGATCATCGTGGAAGAGGATTGGAGGGTTTTGGGTGACTGGAGTGTTTTCACCCAAAACACTGGGAGTAATACTCTACAATACTAAATCAAGGCCTTAAGTGGTAAACTGAAAAATGTGGTCATTATTACTGTTGTTATTTCTCAACTGATGTGTAGGCCCGTAGTAGTCCTGCTCGTACTCAAATTTTATAATATAATTTAGCTATTAGACTAGATATCCGTAGCTGGTAATGGATATCATCCAAGTCACTTGAAAGAAAATGTGGGCCCCCATGTGTGGTTTTGGTCGTTAATGACAATCTCTATGGACTAATGCTTATATCAAGTTGTACTTGTAGGAATTGTCCATAGGCAATGCTTGAACCATATGTTGGCTTCAAGGTTTGTAGAAGAAGGAAGTGAATAGAATCAAGTGGTGACCAAGGTGTTCAAATAGTGATCCACATATTGGTCATGTGAGAGTTGAGCCTTTTGCAAGGGTGTCTAGAAGAAGAAGATAGAGTTCATCATATGTATCTTCAAGACATAATCCAAATGGTGTTAGAAGTAATGTTGTGCGAGCTAAAGATGTGCCATATCTAGAAGATATCATGCTTGAAGCTTGCCATCCTCGGTGATCATGGATCAATGAAGACAAGGTCAAAGTAAAGGTTTCCCCATGTCGTATGGGGGAGCAACTTGCAAGTCTTCATCAAGCGAGTGCGTGCAAGAGCAATCAAGAAAGGTGTTCCATCTTAAGAAGGACACGATCGTATACATCAAGATAAAGTGGAATATGTGCAAGGCAAAGGTATGATATTGATAGGGTTTCTTTCTTACCGGTATCGTGGTGTTAGTTGGGGAGACCGGTTTATAGGATAGACAACCGTACTATCAAGAGGAGCTCTCAAGTGAGTAACTCGATCATATCTTTCAAAGAGAGCTCAAACCTTTGCATACTTAGCATCATACTTTCTTGGTTGTTATTTGTATCTTATCCATGTGAGGTTCTAGATCTTGTGGTCATATTCATAACAAGCTCTAGTTCATCAAAAACGGATTTCCCTTTTATCTCATATTGGGTTTTTGATCTTTGAGGTTTTACGGTTTCTCACCAAGAAAGGTATCTCACATTTTAATACATGAAATGTTATATCTTGGTGGTATTCAATATTTTTTTGGGTATCTCTTGTTGTCCTCTTTCCAACAAAATTGGTTTCGGGTCAATCGGAGTTTCCAAACTCTAGATATCGCCATTTGAAGTTTGCCTCTTATTGGGTCCAGACCGGAGTCTCCAGTCTGCATGGACCGGAGTTTCTGGTGTGGTCCGGAGTGTCCCCTGGAGTCCCCGATGGGGGCTCCAGAATTCATCCTGGGACAGTCTGATAGGTGGTCCGGAGGTTGGGCCGGAATCTCCGGTGTAGACCGGAGTCGCCGGTGTGACTTTTCCCCAACAGGCAGAAAACGGTCAGAAATCTGTGGGCCTATAAAAAGGGGCCCTTCTTCCCCAATGTCCCTGCTCGAGTTTTACAGGCTTTCTCCTCCATTCTTGACCCTCTTGAGCTTGCCCCCCCTTCAATCCCTCCCTTGATTCTTGCATATACTTTAGGTTTTTGAAAGAGGAGATCTAGATCTACAATCCCACCAATCCATATCTCCTCTAAGTGAGGGGAACATCTTGGGATCTAGATCTTGGAGTCTTTTGTGGACTTCCTCCATTGTTCTTCATCTCTTATTCCCCCACAAGCTTTTGTAGCTTTGGTGGAATTTGGGAGAGAAGGATTTGAGCACTACTTGTGTTCTTGCCATTGCATTTGGTGCATTAATTTGAGTTCTCCCCGGAGGATTTGATGAGTGAAAGTTGAGAAGCTTTTTACTCTTGGGTTTTTGGAAACCTAGACGGTTTGTTGGTGTTGCAGGTTGTGGCCTTGGTGGCATTTGTTGGGAGCCTCCAATTAAGTTGTGGAGAAGTTCCCCAACCTTGTGAGAGGTTCCGGTTTGCCATCGACAAGTGCACCGATAGTGGAAGTGTGGATCGATCCCATTGGGGTAAGATTCACCGGAGAATAAGGGAGGCCTTTTGTGGAGTAGGTGATTAGATACCACTCCCTCTCCAAACGATACGTACTCCATGTTGGGAGGAACTCGGTAAAATATCGTCGTCCCCGCATGCCTCGGATATCTCTATACCCGAGCTCTTACTTATGCACTTTACTTTGTGATAGCCTTCGTGCTTGAAAGTATATATCTTGCTATCACATAGTTGTTTGTCTTGGTTAGCATAAGTTGTTGGTGCACATAGGTGAAACCTAGATTGTTCTAGGTTTTGTGCTTACCAAAGTAAACGCTGGTTTAATTCCTCCTTTGTTGAGCCACTCTCGGAAAAGTTTAAATCGCATATTCACCCCGCCTCTAGGCGACATATGTATCCTTTCATCACTCATCTCTCGGAGTACTGCATTGCAAATGTAGAGTGACAGATCAGGCTGACTCTATTGCTTATCAAATAAGATGCAAGAAGCTGAAACTTTAGTAGTAGATAAATAGTAAAGCTGATGTTTTAGCAAAAAATGTGAGATGGAATACATGGCATAGGTGTACCTTTTAGTGTACAAATCTGATAACCACTTCTATCCTGTGCATACCACCATATTTTACTGTACCTTTTGGAATCAACATTTTCATTTTTGTTGCGAAAGTAATAACTAAAAATTTCTGACCCTTGCATGGGTTTCAGACTTAAAAAAGTTGACCTCTTGACTGAGGCAATATAACACTACTTTAAGTGGGATAGATATCTTCATCCACAATTTGTGGGATGGTAATAATTAAAAAAGTTAGGATTCTGACTAAAACAGTTAACTAATGAATAATTACTTCTTCTAAAGTAGTCTTGATATCACATAAATTTAGGCCATGTCGACCTTAATGGTTGAATACCAAGAGAAGCATTTATTGCATGTAAAATGCATACATGAAATTTGTAGTTTGTTGATATAAATTACCACATATTTTCTACATATATGATTGTATATCCATGTTTTACATTAATTTATGGGATTTACCAATGATCTCCTTTATTTTGGTTATAACTCTACGGATAGGAAAAGCGTATTTTGTGCATTCTTACCTTTCAAGGACCTAAACAAAGTCAAATCGAGCTAGGCTTTTGGTAGCGTCAATATTTCATCAAGAGAATCACATGGAGCACTTGGACCTCATCAGATGAGCCAGGAGGCCTAAAAGAGACAAGGTGGCGTGCCTAGTAAGGGTGGGCATGCCACCCATGATCTTTTTCTCCTCGACCGTTGATTCACTTTGATCTTTCGCCCACCCCCTTCGTATGACCTAAAAACCACTATATAAACGGTCCCTCGGGAGTTCCTGGAGAGAGGCGCCATAGAAACACCGAAACACCAAAACATAGCCAAAACCAGCAAAGATTGAAGGAGGAAACTCCGCTGAGCCGAAGCTAGAGGGATCTCTACCTTCTCCAACGTCTCCCTATAATCACCATGATGAATAGGGAGTAGTCCACCTCTGGACTATGGGTTTGTGGCAGTAGCTTGATCTCTCTCTGTCTTGTTCTTCATAGAGCTAGTATCATATGAGCGACCGATAAGTCAAAATTTAAGCATTTTTACCTATTGTTTTTGCATAAATAGAGTATGATTTTTTGTATTTCACTGTGTTCGCTTGCACCTTTTGTCTTTATTTCAACAGGATCCCAAATCACTAAGTCTATTATGAACATATCAATTAAAGCTGTCATATTATACTGTAATATGATATTTTTAGGTGATAAAAATCATTTTGAGTAATTACCTTCGCACCTAGGAAAATACCAAGCGAGGAGAGGCATCCATTGCCGGTAACGACCTGCGGTACAGGCTGGGACCGCCCATACTATCCGCCCGTACCATGTGCCACAGGGTCTGCCTCATCAAATACTTTCTCCTGGCGAAGACGGCAGGGGGATCCAACATTCACAGCCACCAGAAACCACGAAAAACCACATCTAAAAGGGATCTGAAGGAGGAACTTGGCTGGGGAGAAATCCCTGCTGATCCACGAATCATTGGAGAACAACGCATCATCCCCTTCATCATCAACTGCTGCATCTACATCACCTCATTACTATCATCCTTCATCCATTAGATCTTGCTGTAATTCTAGATTCAGTTGTGGTTTACACTAGATCTATTTCATTACTTTCATCCATCCATTTGATTATGATGATGTTGTTTGCTTCCATGTGTGAGTAGTTCCTTTGTTCTTGGGGAGATGGAGAAACCATAGCACTATTATGAATTTGCAATAAAGATGATATATTCTTATGTCCGTATGACTTGCCAGTCTATGATATCTTTACGATTTGTGTTTGATCTCTCTCTTTAGATGGTATGTGAAAGTTGACCACATACCATTTTCCCTCAGGACTAAAGGTAGGGAGAAATCCTTTGGACGTGCTTTGGGATCGTACCCGGAATAGCCCCATGACAGATTGGCACCGGCTCGTGAACTACGCGGTCAAAGGAGGAATAAAGAGGGACTCTCTAAGCTAATTACGATATCCAGGAGGAAACCCTTAATTGCGGTGGTTTGTATGGGTGACTTCTCTCAGGCATCACAGTGGTTATTTAGAGGTGACCTCCCTTTTTGTTTAACAAAGTGGATTCCTACGAGCCTTGTAGTGAACATCTTATTATGGAGCTCTCTCCACACATGTTATGATACAAGAAGTATATATCTTAAATTATTAATAATGACAACACCATGCTAGGGGAATGTCCTACATCCCCGAGAACATTTTATCCCTATTGCATTCCACCACGCTTTTATACGAACTTGTTACTTGCTTTCTTTTAATCGTTTTAATTATATTTCTGCACACAACCAAAAACCTTTCAAACACTCTTTACATGAGATCAAAGGCAACTTACAAGTATCCTTTGGTAGATAGTGATGAGGGGCATAAATACCTCTACCAATAGCTCTCTATGGGTTCGATATCTTTACTTCGAAACTTGCTTCAATTGATGTGTGCATTTGTAGTCATCAAGCTATTTTCTGGCGCCGTTGCTGCGGAGCTAGGTTCTTTTGCTCTTTGTTCTTAGTTGCTTATTTTATTATTTTTTACTAAAGTTGTTTACTAGTTTTAGGTAATACACCATGGGTGAGTACCAACATATAATTTAGCTTGAAGTTGTAAGGAACTTCGATCCACCTATGGACGTTTATTTAAAATCCAATAACCCAAGAGGGTACGATATTAACCCTATGCTATTAGATATTTCGCATGGACAAATATTTGCAGGAGATGGTACGAAAGACCCGTATGAGCATGTAGGGTTCTTTGAAGATATTTGTGGGAGTTCTTTTGGGGATATGCTATATGGGTATCCTACTAACCCGGGTGGCCCATAGTCGGTAGCATGGCCTGTGGCCTGCTGGGCGACCCAGTTAGTTGGATCCAGAAGGGAGGCCCATGCCGGATAAAGGAAGGCTACGGTGGAGTCACCAGCGTACCCGGAGCCTTGGAGTGGAAGATACACAAGACTAGTAATAGACGGTGTAGGACTTTGTAACCTGTCCGGCTAGGACTTTTCCATGTAACCCTAGGATCTGACGACTATATAAGTCGGGCCTATGGGAGCCTTTAGGGCACAATCTCATACGATAACTTAGATTCTCTAGTCACCTCGCACAGCGAACCTATCTCTGTAACTCGGCGTAACTTCCCTTATAGTGATTTATAGCAGGAGTAGGATTCCGCCACCGTCGTGGGATCTGAACCTGGGTAAGTTATGTTACCTCGTACCCGTCAACCGTCCGCCTTACCCCACGTCTCTAAACACGCACTATGAGGACCCCTCCATGGCGTACTCGTCGGCAATACCACGACAGTTGGCGCCCACCATAGGGCAAGAGGCGCTTTGGGATATTCAACGGGCGAGGACCAAGATCTTCGCGGGAATCGGCGAAACCGTAGCCATTGACCGTGTTCTCTTCTCCGGCAACGTTCCGATCGTCCCCCCTAACGAGTTCTGGATCCCGGCGAAGACGAACCCTACGCGGTGTTCGATCGTTCCTATCGAATACATCCACCTCTTCATCGGCGAAACCGACTCGGGCACTAGTTCCCTGGGAGTCGGAGGAGCATCAAGACCTGCACGAACCGCGTACGGGCAGGATACGTTCGTGGAAGGATCAATGTCGGATCTCTCTTCGGAGTTTGCCGGCAAAGATCGGAAAGCATCAATACCCGCACGGACCGCCTACGGGCAGGATACGTTCACGGAAGGATCGATGTCGGATCTCTCTTCGGAGTTTGCCGGCAAAGATCGGAAAGCATCAAGACCCACACGGACCGCCTACGGACAGGACACGTTCGCGGAAGGATCGATGTCGGACCTCTCCTTGGAGTTTGCCGGCAAAGATCAAAAAAATTCAAGGCCCACCCAGACCGCCCCTATGCAGGATATAAAGGTGGAAGATCACTACAAATCCGCCGGTTTCGTTCGCGCGTCTGTGCAGCAGAGATCCAAGTTCGTCGGCGTGGTTACCATTTTCGATCTGGCACGTTGCATTCAGAGAGAGGGCGAAAACCCCCGTGACTACCTTGCTAGATGGCTCCCTATACGGGCAGACCTGGCCAATTACCCCAATGATAACACTTTGTATCACTTCGTGGAAGGACTGGACCGTGGCACGCTTCTCCGACATTCTTTACATCGGCAGCAGGCAACAGGATGCCTTATCCTCGAAGAGATGGTGAGCACCGTCAACAGCTACGCGGCAGCTGACGCGGCAGCCCAGATGGAGCTTGCGCTCAGAGACGGAGAACCTCCGATTCAACAGCCGCCGCCATCGCCTCTGGCTGCCATCGTCGTAGCAGCACCACCACCTCTAGTCATCGTCGAGGCCGTTGCACCTCCACCGCCCGTCATCGAGGAAGTCCCGACACCCTCCGACTCTGTCATTGACGCGCTTTATGCTGATTTCAGTGCAGATTCAGAGGAAATAAACTTTAGTCCATAAGAGCTAGACTCCGCTATGCAGGAGAAGGAGGAGGAGTACTCGCGCGACGAAGAAGCTAACAACAACGTCATGTCTCGAGGGTTGTTCGTCACCATTGGGACATCGATGGATGAAGATCAACCCGGGCAAGCTCCGCCTACGGCGCTGGAAAAGGGGAAGGGGCCACTAATTGCTGCCGACGATGATCGCGCAAAGGTCATGCCTCCTCCGCCTAACCTAGTGCAGCAGCCGCAGGAACTCGACACCGGTCCGAGCAACAACAACACCGCAAACTTGCCGCCTCCAGCATCCACGTCGGCAGCATCCCATGTTACTCTAGCTGATAGAGTGATGTACGGCAATCCCCTCGTTGAGCCACTAACTGTTGATCATATCTGGAACGTGACTCAGCTTGACGAGAAGCGCTAGCAGCTGCTGGAGGAGGCGCAAGCCATCGCGGAGAAAGGCGCTAAGCTAGATCGAGATTTGGTCAACGCGCAGAAGTCCATAGAGAAAGCTAGAGCAATGGAGGTCGAGTACAAAACTCTGCTGCAGCAGCAGAAGGCTAAGAAGGCTCCGGCTTGCGTCATCAACGATCCTGGTGTACGGCGCAACCTAGGATGGTATCCCTCGAAGCCGGCACAGGCCAAGCCATACATTGATAGTGAAGGCAAGCAGGTGATGCCCACCCCACTCCTTAACCTCGCCGTCGCCAAGACCCTTCTGGAGCAGGATAGATCGCCTGAGTCAGTAGAACAGGTCTATGACCTAGTAGCGAAGGCGGTAAAGCAGCAGGAAAAGGCCACCTCTCAGAGGCTTGAGTCTGACCCAGCGCTCTGCCGATCTAGCCAGTACAAACCGCCAAGGGATAGATCTCCTCAAGATGTCGGATCACAGATGGGTTCATCAGAACAAAGACGGAGGGATGCACGCAATAGGAAGGACGCTATCCCCATATCCTCCGACCACGGAGAAAAAGCCCGACCTCGCCGCCCATCGCCACCGCCCCGATCACCCTGACGTCAGGAAGACTACAAGGCTCACCATCGTACGGATATGCCCCCTCCAAAGCAGTGTTGCATCGTCATCCGCGACAACGTGGCACAGACCCGTCATGAGGAAGAGCGCCACCAAGGACACAAGAGCAGGTCACACCACGACCCTCCGAGTCCAACAAGCAACCGTGACAGGTGTGAGGCGTCGCAGGAGGGTAACAGCAAGAAGGCTAACCCACCGCCACCTCCGCCTCCGTTGCCGCCAAGCAGTCACCATGGCGGAAGAGGCCCGCGTCATTCATGCAGCCCATCCCCTGTTGACAACAAGAAGAAGAACCCAGAGCCATACGATGCATGTTCGCGGATCGATAAGATCCACGAGGCCCGGGAAGGACCATACCTGGGACCACGTTGCTTTGGACCTGCAATACGGTCCGCAACTTACCCCAAAGGTTTCCGGATTGACAAGACCATCAAGCCCTATGACGGCACCGCCAAGCCCGCCACATGGTTGCAGGACTACGGCAACGCGATGGAGATTACCGGAGGCAACCCCAACATCGCCGTTAAGTACCTCCCGTTAATGTTGGCGGGTACGACACGTCAATGGATCGACGACTTGCCAGAGAAATCTATCTACAACTGGCTGGATATGCAAGAAGCATTCACCAAGAACTTTGAAGGTACATACAAGCGTCCCTGCACTGTGGGCGATCTACAGCGGTGCGTGCAAGAGAAAAAGGAGACATCTCGCGCCTACCTCTCCCACTGGCTCGACATGAAGAATTCCTGCGCAGGAGTGCACGCTCAGACCGCCATGGCCGCCTTCATTGATGGGTTGGAAAGGGGCACGTTGCTCCGACACAAGCTGAAGCGCTTGCAGGACAATCACCAGCTTGACTTGAACCAGATGATTCAGTTGGCTAGTGAGTTCGCAGCTGTTGACGACAATGCTCGCGGCTCATTGCCGGCAACAGCCGTTCCAACTCAAGCTCGGAGGAACAGCAGTACAAAGCGGAAAACCGCTCCAGAACAAAAGCAATCTACCGACATGGTCGCTATGACTTTTGCAGGACGAGGAGAAGGCGGACAACGTGGCCGAGGAAGGGGAGCAGGCCGCGGGCAGCAACGAGGAAGTGAAACCAACTCGGCGCCGCTCCGTGTTCCCCAAACCTATAAGGAGTACCGCGATATGCCATGCCTCGTACACCTCGACGCCAATGGCAAGGCCACCCATACCAATCGACACTGCAAGTTCGTCAACGACCTTAAGGAAGAACCGGAGTCCGGCTACAAACAAAGTCGGAAGAACAGACCGCGAGGCAAGGGCAAGGGGAAGAAGGAGGAGGAGTCCAAGGATTCGAGTGACATGGACGAGGATGTTGACCCCAAACACGCCGCCAAGAGTGACGACAAGGGCAAGAACCCCTTTGCAAAGAAGGCCCCAGTCTACCACACTTTCCTTGGCACTCCCACCGTCCGACAATAGAAGACCTCTCTACGGATCCTGATGGCCACTCTCCCCCCAGTTCCCCAATACCTGCGCTGGTCAGAGGTTCCAATAACTTGGGATAGGACGAACTACCCAGACCTTGTGCCCACGGAGAACCAGTACGCCATGGTCATCAACCCATTGATTGACGGCGTGGAGTTCACCAAGTGCATGGTGGATAGTGGAAGCAGCATCAACATCATGTATCTGGATACACTGCAGAAGATGAACTTGACGGAGGCAAACCTAAGGCGGACCAACACCGTGTTCCATGGCGTAGTTCCTGGTCGGGAGGCTCGGTCCTTTGGGTGCATCACACTTCAGGTAGCCTTTGGCGACGTTAATAATTACCGCCAAGAGCGCATGACCTTTGAGGTGGTCCCCTTCAAGAGCGTGTACCACGTCATATTCGGCCGCAACATATTCCACATGTTCATGGCCAAGCCATGCTTCGTCTACAACAAACTCAAGATACCCGGACCAAACAGTGTCATCACCGTATCCGGAAGCTTTACCAAGGCAAGGGACTGCGAGATCAATGAAGCAGCCGTTGCGGAAGCTGTCCTCTACATCGAAGAATTCAATGAGATCCAGAACAAGGTCAATGACTCAAAGATGCCCGCGTCGAAGAAGCATATCTCCGACTCCGCTCCTGCGTTCAAGGCCGCTATCGAGACCAAGCCGGTGGAACTTGTGGTAGGCGATGCCTCCAAGACCGTCGCGATTGGGACGAACCTGGATCCCAAATAGGAAAGCGCGCTCGTCGAGTTCCTCTGTGAGAATAGGGACATATTTGCCTTGCAACCTGCCGACATGAAAGGTGTACCTAGGGAACTTGCCAAGCACAGCTTAAACATAGATCCAAAATATAAACCAGTGAAACAACCTCTACGACGCTTCGGAGATGAGAAGAGACGCGCCATTGGCAAAGAGATAGCTAGGTTACTTAAGGCTGGGTTTATCCGAGAAGTCCTTCACACCCAATGGGTGGCCAATCCTGTACTTGTCCCCAAAAAGGGAACCAGTGAATTAAGAATGTGCGTTGATTACACCGGCTTGAACAAAGCATGTCCCAAAGATCCGTTTGCTTTGCCTCGCATTGACCAAGTCATTGACTCGACGGCTGGCTCGGAACTTTTGTGTTTTCTCGATGCATACTTAGGATACCACTAGATCAAGATGAGGAAGTCGGACCAATTGTCCACTTCGTTCACTACCCCATACGGCACGTTTTGCTATGTCACGATGCCCTTTGGGCTGAAAAACGCAGTGCTACCTACCAGCGGACAATGCAGCGTTGCCTTCACGACCAAATTGGTTGGAACGTTCACGCCTATGTGGACGATATCGCAGTGATGTCTAAAAAGTCAAACGACTTAATCTCCGACTTAAAAGAAACCTTTGATAATCTCCAAAAATACAACATGATGCTCAACCCTAAGAAGTGCGTCTTTGGGGTTCCAGCCGGCAAATTGTTGGGCTTCATCGTTTCCCAGTGCGGAATCGAGGTTAACCCGGAGAAAATCAAGGCCATCTTAAACATAAACCGTCCGACATGCCTAAAGGACATTCAACGACTAACAGGTTGTGTTGCAGCAGTTAGTCGGTTCGTCAGCTGACTTGGAGAGAAGGCTTTGCCGCTGTACAAGTTGCTGAAGAAGGTGGACAAATTCACATGGATGGACGAAGCAGATGCAGCATTGAAGCAACTCAAGGAGACTCTTTCCTCAGCGCCCATCCTTGCAGCAACCGAGCCTGGTGAGCCCCTGTTAATTTACATGGCGGCAACCAACCGGGTTATCAGCATCGTCGTCGTCGTAGAGCGGAAGGAAGCAGGCTACAAGCACGGAGTTCAATGACCAGTTTACTATGTGAGCGAGGTCTTGACGGAGTCCAAGCACCGTTACCCGCACTACCAAAAGATAGCTTATGGAGTATTCCTCGCTTCGCGGAAGCTGAGGCATTACTTTCAGGAGCACCCAATCATAGTAGTGCGCAAGACTCCACTGTCCGACATTATCAACAACAGCGACACTACAGGAAGGGTCGCGAAGTGGGGGCATTGAACTTGCCACCTTCGAGATCACCTACAAGAGACGCGACGCTATCAAGTCACAAGCTTTGGCGGATTTTATTGCAGATTGGAGGGAGATGCCAGATGCTACTCCGCAGCTAGAACCAGAGTACTAGGTGATGCACTTTGACGGATCAAAGTTGCTCAATGGCTCGGGGGCTGGTGTACTGCTACAGTCACCAAAAGGAGACAAGCTGCACTACGTTCTGCAGATCCACTTCGAGGCTACAAACAACATGGCGGAGTATGAAGCACTCATTCACGGACTACGTGTAGCCAAGGATATTGGCATCAAGCACATAGTTTGCTGTGGAGATTCCGACTTGGTTGCCTAGTAGGTGGCTGGCACCTGGAACGCGCGGAACCCTATGATGGCGGCATATCGCGACGAAGTGGACGAGATAGCCAAGAGCTTCTTGGGCTACGAAGTCAAGTATGTGCCTAGGGAGCAAAACGAGGCGGCTGATCTGCTGTATAAACTTGGATCAGGGCGCAAGCGGATTCCGCCAGGAGTTTTCCTAGAGAATCTACACACACCATCCGTGAAGGGCGCCGACATCGACAACCCGGATAGAGCTGACTCTTTTGTAAACATGGTGACAAAGGTCCCTCCGGCTTGGAAAAAACCGTTCATGGAGTATCTGGAACACGGAACTTTGCCCGACGACAAGATCGAAAGATGGCAAATAGTACGACGAGCAAAGGGTTATACCATAATCAATGGGCAACTCTATAAAAGGAGCACTACTAGTGTATACTTAAAGTGCGTTTCCCAGCTAGAAGGTATGGAAATCCTGCGCGAGATCCATCTCGGAGATTGCGGGCATCACGCCGCTCCTCGATCATTGGTCGCGAAAGCCTTCCGGCAAGGATTCGACTGGCTGACCGCGAAGGCGGACGCCGACAAGCTGGTTGAGACATGCACGGGATGCCAGTATTATGCCCGACAACCACATGTTCCTGCTGAAGAATTGCGAACAATACCAATAACTTGGCCATTTGCAGTATGGGGGCTAGACATGGTGGGACCGTTACAGACGGCACCGTGTGGATTTACGCATCTGCTTGTTGCAGTTGACAAACACCAAATGGATAAAAGCTAAACCCATTAGAAAGCTTGATGGGGCAACCGCCCTTCGGTTTGTCCGGGATCTAGTGGTGAGATTTGGTCTCCCACACAGCATCATCACCGACAACGGAAGCAACTTGTCACTCGGAGAAGTGGAGGCCTATTGCTGGGACAAAGGCATCCGACTTGACCTTGCATCTGTGGCACACCCACAATCCAATGGTCAGGTTGAGCGAGCCAATGGATTAATTCTGCAGGGAATCAAGCCACGTCTTGAGGCACCGCTACACAGAGCAGCTGGAGCCTGGGCGGAAGAATTGCCATCTGTGCAATGGAGTTTACGAACCACACCCAACAGATCCACCGGCTACACCCCTTACTTCATGGTATATGGAGCAGAAGCCATCCTACCTTCTGACATCCTCCACGATGCACCAAGAGTTGCCGTCTACGACGAAGATGACGCTAAAGAATCCAGACGACTAGATGTGGACCTTCTAGAGGAGGAGCGCGTTTTGGCATGCCAAAGATCCGCCATCTACCAGCAGAAGCTACGCAGCTACCATAGTCGCCGTGTTCGGCATCGCTCGTTTAAAGAGGGGGATTTAGTACTCCGACTTAAGCAGAAGAAGTCACACAAATTATCCCCGCCATGGGAAAGACCGTTCATCATAAGCAAGGCGCTGCTCAATGGGTCTTACTACCTTGTTGACAATCGTGAACTCAAGGATAGACCCAACGAGGATCATAAGCGTAAGCGACGTGACCCGGATGATGACTACCCGGAGCTTGATCGGCCATGGAACAAAGCACAGCTACGTCCTTTCTACACTTAGCATTTTTTATCTAATTTGTGTACCTCTTATATGATCAATGAAATAAAGCTCTTTGGTTCACTCATATTGCTAAGTCTTTTACCTCCTTTAGTGTTCATTTTTGGATCATATAAAACCTTTATGCACAAGTCCTGCGATTGAACTTGTGAAAATTCCGCCTACGGGCGTTAGCTTAAGTTTTCTGGTCTACACGTTCTTTGTTGTTTTTATGTGGATTCTGGAGTAGTGAATTTTGGCACTTATTGTCGGCGATTTTGTGCTCAGGTTATTGACGATGCCATTGGGCATCATCACCTAAGCGCATGGTTCCGACAACGAGTCTTCCGACTCACGAAAAGTCAAGCATAAAAACCAGAGTAATGGACAAGCCATCACTTGCTTAAAAAATATATACATACTGGGACTTAATTCTTAAGTAGCAGGATACGAAAACCATTGTTTTCCGCCTTAAGATTACATCAACAAGTTTTTCCCGTGCACACACCAAAGATGAAACAGAAATTACAAAGTCTTTTTCATTCTTTGGGCGCAGGAGACTTGGAGGCCGCATCATCACCAGCCGGAGAATCACCCTCGACATCGGCGCAGTGATGAGACTCGGAGGAATCTTGGTTGACGTTGTCGATGAGGTTCCTGGGCACAAAGTTGTCAACGTCCACCAACTCGGCAACCCTGGTGTCATAACCCGCGAGTGATGACAGGATGGCTTCGTGATCGATCTCCTTGCCGTCATCATCCACGTCGGGGATACCAGAGGTCACCGTGTCGATGTCGGCATCTTCATAGTGTGCCTTCACCATAGACAGCGCCATCCTTGCGCCAGCCCGTGCGCATGAAGCCTTCTAGTTCGCGACACGCTCGGGGGCTCGACGCAGAATCTCCGAGTACTTCGCCATGGAGTCCGAGGCCTTGATATATATCTGGAGGGGTTTAGCAATCTCCTTGGCCTGGGTGATGGCGGTGTTCATGAAGTTGCCGGCAAGAACCATGCATTCCTTGTCCGAAGGAGGCGAGCGGGTTAAACCCATAGGCGCTGAAAATTCCGACAAGAATCGCATGAGTTCAATAAACTCTAAGCATCCAGACTACAGAAATACAAGGCGGAGGACACTTACTGAAGATGCTGGCCTTAGCCTGCCAGACGGTGTCCGCCAAGGATTCCTTCTCTTATTGGAGGAGCTTAAACGCCTCGCTATGGCGAAGGTTTTGCTCATCAGCAGCTTGCTTCTGATCCTTTAGGATCGCAAGCTCCTCCTTCAAGCGATTGATCTCCGTGGAGGCGGAATCCTGCAGGGCTTTCACGGAATTCTCGTGCATCTTCAGCATCTCCTTCCTCTCCTCCTTGAGGATCTTGTTCTTGCTGTCCAGCTGCTGGATATGCTTGGACTGCTCGACAATGTCCTTGGCCTTGGCAACATGCTCTGCAAGTCAGAGAAAACAAAGTACACAGTGAGTACTCGGAGATTGCGAGCACAAAAGTAAGAAGGAAATGCGCAAAAAGAAAAAAGACTCTTGTTTTTGATGATCTGTTCGTTCAAGATGGCAGTTTTACCCTTTTCGGCTTCAAGATCTACGCGCATCTTCTGATACTTGTCGTTGGCCATGCCCCTCTGAGCATTCTCATTCTGTGGAAACAAATACAAAGTTAAGTCGTTGTTTGGTATGCTTGGAGCCCCTAGTCGGAGATTTTCCACCTAGATGCTCGGGGGCTACAGCGAGAGTTTTTAACTTATCAATATGCTTAAATTTTCTTTAAGCATCTAGTCGGAACTAATTCAGTTACAACTAGAGGCTTGGGGGCTACAGCATTGAAAATTATGAACACTGTGTATGCTACTATTAAAGCATCTAGTCGGAGTAATTCATTCCATCTAAATGCTTGGGGGCTACAGTGAGAGTTTTTTCTAACTTAGTCATTCTTAGAGCATATAGATGCAAAACCTATGGTTTTCCGTCTACATCCTCGGGGGCTTAAGTGGAATACTCATACGAAATGCAAAAGGTAAGGTAAAACTTACAAGTGCACTCTCTGCCAGCAGCTTGCCAAAGGAAATGCTATTTCCTCGCAAGATATCTGCTTGTCGGAGCAGTTCCTCAAGACCGCACGTCGGAGATGACGGCACTCCTCCAGCAACCATAGTAGTGCTACTCGGCAGAAGCGCTGGGTAAACTATCTTCGGGAACTCGAAGGGTTTCTGGGGAGTAGGGGCGCCGCCTTCGGCAGAGGTACCAGCTCCCACCACCGCCTTGCCGCTACCGATGGCATCCTTAGCCGGAGCTTCAGCCATTTGAAGAGCAGCGCTCTCCTGCGTCGCCTGCTCGCCGACAATAGCTAGTTCGGTAGAGGCGCCAGATTCCACTTCCATGGCGGAAGGGCCTGCTGCCTCCTAGACTTGAGAGCTTGTCGGAGCAGAGGAGAGCTTGACGGCAGGATTAGCAGGGGCGATGGCGGGGGAGGAGTCGCGATGCAGCATATTTTTGGAGGCTCCACCCTCCACCCTCCGTCTTCTTCTTCTTGCCTCCGTCGGCAGCGTCAGAGGTGGAGTTCTTCCGCTCGTGCTAACGGGACATCGTCGTCGGACATGACCGTGACTTCCTTCATCTTTGGATCGTAGATTTGGGCAGCCAGGTTGTTCTCATCTAGATCGCTAAGCTGTTAAGTGAGAAATCACCGTGTTAAATAAGATGGCACTGGCAAGACGGAGAAACTGGAGCAATTTCATACACCAAAAATAAATACCTACCTTTGGGCACTTGCGGTCTACGAACATGTCGTAGGTGATGGTGAAGCCGCGCTTCTTATCCTTCACCTTGACGATGTCCTTCAGACGGAGCTTGACGGAGTCACTCGAGAAGTTATCCACGGAGATCCGGAGGGTATCCTTTCGATCACCAGTGTACTCGTGCATGAACTTCACGCGGTGCTGCAGAGGTTGGATTCGCCTGATGAACCAGCACATGGCTAGGTCCAAGCCGGTCAAACCTGTCTCTACGAACCACTCGATCTGCCTTATTGCGCGAGAAGCGTCGAGGTCGGAGGGAAGGGAGGCATGGGATCTCCATGTGGAAACTTCAGCGGCGGATCCATCCATGAAGTCTGGGTACGTTACTTCTCGGCCCGCCAAAGGAATGTCAGGGCCGTAGAAGTACGTCCGCTGCCAGTTTTTGCACGACTCGTGGCCTACGATGTCGGGGAACCGCTGGCCAGGTCGGATCTTGAAGCTTATGGTGCCGCAGTTCCTAAGCTCCTCCCTACTATGTCCGGCTTCACGTTTGACGGTGAAGAAGTACACGAACAAGTCTAACCTAGGAATAATCCCTAGGTAACCTTCACAAAGTGCCGCGAAGTTGCTAAGCACTAAGATACTATTGGGGGAGAGGTTATGGGGTTGAACCTTGAAGTGGTTCAAGACGGACAGAAAAAAGTGGGAGATGGGCAGAGAAACGCCGCGTACCAGCTGAGCCTTGAGGTACACCTTTTCTCCGGCTTGGGGAGAAGGTGTCACCTCGCCGGCCGGCGCCGCCTTTGCCAAGCCCTCCGTCGCGGGGAGGTAGCCTTCGGCGACCATCTCTTGGATGTCGCGGCTGGTGATGTCCGAGCCGCGCCAGTCGCCCTTGTGCGAATCTGGCTCTTCTTCCAGAGGCTCTAGCGCCGCCAGATTGTGGTCACCGCCGGTGGTTTCAATCACCACCGAGACGGGGATGACCAGGCCCTCTGGGGGCACGACGACGGAGCTCGCTGGCTTCATCGTGGCTTCGCTCGATGCCGCCATCGACAGGGAGGATCTGCTGCTGGCCATGGAGGACTGGGAGGAGGCGACTGATGCAAAGAGAGGCTAGGGTTTCTTCGAGGTTTTCCGCGGAGAGCTCGAGGAGGCGTGCGGCTGGAGGAAGAAGATGATGACGCGAGAGAATGGGGTAAAAAAGTGGCAAGTGTCCCACGGTTACTATTTATCTTACTATGCGTCAAGATTCGTGCAGCTAATCGAACGGTTGCCGCGTAGACGACGTGTTCGTGGACGTGCGCGGTAATTTCGCCACGTCTCCAACCACCGCTGCCAACGGTTCGTATCACTCGTGCAGGAATATCGGATATGATTGCGTTCTCTGCATGTGTGAGTTACGAGGCGTCGCTGACCTAAGCCTACGTCGTCATAACTGACATGGTAGATGAGCCGTCGCATCGAAGATTCTGGCATGGACGGATTTAATCCGACTACGGAAGAGTACGATGGAAGATTCAGCATTTCTCCGACTTACTCATAGAAGACGGAGAAACCTTTGCAGGGTTCTTTGGGAGGACTACAAGATATTGCTTGACGATTTGCCGACATCCATCTAGATGGAGCATTCCACGTGAAGAGGCAAGACGGCGCAAGATCTCGGAGTTCTCCGGGGGCTACTGTTGGGGATCTGCTATATGGGTATCCTCATAGCATGTCTCTTATCCGACTAACCCGGGTGGCCCATAGTCGGTAGCATGGCCTGTGGTGGATCCAGAAGGGAGGCCCATGCCAGATAAAGGAAGGCTACGGTGGAGTCACTAGCGTACCCGGAGCCTTGGAGTGCAAGATACACAAGACTAGTAATAGACGGTGTAGGACTCTGTAACCTGTCCGGCTAGGACTTTTCCCTGTAACCCTAGGATCTGACGACTATATAAGTCGGGTCTATGGGAGCCTTTAGGGCACAATCTCATACGATAACTTAGATTCTCTAGTCACCTCGCACAGCGAACCTATCTCTGTAACTCAGCGTATCTACCCTTATAGTGATTTATAGCAGGAGTAGAATTCCGCCACCGTCGTGGGATCTGAACCTGGGTAAGCTGTGTTACCTCGTACCCATCAACCGTCCGCCTTACCCCACATCTCTAAACACGCACTGTGAGAACCCCTCCATGGCGTACTCATCGGCAATACCACGACAAGTTCCACCTTAATATACAAAACCGAGGATGCGGTTAAAGTTATTCTATTTGTTCAAAATCTTATTGATGAGGCCCGTTCTTGGTATATTCGAAGTTCTGCAAAGATTACTAATTCCTGGGAGAGCCTTGCCTCCTTGTTTTTAGCTCATTTTTTCCTAGCATGAAAACTCTTGGCACAAGGCGCATGATTACGAATTTTAAAGGAAAATCTGAAGAAAGCTTTCATGAAGGATGTAACATCCCAATTTCAACAACCCTGATCTTTTGTCAAAAAGGCAAAATCAGGGGGAACAAAAACTTTTTCTTATTAAGTGTTGTAATGTTTGCTTGTGTTCATGCAACTGATTGTGCATTAGGTGAAATACTTCTTATCTCAACACTATTTGAAAAAAGCTATTTTACAAAATAGATGTCTTAGCTCATCTTTCATATTCTCAAATGTTCTGGCATTTTAGAACTGAGACAAGATGACTTTAATAAAACAAAATACTTTATTAGTTTCTATTTAACAAAACTATAGAGACCTACATATAATCTCCTTATGTTTTCAAGATAGTGCATTCAACTACCCTTATCTCTAGGTTTTCCAAAACCTTTCATAAAAACTTTTCATCCTAATATTGGTATAAATACCAAGAGGTCCCTACCTTACATCAAAGCACAAACTTTTCAAAATACCCATTCTTACCTCAAGTTAGACTTGATGGTCACTTTAGTAGAAACTGATTGTCTAGCTAGATGAATTGACTTGATCTGATGTCTGATGAATTGCTTTGATCTCCTAGTGTCATGACTTGTCTTCTTAGGAAGTAGAATGAGCCACCCTAGGAGCTCATCCTTTAGGATTAGATCAATGCTTGAGATATCCAAATCATAAACCAAGCCATCTAAGATGGATCTATCCTAAGTGACCCTCTCATCCCTTACTCAGATCAATCAAAGGATAATCCCTTTTTGATAATTTCCAAACTCCATGAGGACCAAGTCAAAGCATGGATCCTATCTAATCCATCATCCCATTAACATCATATACTTGATCATTAGATTGGAGCATAGAATCACCTTAACATACTCTCCACTTGTAATCTAGTCTGAAACCCTAAATCTGCAAAATGGCTTAGTCTGGAATTCTTATCTAGATTCATTCTTTGGAGGTCTACCTATTCCAACCTAGGTGCATTTGTGAAAATTTACTTGAACCGTATTGTAGTACATAATTAGGACTACCAAAGACCACTATTGCCTTTGGCTAATACTTTCTGGTTCCCACTCATCCATGATGGTTTTGTAGACATCATGACTATCTTTTTCTGCAAATCTAGTCAACATGCCTACTTTGGCAGAAGATCACATCCATGTGCTACCTCCACTTGACCAACTATCTACACGTATATGATCTAATAACCAAGGACCATGAATCCATGCTTCACTTGTTTCCATTGGAACCCTGTGCATCCTAAACCCACATGGTTTATGAGGCATCATGACAATCCTGCTATGGCAGCCTTGTTTTCAACAAAGTTTGTCATCACTTCTAGAACACCACAAATCCAACCAAGAATAACTCTTGGCACCATTACCATCTATATAACTTTGTATATATATCCATATATCCCTTGTACCAAGGTGATCTCTGAGCTCCTTGATCCAACCTTGTCTAGGTGGTATAAAAATATCAAAACCCTAGATTCCCCCAAATCTAGTTTTCTTCCATTCTCACCATAATTCTTCAAAAACCAAGATGGAAATGATGTATAAATCAAATTTACAACATTTCCCTTGAATATAACCATCCCTAAATAATTCTCATAATTATTTGGATTATTAAACTATTGAAATACCTTTATTTACAAAATCCTGAAACCCTTCTCCATAAAGACAACTTGGATTTTCTCCAAACCACATTGCCAAATCAAGGAGCATTTGCTTCCTATATACCATATCCTATCTTTTCATCTCAAAAATAAATATTTTTGAGATGCTTTCTTATTTTTTGTGCCTTTTTTCTTAAATGGCAGAAACAAGAAATAATAACTTAAAAATACTTTCCCTCGTTAATAAATCCCCATAAAATTTCCCAATGTGTGATATGGTATTTAGGACCATATCACATAAAAATCCCACCCTGCCTAATGTAAAAAATATCACATTAGGTCCTATAAATCATTTATGCCCTTTTTGAATAAAGGAAAATAAATGGACTTTTAATCTTTGGAAAAACCCCAAACTATTCCTAGGGTGATGTATTGCCCTCATCCACCCACCAGTACCATCCCCTCAATTTATCAGGACAACATCTAGGTACTTCCTTCATAATCATTGTTTGGATCATTGAGCAAACTAAGCAAAATCTTGAGTTAAACCATATCCCACCCTCACTAAGCTTGGCCAAACAATCTTGCACAACAACCCCACTCTCTAGTCGTGGGCTAAAGTACCCCCACTGTAGAAGCACCCCTCCCCTTTGTCTACTAGATTGTGGAGATAGTTTGAGAGAGGGCACATGCCTTTAAGAGAATCTTGTCCTAGATAACACACATCTACTGCAGCAACCCCCTGCCCCTCTTGGTCGAGCACCAAGCCCCACACACCCTCACCACCGCCCAAGCCAGCCAATGTCTGAACCCTACCCCTACTCCGTTGACCTCTCTCCCTCTAGATAAAAAGCCCTGAGCCAGCACAAGTCCTCCCCCTCCCTCATTTCTCTCCCTGGGCCGAGAACACCTCTCCCCCGAGCTCTAGATCTCACCCTTAGCTCCCCCTTTCCATGGAAGGAGAGATAGCCATCCTCTCGGGCATGCAAGGCTCCTTGCAGGTCTCCATGAACCCGGAACTCCCCTACCCCATCCTTCCTCTCAGTTGTGTTCCCCCATATCTAATACATACCTCTGTGCTTCCCCTTTGGTGCCAGGAACACCAGAGCTGCCGCCATGAGAGCATCTCCATTTGAAGCCCCCATGGTGATCCTGAGATAGCTGAGCCTCAGAAGCTTCACCCATGACCTGCGGGCCCTCAGGCATGCCCCGGCCAGCACCCGAGCCATCAGCACCACGGCAGAGACATGTGACCCCGGATCTACATCGAAACCAGCACTTCCGCCCATCTTTGGGACGCCCTCCGACCATCGCGTCTCCCCGCACCCTCGCCAGCCTCTCTCTGCCACTCTGGTGAGCACCCTGACCCCCGCTGGATCTGCTAGGGTTTCTAGTCTTTTCCTTAGCGCCCGAGGTTGAAGAAGGTCCCGATGCTGTCGATCTCGCTTCAATCCAGCGGCCAGCGTTGCCTGATACCTATTTTGGCCTCCCGGTCTTGCTGATAGGCGGGCCTCCCATGGAACTTTATGAACCATGCCGCTTGCGCGTGGTAGCGCCCCCGCTGGTCCTAATTCTATAGCGCGGCCCAACTCTGTCTTAGATCCAGCCCACTACACCCTTGCCCTTTTCTATTATTAATTAAATTACAGATCCAGATGTTTGCACTTTGGTTTAAATCAATACGAAAATCAAAAATACTATATAATGTCCATATCTAAAAATTCACATGTACCTGGGTGTTCTCTGAAACATGTAGCAACCTTTTTTAGCCCATAGGATTTTTAGAATAATTATAACAAATCAAAATCCTTGAGGTATACTTTTTACAAAATAAAACTTTCTATCAGTTTATAATGCTAATAGGGTTAAACCCAAATTGTACTGAAATGTATACTATGTACCTTGCAACACCCACTGGCCCCACCTTATTTTGCTTCCTATAAGGCCCATAGTAAAAATAACTAAAACAGTCCTTTTTTTACTTTATAATGTCCTCTAGGTCAAACCATAATGTTTATTGACCTAATTCCACCTATAAAAACTTACCAGTACCAATATCCTTCAAACCCCAGAAGCCCATAATTTATTAATCCTTGATTAATTTTTAAGGAATTAATTTGTTCTGTGCATAGTTAATTCACCAATAAATTGACTACAGTAGCTATGTGACTCCAAAAAGAGTGATTCCAATTTATACAGAAAGGTATTCTAAATACCTACCATGTTTCTTTAGAATCATACCAAAATACACTATATATTAAATCTGGTTAAAAAGACAAAAACCTTCCAGAACTGATTTTGGGAATTTCCTGAGGGCATTCTGATAAATATTTTGGGATGATTCCAACTCTCTGTGAACCATTCCATCATACAAAACTTAATCATCGAAGGAAATAATTTTTGGAGGTCCAAAACTATTCTGGTGAATTATTTCCTAAGACTAGAGTTTTATTCACTAGAAAATCCATTATAAATCAACGGTAATTGATAAAATAGTGAAACCACTTTTGTTGGTTTCATTTTATCAATATCTATTTGATGGTATCATTTTTATACAATGATCTCATATATAACATGTTCTTGGTCCAAAACCCCTCTCTTAGATATTGTCTATACTATAAATCCTAAATGATATTCTTCCAATGACTCCAAGCCTTTTACCAATCTCATCAAACCAACCATCCAACACCCTACTATTTTATATCATGTGTTTATCATTTGCTTGATGTATGGTTTGATGCTTCTATGCCTTGTATTTAATGTGGTGCTATTTGTTTGCATGTTTGCTCGATGACGACGATAGTTGCGATTATTTGACGCAGAGAAGAAGAGGTCCTCTTATTACTATTGGTTTTGTCATAATTGGTATTCTGGTATTATAAGGAAGTCCAGGGAAATATATGCCATATTTATGATCATCGGTGTAACATCCCAAAAATATTAAACAATGATTATCCAATTCCAAACACCCAAAATTAGGTTTAACAAAAACTTTTGTTAATTAACATCATATGAATGCTTGTGTGTATGTGATGATTGTATGAATGCATGAATGGACTTGTGTGATTGATCTAAATATAAAGGAATGGTTTAAAGATGAAAACAACATCATCTAAATCATTTCCAAGCAGAAACAAATCAAGAGAAAATAAAAACAAACCAAATAAAGCAAATGGTCATTTTTGCCAATCTTGCTCACTAGGACACTTTGAGTGTTCCTAGTCCAAGATTTCAAACAGAAACCTTTCCATTTGTTTTCACCCCTTGCTAGACTAAGTAAAAGTGAACCCAAACCCACAGTTCAAACTTATAGAAACATTTCGGAAACTTGATTCAAATGACAATTCAAAATTGAATCTTTAACATATGTGAAGATGACCAATTCTCAAAAACCAACCAAACTAGTACCCCTTGACCTTTCCAACTAACCAGAGACTACCTAGTATATAACTAATACACTCACCAAGTATGAACCAAAAATTCAAATTTAAATATCTTTCGGCCATTTCATCAAACACCTTGCAAACACCAAACAAACAAACATCAAACACTATTGTGAGCAGTGATTTGGCCTAACTTGTTCCCTCTCTAGCTCACAACAAGCTATTTTGTGGATGATATATCTCAATTAACAAGCTCTAGCACCACTGTGAGCTTGCCATTGCCATCAATGGTGAGCATGCCGAGCCTAACCTTTCCACCCCATGGTCGTCAGCAAGCTAGGAGCAGCACCAAGCCTAGCCACCATGTCTAAGACACTCACCACCATCCATCGCCACCCCCTGTCCAACACCAACGCACTGCCAGCCCTTGGAACACTCACCCCGAGCATGCCCAGCCTCTCTACATGCTGTAACATCCAAAAAATACTAAGCTTGGATCATCAAACTCTAATCATCAAACTTAGGGTTAACAAAAACTTTTCTAAATAAATGTATGAAAGCATGCATGTGTGTATGCATTGATTTTGAAATTCTTTTAAACCACCTTGTTTGTGTGATCCATTGCTTGTCAAATGTTTCTTAGGTGAAATAAAAATCATCTAAAACATTTCCCAAACTTTTCCTAAAGACAAGTAAATCAAAACACATATATGAAATGAATGGTCATTTTGGCCAATTTAACTCCCATGCCTACTTTGGCCGTCTCAAACTTTCAGAACCTAACAGAAACTTTTCTGGATCTTTGCACCCCTTGAATGTACTCATAACAAGATATCAAGGCCCACTTTGTGATCATCCAGAAACTTTCAAATGCATAGTTTAAATGACAATTCAAAATTGAATCTTTATCATATGGGAAGATCCCACTTTTTCAAAAAACTACTCAAGCAAGCTCAACTTTCAAAACCCAAGCATCTGCAGACTCACCAGCACCAATCTAGCAAACCCACCAAAAATCTTTTCAAAATTCAAAACTTGAGTTCATGCGGCCATTTCATCAAACAGGTTGCAGACACAAATCAAACAAACATCAAACACTATAGTGTGCAGTAAAATTGGCCTAACTTGTTCCCTAGTTAGCTCACACACAGCTCAGTAGATCATCTAGGAAGTTTAACTAAGGACTAGCACCCCTGTGAGCTTGCCATTGCCATCAATGGTGAACAGCCGAGCACCCCCTTGTCACCCCATTGTGGACAGCATGCTAGAGGAAGAACTAGCCGTGCCAACCTTGTCTGGGAGGCAGCCCACCGTCCACCGCTACTACCTGTCCCAGCCGCGAGCGTTGCCAAGCCCTGGACCACGCGCACAAGCCGCGCCCAGACCGCCAGAGACCATGCCAAGCATGCGCCAGAGCATCACCCTCGACCATCACCCACAGACCGCGCGCCGCCCTCGCCGCGTGCATACACAATCCCCACCGACCTAGGAGACCACCAGACATCCCCGTTTGCCGCCCCGTGCCGCACAGCCACCGCCCGCCGTCGAAGACGCCGCCTCTGCCGTGCAGAGCACCGCCCGTTCTAGACCAAACCACACCGCCCCATGCCTCGAGACCATGTCGTTGAGCATCGCCAGGAGACACTGCACCGTCCCCTACCCTTGCCCATGCCATTAGCCGCCTGTAACCTCGCCCCCGACGAGCTCACCGTGCGCCCCGACGGTCCCCTCGCTCGACTATAAATAGAGGCCACCCCCGCATGAATTCTTCACACCATCTCACTCCCCTCTCCTCACTGATCGTGCCACACCGTTCTCAGAGCAAGGCAAGCACCACCTCGCCGGAATTTCACCGGAGCTCACTGCCTCTGGAGAAGAAGGGAGCCAGCGATTGGAGCCGCCCCAGGAGAAGCCACCGGTACCAGGAGATTCGTCGTTGTCGACTTCGTCATTCGCCCGCCTCGCTGACCCTCGCCAGTACCCCGGTGATCCCCCAGCAACCCACACTGGCCGCGCTAGGTTTCGTTCTCGCTGGAGTTGTCTCGCGTCGACGATGACTCCTAGCCGTTGGATTAGAACTAGATCGAACGATCCACGTCGCCTCATACCGCTTCGCCCAGCCCCGTGTCACTGACGAGTGGGGACACCCACTTAAGCAGCCCGCGGAAGCACTGCGCTTAGCAGGCCGGCCCAGTAACTTTTCCCGCGCAGCCCAGTTATTCAAATTAAACCTTTTTCTATTTCAATTCAAACACACTTTTGTACCCAACTTCAAAAACCAACCCAGATCGATTCAGTGCACCAAATTGAATGAAACCAATTTTGTTGGAAAGGTCTGTGAATGATGAATCCAAGACCGTTGGATTCAAGTCATTTGGATCTATAGATCACCCATGGTAAAAATAACAAGGCAGAAGCTTTTCTGCATTCAAACATTTTTAAAATTTAAACCATAATAGATTTTGAGTTGATTCCAACTCTCAAAAATCACATTTAACCATACCTTTCAGAATATATAAAAATATATAGGTTTACTTGCAGAAATAATGTTGAAGTAATAAAAGAATGCTACATAAGCATTTCTAGCCACTTTAATTAATTAAAATAAAAGGGTAAAACCTTATTAAATTGTGACACCACTTTAAATCACATTCCCATGGACTACAATATGTGGTGATGACATGTGTCAACATGATCCCATGTTTGGTTTGGAGAATATTAAATCTTAAGTAGTTTTTCAATGAGTAGAAATTACTTTTCTAAAAATAAAAGGAATTAAATCAAGCCTTAACCTTGTAATGTTAGAGATGATGCTAGATCATCTATAGGACCCTTGTGTGTGATGATTGCAAGTAGTTAAGTATTGTTTGGTGATTGTGTACCTCGTATTTATTCATAGACGCTAGTACCGACCAAGGATACGAGGAGGAAGGAGGATACTACGAAGAAGAGGCTGAGGAAAACTTCAACCACTGCTCTGCACAAGGCAAGCTTATACTGATATTGATGCAAGCTGATACTATACCTATGCAAGCTAACCCTTGCAAGATACCCTACTGACTTATAGATACTAGAAAGATATTTGAAGGTTGCATAAAGAGCATAAAATTTGGCCTAAGTTAGAAACCTTGACATTATCCTGAGACATAAGGTTATACTTAGTTGAAACTCCACTAGTTACCACCCCTCATCAGTACTACCCCCACCTGTAGATGCTAGTGCTAAGCATAAAACTTGATCAACCTTTAGATGGGAATACTTGGTGGAAAAATGGTTATGAAAACCTTGGAATGATGGATCATTCTATTGAAATGTTTTGGACATGTGTTTCCAAACACTTGATGATTTTTGTGATGAAAATGTTGAGGCATGAGCCTTAGCCCTTTATAAAACTGATGGTTGTCTGGATGCGATACCATTCCAATTTTATCGTACAACCACAATACCCGAATATTGGGTAGGGCTTGACTGGAAACTTATAATCCTTAGTATTAGTTCCCTCCCGGCCAAGGTCTTAGCTGAGGCTACCTTGTGAAGATTGTCCACCTGTGTAGTACCCAAGATGACAGTTGGTCATGGTTGGGAGGCCAAACTCACAGGAGAGGTGCTTATACTAGGGCGTGTAATTGAAAGATTAGGATTGATTATCCGCATACTGAGTATGGTGAATTCAGGATTTGTTCCTGACGGATGTATCGAATGTTGTGGTGAAAGTGTACAATCTCTGCAGAGTGTCAAACTATTCGAATAGCCGCGTCCGTGGTTATGGACAGTTGGAGTGGCCATACTGTTCCCCCGTCAGACTTTTCAAAGTGACCTGTGAAATGAAATAAGATTTTGACTTGACCACAACAGAGTTGTTATATGAAATACAAGTTCCCACTTAGGAATTATAAAATTGTGACTAGCTTTGGAACCTAGTAGAGATAAATCTGGCTTTTGCAAAACAACCCTAGAGCCTAGTGTCCTATTATCCAAAAACCCCTTTTTCTTGTTAGTATTAGTTTTCGAGTACTTAAAGAGTACTCATGGCTTTGTCCCTGGCTATTCCCATGGCCAGACAATGAAGAGGAGTACCTAGAAGATGGACCCTAGGAAGGTTACGACAACTAGGATCATCTCCCATCGTCAGCATTGCCTGTGACCCCGAAGATGGAGCTTCGCCTATGCTACCGTTATTATTATTCATTGCTTGATGTTGTATTAAGGACTGGATCATGAGATCCCTATTTGTGTAAGAACTTATGTATTGTTTGTAATGGATGATGTACTATGGTATCCAATTCTGTTATGTCTTGAAAAAATGGTAATCCTGGGATTGCGATGTATGGCATAACAGGCATCTATGTTTGAAAAATCCGGGTGTTGACAAGTTGGTATCAGAGCCATCCTGACCATAGGAGACCCTAGTTAGACTGGACGTTTGAACCAAAAACTTAGTTTCAAAACCAAAGAAAACAAATATTTACAAAAACTTATTCTCATCCTTATCTATTTGATTCTTTCATAAAAATTCATGTTCCTCAAAAACTCTTGCAAAATACATAAAATTTTGACATACTTGATCACTCTGCTAATCTACTCATCCTCTATTTTTATTGATGGACGTGAAGTACAACAAGTTTTACCAACTTGGGAATGGAGGAGACCTTATCTTTGAGAGGGATCTGGATCAGCTTCGAACTTCGAGGCGTCACCCGAAGTTCTTCGGAGCTCAGCTCAATGATCAAGGAGGAGAAGATCTGTAGTGGCTAATTTTTGCAAGTCTCCGAGGAAAGATTGAACCTCCCACTGCGGAGGGAATTCAGTTTACCTTGAGGGAAAACAACTGGCTCAATGGACTTGCCAGAGCAATACAGGAAGCTCTTTCCCGTCTATGTGGGACGAGCATCAATCAGATCAAGGGTACTCGCTTTGAGTTTTGGCCCAAGGCGTGATGCAAATGGACAACCACTGGAAGCCCCATACCACCCCGAGCTGAAGACTCAATTGGACCACCTTAGCTTCATGATGTATGATCGTCAGCAGGAGTTGGACAACTGTTGTGACTATTGCAACCACAAGTCGGCCATCATCAAGACGAAGGATCAGACCAGAGCCATGTTAGCAAAGGATCGCAAGTCTCGCCGCCGTCAGCTCGACAAGAAGGAGCGCATTATTGCCCGTCTTCGCCACCGCATCTCATCTCTGGAGGAGACCATCCGCGAGAGAGACATGCAGTTGGAGGAAAGGGAGAATGCCGGAGAGGATCTTCGTGGAGACCCTTACTCCTATCTCAGCGATGACGATGATTATCTGGAGGATCAGGACATGGACTTCTTCACCGATGAGGATGATTTCGCCTTCATCGATGATGATGAAGATGATGAAGCCACAGACTCCAAGGAGTAGTAGCACTGAGCACTAGCGTAGTGAGTAGTAGTCGGTCCCACTGTATCGTAGATTCTAGAATGGTTCTTAAAACCATCTGTTTTTCCTTGCTGTGGTGTGCGTTGTATCGAGTGAAGGAATGAATGAAAAGGCAAGTTGCTAGAAAAATCTGAGTCAAACATTTAAAACTTTTCAAAGACCCAAAACCTTAGAAATTTCCCTCTTTTCTCATGATCTATATCAATCTTCAGATGCCACGTGGAGGAAGTGGTTAAGCCCCGGACCCGATGTTGCAGATCCTGCAAATGTTGACTTCTGACCGCGAAGCTGAAAGAGCAGAACGTCAAGCCAACCTAGACATTCTACAATAGATAGCCCAGCTACCCACAACAACCAAGGCCAAGGAAATTAGGACAACCATGGATCTAAGCTCAAGAATTTCCAGAATACCAACCCACCCGTTTTTACCAAGTCAGAAGAACCCCTAGACGCCGATGATTGGCTGCAAACCATGGAAAACAACCTAGAAGTCGCCGGAGTGGAAGCCAATGAGAAAGTCCTGTTCGCCACCCATTATCTAGCCGGAGATGCCAGGGCATGGTGGAACAGTGTTCGTGCAATGACCAGAGGCCAGATGATGACCTGGGAAGAATTCACGGTCAAGTTTAGAAGAACCCATGTGCCACCAGGTTTGATCAAGAGAATGAGAGACGAGTTCAGAGAGCTGAAGCAAGGAAGGATGACTGTAGTGGAATACCGTGACAAATTTTTGTCATTATCTAGGTATGCCCTGGACGAGATAGACACCGAAGCCAAGAAGAAAGAAAGATTCCTGAATGGTCTGCATGACGAGATGCATACAGTGTTCGTCAATATCCCCTTTGCTGATATTGAAGCCCTTGTCGACTCTGCTATCCAGATGGAAGGAAATATCAACCAAGCCAATGAGAACCGCAAGCGTCGTATGATGCATCAACCAGGAACCCATCAGACCCCAAAGTATCGCCCCAACCCATCTCCAGGATTTGCCCCAAGAACCAACAGACCCCCTATGACCCGTCCGACCTACCCCAACCGTGGAAACCCTAGACCCGGCGGAAATCACAACAACCCCGACAACTCTAGCAATTTCACCCGTGCCCCACCCAAGTTCAACACCAACAATGCTACCGCCAACACCAACACTGCCCCGAGGACTGGAAGCAATGTTGTGCCTGTCGCAGCCAAGGACAAGTCGCAAGTGACCTGTTATGACTGTGGAAATAAAGGCCACTATTCCAACAAGTGCCCCAACAAGAAGAATGCTACATCCCCTAATGCCAATGCCCCAGCTCAGCAGCAGCGTCATGTCCAGCCAGGGAGAAGATTTGCCCTAGGGAATTCACTCAACCGCAATGGCCGTCTTCTTATCATGCATCTTTGAAGAAGCTCGTAGCGCCAGGGCGTCGTCTTGGGTATGTTTTCTATTAATTCAGTACTTGCAAGAGTGTTGTTTGACTCTGGTGCCTCGCATTCATTTGTCACCGAAGAATTTTTTGCACTAGTAAAATTCAACCAACCAAACTGAAGCATGTTATGATTGTGCAAATTCTCGGATCAACCACCAAGGCTAGGCAAATTTGCAAAGTCGTCCCTATCTGAATCCATGGCATAGATTTTTATGCTAATCTAATAGTACTCGGAACTAAAGGTTTGGAAGTAGTACTAGGAATGGATTGGATGTCCAAACATAAAGGATTGATTGATCGTGCTAAGAAATCCATAACCATGAGCGATCATTGAATATCATCGAGCATATATCTGAAACCTTAGCTCGCCAATTCAAGTGTAACAAGAGTCTAGCCCAACCTACCATTGACCAAGTCCGGATAGTCATGAATACCCGATGTATTTCCAGATGTTTTGCCGGTATGCCCCAGATCGGGATATCGAGTTTATCATCGAACTAATCCCGAAGGACCCATAGCCGTAGACCCTATAGTATGAACCCGTCAGAGCTAGAAGAACTGAAGAAGCAACTGGATTCCATGCTAGAAATTGGATTGATTCAACCAAGTGCGTCACCATGGAGATCACCTATCTTATTTGTGGACAAGAAAGATGGAGGTAACCGTTTGTGTACGGATTATCGGAAGTTGAATGATGTCACCATCAAGAACAAGTACCCCTTGCCCAAGATAGAAGATTTGTTTGATCAGGACGGTGCCAGGTGTTTTCTAAGATTGATCTTAGAACTGGCTATCATCAACTCAAAATTCGTGCAGAGGATATTCCAAAGACTTCCTTTACCACCAGATATGGATTGTATGAGTATACAATCATGCCTTTTGGATTAACCAATGCCCCCGCTTATTTCATGAACCTCATGAATAAGATTTTTATGGACTTCCTGGATAAGTTTTTCGTTGTTTTCATTGATGACATTCTGATTTATTCCAAATCATAAGAAGAACATGAGCTACACCTAAGGACCATTCTTGGAACCCTTAGAGAGCATCAGCTGTATGCAAAGTTTAGCAAATGTGAATTCTGGTTACAGGAGGTAGGATTCCTCGGTCACATTGTATCATCCAGAGGAATTGCCGTTGACCCTGCCAAAGTGAAAGATGTAGAAGATTGGCAAGCCCCAACCACTCAAACCCAAGTTCGTGCTTTTCTCGGATTGGCGGGATATTACCGCAAATTCGTAGAAGGATTCTCGAGTATCGCCAGACCCATGACCCAATTGCTAAAGAAGGACAAAAAGTTTGAATGGACCGACAAATGTGAAGCGAGTTTTCAAGAACTCAAGAGGAGATTGATTTCAGCCCCAATCTTGATCATGCCGGATATCACGAAGCCCTTCGATGTGTATTGTGACGCATCCAAGATTGATCTCGGATGTGTGCTAATGCAAGAAGGCAAAGTTATATCTTATCTATCTCGAAAATTGAAGCAACATGAGCAAAACTACCCAACCCATGACCTCGAACTTGCAGCAGTAGTTCTAGCCTTGAAGACATGGAGACATTACCTAATGGGAAACCGTTGTGAGATTTATTCGGATCACAAGAGCCTAAAGTATATATTCCCTCAGAAGGAGTTGAATATGAGGCAGAGAAGATGGTTGAGCTAATCAAGGATTACGACCTGGACATTCACGATCACCCTGGTAAAGCCAACGTGGTAGCCGATGCCCCTAGCAGATTGCCGTGCCGCTTGAACTCCATGATTTTGAAGGAGCAACCAAGTTTGCACAAGGAGATGGAAGATTTTCGAATGAAATTAGTAAGTGAAGGATTTTTGGCTAGCATAGAACTTCAGCCCACTTTGATTAGTCAGATTAAAGAGGCGCAGAAGGGAAATGTCAGTATCGACGGAATCAAGCGTCGTATCGGTACAGGCAAAGTACCCAGATTCACCCAGGACAAAGAAGGAGTTCTGTGGTACAAAGGACGCCTTTGTGTACCAGCAGATTCGGAGTTGAAAGAAGTTATCTTGAAGGAGGCTCATGATACTCTTTATTCTATCCATCCCGGAGGAACTAAGATGTATCAAGATTTGAAAGAGCAATTTTGGTGGCATAAGATGAAGAGAGAAATAAGAAGCTATATCGCCAAGTGTGATATATGTCAGCGAGTCAAGGCAGGGCATCAAAGACCCGCTGGATTGTTGCAACCTTTGCAGATTCGGCACTGGAAATGGGATTCTGTAGGAATGGACTTTATCACTGGACTACCTACTTCTAGTAGGGGAAATGACTCTATTTGGGTCATAGTGGACAGATTGTCCAAAGTCGCCCATTTCTTGCCCGTCAAAACCACATATCAGAGTTTGAAGCTAGCGGAGTTGTACATCGCTAGAATCGTTAGTTTGCACGGAGTCCCCAAGAACATAGTATCGGATCGAGGAACTCAGTTTACCTCGAGATTCTGTAAGAAAGTCCAAGAAGGTTTAGGAACCCGCCTAGATTTCAGTACCGCATATCACCCTCAGACCGATGGACAAACGGAGCGAGTAAATCAAATACTTGAAGATATGCTTAGAGCATGTGTGCTAGAATATGGATCCAAGTGGGAAGACTGTCTGCCGTTTGCAGAATTTTCATACAACAACAGTTATCACGCCAGTTTGCAAATGGCCCCATTTGAATTCATGTACGGAAGAAAGTGCCGCACCCCTTTGAACTGGTCGGAAGTAGGAGAGAGTCAGATTTTCGGACCCGACAACCTCCGAGAAGCAGAAGAGAAGGTTCACAAGATTCGTGAGCACCTCAAGACCGCCCAATCCCGACAGAAGAGTTATGCAGACAAGAGACGTAGAGACCGCGCCTTCAATATAGGATATTTTGTTTATCTGAAAGTGTCGCCATTGAAGGGAATGCAGCGTTTCCAACTCAAAGGAAAGTTAGCCCCCAGATATATCGGACCTTTCAAGATCCTGAACCATCGAGGAGAAGTATCGTATCAATTAGAGCTACCTGAAGAGATGTCAGCCGTGCACAATGTGTTCCATATCTCGCTACTTCGCAAGTGTCTCAAAGTCCCCGAGAAGACCGAAGTGTTCAAGAATATCGACCATCGGACCATAGAGATAAACGATGACCTGACCTATCCTGAAGTACCCATCCGTATTTTGGAAGAAGCTTTTCGAACTACCCGAACCCAAAGCATCAAGTTTCTCAAGATTCAGTGGAGCAACCACACAGAAGAGGAAGCTACCTGGGAGCGCGAAGATCACATCAGGACGGAGTTTCCCGATCTCTTCAAATCCTAGGTAATCTTTTCGTCCTTTTCAAATCTCGGGACGAGATTTTGTTTAAGGGGGAAGGTTTGTAACATCCCAAAAATACTAAGCTTGTATCATCAAACTCTAATCATCAAACTTAGGGTTAACAAAAACTTTTCTAAATAAATTTATGAAAGCATGCATGTGTGTATGCATTGATTTTGAAATTCTTTTAAACCACCTTGTTTGTGTGATCCATTGCTTGTAAAATGTTTCTTAGGTGAAATAAACATCATCTAAAACATTTCCCAAACTTTTCCTAAAGACAAGTAAATCAAAACACATATATGAAATGAATGGTCATTTTGGCCAAGTTAACTCCCATGCCTACTTTGGCTGTCTCAAACTTTCAGAACCTAACAGAAACTTTTCTGGATCTTTGCACCCCTTGAATGTACTCATAAAAAGGTATCAAGGCCCACTTTGTGATCATCTAGAAACTTTCAAATGCATAGTTTAAATGACAATTCAAAATTGAATCTTTATCATATGGGAAGATCCCACTTTTTCAAAAAACTACTCAAACAAGCTCAACTTTCAAAACCCAAGCATCTACAGACTCACCAGCACCAATCTAGCAAAACCACCAAAAATATTTTCAAAATTCAAAACTTGAGTTCATGCGTCCATTTCATCAAACAGGTTGCAGACACAAATAAAACAAACATCAAACACTATAGTGTGCAGTAAAATTGGCCTAACTTGTTCCCTAGTTAGCTCACACACAGCTCAGTAGATCATCTAGGAAGTTTAACTAAGGACTAGCACCCCTATGAGCTTGCCATTGCCATCAATGGTGAAGAGCTGAGCACCCCCTTGTCACCCCATTATGGACAGCAGGCTAGAGGAAGAACTAGCCGTGCCAACCTAGTCTGGGAGGCAGCCCACCGTCCACCGCCACTACCTGTCCCAGCCGCGAGCGTTGCCAAGCCCTGGACCACGCGCACAAGCCGCGCCAAGACCGCTAGAGACCATGCCAAGCATGCTCCAGAGCATCACCCTCGACCATCACCCACAGACCGCGCGCCGCCCTCGCCGCGTGCATACACAATCCCCACCGACCCAGGAGACCGCCAGACATCCCCGTTTGCCGCCCCGTGCCGCACAGCCACCGCCCGCCGTCGAAGACGCCGCCTCTGCCGCGCAGAGCACCGCCCGTTCCAGACCAAACCACACCGCCCCATGCCTCGAGACCATGTCGTTGAGCATCGCCAGGAGACACTGCACCGTCCCCTACCCTTGCCCATGCCATTAGCCGCCTGTAACCTTGCCCTCGATGAGCTCACCGTGCGCCCCGACGGTCCCCTCGCTCGACTATAAATAGAGGCCACCCCCGCACGAATTCTTCACACCATCTCACTCCCCTCTCCTCACTGATCGTGCCACACAGTTCTCAGAGCATGGCAAGCACCAACTCGCCGGAATTTCACCGTAGCTCGCCGCCTCTGGATAAGAAGGGAGCCAGCGATTGGAGCCGCCCCAGGAGAAGCCACCGGTACCAGGAGTTTCGCCGTCGTCGACTTCGTCGTTCGCCCGCCTCACCGACCCTCTCCAGTACCCCGGTGAGCCCCCAGCAACCCTCACTGGCCGCGCTAGGTTTCGTTCTCGCCGGAGTTGTCTCGCATTGATGATGACTCCCAGCCGTTGGATTAGAACTAGATCGAACGATCCACGTCGCCTCATACCGCTTCGCCCAGCCCCGTTTCACTGACGAGTGGGGACACCCACTTAAGCAGCCCGCGGAAGCACTGCGCTTAGCAGGCCGGCCCATTAACTTTTCCCGGGCAGCCCACTTATTCAAATTAAACCTTTTTCTATTTTAATTCAAACACACTTCTGTACCCAACTTCAAAAACCAACCCAGATCGATTCAGTGCACCAAATTGAATGAAACCAATTTTGTTGGAAAGGCCTGTGAATGCTGAATCCAAGCCCGTTGGACTCAAGTCATTTGGATCTATAGATCACCCATGGTAAAAATAACAAGGCAGAAGCTTTTCTGCATTCAAACATTTTTCAAATTTAAACCATAATAGATTTTGAGTTGATTCCAACTCTCAAAAATCCCATTTAACCATACCTTTCAGAATATATAAAAATATATAGGTTTACTTGCAGAAATAATGTTCAAGTAATAAAAGAATGCTAAATAAGCATTTCTAGCCACTTTAATTAATTAAAATAAAAGGGTAAAACCTTATTAAATTGTGACACCACTTTAAATAACATTCCCATGGACTATAATATGTGATGATGACATGTTTCAACATGATCCCATGTTTGGTTTGGAGAATATTAAATCTTAAGTAGTTTTTCAATGAGTAGAAATTACTTTTCTAAAAATAAAAGGAATTAAATCAAGCCTTAACCTTGTAATGTTAGAGATGATGCTAGATCATCTATAGGACCCTTGTCTGTGATGATTGCAAGTAGTTAAGTATTGTTTGGTGATTGTGTACCTCGTATTTATTCATAGACGCTAGTACCAACCAAGGATACGAGGAGGAAGGAGGATACTACGAAGAAGAAGACGAGGAGAACTTCAACCACTGCTCTGCACAAGGCAAGCTTATACTGATATTGATGCAAGCTGATACTATACCTATGCAAGCTAACCCTTGCAAGATACCCTACTGATGCAACAAACCCATACTTGTTCTATGACTACTATATGCCTTAAGCATATGTGATCACACCCACTTGATAAACCAATCCTAGTTTTACTTACAAGCTTCTTACTTTATTTCTTTACCAAAGCTTACTGAGAGTTTACTTAAGTGAATTATAGATACTAGAAAGATATTTGAAGGTTGCATAAAGAGCATAAAATTTGGCCTAAGTTAGAAACCTTGACATCATCCTGAGACATAAGGTTATACTTAGTTGAAACTCCACTAGTTACCACCCCTCATCAGTACTACCCCCACCTGTAGATGCTAGTGCTAATCATAAAACTTGATCAACCTTGAGATGGGAATACTTGGTGGAAAAATGGTTATGAAAACCTTGGAATGATGTATCATTCTATTGAAATGTTTTGGACATGTGTGTCCAAACACTTGATGATTTTGGTGATGAAAATTTTGAGGCATGAGCCTTAGCCCTTTATAAAACTGATGGTTGTCTGGATGTGATACCATTCCAATTTTATCGTACAACCACAATACCCGAATATTGGGTAGGGCTTAACTGGAAACTTATATTCATTAGTATTAGTTCCCTCCCGGCCAAGGTCTGAGCTGAGGCTACCTTGTGAAGATTGTCCACCTGTGCAGTACCCAAGATGACAGTTGGTCATGGTTGGGAGGCCAAACTCACAGGAGAGGTGCTTATACTAGGGCGTGTAATTGAAAGGTTAGGATTGATTATCCGCATACTGAGTATGGTTAATTCAGTATTTTTTCCTGACGCATGTATCGAATGTTGTGGTGAAAGTGTACAATCTCTGCAGAGTGTCAAACTATTCGAATAGCCGTGTCCGCGGTTATGGATAGTTGGAGTGGCCATACTGTTCCCCCGTCAGACTTTTCAAAGTGACCTGTGAAATGAATTAAGATTTTGACTTGACCACAACAGAGTTGTGATATGAAATACAAGTTCCCACTGAGGAATTATAAAATTGTGACTAGCTTTGGAACCTAGTAGAGATAAATCTGGCTTTTGCAAAACAACCCTAGAGCCTAGTCTCCTATTATCCAAAACCCCCTTTTTCTTGTTAGTATTAGTTTGCGAGTACTTAAAGAGTACTCATGGCTTTGTCCCTGGCTATTCCCATGGCCAGACTATGAAGAGGAGTACCTGGAAGATGGACCCCAGGAAGGTTACGACAACTAGGATCATCTCCCATCGTCAACGCGTTGCGTGACCTCAAGATGGAGTCACGATGCTACCGTTATTATTACGTATTCCGCTGCTTGATGTTGTATTAAGGACTGGATCATGAGATCCCTATTTGTGTAAGAAATTATGTATCGTTTGTAATGGATGATATACTATGGTATCCAATTCTGTTATGTCTCGCAAAAATGGTAATCCTGGGATTGTGATGTATGGCATAACAGGCATCTAGGATTGAAAAATCCGGGTGTTAACACATGCCGGCCTAGAGCGTGCTAGAGCGCCGCACTCGACATGCGCCCACAGACCACGCATCGCCCTTGCCGCGTGCAAGCGTGATCACCACCATCCCTGGAGATCGCCAGACAACCCTGTTTGCCGCCGCACGACCTGTAGCCGTGGTGCGCCATTAAAATGCCCGTTAGACCCGCCCGCTAAAAGTTAGCCGATTGTTACTGCCGTCTTTGCCCCCCCCACCATAACCCGCCAGGAGCACAAAGACCACCCCTATCGTCGCCCATTCCAAGAGGCTTCATGTCGACGACCACGACGAGCTCCACCCGCGCCCTTCGGTCCCCTCTTGGATCTATAAATAGAGGCCACCCCCTCTCGATTTCTTCACACCAACACACTCCCCTCTCTCTTAGAACCACCCCCACTCATTCCCGGAGCAAGGCGAGAAACACATCGCTGGAATTTGGCTGGAGTCTGCCCCGAAGGAGGAAGAAAGGAGCCAGCGATTGGAGCCACCCCAGGTGAAGCCGCCTGTACCAGGAGGTTCGCCGTTGTCAACTTCGTCGTTCGCCCCATCACGGACCCTTGCCTAAGCTCCGGTGAGCCCCCATAGACCCCCACTGGCCGCGCTAGGGTTCTGTCTCGCCGGAGTTGCCCGACGGAGACGATAGGTCCCAGCCGTTCGATTGAGTTTGATCGTGCGGTCTAGATCACTCTGTACCACTTCGCACCCCCTGTCTTGCTGACTGGTGGGGTCATTCACTTAAACTCACCCGCGCGCGCTGTGTGCCGTGGGCCGACCCAGTTAACATCCTGCGCAACCTAGTTAGTTTGAATTTATATTTTCCAATTTAGTTTCAAACTTATTTTTGTACCTAGATTCAAAAATCAACCCAGGTCGATTCCCTGAACCAAAATGCCTGAAACCTAGAAAGGTATTGGAATTCTTAATCCAATCCCATTTTATTCAATTCATTTGGAATTGTAGATCATCTATAGTAAAAAATAATAAGGCAGAAGCTTTTCTGCATTCAAACATTTTTCAAAATTCGACCACAAAAGCTTTTGAGTTGTTTCCAACTCTCAAAAATCACATTTAACTAGATCTTTCTGAATATATAAAAAGATCTAGGTTTACTTGCAGAAATAATGGAAAAGTAATAAAAGTATACCTCTTAGGCCATTCAAGTCACTTTAATCAATAAAAATAAAAATGTTAAACCTTATTAAATTGTGAGACCACTTTAAATCACATTCCCATGTATTGAAATATGTATTGATGACATGTGTCAACATGATCCCATGTTTTAGTTGGAGAATATTAAATCTTAAGTAGTTTTTCAATGAGTAGAAATTACTTTTCTAAAATAAACTAAATAAGAAAGTAGTTGGATGATTGTAATGTTTGTGATCATCTAGTGAAAACCTTGGTGTGATAAATAGAAGTAGTTAAGTATTGTTTGGTGATTGTGTACCTCGTATTTATTTATAGATGCTAGTACCGACCAAGGATACGAGGAGGAAGGGGAATACTACGAGGAAGAAGCGGAGGAGAACTTCAACCACTTCTATGCACAAGGCAAGCTAACACTTGCAATTGTGAAAACTATGTGATCTTGTAAGATTAGTTATTTTTTAGGCATGCTTTGGTTATACCCCTTGATAACACATACTCCTAGTTTTACTTGGAAGATTAGTTTTTTTATTAAAGCTTTCTATTAGAGTTTACTTAGTGACTTGTAGATTTTAGAAAGATATTTAAAGTAAGCATACAGAGCATAAAACTTGGCCTAAGTTAGATAATCTTGATTTCATCCTGAGGCATGAGATTGAACTTAGATCATTCCCACTTGTTTACAACCCCTCATTAGTGTTTACCATCACTTATAGATGCTAGTGCTAAGCCTAAAACTTGATCAACTTTAGTTGGGAATACTTGGTGAAAATGGTTATGAAAACCTTAGAATGATGAGTCATTCTACTGAAATGTTTTGACATGTGTTCTTGAACACCAGATGATTTTGATGATGAAAATATTGAGGCATCAGGTTGTCCGGATGCGATACCATTCCAATTTTACCATACAACCACAATACCCGAAAATTGGTTAGGGCTTGACTGGAAATTTATATACCTTAGTATGGGTTCCCTTGCGGCCTAGGTTTGAGCTGAGGCTACCTTGTGAAGATTTCCCACCTGTGTAGTTCCCAAGATGACAGTTGGTCATGGTTGGGAGGCCAAACTCACAGGAGAGGTGCCTATACTAGGGCGTGTAATTGAAAGATTAGGATTGATTATCCACATACTGAGTATGGTGAATTCAGGATTGTTCCTGACGGATGTATTGAATGTTGTGGTGAAAGTGTACCACCTCTACAGAGTGTCAAACTATTGGAATAGCCGCGTCCGTGGTTATGGACAGTTGGAGTGGCCATACTATTCCATCGTCAGATGTTGTCAAAATGACTTATGAAATGATTCATGACTTGACTTGACCATAGCAGGGTTGTGATATGAAATTCAAGTTCCCACTTAGGTGATATAAAACTTTCAACTAGCTTTCTTTGCTTCTGAACTAAGTTAAGGTGAATCTGGCTTTTTGCAAAACAACCTAGAGCTTAGTATCTACTACTCAAAACCACTTCACTTGTTAGTATTAGTTTGTGAGTACTTAAAGAGTACTCATGGCTTTGTCCCTAGCTATTCCCGTGGCCAGACTATCAAGAGGACTATCAGGAGGATGGATAGCAGGAAGGTTACGACAACTAGGATCATCTCCCATCGTCAGCATTGCCTTTGACCATGAAGATGGATCCTCGCCTATGCTATCGTTATTATTACGTTATTCCGCTGCTTGAATTGTATTAAGACTGGATCATGAGATCCTTTATTTGTAGTAAAACCTTATGTATGGTTTGTAATGGATGATGTACTATGATATCCAATCTGTTATGTCCCGCAAAAATGGTAATCCTGGGATTGCGATGTATGGCATAACAGGCATCTGGGATTAAAAATCCGGGTGTGGACAAGTTGGTATTAGAACCATCCTAACCATAGGAGACCCTAGTTTAGAATGGACGTTTGAATCAAAAACTTAGTTTCAAAACCATAATAAGTGAGTATTTATGAAAACTTATTCTCATTCTTATCACTTAGATTCTTTCATGAAAATTCATGTTCCTCAAAAATTCTTGCAAACTTACATAAAATTTGATACACTTGATCACTCTACTAACTTACTCATCCTATATTCTTATAGATGGACGTGAAGTATATCAAGTTCTATCAATCGGGGAATTGAGGAGATCTCATCTTTGAGCATGACTTGGACCAGTTGTCGGAGATGCTGGAGCGTCCACACCCCGAGTTCTTCGGAGCTCAGCTCAATGCTCAGGAAGGAGAGGAGTTGTAATGGATGATTGTTGCAAGTCTCTGGGGAAAGATTGAAGCCCCCACCTCCGAGGGAATTCAGTTCACCATCAGAGATAACAACTGGCTCGATGGACTTGTCAGGGCCATGAAGGAAGCTCTTGCCCGTCTGTGCGGGCAGAGTATCAATCACATCAAGGGTACCCTCTTTGAGTTCTATCCAAGGCGTGATGTTATGGGACAACCACTGGAATCCCCATATCACCATGAGCTGAATACTCAGTTGGACCACCTCAACTTCACGATGTATGACCGTCAGAAGGAGTTAGACAATGCCCGCTCCTACGCCAACAACAAGTATGCCATCGCCGCCCAGAAGGATCAGACTATTGCCATGCTAGTGAAGGACCACCAGTCTCGTCGCCGTCAGCTCGACAAGGAGGAGCGCATCATTGCCCGTCTTCGCCACAAGATTACCGAGTTGGAGGAGACTGTCCACGAGAGGGACATGCAGCTGGAGGAGAGGGAGAATGCAGGGGAAGACCTTTGTGGAAACCCCTACTCTTATATTAGTGACAATGATGACTTTCTGGAGGATTAGGACATGGACTTCTTCACCGATGAGGATAATTTCGGCTTCATTAATGATGATGATGAGGATGATGAGGACACTAACTCTGAGGAGTATTAACACTTGAGCACTAGCGTTAGTGAGTTGTATTCGGTCCCACTGTATCATAGTTTCACATAATGGTTCTTAAAACCATCTGTTTTCTTTGTTGTGGTGTGTGTTTGGATCGTGTGCCATGAATGAATGAATGAAAAGAAAGTTGCTAGAAAAATCTGAGTCAAACTTCAAAAACTTTACAAAACCCTGAAACTTAGAAATTTCCCCCTTTTCTCATCATCTATCTCAATCTTCAGATGCCTCGAGGAGGAAGCACTTCATCCCCAGACCCGATGATGCAAATCTTGCAAATGTTGGTTTCTGACCGCGAATCTGAAAGAGCCGAACGTCAAGCCAACTTAGCCACCCTTCAGCAGATAGCTCAGATGGCCAACAACAATAAAGGCCATGGAAATCAGGACAACCATGGATCCAAGCTCAAGAACTTCCAGAACACCAACCCACCCATCTTCACTAAGTCTGAAGAGCCCCTCGATGTCGATGATTGGTTGTAGACCATGGAGAAAAACTTAGAGGTTGTAGGAGTGGAAGCCAACGATAAGGTACTGTTTGCCACCCACTACCTAGCCGGAGATGCAAGAGCATGGTGGAACAATGTTCACGCCATGAATGGCAGACAGATGATGACTTGGGAGGAATTCAAAGTCAATTTTAGCAGAACCCATGTGCCACCGAGTTGATCAAGAGGATGAGAGATGAATTCAGGGAACTGAAGCAGGGAAGGATGACCGTAGTTGAGTACCGTGACAAATTTATGTCATTGTCTAGGTATGCACCGGATGAGATAGATACCGAAGCCAAGAAGAAAGAGAGATTCTTGAATGGTCTGCATGATGAGATGCAGACGGTGTTAGTCAATATTCCATTTGCTGATATTGAAGCCTTAGTGGATTCTGCCATTCAGATGGAAGGAAATATCAACCAAGCTAATGAGAACCATAAGATTCGCATGATGCATCAACCAGGAACCCACCATACCCCAAAGGATCGCCCCAACCCATCTCCAGGATTTGCCCCAAGAAACAATAAACCCCTGATGAACCGTACGACCTATCCCAACCATGGGGGAGGAAACCCAAGGCCCGGAGGAAATCACAACAACCCCGAAAACTCCAGCAATTTCAACCGTGCACCTCCCAAGTTCAACAACAACAATGTCGCCACCAACACCAACACTGCCCGAAGGACTGGAAGCAATGTTGTGCCTGTTGTAGCAAAAGACAAGTCTCAGGTGACTTGTTATGAATGTGGAACCAAGGGTCACTATTCCAATGAGTGCCCCAAGAAGATTGTTGTAGCCCCCAATGAAAATGCCCCAGCTCAGCAGCATCGTCGTGTTCAGCCCGAAAGAAGGTTTGCCCCAAGGAATTCGCTCAACCGCAATGGCCGTCTCTTTCTCATGCATGCTGAAGAAGCCCAAGAAGCGCCAGATGTCGTGTTGGGTATGTTTTCTATTAACTCATTACTTGCAAGAGTGTTGTTTGATTCTGGAGCATCGAACTCATTTGTTACTGAAGAATTTGCATGCACTAGTAAGATTCAACCCACCAAATTGAAGCATGTTATGATAGTTCAAATACCTGGTTCAACCACCAAAGCTACATAAATTTGCAAGGCCGTACCTATCCGAATCCATCGCATAGATTTCTGTGCTAATCTAATAGTACTTGGAACTAAAGTTTTGGAAGTAGTACTAGGAATGGATTGGATGTTGAAACATAAAGGATTAATCGACTATTCCAATAAAGCCATAGCAATGAACAGTACAGCCGGAATATCAGTAGAGCATGTATCTGAAACCTTGCCCCTTCAATTCAAGTGCAACAAGAGTCTAGCCCAACCAACCATTGACCAAGTCAGAGTAGTATGTCAATACCCCGACGTATTTCCAGATGTTTTGCCCGGTATGCCCCTAGATCGGGATATCGAGTTTATAATTGAACTAATCCCTAGAACCAGACCCATAGCCCAGAGACCATATAGTATGAACCCGTTTGAACTAGTGGAGCTGAAGAAGCAACTGGATGCCATGCTAGAGATAGGATTGATCCAACCAAGTGCGTCGCCATGGAGATCACCTGTTTTATTTGTGGATAAGAAAGATGGTGGTAACCATTTGTGTATGGATTATCGGAAGTTGAATGATGTCACCATCAAGAACAAGTACCCACTAACGAAGATAGAAGACCTATTTGACCAGTTGACTAGTGCCAAAGTGTTTCCAAGGTTGATCTTAGAACTGGCTATCATCAACTCAAGGTTCGCGCAGAGGATATTCCAAAGACTGCCTTTACAACCAAATATGGATTGTACTGAAGGGAATATGCCCGAGAGGCAATAATAAAGTGGTTATTATCGTATTCCTTGTTTATGATAAATGTTTATCTTGCATGCTATAATTGTATTAATACAGAAACGTTAATACATGTGTGTTTAATAAACAAACAGAAAGTTCCTAGTTATGCCTCTCTCATAAACTAGCTCGTTGATTAACAAGATGATCAAGGTTTCCTGATCATGGACATTGGATGTTGTTAATAACGGGGTCACAACATTAGTGTAATGGTGTGATGAACATTCATCCGAAGTATAGCATTACGATCAAAGTCATTGAGTTTATATTGCTATAACAACTTACGAAGTGATCCTAATCCTTAGACCATGAGATCATGTCAATCACTAACACCGGAAGAGTTTCTTGATAACATCAAACGTCACACCGTAACAGGGTGATTATAAAGATGGATTCAGAACTAATAAAGTGTTATGTTGAGGCCCATGGATCGAGAGTGGAATTTGTTCATCCGGATGACGGATAGATATACTCTGGGCCCTCTCGGTGATATCACATTGGTTAGCTTGCAAGCAAGTGATTTGATCACTAGAATGTTATATCACGGGAACGAGAAAAGAGTGCATGTCAGTAACGAGATCAAACTAGGTATGGAGATACCGATGATCGAATCTCGGACATGTAATATATCGCGAAACAAAAGGATTAAGATACTAGCGTAAAAGGTTCCGACGATCACAAGAAAGTCATCGTTGAATGTGTGGAGTCGATGGGTCTCCAGATCCCGCTTCTGATTATTTATCCGAGAGGGGTCTCGATCATGTCCGCATTATTCGCGAACCGTAGGGTGACACACTTAAGAGACACCGACATCCATTTGGAGCAAAAGTTTCATGCTGAAAAGAATAACAAGCGCAGGAATTTATTTCACTAGATACCGAAACAGGTTTTCGGGTGAAATTGCATAAAGTAGTTATGCATGTGAAATAGAATTCTAGCGAGGGGTTATTTGTGAATGTTTGTCATTAAAGTAATTGACAAAATTCTGAATAAAATAAAAGAGTTTTATTTAATGAGAGTTTGCATTAAATTTGGTGGAAATTTAATGGGAATTTGAGTGGGTTTTTGAGTGGAGGGAATTGAAAGGCATTTGAGTGAGTGGAGTGTCCACCCACATGAATGTGGAAGAGGTGGGGGCATCCCCATGGCTGGGCGCATGGCCCCTTGGGTGCCCCCCTCTCCCTATAAAAGGAGCCCCCCTCCCTCTCTCTTACTCACACCTCCTCGTGAAGGATCTCGCTCCCCCTCTAGAATTTATCCCCCATGGTCTCGGACTAGCGAGATACATGTTCCCGGTGGCTATTCGGCAAGAAAGAGTTGTGCTTCCGCTGCATCGCTAGAGCGAGGAGGCGGAGGTTGCTCGGTGCCTCGAACGTGTGTGCCAGCACGGATGCGCTGCTGTTTTGCGGCGCTAGGACTTCCTCTCGATCTTGAGATCGGAGGGAGATCTTCTACATGAACCACGAGTTTGGACTCGTTAAGCTTTGTCGGTCTTCAAGGGTATGTTCTCTACGGATATACATCCACCCGTTGTTTGTATCTAGTAGATAGATCTTGGTACATAGTTGTTCCCATCGTAGGAAATTTTTTGTTTTCTATGTTGCGAACCCTACATATACGAGTATACTTTCATGTCTTTTGGATTAACCAATGCCCCCGCTTATTTCATGAACCTCATGAATAAGATTTTTATGGACTTCCTGGATAAGTTTGTCATTGTTTTCATCGATGACATTCTGATCTATTCCAAATCAGAAGAAGAACATGAGCTACACCTAAGGACCATCCTTGGAACCCTTAGGGAGCATCAGTTGTATGCCAAGTTTAGCAAATGTGAATTCTGGTTGCAGGAGGTAGGATTCCCCGGACATATTGTGTTAGCCAGAGGAATTTCCGTTGACCTTGCAAAGGTGAAGGATGTTGAAGATTGGCAGGCCCCAACCACTCAACCCAAGTTCGTGCATTTGTCGGATTAGGGGGATACTACCGCAAGTTTGAAGAAGGATTTCAAGTATCGCAAGTCCCATGACCCAATTGTTGAAGAAGGATAAGATGTTCGAATGGACAAACAAATGTGAAGCGATTTTTCAAGAACTCAAGAGGAGATTGATTTCAGACCCAATCTTGATCATGCCGGATATTACGAAGCCGTTTGATGTGTATTGTGACGCATCCAAGATTGGTCTCGGATGTGTGTTGATGCAAGAAGGCAAAGTTATATCTTATCTATTCTGACAACTGAAGCAGCATGAACAGAAATATCCAACCCATGATATTGAACTAGCAGCTGTAGTTCTAGCCCTGAAGACGGCAATACCTCATGGGAAACCGTTGTGAGATTTATTCGGATCACAAGATCCTAAAGTATATATTCACTCGGAAGGAGCTGAATATGAGGCAGAAAAGATGGATAGAGCTAATCAAGGACTATTATCTGGACATCCACTATTACCCCGGTAAAGCCAATGTGGTAGCAGATGCCTTTAGTTGATTGCCATGCCGCTTGAACTCCATGATTCTGAAGGAGCAACCAATTTTGCACAAGGAGATGGAAGATTTCAGAATGGAATTAGTAAGTGAATGATTTTTGGCTAGCATAGAACTTCAACCCACTTTGATCAGTAACACTAGTATCGACTGAATCAATGTAAGGTTCCCAACCTTTAATAAGGTAGATATCCCTGTGTTTACAATGCTATTCCCTGGATCAATAGCTATCATCCACAGTTAAGATGTAATATCAAGAAACAAAGGTCATAATACAACTTTATAACCAGGAATAAAATAATTTATTACATCTTACATAGCTCATTTGGCTATCTCATAACAATGCAGCGGAATATAACAATAGCATGGGGTCCTTCGTCTTCAAAGTGCCACAGGCAGACATGTTAGTTGTAGACTTGTAATCCTAATCAACAAACTTTACTAACATCAAACAAACCTGCAACATAACAAGTTACAGCCACAAGGGTCAATACATTTGAATTGTATTGGCAAGTGATACTATGGTAGTATAGTGGAGTCTATCATCTATATGCATTTGGCTAAGTGGAGCTTAGTCTTGCATTGCTCAAAATAGATTTTCCTTATCATTTGAAAACTCTAAGTTTTTGCTTTGACAAAATCTTTCCCAAGGCATCTCCCAATAAAAATTGGTGATCCTTTCAATCCCCTGTTCACCCACAAGATTTTTAACTTAGAAATTTGGATGATGAGATTCTTAATAGCTTCCATGTCTTGATGCTCAAATTGTCCTTTACCAGGGACATGGCTAAGTACTTAGATTTTTCACTCTGCAGAGGTTGTGCACTTTCCCCACAAGACTTGGTTTCACCAAGACAAGATCTTTCAGAAGCCTTCCCTTAGACCAGAATGGACGTTGCTCCAACCTATCATCCCCTACCACCAACTGTCCATTTGGCTAAGTTATTGCAACCTATATGATCCAGGCAGAGCCCATAATGCCAAGTGGCTGCACTTGAAGCTTCTCAACATTTGACATCTCAAATCTCTTTGTTCCTGGGTGGCCATCCACAAGTGAGATACACAAGGTAAACCATAGAAATGGGCCTTCTGAACCACTCAACACAAACCATTCCTTCCATTCCACCTAGGTGATTCATTCACTTAGTTGTTTTATTAAACAAAACATAAGTCCTCAGACTTAGAAATTTTCCATAGCATGAATATATATTCCACCCTTGTTTTCTACTAGCTAAGCTAAGCTTGATAATAGTAGGAATCTTAACTTAGGAAATTCCACTAAGGTTTCGTCTACTAGGATTTCCCATGGCATAGTTTATACTTAGCAAAATTTCATGCAAGTCCTACTTAGAAATATCACTAATGCATAGTGAAAATAATGGGACAAAAGTATGAAGCATCACTTGCCTTTTTGGTAGAGGGTATAAGTTCACTCCTTGATATTTGAAATGTTCACACACTTCAAATCACTACAATTCAATCAAGCAAACAATAATTCAATCTACCATTTCAAGCAATACATCACATAATATGATAAAAACAAAGCAATGCATGCAAGCATGCAAAAGATTGTTTTATTTGTAAAAGTGGTTTCTAATGGGTCATAAACATTTGAAAACACCTAATGGTCATTTTATAAAGTGGAAAAACCATTTGCAAAAGGTTTTACTTCTTAAACCATTTTTAGACCAAATCATTATTTTGTGTGGTGAAGAAATGCTTTTAATAAGGCAACATTCTATAGGTTTCACAAAATATGTTTTCAAACCACAAAACCTTGTGTTTAGGGTCAAAGATTTTATTTCCAAAACATTTCTCAAAGGTTTTCTTCCAAAACCATTTTTAATAATTAAATCATATTTTTATTTGACTAGAAACGGTTTAAATCAAAGATTCATTCTTTTGTTTCACCCAATATATTTTTGAAACCACAATTTGTTTCCTACGGTCAGTAGGTTCAAAACAAACCATTTTCCAAAGATTTTATCCCCAAAATCATTTTAGAACAATTTTTATATCCTAAACATGCATACACAAGTTTCTGCAAAAACAATCATTTTACCAGAAGCTTTTTACTAAACAAAGTGCATGGTTAGCTAGGGCTTGTCTTGCTGAATCCATTTATATAAAATTTGCAAAATTTGGACGTGTGGTTTGAAAGTTATGAATTTTTCAAATTGGAACATCTAATAGGCATTTCTGTTTTTATTTCAAACGGATTGAGCCACGTGTCACATTCTTACTCGTCGGTACCGTTTCGCGTGGATCAGCAATGTGAGGCGTTGGATCTAATGAAGATCGTGCGGCACAGATCGATCAAAAACGGTTCGGTTAAGTGATCTATCGTATCCCTATGATCTGCATCTAACGGCTGGAGACGATCTGACCAAACTCTGGCGGCGCTCAGCGGCAGCGCGCATCGACGACGCTCGGCTAGCGGCGGAGCTGGCGATAGAGGAAGCATGGAAGGTGGAGAGGTGGCTCACCATGATCGCCGTGGCACGGGGATGCTCAACCTGCCCGCGTTGGTGGAAGGGGCGCACGAGGTTGATCGGAATTCCTCGCCGGAGATGCTCCTGGCGTCGGGTGCGGTCAGACGTCAACGGGGGCGAGGCTACAGAGCGTGCTAGGACGAGTGGAGAACACAGTCAGATGCGCAAGGACATGGCGATGTTGCGTGCGTGAAGGAGAAGGAGTGGGGAGGTCAGGTTCTTACTAGAGGAGTCACCGGAGAAGAAAGCAGACGGTAGCGGCGCTTGGTGTCGCTGCTCGAGGCTACAGAGCGAAGCACGCCACTGGGAGGTGCGCCAGTGCCTCGGGGTCACGTCCGTGTGCTCGATGAGGCGAGGGGCGATGAGGGGCTGCCGGAATCGGCCGGGGAAAGTCTTCGGAGCAGTGGCAGTGAAGCGAAAAATCGAGCAGCCTGGGGGCGTGCTAGGGAGAGGCGACGGAGGGGAAATGGGGAGGAGAGGCAGGCGACTAAATACATGCGGTGGCGACGAGCTTTTAGCACGGGATTGATGGGAATTTACCATCGGCATTCATCACCGGAGAAACGGCCAGAGGAGCGTGGTCAGCGGGGTGGGTGAGGAAGAAGGGAGCTGGCGGTGGGGTCTGTTGTCAGCGTAAGGGAGAGAGGGGGGTGGGTCCGGGCGTTCAGCGACTGAGTGGGTGAGTGTCTGAGTGAGAAAACGTTTTGGGGAATAGAGGGGTGAGGTGGGCTGCTGGGCCTTGTTGGGCTGGTCGGGCTGGGCTGCATCTATTCACATTTTTTTTTGTTCAGAATCTCTTTCTTTTTCCACTTCTTTAATTCTGTTTTGATTTTGAATAAGCAATTCAAACACTCATTTGAATTCAAACCTTTGCCATATTTGTGTAGGTTTAAATACTGATTAGTAGAACATTCTGAAGTCAATTTTTGAAATAAAACTTAATTCTTTTTGGGGTCTTTTATTTATTTAATTTGGCCCTTGTTTTAATTCAAGTAGGATTTAATAATAATTTCAAACACCATTTAAATTCTTTAAACTTTCCAAATCTTTTTAGTAGGTTTTTATTTGTTTATTTGGGTTCAAAGATTCATCTTGCATTATTTGGAAAGTATTTAATATGATTCATAATTCATTTGAATTGGGTATTTGTTTTAATTCCAATAGAATTAAATATAGTTTTAATTTCCTAGATTTTATTTGGAAGATTTATTTTAGTTGAGTTAATTAAACAACTTTTATTCCACTTGGGTAAATTCCAAATATCTTTTCTATGAATTAATTAATCATTCCAGTAGAGGTTTGTCTTTATTTAAATGGAATTTCGTTTAAGCCATTTTATTTTTATTTTGGAAAATTCTTTATCCATTTATTTTATTTGGATTTTGGATTATATTCATTCCATTTGCTTATGGATTAGGCCAAGATTTAATTTGGTCCTTAAATATTCCTTATTTAATATTTCTTTCTTTATCTTATAAAATCCATATCTTTTTATTTAGAGGTCCAAACTTGGTGATTCCAATTTTTAATATCTTATTTGATATTTGTTTAGCCTTTTAAATACCTTTAGGATTATTTGTTCACCATCTGGTATGGATTTTAGATAATTGCTTTATTAGCTTTGGGAATACAATTCCTTATCTTATTATATTCATAAGATTTTATTTATGGCTCCAAATTAAGTGAAACCAATTTATATGACTTTATAATATTTCCAATTGTCTTTCTTGATCATTTGTAAATGTTTGTTGACAGATTTTTATATGGTTCAAATCCATAGACTTGGAGATAACTTGGAAATGATTTTATTCCATTAGGGTTTAGGGTTTGGATTTATTTTCCAAGGGTTTAGGGTTTGCATTTAATGAGGAAAACATTTCTCTTGATTTAGATTTTGTTGAATTCAAACTTTAATTTAAAGTTTGTTCAAGATGGGATTTTAAGTTTCCATTTAGAAACAAAGTTTCTTTTCACCCTGATTTTCAACAAAAATTTATTTTGTTTATTTATTTTTTACATTACAAGATTTGGAAAATCTTGGGATGTGACAATCAAACATCGGATCGGTACAGGCAAAGTACCCAGATTCACCGAAGATGAAGGAATGTTGTGGTACAAAGGACGTATTTGTGTACCAGTAGACTAAGAGTTGAAGCAAGCCATTTTGAAAGAAGCCCATGATACCCTTTATTCCATCCACCCCGGAGGAACGAAGATGTATTAGGATTTAAAGGAGCAATTTTGGTGGCATAAGATGAAGAGAGAAATCGGAAGCTACATCACCAAGTGTGATATTTGTCAGAGAGTCAAGGTGAGAAATCAGAGACCCGCAGGACTATTGCAACCATTACGGATTCCAGAATGGAAATGGGATTTAGTTGGAATGGACCGGATTTCCTACTTCTAGTAGGGGAAATGACTCTATTTGGGTCATAGTTGATAGATTGTCCAAAGTATCCCATTTCTTACCCGTCAAGACCACTTACCAGAGCTCGAAGCTGCGGATTTGTACATCGCTAGAATCGTCAGTTTGCACGGAGTCCCCAAGAACATCGTGTCCGGTCGAGTAACTCAGTTTACCTCGAGATTTTGGAAGAAAGTCCAAGAAGGATTAGGAACCCGACTAGATTTCAGCACAGCGTATCAACCTCAGACCGATGGACAAACGGAGCGAGAAAATCAAATACTCGAAGATATGTTGAGATCATGTGTGCTAGAGTATGGATCTAAGTGGGAAGATTGTCTGCCTTTCGCCGAATTTTCGTACAACAACAGTTATCAAGCCAGTTTGCAAAAGGCCCCATTTGAGTTCATGTATGGAAGGAAGTGTCATACCCCTTTGAATTGGTCGAAAGTAGGAGAGAGTCAGATTTTCGGACCCAACATCCTACGAGAAGTAGAGAGAAAGTTCACAAGATCCGTGAGGATCTCAAGACCGCCCAATCCAGATAGAAGATTTATGCCGACAAGAGACGTTGAGACCTTGCTTTCAATACAGGAGATTTTGTGTTTCTCAAAGTGTTGCCTTTGAAGGGAATGCAACGTTTCCAGCTCAAAGGAAAGTTAGCCCCCAGATATATAAGACCTTTCAAGATTCTAAATCGTCGAGGAGAAGTATCATATCAACTGGAACTGCCAGAGGAGATGTCAGCAGTGCATAATGTGTTCCATATATTGTTACTTCGCAAATGCCTAGAAGTTTCGGAGAAGACTGAAGTTTTCAAGAACATTGATCACCGCACCATAGAGATCAATGATGACCTGACGTATCCCGAAGTACCCATCCGTATTTTGGAAGAAGCTTTCAGGACAACCAGGACCCGAAGCAAAGCATCAAGTTTCTCAAGATCCAGTAGAGCAACCACATTGAAGAAGAAGCTACCTGGGAACAGGAAGACTACATCAAGACGGAGTTTCCCGATCTTTTTAAATCCTAGTTTTCTTGTTTCTTCTGTCTCAAATCTCAGGACGAGATTTTGTTTAAGGAGGGAAGGTTTGTAACATCCCAAAAATATTGAATAATGATTATCCAATTCCAATCACCCAAAATTAGGCTTAACAAAAACTTTTGTTAATTAACATCATATGAATGCATGTGTGTATGTGATGATTGTATGAATGCATGAATGGACTTGTGTGATTGATGTAAATAGCAAGGAATGGTTAAAAGCATTTCCAAGCAGAAACAAATCAAGAGAAAATAAAAAACAAACCAAATTAAGCAAATGGTCATTTTTGCCAATCTTGCTCACTAGGTCACTTTGAGTGTTCCTAGTCCAAAATTTCAAACAGAAACCCTTCCATTTCTTTCACCCCGTGCTAGACTAAGTAAAAGTGAACCCAAGCCCATAGTTCAAAATTATAGAAACATTTGGCAACTTGATTCAAATGACAATTCAAAATTGAATCTTTAACATATGTGAAGATCACCAATTCTCAAAAACAAACCAAACCAGTACCCCTTGACCTTTCCAACTAACCAGAGACTACCTAGTATATAACTAATACACTCACCAAATTTGAACCAAAAATTCAAATTTAAATCTCTTTCGGCCATTTCATCAAACACCTTGTAAACACCAATCAAACAAATATCAAACACTATTGTGAGAAGTGATTTGGCCTAACTTGTTCCCTCTTTGGCTCACAACAAGATATTAGTAGATCATCTAGCTCAATTAACAAGCTCTAGAACCACTGTGAGCTTGCCATTGCCATCAATGGTGAGCATGCCGAGCCTAACCTTGCCACCCCATGGTCGACAGCAAGCTAGGAGCATCACCAAGCATAGACACCATGTCTGAGACACTGACCACCGTCCATCGCCACCCCCTGTCCAACGCCAACGCACTGCCATCCCCTGGACCACTCAGCCCGAGCGTGCCCAGCCTCTCTGCAAGCCGGCCGAGAGCGCGCCAGAGCGCTGCACTCGACACGCGCCCATAGACCACGTGCCTCCCTCGCCGCGTGCAAGCGTGATCACCACCATCCCAGGAGACCGCTAGACAACCCTGTTCGCCGCCACGTGACCCGTAGCCGCGGTGCGCCATTAAAATGCCCGTCGGACCCTCCAAGAGTACCGCAGCATTCTGACCGTCTCACACCTCCCTATGGCGCATAACGATGCCGTTGAGCTTCGCCAGGGAGCAGCACCGCCCCCTACCGTCGCCCATGCCAGTAGCTCATTGTGCCGACCACCACGACGAGCTCCACCCGCGCCCTTCGGTCCACTCTTGGCTATATAAATAGAGCCCACCCCCCACTCGATTTCTTCACACCAACACACTCCCCTCTCTCTCAGAACCACCCCCACTCATTCCCGGAGCAAGGCAAGCAACACATTGCCGGAATTTGGCTGGAGTCTGCCGCGAAGGAGGAAGAAAGGAGCCATCGATTGGAGCCGCCGGTACCAGGAGGTTTGCCGTCGTCGACTTCGTCGTTCGCCCCCATCACCGACCCTCGCCTGAGCCCCGGTGAGCCCCCATAAACCCCCACTGGCCGCGCTAGGGTTCTGTCTCGCTGGAGTTGCCCGATGGAGACGACTGGTCCCAGCCGTTCGATTAGAGTTTGATTGTGCGGTAGATCACCCCGTACGGCTTCGCACCCCCTGTCTCGCTGACTGGTGGGTTCATTCACATAAACTCACCCCTGCGCGCGCTGCGCGCCGTGGGCTGGCCCAGTTAACATCCCGCGCAACCTAGTTAGTTTGAATTTATATTTTCCAATTTAGTTTCAAACCTAGTTCTATACCTAGATTCAAAAATCAACCCATGTTGATTCCCTGAACCAAAATGCCTGAAACAATTTTGTTAGAAAGGTACTGGAATTGTTAATCCAAGCCCGTTTGATTCAATTCATTTGGAATTGTAGATCACCTATAGTAAAAATAACAAGGCGGATGCTTTTCTGCAATCAAACATTTTTCAAAATTCAACCACAAAAGCTTTTGAGTTGTTTCCAACTCTCAAAAATCACAGTTAACTAGATCTATCTAAATATATAAAAATATCTAGGTTTACTTGCAGAAATAATGGACAAGTTTTAAAAGAATACCTCATAGGCCATTCTAGTCACTTCAATTATTTAAAATAAAAAGGTTAAACCTTATTAAACGTGACACCACTTTAAATCACATTCCCATGTACTGAAATATGTGGTGATGACATGTGTCAACATGATCCCATGTTTTAGTTGGATAATATTAAATCTTAAGCAGTTTTTCAATGAGTAGAATTTACTTTTCTAAAATAAACTAAATAAGAAAGTACTTGGATGATTGTAATGTTTGTGATCATCTAGTGAAAACCTTGGTGTGATAAATAGAAGTAGTTAAGTATTGTTTGGTGATTGTGTACCTCGTATTTATTTATAGATGCTAATACAGACCAAGGATACGAGGACGAAGGGGAATACTACGAGGAAGAAGCCGAGGAGAACTTCAACCACTGCTCTGCACAAGGCAAGCTAACACTTGCAACTGTGAAAACTATGTGATCTATGCAATGCATTAGGCATGCTTTGGTTATACCCCTTGATAACACATATTCCTAGTTTTACTTGCAAGCATAGTTATTTTATTTCTTTATCAAAGCTTTCTATTAGAGTTTACTTAGTGACTTGTAGATGCTAGAAAGATATTTAAAGGAAGCATAGAGAGCATAAAACTTGGCCTAAGTTAGATACTCTTGATGTCATCCTGAGGCATGAGATTGAACTTAGATCATTCCCACTTGTTTACCACCCCTCATTAGTGTTTACCACCACTTATAGATGCTAGTGCTAAGCCTAAAACTTGATCAACTTTAGATGGGAATACTTGGTGAAAATGGTTATGAAAACCTTAGAATGATGAGTCATTCTACTGAAATGTTTTGACATGTGTTCTTGAACACCAGATGATTTTGATGATGAGAATGTTGAGGCATGAGCCTTACCCCTTTACAAAACTGATGGTTGTCCGGATGCGATACCATTCCAATTTTACCGTACAACCACAATGCCCGAAAATTGGGTAGGGCTTGACTAAAAATTTATATACCTTATTATGGGTTCCCTTGCGGCCAAGGTTTGAGTTGAGGCTACCTTGTGAAGATTTTCCACCTATGTAGTTCCCAAGATGACAGTTGGTCATGGTTGGGAGGCCAAACTCACAGGAGAGGTACCTATACTAGGGCGTGTAATTGAAAGGTTAGGATTGATTATCTGCATACTGAGTATGGTGAATTCAGGATTGTTCCTGACAGATGTATCAAATGTTGTGGTGAAAATGTACCACCTCTGCAGAGTGTCAAACTATTCGAATAGCCGCGTACGCGGTTATGGACAATTGGAGTGGCCATACTATTCCATCGTCAGATGTTTTCAAAATGACTTATGAAATGATTCATGACTTGACTTGACCACAACAGGGTTGTGATATGAAATTCAAGTTCCCACTTAGGTGATATAAAACTTTCAACTAGCTTTCTTTTCTTCTGAACTTAGTTAAGGTAAATCTAGTTTTTTGAAAAACAACCAGCTTAGTATCTCCTACTCAAAACCACTTCACTTGTTTGTATTAGTTTGTGAGTACTTAAAGAGTACTCATGGCTTTGTCCTTAGCTATTCCCGTGGCCAGACTATGAAGAGGACTATCAGGAGGATGTACAGCAGGAAGGTTACGACAACTAGGATCATCTCCCATCGTCAGCATTGCCTGTGACCATGAAGATGGAGCCTCGCCTACGCTATCATTATTATTACGTTATTCCGCTGCTTGAATTGTATTAAGCCTGGATCATGAGATCCTTTATTTGTAGTAAAACCTTATGTATGGTTTGTAATGGATGATATACTGTGATATCCAATCTGTTATGTCTCGCAAAAATGGTAATCCTGGGATTACGATGTATGGCATAATAGGCAACTGGGATTAAAAATACGGGTGTTGACAATAGGCAAGCCACCATTCTCGAACTCCTTCATAACCTACTCCTTTTATCAATTGTTTTGTATCTCGTTTATGAACTTCATGGTTACCTGCATGGTTTGTTTTCCAATAAAATACACAAATAACTTGGCTCCTCCAAGTTATGAATGAATGTCCATTAGGACACCTACCCTATTTATCCTTTAGAAAGAGGTTAGGATGCTTAGCATCCTCCCTCATTGGAACTTACGGTTTCTCGATAATAAAACTACTTTGGGTTTTTATCCTACTACAAAGTTTTCAAAACAAAACCCACGGAAAGAGGCATCGTTTCCGAATGGATGTCTTACTAAAGAAAGTATCATGAGGAGACATAAGAAGGATGAGCAATAGAAAGAGAAGGGATGTTCTACCCCTTTACCAGAACAATTTATTCGTGCAACGACACTATCCCAGGAGCTGGGGCTTAGATTGCAGTGTGTTCTCTCTAGCCATGGCAGCTTGTACCTTCTAAAAGGGAGAAATCCCTTGAAATCCGGACTGTCCGGGACAAGGTACTGGTGCAAAAATTGGGTCTCTCACGGACGGTATGACTTATAGTAAGTACGGAAGGACGTGTTGTCAAATTACTATATGCCAAACTATGGTTTGGGTATAGGCTTGTACAGAAGGGAGGACTATGGTGCGAAGCGCTACTTACTCATTGTCGGGGAGAACAAACCCAAAAGGAAAATCCGCCTTTGCTAGGGATGGACAAATGAAAACTTAGGTTTGATTATCCGAACCCCCGTCTACCGTGTGTAGCGGGCCGTGGTTGTATCCCGGTGGATGTATTGATTTTTCTGGGTAAATTGCACAAACTCTGCAGAGTCTAATCTATTCGAATAGCCGTGTCCATGGTCAAGGATGGTTGGAAAGGTGATTTCTAGGAGTACCCTTCAGATGGTTTCGAGATGAATAAAAAGGGATGTGACTTGGTCACAAGGAAGTTTGAGAACGAGTTTGGTGTTGACCATATATGGTCTAAAATGATTAAAAAGGGTTTTCTTCAAAAATTGTTTTCAAAAAGGAGAAATTTTTATAAAATTCTTTTTCAACAGAGATATAGATATGCCATTTTAGGCTTTTCAAAAACAACTGTAGTATAGAGCTACCTCGCCATAGCCAAATATGCATTACTCCTGTTTATCTTATCTTGGTGGTCTTGCGAGTACATTCAAAAGTACTCATGGCTTTGTCCCTGGCTATTTACTTGGCTAGACTTTTAGAAGATCAAGGAAGGAGGAAGATGTCGACGTCTATGTGAGCTAGGCTGTCTCCCAGTCAGTTGCCTGTAGGTTAATGCATGGCATTGGATCTGCGCTTGAAGACTTCCGCTATTTGAGTTGTAATCGCCATAATGGCTACCATGTAAGCTTTGTATCTGTAAAGGTATGGATGATGTAATGATACTAGTCGGTTATGATCACGGCTCACTGATAACGGGAACGTGAATTGCAGGAATAATGGGAATTCTCGGACCGTAAATCCGAGGTCTCATAGATTTGGTATCAGAGCCATCCTGACTATAGGGGACCTTCGTTAGCATGGACATTAGACAGGACAACCACTATTTTGGAAAAACACCCGACTTTCGAAAACTACTTTCTCAAAAGCTTTTTGAGAGACTTCTTATCTCACCTTCTCTGACATACACTATTTGAAAATGGCTTACTCTATCTCTCGTCTACCTTCAAATGTTCTGTTTTAAAAAATAAGTCCGGTTTGGAAACCGCGAAGATGAATGTACCTAGATGAAGAGACGCAGAGACAAGTAAACCAAGGGAGCTACCAACAATGAAATATACTACAAGATCGCCCTACCAACGGAATCCTCCCATCGCCCCCAAATAGATCAAGTACGGCACCAACAACACCAGATGGAAAGACATAAGTCAAGACCCCCATAACATCCGTACTTAGGATTAGCATCCTTAATATATGATTCCCCTTATGGTGTGTAGTCACCCCCTTAGTATCTATGGTACCCCTTGTTTGCTTGTATTATGCGTATATGATGCTTGGAATGTGTTTCTTGTCCTCCCTGGATCATCCGATCCTAAAACTTATACCACCTTAATGGTGTACCCCGACACCAACACCCCTCATCCCATAAATTGAAACCTCTCCTTAGCAGGATGGCCACATAAATAAATCCACGACAATCCCTACCCGTGCTTTAGTTCTAACGCCCCCAAAGGAACGATGACCCCCTTTCAACCCTCGGTCGAATCAGCGGGAAGTCCCACCATAAAACAAACGCCGCAAGAATCCTGAAGATCAGTAGGCCCAAAGACAACGATTCTACTCCATCACCAATCCAAAGAAACACAAAGTGTTCAAGTGAAGACAACTCCTCCGAAGCTAATCTTCCTCCCCAACTAAGGAATAAGAAGATGTTGGGCCACACAGAGATAAAACAAAAAAAATTCCTCTAACGTGGTGATCCCAAGATCTAGCTAAGGTAGAAAGCCACGAGGTTTACCACTAGATGCGTAGTTGCGGATTACTGATGTAGCGCGTCAGTTGATGCAGTGCAGTCCTCACGATCCGATCGTCCTGGTGCTGATCGCACAGCACCTCCGCTGGTATCCACACGTACAAGGAGGAGCGCCGGCGGCGAACTGCTAGGTTCGTTACGGCGGTAGGACTGTTGTGGAGCTAGGGTTTCCAACACATGGAATGACCTAACCGAACAATGATTAACCTTTCTGGGTTACGGTGCTCCACTATATATAGGGAGTGAACGTGGGCTTTCCTCGCGCGACCCATTCACTAAAGCCCATATAACACCAGTCACCGTGAGTCCAACTCACTAACTCAGTCCTAATCCGGTTTAGGTCCAACCCAACCAGATTACAGGTTCAGATCCAATCCGAACATGCTCCCGCTCTTAAGTGTGTGACCCCACAGGCTCATGGCTACTTGGACACGATTGGAGTCCGACTCTCAATCGATCATTCGGTAGCGGATCCTAGCAGAACGTGCCGACTCCCAAGTACCAAAGAGTCATGACGACTTGCCTTTCCAATGCGACTTACGTCCGAGTCCCATTTGCCTCACGATATACATTGTCAGACTATAGGCGAATAATTGTCATCCCTTAAATAGTCTGACTCTCTTCTCGATCCGAGATAAGTGATTCACCCGACTAACTTAGTCGATCGCCTCGGTTAACACTTTACCGAGTCGTGCATGGCCATGCTTTCCGAATCATATCTCACGAGAGGGCCCAGAGAATATCTCTCCAAGTGGAGGGGCAAAATCCCATCTCGGTTATTCACATCACGCAGCTTGATTCTCAGTCGACCCGAACCTTGCCTTTATAACTGCCCAGTTACGGATCAGCGTTTGACAGAACCTAAGTCGGTGATCCTCAACTCGGACTATGCAACAACCTCAGGTCTAAGGATTACATTGATTGAGATATACAAATGACAACTTGTAAGTTGGAATCCGACTCTCTAAACCCTTTAGCCGAATATGTGTAAGTTGGAATAGCATCTCCATGCCCATGACAAGTGGAACCGAGTCATCAATCCAACTTTCACATTGGTCTAAGGTGTGTGTCCAGCACAACTTCGATGACCAAGGATATTTAGTACAAACAACATGAATGCATAGTTCCACAACCGAATCACATATTCAATGATACACATCAGATGTTTATACAAGGACTACTTAATATCTTTATGAATACAATGGGAAATCTCATCATACATGATTGCCTCTAGGGCATATTCCCAATAGTCTCCCACTTGCACTAGAGTCAATCTTTCGACATCACATGTCTAAGAATCTAATGCCCATGGATATTAGGTGCGCCTCATGCTTCGGCTGGGGTAATGGCTTTGTCAATGGATCTGCAATATTTGCATCCATGTGTACCTTGCATAACTTGATATCACCCCGATCCACGAACTGGCGAATCAGGTGGTACCGCATGAGTATGTGCGTGTTCTTCTGGTGTTGTCTAGGTTCCTTGGCTTGTGATAGCACCATTGTTGTCACAATACACGTCTAATGGATTGGACGAGCCCTGAACCACACCAAGACCCATGAGGAAATTCCTCATCCAAATAGCTTCCTTTGTTGCCTTCGAGGCGGCAATATACTTAGCCTCTATTGTAGACGCAGACACAGTCTCTTGCTTGGAACTCTTCCAGCTCACAGCACCTCCGTTTATAATAAACACGTATCCGGATTGCGAACGAGAATCATCAGAGTCGGTAAGATAACTCGCATCCGTGTAACCCTTTACACTGAGTTCATCTTCACCACCATAAACCAAGAAAATATCCTTAGTCCTTCTTAAGTACTTTAGGATATTTTTAGCCGTTGTCCAGTGGATCTCTCCAGGATCAGCCTGGTATCTGCTCACAACACTTAGAGCATAGGAAACATCCGGCTTAGTACAAATCATGGCATACATGATGGATCCGACTGCAGAAGCATATGGAGTCGCACTCATCCGACTTCGCTCATTAGTTGTCGAAGGACACTGAGTCTTGCTAAGTTTTACACCATGGGACATCGGTAAGAACCCCTTCTTAGACGATTCCATGTTGAACTTCTTCAACACTTTGTCCAAATAAGTACTCTGACTTAATCCAATGAGCCTCCTTGATCTATCTATATAGATCTAGATTCCGAGGATGTATGTTGCCTCACCCAAGTATTTCATTGAGAAACTCCTTTCCAATGATTCCTTGGTTTCTTGTAACATCTGGACATCATTTCCAATCATTAATATGTCATCCACATATAAGATTAGAAAATTTACTTTGTTCCCACTAAACTTCTTGTACAAACAAGAATCATGATCACTCTTGATGAAGCCAAACGATTTGACTACCTCATCAAAGTGAATATTCCAACTCCGAGATGCTTGCTTCAACCCATAAATGGATTTCTGAAGTTTACATACTTTGTCAGCATTAGCCGGATCGACAAAACCCTCGGGCTGTATCATATACACGTCCTCGGTTAAATTTCCGTTAAGGAAAGCCGTTTTGATATCCATCTGCCATATCTCATAGTCGAAATAGGCCGCTATAGCTAACATGATCTGAACTGATTTAAGCCTCGCTACAGGCGAGGAAGTCTCGTCGTAATCAACTCCTTGAACTTGTCAGAATCCCTTCGCGATAAGGCGTGCTTTATAGATTGAAACGTTTCCATCCATATCAGTTTTCTTCTTAAAGACCCATTTGCACTCGACGGGTCTTGCACCGTCTGGCAGATCAACCAAGTTCCAAACTTGATTTTCATCCATGGACTTTATCTCGGATCTCATGGCTCCAAGCCATGACTCGGAATCAGATCCCACCATCGCTTCCGAATAATTTGTCGGCTCATCACTGTCTAACAGTAACACATCACGAACACTTCGTAATCTTGCCGATCTTCGTAGTACAGGTGCTGCTGGCGGCTCAGCTTCCACGACCGGCTCAACCTCCAAGATTTTTGCCGACTCGCTACTAGCCGGTTCCTCTCGAATTTCTTCGAGCTGCACCGTGCTCCCACTTACTCCCGACTGAGAAACTCTTTCTCAAGGAAGATACCGTTCCGAGCGACAAAGACTTTGCCCTCTTCTCGGTTGTAGAAATAGTAACCCAAGGTTTCCCTCGGATACCCCACGAAAATACACTTATCCGACTTGGCTGTAAGCTTGTCCGACTGAAGTCGCTTGACAAATGCTTCACAACCCCAAATCTTAAGAAAAGACAAACTCGGCTTTTTGCCATTCCACATCTCATGCGGTGTCTTCTCTATCGATTTTGATGGTACTCTGTTTAGTGTGAACGTCGTTGTTTCTAGACAATAACCCCAAAATGATAAAGGCAGATCTGTCCGACTCATCATTGACCGTACCATGTCCAACAAGGTCCGATTCTGCCTTTCCGAAACACCGTTCCTTTGCGGCGTTCCTGGCGGAGTAAGTTGAGGAACTATTCCACAACTTTTCAGATGGTCATCGAACTCATGGCTCATGTACTCGCCTCCTCGGTCCGACCGAAGAAACTTTATTTTCTTGCCGAGTTGATTCTGTGCTTCATTCTGGAATTCTTTGAACTTTTGAAAGGCTTCCGACTTATGTTTCATCAAGTAGATATATCCATACCTACTCAAATCATTAGTGAAGGTAATGAAGTACTCATAACCACCCTTGGCTGTCGTGCTCATTGGTCCACATACATCACTATGTACTAGACCCAACAAGTCGGACGCCCTTTCACAACTCTTTGCAAAAGGTGTCTTGGTCATTTTGCCGAGTAGGCAAGATTCGCATGTCTCGAACGACTCCAAGTCGAACAAAGTTAGGAGTCCATCATCATGGAGCTTCTTCATGCGTTTCCAACTTATATAACCAAGCCGACAGTGCCAAAAGTAAGTCATATTCACATTATTTGGTTTCAACCTTTTAACATTTATGTTATAAACCGACTCACCATCAAGATTCAAAATAAATAACCCGTCCTGGACGGGTGCAAAGCCGTGAAACATATCATTCAAATACAAAGAACAACCATTATTCTTGATATTCGACTCATAGCCTTGCCTCATCAAACATGAAGCTGAAATAATGTTTCGACTGAGCACTGGAACATAATAACAATTATTCAGTTCCATAATGAATCCGGAAGGTAAATGAAGTTGCATCGTGCCGACTTCCAACGCAGCAACTCTTGCTTTGTTGCCGACTCGAATATCAACCTCGCCTCTTGCTACGCCTCCTAGTTCTTACCCTCGCAACGAGTTGCAGATATGAATAACTGATCCGATCATATACCCAAGAACTATTAGGTGCATCAGCAAGATATATGTCTATAACATTGCAAACAAGTGTACCTGAGTCAAGTCATACCTCCACTCTTGGCTTTGTCGGCCAAGTACTTGCTGCAGTTCTCTTCCAAAGGGCCATCCTCCTTGGCAGAGAAGCAAGTGGATCCGCTGAAGGAGATGGTTTAGTCCCTGAGGAAGCGCTTGGGACCGGGTCCTGAGCCTGCTTTCCTCCTGACTTAGCCTTCTTCTTATTCCAAGAACTCTTCTTGAACTTAGCCTTATTCTGCACCATCAACACTTGACTGGTGCCCTTCTTGAGATCCGCCTCTACCTGCTTGAGCATCCCATGCAATTCAGTGAGCTTCTTATCCATACCATGCATGTGGTAGTTCGAAATGAACTGCCCATATGCACTAGGAAGAGAGTTCAGAATTATATCCGTAGCGAACTCTTCGCTAATGGGGTAGCCAAGCCTCTCCAGATACTGCACATAACCAACCATTTTGATCACATGCGGACTTAGTGGATCACCATCCTTAAGCTTGCAACTCAGCAAAGCCTGAGAGACTTGATACCTCTCAGTCTTCGCCGAGCACGAACATACTTTTGAGGCTTTCGATCATATCGTAGGCCTCAACATGCTCGAACTGCTTTTGCAAGTCCGGTTCCATGTGAGAAAGCATAAGACAGCTAATATCCGTGGACTCATCCTTAGCCCGACGGTAGGCATTGGTGGCAGCGATAGTCGCATTCTCATTCGGCTCATCTGGAAGTGGGTTGTCTAGGACATTGTCCTTCTTTTCTTGTTTGAGAACAATTCTCAGATTTCGATACCAGTTGGTAAAATTAGTGTCGTTCAGTTTATCTTTCACAAGAATGGTTCTCAACGCAAAACCGGATATCTGAGAGTGACTGCTACTTGGTGCCATGATCTACAACAGAAAATATGCAAAACACTTAAGACATGTATTCATAAAAGAGCAAGCATATTAAACAATTTAATATTTTATGCTCCCACTAGAACCAACACCCCTCCGATGGTTGCTTAGTGATTCAGGATCCTAAATAAGCAAGTCGGCTAGTGAGCTTTAGCATCACCGATAGCCGCCAAGTGATCTAGGTAGACAACTCCTTGTCAATCGTATCTCATACGACTCCTATTGGACGGGTGGCATCACATGCCCCGGCTCCCATCCGACTTTTCCCCGAGCCCCACAACCGTTGTGATAGACCCGTCTAGCTTACCGAGTGTTTCCGCAGTAAGAGTCTGACTCGAACCCACCTAGTCGGAAAGAATTGGCAGCACCTCAATTTTATGAGCCCACTACCAAAAATGTCCGACTTGTGATGGTGCAAACATCAAGGAAAACCGACTAGACCTTCTTTGAGGGATTAAATTTTACCGACTATCTAATAGAGGTAAAACTGAGACATAACAATAACACAAAATAAAGCATTTATAATGTGAAATGGTATGGCTCTCTTCATGGTGATCTCCATCTCCACAAAGCCTGTAATCCGACTCGTGCCAACTCTTGTCACTTGCCGTCTTACTCCATGTCGCCGACATGTACAATGCCTTGCATGCCTTCTGGGTTCTCCAAACAGCTACACTAGCTTAGTAAAGTAAATTACATGGAGAATCCGACACGCAGGTCGTTATACAATAAAATGACAGCACCTAGGCTCCAGCCGGCTGACAAAAACCGTGATTCGCAGATCACGTATGGATTACACACATACATCACATGCACATGAACCATACCATTCACAACTTTCTGCAAAAACAAGTTATGCATAGATACAATATCTACCGGCACTGTGAAACTCGCAACGACATCTAAGGCGCTACGACAGGGCGGAGCCGGCGGTCCCGCTAGCCGGATAGCGGGCGGGGATCGAAGGAATTCCGACCATTGTTCTGATTCGATCAAACTCTTTGATCTTCGATCACAACTTCCGGATTTACGTGTCACAGTCTACCCTGATGGCGGAAGCCGACCGGTAGGGGTATGCGAGATCTCGAGCCCAAAACCAGAAGCTATCGCTCTGATATCACTGTTGGGCTACACAGAGATAAAACAATATTTTTTCCTCTAACGTGGTGATCCCAAGATCTAGCTAAGGTAGAAGGCCACAAGGTTTACCACTAGACGCGCAGTTGCGGATTACTGATGTAGCGCGTTAGTTGATGCAGTGCAGTCCTCACGATCCGATCGTCATGGTGCTGATCGCACAGCACCTCCGCTGGTATCCACACGTACAAGGAGGAGCGCCGGTGGCGAACTGCTAGGTTCGTTATGGCGGCAGGACTGCTGTGGAGCTAGGGTTTCCAACACATGGAATGACCTAACCGAACAATGATTAACCTTTCTGGGTTACGGTGCTCCACTATATATAGGGAGTGAACGTGGGCTTTGCTCGTGCGACCCATTCACTAAAGCCCATATAACACCAGTCACCGTGAGTCCAACTCACTAACTCAGTCCTAATCCGGTTTAGGTCCAACCCAACCAGATTACAGGTTCAGATCCAATCCGAACATGCTCCCGCTCTTAAGTGTGTGACCCCACAGGCTCATGGCTACTTGGACACGATTGGAGTCCGACTCTCAATCGATCAGTCGGTAGCGGCTCCTAGCAGAACGTGCCGACTCCCAAGTACCAAAGAGTCATGACGACTTGCCTTTCCAATGCGACTTACGTCTGAGTCCCTTTTGCCTCACGATATACCTTGTCAGACTATAGGCAAATAATTGTCATCCGTTAAATAGTCTGACTCTCTTCTCGATCCGAGATAAGTGATTCACCCGACTAACTCTTAGTCGATCACCTCGGTTAACACTTAACCGAGTCGTGCATGGCCATGCTTTCCGAATCATATCTCACGAGAGGGCCTAGAGAATATCTCTCCAAGTGGAGGGGCAAAATCCCATCTTGGTTATTCACATCACACATCTTGATTCTCAGTCGACCCGAACCCTGCCTTTATAACTGCCCAGTTACGGATCAGCGTTGATGTAACCTAAGTCGGTGATCCTCAACTCGGACTATGCAACAACCTCAGGTCTAAGGATTACATTGATTGAGATATACAAATGACAACTTGTTCGTTGTACCTCAATATGGGTCAATCCGACTCGCTAAACCCTTTAGCCGAATCTGTGTAAGTTGGAATAGCATCTCCATGCCCATGACAAGTGGAACCGAGTCATCAATCCAACTTTCACATTGGTCTAAGTTGTGTGTCCAGCACAACTTCGATGACCAAGGATATTTAGTACAAACAACATGAATGCATAGTTCCACAACCGAATCACATATTCAATGATACACATCAGATGTTTATACAAGGACTACTTAATATCTTTATGAATACAATGGGAAATCTCATCATACATGATTGCCTCTAGGGCATATTCCCAACAGAAGAAGCGTCGCTAACCAAAAAAACTACCTGATTTAACTCTTACGGCTTTGTTAGGTAACTACCGTAGAAAGGTAGTCGCAATAATGCGTCACTCGAGGATCTCAATTCAAGTGTCATGCCAATGCTCCAAGACGAAGGATCTACCCCAGCCTCGACGACCATAAGTAAAGCTCTAAGGTGGAAAGACTACATCTTTCCACTCAACTCCCAAAGACCGCATACGAGAAGATAATCCAGGAAGATATCCAATCCAAGAACCTGCCCCAAGCACCACCTCAAGAGTCGTCCGAGGAACAAAAAAACAGACATCATCAACAATCTTCAAAAGTCTGCTCGATCCTACCAACATCAGAGATGTTCAGATTTAGGATGACAAGACTACCCGACGCCGCTAATACTACTCTACAAGTAGTAGAAAGCAACCCAAACCATGGAGTTTCTCTGAAGACGTCACGAAGCCCTTCTCTTCTATATCTGCTATCTACTCTCCTAAAGGAGCTCCGACTCTTCTAAACCCTAGACTGGAAATGAAGAGCTGCCCTTGCACGAGTATCCACCCATCTTCGGTCACCAACCCCGGAAGATCCACCCATCAATGCAGCCACCAGAGAAGACACAACCCTCACTTCTACTGCTGAAGAGATAAATATCTCCCACACCCCCTGAGAAATTAGAGTGACCAAAGTTGGTACTCAACCCTAGGACGGCTACAAGATGCAAGAACTCAGTTTGCTAGTATGCTAGTCTGAGGTCCCCTCCTTCATGTTTTACCCACGACGTTGCATCACACCAAACTCGGAACGACCTCATTCCAAAGGACCGCGTTCTTAGACCGCCAACCTCCCACGACATCCTCCAACCTATCGGACCCCTAACTAGCTCAGAACTCACCACCCAGAAGCTAGTAGACGCCTTTTACGATAGAACTCCTACCTCAAGAAGCGGTACTATCACCCCTCAAGAAGTAGCATCTACAAGGAGGACTAAAGATCGCCAATCCTGGATGAGAAGTACCGGATTCTCCCCAACTTCATCCTACAAACTCCAATAAAGAAGGTGCAGCATTCTCCAGATATCTCCAACCAAGAAGATCTGCGACTTGATCAAGAACTCCTAGTCTCGCTCTAAGGGGAAAGACTGCATCTTTCCCGCAAAACAAGAATAACCCCAAGAGAGTCGACCCCAAATCCTTGGCAGGTGATAACCACTCCCTAAATCAGAATCGCCGACCAAGTATGAAGGACAAAAAATCGACACTCCTCCAAAATTATAGGATACTCCTGGAAGGTCCTCCACTTCGAGGTCGACCGTCCAGCCAACACTCCCGGCGTTCCACGACCAAGAAGGAAGAAAAGTTGACTTCAGCAATAAAGGATCGGAGAATTCTCAACTCATCATCTCGCCTAAAGAAGAAGGATCCTGTCGATGCTAAATCTACCTAGAATCATCCTAAGCGGAAAAGACAGCGTCTTTTCCATTTGTTTACAGTAAACAGCTCAATCTGAAGCACTCAATTCCGACCCATAGCTGACCACGCCTGTTTGTTGTAAAACCAGCTAACATCTAATAATTTCACCGCTGAAATTGTTAAGTGGATGTTATCAACCAACCCTACTCCTCCCTAATCTTGGAATGAGATTATTTTAAGGGGGAAAGGTCTATAACATCCCAATTTCAGCAACCCTGATCTTTTGTCAAAAAGGAAAAAATCAGGGGGAACAAAAACTTTTTATTATTATGTGTTGCAATGTTTGCTTACTTGTTTGCTTTTGTTCATGCAACTGATTGTGCATTAGGTGAAATACTTCTTATCTCAACAATATTTGACAAAAGCTATTTTACAAAAGAGATGTCTTGGCTCATATTTCATATTCTCAAATGTTCTAGCATTTCAAAACTGAGCCAAGATGACTTTGATTAAACAAAATACTTTATTAGTTTCTATTTAACAAAACTATAGAGACCTACATATAATCTCCTTATGTTTTCAAGACAGAGCATTCAACTACCCTTATCTCTAGGTTTTCCAAAACCTTTCATAAAACCTTTTCATCCTAATCTTGGTATAAATACCAAGAGGTACCTACCTTACTTCAAAGCACAACCTTTTAAAAATACCCATTCTTACCTCAAGTTAGACTTGATGGTCACTTCAGTAGAAACAGATTGTCTAGCTAGATGAATTGCCTTGATCTGCTGTCTGATAAATTGCTTTGATCTACTAGTGTGATGACTTGTCTGCTTAGGAAGGAGCATGAGCCACCCTAGGAGCTCATCCTTTAGGATCATATCAATGATTAAGATCTCCAAATCTTAAACCAATCCATCTAATATGGATCCATCATAAGTGACCCTCTCATCCCTTACTCAGATCAATCAAAGGATAATCCCTTTTTGATAATTTCCAAACACCATGAAGACCAAGTCAAAGCATGGATCCTCTCTACTCCATCATCCCATCAACATCATCTACTTGATCATTAGTTTGGATCATAGCATCACCTCAACATCCTCTCCACTTGCAATCTAGTCTGAAACCCTACATCTGCAAAATGGCTAAGTCTGGCATTCTTTTCTAGATTCATTCTTTGGAGGTCTACCTATTCCAACCTAGGTGCATTTGTGAAAATATACTTGAACTATCTTGTAGTACATAATTAGTACTACAAAATCCCAGTTTTTCCTTTTTTCTAAGACTTTATTGTTCCCACTCATCCATGATGGTTTTGTAGACACCATGACTATCTTTTTTTGCAAATCTAGTCAACATGCCTAATTTGGCAGAAGCTCACATCCATGTGCAACCTCCCCTTTATGAAGTCTCTACATGGATATGATCTAATAACCATGGACCATCAATCCACACTTTACTTGTTTCCATTGGAACCTTGTGCATCCTAAACACACATGGTTTATGAGGCATCATGACAATCATGCTATGGGAGCCTTATTTTCAACAAAGTTTGTCATCACTTCTAGAACACCACAAATACAACTAAGCCTAACTCTTGACACCATTCCCATATATATAACTTTGTCTATCTAGCCATATATCCCTTGTACCAAGGTGATCTCCGAGCTCCCTAATCCAACCTTGTTCTAGGTGGTATAAAAATATCAAAACCCTAGATTCCCCCAAATCTAGTTTTCTTACATTCTCACCTTAATTCTTCAAAAAATAAGATGGCAATGATGTATAAATAAAGTTTACAACATCTTCCTTGAATATAACCATCCCCAAATAATTCTCATAATTATTTGCATTATTAAACTTTTAAAATTCTTTTATTTACAAAATCCTCAAACCCTTCTACATAAAGACAACTTGGATTTTCTCCAAACCACCTTGCCAACTCAAGGAAAATTTGCTGCCTATATACCATATCCTATCTTTTCATCTCAAAAATAAATATTTTTGAGATGCTTTCTTATTTCTTTTTGCCCTTTTTCTTAAATGGCAGAAACAAGAAATAATAACTTAAAAATACTTCCCCTCCTTAATAAATCCCCATAAAATTTCCCAATGTGTGATATGGTATTTAGGACCATGTCACACCAAAATACCACCATGCATAATGTAAAAATATCACATTAGCTCCTATAAATCATTTTTGCCCTTTTTCATAAAGGAAAATAAATGGACTTTTAATCTTTGGAAAAACCCCAAATAATTCCTAGGGTGATGTATTGTCCTCATCCACCCACCAGTACCATTCACTCAATTTATCAGGACCACATCTAAGTACTTCCTTAATAATCATTGTTTGGATAATTGAGCAAACTAAGCAAAACCTTTAGGTAAACCACATCCTACCCTCACCAAGCTTGGACAAACAATCTTGCACAACAACCTCACTCTCTGGTCGTGTGCTATAGTACCCCCACTGTAGAATCACCCCTCCCCTTAGTCCACTAGCTTGTGGAGATAGTGAGAGAGAGGGCACAATGGACTCTCCCCCGAGCTCCATATCTCGCCCTTAGCTCCCCCTTGCCATGGAAGGAGAGATTGCCATCCTCACGAGCATGCAAGGCTCCTTGCAGGTCGCCACGAAGCCATACCTCCCTACACCATCCTTCCTCTTAGTTGTGCTCCCCCATCTCTAATACATACCTCTGTGCTTCCCCTTTTGTCCCAGGAACACCAGAGCTGCCGCCACGAGAGCATCTCCGTTTGAAGGCCCCATGGCGAGCCCGAGATAGCTGAGCCTCAACAGCGTCGCCACAACATCCAGCACGTCTCCTAGAGCCTCTGCATTCTGCTCGGAAGCTTCACCCACGACCTGCGGGCCCTAGGCATGCCTTGGTGTCCACCTGAGCCATCGGCACGCGGCAGAGACGCGTGACCCCGGATCTGCACGGAAACCAGCACTTCCACCCATCATTGGGATGCTCGCCAACCACTGCGTATCCCTGAACCCTCGCCGGGCTCTCTCCGCCACTCTGATGAGCACCCCGGCCCCCGCTCGATCTGCTAGGGTTTCCAGTCTTTTCCTCAGCACCGGAGGTTGAAGAAGGGCCCGATGCCGTCGATCTCGCTTCAATCCAGCGGCCAGCGTTGCCTGATACCTCTTTAGCCACCCGGTCTCGCTGACAGGCGGGCCTCCCATGGCCCTTTTTGAACCATGCCGCCCACGCGTGCTAGCGCCCAGGGTGGGCCTAATTCTGCAGCACGGACCAACTCTGTCTCAGATCTGGCCCGCTGCACCCTTTCCCTATTCTATTATGAATTAAATTACAGATCTAGATTTTTGCACTTCGGTTTAAATCAATATTAAAATGAAAAATACCATATAATTTTCATATCTAAAAAATTCACATGTACTTGGGTGTTCTGTGAAACATGCAGCAACCCTGTTTAGCCCATAGGCTCTCTAGAATAATTATAAGAAATCAAAATCCTAGAGGTATACTTTTTACAAAATAAAATTTTCTATGATTTTTACAATTCTAATAGGGGTAAACCCAATTTGTAATGGAAGGTATACAATGTACCTTGAAAATCCCACTGGCCCCACCTTATTTTTCTTCCTATAAGGAACTTAGTAAAAATAACTAAAACAATCCTATTTTGCCTTTATAAAATCCTCTAGGTCAAACCATAATGGTGTAGGGGTCGTAGCATGGAAAACAAAAAAATTCTATCGCATGAACATACACAAGCCAAGATCTATCTACTAGATTGTAGCAAAGAGTTGATAGAGTACTAACCCTCGAAGATCCAAAGCGGTTAACGAGAGAAGATTCTCGTGGGTGATGTAGTCGTTCACTTGCCGATCTCAAGATCACGTAGACGATCCTTCTGGCGTCGTGTTCTGGCAGCGCTCCCGCAGTCGGTCACACGTACGGCACTCGATGAAGACCTTCCTCTCCCTTGTTCCAGCAGGCACCAGCAGTTGTATATCTCTCCTCGTGATTCCGGCAGCATGACGGCGTGGTGACGGAAGTAGAGGGGAAATCCCGCAGGGCTTCGCCTAAGCTGGAGCGGCTATGGTGGAGTAGAGATAACCTCAGGGCTAGGGTTTAGACGCCGAGGGAAGAGGACGGCTAGCGGCTAGGGTTTAGGCTAGACGGTAGCAGCGGTTTAGAGGGGATCTAGGGCTTCGGTACCTTGGAGGAGGGCAGCGGCAGCCTAGAGATTGGGTCTTGGGCGCTTAGGGAAAGAGGGATACCTTGGGGTGCGCCCCCAGCCCTCCTTATATAGGTGGGGCGTCCAAGGGTGTTCCCAGCCCAGGTGGAAACCCTCCGTAACTCAGAAACCCTCCCTAAATCAGAAACCATGTTCGGATTTGACTTTTTCAAACTGTCTTTTTGACTTTCAAATTAGAGTTTGATTTCTCTCTTCCAAGTGTCGAGCCAAGTGACCTAGGACATGATGCAACCATTCCACTTTGTCATGACACATCCATGTACCCTTCCCCTTCCAGTTCGGTGGACCTTCTAGACCCTTCTAGAACATTCCGGTAAAAACACCAAAACCATTCCCCGAACTCCGGAATTGGACTTTCCTTATATGAATCCTATTCTTCAGACCATTCTGAATCTCCTCGTGACATCCTGAATCCCATCCGAGACTCCGTACTACATTCGGTCTCTTTAATCACATTCCATATATACTAAACAACATCGAATCCTTAAGTGTGTCTCCCTACGGTTCGTGAATTATGTAGACACGATCGAGACTCTTCTCCGATCAATAACCAATAGAGGAATCTAGAAATTCATATGGCTCCCATATATTTCTATGATTACTTCGTGATCGAATGAATGATTTACATACGATACCAATTTCCCTTTGTATTGTGATACTTTACTTATACGAGGTTTGATCGTCGGTATCTCCGCATACCTAGTTCAACCTCGTTACCGACAAGTACTCATTTCTCATTCATGTGATATGTGATCCCTTGTGAGCCAGTCACATGATTGCAAGCCAATTGAATGACATTCCACCGAGAGGTCCCAGAGTATATCTATCCGTCATATGGATGGACAAATCCCACTCTTGATCCATGTGCCTCAACACATACTTTCCGAACACTCAATGCCACCTTTATAACCACCCATTTACGAAGTGGTGTTTGATGTCATCAAAGTATCCATCCGGTGATGGTGATTAACATGATCTGATGGTCGAAGGATTTAGGTTACTATGTATTTGAAAGCTTATAGCAAGTGAACTATTTAAATGACTTGATCTTGTGCTATGCTTAACTATAGGAGTATGTCCATCACATCATTCTCCTAATGATATGACCTTGTTGTTAATAACATCTCAATGTTCATGATCAAGAAACCATGATCATATATTAACCAACAAGCTAGTTTGACAAGAGGCTTTACTAGGGACTCTTACATGTTTACAAATCACACAAGTATTAATGTTTCTGGTTAATACAATTATAGCATGGCATGTGAACATTTATCATAAGCATGAAGATATGATGATAACCACATTATTATTGCCTCTTGGGCATATCTCCAATAGTCTCCCACTTGCATTAGAGACAATAATCTAGTTTCAAATCTTTGTGTATTCAACAATTATGGCTTTCCGGTGTTGTATGTACACGATTTCTAGTGGTCAATCGATCATCGGATCCGACACATTCAGATTCGTGTGTATTTCGATCAATGAGATGGCTTTGTATAAATTTGGTCTTTGGTGAGACCTTTAGTTCCTTGGGGTTAAAACATGTTGACAATATTGTCGTACAATATATCTTCATAGTACTATCCCGCTATGAACTACACCTAGTTTGATAACAAACTACTTGACACTAATGTTCTCTTTTGCTGCTATAATAGCAGTCATATACTTAGCCTTTTGTTGTAGTATCTGTCACAATGTTTTAACTTTGGAAATCATCCAAATCCATTATGGAACTTACTTTCCATTATATTGTGCCACCCTTAGTTTGTATTGAGATAAACTTAATCTGTACTTTGTGACAAAACTAGTATCAATGTAGTACTTTTACAATGAACTAACCATCTATTTGTCACCTCTACAAAATAATATATTCTTAGTTCTTCCAAAAGATCATAAGAATATCCTTACTATCGTCCAATGATCATCTTATGAATCATTCTGGTATTTTCTCATAACATTTAGAGTATAGGACATATCTGGATGTGTACATATCACAGTTTGATTGATAAACTCTCTTTGTGATTTCAATCATCAAGTATCAAAATACTTGAATCTTTGTTTCACTTATGCCAAGTGTCGATACACTTGAATTTTTATTTAATCCTTTCTATGTGGTAAGAACCTTTATTGACATTTCCATATTGAAGTCTTTTAATATCTCATCTATGTACATTTGGCAAAACCATATTAGCATCTCAATCTATCCATATAGATATAGATACCAAATATTCGGGTTTTGCCTAAGTCTTTCATCGAGATGAAATTCTTAACTTGTGTTAATATAAGATACATCATTTCCAATCAACAATATGTCTTCCACATAATGTATTAGAAATATCTATTAGCGCTCCCACTTAATTTCTTGCAAATGCAAGAATCTTCATCGTCTCCGATGAAATTAAACCCTTTAACAATTTCATCATGGTGAAGATTCCAACTCCTCGATGCTTATTTCAACCATTGAAGTTTGCATACACTTTTAGCATTCTTTGAATTTAACAAAACCCTTTGGATCGTGTTATGCACACGTCCTAGGTCACAATTCTATTAGAAGAACTTTGTTTTGTTTATTCAACTATCATATACCAATATATGTAGTGGTTGCTACATTAATCCATCTAGACTAAATATCGCTATGAAAGATCAAATCTTCTCATAGTCAACCTTTGAACATTGTTGTGAATTGTTTCCCAACATGTCGACTATTTCATAGATTTGAAATATCCATGTCTATTTCTTTATAGATCCAAACACGACTGTAAGGTCTTACACCTTTACAGAGGGTCTTTCAAGTTCAAAGCATGATTTCTCGTGTATGGAACTATCACGGATTCTATGGCTTAAAGCCTCTGACGGAGTCAGGGCCCATCACCGCTTCTTTGCATACAGTGTGTTTATCATTGTCACATAACAATGATCTACTTTCAAATCCTAGTATTTGATTATTTATCTGACCTACTTGGTTTAATAGGAACTTAAACCTCCGTGAACACAACCTTTGAGGCACGTGAGCCATGAGCATTGTTGTTGCCTCCAGAATACTTTTTGATGTTGCGCAACTTTGCACATATAGCTAAGGTTCTTTTAACCTTATCAAAGTTCTATTTTCCTCCCACTTAACTTTTCACGGAAAATTCCTTCTCAAATAAACTTGACGTTCTAAGCGACAAACATTTTTGTCTTCGGTGTTATGGAGGAATACTCAACAGTTATTCGAAATAACATACAAAGAGATGTTCATCTGACTTTGGTTGTAAACATATTACTTATGCATAGCATACCAATGTTTAAGAAAGGACAACTTGGGTTTTATCCTAAACCATAACTTTATATGGTGCCATTTCAACGGATCATGATGGATCTCTTTTCAGTGAAAAAGCGGTAGTCTCTAAAGCTTTTAATCTTTAAAATATAATGGAAGTTTTATGAATTACACCTTTGATCTTACCATGTCAGACAAGGTTTCATTGCATATCTCGATTATTCCATACTCATATGGTGTTTCGGGAAACACAAACCAATGGAATGATTCCTCAAATCTTAGGTGTTATGCTAAACTTGTAACTCAAATATCTTCATTTATGATCCTATAATAAATTCTTTATTTTCTTGTCACGTTGATTTTGCACTTCATCTTGAAAGTCTTTGAACTTTTCAAATGTTTCGCACTTCATCCTCATTAAGTAAATATTCATATATTCACTCAAATTTTCGGAGAAAGCATATGAAATTGAAATCCATTGATCTTGACTACACATAATGGACTTCATACAACAATATGTACAAGTTCCAGTAAGCTAGTCATCCGTTCCCTTTGACCTATGAACGGAGTTTTAATTATCTCTAGGAAAGTTTCACAAGCGTCATTTGATCAAAAATCAAAATACTCCAAAATTTCATAAAGCATGGGGTTTCTTCATGTTTTCTTTCCATTATAATTTAAACGGCGATGTCACTTCTTAAGTGATTTTTCAATAAATTGTCTTTTGACATTTTTAGCATTATCTTTATGGATGTGATTTCTCCAACGAGATTTATATATCATCCATCTTTTATGGATTACGGAAATTATTTGATCAACCCTTTTGTAACATCCCAATTACAGCAACCGTGAATTGTTGTCCAAAAGGAAAAATCAGGGGGAACAAAAACTTTTTCTTGCTACATGTGCAATGTTTTACTTGTTTGCTTGTGTTCTTGCAACTGATTGTGTAATAGGTAATATACTTCCCCTCTCAACCCTAGTTGACAAAAGCAATTTCACAATAGAAGTGTTGACTCATCTTTTATTTTCTCAAATGTTCTGGCATCTCAAAACCTGAACCAAGATGACTTTGACAAAACAAAAATATTTTACTAGTTCTATTAACAAAACTATGGAGAACTAAAATGTAATCTCCTTATGTTTTCAAGACAAAACTCTCAACTACTCTTACCCCTAGGTTTCTCCAAAACCTTTATTCAAAACCTTTTCATTCCAATCTTGGTGGAAATACCAAGAGGTTCGTATCTTACTTCAAAACATAACCAATTCAAAATACCCATCCCTACCTCAAGTTAGGCTTGATGGTAACCTTAGTAGTAGTTGGATAAGTTTGATAGGATGAATTGCCTTGATTTGTTGTCTGATGAATTGCCTTGATCTGCTGATTTCATTGTTTTCCTAGGAACCATAGTGAGATAATCTAGTATCTCATCCCTTAGGACCCAATCTATGTGTGGGATCATCAATCTCAAACCAATCATCCAAATCTGGATCTATCAGGTGACATCTCCCCTCCTAATCAGATCAATTCAGGGATACTCCCTTCTACTAGTTCCAACTTAGTGAAGACCCAATCTAAGTATGAATCATATCTAATTAGTTAACACTTCAACATACTCTCCTTGATCATGAGTTCGAACTTAGCCTCCTCTCAAAATCATCTCCACTTGCACTCTGGTCTAAAACCCTAAATCTGCCAAATTGGCTAAGTCTGAATTTCTTATCTAGATTCAATCTTTGGAGCTCTACCTTTTCCAACCTATGTACATTCTTGAGAATGTAATAGATCCATCTTGTAGTACATCTTTATTACTACCAAATCCTACTCTTTCCCTTGGCTAAGCCATTGTAATTCCCACTCCCCCATGATGGTTTTGTAGTCAAGGTAATAACCTTTTCTGCAAAAACTATCATCTTGCCTACTTTGCTAGAAGCTCACATCTAATTGACATCTCCCCTTGACCAAATATTTGCATGATTATGATCTACTAACCATGGACTCTCAATAAAGGCTTAACTTGCTCCCATTTAATCTTTGTGCTTCTTAAACCCACATGGTTTAGTAGGCTACCTAATGTATCTGCTATGGCAGCCTTATTTTCAACAAAGTTTGCCATCTCTTCTAGACCACCTCAAATACAACCAAGCCCAAATCTTGCTTCCTTGATCATGTATATAACTTGGTCTAGCTATCCATATATCCCTTGTACCAAGGTGAGCTCTGAGCTCACAAATACAACCCTGTTTAGGTGGCATAAAAATAACCAAACCCTAGATCCTCCCAAATCTAGCTTCTTTTCTTTTCAACAAAATCCTTCAAAACCCAAGTTGAAAATGATGTATACATCTACCTTGCATCATATACCTTGGTTAGGATATTTCCCCAAATAATTCCCATAATTATTTGGATCCCTACCTTGGTTTTTGAGATACCTTATTATTTCTTTTTTGCCCTTTTTCTTAAATGGCAGAAACAAGAAATAATTCCTTAAAAATACTTTTCCACCTCAATAAATCCCAATAAAATTCTCCAACGTGTAATACGGTATTTAGGACTATATCACATCAAAAACCAAGCTTGTACAATGTAAAAATATCACATGAGCTTCTAGAATCTACTTCTGCACTTTTTGAATAAGTGCAATTAAATGAGGTTATAATCTTTAGAATAATTCCAAATAAATCGTGAAGAGATGTTCTGACCTAATATATCTACCAGTATCATTTCCACACCTTCCACAATGAAAAATTCTCAACTTCCTTCACAAACACCAAATTCATGAAGTTTGCAAAATCAATCAAACCTTGATTCAAACCAACTCAACTCCTCACCAAATCTTGTCAGATACTCCACCACAGCAACCATGACAACCCTGGTCGACACTACTGTAGCACTACATTACCCCACCACAATCCCTCTTGTCCTTTGTGTTTGTTTAGGAGAGAGACAAGGGCCTTGTCCCATCAAGTTTTTTTAAAACTCTTGCAGCTGCAACACCCCACCACTCCACCACTTCTGCACGACCAGAGCACACCAGTAGGACCCACTCCACCACCCACATCACCATATCCCTGGCCAGCACCTCCCTCAAGCTCTCCATGGACAATATCCATCCTACCCCATCTCTCCTCGGGTTAAATACCCTAGGCCAGTACAACCCCTCTCGCCTACCTCATTTGCTCCCTCCTCACTCCACTCACCCCTCAGACCACCCTCTCCCTCCCCCATGCGCTAGGCTGCCCAAGATATGGAGGAGGAGGCACCTCGGCCATGGCAAAGAATCGAGTAGGGCTCACTCCTACCCCTCCCTCCTCCCTCTGCATGTGTCCTAGCTGATCTCCTCCACCCCTGTTCTAACCTCCCCGACCCTCACTCTAGCAGGAAGGAGCTACTGGAAGCTTCCCCGACGAGCCCCCATGGCATCTGAACCCGTACCCATCGTGTGAGGCCCTTCCTGCGGTGGAGACCCCCTCTTCCGCCCCTCGTTCTGCTTGCCGATGTGGGCTGCTTCACCTCCGACCATCCCTGTTGCCTCCTAGCCCCCAGGTAAGCCCTGTCGCCCCTCCCCGAGCCCGCTAGGGTTTCCCTTATGTCTGTCCCGGCCAGAGGAAGAAGAAGATCCGGGGGGCGTCAATGTCCCCTAGATCGGACGGCCCCAGACATCCAATACCCCTTCACCCCCTCGCGGTCGCTAACCCGTGGCCCCCATGCTCCGGCCTTTCAATATCAGCTCCCGCGTGCCCAGCTCGGCCAGTGGGCCAAATCACCCCAGTACGGCCTAGATCTTCCCCAGAACTAGCCCAATAAGCCCTATCCCCTTCTCTTTTAATCCTTTTTCCAAATCTGATATATTAGTAGTTTGGTTTAAATGCAAAGAAAAAGGAAAAATGATCCAAAATGTGACATCCCAATTTTAGCAACTCTTATTAAATGTCCAAAAGGCAAAAATCAGGGGGAACAAAAACTTTTTCTTGCATTGTGTGCTTACCTGTTTGCTTGTGCTCAAGCAACTGTTTGTGTAGTAGTTGCGTACTCCTCGTCTCAACACTAGTTTACAAAAAACTATTTTACAAAAGGAGATGTCTTGGCTCATCTTTCATATTCTCAAATGTTCTGGCATTTCAAAACTTGAGCCAAGATGATTTTGACACAACCAAATAATTTACTAGTTTCTTTTGACAAAACTATGGGGACCTATATATTATATCCTTATGCTTTCAAGACAGAACCTTCAACTACCCTTATCTCTAGGTTTTCCAAAAACCTTTATTAAAATCTGTTATTCCAATCTTGGTAGTAATACCAAGATGATCCTTATCTTACTTCAAAGCAATAGCCCTTTCCAAAATACCCAACCCTACCTCAAGCTAGGCTTGATGGTAACCCCAGTAGTAGTTAGATAAGTAATAAGATGAATTGCCTTGATCTGCTGTTTGCCTTGTTTTCTTGGGAACTAGAGTGAGCTAATCTAGTAGCTCATCCCTTAGGAACCAATCCCTGATTGTGATCATAAAGACCTATCAAGCATCCAAGTCTGTTCCTATACTAAGCCACTCAAGTGACCCTCTCATCCCCAAATTAGCTCAATCCTGGGATAATCCCTCTTGATGGTTTCCAACTTAGTGGGGAACCAATCCAAGCATGGATCCCTGCTTTTCAATCTATAACTCAACATCAACCACTTGATTCACAGGATAAACCCTTGCCACCCTCTCAAATGTTTCCCTCTAGCATACTAGTCAAAATCACCAAATCTGCCAAGATGGCTTAAGTCTAGATTTCTTACCTAGATTCAATCTTTGGAGCTCTACCTTTTCCAATTAGTGTGCATTCTTGGTAATTTATTTGAACCATCTTGTAGTACATCTTTAGTACTACCAAGGCCCACTCTTGCCCTTGGCTAAGCCCTTCTTTTCCCAACTCATCCATGGTGGTTTTATAGTCAAGATAGTAATCTTTTTTGCAAATCTCATCATCTTGCCTACTGTAACATCCTAATTTCAGCAACCCTGATTTTTTGTCCAAAAGGAAATAATCAGGGGGTAACAAAAACTTTTTCTTGTTACAAGTGCAATGTTTGTTTACTTGCTTTCTTGTGTTCTTGCAACTGATTGTGTATTAGATGCCATACTTCTTATCTCAACACTAGTTGACAAAAGCTATTTTACAAAAGAGATGTCTTGGCTCATCTTTCATATTCTCAAATGTTCTGGCATTTCAAAACCCGAGCCAAGATGACTTTGACAAAACAAAAATATTTTACTAGTTCTATTAACAAAACTATGGGGAACTAAAATATACTCCCCTTATGTTTTCAAGACATAACTCTCAACTACTCTTACCCCTAGGTTTCCAAAACCTCTATTCAAAACCTCTTCATTCCAATCTTGGTAGAAATGCCATGAGGTACTTATCTTACTTCAAAACATAACCAATTCAAAATACCCATCCCTACCTCAAGATAGGCTTGATGGTAACCTTAAGAGTAGTTGGATAAGTTTGATAGGATGAATTGCCTTGATCTGCTGTCTGATGAATTGCCTTGATCTGCTGATTGCATACTTGCTTAGGAACTAGAGTGAGCTAATCTAGTAGCTCATCCCTTAGGAACCAATCTATGCTTGTGATCATCAACCTCATATCAAGCATCCAAGTCTGGATCTATCCTAAGCCACTAAGGTGATCATCTCCCCTCCTACTCAAATCAATCCAAGGATAATCCCTTCTAGTCGTTCCAACTCAGTGAAGACCCAGTCTAAGCATGGATCCCATGTACTTAGTTAACCCTTCAACATCATATCCTTGATCATGAGTTGGAACATAGCCTCCTCTCAAACTCATCTACCCGTGAACACTAGTCTAAAACCCTAAATCTGCCAAAATGGCTAAGTCTGGATTTCTTATCTAGATTCAATCTTTGGATCTCTACCTTTATCAACCTATGTGCATCTTTGGGAATGTACTTGAACCATCTTGTATTACATATTTAGTACTACCAAAGCCCACTCTTTCCCTTGACTAAGGCATTTTAATTCCCACTCATCCATGATGGTTTTGTAGCCAAGATAATAATCTTTCCTACAAATCTTATCATCTTACCTACTTTGGCAGAAGCTCACATCTATATGCCACCTCCCCTTGACCAACTCTTTGCTTGGTTATGATATACTAATCATGGATTATCATCCCCAACTTCACTTGTTTCCATCGGGGCCTTGTGCTTCTTGAACCCACATGGTTTAGGAGTCTACCTGATATATCTGCTATGGCAGCCTTATTTTTAACAAAGTTTGCCATCTATTCTAGATCACCTCAAATGCAACCAAGCCCAACTCTTGCTTCCATGATCATATATAAGACATAGTATATCCATCCATATACCCCTTGCAATAAGGTGACCTCTGAGCTCCCTAATCCAACCCTGTTTAGGTGGCATCAAAATAACAAAACCCTAGATTCCCAAAAATCTGTTCCTTCCCTTTCCACCACAATTCTTCCAAACCTAAGGTTGGACATGATGTATAAATCAAGCTTGCATCATCTAACTTGGTTAGGATATTTTCCCAAATAATTCCCATAATTATTTGGAGCCTAAAACTATTTAAATTCTCTTTCTCGCAAAATCCTCCAAACCTTATCATTAAAGGCAACTCTGTTTTTCTCCAAAACACTTGGCCAACTCAATGCACATTTGATTTACATATATCATACCTTGTTTTCCAAACTCAAAAATAAATATTTTTGAGATTCTTTATTATTTCTTTTTGCCCTTTGTCTTAAATGGCTGAAACAAGAAATAATTCCCCAAAAATACTATTCCACCTCAATAAATACAAATAAAATTCTCCAATGTGTAATATGGTATTCAGACCCATTTCACGTCAAAAACCAACCTTGCCTAATGTACAAATATTACATTAGCTTCCATAATATCTTTTTGCACTTTTTGAATAATGGAGTTTTAGAGCACCTTTAGCCCTTATGAAAATCCCAAATAAATCATATGGAAGTATCTTGATCATATCCTTCTACCAGTACCCTTTTCCCATGTTGGCGAATGTAAATCTTTGGACTTCGTTCACAACCCAAGTTTTGATTAAAATTGGCAAACTAGTCAAACCTTGCCTCAAACCAAATCCAATCATCCCCCAAGCTTGTCCAACACTTCACTCCAGTACTCAGCACTCCCCTGGTCGTGGCACTATAGATCTATAGTGCCCAAACTCTCTCTTTGTCTCATGGTGCTCGGCAAAAAAGAACTGAAGAGGAAGACAAGCTTGTCTTGCCCCCTCAACTCATTGCAGCAGCTTCCCACCTCCTCCCTATCTACACCACGACCAGAAAACCTCTCTACCCTCTCTCCCACAGCCCACAGCAAACTAGCCCCTGGTTTTCCCCTTCCCCTCCCTCTCCACCATGGACCCCCTCTTTCCCAAATAAATTGGCCAGAGGCCACCAACCCCACTCCCACTCCCTCATTTGCACCCCACAGCTCCTCAGAGCCTCCCCCTAAGCTCCCACTCGCCCCGCTTGCTCTCCTTCGCCCTGGACAGAGAGCTTCGGGCTCAAATGGCTGCAAGGTAGGAGGAGGTCGTATGCCCTCCCCACTGCATCTCTCCCTCTTATTTTAATCTAGTGTGACCCCTGATCTATCCTCACCTAACCCTCCTCCTCCTTTGTTTTGCATGCGCCCTTGTGAGCCTATATGACGAACTCCCGAGCGCCTCCCACGGTCACGGTCGCGCGAGCTTCCTCCTATCGCCAAACCTGTCCCCGGCACCCCTTGTTGGAGTCCCCTTGCACCGCCGCGCCGCCCTGCGGGCCTCCTTTCACTGGAGACCGCCTCCACGAGAGCTTCTGGCAGCCGCCGGTGCGACCTAGGGTTGCCTCTCTCGGTTTCCGTTCGAAGGAGGGAGACGACCTCGCGGCCGTCGATTGCCTTTCTAATCGGACGGCCAAGAGGCCTTCGTACCCCTTCGCGGCATCTCTCCCACTGTCCGGTGGGCCCCCGCCCGGCCTCTTGGCTTGTGCAGTCACGCGCTCGGTAACGCCCAGCCGGGCTGGTTCTTCCCCGCGCGGCCCAGTAAGCCCCCAGATCCGGCCCTCGTGGCACACCTCTCCTCTTTTTTTATGTTTATTACCAGATCTGTTTAAAGTTGTTTGGTTTAAATAGTTTACAAATTTAAAAGTGGCTTCCTAGTACCAGATATAAATTTCCCCATGTACCCACATGTCTTCCCAAGCATGCAGTATAAGATTTTGACCAAACTAATATTTGGTTTAGTCATAATAAATCATCTACTAGGATGGGTACTTTTCACTAATATATTTCTCCAGAGGGTTTTGCTTATCCAAATGAACTGAAACCAAATTTTATTGGGAGGTATAATCCATACCTTGCATGTCCAACTGGCCCCATACCCATTTGCTTCCTAGTTTGCTGGTAACAAAAATATCAAAATCAGGTCCTTTTTGCCTTTAGTAAATTACCTAGGTCAAACCAAGTGAGGTTTTGACCTAATTACAACTCCCAGTAAACCTATATAACACTAGGTACCAAAATCTAGGAGCCCAAGATTTATGGAGCCATTATTGAATTATGGTGAATTAAACAATTCTGTGCATAGTTTATTCACTATTTAAATCACCAAAATAGTTCTGTAACTCCAAAGAGAGTGATTCCAAGTTATTCAGGAAGGTATTATCATTACCTAACCAGTACCCTTGGAATTACATCAAAATCTTATGTAGGTTTAATATGGTGAAAAAGACAAATCCCATCCAGTACTATCTTTGATAATTTCTCAAGGGCATTCTGGTAATTGTTTTAGGGTGAATCCAAGTCTCAGAGAATCAGTCCACTAAATACTACGTAATCAACCAAGGAAATAATTTTTGGAGCTCCATAAATTGTCTGGTGAATTATTTCCTAAAACTAGGGATTATTTTCACTATAAAACCCATTATAAATCAATGGAAATTGATAAAATAGTAAAACCACTTTTGTTGGCTTCATTTTATCAATACCTATTTGAGGGTATCATGTTTGCACATTGATCTGGCACAGATCCAGCCCTTGGTCGATAACCCCTCCCTTAGGTAGTCCCTAGACTATAAATCCAAAAGGATCCTTTCCATAATGCCTCCAAATCCTCTCCGCAATCCAATCAAATGAAACCTCCATCATCCTAATGATGTATACCTTCTGTTGTATGATTTCTTGCTGTATGTATTGATGATGGTAATCATTGTTTTGACTGTGGTGTTGTTTGCTTGCATATTTTGCTCGATGACGGTGATAGTTGTGATTATGTGACACCGAGAAGAATGAAGCATCGGGATACTCTTATTATGATTGTATTGGATTTCTGGTATTCTAAAGAAGTCACGGGACGTCTCGCTGGTCATAGGCAAGCCACCTTGTTGCTCATACACCGTGTCCTATTATTTTACCTATGCATGTTTTACCTACCCGTTTATGCAAATTGCATCGTTTTACTATGTCATGTTATGTGGGGAATGTTTGGCTCCTCCAAACTATTACCCCTTAGTACCACTAGGTACAACCCATATTGATGATACCTACCTGCCCTTAGTACCACTAGGTACAACCCATATTGATGATACCTACCTGCCCTTAGTATGATAGATGGTGTTTAACACCATAACCCCTTGGAGACCCTATTTAGCCTAAGAAAAAGTATAGGATGGGAAGACCCCGGGAAAAAGGTTTACAAAAATGTTTTATGAGAAACCTTGGTGAGGCTTGGCCTACCAAGTGGTTTGGAAAGTGAGAAAGGTTTTTGTTTTACAAAATGGTCCGACAACGGATGGAGGAAAAATGTTTACGAAAACTCACTAGGCTGTACAGTTTACTATGCTGGAACAATTAACCCGTGCAACCATATTGCTCTAGAATGGGACGGGGCTGGGCTGGAAGTTTTTTAATCCGGTATAGGTGTCTCAAACTACTATGGGGGAGAACAAATTCTCGGAGGCTGGGGTTTCCCTTGTAAAGGACCATGTGAAACATCGGTCTGGGAAATTAAATACCGTCTAATGGCGGCCAGACGATACTAACCCCTCATTGAAAGCGCACACCCTGCAGGGTGCAAAACGCGCTTCGGTTGGCTTTTGACTATATAGGGCATCCCGGTTTTGAGGGGATTAACTTCATAGGGTATGCACTTGTATCGGAGAGGTATTTCGAAAGGTCTTGACCGGTTATTCGACCCATAATCGGTGTAGATCAGGGACGGGTAATCGGATGGTGTGGATACAGTGTAGAACCTCTAAAGAGTGTAAATCTATTCGAATAGCCGAGTCCTCAGTCATGGACGGTTGTCCTGGCGATTGTACGGCGGGGTGATGTTTTTTTTTTAAAAGTACTTCAGAAAAGCAATAGCTTGAAAATGTTTTGACCATGGGATGGTCGGGAAAATGGAGGAAGGAGTTTTGTTATGAGATGACCGGAAGGAGGAACAAATGGGTGACCCAATCCTGCTGTTTTCTTAAAATATTTCAAAAAGGTTTCCAAAATGTTTTATAGAAGTTTTTCAACAAAGATATATAGACCTCCTATATCTACAAGAGGAACTAGTTTATAAAAGAACCTCTCTTGGAGCCATCCTACCACAGCCATATTGCATATCGGTTAACATGGTTATCTTAAGGTGGTTTGCGAGTACATTCAAAATACACACCGGCATTGACCCTGGCTATTTACTTGGCCAGAATTTCAGATGATCAAGAGAAACGATGGATATGCTGACGTCTATGCGAGCTAGGCCGTCTTCCCAGTCAGTCGCCTGTAGGTCAAGGAATGACATGGGTTCTGCGCTTGAAGACTTCCGCTATTGTTGTTGTAATTGCCATATTGGCCATATGGTAAGTATTGTATTCGTTAAATTCTTGGATGTTGCGATGATACTTGTCGGTTATGCTCACGGCTCACTGATCATGGGAACGTGAATTGCAGGCATAACGGGTATTCTCGGAACGTAAATCCGGGGCGCCACACCTACTCTGGCAGAAGCTCACATTGATATGCCATCTCCCCTTGACCAACTCTTTGCATGCTTATGATCTAATAACCATGGCCTATCAACCCCCACTCCACCTGTTTCAATTGGAGCCTTGTGCTTCTTAAACCCACATGGTTTAGGAGGCTACCTGATGTATCTGCTATGACAGCTTTATTTCCAACAAAGTTTGCCATCACTCCAAAACCACCTCAAATCCAACCAAGCCTAACCCTTGCCTCCATGATCATCTATATAACTTGGACTATCCATCCATATACCCCTAGTACCATGGTGAGCTTTGAGCTCCCTAATCCAACCTGGTTTAGGTGGCATCAGAATAACCAAACCCTAGATCCTCCCTTATCTAGTTTCCACCCTTTTCACTACTTTCCTTCAAAACCAAGGTTGAGCTTGATTCCTACATCAAGTTTACATCATATACCTTGGATCTAGGCATCCCCAAATAATTCCCAAAATTATTTGGATTATTAAACTATTTTATTTCCCTTATTTACCAATTTCTCAACAACCTTGTCTTCAAAGGCAAGTTTGTTTTTCTCCAAATCACCTTGCCAACTCAAGGCACATTTGATGACTATATATCATATCCCATCTCCCCAACTAAAAAATAAATATTTTTGAGATTCTTTATTATTTCTTTCTGCCCTTTTTCTTAAATGGCAGAAACAAGAAATAATTCCCTAAAAATACTTTTCCACCCCAATAAATCCCAATAAAATTCTCCAATGTGTGTTATGGTATTTAAGACCATCTAACATCAAAAACCAAGCTTGTCCAATATAATATTTTCATCTTAGCTTCCATAATCTATTTCTGCAATTTTTGAAGAAGTGCATTTAAATGGGTTTATAATATTTAGGTAAATCCCATTTTAATCATGAAGTGATTATTTGACCTACTCCACCCACCAGTACCATTTCCACACTTTTACCAATGTAAATTTATCAACTTCCTTCACAAGCCTCCCCTTGATCAATTTTGCCAAAGCAAAGCAATCTTGATTCAAACCAAATCTACTCCTCACCAAATCTTGTCAAACACTCCTCCATGGCATCATCACACTCTCCTGGTCGGGCACAGTACCCCAAGACACTATAGCACCTCCCCTCCTCCTTGTCCCCTGGTGCTTGAGAGAGAGAGGCAAATCTCCTAAAAATCTTGGGCATTAAAATCCACAGACTTTCCTCCCATGTCTAGTCGAAATACTGGCCCCACCACACCCAGAATCTCCCCTCTTGCCTAATGAGAAGCCACCAAACCTTGCCCTTGTCCAATTGGACTTGGTCCCTCACACACCACTCCCTCCCCTGTTTATAATGCCTGAGGCCAGTACCACTCTCCCCCTCGCCCTCATTTGCCCCCAGCACGCTCCCCTCGACCCCTAGAGCTCCTCTCCCTATCCCTTGCTCAGCCCTGCCCAAGAGAGGGAGAAGAAGAGAGTTTTGGCCATTGCTAAGAACAAGCTTGAGGTTCCCTCCCCCTTTACCCTATCTAGCTGCATGTGACATCCAGGCCACCCCTTACCCATGCTCTACCCTCCCCAAGCTCCCTAGCTCCTCCCTGCCTCTGCATGCTCCTCGAGAGGAAGATCTACACCCTTGTCCATGGCAAGAAAAACCGATCCCCAAGCTCTCCTCTCCCTCCTTCTCCTCTACATGTCACACCCCGTATTCCCCTCGCTCTCCTGCCCCTAACCCTACCTTCTTTCTTCCCCAGGAACCCCTCTACTAACACCAAGGAGAAGCACCGACGAGCTCCTGGTGCATCTCCACTCTCCGCTAGGGTTTGTGCCGGCGGACAGCGGCGCCAGGTAGAAGATGGCCCCTGGTCGTCTGATCCCCTTCAGATCCAACGACCTAGACGCCCCTATACCCCTTCGGCATGTGCAGTCACTGACGGGCGGGACCATGTCGCTAGCCCATATCCCGTGCAGGAATGTGCCCCGGTGGGCCGATTTCCCCGGTGGCGGCCCATCTATTACAGATCTAGCCCAGCAGCTCCTTAGATCTTTTTCCTTTTCTTTTAAATATTACAGATATGGCAATTAGCCGTTTGGTTTAAATCCAAACAAAATATTAAAACACGATATTTTGGCCAGATCTAATTTTTCACACATGCATGCAACCTTTCTCTAACATGCACACCTGCTGCTGGACCAAATTGAGGTTTAAAATAAATATGATAAATCATATACCCAGATATGCCCAGTGCACTAAATAAATTCCCCAGGGATTTACACTAACCCAAATGGGGTGAATCGAATTGTTATAGAAAGGTATGGTCCATATCTTTCATATCCCATAGGCCCCATTACCATTTGCTTCCTAGATTGCTGGTAGCAAATATAACAAAATCAAGCATTTTATGACTTTAAGAATTTCTATAGGTCAAAACCATATGAGGTTCTGACATAATTCCAACTCCCATTGGACAGCCAGCACCATATCTTTCACAATCCACTAGCCCATAATTTTATGAGCCGTTGTTGATTTTTGGTGAATTGAACTGTTCTATGTATGGCTTATTCACCAATAAAATCATTACAGTAGCTCTACAACTCCAAAAAGGTTCATTCCAATTTCTTCAGAAAGATATTATCATTACCTAACATGTTTCCTTGGAATCACCTAAAAAGCCTCTGTCAAATAAATATGATGAAAAAGAAAAATCCCATCCAGTACTGTCTTTGGGAATTTCTCAAGGGCATTCTGTTAATTGTTTTGAGGTGATTCCAACTCCTGTTGATTCAGTCCACCAAATAATACCTAATCACCCAAGTAAATAATTTTTGGAACTCCAGACAAGTTCTGGTGAATTATTTCCTAAAACTAGAGTTTTATCCACTATAAAATCCATTATAAATCAAGGGAAATTGATAAAATAGTGAAACCACTTTTGTTGGATTTATTTTATCAATACCTATCTGATGGTATCGTTTTTATACAATGGTATCATACAGATCAAACCCTTGGTCAAAAACCCCTCTCTTAGGTAGTTCTTAGACTTCAAATCCAAAAGGACCCTTTTTCTCCGATGCCTACAAATTTTCCCCAAATCTAATCAAATCAAACCTCCAACATCCTACTGATGTTTATCTTGTATTTATACTTTGCTTGCTGTATGGTTTGAAGCTTCTATTCCTTGTATTTATTGTGAGTTGTTTGTTTGCATGTATTCCCGATAACTGCGATAGCTGCGATTATGTGACGCCGAGAAGAAGGAAGGACCATGTTATTATTATTATTGTTATTATGGGTACTCTGGTTATCTAACGCCATCAAGGGACCTCTCACTGGTCACAGGCAAGCCACCATTCCTGAACTCCTATATTAACCTACTCTTCTTTATCAAGTGTTTTATATCTCGTTTATGAACTGCACGATTAAATTGCATGTTTTATTTCAAACAAAGTGTGTGAGTAACTTGGCTCCCCCAATTTATGGATAAGTGTCCTTTAGAGGCACTTACACTATTGACACCTATTTTTACCCCTTTAGATCGAGGCTAAGATGCTTAACATTTTCCCTCTTGAAACCCACGGATTTTCAGATGATAAAACTATTTTGGGTTTTTACCCTACTACAAAGTTTTCGAAATAAAATCCTTGGAAAGATGCATCGTTTTCGAGTGGACGTTTTACTAAAAGAAGAAATGAGGTGGATGAAGAGAAAGTCAAGCAAGAGAAAGAGAAGGGATGTTCTAAGCCAATGTCTGGAACAATTTTATTCGTGCAACCACATTACCCCAAATGCTGGGGCTTAGCTCGTAGTTTGTGGTCTTTAGCCGGGGATGCTCATACTCGCTAAAGGGGAGAAATCCCCTGAAATCCGGACTGCCATGGGCAAGGTACCGATGCAACAATTCGGTCTCTCGCGGACGGTATGATTTTTGGTTAGTACGGGAGGAAGTTATTGTCACAGTTGCTACCGGTCAAACTATGGTTTGGAGGTAGGGGTCAGTACGGGAGGAAGGACCAGGGCTGTTGTGCCCCATACTCGTACCGGAGAGAAAAACCCAAAAGGAAAAGCCGCCGTGGATGGACAAATGAAAAGTCTAGGTTTGATTATCCGAACCCCTATCTATCGTGTGCAGCATGCCGTGGTTTTATCCCGGCGGATGTATTGATTCTTCTGGGTAAAGTGCACAAACTCTGCAGAATCTAATCTATTTGAATAGCCATGTCCACAGTCAAGGATGGTTGGAATGGCAAGTGCTAGGAGGACCCTTCTGAAAAGTTGAGATAAAATAAAGGATGTGACTTGGTCACGCGGAAAGATAAGAGTGAGTTTGGTTTTGACCAGAGATGGTCGAAGATGTTTAAAAGGGGTTTTACTACAAAACTGTTTTAAAATCTTTTTAACAAGGATGTGGAGATGTCCTAATTTTCTAAAAGGAGGCGTATTTTTCCAAAATCTTTTTAACAAGGATGTAGAGATGCCAATGATAGGTCTTTCAAAAGCTACTATAGTATAGAGCTATCTCGCCATAGCCTGATATGCTTTATCTTATCACCTTGTCTCGGTGGTTTGCGAGTACATTCAAAGTACTCATCAGCATTGTCCCTGGCTATTTACTTGGCTAGATTGCAGATGTTAAGAAGTGATGAAGGTGCTGACGTCTATGCAAGCTAGGTCGTCTTTCCAGTCAGTTGTGTGTAGGTTAAGGCACGAGCTCTGCGCTGAAGACTTCCTCTACTTGTGTTGTAATTGCCATAATGGCCCCTTTGTAAGTTTTTGTACTCGTTACTTTATGGATGATGTAATGATACTAGTCGATTATGCTCACGGCTCACTGATCATGGGAACATGAATTGTATGCATAACGGGTATTCTCGGACAGTAAATCCGGGGTGCCACACAGAAGTCCCAGATCTATATTTTTGGAGATAACCTAATGTTTTCCCTAACATGCAGGGCCATTTCTTATCCCTTCTGATATTTAGAATAAATATGATAAATCATCCACTTAGATGTATCCTTTTCAATAATAAATGTTTCCAGAGAGTTTGGTTTATCCAAATGGAGTAAAACCAATTTGAGCTAAAAGGTATTAGCCATACCAGCCTTTTCCCATTGGCCCCACATAATCTTGCTTCCTAGATTACCTGTAGCAAATATGATAAAACAGGGCTTTTCTGACTTTATAAAATTCTCTAGGTCAAACCAAATGAGGTATTGACCTAATTCCAACTCTCTGTACATCTACCTACCCAAATATATCAAAACCCAGGAGCCGAACATTTATTGAGCTCCCTTTTAATTTTGGTGAATTAATCCTTTCTATGCATGGATAATTTACCAATAAATTCTTATCTTTAGTTCTGTAAACCCAAAAAGGGTGATTCTAATTTCTACTGAAATGTATTTTAAGTACTTAGCATGTGTCCTTGGAATAACATCAAAAACTTCTGTAGATTAAATATGATGAAAACGACAAATCCCATCCAATACTGTCTTTGGGAATTTCTCAAGGGGATTCGAGTTTTGAGGTGAAACATACTCCTATTGATTAGGTCCACAAAATACTACCTAATCACCCAAGGAAATATTTTTTGGAACTCCAGAACAGTTCTGGTGAATTATTTCCTAAAACTAGAGTTTTAATCACTATAAAATCCATTATAAATCCTAGGAAATTGATAAAATAGTGGAACCACTTTTGTTGGCTTCATTTTATCAATAACTATATGATGATATCATTCTTATACAATTTTATCATACAGATCAAGCCCTTGGTCAAAAACACCTAGGTAGTTCTTAAACCTTAAATCCAAAGGAATCACGTTTCCAATGCTTTCAAGTCTTCTCCCAATTCAATCAAATCAAACCTCAAACATCCTACTGATGTATGTCATGTATTTAACCTTTGCTTGCTGTATGGTTTGATGCTTGTATGAGTTGTATTGATGGTGGTGTTGTTTGTTTGCATATATGCTCGGTAACGACGATAGTTGCGTTTGTGTGCCGCCGAGAAGGAAGCATCGAGTTATCCTTTTATTATTGTTATTGGACTTCTGGTATTCTAAAGAAGTCATGGGACATATCTCTGGTCACAACCAAGCCACCTTGTTGCGCATACACCTTTCCCTATTATTTTATCTATTCATGTCTTATCTACTCATTGATGCAAACTGCATATGTTTTACCATAGTATACTTTATATGGGGAATGTTTGGCTCCCCCAAATAATTACCCCTTAGTACCATTAGGTACAGTCCATTTGTATAATACCTACCTTCCCTTAGTATGGTAGATGGTGTTTAACACTATAACCCCTTGGAGACCCTGTTTTAGCCTAAACAAAAGTGTAGGATGGGAAGACCCCGGGAAAAGACTTACAAAATGTTTTATGAGAAAACCTTGGTGAGGGTTGGCCTACCAAGTGGTTTGGAAAATGAGAAGTGTTTTGTTTTACAAAAAGGTGGACAAAATATGGAGGAAAATTGTTTACGAAAACACGCCCGACTATACAGTTTACTATGCTGGAACAATTAACCCGTGCAACCACATTACTCTGGAATGGGACGGGGCTGGGCTGGAAGTTTGTCTAATCCAGTATAGGTGTCTCAAACTACTAAGGAGGAGAACAAATTCCTGGAGGCTGGGCTTTCCCCTGTAAAGGCCCATGTGAAACATCGGTCTGGGAAGGTAAATATCGTCTAATGGCGGCCAGACGATACTATTAACCCCTCATTGAAAGCGCACACCCTGTGGGGTGCAAAACACGCTCCGTTTGGCTTGTGACTATATAGGGTGTCCCGGTTTTGAGGGGATTAACTTCATATGGTAGGAACTTGTATTGGAGAGGGCTTTCGGAAGGTCTTGACCGGTTATTCGACCCACGATCGGTGTAGATCAGGGACGGGTAATCGAATGGTGTGGATACAGTGTACAACCTCTGAAGAGTGTAAATCTATTCGAGTAGCCGGGTCCTTGGTCATGGACGGTTGTGATGACTGCTGTACGGGGGTGATGGTTTTGAATTCAAAAAGGACTTCAGAAAAGCAATGGCTTGAAAATGTTTTGACCATGGGATGGTCGGGAAAAAGGAGGAAGGAGTTTGGTCATGAGATGACCGGAAGGAAAAACAAATGGGTGACCCAATCCTAGTGATTTCTTAAAACTTTTCAAAAAGGTTTCCAAAATGTTTTACAAAAAATTTCAACAAAGATATAGGGACATGCTATATCTACAAGAGAAACTAATTTACAAAAGAACCTCTCTTGGAGCCATCCCACCACAGCCATATTGCATACCTTTTATTTTTGTTATCTTAAGGTGGTTTGCGAGTACATTCAAAGTACTCACCGGCATTGTCTCAGGCTATTTACTTGGCCAGAATTTCCAGAAGCAGGGGGAAACGTTGGAGGTCGCTGATGTCTATGCGAGCTAGGCCATCTTCCCAGTTAGTCGCCTGTAGGTTAAGGCATGACATGGGCTCTGCGCTTGAAGACTTCCGCTATTGTTGTTGTATCGCCATAATGGCATAAATGTAAGTACTTGTACTCGTTAATTATGGATGTTGTAATGATACTTGTCGGTTATGCTCACGGCTCACTGATCATGGGAACGTGAATTGCAGGCATAACGGGTATTCTCGGACCGTAAATCCGGGGTGCCACACCTTTTGTTGTCATAACACCTGATAAAACAAATCTTGAAGGCAAGCTTTGATATTAACGAGAAACACAACAACACTTTATCTATTCTCGATGAAAATCATCACATTTATTTTGCTAGTTACTTAGGCCATTGTAGTTCATGAATTGTGTTGTTCCGTATGACGATTCACACCAACAAATTCAGTATCCAATACTTAAGAACCACATTGTTTAACAAGCAAAGAATATAGCCATAACATATATATCTTCTATATACCTAAGATGAACAATTCTAGTCTTTTCTCTTTGCCAAATATTTCTTAGATTTCTCTTTCATTATTTCTTTATCCTTTCAAAATAATCTATCAACATCAATAGTGGCACCATACTCATGACACAGTCCAGAGAGTGTATAGTTAAATACCAATGTATTTGGACTTGCACTTTGAAGTAGATCACCATCAACAAAGGTTTGGTGTTCTTTCAAATTCCACTATTTAGTAATCTTTTAGTGTAGTAAACATTTTACCTATATCAAATATTCATCCTTATCATGGAACTATTCATGTTCAAGTACTTTAGCTTATATCGGTGAATTGCGAGTATAATATTGCTCTCCAAAACCTTTTGGAGGATTAGGACGACTAGCATCTCCAACCTTTCACAAATTCTCATCAAATATCAGAACAACAACTTTCCCATATTATACTCTATCATGTTGTAATAAAAACATTATTTCAGATATCACAATATCTTCCACATATGATGGTTTCTGAAACAATTCTTTCAGCTCATAGATAACCTTGATAATAAAACAATCTTTTGAATATCAAGAATCATGGAGACAAAACATGATACTTATATACTAACACTGGAATTGTTACTCTTGATTTAATACCAATTATTAAAATTGACGGAGTAATCGGTACTTACTGAAAGTTTGCAATAGGAATTTTAAACTTTATATTAACACATCAAAACAATACGGTAACAGTTCGTAAAGTAACTAACCATAATTCTATAGTTCTATTATCTCAATTATAACTAAGAGCAAGGTGGTAAACGGATGCCAATGACTACAACAACTATGCAAATTCACTTTGATTTAATTTACGATAAATAGTGTTCAACTTTTAATCATATTGTTGTTGAACTTCCACTCAAAACAATATCCCTCACATTGTTTTAGTGATTACATGAACCAAATCCACTACACCAAGTCCGATCATCACGTGACATGATGTTTTTTGAAAGGCGAACAATCATCATGTTCATCATATCATCTATATGACTCATGCTTTACCTTTTGGTATTCCATGTTCCGATATCATGTTCGTACATGATAGGCTCGTCAAGATTTATCCTTAGTTTCCGCATGAGCAAATCTGGCTTGCTCCCGTTGTATACACTCGCAGAATCTAACACACCCGATCATCACGTGGTGCTTCGAAACAACGAGTCTTGGCAATGGTGCCTACTAAGGAAGAACAGTTCACAACTTTATATTTTGTGAGAGGGATCATCCTATAATGCTAACGTCGCGATCTAAGCAATACAAGATGCATAAAAGGATTAACATCACATGCAATTCATTAATATGTGATATGATATGGCCTTTCTTCTTATGGTTTTGATCTCCATCTTCAAGCACGAACATGATCTCCGTCATCACCGGCTTGGCATCAAGGTCAATGGCACCGCTCCATGGTTGTTGTCCACTGGCATCAACTATTTCAAGTACTTTGAATAATAGACACTGTAACATCCCTAAAATCATAATTTCAAAGTTTGCATATCATTCATGCATGCATATAGATTTGAGGTAAAAATTCAAACTCATTTCAGAAAACAGAAGCACATGGTGCTATGATTTTATGTGAGCAGATTAAATTCAAATGGCCATCATCATTTAAAAATTTGAAAGTTTAGAAACTTGGTTGCTTGCCTTCTATGAGGATAGATTTGAGTGTAGAATTTAAACCAAGGTTTTCAAATTGGAAATAGATTCAAAAACCATTTTTCAATTTTTGCAAACCAAATGCCTAGTCTCTGTTATTTTGATCCCCAAGCTTGACCAAGCCCTTACTTAGCAAACCACCTGTTTGTGTGCCTAAATTGGAGACTACTGCACCCTACAAAAACCTAGAAAAAGATTGAATTCAAAAAGAGTTTGAATTCATATCAAAACCAATTCAGAAAATCGTTTCAGAAAAAGAAAAGAAGCAAACAAATAGAAAAGGCCGAGCGTTGCCATTTTAGCCCAGCAACAAAGCAGGCCCAGCAAGCCCAACCGGGGCATCTCTTTTCTTCTCTCACGCGCGAGCACACCCATTCAGCCACTGACAGCCAGACCCCACGCCCCTTCTATTTATTTCGCTGACCAGCGGGCCCCGTCCACGTCACCCTCGTCTTCCCCAAACCACGCCCGCGACCACGTCGCTGCTGCTGTCAAGGCCGGTAATGGCGCGGTGTAATTTCCCATTATTCCGCAAGCGTTTGCTGTCGCACCTAGGCTTACTTAAACCCCTCTGCCCCACAAGCATTTCCCCCCCTCTCCTCGCTCACTCCGCACCCAGGCTGCACGCAATTTCCCTCGAAACCCCGCAGTACCGACAACTCCGGCGGCCAATTACGGTGAGCCTCGACCACCCCTCTCTCTCTGGTTCAAACGAGGATGTTCGGAATGATCACCCGCTTACGCTGATACCTTCCTTTTGCCTGCTCGCCGCCTCTCGTCGCTGAATCGAAACCACCTGCACCGCCGATAAACTCCGGCGACCAATTAAGGTAAAACCCGAGCGCCCCTTGCCCCCTCCTTCACGCGAGCTTGTTCGCCTATGTCTTGCGCAAATCCTGATGCCACTGGTTCGTGCTAGGGCGACGCCAAACCTCGGCAAGGACCACGACTGCAAGTTACCGACGCCCGCCCAAGAACTCCGACGAGCTCCAGAGACCGTTCCGCGCACCTTCGCAAACCAACACCATGTCGAGCTTCAGCACGCCACGGTAAGCGCCGCCCTTCCTTCCCAGCGATCGAGCGCCAGCCGCCATCAACGCTGGCTTAGCGCCACGCCATTGTATGGTCAGGACGATTAGGAGCGTCAGATGTAGATCCTACGGCGTAGATTAGAACGTGGGCGAAGAGGTAAGCGCGCATCTGAGCCGCCAGATCTCACTTAGATCCTACGGCCCGCAGAGCTCGATCCAGCCGAAGCGGTACGCGCCAATAGAAACACGACGCGTGGCTAGAGTTTAAATCAAAAACAGAATTCAAATCAGATTTAGATCCAAATTTCAATCGGCTATAACTTTTGATTGCCGCGTTAGAATTTTGCAAACTTTATACTGTTGGAATCAGTGAATCAAGGCCTTTCTGAATCTGCAATGTGTTTAACAAATAGTATCTGATAAAATGACTTTGTATGCAGAAATATGTTTAGGTCCATTTTGAGTATAGTTTTTGTTTAGCAAATTGTTTTAGGGCTAAATAAGTTTAGTTAGCAAACTTTGTGACTTATTATGTTTATGTATCATGCACTTGCTTGGTAGAGTTTTCAAAATCATCACTTAGTAATTTCTTGCATGCATGCATTCATATTTTTGATTGTATATAAATTGTGTGTAATTGTATGCTACAAATTTTTGTGTAGATTTTGCTAGTGACTGTGATTGTGAAGAGTGCTACTCTCCCCATTACCAAGGCAAGTGATACTTCATGATATTTCCACCCTTTATTTTGGATAAGCATTAGAATTATTTTTGCTAAGTCTTGCATGCTACTTTTGCCAAATGCTATGTTGGGAAATCCTATGTAGTTGTAGAATTGTAGAATTGCTAGGGAATTTTCCTAAGTTAAGATACTATGCCATGCTTAGCCTAGCTAGTAGAAAACAAGGGTTGGCAAAGTAAGTACATGCTATGGTGAAATAATTCTAAGTCCTTTGGGACTCATGCTTTTCTTAATAAAACAACTAAGACAATGAACTTCCTGGGTGGAATGGGACTTGAATGGTGGTTTTTGGTTGAGTGGTTACACAAGGCCATGGATTTGGCTTGTGTATCTCACTTGTGGTATGCCACCCAGGCACAAAGGGATTTGGAGGCCAAGTGTTGAGAAAGCTTACAAAAAACCACTTGGCAATATGGGCTCTGCCATGATCATATAGGTTGCTAGAACTTATTCACTTGGACAGTTGGTGGTAGTGGGAATGATAGGTTGAACGTCCATTTGACTAAGGAAAGGCTTCAAAGGTCCTGTCTTGGGAAACCAAGTCTGGTGGGGAAAGTGCACAACCTCTGCAGATGGAAAATCTAAGTACTTAGCCAAGTCCATGGCAATGGACAACTTGAGCATCAAGACATGGAAGCTACAAGAATCTCATCACTCCAACTTCTAAGTAAAACTTGTGGGTGAACAAGGGTGAAGGACCCCAATGTCTATTGGTGGTTTCTTGGGAAGCTTTTTGACAAAGAAAAACTTAGTGATTTCAACTAATAGGAAAAATCTATTTTTGAGCAAAGCAAGCCAAGCTACACTTAGCTAAAATGCATATAGTAATAGAGTCCACTTAAAATTTACTAAGGTATCACTTGCCAATACTATTCCAAAGTATTGACCCTCTGTGGCTGTAACTTGTGATGTTGCAGGTTACCCCGATGATGAGTAAGAGTCATGAGTCTACACTCAACATGCTTGCCTGTGGCACATGAAGATGAGGACTTATGTTTATTTACTTATTCCATAAACTCTTGTATTAGGCCTTTGGCCCTGAGTTGTAAAAGACTATGTTTTATCTCTAGAATGAATGTAATAAACGACCTTTGTATCTGTGTACTTCATCTTAAACTGTGGATGCTAGCATTGATCTAGGGACTAGCATTGCAATCACAGGGATCCTTTCCTTTACAAAGGAGGGATCTTACAGATGGTATCAGAGCACTGTGTTGCCTGTAGGATTATGACCCTAGGATTGGAAACCACTAAGGAAAATTTTTAACTACTTCTACACTTGTCTATTCTTCTCAGAACTTTTCTAATCTTCTCATTCTCATCTCTATTTGTAGATGAACTCCATCAACGAAGCCGTGAAGAAAGGACCACTCATGACCATGACCTTGGAGTGTGAAACTGAGTTTCCCAAAATTCTCAAGGACCTTATGGTGGCAATGGAAGCACATGGTGCAGCTGTGTACAAGGGCTTTCCAGTGATGGATGAAGGAGTGGAGTATTGGTGGGTGCAACTTCACTTGTACAAAAACAAGGAAGACAACCACAAAGAAAGAGGCTTCTGCATGTACACCAACATCAGAATGCACACCACATTCTTTGAGTCAGCCAGAGAAGCAGCTTGGAGGACTATCAAAGAACTAAGTGCAAGAGTCAAGTGCAGAATGCTCAACCTCCAAAAAGACTTAGAGAAAGAGAAGGAACTTACCCAAGAGTTGGAAGCCACCAACCAAACTTTAAGGGGAGATATTATAGACTTAGTGATGGAATCATGTGAACAAGATAGGTGGGTTGCCTCTAGGAACATTGTGTTAGCCAATGATCCAAAGTGAGATAGGATTGTAAACGCACTTCATTAGTTGGACCACCACCTATCACCTTATTTTCCAAAATGATACCTTAAATAAGTTTGGACCTTGATGGATGTAATGGAATTATGTATACATGACTTGTGTGATTTTGTGTTCCAAGGATATGTATGAAATGTTTGTCTTGTTTTATCTTAAAATGTGTTGTCCTAACTTTTCTATCTTATAAATAGATGCCTATTACCATCAGCACTGTTGAGGAGTTCCAGGGTACCCGTTTTGGTCCGCGTATCGTTGAGATTACCACATTACTCAATATCCCTCTGCCCACCATTATGGTGCACCCACTCACCAAGTTCGAGAGGAAGGACCTCTGGGGCTTCAAGGTGAACCAGCCCGGACGCCAGACGGAGCCTACTACAGAGGCCATCGTCTTCAAGCTTATGCACGATGACAGGGAGAGAGGCATGGAGGTCGTCATGCAGGACCTGATAGGACGTCTGTTAGGTCGTCACTCCTGGCAGGTTAGGGGCACCCACTTCCACGTCTTCGGAAGACGTGATGACGATGGAGAGTCAATCGACTTTGAGGACGACTCGAGGGACGCAGCAGAGCCGATACGTCTCTATCTCCAGGACTTAGAGTCTCTTATTAGGCACGTGGACATGGACAGGACCAACGTCATGCTCAACAATGACGAGCTCCAGGTACAGCTTCGCGAGAAGGACAAGCTTTTCGCACAGCAGGACGAGATAGTCAAGGATATGGAGGCGAAGTTCGAGACCCAGGACCGCAAGTTCAAGAGTCAGGAGAAACGCGTCCAGGATAGGAACAAGAGGATCCGGGACATGACCGAGGAACTGAAGTCCAAGGATTTCGAGCTAGAGCAGCAGCAGATGGTTATTGAGAGGCTTCGCTCTCAGAAGAGGGCTCTCAAGACAAAGATCGAGTCCTTGACCACTACCATTAAGGAGAACAAGACCGCGATGGAGAACGCAGGTCTTACTTTTGTCGAGGAGGAGATTGATGCTGATGAGTAGACTTGACTACTCGGTTATCTTTTATTTATCATACTTGTTATTTGCAAACTTATTATTGGACCATCCGACATGTGGATGGCTTGCCACTTGTGTGTTTTTACTTTGAGACTTTGTTATCTTGTTGTTGAACTTTTATCCTTGTGTTGCATGCTATGTGTTTGCTTATGTGATGTAATGTGCATGAATCATGTAAGGGTATCTCATTCTTATCTCTATTTGAACAAACCACAAATGCCTCCCCGTCACGCAAACCCCAACCCCAACAACATCACCCCGGAAATGCAACAAATGATGAACGCGCAAACACAGCTTATGCAGATGATGACAACATTCATCCAAAACCAGAATAACAACAACAACAACCCTAACAACAACAACAACAACAACCCCAACAACAACAACAACAACAACAACCCTCCGGGTTTTGATATGCTCACCAAATTTCTGCGTTTGAGGCCAGCTAAGTTCTCGGGGACGACTGATCCCATGGTGGCCAATGACTGGCTACGTTCTGTGAACAAAGACTTAGTGACCGTAATGCATTTGACGCTGAAAAAGTCAGATTTGCAGCACATCTGTTGGAAGGACCAGCCGCCACATGGTGGGACAACTTCCAAATCACAACTCCTTTAGATGAGGTGACTTGGGCTATCTTTGAAGATGGCTTTCGCACTGCTCATATCTCATCAGGAATGATGAGCCTGAAAAAGGAGTTTCACAACCTGAAGCAGCGCCACCGCAGCGTGGCTGAATATATAGAAGAGTTCAACAATCTGGCGCGCTATGCACCGGATGAGGTTGACATAGATGCGAAAAGAAAGGAAAAGTTTCTGGAGGGCTTGAATGATGAGCTAAACTTACAGTTGTCTGTGGCATATGTTCCAACTTATCAGTCTCTATGTGACAAGGCTGCTATTTTGGAGAATAAAATGAAGCAAGTCGAGAGTAGGAAGAGGAAACACTCCGACAAGCACAGCTCGGGATCGTCTCACAAGCGATCTCACTATGATGACAGTGGCAGCTCGGGATCCCATAAGCATGGGAAATTCAATAAGCACCACAACCACAACCGTCATGACAACAAGCATCACCGCAGTCATGACAATAACAAGTACAAGAACCACAAGAGTGGACACAAGAGCCACCACAGTGGGAATGGTAGTGGAAGTGGAAGTCAGCCTGCCAAAACAGACATCAACAAAGTTGAGTGCTTCAAATGCAAGAAGCTGGGGCATTATGCTAATGAGTGCCCTGAGAAGAAAGTTGAAGGACCTAACAAGCCCAATCCTTTTCAGAAAGGACAGGTTAACCACATCAATGTGGAGGAGGTCTATGAGGAGCCTGATGCTGTTGCTGGTAAGTTTAGAGTCAATTCCATTCCAACATTTGTACTCTTTGATACTGGTGCATCTCATTCATTCATATCAAGAGCATTTGTTGAAAGAAATGAACTACCGGTAGAAACTATTGGGTGTCCTATAAAAGTAAGTTCTCCTGGTGGAGAAATGATAGTGAATTCGGGACGCCATGACCTAGCCATAGAATTCGGGAAGTATAGGTTTCCCGTTAACTTGATAATATTGAACTCCCAAGGTTTGGATGTCATTCTGGGAATGGACTGGATGACCAAGTACAAAGGAGTGATAGATTGTGCCAGCCATACTGTCTCACTCACAACTCCGGATAATAAAAGGATCAGATTCAAGACCAGCTTTGGAGCAAAGAAGAGTATGCTAAATTCTCTTAAGGGGGTTAGCCTGGACAGTGTGCCAATTGTATGTGAGTATCCGGATGTATTTACGGAAGAATTGCTAGGAATGCCACCAGATAGAGATGTGGAATTTCTGATAGATTTGTTACCAGGTTCTGGACCAATAGCAAAAAGACCATACAAAATGTCAGTTGATGAACTGAAAGAGCTCAAGAAGCAACTAGGCGAACAGTTGCAGAAAGGATTTATCCAACCAAGTTCTTCATCTTGGGGAGCCCCAGTATTGTTCTTGGAGAAGAAAGATAGAAGCCAAAGGTTATGCATAGATTACCGTTCACTCAACAAGGTAACTATCAAGAACAAATATCCTTTGCCAAGGATCAATGACTTGTTTGATCAGCTAGAGGGAGCTTGTGTGTTCTCGAAGATTGATCTCTGGTCGGGCTATTTTCAACTCAAGATAAGAGAGCAAGACATACCTAAAACAACATTTACCACAAGGTATGGATTATATGAGTATACCGTAATGCCATTCGGCTTAACCAATGCTCCAGCATACTTCATGAATATGATGAACAAGGTGTTCATGGAATTTCTCGACAAGTTCGTTGTCGTTTTCATCGATGACATCTTAGTTTACTCTAAGAGCAAAGAAGAACATGAAGGACACTTGCGTTTGATACTTGAGAAGTTGAGAGAACATAAACTTTGTGCCAAATTCAGCAAGTGTGAGTTCTGGTTAGAGGAAGTTGGTTTTTTTGGTCATGTAATGACAAAGGATGGTGTAGCAGTTGATCCTGCTAAAGTGTCAGCTGTGACAGAATGGGTATCTCCCAAGAATGTGAAAGAAGTTCGCAGTTTCCTTGGGTTAGCAGGTTACTACAGAAGATTCATTGAGAATTTCTCAAAAGTTGCTAAGCCCATGACTGAATTATTAAAGAAAGATAAAAAGTTTGTTTGGTCTGAAGGTTGTGAGGTCAGCTTTCAAGAATTGAAGAAGAGACTTGTGACAGCACCGGTTCTATGTCTGCCAGATTTGGAAAAGGATTTCCAAGTATACTGTGATGCGTCTCATCAAGGTTTGGGAGCCGTACTTATGCAAGACGGTAAAGTTGTGGCCTATGCCTCAAGACAACTCAAAACTCATGAAGTAAACTATCCTACTCATGATTTGGAGTTAGCCTCTGTCGTCCATGCACTCAAAACATGGAGACATTACCTTTTGGGAAAGCGTTGTGAAGTGTTTACCGATCACAAGAGTTTGAAATATATCTTCACCCAGAAGGAAATCAATATGAGACAAAGAAGATGGTTAGAGCTTATCAAAGATTACGACTTAAGTTTGCAATACCACCCCGGTAAAGCAAACGTTGTAGCGGATGCTCTAAGTCGTAAGGTATTTGTAAATGGCCTTACCAAAGGAGAATTGCCAGATGATTTGTGTAAGCAATTCAAAGAACTCAGATTGGAGATTGTGCCTGAAGGACATCTCATGTCTTTAGAAGTCCAACCCACTTTGTTGGACAAGATTCGAGAAGCTCAAAAGACTGATAAAGAAATTGAAGAGATTAAGGTAAATATTAGCCAAGGGAAAGCTAAAAATTTCCATGTAGACGAACAAGGTACTTTATGGCACGGGAAACGTATTTGTGTTCCACAAGATCCGGAAATGCGGAAACTGATTTTACAAGAAGCCCACAACTCTCCGTATTCTATTCATCCGGGTAACACCAAAATGTATATGGACATGAAAGAAAGATTTTGGTGGAACAATCTCAAGAGAGACATCGCCGAACATATTGCTTTGTGTGATGTGTGTAGTAGAGTAAAAGCAGAGCATCAGAAACCAGCAGGTTTGCTTCAACCACTACCTATTCCTGATTGGAAATGGGACAAGATTGGTATGGATTTCATTACCGGATTACCAAGGACCAGATCAGGATATGATTCCATATGGGTAGTAGTGGATCGCTTAACTAAAGTGGCCCATTTCATACCCGTGAAGACAACTTATACAAGTGCCAAGTTAGCCAAAATCTACATGAGTAGAATTGTATGCCTTCACGGTGTGCCTAAGAGTATTGTGTCCGTTAGGGGAACCCAATTCACTTCCCATTTTTGGAGAAGGCTACATGAGTCATTGGGAACGAGGTTGGAATTCAGTACTGCTTTTCATCCTCAAACCGATGGACAAACTGAAAGGACTAATCAAATTCTGGAAGACATGTTGAGGGCATGTGCCCTAGATTATGGAGCAAGTTGGGATGAAAGTCTGCCTTACGCAGAATTTTCCTATAACAACAGCTATCAAGCCAGCATTGAGATGGCACCGTTTGAGTTTCTCTACGGAAGAAAATGTACCACCCCATTGTTATGGAATGGTGTGGGAGAAAGAAGTTTTTTTGGGCCAAATCTTATCAAAGAAGCCGAAGAGAAGGTCAAATTGGTTAAGGACAGGTTGAAGATAGCATAGTCCCGACAGAAAAGCTATGCAGATCCTAAGCGTAGAAAGTCACCTACGAAGTCGGTGATAGAGCCTACCTTAGAGTATCACCACTCCGTGGAGTGAAAAGATTCGGAGTCAAAGGAAAGTTGGCACCAAGATATGTTGGGCCATTCAAGATTCTGAGTCGCAAGGGAGAAGTGGCTTATGAAATTGAACTGCCAAAGATCTTTATCAGAAATCCATAATGTATTTCATGTGAGTCACCTTAAGAAATGTCACCGAAATGGAAGAATCTTCTTTGAAGGATACCATACCTTTGGAAGAAGTTCAACTAGAAAGTGATCTCACTTATGAAGAAAAGCCTATCAAGATTCTTGAGACGCGTAAAGAGTCACGAGAACAAAGACTATCAAATTTTGCAAAGTGCAATGGAACCATCATACCGAAGAGGAAGCAACATGGGAAAGAGAAGATGATCTTCGGAAAGACCACCCTCACCTATTTGCTAGCCAATCCGAATCTCGAGGGCGAGATTCACCTTAAGGGGGTTAGATTTGTAACACCCCTAAAATCATAATTTCAAAGTTTGCATATCATTCATGCATGCATATAGATTTGAGGTAAAATTTCACTCATTTCAGAAAACAGAAGCACATGGTGCTATGATTTTATGTGAGCAGATTAAATTCAAATGGCCATCATCATTTAAAAATTTGAAAGTTTAGAAACTTGGTTGCTTGCCTTCTATGAGGATAGATTTGAGTGTAGAATTTAAACCAAGGTTTTCAAATTGGAAATAGATTCAAAAACCATTTTTCAATTTTTGCAAACCAAATGCCTAGTCTCTGTTATTTTGATCCCCAAGCTTGACCAAGCCCTTACTTAGCAAACCACCTGTTTGTGTGCCTAAATTGGAGACTACTGCACCCTGCAAAAACCCAGAAAAAGTTTGAATTCAAAAAGAGTTTGAATTCATATCAAAAACAATTCAGAAAATCGTTTTAGAAAAAGAAAAGAAGCAAACAAATAGAAAAGGCCGAGCGCTGCCATTTTAGCCCAGCAACAGAGCAGGCCCAGCAAGCCCAACCGGGGCATCTCTTTTCTTCTCTCACGCGCGAGCACACCCATTCAGCCACTGACAGCGGACCCCACGCCTTCATTTATTTTGCTGACCAAGGCCCCGCCCACGTCACCTCGTCTTCCCAAACCACGCCGACCACGTCATGCTTCTGTAACAAGGCCGATAATGGCGCGGTGTAATTTCCCATTATTCCGGAAGCATTTGCTGTCGCACCTAGGCTTACTTAAACCCCTCTGCCCCGCAAGCATTTCCCCCCCCCCCTCTCCTCGCTCACTCCGCCACCAGGCTGCGCGCAATTTCCCTCGAAACCCCGCAGTACCGACAACTCCGGCGGCCAATTATGGTGAGCCTCGACCATCCCTCTCTCTCTGGTTCAAACGAGGATGTTCGGAATGATCTCGCGCTTACGCTGATACCTTCCTTTTGCCTGCTCGTGACCCAGGTCGTCGTCTCCGTTCGCGACCGAAACCACCTGCACCGCCGATAAACTCCGGCGACTAATTAAGGTAAAACCCGAGCGCCACTTGCCCCCTCCTTCACGCGAGCTTGTTCGCCTATGTCTTGTGCAAATCCTGATGCCACTGGTTCGTGCTAGGGCGACGCCAAACCTCGGCAAGGACCACGACTGCAAGCTACCGACGCCGCCCGCAACTCCGACGAGCTCCAGAGACCGTTCCCGCGCACCCCTTCACAAACCAACACCGCGTCGAGCTTCAGCATGCCACAGCGGTTCTGGTAAGCGCCTCCCTTCCTTCCCAGGCGACCTAGAGCGCCAAAGACTGGCCGACGCCGCCAACATCAACGCGCTTAGCGCCATTGTGTATGGTCAGGACGATTAGGAGCGTCAGATGTAGATCCTACGGCGTAGATTAGAACGTGGGCGAAGAGGTAAGCGCGCATCTGAGCCGCCAGATCTCACTTAGATCCTACGGCCCGCAGAGATCGATCCAGCCGAAGCGGTACGCGCCAATAGAAACACGACGCGTGGCTAGAGTTTAAATCAAAAACAGAATTCAAATCAGATTTAGATCCAAATTTCAATCGGCTATAACTTTTGATTTCCATGTTAGAATTTTGCAAACTTTATACCATTGGAATCAGTGAATCAAGGCCTTTCTGAATCTGCAATGTGTTTAACAAATAGTATCTGATAAAATGACTTTGTATGCAGAAACATGTTTAGGTCCATTTTGAGTATAGTTTTTGTTTAGCAAATTATTTTAGGGCTAAATAATTTTAGTTAGCAAACTTTGTGACTTGTTATGTTTCTGTATCATGCACTTGCTTGGTAGAGTTTTCAAAATCATCACTTAGTAATTTCTTGCATGCATGCATTCATATTTTTGATTGTATATAAATTGTGTGTAATTGTATGCTACAAATTTTTGTGTAGATTTTGCTAGTGACTGTGATTGTGAAGAGTGCTACTCTCCCCATTACCAAGGCAAGTGATACTTCATGATATTTCCACCCTTTATTTTGGATAAGCATTAGAATTTTTTTTGCTAAGTCTTGCATGCTACTTTTGCCAAATGCTATGTTGGGAAATCCTATGTAGTTGTAGAATTGTAGAATTGCTAGGGAATTTTCCTAAGTTAAGATACTATGCCATGCTTAGCCTAGCTAGTAGAAAACAAGGGTTGGCAAAGTAAGTACATGCTATGGTGAAATAATTCTAAGTCCTTTGGGACTCATGCTTTTCTTAATAAAACAACTAAGACAATGAACTTCCTGGGTGGAATGGGACTTGAATGGTGGTTTTTGGTTGAGTGGTTACACAAGGCCATGGATTTGGCTTGTGTATCTCACTTGTGGTATGCCACCCAGGCACAAAGGGATTTGGAGGCCAAGTGTTGAGAAAGCTTACAGTGCAACCACTTGGCAATATGGGCTCTGCCATGATCATATAGGTTGCTAGAACTTATTCACTTGGACAGTTGGTGGTAGTGGGAATGATAGGTTGGAACGCGTCCATTTGACTAAGGAAAGGCTTCTGAAAGGTCCTGTCTTGGGAAACCAAGTCTGGTGGGGAAAGTGCACAACCTCTGTAGATGGAAAATCTAAGTACTTAGCCAAGTCCATGGCAATGGACAACTTGAGCATCAAGACATGGAAGCTACAAGAATCTCATCACTCCAACTTCTAAGTAAAACTTGTGCGTGAACAAGGGTGAAGGACCCCAATGTCTATTGGTGGTTTCTTGGGAAGCTTTTTGACAAAGAAAAACTTAGTGATTTCAACTAATAGGAAAAATCTATTTTTGAGCAAAGCAAGCCAAGCTACACTTAGCTAAAATGCATATAGTAATAGAGTCCACTTAAAATTTACTAAGGTATCACTTGCCAATACTATTCCAAAGTATTGACCCTCTGTGGCTGTAACTTGTGATGTTGCAGGTTACTCCGATGATGAGTAGGAGTCATGAGTCTACACTCAACATGCTTGCCTGTGGCACATGAAGATGAGGACTTATGTTTATTTACTTATTCCATAAACTCTTGTATTAGGCCTTTGGCCCTGAGTTGTAAAAGACTATGTTTTATCTCTGGAATGAATGTAATAAACGACCTTTGTATCTGTGTACTTCATCTTAAACTGTGGATGCTAGCATTGATCTAGGGACTAGCATTGCAATCACAGGGATCCTTTCCTTTACAAAGGAGGGATCTTACAGACACGCATGTCTTTAACGAAATTAAAAGACAACCATAACGCTCCTGCCGACTGTCGACTTACAATAAGGATCATTGCATACATCATATATAACCACAATCATGGCCATATCACATCATAGCACCCCCCTGCAAAACAAAGTTAGAAGCCTCTAATTTTCTTTGCATATTTTATGTGGTCTAGGGATTTGAATAAATACTGTTCTAACTTACAAACAGGAACCACAACGTTGATGCATGAACTATCAAGTGCCCGTTGTAAAATGAATCTTCACTATGATGGGAGAGACAGACAGGCGCAAAGCCACTTATGCAATACAAGTTGCATGCCGAGCATGGAGCAAGTCTCATGAATGATGTCATGTAATGTTAACCCGGGCCGATTCATTCCACCATCCCGCAAGATGCAAAGTACACACGAAGCAATTGATAATAAAAGCACCACTGCCCACAATGAGGATTGTGTTCTACTCGTGCAACAGATCTACATATAGACATGGCTCTGATACCACTGTAGGGGTTCGTATCATGGAAAACAAAAAAATTCTATCGCATGAACACACAGAAGCCAAAATCTATCTACTAGATTGTAGCAACGAGTCGATAGAGTAATAACCCTCGAAGATCCAAAGAGGTTAACGAGAGCAGATTCTCATGGGTGATGTAGTCGTTCACTTGCCGATCTCAAGATCGTGTAGAAGATCCTTCTGGCGCTGCGTTCCAGCAGCGCTCCCACAGTCGGTCACACGTACGGTACTCGATGAAGACCTTCCTCTCCCTTGTTCCAGCAGGCAGCAGAGGTTGTATCTCTCTCCTCGCGATTCTAGCAGCATGACGGTGTGGTGACGGAAGTAGAGGGGAAATCCCGCAGGGCTTCGCCTAAGCTAGAGAGCGTATGGTGGAGTAGAGAGCCTCGGGGCTAGGGTTTAGATGTCGAGGGAAGAGGGCGGCTGGCAGCTAGGGTTTAGGCTAGACGGCAGCAGCGGTTTAGAGGGGATCTAGGGCATCGACGCCTTGGGGGGGCAACGACGGCCTAGGGATTGGCTCTTGGGCGCCTAGGGCAAGGGGTATACCTTGGGGTGCGCCCCAACCCCTCCTTATATAGGTGGGGGGCTTCCAAGGGTGTTCCCAACCCAGGTAGAAACCCTCCCTAACTCAGAAACCCTTCCTAACTCGGAAACCATGTTGGGATTTGACTTTTTCAAACTGCCTTTTTGACTTTCAAATTATATTTTGATTTCTCTCTTCCAAGTGTACAACAAAGTGACCTAGGACATGATGCAACCTTTACACTTTGTCATGACACATCCATGTACCCTTTCCCTTCCGGTTCGGTGGAACTTCTAGACCCTTCTAGAACATTCCGGTGAAAACACCGAAACCATTCCCGAACTCCGGAATTGGAATTTCCTTATATGAATCTTATTCTTCGGACCATTCTAGATCTCCCCGTGACATCCCGGATCCCATCTGAGACTCCGAACTACATTTGGTCTTTTTACTCAAATTCCATATATACTAAACAACATCGAATCCTTAAGTGTGCCTCCCTATGGTTCATGAATTATGTAGACATGATCGAGACTCTTCTCTGATCAATAACCAATAGAGGAATCTGGAAATTCATATGGCTGCCACATATTTGTATGATTACTTCATGATCGAATGAACCATTTACATACGATACCAATTTCCCTTTGTCTCGCGATACTTTACTGATCTGAGGTTTGATCGTCGGTATCTCCGCAAACCTAGTTCAACCTCGTTACCGACAAGTACTCTTTTCTTGTTCCTATGATATGTGATCCCTTGTGAGCCAGTCACCTGCTTGCAAGCCAATTGGATGACATTCCATTGAGAGTGCCTAGAGTATATCTATCCGTCATATGGATGGACAAATCCCACTCTTGATCCATGTGCCTCAACACATACTTTTCAAACACTCAACGCCACCTTTATAACCACCCAGTTATGAAGTGGTGTTTGATTTCATCAATGCATCCATCATGTGATGGTTATTAACATGATCTCATGGTCGAAGGATTTAGGTTACTATGTATTTGAAAGCTTATATAAAGTGAACTATTTAAATACTTAATCTTATGCAACGCTTAACTATAGGAGTATGTCCATCACATCATTCTCCTAATGATATGACCTTGTTGTTAATAACATCTCAATGTTCATGATCAGGAAACCATGATCATATATTAACCAAAAATATAGTTTAACAAGAGTCTTTACTAGGGACTCTTACATGTTTACAAATCACACAAGTATTAATGTTTCCAGTTAATACAATTATAGCATGGCATGTGAACATTTATCATAAGCATGAAGATATGATAATAACCACTTTATTATTGCCTCTTGGGCATATCTCCAACAAATGGTTATTGTCCTAATTCCAACTCTAAAAACTTACCACTACCAATATCCTTCAAACCCCAAAAGCCCATAATTTATTAATCCTTGATTAATTTTTAGGGAATTAATTTGTTCTGTGCATAGTTAATTCACCTATAAATTGACTACAGTAGCTATGTAACTCCAAAAAGAGTGATACCAATTTCTGAAGAAAGGTATTCTAAATACTTACCATGTTTCTTTGGAAACATACCAAAATACCATGTAGATTAAATTTGGTTAAAAAGACAAAAACCTTCTAGAACTGATTTTCGGAATTTTCTAAGGGCATTCTGGTAAATATTTTGGGATGATTTCAACTCTCAGTGAACCATTCCATCAAACAATACTTAATCATCCAAGGAGATAATTTTTGGATCTCCAGAACTATTTTGGTGAATTATTTCCTATGACTAGAGTTTTATTCACTAGAAACTCCATTATAAATCAATGGTAATTGATAAAATAGTGAAACCACTTTTTTTGGTTTCATTTTATCAATATCTATTTGATTGTATCATATTTATACAATGATATCATACAAAACATGTCCTTGGTCCAAAACCCCTCTCTTAGATATTTTCTATACTATAAATCCTAAATGATATTGATCTAATGACTCCAAGTTTTCTACCAATCTCATCAAACCAATCATCTAGCACCCTACTATTTTATATCATGTGTTTATCCTTTGTTTGCTATATGTTTTGATGCTTCTATGCATTGTATTGAATGTGGTGATATTTGTTTGCATGTTTGCTCGATGACGATGATAGTTGTGATTGTTTGACGAAGAGAATAAGAGGTCCACTTATTACTATTGGTTTTGGCATCATTTGTATTTTGGTATTATAAGGAAGTCCAGGGACATATGTGCCATATTTAAGATCATAGGCAAGCCACCATTCCCGAACTCCTTCATCAACCTACTCCTTTTATCAATTATTTTGTATCTCATTTATTGTAAGATCCCTCCCTTTATAAAGGTAAGGATCCCTGTGATTGCAATGCTAGTCCCTAGATAAATGCTAGCATTCACAGTTTAAGATGAAGTACACTGAAACAAAGGTCATTATTACATATCATTCCAGAGACAAACATAGTCTTTTACAAACTACATGGCCACAAGCCTAATACAAGTGTTCAAATATAGAATAAGATAAATAAGTCTTCATCTTCATGTGCCACAGGCAAGCATGTTGAGTGTAGACTCATAACCCCTTATCATCATCAGAATAACCTGTAACATCACAAATTACAGCCACAGTGGGTCAATACATTGGAATAGTATTGGCAAGTGATACCTTAGTAGAATATTAGCATCTAGATACTACATGAATTTGGCTAAGTGTAGCTTAGGCTTGCTTTGCTCAAAATAGGTTTTACCTCTTAGTTGAAAACACTAAGTTTTCTTGGACATTGGTGATCCTTCACCCTTGTTCAACCACAAGTTTTAACTTAGAAAAAATTGGGATGGGGAGATTCTTGATAGCTTCCATGTCTTGATGCTCATGTTGTCCAATACCAGGGACATGGCTAAGTACTTAGATTCTTCCATCTGCAGAGGTTGTGCACTTTCCCCACAAGACTTGATTTTCACCAAGACAAGACCCTTCAGAAGCCTTCCCTTAGACCAAATGGACGCGTTCCAACCTATCATCCCACTACCACCAACTGTCCAAATGGCTAAGTTATTGCAACCTATATGATCCAGGAAGAGCCCATATTGCCATGTGGCTGCACTAGAAGCTTCTTAACATTTGGCATCTCAAATCCCTTTGTTCCTGGGTGGCATTCCACAAGTGAGATACACAAGGGAAACCATAGAAATGGGCCTTGTGTAACCACTCGACACAAACCATTCTTTCCATTCCACCCAGGTGTTTCATTAACTTAGTTGTTTTATTAGCAAAAACACAAGTCAAAGACTTAGAAATATTTCACATAGCTTGAATATAATCCACCCTTGGTTGCTACTAGCTAGGCTAAGCATGGCAAAGGTAAGCATCTTAACTTAGAGGAAATTCTAACAATTCTACAACTACAAGGATTCCCAAGCATAGCAATAAGATACTTAGCAAAATATTCATGCAAGTCCTATACAAAATATTTCTAATGCATAGGTAAAATATAGGAATAAAACATGAAGCACCACTTGCCTTGGTAGTTTGGGGAGTAGCAACAATCTTAACAACCACAATCACTATTGGCACCAAAATCTACATATAAAATAATGGCACCAAAATCACATAACAAAATATACAAACAAAAATATATGAATGCATGCAAATGCCATGTGATGGTTTTCCTACACCAAACAAGACAAGTGTACAGTACTGAAACATAAACAAGACCAAAATACTCAAAACAAACTTTATTTGATCTTTAAAATATTTTTCAGATAATAACCATACTCAAATTAAGCCTACAAGTGTTTCTGCAAAAACAACCATTTTTACAGAGGCAAAACATTAAACACATTTCATAAACAGATAGGATTTTCTCTTCTGATTCCAATGATATAAAATTTGCAAAATTTGAACGTGGGAAACAAAAGTTATGAATTTTGCAAGTTTGAAACACTAATAGATCTAATTCTAGATTTTAAATTTAAAACCTAGCCACGCGGCGATGTCTGATTGGCTGGTACCGTTTCGGTTGGATCAATCATCCAGAGCCGTAGTATTTAAGTGACACTATGCGGCTCAGATCTGAAGAAAACGCTTCGTTAAGTGATCTATTTGTGGCCACAAGATCTAGATCTGATGGCTCATGAAGCTCTGACCAAGATCTGGCGGCGCGCGAGGCTACATCGTCGGCGGACCTACTGGCGGTGGCGTTCCGGCAAGTCTAGAGGGTTAGGGGGAACGTGCAGATGCTTACCGAGCTCGCGTGACGATGGCGAAGCTCAACATGGTCTTTACTTGGACAGGGGCACACTGGCACGGCCGGAAAACCTCGTCGGAGTTCGCTCTCGCGTCGGGTGTTCACTTCCGGAGACGGAGGCGACGTTCTATGTTGCAATAAGATGAACGAAAGGCATTAGGAGATGCACAGAGGCAAGGCGAACACAGCTGCAAGGACTAGGGGTCAAGGGGCGGTCTGGATTTATCGTGATTGTTCGCTGGAGTCGGGCGGCGATTCGGTCGTTCGCGGGCTCGACAGAGACGACGACCTGGGGCGTTTTAGAGCAAACCAAATGTGTGAGAAGACACACACGGGCATGACAAGCAAGATCATAAGAATGAGAGGTGAAGGGGAGCACGAGGTTCACCGGAATAGGTCGTCGGAGAGCGTCGGGCAGCGGCGTTGCAGCTCGAATTGCCGGCATCCTGGTGGCGGAAATGGTGTGTCGCGTGAGGGAAAATGAGCGGAGAGGGGATGGGGTTAAGTAGCCAAAGCTGGAAGGGGAGTTACTCGACGAATCAATGGGATTTAACTCGCGAATTCAATGGCAGTGACGGGGGAGGAAACGGCCGGAGTTGATTGCGGCGGGTTGAGGAGACGACTGACAAGTGGGGCGTGCTTGTAAGTGAGAGAAAGAGAGGGAGAGTGGGTCTAGGCAGTCCGTGACTGAGGGGGTGGGTTTCTGAGTGTGAAATGTTTTCTCGCGGGAGAGAGCTGCTGGGCTAAATGGGCTGAGTGGCTAGGTTGGGCCAGATTAGCTGGTATGCTCTATTTTTTTTCCTTTATTCCTTTTTCTTTTTCTGATTGGATTTCTGGTTTGAATTTGAAAGCTCAAATCAAATCTATTTTAAATGAAACTTTCTCCAAACAAAAGTTTGCTGATTCTTGCCTCCTGGGATGTGTAACACAACTGTTCACACTTAATATCAAAATGGGTTTGAAAAAGAATTTAAAACAAGCCTTAGTTAAATATTTATAAATAGTAAAGGACTGGTTTATAAATCATAATTTGTTTTTGACAACCTTGACCAAACCTTAGAAACAACACTCAAACTCAAGCTCAAAATCTTACTGATTAGAATAAGTATTTTTCTTAATAGAAAGTAGCAATATGGCCATAGCCTTGTTTACATAAAATAATGGGCATTTAGATGCTCCAGTTTTTTAAATGACTTTGAAGAGGAACCCTAAATGATCATGGATGCATGGATGATATGCAAAGCTTTGAAAACATGATTTTAGGGATGTTACAAAACTAAACCCCTTAAGGTGAATCTCGAGATTCGGATTGGCTAGCAAATAGGTGAGGGTGGTCTTTCCGAAGATCATATTCTCTTTCCCATGTTGCTTCTTCTTCGGAATGATGGTTCCATTGAACTTTGCAGAATTTGATGGTCTTAGTCTGAGTGAATCTTTCTGCAGTCTCAAGAATCCTGATAGGTTTTTCCTCATAGGTGAGATCACTTTCCAATTGAACCTCCTCCAAAGGTATAGTATCCTTCAAAGAAGTCTCTTCCATCTCTGGATGGCATTTCTTAAGCTGACTCACATGAAACACATTGTGAACGGCAGACAATGATTCTGGCAATTCAATCTCATAAGCTACTTCTCCTTTACGACTCAGAATCTTGAATGGTCCAACATATCTTGGGGCCAATTTTCCTTTGACTCCAAATCTCTTCACTCCACGAAGTGGAGACACTATAAGATAAGCTCTATCACCCACTTCATAAGTGACTTCTCTACGCTTAGGATCTGCGTAGCTTTTCTGTCGAGACTGTGCTATCTTCAATCTGTCCTTAACTAGTTTGACTTTCTCTTCAGCCTATTTGATTAGTTCTGGTCCGAACAAACTTCTTTCTCCCACACCATTCCATAGTAATGGGGCGGTACACTTTCTCCCATAGAGAAACTCAAATGGTGCCATCTCAATACTGGCTTGATAGCTGTTATTGTAAGATAATTCTGCGTAAGGCAGACTTTCATCCCAACTAGCTCCATAGTCTAGAGCACATTCTCTCAACATATCTTCAAGAATCTGGTTGGTCCTTTCTGTTTGTCCATCAGTCTGAGGATGAAAAGCAGTGCTGAATTCCAACCTCGTTCCCAATGACTCATGTAATTGCCTCCAAAAATGAGAAGTGAATTGAGTTCCCCTATCAGACACAACACTGTTGGGTACTCCATGCAGACACACAATCCTACTCATATAGATCTTGGCTAACTTAGAACTTGTATAGGTTGTCTTCACGGGTATGAAATGGGCCACTTTAGTCATGCGATCCACTACTACCCAAATAGAATCATATCCTGACCTGGTCCTTGGCAATCCGGTGATGAAATCCATGCCAATCTTGTCCCACTTCCAATCAGGAATAGGTAGTGGTTGTAGCAATCCTGCTGGTTTCTGATGTTCCGCTTTCACTCTTCTACATACATCACACAAAGAAATATGTTCGGCGATGTCCTTCTTGAGATTATTCCACCAAAATCTTTCCTTCATGTCCATGTACATTTTGGTGTTACCCGGATGAATGGAATATGGTGAGTTGTGTGCTTCTTGTAAAATCAGTTTTCGAAGCTCCGGATCTTGTGGAACACAGATACATTTTCCATACCATAAAGTACCCTGTTTGTCTTCATGGAATCCTTTGGCTTTTCCCTTGCCAATCTTTTCCTTAATCTCTTCAATTTTCTTGTATGTCTTTTGGGCTTCATTGATTTTGTCCAACAAAGTGGGTTGAATATCCAATGACATGAGATGTCCTTCAGGCACAATCTCCAATCTGAGATCTCTAAATTGGGCACACAGATCATCTGGCAACTCTCCCTTAGTAAGGCCATTCACAAAAACTTTACGGCTTAGAGCATTTGCTACAACATTTCCGTTACCGGAATGGCATTGCAAACACAAGTCATAGTCCTTAATGAGTTCTATCCATCTTATTTGTCTCATGTTGATTTCTTTCTGAGTGAAGATATACTTCAAACTCTTGTGATCCGTGAACACTTCACATCGTTTTCCCAAAAGATAGTGTCTCCATGTTTTGAGTGCATGGACAACAGAGGCTAACTCTAAATCATAAGTAGGGTAATTTACCTCATGAGTTTTGAGTTGTCTCGAGGCATAAGCCACAACTTTCCCATCTTGCATTAGAACTGCACCTAATCCATGATGAGATGCATCACAATACACTTGGAAATCTTTCTCCAAATCTGGCAGACATAAGACTGGTGTTGTCACTAGTCTCTTCTTTAATTCTTGGAAACTAAGTTCACATCCTTCAGGCCAAGAAAATATCTTGTCTTTCTTTAGCAATTCTATCATTGGTTTAGCTACCTTGGAGAAATTCTCAATGAACCTTCTGTAGTATCCTGCCAAGCTAAGGAAACTACGAACCTCTTTTACTGACTTAGGAGATTCCCATTCAGTTACAGCTGACACTTTAGCGGGATCAACTGCTACACCATCTCCTGACACAACGTGTCCAAAAAATCCAACTTCATTTAACCAAAATTCACACTTGCTGAATTTGGCATACAGCTTATGCTCTCTAAGTTTCTCAAGTATCAAACGCAAATGTCCTTCATGCTCTTCTTTGCTCTTGGAGTAGATCAAAATGTCATCGATGAAAACAACAACAAACTTGTCAAGGAACTCCATGAACACCTTGTTCATCATATTCATGAAATAAGCTGGTGCATTGGTCAAACCAAATGGCATCACGGTGTACTCATACAATCCATACCTAGTGGTGAAACTTGTCTTAGGTGTGTCTTGTTCTCTTATCTTGAGCTGGAAATATCCTGACCGGAGATCAATCTTCGAGAACACACATGCTCCTTCTAACTGATCAAACAAGTCATTGATTCTAGGCAAAGTGTATTTGTTTTTGATAGTCATCTCATTGAGTGAACGATAATCTATGCATAACCTTTGACTTCTATCTTTCTTTTCCACAAACAAGACTGGTGCTCCCTAGGATGAAGAACTTGGTTGAATAAATCCTTTCTGCAACTGTTCTCCAAGTTGTTTCTTGAGTTCTTTCAACTCATCAACTGACATCTTGTATGGTCTCTTTGCTACCGGTCCCGATCCTGGTAGCAAATCAATCAGAAATTCCACATCTCTATCTGGTGGCATTCCCGACAATTCTTCCGAAAACACATCCGTATATTCACTCACAATTGGCACACTGTCTATGGTAACCCCTTTAAGATAATTTAGCTTACTCCCTTTCGGTTCAAAGTTAGTCTTGAATCTAATCCTTTTGTTTTCTGGAGTTGTGAGTGTGACTGTATGGTTGGCACAATCTAGCACTCCCTTGTGCTTAGTCATCCAGTCCATCCCCAAAATGACATCCAATACTTGGGAATTTAGGATTATCAGATTAACGGGAAACTTATACTTCCCAAACTCTATGACTAGATCATGACATCCTGAGTTCACTATCATTTCTCCGCCAGGAGAACTTACTTTTATAGGGCACCCAATAGTTTCTACCGGAAGTTCATTTATTTCAACAAATGATCTTGATATGAATGAATGCGATGCACCAGTATCAAAGAGAACAAATGCTGGGACAGAATTGAGTTTGAACTTACCAGCAACAGCATCAGGTTCCTCATATATTTCTTCCACATTGATGTGGTTCACCTGTCCCTTCTGGAAAGGGTTGGGCTTGTTGGGTCCCTCAACTTTCTTTTCGGGGCATTCATTTGCATAATGCCCCATCTTCTTGCACTTGAAGCATTCAACCTGACTAAGATCCTTCTTGACAGGCTGGCTTCCACTACCACTTCCACTTCCATTGTGGTGGTTCTTGTACCCACTCTTGTGATTCTTGTACTTGTCATTGTCATGACCACGATGATGTTTGTTGTCATGATGACGGTTGTGGTTGTGGTGGCTGTTGTACTTTCCATGCTTGTGGGATCCAGAACTCCCACTATCATCATAATGGGAACGCTTGTGAGACGATCCCGAGCTGTGCTTGTTAGAGTGTTTCCTCTTTCTGCTTTCAACCTGTTTCATCTTGCTCTACAAGATGGCAGCCTTGTCACAAAGAGATTGAGAAGTGGGGACATAGGCCACAGCTAACTACAGGTCTAGTTCATTGTTCAATCCTTCGAGGAACTTCTCCTTCCTTTTGGCATCCGTGTCAACTTCATCCGGTGCATATCACGCCAGATTGTTGAACTCCTCAATATATTCAGCCACGCTGCAGTGGCGCTGGTTCATATTATGGAATTCCTTCTTCTTCAATCTCATCATTCCGGATGATATGTGAGCTATACGGAAACCATCTTCAAAGATAGACCATGTCACATCCTCAATGGGAGTGGTGATCTGGAAGTTATCCCACCAAGTAGCTGCTGGTCCTTCCAACAAGTGTGCTGCAAACCTGACTTTCTCCTCGTCGGTACAGCCGACAGTTACCAAATCCTTGTTCACTGAACGTAGCCAATCATTGTCCACCATGGGATCAGTAGTTCCTGAGAACTTTGCTTGCCTCAGTCTTAGGAATCTGGTGAGCATGTCAAATCCTGTTGGGTTATTCTGATTGTTGTTGTTGTTGTTATTGTTGTTGTTGTTGTTGTTGTTCTGATTCTGCATGAAAGTAATCATCATTTGCATCAGCTGTGCTTATTCTGTTAGCATCTGCTGCATCTCTGGGGTGACATTGTTGTTGTTCGGGTTGGGGTTGGCACGTCGGGGAGGCATCTGTAGTTTTCAAATAGAATAAGAATGAGATACGCATAGATGCTTATTATGCACAAAACAACACTTAGATAATCACCAAACAAGCATCAAAATAACATAAGGTTCAACGACATAAACAACAAGTTTGAAAAGCAAACACACCAATAGCAAGCCATCCACATGTTGGATGGTCATTGCGACTCAATAATCAAAAGCATGGTAAATGACAAATAAACGAGTAGTCATCACTACTCCTCTGCATCAACCTCCTCGTTGACAAGTGTAAGACTTGCATTCTCCATAGCGGTCTTGTACTCCTCGACATTGGTAGTCAAGGCCTCTACCTTGGCTTTAAGAGCCCTCTTCTGTGAACGAAGTCTCTCAATCACACCCTGCTGATGCTCGAGCTCGAAGTCCTTGGCCTATAGTTCTGCAGTCATCTCTCGAATCCTCTTGTTCCTATCTTGGACTCTTTTCTCTTGACTCTTGAACTTTCTATCTTGACTCTCAAACTTGGCCTCCATTTCCTTGACTATCTCATCTTGCTCCACGAAGAGCTTGTCCTTCTCACGAAGCTGCACCTGGAGCTCGTCATTGCTAAGCATGACGTTGGTCCTATCAGTATCTAGGTGCCTAAGAAGAACCTCTAAGTCCTGAAGGTACAGATGAATCGGCTCTGCCGTCTCTCTAGCAGCATCCTCGAACTCAATAGCCTCACCATCCTCGTCGCGTCTTCCGAAAGCGTGGAAGTGAGTACCTCTAATCTCCCGAGAGTGTCTCCCTAACAGACGCCCAAGTAAATCCTGCATGACTACCTCTAGGCCTCTCTCCCTGTCGTCATGCATAAACTTGAAGATGATTGCCTCCGTAGTAGGATCAGTCTGGCGTCCTGGCTGATTAACCTTGAAGCCCCAAAGGTCCTTCCTCTCAAACTTGGTAAGGGGAAGCACCATGATGCTAGGAAGAGGAAGATTGAGCATGCTAGTGAGCTCAATAAGATGAGTGCGAAAACGAGTTCCCTTGAACTCTTCAGCCGTGCTGATAGTAACATTAGGCATCTATTTATAAGATAGAGAAAAGTTAGAAACAACATCACTAGAAATACACAAGACAAAGTGACACAAGCATATCATTGGCAAACAAACACACAAGTCATGGCATACATAAATTCTTTACAAGAATCCAAGGTTCAATATAACTTAATCAAAATTTTGGAAATATAGTGATAAGTGTGGTGGTCCAACTAACAAGGCACAATACATCTCTCACTCTCTAGTATAAAGGCTATCAAAGAATCCTTCTATCAATAGAGATGAGAAAGAAGATTAGAAAAGTTTACGAGAAGAATAAGACAAGTGTGGAAGTTGTTGAAAAAATTTCCTTAGTGGTTTCTAATCCAATCCTAGGGTCATAATCCTACAGGCAACACAGTGCTCTGATACCATCTGTAAGATCCCTCCCTTTATAAAGTTAAGGATCCCTGTGATTGTAATGCTAGTCCCTAGATCAATGCTAGCATCCATAGTTTAAGATGAAGTACACAGAAACAAAGATCATTATTACATATCATTCCAGAGACAATGATAGTCTTTTACAAACTCCATGGCCATAAGCCTAATACAAGAGTTCAATTATAGAATAAGATAAATAAGTCTTCATCTTCATGTGCCACAGGCAAGCATGTTGAGTGTAGACTCATAAACCCTAATCATCATCAGAATAACCTGCAACATCACAAGTTACAGCCACATTGGGTCAATACATTAAAATAGTATTGGCAAGTGATACCTTAGTAGAATATTAGCATCTAGATACTACATGAATTTGGCTAAGTGTAGCTTAGCATTGCTTTGCTCAAAATAGGTTTTACCTATTAGTTGAAAACACCAAGTTTTCTTTGACAAAAATTTCCCAAGGAATCACCAATGGACATTGGTGATCCTTCACCCTTGTTCAACCACAAGTTTTCAATTAGAAAAAATTGGGATGAGGAGATTCTTGATAGCTTCCATGTCTTGATGCCTAAGTTGTCCAATACCAGGGACATGGCTAAGTACTTAGATTCTTCCATTTGCAGAGGTTGTGCACTTTCCCCACAAGACTTGATTTTCACCAAGACAGGACCCTTTAGAAGCCTTCCCTTAGACCAAATGGACGCGTTCCAACCTATCATCCCACTACCACCAACTGTCCAAATGGCTAAGTTATTGCAACCTATATGATCTAGTCAGAGCCCATATTGCCATGTGGCTGCACTAGAAGCTTCTTAACATTTGGCATCTCAAATCCCTTTCTTCCTGGGTGGCATTCCACAAGTGAGATACACAAGGTAAACCATAGAAATGGGCCTTGTGTAACCACTCAACACAAACCATTCTTTCCATTCCACCTAGGTGTTTCATTCACTTAGTTGTTTTATTAGAAAAAAACACAAGTCAAAGACTTAGAAATATTTCACATAGCTTGAATATAATCCACCCTTGGTTGCTACTAGCTAGGCTAAGCATGGCAAAGGTAAGCATCTTAACTTAGAGGAAATTCTAACAATTCTACAACTACTAGGATTCCCAAGAATAGCAATACGATACTTAGCAAAATATTCATGCAAGTCCTATACAAAATATTTCTAATGCATAGGTAAAATATAGGAATAAAACATGAAGCACCACTTGCCTTGGTAGTTTGGGGAGTAGCAACAATCTTCACAACCACAATCACTATTAGCACCAAAATCTACACATAAAATAATGGCACCAAAATCACATAACAAAATATACAAACAAAAATATATGAATGCATGCAAATGCCATGTGATGGTTTTTCTACACCAAACAAGACAAGTGTACAGTACTGAAACATAAACAAGACCAAAATACTCAAAACAAACTTTATTTGATCTTTAAAACATTTTTCAAATAATAACCATACTCAAATTAAGCCTACAAGTGTTTCTGCAAAAACAACCATTTTTACAGAGGCAAAACATTAAACACATTGCATAAACAGATAGGATTTTTCTCTTCTGATTCCAATGATATAATATTTGCAAAATTTGAACGTGGGAAACAAACGTTATGAATTTTGCAAGTTTGAAACACTAATAGATCTAATTCCAGATTTTAAATTTAAATCCTAGCCACGCGGCGATGTCTGATTGGCTGGTACCGTTTCGGTTGGATCAATCATCCAGAGCCGTAGGATTTAAGTGACTCTGTGCGTCTCAGATTTGAAGAAAACGCTTCGTTAAATGATCTATTTGTGGCCACAAGATCTAGATCTGATGGCTCACAGAGCTCTAACCAAGATATGGCGGCACGCGAGGCTACAGCGGCGGCGGACCTACTGGCGGTGGCGTTCCGGCGAGTCTAGGGGGTTAGGGGGAACGTGTAGATGCTTAACGAGCTCGCGTGACGATGGTGAAGCTCAACATGGTCTTTGCTTGGACAGGGGCGCACTGGCACGGCCGGAAAACCTCGTCGGAGTTCGCTCTCGCGTCGGGTGTTCACTGCCGGAGACGGAGGCGATGTTCTACTGTGCAATAAGATGAACGAAAGGCATTAGGAGATGCACAGAGGCAAGGCGAACACAGTGGCAAGGACTAGGGGTCAAGGGGCGGTCTGGATTTACCGTGATTGTTCGCCGGAGTCGGGCGGCGCTTCGGTCGTTCGCGGGGCTCGACGGAGACGACGACCTGGGGCGTTTTAGAGAAAACCAAGTGTGTGAGAAGACGCGCACGGGCATGACAAGCAAACTCGTAAGAATGAGAGGTGAAGGGGATCACGAGGTTCACCGGAATAGGTCGCCGGAGAGCGTCGGGCAGCGGCGTTGCGGCTCGAATTGTCGGCAGCCTTGTGGTGGAAATGGGCGGAGAGGGGAGCGGGTTAAGTAGCCGAAGCTGGACAGGGAGTTACTCGACGAATCAACGGGATTTAACTCGCGAATTCAATGGCCGGAGTTGATTGCGGCAGGTTGAAGAGATGACTGACAAGTGGGGCGTGGTTGTCAGTGAGAGAAAGAGAGGGAGAGTGGGTCCAGGCAGTCAGTGACTGAGGGGGTGGGTTTCTGAGTGCGAAACGTTTTCTCGCGGGAGAGAGCTACTGGGCTAAATGGGCTGAGTGGCTGGGTTGGGCCAGATTAGCTTGTCTGCTCTATTTTTTTCCTTTATTCCTTTTTATTTTTTTGATTGGATTTCTGGTTTGAATTTGAAAGCTAAAATGAAATCTGTTTTAAATGAAACTTTCTCCAAACAAAAGTTTGCTGATTCTTGCCTCCTGGGATGTGTAACACAACTATTCACACTTAAAATCAAAATGGGTTTGAAAAAGAATTTAAAACAAGCCTTTGTTAAATATTTATAAATAGTAAAGGAATGGTTTATAAATCATAATTTGTTTTTCACAACCTTGACCAAACCTTAGAAACAACACTCAAAGTCAAGCTCAAAATCTTACTTATTAGAATAAGTATTTTTATTAATAGAAAGTAGCAATATGGCCATAGCCTTGTTTACATAAAATAATGGGCATTCAAATGCTCCAGTTTTTGAAATGACTTTGAAGAGGAACCCTAAATGATCATGGATGCATGGATGATATGCAAAGCTTTGAAAACATGATTTTAGGGATGCTACATTTATGAAGTTCATGGTTACCTGCATGGTTTGTTTTCCAATAAAATTCGCAAATAAATTGGATCCTCCAAGTTATGAATGAATGTCCATTAGGACGCCTACCCTATTGACACCCATCTTTACCCTTTAGAAAGAGGTTAGGATGCTTAGCATCCTCCCTCCTTGGAAATTATGGTTTCTCGATAATAAAACTATTTTGGGTTTTTACCCTACTACAAAGTTTTCAAAACAAAACCCATGGAAGGGGGCATTGTTTCCAAATGGATGTTTTACTAAAGAAAGTATCATGAGGAGAAATAAGAAGGATGATCAAGAGAAAGAGAAGGGATGTTCTACGCCTTTACCGGAACAATTTATTCGTGTAACCAGACTACCCCAGGAGCTGGGACTTAGGTTGTATTTGGTTGTCTTTAGCCGAGGCAGATTGTACCTGCTAAAAGGGAGAAATCCCTTGAAATCCGGACTGTCTGGGACAAGGTACCGGTACAAAAATTGGGTCTCTCGCGGATGGTATGACTTATGGTAAGTACGGAAGGAAGTGGAGTCAAATTACTATACGCCAAACTACGATTTGGGTATAGGCTTGTACGGAAGGGAGGACTATGGTGCGAAGCGCCACATTCTCATTGCCGGGGAGAACAAACCCAAAAGGAAAAGCCGCCTTTGCTAGGGATGGACAAATGAAAAGTTAGGTTTGATTATCCGAACCCCCGTCTATCGTGTGTAGCGGGCCATGGATGTATCCCAGCGGATGTATTGATTCCTGTGGGTAAAGTGCACAAACTCTGCAGTGTCTAATGTATTCGAATAGTCATGTCCATTATCAAGGACGGTTGGAAAGGTGATTGCTAGGAGTACCCTTGAGATGGTTTCGAGACGAATAAAAAGGCATGTGACTTGGTCACGAGGAAGTTTGAGAACGAGTTTGGTTTTGACCATATATGGTCTAAAATATTTAAAAGGGTTTTCTTGAAAAAACCGTTTTCAAAAAGGAGACATGTTTATAAAACTCTCTTTCAACAAAGATATAGAGATTCCATTTTAGGCTTTTCAAAAATGTAACATCCCAAATTTCATGTTTTGTAAAAGCATGCATTGCATTCATATAATCATAGAATTTTTGTCTTGCGCAAACTTTTTCAAACCAAAACCCCAAATAAAACCATTATTATGCCCTTTTATTTATTTAGATATGAGGCATGGTTTTATTTTTTCCAAAGGACCAAAGTGTGATTGGGTAAACAGTTGTGTTTGACACACTTTTGAAAGAAAGGATAATATTACAAAAATCCAGAAGTAGTATGAATTCAAACAGATTTGAAATAGGATTTCAAAAACATTCCTGAAAATCAAATTAGAAAAAGAAAAGGAAAAATAAAAAAAGGCGATGCACTTTGAGCCCAACACCAGAACCGGCCCAAAATCCCACCTGGGCCATTTCCCCCTCTGCCCCTTCTCTCACCCGCGCAAACCCTACCCTGCAACCGCTAACAATAGGCCTTGCGCCACATCAGCATCATCTCCCCCAAACCTCGCACGCAGACGCCGTCGCCGCCCGTTTCCTCCCCCATTCACTGCCGCGATTCAAGCTGATTAATTCCCATTGATTCGCTGAGTGAATGCCGCCCCCGCTCTGGCTACTTAAGCACCACGTCACCACGGCCATTTCCCCTCACTCGCCACCAGGCTACTCGCAATTGAACTCGCGCCGCCACTGCCAGACGAACTCCGGTGAGACATTGCGGTGAGCCTCGAGCGCCCCCTGTTCCTCGTTCATATGAGATTGTTTCTCTGGTGTTTGCGCTTCTTGTAACACCACTGGTTCATCTGATAACCCCCTAGGTCGTCGTCTTCGTCAAGCACCGTGAGCATCTGAAGCCGTCCTCGTCTCCGGCGAGCAATCATGGTAAGAAACGAGCGCTCCACACCTCCTAATGAAAACCAACTTGTTCACCTGGTCCGTGTGCACTTCCTGATGCCTTTGGTGTGCACTAGGGTGGCCCAAGTCATTACCTCCATCGCCGTTTGCAACAACCCGACGCTGTCCGCAACTCTGACGAGCTCCCACGTGGCAGCAGCTCGCCCCTGTCGAAGCCAAGGCCACCTAGAGCATCTTCGCATCCGTGCGATGCTGGTAAGCATCGCCACTTCCCCTAGCCCCCTCTAGAATCGTCAGAGCTTCATCGCCAGTAGCGCCGCCACCAGTGCCCATTAGCGCCGCCCCTCTTTGGTCGTTTGATCGAGCATCGTTAGATCTATATCCTAGGGTTTAGATTAGATCACCAGGCCGAAGCGGTATCGCCAGATCTTGACCGCAGGATCACACTTAGATCCAACAGCCCACGTGCTTGATCCGTGTGAAGCGGTACGGGCCAATAAGACACTGCCACGTGTTTGTGTTTTAGATTTAAAAATCTGTTTTGAATCTATTAGAATTGCAAACTTGTAAAATTCATATCTTTTGATCTTTTTATCAAAAAATGCAAATAATATATCAATGGATTTATAAAATTAAACCCTACATGACTGTGGGCTTGAATTTTTGTTTTTCTTCTGGAAAATAGGATTATTTTCATAACACATTATAGGCATATTTTGGTTATATAAAATGTTTATAAAAATTGTTTTGAGGCAAATTTGACTTCATTTAGATTCTAGATAGATCACTTTGTGTTCAGTACTATTTGGTTTGATTTATTTAGTATATAAAGATCATTTCATTGCATTTGCATGCATTCATATATATTTTTTCTTGAATATTTGAATGTAAATTTGGTGCTATCATTTTATGTGTAGATTTTGGTGCTAGTGATGATTGTGATTGTGAAGATTGTTGCTACTCCCCCAACTACCAAGGCAAGTGGTGCTTCATGTATTTTGTCTTATTATTTTGACTATGCACTAGTGATACTTTCAATAGGGCTTGCATGGAATTTTTGCTAAGTATATATATGCTATGCCTTGGGAAATCCTAGTAGTTGTAGTTGTTGGAGATATGGCCTAGAGGCAATAATAAAAGTGGTTATTATTATATCTTTGTGTTTATGATAAATGTATACATTCGTGCTATAATATTATTAACCGGAAACATTAATACTTGTGTGATATGTAAACTAAATTAGAGTCCCTGGTAAATCCTCTTTGTAATACTAGCTTGTTGGTTGATAGATGATCGTGGTTTCCCCATCATGAATATTGAGATGTTATTAACAAAAAGATCATATCATTAGGAGAATGGTGTGATGGACATACTCCTATAGATAAGTGTAGCATAAAGATCAAGTCATTTCAATAGTTCGTTTCCTATAAGCTTTCTGATACATAGTAACCTAATTCCTTTGACAATGAGATCATGATAATCACCATCACCGGAAGGATGCTTTGATGACATCAAACACCACACCGTAACTGGGTGGCTATAAAGGTGGCATTGAGTGTTCAGAAAGTATGTGTTGAATCACATGGATCAAGAGTGGGATTTGTCCATCCATATGACGGATAGATGTACTATGGGCCCTCTTGGTGGAATGTCATCCAATTATAGCTTGCAAGCATGTGAATGGCTCACAAGGGATCACATAGCATGGGAATGATAAAAGAGTACTTACCAATAACGAGGTTGAACTAGGTATGCAGAGATACCAATGATCAAACCTCGGATAAGTAAACTATCACGAGACAAAGGGAAATTGGTATCATATGTAAGTGGTTAATTCGATCGCAAAGTAATCGTAGAAATATGTGGGAGCCATATGAATTTCCATATTCCTATATTGGTTATTGATTGGAGAAGTGTCTCGGTCATGTCCGCATAATTCACGAACCGTAGGGAGACACACTTAAGGATTCAATGTTGTTTAGTAGATATGGAATGTATGTAGGGAGACCGAATGTTGTTCGGAGTCTCGGATGGGATCCGAGATATCACAAGGAGATCTAGAATGGTCCGGAGAATATTATTCAAATAAGGGAAGTCCAATTCCGGAGAATAAGATCAAGATAAGGAATTATTTCGATGATTTCATCGGAGAGTTTCTAGAAGGGTCTAGAAGGTTCACCAGACCGGATGGGGAAGGGTACCTGAATGTGTCATTGATAAGTGGAATGATTGAATCATGTCCTAGGTCACTTGTTTCGGCATTTGCAAGAAAGAAAGAAAGCTCCAAATTGAATGTCAAAAGGCAAGTTTGAAAAGTCAAACTAGGACAATGTATCCTAGTGGCGGAAGGAAAGAATCCTTCTTTCCCTCCACCACAAGCCAACTAGGAGAGGCAGTTAGGGAAGGATTCAAACTCCTCTCTGCCAAGCTACCCTCCCTCTCATAAATAGAGGGGAGGGGGTGCCCAAGACCACACAACTAGCCCTCCCCACCAAGTCACGCTGCCGTCGCCAGAGCCCCCCGCCAGCCACGCCCCCTCCTCTCTGGCCCTCTAAACTCTAGATCACCGGAAACCCTAGATCCACCATAAACTGCTCCGGCTTAGGCGAGCCCTGTAGGATTTTCCCTCTACTTCCGACACCACGTCATCGTGCTGCCGGAATCGCGAGGGGAGAACTACAACCTCCGCTGCCTGCTTGAACAAGGAAGAGAAGGTCTTCATCGAGTATCGAACGTGTGACCGACTCCGGAAGCGCTGCCAGAACGCAGCGCCGGAAGGATCGTCTACGTGATCTTGAGATTGGTGTAACATCCCAAAAATATTGAACTTGGATCATCAAACTCTAATCATCAAAATTAGGGTTAACAAAAACTTTTCTAAATAAAATTATGAAAGCATGCATATGAGTATGCATTGAATTTGAAATTCTTTTGAACCACCTTGTTTGTGTGTTTCCTTGCTTGTAAAATGTTTCTTAGGTGAAATAAACATCATCTAAAACATTTCCCACACTTTCCCCAAAGACAAATAAAGCAAAACAAATAAAATAAAGGAATGGTCATTTTGACCAATTTAACTCCCATGCCTACTTTGGCTGCCTCAAACTTTCAGAAACTAACAGAAACTTTTCTGGATCTTTGCACCCCTTGATTGTACTCATAACAAAGTATCAAGGCCCACTTTGTGATCATCCAGAAACTTTCAAATGCATAGTTTAAATGACAATTCAAAACTGAATCTTTATCATATGGGAAGATCCCACTTTTTCAAAAACCACTCAAACAAGCTCAACTTTCAAAACCCAAGCATCTCCAGACTCACCAGCACCAATCTAGCACACCCACCAAAAATCTTTTCAAAATTCAAAACTTGAATTCATGCGGCCATTTCATCAAACACTTGGCAGACACAAATCAAACAAAATCAAAACACTATAGTGTGCAGTGTTTTGAGCCTAACTGGTTCCCTATCTAGCTCACAACCATCTTAGTAGATCATCTAGCAAGATTAACCAAGCACTAGCACCACTATGAGCTTGCCAATATCATCAATGGTGAACAGCCAAGTGCATCCTTGCCACGCCAGTGTACACAGCAAGCTAGGAAGGAAACTAGCCATGCCAACCTTGTCTGGGAGATCACCCATGCCTCACCGCCCCCTCTCGACCAGCCCTGCCTCGAAGACACCGACCAGAGCACCCAGGAACGCCGCGCCCGTGCCTCTGCCAACCGTGCCGAGCATGCGCCAGAGCGCCACCCTCGACCAAAGCCCACAGACCGCGCGCCGCCCTCGCCGCGTGCATACACGATCACCACCGACCCAGGAGGCCGCCAGACATCCCCGTTAGCCGCCCCATGCCGCACAGCCACCGCTCACCGTCGAAGACGCCGCCTCTGCCGCGCAGAGCGTCGCGTGTTCCAGACCAACCCGCACCGCCCCACGTCTCGCCACCGTATCGTTGAGCATCGCCAGGGAACACCGCACCGTCCCCTACCTTCGCCCATGCCAATAGCCGTCTATACCATCGCCCCCGATGAGCTCACCGTGCGCCCCATCGATCCCCTCGCTCGACTATAAATAGAGGCCACCCCTAGCCGAATTGAGCACGCCATTCTACTCCCCTCTCCTCACTGATCGTGCCACACCGTTCTCGGAGCAAGGCGAGCAACACCTCGTCGGAATTTCACCGGAGCCCGCCGCCTCTGAAGAAGAAGGGAGACAGCGATTGGAGCCGCCCCAGGAGGAGCCACCGGTACCAGGAGATTCGCCGTCGTCGACTTTGTCATTCGCCCGCCTCGCCGACCCTCGCCTGCACCCCGGTGAGCCCCCAGCAACTCCCACTGGCCGAGCTAGGTTTCTTTCTCGCCGGCGTTGCCCAACGTCGACGATGACTCCCAGCCGTTGGATTAGAACTAGATCGAACGTCCCACATCGCCCCATACCGCTTTGCACCCCCCCTGTCTCACTGACGAGTGCGGAAAGCCACTTAAACAGTCTGCGGAAGCGCTACGCTTAGCAGGCCGGCCCGTTAACCTTTCCCGCGCAGCCCAGTTATTTGAATTAAACCTTTTCCATTTAATTTCAAACACACTTCTGTACCCAGTTTCAAAAATCAACCCAGGTCGATTAAGTGCACCAAATTGAATGAAACTAATTTTGTAAGAAAGGTCTAGGAATGCCGAATCCAAGCCCATTGGATTCAAGTCATTTGGATCTATAGATCACCCGTGGTAAAAATAACAAGGCAGAAGCTTTTCTGCATTCAAACATTTTTCAAATTTAAACCATAATAGATTTTGAGTTGATTCCAACTCTCAAAAATCACATTCAACCATACCTTTCAGAATATATAAAAATATATAGGTTTACTTACAGAAATAATGTTCAAGTAATAAAAGAATGCTACATAGGCATTTCTAGTCACTTTATTTAATTAAAATAAAACGGTAAAACCTTATTAAATTGTGACACCACTTTAAATCATATTCCCATGGACTACAATATGTGGTGATGACATGTGTCAACATGATTCCATGTTTGGTTTGGAGAATATTAAATCTTAAGTAGTTTTTCAATGAGTAGAAATTGCTTTTCTAAAAATAAAAGGAATTAAACCAAGCCTTAATCTTGTAATGTTAGAGATGATGTTAGACCATCTATAGGACCCTTGTGTGTGATGATTGCAAGTATTTAAGTATTGTTTGGTGATTGTGTACCTCGTATTTATTTATAGACGCTAGTACCGACCAAGGATACGAGGAGGAAGGAGGATTCTACGAAGAAGAAGCCGAGGAGAACTTCAACCACTGCTCTGCACGAGGCAAGCTAACCCTTGCAATTTAGCAAGCTGATACTATACCTATGAAAGCCAATACTTGCAAGCTTATATTGACACTAATGCAAGCCTAATACTACCAGTTGAATGTGCAAGCTAACACTTGCAAGATACTCTATTGATGCAAACAAATCCCTACTTGATACTATGACCACTATATGCCTTAAGCATATATGATGATCTCCACTTGATAACCCAATCCTAGTTTTACTTGCAAGCTTCTTACTTTATTTCTTTATCAAAGCTCTAACCTAGATTTTACCTAAAGGGAATGGTAGATACTAGAAAGATATGTGAAGGTTGCATAAAGAGCATAAAACTTGGCCTAAGCTAGATAATCTTGATGTCACCCTAAGGCATGAGATTGAAATTAGTTAAAACTCCACTAGTTTATCATGCCTCATCAGTGCTTACCCCCACCTGTAGATGCTAGTGCTAAGCATAAAACTTGATCAACTTTAGATGGGAATACTTGGTGGAAAAATGGTTATGAAAACCTTGGAATGATGGATCATTCTATTGAAATGTTTTGGACATGTGTTTCTGAAAACACCTGATGATTTTGGTGATGAAAATGTTGAGGCATGAGCCTTAGCCCTTTATAAAACTGATGGTTGTCTGGATGCGATACCATTCCAATTTTATCATACAACCACAATACCCGAAGATTGGGTAGGGCTTGACTGGAAACTTATATACCTTAGTATTAGTTCCCTCATGGCCAAGGTCTGAGCTGAGGCTACCTTGTGAAGATTGTCCACCTGTGCAGTACCCAAGATGACAGTTGGTCATGGTTGGGACGCCAAACTCACAGGAGAGGTGCTTATACTAGGGAGTGTAATTGAAAGGTTAGGATTGATTATCCGCATACTGAGTATGGTTAATTCAGGATTTGTTCCTGACGGATGTATCGAATGTTGTGGTGAAAGTGTACAATCTCTACAGAGTGTCAAACTATTCGAATAGCCGCGTCCGCGGTTATGGACAGTTGGAGTGGCCATACTGTTCCCCCGTCAGACTTTTCAAAATGACTTGTGAAATGAAGTGAGACTTTGACTTGACCACAACAGGGTTGTGATATGAAAAACAAGTTCCCACTTAGAGGTTATAAACTTCAACTATCATTCGTTGCCCCTAAATATTAGTAGAGATAAATCTCGCTTTTGCAAAACAACCCTAGAGCCTAGGGTCCTATTATCAAAAAACCCTTTCATTTTTTAGTATTAGTTTGCGAGTACTTAAAGAGTACTCATGGCTTTGTCCCTGGCTATTCCCATGGCCAGACTATGAAGAGGAGTACCTGGAGGATGGACCCCAGGAAGGTTACGACAACTAGGATCATCTCCCATCGTCAGCATTGCCTGTGACCCCGAAGATGGAGCTTCGCCTACGCTACCGTTATTATTACGTATTCCGCTGCTTGATGTTGTATTAAGAACTGGATCATGAGATCCCTATTTGTGTAAGAACTTATGTACGGATTGTAATGGATGATGTACTATGGTATCCAATTCTGTTATGTCTCGCAAAATGGTAATCCTGGGATTGCGATGTATGGCATAACAGGCATCTGGGATTAAAAATCCGGGTGTTGACAATTGGCAATTGTATGACTACATCACCCACGAGAATCTGCTCTCGTTAACCGCTTTGGAATCGTCAAGGGTGAGTACTCTACTTGACTCGTTGCTACAATCTAGTAGATAGATCTTGGCTTGTTTGTGTGCATGCGGTAGAATTTTTTTGTTTTCCATGCTACGAAGCCCTACAATAGTCTTGGTAGAATTTTTGCTAAGTTAAGAAACTTGTTATGTTATCATGCTTAGCCTATCTAGTAGCAAACAAGGGTGGATTATTCATGCTATGAAATATTTCTAAGTCTTTGACTTGTGTTTTTGCTTAATAAAACAACTAAGTGAATGAATCACCTGGGTGGAATGGTATGATGGTTTGTGTTGAGTGGTTACACAAGGCCCATGTCTATGGTTTACCATGTGTATCACACTTTTGGAAAGCCACCCAGGAACAAAGGGATTTGATATATTTATTGTTTAGAAGCTTCTAGTGCAACCATATGGCATATGGGCTCTGCCTTGACCACATAGGTTGCAATATCTTAGCCAGATGGACAGTTGGTGGTAGGGTGATAGGATGGAATGCGTCCATGGTGGTCTAAGGGAAGGCTTCTGAAAGGTCTCGTCTCGATGCATGTCGAGTATTGTGGGGAAAGTGCACCACCTATCGAGAGGGTAAAACCTAAGTACTTAGTCATGTCCCCGGCAACGGACAATTTGAGCATCAAAGACATTGAAGCTATCAAGAATCTCCTCATCCCAATTTCTAAGTTAAAAACTTGTGGTTGAACAAGGGTAAAGGTTCACCAATGTCTATTGGTGGTTCCTTGGGTGATTTTTCAAACAAAAACTTAGTGTTTTCAACTAATAAGGAAAACCTTATTTTGAGCAAAGCAAGCATAAGATACACTTAGCCAAAATTCATATAGATGCTAGAAACTACTATTCTACTATGGTATCACTTGCCAATACAATTCCAAATGTATTGACCCACTGTGGCTGTAACTTATGATGTTGCACGTTACTCTGATGGAGATTAGGGTTGTGAGTCTACACTCAACATGCTTGCATGTGGCACATGAAGATGAAGACTTATAGTTATTTACTTTATGCTATGAACTCTTGTACTAGCCTTTGGCTAATGACTTGTAAAGACTATGTTATCTCTAGAATGACGATGTAATAACGACCTTTGTATATGTGTACTTCATCTTAAACTGTGGATGCTAGCATTTGATCTAGGGACTAGCATTGCAATCATAGAGGCCTTTACCTTTAAAAGGTGGGGTCTTAGAAAAAACAACTATAGTATAGAGCTACCTAGCCACAACCAAATATGCATTACTCCTATTTATCTTATCTCGGTGGTCTGGAGAATACATTCAAAAGTACTAACGGCTTTGTCCCTGGCTATTTATGTTGCCAAACTTTCAGAAAGATCAAGGAAGAAGGAAGATGTCGACGTCTATGCGAGCTAGGTTGTTTCCCAGTCAGTTGCCTATAGGTTAAGGCATGGCATGGGCTCTACACTTGAAGACTTCCGCTATTTGAGTTGTAATCGCCATATGGGCTACCATGTAAGCTTTGTATATGTAAAGGTATGGATGATGTAATAATACTAGTCGGTTATGCTCATGGCTCACTGATCATGGGAACATGAATTGTAGGCACAACGGGGATTCTCGGACCGTAAATCCGGGGTCTCCCAAAGGATATACAAGGTTCCGCGGGCTGCTCGACCGCTGTCCCCATCATAATTTTCCACCTTGGTTGGTGATACACATCTTCTACGCAGGTTTGAGTGATGACAATAGAAATGAGATCGAATCCCTTACCAATGGTTCTTTCACATAATTTAGTGTTGACAAATCTTGGAACTTATTAGGCACGGTGAATAGAATAGATAAAGCTTATTGTGAGTCTGAATTTAATAAAGAAAACCCCATAGTATACGATTGCTTAACAAGATTTCTAGCCGCTGGAAAGGTAGAGAAACTTCTTGGGAATTCTAACTTAGACCATTGCATGATCATTCAAATTATTAAACCCTATGTCAATTATTTGCAAATCTCAAGAGATTGGGAACATGATACACCACCTACAAAAGAGACACCCCCTCAAACTAGCTACAAGGATAAATCTTTACAAATGCAAAATAAAATGCTAGTCAAGTAAGAAACCATAATAACTAAAGTGATAGAGAGTAAAAGTGAAAATAAAAGGATAGGAAGGTTAACTAAAGATCTGGGGACCATCAAACAAAACATTGGGATAGTAAAAGAACTTCTAGAACCTAAGATGTTCAAATATTAAGTGATCATGGTGAGTAAAGAATCCTCTAACATGGTGGAAGGTAAGTTTGATGGTAAAAATGCAAGTCAGCAGAAAATCCCTTTCTGCTTAGGAGGAACTACTTATATAGGATTTTGTGACTTAAGTTCTACCATTAATATCATGCCTTACACAATCTATGAATATATGTGTGACTATTTTGATGAGTCTTACCTTGAGCCATCAGAAGTTACTTTTATACTCTCCAATAGAACTAAGCATCCTACTCATGGGATACTTTGTAATGTCTATATTTCCATGGGAGGTTTTGTGTACCAGTTGATTTTCACATTATTAAAATACCCTTGAATTGTTCCTGTCCCGTGATTTTCACATTACAAATCTATGAGAATTGATATTGACAACAAGAAATAGACTCTGTCTTTCCAGGTTGGTGAAGAAGCTATAGAAATAAATTATAACCAATTCACCAAGTTGCCGTATAAGACGAAAGTTGAGATTAAAGAGGAGAGGACTATTGATGAATTGGTAGCAATTTATTTTTTAACTCCACAATCGGAGTTGGAGAGAAGTTTGACAAGCCATGATTCACTTCCAAAAAACTCTGCAAAGGAGGATTTGGATGAGATCCGCAATACTGCACCCGAGGTGGAAACTCGCCTCATGAATGAATTTGAAGAACTTGAAACAAAAGGGGATGTGGACCCCCCACCTCTCATTTTGAAGCCTCTTCCTCCGAACCTCAGGTATGAATTCCTAGACAAGGAAGGTAAATGCCCAGTGATAATCAATGACAAACTCTCACCTGAGGAAAACACAAAATTATTAGATGTACTTGGCAAACAACGTGAAGCTTTTGGATACACTCTTAATAACATTAAAGGTATAGAACCTTCCATAATGATGCAGAAGATAGCCGTTATTGAAGATTCTAAACCCTTTGTCGACAAACAAAATATATTGAATCCCAAAATGAAAGATGTAGTAAGAAAATAAGTTATACGTATGTTAGATAGTGGTATCATCTACCAAATCTCAAATAGTAAATGGGTAAGGCCAACTCACTGCATCCCTACGAAGGATGTATAACCATAATTAATAATGATAAAGATGAATTAATCCTTGCCGGAACCATAGCAGGTTATAGGATGTTTATTGATTTCAGGAAAATAAGCAAAGAAACCATAAAAATTCATAAGCAATTGCCCCTCATTAATGATATTATGGAAAGAATGTCTACCAATTCTTATTTCTATTTCCTTGATGGGTATTCTGGATATTCTCAAATAGCTATTTATCCTGAAGATCAAGAAAAAACCACTTCTACATGTCTGTATGGAACCTATGCTTATCTACTGACGCCTTTTGGTTTATGTAATGCAGCTTCTACTTTTCAAGAGTGTGTTTTGAAAATATTCGATACTTTTCAAGAGTGTGTTTTGAAAAAAGTCCTTATGGACAACTTTTTTGTTTATGGGACTACCTTTGAGCAACGCCTCTATAATCTTAATAGAGTTTTGCAGTGATGCAGGCAAACAAAGATGGCTCTCAATTGGGAGCGTTGCCGCTTCATGGTAAGGGAGGTATAGTTTTTGGGCATAAAGTTTCTAAGAAGAACATTGGTATAGATAAATCAAATTTCATCACTTTATAAAAACTTCCAATACCACAATATATAAAGGGGGTAAAGAATTTCCTTGGGCATGCTGGTTTTTATAGACGCTTTATTAAATATTTTGCTAAATTAGCTGCCCTATGAAATTTTGCTTTTGAGCAGTTAAAGAAAGCACTGATTTCTGCACCAGTTATTCAACTACTGAATTGGAATGAACCATTTGAAATTATGTGTGATGCTAGTGAATATGCTGTTGGGGCTGTTTTAGGACAAAGAGATGGGTTAAATAACAATATCATCCAGTATGCTAGTTGAATTTTTAATGAAGATCAGAAGAATTATTAAACAACTGAAAAGAAATTTTTAGCCATTGTTTTCGCTTGTGATAAATTTAGACATTACATTATCAATTCAAAAGTAATAGTTCATACTGATCATCAAGCTTTAAGACACCTTCTAGATAAAAATGACGCTAAGCCCCGATTAATTAAATGGGTCTTGCTTCTAGATGAATATGACTTGCAAATAGTGGATAGGAGAGGAAAAGGAAATCATGTCGCTGACTATTTATCACGAATGGAAGGAATTATGGAGGATCTCGTCCCTATTAATGAATCTTTGTTAGGGGAATATCTTGCAGTCATAGAAACCCACAATCCTTGGTTTGGAGATTATGCTAATTTCCTTATAGGCAAGTTTCTACCAAAAGGAGTGGATTACAATCAAAGGAAGACATTCTTTAATGATTTAAAACATTACTTTTGGGACGATCCTTACTTATATAGGCATACTTTGGATGGATAATCAGGAAGTGTGTACCCTAGCATGAGGTAAAAGCTATTCTTAAAGCTTGCCATGCTAGCCCTTATGGAGGAAATCATGCCGGTAATCGTAATACAGCTAAGGTCTTGCAGTTAGTTTTTTATTGGCCTACATTAGCTAAATACTCTCACGAATATGTTAGGAATTGTGATTCTTGCCAATGATTGGGAAATATTGGTAAAAGACAAGAAATTAATATGAAATATAATTTAATAATAGATCCATACGATGTTCGAGGATGGAATTTATGGGACCATTTGTCCCATCTAATGGTTATACTCATATTCTTGTTGTTGTTGATTATGTTACTAAATGGGTGGAAGCTATATCTACTTCTCATGTAGATGCAGCCACCTCCATTAAGATGATAAAGGAGATCATCTTACCCAGGTTTGGAGTACCCTGGTTGTTGATTACTGATGGCGGAACTTATTTTATGAAGGGAACTTTTTACAAGGTAATTCAAAAATATGGGGTGGACTAATGGTGCGTGGAAGCTTCGTTGGGAGACCCCAAGAGGAAGGTGTGATGAGCACAACAGAAATTTTTCCCTCAGTAAGAAACCAAGGTTATCGAACCATTAGGAGGAAGGAAACGACTCAAAGGTGTTGCTAGCAACTTGGAAACCTGCACAACACAAAATTAAGACTTTGCCCCAACAAAGAGTGAGGTTGTCAATCTCACCGGTTTGCTGAAAACAAAGGGTTAACTCGATGGTGTGGAAGGTAATAGTGTTTTGCAGAAAGGTAAACGGTAACATTGGAAGATGTATCAATGGTAAAGATTGGACCGGGGTCCATAGTTCACTAGAGGTGTTCTCCTTAAGATAAACAAACATGGCATGCTGGGTAAACAAATTACAATAGGGCAATTGATAGGACTGAGCAAGTCATAACAATGCAATACTAGACATTCATGATCCTATGAGATTCGATTGGGAAATACAACAAGATACATAGACCGCCATACAACTCCATCTATGACTAGTAATCCACCTTCAGGTTATCATTCGAACCCCCTCCAGTATTAATTTTCAAGCAACATATAATTGTTTTAAGCAAAGTGTGTAAGGTACACAATCCACTTGTTCCATGAACAAGAGACCGTTGTTTTCTCCCTAGTGGCAACAACACATCTACAACCTTAGAGATTTCTGTCACTTCCCTTAGATTAAATAGAGGCATGAACCCACTATCGAGCATAAATACCCCCTCTTGGAGTCACTAGCATCTACTTGGGCAAGATAACTACTAGAAATGGAGAGCATGCAAGATCTCAAATAACACAGGCATGATAGAATCAATAAGACAAAAACATTAATCAATCTGACATAGTAATCTCAGTATCCATCGGATCGCCACAAACACAACATGCATGATTACAAATAGATGATCTTCATCATGAACGGAGCTCACAATATCTAAACATGGTAGCACAAAGCAGGAGATACAACCATCTAGCTACTACATGGACCCGTAGTCCAAGGTGGAACTACTCACACTTCATACCGGACGCTGGCATGATGAAGAAGAAGGCCTCCAGTATGATCTCCCCTCTGGCAGGGTGCGGGGAAGAGCTTCAGATCCCCCGATCTAGGGATGATGGTGGCGGCGGCTATAGACGGTTTCGTGGAATATTGATCGGGTGCTTAGGGTTTCTACATCAGGGGGTCTTTATAGGCGAAGAGGCGAGGCGGGGGCATCCAGGGAGGCCGCACCCCCTAGGCGCTAGTTACACCTAGCCGCGCGGCCAAGGGGTGTGGCCCCCTAGTGGCTTCCCTCCGTCTCGTATTCAGGCTCTATGTTCCCCATGATAAAATATTGACTTTGGCTTTTGTCCCGTCCAATTCTGAGAATATTGATATTCTGCCTTTTCTGGAACCAAAAACAGAAGAAAACAGGCAACTGGCACTATGGCATCTTGTTAATAGGTTAGTCCAGAAAAACATATAAAAACACCTCAAAGTGTAGACAAAGCAAAGCAAAGTAGATACTAAACAAGCATGGAACATCAAAAATTATAGATACGTTTCTGACGTATCATGGACCATCGAGTAGCCTCACCCTACCACCCTAAAACTAGTGGTCAAGTGGAATTGTCTAACCGGGAGATCAAGGTCATACTTCAGAAAACTATGAACAGGTCAAGAAAGGATTGGGCTTTAAAGCTTAACGATGCACTATGGGCATACCGTACAACTTTCAAGAATCCTATGGGAATGACTCCATACAAGATGGTCGATGGTAAAACTTTTCACCTTACTTTAGAACTTGAGCATAAGGCTAGGTGGGCTATTAAAACTATGAATTTCAATTTTAAAACTGCTGGGGGAAAATGACTCTTGGATATGCATGCTTTGGATGAACTCAGGAATGAGGCCTATGAAAATGCTAGGATATTTAAAGAGAAAGTGAAGAAATGGCATGATAAAATATAGAGGATAAGGAATTTAAATCGAGGGATAAGGTTTTTCTTTATAACTCTCGGCTTAAGATTTTTGCAGGAAAGTTCAAGTCCAGATTGGGAGGACCTTATGACGTCGAGGAGGCATATCCTTCGGGAGCGGTAAGATTAAAAAACACCACACCTTCTTCTTCATCATAGGTCATCAATGGGCAAAGGTTGAAGCATTATAAAGTTGGGGAGATTAACGCCACCAAGGTAGCCTCTTTGATTTCTCCGGAGGATCTTAACGGAACGGGATAACAAAATAACAGGTTCATAGATTTTTGCTGGTTTGATACCTTTTTCGTTTGTTTCTCCTTTTTCTTTGGTTCTCTTTTATTTTTCTGATCTTATTGGGCTGTTTTACGACCCAGTAAGGGCGGGTAGTATGGGCAACCGCGCTGGTCTTTATCTGCACGGGACCTCCAAACATTTTCCTTGGTATCGGTAGGATGGGGCCATATGGGCATGAGTTCCCGTGCCGCTTGTCATTATTGGCACTGTTTTAGTCCTATGTTCATTCGTACTCTGCATTCTAAAAAACCCAGATTACGCGGTAAGTTACCGGTACGGATGGGGTTCGCCCGTACCGACCCGTTACCGACTCTGCACCCTGTCTTATTAGCTCAGATAATCTCCTTCTTTTTTTATTGTTTTGACTTTCATTGATTAAATCTCATATCTTTAGACGCTTTTCTCCACCCTTGCAATGAAATATTAGATCTCACTTGATCATTCGAAGGCTATGTGTCAACACCCGGATTTTTAATCCCAGATGCCTGTTATGCCATACATCGCAATCCTAGGATTACCATTTTTGCGAGACATAACACATTTGGATATCACAGTACATCATCCATTATAAACCATACATAAGGTCTTACACAAATAAGGATCTCATGATCTAGTTCTTAATACAATTAAAGCAGAGGAATTATGTAATAGTAACGATAGCGTAGGTGAAGCTACAAATTCAGGGTCACAGGAAATGCTGACGATGGGAGATGATCCTAGTTGTCGTAACCTTCTTGCGGTCCATCATCCTGGTACCCCTCTTCATAGTCTGGCCACGGGAATAGCAAGGGACAAAGCCATGAGTACTCTTTAAGTACTCGCAAACTAATACTAACAGGTTAAGGGTTTTTTTGTAGTAGGATACTAAGCTCTAGGGTTGTTTTGCAAAAAGCCAGATTTACCTCTACTAAGTTCAGAAGCAAAGAAAACTAGTGGGAGGTTTCATAACACCTAAGTGGGAACTTAAATTCATATCACAACTCTGTTGTGCTCAAGTCAAATTCACAATTCATTTCATAAGTCATTTTGAAAACATCTGACAGGAGAACAGTATGGCCACTCCAACTGTCCATAACCGTGGACGCGGCTATTCGAATAGTTTGACACTCTGCATAGATTGTACACTTTCACCACAACATTCGATACATCCGTCAGGAACAATCCTGAATTCACCATACTCAGTATGCGGATAATCAATCCTAACCTTTAAATTACATGCCCTAGTATAGGCACCTCTCCTGTGAGTTTTCCCTCCCAACCATGACCAGCTATCATCTTGGGTACTACACAGGTGGACAGTCTTCACAAAGGTAGCCTCAACTCAGAGCTTGGCCGCGAGGGAACCCATACTAAGGTACATAAATTTCCAGTCAAGCCCTACCCAAATTTCGGGTATTGTGGTTGTACGGTAAAATTGGAATGGTATCGCATCCAGACAACCATCAATTTTCAGGTAAAATTGTGGCTAAGGCTCATGCCTCAACATTTTCATCAGCAAAATCATCTGGTGTTCAAGAACACATGTCAAAACATTTCAGTAGAATGACTCATCATTCTAAGGTTTTCATAACCATTTTGACCAAGTATTCCCATCTAAAGTTGATCAAGTTTTATGCTTAGCACTAGCATCTACAAGTGGGGGTAAAGTCTCATGCCTTAGGATGACATCAAGATTATCTAACTTAGGCCAAATTTTATGCTCTTTATGCTACCTTCAGTTATCTTTCCAGAATCTACAAGTTACTATGTAAACTCTAAGAGAATGCTTTGATAAAGAAAATAAAGTATTAAGCTTGCAAGTAAAACTAGGATTGGACTATCAAGTGGGTATGATCACATATGCTTAAGGCATATAAATGGCATAGTAACAAGCAAGTAGTAGCTTTCATAAGTAGGGTATCTTGCAAGTGTTAAGTTGCATAATTGCAAGTATAAGCTTGCAAAGTTGCAAGGGTTAGCTTGCCTTGAGCAGAGCAGTGGTTGAATTTCTCCTCGGCTTCTTCCTCGTAGTATCCTCCTTCCTGCTCGTATACTTGGTCAGTACTAGCGTTTATAAATAAATACGAGGTACACAATCACCAAAAAATACTTAACTATTTTTAATCATCACACAAAAAGTCACACTAGATGATCTAGCATCATCACTATTATCACAAGGATTAAAGCACTTGTCTTATTTATTTTATTTGAGAAAATTAATTTCTACTCATTGAAAAAATATTTAAGATTTAATATTCTCCAACGCAAACATGGGATCATGTTGACACATGTCATCACCACATATTTCAGTACATGGGAATGTGATTTAAAGTGGTGTCACAATTTAATAAGGTTTAACCTTTTTATTTTAATTAGATAAAGTGACTAGAAATTCCTATATAGTATTCTTTTATTACTTGAACATTATCTCTGCAAGTAAACCCATATGTTTTTATATATTCTGAAAGGTATGATCAAATGTGAATTTTGAGAGTTGGAATCAACTCAAAAGCTGTTGTGGTTGAATTTTGAAAAATGTTTGAATACAGAAAAGCTTCTGCCTTGTTATTTTTATCATGGGTGATCTATAAACATAAATGGTTTTAATCCAATGGGCTTGGATTAAGCATTTCAGTACCTTTCTAACAAAATTAGTTTCATGCATTTTGGTTTAGTGAATCGAGTTGGGTTGATTTTTTAATCTAGGTACAGGACTATGTTTGAAATTAAATGAATAAAACTAAATTTGCATTGTTGGGTCACGCGGGAGGGTTAACTGGGCCGGCCCAGTACACACAGCGCACGCGCAGGCTGGTTAAGTGGCTGTCCCCACGCGTCAGTGAGACGGGGAGGGGCGAAGCGGTACGGGGCAACATGGACCGTGGGATCTAGTTCTAATCGAACGGCTCTGGTTCATCGTCCACGTCGGGCAGCGCCGGCGAGACAGAACCCTAGCGCGGCAGGTGGGAGTCGTGGGAGGCTCACCGGGGCTCAGGCGAGGGTCGGCGACGGGGGCGAATGACAAAGTCGACAACGGCGGTTCTCCTGGTACCGGCAGCTTCTCCTGGGGCGGGTCCAATCGACGGCTCCCTTCCCCTCCAGTAGCGGCGGGCTCCGGCCAAATTCTGGCGATGCACTGCTCGCCTTGCTTCGGGAGTGAGGTGGGGTGGTTCTGAGAGAGAGTGGAGTGAACTGGTGTGAAGAAAACGAGCGGTGGAGGCCTCTATTTATAGTGGTTGAAGGGGACCGACGGGCGCGGGCTGAGCTCGTCGTGGTCGATGACACAGAGTGCTACTTTCATGGGCGACGGTAGGTGGCGGTGTTGTGCTCCCTGTGAAGCTCAACGGCGTGGTGGCGAGGCGTGGGGCAGTGTTGATCGGTCGGAACGCGTTGATGCTCTGGGCGGGTCCGACGGCGATTTTAATGGCGCACAGCATGCATGGTCCGTGCGGTGGCGAACGGGCATGTTTGCGGGGTTGCTGGGACGGTGGTGATCACGCACGCACGTGGCTAGGGCGGCGCGCGGTATGTGGGTGCTGGTCACGGGTGGCGCACTGGCGCGCTCTCGGGTCGCACGCAGAGAGGTTTGGCATGTTCTTGTCGTGTGGTCCAGGGGCTGGCAGTGCTCGGGGCTGGGACAGGGAGTGGTGGTGGACGGTGGAGTGTCTGCTATACATGCTTGCTAGGCTTGGTGCTGCTCCTAGATTGCCGTCTACAATGGGGTGGCAAGGTGAGGCTCGGCATGCTTGCCATTAATGGCATGGTCTGGTTTAAAGTGAGCTAGAGGGGTTAAACAAGTTAGATGATCTACTGAGGGTGTAGTGTGAGCTAGATAGGGAACAAGTTAGGCCAAAATTATTGCACACTATAGTGTTTGATGTTTGTTTGATTTGTATCTGCAAGGTGTTTGATGAAATGGCCGCAAGAACTTTGAATTTGAATTTTGGATTCAAACTTGGTGGGTTTGCTAGGAACATACTAGGGAGTGTCTGGTTAGTTGGATTAGTCAAGAGGCACTGGTTTGGTTAGGTTTTGAAAATGGGTGATCTTCACATATGATAAAGATTCAATTTTGAAATATGATTTCAATGAGGTTGCCAAATGTTTCTGTAAGTTTGAAAGGTGGGCTTTGATTCACTTTTACTAGTTCTAGAAAGGGGTGAAAAGAATTGGGAAAGTTTCTATTTGAAATCTTGGACTAGAAACACTCAAAGTGACCTAGTGAGCAAGATTGGCTAAAATGACCATTTGCTTTATTTCATTTGTTTTTGATTTTCACTTGATTTGTTTGTGCATGGAAATGTTTTATATGATGTTATTTTCCTCTTTAAACCATTTCTTGCTATTTAGGTTAATCACACAAGTTCATTCATGCTTTTATCAAATCATCTCATTCACACATGCATTCATATGATTTTAATTAATCAAAGTTTTTGTTAACGCAAATTTTAGTGATTTGAGTTTGATGTAACACCCTCGCCGGATAAGTCTGAGTTCATGTGTATAGTGCCAACCCCTGGATCGATTCACTGGCACACACAGTACATATGAATACCAAAGAATTTAATAGTGCATCATGAATAACGAATTGATCCAGAATTTGCAATTATTACAATAAGGGCTTAGCTCAAGGCTAGCTCAATATCAAGTAGCATACGGAAGTATAAAATATTGATAGTCTCCATCTTCAATTGTGACACAGGCGAACAACTGTTGAGTGGAGTATCGCGACCTATTCGATCACTCAGAAACGGAACATCCTGCAACATAAAATGTAGCAGCCCCAAAGGGTCAATACATGGAATGTATGGCAAGTAGAGCTATTAAAGGAGACAATAGAACTAACATCTACATGCATATTTGGCAAGTGGAGTTGTGGCTAGCTTGCATTTGCAAATACCTTTGTCCTACTTTCTTAAACAGTTTTTGATTTTCTTTGAAAAGATCCCAATTAAGTTAACCCATCAACATTAAAGCAATTATGAAATTAGAATGAGCGAGAAACATGTCATGAACTCAATATCAAGCAACTCAGATGTCCATAACCGGGGACATGGCTAATCGATTAGTTTATACACCCTGCAGGGTTTAGTACACTTTACCCATGTGCTTGGCCAGCCCAGATCGTACCACCACTCTCATATTGGGTGATGATAGGGAGAAGTCCAAGAAGGGACCGTTCGGGAAGTAGCTCCCCAAACCCGACACGCACCGGTCGAACCTACCAAAATTCTACATCTCTGGATACGTGGGTTCGAGTTACCACAACCTACTGAGTCCAAACCAACCGCCCATTTCATTATTGGCACATGGTTGTACACGTAAGCTACAAAATAAAGAAGCCAATCATTTTCTCTTGATACCTGGGTGCCTTTCCATAATGATATCACCAAAATTTTCAATCCCATCACACCCAGGAGTTTCATTGATCAAGTTGTTTTTAATTTTCACAAACCAACACATTTAGAAACAACTTTAAGTGATGTAACCCAGCCCTCATTCATCATAGCATGGATAAGCACATCTACCAATGGTGGCTCATCTACAAGAAGACCCTACCGCATAATGGGACATAGCATAGCGATAGTAATATCCTACACATGCATCTACAAAATACACAACAATGCAATGAAAATAATAGGACCACATCATGAACAAGATAGCATCTACTTGCCTTGATAGTTGGTGGAGTCGTTCAGGCACTCGAAGTAATCACACACATTGTACTCCTCGCAATCTATCGAGCAAACAATTGCATACAACATAAATAATAGCACATAGAGATCAAACAAATGCAACAAATACATGCATGACAATTTAATAAGTCACAATGGTTGTTATTTTAGTTCTCTAAACAATACTGAAGTATATGATGCATGCAAAATACCAATTAATGCAATGGAGTACTTGTTATTAATAATTACTTGCCAATATAGAGTTTTTAATAGTTCTGTTGTAACGCATATTCTAACTATCGAATTAAATTTGTTTCTTGGGTTTACTGGATAGAGGACGTTAATACGAACCAGTAGGCGTTGGATTCACCTTAATCGGAGTTATAAATCTTTCCTTATGATTTAAATAGTGTTTAATGGGTTTTAAATCATTTAAATACTTTCTTTTGTCTAAAAATCAAACTAAAATTATATCTGAAATCTCCAGGGAATTGTGATTTCAGGGAAATAGTATTTGAAATTTTATGATAACTATTTATTTTCTTATGAATTTATTACTCTAAATAAGCCATTAAACCATTTATTTAATTACTGCAAAACCTTATAGTACTTGCCTGAACCATTTGCATATTAACGATCTACACACAATTGTGAATCCATCGGTATATTATTTGTGATTTTTGGACATGTAGATATTTTACTATGAATTTATTAACCTAAAAGACCATTAAAACTAATTAAATTATTACCGTAAACACGTACTATAAGAGTTATATCCAACTTGATATTAATAATTTACTCAATTTTATGAATCTATTGATATATTATACGCTATTTTTTGACCTACCTATCTTTTATTATGAATTTTACGAGTTTAAACAATTGTTTGCAATTTTAATTCAATTTTAAATTCATAGGGAATATTCTTTCACGACTGGGCGCAGGATCGACCAAGGCCGACGCGGTACGCTGACGGAGCGGCGATGCTGCACGCTGAATGTGCTGCCACGCGTCAAAGCCTGAGTGGCCGGTACCCCTTCGTCGTTCTTCTAATCGCCACCGTCCGGCGAGGATCCAGCGGTCCTTGTGGAAAGCCTCTGGGCTGGGTGGGTCAACGGCAGTCGGCGGTGGCGGTAGCGCTCGGTGGCGATGGTGGCAGTGGCTCCGACGAGTTCTCGGCGAGGGGAGGCGGCAGACGCGGACCGAGAGAGGGTGGCGTGGTCTATGGAGGGCTCGTCGGCGTGTTCTGCTTCCAGGGGCGGCGTCCACGGACGAATGGAGGTGCTCAGCGGTGGCCGAACTCCGGCGAGGCGGCGCTATGCCTCTGGGGATCTGCAGAAGGGGAAAGATGGTCAGGGAGGTGCGGTGTGTCAAGAGGAAGAGGACAGGGGTCAAGGGAGGATCAGGGCGGCTCGGGAACCTCCGTATTCGAGCTCGGCAATGGCGATAGACGGCAGCGAGATCGGGCGAGCACCAGGGTGGCGCTAGGGTTGGATATTCTCGGAAAAAAATGTACGGGGGGAGGGATATTTATCGGGGAAGGGTTGGTTAGGATGCGGGGGGAGTCTCGAAGTCGATCCGAATCGGCGCAAACCGCGGCGGTGGTAGCGGTGTCTAGGTCGGGTACGAGCTAGGTGAGGGAGATGACAGGTAGGCCCCTCATGTCGGTCGCACAGAGTGGAGACGGGCTGGCCGCTGGGCTCTTGCGCTGGCGAGTGGGCCAATCGGGCTGGCTGCTGGGCCGCTTCAAGGCTGTTGCTATGCTGCTGTGGGGAAGGTGGGGTGAGCGGCAGTTTAGTTGGCGACGCTAGGTGGGCTGGGCCGCAGGGCGGGCAGGGTAGTTTTTTTGTTATTGTTCTTTTATTCTTTTTCTGTTTTGTATTTCTTTTATATCTTTTTATTTATGACTCCAAATGAGTTCAATTTTATTTCTAAAATTTTCTAAAATTCAGTAGATCATCTTAGGATCATTTTTGCATCATTTCCACTAATTTGCAAATAGTGGATTTTAAATCCTTGCATATTCCTTTGTAGGTGCATTTTAGTGATTCAAAATAGGGTTTATAAATGAGGTTTCGCAATTCAAATTTTTCATGAATGCAAAATGCTATGCCAATGAGGTGCGAATGAATTTTTTTTTCTAGTCCCAAATTCCTAAAATCTTGGGATGTGACAGACTAACCCCCTTAAGATGAATCTCGTCCCGAGATTCGGAATGGCTAGCAAGGTTATGGGTGTTGTTGTCGAGGCTAACCCCCTTAAGAAAACTGAACTTGGCATCTCCAACATCTAATACTCAATTGTGGAATCTTGTGCTAGCTATCAATCCTTTCCAGTGGGTTCTCTTCAACAGATCCTCTAAGTAACTCCATACGTAACTATTCTTATCCATGAATGCCTCAATATGAATGAACACGATGCATCAGTATTTAAAACATTACGACTGTGATGTATGAATTAGCAGAAACTTACTAGTCACATGGCACAGCTTGTTGAGTGCTTTCCCCATGCTAACATGGTTCACAGTTGCCTTCGGAGGTGAATCCGGCTTGGCTCCAGCTTCACTCTTCTTCTTCGGGCAGTTATCAGCATAGTGCCCCTTCTAGTTGCACTTGAAGCATATCACTTGGCTAATATCCTTCTTCTAATAATGGTGGTTATGTCCATTGTTGCCTCCAGAATTGTGTCCATTGCCTCCATGCTTGTGATGTCCAAAATTCCCATTACCATCATGGTTGGTACGCTTATGGTGTGATCCCGAGTTGTGATCGTTGTTCTTCCTCTTGTGTCTTTCCACTTGCTTGTGTTTTCCCTCCAGAATTCTGGCCTTGTCCATCAGTTCTTGGAAAGTGGGGCAATAGACCACTAACAGTTGTACAGAGAGCTCATCACTGAGGCCATCCAGGAACCTCTCTCTCCTTTTGGCATCAGTGTCAACATCCTCAGGGTCATAACGCGACAGGTTGTTGAACTCCTCTATATATTCAGCCACGGTGCGGTTGGTTTGGCGCAAGTTGCGAAACTCCTTCCTCTTCAGGCTCAGAACTCCTAAAGAAACGTGGTTGGTCCTGAAACCTTCCTCAAACATGGCCCAAGTAATAGTGTCCAGCGGGCGGGTGATCTGAAAAGTATCCCACCAAGAAGCAGCTGGTCCCTCCAGTAGGTGAGCCGCAAATCTCACCTTCTCAGCATCAGTGCATCCAACAGTCACTAAATCTTTGTTCACCGAGCGCAACCAGTCGAGAGCAATCATAGGTTCAGGTGCAGTAGAGAACTTAGCTGGCCTCAATTTCAGAAACCTCGTGAGAGCATCCTCCTGGGGCTGGTTGTTCCCATTGTTGTTGTTGTTGTTGTTGTTGTTGTTGTTGTTGTTGTTGTTGTTGTTCTGCGCAGCCATGAATTGAGTCATCACCTGCCCTAGATGCGCCTGGGCTTCCATCAGCTGCTCCATCTCAGTGGGGCAGCGGTGGGGCGGCATCTGTTGGGACATCATAGATAACTTATAGATAGAAAGACTAGAGAAGTAATACTACCCATAACTATATGAAACACACAATTATCACATAAGCAGACAATCAACACAAACAACACTCAAGCCAAAATAGTTTTTTTATGTTCCAGAAGTTTTGTTTTAGTGGCATACCATCCACAAAATGGTTTCCCATTGACTAATATTCGTTTGGGGGTGAACCTACAATCATAAAGGCAATAGACAGAATCTGTCCTGAAACTACAGCAGTGTTCACGAATTTTTTTTGGTCACCTTAAACTCATCAGAAATTTTATCCAATTTTTTTACGTATATTGAAAGTTTCGCACCAAACCCTATTGTTTCATATTTTTCCCACTAACCCAAAAAATATGAAAAATCATACAGTACAGCAGGTTCAGCAGAAAACTACAGCAAAAATATCAGAAATTTCTAATCAAAACCTTCATTAACATATTATGGAATCTCACAAAAATATTCTGGAACTTTAAGGTATAAAATAGCATAACCTAAACATACTAATTCAACTATCAAACAAGTTCTTGCAATGATCGATTGCTATATCTAAACGAGATCATATCAAACTATATGGTGGTCATCTTCTAATTATTCTTTAATCTTGCACTTTCTTGCACAAGTGTTGATCAGCAAGCTTGAACAAGATGAGATTAGAAAAGATAGATGAAGGATTACAAGAATCTAATAAGTACAAAATTATGAGTTCATTGCTATAGAGATCCTTCCTTCTATATTTAAAAGAGAGGAGTATAATAATTGAAATGACAAGAAGATACTAGAAAGAAGTGTAAGGAGAGAATAGATATAATCATATTGTGTTTATAATTTTCATATGGTTTTCCTAATCCATTGCTAGGTCACGATCCTATAGTCAACGCACTGCTCTGATACCATCCTATAACACCCTCGCCTGATAAGGCTGAGTTCATGTGTATAGTGCCAACCCCTGGATCGGTTCACTGGCACATACAGTACAGATGAATACCAAAGAATTTAACAGTGCATCATGAATAACGAATTGATCCAGAATTTGCAATTATGACAATAAGGGCTTAGCTCAAGGCTATCTCAATATCAAGTAGCATATGGAAGCATAAACAATTGATAGGCTCCATCTTCAATTGTGCCACAGGCGAACAACTGTTGAGTGGAGTATCGCGACCTATTCGATCACTCAGAAATAGAACATCCTGCAACATAAAACATAGCAGCCCCGAAGGGTCAATACATGGAATGTATGGCAAGTAGAGCTATTAAAGAAGACAATAGAACTAACATCTACATGCATATTTGGCAAGTGGAGCTGTGGCTATCTTGCATTTGCGAATACCTTTGTCCTACTTTCTTAAATAGATTTTGATTTTCTTTGAAAAGATCCCAATTAAGTTAACCCATCAACATTAAAGCAATTATGAAATTAGAATGAGCGAGAAACATGTCATGAACTCAATATCAAGCAACTCAGATGTCCATAATCGGGAACACGGCTAATCGATTAGTTTATACACCCTGCAGGGGTTAGTACACTTTACCCATGTGACTTGGCCAGCCCAGCTCGTACCACCACTCTCATATTGGGTGATGATAGGGACAAGTCTAAGAAGGGACCGTTCGGAAGTAGCTCCACAAACCCGACACGAACCGGTTCAACCTACCAAAATTCTACATCTCTAAATACGTGGGTTCGAGTTACCACAACCTACTGAGTCCAACCAACCGCCCATTTCATTATTGGCACATGGTTGTACACGTAAGTGTCACATCCCAAATTTTAGATTTGGTCTTGCATATCATTCATTGCATCGCATCATATCTTTCTATGCATTACCGTCGAGTAGAGAGGATCGACGAAACGCTATCGTCAAAACCCTATTTTGCTTCGCTTCGAGGTTCCTGCGGGGAGCTTCAGAGGGACTTGCAACAACCACCCCTGTAGGTTCGAGTTTTCGCACAAACTTCGACTGAAGGTTGTTCCCCTCGATGATACGAACCCGTAGGCGCGAAAATTGCTCCAGTCGGAGTTCGTATGCAAAAGACTCGGACATTTTAGTAAACCGCCGGAAAACGGTCCGAAAATCCGGACCGATTTCCGAAACGGAGTCCAACCGCGGACCGTTTCTGTTTCAGTTTTTTTTTCTTTCTTTCCGCGTGAGAGACCAATTAAAAGGAGGGCCCCACCCCTGCCTCGATTCCCGTGCCCACCAACTCCACACGCGCACGCCTCCCTGGAAGCCGCCGCCGCCGCCTCCTGGTGCGCGTCGCCGCCACCGCCGCTTCTCCTCGCCGCCGCCGGCCACCCCTCCGTCGTCGGCCATCGCCGCGTCTGTTGCCGGGTTCGTCTCGCCGCCCTCTTCCGCTCCTGCGTTCGCTCCATCCGCCGCCGCCAATCGCGCCTGCAGATCGCCGCAGACGCACGCTTATTATTCCGGGAGCCGTAGTTGACCGTGGTATACGCAGGTAGAATCACGCCGCCGGAACCGACCGCCGCCGCCGTCCGAGCTCGCCGAGTTCGCTTTCGCCGTCCGCTTCGTAAGACAGCAGCCACCGCCAGATCTCAGATCAGCGGCTTAGATCGCTCGCTGACTGGTCAGCACTCCAGACGTTGACTAGTCAGAGGTCAGACGTTGACTGGTCGACGCCCATCAGCGCCAAATCATCGTATTACGATTGATCGGGTCAATTTCGTTAATCCTATTAGTTGGCAGATTTCGGTATAATCTTGTAAATTGCGTAGAAATTAAACCGCTTGGCCAAAAGCTGCAAATAAAATATGCACGAGTTCAGTGAGTCGTGTAGAATCTCGCTGTAGCTTTGGTTCAGACTTTTACTGTCAGGTTTAGTACAGTTTAATCAAACTAGTTAGTGGCCTTTTCGGAGTAATAAATTCGTAGTAAAAGTTTCGTAGCTCCGAAAATCGCGTATGATATGTCCCTGAACTCGTATGAACGAGGGAAATCTCATCGTGATATAAAAAGATAGGCTTACAGTAAAAACTTCTGCAGTATTTGTCTAATGGATTTCTGCAGTGTTTTAATTACTCGGGATGTTTTATAACTCCTTTTTGAGTACTTCCAATTGGTACTGTTTCTTATCAGCGATGCGTATGCGGTAGAATTTTTACAGGATTTTACAAATAGTATACTACCAGTAGTGAATTATTTAAGTTCTAGCTCTAGTAGTGATCTCTACTTTTGGTTAATAGTTTTCCTTGCGCCAAATCTATTTTCCATGCATGTATTCGGTAGTAATATGTATTAGTATTATGTGGTGCAGCTGTAGCACCAATTCACTTGCCGTTCTTGCATTCATGCATCATCTTTGTTGCATATGTTTGTGAATTGTTTGTTTATGAATGCAATTGTGTCGTGTAGATTGTGTGGAGTGCAACCCTTGCTCGTGTTTGGATTGTTCCTCCGACCGCTTCAATCAAGGCAAGTAGATGCTACTTTGTTTATGATATCGTCCTACTATTTTCAATGCATTGTCGTGTATTTTATAGATGCATGTGTAGGATGATACTATCGCTATGCTATGTCCTATTATTGTGGTAGGGCTTTCCTTGTAGATGAACCACCGTTGTAGATGTGTTTAGCCATGCTATATTGAACGAGGGCTGGGTTACATCATTGATACTTGTTTTCTCAAAGTATTGGTTTGTCAAAACTAAAAACAACTTAATCAATGAACCCCCTGGGTGTGATGGTATTGATAATTTTTGGTGGTTTCATTGCGGAAAGGCACCCAGGTATCAAGAGAAAATGATTGGCTTCTTTATTGTGTAGCTTACGTGTACAACCATGTGCCAATAATGAAATGGGCGGTTGGTTGGACTTAGTAGGTTGTGGTAACTCGAACCCGCCAGATCCAGAGATGTAGAATTTTGGTAGGTTGGACCGGTGCGCCGGGATTGAGGAGCTACTTCCTAACAGTCTCTTCTTGGTCTTCTCCCTATCATCACCCAAAATGAGAGTGATGGTACGAGCTGGGCTGGCCAAGTCACATGGGTAAAGTGTACTAACCTCTGCAGAGTGTATAATCTAATCGATTAGCCGTGTCCCCGGTTATGGACAACTGAGTTGCTTGATATTGATTCCATGACATGTTTCTCGCTCATTCTAATTTCATAATTGTTTTAATGCTGTTGGGTTAACTTAATTGGGATCTTTTCAAAGAAAATTCAAAACTGTTTATGAAAGTAGGACAAATGTATTTGCAAATGCAAGCCAGACACAGCTCCACTTGCCAAATATGCATGTAGATGTTAGTACTATTGTCTCCATTACTAGCTCTACTTGCCATACATTCCATGTATTGACCCTTCGGGGCTGTTGCGTTTTATGCTGCAGGTTATTCCGATTCTGATTGATCGTTATAGGCCACGGTACTCCACTCGGCACTTGTTCACTTGTGGGCAATTTGAAGAATGGAGGATTTATCTCGTTTATGTTGCTACCTGAATAATTTGAGCTAGCTTGTGCTAAGCTTTTATTGTAATAATGGTACTCTGGATCTTCGTTATCTATGATACACGGATATTTTGCTATGTTATCTATCTTACTCTATTGTGGGCCAATGAACCGATCCAGGGATTGGCATGTCACATAGAGGCCACGGTCTTTTCAGAACCGGGTGTCACAGATGGTATCAGAGCCCGTGTGTCGATCAGAGGATCGTGACCTAGAATTGGATTAGGAAGCCATAGATTTATTAAAGCCTATATTAACTCTATCTTTCATCTTATGCCTTTCACTCTCGTAAAATTCTTACCATATGCTATTCTCACACTTTCCTCTTTTACTTGATAGATGGGAGAAGTCAGGACTGAGTATGCCACCATGGAGTCACCAAGGCCCTTTGCAAGGCGATTAGCTCAGCTCGCAGTCATTGGGATTGCCACCGCCCATGTTCAAGGGAAGAAGGTTGTACACCTATGGATATGGAGAGGATGCATGGGAGATCACTACCTTCATATTCAGAGATGCCGCTTGCCAAACCCTGCACTTGATCTACACCAAGACCCATCAACTGGGGACTTGGAATCAACTTGGCCATACATGAAGCCCTGTCTCGCCAGTGCCATCAAGTCCGACACCTACTACCAGCAGATTCACCCTACCATGACTATGGAAGGCGTGATGAAGATGGGAACATTGTGGTTACCCCGGGCGACAGGAACAACATGCCGCCCCGTCGGAGGCACATAGAGGACATGGAAAGGGAGAATGGAGCTCTAGCAGAGAAGGTGAGGATGATAAAGGAGATTGCAGATTTTACTAGCAATGGTATGGTGGTCCAAGGACAGGAGATTGACACTTTGCATGAAGCTGTGGGAGTTTTGGAGAATGCCCTGATAGCCATAGATGCAACCATAGCACATCTTCATGGTACTGTGCAGGAGAACACCGTAACATACAAAGAACTGCAAGGGACAGTCCAGGAAAGGGATCAAACTATTGAAGCTATGACAACCCAGATTGCCGCTCTCCAAGCACAACTGAATCCACCCTCTGATGATGACAATGGAGATGATGGCAACAATGGGGATGATGATGATAGTGGAGATGATGATGATGAGGACGAGGATGATGATGATGGAGACGATGATGGTGGAGGAGATGAAGCTGTTGCAGTTGCAGCTGAGGATGAAGAAGAAGAGGAGGATCCGGAAGAGGTGGAGTTTGACGTTTCAAGTGATGGTTCAGGAGAGGTGTACACTCCGCCGCCCTGGTTGTACCGCGAGCCTAAGCGTCAACGCATGACAGCGAGGACCTACCTCAAACTCTTCAAGCAATAGATAGAAGTCCACCAATTAGTCCTCGTTAGGCGAAATCGTTAGGATTATTCTCGATCATTGTGAAACTTAGTTCGTGTTAGTTTAAGAGTGTTTAGATGCTTATTTGTGTACTCCAATATCCCAGGAATTATTTGTGCAAAATTATATGAAAGAGTTATGGCAATTTGGTTACTATCTGTGTTGTTTTCGCTGCAGTTTTTTGCTGATACAGCAGTACTGCACGATTTTTCATATTTTTCTGGTAACTCGGAAAAATCTGAAAAAAATTGGGCTGGTGCGGAACTTCCTGTACCATATGCACAAAAATTGGCTTAATTTTCTGACGAGTTTAAGTCAGGCGGAAAAATTCGTGAACACAGCAGAACTGTTCTGTCAGAATTGCTGTTTTGTCGTTTTGATGCTCAACTGTTTAGTTAACCATTGCCAACTCTTGCAAAACTATTTCAGTAGGTATATACTGGGATGTTGCTGGACCGCTTGTTTGATGATGTGTTGCTTGCTTGTGATTGTCTGCAATTGTTTGTTGTTGGTTGATCATATGCATGGGTAAAATCCTATTACCGTAGTTGATTCTTTCTAAACTTACCTGTGCTGAACCGCAGATGCCTCCCCGCCGCCAACCCACTGAGTTGGAGCAGCTCATGGCAGCTCAGGCACAGCTGACCCAAGTGATGACCCAGTTCATGGCGAATCAGAACAACAACAATGGAAACAATCAGCCTCAGGGAGATGCTCTCACCAGATTTCTGAGGTTAAGGCCAGCTAAGTTCTCTACTGCAACGGAACCAATGGTTGCTCTCGACTGGTTGCGTTCCGTCAACAAGGATCTAGTAACTGTTGGATGCACTGATGCTGAGAAGGTGAGGTTTGCCGCTCACCTACTGGAGGGACCAGCCGCTTCTTGGTGGGACACATTTCAGATCACCCACCCTCTGAATACCGTGACTTGGGCTATGTTTGAGGAAGGTTTCAGGACTGACCACGTGTCTTCAGGAGTTCTGAGCCTGAAGAGGAAGGAGTTCCGCAACTTGCGCCAAACCAATCGCACTGCGGGCAGTACATTGAGGAGTTCAACAACCTGTCCCGTTATGCACCTGAGGATGTTGACACTGATGCAAAAAGGAGGGAGAGATTCCTGGATGGCCTCAGTGATGAGCTTTCAGTACAGCTATTGGTGGTTTATTGCCCCACTTTCCAGGAGCTCATGGACAAGGCCAGGATCCTGGAAGGGAAGCACAAGCAGGTGGAAAGCCGCAAGAGAAAGAACAACAATCACCACTCTGGCTCACACCACAAGTCTCGCACTTCATATGATGGATACTCCAAGCATGGAGGGAGTGACCATGGGAGCCATGATCGCCACCACCATGGAGGCGATGGGCATCGTCATGACAACCATAGGAGCAGTCACCACAGCCACAAGGGAGGACACTCTCACCACTCCGGAGGACACAGTGGACATGACCGCAACCGCGATCGCAATTTTGTGAAGAAGGATCTGAGTGAGGTGACATGCTTCAAGTGTAAGCAAAAGGGACACTATGCTGACAACTGTCCGGAGAGGAAAGGACTGAAGCCAACCAACGATGAGAAGGCCACAGTGAACCACATGAATGTGGAGGAGATTCCAGACGAGCCTGACCTTGTGATTGGTAAGTTCCCAATCAACACTCACCCTGCACTTATACTTTTCGATACTGGTGCATCGCATTCATTCATATCAAGGGCATTTGTGGATAAGTATAAGTTACCTACTGAGTCTATGAAGAGGTCTTTTAGAGTGAGTTCACCTGGAGGAGACATGATAGCTAGTGCGGGATGCCGCAATTTAACTGTGAGGATTGGAACACACAACTTCATTGCACATTTGGTAGTGTTGGATTCACAAGGGTTAGATGTCATTCTGGGTATGGATTGGATGTCTATGCATGGGGGACACATAGATTGTGCACAGCGAGCTGTTTCACTCAAAACCCAGGATGGTAAGAGGATTAGATTCAAGTCAGCCGCACGACCAGGAAGGTGTAAGCTGAATTCTCTTAAGGGGGTTAGCATGGATATTGTGCTGATAAGGGATTACCCCGACGTGTTTCCGGAAGAACTGCCAGGGATGCCACCTGACAGGGAAGTAGAGTTTCTTATCGACCTGATGCCGGGAACATGACCAATAGCAAAGAAACCATATAAGATGGATGTGGATGAGCTGAAGGAATTGAAGAAACAGTTGAAGGAGCAGCTGGAAAAGTGATTCATTCAGCCTAGTGCGTCGTCATGGGGTGCACCTGTTCTGTTTGTGGAGAAGAAAGACAGCACCAAGAGGTTAGTTGTGGACTATCGTTCGCTGAATGAGGTAACCATCAAGAACAAGTACCTCTCGCCAAATATAAATGATTTGTTTGATCAATCGGAAGGAGCAAAGGTGTTCAAGAAGATTGATCTGCGATCGCTACTTTCAATTGAAGATCCGGAAGGAGGATGTACCAAAACTGCCTTCACCACTAGGTATGGTTTATATGAGTATACAGTATGTCATTTGGACTAACGAATGCCCCGGCATATTTCATGACCATGATGAACAAGGTATTTATGGAGTACTTGGACAAGTTCGTAGTGGTGTTTATTGATGACATACTGATATATTCCAAGGATAATGCTGAGCATGAGAAACATCTCATGATCGATTATGGAGAAATCGAGGAACACCAGTTGTATGCCAAATTCAGCAAGTGTGAATTCTGGCTTAACACTGTTGGATTTCTTGGACACATAGTGTCAGGAGAAGGAGTCGCTGTTGATCCAAGCAAAGTGACTGCAGTAACTGAGTGGGAAGCACCCAAGAATGCTGGAGAGATTCGAAGCTTTTTGGGACTTGCTAGATATTACAGGAGATTCATTGAAAACTTTTCCAAGATTGCAAAGCCGATGACTGAACTTCTGAAGAAGGAGAGGAAGTTTGAATGGACGGATGTGTGTGAAGCTAGCTTTCAGGAACTGAAGCGTCGACTAGTGAATGCACCTGTTCTGTGCTTACCAGATCTTCAGAAGGATTTCCAAGTGTACTGTGATGCTTCTCGACAGGGACTTGGGAGTGTGCTGATGCAAGATGGGAGAGTAGTGTCTTATGCCTCGCGACAACTCAAGCACCATGAGCGGAATTACCCCACACACGACTTGGAGTTAGCGTCAGTGGTTCATGCGCTCAAGGTATGGAGGCATGACTTAATGGGAAAACACTGTGATGTGTACACCGACCACAAGAGCCTGAAATACATATTTACACAGAAGGAGCTGAACATGGGACAAAGGAGATGGTTGGAACTTATCAAGGACTATGATATGAATCTACAATACCACCCAGGAAAGGCCAATGTAGTAGCTGATGCTCTGGGCCGGAAGGTTTATGCCAATGGATTGACAATTGATGAATTGCCTGAGGATTTGTGCAAGCAATTCAAGGACCTTAGATTGGAGGTAGTATCTGAAGGATACTTGGCTACAATGGAAGTCCAACCAACGCTTCAGATGTAATCAGAAGGCTCAAGTGGGAGACAAAGAGATAGATGAAGTTAAGGAAAAGATGAAGGAAGGTCGAGCAGGGAATTCATGAGGATGAGCAAGGTACCTTGTGGTATGGAGATCGCTTTGTGTGCCCAACGATCCGGAGTTAAGGAAGTTGATTATGCAGAAGCTCATGACTCGCCAGATTCCATACATCCGGCAATAAGATGTATATGGATCTAAAGGACAGATTCTGGTGGAACAACATGAAGGGAGACATCGCAGAGCATATCGCCCTATGTGATGTATGTAGCCGAGTGAAGGCGGAACACCAGAAGCCAGCAGGATTGCTACAGCCATTGCCCGTGCCGGATTGGAAATGGGATAGAGTGGGAATGGACTTTATCACAGGACTGCCCAGGACCAGGTCTGGATATGACTCTATTTGGGTGGTGGTCGATCATTTGACCAAGGTAGCCCACTTTATACCGGTGAAGACGACCTATACGAGTGCAAAGTTGGCCAAGATTTACATGGACAAGATTGTGTGCCTACACGGAGTTCCCAAGAGTATCGTATCTGATAGAGGCACCCAATTTACCTCACACTTCTGGCGCCAGCTGCACGAGTCACTTGGTACTAGATTGGAGTTTAGCACAAGCCACCCATGCAGCGGATGGATGTAACCGAGAGGGTGAATCAGATTTTGGAGGACATGCTAAGAGCTTGCGCCTTGGCTCATGGTTCTAGTTGGGATGAAAATTTACCGTATGCAGAGTTTTCCTACAACAACAGCTATCAAACCAGCATCAAGACGTCACCGTTCGATGTGTTGTATGGGAAACGGTGCCGAACACCATTGCTATGGGATGGAGTAGGAGAACATCAGTTGTTTGGACCTGATTTGATCAAGGACGCTGAGGAGAAGGTCGCCTTGATTAGAGACAGACTGAAGGTAGCACAATCAAGACAGAAGAGCTACGCTGACGCCAAGCGCAAGGAAGTGGTATATGAGATAGGTGATAGATCATACCTCAGAGTATCGCCACTCCGTGGAATCAAGAGATTTGGTATTAAGGGTAAGCTGGCACCTCGATTTATTGGACCGTATCGGGTCTTAGCACGCAAAGGAGAAGTTGCCTATCAGTTGGGGTTGCCAGAGGCTCTGTCTGCTGTTCACAACGTGTTCCACGTATCCCAGCTGAAGAAGTGCCATCCGGAGATGGTGGATACACCATTGAGAGACACTGTACCGCTAGAGGAGGTTCAGCTTGAGAATGATTTGACCTATGAGGAGAAACCGGTCAAGATTCTGGAGACAGCGGAACGGACTACCCGTACCAAGACAATCAAGTTTTGCAAAGTACAGTGGAGCCACCACACCGAAGAGGAAGCCACTTGGGAGCGTGAGGATGACATCCGAGAGGACTACCCACACCTATTTGCTAGCCGCGCCGAATCTCGAGGACGAGATTCATCTTAAGGGGGTTAGTCTTGTCACATCCATAATTTTAGATTTGGTCTTGCATATCATTAATTGCATCGCATCATATCTTTCCATGCATTACCGTCGAGTAGAGAGGATCGACGAAACGCTATCGTCAAAACCCTATTTTGCTTCGCTTCAAGGTTCCTGCGGGGAGCTTCAGAGGGACTTGCAACAACCACCCCTGTAGGTTCGAGTTTTCGCACAAACTTCGACTGAAAGTTATTCCCCTCGACGATACGAACCCGTAGGCGCGAAAATTGCTCCAGTCGGAGTTCGTATGCAAAAGACTCGGACGTTTTAGTAAACCGCCGGAAAACGGTCCGAAAATTTGGACCGATTTCCGAAACGGAGTCCAACCGCGGACCTTTTCTATTTCAGTTTTTTTTTCCTTTCTTTCCGCGCGTGAGAGACCAATTAAAAGGAGGGCCCCACCCCTGCCTCGATTCCCGTGCCCACCAACTCCACACGCGCACGCCTCCCTGGAAGCCGCTGCCGCCTCGTGCGCCGCCGCCGCTTCTCTCGCCGCCACCTCCGTCGCCGCCATCGCCGCCGTCCATTGCCGGGTTCGCCTCGCCGCCCTCTTTCCGTTCCGTGTTCGCGTCTCCATCCGCCGCCGCCAATCGCCGCAGATCGCAGACGCCAAGACGCACGCTGCTTATTATTCCGGGAGCCGTAGTTGACCGTGCGACGCAGGTAGAACCACGCCGCCGAACCGACTGCCGCCGTCCGAGCTCGCCGGAGTTCGCTTCGCCGTCCGCTTCCGGTAAGACAGCAGCCACCGCCGATCTCAGATCAGCGGCTTAGATCGTTCGTTGACTGGTCAGCACTCAGATGTTGACTAGTCAGAGGCTGAGACGTTGACTGGTCAGACGCCCAGTCGGCGCCAGTCATCGACAGCTTGACTGGGTCAATTTCGTTAATCCTATTAGTTAGCAGATTTCGGTAGAATCTTGTAAATTGCGTAGAAATTAAACCGCTTGGCCGAAAATTGCAAATAAAATATGCACGAGTTCAGTGAGTCGTGTAGAATCTCGCTGTAGCTTTGGTTCAGACTTTTACTGTAAGGTTTAGTACAGTTTAATCAAACTAGTTAGTGGCCTTTTCGGAGTAATAAATTCGTAGTAAAAGTTTCGTAGCTCCGAAAATCGCGTATGATATGTCCCTGAACTCGTATGAATGAGGGGAATCTCATCGTGATATAAAAAGATAGGCTTACAGTAAAAACTTTTGCAGTATTTGTCTAATGGCTTTCTGCAGTGTTTTAATTACTCGGGATGTTTTATAACTCCTTTTTGAGTACTTCCAATTGGTACTGTTTCTTATCAGCGATGCCTATGCGGTAGAATTGTTCCAAGATTTTACAAACAGTATACTACCGGTAGTGAATTATTTAAGTTCTAGCTCTAGTAGTGATCTCTACTTTTGGTTAATAGTTTTCCTTGCGCCAAATCTATTTTCCATGCATGTATTCGGTAGTAATATGTATTAGTATTATGTGGTGCAGCTGTAGCACCAATTCACTTGCCGTTCTTGCATTCATGCATCATCTTTGTTGCATATGTTTGTGAATTGTTTGTTTATGAATGCAATTGTGTCGTGTAGATTGTGTGGAGTGCAACCCTTGCTCGTGTTTGGATTGTTCCTCCGACCGCTTCAATCAAGGCAAGTAGATGCTACTTTGTTCATGATATCGTCCTACTATTTTCAATGCATTGTCGTGTATTTTATAGATGCATGTGTAGGATGATACTATCGCTATGCTATGTCCTATTATTGTGGTAGGGCTTTCCTTGTAGATGAACCACCGTTGTAGATGTGCTTAGCCATGCTATGTTGAACGAGGGCTGGGTTACATCATTGATACTTCTTTTCTCAAAGTATTGGTTTGTCAAAACTAAAAACAACTTAATCAATGAACCCCCTGGGTGTGATGGTATTGATATTTTTTGGTGGTTTCATTGCGGAAAGGCACCCAGGTATCAAGAGAAAATGATTGGCTTCTTTATTGTGTAGCTTACGTGTACAACCATGTGCCCATAATGAAATGGGCGGTTGGTTGGACTTAGTAGGTTGTGATAACTTGAACCCGTGTATCCAGAGATGTAGAATTTTGGTAGGTTGGACCGGTGCGCGTCGGGATTGAGGAGCTACTTCCCGAACAGTCTCTTCTTGGTCTTCTCCCTATCATCACCCAAAATGAGAGTGATGGTACGAGCTGGGCTGGCCGAGTCACATGGGTAAAGTGTACTAACCTCTGCAGAGTGTATAATCTAATCGATTAGCCGTGTCCCCGGTTATGGACAACTGAGTTGCTTGATATTGATTCCATGACATGTTTCTCGCTCATTCTAATTTCATAATTGTTTTAATGTTGTTGGGTTAACTTAATTGGGATCTTTTCAAAGAAAATTCAAAACTGTTTATGAAAGTAGGACAAATGTATTTGCAAATGCAAGCCAGACACAGCTCCACTTGCCAAATATGCATGTAGATGTTAGTACTATTGTCTCCATTACTAGCTCTACTTGCCATACATTCCATGTATTGACCCTTCGGGCTGTTATGCTTATGCTGCAGTTATTCCGATTCTGATTGATCGTTATAGGCCACGGTACTCCACTCGGCACTTGTTCACTTGTGGGCAATTTGAAGAATGGAGGATTTATCTCGTTTATGTTGCTACCTGAATAATTTGAGCTAGCTTGTGCTAAGCTTTTATTGTAATAATGGTACTCTGGATCTTCGTTATCTATGATACACGGATATTTTGCTATGTTATCTATCTTACTCTATTGTGGGCCAATGAACCGATCCAGGGATTGGCATGTCACATAGAGGCCACGGTCTTTTCAGAACCGGGGTGTCACAGTAAGCTACAAAATAAAGAAGCCAATCATTTTCTGTTGATACCTGGGTGCCTTTCCGCAATGATACCACCAAATTTTTCAATCCCATCACACCCAGGAGTTTCATTGATCAAGTTGTTTTTAATTTTCACAAACCAACACATTTAGAAACAACTTTCAGTGATGTAACCCAGCCCTTATTCATCATAGCATGGCTAAGCACATCTACCAATGGTGGCTCATCTACAGGAAGACCCTACCACATAATGGGACATAGCATAGCGATAGTAATATCCTACACATGCATCTACAAAATACACAACAATGCAATGAAAATAATAGGATCACATCATGAACAAGGTAGCATCTACTTGTTGGAATTATGCCCTAGAGGCAATAATAAAGCTGTTATTATTATAATTCTTGTTCATGATAATGTTTATATTCCATGCTAGAATTGTATTAAGCGGAAACTTTAATACTTGTGTGGTTTGTGAACAACACCATGTCCCTAGTACGCCTCTATGGACTAGCTCATTGATTAATGATGGTTAAGGTTTCCTAACCATGGACATGAGTTGTCGATTAATAATGAGATCATATCATTGGGAGAATGATATGGTGGACATACCCAATCTAAGCGAAGCAACTAGATCGTGTCATCGTGTTCGTCTTTGCGAAGCTTTTCTTATGTCAAATATTGTATTCCTTAGACCATGAGATAATACAACTCCCTGGTATCGGAAGAAAGCTTTGAGGTCATCAAACGTCATCCTATGAGAGGGTGATCATAAAGGTGTCTCTCAGGTGATCGGAAATTATCTGTTGGGTTGTATGTATCGAGATGGGATTTGTCCCTCCCAAGTCGGAGAGATATACTTCGGGCCCACTCGGTAATCGATATCAACACCGCTTCCAAGCATGTGGTTAAGGAGTTAATCACAAAGTGATATCGGATTACGGAACGAGTAAAGTACTTGCTGTGAACGAGATTAAACTAGGTATGACGGTACCGACGATCAAATCTCGGGCAAGTAAAATATCGCGAGACGAAGGGAATATATATATGGGATTGATTGAATCCTGGCATCGTGGTTCATCCGATATGATCATCGATGAATGTGTGGGAGTCAATATGGGTTTCCAGGCCCCGCTGTTGATTATTGATAGAAGATCATGTCTGCATATTCTCGAACCCTCGAGGTCACACTTAACGTGTCTCGACGCTAGGATAGATTGGATAATTGGTTTATGAGTTTTTGTTCGGAGTCTCGGATGGGATCCGGGACATCACGAGAGGTGCCGGAGTGGTCCGGAGAATAAGATTCATATAAGGCAGTGCAGTTTTTGGAGTTCGGAATTGTTCCGGGTTAATCGGTATTGTACCGGAAGCTTCTAGAACCTTCCAGAAGAGGACCAACGTGGCCCCACCTTCCGGGAGGGGGCATGGGCCTATGAGGGAGTGCCCTGGCCGCATTGGGCCAGGGGCACAAGGCCCCATAGGGCCCAGCCGGCCAAGAGAGGTTTAAACTCGAGATAGACCTTCTAGAAGGGGGGTTTCCTTGCCCCCCACTCCTTCTCCTTTGGGGCCGCCGGTTTGGCTTGGGGGAGGGGCTAGGGCTGCGCCCACCCCTCTATATATAGAGGGCTGGGGGCGCACCAACCCCCCACACCTTCCCCTCCAACCCTAGCTGCCCTGCTGCCCTCCTCTCTCCCTCCCATTTGTGGCGAAGCCTGCTGCAAATTCTCCACCAATTGCACAGCGCCGTCGCGTTGTAGATCCAACCCATATCTCCACCATACTTGCTGGACCAAGGAATGAGGAGACGTCGAGGTGCTGCACGTGTGCATCTCACGGAGGCACCACCACTTGTGGTGCTAGATCGGATCGGATCGCGAGGAGGAGAAGCGAGTACGACTACATCACCCACGTTCCGACGAACGTTCCGCTGTGTGAATCTTCAAGGGTATGAAGATCTAATCCAATCTCTCTTGTTGATTGCATATCCTAGATTAGATCTTGGCTTTCCCTCTGTTCGCATCCGTAGAAAATTTTGATTTACTATGTCGCGAAACCCTTCAGTGGTACCAGAGCTAGATCTATGCGTAGATGTGTTTCACGAGTAGAACACAACATGGTTGTTGCGGGCGTTGATGTTTTATGTTGCAAGCCTCTTGTTTGTGTTCTTCCTATGATGCGGGATAGTGAGATTGAAGCGGTCCAGGCCAACCTTACGCGACATCGTTCGCGAGACCGGCTCCGCACTTGACGTGTGGCTTGTTCCACACATGCGGCTGGTGGATGTCAGTTTCTCTCACTATAGTTGTCATGGGATTAACATCGGAGTTTGGCAACCATAATATCACCGTTGTGGCTTTCCGTAGGTAAGAATCGTTCTTAGCATCTACTCCCATAAGCCACGTAAAAACATGCAACAACAAAGTAGAGGCGTCTAACTTGTTTTTGCAGGGAGTGTTTTCTGTGATATGGTATGGCCCAAGATGTGATGTGTATAATGTATGCGATTATCATGTTTTGTAATGTTTCACGACTTGCATGTCGATGAGTACACAACCGGCAGGAGCCATATGGTTGTCTTTATAATTGTGTATGACCTGTGTGTCAACTTCTTATACGCCATGCAATAGTTGTAGTTGCTATTCGTGGTGGAGGCAATCATGGTGGAGTGATGGAGATCATGCCGGAACGCACAAGATGGAGATCATTGCGCGAAGATTTGCTATACCATGTCACATAAAGTTATATGCATGTGATGTTTATCCTTTTATGTATCTTATTGTGCTTAGATCGCGACGGTAGCATTATAAGATGATTCCTCACTTAAAGATCAAGATAAAAACTGTGTTCTCCCCAAGTATGCACCGTTGTGAAAGTTCGTCGTGTCCAAGCATCACGTGGTGATCGGGTGCTATAGACTCTACGCTCACATACAACGGGTGCAAGCCAGTTTTGCACACGCGGAAATACTTGGGTCTAACTTGATGAGCCTAGCATGTACAGACATGGCCTCGGAACACATGAACCGAAAGGTTAAGCATGAGTCATATGAATGATATGATCGACACTTCGTTGTCCACCATTGAAACCACATCTCTTCTCATGATGATCGGATTAGGTGTGGTGAATTTGGATCATGTTCACTAAAAAACTTGAGGGATGTTGAATTTAGTGGGAGTTCATCTAGTAATTTGATTAAGTTGAACTATTTATCATGAACATAGTCTAAATTGTACTTGCAAATACTGTAGATCACATGGCCAAGTCCAACTTCAACTTCAACGTTTTTGCTGAGAAAGAAAAGCTTAGAAACAATGGGTCTAACTTCACCAATTGGTTCCGCAATCTAAGAATCATTCTCTCTGGCGGTCAAAAGGACTATGTCCTTGGGAAAGCGTTAGGTGACCCCCCTGCTGCCGGCCGATGAGAAAGCTGTCTATCGCCAAGAAAGATGATTATGGTGTGATTAAGAGCACCATGTTGTTTGCTATGGAACCGGAACTTCAAAATCGTTTTGAAGACTATCCCGGGCCCTTTGAGATTCTCGAAGAGCTGAAAACCATGTTTCAGACTCAGGCCCATTCTGAGAGATATGAGATCTCTGAGAAGTTCTTTAACTGCAAGATGGAGGAAGGGAGTTCCGTTAGTGAGCACGCCATTAAGATGATGGGCTACACTCAACGCCTTGAGCAACTGGAATGCACGATTCCAGAGGAGCTCAAGATTGTGTGGTTCGCAATCACTCCCTCCCAGCTACAAAAGTTTTGTAGTGACTCATAATTAGATTGGTTCCACTGATACGATCACCCAGCTCTTCGCAAAGCTGAAGGCTGCGGAGGTGGACATCAAGAAGGATAATCATGTGTTGATGGTCAACAAGCCCTCCTTTAAGAAAGGTAAGGGTGCAAAGAAGCCCTTCAAGAAAGGCGGCGGCAAGCGTGTTGCCCCTGCTGAGAAGAAGCTCAAGTCTGGTCCTAAGCCGGACACTGAGTGCTTCTATTGCAAGGACAAGGGTCATGGAAGAATCGTCTCAAGTACTTAGCGGACAAGAAGGCTGGCACCATCAAAGGTATATTTGATATACATGTTATTGATGTTTTCCTTACTAGCCCTCGTTGTAGTGCCTGGGTATTTGATACTGGTTCGGTTGCTAATATTTGTAACTCGAAACAGGAGCTACGGAATAGATGGCGGCTTGCGAGGGATGAGGTGACGATGCGCGCTAGCAACGGATCAAGAGTTGATGTGATGGCCGTCGGCACGCTCTCCCTAGTTTTACCTTCGGGATTAGTTTTAAACCTTAATAAATGTTATTATGTGCCTGCGTTGAGCATGAACATTATTTCTGGATCGTGTTTATTGCAAGACGGTTATTCATTTAAATCGGAGAATAATGGTTGTTCTATTTATATGAGTAACATCTTTTATGGTCATGCACCTCTTGTGAATGGTTTATTTCTTCTAAATCTCGAAAGGGATGAAACACACATCCATAACATTGAGGCTAAGAGATGCAAAGTAGATAGTGATAATACTACTTATTTGTGGTAATCGCTGCTCAGGTCATATTGGTGTAAAGCGCATGAAGAAACTCCATTCTGATGGACTTTTGGAGTCTCTTGATTTTGAATCATTTGACACATGCGAACCATGCCTCATGGGCAAGATGATCAAAACCCCGTTCTCCGGTATGATGGAGCAAGCAACGGACTTGTTGGAAATCATACATACCGATGTATGCGGACCGATGAGTGTTTTCGACGCGCGGTGGATATCGCTATTTTCTCACTTTTACCGATGACTTAAGTAGATATGGGTATATCTATTTAATGAAACATAAATCTGAAACATTTGAAAAGTTCAAGGAATTTCAGAATGAAGTGGAGAACCATCGTAACAGAAAGATTAAGTTTCTACGATCCGATCATGGGGGCGAATATTTGAGTTATGATTTTCTCACGCATCTTAAAGCAAGCGGAATTGTTTCGCAACTCACGCCACCCGGAACACCACAGCGCAATGGTGTGTCTGAACGCCGGAACCGAACCCTATTAGATATGGTCCGATCGATAATGTCTCTTACTGATTTGTCGTTATCATTTTGGGGTTATGCATTAGAAACCGCTGCATTCACTTTAAATAGGGCACCATCTAAATCCGTTGAGACGACACCGTATGAACTGTGGTTTGGTGCTAAACCTAAGTTGTCGTTTCTTAAAGTTTGGGGATGCGAAGCTTACGTCAAGAAGTTGATGCCGGACAAGCTCGAACCCAAAGCGGAGAAATGCGTCTTCATAGGATACCCTAAGGAAACTATTGGGTATACCTTCTATCACAGAACCGAAGGCAAAGTGTTTGTCGCAAAGAACGGTTCTTTTCTTGAGAAGGAGTTTCTCTCTAAAGAAGTGAGTGGGAGGAAAGTAGAGCTAGACGAGGTTATTGAACCTTCTCTTGAATTGGAGAGTAGCGTAGCACCTGAAATTGTTCTAGTGCCGCCTACACCAACAATAGAGGAAGCTAATGACAAGGATCATGAAGCTTCGGACGATGCTGCTACTGAACGTCGCAGGTCGACAAGGTCGCGTGCCCCTCCCGAGTGGTATGGCAACCCTGTCTTGACTGTCTTGTTAGTAGAAGACAGTGAACCTATGAACTATGAGGAAGCGATGATGAGCCCAGACTCTGAGAAATGGCTAGAAGCCATGAAATCCGAATTGGGATCCATGAGCGAAAACCAAGTATGGACTTTGGTGGACCCTCCTAGCGACCGAAAGGCCGTTGAGTGCAAATGGATCTTCAAGAAGAAAACGGACGCGGATGGTAATGTTACCGTCTATAAAGCATGGCTTGTCGCGAAAGGTTTTCGACAAGTTCAAGGTGTTGACTACGATGAGACTTTCTCTCCCGTAGCGATGTTTAAGTCCATTCGGATTTTATTAGCAATTGCTGCATTTCATGATTATGAAATATGGCAGATGGATGTCAAGACTGCGTTCCTCAATGGCAACATTGATGAAGAGTTGTATATGATGCAACCCGAAGGTTTTGTCGATCCTAAGGATGCTGATAAAGTATGCAAACTTCAGCGTTCCATTTATGGACTAAAGCAAGCATCTCGGAGTTGGAACCTTCGTTTTGATCAAGTGATCAAGAGCTTTGGATTTGTTCCAAATTGCTACGAAGCTTGTATCTACAATAAATTGAGTGGGATCTCGGTGACGTTTCTGGTACTATATGTGGATGACATATTGATTATCGGAAATGACATCAACATGCTTAACGATGTGAAGAGTTATTTGAACAAGTGTTTTTCAATGAAAGACCTAGGTGAAGCTGCTTATATATTGGGCATCAAAATCTATAGAGATAGACAAAGACGCCTGATAGCTTTAAGCCAGAGTACATACCTAGACAAAGTTCTAAAAAGGTTCAGAATGGATAAGGCAAAGAAAGGTTCAGTGCCTATGTTGTCAGGTAAGATATTGAGCAAGGCTCAGTGTCCAGCTATGGTAAATGATAGGGAAGCTATGAGCAAAGTGCTTATGCCTCGGCCATAGGTTCCATCATGTATGCCATGCTGTGTACTAGACCGGATGTGTCCAATGCTCTTAGTTTGACGAGCAGGTATCAAAGTGATCCAGGAGTGGAACACTGGACAGCCGTGAAGAACATCCTAAAGTACCTAAATAGAACTAAAGAAATGTTCTTAGTCTATGGGGGTGATGAACAGCTCGTCGTAAAAGGTTACGTCGACGCTAGTTTCGACACCGACAAGGATGATTCTAAATCTCAGACAGGATACGTTTATATTTTGAATGGAGGAGCTGTGAGCTGGAGAAGCTGCAAGCAAAGCGTGATCGCGGGATCTACAGTAGAAGCGGAATACATGGCTGCTGCAGAAGCGTCAAGTGAAGGAGTTTGGATCAGGAACTTCATCACTGAGCTTGGCGTGGTTCCAAGTGCATTGGACCCACTGGAGATATTGTGTGACAACACTGGCGCCATAGCACTCGCTAAGGAACCAAGATATCATCCAAAGACCAAGCATATCAACCGCAAGTTTCATATAATCCGAGATTATATAGCAGATGGAGATCTGAAGATTAGCAAAGTACATACAGATCTGAATGTCGTAGATCCATTGACTAAACCTCTTCCACGTGTAAAACATGATCATCACCTCAGTGCCATGGGTGTGAGATTGTTGCCAAATGTAAACTAGATTATTGACTAGTGCAAGTGGGAGACTGTTGGAATTATGCCCTAGAGGCAATAATAAAGCTGTTATTATTATAATTCTTGTTCATGATAATGTTTATATTCCATGCTAGAATTGTATTAAGCAGAAACTTTAATACTTGTGTTGTTTGTGAACAACACCGTGTCCCTAGTACGCCTCTATGGACTAGCTCATTGATTAATGATGGTTAAGGTTTCCTAACCATGGACATGAGTTGTCGATTAATAATGGGATCATATCATTGGGAGAATGATATGGTGGACAGACCCAAACTAAGCGAAGCAATTAGATCGTGTCATCGTGTTTGTCTTTGCGAAGCTTTTCTTATGTCAAATATTGTATTCCTTAGACCATGAGATAATACAACTCCATGGTATCGAAAGAAAGCTTTGAGGTCATCAAACATCATCCTATGAGAGGGTGATCATAAAGGTGTCTCTCAGGTGATCGGAAATTATCTGTTGGGTTGTATGTATCGAGATGGGATTTGTCCCTCCCAAGTCGGAGAGATATACTTCGGGCCCACTCGGTAATCGATATCAACACCGCTTGCAAGCATGTGGTTAAGGAGTTAATCACAAAGTGATATCGGATTACGGAACGAGTAAAGTACTTGTTGTGAACGAGATTGAACTAGGTATGACGGTACCGATGATCAAATCTCGGGCAAGTCAAATATCGCGAGACGAAGGGAATATATATATGGGATTGATTGAATCCTGGCATCGTGGTTCATCCGATATGATCATCGATGAATGTGTGGGAGTCAATATGGGTTTCCAGGCCCCGCTGTTGATTATTGATAGAAGATCATGTCTGCATATTCTCGAACCCGCAGGGTCACACACTTAACGTGTCTCGACGCTAGGATTGATTGGATAATTGGTTCATGAGTTTTTGTTCGGAGTCTCGGATGGGATCCGGGACATCACGAGAGGTTCCGGAGTGGTCCGGAGAATAAGATTCATATAAGGCAGTGCAGTTTTTGGAGTTCGGAATTGTTCCGGGTTAATCGGTATTGTACCAGAAGCTTCTAGAACCTTCCGGAAGGGGACCAACGTGGCCCCACCTTCCGGGAGGGGGCATGGGCCTATGAGGGAGTGCCCTGGCCGCATTGGGCCAGGGGCACAAGGCCCCATAGGGCCCAGCCGGCCAAGAGAGGTTTAAACTCGAGATAGACCTTCTAGAAGGGGGGTTTCCTTGCCCCCCACTCCTTCTCCTTTGGGGCCGCCGGTTTGGCTTGGGGGAGGGCTGGGCTGCCCCACTCTATATATAGAGGGCTGGGGGCGCACCAACCCCCCACACCTTCCCCTCCAACCCTAGCCACCCTGCTGCCCTCCTCTCTCCCTCCCGACTGCTTGTAGGCGAAGCCCTGCTGCAGGAATTCTCCACCAATTGCACCACGCCGTCGCGTTGTATATCCAACCCATCTCTCCACCATACTTGCTGGACCAAGGAAGGAGGAGACGTCGAGGTGCTGCACGTGTGCATCTCACGGAGGCACCGCCACTTGTGGTGCTAGATCGGATCGGATCGCGAGGAGGAGAAGCGAGTACGACTACATCACCCACGTTCCGATTTAACGTTCGTTGTCTGAATCTTCAAGGGTATGAAGATCTAATCCAATCTCTCTCGTTGATTGCATCTCCTAGATTAGATCTTGGCTTTCCTCTGTTCGCATTCGTAGAAAATTTTTATTTACTATGCCGCGAAACCCTTCACTACTTGCCTTGATAGTTGGTGGAGTCGTTCAGGCACTCGTAGCAATCACACACGTTGTACTCCTCGCAATCTATCGAGCAAACAATTGCATACAACGTAAACAATAGCACATAGAGATCAAACAAATGCAACAAATGCATGCATGACAATTTAATAAGTCACAATGGTTGTTATTTTAGTTCTCTAAACAATACTGAATTATATGATGCATGCAAAATACCAATTAATGCAATGGAGCACTTGTTATTAATAATTACTTGCCAATATAGGGGTTTTAATAGTTCTGTTGTAACGCCTATTCTAACTGTCGAATTAAATTTGTTTCTTGGGTTTACTGGATAGAGGACGTTAATACGAACTAGTAGGCGTTGGATTCACCTTAATCGGACTTATAAATCTTTCCTTATGATTTAAATAGTGTTTAATGGGTTTTAAATCATTTAAATACTTTTTTTTGTCTAAAAATCAAACTAAAATTATATCTGAAATCTCCACGGAATTGTGATTTCAGGGACATAGTACTTGAAATTTTATGATCATTATTTATTTTCTTATGAATTTATTACTCTAAATAAGCTATTAAACCATTTATTTAATTACTGCAAAACCTTAGAGTATTTGCCTGAACCATTTGCATATTGACGATCTACACACAATTGTGAATCCATCGGTATATTATTTGTGATTTTTGGACCATTAGATATTTTACTATAAATTTATTAACCTAAAAGACCATTAAAACTAATTAAATTATTACAGTAAACACGTACTGTAAGAGTTAGATCCAACTTGATATTAATAATCTACTCAATTTTATGAATCTATTGATATATTATACGCTATTTTTGGACCTACCAATCTTTTATTATGAATTTTACAAGTTTATACAATTTTCTGCAATTTTAATTCAATTTTAAATTCACAGGGAATTTTCCCTAGGAATATTCTTCGCTGACTGGGCACAGGAGCTGACCTGGCACTGACGTGCAGCTGACGGAGCGGCGATGCTGCATGCTGACTATGCTGCCACGCGTCAAAGCCTGAGTGGCCGGTACCCCTTCGTCGTTCTTCTAATCGCGACCATCCAGCGAGGATCCAACGGTCCTCGTGGAAAGCCTCTGGGATGGGTGGGTCAACAGCGGTCGGCGGCGGTGGTAGCACCGGTGGCAACGGTGGCAGCGGCTCCGGCGAGTTCTTGGCGAGGGGAGGCGACAGAGGCGGACCGAGAGAGGGTGGCGTGGTCTATGGAGGGCTCAGCGGCGTGTTCTGCTTCCAGGGGCAGCGTCCACGGACGAATGGAGGTGCTCAGCGGTGGCCGAACTCCGGCGAGGCGGCGCTACGCCTCTGGGGATCTGCAGAAGGGGAAAGATGGTCAGGGAGGTGTGGTGTGTCAAGGGGAAGAGGACAGGGGTCAAGGGAGGATCAGGGCTGCTCGGGAACCTCCGTATTCGAGCTCTGCAATGGCGACAGACGGCGGCGAGATCGGGCGAGCACCGGGGCGGCGCTAGGGTTGGATATTCTCGAAAAAAACGTATGGGAGGAGGGGTGTATTTATCGGGGAGGGGTTGGTTAGGATGCGGGGGGGTCTCGGAGTCGAGCCGAATCGGCGCAAACCGCGCCAGCGGTAGCGGTGTCTAGGTCAGGGACGAACTAGGTGAGGGAGATGATAGGTAGGCCCCTTCTATCGGTCGCACAGAGTGGAGACGGGCTGGTCGCTGGTCTCTGGCGCTGGGGAGTGGGCCAATCGGGCTTGCTGCTGGGCCGCTTTTGCGCGCGGCTGCTACGTTGCGTGCTGCGGGGGAAGGTGGGGTGAGCGGTAGTTTAGTTGGCGACGCTAGGTGGGCTGGGCCGCAGGGCGGGCAGGGTAGGTTTAGTTAGTTTTTTTTTGTTATTGTTCTTTTATTCTTTTTTTGTTTTGTATTTATTTTATATCTTTTTATTTATGACTCCAAATGAGTTCAATTTTGTTTCTAAAATTCAGTAGGTCATCTTAGGATCATTTTTGCATCATTTCCACTAATTTGCAAATAGTGGATTTTAAATCCTTGCATATTCCTTTGTAGGTGCATTTTAGTGATTCAAAATAGGGTTTATAAATGAGGTTTTGCAATTCAAATTTTTCATGAATGCAAAATGCTATGCCAATGCGATGCGAATGAAAAAAAAATCTAGTCTCAAATTCCTAAAATCTTGGGATGTGACATTTGATGATCCTTGTTTTATATTTTTGGGATGTTACAAACCTTCCCCCCTTAAACAAAATCTCGTCCCGAGATTTGAAAAAGAAGGAAAAAGATTACCTAGGATTTAAAGAGATTGGGAAACTCTATCCTGATTTGATCTTCTCGCTCCCAGGTAGCTTCTTCTTCGGTGTGGTTGCTCCACTGAATCTTGAGAAACTTGATGCTTCAGGTTCTGGTAGTTCTAAAAGCTTCTTCCAAAATACGGATGGGTACCTCGGGATAGGTCAAGTCATCGTTGATCTCTATGGTCCGGTGATCAATGTTCTTGAAAACTTCGGCCTTCTCCGTAACTTCAAGGCATTTGCGAAGTCAGGATCTATGGAACACATTGTGCACTAATGACATTTCCTCGGGCAGTTCCAATTGATATGATACTTCTCCTCGACGATTCAGAATCTTGAAGGGTCCGATATATCTGGGGGCTAACTTTCCTTTGAGCTGGAAATGCTGCATTCCCTTCAAAGGCGACACTTTGAGATACAAGAAATCTCCGATATTGAAAGCGAGGCCTCGGCGTCTTTTATCGGCGTAACTCTTCTGTCTTGACTGGGCGGTCTGGAGGTGCTCACGAATCTTGTGAACTTTCTCTTCTGCTTCTCGTAGGATGTCGGGTCCGAAAATCTAACTCTCTCCTACTTCCGACCAATTCAAAGGGGTGCGACACTTCCTTCCGTACATGAATTCAAATGGGGCCATTTGCAAACTAGCTTGGTAGCTGTTATTGTATGAAAATTCTGCGAAAGGCAGACAGTCTTCCCATTTACATCCATACTCTAGCACACACGCTCTCAACATATCTTCAAGTATTTGATTTACTCGTTCCGTTTGTCTATCGGTCTGAGGATGATACGCGGTGCTGAAAACTAGTCGGGTTCCTAAACCTTCTTGGACTTTCTTCCAGAATCTCGAGGTAAACCGAGTTCCTCGATCCGATACAATGTTCTTGGGACTACGTGGAAACTGACGATTCTAGCGATGTATAACTCCATTAGCTTAGAACTCTGGTATGTGGTCTTGACGGGTAAGAAATGGGCTACTTTAGAAAATCTGTCAACTATGACCGAGATAGAGTCATTTCCCCTACTAGAACTATGACCCAGTAGCTATATCACCAAGTCCATTCCAACGGAATCCCATTTCCATTCCGGAATCTGTAGCGGTTGCAACAGTCCTGCGGGTCTTTGATGTCCTGCCTTGACTCTCTGACATATATCACACTTGGCGATATAGCTTCCAATTTATCTCTTCATCTTATGCCACTAAAATTGTTCCTTCAAATCCTGATACATCTTTGTTCCTCCGGGGTGGATAGAATAAAGGGTATCATGGGCCTCTTTCAAAATCACTTCTTTCAACTCCGAATCTGCTGGTACACAAAGGCGTCCTTTGTACCATAGAACTCCTTCTTCGTCTTCTGTGAATCTGGGTACTTTGCCTGTACCGATACGACGTTTGATTCTGTCGATACTAGCATTTCCTTTTTGTGCCTCTTTGATTTGACTGATCAAAGTGGGTTGAAGTTCTATGCTAGCAAAAAATCCTTCACTCACTAATTCCATTCAAAAATCTTCCATCTCTTTGTGCAAACTTGGTTGCTCCTTTAGAATCATGGAGTTCAAGCGGCACGGCAATCTGCTAAGGGCACCTGCTACCACATTGGCTTTACCGGGGTGATAGTCAATGTCCAGATCATAATACTTGATTAGTTCAATCCATCTTCTCTGTCTCATATTCAGCTCCTTCTGAGTGAATATATACTTCAAGCTCTTGTGATCCGAATAAATCTCACAACGGTTTCCCATCAGGTAATGCCTCCATGTCTTCAGGGCTAGAACTACGGCTGCGAGTTCAAGGTCATGGGTGGGATAATTCTGTTCATGTTGTTTCAGTTGTCGGGATAGATAAGATATAACTTTTCCTTCTTGCATTAGCACACATCCGAGACCGATCTTGGATGCGTCACAATACACATCAAAGGGCTTGGTGATATCCGGCATGATCAAGATTGTGGCTGAAATCAATCTTCGCTTGAGTTCTTGAAAACTCGCTTCACATTTGTCCGTCCATTCAAATTTCTTGTCCTTCTTCAGCAATTGGGTCATGGGTCTGGCAATACTCAAGAATCCTTCTACGAACTTGCGGTAGTATCCGAGAAATTCACGAACTTGTGTTTGAGTGGTTGGGGCTTGCCAATCTTCGACATCTTTCACCTTCGCGGGGTCAACAGAAATTCCTCCGGCTAATACAATATGTCCGAGGAATCCTACCTCCTGTAACCAGAATTCACATTTGCTAAAATTGGCATATAGCTGATGCTCTCTAAGGTTCCAAGAATGGTCCTTAGGTGTAGCTCATGTTCTTCTTCTGATTTGGAATAGATCAGAATGTCATCGATGAAAACAATGACAAACTTATCTAGGAAGTCCATAAAAATCTTATTCATGAGGTTCATGAAATAAGCGGGGGTATTGGTTAATCCAAAAAACATGAAAGTATAGTCTTATAATCCATATCTGGTAGTAAAAGCAGTCTTTGGAATATCCTCTGCGCGAATCTTGAGTTGATGATAGCCAGTTCTAAGATCAATCTTAGAAAACACTTTGGCACCAGTCAACTGGTCAAACAGGTATTCTATCTTTGGCAACGGGTACTTGTTTTTGATGGTAACATCATTCAACTTCCTATAATCCGTACACAAACTGTTACCTCCATCCTTCTTGTCCACAAACAAAACAGGTGATCTCCAAGGTGACGCATTTGGTTGAATCAGTCCAATTTCCAGCATGGCGTCGAGTTGCTTCTTCAGTTCTGCTAGTTCAAACGGGTTCATACTATATGGTCTCTGGGCTATGGGTCCGGTTCCAGGGATTAGTTCAATGATAAACTTGATATCCCAATCTAGGGGCATACCGGGCAAAACATCTGGAAATACATCGGGGTATTCACAGACTATCCGGACTTGGTCAATGGTTGGCTGGGCTATACTCTTGTTGCACTTGAATGGATGGGGCAAGGTTTCTGATATATGCTCGACTGATACTCCGGCCGTACTAGTCATGGTTATGTCTTTCTTGGCACAGTCAATTAATCCTTTGTGTTTGGCCATCCAATCCATTCCTAGTACTACTTCCAAACCTTTAGTTCCGAGTACTATTAGATTAGCATAAAAATCTATGCCATGGATTCGGATAGGGACGGCTTTGCAAATTTGCCTAGCTTTAGTGGTTGAACCGGGTATTTGAACAATCATAACATGCTTCATTTTGGTTGGTTGAATCTTACTAGTGCATGCAAATTCTTCAGTGAAAAATGAGTGCGATGCTCCAGAATCAAACAACACTCTTGCAAGTACTGAGTTAACAGAAAACATACCCAGCACGATATCTGGCGCTTCTTGGGCTTCTTCAGCATGCATGAGAAAAAGACGGCCGTTACAGTTGAGCGAGTTTCTTGGGGAAAACCTTCTTCCGGGCTGAACACGACTCTGCTGCTGAGCTGGGGCATTTTCATTGAGGGCTGCGGCATTCTTCTTGGGGCACTCATTGGAATAGTGACCCTTAGTTCCACATTCATAACAAGTCACTTGTGACTTATCCTTCGCTGCAACAGGCACAACATTGCTTCCAGTCCTTGGGGCAGTGTTGGTGTTGGTGGCGGCATTGTTGTTGTTGAACTTGGGTGGTGCACGGTTGAAATTGTTGGAGTTGCCAGGGTTTTTGTGCTTTCCTCCGGGCCTTGGATTTCCATGGTTGGGATAGGTCGGACGGTTCATAGTGGGTGTGTTGTTTCTCATGGCAAATCCTGGAGATGGGTTGGGGCAATACTTTTGTGTATGGTGGGTTCCTGGTTGATGCATCATGTGGCGCTTGCGGTTCTCATTGGCTTGGTTCATCTTTCCTTCAATATAAATGGCAGAGTCAACTAAGGCTTCAATATTAGCAAAGGGGATATTGTCTAACACTGTCTGCATCTCATCGTGCAGACCATTCAAGAATCTCTCTTTCTTCTTGGCTTCGGTGTCGATCTCATCCGGTGCATACCTAGCCAATGACAATAATTTTTCACGGTATTCCACTATTGTCATCCTTCCTTGCTTCAGTTCCCTGAATTCATCTCTTATCCTCTTAATTAAACCTGATGGCACATGAGTTCTGCTGAACTTGATCTTGAATTCATCCCAAGTCATCAGCTGACCTCCGGTCATTGCACGAACGCTGTTCCACCATGCTCTTGCATCTCCGGCCAAATAGTGGGTGGCGAACAGAACTTTCTCGTTAGCTTCCACTCTTGCGACTTCCAGATTGTTCTCCATGGTTTGCAGCCAATCATCTGCATCTAGGGGTTCTTCTGACTTAGTGAAAATAAGTGGATTGGTGTTCTGGAAATTCTTGAGCTTAGATCCATGGTTGTCCTGATTTCCATGGCCTTGATTATTGTTGGCCATCTGAGCTATCTATTGAAGGGTGGCTAGGTTGTCTTGACATTCGACTCTTTCGGCTCTGCGGTCTGAAACCAACATTTGCAAGAGTTGCAACATCGGATCCGGGGCTGAGTTGCTTCCTCCGTGAGGCATGTGGAGATTGAGATAGATCATGAGAAAACAGGGAAATTTCTAAGGTTCAGGGTTTTTGAAAAGTTTTTAAAGTTTGACTCAGATTTTTCTAGAAACTTGCTTTTCATTCATTCATAGCACATGATACAACACACAACGCAACAAAGAAAAACAGATGGTTTTAAGAACCATTCTGTGAAACTACGATATAGTGGGACCGAATACAATTCACTAACGCTAGTGCTCAAGTGCTACTACTCCTCGTAGTCAGTGTCCTCATCATCCTCCTCCTCCTCATAATCATCATCATCATCATCATCGATGAAGGCGAAGTCATCCTCATCGGTGAAGAAGTCTATGGCCTGATCCTCCAGAAAGTCATCATCATTGCTGAGATAAGAGCAGGGGTCTCCACGAAGGTCTTCCCCTGCATTCTAACTCTCCTCCTATTGCATGTCTCTCTCGTGGATGGTCTCCTCCAAATCCGTGATCCGGTGGCGAAGACGGGCAATGATGCGCTCCTTCTTGTCGAGCTAACGGCGACGAGACTTGTGATCCTTCATTAGCATGGAGAGGGTCTGATCCTTCTTCTTGGCGATGGCGTACTTGTGGTTGGCGTAGGAACGGGCATTGTCCAACTCCTTCTGACGGTTGTACATCATGAAGCTGAGGTGGTCCAATTGACTCTTTAGCTCGGGGTGATATGGGGCCTCCAATGGCTGTCCCATAACATCACGCCTTGGGTCACACACTTAAGAGCGGGAGAAAGTTTGGATTAGATCTGAACTGGAAATCTGGTTGGGTTGGACCCGAGCCTAATTTGGACTGAGTCAGTGAGTTGGACTCACAGGGAATAACATTATATGGGCTTTAGTGAATGGGCCGCGTGAGCAGAGCCCACGTTCACTCCCTATATATAGTGGAGCACCGTAACCTAGAGAGGTTAATCGTTGTTCGGTTAGGTCATTCCATGTGTTGGAAACCCTAGCTCCACAGCAGTCTTGTCACCGTAACGAATCTAGCAGTTCGCCGCCGGCTCTCCTCCTTGTACGTGTGGATACCAGCAGAGGTGTTGTACGATCAGCACCAGGACGACTGGATCACAAAGGACTGCACTACATCAACTGACGCGCTTCATCAGTAATCCGCAACTACGCATCTAGTGGTAAACCTTGTGGCCTTCTACCTCAGCTAGATCTTGGGATCACCACTTTAGAGGGGAAATTTTGTTTTATCTCTGCGTGGCCCAACAGTGGTATCAGAGCGATAGCTTCTGGTTTTAGGATCGAGATCTCGCATATGTGATATGCGGTAGGCTGTAGATGAGATCTATATGTTGTTTTGGTGGTCGATCTATGAGATAGATCGGTTTTGTACGAGGTTGAGTGGATCAACTGTACTCGGGGAATGGTAGATCTGATTTCCGTGATCATACTGCTGAGGTCGTGGAACGACATACCCGTACCGGTCGGCTTCCGCCATCGGGGTAGACTGTGACACGTAAATCCAGATGCGGTGATCGAAGATCAAAGAGTTTGATCGAGTCAGAAAAATGGTCGGAATCCATGTTCGGATCGTAGATGAGACCGCCGGCTTTGCCCTGTCGTAGCACCTTAGATGTCGTTGCGAGTTTCACAGCGCCGGTAGATATTGTATCTATGCATTACTTGTTTTTGCAGGAAGTTGTGAATGGTATGGTTCATGTGCATGTGATGTATGTGTGTAATCCATACGTGATCTGTGAATCACGGTTTTGTCAGCAGGCTGGAGCCTAGGTGCTGTCATTTTATTGTATAACGACCTACATGTCGGATTCTCCATGTAATTTACTTTACTAAGCTAGTGTTGATGTGTGGAGAACCCGGATGGCATGCAAGGCGATGTACATGTCAGTGACATGGAGTAAGACGGCAAGTGACAAGAGTTGGCACGAGTCAGATTACGGGCTTTGTGGAGATGGAGATCGCCATGAAGAGAGCCATACCATTTCACATTATAATTTTTTTATTTTGTTTTATTGTTATGTCTCTGTTTTACCTCTATTAGATGGTCGATAAAATTTAATCCCTCAAAGAAGGTCTAGTCGGTTTTCCCGCCAGTGTTTGCACCATCACAAGTCGGACATTTTTGGTAGTGGGCTCATAATATTGAGGTGCTGCCAATTCTTTCCGACTAGGTGGGTTCGAGTCGGACTCTTACTGTGGAAACACTCGGTAAGCTAGACTGGTCTATCACAACGGTTGTGGGGCTCGGGGAAAGGTCGGATGGGAGCTGGGGCATGTGATGCCACCCGTCCAACAGGAGTCGTATGAGATACGATTGACAAGGAGTTGTCTACCTAGATCACTTGGCGGCTAGCGGTGATGCTAAAGCTCACTAGCCGACTTGCTTATTTAGGATCCTGAATAACTAAGTAACCATCGGAGGGGTGTTGGTTCTAGTGGGAGCATAAAATATTAAAATGTTTAATATGCTTGCTCTTTCATGAATACATGTCTTAAGTGTTTTGCATATTTTCTGTTGTAGATCATGGCACCAAGTAGCAGTCACTCTCAGATATCTGGTTTTGTGTTGAGAACTATCCTTGAGAAAGATAAACTGAATGACACTAATTTTACCAACTGGTATCGAAATTTGATAATTGTTCTCAAACAAGAAAAGAAGGACCATGTCCTAGACAACCCACTTCCAAATGAGCCAAATGAGAATGCGACTGTCGCTGCCACCAATGCCTACCGTCGGGCTAAGGATGAGTCCACGGATATTAGCTGTCTTATGCTTGCTCACATGGAACCGGACTTGCAAAAGCAGTTCAAGCATGTTGAGGCCTATGATATGATCTTAAGCCTCAAAAGTATGTTCCAGGCTCAGGCGAAGACTGAGAGGTATCAAGTCTCTCAGGCTTTGCTGAGTTGCAAGCTTAAGGATGGTGATCCACTGAGTCCGCATGTGATCAAAATGGTTGGTTACGTGCAGTCTTTAGAGAGGCTTGGCTACCCCATTAGCGAAGAGTTCGCTACGGATATAATTCTGAACTCTCTTCCTAGTGCATATGGGCAGTTCATTTCGAACTACCACATGCATGGTATGGATAAGAAGCTCACTGAATTGCATGGGATGCTCAAGCAGGCAGAGGCAGATCTCAAGAAGGGCGCCAGTCAAGTGTTGATGGTGCAGAATAAGGCTAAGTTCAAGAAGAGTTCTTGGACTAAGAAGAAGGATAAGTCAGGAGGAAAGCAGGCTTAGGACCCGGTCCCAAGAACTTCCTCAGGGACTAAGCCATCTCCTTAAGCCGGATACACTTGCTTCTATTGCAAGGCGGATGGCCACTGGAAGAGGAACTGCAGCAAGTATTTGGCCGACAAAGGCAAGAGTGGAGATATGACTTCTGACTCAGGTACACTTGTTTGCAATGTTATAGACATATATCTTGCTGATGCACCTAATAGTTCTTGGGTATATGATACCGGATCAGTTATTCACATCTGCAACTCTTTGCAGGGACTGGTAAGAACTAGGAGCGTAGCAAGAGGCGAGGTTGATATTCGAGTCGGCAACAAAGCAAGAGTTGTTGCGTTGGAAGTCGGCAACAAAGCAAGAGTTGCTGCGTTAGAAGTCGGCACGATGCAACTGAATAATTTTTATTATGTTCCAGTGCTCATTCGAAACATTATTTCTGCTTCATGTTTGATGAGGCAAGGCTATGAGTCGAATATCAAGAATAATGGTTGTTCTTTGTATTTGAATGATATGTTTCACGGCTTTGCACCCGTCCAGGACGGGTTATTTATTTTGAATCTTGATGGTGAGTCGGTTTATAACATAAATGTTAAAAGGTTGAAACCAAATGATCTGAATATGACTTACTTTTGGCACTGTCGACTTGGTCATATAAGTTGGAAAGGCATGAAGAAGCTCCATGATGATGGACTCCTAACTTCGTTCGACTTGGAGTCATTCGAGACATGCGAATCTTGCCTACTCGGCAAAATGACCAAGACACCTTTTGCAAAGAGTTGCGAAAGGGCATCCGACTTGTTGGGACTAGTACATAGTGATGTATGTGGACAATGAGCACGACAGCCAGGGGTGGCTATGAGTACTTCATTACCTTAACTGATGATTTGAGTAGGTATGGATATATCTACTTGATGAAGCATAAGTCGGAAGCCTTTGAAAAGTTCAAAGAATTCCAGAATGAAGCACAAAATCAACTCGGCAAGAAAATAAAGTTTCTTCGGTCAGATCGAGGAGGCGAGTACATGAGCCATGAGTTTGATGACCATCTGAATAGTTGTGGAATAGTTCCTCAACTTACTCCGCCAGGAACGCCACAAAGGAATGGTGTTTCGGAAAGACGGAATCGAACCTTGTTGGACATGGTACGATAAATGATGAGTCGGACAGATCTACCTTTATCATTTTGGGGTTATTATCTAGAAACAGCGGCGTTCACACTAAACAGAGTACCATCAAAATCTGTAGAGAAGACACTGCCTGAGATGTGGACAGGCAAAAGGCCGATTTTGTCTTTTCTTAAGATTTGGGGTTATTAAGCATTTGTCAAGCGACTTTAGTCGGACAAGCTTACAGCCAAGTCGGATAAGTGTATTTTCGTGGGGTATCCGAGGGAAACCTTGGGTTACTACTTCTACAACCGAGAAGAGAGCAAAGTGTTTGTCGCTCGGAATGGTGTCTTCCTTGAGAAAGAATTTCTCAGTCGGGGAGTAAGTGGGAGCACGGTGCAGCTCGAAGAAATTCGAGAGGAACCGGCTAGTAGCGAGTCAGCAAAAACCTTGGAGGTTGAGCCGGTCGTGGCAGCTAAGCCGGCAATAGCACCTGTACTACGAAGATCGGCAAGATTACGAAGTGTTCGTGATGTGTTACTGTTAGACAGTGATGAGCCGGCAAATTATTCGGAAGAGATGGTGGGATCTGATTCCGAGTCATGGCTTGGAGCCATGAGATCCGAGTTAAAGTCCATGGATGAAAATCAAGTTTGGAACTTGGTTGATCTGCCAGACGGTACAAGACCTGTCGAATGCAAATGGGTCTTTAAGAAGAAAACTGATATGGATAGAAAAGTTTCCGTCTATAAAGCACGCCTTGTCGCGAAGGGGTTCCGACAAATTTAAGGAGTTGATTACGACAAGACTTTCTCGCCCGTAGTGATGCTTAAATCAGTTCGGATCATGTTAGCTATAGCGGCCTATTTCGACTATGAGATATGGCAAATGGATGTCAAAACGGCTTTCCTTAGCGGAAATTTAACCGAGGATGTGTATATGATACAGCCCGAGGGTTTTGTCGATCCGGCTAATGCTAACAAGGTATGTAAACTTCAGAAATCCATTTATGGGTTGAAGCAAGCATCTCGGAGTTGGAATATTCGCTTTGATGAGGTAGTCAAATCATTTGGCTTCATCAAGAGTGATCATGATTCTTGTTTATACAAGAAGTTTAGTGGGAGCAAAGTAAACTTTCTAATCTTATATGTGGATGACATATTACTGATTGGAAATGATGTCCAGATGTTGCAAGAAACCAAGGAATCATTGGAAAGGAGTTTCTCAATGAAGGACTTGGGTGAGGCAACATACATCCTCGGAATCCGGATCTATAGAGATAGATCAAGGAGGCTCATTGGATTGAGTCAGAGTACTTATTTGGACAAAGTGTTGAAGAAGTTCAACATGGAATCGTCTAAGAAGGGGTTCTTACCGATGTCCCATGGTGTAAAACTTAGCAAGACTCAGTGTCCTTCGACAACTGATGAGCAAAGTCAGATGAGTGCGATTCCGTATGCTTCTGTAGTCGGATCCATCATGTATGCCATGATTTGTACTAGGCCGGATGTTTCATATGCTCTAAGTGTTGTGAGCAGATACTAGGCTGATCCTGGAGAAATCCATCGGATGACTAAAAATATCCTAAAGTACTTGAGAAGGACTAAGGATATGTTTTTGGTTTATGATGGTGAAGATGAACTCAGTGTAAAGGGTTACACGGATGCGAGTTATCTTACCGTCTCTGATGATTCTTGTTCACAATCCGGATACGTGTTTATTATAAATGGAGGTGCTGTGAGCTGGAAGAGTTCCAAGCAAGAGACTGTGTTTGCATCTACAATAGAGGCTGAGTATATTGCCACCTCGGAGGTAGCAAAGGAAGTTGTTTGGATGAGGAATTTCCTCATGGATCTTGGTGTGGTTCAGGGCTCGTCCAATCCGTTATACGTGTATTGTGACAACAATGGTGCTATTGCACAAGCCAAGGAACCTAGACAGCACCAGAAGAACAAGCACATACTCATGTGATACCACTTGATTCGCCAGTTTGTGGATCAGGGTGATATCAAGTTATGCAAGGTACACACAGATGCAAATATTGCGGATCTATTGACAAAGCCATTACCACAGCCGAAGCATGAGGCGCACCTGAGAGCCATGGGCATTAGATGCTTAGACATGTGATGTCAGAAGATTGACTCTAGTGCAAGTGGGAGACTGTTGGGAATATGCCCTAGAGGAAATCATGTATGATGATATTTCCCATTGTATTCATAAAGATATTAAGTAGTCCTTGTATAAACATCTGATGTGTATCATTCAATATGTGATTCGGTTGTGGAACTAAGCATTCATGTTGTTTGTACTAAATATCCTTGGTCATTGAGGTTATGCTGGACACACAACTTAGACCAATGTGAAAGTTGGTTTGATGACTTGGTTCCACTTGTCATGGGCATGGAGATGCTATTCCAACTTACACAGACTCGGCTAAAGAGTTTAGCGAGTCGGATTGACCCATATTGAGGTACAACGAACAAGTTGTCATTTGTATATCTCAATCAATGTAATCCTTAGACCTGAGGTTATTGCATAGTCCGAGTTGAGGATCACCGACTTAGGTTCTGCCAAACGCTGATCCGTAACTGGGCAGTTAATAAAGGCAGAGTTCGGGTCGACTGAGAATCAAGCTGCGTGATGTGAATAACCAAGATGGGATTTTGCCCCTCCACTTGGAGAGATATTCCCTAGGCCCTCTCGGATGATATGATTTGTAAAGCATGACCATGCACGACTCGGTTAAGTGTTAACCGAGGCGATCGACTAAGAGTTAGTCGGGTGAATCACTTATCTCGGATCGAGAAGAGAGTAAGACTATCTAAGGGATGACAATTATTCGCCTATAGTCTGACAAGGTATATCGTGAGGCAAGAGGGACTCGGATGCAAGTCACATTGGAAAGGCAAGTCGTCATGACTCTTTGGTACTTGGGAGTCGGCACGTTCTGCTAGGAGCCACTACCGACTGATGGATTGAGAGTCAGACTCCAATCGTGTCCAAGTAGCCATGAGCCTGTGGGGTCACACACTTAAGAGCGGGAGCAAGTTTGGATTGGATCTGAACTGGAAATCTGGTTGGGTTGGACCCGAGCCTGATTTGGACTGAGTCAGTGAGTTGGACTCACAGGGACTAACATTATATGGGCTTTAGTGAATGGGCCACGTGAGCAGAGCCCACGTTCACTCCCTATATATAGTGGAGCACCGTAACCTAGAGAGGTTAATCATTGTTCGGTTAGGTCATTCCATGTGTTGAAAACCCTAGCTCCACAGCAGTCCTGCCGCCGTAATGAATCTAGCGATTGCCATGGCGCTCCTCCTTAATGCGTGTGGATACCAGCAGAGGTGTTGTACGATCAGCACCAGAACGATTGGATCGCAAAGGACTGCACTGCATCAACTAACGCGCTTCATCGGTAATCCGCAACTGCGCGTCTAGTGGTAAACCTTGTGGCCTTCTACCTCAGCTAGATCTTGGGATCACCATGTTAGAGGGAAAATTTTGTTTTATCTCTGCGTGGCCCAACAGGTACTTTTATTTAGCCATTCCGTTGTAGTGAAGCTGATTACTAGTCATTATAAAGTCAAATTTATAGCACTACTTTAGTTATAGTTGTCTATGATCGAGATACTGTGCTCCAAGTCGTCCATAACCGCGGACACGACTTTCAAAAAGTTTTACCCTATAGGGGGCACAAATAGCAACACACGCACGATCAACCTCGAGAAAAACCAAATGAAAACCCAACGAGGCATCACGATAGAACATACACAAGATTCATATTTGATTTCAGGGGGCCAGCCCACCAAGCTACCCGCGACGAAGTTGGCCGGCTCCGAGACGGACCTAGAGGTTTGTGCCAATGGTTGTAAACGACTGGGAACCCGAAAGTGTGACTGGGCTTGTCGATATCGCGAAAACATTCCACATTTGTTCCTAAACAGTATAGGTTCTCCACGCGTAATCATAGATAAAGAAGTAAAGCATGGCATAAGTACAGGATAGTAATAAAACCCCAAACTTGTTTATGGCCCCAAGGAATTAAATATGACTCAAGCTAGGGTTAGGGGGATTCATGGTCCCACATGCGGATAGTGCGAATATTCAAAGAACAGGTATCAAGTACTCGGGGTCCTACGGGACACAAGTGGATGGTTAAAAACCAAATAACATATATTGCCCACTTGTGCCTCTGCATTATTTACCTACTTCAATTTTAGTTATTAAACAATAATTAAATCCATGATCATCTCCAACATTAAATATGCGGCATTACTCCAACAACTGTGGAAGATCGACGATGCAACACATCACATGTGCAAGCAACTATGACTTGCAAGGCCGACTATCTACCAAACAACAGGTAATAGGATGTGTCCATGGAAATATAAGGGCTACAGGGAAGTATAACGGGGTACGGAATCTATAGCATCGCAACACAGATAGCAATAGATCAACAGGAGGGAATAAATACTATAAAAGTAAGATAGGTAGAAAGGGGGAGATTGCTCGCCTGAAAACATTGCCGAAGGTTCATCCGAAGGTCGAATCGACACTCTCATATCAACTCATCAGCCTAATCCGCGAAGAAGCAAAGCACTAGAACAAACACCGGATGCACTATTTAATACTACGGCAAAAGATCGAGCATGATGCATGTATGATGTATGGCATGGCAAAGTGCGATGCAATTAGGTCATATTAAGCGGAACCGGGGGGGCGGCAATTAATTATATGGTTCAAGTTATTTAGATACCCCGCAATTTAAATGTTGTCTTAACATGGCAAAACATAGCATCGGTCCGCTACACAAATTTAAATGGGCAAATATTAGACTAGATTCGCCCGCATATGGTCTTTATATTTAATTATAAGGTGAATCGACATAAGTTACCCAAACACCCACAAATATGTTTGCAATCATGAACAAGTTGATATGCAACAATTCATATAGGTATCAATTTATAAAATAGGGCTCGAGAGAAAGGGTCACACATTAGGGGGTTTGGGCGATCTTGGGGTCTCGGGGGATCGGTCTTTGGATCCGAGAAGTCGATCCGGCGGTCCATGATGATGATCTTTGGATCTGGGGGTCTCGGGGTCTTGGCGTTCCATGTAGAAGGCCCTGAGGTCCCATCTTGATCAACGATGACAAACTTGGTCTCGGTCATCGGGTCTTGGTCTTCGGGGAGGTGGAACTTGATAGCGAAGTGTGCACAGGAATGTGAGACCTTGTTGGCACCGCAACATCTTTGTTTGGTCACCAACGCCACCACAAAACACATCGCAAGATAACAGTTGCAGCCGAACTATGGGTTCTAGAACCTGAACAAGGCATCAACGAGCACGCATTGTGTCCTGTGCTAGGCTTGAATCGACCCCAGGAAGGCGCAAGGTCTCGGGGAAATGGAGTAGAGGACCACCGGGGTCGCAGGCGGCGGCGCGCTCATGCGAAGAGGGTAGCGCATGAGGCGGTGCCTGGAGAAGACGGTTGCCATGGTTGCCGGCAGCAAAGTCGCGGGCGACCAGAGGCAGGGATACAAGGAGCCAAGGAGGTCCCGCGGGTGCTGGAACGAGGAGGGCGTCGGCTCGCTATTCTGCTGCACGGCACGACGAGGGAGGTCTAGGAACAGCGGCCGGCGGGGACACGAAAGAGGCCGGCGTCGGTGGTTGGCAATGGGGAGCTTGCAGAGGGAGGCGATGGGGAGGGCTCGAGCATGTGGCCAGCAGGTACGTCAGCAGGGCTCGTGGCCCCGGGAGAGGCCGGGCATGGCGGCGGCGGAGCTAGAGGAGGGCGGAGCCCGTTGGCAGCTGTAGAGGGGGGCGACGAGCAGGGGCGGCCGGCGCGCACAATGTGGCAAGGGCGTCGAAACCGCGGAGAGGAGGGCCGGGCGGGGTTGGAGGCGAGCAGCAGGGTCGGGGGCGACAGTAGGGCGTCGCTGGGGAAACGGGGCAACGCCAGGGAGGAGGTGGCGCTGTTCGGGAGGAGGATGGGGCAGGCGCGGGATTGGGGGTAGGACGAGTGGGCTCGCGAGGCACAGGGGATCGTGGGGTGGGGCCAGGGGAGCGATGGGAGTTGGGGGGATCGCGTGGGGGGCGCGTTGACGGGGTGGACCGGGTAGTGGCGGCGGCTGTTGGGGAGTGTGGGGTGGGCAATTGGATAGGGCAGGTAGGGATTAGGGTTAGGTCTAGGGTAGGTTTAGGGTTTTATTTTCTGGGTTGTAGGTGGACTTTGGTTGGGCCTTTGGGCCTGACCGATTGTCTGCCTCCCCTAGGTTTATAAAAAATACTTTTATTGTTTTATTTTTATAATAGATTTAGGCAAACAAAATATCCGTAAGGGTTCGGGGGTTTGATTTGAAATAAGACGCAGGTATCAAGGAAAACAAAAATAGACTTTGTAAAATAGTTTGAGGCAAAAATAATAATATGCATGATGATGTCATGATGATGCACAAATAAACACAGGCAAATTCTAGTAGTGGTTTTACCGGGGTGCTACACGACGGTGAAGGATCGTGTTCATCAGGTATCGCAGGTGCTGAGGCAGGTGAAGACTTCCGTTGCATCGATTATGTACGTCATATTTCCTCTGGATGAGGCACCGTCCACCCTGTGGGGTTTGTTGTCAAAGTTTCGGGATGTGAATCACGTGTGGGAGTTGGTGCGGCAACAGCTGGTAGCAGGGGTGAAAGTCGCCCTTTCGCTTGTTCGACTGCATCGTCCCGACGTTGATCTTGTGGCGGTGGCAGCTGGGCTGCCCCCTCGACCAGATGGTGGCCTCTGGGACATGCGCCCGCATTATGAGGCTGTTAGGAAGTATGCCAAAGAGATTGTGGATCTTTTTGAGCATCAGGCGCACGTGATTCTTCAGAATAGGTAGGTCATGTAAAGCTTGTTATGCCCTTTTCTGTAAAGCTTGTTTGTTCTAGCACATGGTGCCCTTGTTGTTTGCATGTCCTTTTCGTTAGCCTGACCTTGTCAGCTACTTAGGTTACATGTGTTATTCTCAGTCGACGTTGTCGTAAGGTGAGGCGGAGCCCTCGAGCGTGTTATAACAAAAAGTAATGTAAGGTAAAAGAAATTTTCGGGCATGACACTTAGCTTTTATTCATATCATAATCGAGGAGGTACATTGTGCGGCTGAGTAGCCTTGGCTCAGTTGCCTCATTGAAAGTAAAGGGGTAACTAGGGGTAGAAGCGTGGCAGATGCGCGATGTTCCAGGGGTTGGAGTATTCGAATCCTGACGCGATGTCCTTGAGGCGATAGGCGCTGCCTGGGATGACTTCTGTGACGATGTAGGGTCCTTCTCAGGGTGCCTCTAGATTTTTGGCTGCTCTTGCTTGAGTCGTAGGAAGAGGTCTCCTTCGACGAAAGACCTTGGTCGCAGCCGTCGGCTGTGGTAGTTGCGGAGGATTTGCTGGTAGACCGTTGAGCGAGCCGCGACTATATCGCGTGCCTCGTCAAGTGTGTCAATGGCATATTCGAGTTTGGCCGTCGATTCGGCTTCGCTATAGGCTACGACCCGTGGGGCCTTGAGGCGTACCTCGGCAGGTAGTATGGCTTTGGCTACGTGCACCATGAAGAAAGGTGTGAAGTCAGTTGCGCTGTTCGGTGTTGTGCGTATGCTCAAGAGGATGGAGGGTAGCTCCTCTGCCCAGGCTCCCGCAAGCCGTTCGAGTGGGCTGAGTAGGCGTTTCTTCATGCCTCCTCCTATGAGGCCGTTGGCCTTTTCGACCTGCCCGTTGGTCTGTAGGTGCGCCACCGAGGCGTATGATATGTTGATTCCGAGGCCCTCGCAGAAGTCCTGGAATTCGTTCGAGATGAAGTTCGAGCCATTGTCTGTGATGATGTTGTGCGGCACACCGAACATGTAGACTATGGACTCTAAGAACTTGATAGCCGTTTTGCCGTTTTGGTTGGTGACAGACATAGCCTTGATCCACTTGGTGAATTTATTGACTACGACCAGGAGGAAGACGTAACCTCCTGGCGAGGATTTTGGCAGTTTGCCGATCATGTCGAGGCCCCATTGGGCGAAGAGCCAAGCCAGTGGTTTTGGCCTGAGCTCCGATCCTGGTGCATGTGGCTTGTCCGCGAACCTTTGGCAGCCGTTGCACCTTCGGACAATGTCCTTGGCGTCGTTCATGGCCGTTGGCCAGTAAAATCCAGCTCACAGAGCTTTGGCGATGAGGGAGCGGCTGCCTGCATTGTGACCGCAAATGCCTTCGTTGATGTCTTGGAGGATGGTTTTGCCATCACCGATGGTGACACATCTTTGTAGCACACTCGAAATGCTATGCTTGTACAGCTCGCCATTGTGGAGAGTGAATGCTTTGGACCAGTGAGATATGTGTCGGGCATCTGTCGGGTCATCAGGAAGTTCCTTGTTGAGCAGGTACCGAAGGTACGGCTACGACCATGTCTCCTCGATCGCCATGACCTGCATCAAGCTGACGAGCTTGGCCTCTGTGTCGAGCTTTTCGGGTCCTTCTGACCCTTCGGGTGGTGCAGCCCCCGAGTGTCCTGCTTCTTCGGGTGATCCCTTAGGGAATTTCCTTTTGATAGAGGGTACGCAGATTTGTTCGAGGAACACACCTGATGGCACCCGTGCGTAGGTGGAGCTGATGTTGGCATGTCTATCGGCTTCCTCGTTGCTTTCCGTTCCAACGTGCCGAAGCTCGCAGCCGTTAAAGTCTCCTTCGAGTGAGTTGTAAAGCGCGCGATACGCGAACATGTTGGCGGCGTGGGCGTCTCATTCGTTCATCGTCTGCTGGACGACGAGGTTCAAGCCTCGCGCTTGGAGCCATCGAAGTGCATCGTCCATGACTGTGTCATGTCCGGGGTGTCCCGCAGCTGGATCTCCATCCAGTGGACGAGGAAGTCAGGGAGGACCTGAGATTTGATCGCATGGCGCCGCTCATAGACTACGTATAGAGGGGATAGCTCGATGCCCCACAGGGATACACGTCCTTTGGCTTCGGGGTTATTCAGGATGTTGGACAGTGGCGCCTTGTTGACGACCATTATCTAATGCTCCTAGAAGTAGTGGCTCAGCCGACGAGCCGTCATGAACACGCCGTAAGCGAGCTTTTGGTAGTGATGGTACCTCTGTTTTGTTGCCGTCAGTACCTCACTGAGGTAGTAAATTGGGCGTTGGACCCCATGGGTCTTGCCTTCTTCGGGTTGTTCGACCACGAGTATGGTGCTTACCACCTGGTGCGTGGCTGCTATGTATAGAAGCAGAGGCTCGCATCCTTTTGGTGTGACCAGGACAGGCGAGGTGGAGAGCAATTGCTTCAGATCTTTGAATGTGTCGTCTGCTTCGGGTGTCCACTCGAACTTGTCGCTTTTGCGTAGCAGATGGTAAAAAGGCAGGGCCTTCTCACCCATGCGGCTAATGAATCTTCCCAGCGCCGCGATGCTCCCAGCTAGTTGTTGGACACCTTTGATGTTCTTCGGCTTCCCCATGGTCAGTATGGCCCGGATTTTTTTCGGATTCGCTTCGATTCCTTGCTGGGAGATGAAGTAGCCGAGTAGTTGGCCAGATGGGACGCTGAAGGCGAATTTTTCTGGATTCAGCTTGATCTTGTAGTGATCAAGGTTATCAAACGTCTCGCAGAGATTGTCGATCAGTGTCTTGGATTTCCTGGTCTTGATGACTATGTCGTCGACATAGACTTGGATGTTGCGACCGATCTGGTTCTTCAGACATGCCTGCATGCACCTCTCGTATGTGGCACATGTGTTCTTCATCCCAAAGGGCATGGTGTTGTAGCAGAATACCCCGAACAGCGTGATGAACGTCGTTTTCTCTTGATCTTTGACCTTCAGCCGAGTCTGATTGTAGATTGAGTAGGTGTTGAGGAAGGAGAGTTTCTCGCATCCTACAGTCGAATCGATGATCTGATCGATCCGAGGAAGAGGGAAGTGGTCCTTGAGACAGTCCTTGTTGAGCGGCATGAAGTCCATGCACATCCGCAGGATGTCCGTGTCTTTCTTTGGGACTAGCACAGTGTTGGCTAGCCACTCGCTCTACTTGATTTCTCGGATAAGTTGGTGTCCAGGAGTCTGTTGAACTCAATTCCAACTGCATCTGCTCGTGGTTCAGACAGTCGTCGGATCGACTGCTTGACCGGCCTTGTGTCCGGGAACACATTGAGTGTGTGCTCAGCAAATTCCCTAGGAACTCCTGGCTTGTCCACAGGACACCAGGCTAAGATTTCCTAGCGCTCACGGAGGAATTCGACGAGCGCGCTTTCCTATGTGGGGCTGAGGTCGTTGGCGATTAGTGCCTTCTTGGATGCGTTGGTTGGGTGGACCTACACCTTTTTTGTGTTGACTGTGGAGTCGAACGACGTATCAGGTGAGTTTTGCCTGGCGACTGGGGTGCCCCGTTGTCTATCACCTCTCGGAGCCTCGTGAGCTCCTCTTGCATGCCGAACGACTGGGAGATTCTCTTGAACTCTCTGTTGCAGTGGTCGGATTGGGTGAAGCTGCCATGGACCATGATGAAGCCCCTGGGCCCAGGCATCTTGAGTAGCAGGTATGCATAGTGCAGCACTGCCAGGAACCTTGCGAATGTCACGCGCCCGAGGATGGCATGGTATTGTGATGGCCAATCCACCACTTCGAACTCGAGCCGCTCGCACCAAAAAATTTCGGGCTTGCCGAAGATGACGTCGAGCCATATCTTTCCTAGGGGATATATGCTCTTCCCTGGGACTATGCTGTGGAACGTTGTATCGGATTATTCCAAGCTGCACAGCGGGATCCGCATCGCTGCGAGGTTGATGCTTCTTTCGCCATCCATGAAGACGTGACTCATCTCGAATCCTCCGATCTGCGCCTCGAGCACAAGGGAAGCATGACCTGGGCGAGGGATCTGCCGGGGATGATCCGAATGGTCGAACGTGATGCAGGACTTCGATCCGCTGAGGCACTCAGGAATGGCGGGCTAAGTGGTTACAGCGAGACTGACCTATCGAGTGATCTTCTTTTGCACCCTATTGGTAGGGCGTCCCTTTTAGATCATGAGGACCCTTTTGGTGGTGGATATCCACCTGTGCCGTTCTTCGGCGCGGGTGCAATTGCGGGATTCGACGGTCCCACGGGTGGTGGTGGAGGAGCTCCATGGGCAATGTCACTTGGTGCAGGTGCGGGTCCGAACCCAGGGTGTACGATCTGGCGTCGCATTTGGGTGAGGCCCTTGCTGAGTTTCTGGAACTCGCGACAGTCCTTGAGCATGTGGCTGGCCTTCTTTTTCCCATCCTGCTTGTCGATGTAGAAGTGGATGGTACAGGGACCCGGCAACTTGTCGTATACTGAGGGTTCATCATCACGGCCGTGATGCTGCCATGTTTGTGTTGGGCGTCCTCCGTCGTGGAAGTTGCCTCCGCGGTATCCTCCGCTGCTGCAGTTGTTGTCGTTGTGGCATTTGGTGTAGCCAGCCGCAACCAAGTCGGGTCCGTCACGATCATCATATACATGCGATCTTTGCTTGCTACGGTGTTCGCGTTTGCGGTCGTATTCATCCTCCTCATCTGAAAGTTCTCGGTGGAGGAAATCCTTGCCATCCGCCGACCTGTTGGCGAAGTCCATGAGGTGGTCGAGTGTCTTGGGCTTGACGCGCCCAAGTTCTTCCTTGAAGTCCGGGCGATTAACGCCATCCTTGAAGGCATTGATTGTTCTCACCTCGGAGATGTGTGCTGTAGAGTTCTTGATGTTGTACCAGCACAAGATGTATGAGCGAATGGATTCACCCGTACGTTGAGTGCAGGCCCGTAGTTCCTCGATCAAGGCTGGCCTCTTGCTGGTGCCCTTGAAGTTTCGGATGAAACTGTACGCCAGCTCCTCCCAGCTTCGGATGGAGCCTGAGGATGGGATATTGAGCCAGATCCGGGCTGCGCCTGTCAGCTGCAGCTGAAGGCATTGCATTGCGGTGTTTTTGTTGCCACCGTGCAGCTTGACGGACGAGACTTGGTCGTTGAGCCAGGCCTTCGGATCCTGCGTGCCGTCGAACTTCGGAGTGTCCGAAGGAAGCTTGAAATTTTTCGGAATCCGCGTGCACCGAACAGATCTACTAAAGTATCGAGCTTCGCACAGTTCGTCGTTGTCATCCTCTTCGGATTCGGTTGAGCATGCGCATTTGGCGCGTGCCTTGTCGACTTTGCGCTGGGCAAGGTCGTTTCGAGCGACGTAGTCGCGGCTGCGACGTCCTGGGCTCTTGCGTCATCGAGGTAGATCGTGCTCGTCCTCCTCCTCGTTGGATTAGGGTGTGGGGCTATGGTTGAATCTGACCGTATCCTTTTTCTTTGGCTCCGTAGAAGCTCCTTCGTGGAGCGCTGCTCTGATGAGTCTGAGTCCGGCTAGTGCAGACTTGTGCATGGCACTCTTCGGGTCCCCCACCGAAGGTGGATGGGATGCGAGGTATGTGGTGGCTGCCATAATCGCAGCTTGAGGCGTTTTCGGTATGACGTTGCCGTTGACGTCCATCTCCATGAAGGACGTGTTGAGGGTTTTGGTGACCTCACGTCGCGCGGCGGGGTCCATGTTATCTCTGCGAGAGTGATTCTTGTTGGCGTGATTGCCGTGTGAGCTAGAGCCGCCAGTGGCAGAGAGCGCAACTCGCCGCGCGCTGGACTCCGAGGCCACTTGCTTGCGTTTGTCGAGCTCCTCCTACAACTGCACCTTCCTGTTGTGCTCTCCTATGAGGAGGAGGTGGTATGCCATCAGCAGGTCCAGTAAAGAATTCACAGTTAGGTTCTTGTTGCCCGCCACGGCTTCGTGTGCCTGGCGCCAGCCGTCCTCGTTGAGGTTCATTCTCTGATAGGCGGCAGTGTCGCTCTCGTTGGGCTGGAGGGGCGACTTCCCTCTATTTCCTCTGTTCCCAGCCTGCGGGTTGGCGGTGGATTTGGTGGTGGGTTCGGCTCAGTTGAATTTGGTTGCCCTTCCATTTCGCCATGGATGACTACGGCGCATTGGTATCGCCTGCAGATTGGATCGCTGCTGCCATAGATTTCGGATCCAAAACCGTATGTTCCTTCCTCTGATGGAGAGCCGCACAGATATGAGTGTCAGCTGCTGCTGTCATACGACTCATCTGTTAGCATCGACACGCGTAACACGCCGTTGGGTGGGCCCCACGAAGCGGTCCTGATGGATGGCGGTGGCACCCGCTCAGGGAGGAGGAGAGTGTCGGTCTGCCCCACCTGGAAGCAGAAGCTCCCGAACAGAATCTCGAGACTATCGCCTATGGGCTCGAAATCCTTCATGGTGGCTGACGAGTGGGCGGTGAAGTCGAAAGCGCCAAAGAGGAGGTGGCTCTCCATCGCCGAGGAGTTGTAGATCGCTTAGAATGGGACCGTCATGATCGCACAATCAGCGCCCCCGATTCCCTTAGACGGCGCCAATTAACGAGGTTTAATCTCGCCAATGCCCATTGCTATGAGCTTGGGTTCTGGAGAAGGTGGGGATGCTGAAGATCGTGGAACGGTTAGCAAACAAGCAACATGGGGACACGAGGTTTACCCAGTTTCAGGCCCCCGGAGGGAAAACCCTACTCCTGCTTGTCTGCTCTTGATTACAACGGAACCAAAAATTACAGGGGTGCGCAGATGCAATCTGGCGTGGAGGTGTGTATGCGGTGAGAGGTGCCCTTCTCGCCGTGCCCTCCTAGCCTTTATATAGATAGGCAGGTCTCAGACGTAGGTCGAGTTGGTTATAGATTAGGTTTTGCCCCTTCAAAATTCTATCTAATCTAGTCTTGTTTTCCAAGCATCCAAAGGCGTCATGGGCCTGGGCCACCCAGAATATTCGCAGGCCGCATATCTTGCAGTGGGCCTTCCTTCGGACTGGACTAGGTATGTTGATGTTTTCTACCTGTGGGGTATAACCATGTTAGCGCCAAATCCATCAACGACTGCCCAATAACTACTTTCCCGCCGCCGGCATCCACCCCAATCGTACCATACTGGAGCCGCCATGCAGTGCACCAATTCTATCTCAGTGACAATCTCGTCCATCGCGCTCAAGCCAGCATCGACTACCCAAGATCTTATTCCTGACGCAAAATATCCACAGCAACCGCATCACCCTCGGTGATCTGTTTAGGGTTCGTTGCATGGAAAACAAAAAATTCTATCGCAACAATGATTAAACCAAGATTAAATCTATGGCAAAGCCAAGATCTAATCTACGAGATCGGTGCAATGAGATAGAAGAGAACTAACCCTCATAGATCCAAAGCGTTTAACAAGATCAGATCTCGTGGTTGATGTAGTCGATTACTTGTCGATCTAAAGATCATGATGACAATCCTTCTGGCGCTGTGTTTCGACAGCACTTCCGCACTCGGTCACACGTACGGAGTCGATGAAGACCTTCCTCTCCCTGTTCCAACAGGAAGCGGAGGTAGTAGATCCCCTTGGAATCCGAGCAGCACGACGGCGTGATGATGGTGGTGGAGGAGAAAACCTGCAGGATTAAGCCGGAGCAAGTCAATGGAGGAGGGAGGAGGGTGGCGGCTAGGGTTTGAGACAAGGGGGAAAGATGCACCCTCCCACCCCTCCTTATATAGATGGGGGTGCCGCACAGGGTTCCCAGCCCTGGCCGAGTCCTTCCCCAACTCGGCGACCAAGAGGGGGAGGGGGAAAACTTGCCCCTCAAGTTTTCTTCCCCTTTCCATATTAGGGTTTCCCCTTTTTCCTTGTGCTGGCCGGTTGGGCCCCCTTGGGCACTGTGTAGTTGTCCCTAGGCCCCCACGGCATACCATGGCCCAAGTGGCCCCTCTCGGGCAGGTGGACCCACTGGTGGTCTCTCTAGAACATTTTAGAAGCTTCCGGACAAAACACCGAAAACATTTCTGAACCCCGTAAATTGACTTTCCTTATATGAATCTTATTCACTGGACCATTTCGGATATCCCCGGGATGTCCTGGGTCCAATCTGAGACTCCAAACAACATTCGGTCTCCAACTCATATTCCATATCTACTTAAACAACATCGAACCTTAAGTGTGTCACACTATAGTTCCCGAACAATGTAGACATTATCGAGACACCTCTCCGGTCAATAACCAATAGAGGGATCTGGAGATCTATAATGTCTCCCACATATTCAACAATGACTTCATGATCGAATAAACCATTCACATACGATACCGATTCCCTTTGTCGCGCGATAATTTACTTATCCGTGGTTCGATCATTGCTATCTCCATACATAGTTCAACCTCGTTATCGACAAGTACACTTTACTCGTTCCGTGATATGACATCCCTTGTGACCTTGTCACATGCTTGCAAGCCAATTGGATGACATTCCACCGAGAGGTCCCAGAGTGTATCTATCCATCATTTGGATGGACAAGTCCCACTCTTGATCCATGCACTTAAACACATACTTTTAGAATACCCAATTCCACCTTTATAACCACCAAGTTACAGAAGTGGCGTTTGATGTCATCAAAGTACTCATCTAGTGATGGTGCTTAACATGATCTCATGGTCGAAGGATTAGGTTACTATGTATTTGAAAGCTTGTAGCAAAACGAACTTAATGAGTTGATCTTATGCTATGCTTACTATGTGTGTGTGTCCATAACATCATTCTCCTAATTATATGACCTTGTTATTAATAGCATCCAATGTCCATGATCAGGAAACCATGGTCATCTATTAATCAACAAGCTAGCTTAACGAGAGGCTTACTAGGGACTCCTTTATGTTTACAAAACACGCAAGTATTAATGTTTCCTATTAAGACAATTATAGCATGGGATGTAAACATTTATCATAAACACAAAGATATAATAATAACCACTTTATTATTGCCTCTTGGGCATATCTCCAACAGTCTCCCACTTGCACTTGAGTCAATAATCTAGTTTGAAAAAACTTTGTGCATTCAACAGCTATGGCTTTCTGGTGTTGTATATACACGATTGCAAGTGGTAAACATTATCTTCGGATCTGACACTTCCAGGTCTGTGTGTATTTGTATATCTTTGCGTCTCTATGCATCACTCATTCTCCAATGAGATGGCATTGTATAAATTTTGTCCTTTTGTGAAACCTTTAGTTCCTTGGGGTTAAATCATAACGATACAATTGCCATGCATCACTCATTCTCCTTGTGTATTTGTATATCTTTGCGTCTCTATGCATCACTCATTCTCCAACGAGATGGCATTGTATAAATTTTGTCCTTTTGTGAAACCTTTAGTTCCTTGGGGTTAAATCATAACGATACAATTGCCATGTAATATATCTTCAAAGCGCTAGCCCGCTGTGAACCACACCTAGTCTGATAACAAACTACTCGACAAAAATGCCATCTTTGGCTGCTACAATAGCAGTCATATACTTAGCCTTTTGTTGTAGTATCTGTCACAATGTCTTAACGTTGGAACTCATCCAAATCCATTATTGAACTTACTTTCCATTACATTATGCCACACATACTTTAAATTGATATAAACTTAATTTGTATCTTGTTACAAAGCTAGTATCAATGTAAAACTTTACAGTGAACTATCTATCTATTTGTCACCTCTACATAAATAATATATTCTTAGTTCTTCCAAAGATCATAAGAATATCCTTATTATTGTCCAATGATCATCTTATGAATCATTCTGGTATATGCTCATAACTTTCAGAGCATAGGGCATATCTGGATGTATACATATCATAGTATTATTGACCAAAATATTCATGTGATTTCATTCACCAAGTGTCAATAGACTTGAATCTTTGATTCAATTACCAAGTGTCAATACACATGAATCTTGATTCAACCTTTTCTGTGCGACAAGTACCTTTCTTGTCGTTTCCATATTGAAATCATTAAATATCTCATCTATGTATAATTTGCACAACCATATCAGCGTCTCAATCTATTCATATAGACATTGATACCTAATATTCGAGTTTTGTCTAAGTCCTTCATCAAAATTAAATTCTTAACATGTGTCAATACAAGATACATACTTTCCAATCAACAATATGTCTTTCACATAATGTATTAGAAATATGTCTTGGTGCTCCCACTTAATTTGTTGTGAATGCAAGCATCTTCATCATCTCCGATGAAATTAAACTCTTTTAACAGTTTCATTATGGTGAAGATTCCAACTATGTGATGCCTACTTCAACCATTAAAGTTTGCATGCACTTTTAGCATCCTTTGAATTAACAAAAACCTTTGGATCGTGTCATGTACACGTCCTAGGTAACCATTGTATTAGAAGAACTTTGTTTTGTTTGTTCAACTACCATATACCAAAATTATATGTAGTGGTTGCTACATTAATCCGTCCAGACTATATATCGCTATGGAAGATCAAATCTTGTCATAGTCATCTCGTTTGAACATTCTCGTAAACTCTTTCCCGACATGTCGACTATTTCATATATGTGAAATATCCATGTCTATTTATTTATAGATCCAAATATGACTGAAAGATTTTACACCTTTCTGGAGTGTCTTCCAACTTCAAAAATATGATTTCTTGTGTATGGAACTATCACAGATTTTATGGCTTCAAGCCATCTGACGGAGTCAAGGCCCATCATCGCTTCTTTGCATATAGTTGGTTCATCATTGTCAAGCAACAATGATTTACTCTCAAATCTTAGTATTTGATTGTTTATCCGACCTACTTGGTTCAATAGGAACTTAGACCTCCATGACCACAACCTTTGAGGCATGAGTATTGTTTCTGCCTCCGGAACACTTTTCGGTGTTGCGCAACTCAACACATAGCTATGGTTCAATAACCTTATCAAACTTCTATTGTCCTCCCACTTAACTTTTCACGAAAAATTCCTTCTTAAGAAACTTGACGTTCTAAGCGACAAACACTTTTGTCTTTAGTGTTATGGAGGAATACCCAATGGTTACTCAAAATAACATACAAATACATTTTCATCCGACTTTTGTTATAAACATTTTACTTATGCCTAGCATAGCAAAATTTAAGAAAGGACAAATTGGGTTTTATCCCAGACCATAACTTATATGGTGTCATTTAAATGGATCACTATGGTGCTCTTTTTAGTGTAAAAGCGGTAGTAACTAAAGCTTTAATCTTTAAAATATAATGGCGGTTTTATAACTGACACCTTTGATCTCACCATGTCAAACAAGCTTTCATTGCATATCTCGAATACCCCATATTCCTATGGTGTTTCGGGAAATGCAAATCCATGGAACGATTCCTCAAATCTTTAGGTGTTATGCTAAACTTGTAACTCAAATATCTTCCTTTATGATCCAATCATAATTTCTTTATTTTCTTGTTACAATGATTTTCAACTTTATCTTGAAAGTCTTTGAACATTTTCAAATATTTCACACTTCTTTCTCATTAAGTAAATATACACATGTATTCACTCAAATTTCTAGAGAAAGCATATGAAGTTGAAATCCATCTCTCATGACTACACACAATGGACTACATACATCAATATGTATAAACTCCAATAAGTTAGTCATTCGTTCTTCTTTGGCCTTTGAATGAAGTTTCAATTGTCTCTAGGAAAGTCTCACAAGCATCATTTGATCATAATCAAAATACACCAAAATTCCATCAGCATGGAGTTTCTACATGTTTTCTTTCCAATATAATTTAAACATTGTTTTTAGATATCACAATATATTCCACACATGAAGGTTTCTAAAACATTTCTTTTAGCTCCTATATAACCTTCATATTAAAACAATCTTTTGAATATCAACAATCATGGAGGCAAACATGATACTTTAGATACTAACACTGGAATTATTACTCTTGCTTTAATACTAATTATTAAACTTCACGGAGTAAACGGAGTATGTTGAAAGTTTATAGTAGGAATTTTAAAATTTACATTGACACTAAAAACAATACGATACCAGTTCATAAATTAACTATTATAACTAAGCATAAGGTGGTGAACCGATGCCAATGACTACAAAAAATTATGCAAATTCACTTTGATTTAATTTATGATAAATTGTGTTCAACTTTAATCATATTACTATTGGAAATCCCACTCAAAACAACATCCCTCATGTTGCCTTAGTGATTACACGAACCAAATCCACTACACCAAGTTCGATCATCACGAGAGAAGATGTAGCTTCAAAGGAAAACAATCAACATGTTCATCATATCATCCATATGACTCATGCTTTACTTTTCGGTATTCCATGTTCCGAGGCCATTCCTGTACATGCTAGGCTTTTCAAGGTTAACCTTAGTATTTCGCATGTGAAGATCTGGCTTGCACTCGTTGTATGCACACGTAGAATCTATAACTCCCGATCATCATGTGATGCTTCAAAACGACAAGTCTTAGCAACGGTTCCTACTAAGGACGAACACTTTGTTACATGATATTTAGAGAGAGGGACGATATTATAATGCTATTGCACGATCTAAGAAATACAAGATGCATAAAAGGATTAACATCACATGCAATTAATAATTTGTGATACGATATGGCCTTTATTCTTGTGCCTTTGATCTCCATCTCCAAAGCACAAACATGATCTCGATCATCACCAACATTGTGTCAAGGTCCGCTGCGCCGCTTCATGGTTGTCCAGCACTAATAGCAACTATTACAACTACTTGGAATAAAGATATTACATGATGAATAGACACGCAGGTCTTTAACAAATTTAAAGACAACCATTAGGCTCCTTCCGGTTGCCATATTACAATAAGGATAATTTCATACATCAAATATAATCACAATCACATCATGTCCATATCACATCACATGCCCTTGAAAAAAAGTTAGACGCCTCTAATTTCTTTGCATTTTTTACGTGGCTTGGGGCTTTCGAATAAGAACTGTTCTTACCTACGAACAAGAATCACAACGCTGATACAAGTGTTGTCAAGTGCAGATTGTAAGTTGGATCTTAACTATGGTGGGAGAGACAGACACCCGCAAAGCCACTTGTGCAATGCAAGTTGCATGTTGAGAGTGGAGTAAGTCTCATGTGCGACGACATGTAAGGTCATCCCGGGCCGCTTCATCCCACCATCCTGCAAGATGCAAAGTACATAAAAAGAAAGCGATAGCAAAAGCATCAACGCCCAAAAAACCATTGTGTTCTACTCGTGCAACAGATCAACGCATAGATTTGTCTTTGATACCACTGTAGGGTTCGTTGCATGGAAAACAAAAAAATTATATCCCAACAATGAAAAAACGAAGAACCAATCTATGGCAAAGCCAAGATCTAATCTACGAGATTGGTGCAACAAGATAGAAGAGAACTAACCCTCATAGATCCAAAGCGTTTAACGACATCATATCTCGTGGTTGATGTAGTCGATCACTTGCCGATCTCAAGATCGTAATGACGATACTTCCAGTGTTGTGTTACGGTAGCGCTTCCGCACTCGGTCACACGTATGGAGTCGATGAAAACCTTCCTCTCCCTGTTCCAGCAGGCAGCGGAGGTAGTAGATCACCTCGGAATCCCAGCAGCACGACGTCATGGTGGGTGTGGTGGAGGGGAGAAAACCTGCAGGGCTAAGCCTAAACCGGAGCAAGTCGATGGAGGAGGGAGGAGGGTGGCGAGTAGGGTTTGGGACAATGGGGTAGGGTGTGCCCTCCCACCCCTCCTTATATAGATGGGGGGTGCGGCCATGGTTCCCATCCCTTTTCGAGTCCTTCCCCAACTCGGCGGCCAAGAGGGAGAGGGGGAAAACTTGCCCCTCAAGTTTTCTTCCCCTTTCTGGGTTGCCCCTTTTTCCTTGTGCTGGCCGGTTGGGCCCTCTTAGGCTTGGTGCGGCTGGCCCTAGGCCCCCACAGCATGCCACAACCCAAGTGGCCCCTCCCGGGGTGGTGTACCCACTGGTGGTCCCTCGAGAAAATTCTAGAAGCTTCCGGTCAAAACACCAAAAACATTTCTGAACCCCGAAAATTGACTTTTCTTATATGAATCTTATTGTCCGGACCATTCCGGATCTCATCGTGATGTCCTGGATCTAATCCGAGACACCGAACAACATTCTGTCTCCAACTCATATTCCATATCTACTTAAACAACATCAAACCTTAAGTGTGTCACCATACGGTTCGTGAACTATGTAGACATGATTAAGACACCTCTCCGGTCAATAACCAATAGTGGGATCTGGAGATCCATAATGGCTCCCACTTATTCAATGATGACTTTATGATCGAGTGAACCATTCACATATGATACCGATTCCCTTTGTCGTGCAATACTTTACTTATCCGAGGTTCGATCGTCGGTATCTCCATACTGATGAGTGCATATTTGCATCATGATTTATATTATTATTTTGCAATGAAGTGGTAGCATCTTGGTATTTTACGGTGTTCGCACGCACCTTTTATGTTTATTTTCACCAGGATCAGGATAGATAATGGATCCGATGGACACGATTCTTGGACCAGTTATATTGGAGTGAAAAGGAGCCAAAAACAACGTAAATCGCTTATCTAGGAAATATCAATAATACTAGAAGAAACCCCGAAGCGATTGGAGGATACAGAAGGGTTAAGGACCAACTATACGGCGGGAGGAACTTTTCCATCCATATAGTTCCCGCCGTATAGTTGGCGCCGACACCACCTCCTCAAATAGTTTCACCCTATGCAACTGGATCGGAGAGACGACATATAGAACACTGAGAAATCACCAAAACTCTCACCTCCAGAAGGGATCTGGAGGGGGAACTTTCCCTAGGGATCCATCTTTGCCCTAAACCGATCTGGGAGGCCAAGCCATCAATCTCCATCTTCATCAACCGCTACATCACCATCATCATCATATCCATCCATCCAATCTATATCTTGTTGTAATTCCAGCACAAGTTGTGGATTTATTCAAACTATTCATCTATAATTGTTTCCATTACCATTGCCATGATGTTGTTTGCCTCCATGTCTGAGTAGATCATTAGTTATTGGGGAGATGGAGAAACCCTAGTATTTGATTGAGATGAAATAGATATTATTATGTTATAGATCATTATGTGTATGTGTTGATTGTCTTCATCTTGATGTTAGGAGTTGTGAACCTCCTTAATATTTGCCTCTTACGGGGACTTGATGAAGGGGATTACTTGTTGGTAGACGGAGGGATGATAGCACTTATTGTGACTATAAATTAGTTGTCATCCTTTACATACTAACTTGGGGAAGCAAGGAGAATTCATTAAGCCATGTCCATGCCGCGGGAGAAATCCCTTAATAGCAGGATAATACGATTGATGTCTTTTATCTATCAGCTGTGGTTATGAAGGATGATGTGAGCAGTGGTTGTTGCCTATTCATCATATATGGATCTCCTCCCACATACATACATGTCATGAGAATATTCGTTATAATAATCTTGATTACTTAGTCTAAATTGCTAGTGATGTATCCACCACTCCCCGAGCATGCCTTTTTCCCTATTGAAGTTCTAAGATTTCTTACCCACGCGATTAGTACTTTCCGCATTAAGTTTTACTTTACTTCATTTAATTGTTTTGCTCAACCAAAAACCAAAAAACAATTCTACTTTTCTTCCATCTTAGAATTATTCCTTAAGTACTTCGTTTAGTTTTAGTTAAAATCATTTTTTTCTTTCTCCTACTGCTCTCTATGGGATCGATATCTTTATTTCGAAACTAGCTACAAACGATCTATGCACTTGCATTCATCACATACCTTGTTCAACCTAGTTACCGATAAGTACTCTTTACTCATTCCTTGATATGACATGCCTTGTGACCTAGTCACAAGCTTACAAGCCAATTGGATGACATTCCATTGAGAGGGCCTAGAGTGTATCTATCCATCATTTCGATGGACAAATCCAACTCTTGATCCATCCGCTTCAACACATACATTCAGAATACCCAATGCCACCTTTATAACCACCCAGTTAAGAAAGTGGCGTTTGATGTCATCAAAGTACTCATCCGGTGATGGTGATTAACATGATCTTATGGTCGAAGGATTAGGTTACTATGTATCTGAAAGCTTGTAGAAAAACAAACTTAATGACTTGATCTTATGCTATGCTTACTATGGGTGTGTGTCCATCACATCATTCTTCTAATGATATGACCTTGTTATTAATAACATCCATTGTCCATGATCAGGAAACCATGATCATCTATTAATCAACAAGCTAGCTTAACAAGAGGCTTACTAGGGACTCCTTTATGTTTACAAAACACACAAGTATTAATGTTTCCTATTAATACAATTATAGCATGGGATGTTAAAATTTATCATAAACACAAAGATATAATAATAACCACTTTATTGTTGCATCTTGGGCATATCTCCAACAACCTGGATGTCACCCGCACGGGTACGTATGATGGTTAGAAGACTCTCCGACCATGTTAACCAAATCTCCTAACTCTTTTTTCGTTTTGTCAGCAGCATAGCAGGTTCAAGCCTATCGCGTTGAACTGTGTTTTTCTAATCAAGCTACACACAAGGTGTAACACCCTCGGATCATCCCTATGCAAGTTTGAGCGTTGATCACTAGGCACTTTCATGAGGGTGGAAAACGAAGTAATACCATTACACATTAGTCCTTGATGGAACCCATAGACCAGATATATACAATAACGACTCAATGAGTCAAGAATATAGATATACAGTACAAAGATCCAAATCGCCTTGGAAACGATGTAGCATATCAGTACGGAAAAGATGCAAACGGGGATAAGAGACCTGAAGAATAACCAATGGCGTCCATAACCCTGCCCAGGCCAAGACGGAAGGGTAACCCTACTAACGACATCGATCTCAAACCTTCTAGACAAAAGGGGTGCCAGAAAAGGGCAAAGGAAAACGAGATCGGTCACTACTGAGGCCGGTACACGATGAATCTTAGAATTTGGCATCTCTCACCTACATGGGTATGGTGGACTGAAGCGGCAGCGCAGAATGCACTAAACAACCTATAGAGAGTCAAGACAACTGTAACATCCCAATTTCAGCAAACCTGATTAACTGTCCAAAAGGCAAAAATCAGGGGGAACAAAAACTTTTTCTTGTTAAGTGTTGCAATGTTTGCTTACTCCTTTTCTTGTGCTCATGCAACTGTTTGTGTACTATTGTGTACTCCCCATCTCAACACTAGTTTACAAAAGCTATTTTACAAAAGAGATGCCTTGGCTCATCTTTCATATTCTCAAATGTTCTGGGAATTCAAAACCTGAGCCAAGATGACTTTGACCCAACAAAATACTTTACTAGTTTCTATTAACAAAACTATGGAGACCTACATAAAACCTCCTTATGTTTTCAAGACAGAACCTTCAACTACTCTTATCTCTAGGTTTTCCAAAAACCTTTATTAAAACCCTTTTTATTCCCATCTTGGTAGGAATACCAAGATGATCCTTATATCCCTTCAAAGCACACCCCCACTCAAAATACCCCTCCTTACCTCAAGCTAGGCTTGATGGTAACCTTAGTAGTAGTTAGATAACTAATAAGATGAATTTCATTGATTTGTTATCTGATGAATTGCCTTGATATGTTGATTGCCTTGTTTGCTTAGGAACTAGAATGAGCTAATCTAGTAGCTCCTCCCTTAGGACCCAATCTATGATTGTGATCTTCTATACCACATCAAGCATACAAGTTTGGATCTATCCTAAGCCACTCAAGTGACCCTCTCATCTCCAAATCTGCCAAAATGGCTAAGTCTGGATTTCTTATCTAGATTCAATCTTTGGAGCTCTACCCCTTTCCAACCTATGTGAATTATTGAGAAAGTGCTTGAAGCATATTGTAGTGCATATTTAGTACTACCAAAGACCACTCTTTCCCCTGGCCAAGCCATTCTATTTACGACTCATCCATGATGGTTTTGTAGTCAAGATAACAAACTTTTATGCAAATCTTATCATCTTGCCTACTTTGGCAGAAGCTCATATCTATATTCCACCTACCATTTACCAAATACTTGCTTGGTTATGATCTACTAATCATGGCCTATCAACCCCCACTTCACTTGCTTGCATGGGAGCCTTGTGCTTCTTAAACCCACATGGTTTAGGAGGCTACTTGATGTATCTGCTATGACAGCCTTATTTTCAACAAAGTTTGCCATCTCATATAGATCACCTCAAACGAAAAAAAGACCAACCCTTGCTTTCATGATCAACTATATAACTTTGTCTATCCATCCATATACCCCTTGTACCAAGGTGAGCTCTGAGCTCCCTACTACAACCCTGTTTAGGTGGCATCAAAATAACCAAACCCTAGATCCTCCCAAATCTAGTTTCCATCCTTTCCACCACATTTCTTCAAAACTCAAGGTTGACTTTGATGCATACATCAAGTGTACATCACCTACCTTGAATATAACCATCCCCAAATAATTCCCATAATTATTTAGAGCCTTAAAACTAATTAATTTCTTTTCTTGCAAAATTCTCCAAAACTTGTCTACAAAGGCAAGTTTGTTTCTCTCCAAATAAGCTTGACAACTCAAGGAAAATTTGAGACCTATTTATCATGCCCCATATTTCCACCTCAAAAATAATTATTTTTGAGATTCTTTATTATTTCTTTTTATCCTTTTTCTTAAATGGCAGAAACAAGAAATAATTTCCTAAAAATACTTGCTCACCTCAATAAATTCCAATAAAATTCTCCAATATGTAATATCACATCAAAAACCAAGTTTGTCCAATGTAAAAATATCATCTTATCTTCCACAATCTACTTCTACACTTTTTGAATAAGTGCATTTAAATGGGATTATAATCTCTAGAAAAATCCCATTTAAATCATGAAGAGATTATTTGACATCCTCTATCCACCAGTACCATTTCCACACTTGGCCCAATGCAAATTTTCAAACTCCCTCACAATCATCCACTTGATCAATTTTGCTAAACCAAGCAAAACTTGATTCAAACAAAAACCAAACTAGCTCCAAACTTGTCAAGCAATCCTCCACAGCACCCCACCCTCCTCTGATCGACCACCTACTGTATCCTATTACTGTATCTCCCCTCCTCTTTGTCCCCTAGTGTTTGTAAGAGAGAGAGGGGCATGTCCTAAATATCTTTATAATAAAAAGGGGCAGCAGCCACACCACTCCTCCCTCCACTCTCTGGTCGAGCTGCTGGTCCCACCACACCCCCAGCACCACCCCAAGGAGCCAATGGAAAGCCCCCTCCCTTGCCCTTGTCCAAATGAACTTGGTCCCTCACACACCACCCCTCTCGGTTTATAAGGCTACCCCAGCTCTCCCATCCTCTCTCATTTGCCCCCAACAGCCCCCACTCACCTTCCCAGAGCTCCCTCTTCCCTCCCCAGCTCTGTCTAGGCCGAAAGAAGAAGGAGAGAAACCTCTCGGCTTCCAAGAGAGAATCGAGCGTAGCTCCTCCTCCTGTGCTCCTCTGGCCCTGCATGTCATCCTGCAGCACTCCCCTCCTCCTACTCTACCTAACCCTGGCCTTTTCTTTGACATGCAGCAGCTCCTGGAGCCACCCCGACGAACTCCGGCAAACCCCTCTCAGCCGCCCTCACGCGAGCACGCCGTGGTGGCAGGAACCCTCTTTGCCGCCCATCCCCGGGACCCTCGCACCTCACCGCATCGCCTCGTTGCCCTCACAACCTCATTCGAGCCCCCGGTGAGCATCCCCTGCCGCCCTCTCCACCCCTGTTAGGGTTTCCTCCCGACACAGCTGCGCGACGAGGGAGACGACCCCGGGGCCGTCGATGTGACTCTAATCGGATGGCCTGGGCGCCTCCATACCCCTTCTCCCGGATCCCCGCGGGTAGGCCATCCACTGGGCCGTGGCTGGTTGCGCGCCGCCCGCGCACACCCTGCGTTTTGGGCCTGCCTGCCTCATAGAGGCCCACTACCTTCTGGATCTAGCACGTGCCCTCTCCCCTTCCCTTTTCTTTTCTGATTTTTCAGATCTCTAAACAGCTGTTCAGTTTAAATCCAAATAAAAATGTAAAATCCTTCAAAATAATCAGATCTAAAATTTCTCAAGTACCTATATGTTTAACCTAACATGCAGAACAAGTTTTGTACCAAAAGGATGTCCAAAATAATTATGATAAATCCTCTACCAGGATCTGTCCAGATAACTAAATAAATTCTCTAGAAGGTTTTACTAATCCAAATGACATGAATCCAATTGGTACAGAAAGGTGTTATCCATACCTTTCATGTCCCACTGGCCCCACCTTATTTTGCTTAATAGTTTGCAGTTAGCTAAAATATCAAATCAAGCCTTTTCTGCCTTTAGAAAATTCCCTAGGTCAAATCAAGTGAGGTTTTGACCTAATTTATCAGAAATGAGAACAATTATCAGGTTACGGACCCAGTCCAAATAGTTTGTTCCATTTAGTTTATCTTTGTCAAGAATCGAACGCAAAGAAAAAGGTGATGTCATGTTCGGTGCCATTGATCTACAATAGAAAACATGCAAAATAATAAGCCATGTAACCATGAAAGAGTAAAACATATTAAACAATTTAATAGCATATACTCCCACTTAAATCAATATCCCTCTATTGATACTAAGTGATTCAAGATCCACAATCAACAAGTCAACTAGTGAGCTTTAGCATCACTGCTAGAAGACAAGGTAAATCGGTAAGCAACACTTGCTAATCTTATCACATATGACTCTTGTTGTTGGGTGACATATCTATGTCAAAATTAGGCGCCCAACCTTTATGCCCCAAGGTCCTTAACTGTTAAGATGACCTTGTCAAGCTCACCAACCCTTATGCGTGTAGGTATCCGATACAAACCCATCCAGCCAAGGAAAACCGCGGCACCCTAATTTCATAGGCCCACCAACGATTGTACATGGCATAGGATGGTGCAAGGTTTGGTTGGGAGGGCATGATTTAACTTAAACTTTGTGAGGGATCGTTCTACTTCTATCATCTAAGCATGCATAGAGTAAAACGCACAAGAATATCATTCACATAGTTGTGACATAGTATGGCCCATTTTCTCATTGTGATCTCTATCGCCATAGAACCTGTCCACCATGATGATCTCCATCTTCATGTTCCATGCAAGCCATCCTCCAAGTGATGAGTACTCCAAGAACTAATACAAGCTATTACTCCTAACAGCTAGTAATCAAAATTACATAGTATTGGGATCATCACAAGTTGGCATGCATGCCATTACAATAATTGACAACACATATGGCTACAGCCGTGTTGCCCTACTCACGACACGCAGGTCATGAAAAATTTCATACATGCATCACATACATATATGGGCCATACTGATCACACACATCCTGCAAAAACAAGTTATGCATAGAATCGCATTCTAACGGATCATGTGACCTCGCAGCACCTAGTTACCTTAACGAGATACAAAAATGTGCTACGACTAGGAGGGTCTAGGGGGTCTCCCCCTGCAGGGTTCGAAGGGGCAGCGCCCCTCGCGGTTGTTCCGATCTGATTTAAGGATTCCGATCTGATTTAAAGATACAAAACTGTGAAAAATGAGAGATCGAATCTACACAATTTCCTTTAAGGATTTTGATTGGCAAATCAAATTTACCATAAACCTTCTGTTGTTCCGATCTGATCAAACTCCTTTGATCACGGTACATCGATTTTAGATATAGGTTCCGATTCGATCAATCATATTGATCTTCACGTGATTCAACAGGATTTATGTGTCACTGTCTACCCCGATGGCGGAAACCGACCGGTAGGGGTAAGTCGTTCGACTACCTCAGAATCACGATGATGGACAGCAAGATCATAGATCAATCCTGAACCACCGCAATATAAACGATCACATCATTCATATCAATCTGCATATCACCATATGCAAACATCCCGAATATATAACTGAACAACATCGGCTCTGATACCACTGAAGGGATACGAGTAGGCTACACTAGCGCAAAACAAAATTTTCTACCGCGTAAACCAGGATTACTGTTGTCATAGATCACGGGATTACCACTAGACGCGCAGTTGTGGAACTTGATGAAGCGCGTCAAGGCAGTGTAGATGTTCTACATATCCTCCTCGTCCCTGTCCCACGAGCAGCTCCCCTTGCGCGACTCGTCCAAGCGCTATAGATGCAGCGCCTCCGAGGTATCCACACATACAGGGTGGAAGCGTCAGACGCCGGACTGCTAGGTTCGCGCGTGCAACACATGCATGAGGAGTGGTGGCTGGATAGAGATATCTCTCTCAAGTAGAGAGGGGCAAATCCCATCTTGATTGACCATGCCTTGCAGCATGTTTCAGGACAAACCCGAAAGCTACCTTTATAACTACCCAGTTACGGAGTAGCGTCTGATAGCCCCAAAGTATGTTGATCCACATCTCAAGTACATGCGACAATCTCAGGTCTAAGGACAAAAACGTACACGATGTGTAGAGAGAGAGCTGCAAATAATTGCCAGTCTCAAGTTGGGTTAGTCCAACCCCATGTTCATAACATGTGTCCACATCATTGGTTTGACATCTCCATGTCTATGACTTGCGAAACATAGTCATCAACCAATCGATGTGCCAGTCTAATATTCATATGTGTCCTCACATGAACTCCGACTAGGGACAACTATTAAATAACCATACAAGTAAAGAGTTTCACAAACAATTCACATAATTGCCAATCAATACAAGTTGCCTGATATGGATATTCAAGGAACATTACAATAACTCATGGATACATAAGAAATATAATCATCTCTATGATTGCCTCTAGGGCATATTTCCTTCAGCTCGAGGGTTGCGCCTCACCTTAAGAATTTGTCGACTGTCACAACAATGCATCACCCTGAGTAGCTGATGACGCCAGGCTTACGAAAAGGACATGCACAACTTAAAACCAACAACGCACTACGTGAAAATACATACTTACAAACTTTACAAGGGCACAAAAGCCCACTCAATACTATATAGACTTTACATTGTTATATTTACAACTCTCAGGACTCAACTACGTCGGTGCAGGACGTTCGAGTCCGCTTGTCGAAGAAATCGATGATGTCTTCAGTATGGCGAGCCACCGCGGATTAGTGTGGGTGCATGTTCCATGCCAAACCATCCGGAGGAACATGTGGCCCTACCGTTATTTCAGCCAGGTCAACATCACGATGATGCAGCCCCGAGTGCTAGCGTTGCCTTCGCGCCCGCCACAAGCTGATGACGTACGAGTTCTTTCATGGCGTCCACTCTTCAAAATTTGCCCAGCATCCCCAAGAAGCTGGACGGAGCTGCTTCTAGGGGTAACATCGCAACCCAGACATATGTGACTGAAGACCTCGTGCGCTTTAACACCTGAAGCTCTTGGTGGACGTGATCCTGAACCGTCGCGACAACAGTTGCTAGGTCACGGTCCATCCAAAAGAAGCACGTGGCCTCAAACTCCTGTTGGGTGGGAAATTGAGCCGAAGCAACCTCCTCCTTCTCTTCCTGTGGAAGAAGATTAACAACTACAAACAAGAGCAGCAGATCAGAAGCCATAGAGGTCGGGCACAATCGAAAAATAAAACAAGCCCACGGTGACTTGCATTGGAGTTGCTCGCCGATCTGTCGAAATTCCTCAAGGAGAAATTCCTCTCTCACAACGTCCCATTCGGTCTTGGATTTACAAACATCAGCATGGACACAGATGATGAGAACATCCTTCTTTAGGCTTCGGATGCGGTCAGGTAGAAAAGGCAGCTGCGACGCCTCACTCGACGGCATACGGGCAACAAACAATACGGATGGCGTAGCCGCCAGATCAGAATTTGAAGGACCCTAAGAGGCGCACATGTGACAGAATATAAAGACAGAGGCAATCGATAGCAGTCAAAGGAAACACGTATATTTACATAAAAATTACCACTACGTGGTAGAGTCAGATTCACCCAGTGTGAGGAATTACATGCACGCTGGAAAAGCAAACTCAAAATACAACAAAAGAAACTATGGCACGAGATCCCTAAGAAGCATCCGCATCCGGAGCAGCTTCAGACTTCGATGCCTTCATCTTGGCTACCCGCTGCTAGTCCTGCGCATATGTGACCAGAAGATCAATGAGCTTTGGGCCAAAGTGCTTGCAGCGGGAGGCGAAAGGAGGAAAGGCTACCTCAGTGCCATCCGCTACCACCGGCATCCTGGAGGTAACCTGGGGCAGATTCAGCTGTGCGACAATCGTCATCGCCAGGCCCAGGGTTGCACCCACACCCTTCTAGATCTTCTTGTAGTCCGCAGAGCATCGCCCGCCAAAGCCTTCACCAGGGAATCGATGTCTTCAAGGGCGAGGACCTCCTTGGCCTTGCCCAATGTCTCGATGGTGGAGCTGCAACGGTCTTCGACCGCCACAACAACATCCGCCATGGGCTCCCGTGCTCCAAGGCATCGCGATCAAACGCGATGCCAGTGGCATCTGTAATTGCAGCAAAGAAATTTCGGATGAGGCAAAGAAAACGAACTAGAAAAACTCAGGAAGAGGAGCGTATGGTAACTTACCAGACAAAGCTTTGGTAGCAGCCATAAGATGCTCTGACATCTCCTTCTCCTGAGATGTCGTGGCAGCCACAAGCTGCTGCTCGCGATCTTTGGCCTCCTGACGGCAACGTTCTAGGGCCTCCATGGTGTCCTTCTCCTTGGTCTCCGCCTGGCTATGCCTATTTTCGAGTGCGTCCAGCTTGCGGAGATCCTCATTGTTCTCATCTATGACAATCAACAGGAAAAGGATCAGAAAAGAAACATTCATTAGTACCCGAAGACAAAGAGCAGAAGTATACACACCTTGGAGTTGCCGAAAGTTGTCCTCCAAGGCGAGGTATTGCTGTCCGAGGCGGTTGATGTCGCGGATGAAGGGCTACGGTAAAGAAAATAGCAAGTTATATAAACAAAGGACTCGGGGGCTCGCCCACGTCAAATGACAAAGTACTTACATGACCACCCGATGATTCCGAAGAAGTAGCTTGTGTCTTCAGGGTAACAACCGCACGAGTCCTCGGCTTTGAGGAGCTTGACACGATGTCACCAGAGTTGGCCGGTATCTTCGGGGAGGTGGTTGCATGTTCCTCATGCACCATCTTCGACTCCACAACAATTTCTTAGTCTCATCCTTTACGGATTCGGCTGAGGAAGACCTCCTGGTGCAGCAAGAGAGAATGAGTCACTAAAAGCATCAAGTAAATGTGCCATAATCAAAAGCATAAAAAGCTTTCAACACTCATGAAGGGATGTCGGAGAGGTTAAAGACTGGCATCTCCTTCGTCTTCTTGGCCGACGGCTGAGGAGCTACGGCCCGAATGGGTACAAAAGGAATGGCGAAGGTAGCACCTTCATCCCCAGAGTGTCGCTCGAGGAAGGAGAGCTCTTTCAGGCACGGTGGTGTCGCCCATTCGAACTTTTGCTTTGGGTCCTCTTGCGAGAAATCCCTTCACTATGCTCGGGGGCTTCCGTAGTTGGCGACTGTGTGGGAGGGAGCGTGGAATCAGATTCTGCATCCCCACCATCTGGCGCAACCATGTATTTTTCAGGAAGAGGAGGCATCATGCTCTCCACCTTAAGATCCTGCGGAGAAATAGATACACACGTCTGACGGTGGCTCAATTGACTGTAGAGCCTCGTTGGGAGACCCCAAGAGCAAGGTGTGATGAGCACATCAACAAGTTTTCCCTCAGTTATGAAACCAAGGTTATCGAACAAGTAGGAGCAAGGAAACAACTCCAAGGTGTTGCTAACAACTTGGAATCCTGCACAACACAAATTCAAGACTTGGCCCCAACTTACCGTGAGGTTGTCAATCTTACTAGTTTGCTAAAAACAAAGGATTAAACGTATAGTGTGGAAGATAATAGTTGCTTGTAGAAAGTAAATGGTAACAATAGATGATGTATCAATGGTAAAGATTAGACCGGGGTCCACAGTTCACTAGAGGTGTTCTACTTAAGATAGATAACATGCTGGGTGAATAAATTACAGCGGGGCAATTGACAGATTGAGCAAGCATAAAAATGCAAATACTAGACATGATGAGTCCTATGAGATTTGATTGGGCATTACAACAATATACATAGAACGTAATCCAACTGCATCTATGAATAATAATCCACCTTCGGGTTATCATCCGAACCCCTTCCAGTATTAAGTTGCAAGCAACGAATAATTGCATTAAGCAATGTGTGTAAAGTAAACAATACAATTGTTCCATGAACAAAAGATTGTTGTTTTCTCCCTAGTAGCAACAACACATCTGTTGGGGATATACTTTCCGGGTATACCCACAGGACTCGCTGACCAGGGTGGCCCACCAATGGGTTAGATCTTTGCTTCACGAGTGTCCTAGTCAGAGAAAGAGGAGGAGCCAGTTCCGGCTATGACAAGGCCTAGAAGAGTTACCGACTTAGGCCTATAGTATTACTTGTAGTCCAAGCTGTATCTAGTTACCGACTCTATAATGTAGCCGGATAGGTCTCTCCTGTAACCCTAGGCCCCGGTTACTATATAAACCGTCCCTATGGGAGCCTTTAGGGCACACAACCAATCAATCATAACACCATAATCAACTCGCATAGGCGAACCTCTCTTGTAATCCGCTGTAACATCCGGCTCACGCTGATATATTATTGGGTTGCCAGAAGGAATAGGATCCGATCACCGCAGTCGGATATGAACCTGGGTAAACTTGTGCTCACCGCTCCTGGAACATCCGACGTGTCACACCACATCCTTCCAACAACACTAGGACCCCCTATGGCGTACTTGTCGATAATCCGACGATAGTTGGCGCCCACCATGGGGCAGGTGACCTTCGGAGCATCGTTCCAGGCGGAATCTGCGCGTGCAAGAATCAGCAAAACAATCTCCATGGGTCGCGTGGTCTACACCAGTGATGTCCCTCTCGTCCTTCTCGACGAGACCAGGATTCTATCTTAGAAACCCGTGAAGACCTACACGATCATGTCCATCAGCGAGATCGATATCTATCTCGGTTTCACTGAACCCGCCCAACCCACCCTTGAGGTGATGACCACGGCGGAAGAAAAATCCGGATCTACTTTGTCTGCAGAGGCGGAAGAGTACAAGGTCCCAGGGAAAATCAAACCCACCCAGCCCACTCCTGTAGTGGAAGAAGAGGTGGAACAAGAGTCTAGATCTGATCTCTCCAACGAGATCGGATACACAGATGAGGAATACATCCGCTACGCATCCAGCTCTGCCAATGTCGAAGTGAAAACCAAGTTATACAACTACCTCAAGAACATAAACAAGAAGAAGCACTATTTTGTGTACCACATAAGCACTGGATCCGACTCTGTCGATGCTGGAGCTGGTAGTGATTCGGTCCTAGACGCAATCTAAGAAAAAGCTAACTTACCTGGTTCCCCTTGTTGGGGATATGCTATATGAGTATCCTCATAGCATGTCTCTTATCCGGATAACCCGGGTGGCCCATAGTTGGTAGCATGGCCCATGGCCTGCTGGGCGGCCCAGTTAGATGGATCCAGAAGGGAGGCCCATACGGGATAAAGGACGGCTACGGAGGAGTCACCGACGTACCCGGAGCCTCGGAGTGCAAGACACGTTAGACTAATTGTATACTGTGTAGGACTCTGTAACCTATCCGGCTAGGACTTTACCTGTAACCCTAGGACCTGGCGACTATATAAGCCGGACCTATGGGAGCCTTTAGGGCACCAATTTAACTCATACCTCGTACAGCGAACCGATCTCTGTTACTCGGTGTATTGCCATTATAGTGATTTATAGTAGGAGTAGGATTCCGCCACCATCGTAGGATCTGAACCCGGGTAAGCTGTGTTACCTCGTACCCGTCAACCATCCACCTTACCCCACGTCTCTAAACACGCACTGTGAGGACCCCTCCATGGCGTACTCGTCGGCAATACCACGACAGTTGGCGCCCACCATGGGGCAAGAGGCGCTTCAGGCTCTACAGCGGGCGAGGTCCAAGATTGTAGGAATTGGCGAAACCGTAGCCATCGGTTGTGTTCTCTTCTCCGGCAACGTTCTGATCGTCCCTCCCGACGAGTTCTGGATCCCGTCAAAGATGAACCCTACCCGATGCTCGATCGTCCCCATCAGAGACATCCACCTCTTCATCGGTGAAACCGACTCGGGCACTATTTCCCTGGAAGTCGGAGGAGCGTCAAGACCTGCACGGACCGCCTACGGGAAGGATACATTCGCGGAAGGATCGATGTCGGATCTCTCTTAGGAGTTCGCTGGCAAAGATCGGAAAAATTCAAGGCCCACCCAAACCGCCCATATGCAGGATATGATGGTGGAAGATCGCTACAAGTCCGCTAGCTTCGCCCGTGCGTCTGGACAGCAGAGATCCAAGTTCGTCGGAGTGGTGACCATCTTCGATCTAGCGCGTTGCATGCAGAGAGAGGGTGAAAACCCCCACGATTACCATGCCAGGTGGCTCCGTATATGGGCCGATCTGGCACATTACCCCAATGATGATGCCATGTATCACTTTGTGAAAGGACTGGACCAAGGTACGCTTCTCTGACATACTCTAAGGCGGCAACAGGCTTCAGAACGCCTCCCTTTCGAAAGCATGGTGAACACCGTCAACAACTATGTGGAGGACGAGGAGGCTGCTCAGACAGCGCTCGTGCTCCTTGACGACGCCCCTCATCCTCAGCCACCGCCACCACCGCCTCCGGTCATCGTCGCTGCAGCTGCACCACCACCTCCAGTAATCGTCGCTGCTGTCGCACCACCACCGCCCGTCATCGAGGAAGCCTCGGCACCCTCCGACTCCGTGCTTGACGCGCTCTATGCCGACATCAGCGCTGACTTGGAGGAGATAGACTTCTGCCCAGAGAAGCTAGACTCTGCTATGTAGGAGATGGAGGAGGATTACAAACGCGACGAGCAAGCCAACAACGTTGTCACGTCCCAAGAGGTGTTCGTCGCCATTGGGACCGCGATGGATGAAGATCAACCCAGACAAGATCCGCCTAAAGCGCTGGACAAGGGGAAGTGACCACCTGTTGCTGCCGACAATGATCGTGCAAAGGCCATGCCCCCTCCGCCTAACCCAGTGCAGCAGCCGCAGGAACTTGGCACTGGTCCGAGTAACAACAACACCGCAAACCTGCCGCCTCCAGCATCTACGTCTGTTGTTGCCCAAATCACTCCAGCTGATAGAGTGATGTACGACAACCTACTCGTCGAGCCCATGACCGTGGCCCATATACATAACATAGTCCAGCTTGATGAGAAGCGCCAGCAGTTGCTGGAGGAAGCGCATGCCATCGTGGAGCAAGGCGCTAAGCTGGATCAAGATCTGGCCAACACACAGAAGTCAATAGAGAAAGCTAGAGCCATGGAGGCCGAGTACAAGACTCTGCTGCAGCAGCAGAAGGCTAAGAAAGCTCTGGCTCGCGTCATCAACGATCCTGGTGTACGGCGAAACCTAGGATGGCCCCCCTCGAAGACGCCACAAGCAAAGCCATACATTGACAGTGAAGGCAGGCAGGTGATGCCCACCCCTCTTCTCAACCTCGCTGTCGGCAAGACCCTTCTGGGGCAGGATAGATCGCCCGCAGCTATGGACCAGGTCTATGACCTTGTGGCCAAGGCAGTGAAACAACAGGAAAAGGCCACCTCTTAGATGATTGAGTCTGACCTAGCGTTTTTCTAGTCTAGCCAACCTAGGCTGTCAAGGGACCAATCTCCTCATGATGTCGGGTCCCAGACGGGTTCGTCAGAATGGAGACAAAGGGATGTGCGCAACAGGAAGGACGCTATCCCCATATCCTCCAACCATGGAGGCAATGTTCAACCTTGTCGCCCATATCCATCACCCCGGTCTCCCTGACATCGCGAATACCCCCAGACTCACCACCATACAGACATGCCTCCGCCAAGGAAGAGCGGCACCGTCACCCGCGACAATGTGGAGCAGCCCCGTCATGATGGAGAGCGCAACCAAGGACACAAGAGCAGGTCACGCCATGACCCTCCGCATCTGACAAGCAACCGCGACAAGCGTGAGGCATCGCAGGAGGGTAACAGCAAGAAGGCTAACCCACCGCCACCTCCACCTCCGTCGCCCCCTAGCAGCCACCATGGCGGAGGATGCCACGTTGTTCACGCAGCCCTTCCCCTTGAGGCAAGAAGAAAAGAGCAAGCCCGGAGCCATACGACACACGTTCACGCTTGGACAAGATTCACGAGGCTCGGGAAGGACAATACTTGGGACCACGTTGCTTTGGACCTGTAATATGGACCGCAACTTACCCCAAGGGTTTCCGGATTGACAAGACCATCAAGCCCTATGACGGCACCGCCAAGCCAGCTACGTGGTACCAGGATTACGGCAACACGGTGGAGATTGCCGGGGTAACCCCAACGTCGCCATCAAGTACCTCCCGCTGATGCTGGCGGGCACGGCTCGACAATGGATTGATGACTTGCTGGAGAAGTCCGTCTGCAACTGGTTGGACTTGCAAGAAGTGTTCACCAAGAACTTTGAGGGTACGTATAAACGTCCCTGCACTATTGGCGATCTACAGCGGTGCGTGTAGGAGAAAGATGAGTCATCTCACGCCTACCTCTCTCGCTGGCTGGATATGAAGAATTCCTGCATAGGAGTGCACGCCCAGACCGCCATGGCCACATTCATCGATGGGTTGGAGAAAGGTACGTTGCTCCGACATAAGTTGAAGCGCTTGTAGGACAATCATCGGCTAGATCTCAACCATCCAGCTGGCTAGTGAGTTCGCAGTTGCCGACGACGATGCTCGCTGCTCCCTGCCGGCAACAACCATTCCAACTCAAGCTAGGAGGAACAGCAGCACCAAGCAAAAAAGCCTGCCAGAATAAAAGCAAACCTCCAACATGGTTGCCATGACATTTGCAGGACGAGGTGACGGCAGACAGCGTGGCTGAGGACGGGGGGCTGGTCGTGGGCAGCAGCGAGGTAGTGAAACTACATCGACAGCACTCCGTGTTCCCCAAACGTATGAGGAGTACTGCGACATGCCATGCCTTGTACACCTCGACGCCAACGGCAAAGCCACTCACACCAATCGCCATTGCAAGTTCGTCAACAATCTCAAGGAGGACCCGGAGTCCGGCTACAAGCAAAGTCGGAAGAACATACCGTGAGGCAAGGGCAAGGGGAAGAAGAAGGAAGAGGAGTCCAAGGATTAAAGTGACATGGATGAGGATGGTGACCACAAGCACGCCGCCAAGAGCGATGGCAAGGGCAAGAACCCCTTCGAGAAGAAGGCAGCCGTTTTCCACACTTTCCTTGGCACCCCCACCGTCCGATAACATAAAACCTCTATGAGGATACTGATGGCCACTCTACCCCCAGTTCCCCAGTACCTGCGCTGGCCGGAGATTCCAATTACTTGGGACAAGAAGGATCACCCAGACCTCATCCCTGCGGAGAACCAGTACGCCATGGTCATCAAACCCCTGATTGACGACAACAAGTTCACCAAATGTATGGTGGATAGTGGAAGCAACATCAACATCATGTACCTGGATACACTGCACAAGATGAACTTGACGGAGGCCAACCTAAGGCGGACCAGCACCATCTTCCATGGCGTAGTTCCTGGTCGGGAGGCTCGGTCCCTTGGGTGCATCACACTTCAGGTCACTTTTGGCGATGTTAATAATTACCACCAAGAATGCATGACCTTCGAGGTGGTCCCCTTCAAGAGCGTGTACCACGTCATATTCGGACGCGACATCTTCCACGCCTTCATGGCCAAGCCATGCTTCGTCTACAACAAGATCAAGATACCCAGACCAAATGGTGTCATCACCATATCCGGAAGCTTTACCAAGGCAAGGGACTGCGAGATTGAAGAAGTAGACTTTGCTGAAGCTGTCCTCTACAGTGAAGAATTCAAGGAGATCTAGAGCAAGGTCGATGCCTTGGAGAGGCCGGCGTCGAAGAAGCAGACTTCCGACTCCGCCCCAGCTTTCAAGGCCGCCATCGAAATCAAGACGGTGGAACTTGTGGTATGCGATGCCTCCAAGACCACGGCCATTGGGATGAACCTGGATCCCAAATAGGAAAGCGCGCTTGTCGAGTTCCTCCGTGAGAACAAGGACATCTTTGTTTGGCAACCTGCCGACATGAAAGGTGTACCTAGGGAACTTGCCAAGCATAGCTTGAATATTGATCCAAAATGCAAACCGGTGAAACAACCTCTATGACGCTTCAGAGAAGAGAAGAGACGCGCCATAGGCAAAGAGATAGCTAGGTTACTTAAGGATAGTTTTATCCGAGAAGTCCTTCACACCGATGGGTGGCCAATCCTGTACTTGTCTCCAAAAAGGAAACCAAAGAATTAAGAATGTGTGTTGATTACACCGGCTTGAACAAATCTTGTCCCAAAGATCAGTTTGCTTTGCCTCGCATTGACCAAGTCATTGACTCGACGGCTGGCACGGAGCTTTTGTGTTTTCTCAATGCATACTCAGGATACCACCAAATTAAAATGAGGAAGTCGTACCAATTGGCCACTTTGTTTACCACACCTTACGACATGTTTTGCTATGTCACGATTCCCTTTGGGCTGAAAAACACAGGTGCTACGTACCAGCAGACAATTCATCATTGCCTACACGATCAAATTGGTCGAAACATTCACGCCTATGTGGACGATATAGCGGTGATGTCTAAAAATTCAAACAACTTAATCTTTGACTTAAAAGAAACCTTTGATAATCTTCAGAAATACAACATGATGCTTAACCCTAAGAAGTGCGTCTTTGGGGTTCCAACCAGCAAATTGTTGGGCTTCATCGTTTCCCAGCGCTGAATCGAGGTCAACCCGGAGAAGATCAAGGCCATCCTAAACATAAACCGTCCGACATGCCTGACGGACATACAACACTGACAGGTTGTGTTGCGAAAGTTAGTCGGTTCGTCAGCTGACTTGGAGAGAAGGATCTGCCGCTGTACAAGTTGCTGAAAAAGGCAGCCAAATTTACATGGACGGACAAAGCAGATGCAACACTGAAGCAGCTAAAGGAGATACTATCCTCGGCGCCTATCCTTGCAGCACCCGAGCCTATGGAGCCTATGTTAATTTACATGGCGGCCACCAACCGGGTAATCAGCATCATCGTCGTGGTAGAGCGGAAAGAACCAGGGCATGAGTACAAAGTTCAATGACCAGTTTACTATGTAAGCGAGGTCTTGACGGAGTCCAGGCAGCGTTACCCGCACTACTAGAAGATAGCTTATGGAGTGTTCCTTACTTCTCGGAAGCTAAGGCACTACTTCCAGGAGCACCCTATCACAGTTGTGAGCAAAGCTCCACTATTCGACATCATCAACAACAGTGACGCTACAGGAAGGGTCGCGAAGTGGGGCATTGACCTTGCCGCCTTCGAGATCACCTACAAGAGACACGACACTATCAAGTCACAGGCCTTGGTGGATTTCATCACAGATTGGACAGAGATGCTAGATGCTACCCCTATGCTGGAGCCAGAATACTAGGTGATGCACTTTGACAGATCAAAGCTACTCAATGGCTCAGGGGCTGGTGTACTGGTACATTAACCAACCGAGGAAAAGCTACACTACGCTCGGGGATCCACTTCGAGGCTACAAACAACATGGAGGAGTATGAAGCACTCATTCACGGACTACGCGTAGCCAAGGATATTGGAATCAAGCGCATAGTTTGCTGTGGAGATTCCGACTTGGTTGCCGAGTAGATGGCTGGCACCTGGAACACGCGGAACCCTATGATGGCGGCACATCGAGACGAAGTGGACGAGATAGCCAAGAGATTCTTGGGATACGAAGTCAAGTATGTACCTAGGGAGCAAAACGAGGCGGCTGATCCACTGTCTAAGCTTGGATCAGGGCGTAAACAAATTTCGCCTGCCGTTTTTCTGGAACATCTACGGACACCATCAGTGAAGGGAGCAGACACCGAGAACCCGGATAGAGTTGACTCTTTCGTTCACACAGTGACAAAGGTCCCCCGGCTTGGACAAAACCGTTCATGGAATATCTCGTACACGGAACTTTGCCCATCGACAAGGTCGAAAGTCGGCAAATAGTACGTCGAGCAAAGGGCTATACCATAATCAATGGACAGCTCTACAAAAGAAGCACCACTAGTGTATACCTAAAGTGTGTTTCCCAGCAAGAAGGTATTGAAATCCTTCGTGAGATCCATCTCGGAGATTGTGGGCATCACGCCGCTCCTTGATCATTGGTCTCCAAAGCCTTTCGGCAAGGATTCTACTGGCTGACCGCCAAGGCGGACGCCAACAAGCTGGTTGAGACATGCATGGGATGCCAGTACTATGCCCGACAACCCCATGTTCCAGCTGAAGAATTGCGAACAATACCAATAACTTGGCCGTTTGCAGTCTGTGGGATAGACATGGTTGGTCCATTACAGACGGCACCATGTGGGTTTATGCATCTGGTAGTAGCAGTTGATAAATTCACCAAATGGATAGAAGCTAAACCCATTAGAAAGCTTGATGGGGCAACTGCCCTTAGGTTTGTCCGTGATCTAGTGGTGAGATGTGGTCTCCCACATAGCATTATCACCGACAACGGCAGCAAATTGTCACTCGGTGAAGTGGAAGCTTATTGTTGGTAGAAGGGCATCCGACTTGACCTAGCATATGTGGCTCACCCACAGTCCAATGGCCAAGTTGAGAGAGCCAATGGATTAATTTTGCAGGGAATCAAGCCACATCTTGAGGCACCGTTACATAGAGCTGCTGGAGCCTGGGCGGAGGAATTACCATATGTTTTGTGGAGTTTACGAACTACACCCAACAGATCCACCGGCTACACCCCTTACTTCATGCTATATGGAGCAGAAGCCATCCTGCCTTCCGACATCCTTCATGATTCACCAAGAGCTGCCGCCTACGACGAAGATGACGCTGAAGAATCCAGACACCTAGATGTGGACCTTCTCGAGGAAGAGCGCATTTTGGCATGCCAAAGATCCGCCATCTACCAGCAGAATATACGCAGCTACCATAGTCGCCGTGTTCGGCATCTCTCATTTAAAGAGGGGGATCTGGTGCTCCGACTTAAGCAGAAGAAGTCACACAAATTATCCCCGCCATGGGAAGGACCGTTCATCATAAGCAAGGCGCTACTCAATGGGTCTTACTACCTTGTTGACAATCCTGAACTTGATGATAGACCCAGCGATGATCATAAGCGTAAGCGACGTGACCTGGATGATGACTACCCAGAGCCTTATCGGCCATGGAACATAGCACAGCTACGTCCTTTTTACACTTAGCATATTTTTTATCTACTATGTACCTCTTATATGATCAATGAAATAAATGTCTCTGGTTCACTCATATTTCTAAGTCTTTTTCCTCCTTTAATGTTCATTTTTGGATCATATAAAACCTTTATGGACAAGATTGCGTTTGCACTTGTGAAAATTCCGCCTACGGGCGTTAGCTTAAGTTTTATGGTTTACTCATTCTTTGTTGTTTTTATGTGGATTCTGGAGTAGTGACTTTTGGCACTTGAAGTAGGCGATTTTGTGCTTAGGTTTTTGATGGTGCCATTGGGCATCATCACCTCAGCGCATGGTTCCGACTACGAGTCTTCTGACTCACGAAAGGTCAAGCATAAAAACCAGAGTAATGGATAAGCTAGCACTTGCTTAAAAAATATTTACATGCTGGAACTAGTACTTGAGTAGCAGGAAATTACAACTATTGTTTTTCCGCCTTAATTTAACATAGTAGTTTTTCCGCATACACCAAACCAGAGGAAATAAATATTACAAAGTGTTTTTTCATTCATTTGGCGCAGGAGACTTTGATGCAGCATCGTCGGCAGCATGAGAGCCATCATATTCAAAGTCGGTGGTCTTGAGGGACTCGGAGGAGCTCTGGTGGTTCTCGTCAATGATCTCCAGCGGCACGAAGACGTTGGGATCGACCAACTCGGCAACCCTGGTGTCAAAACCCGCGAGCGATGCCCAGATATCCTTGTGTTCAATATTTTGGCCTCCATCGTCTATGTCGGGAAGACCCGAGGTCACCGTGTTGAGGTCGGCGTTTTCGTAGTGCGCCTTGACCATCGCCAGAGACATCCTTGTGCGAGCCCGGGTACATGAAGCTTTCCAGCTTACGATACGCTCAGGGGCTTGACACAAGATCTCTGAGTAATTCATCATGGAGTCCATCGCCTTGATATTAATGTTGAGGGGCTTGGCAATCTCTTTGGCTTGCTTGACAGCGGTGCTGATGAAGTTGCCGGCGAGGACCATGCATTCCTTTGGGAGAGGAGGCGACTTGGTCAAACCAATAGGAGCTGCATTTTCCGACAAGGGAGCACATGAGTTTAATGACACAAAGTTCAGAGTATCTAGTTTACAGAAGTACAAGACAGAGAATTTCTTACCAAAGTTGCTCGCCTCCGCTTGCTGGAGTGCCTTCGCCATAGAGTCCCATTCTTGTCGGAGGGTCTTGTATGCTTCAAGATTGCGCTAATTTTGTTCATCGGGAGCTTTCTTCTGCTCCTTGAGCATCGCAATCTCCTCCTTCAAGCGGTTTATCTCCGTGTTGGTAGACTCCTGCAAGGCCGCCATGGACTCTTCATGCATCTTCAGGGTATCGGTCCTCTCCTGCTTAAGGATCTTGTTTTCGCTATCCAGCAACTCAATGTGCTTGGATTGCTCAACAATGTTCTTGGCCTTGGCGATGGTTTCTTCAAGTCGGAGAAAGAACAGCACACAATGAGTAGTCGGAGAGTGATGGCACAAGACCAAGAAGATTGCGGAATTGAAAGGAAAAACAGACTCTTACTCTTGGTGATTTGTTCCTTCAAGAAGGCATTTTTACCCTTTTCAGCTTCCAACTCCGCGCACATCTTGTGGAACTTCTCATTGGCGATGCTTCTCCGAGCATTCTCATTCTGTGGAAATACGATCACAATCACTTAGTTTCTTAGAGCATCTAGCCGGATAAATATCCACCTAGAAGCTTGGGGGCTACAATGAGAGTTTTTAACTTGGCATAATGCTTAGTCTTTCTGAAAAGCATCTAGTCGGAACTAATTCAGTTTTCACCTAGAAGCTTGGGGGCTACAGTACTAGTTTTCAGCTCAGCAATATGCTTAGTCTTTCTTTAAGCATCTAGTCGGAACTAATTCAGTTTTCAACTAGAATCTTGGGGGCTATAGTATTGAATTTTACAAACACTGCGTATGCTACTCTGAAAGTATCTAGTCAGAATAATTCATTCAAACTAAATACTTGGGGGCTACAGTGAGAAGTTTTCTAGCTTAGTCACTCTTAGAGCATTCAGATGCAAAAGCCTGTGGTTTTCCGTCTAAATCCTCGGGGGCTACAGTGGGATACTCATATGAAATGCAAAAGGCAAATAAAACTTACAAGTGCGATGATCTTGAGATTGGTGGCGTTCTTGGCAAATATCTTGCTGAAGGAAAGGCTATTTCCTCGCAGGATATCAGCTTGCCTGAGGAGCTCCTGAAGACCGCAAGTCGGAGATGTTGGAGCCGCACCAGGAGCCAGAGTTGAGCTACTCAGTGTAAGCGCCAGGTACACTATCTTCGAAATCTCTATGGAGGTCCTGGGTGCAGAGGTGCCACTTTCGACAGACGTTCCGCCTACCACCATCGCCTTACTGCTACCGATGGCATCCTTAGCCGGAGCTTCAACCATTTTGGAAGCAGTACTTTCTTGTGTCGCCTGCTCGTCGACAAGGACAAGATTGTATACTGTGTAGGACTCTGTAACCTGTTCGGCTAGGAATTTCCCTGTAACCCGAGGACCTGGTGACTACATAAGCTATACCTATGAGAGCCTTTAGGGCCCCAATTTAACTCATACCTCGCACAACGAACCGGTCCCTGTAACTCGGCGTATTGCCATTATAGTGATTTATAGCAGGAGTAGGATTCCGCCACCGTCGTGGGATCTGAACCTGGTGTAAGCTATGTTACCTTGTACCCGTCAACCGTCCGCCTTACCCCACGTCTCTAAACACGTACTGTGAGGACCCCTCCATGGTGTACTCGTCGGTAATACCACGACACACTTCAGGAGTCAATCACATCATAGGAACTTCGAGACTTCGACAAAGAGATGGAGGAGTATGAACAAGAGCACATCTCCAAGCAAACGCAAGGTGAGCTGGAAAATTCTCCTAGTCCATATGATAGCATGGATGCAAGTTACACCTTGCAGGATGATATGGATATCGGAGATTCCTCCGAGGTCCACAAGCCAACCATGATGTAGCATCTTGTGAAAGTTTATCCCGATGCGGACCAAAAGCTGTCTTTGCCACTGGTATGCATGTTAAGCCTACTGGGCGGTCAAAGAAGAAGAACAAAAATCCGACACCGGCAGAGACGGACGTCGAGGAAACCAACAAACAAAAAGTTGATTAAGAGATTGAGATGGAGAATCAGGACGGAGAACCGATTAATACCACCCCGATCGACCCTCCTGTGGATGGACACGTCGTCACCAATGGTCCACGTGAAATTTATGGAGATGCTCTCACGATTCCAATCCCAACGGCTTCGGATCTCACACCGGAGGCGCTGGAGAAAAGGGCTAAGGACCTGGAGAAGCAGTGTCTGTTTCTACTCGAAGAGGCCGTGTGCATCGTCGAGATGAGGCAGCAGTTAGACAGTGATTCTGCCAAATATCAGTCATATTTCAAGCGACATCCAAACAAGACAAGGGGATGTCCATTTCTTGCTAACAAGAACCCGGATATCCACAAAGATCTATTCAATGGAAAAGATGGAGAGAAGATCTAAGTCTATAGCACGCCATTGGAAAACACTGCTGCAGCTCGGGCCATCCTCGCCAACAATCTGTCTCTATAGCAGGTCTAGCAGTGCGTTGCGTTGCTGGACAAAGGATTAAAGCAGCAGAAAACATCCGCATCATTTAGTGGCAAACTAGCCTCAAAGTCCGAGTTTTGCCACACTGGCGCTGACCAAAGCGCTAACGTAAGGCTTTGTAGGGATACGACTCAACGCTATCGTCCCCGTGGAGAAGAAGAGAATTCAAGAACCGGTTCAAACAGCCACTCTCGCCTGTCGGCACATGACTGGGCAAGAGTTATTCTGGATGCGTCCGAAGACACCATCAGGGCAATGGTTCCTCATCAGGACCATCGTCGGCAAAACAACCGCTATAGAGAAGACCCGGAAACACGCCGCCAGCGAGAGGAGCAAGATCGGCTAAGGATGCCACCACCGAGCCGTCCGGCTGGCAATGCCAGACAAAGAGATGATCCGGATCGTTCTGAATCAAGTAGGGACGGTGCCCGAAGAAATAGGCATCAGAGTCAGCATAATGAGGCTCCACCGCCACCACGACGTAATCCAGACGGAAATAATCCACCAGGGCCACCATCGCCTCCTAGCAGCGACCATGAAGGATCCAGACATAGCCATGGAAGCCGCAGGGGCGGAGGCCGCAATGGCGAAAGGAGTAGCAGAAATCTGACTCCGCCGCGCAGAATCCGTGAGCCTCCAAGGTGCAGATCTCTCTCGCCAAACGACGCTCTCCATCGCATTGAATCAAACATAGAAGCGCGGCGGTATGAGGAAGAAGACGTGTATGTGGGACCCAAATGTTTTGGACCACACATACGTCACACCAAATTTTTGGTTGACTTTGGCATAGCCAAACCCATTCAGACCTATGACGGCGCATCTCGACCAGATACCTGGCTCTAGGATTTCTTCCAGGCCTGCTGCATCGCCAAAGGAGGAAACAACCTGGTTGTAGTCCGATATCTCCCCTCATGCTAAGGAAGACACCTCGATCATGGCTCAATGAACTGCTAGAGAATTCAATTCACAACTAGTATGATATGCACAGTGCGTTCTTTTCAAACTTCGAGGGAACATAAAGGAGGCCCTTCATAGTCGACGACTTACATCGTTGCACACAAAGACCCGGAGAAACCTGCCGGGATTACCTTGGATGCTGGATTGACACGAAAACTCCTGCGAAGGAGTAAACGAGCAAACTGCGATAGAAGCTGTTATTGCAGGACTTCCAGTCGGACTTTTACATCAGAGAAGGAAGCGCGACCATGTCACAGATTTGGGAGAAATGATAGAAACGACAAGCAAATATGCTAATGCCGATGATGATTCGGAAGGGCTGCTAAATATTCTAGCCATTCCCAATGTGGCCAAACAGCCAAAACAAGCTCAGAAGCTCAAGAACACCTCGGACAAAAATCCGGCTCCGGACAATGTAGCTATTGACGCCACGTTCGGATCTAGAGGACTAGGAGGGCGCGGAGGCGGTCGGGGTAGAGGCCATGGAACTTCCCGAATCCAGGGCAGATGAGATCAGCAACCCGAAAGAACCTATACCTGGGCCGACATTGCCAACAATCCCTCTGTCCACCACTTGGATAGTAATGGAGGATCTACTCACACAAATACCGAGTGTCATTTCAATGGCGACATCAAGAAAGACAAATCCGCTGGCTACAGAGCCAAGTGACAAAAAGGAAAGAAAAATTCCAACAAAGGAAAGGAGCCCAAGGAAGATTCCGACATGGAAGAAGCGGAAGCCACTGCAGAACCCAAGTCGGATCGAAAGAATACTTTTACGACTAAGAAAGACGCATACGTATTGTTCCTTGGATCCCAACCTGCTAAAGACAAGAAGGCGGTTCTTCATGAGCTCAATGCCACGGTTCCCGCTGTTCCACAGTTTCTGGACTGGTCGGAGGTAACCATCACCTTTGATCGTTCAGATCACCCAAGGAAAACACATCGTCAGGGAAAGTACCCTCTGGTCGTCAATACTCTTATTGATGGCTATGAGCTCTCTAAAACACTCATGGATGGTGGAAGCAGCATTAACATCATCTACATCGAGACGCTCCACCACATGAAGCTAGACGAGAGCCAGTTGAGTTACAGCAGTGTAACTTTCCATGACATTGTACCAGGGAGACATGCGGATTCTCTGGGTGAGATTACTCTGGATGTGACATTCGGAACTTGAGACAATTATCGGACCAAGCCACTCTCTTTTGAGGTGGTACCGTTCAAAAGTTCTTACCACACCATCTTTGGACGTCCGTCTTACTGGGCGTTCATGGCTCATCCCTGTTACATCTACAACATGATCAAACTTCCAGGTCCAAAGGGCGTAATCACCGTATGGGGAAAAATCCGAGGAAGGAGCGAGAGTGCGACGAAGGATATGCTGCCTTCGCCGAAGCCGTGCTGCACGCCCAGGAGTACCAGGAGATCAAGAAGACCATCAATCCATCTGAGATGCCCGCTAAGAAGAACAAGGTGCTGAAGCCAAGTTTGCAGTTCAAGGCGTTGGAAGAGACGAAGAAAACATTGCTGAAGGAAGATGATCCCTCCAAGACGACAAAAAATAGGGGTAGGCTTAGGCCACGCATAGGAAAGCTCGCTCGTCAAGTTCCTCAAATCTAATAGTGATATCTTCGCATGACAGCCTTCTGACATGAACGGAGTACCTAGGGAACTTGCTGAGCACTCTCTTAATGTGTACCCTGACGCTAAACCCGTCAAACAGTTCTTACGACGGTTTGGTGATGAAAAGCGCAAAGCAATAGCCAAGAATTAGCCCGACTAGAATTAGCGAATTTTATAACAGAGGTCATCCACATAGATTGGGTGGAAAATCCTGTACTCGTCCCTAAAAAGGACACCATTGATTTAAGGATGTGTGTTGATTATACCGCTCTGAACAAGGCATGCCCAAAAGAACTGTTTCCTTTGCCACGAATCGATCAAGTCATCGACTCAATGGCAGGATTGGAACTACTCTATTTTCTCGATGCATATTCCGGATATCACCAAATACCGATGAAAAAGTCGGATAAAATTAAGACGTCTTTCGTCACTACTTTTGAAACCTTCTGCTACAAAACTATGCCTTTTGGCTTAAAGAACGCAGGAGCAACGTATCAATGTACTATGCAACGTTGTCTCAATGACCAAATCGGACGCAACGTCCATGTATATGTAGACGACATAGCAGTTATGTCCAAAAAGAAGGAAATTTAATTTCCGACTTGGATGAAACATTTGCTAGTTTACGAAAATTCAATATGATCCTAAATACGAAGAAGTGTTTCTTTGGAATTCCAGCTGGAAAATTGTTAGGTTTCATCGTCTATGAGCGAGGCATAGAGGTGAACCGAGAAAAAATCAAGGCTATCCTAAAAATTACCAGGCCGACTCGTCTAAAAGACGTACAATGTCTCACTGGTTGCATTGCAGTAGTGAGTCAGCTCGTCAGCCGGCTCGGCGAAAGAGCTGCACCTTTGTACAAACTCTAGAAGAAAACCGACAAATTTGTCTGGACCTAGGAAATCGAAACTGCCTTGCAAAGTTTGAAAGATCTACTTTCAAACCCACCAGTTCTCGCAGTGCCAGAACCTCAGGAACCTATGTTACTCTACATTGCAGCGACCAACAAGGTCATAAGTGTGGTAACAGTAGTTGAGCGCGAGGAAGAAGGCCACGAGCATAAGGTGCAGCTATCCGTGTGAGGTCCTGACAGAATCAAAACAACGGTATCCACACCATCAAAATCTAGCCTATGGAGTGTTTTTTGCATCCAGAAAGCTATGCCACTATTTTCAAGAGCACAAGATCACAGTGGTGAGCACCGCTCCCCTGTGAGATATAATTAATAACCGTGACGACATATGACGTGTCGCAAAGTGGGGAATAGAGCTTGTAGCTTTTGACATTGAGTACAAACCGCATACAGCAATCAAGTCCCAAATACTTGCCGACTTTGTTGTTGATTGGACCAAGACGGCATAAAACACAGGTCCTCTAGACTCGGAATTGTGGACCCTTCAGTTTGACGGATCAAAAGCACGAGGAGGCTCGGGGCTGGCGTGGTGCTCAAATCACCCCAAGGAGATAAGATATTCTATGTGTTGCAAATACACTTCACGGCAACCAATAATATTGCCGAGTATGAAGCACTGCTGCATGGAATACGCATGGCCAAAAACATTGGCATATCAAGACTCATGTGTTACGAAGACTCGGATTTAGTTTCTCAGCAAGTATCCGATATCTGCAATGCAAACACGCACATGGCAGCATACAAATCTGTTGTGGATGAACTATCTAAACCGTTCAAGGGTTTTGAGGTTCAACACATCCCTCAAGCAGAAAATAAGGAAGCAGATGCTCTATCAAGGATAGACTCTGCGCGGAAACAAGTACCGGATGGCGCTTTCTTAGAGCATTTAAGGGTCCCCTCCATAGTTGGATTTGATTAGGACTATCCGACAAAATCCGACTCACCTTTAATAGCAGTTCTGGCTATAATTCCTAGCTGGACAAAATCCTATCTAGATTTCCTGATAGACAGAAAACTACCCGAAGACGAAGTCTTGAGCCGGCAGATTGTCCGACGAGCAAAAGCCTACATTATAATAAATGATCAGCTCTATAAACGGAGTGTTTCTGGCATGTTTCAGCGATATATTTCTTTTGAAGGAGTGGAAATCTTAAGATAAATCCACGAAGGCGAGTGTGGTCATCATGCTGCAGCCAGATCCTTAGTGGCAAAAGCTTTTTGACACGGATTCTTTTGGCTTATAGCTAAGGCAGATGCCGATAAACTGGTCAAAACATGCAGAGGCTGCCAAAATTACGCTCATCAGGCACATGTTCTGCTAAACAGTTGCGAATAATCCCTATTACATGGCCGTTTGTGGTCTGGGGGCTTGATATGGTAGGGCCGTTTCGCATGGCAAAATGTGGATTTACTCACCTACTAGTGATGGTGGATAAATTTATAAAGTGGATTGAGGCTAAACCTATAACAAGTTGCGATGGAGCCACAGCCAAAAAGTTCATCGATGACGTAATCTTCCGATTGGGATATCCGCACAGTATAATTACTGACAATGGGAGCAATTTTTCCATGGAAGAACTTGCCAAATTCTGCGAAGAACAAGAGATCCGACTCGATATTGCATCATTCGCACATCCATAAGCTAATGAACAAGTCGAAAAAACTAATGGCCTTATTTTACAAGTAATCCGACCTCGCCTCAAGGCACCGCTTCGTCGGGCCGCAGGGGCTTGGGCAGAAGAATTACCGTCTGTAATATGGATCTTACGTACAACTCCTAATAGATCACTCGGCTATACTCCTTTCTTCTTGGTCTATGGTGCAGAAGCAGTTCTTCCAAGTGATCTAATTCATCAGTCTCTACGAGTCAAAGCGTATATCGAAGAACATGCAGAAGTTTCTCGACAAGATGATCTTGATATAATCGAAGAAGTGCGCGTCGTTGCTGAGCAAAGATCTATGGCCTATCAGCATAAGTTGTGCAAGTATCATAGTCAGAGAGTGCAAATCCATTTTTTTAGAAAAGGCGATTTGGTTCTCCGACTTGTGCAAAAAAGAAAGCACAAAATTTCCCCGATTTGGGAAGGACCTTTTATGGTTAGCAGAGTTCTAAATAATGGGTCATATTATTTAACCGATATGAGAACAGTCAAGGAAAGACCTGATAATCGGAAGAGAAAGAGAGTTGGTGGCAGCACGGACTCGGATGAAATAGACCGTCCATGGAATATTGCACAGCTACGTCCCTTCTATTCTTAGTTATATTTACTTGTAATCATATATGTACTTGTTCAACGTGAAATAAAGTATTGGTTTCCTCATGTTATCTTTGAGAAGTTTTTTGCCATCTTATTTCCAAAAGAGCATGTCATTTTTTTTCAAAAGTCCTAGAATGCTTGAAAGTACTTTATGCGCATGTTCGTTCTGGTTATGATTTTTGAATATCTAAAAGTGTTACCTTAGGGTACAAAATTTAATTTATTGTCTATACTTTGATTTTTTTTATCTGATAGCTTAGACGCCGGCATTTTTTCGAGTAATGAGTTGTTGGTACTGGAAGCCGGCTTTGTTTCCGAGTTTAAACTGGTTTAGAAATTGCACTCCATTGTCCGGCAAAGTTTCCATGCTAAAGGTTGGTCGGCCCACGAAAGGGACGAGGCATAGAGCCAAATAAAACGACAAGTATAGGCATAAAAACACAAAGTGCTTCAGAAATTTTCAAGAACATGCATAAAAAATATATAAGCATAAAGTGCTACGATAGTAAAAGCATTAGTTTTTACAAGACCAGCACAAATAAAACATTGTTTCCATCATTACATTGCTATAAGTTCAGAATAATGCATAAAAAATGCTTATGCTGCAGATTCAGGTGGTGATGAAGTAGGTGGAGCGCTGGAGTCGACAGCATTGTCACCCTCGATCTCAGACTCGGAAGCAATGTTGGCTTCTGGCTCTTGGGGCGAGGGAGGCGTGGCGATAGATTCAAAGAACGGTGTCGTATAGTTGGTCATCTCTGCCACACGACAAGCATAACCTGCACAATACTATTGGATGGCCTTGATGTCCTGTGGGTTACCCTCATCATCATCCTCGGCAATACCCTTGGTGACATGCCAGATTTCCATCTCGCTGTGGTGGCTCATCACCATGGTAAGAGCAGTCTGGGCAGCAGTCCGAGCATAGGAGATCTTCCAGTCTTTGATAAGATTCGAAATCTCCTTGACCTTGTCCCTCACCTCGTGCACTGACATTGTGTGCAAGTCGAAAAGCTTGACAGACTCGCCAGCCTCTTCAAGAGTTTGGCGGAAGTCGTACAAGATATCTCCGACATGCTTAATGCGCTCGAGGCGAGGTTCAGAGGTAGGAGAGTCAGAAAGATTCAGGGGGCTGGGAAAGAACCAAAAGTCAAAATTCGACTGAAAAGAAAGTCAAAAAATCAACAAAAAGAAAGATTCAGAAATCTTACCTAGCACAGAGTGATTCTATTGAGCATGCTCCTTGTGGAGGCTGTTTAGTTCACTGGCTGTGGCCTGGGCAAGATCCCTCTGAATATCTAAGTACTTCTTGAGATCATCTAGTTCTTTATATCGGAGGGCTATGAGCTTCTCAAGCCTCATGGTCTCATGGTTGCATGACTCCAGGACAACAGCTACGGATTTCTCCGATTCTAAAGTTAGCTTCTCAAGCTTGTCCCGGAGTTCAGCATTCTCTATTTCCAAGACCTTGAAGTTTTCAGATTGCTCCACCATCTTGCTGGACTGGCACAACAGTTCTGCAAAGGAAAAATATTAGTCAGACAAAACAAGTTTGACTATGACAAAAATATAACTGACAAAGAGGAAGTCGGAAAAGTTTACCTTCTGCTTCATCTTTCTCAATTTTCAACTTTGAATTCTCAAGGCGCAAAGCTTTGATTTCTTTGCGTTTATTATAAATGTTCTTGAGCAATTCCTGGTTGGAAGATGCAATTTTCTGTAAGTTTAGAGACGGAATACCGTCAGACGGCTACTAAGACTCGAGCTGAAAATTTAACTAAGTAAAATTATAGCACGAGCCTTGGGGGCTACACTACATCGTTCTTTTGCAACCTAAAAGCATCAACTCGGATCCAACGATGTTTATCCGGCTTTATGCTTGGGGGCTAGAGGATATGATAACAAATGCAAATATGAATCTGAAACTTACAATGTGTTCCAGATGCAACTTTTCAAATCCGAGCTTGGTGCTGTGAAACACCTTCTCGGTAAGGGTGAGTGAAGGAACATCCGTCACTGGGAGTTCGCCAGATACAACTTTAGCATCCCGGACCAAAATTTGGTCCAGGAGGCTGGCCAGCTTGATGTACTCCTCCTCTTGGCTCGCTGCCTCTAGGGTCAAGGTTTGCTTCTCAAGAATGGATTGATCCAGTCTGAGGATCTCTTCTTTCTCTTTCCTCTTCAGGCCAGGAACAACAGAGCCGGCCACTTTATCCATCGTTCCTGTAGATATTACCATGGGATCATTACCCTTGATGGGTTCAATGGTGGCGAGGGCTTTCGAGACATTGACAGCATCAGGAGAGGCAGAAGCTTCCTGTGCTGATGGAGTACTGGATGGAGTTGATGGCGGCACGGCAGGGGAGATAACATGCTTTTGCTGACGCATCTGCTTGCCCGGCTTGCTGTCCGGCTTGATCTTACTCTTCAAAGCTGATTTAGCTCTAGAACACGAAAATCCTAAATATCAGGTGTGCTCTAGAAAGAAATAAAGGTACAAAAGTACTGAAAATAAAAGATAGGGTGCTTATTTTTTAACTACTGGCAGCACTTGGCTACCAGCAGTAACAACAACTTATTTCACCTTGCATTTCTTGGAGGCGGGGGCAGCAACTTCCTACACCTCATCATCCTCCGTCGCTTCCGGATCGTCTGAAGGATAGCCCTCTAGTGGAGCTAACTCACACTCGGAGAGTTTGTCGAGCTAACAAAGTCAAAAGGCATCGATAAAAATAGAGTCGTAGAAAGAACAAAAAATAACGACGAAACGCAAAAGATGAATCAAAATATTTACCGGTGTCAGAGGACGGTTGGTCGTATACATCTTCATGGGAACTTATGTAACCTTTCGTTCCACTCTTTCCTTGATCAAATATTGCATAAGGGTCCTGTAGTCCATCGCCGGAATCCGGCTCGAACTAACCCGCATCTTGTCCTTCTTGTCGCTCGTGATCTGGTGCATGAGGCGATCTCCATGGTGCTGGAGAGGCTGAATCCGGCGCTCCAGACAGAAGTGGATCAAGTTGGATCCACGGAGGCCCTCATGCCTCATCGAAAACTCAATCCGCCTCTTGGCAAGGATCAAGATATCCGACAGCTCCGGTGCCTCCGTGTCCCATGAATTCTAGTGGGGAGCGGCACCGTCGGTGAACACCGAAAGACCTTCCACCTTTCCAGGAGCCGGAATATCCTTGTTATAAAAGAAGGTTTCGGCCTAGCGTTTAACGGATTCACTAGCGTTAATCCTAGGATAGAATCGGTTTCTCCTAAGGACTAAGCTAAGGGTGCCAGTGATGTAAGGTACACCGGCGCTAATGGAATTCTTCCGAGTACCAGAGTAGTACCGGAAAAGGGTGAGACTTGGCCTAATGCCAAGAAACCCCTCGCACAAAGCTGCATGAGTACTAAGCTCGAGCAGAGAGTTGGGAGGAAGATTATGAAGTTGCACACCATAGTAGTTGAGGACCTCGACGAGGAATTCCGACGGTGGCAAGCTGAGGCCACGGTCGACGTGCGTGTCGAACATCACCCTCTCGCCATCGCGCGGGGCGGGAACGGCGTGCCCTGAGGCGCTCCACCACGCACCGGCGATGATGAATCCTTCGTTCTCCATGACTTGGAGTTTGATACGTTGGAAACGTATCTATAATTTTTAATTCTCCATGCTTAATAACTTGGTTATCACCATTGTGGCTAAAGTTCATAGGTAGAACGGTTCTATCCTAGAAAACCCAGAGCCGCGTAAAATATGCAAAAATAAATTAGAGGCATCTAACTTATTTTTGCAGAGCATGTGATGTGATATGGTTGTTATTGTAAAACAACCAACAAGATCCATATGGTTGTTATTTTATTTTATGGCCCGCGTGCCCGAAAATGGAAATCCATGTAATTAGATTAGTGGAGAACAACCTTGATGGTGGCTCCATGGACCTTGGTGACACGCCGGTGGAATGATGAAGATCATGAAATGACACACAATATGGAGATCGAATGCGAGAAGGACCATATTATATCACATTACATATGCATGTGATGTTTATCCTTTGATGCATCTTATTTTGTGTTGATTTGATTGCCTAGGTAGTATTTGATTGCCTTGGTAGAACTATAAGATGATTCCTCCCACTAAATATCAAAATAATAATATGTTCTTCCTTAGTATGCACCGTTAAGAAAGTTCGTCGTCTCGAAACACCACGTGATGATCGGGTGTGATAGATTCTACGTTCGCATATAACGGGTGTAAGACAGTTTTACACACACGGAAATTAAGGTTCTTACTTGACAAGCCTAGCATGTATAGACATGGCCTTGGAACATGAACCGAAAGGTAAAGCACGAGTCATATGTGTAGAAGGGTTTTGGGGGAAGCCACACACGTAAAACATGGGGTTCCCGGTTATATTTATAGATGGCCAGGAGCCGGTATAATTACAATTCAACCCTACTGTAAATACAATATATGCAATCTAACAACCCCCATGGTCCGAGCGGGAGGTTCTCGAACGTTGAGACTGGACCGAAACTCGAGGAAGAGCTGACTCGCAATCCCTTTGTCATGACATCCGCAAACTGGTATGATGAAGGAACATGTAAACATGGACCTCTCCCAGGTACACCTTCTCGCAGATGAAATGTATGTCGATCTCGATGTGCTTTGTACGTTTGTGTTGCACCAGATTTGAGGACATGTAGATGGCGGACACGTTGTAGCAATAGACACCTGTGGCGGAGCTCATGGGGTGATGGAGTTCCTAGAGCAGCCGGCGGAGCCAACAACACTCGACGACGACGCGGTACTCAGCTTCTGCAGAGGAGTGTGACACGGTGGTCTAGCGCTTGGAGGACCAGGAGACGAGACTATCACCAAAGTAGACGCGGTAACCGGAGGTAGACTAGCGCGAGTCTGGGCAGCCGACCTAGTTGGCGCTGGAGTAGGCTACCAGGGCGGTCGATGATGATGCATAGAGTTGTAGACCAAACTCTAGTGTACCACAAACGTACCGAAGAACACGTTTCACGAGAGCCAAGTGAGACGTGCACCGAGCATGCATGTGGAGGCAGATTTGCTGAACCGCATAGGATATGTCCGGACGCGTCAATGTGAGATACTGAAGGGCGCTGACGAGACTCCGATAGTCAGTGGCATCGGGGAGGAGCTCGCCGTCAGAGGCGTAGAGCTTCGAGGATGTGTCAACCAGCATAGGAGAGGAGTGAAAATCTATCATACCAGCACGCTGAAGAACATCCAAGGCATACTGTCGCTGCGAAAAGAGCACACCAGCAGAGGAGAAACTGACTGCAATGCCTAGGAAGTAGTGGAGATCCCCGAGACCAGTAATAGCAAACTCGCGATGCAGACGCGTGAGGAGACCCTGAAGAAAGCTCGTCGACGAGGCGGTGACAATGATGTCATCCACATAGAGGAGCAAGTACGCCGTGTCTGCCCTAGAGCAGAGGACAAACAGGGAGGTGTCCGTGGCTGAGGCAACAAATCCTAGAGTGGCAATGTACTTGGCGAACCGGTGATACCACGCAGGGGGAGCCTACTTCAGGCCATATAGGGACTTGTGGAGTCGATAGACATGATCCGGGCGAGACGCATCAACAAAACCCGGAGGATGCTGACAGTAGACCACCTCATCCAGGGAGCTATGAAGAAACGCATTCTTGATCAAGATGACGGATGGGCCAAGAGATGGAGACAACAATATGAAGAATGAGCTGGATCGTAACAGGCTTGACAACGGGGCTGACGGTCTCCTCATAGTTGATGGCGGGGTGCTGAGAGTACCCACGAACGACCCATCACGCCTTGTTGCGGGCTAGAGTGCCATCGGAGTGGAACTTCTGACGATAGATCCACTTTCATGTGACAATGTTGGCGTGCGGAGGGCGAGGAACGAGGGACCAAGTGTTGTTGTCGACAAGAGCCTGGTGTACTCAACAGTCATGGCAGCACGCCACTGAGGATCCTGCATTGCCTGGCGGAAAGTGGTGGAAACAGTGTTGATGGTGGAGTCCACGGCTGAAAGACTCATCCTGTACTACAAGAAATATGATGATACATGAACCTCCATTTTCGTCACTAAATTGTCATAGTGGTTAATCCATGACGATCATATGACAAAAAATAGATCGTAAAAAACCGAGCGTCAGTAATTAAACACCACGGTGTTTTTAGTGATATCGTTATAACCGTCTATGACGATATTGGATCGTCGTAACCTTTATGACGATCCAATATCATCAAGGACGATCTGGCCTATCTACATCAGATCCTACGTGGCATAATTATGACGAAACGAAATCGTTATAGTACAAATTCAGCCCAATCCATTTCGATAATCTATATGGGCCAAGCCCAACAAATATAGCCTTTTTATCCAATCTAGACGTTTATGGGCCATGCCTAACATTTCAGTCCATTGTTATTTGCGCCGTTGCATTCTTTACAAGTTTCTCTTTATTTAAAGAACTGGTCCCACTTGTCAGATTGGTTCCACCAGTCAGATGTTTTCCCCTTGTCAGATTTATCAAAAGGTTCATCCTATTTATCACGTTTCATGTTTCGCATTTCATTACACAAATGACAAAAAATTCAAATGGAATGAAAAAGGAACATACGAAATTATTGAAATAATAGCCAAATTTAGACTATTGCGGTCTTCACATTGTGTTCATACAACCAGAGATGCTGACTACTACTACAATATAACTAGCTACTCTTTGCTTTGTCAGGCTTTACGCCTCTTCAAATTGCTTCAGTCTTCACACTTCTTTGGCCTGGAGCTCCTGTAAAAGAAAGGAAACAACACACTTTTAGAGCTATGTAAGGAAATATCTAGTAACAATAAGAACTAAACAATTTGGAATAGAATAGAAGACACATTTCATTTGGAAGGCACAACAAGCAGATACGTACATATCACTTTGGAAGGCACAAATTTCATTTGGTTGGGCATTAAAATCATGGTTCCACAACCACATAGATGCATAATTAGAAGCACAACCTCAATATTTTGACATCAGCAGATCTTTCAGCGCAACCTCACAGTAGCAGAACACGTATTGTTCCGGAAAAGCACAATAGATGCCAATAGAAAATCTAAATAATCATAAGCATAAATACTAGCCACTTAGCAGTATTAGATGCAATGAATGATTGGAACTGTGTCCCCTAACTCATTATGTACACATGTTACAAGGCTCAGCGCATGGAATGTATGAACAGTAATTACATAGATAAACCAGACTCCTTCAATTACCAACTTACAAGAATCAAGTACACTTGAAATGAGCTCAGCAAAAACCTTTGTTACACTCCCTGCTATAGGAAGTGTGTGCAAGATTACGATAAGGGAAAATAGGATGACACACGGTAAGTATATTTTTGCCTTGAAAGTGGATAACCACTTCCATTAAAACCAATGAAATCATCAACTATTTTGTAACGTGAGAGAACACTTGTTAGCAAGGCCTAAGTCTGATTGCTCAAACTATGCTGGAATTGGGGTAATATACTTTTTAAATGAAGATGACATGAGCAAGAATGAAACAGAACACACCTTAGTTTGAACCATTCCTGATCATTGGGATCTAAATCATTTTAGAGTTTCAACATCATAAGAACCACGTTAATTCAACCCAAGGATCTGCTAGCGGAGCATGATGTAGCAAGCAAGACATAAGCAGAATGTTTACAACAGCAACATCTCACTCAATGATCTTAGAAAGGGATAATACAAATCATCAAATGTTGTCATGTATAAGTTATCCAATTAACATGACAAATCTGGAAACTCCTGAGCAATCACTAATGATGTTTCAGTAGAATTTTGAAAGCAATGTTAATGTTTTATGTATAGTACCTTCAACTATCGAGAGCAGAATGATGCAGCAACCCCTTTTGACAAATCTGTCATACGATGTACACAAGGAATGCATCATTAGAACAAAATTTCTAATCAGACTTCACTTAATGTAAGAATGGTAGACACTAAGAATGGTAAGAAGCAGAGTATTGCTGTACAGTTTCATCCAAGCAACAGACATAGCAAAAGTAACTAGTGCATCAAACTTATTCGAATTTTTCACACATTTGATTGATTGGAGTATGACAAGATTATCAGGCATACAAGGTAATATAAGATGAAACTAGCCAACAAGGAAAAGCAGTAGCTATCAGAGGACTGTTGAAAGTAACCTGATATTGTTTCATATAGCTGGTTAAGGCAGCAACACTCCAAAATTACAGCATAAGGGCAGTATTACTAACAGCAGTAGCAGTGAGCATTCTAAAATGATAATCGTATCGACCAGCCCCAAGACATGAACCTGGAATAAAAACTCACCTATGATGTTCGATCTCAACCTCGACGCCACCTAGTAATGTGAATTATTTTAAGTAATTCATCTATTCCATCAATTGAAGGAATAACACAAGCTTAAAGAGATAATCAACTGGAACTATCATCAACGCAAACTAGATGCTATACAGATAACAATTGAGAGCAAAATAGTTGTTCTTTTGAACAAGATAAGTATAAAACTGATTGAATATAGTGGTAGCTATATAAATTTTCCATGTGGTGCTGGGAATACAATGATACATTTAACTAGAAAGTATACAAGAGTAAGCATGGCATCGTAACTGTAGGTTCTGATAGTTAACTATACTCCTAATGTTTGTCTAGTATTAGTGATATACAGTTATGCAATTGGTGCACAGTTACCAATGTTCCATAACTGTTGGTGTAGACAAAAGAAAAATCAAACGCTCTAATAATTCCTCTTCACAGGAGTAGGACAACATCAGCTTATATTTGCGAGTTTTCCCTTAAAGAAATATTGTGTGAAATTTAGAAAGCAGAAATATTGTGTGAAATTTAGAAAGCAGAAATAATAACCAGATTAGTAGTATTAACAGTAGTTCTGGTTTCAAATAATAAGCTTTAGTAGGCATGTAGTTCTTCTTTAGGCAGTACAAGTATAAGGATCAATCAATCAACCGAGGTACAGATGTTCTGGCATATGTGCTACAAACAATCAACTAGCCTGGTCACAGAACAAGTATAATAATTGAACGCTCGATTAACTCGATTAACATGTTCTATGGACACCAACACAGAATGCAAGAAAACAGTATATAGTACATCCATGTCTCACATAGCAAGTGGAGGAGAAAAGGGAGTAACTGGGGACTTACATAGAGCATGGAGAGAGTGAAGAAGAGGAGCAGTAGTGGGTGATGTCCGGAACATCTGAAGACCTAGCCGGTGGATCTGGTGTCGTTGGGCTCGAGGTGATGCAGCAGCGGGCGTCGCCTGGGCCGCCGATATGTCGCTTCTCATCTCACATCCACCGCCTGCCGATGCAATTACCTAAACTGGAAGGAGACGAACAAATGAACGGTTAAAGGCGAGGATGGCCGAGAATCGAATCGGTGAGAGGAGGGCAAAGAGGAGACGATCCGCGCTTGATGGTGCGCCCCTCGTTGAGGAGACTCGTGCAGCTGTTGTTGCCGCATCGGCTTCGGCTTCCGGAGGCTCCTCACCGCCTCCATCGCTGCTCCATTGTCTTGATGTGTGCTCCAACGAGAAGAGGTGGGGATCTGGCTCCAGCGATATTGCGGCAGGGGGAGATCGGCGACGCACGAACGGGGGGTGGGGGGAAGGGCGTGGCGCGAGGGGGGACGATTTGGAAAGAGGTCGCGTGGCTGTGGCCGCCGCCGCAAAACCCTAGGATGGTGGGGAACTGGGGATGGGAGAAGCGATGTGGATGGCCGTCACCCGTCGGTGCGAATGGATAGGGATGGGGTATGGAGATTTTGTTTGTTTTTTTAGCATCGGGTATGGGATCAAATCTGGCCAACGGGCCGCCCGGCACGGCCCAGGCCCAGCACGCGGCAAACGGGCCGGCACGCGGCACGGTCCGCCGTGGCCCGCCAGGCCACGTGCCCAGCCTTGCGGCCTGGGCCCGGGCCCAGTGCTACACGGGCCGGCCCGCGGCACGTTTGGCCCGCGGGGCCGTTTTGGCCCGTTTAGTCTGTTTTTTCTGTTTTTGTCTGTTTTTTTCGATTTGAGTCCGAAAAAATGCTAAAAAATGTCAAAAAAATGCAAAAAAATAGTAAAATGACACAAATTTTTATATGGGATAAAAACTGAGCTTTATTGATGTTGCCTTATTAAAAAATCTTACATCCCTAGCAAGGAAAAAGAGTACAACCGCTCGAAAAGAAAAGAAAAATTACATCAACTAATTAGTTCCCTCGAACTGATCCAGATGAAACTCGACATGCCTGCGCAAGTGACCACATCCGGCTCCCCTTTGCAAGATGAAGAGACGGTCGCATCTTTTGCACCTAACTTGGTGCACTTCGACACCATCTATCATAACAAATTCTTCATCGTAGTCCTCCTCCCAAAGATGGCGTCTTCTTCTTGGTTGATTGGGGTTGGGGGGTATCGGTTGGTTGGGATTTGGTTCAGCAGCCATGAGAGTGGTGGTGTGGGGAATGAGAGTGGTGTGGAGAATGAGAGTGGTGGGTTGGTCTATTTAAAGGGAAATATGGAGGAAAAAGTAAGGGAGGGGCAATATGGGGATATAAGATTTAAAAATTCCTACCCTTGCCCTTGCCCTTGGCCTGCTCCTTCTCCCAGACAACTCTTGGCTTTTTACCGAAAGGCGGCATGAAGTCATCATCGTCATCCTCCACTGATGCCTCGCCCTTACCCTTCGACGATGCCTCGTCCTTGCCCTTTGATGATGCCTTTTTCTTGGCCTTCTTGGCCTGCTCCTTCTCCCAGGCAGCTCTCGCCTTCTTCTCGAAAGGCGGCATGAAGATATCATCTTCGTCCTCGCTCTCTTCTATCCACAACGAAGGTTGATCAATAAACCTCTCTCTCGAAGCTTCACAACCAAATTTCAGCTTGGTCCACCTTGCATTGATCCTGAGAAGTTCTTGTCGTATTTCCTCAGATTTCCTTGATGGCCACCCTTTTGTACATAATGCCTCATCCAGCTCATTGAGAAAAACATCACTACCGATGAGTTCCTCAAATGGAACTTGGATCTTGTCGATTCTAAAATTTCTAGCAAAACGCAAAAGGTGTTCAGACATCAGGGGTAAAAAACTACGATCGGATGGAAAACTCGACATGTTGTCATGCTTACTCACCTCAATGGATAGGTGGGTTTTATAGACTCGGAAGGAAAGGGCGGGAAGGAAAGGGCGGGAAGGAAAGAGCGGGAGGGAAAGGGCGACAAGTTTGTATGGGGATAAAAATTGGCCTTCATTATTAGCTGCCTCATTAAAACCTTCCATCCCTGGGAAGGGAAAAGAGTACAGCTGGCTCTAAAAAGAAGAGAAAATTACACAAGAGAATAAAAATTACAAAGAGATTTAAAAATCTTATTACTAAGTTTCTTCTTGGTCTTGATCCACCGCATAGCTTGAACGCAGCTATCGATTCTGGGTTCTCGGTGGTGTGCTGGGATCTTCTTCTGGCTAGTTCTCCATCTTTGACAGACATCAGTGTTTTCACCATATCGGGAGTGAGACTAGTTCTTCTATCATCAATTATTCTTCCAAAGGCAAGACTCGAAGCAGATGGAGACAGTTGGCACCGATAGCACATCCGTGCTAATATGGAAAGCTTAGGATATGTTGACCTTTTCTCCGCCACCCAAGTATGTCAAGTCGTAAATGTCGTCATCATCATTAGTAGCAAGTATTGCCTCGTTTCAGATACTTTGCTAACTCCCTCCACCTTGAAGCACGGGAGTTTGTGTGGATGAGCTCGGCGTGGCCGTGGAAGTACCAAATATTTTGCCCCACACTTTTTCTTACCCCTCAGGATGTCGGTATCACGAGGTCTGTGTGCCACAGCTGGGCCATACTTAAGCTCGTACTTAGAATAAACATCCTGCAGCTTGTCCTTGACATCAAGTGAATATTGATCATAGCTAACATTTACGGTAAAACTTAAGAGCGAAAGAACCCCACTAAACCCTTCCATTTTAGCCCTAGGATCCAAAATAAATGCGATAGCATAGAGCAAAGGGATAGTTTGCCAATATTTGAGATATTTTTGTTTCATGTTATAGACGGCTACTAGTAAGGTGGCATCATTTTCATACTCTTTCAGGTGTTGGGCAATTTCTAAAATATGATGCACAATCAAATGAGATGTGGAATAATAAACCCTAGATAAAGTGACAGTTGATTCATAAAATATTGCTAGAAACTTAAATATTGATTCAGCAACGTGCCAAGTAGCTTCAACAAGTAAAGGTTCCCCGTCATTTTGATGAAAATTTGCATTAACAAATACGGAAAATTGAACTTGGTCATGTAGAACTAACTGAAGCATCAGATATGTAGAGTTTCATCTAACCGGCATGTCTAGATGAAGACCATGACATGGTACATTAATAGCAGCACAATAATTTCTATAGTCTCCAAGTCTAGTATTAGAAGCATTCAACCATGATATTGCCAAACGCAATTTATTAATGTGTGGGTCTAGATCATCTAAAGCACTTTTAGCAATAAGATTAATTATATGACAGGCACAACGTTGATGAAGTAGGAATTTTGATGCATATACTTCAAATATAGGAATTAGAGTATTCATTGCAGTAGTATTTGAAGAAGCATTATCCAAAGTAACTGCAAATATTTTGTCGGTAAGACCAAATTCAGTAACAACTTTAAGTATAGCATTAGCAATATTCATACCATTGTGTGATACATCGATTAACTCAAATCCTATTATCCTTTTATTTAATTCCCATGATGAGCTAACATAATGAGCAACAACAGTAATATAATCTTGCTTAGCACGACCACTCCAAATATCAGAAGTTATGGAGACTGAAAAAGTTAACGATACTAATTGTTCTTTCATAGCGACACGACCTGCTTTGGCTAGCTTTTTCATAACCCTAGTTGTAGTTTGTCTAGAGACTGGTGTAAAACTAGGGGTGTGAGCAGTTCTAATATATTCAACAAAACCAGGAGACTCGCCAAACCCTAATGGTAAATCATTAACGGCAATCAATATTGCAAGAGCCTCTCTTTGACGAGCTGAATCTAGACAAATATACCTCGGGAGGTGCCGTCGGGGTTGAAGTTGATCCTGCTCTGGATCGCCGAAGCCCCTCCATCTGCCCTGGCGTGGGTCTTCGCGTGCCTCGTCATGTGGCCGTTCCCTCCTCCCACCTGCAGAGCAAACTTGCTCAAGCAACCCGGATGCAAGCACCGAGCTCTCATCTTCGTCACACCTTCGGCGTCAATATATTCTTCTTCCTCAAAGTCTTTGCCAGATGCTAGAGGTTTTTTAGCTTGCTACCGGTAGAGGTGGAAATTTGGCTAGCAGAAGTGGTGGATGTATTAGGAGAACTTGTGTTTGATGGTGTTGGTTGCTCGAAGGGGGTATATGGATATTGCATGGTGTCGATGCCGTGGAAGGGAGAAGTATTGAAGTCGGGAGGAATATTGATATCGACCCCCAAATCTTCGGGATTGAAAAGAAACTGGTTGGGATTAGCCATGTGTTGGTGTAGGATATGAGAGAGGGGTTGGATGGTGTGGAGATTGAGAGGGGTGTGCTGCCCTTTTTATAGCAAAAATTTGATCAAATTCGGACCAAAAAAACCCTTCCCAATGACCTAAAACCCTAAAAATACAAAAAAAAGGACCAAACTACCCTAAACCCTAACCAAACAGTCAAAAAGACAAAAAAAAAGCCCCTGCCCCCTCGCTCCCCTGGGCCCCACCCACCGCCCCACCCCCCGCTCCGAAATTTCAAAATTCAAACCTCCCCACTCCCTCCTCAGCTCGTGGCGTGGCGGCCACAGCTGGCAGTGACGCCGTGCCCTCGCCAAATGGGTCGTCTTGCAGTGCACGGTCAAGATGTTGGCTTCTTAAACAGACACAACACCATGTGCCACGGGTGCCCAGACCCACCCACCACTTATCTTGATGTGCCTGGTAGGGCCTTTTTATGGCGTGGCCAGCCTTGACTACCGACCCGATGGCCAGATTTGTATGGGATGTCGAAATTGCCCCTGTCTTTTCTCTTTTGCTAGGGCGTTCTTGTCTTTTCCTATTTTGGCCAAATTCGTGAGCGGGAGGAGCTCATGTGGCTGGCGTTGGATGGCTGGCGTCTACTATGGGGGTGACCCGTGGGTAGTCCATTCCTGTATTTTGGTTGGATGGCTCTGTTCTATGGGGTTTCGCCGATGCATAAAAATTCCGAATGAGCGCATATTTTGCACAATTGTGCATCTCGGCATGGAACACAATACCATGAACAAACTATTTTCCATTTTCTGAGTGACCAAAACAAGGTTTTTTATGAAGCATCTATTAAGATAATGTTGCAAAATTATACCAACCCATTTTTTAAATGATTTACACCACATTTTAAGTTCAGTTCATCAATTGGTTGCAACTTAAAACTTTCTAGCCACCTCTCAGGAAAAAGATAAATTCCTGCTGATTTAGTAGGATCTGTGTCGAATTTTAATTATAGGTGCTTCATAGTTTGCTCATGATTTTTACAAAAAATCATTTTTAGATTCACTACATATCATTTAATTAGATATATACTAAAAGTTTTCCAAAATTCCACCCCTAGATGTAATGGCCACACCAGCCATTTTAACACTATTTCGAATCGGGCATGAGAAATTCAAAAAAATCAAAAAAAATATAAAACCTTTGCATTGTGTCATTTTATGTGACCTAGTATCTATAAATAATAACAAACTTGTAATGTTGAAATTATTTCAAAAAAGTGTTCTCAGAAATGACCTATGGTGTACGGATTTTCATTGCTTTCAAGTCAAATGGTAAATGTTATGTCTAGAATCATGACACAGTTTGTGTGAATGAGCCTATATTTTGCATATATGTGCATCTTGGCATGCCAAACGATGTTGACGAAGGAAGTTTTCATCTTTCTTTCACGAAAAAATATTTTCTATTTTCTGAGTGCCAAAAATGGGGCTTTTGTGAAGCATCTACCAAGAATATGCTACGAAATGGTACCAACCCATTTTTTTAAAACATTACACCACATTTTTTAAGGGAATATGCTCGAGAGACAATAATAAATTTGTTATTATCGTATTACAAGTATATGATAGATGTTTATTTTACATGCTATAATTGTATTAATAGGAAACGTTAATATATGTGTGTTTAATAAACAAATAAAGTGTTCCTAGTTATGCATCTTATATAAACTAGCTCGTTGATTAACATGATAATCAAGGTTTCCTGATCATGGACACTGGATGTTGTTAATAACAAGGTCATAGCATTCTTGGAATGATATGATGAACATTCATCTAAAGTATAGTAATAGAATCAAAGTCATTATGTTTAAATTACTATAACATTATTACAAGTGACTTTAGTACTTAGACCATGAGATCATGTCAATCTCTAACATATGAAGAGTGGCTTGATAACATCAGATGTCACACCATAACAGGGTGACTATAAAGGTGCGTTTATACACTCCGTTAATGTTATATAGAGGCTCATGGATCAAGAGTGGGATTTGTCCATCCAAATGAATGAGAGATATACTCTGGGCCCTCTTGGTGATATCACATTGATATAGCTTGCAAGCAAGTTATGGAGATCACTATAATGTTATATCACGGAACAAGAAAAGAGTACATGTCGATAACGAGATCAAACTAGGTATGAGGATACCGATAATCGAATCTCGGACATGTAAAATATCACGAGACAAACGGATTTAGTTGCAATCTCAAGGTTCTCACGATCACAAAAAGTCATCGTTGAATGTGTAGGAGTCAGTACGGATCTCCAGCTCATGATTTTTTGCAAAAATCATTTCTAGACTCAAAATATGCTATTTTATTAGACATCCAATGCAAGTTTAGCTATGGTCGGCCCCTAGCTAAGAACCTTCCACTACTGCAGAATAGGCTACCAGTGACAGGCTCAAATAGCCCATTAGTGACAGGCAAAGCGCTTGTCACTAATAACCAGTCACTGATATGGGGTTACTAGTGACAGACAGTTTGCCTGTCACTAGTATTTGCAACAATGACAGGCTATTATAGTGCCCGTCACTAATATGTATATACTAGTGATAGGCAAAATGAGACGCATGTCACTTGTTGTGATCAAACGCCGCATCCCATGGTGTTTTGTAGTGACATGCCCATTTTTCTGCCTTTCACTGGTTTGAATTTTGATAATAAAAAAAATATTTCGAAAAATATTCTGGATAGCACAATAAAATGTTATAAAAAATTAATGTATTATTCACGAATATTTCAAAACGCACGATAAGATGTTGTACGAATGATACATTCACATAACCAAATATGACATAATATTTTCACAAATAACACAATAGCATAAAAACTTGCAATCTATCATAGTTAAAAATGTGGTAGAGCCTTTCATTTGCCTGAAGAGGACACGATCATGCAAAAAGTAGCAGAATATGTTACATCTACACCAAGTAATCCTGCACAAAAAGAAGCAGAATATTACCAACAAGGATGTCTAACAGAAGTGATCCAGATCAGGTATAGAATATCTCAAAATACAGTCACATAATCTAGTAATATATCTCTATTAGTTTCCACTATCAAGGCATCAAAAAATTGAAAAGAGAAATATAATCTATCCTAGAAACTATAATGTACAAAACATCGAAATGTATAGCTCAATCAAAGCTGTAAGAGATCTATCATACTAGCAGTGTAGCTAATGTCGAAGTTCTTTCAAGTTTAGAATTCCCAAAAAAAAAGATGATTTGTATTTGTCCATGCATATCAATAAGAAAGAAGAACTGAGATCAACTAGGGTAATGCTTCTAAATATTAAACATACTAGTCATTTACCGGATGAATTAGATTCTTCTAGTTAGTCTCCCTTTGTTATGCTTTCTAATTGATTTTCATACCATGACTTAAGAATTCAAAAAGCAGTTTATTGGGCGCGAAATAAAGAAACTTAACATATTTAGATATTTCCACCAAAAACACGTGCCTATAGAAAAAATATTGGCATCATTTCAACACATTAACCCATAAATCGATAACTTGCATGATGCTTGCAAGGGAATTCCACTTGACATTTATTTGAACGCTCCACACGGAGAAGTTATAAAATGAGGCCTTAATTAGTGTACTTGCAGCGAGTCTACTATAGATTAAATATTTCTCTAACTAAAACATTCCGAAGGTCAGTTTGCATGGCTAAACTTCTATTGTGTAATTTTCTAAAGAATATTATATTTGATTAAAAATATAAATAGAACATAATTTAGCATTTCGAACTGGAATACACATTTTACCTTTAGGTTTTTGGCTTTGCATATAAACAGAACATAATTTATCAGGTGAACCGTACATAACCTTGATAATTGTGTCAACCTTAGCATAATAAAATTCTACAGATTAAAGATTTTATACCTTAACATGCACATCATCTCTACATAATAAAGGCTTCGATGTTATGAGGATCATCATATTACAACTCCTTAGATAATTTCAGTTAAGAAAATGAAGAACCAGACATAAGAATAGACTTTAGAAATAAACACAGAATCATGAATCAAGTCAACCAAAATTATTAACTAACAGATCTTTCCATTAAAGATGTCCTACATCATAAAAGAATTATCGGAATGAGACATCCCATAATTGGGTTATTTTGTGCTTGTGAAATTTGAATATATGTTATTTCGCGAATACCATATATCAATTAAACAATATCTATATGTGTGTGGCCAGTGGCACCATAGGTTTCATCTATTCCTAGATCAAAGAAAAGCAAACGCTAGTCGCCCACGTGGGTAGGAATAGGCAGAGATGAACTAACCTTGGAAGAGTGCATGCCTCATTTTCTCACCCAGCTCTGACCTTATCAATATGACAAAAACTAAGAAGGAGTGCATGCCTAATTTAGCTTTCTTTTTCCTCACGTGAGATCAGAGGTGATTCATATTCGATATGCAATTCAGGATATGCAGCAATGAGAATAAAACTACCGTTCACAACCAATGCCGTGAGATCAGAGGTGAACACAAGTTAGCTACCCTAGATACCTTCTCCTCTCAATAATACTAATCATGTGTCTACCAGATGCTCATTATTCAGAATTAATAAAGTTCAGTTTCACTAGTATTTGTACAACGGTATGTGCTCTAGTTCAAATAAGCAAGAACCAACCAAGCAAGTACATATACAAATCAAGCTACAACATACCTGAACTTGAGAATATGAGTTACTGTTTTTTCAGAGATTAGGCTTGCAGATGTACTAGTCAAAACAGTCAATCAGATAGGCACAATGACTTGAGCCGGTGTCAATTGGTCCCAATCTACAAGTGCTCAACTCAGCAGATCCGAACAAATTCCTAGCAGTACGAATCAAGAACTCATCAAGTCATCCATGAATCTGAATAAAGAATCCTAGACACTCACATGGAAACATATGACTAGATCAAAATAGGAGGGGACAAGGCGGAAGACGTACCTGAGAGAAGTCCAGGATACTGCCGGAGAAGGAGGGCTTCGGGATGCGTCGATGGTGGATGAAGGCGTTTACGTCAGGGGCAGAGGAAGGTGTCGGTGTCAGCAGCGGGGACATGCAACGGCGTCGGCTCTACATCGATGGGGCTGCGAAGCGTCGAGTCACGGCAAAACGCAAGGGTGGAGTTGTGTCTCCGATCCGCTCTGGGTGGAGATAAGAACAGTCTCTTGCAGTCCACCGCCGAGATCGCCCGCTGGTGTGGAGAGGAGCATCGGCCACCGCTGCCCGCTGGAATGAAGAGAAGAAGCAATGCTTTCAACCCACTACCGCCGAACGGGAAAAGGAGATGCGGTGTACCGTGTACTGGCGGCTAGGTTAGAAACAAGATGGGTAATCTGGACTAAGCATAGCGTACTACAATATGTGAGAAGGAAGAGAGTCATGTCACGGGAGTTATTAGGAGTTGGACATTGGGCTGGTTATGTACACTTTTGGGCCAGGGGCTAATTGGTTTAAGTGGTTTGTTCAGGTAAAGAAGACAGGAGACCAATACCAAGTTAATTTCTGTTCTTAACAAATGAGGACCCTTACCGAGTTACTTTTTCGGTTCTTAAAAATGAGGACCCAAACAATGTTTCCGTCCATTCGGGTTCAGTCTAAGTATTCCGGTTCGGTTATTCGGTGTTTGTTTGGTATGTCCATCCTAACACCACTCTGGTCGTCACGAGCATGTATAATTTTGGCTGGACAAAAAATGTCCCTCTAACCGGTGATAGATATATTTTTTACAATTACCTTTACAGATGTAAACCACTAAGAAATTTTCCCTCTTAGCCAGCCTCCACGAAATATAGTTGTGACAGACATATTTTGAGTACGTCGCTAACATAGAACTACTAGTGACAGACATTTATAAATGTCTGTCACTAAGTAGTTTTTTCATTTAGACATTCTTCACAAAAAATACTAGTGACATTCATTTTTATACGTCTGTCGCTAGTGTTTTGTACTAGTGACAGGCTTATTTGTGCCTGTCACTGGTACTACTTACTAGTGACGGGCATAGTTTTGCCCGTCGCTAACCACATGGAGGCTATAAGCATTTCTGCAGTAGTGTTCATGCCCGCCGTTTTGACCATAGTTTGAAACAGGCATAAAAAATTCAAAAACGGTCCGAACAATATAAATCCTTCGCGTGGTGTCATGTTATGTGACATAGTTGTAAGGAAAAATATCAAACTTAGAATATTGCGAATATCTCAAAAAAACCTTCTCAAAAATGACCTATCATGTTCGAGGTTTCATGACTTTTAGGCCAAATAACCAATGTTATGGATAGAATCGTGGCATAGTTTGTGATAATGTTCACATATTGCGCACACATGTGCATATTGGGATGACGAACAATGTTGCACAAGGAAGTTTTCCTTTTCGTCTCATAGAAAGTCCATTTTCTATTTTGCGAGCACAAAAAATGGGGCGTTTTGTGAAGCAACCATCAATTGGCTGATTCAAAATGGTACCACCCTATTTTTCAAAAATACTAGACTGCCTTACATGGACAATTTCCCAATCGGGAGATCTCAAACCTTTCCTTATACCCCTATTGAAAAAGACAAATTTATATAGAATCGACAGGAAGTGGGACCGGTTTGAACCGCGGGTACATGATCTGATGCTCATGATTTTTGAAAAAATCATTTTTAGACTCAAAATATGCTATTTTATCAGAGATCCCATGCAAGTTTAGCTAGGCTCGGCGCCTAGCTAAGAACCTTCATGCCCGCCGTTTTGACCGTAGTTTGAAACAGGCTTAAAAAATTAAAAAGGTCTGAACAATATAAATCCTTCGCGTGGCGTCATGTTATGTGACATAGTTGCAAGGAAAAATACCAATCTTATAATATTGTGAATATCTTGAAAAAACCTTCTCAGAAATGACCTATCATGTTCGAGGTTTCATAACTTTTAGGCCAAATGACCAATGTTATGGCTAGAATCACGTATAGTTTGTGATAATTGCCCATATTTCACACACATGTGCATATTGGGATGGCGAAAAATGTTGCCAGAGGAAGTTTTCCTTTTCGTCTCATAGAATGTCCATTTTCTATTTTTCGAGCACAAAAAACGGGGCGTTTTGTGAATGTAACATCCCAAAAATATTAATCAAGGTTATCAAATTCCAATCACCCAAATTTAGGGTTAACAAAAACTTTTGTTAATTAAAATCAATATGAATACATGTGTGTATGTGATGAATGCATGAATGCTTGCAATGACTTGTGTGATTGTTATGAATTGGAAAGGATTGGTTTAAAGATGAAAACAACATCATCTAAATCATTTCCAAGCAGAAACAAATCAATATAAATTCAAAAACAAACCATATAAGCAAATGGTCATTTTTGCCAATCTTGTTCACTAGACCACTTTGAGTGTTTCTAGTCCAAGATTTCTAACAGAAACAAATACAATTCTTTTCACCCCTTGCTAGACCAAGTAAAAGTGAACCCAAGCCCACCTTGAAATTCAACAGAAACAATTTGCAAATCTATGCCAAGGAAAATTCAAAATTGAATCTAGTTCATATGGTAAGATCACCATTTCTCAAAACCCAACCAAACCAGTTCACCTTGACAAATCCAAACAACCAGATACTACCCAGTGTGTGACAATTGCACCCACCAAAATTCATCCAAAAATTCAAATATAAATCTCTTGCGGCCATTTCATCAAACACCTAGAGACACAAATCAAACTTGGCCAAAATTCACTGTTTTGAGCAGTGATCACCCCAAACCTTGTCCCCCTTTGATCATCCTTGTCTCCCCCAGTGACAACCATCGCATTAAACAGGCTAGAACCCTACCCATTGCTCCATGTCGTGCATGCCCGAGCCACCCCTTGCGAGCCGACCATGGCAAGCTAGCCAGAGCCATCGCCGCGCCTAGCCACCATGTCCAGGAGGCGGTCCACCGTCCACCGCCACCCCTTGTCCAGCCCTTGAGCACTGCCAAGTTGTGGACCATAGAGAATGCACCCTGCCTAGTTCGTCCATGCCATGCCGAGAGCACGCCAGAGTGCCACGCTCGACACGCTCGCACACGCCACGCCTCGCCTTTGCCGCCCAAGCCTGCCATCACCACCGTCCCAGGAGACTACCAGACATGCCCGTTCGCCGCCACACGAACAGGAGTGCCTGTGCGTTGTCAAAAACATCGTTGGTGTCGCTCAGAGCACCGCACGTTCTAGACCAAACCCCACCGCCCCTTGCCGCGCCATAAAGCCATTGAGCACCGCTAGGAGACCACGCACCGTCCTAGCACCCACGCCATGCCAGTAGCTCACTGTAACGCTGACCCCAACGAGCTCTGCCCTCACAGTTCGGTCCCCTCGCTGTAGTATAAATAGAGGCCTCCCTAGCTCGATTTCTCCACACCATCTCACTTCCCACCTCTCACTGATCCTTCCCACTTCTTCCCAGAGCAAGGAGAGCACCAAGTTGCCGGAATTTGGCCGGAGCCCGCTTGTTTGGAGGAGAAAGGTGCGATCGATTACCACCCGAGACGCCGCCACTTGATGCAGAGAACTGCCGTCGTTGACAACCTCATTCTCCCCCGTTGCGGACCATTGCCTGAGCCCTGGTGAGCCTCCCCAGACCCCCACTGGCCGTGCTAGGGTTAGTACCCATCTGTCCTGTTCCGATGAGGATGATGGCCGTGGGCCGTTGATCTTGCATCTAATCCTACGGTCGTAATCGCCCCATACCCCTTCGCCACCCCCATCTCACTGACATGTGGGGACACCACTTAAATCCACCTGCGCGCTATGCGTAGTGGGCCGGCCTAGTAACTCTCCCGCGCGACCCAGTTATTTTAAATTTAGATTTTTTCATTTTAGCTTCAAACCTAGTTCTATCTCTTGATACAAAAATCAGTTCAGAGAGATTGACTGAACCAAATTGCATGAAACCGATTTTTTTAGAAAGTTATTGAAATTCTTAATCCAAGCCCGTTGGATTCAAACCATTTGAAATTACACATCACCTATAGTAAAAATAACAAGGCAGAGACTTTTCTGCATTCAAACATTTTTCAATATTCAACCATAAATGCTTTTGAGTTGATTCCAACTTTCAAAAATAACATTTGACAAGACCTTTCTGAATATATAAAAATATCTAGGTTTACTTGCTGTAATAATGTACAAGTAATAAAAGAATACCCCACAAGAATTTCTAGTCACTTTAATTAATTAAAATAATAAGGCTAGACATTATTAAATTGTGGCACTACTTTAAATCACATTTCTATGTATTGAAATATATGGTGATGACATGTCTCAACATGATCCCATGTTTTAATTAGAGAATATTAAATATTAAGTTGTTTTTCAATGAGTAGAAATTACTTTTCTAAAATAAAATGAATAAGACTATTGCTTTAATCCTTGTGATGATTGTGATGATGATAGATCATCTAGTGTGAACCTTTGTGTGCCAAATATAAGTAGTTAAGTATTGTTTGGTGATTGTGTACTCCGTATTTATTTACAGACGCTAGTAGCGACCAAGGATACGAAGAGGAAGGAGACTACTACGAGGAAGAAGCGGAGGAGAACTTCAACCACTGCACTACTCAAGACAAGCTATCTTAGAAAGCTAAGCTAAACCATGCAAGCTAATACTTGCAAGCCCCACAATACCAATGAACCTATGCAAGATGCATTAGGCATATTTGCTTATACCACTTGATTATACCAAATCCCAGTTTTACTTGCAAGTTTTATTGGTTTATTTCTTTATTAAAATTCTTTGTTTACTTTTAGGTAGTCTTTGTGATATTTTGGAAAGATATTAGAGGTAGCATAAAGAGCATAAAACTTGGCCTAAGTTAGATAGAATTAGATGCCATCCTAAGGCATGAGATTAGACATAGACCAATCACACTTGATTATCATCCCCTCATTAGTGCTTACCCCCAACTTTAGTGGCTAGTGCTAAGCATAAAACTTGATCAGTTTAGATGGGAATACTTGGTAAAAAGGATTATGAAAACCTTAGAATGACGAGTCATTCTAATGAAATGTTTTAACATGTGTTATTGAACACCAGATGTTTTGATGATGAAAATGTTGAGGCATGAGCCTTGGCCCCCTTTATAAAACCGATGGTTGTGTTCAGATGTGATACCATTCCAATGTTACCGTACAACCACAATACCCGAATTTGGGTAGGGATTGACTGGAAATTTATATATCTTAGTATGGGTTCCCTTGCTGCCGAGGTTTAAGCCGAGGCTACCTCATGATATTGTCCACCTATGCAGTTCCCAAGATGACAGATGGTCATGGTTGGGAGGCCAAACTCATAGGGGAGGTGCCTATACTAGGGTGTGTAATTGAAAGGTTAGGATTGATCATCCGCATACTAAGTATGGTGAATCAGGATTGTTCCTGACGGATGTATCGAATGTTATGGTGAAAGTGTACCACCTCTGCAGAGTGTCAAACTATTCGAATAGCCGCGTCCACGGTTATGGACAGTTGGAGTGGACATACTGTTCTGTCGTCAGATGTTTTCAAAATGACTTATGAAATGAATCATGACTTTGACTTGACCATAACAGGGTTGTGACAGTGAAAGCTAAGTTCCCACTTAGGTGTTATAAAGCATTAAACTAGTTTTCTTTACTTCTGAACTCAGCTAGAGATAAACCTGGATTTTTGAAAAACAACCTAGAGCTTAGTATTCCTACTTGAACCACTTACTTGTTAGTAATAGTTTGCGAGTACTTAAAGAGTACTCATGGCTTTGTCCCTGGCTATTCCCGTGGCTAGAATATGAGGAGGACTATCAGGATGATGGACAGTAGGAAGTCTACGACAACTAGGATCATCTCCCATCGTCAGCATTGCCTATGACTCTGAAGATGGAGCTTCGCCCACGCTATCGTTATTATATTATTCCACTGCGTTGATTGTATTAAGACTAGATCATGAGATCCTTTATTTGTAAGACCTTGATTATGGCTTTTAATGGATGATGAACTATGGTACCAGTCTGTTATGTCTCGCAAAAATGGTAATCCTAGGATTGCGATGTATGGCATAACAGGCATCTGGGATTAAAAATCCGGGTGTTGACAGTGAAGCATCCACCAAATGGTTAATTCAATATGGTACCACCCCATTTTTCAAAAATACTAGACCGCCTTATACGGACAATGTCCCAACTAGGGGATCTCAAACCTTTCCTTATACCCCTGGTGAAAAAGACAAATTCCTTCTGAATTGGTAGGAAACGAGTCCGATTTGAAATGCAGGTACATGATCTGATGCTGATGAGTTTTTGCAAAAATCATTTTAAGACTCAAAATATGCTATTTTATAAAAGATCCAATTCAAGTTTAACTCGGATCGGCCCCAAGCTAAGAACCTTCATGCCCACCGTTTTGACCATAGTTTGAAACATGCATAATTTTTTTTAAACGGTTCGAACAATGTAAATCCTTCGCATGGCGTCATTTATGTGACATAGTTGCAAGGAAAAATATCAAACATGGTATATTGACTGCGTCTTGAAAAAAACTTCTCAGAAATGACCTATCATGTCTGAGGTTTCGTGGCTTTCAACCCAAACAATCAATGTTATGGCCAGAATCGTGGCATAGTTTGTTATAATGTGCCCATGTTGTGCATGCATGTGCATCGTGGGATCGTGAGCAATATTGAAGGAGGAAGTTTTCCTTTTCGTCGCACAGAAAATCTATTTTCCATTTTGGAGGGCCAAAAACGGGGCGTTTTGTGAAGCAACCACCAAATGGCTAATTGAAAATGCTACCACCCCATTTTTCAAAAATACTAGACAACCTTGAATGGACAATGTCCGAACCGAGGGATCTCAAACCTTTCCGTCCATCTTTGGTGAAAAAGAAAAATTCCTGCCAAATCGGTAGGAACTTGGTCAGATTTGAACTATAGGTACATCATTTGAAGCTCGTGATTTTTTGAAAATTCATTTTTAGATTCAAAATTGTTGTTTTATCATAGATCCAATGCAAGTTTAGCGAGGCTCGGCCCCTATGCTGTTTTGAATCCAAAGCCCTAATTTCACAATCATATTTCAAATTATGATTGTCCCTACTTTGGACTAATGTGGGATTAGTATATCCACTATTTTTAAATAATCAAACTATTGCTAATTGGCACCCTAAAATGATCTACTGAATTATATAATAATTTTGTGGAAAAAATCAATTTATTTGGAATTCTTTTAAAAAAGATACGAAAGAATTAAGAAAACAGAAAAAGAAAACAAGAAAAAAACTTCCTAACTGGACTAATGGACCTACCATACCCAGGGTCAATGCAGGCCCAAGAGTACACGGCATCCCGCGTCCCTTCGTAGGCTGCAAAAATCCTTACTGTAAAAAAATGTGGATAATAGAAGGAAGTTGTGTTCCTCCGAGGCCTATTCCCAACAGACGAATGTAGTGTTAATAAGGTGTGGGCGCGGTATTAAGACACGAACGATGCTCTGGCGTGGTGGTTGGATCCGCTCGAGGTTCGGTGGGGGTCACAGGTTTGAACCCCCTTGGCGCCTCTTTTTGTCCCTTATTTCCCTATATAAGGTCGTTGCGGTGACCCAGCATACCATTGCATGATGTAGTACACTATAGTCGTTGACATAACACCAATGAAACATCGTTCACTAGTATTACATCCCTCAGAGTGGTACAATAGAAACACAGAAGGTACAAGACATGACTATAGGTTACAACTCGACTCTTTACAAAAGATCCAGAAAACACTCCAGGTTAAAGAGAGAAAGAAACTTCTTACAAAGAAGAACGAGAAATAATCAAATCATGACTAATCATGCTAATAAGATTGGCATCTAACTATTTGGCTTGCATTGCTGCTATTGTAATACTCTATAGAAATTGGTTCTATGGCTAGAGATTATACTTCTATATAATCAGCAACTCTGTCTTCACTTTAGTTGGTGTTGTCGTTGGATTGTCGACAAGTACGCCATAGGGGGTCCTAGTGGCGTTGGAAATGAGGGGTGTGAGACGTTGGATGTTACAGGAGCAGTGAGCACAAGTTTACCTAGGTTCAGATCCGACTGCGGTGATCGTATCCTACTCCTGCTAGCAACCCAGTAATATATCAGCGTAAGCCGGATGTTACAGCGGATTACAAGAGAGGTTCGCCTCTGCGAGTTGGTTGTGGTTATTGGTGCCCTAAAGGCTCCCATAGGGCCAGTTTATATAGTCACCGGGGCCTAGGGTTACAGGGAGAGACATATCCGGCTATGTTATAGAGTCGGTAACTAGTACAGCTTGGACTACAAGTAATACTATAGGCCTAAGTCGATAACTCTTCTGGGCCTTGTCGTAGCCGGAACTGGCTCCTCTTTCTCTGACTGGGACGCCCGTGAAGCAAAGATCTAACCCATTGGTGGGCCACCCTAGTCAGCGAGTCCTGTGGGTATACCTAGAAAGTATATCCCCAACAGTAGCCCCTGGAAGTCTCCAAGATCTGAAGTCGGATAAATCGTCTAGCGTGATGGTTTCTTCGTCTTGAGAATCTTGAAGGGTTCCCAAAAACTTCTTTCATTGATGTAGGGTTCCGAGTTAGTTGAGTCGGATATATTCTGCTCTGACCTTGTTTTTCTGTTGCTTGATTTGGAACATAAGCCGAAATTTATAGCGACGTGCTGACTGACAACTTTACAGGTCAGGTCCCATCACTGACAGGATTTCCATCAGCACGACCGTTGGTGGGTGCGTTCCTTACGGAACGGAACACCGTTTCAATGCCTGTGCAAAAATCGAGGGGGAGGAAGAGTCGCGAGGAAGCTAACTCCCCCTCTCCTATACGCGTGGCGATAATCGCGTGTCTCACCACACGAATCTTGACGCAAAGGCAAATAAGAGGAGAGAAAACCCTTCTTCTCAGATTCACTTCTCCGTCGATTCATTCATCGCTTCCTCGTACTCCTCGAGATCTCCGCACCAGTTCCCATTTGCCCTTTGTTTGAGAAAAAGTCTCTCCTTCCCCCACCAGCCCATCTTCTTCCAAGAACTATGTCGTCTGCCTCGTCCTCTGGAATGGTAGCGGCGGGTTCGTCGGCGGCGGACGAGAAAAAGATGCGGGGTCTGTGGATCCCCAGCGCCATGGACACTGTGGAGCTCCAAGTTATGGAGGACGAGGGGTTCATCACTGCCAGCGCGTGGCAGAGCGCTGCTGGACATGCCATCCCCGCGCCAAAGGACGACGAGAGGGTGTTGTTTCAGCACTCATGTCGACCGTGGCCTCAGTCTGCCACAGTCGGACTTCTTTGTCGAGGTCCTCAACTATTATGGTGTGCAACTCCACAATCTTTCTACCAACTCTCTGCCTGAGCTTAGCGCTCACGCAACTCTGTGCGAGGGGTTTCTTGGCATTAGGCCAAGTCTCACCCTTTTCCGGTACTATTATGGTAGCCGGAAGAATTCCATCAGTGCCGGTGTGCCTTATGTCATTGGCACTCTTAGCTCAGTACTTAGGAGGAATCGGATTTATCCTAGGATTAATGCTAGTGAGTCCGTCAAACGTTGGGCTGGAACTTTCTTTTACCATAAGGATATTCCGGCTCCGGGTAAGGTGGAACGTCTTCCGGCGTTCGCCAATGGCGTCGCTCCCCACCAAGATTCATGGGATGCGGAGGCGCCGGAGTTGTCGGATATTTTGATCCTTTCTAAGAGGCGGATCGAATTTCTAATGAAGCATGCGGGGCTTCGTGGATCCGACTTGATCCCCTGCTGGCTAGAGCGCCGGATTCAGCCTCTCTAGCACCTCGGGGACCGCCTCATGCACCAAATCACCGGCGACAAAAAGGACAACATGAAGGTCTGCCCTAACCGGCTCTCACTGAAGGACTACAGGACCCTCATGCAATATTTGGTCAAGGAAAGAGTGGAACGCAAGGTTCCCAAAGTTTCCATGAAGATGTATACATCCAGTCGTCCTGTGACCCTGGTAAATATTTCGACTCTGCTTTCACATTTCGTCATTTCTTTGATTCTTTCTCTGACTCTATTTTCATCGATGCTTTTCCGATTCTGTTAGCTCGAGAAACTCTGCGAGTCCCAGCTATCTCCACTAGAGGGCTATGCTTCAGAAGACCCGGAGGCGACAGAGGATGATGAGGTGCACGAAGTTGCCGCCTCTGCCTCCAAGAAGAATAAGGCGAAGGAAGTTGTCGCTGCTGGTAGCCAAGTGTTGCCAGTAGTTAAAAAGTAAGCATCTCACCTTTCATTGGGTGAGATGAAAGTGGGTGAGCACAAGTTTATTGCGGATATCTTTATTAAGCCACAAGATTCTTGGACTGCCTGCCCAACCCACCCTTGAAGTGATGATCATGGCGGAAGAAAATTCCGGATCTACTTTATCTGCAGAGGCGGAAGAGTGCAAGATCCCGGATAAAATCGAACCCACCCAGCCCACTTCTGTAGGGTTCTCTGACTGGCTCCTCCTCTTTCTCTGACTAGGCCGCCCGTGAAGCAAAGGTCTAACCCATTGGTGGGCCACCCTGGTCAGCGAGTCCTGTGGGTATACCCGGAAAGTATATCCCCAACAAGTGTATATGTTGACTTCCTTGACTTCATTGAATAGCTTGAGCTTTTGATGATGATTCCTGGAGCATAAGTTGATGTAGACGTCGTCTGTATTGGCTTCATAATATAGCAAGGGTTAAGAAGATACATTGAGTACGAGCGTACTTAGAAAGTTCACTAGAAAAGAGTGTTTGATGCACTATATCTACAGCCATAGACCATAGGTTGTAGGCTATGCAGGTTTTCGTAAACATTTATTCAAAGGTTACTTTTATTCTGAAAATCTATGTCCGTCAGCCTTCACGGGTTTACTAGAACTTTCATGGAGTTCCTTTCCTGTCGCGTGCGTAGCTCCTTCCTGAAACAGGGAGTAACAAGTTATAGTTCTTACACTCTGCAGAGGTGCGTTACTTTTCCCATGAGAGATCTTAAGCTTTGTTGCATGGCTGGGAGTATGTCCCCATTCAAATTCCTTGGTTTGAGGCCCAACCTAAGATCCAAGCCAATCACTGCCTTCTCCGCGACCCCGCATGTCTCATTGGTATACTCCATGCCCACATATTGAATTACGGCAATGGTTAGTATAGACCGTTCAGATGCCAGAACTATCATGAGACGTTTAGGGTTCTCACCCATATGCTGCATATCATCTATGAATTACCAATTAATGCACGCTACGAGGATAACATCCACGACCTACGCATCTGACTACATGCGAGAGGAAGAAGATACAACTGACTTTTCCGTCCCATTCCAACTCTCATGGTTAACGCGTAATATACGGCGCAAGAATCACTGGCGACATTAGTTATTAAGTCCTAGGTAATATGTTCCTTTATCACCAGAACTTTTGATTACCTCATGGTAAATAACCTATAATCATATTGTTATGAAAATTGTGTTTTTTGACCTTTTTGAACTGAAGGTGATGTCAACACTGGATTTGCAAAATATTTGATAGAAAATAATCAAAGAACATGAGCAAGTGTAAACTTGCCTTTTGTGATTGCAAGATTATGCACTCACGGTCTTTGAGACAATATAAGATCCAATATCTGAAAACAACATCATTGGTCCGGTAAGAAATAATGTTTAAAGAAGCAAGATGCTTTTATGCATACGTAATATAATGCAATTTGATAAACTCGAATCCCCGGAATAAGCGTTGATATAAGGTTTGAAAACTAGAAATGGTTCCTTTAGAATGTGTTTCCCTTTCAGATTAAGTTTCACATTTTATGCTTCTAAATAAGGCTTGTGAGTGTGTGTGTGTGTGTGTGTGAAACAACATGTAAGTATAATAAATAGCATACAACAATAATAAGGCACACAAATGTGGAATACTATTCAAAGACTACTTATATAAGGATTTTTTTATCATTTAGGGCTTTCATAAGAATGCTTATGTCTTGCTTTATAATATATCTTAAAAGAATAACTTTGAGTATTTAAACTTTAAGTATTTAAGTTAACTAAATAAAAGTATTTAAACTTTAAGTTAACATTATTAGGTTATATTACAAGTTATAGATCTTAAGTAAGAAAGAATTACTTCATTTAAATAAGGACCTTACTAGTAGTTGAGACTTATCTATCTTTGTCATTATATGGTATTATAATTTGTTCACTTCATAATGTTTCTTAGAGGTGAATTAATATTGGTAACACTTCTATTTGATTCATGTTTCTTAACATTATAACTGAATAAAATTATTTATCTTCTTATAAATGGGTGGTTATAATTCATAACATGGAAACAATATTACTTAACTACTTATGAAGTATCTTTGGATTTATAGTATGTTTATAAAATTGTGGTTGAAGTAATATTAAAAGGTTTTAATAAGTTAAAATTATTATTCTTGAGGATTTTATAATTTCATAAGAATCCTTTTAGAAAATAATATACACTTATAGGTGAATGATAATTCAATAACATTGTATTTTAAATGTGTTGAACTATTTTGACTTCATATTATCAATACTTAAGACTAATACTATTTTTAGACCTCAAATGGTTAATTTTAGAAATATTGGAAAATTTTATTTACTCCTTATATGAATTATAAATTAAGGAATTAGGTTTAAATTTAAGTTATTAGAGTATTAGTTTTTTATTTACCTTAAAGTGGAATGTTATAATTTTAACATGTAGATATTATTTTTGTGATCATTTTGGTATATTAAAAATATTTTTGTGATTTTTAAGTATTAAGATATGATTTTTATAAGATTTATTACCTTATAAACACTTAATAAATAATAAATATTTAGTTAAGTGATATAATATTTTATGTTTATAGTTTTACATTGTAGTTATTATTTTTCTAAGAATTTTAGTATATTATTTATATTTTTCTCATTTATCATTATTAAAATATGAATTTTCAAAGTTTTATTACTTATAAAATCCTTATTAAATAATAATTACTTAAATAGTTAACATAATGATGTTTGATAACAAATTTAAGTTATAGATTTTATTTTTCTGAAAATTTTCGTATATTAAACATATTTTTGTGAATTATAAAATAAAAAATATGGATTTTGTACTATTTAATCATTTTTTGAAATTATTAAATATATTTATTGGGTTAAGATGACATCAGCAAACAAAACCCTAATTATTAAAACTTTTTGTACTAACCTAATTCTAGCCCGCAGACACTGATTGGTGGGGTCACCTGTAGGGTTCGCAGCATAGAAAACAAAAAATTTCCTACGATGGGAACAACTATGTACCAAGATCTATCTACTAGATACAATCAACGGGCGGATGTACATCCGTAGAGAACATACCCTTGAAGACCGACAAAGCTTAACGAGTTAAACTCGTGGTTGATGTAGACGATCTCCTGCCGATCTCAAGATCGAGAGGAAGTCCTAGCACCGCAAATCAGCGGCGCATCCGTGCTCGCACACACGTCCGAGGCACCGAGCAACCTCCGCCTCCTCGCTCCAGCGATGCAGCAGAAGCACAACTCTTTCTTGCCGAATAGCCACCGGGAACATGTATCTCGCTAGTCCGAGATCATGGGGGATAATTACTAGAGGGGGAGAGATCCTTCACGAGAAGGTGTGAGTGAGAAGTGAGGAGGGAGGCTCCTTTTATAGGAGGAGGGGGGCACCCAAGGGGCCGGCCGCCGGCCAGGGGGACTTCCCCCTCCCCTCCTTCATTCATGTGGATGGACACTCCACACACAAATGTCTTTCAATTCCCTCCACTCAAAAACCTACTAAAATTCCCATTAAATTTCCACCAAATTTAATGCAAACTCTCATTAAATAAAACTCTTTTTATTTATTCAGAATTTTGTTAATTACTTTTATGACAAACATTCACATATAACCCCTTGCTAGTATTTCTTTATGCAATTTCACCCGAAAACCTGTTTCGGTATCTAGTGAAATAAATTCCTGCGCTTATTATTCTTTCCGGCATGAAACTTTTGCTCCAAATGGATGTCGGTGCCTCTTAAGTGTGTCACCCTACGGTTCGTGAATAATGCGGACATGATCGAGACCACTCTCAGATCAATAATCAGAAGCAGAACCTGGAGATCCATACTGACTCCCACACATTCAGCGATGACTTTCTTGTGACCGCGAGAACCTTTTACGCTAGTATCTTAATCCTTTTGTTTCGCGATATATTACATGTCCGAGATTCAATCATAGGTATCTCTGTACCTAGTTTGATCTTATTACCGACATGTACTGTTTTCTCGTTCCCGTGATATAACATTCTAGTGATCAAATCACTTGCTTGCAAGATGATCAATGTGATATCACCGAGAGGGCCCAGAGCATATCTATCCATCATGAAGATGAACAAATTCCACTCTCGATCCATGGGCCTCAACATAACACTTTAGTAGTACTGAACCCATCTTTATAATCACCCTGTTACGGTGTGACGTTTGATGTTATCAAGATACTCTTCCGGTGTTAGTGATTGACATGATCTCATGGTCTAAGGATTAGGATCACTTCAGATGTTGTTATAGTAATATAAACTCAATGACTTTGATCGTAATGCTATACTTCGGATGAATGTTCATCACATAATTAGACTAATGTTGTGATCTTGTTATTAACAACATCCAATGTCTATGATCGGGAAACCTTGATCATCTTGTTGGCACCTACTAGTCAAACTAATAGCATGTGCCACATCCGGTCTTGTACATAGCATGGCGTACATTATATAGCCTATGGCTGAAGCATAGGGGACTTTGTCCATTATCTCTCTTTCTTCCTCCATAGCCGGACTTTGAGTCTTACTCAATGTCTTGCCTTGCAACATAGGTAAGAACTCCTTCTTACTTCCGTCCATTTTAAACTTCTTTAAAATCTTATCAAGGTATGTACTTTGCGGTAGCCCTATTAGGCGCCTTTATCTATCTCTATAGATCTTTATGCCTAATATGTATGACGCTTCACCTAGGTCCTTCACTGAAAATTTGCTGTTTAGATAACTTTTAACACTGTTTAAAAGATCTATATCATTTCCAATCAATAATATGTCATCCATATATATATCAGAAATGCCACATTGCTCCCACTCACTTTCTTGTAAATACAAGCCTCTCCATAAGTTTGGACAAATCCAAACTATTTGATCACCTCATCAAAGCAGAGATTCCAACTCCGAGATGCTTTCTTCAGTCCATAAATGGATTGTTGAAGCCTGCATACCTTGTTAGCATCCTTAGGATCGACAAAACCCTTTGGTTGTATCATATACAACTATTCTTCAATATTTCCATTGAGGAACGCGGTTTTGACATCCATCTTCCATATCTCATAATCGAAATATGCAGCAATTGCTAAGATAATCCTAACTGACTTTAGCATCGCTATGGGAGAGAATGTCTCATCGTAGTCAACTCCTTGAATTTTTCGAAACCCCTTTGCGACAAGTAGAGATTTATAGACGGTCACATTACCATCAGCATCGGTTTTCCTTTTGAAAATCCATTTATTCTCCATGGCCTTTCGGTCGTGAGGTAAGTCCACCAAGTTCCAAACTTGGTTTCATACATCGATTCCATCTCAGATTTCATGGCTTCTAACCATTTGTTGGAATCCGGGCTCATCATCGCTTCTTCATACGTCACAGGGTCATCAATTTCATCAACCATGAAATTCATAACAGGGTTTCCGTATAGCTCGGGAGCTGCATGCGTCCTGCTAGACCTACGAGGTTTGGTAGTACTCTCTTTCGGAGTTTCATGATCATTATCATTAGTTCCCTCTTCAATTGGTGAATCCAACTCCGGAATGACTTTTGGCGCTAGGCTACTCGCCATACTATGAAGAGAAGGTTCTACAACCTCTTCGAGTTCTACCTTCCGACTACTCACGCCTTTCGCGAGGAACTCTTTCTCTAGAAAGGATCCTTTCTTGGCAACAAAAACCTTGCCCTCGGATCTGTAATAGAAGGAATACCCAATAGTTTTCTTAGGGTATCCTATGAGGGCTCATTTTTCCGCTTTGGGTTCGAGTTTATTCGGTTGAAGTTTCTTCACATAAACATCACATCCCCAAACTTTAAGAAATGACAGCTTAGGTTTGTTTCCAAACCACAATTCATATGGTGTCTTTTCAACGGATTTAGATGGTGCCCGATTTAAAGTGAATGCAGCAGTTTCTAGTGCATAACCCCAAAATGACAGTGGCAAGTCCGCCAGAGACATCATAGATCAAACATTATTCAATAAAGTACGATTACGACGTTCTGACACACCATTTCAATGTGGTGTTCCGGCAGGTGTGAGTTGTGAAACAATTCCACACTCTTTCATATGAGTGCTAAACTCGTAACTTATATACTCACCTCCATGGTCGGACCGTAGAAATTTGATCTTTCTATTATGATGATTTTGCACTTCATTCTGAAATTCCTTGAACTTTTCAAAGGTTTCAGACTTGTGTTTCATCAAGTAGATATAACCGTATCTACTCAAATCATCCGTGAAAGTAACAAAATAACGATATCCACCTCGCGCCGACACACTCATTGGACCACATACATCAGAATGTATGATCTCCAATAAATCTGTCGCCCGTTCCATTGGACCGAAAAACGGCGTTCTAGTCATCTTGCCCATAAGGCATGGCTCACATGTATCAAATGATTCAAAATCAAGTGATTCCAAAAGTCCATCCGAATGGAGCTTCTTCATGCGTTTAACACCAATATGACCTAGATGGCAGTGCCACATATATGCGGATATATCATCATTAAGTTTAATCCTTTTAGCATCAGCATTATGAATATGTGTAACACTATTATCGAGATCCACCAGAAATAAACCATTCATCATCGGTGCATGAACATAAAATATTTCATTCATATAAATAGAACAAACATTGTTCTCAGATTTAAATGAATAACCACTTCGCATCAAACACGATCCAGATACAATGTTCATGCTCAGTGGTGGCACCAAATAACAATTATTCAAGTTTATTACTAATCCTGACGGTAAGTGGAGAGGTAGCGTTCCGACGGCGATCACATCAACACTTGATCCATTGCCGACACTCATCTTGACCTCACCCCTTGCTAGAGGTCGCATGTTCCGTAGCCCCTGATTCGATTTACAAATATTAGCAACTAAACCGGTATCAAATACCCAGGTGCTACTGCGAGTACTAGTCAAGTACACATCAATAACATGTATATCATATATAGGTTTATTTGCCATGCCGGCCTTCTTGTCTGCCAAATACTTGGGGCAGTTGCGCTTCTAGTGGCCAGTCCCCTTACAATAATAGCACTCGGTATCAAACTTAGGGCCAACTCAGGGTTTCCTTTTGTAATAGCCCAAAAATATTGAACAATGATTATCAAATTCCAATCACCAAAATTAGGGTTAACAAAAACTTTTGTTAAATAAATCAATATGAATGCATGTGTGTTTGTGATGATTGTATGAAGGCACGAATGGACATGTGTGATTGTTCTTGAAAGGATCGTATGGGCACCTAGAGGGGGGGGGGGTGAATAGGTGCTACTTCAAATTTTCTTATTTTTCAAATTAGGGTTTGACAATAAGGTAAATTCTCTAGATAATGCAACTAAGGTGATTTTACCTATATGACAAATATGCACTAGCTAACACAATACTAAGCAAGAGCAAGTAAGTAAAGTGCGGTAAAGGATAGAGGTAACCAAAGTGGTGGACGCGGAGGCACAAGGATTTGTTTCCCGTAGTTCCTTCCTTTTGAGGAGAAGTACGTCTACGTTTGGAGAGGGGGTGGTATCAAACCACCTACGCCACGAAAGGCCTCCCTTGTTCTCTGATGAACCTCACCCCAACGGGATCGATCCACCTTCCACTATATCGGCGACCTTCAAGGTGGAAGCCGACACCTTTACAAGTTTGGGGCACACATCCACAACTTAATTGGAGGCTCCCAAATAGAAGCAAGCTGTCAAGACAATCAAAGACAAGCTTGTAAGAACCAAATCTAGAACTAGGGTTTCCAAGAAAACACTAGAGCAAGGGGCCCTCAAGTGAATGAGGGGGAAATAAAGATATCTGTGAAGTAGTAGACCAAGGCCTCCTCCTTCGATTCCCCAAAGATCAAGGACTTAGGGTGGTGGATTGAAGAGATCTTGGAGATTTGATGGCTCTAATGGAGGTCGTAGACTTTAATGCAAATGAGAAGCTTGTCCCAAGGTAGGTGGAGGGGTATTTATACCACTTGGAGAAATCTGGCCGTTGGAGCAATAAATGCGCCTATACTACCGGTACTCACGCGGTAGTACCGGTTGCAAGCGGTAATACTGGTCCAGTACCGGACCAGGTACCGGATCAGCATCACTTGGTTGATCCTGCTTCAGGTTTGCCCGGTATAGCCTTGCAGTAGTACCCCCAAGCGGTAGTACCGGTCAGTGGAAGCGGTACTACCGGTCAGGGTGGTAGTACCGGTCCCAAGTATCGGTTGGTACTGAGCAAGAGGGGAAGGGTTGGTCCTTCCCCAGGGCTGCCCGGTACAGCTGAGCGGTACTACTATGTCCGAGCGGTAGTATCACTTGACGCAAGCGGTACTACCGGTTGGAGCGGTAGTGCCGCTCCGCGGTACCGGGTGGTACTGAGGAAAGGGTAGCCCTCCCCACCTTGCACGGGTCCAACCGGTACTAGGGGTGGTATTACCGGTGCCAAGCGGTAGTACCGGTTGTTTTTTCGGTACTACCGGTTGGCACTGAGACATTTATCAAGGGAAAATGGGCTAGGCAATATTTGTGCGACAATCTAAAAAACCTATGATAAACTTAGCGCACGATTAGACTGATAAGTGTGTTATTATCAAACATCAAAATCACAAGGATAGGAAATGTTCTTTCAGTTCTAAATAGCAAGGAATGGTTTAAAAATGAATACAACATCATCTAAATCATTTCCAAGCAGAAACAAATCAAGAGAAAATAAAAAACAAACCAAATAAAGCAAATGGTCATTTTTGCCAATCTTGCTCACTAGGCCACTTTGAGTGTTTCTAGTCCAAGATTTCAAACAGAAACTTTTCCATTTATTTTCACCCCTTTCTAGACCAAGTAAAAGCGAATCAAATCCCACCTTTTAAACTTACAGAAACATTTGGCAACTTGATTCAAATGATAATTCAAAATTGAATCTAGTTCATATGGGAAGGTCACCCAATTCTCAAAAACCAACCAAACCAATTCCACTTGACCTTTAGAACTAACCAGAGACTCCCTAGTATGTAAATAGCACACCCACAAAGTTTGATTCAAAAATTCAAATTTGAATCTCTTTCGGCCATTTCATCAAACACCTTGCAAACACCAAACCAACAAACATCAAACACTATTAGGAGCAGTGATTTTGCCCTAACTTGTTCCCTCTCTGGTTCATAGCTAGCTATTAGTAGATCATCTAGCCCATTTGACAAGCTTTAGCATCACTGTGAGCTTGCCATAACCATCAATGGTGACCATGTCGAGCTCACCTTGCCACCCCTTTGTTGACGACAAGCTAGGAGCAACACCAAGCCTAGAAACCTTGTCTAGCAGGCACACCACCGTCCACCGCCACCCCCTGTCTAAGCCTCGAGCACTGCTAGCCCCTAAACCACACATCCTAAACGTGCCCAGCCTCTCTGCGAGCGTGCCGAGAGCGCGCCTGACGAGGTTTGATCTCGTCAATGCCCATTGTTATGGACTTGGGTTTTGGAGAAGATGGGGATGCTGGAGATCGCGGAACGGTTAGCAAACAAGCAACACGGGGACACGAGGTTTACCCAGGTTCAGGCCCCCGGAGGGAAAACCCTACTCCTGCTTGTCTGCTCTGATTATGGTGGAACTGAAAGGTTACAGGGTGCGCAGATGCAATCTGGCGTGGAGATGCGTATGTGGTGGTGATCGATAGATCGTAAGAGAGCCTCCTCGTCGTGCCCTCCGGACTTTATATAGAGGTAGGCAGGTCCCAGGCACAGATTGAGTCGGTTACAGGTTTTAGGGTTTACCCCTTTGAATTTTCTATCTACTCTAGTCTTTTTCTCCAAGGATCCGAAGGCGTCATGGTCCCTGGCCACCCGAAAGTCTTCATGGGCTGGCGTATATTTGTCGTGGGCCTTCCTTGGTATGGACCAGGTATGCTAAGTTCGTGTACCCATAGGGTATAACCATGTCAGTAGCCCCAGAGTGTTCAGTCGAATCATAGATTCGGCTGAGGACTGTTCAATCCTTCGGGTGCAGCTATCTCTGTTTGTTTAGAGAATGAATTGAGTGTGTAGGGACTGTTGATGCGTGTGCCTGACTCTCCCGACAGATCAGTGTCAGTTAACTGTCTTAGGACAAAACAACACGATCTTCTTCAGATTCGAGTCCCTCGACTCAAATCTGGAACATATGCTGACATAATTCATATCAGGCCGCGGAGGACTTACAGGAGGGGAATTCTAGTAAATTTTAAATGATGTACCCAACGCGTCCGTCGGGATTTTTCATCGCGCCTGTTGGCACGGATTCTTACTAGTAGAGCGCAGTCGTGTGTGTTGCCAGGCCCTCAGATGATATCTATAGGTCTTATCTTTGTGTCACAAACACAGCATCCGAATGTTTATCACCGCGGAGGTGTTTCGGGTGGCCAAGGAGGACGTTGCTCACTTAACATTAATTAGCGCACAGTTTCCGAAAAGTTTTGCATGCCGATCCGAAGGATCGCACTCGAAGAATTCATAAGGTGCACGACCAGCGCTCCCTATGGGAGTAGCCCCCGAGTGTTTGTTCGAGTCGTAGACTCGAGCGGAGACTTTTAATTCGATCTTTGTTGACTTTTAGGTCCATAGGACACAAATTTTTCGGATGCTTGAATCCATCCTCCCTATGGGAGTAGCCCCCGAGTCCGTAGTGGAGTCGCAGACTCGATGTAGGACTCAAAGAATAGTTCAGTGATGTTGTGCTTTGTTCATTCTTCGAGTGCGCGGCCAGCGCTCCTGTTAGGAGTAGCCCCTGCGTAATTATTCGAATCATAGATTCGAATGAGTATTCTTAGCTGTGTGCCGAAAGATTGTAACCGTTGCTAGTATAGCTTTTGATGGCGTCAGTGCTGACGATCGGTGACCTCAAGCGTCTGCGGCGCCAGAGATGACGTGACTGGATGATGATGGGTCCCACCTTCTGACTTTGAGTTGACCGATCACGCGCCGCGTGGAGATAATTATGGCGTCGCCTCGATTTCCGTGCATAGCAGACGGCGTGTGAGCGACGGTTCGCTGATGCGCTGTCACATGGACGGTTAGATTTTGATGTTGTCTCTAGGTCTTCCCGATGGACGGTCGTCGTGTTTCGTCCTCACCCTTATAATAATTAGGGAAAAGTTAGTTTGTTTTCACCGCAGCCATTCTTGTTTCACTGCTGCCATCTTCTCTGAGCTTTCTCACGGCACGCTGGAATTTCCTCGAGCTTTTCCTTCCTTGATTCTGCGTGCTCACCGCCGTCACCGCCGCACTACAATGGGGAAGCCCAAGAAGTCCTCCTCTGTAGTTGGTACCAGTGCTGCCGCTGGTGGCAAGAAGGGTTCCGCCATCACCCGTGTCACCAACGGTGGCTGGCGGCGATCGGAGACGCGTGAGGGAGATCTCCACAAGCTCCGTGAACGAGGCCTAATCCCGCAGGATAGGGAGGCCGTCAAACTTCCCGGTGACGAGGTAATTCCCCGTCCTCCCGCTGGGTTTCGGGTTATGTTCGTCGCCTTTGTCCTTCGGGGCCTCTCCTTCCCAATCCACAATTTTCTTCGCGGATTGCTTTTTCTTTATGGTATCCAGCTTCATCATCTTTCTCCCAACTCTCTTCTTCATGTCGCCTATTTCATCACTTTCTGCGAGTGTTGGCTCGGTGTCGAGCAACACTTTGGCCTCTTCCGGAAACTCTATTCCGTGAAGAGGCAATCTAGCTCTGATGGTGTTTATACCATTGGGGGCTGCATCATTTCCCTCAAACCCAATCTTCTTTTCTTCTCCTTTTTCTATGTCCGAATCTGTCCAGTACTAGCGGAGGTGATGGTTTTACATCCGCGACTCCACGGTGGCTAGGCAGGAATTTGGACTTGCTCCTTTCGACCCCTTCCACAAAATCAAGCCGAAAAGGTCCTGGAAGAACTAGATCTTGGATGGCGAGGTGGCGGAGATAGAGGGGCTCTATCGTTAAGTGGAGGATCTTCAACTGATTCCGGATAAGGAGGTGAACATTGTGGATATTATCCGCACCTTTCTCAAATGTCGGGTGCAGCCGCTCCAGGCTAGGGCGCACCCGATGTTTCTTTATTATGGTCGCCATGATCCGACTAGGGTTTGGACTGAGGAATTCTCCAAGGGGGATCTCGACGGGATCCTTCGCCCGCTGCTGAAATACAAGGCCAAAGAGGATATCCCGGGGAAGTCGCTAACTTCTCCATTCTCTGCTTCTCGTCCGGTTCCACATGTGTAGATCTGGGACGTGCGCGTAGTGCTATTTTCGACTGCGTTGTCCTTGCACCTTTTTGTGCTGAAATTTTTGTTTTCTTCTTGCGCAGGAATTCAAGGTGCCAGGCATGTCGCCTCCATTCCCCGAAGTGTTCCCGGATGCACCGGACAATGAGGTAGTGGACTCCATGTCTGAACTTCCGTCGGCGCGATCGCCGGCCGAAGAGGCCAACGAGTCGAGCGAGGATCACACTCGTAAGCGGACACGGAGCTCTAGCGAATCATCAGATGCTTCGACTCTGCCGACGCCTAGGAACCCGCTGTGACTTGAGCGTCACAGTGGGGGTCATGGAGGTTCTTCCTCTCCTATTTCGGCCGTGCCTATTCGGGCTATGGCACCGCACCCGCCGGTGAAGCGGAAGAAGGAAGAGAATAAGGAAGAGAAGAAAGAGGAGAAGAAGGGCAGGAAGACCCCGCCTGTCTTCGACTTGAGCGATCTCAACTCGTAAGTTTCCTCAGTTCCTTTTTTTGCTTTCTCTTGTCTATTTTCTTTGTACTTGGCTAATTTTTCCTTTTGTAGCCACTCCACCGATGGCTCCTTCTGCGATGGCGCTCGGGAGATGGTGGGGGAGTCGAAGGTTGTTCCTCCTCCTCCTCAGACGGTGGCCACCTCTGAGGGCGCTGCTCCAAACCCTTCTCCGCAGGAGGCTCGGGTGGTTGTCCCCCAGAAGACTTTGGCTGTACCTTCGGAGTTGCCGTCTGATCACGTAAGTTTATTTTTTTCCTGCCGCGGGAGGAGCCCCCGGGTGTTTTTCGAGGGATCCGCTGATCACTTTTTGTTTTTGCGTCTTGTCTCGGGGGGAGCCCATGAGCATCTACAAGATGATTTGCTGATCGTTTTTCTGTGAGTCTCGGGGGGAGCCCCGGGCGTTTTTCGTGCGTGTGATTACTTTGCTCGTACTTTGGGCATAGCCCCCGAGCCTTTCTTTTGACGGGTAGTATCTTTTGCAGCCTTTTGTGCAAGGCGCCAACCAGCTGGTGCAACAGCACCTGGCGTTGGAAGCCAGCTTCAAACAGCTTCAAGGTGCGTGCATGAGTTGATCTTTTTGCTTCCTCTTTTATTTCTTGTCCTGCGATCTAATAGGTGTTCTGCTGACTGCAGAGGACAACAATACCACCCTCCGTGAGCTTGATGCTCTCAAAAAGAGCCTTGGGAAAGCGGAGAAGAAGGCCGAGGACGCCGTTGCTGCGAGAGGGCGCCTTGAGCAGGAGCTAACCAATGCAGCTGCGGCCAAGGAGCGCCTGCAGCAGGAGGCGACGGACCGCGAGGGGCAACTCGCCTCCGCCATGGCTTCGTGCGAGAAGGAGGTAGCCGACAAGCTGATGGCGGCTGCCAAGGCTATTTCGGGTGAGTTGCTTCGTCTTCCCTTTTCGGCTTCCTTGTCTTTCCTTGCTGTGCTTTTATTTATGTTGCTTCTTTTGTTTCTTTAGATGCCACGGGCATCGAGTTTGATCGCGGTGCTCTGGAGCATGAAAGTGCTCTGGATGATGCTGTTGCGGCGGTCGAAGACCGCGGCAGTATCGTGGTCGGCTCGCTTGCCAAAGCCAAGGAGGTTCTCAGGCGCTTCTATAAGGAGCTTGTCCCTAAGGGCATCACCCTCGAGGATGTCGATGCTTTGGCGAATCTGTTGTCGGTGACGCTTAAGCGCTGCGCGCATAAGCGAAGGCATCGGCGCGTCCGTCGGGCTGGCAATGGCCCTGGCGTCTGGAGTGGAGCTGGATCTTCATCAGGTCACCTCCCGGATGCCAACGGCTGCTGATGGATCCGAGGTAGCCTTCGCCCTCTATGATGCTCGCTGTAAGCGTTATGGGCCAAAGTTGATTGACTTGCTAGCTGAGTACGCGTTGAGGCAGCAGGGAGAGGCCAAGGGAGGCAGTCTGGCTCCGAGGCTACTCAGGATGCAACTTCTTAGGCCTTGTGGTTGTAGGATAGCTTTTGTTTATATTTATGAATGATCCTTGTGCCACGCAGTGGATTTTTGCTGCACATAATGAATTTCCGAGTTCTGTTCTCCTTCGTCTGCTTGTTCATATCCTTGTCGTCTTTTACTCTAGGGGCCTTCGGGTGATGGTCCCATTGATACTTCGCCTACACCGCAGCTGTGGCCATCCCTGGATGGTGTGTCGCAACTTGTGTTTCTTCGAGACCGCGTTTGTGCCCTTGAGAAAGAATTGCTTGGAGTGCGTGGCCACACCGATGTTTGGAAATCGAAGGCAGAGCGAGGCGCTGCCAGAGAGGAGTATTTCATGGTGGAGTTGTGTCGTTTGTCCGATCAGCTTCAATGTGAGTTTCTTGAGATGCTTCTCATTGTTTCGGGTTTGCCTGTTGGCCTTTCGTCTTACTTTTTGCGAGTATTGCAGGTGCTAACCTTGCTCCGAGGGAGGAAAAGGAGCGTGTTGCTGTTCGGATCAACTGCCTGACCCAGCAGGACATGGAGGCCGGCTGGTTCTTCTGGATGGACCGTGATCATGGCATGGTCCTTGCGACGGTGCAGGATCGTGTCCACCAGGTATCACGGGTGCTGCGTTAGGTGAAGTCTTCGTTGGCGTCAGTTCTACATGTGATGTTTCCACTAGATGAGGCGCCGTCGACTCTCTGTGGCCTACTGTCAAAGTTTCGAAATGTGCATCGTGTTCGGGAACTGGTGCGTCATCAACTTGTCGCGGGGGTGAAGGCCGCGCTCTACCTTCTGCGGTTACATCGACCTGATGTAGATCTGTCTGTTGTAGCGGCTGGGCCGCCTCTTTGGCCGGATGGTGGCGAGTGGGATATGCGTCCACATTATGTGGCTGTAAGGCAGTATGCCGAACAAATTGTAGATTTGTTTGAGCAGCGTGCACAGGCTATTCTTCAGAATAGGTAGGACCTGTAAAAAAGATAGATGTAAAATTTGTATATATTCGACTGGGCGTGTTGTGCCCTTTATTGTAAAGGTTTATTGTTGTTTAGCACGTGGTGCTTTGTTTGTATACATGCCCTTTTCGTTAGCCTGACGTGGTCAGCTACTCAGGTGTGCACGCGTTATCCTCAGTCGACGAAATCGTGAGGTGAGGGGAGCCCCGGAGTGTGTTGTAACATGGATTAAAATGCATATAATAGATGAAAATTTTGGGGCGAGACACTTAGCTTTATTCATATCGTGAGGAGGAGGTACATTGTTCGGCCGAGTAGCCTTATTGAAAGTAAAAGAGGGAGGTAGCTAGGGGTAGAAGCATCACAGTTGTGCGACGTTCCATGGGTTGGAGTATGCGACTCCAGACTCCACGTGCTTGAGGCGATAGGCGCCACCTGGAATGACTTCAGTGATGATGTAGGGTCCTGCCCATGGTGACTCGAATTTCTTCGGTCGCTCTTGCTTGAGTCGCAAGACTAGGTCTCCTTCGACGAAGGACCTTGGGCGCATCCGTCGGCTGTGGTAGTTGCAGAGGCTCTATTGGTACACCGCTGATTGAGCTGCTGCTATATCACGTGCCTTATCGTGTGTGTCGACAGCGTATTCGAGTGCGGCCGTCGATTCGGCTTTGCTGTAGGCGACGACCCGTGGGGCCTTGTGGCGTACCTCTGCTGGTAGCACGGCTTCGGCTCCGTGCACCATGAAGAAAGGCGTGTAGCCAGTTGAGCTGTTTGGCGTTGTGCGCAGGCTCCACAGGTCCAAGGGTAGCTCTTGTGTCCAGGCTCCTGCGAGTCGCTTGAGTGGACTCATTAGGCGTTTCTTGATGCCAGCGCCGACGAGGCCGTTGGCCTTCTTGACCTGCCCGTTCGTTTGCAGGTGCGCCACGAAGGCGTATGTGATGTTGATTCCGAGGTCTTCGCAGAAGTCCTGGAATTCTTTGGAGATGAAGTTTGACCCATTATCGGTGATGATGCTGTGCGGCACGCCGAACCTGTAGACGATGGATTCGAAGAACTTGACGGCCGTTTTGCCTTTTTGGTTAGTGATGGGCATGACCTCAATCCACTTGGTGAATTTGTCGACTGCGACCAGGAGGTAGACGTGACCTCCTTTCGAGGACCTTGGCAGTTTGCCGATCATGTCGAGGCCCCACTGCGCGAAGGGCCAGGCCAAAGGTATGGGCCTGAGCTCTGATCCGGGTGCGTGCGGTTTATCTGCGAACCTTTGGCACCCGTTGCATCTTCGGACGATGTCCTTGGCGTCGTTCATGGCCGCAGGCCAGTACAATCCAGCTCGTAGAGCTTTGGCGACGAGGGAGCGGCTGCCCGCATGATGGCCGCAGATGCCCTCGTGGATGTCTTGGAGGATGGTCTTGCCATCACCGATGGTGACGCACCTTTGGAGTACACCTGAAATGCTGTGTTTGTACAGCTCGCCATTGATGATGGTGAAGGCCTTGGACCGCCGAGATATGCGCCGGGCATCTGTCGGGCTATCAGGCAGTTCTCCGTCTATCAGGTACCTTAGGTATGGCCGTGTCCAAGTTTCTTCGACTGCCATGACCTGCATTAGGTTGACCAATACAACCTCTGTGTCGAGCTTTTCGGGTCCATCCTGCCCTTAGGGTAGCGCAACCCCCGAGTGCTCTGCTTCTTCGGGTGATCCCTTTGGGAATTTCCGTTTGATGGATGGCACACAGATCTGTTCGAGGAACACACCTGGTGGCACCCGTGCGCAGGTGGAGCCGATGTTGGCGAGTCTGTCGGCCTCTTCGTTGCTTTCTCTTCCAACGTGCCGAAGCTCGCAGCCGTCGAAGTCTCCTTTGAGTGCGTTATAGAGTGCATGGTACGCAATCATGTTGGCGGCATGTTCATCGCACTCGTTCATCGTCTACTGAACGACGAGGTTGGAGTCACCGTAGATGACCAGGCGCATCGCGCCGCAGATCTTGGCCATCCTCATGCCGTGGATGAGGGCTTTGTATTCGGCTTCGTTGTTGGAAGCTCAGAATTTCATCCGGAGGACGTACTTCATCTTGTCGCCCTGCGGGGAGGTCAGTATGACCCCGTCTCCTGCTCTGGCTTTGTGCTTGGAGCCGTCGAAGTGCATCGTCCATGAATGTGTCATGTCCGGTGTGTCTGGTAGCTGTAGTTCCATCCAGTGGACGAGAAAGTCTGGAAGGACCTGGGACTTGATCGCGTGGCGCTTCTTGTAGACGATGTCTAGAGGTGACAGCTCGATGCCCCATAGGGCCACACGTCATGTGGCCTCCGGGTTGTTTAGGATGCTGTTCAGGGGTGCCTCGTTGATGACCATCACCTGATGTTCCTCTGTTTTGTCGGAGTTAGTACCTCGCGGAGGTAGTATACTGGGCGTTGGACCCTATGGGTCTTGCCTTCTTCGGGTCGCTCAACCACCAGTACGGTGCTTCCCACCTGGTGTGTGGCTGCTATGTATAGCATCAAAGGCTCGCGCTCCTTTGGCGTGACCAAGACGGGCGAGGTAGAGAGCAACCGCTTTCTTCGAATGCGTCGTTCGCCTCGGGCGTCCACTCGAATTTGTCTGCCTTGCGTAGCAGCTGATAGAACGGCAGAGCTTTTTCGCCCATGCGGCTGATGAACCTGCTCAATGCCGCGATTCGTCCGGCAAGCTGCTGGACGCCTTTGAGGTTCTTCGGCTTCTCCATGGCCATTATGGCCCGGATTTTCTTTGGGTTCGCCTCGATCCCTCGCTGGGAGATGAAGTAGCCTAGTAGCTGACTGCATGGGACGACAAAGGCGCATTTTTCTGGGTTTAACTTGATCTTGTATCGATCGAGGTTATCAAACGTTTCGCGGAGATCGTCGATGAGCGTCTTGGCCTTCCTTGTTTTGATGACTATGTCGTCGACATAGACTTGTATGTTGCGGCCGATCTGGTCCTTCAGGCATGCCTGCATGCACCGTTGGCACGTGGCGCCTGCGTTCTTCATCCCGAAGGGCATTGTGTTGTAGCAAAACACTCCGAACGGTGTGATGAACGCCGTTTTCTCCTGATCTTCGACCTTTAGTCGGATCTGGTTGTAGCCTGAGTAGGCATCGAGGAAGGAGAGTTTTTCGCATCCTGCAGTCGAATCGATGATCTGATCGTTCCGAGGGAGAAGGAAGTGATCCTTCGGGCAGTGCTCGTTCAGTGATGTGAAGTCCACGCACATCCGCAGGATGTCCGTGTCCTTTTTGGGGACCATCACGGTGTTTGCGAGCCACTCGCTCTCCTTGATCTCCCTGATGAAGTTTGCGTCGAGTAGTCTGTTGACTTCGACTCCGATTGCTTTGGCCCGTGGTTCGGACAGTCGTCGGATGGACTGTTTGACGGGATTGGCGTCTGGAAAGACATTGAGTGCATGCTCGGTGAATTCCCTAGGAACTCCTGGCATGTCCGCAGGACACTAGGCGAAGATTTCCCAGCGCTCACGGAGGAATTCGATAAGCGTGCTTTCCTATGCGGAGCTGAGGTCGTTGGCGATCAGCGCCGTCTTGGAGGCATCCGTTGGATGGACCTGCACCTTCTTTGTGTTGACAGTGGAGTCGAAGGACATATCTGGTGCGTTCTGTCTTGCGACTGGGGGTGCCCCGTTGTCCGTCACCTCGCGGAGCCTTATGAGCTCCTCCTGCATTCCGAATGACTGGTAGATTCTGTTGAAGTCCCTGTCGCAGTGGTCCGATCGGGTGAAGCTCCCGTGGACCGTGATGACGCCCCTGGGTCCTGGCATCTTGAGTAGCAGGTACGCATAGTGCGGTACTGCCAGGAATCGTGCGAATGCTACACGCCCGAGGATGGCGTGGTATTGTGATGGCCAGTCCACCACTTCGAACTCGAGTTGCTCACACCGGAAGTTGTCAGGCTTGCCGAAGATGACGTCGAGCCATATCTTTCCCAAGGGGAATACACCCTTCCCTAGGACGATGCCGTGGAACGTTGTATCAGATTGTTCCAGGCTGCACAGCAGGATCCGCATTGCTGCCAAGGTGCTGGCGAAGATCAGACTGATGCCGCTACCGCCGTCCATGAAGACATGGCTCATGTTGAACCCGCCGATCCGCACCTCGAGCACCAGGGCAGCATGACCTGGGCGAGGGACCTGGCAAGGGTGATCCGAACGGCTGAACATGACGCAGGACTCCGATCCGCTGAGGTACTCTGGGATGGCGGGTGGAGCGGTCACAGCCAGATTGATCTGACGGGTGATTTTCTTCTGCACCCTGTTTGTTGGGCGCCCTTTTTGGATCATCAGCGATCCTTTCGGCGCGGGGTACCCGTGCCCACCGTTATTCCGTGCGGGTGCGATTGGGTGGTTCGAAGGTCCCGCAGGTTGTGGTGGAGGAGCTCCATGTGCGATCTCACCTGGCGCGGGTGCATTCCCGTATCCAGGGTTCGGGGCTTGCTGCCTCATCTGGGCCATGCTCTCGCTGAGTTTCTGGAACTCGCGGCAGTCTTTGAGCATGTGGCTTGCCTTCTTCTTACCATCCTGCTTGTCGATGTAGAAGTGGATGGTGCATGGACCCGACAGTTTGTCGTATGCTGAGGGTCCGTCGTCATGGCCACGGCGTTGCCATGACTGCGTTGGGCATCCTCCATCGCAGAAGTTGCTTCCACGGTATCCGCCGTTGCTGCGGTTGCCGTTGTTGCGGCGGTCGGCGTAGCCATCCGTGACCATGTCGGGTCCATCGCGATCGTCATAGACGCGTGATCTCCTCTTGCTATGGCGCTCACGTCGCTGGACGTAGTCGTCTTCCTCCTCCGAGTGCACTCGGTGGACGGAGTCCTCGCCGTCGGCCCACCTGTTGGCGATGTCCATGAGGTAGTCGAGTGTCTTGGGCTTGACACGCCCAAGTTCTTCTTTGAAGTCCTAGCGTTTGACGCGTCCTTGAAGGCGTCGATAGCTCTCTCCTCAGAGATGTGCGCCGCGGAGTTCTTGGTGTTGGACCAACGCAGTATGTACGAGCGAATGGATTCGCCCGTTCGTTGGGTGCAGGCCCGCAGCTCCTCGATCGAGGAAGGCCTCTTGCTGGTGCCCTTGAAGTTTCAGACGAAACTGTATGCCAACTCCTCCCAGCTTCGGATGGATCCCGAGGATAGGCTGCTGAGCCAGATCCGGGCGCCCGTCAGCTGCAGCTGAAGGCATTGCATGGCGGTTTCCTTGTTTCGGCCGTGCAGCTTGATGGACAACAAGTGGTCGCTGAGCCACGCCTTGGGGTCCTGTGTGCCATCGAACTTTGGAGTGTCTGAAGGAAGCTTGAAGTTCTGTGGCATCCGTGTCCGCCGAACAGATCTGCTGAAGCATCGAGATCCGCAGAGTTCTCCTTCGTCATCATCCTCCTCAGATTCATACGAGCATACGCGTTTGGCGCGTGCCTTGTCGATCTTGCGCTGGGTTAACTCGCTTCGAGCGTCGTAGTCACGGCTGCAACGGCGCGAGCTCTTCTTCCTTCGAGGAAGGTCGTGCTCTTCATCTTCAGATGAGGGCGTGGGGCTGCGGTTGAACCTGACCGCAACCTTCTTCTTTGGCTCCGCAGGAGCTTCTCCGTGGAGCGCAGCTCCCACGAGTCCGAGTCCGGTAAGCGCGAACTTATGCATGGACCTTTGCGGGTCCCCCTCCGGAGGTGGGTGGGATGCGATGTATGCGGTGGCCGCCATGATTGCGTCTTGCGGTGTCTTCGGGATGACGTTGCCGTCGGCGTCCATCTCCATGAAGGACGCGTTGAGGGCCCGGGTCACCTCGTGACGCTCCTTGGGGTCCATGTTCTCCATTCGAGAACGGTGCTTTTTGCCATGGTTACCATGCGAGCTGGAGCCAATGCCCATGGCGGAGAGCGCAACTCGCCGCGCACTGGACTCCGATCCTGCTTGCTTGCGTTTGTCAAGCACCTCCTGCATCTTCACTTGCTTCCTGTGATCCTCGATTAGGAGCATATGGTATGCCATCACCAGGTCCCGTGAGGCACCTACGGGCAGGGTCTTGTTGCCTGCTACGGTTTCGCATGCTTGAGCCCATCCCTCCTCGCTGAGGTGGATGACCCGATCGGTGTCGTCCCCGTTGGGTGGGGGGGGACTGGCTTCTTCTGTTCTCGCCATTTCTACCCTGTCGGTTAGGCGGCGGGTTGGGCGCGTGGTGTTCCGCGTCACTCTGGATGACTACGGCGCATTGGTAGCGCTCGTAGATTGGATCGCTGCTGCCGCACCTTTCGGATTCGGAACCGTAGGTCCCTTCAGCCGATGGTGGATCGCACAGATCTGAGTTGCAGCTCCTGCTGTCATAGGACTCATATGTCGATGGTGATGTGCGTAGCATGGGGTGTGGAGCCCACGAAGCAGGCCTGATCGACGGCAGGGGCACCCACTCTGGGAGGCGGAGAGTGCCGTGCCCCCCACCGAAGCGAAGCTTCGAGCAGATTTCGAGTCCGCCGTACGGGCTCGAAGTCTTTCATGGTGGCCGGTGAAGTCGAAGGCGCTGAAGAGGAGATGACTCTCCATCACCGCGGAGTTGTAGATCGCTTTGGTTGGGACCGTCACGATCGCACAATCAACGCCCCCAGTTCCCACAGACGGCGCCAATTGACGAGGTTTGATCTCGTCAATGTCCATTGTTATGGACTTGGGTTTTGGAGAAGATGGGGATGCTGGAGATCACGGAACGGTTAGCAAACAAGCAACACGGGGACATGAGGTTTACCCAGGTTCAGGCCCTCGGAGGGAAAACCCTACTCCTGCTTGTCTGCTCTGATTATGGTGGAACCGAAAGGTTACAGGGTGCGCAGATGCAATCTGGCATGGAGATGTGTATGCGGTGGTGCGCGAGAGATCGTAAGAGAGCCTCCTTGTCGTGCCCTCCTGGCCTTTATATAGAGGTAGGCAGGTCCCAGGCACAGATCGAGTCGGTTACAGGTTTTAGGGTTTACCCCTTTGAATTTTCTATCTACTCTAGTCTTTCTCTCTAAGGATCCGAAGGCGTCATGGGCCCTGGCCACCCAAAAGTCTTCATGGCCTGGCGTATATTTGTCGTGGGCCTTCCTTGGGATGGACCAGGTATGATAAGATCGTGTACCCGTAGGTTATAACCATGTCAGCGCCAGTGCGCCACCCGCGACACACGCCCACTGACCGCGCGTCGCCCTTGCCGCATGCAAGCAGGATTGCCGCCACCCCAGGAACACCCCAGACACGCCCGTTCGCTGCCATACGACCCGTATCACCTGTGCGCCATTAAAACTTCCGTCGGACCTGCCTAGAGCATCGACGTGTTCCGACCATCTCGCACCGCCCCATGCCGCGTAGCCATGCAATTGAGCTTCGCCAGGGAACACAGCACCGTCCCCTACCTTTGCCCATGCCCGTAGCTCATTTATAGCGACGACACCGACGAAGCCTTCGCGCTCCCCTTCTGGCACTATAAATAGAGGCCACCCCTGCTCGATTTCTTCACACCATCTCACTCCCATCTCTCTCAGAAGCACCCCACCTCACTCCTGGAGCAAGGCGAGCAGCACATCGCCGGAATTTGGCCGGAGTCTGTCGTGGAGGAGGAAGAAAGGAGCCAGCGATTGGAGCCACCCCAGGAGAAGCCGCCGGTACCAGGAGGTTCACCGTCGTCGACTTTGTTGTTCGCCCCCATCACTGACCATCGCCTGAGCCCCGGTGAGCCCCCGTAGACCCCCACTGGCTGCGCTAGGGTTCTGTCTTACCGGCGTTGCATGATGTGGACGATCAACCACAACCGTAGGATTAGAGTTTGATCGCACGACCTAGATTGCCCCATACCGCTTCGCACCTAGATTGCCCCATACCGTGTGGTACTTAGGAAAGGCTAGCCCTCCCCACCTTGCACGGGTCCAACCGGTACTAGGGGCGGTAGTACCGGTGCCAAGCGGTAGTACTGGTTGTTTTTCCGGTACTACCGGTTGGCACTGAGACTTTTTTCAAGGGCAAATGGGCAAGGCAATATTTGTGCCACAATCTAAAAAACTTGTGATAAACTTAGCGCATGATTAGACCGATAAGTGTGTTGTTATCAATCATCAAAATCACAAGGATAGGAAATATTCTTTCAATCTCCCCCTTTTTGGTGTTTGATGACAACACACCTTTGCAAGATGATTTTATGAAGATACTCATGGCATTTGTAAAATAGAGACGGGGCTCCCCTAGATGAGTAGAATCAAACATCCCCCTCTATTTTACAAACCCAACATAAGTGCACAAATATAGATACTAGCATTTGAAACCATACCTTTGCACAATAACTTGTGATGAGAAATATATTGATAATGGATAACGCATAACACATATCATCACAAGATGGATCCATGACATAAAACACATAGTCTCAACAATACATAGAGTTCACACATAAAATAGAAGTTCACACATAAATAGGAGGAAATCAAAGTTCACAAGAAATAAAATGATCAAAGTAAGAACGAGCTTTTGACTTCCCATGCAACACCCGTGCCTAAGGTGCAACTTCTCCCCCTTTGGCATCAAGACGCCAAAAAGGGACAAGTGCAAGACTAATGTCCCGATAGTCAATCCTCCTCCTCATCATCAAAGTCCTCCTCATAGGGGGGAGCGCGGTGCGAGGAAGAGACATCATCATCCCAATGGTCAGAGATCCGAGATCCCGGTCTTGGGGTGATGTTGGTCTCGGACCCCTTGGAGACGGTCAATCCTTGGGCTGCCATCATGTCCTTCTGCCGAGCACTAGCTTTCTTGGCATACACATGAGCCTCATACATGCGCTTTTGGTTGTCAACTTGGAAGCAGAAAATATTCTTGAGCTTGGCCTCCATCCTCTTGGCCCAAGAGGGCTTGGAATTCTTGCGACGGGATACAACATAGTCTGTGTCACGACCACTGTCAGCATCCTCAGAGTCATCCTCTTCATCCTCTTCCTCCACAACGCGGGGTTTAGCATGCTTCAAGATCTTGAGTGCCTTGGGCCGATGCACAATGAGAGGACGAGTGGATAGGGTCCTAGCAATGGGAGGGCACTTGGACACAATAAGGGCCATGATGTAGGGAGCAAATGGTGGAACCCTCCGAGAGTGAGCAGCATCAACCATCTCATTCCATATATAATTTGTCACATCAAGAGCGGTGCCTGAGTCACGGTTGAGGAAGGTGTTGAACAACAAGTCAACAGAAAAACCATGTATCTCATCCTTGTTGCCCGAACGAGGAGTAAAAGTCTCACGGAATATGTGGTGGAGAATATCATATGTGGGGAGAAGATCCTTGATCTTGCCAGCAACCCCGCGGCCTTAGATATACAGAGGTATAAGGACATCCTTCTTGGAGGGGTGATCCCACAAGTGGCAGCCGAAACCACAAGGAGTGTCACGGCCACGGTCTTCGTACCCCAGTATTGCAGCAAACTCAGCAAGTGTGGCTTCCTTTACTGCACCTTGAGTCATCCAAGTGATCTTTCGAGTGCTGCCAGTATGGAAGTGAGCAATGGCATAAAACTGTTGAAAGAACATTTCATAATCCCTAGTGTTTTGTGTGTTAGATAACAATATCAAGGATTATTTAATGTGTGTTGAAGTGTTACAGTTCTCTCTAAGGAAAAAAGAAAAGGAATCTGCCTTTGGGGGCCGGATAATCCGCCCCACCCTTTTCCCAGATAGGCGCAAGCCCCAGAAGGGGGGCAGAGTTTCGGCCGGATTTTCCGGCCCCACCGGATAATCCGCCCCTCAAGGGGGCCGGATAATCCTCCCCTCATGCTCATTGCCAAGGCGCAAGCCCCAGAAGGGGGGCGGAGTTTCGGCTGGACTTTATGGCCACGCCGGATAATCCGCCCCCAAGGTATTCATCAAGTTCTTCAAGGCGCCATCCCTAGAGAGGGGGCGGATTTTCTCCCCGGAGTATCCACCCTGGGGGCGGAGTTTTCCCCGGGGCGGATAGTCCGCCCCTAGTGGGGGCGGATAATCCACCCCCAAACTTGTTCAACGGCCAGATCTGTGCCGGGGGTATTTAAGCCATCCTTCCCCCTCCTGCCAGAGCTCTTGGTTCATTCGAAAAAGTCAAGGTCTGATCTGCAACCTTCATCCAAGAGAGCTCCACCTAGATCCACCCAAAGGCCCCGTCCCTTGGGGAATCGAAGGAGGAGGACTCGATCTTCATCAACTGCAATCAAGCGCTTCATCTCCTCTCCATTCATTTGGAGAATCACCGATCTAGTATTTCTTGCAAATACCTAGATCCTTGTTTTGTTTATATTGATAAACCTTGTTCTTGTAATAGCTTTTTGTCATCTCGGGAGCCCCCAATTCAGTTGTGGGTGTGTGCCCCGGTAGCGTTGTAAAGGCACCGGTTCCCGCCTCGAAGGGTACCAATAGTGGAGAAGGTGGATCAGTCCTTTCATGGCGAGATCCATCGGAGAATAGGGTGAGGCCTATTGTGGCATGGTGGTCTTAGAACCGCCCACCCCTCCAACGCAGATGTACTTCCCTTAACAAGGAAGGAACTACAGTAAAACAAATCCCTATGTCTCCGCGTGCTCCACTACGGTTCCCTCGCTCCTCTCTTTACGTGCTTAGTAGCTAGGTTTGCATATAGGGAAATTCTCGTAGCTACATATCTAGAGAATTTACTTTGTGTCAAGCGTAAAATTGAAAAAGAACTAAAAATTGGGTAGCACCTATTCACCCCCCTCTAGGTGCCCATACAATCCATTTCAATTGGTATCAGATCCCCGACTCTTATTTCGGGCTTAACCGCCTAAGAGAAGTATGGGTTCCAAGGTAGATGGGAGTGATGCTTCGGAGGTAGTCACCATGAACGATCTCAAGACATTGGAAACAACCTTGGTGAGTACAATGGAGGCTAAGATGGAAGAGATACGTCACTTGATAATGCATCTCTCCACATCCGCAACATCACCTCCATCTAACTCTGAGGCTACCACTCCGCAATCCAAGAAACGGGTAAAACTGATTCCAAAGATAACGAAGTGGTTGGTGATGACACTAGCAAGAGCTCCTCCTCGAAAAATGATAGTGGTAAGGATGGATACAATGAGGTTTATCATGTGTATTCTCCTGATCCACCTATCCCTCACCCACATATACATAATAGGGGTGATCCACCCAAACTTTCAGCATCTACTTTTACTCAATGGCAATTTTTGATGAAGTCTCATGTGTGCAGTTCCTCCATTGAGTTGTGGAAAATCATCGAAAATGGTCTTCATGTTGGAAATCCCAACAATCTCACAAGAAGAGAAGTTGTCGATAGTCAACTCAACGCTATAGCTCTACACATGATACAACTTGGTGTGGGTGACAAAGATATGCCACACATTCAGCATCTTAGTACAACTAAGGAAGCTTGGGATGCTCTCACCGAGCTCTTCATCGGAAATGAAAGTATGAGAAGGAATAGATATGATGCTTTGAGTAATGAAGCTGAAGGATTTTATATGTTGGATGGAGAAAACCACGAGGACATGTATAGGAGGCTCAAGACAATATCCACAACTTTCAAGAACCATGGTGCCGCTCACGTTGATGATGCATGGATCAAGCGCAAGTATGTCAGTGCTCTTATGCCATTTGAGCCCACAGATTTGAAAAGTCTCCAAGGTTGGCATAACTACCACCTTATGACATCCAATGAGGTAATGCAAGAAATGGCCGCTTTCAAAGTGGCTGCCAAGAATGCCGAAGATGCTCGTGCACGAGCTATGGGAATGCAAAAGGGGGTCAACATGGCCTTGAAGACTAGTATGATTGATCATGATGAATATGCCATAGAAGGTATGGACTGTCCCAAGGATATAAAAAGGATCCACGAACAATACCTGGCTCTTTATGCTAGAAACTTTTGGAAAGACACGGCCAAGGCTAAAGCTGAACTAGAACGCAAGAGTGGAGCCTATGGAAGAAAGGAAAATGGTCCCAAGCTAAGAACATGTTTCAACTATGGAGACCGGCTGCACTTTGTAGCTGAGTGTCCATATCAAAGTAGGGAAGATAATGGAGGAAGACTTATTTTCAAAGACAAGTCAAAGGCTCCACGGAAAAACAGTTTGTAAAGAAGAATGCTCCTTTCAAGAAGCAACCAAAGATTGTTCTAGTGGCTCAAGAAGAATATTCTTCGGGAAGTGAAGATGAGGACGAGGATGATATCTCTCAAGAGGTGGCTGCTATAGTCACCACATCTACATCAACATCTCTCTTCGACTCTCCGAACAAAAACATCATCAACAAGAATGCTACTTGTCTCATGGCAAGAAGCTCCGAGGGCTATGCTTCCGGTGGGTCGAAATGGGTGCTGGATAGTGGATGCACTAGTCATATGACCGGAAGCAAGGAGATCATCACGGAGATGCATCCTAATCATGATAATATTACAGTCTCCTATGGTGATAAGTCTAAATCTCAGGTATTGGGTCTTGGCAAAGTTGTGGTCGCCACGATATCTCTCTCGTGGACGTCATGCTTGTTGATACCCTCGGTTACAACCTTCTTTCTGCTCGTGCCCTTGGCAAGATGGGTTTTTCTATTTTCATTGATGATGAATTGGTGGTACTCTTGTGGAGCAAGTCTCTAAAGGTCGCTTTTGTTGGTTATGTCGAAAATGACCTGTATGTGGTGGACTTTTTGGGGAAAACCACTTCGGGTCCGATGTGCCTATTCGGAAAGGCCGACGTGGGCTGGTTATGGCATCGCCGGTTAGCCCATGTCAACATGAGAACTTTGCAAAGTCTCCACAAGGGTGGCCACTTCCTTGGACTAAAATACAATGTCTCCTTTGCCAAAGATCGTGTTTGCAGGCTTTGTGTTGAAGGCAAAATGCATGACTCTCCCCACAAGAGGAAGACTATTATGTCTTCAAATAGGATCTTGGAATTACTTCATGTGGATTTATTTGGTCCTCCATCTCATGCCAGTCTTGGTGGTAAGAAATATTGCTTGGTCATTGTCGATGATTACTCAAGATATACATGGGTCTATTTCTTCAAGCTAAAGAGTGAGACTCAACAAACGGTCATTGACTTTTCCAATGAAGTTCAACATCAACACAATGTTCCTATCTTGGCAATAAGAAGTGACAATGGCTCCGAATTCAAGAACTACACTTTGAATGAGTTTCTAAGCGAAGAGGGGATAATACATCAATATTCCGCTGCGTACACCCCTCAACAGAATGGTGTAGCCGAGAGGAAGAACCGGACTTTGATGGACATGGTAAGATCAATGTTGGCTGAATTCAAGTCTCCTTACAACTTTTGGGATGAAGCCATATCCACCGCTTGTCACTCATCTAATCGGCTCTACCTCCAAAAGATTTTGGACAAAACTCCATATGAAATACTTATCGGTAACAAGCCCAACATCTCATACTTCAGGGTTTCGGTTGTAAGTGCTTCTTTCTTATTAAAGGTGTCCGCTTGTCTAAATTTGAGTCCAAGGCTTTAGAAGGTATTTTTGTTGGTTATGGTGCCGAATCCCACACTTATAGAGTCTACAACAAGCTCACCGGGACTATTGTAGAATCTTGTAGTGTGGAGTTCGATGAAAATAACGGCTCCTATGTGGGGCAAGTTGATGTTTGTGATGCAGATGTTGAAATACCCCAAGATGCCATAAGAAGAATGGGCGTGGGATTTTTCCACCCCATTGAGGAACCCCTTGTGGCGGATCGGGAAGGACAATGCTCCACTCAAGTGGAGCCCTCATCTTCACAAGATCAATAAGCTCCTACTGCTGGAGAAAACTCTGCACCAACACCACAACTCTCTGAAGCTCATTAGTCTCCTGGAAAAAATGATTGTCCCAGGCCAGATTATCCGCCCCCTCCAAGGGGCGGACAATCCGCCCCTGGCACACCAAATCGTCCTAGGGGATCAGAAGAAGATGAAATCTGTCAAGAATACTCCAAGCTGGATTCTCCGGCCCCCGAGGGTGGATTATCTGGCCCTGGATTCCCCAGCTCTGCCAGGAACTCTCAGGAAGAGGATGTTGCTGCTACTTCACCCAGGCCAGATAGTCCGTCCCCACCAAGGGGCGCATTATCCGGCCCTAAAGAAAATATTCAGCAGCAAGCTCCTGTTGTAAACTCAGGACAGGATCAAGGGCAAGATCAAGATCAAGGGCAAGTTAGTGGACAAGACAAGGATACCAATATTGAATCAACTCCTCCTAGAAACAATAAGGATATTGAGACTCGTCGCAAGGCTCGTGCTGATCGGAACCTTGAGCTTAGAGGACACACTCTTGACAAGGTTGTCGGTGATCTTCGAAGAAGGGTGTCAACGAGAAGAGAACTTGCAAGATTCTGTGATCATCAAGCTCACATTTCTATGGTTGAACCAAATAAGGTTTTGATGCTCTTGAAGATCCTGATTGGGTTGTTGCAATGCATGAAGAATTAAATAACTTCGAGCGCAACAAAGTTTGGAAGCTCGTAGAAAAACCCAAGGATTGCCGCAATGTTATCGGCACCAAGTGGATTTTCAAGAACAAACAAGATGAAAATGGCGTTGTTGTGAGGAATAAAGCAAGACTCGTGGCTCAAGGATTATCTCAAGTGGAAGGAATTGATTTTGGCGTGACTTATGCTCCTGTGGCTCGTCTTGAGTCCATCCGTATCCTTCTTGCCTATGCCGCTCATCATAATTTTAAATTACAACAAATGGATGTTAAGAGTGCATTTCTTAATGGTCCACTACATGAGTTGGTATATGTCAAGCAGCCCCCGGGTTTTGAGGACCCCAAATTTCTGAACCATGTATACAAACTCTATGGCCTTAAACAAGCCCCACGTGCGTGGTATGAGCACCTTAAAGAGCTTTTGTTAGACCGTGGATTTGAAGCTAGGCAAATCGATCCCACTCTTTTTACTAAGAAGGTTAATGGGGAGCTTTTTGTATGCCAACTTTATGTAGATGACATTATTTTTGGCTCTACTAACAAAGCTTTTAACGATGAATTTTCAAAGCTTATGACTGACAGGTTTGAGATGTCGATGATGGGTGAATTGAGGTTCTTTCTTGGATTTGAGATCAAACAACTTAGAGAGGGAACTTTTATTAATCAAGCTAAGTACATCCAAGACATGCTCAAGAGGTTCAATATGACGGATCTCAATGGCGTTGCGACTCCAATGCAAACAAAGTGTCATCTTGAGCTCAATCCCAAGGGTAAAGACGTGGACCAAAAGGTATACCGATCCATGATCGGCTCTCTCCTTTACCTTTGCACGTCTAGGCCCGATATATTGTTAAGTGTAGGAGTGTGTGCAAGGTACCAAGCCGCTCCTAAAGAAAGCCACTTAGCGGCGGTCAAACGAATCTTCAGATATTTGGTTCATTCCCCAAATTTTGGGTTATGGTATCCCAAAGGTTCAAGTTTCTCTCTATGTGGTTACACTGATTCAGATTGGGCTAGTGACAAAGATGATAGAAAATCAACTTCTAGTGCATGTAAATTCTTGGGCAGATCTCTAGTGTGTTGGTCTTCAAAGAAACATAATTGCATTTCACTCTCAACCGCCGAAGCTGAATATGTTGCTACTGCAAGTGCTTGTACACAGTTATTATGGATGAGGCAAACTTTAAAGGAATATGGTGTCAATTGTGACAAAGTGCCTCTATTATGTGACAATGAAAGTGCTATAAAAATTGCTTACAATCCCGTGGAGCATACAAGAACAAATATTGAGATACGCAACCATTTCATTCGGGATCATGTTGCTCATGGCGATATTTCCCTATCCTATGTGAGCACGAAGAACCAACTTGCTGATATTTTCACGAAGCCCCTTGATGAAGCAAGAATTTGTTATTTGAGGAATGAGCTAAATATCATAGATTTTGGCTTGACTACCCTTGCACACTCACTTACTCTTTTCATGTATTTGGTTTAGATGTGGGAATAGACATAGGGGGAGTGTGGCCCTAACTGATTGGGCTAACCCTCCCCCCATAATGCCGAAAGAAAGAAAAATCATTTCCCTTAATATCATTTAGTGATATGTGGGTTATTGATGAGCATTGGTTTTGAACTCAAGATACATCTTTGCGGTGTCATGCCATGCGCTCCAGCATGGTGGCTTCGGCCACCGCCCTCTTCCTTGAGAAGAGTTGGTTTCTAATGGCTCTCTTTGGATTTTCTTGCATATTTCTTATTCTTATGGAAAACACACTCAACTTTGGTTTTTGTTTGATTTGATTCTTGCAAATTTGGGTGTGTAGTACCATCTCAGTTTGTTGCTCTAAACCCAAGCCTTCCCTCCTTGAACCATCTATTGTTGCATACAAGTCCTCTATACACCATCGAGGGGTCTTGCAAGGGTGCTCCGGCCTGAATCTGTACTAAACAGAAAATTCAGAGGGGATGACTATGACTAGGATGAGGAGGCATGATGTTCTGGGGCGTTAGCATCGCTCTTCTTCCTTTTTGGCGTTTCGATGCCAAAGGGGGAGAAGTGGTTCTATTAAGTCTCGTGGATTTTCAAGGGTCGGGTGCAAGCACTTGTCTTTCAGTCGTTTCTTTGCTTGCTTGTGCCCCTTTTAGCGTGAAATTATTTGTTATTTGTTCTTGGTTTATGTAAGACTATGTCGTGCTTTACTCTGTTTGGTCTTCTATAATTCTGGATTTATATTGTGGGTCTACTCTCATGGAATTCTGGATTTATCTATGGAGTCTATTTGATGACATATGGAATCATGGGATTATCTAATGTATGCATCAATATTGTGGGATGTGCTTGGAGCCTGACAATCTCATTATTTTCTTTGGCTATAATCACATCCCGGTGGTATGACCTTGTTTCCTAACCCGCCTTGTTTCAATTATCGTTGCTATGAAAGATGCGTTCTCTCTAGTGTGTGTATTTGTATTCAAATGCAAATTGTAAATATGCACACATCTAGGGGGAGCCTCTTTCATTTTTTTAAGGTGTCGTTAGTAGGTTTCATTGCAAATCCTAGTATTGTCATCTAACACCAAAAAGGGGGAGGTTGAAAGAACATTTCATAATCCCTAGTGTTGTGTGTGTTAGGTAACAATATCAAAGATTATTTAATGTGTGTTGAAGTGTTGCAGTTCTCTCTAACAAAAAGGAAAAGGAATCTGACTTTGGGGGCCGGATAATCCGCCCCACCCTTTTCCTAGATAGGCGCAAGCCCCAGAAGGGAGCGGAGTTTTGGCCGGATAATCCGCCCCTCAGGGGGCCAGATAATCTGCCCCTCATGCTCATTGCCAAGGCACAAACCCCAGAAGGGGGCGGAGTTTCGACCGGACTTTCCGGCCACGCCGAATAATCCGCCCCTGTATGGGGCCAAATAATCTGCCCCCAAGGTCTTCATCAAGTTCTTCAAGGCGCCATCCCCAGAGAGGGGGAAGATTTTCTCCCTGGAGTATCCGCCCTAGGGGCGGAGTTTCCCCCGGGGGCAGATAGTACGCCCCCAAACTTGTTCAACGGCCAGATCTGTGCAGGGGTATTTAAGCCAGCCTTCCCCCCTTGCCAGAGCTCTTGGTTCATTCGAAAAAGTCAAGATCTGATCTGCAACCTTCATCCAAGAGAGCTCCACCTAGATCCACCCAAAGGCCCTGTCCCTTGGGGAATCGAAGGAGGAGGACTCGATCTTCATCAACTGCAATCAAGTGCTTCATCTCCTCTCCATTCATTTGGAGAATCACCGATCTAGTATTTCTTGCAAATACTTAGATCCTTATTTTGTTTATATTGATAAACCTTGTTCTTCTGACAACTTGTTGTCATATCGGGAGCCCCCAATTCAGTTGTGGGTGTGTGCCCCGGTAGCGTTGTAAAGGCACCGGTTCCCGCCTCGAAGGGTACCAATAGTGGAGAAGGTGGATCAGGCCTTTTGTGGCGAGATCCATCGGAGAATAGGGTGAGGCCTATTGTGGCGTGGTGGTCTTAGAACCGCCCACCCCTCCAACGCAGATGTACTTCCCTTAACAAGGAAGGAACTGCAGTAAAACAAATCCCCGTGTCTCCGCGTGCTCCACTACGGTTCCCTCGATCCTCTCTTTACGTGCTTAGTAGCTAGGTTTGCATATAGGGAAATTCTCGTAGCTACATATCTAGAGAATTTACTTTGTGTCAAGCCTAAAATTTAAAAATAACTAAAAATTGGGTAGAACCTATTCACCCCCTCTAGGTGCCCATACGATCCATTTCAACTATGCAATGAGGAGTGGCTCGTAGTCATACTGGAACTCCATGATAGGGAACAATCCAAGGTTAGAACAGATTTCCTTAGCTTCAGCAAAATAGTCAAGGTTCTTGTTGATGTGTTCCATGTCAATCCACAGCTGAGGCACCACCATCTGGATATTTGTCATAAGGACCTCATGATAGACACGCTCTTGGAAATCATTGAAAAACAGACTGTCTTCCCTGTCCTCATCACGGTTGCGGGCATATGTCTTGTCAATCCTCAGAGCCCGAAACACAGACTAAGAAATGTCAGACAGTTTATTTGGACCTGATGGCCCTGAGCTGCAACTCTTGGTGTGCCCCGAGGAAGGGGGGCGAGAAGGGGGAGCACTGCCACGCCCAGCAGAGCACTTGGTGACCCCCTCACGACCCCACGGCCACCTCGAGTAGCAGGCAACTTCGAAGGACGTCTCGGCTATGGCATAACTTCATCCTAGGACTCCATCTCTTCCTCAACAATCTCACGACTAGCTTTGGAGCGCTTACGCGCACCCCTAGAACCACTTGCATCTGTGAAAGCACGAGGGAGAATAGCAAGGGGATAAGGGCACAAGAATCACAAAGGAACAAAGAAGAATCCAAGATTTAGCAAAAAAGTTGAGGACAGTTGGGACCGGTACTACCGGACCTGACAACCGGTAGTACCGCTTGCGAGTGGTAGTACCGGAAAAGATTCCGGTACTACTAGTCGAACGGTACAGGTTCATCAGATCTGGTAGAAAACGAACCAAAATTAACCTCAACAATCTGTAAACTATCGATTCTATTAGGTAACAAGGGAAGTATGGCAGTATAACCTCACAACATGTCAATTTCTTCACAAATCTAAGCAAAACCTAGATCCGATGAGGAAATTAGAAGTGAGAGAGAAAGGGCGGTTATACCGGGATCCATGGCGATGGAGAAGGAGTGGGAGTCCGCAAGGAGTCCGAATCCAAGGAGGATCCGGGGAGAGGAGGGCGCGGGAACACTCCGGCGGCGGTGGTGGTGTGGAGGGCGTGGGGAAGAATAGGGCACTGAGGGGTGCCTCCCCACGCGCAACCAATATAACGCCGACTGGTAGTACCGCTTGAAAGCGGTCGTACCGGTGCAACAACCGGTAGGACCGGTGACCGATAGTACCAGGCATGTGGGCGGTAGTACCGCTCCTGGAGCAGTTTCCAGGAATCGACCTGGGAACCACCCAGGTCCGGTAGTACCACACATATAACCGGTAGTACCGGTCCCACCAGATTCCATAGCCAAGGAAAAATTGAGGGATTCTTGTGCAGATTGGAAGAGGGTTTTTCGAGGGAGTAGAAAGGCTTGGGTTAAGATAGTCGCACTGTGAAGCACATGCACTCTAAAAATTGAGATAAAGATGTCAAAAGCCAAATTAGAGTGCATGAGACTAAGAGCAACAAAAACTCAAAGGATGGCAAACATGAGTAAATACATCAACCTCTCGAGTGAGAGAGGGAAGTGGCCTAGGCCACCATATTTGAGTATACTCGGCTTGGCACCACGAAGATATATCTTGGGTCCATTACCGAAACTCATCATTTAAGCTCACATATCACAAAATGATTTTGATTGCTTTGGGCATAATGGGGGGAGGGATAGTCCAATCAATTAGGACCGCACTCCCCCTATATCCATGCCTACACCTAAAACAAATATGGGTTGAAACATATGTGAGAATGCAAGATAATCAAGTCAAGCTCCTTGAATCTACAATATTTAGTTCATTCCTCAAATAGCAAAACCTTGCTTCATCAAGTGGCTTCGTGAAGATATAGGAAAGTTGATCTTTGGTTGACACATATGATAGATCAATATCACCTCGAGCAACATGATCTCTAATGAAGTGATGGCGAATCTCAATATGCTTTGTCCTTGTGTGATCCACCGGGTTGTATGCAATCTTGATGGCACTTTCATTGTCACATAGAAGAGGCACTTTGTCACAATGGACACCGTATTCCTTTAAAGTTTGCCTCATCCATAGAAATTGGGTGCAAGCACTAGCAGCTGCCACATACTTGGCTTCGGCGGTGGAGAGAGATATACAATTTTGCTTCTTAGAAGACCAACATACCAAGGATCTACCAAGGAATTGGCAAGCCCCGGATGTTGATTTTCTATCATCCTTATCACCCGCCCAATCCGAATCTGTGTATCCACAAAGAGCAAATGTTGAGCCTCGAGGATACCAAAGAACATAAAATGGGGTATGAACTAAATATCGAAAGATTCTCTTGACAGCCATCAAATGGCTTTCTTTAGGAGCCGCTTGATATCTTGCACACACACCTACACTCAACACAATATCGGGTCTAGATGCACAAAGGTAAAGCAAATAACCAATCATAGACTGGTATACCTTTTGATCCACATCTTTACCATTTGGATTTTGTTCTAGATGAGTCTTTGTAGCCATGGGAGTAGGAGCTCCATTTAAATCTTGCATTTTGAATCTCTTGAGCATATCTTGAGTATACTTGGCTTGATTGAATAATGTCCCTCCTCTATCTTGCTTGATCTCAAAACCAATAAATACTCTCAACTCCCCCATCAAAGACATCTGGAACCTACTAGTCATAAGCTTTGAGAATTCATCATTAAAAGCTTTGTTAGATGAGCCAAAGATAATATCATCAACATATATTTTGCATACAAAAAGCTCCCCATTGACTTTCTTAGTAAAAAGAGTGGGATCGATTTTCCCAACCTCAAATCCATGGTCAAATAATAACTCTCTAAGGTGCTCATACCACGTGTGTGGGGCTTGCTTGAGCCCATAGAGAGCTTTATCAAGTTTGTAGACATGGTTTTGGGAAGTTGGGGTCCTCAAATCCCGGGGGTTTCTTAAAATATACCAACTCATTTGATGGACCATAAAGAAATGCACTCTCTACATCCATTTGTTGCAACTTGAAGTTATGATGTGCCGCATAAGCAAGAAGGATACAGATGGACTCAAGGCGAGCCACATGTGCATAAGTCTCTCCATAGTCAATGCCTTCAATTTGAGAATACCCTTGTGCAACCAATCTAGCCTTGTTCCTTACTATAATTACATGCTCATCTTACTTGTTCTTGAATATCCACTTCGTTCCAATAACATTGCGGCAATCCTTTGGATTCTCAACTAACTTTGTATCTCTCAAAGTTGTTGAGCTCTTTGTGCATAACTTCTAACCAATCTGAATCTTCAAGAGCTTCCCACACTTTCTTAGGTTCAGTCATGGAGATGTGTGCTTGGTGTTCACTGAACCTCTTCAATTGTGCTCTTGTGGTAATGCCTTTCCTTAGGTCACCAACTACATTTTGTAGAGAGTGGTCTCTTAATTCCAACATTCTCTCCTTTCTAGCTTCGCGATGAGCGTGGATCTCTGTGTTGTTTCTTGGGGGACCCTCTTCATCATTTTGGTCCTCGTCTTGACCATCAACTTGACCTTGATCATCATCGGAATCATTCTCTTCATTGAGAGGCAAAGATTGGCGTTGGTCTTAATCAAGTGCTCTTCTAGCATCAATTTGATCTTGTATCAAAGTAGTTTGTACGGATCTTCCTTGAACAATTTGTAGGGGTTCGTAGCATGGAAAACAAAAAATTTCTACCGCATGCAAACAAACAAGCCAAGATCTATCTACTAGATTATAGCAACGAGTTGATAGAGGAACTCACCCTCGAAGATTCCAAAGCGGTTAACGAGAGAAGATTCTCGTGGGTGATGTAGTCGTACTCTTGCCGATCTCAAGATCGCGTAGACGATCCTTCCGGCGCTGCGTTCCGGCAGCGCTTCCACAGTCAGTCACACGTTCGGTACTCCATGAAGACCTTCCTCTCCCTTGTTCGAGCAGGCAACGGAGGTTGTAGCACTCTCCTCGCGATTCTGGCAGCACGACGACATGGTACCGAAACTAGAGGGGAGATCTCGCAGGGCTTTGCCTTAAGCCGGAGCGAGTATGGTGGAGTATGAGAGAGTCCTTGGTGATCTAGGGTTTAGAGCGCACCAAGGGGAGGGTGTAGCCGGTGGCTAGGGTTTGGGGAACACCCCAACTCGCCGAGTTGGAGGTGCCCTAGGCAGCGGCACAAGGAGGTGGTGGCGTTGGCGACTTGGAGGAGAGGGCTAGTGTTTTGGGTGTGAGGGGTAGGGGGTAGGGGAGCCCTACCCCTCCTTATATAGGTGAAGGGTGGCCGGTTGGGAGGAGGGAGTCCTCCCCCAACTCGGCCTCTTTGGCCGGAGGGTGGAGGGAGAGGAACTCCTCCCCAAGTAGGTTTCCTACTCTCCCTCCACCAAGCAAACTTGCCGTTTGACTTTTTCAAATTGGTGTTTGACTTTCAAACTAGGATTTGATTTCTCCCATTATTTTGCCCAGCCAAGTGACGTAGTACATGATGCAACCATTCCACATTGTCATGACACATTCATGTACCCTTCCCCTCCGGAGTGCCGGACCTTCCGGACCCTTCTAGAACATTCCCGGTGAAAACACCGGAATCATTCCCCAACTCCGAAACAGGACTTTCCTTATATGAATCTTATTCTCCGGACCATTCCGGATCTCCTCGTGATATCCCGATCCCATCCGAGACTCCAAACAGCATTCGGTCTCTTACTCATCATTCCATAACTACTCAACAACATCGAATCCTTAAGTGTGTCTCCGTACGGTTCGTGAATTATGTGGACATGATCGAGACACTTCTCTGATCAATAACCAATAGAGGAATCAGGAAATTCATATGGCTCCCACATATTTCTACGATTACTTTGCGATCGAATGAACAACTTACATACGATACCAATTTCCGTTTGTCTCACGATAGTTTACTTATCCGAGGTTTTGATCGTCGGTATCTCTACATACCTAGTTCAACCTCGTTACCGATAAGTACTCTTTTCTCGTTCCCGTGGTATGTGATCCCTTATGAGCCAATCACATGCTTGCAAGCTAATTGGATGACATTCCACCGAGAGGGCCCAGAGTATATCTATCCGTCATATAGATGGACAAATCCCACTCTTGATCCATGTGTCTCAACCCATACTTTCCGAACACTCAATGCCACCTTTATAGCCACCCAGTTACGGTGTGGTGTTTGATGTCATCAAAGCATCCTTTCGGTGATGGTGATAAGAATGATCTCATGGTAGAAAGAATTAGGTTACTATGTATCAGAAAGCTTATAGCAATCGAACTATTAAAATGACTTGATCTTTATGCTACGCTTATCTATAGGAGTATATCCATCATACCATTCTCCTAATGATATGATCTTGTTGTTAATAACATCTCAATGTTCATGATAGGGAAACCACAATCATATATTAACCAACAAGCTAGTATTATGAAGAGGCTTTACTAGGGACTCTAATTTAGTTTACAAATCACACAAGTATTAATGTTTCCTGGTTAATACTGTTATAGCATGATTGTAAACATTTATCATAAACACAAAGATATAATAATAACTACATTTATTATTGCCTCTAGGGCATATCTCCAACAGTCTCCCACTTGCACTAGAGTCAACTAATCTAGATTACATGGTAATATACCGAAGACCCATGGCAGTTTGGTGTTGGTCATGTTTTGCCCTCGGGAGAGGTTTAGTCAACGGATCCGCCACATTCAGATCTGTGTGTACTTTGCAAATCTTTATGTCACCATCTTGGACATGTTCTCGAATAGCGTGAAAACGTAGCTTGATGTGCTTCAGCTTCTTGTGTGACCTTGGTTCTTGCGCATTGGCTATGGCGCCCATGTTATCACAGTAGATAGACATTGGGTACAACGCACTTGGAACCACACCGAGCTCTGTAATGAACTCCTTCATCCATATCGCTTCTTGTGAAGCCTCCGAAGCAGCTATGTATTTCGATTCAGTTGAAGATCTCACCACAACGCTTTGCTTTGCACTCCTCCAGCTAACTGCTGCACCATTCAAAGTAAATACGTATCCAGATTGAGATTTAGAATCATCCGGATCGGTGTTCCAACTAGCATCGGTGTAACCATTTACAACGAGCTGTTCATCACCTCCATAAGAAAGAACCATATCCTTAGTTCTTCTCAAGTACTTAAGGATGTTTTTGACCGCTGTCCAATGATCCACTCCTGGATCACTTTGATATCTGCTAGTTAAACTAACATCATATGCAATGTCGGGTCTAGTACATAGCATGGCATACATTAGAGAACCTAGGTGTAACATCCCTAAAATCATGTTTCAAACTCATGCATATCATCCATGCATCCATGATCATATGAATTTCATTTCAAACAAATCATTTCAAAATAGAAGCATATATGCTTATTATTTCATGTAAGTTGCTCTAGCCTTAGTGCTATCTTCCAATGAGAAGAGTACTTGTTTTGTTCAGTAAGGTTTGAATTCAAACTTAGGCACCATAAAAAGCTTGAGCAAAGTTTTTAAAACAAAATGAGTAAATAAAACCAATATTATGCCTATTGTATATATCACATAAAGGCTTGGTTTTATTTTTATTTTCATTTGATCAAAGTGTTTTGAATAAACAGTAGTGTTTGACACACATTCAAGTGCAAGGTTTGCAGTATAAAAACCTAGAGAAGTTTTGAATTCAAACTCATTTGATTTGGAGTTGAAAATCATTTCAGAAAAATCAAACAGAAAAAGAAAAAGATTAAAAGGAAAAAAATAAGCTTTCAATCGAATCTGGCCCAACTAGCCCAGCTAAGCCCATCACCCCCCCGCGTGAAACGTTTTCTTCACTCATCACCGCACCCGCTAAGTTGCTGACAGACAGGACCCACTCCCTCTCTGTTTCTCTCGCTGACAGTCGCGGCCCACACAGCATCGTCGTCTCCACCCTGTGACGTGTTCTTCCCCAAATCATGCCGTGCGTTTCCTGGCTTGATTCGCGTCGTCAATTCGCGTTGATTGCAGGAGTAAATCACGCCCCGTCTCGCCTACTTAAACCCCCTCTGCCCCATCTCCATTTACCCCAGACTCCGAGCATAGAGCACCCCCCAGGCTGCCCGCAATCATCCTCGCACCGCCGGAGACAGAGTTCACTCCGGCGACCGATTCTGGTGAGCCCCGTGCGCCCCTTCTTCTCTGGTTCTTGCAGACAGCTTCGCCACTTCCTTGCACACCTACTGACACCGTTGGTTCCTTCTATACCGCCCCAGGTCGTCGTCTTCGACAAGCACAGCAAGGTTCCGACGACGTCCTCAACTCCGGCTTTCAAATTCGGTGAGCCCCTTGTTCCCCTTTGCCTCTGATTCACATGATCGTGTTCGCCATAGTCTTGCGCATCTTCTGATGCCATTTGTTCATGCTAGGCTGACCAGGAGCATCGCCAACGTCGTCCACCCGAGCTCGACACGGCAAGAACTCGACGAGCCCGTAAATGCCATGTCCAGGCGCCCTTGCCGAGTTGCCGCCAGGTTGAGCATCGGTCGCCGCTTCGATTCGGGTAAGAATCTCGACCCCCCACAGAGCCACTGCGCCGCCAGTAGCCACCGCCAGCGCCGCCCATCTATGGTCGCTTGATCTAGGACCGTAGGATCTAGATCCAGCGCGTATAAACAGATCACTTATCGAAGCGTTACGAGTAGATCTGGGCCGTGCAGATTAAGTAGATCTAACGGCTCAGAAGCGTGATCCGACGCGAACCGGTACGCGCCAATCAGGTTATGACGCGTGGCTGGAGATTAGATTTAAAAACAGGATTTGAATCTATTAGTGGTTTGAATTTGTTTTAGCTATAACTTTTGATCCCCACGTTCAAAATTGACAAATTTTATATCAATGGAATCAGGAGAGCAAGCCCTTTCTAAATATGCAATGTGTTTAATGTTTTGTTTCTGTTAAAATGGTTTTATTTACAGAAACATGTGTAGGGGTATTTTGAGTATATGAATTGTTTGAGAAATGTTTTAAGGTTTAAATAAATGTTGTTTGGCAAGATTTGAACTTGTTTATGAACCAGTACTGTACACTTGCTTTGTTGAGTTTTAAAAATCATCACATATCATATTGCATGCATTCATATATTTTTGTTTGTATATATTTTGTATGTGATTTGTTGTTATGATTTTATGTGTAGATTTTGGTGCCAATAGTGATTGTGATTGTGAGGAGTGTAGCTACTCTCCAAACTACCAAGGCAAGTGGTGCTTCATGATATTTTTATCCCTATGTTTTCTACTAAGCACTAGAAATATTATGCTAGTCTTGCATGTTATATTTTAGAGGCCAAATGTTAAGAAGCTTCTAGTGCAGCCACTTGGCAATATGGGCTCTGCCTGGATCACATAGGTTGCTAGAACTTAGCCATTTGGACAGTTGGTGGTAGTGGGAATGATAGGTTGGAGCGCGTCCATTTGGTGTAAGGGAAGGCTTCTGAAAGGTCCTGTCTTGGTGAAAATCAAGGCTTGTGGGGAAAGTGCACAACCTCTGTAGATGGAAGAATCTAAGTACTTAGCCAAGTCCATGGTAATGGACAACTTGAGCATCAAGACATGGAAGCTATCAAGAATCTCCTCATCTCAATTTCTAAGTAAAAATTTGTGGGTGAACAAAGGTGAAGGACTCCAATGTCTATTGGTGGTTCCTTGGGAAAAGTTTTGACAAAGAAAAACTTAGTGTTTTCAACTAATAGGCAAAACCTATTTTGAGCAAAGCAAGCCTAAGCTACACTTAGCCAAATTGCATATAGTATCTAGTCCACCAAAAATTATACTAAGGTATCACTTGCCAATACTATTCCAATGTATTGACCCACTGTGGCTGTAACTTGTGATGTTGCAGGTTACTCTGATGAGGATTAGGAGTCATGAGTCTACACTCAACATGTTTGCCTGTGGCACATGAAGATGAAGACTTTTATCTGTTTACTTATTTAAACTCTTGTAATAGGCCTGTGGCCATGGATTTGTAAAGACTATGTTGTCTCTGGAATGACTGTAATAATGACCTTTGTTTCTGTGTACTTCATCTTAAACTATGGATGCTAGCATTGATCCAGGGACTAGCATTGCAATCACAGGGATCCTTTTCCTTTATAAAGGAGGGATCTTACACTATGGCTGAGGCATAGGGAGTCTTACTCATCCTTTCTCTATCTTCTGCCATTGCTGGACTTTGAGTTTTACTCAAGGTCGTATTGGGCAAGAACCCTTTCTAGCTATCTTCCATTCCAAACCTCTTTAGAACTTTGTCCAAATATGTACTTTGTGACAATGATATTAGGCGTCTCGATCTATCTCTATAAATCTTTATGCCTAATATGTAAGCTGCTTCGCCAAGATATTTTATTGAAAAACTATTATTCAAATAATCCTTGACACTATTAAGAAGGTCTACATCATTCCCAATTAACAATATGTCATCTACATATAGTATTAAGAATGCTACAGAGCTCCCACTCACTTTCTTGTAAATACAAGCTTCTCCATAAGTTTGTATAAAACCAAAGCTTTTGATTACCTTATCAAAACATTGATTCCAACTCCAGGATGCTTGCTTCAATCCATATATGGACCGTTGAAGTTTGCATACCTTGTTAGCATCTTTAGGATCGACAAAACCTTTGGGTTGCATCATATACAACTCTTCATCAATGTCTCCATTGAGGAACACCGTTTTGACATCCATCTGCCATATCTCATAATCATAATATGCAGCGATTGCTAACATAATCCTCACAGACTTTAGCTTCGCTACAGGTGAGAAAGTCTCATCGTAGTCAACTCCTTGAATTTGTCGAAACCCTTTTGCGACAAGTCGAGATTTATAGACAGTAACATTACCATCAGCATCTGTTTTCTTCTTGAAAATCCATTTCTTCTCGACAGCCTTCCGGCCATCCGGTAAGTCCACCAAAGTCCATACTTGGTTTTCGTACATGGATCCAATCTCGGGTTTCATGGCTTCTTGCCATTTATTGGAATCTGGGCTCATCATCGCTTCCTCATATGTCGCAGGGTCGTCGGTGTTGTCCACCAACATGACACTCATAACGGGATCATACCAATCAGGAGTGGTACGAGTTCTCGTTGACCTGCGAGGCTCTATAGCAACTTCAACCGAAGTTTCATGATCATCATCATTAGCTTCCTCTCTTATTGGTGTAGGCGCCACATGAACTACTTCCGGTGCTGCGCTACTCGCAAGTTCGAGAGAAGGTTCAACAACCTTGTCGAGTTCTACTTTCCTTCCAGTCACTTCTTTCGAGAGAAATTCCTTCTCTAGAAAGGATCCATTCTTAGCAACGAAGATTTTGCCTTCGAATCTATGATAGAAGGTATACCCAATAGTTTCCTTCGGGTATCCTATGAAGACGCATTTTTCCGCTTTGGGTTCAAGCTTGTCCGGCTATAACTTCTTTACATAAGCTTCGCAAACCCAAACTTTAAGGAACGACAATTTAGGTTTCTTCCCAAACCATAATTCATACGGTGTCGTTTCAACGGATTTAGATGGTGCCCTATTTAAAGTGAATGCGGCTGTTTCTAATGCATAACCCCAAAACGATAGCGGTAAATCTATAAGTGACATCATAGAACGAACCATATCTAAGAGAGTTCGATTACGACGTTCGGACACACCATTACGTTGTGGTGTTCCCGACGGTGTCAATTGTGAAAGTATTCCTCATTTCTTCAAATGCTCGCCAAACTCGTAACTTAGATATTCTTCAAATGGTAGCAGTAGCTGTAGGCTGGTCACCCAGCGGTGCATCCAGCACATAGGTCAAATTACCAGCATTGAGGACAATCCTCAAATTGCGGAACCAATCCGCGAAGTTGCTTCCATTGTTTTTCAACTTTTCTTTCTCTAGGAACGCATTAAAATTGATGGTAGGGGCCGCCATTGATCTACAACATATTTGCAATAGTTTAGACTAAGTTTATGACAAACTGAGTTCTAGTTAATAGTTAAATTAATCTAGGTGAACTCCCACTCAAAACAATATCCCTCACATTGTTTTAGTGATACACGAACCAAATCCACCACATAAAAACCGATCATCACGAGAGTTGATGTAGCTTCAATGGCAAACAATCAACATGTTCATCATATCTACTATATGACTCATGCTTTACATTTCGGTGATCCGTGTTCCGAGACCATGTCTGTACATGCTAGGCTCATCAAGATCAAACCTTAGCTTCCGCATGAGCAAATCTTGCTTGCTCACGTTGTATACACTCGCAGAATCTAACACACCCGATCATCATGTGGCGCTTCGAAACAACGAGCTTTAGCAACGGTGCTTACTAAGGATGAACACTTTATAACTTGAAATTTATGTGCTTGAGGGATCATCTTATAATGCTACCGTCGTTAACTAAGCAATACAAGATGCATAAAGGATTAACATCACATGCAATTCATAATATGTGATATGATATGGCCTTTCTTCTTGTGCTTCCGATCACCATCTTCAAGCACGAACATGATCTCCATCATCACCGGTATAGCGTCAAGGTCAATGGCGCTGTTCCATGGTTGTCGTCCACCAGCTCCAACTATTACAACTACTTTGAATAGACACGCGAGTCTTAATAGAATTTAAAGACAACCATATGGCTCCTGCCGGTTGCCAACTTACAATAAGGAACATTGCATACATCAAATATAATCACAATCATGGCCATATCACATCACAGCACACCCCTGCAAAACAAAGTTAGACGCCTCTAATTTTCTTTGCATATTTGACGTGGTTTGGGGCTTTCAATAAGTGTCGATCTAACTTACGAACAAGAACCACAACGTTGATGTTTGAACTATCAAGTGCCCATTGTAAATTGGATCTATACTATAATGGGAGAGACAGACACCCGCAAATCCACTTATGCAATACAAGTTGCATGTTGAGCGTGCAACAAGTCTCATGAACTTTGTCATGTAAGGTTAGCCCGGGCCGCTTCATCCCATCATACCGCAAGATGCAAAGTACACAAAAAGAAATTGATAATAAAAGCACCACCGCCCACAATGACCATTGTGTTCTACTCATGCAACAGATCTACATATAGACCTGGCTCTGATACCACTGTAGGGGTTCATAGCATGGAAAACAAAAATTTTCTACTGCATGCAAACAAACAAGACAAGATCTATCTACTAGATTGTAGCAATGAGTCGATAGAGGAACTCACCCTCGAAGATTCTAAAGCGGTTAACATGAGCAGATTCTCGTGGGTGATGTAGTCGTACTCTTGCCGATCTCAAGATCGCGTAGACGATCCTTCCGGCTCTGCATTCCGGCAGCGCTTCCGCAGTTGGTCACATGTTCGGTACTCGATGAAGACCTTCCTCTCCCTTGTTCCAGCAGGCAGCAGAGGTTGTAGCACTCTCCTCGCGATTCCGGTAGCACGATGGCGTGGTACCAGAAGTAGAGGGGAGATCTCGCAGGGCTTCGCCTTAAGCCGGAGCGAGTATGGTGGAGTATGAGAGAGGCCTTGGTGATCTAGGGTTTAGAGGGCACCAAGGGGAGGGTGTAGCCGGCGGCTAGGGTTTGGGGAACACCCCAACTCGCCGAGTTGGAGGTGCCCTAGGCGGCGGCACAAGGAGGTGGTGGCGCCGGCGACTTGGAGGAGAGGGCTAGGGTTTTGGGTGTGAGGGGTAGGGGAGCCCTACCCCTCCTTATATAGGTGGAGGGTGGCCGGTTGGGAGGAGGGAGTCCTCCCCCAAATCCGCCTCCTTGGCCGGCGGGTGGAGGTAGAGGAACTCCTCCCCAAGTAGGTTTCCTACTCTCCCTCCACCAAGCAAACTTGCCGTTTGACTTTTTCAAATTGGCGTTTGACTTTCAAACTAGGATTTTATTTCTCCCTTTATTTTGCCCAGCCAAGTGACCTAGTACATGATGCAACCATTCCACATTGTCATGACACATTCATGTACCCTTCCTCCGAGTCGGACCTTAGGACCCTTCTAGAACATTCCCGGTGAAAACACCGAAATCATTCCCCAACTCCGAAACATGACTTTCCTTATATGAATCTTATTCTCTGGACCATTACGGATCTCCTCGTGATATCCCGGATCCCATCCGAGACTCCGAACAACATTCCGTCTCTTACTCATCATTCCATAACTACTCAACAACATCAAATCCTTAAGTGTGTCTCCCTACGGTTCGTGAATTATGCGGACATGATCGAGAAACTTCTCCGATCAATAACCAATAGAGGAATCTGGAAATTCATATGGCTCCCACATATTTCTACGATTACTTTGTGATAGAATGAACCACTTACATACGATACCAATTTCCCTTTGTCTCACGATAGTTTACTTATCCGAGGTTTTGATCGTCGGTATCTCTGCATACCTAGTTCAACCTCGTTACCGATAAGTACTCTTTTCTCGTTCCCGTGGTATGTGATCCCTTGTGAGCCATTCACATGCTTGCAAGCTAATTTGATGACATTCCACCGAGAGGGCCCAGAGTATATCTATCCGTCATATGGATGGACAAATCCCACTCTTGATCCATGTGTCTCAACCCATACTTTCCGAACACTCAGTGCCACCTTTATAGCCACCCAGTTATGGTGTGGTGTTTGATGTCATCAAAGCATCCTTCCGGTGATGGTGATAAGCATGATCTCATGGTCGAAGGAATTAGGTTACTATGTATCTGAAAGCTTATAGCAATCGAACTATTAAAATGACTTGATCTTTATGCTACGCTTATCTATAGGAGTATATCCATCATACCATTCTCCTAATGATATGATCTTGTTGTTAATAACATCTCAATGTTCATGATAGGGAAACCACAATCATCTATTAACCAACAAGATAATATTATGAAGAGGCTTTACTAGGGACTCTAATTTAGTTTACAAATCACACAAGTATTAATGTTTCCTAGTTAATACTGTTATAGCATGAATGTAAACATTTATCATAAACACAAAGATATAATAATAACTACATTTATTATTGCCTCTAGGGCATATCTCCAACACAATTGACTTGGCACCACTTGACATCCTTTAGAATGAATCAAGCTCCTCTTGACTAGAGTCATCACTATGATCAACATGTTGAGGGTCCACATCTTGATCTTGTCTTTGGCTTGAGTCATTTCCCTCCTCGGTGGATGGGGCATGTTGAGGTTGTGAAGATGAGGGCTCCACTTGAGTGGAGCATAGTTCTTCTCGATCCTCCATAAGGGGTTCCTCAACGGGGCGGATATATCCCACACCCATTCTTCCTATGGCATCCTGAGGCATTTCATCATCTGCATCACAAGCATCAACACGCCCCCCTTGGGGACCATCATATTCTTCAAAGGTCACACTACAAGATTCTATGACGGCTCTGGAGAGCTTATCATAGATTCTATAAGTGTGAGATTCGAGACCATAGCCAACAAAAATACCCTCTAATGCTTTAGACTCGAATTTGGACAAACGAACACCTTTTATGAGATAGAAACACTTACAACCGAACACTCGGAAGTAAGATATGTTGGGATTGTTACCGGTAAGTATTTCATATGGAGTCTTGTTGATTTCTTTGCAGAGGTAGAGCCGGTTTGAAGCATGGCAAGCGGTAGAGATGGCATCGGCCCAAAAGTTGTATGGAGATTTAAACTCCGCAAACATGGTCCTAGCCATCTCAATAAGAGTCTGGTTTCCTTTCGGCCACACCATTTTGTTGAGGGGTGTATGCAGCGGAATATTGATGTTTTATCCCCTCATCACTAAGGAAATAATTCAAGGTGTAGTTCTTGAACTCGGTGCCGTTGTCACTTCTTATAATCAACACAGGAAGATTCTATTGACGTTGAACCATGTTGATGAAGTCGATGAAGGTCTTTTGGGTCTCACTCTTCAACTTGAAGAAATATACCCATGAGTATCTTGAAAAGTCATCAATAATCACCAAGCAATATTTCTTCCCACCAAGACTTGCATGAGATGGAGGACCAAAGAGGTCCACATGGAGGAGCTCCAAGATCTTGGTTGACTTGATGCGGTTCTTAGGCTTGTGAGGAGCATCATGCATCTTTCCTAGAACACATGACCTGCAAACACGATCTTTGGCAAAGGAAACATTTTCTTTTAGTCCAACAATATGGCCCTCCTTGTGGAGACTTTGCAAAGTTCTCATATTAACATGGGCTAGTCGGCGATGCCATAACCAACCCACATCGGCCTTTCCGAATAAGCACATCGCACTTGTAGTGGCTTGCCCCGAAAAGTCCACCACGTACAAGTCATGCTCGACGTACCCAACGAAAGCGACCTTGAGAGACTTGCTCCACACGAGGACCAGAATATCAACATCAATAAAGACGACAAATCCCATCTTTCCAAGAGCACGGACTGAAAGTAAATTGTATCCAAGGGTCTCAACAAGCATGACGTTCATGAGTGTAATGTCATGAGTAACCACTACCTTGCCGAAACCCATTACCTTAGACTTTGAATTGTCGGCATATGTCACAGTGATTTGATCATCATTTGGCTTTAAGTCCTTGACAACAGACGAGCTTCCGGTCATATGAATTGTGCAACCACTATCAAGCACCCACTTTGACCCTCCATAAGCATAAGTCTACAAAAGATCAAGCTAATTTTTAGGTACCCATTTTTCAATGGGTCCTCTTTTGTTAGCAACAAGGGTCTTGGGAACCCAAATAGACCAAGCAATATAACCATCATATGGGCCAACATATAGTGCATACACATCACCATAATAATGACGCATTAGAACATAGTGAGGGTTAGAACTTCCCGCAAAGTCACCATGAGACATAGTTTTAACATTTGTGGTCTTACTATCCATAATGGCCTTGTTGGTCTCTTGTGCGGGCTTGGCCTTCTTCTTCTTGTTGTTCTTCTTCTTAGTTTTGGAGACAAAACCAATGCCCCCTTATCACCACTAGGCCTTTGCTTACTCAAAATATAATCAATGGACTTGTTGCCTTGTGGAAATGTGGCCTTGGCTAGCTCCCCTTCAACCTAGCATTTTCTTCAACAATAGTTGTACTACTAGATGAAATGAAGTTAATATGTGAAGGAATATTGGCCAATTGAGTTTGAATTGTTTCATGGGACTTTGTGAGTGACAATAATTCACTTTCCAAAGCCTTGTGAGCCTTGTCAATCAAACTTAAGTCCTCGACAAGTTTTTCATGAACCACACAAAACTCAATCTTGTCCTTTTTAGCCCTTTGGTATTTAGCAATAGCATGATCACGTTCTTTGATGAGTTTGTTAACAATAATGTCACTAGCCTCATCAAGCCCTTCAAGTTTTAATTCAAGTGACATCCTAGTCTCTTATTCTTCTTCTAGAGCATTATTTAAAGCCTCTAGCTTAACCATGTGTTCATGGCCAAATTTACATCTTACATCTAGGAGCTCTTATGTATGGGAAAGTTGATCTAAGATGTTTCCAAAATGTATCTTAGCATCCCCTTGTAGGTTAATCATAAACTCATCAATAGCAATTAATTCCCTTTTAACATCAAGAGACATCTCATCATCAATTTCATCATTAGCTAAGGGAGTGGAGTGAGATGATGAGGATACCTCCGTTCCTCTTAGCATAAGACAAGTGACGTTCTTGATGGGAGGATTTTCATTTGGAGAATCGAAGAGTGAGAATGTCGGAGTAGAAGTAGTGTCTAGAGCCGCCACACCATTACAGGTTTCCTCTTCCTCATCTTCATCATCTTCATTGTCGAAGGAGTATTCTTCATGAGTGATCAAGACAATTTATCCCGACTTCTTGTTGATGGGATTCTTCTTGATGAAGGGTTTCTTGTAAGGGGCTTTGGAAGCTATCTTTGGCACTAGGTTGCCACCATGATATTCTCTTCTCTCATAGGGACAAATGGCCAAGAAGTGATTTCTGTCGCCACAATTGTAGCAAGTTCTCAATCTTGGCATATTGCCTCTTAGTCCTTTGGGGTTGATTTTTCGTTGAATTTCCATCTTGGCCTTCACGGGGTTCTTCCAGAAGATGTTTGCATAGAAAGCCATATATTGACCATGAAACTTGTTGACATCTTCTGGGTTGCTCATGCATAGGCCATCATCACTTTCATCACCATCCATATGTTCAAAAACTTTGGCCTTCAATGCAATGTTGACAACATTGCTCATACCAAGGGCACGAGCTCGGGCATCTTTGGCATTCTTGGAGGCAACTTTGAAAGCGGCCATCTCTTGCATAACTTCATTGGAGGTCATGAGATGGTAGTTGTGTCTTCCTTGTAGGCTCTTCAAGTCGCTGGGATCAAAGGGCATGAGTGCACTCACATATTTCCTTTTTATCCATGCATCATCCACATGTGAGGCACCCACATTTCTAAAAGTGGTGGCGGTGGTCTTGAGCCTTCGGTACATGTCTTCATGATTTTCACCTTCCATCATGTAGAAGCCTTCGGCTTCATTGCTTAGTGCATCATACCGGTTCCTCCTCATACTCTCATTTCCAACAAACAATACCGTGAGGGCATCCCAAGCTTCCTTGGCAATGCTAAAGTGCTCAATGCGTGGGTAGTCCTTTGTACCCAATCCTTGTTGAATCATATGCAAGGCAGTGGCATTGAGTTGACTATTGACAGCCTCTCTTCTTGTCAAGTTGTTTGGATCCCCAATAAAGAGTCCATGCTCGATGATGTTCCATAGTTCAATGCAAGAGCTGTGCATATGAGTTCTCATTAGTGATTGCCATTGAGCAAAAGTAGCAGATTCTTCAAGCTTAGGTGGGTCACCTCTATTGTATATATGAGGGTGAGGGATTGGAGGGTCGGGAGAGTACCATGAATCACGGTGCTCACCCTTCCCACCATCATTTTGTGTGGAGGAATTAGTGTTGTCTTGTTTACCCCTAACCATTATATCCTCGGGGGATACCGGAGTATTCCCTTTAGGTAAAATAGATGGAGTATTCTCTTGAGGAGAGGGGGATGATGAGCCATCTTTGTCTTTAAGAAGTTGCTCAAGCATCTTCTTGTCTTTGTTTACCAAGGAAGAGATCAATCTTGTTTCCAAGTTTTTGAGATCTTCCATGGTCACCGTGGTGGGCTCACCATCACCATCCCCTTCGCGGCTACCCATATTCTATTAGGTGGTAAAGCCCAAATAAAGAGCCGAGGCTCTGATACCAATTGAAAGGATCGTATGGGCACCTAGAGGGGGGAGGGTGAATAGGTGCTACTTCAAATTTCCTTCTTTTTCAAATTAGGGTTTGACAATAAGGTAAATTCTCTAGATAATGCAACTAAGGTGAATTTACCTATATGACAAATATGCACTAGCTAACACAATACTAAGCAAGAGCAAGTAAGTAAAGTGCGGTAAAGGATAGAGGTAACCAAAGTGGTGGACACGGAGACACAAGGATTTGTTTCCCATAGTTCCTTCCTTTTGAGGGGAAGTACGTCTACGTTTGGAGAGGGGGTGGTATCAAACCACCTACACCACGAAAGGCCTCCCTTGTTCTCCGATGAACCTCACCCCAACGGGATCGATCCACCTTCCACTATATCGGCGACCTTCAAGGTGGAAGCCGACACCTTTACAAGTTCGGGGCACACATCCACAACTTAATTGGAGGCTCCCAAATACAAGCAAGCTGTCAAGACAATCAAAGACAAGCTTGTAAGAACCAAATCTAGAACTAGGGTTTCCAAGAAAACACAAGAGCAAGGGTCCCTCAAGTGAATGAGGGGGAAATGAAGATCTCTTTTGGTGAAGTAGTAGATCAAGGCCTCCTCCTTCGATTCCCCAAAGATCAAGGACTTAGTGTGGTGGATTGAAGAGATCTTCGAGATTTGGTGTCTCTAATGGAGGTAGTAGTCTTCAATGCAAACGAGCAGCTTGTCCCAAGGTAGGTGGAGGGGTATTTATACCCCTTGGAGAAATCTGGACGTTGGAGCAATAAATGCACCGGTACTACCGTACTCAGCGATACCGTATTGCAAGCGGTACTACTACCAGTCCGATCTGCAGAACCGGTGCAGATCAACATCACTTGGTCGAGCCTGCTTCAGGTTTACCCGGTATAGCCTTGCGGTAGTACCCCCAAGCGGTAGTACCGGTCGATTGGCTATAAGTCGGTCCCAAGTATCGGTTGGTACTGAGTGAGAGTGGAAGGGTTGGTCCTTCCCCAGGGCTGCCTGGTACAGTTGAGCGGTACTACCGTGTCCGAGCGGTAGTACCGCTTGACACAAGCGGTACTACCGGTTGGAGCGGTAGTGCCGCTCTACCGGGTGGTACTGAGGAAAGGCTAGCCCTCCCCACCTTACACGGGTCCAACCGGTACTAGGGGCGGTAGTACCGGTGCCAAGCGGTAGTACCGGTTGTTTTTCCGGTACTACCGGTTGGCACTGAGACATTTGTCAAGGGCAAATGGTCAAGGCAATATTTGTGCGACAATCTAAAAAACCTATGATAAACTTAGCGCACGATTAGACCGATAAGTGTGTTGTTATCAAACATCAAAATCACAAGGATAGGAAATGTTCTTTCAGTTCTAAATATCAAGGAATGGTTTAAAAATGAATACAACATCATCTAAATCATTTCCAAGAAGAAACAAATCAAGAGAAAATAAAAAAAAACCAAATAAAGCAAATGGTCATTTTTGCCAATCTTGCTCACTAGGCCACTTTGAGTGTTTCTAGTCCAAGATTTCAAACAGAAACTTTTCCATTTCTTTTCACCCCTTGCTAGACCAAGTAAAAGTGAATCAAAGCTCACCTTTCAAACTTACAGAAACATTTGGCAACTCGATTCAAATGACAATTCAAAATTGAATCTAGTTCATATGGGAAGGTCACCCAATTCTCAAAAACCAACCAAACCAATTCCACTTGACATTTCCAACTAACCAGAGATTCCCTAGTATGTAACTAGCACACCCACAAAGTTTGATTCAAAAATTCAAATTTGAATCTCTTTCGACCATTTCATCAAACACCTTGCAAACACCAAACCAACAAACATCAAACACTATTAGGAGCAGTGATTTTGGCCTAACTTGTTCCCTCTCTGGTTCATAGCTAGCTATTAGTAGATCTTCTAGCCCATTTGACAAGTTTTAGCATCACTGTGAGCTTGCCATAGCCATCAATGGTGACCATGCCGAGCTCACCTTGCCACCCCTCTGTCGACAGCAATCTAGGAGCAACACCAAGCCTAGCAACCTTGTCTAGCAGGCACACCACCGTCCACCGCCACCCCCTGTCCAAGCCTCGAGCACTGCCAGCCCCTGGACCACACATCCTAAACGTGCCCAGCCTCTTTGCAAGCGTGCCGAGAGCGTGCCAGTGCGCCACCCGCGACACACGCCCACTGACCGTGCGCCGCCCTCGCCGCGTGCAAGCAGGATCGCTGCCACCCCAGGAACACCCCAGACACGCCTGTTCGCCGCCATACGACCCATATCACCTGTGCACCATTAAAACTTCCGTCGGACCCGCCTAGATCATCGACGTGTTCCGACCATCTCGCACCACCCCATGCCACGTGGCCATGCAATTGAGCTTCGCCAGGGAACACAACATCGTCCCCTACCTTTGCCCATGCCCGTAGCTCGCTGTAACGACGACACCAATGAGCTCCACCCTCGCCCTTCGGTCCCCTTCTAGCACTATAAATAGAGGCCACCCCGCTCGATTTCTTCACACCATATCACTCCCATCTCTCTCAGAAGCACCCCACCTCACTTCCGGAGCAAGGCGAGCAGCACATCGCCGGAATATGGCCGGAGTCTGCCGCGGAGGAGGAAGAAAGGAGCCAGCGATTGGAGCCGCCCCAGGAGAAGCCACTGGTACCAGGAGGTTCACCGTCGTCGACTTTGTCGTTCGCCCCCATCGCCGACCATCGCCTGAGCCCCGGTGAGCCCCCGTAGACCCCCACTGGCCGCGCTAGGGTTCTGTCTTACCGGCGCTGCACGATGTGGATGATCAACCACAACCGTAGGATTAGAGTTTGATCACATGACCTAGATTGCCCCATACCGCTTCGCACCCCCTTGTCTCGCTGACTGGTGGGGTCATTCACTTAAAACCACCCGCGCGTGCGCTATGCACCGTGGGCTGGCCCAGTTAACATCCCGCGCAACCCAGTAATTCAAATTTAGGTTTATTCTTTTAGTTTCAAACTCAGTTCTGTACCTAGATTCAAAAATCAACCCAGCTCGATTTACTGAACCAAATTGCATGAAACCAAATTTGTTAGAAAGGTACTGGAATTCTTAATCCAATACCGTTGGATTCAAACCAATTGGATTTGTAGATCATCTATAGTAAAAATAACAAGGCAGAAGATTTTCTGCATTCAAACATTTTTCAAAATTCAACCACAAAAGCTTTTGTGTTGATTCCAACTCTCAAAAATCACATTTAACAAGACCTTTCAGAATATATTAAAATATTTAGGTTTACTTGTAGAAATAATGATCAAGTACTAAAAGAATCCTCATAGGCCACTCTAGTCACTTTAATTAATTAAAATAAAAAGATTAAACCTTATTAAATTGTGACACCACTTTAAATCACATGCCCATGTACGGAAATATGTGGTGATGACATGTGTCAACATGATCCCATGTTTTAGTTGGAGAATATTAAACCTTAAGTAGTTTTTCAATGAGTAGAAATTAGTTTTCTAAAATAAAAGAAAATAAAACTATTGCCTTAATCTTTGTGATGTTTGTGATGATCCTAGATCATCTAGTGAAAACCTTGGTGTGATAAATAGAAGTAGTTAAGTATTTTTTGGTGACTGTGTACCTCGTATTTATTTATAGACGGTAGTACCGACCAAGGATACGAGGAGGAAGGAGCATACTACGAGGAAGAAACCGAGGAGAACTTCAACCACTACTCTGCACAAGGAAAGCTGACACTTGCAACTCAGCAAGCTTATACTACAATCTTAACAAGCTAAACCATGCAAGTTCTACTTGCAAGCTTATACCCACTTGAGGATACCAAATCCTAGTTTTATTTGCAAGCTTAGTATATTATTTCTTTATCAAAGCTTCTTAGTTTGGTTTACTTGGTGACTTGTAGATATTAGAAAGATATATGAAAGTAGCATAAAGAGCATAAAACTTGGCCTAAGTTAGATAATATTGATGTCATCTTGAGGCATGAGATTGAACTTAGGTAAGATACACTTGTTTACCACCCCTCATTAGTATTTACCCCCACCTGTACATGCTAGTTCTAAGCATAAAAACTTGATCACTTTAGATGGGAATACTTGGTGAAAATGGTTATGAAAACCTTAGAATGATGAGTCATTCTAATGAAATGTTTTTCCATGTGTTCTTGAACACCAGATGATTTTGATGATGAAAATGTTAAGGCACGAGCCTTAGCCCTTTATAAAACTGATGGTTGTCTGGATGCGATGCCATTCCAATTTTACCGTACAACCACAATACCCGAAATTTGGGTAGGGCTTGACTAGAAATTTATATACCTTAGTATGGGTTCCCTCGTGGCCAAGGTTTGAGCTGAGGCTACCTTGTGAAGATTGTCCGCTTGTGCAGTTCCCAAGATGACAGTTGGTAATGGTTGGGAGGCCAAACTCACAGGAGAGGTGCCTATACTAGGGCGTGTAATTGAAAGGTTAGGATTGATTATCCGCATACTGAGTATGGTGAATTCAGGATTGTTCCTGACGGATGTATCGAATGTTGTGGTGAAAGTGTACCACCTCTGGAGAGTGTCAAACTATTCGAATACCCGTGTCCATGGTTATGGACAGTTGGAGTGGCCATACTGTTCCGTCGTCAGATGTTTTCAAAATGACTTGTGAAATGATTCATGATCTTGACTTGACCACAACAGGGTTGTGATCTGAAATTCAGGTTCCCACTTAGGTGTTATAGAACTTTCAACTAGCTTTCTTTTCTTCTGAACTTAGTTAAGGTAAATATGGCTTTTTGCAAAACAACCTAGAGCCTAGTACTTCCTACTCAAAACCACTTCACTTGTTAGTATTAGTATGCGAGTACTTAAAGAGTACTCATTGCTTTCTCCCTGGCTATTACCGTGGCTAGACTATAAAGAGGACTATCAGGAAGATGGACAACAGGAAGGTTATGACAACTAGGATCATCTCCCATCATCAGCATTGCATGTGACCATGAAGATGGAGCCTTGCCTACGCTATCATTATTACTACGTTATTCCGCTGCTTGAATTGTATTAAGACTGGATCATGAGATCCTTTATTTTTGTAAGACCTTATGTATGGTTTGTAATGGATGATGTACTGTGATATCCAATTTTTTATGTCTCGCAAAAATGGTAATCCTGGGATTGCGATGTATGGCATAACAGGCATCTGGGATTAAAAATTCGGGTGTTGACAAGTTGGTATCAAAGCCATCCTGACCATAGGAGACCCTAGTTTAGAATGGATGTTTGAATCAAAATCTTAGTTTCAAAACCGAGGAAATGAGTATTTATGAAAACTTATTCTCATTCTTACCACTTAGACTCTTTCATGAAAATTCATATTCCTCAAAAATTGTTGCAAACTTACATAAAATTTGACACACTTGATCCCTCTACTAACCTACTCATCCTATATTCTTATAGATGGATGTGAAGTATAGCAAGTTTTATCAATTGGGGAATGGAGGAGACCTCATCTTTGAGCGTGACTTGGACCAGCTGTCGGAGATGCTGGAGTGTCCGCACCCCGAGTTCTTCGGAGCTCAGCTCAATGATCAGGAAGGAGAGGAGTTGCAATGGCTAGTTGTTGCAAGTCTCCGGGGAAAGATTGAAGCCCCCACCTAAGAGGGAATTCAGTTCACCTTGAGAGAGAACAACTGGCTCGATGGACTTGCCAGGGCCATGCAGGAAGCTCTTGCACGTCTGTGTGGGCAGAGTATCAATCAGATCAAGGGTACTCGCTTTGAGTTCTATCCAAGGCGTGATGTTATGGGACAGCCACTGGAGGCCCCGTATCACCGTGAGCTCAAGACTCAGTTGGACCACCTCAGCTTCATAATATATGACCGGCAGAAGGAGTTAGACAATTCCCGCTCCTACGCCAACCACACTTACGCCATCACCTCCAAGAAGGATTAGACCATTGCCATGCTAGTGAAAGATCGCCAGTCTCGTCGCCATAAGCTCGACAAGAAGGAGCGCATCATTGCCCGTCTTCGCCACAGGATCACAGAGTTGGAGGAGACTGGCCACGAGAGGGATATGCAGCTGGAGGAGAGGGAGAATGCAGGGGGAAGACCTTCGTGGAGACCCCTACTCCTATTTCAGTGACGATGATGACTTTCTGGAGGATCAGGCCATGGACTTTTTCACCGATGAGGATGACTTCGCCTTCATTGATGATGATGATGATGATGAGGACACCGACTCCGAGGAGTAGTAGCACTTGAGCACTAGTGTTAGTGAGTTGTATTCGGTCCCACTGAAGTTTCCCAGAATGGTTCTTAAAACCATATGTTTTCCTTTGTTGTGGTGTGTGTTTGTATCGTGTGCTATGAATGAATGAAGCAAGTGGCTAGAAAAATATAAGTCAAACTTTGTAAACTTTTTAAACACCAAAACCCTGAACCTTAGAAATTTCCCTATTTTCTCATGATCTATCTCAATTCAGATGCCTCGCGGAGGAAGCACTTCATCCCCGGACCCAATGTTGCAAATCTTGCAAATGTTGGTTTCTGACCGTGAAGCTGAAAGAGCCGAACGTCAAGCCAACTTAGCCACCCTGCAACAGATAGCTCAGATGGACAACAACAACCAAGGCCATGGAAATTAGGACAACCATGGATCCAAGATCAAGAACTTCTAGAACACCAATCCACCCGTTTTCACTAAGTCTGAAGAGCCCCTCGATGCCGATGATTGGCTGCAGACCATGGAGAACAACTTGGAGGTTGCAGGAGTGGAAGCCAACGAGAAGGTATTGTTCGCCACCCACTATCTGGCCGGAGATGTAAGAGCATGGTGGAACAACATTCGTGCCATGACTCGAGGTCAAATGATGACTTGGGAAGAGTTCAAAATCAAGTTCAGCAGAACCCATGTGCCACCGGGTTTGATCAAGAGGATGAGAGATGAATTCAGGGAACTGAAGCAAGGCAGGATGACAGTCGTTGATTACCGTGACAATTTTTTGTCATTGGCTAGGTATGCCCATGATGAGATAGACACTGAAGCCAAGAAAAAGGAGAGATTCCTGAATGGTCTGCACGATGAGATGCAGACAGTGTTAGTTAACATCCCCTTTGCTGATATTGAAGCCTTAGTGGACTCTGCCATTCAGATGGAAGGCAAGATCAACCAAGATAATGAGAAACTTAAGCATCGCATGATGCATCAACCAGGAACCCACCATACACCAAAGTATCGCCCCAACCCATCTCCAGGATTTGCCCCAAGAACCAACAGACCCCCGATGAACTGTCTGACCTATCCCAACCGTGGAGGTGGAAATCACAACAACCCTGGCAACCCCAGCAATTTCAACCGTGCACCGCCTAAGTTCAACAACAACAATGTCGCCACCAACACCAACACTGCCCCAAGGACTGGAAGCAATGTTGTGCTTGTTGCAGCAAAGGACAAGTCTCAAGTGACTTGTTATGAATGTGGAACCAAGGGTCACTATTCCAATGAGTGCCCCAAGAAGACTGCCGCAGCCCCCAATGAAAATGCCCTAGCTCAGCAACAGCGTCGTGTTCAACCCAGACGAAGGTTTGCCCCAGGGAACTCGCTCAACCGCAACGGCCGTCTCTTTCTAATGCATGCTGAAGAAGCCCAAGAAGCGCTAGATGTCGTGCTGGGTATGTTTTCTATTAACTCAGTACTTGCAAGATTGTTGTTTGATTCTAGAGCATCGCACTCGTTTGTTACTGAAGAATTTGCATGCACTAGTAAGATTCAACCCACCAAATTGAAGCATGTTATGATAGTTCAAATACCTTGTTCAACCACCAAAGCTAGACAAATTTGCAAGGATGTACCTATCCGAATCCATGGCATAGATTTCTATGCTAATCTAATAGTACTCGGAACTAAATGTTTGGAAGAGGTACTAGGAATGGATTGGATGTCCAAACATAAAGGATTAATCGACTGTGCCAAGAAAGCCATAACCATGACCAGTACAACCGGAATATTAGTCGAGCATGTATCAGAAACCTTGCCCCGCCAATTCCAATCTAACAAGAGTATATCCCAACCCACCATTGACCAAGTCAGAATAGTCTGTGAATACCCCGATGTATTTCCAGATGTTTTCCCCGGTATGCCCCCAGATCGGTATATCGAGTTTATCATTGAACTAATCCTAGGAACTTGACCCATAGCTCAGAGACCTTATAGTATGAACCCATCGGAATTGGTGGAGCTGAAGAAGCAACTAGATGCTATGCTGGAGATAGGATTGATTCAACCAAGTGCGTTGCCATGGATACCACCTGTCTTGTTTGTGGATAAGAAAGATGGAGGTAACCGTTTGTGTATGGATTATCGGAAGTTGAATGATGTCACCATCAAGAACAAGTACCCACTACCAAAGATAGAAGATCTATTTGACTAGTTGACCGGTGCCAAAGTGTTTTCTAAGATTGATCTTAGAACTGGCTATCATCAACTCAAGATTCCCGCAGAGGATATTCCAAAGACTGCCTTCACCACCAGATATGGATTATACGAGTATACTCTCATGTATTTTGGATTAACCAATGCCCCTGCTTATTTCGTGTACCTCATGAATAAGATTTTTATGGACTTCCTGGATAAGTTTGTCATTGTTTTCATCGATGAAATTCTGATCTATTCCAAATCAGAACAAGAACATGAGCTACACCTAAGAACCATCCTTGGAACTCTTAGGGAGCATAAGTTGTATGCCAAGTTTAGCAAATGTGAATTATGGTTACAGGAGGTAGGATTTCTCGGACATATTGTATCAGCCGGAGGAATTGCCGTTGACCCTGCAAAGGTTAAGGATGTTGAAGATTGGCAAGCCGCAACCACTCAAACCCAAGTTCGTGCATTTCTCGGATTAGCAGGATATTACCGCAAGTTCATAGAAGGATTCTCGAGCATCGCTAGACCCATGACCCAATTTTTGAAGAAGGATAAGAAGTTCGAATGGACGAACAAATGTGAAGCGAGTTTTCAAGAACTCAAGAAGAGATTGATTTCATCCCCAATCTTGATCATGCCGGATATCACGAAGCCTTTGATGTGTATTGTGACGCATCCAAGATCGGTCTTGGTTGTGTGTTAATGCAAGAAGGCAACGTTATATCTTATCTATCCCGACAACTGAAGTAGCATGAACAAAATTATCCTATCCATGACCTTGAACTAGCATCCGTAGTTCTAGCCCTGAAGACATGGAGGCATTACCGTATGGGAAACCGTTGTGAGATTTATTCGGATCACAAGAGACTGAAGTATATATTCACTCAGAAGGAGCTGAATATGAGGCAGATAAGATGGATAGAGCTAATCAAGGACTATTATTTGGACATCCACTATCACCCAGGTAAAACCAATGTGGTAGCAGATGCCCTTAGTAGATTGCCGTGCCGCTTGAACTCTATGATTTTGAAGGAGCAACCAAGTTTGCACAAAGAGATGGAAGATTTTAGAATGGAATTAGTAAGTGAAGGATTTTTGGCTAGCATAGAACTTCAACCCACTTTGATCAGTCAGATCAAGGAGGCCCAGAAAGGAAATGTTAGTATCGATGGAATCAAACATCGTATCGGTACAAACAAAGTACCTGGATTCACCGAAGATAAATAAGGAGTGTTGTGGTAAAAAGGACGTATCTGTGTACCAGCAGACTCAGAATTGAAGCAAAATATTTTGAAAGAGTCCCATGATAATCTTTATTCTATCCACCCGGAGGGACAAAGATGTATCAGGATCTAAAGGAGCAATTTCGGTGGCATAAGATGAAGAGAGAAATCGGAAGCAACATCGCCAAGTGTGATATATGTCAGAGAGTAAAGGCGGGACATCAGAGACCTGCAGGACTGTTGTAACCCTTAAAGATTCCGGAATGGAAATGGGATTCTGTTGGAATGGACTTTATCACCGGTATGCCTACTTCTAGTAGGGGAAATGACTCTATTTGGGTCATAGTTGACAGATTGTCCAAAGTCGCCCATTTCTTACCAGTCAAGACCACCTACCAGAGCTCGAAGCTAGAGGAGTTGTACATCACTAGAATCGTTAGTTTGCACGAAGTTCCCAAGAACATCGTGTCGGATCGAGGAACTCAATTTACCTCGAGATTTTGGAAGAAAGTCCAAGAAGGATTGGGAACCCGACTAGATTTCAGCACAGCGTATCACCCTCAAACTGATGGACAAACGGAGCGAGTAAATCAAATACTCGAAGATATGTTGAGAGCAGTGCTAGAGTATGGATCTAAACGGGAAGATTGTCTGCCTTTCGCAGAATTTTCCTACAACAATAGTTATCAAGCTAGTTTGCAAATGGCCCCATTTGAGTTCATGTATGGAAGGAAGTGTCGTACCCCTTTGAATTGGTCGGAAGTAGGAGAGAGTCGTATTTTCGGACCTAACATCCTACGAGAAGTAGAAGAGAAAGTTCACAAGATTCGTGAGCACCTTAAGACCACCCAATCCAGACAGAAGAGTTATGTCGACAAGAGACGTCGATACCTCGCTTTCAATATCGGAGATTTCGCGTATCTCAAAGTGTCGCCTTTGAAGGGAATGCAACGTTTCTAGCTCAAAGGAAATCTAGCCCCCAGATATATCGGACCTTTCAAGATTCTGAATCGTCGAGGAGAAGTTTCGTATCAACTGGAACTGCCAGAGGAGATGTCAGCAGTGCATAATGTGTTCCATATATCGTTACTTCGCAAATGCCTTGAAGTCCCGGAGAAGACGAAAGTTTTCAAGAACATTGATCACCAAACCATAGAGATCAACGATGACCTGACGTATCCTGAAGTACCCATCCATATTTTGGAGGAAGCCTTCAGGAACACCAGGACCAGAAGAATCAAGTTTCTCAAGATTCAATGGAGTAACCACACTAAAGAAGAAGCTACCCGGGAGCGAGAAGATCACATCAAGACAGAGTTTCCCGATCTTTTTAAATCCTAATTTTCTTGTTCTTATTTTTCAAATCTCGGGACAAGATTTTGTTTAATGAGGGAATGTTTGTAACACCCCAAAAATATTGAACAATGATTATCAAATTCCAATCACCAAAATTAGGGTTAACAAAAACTTTTGTTAAATAAATCAATATGAATGCATGTGTGTTTGTGATGATTGTATGAAGGCATGAATGGACTTGTGTGATTGTTCTATGCAAGGAATGGTTTAAAGATGAATACAAAATCATCTAAATCATTTCCAAGAAGAAACAAATCAAGAGAAAATAAAAAACAAACCAAATAAAGCAAATGGTCATTTTTGCCAATCTTGCTCACTAGGCCACTTTGAGTGTTTCTAGTCCAAGATTTCAAACAGAAACTTTTCCATTTATTTTCACCCCTTGCTAGAACAAGTAAAAGTGAATCAAAGCACACCTTTCAAACTTACAGAAACATTTGGCAACTTGATTCAAATGACAATTCAAAATTGAATCTAGTTCATATGGGAAGATCACCCAATTCACAAAAGCCAACCAAACCAATTCCACTTGACCTTTCCAACTAACCACAGACTCCCTAGTATGTAACTAGCACACCAACAAAGTTTGATTCAAAAATTCAAATTTGAATCTCTTTTGGCCATTTCATCAAACACCTTGCAAACACCAAACCAACAAACATCAATCAGTATTAGGAGCAATGATTTTGGCCTAACTTGTTCCCTCTCTAGTTCACAACAAGATATTAGTAGACCATCTACACCATTTAACAAGCTTTAGCATCACTCTGAGCTTGCCATAGCCATCAATGGTGACCATGCCAAGCTCACCTTGCCACCCCTATGTCGACAGCAAGCTAGGAGAAACACCAAGCCTAGCAACCTTGTCTAGCAGGCACACCACCGTCCACCGCCACCCCCTGTCCAAGCCTTGAGCACTGCCAGCCCCTGGACCACATAGCCTGAGCATGCCCAGCCTCTCTCTGGCGTCAGAAGGCCGATCGCCACCAGCGACCCGCCCACGCCTACGCGTGCCGCCCTCACCACGTGCAAGCAGGATCTCCGCCACCCTAGGAACACCCAGACACGCCTGTTCGCCACCGTGCGACCCGTATCACCTGTGCGCCATTAAAACTTCCGTCGGACCCGCCCATAGCGTCGACGTGTTCCGACCATCTCGCACTGCCCCACGCCGCATAGCCATGCCATTGAGCTTCGCCAGGGAACACAACACTGTCCCCTACCTTTGCCCATGCCCGTAGCTCGCCGTAACGACGACACCGACGGGCTCCACCCGCGCCCTTCGGTCCCCTTCTGGCACTATAAATAGAGGCCACCCCCGCTCGATTTCTTCACACCATCTCACTCCCCTATCTCTCAGAAGCACCCCACCACACTCCCGGAGCAAGGCGAGCAGCACATCACTGGAATTTGGCCGGAGTCTACCGCGGTGGAGGAAGAAAGGAGCCAGTGATTGGAGCCGCCCTAGGAGAAGCCGCCGGTACCAGGAGGTTTTCCGTCGTCGACTTCATCGTTCGCCCCCATCGCCGACCATCGCCTGAGCCCCGGTGAGCCCCCATAGACCCCCACTAGCCGCGCTAGGGTTCTGCCTCGCTGGCGCTGCCCGACGTGGACGATGAACCACAGCCGTAGGATTAGAGTTTGATCGCACGGCCTAGATCTCCCCATACCGCTTCGCAAGCCCCTGTCTCGATGACTGGTGGGGTCGTTCACTTAAAACCACCCGTGCGTGCGTTGTGCACCGTGGGCCGGTCCAGATAACATCCCGGGCGACCCAGTAATTCAAATATAGGTTTTTTCTTTTAGTTTCAAACTCAGTTTTGTACCTAGATTCAAAAATCAACCCAGCTCGATTCACTAAACCAAATTGCATGAAACCAATTTTGTTAGAAAGGTACTGGAATTCTTAATCCAAGCCCGTTGGATTCAAACCAATTGGATTTGTAGATCATCTATAGTAAAAATAACAATGCATAAGCTTTTCTGCATTCAAACATTTTTCAAAATTCAAGCACAAAATCTTTTGAGTTGATTCCAACTGTCGAAAATCACATTTAACAAGACCTTTCAGAATATATAAAAATATATAGGTTTACTTGAAGAAATAATGATCAAGTAATAAAAGAATGCCTCATAGGCCACTATAGTCACTTTAATTAATTAAAATAAAAAGATTAAACCTTATTAAATTGTGAAACCACTTTAAATCACATTCCCATGTACTGAAATATGTGGTGATGACATGTATCAACATGATCCCATGTGTTAGTTGGAGAATATTAAACCTTAAGTAGTTTTTCAATGAGTAGAAATTAGTTTTCTAAAATAAAAGAAAATAAAACTATTGCCTTAATCTTTGTGATGATCCTAGATCATCTAGTGAAAACCTTGGTGTGATAAATAGAAGTAGTTAAGTATTGTTTGGTGATTGTGTACCTCGTATTTATTTATAAACGCTAGTACCGACCAAGGATACGAGGAGGAAGGAACATACTACGAGGAAGAAGCCGAGGAGAACTTCAACCACTGCTTTGTAGAAGGCAAGCTAACACTTGCAACTCAGCAAGCTTATACTACTATCTTAACAAGCTAAACCATGCAAGTTCTACTTGCAAGCTTATACCCACTTGAGGATACCAAATCCTAGTTTTATTTGCAAGCTTAGTATTTTATTTCTTTATCAAAGCTTCTTAGTTTGGTTTACTTGGTGACTTGTAGATATTAGAAAAATATATGAAAGTAGCATAAAGAGCATAAAACTTGGCCTAAGTTAGATAATCTTGATGTCATCCTGAGGCATGAGATTGAACTTAGATAAGATACACTTGTTTACCACCCCTCATTAGTATTTACCCCCACCTGTAGATGCTAGTGCTAAGCATTAAAACTTGATCACTTTAGATGGGAATACATGGTGAAAATGGTTATGAAAACCTTAGAATGATGAGTCATTCTACTGAAATGTTTTGCCATGTGTTCTTGAACACCAGATGATTTTGATGATGAAAATGTTAAGGCATGAGCCTTAGCCCTTTATAAAACTGATGGTTGTCTGGATGCGATACCATTCCAATTTTACCGTACAACCACAATACCCGAAATTTGGGTAGGGCTTGACTAGAAATTTATATACCTTAGTATGGGTTCCCTCGTGGCCAAGGTTTGAGCTGAGGCTACCTTGTGAAGATTGTCCGCCTGTGCAGTTCCCAAGATGACAGTTGGTCATGGTTGGGAGGCCAAACTCACAGGAGAGGTGCCTATACTAGGGCGTGTAATTGAAAGGTTAGGATTGATTATCCGCATACTGAGTATGGTGAATTCAGGATTGTTCCTGACGGATGTATCGAATGTGGTGGTGAAAGTGTACCACCTTTGCAGAGTGTCAAACTATTGGAATAGCCGCGTCCATGGTTATGGAAAGTTTGAGTGGCCATACTGTTCCATCGTCAGATGTTTTCAAAATGACTTGTGAAATGATTCATGATCTTGACTTGACCACAACAGGGTTGTGATCTGAAATTCAAGTTCCCACTTAGGTGTTATAGAACTTTCAACTAGCTTTCTTTGCTTCTGAACTTAGTTAAGGTAAATATGGCTTTTTGCAAAACAACCTAGAGCCTAGTACTTCCTACTCAAAACCACTTCACTTGTTAGTATTAGTATGCGAGTACTTAAAGAGTACTCATTGCTTTGTCCCTGGCTATTACCGTGGCCAGACTATAAAGAGGACTATCAGGAAGATGGACAACAGGAAGGTTATGACAACTAGGATCATCTCCCATCATCAGCATTGCCTGTGACCATGAAGATGGATCCTCGCCTACGCTATCATTATTATTACGTTATTCCGCTGCTTGAATTGTATTAAAACTGGATCATGAGATCCTTTATATTTGTAAGACCTTATGTATGGTTTGTAATGGATGATGTACTGTGATATCCAATTTTTTATGTCTCGCAAAAATGGTAATCCTGCGATTGCGATGTATAGCAATACAGGCATCTGGGATTAAAAATCTGGGTGTTGACACCTTTCAGGCACGGCAACTGGCTTGCCGCCCTTACTTCCCTTTCGTTTTACCTTCTTGTCTTTCTTGAAACCAGTGGTCTTATCATCAACACTTCATGTTCTTTCTTGATCTCCACTTCTGTAGTTTTAAGCATTGACAGAAGATCAGGGAGAGACTTCTTCATGCCTTGCATATTATAGTTCATCACAAAGCTCTTATAGCTAGGTGGCAGAGACTTCAGAACACGATGGATGCCTAAGTCAATGGTAATCGTTATTCCCAAGGACACATGATTATCGGCGTAACCCGACATCTTGAGTACATGCTCACTTATGGAGCTATTCTCTTCCATCATGCAGCTAAAGAACTTTTCTGAAGCATTGTAGCTCTCTACAGCAGCATGTGTGTCGAAAATCATTTTCAACTCACCCATTGTATCAAATGCATTGCCCTTTTCGAAACACTTTCAAAGTTGTGGCTCTAGCCCATACAATATGCCGCAATGAACTAAGTTGTGGTCCTCCTGACGAGTCTGATAGACATTCTTCTCCTCGTCAGGGGCATCATCAAACGGTGGGGGGCCTAGCGGCGCTTCTAGAACATATTGCTTTTGTGCAGCAGAGAGGAGATTCATCATATTCATGGCCCATTCGATAAAGTTGCTACCGTTCGTTGCAAGTTTCTCTTTCTCAATGAACACATTGAAATTAAAAGAAGGTGGTGCCATCTACAACATAATTTGTAAAGTTTAGACTAAGTTTATGATAGATTGAGTTTAACTAATACAAATTAAGACTGAACTCCCACTCATAAACGACATCCCTCGTGCCTTTTTTGGTGATTAGATGAACCAAATCCACTACACCAAGTCCGATCATCACGTGAGTCGGTGTAGCTTCAAAGACGAGCATCATATGGGCATCATATCTACCATATGACTCATGCTTAACCTTTTGGTCAGTGTTCCGAGGCCATGTCTGTACATGCTAGGCTCGCAAAGTAAGAACCTTAGTATTCACGTGTGTAACCGTCTTACACCCGAAGTATGATTGTGGATCCAAGAACACCTGATCATCACGCGATGTATTGGAGCGACGAAACATAATCATTGCATAATTAAGGAAGAACACATTATTATCTTGATATTTAAACGAGGGATCATCTTATTATGCTAATAAAACGCCAAACAAGCAATATAAGATGCAACAAACATCACATGTTTATAAGTGAAATGATATGGTTCTTGCACTTGATCTCCATCATGTGCATCGTGGTATGATCACTATCATACCTCTATGTGTAAGGCCAAGGTATATGGAACTTACACGTTATGTGTGTTGTAAGAGTATCAACTTATACTTCTACTTACAACATCACCATATCATGACACTAGCCCAGCAACAATCTAAACTAGACGCCTCTAATTTATCCATTGCAAGTTTTACATGGCTTAGGGCTTTCGAGGATAGAACCGTTCTTACCTACGAACATGAACCACAACGAGGATAACCAAATTGTTGACAACTCGTTGCAAATTAGATATTGACTATAGTAGAAGAGACAGACACCGGCTAGCCACTTATGCAAAACTAGTTGCATGTCAAGCATGGAATAGGTCTCATGTGTGAGGACATGTAAAGTTTGTCCAGGACGTTTCATCCGACTATGCCACCAATATCCAAAGTACAACCAAGAAGCAATAACATGATCATCATTGCTCACATACTCATATGTGTACTACCCATGCAAAGCATCTACGCATATATCCGTCTCTGATACCACTATAGGGTTCACAACATAGAAAACAAAAAATTTCCTATGATGGGAACAACTATGTACCAAGATCTATCTACTAGATACAATCAACGGGCGGATGTACATCCATAGAGAACATACCTTTAAAGACCGACAAAGCTTAACGATTTAAACTCGTGGTTGATGTAGACGATCTCCTACCGATCTCAAGATCGAGAGGAAGTCCTAGCACCGCAAATCAACGGCGCATCCATGCTCGCACACACGTCTGAGTCACCGAGCAACCTCAGCCTCCTCGCTCCAGCGATGCAGCGGAAGCACAACTCTTTCTTGCCGAATAGCCACCAGGAACATGTATCTCGCTAGTCCGAGACCATGGGGGATAAATACTAGAGGGGGAGAGAGATCCTTCACGAGGAGGTGTGAGTGAGAAGTGAGGATGGGGGCTCCTTTTATAGGAGGAGGGGGGAACCCAAGGGGGTGTCCGCCGGCCAGGGGGCTGCCCCCTCCCCTCCTTCATTCATGTGGGTGGACACTCCACTTACACAAATGTCTTTAAATTCCCTCCACTCAAAAACCCACTCAAATTCCCATTAAATTTCCACCAAATTTAATGCAAATTCTCATTAAATAAAAATCTTTTTATTTATTCAGAATTTTGTTAATTACTTTAATGACAAACATTCACATATAACCCCTTGCTAGTATTTCTTTTCACATGCAAAAACACTTTCTGCAATTTCACCTGAAAACCTGTTTCAGTATCTAGTGAAATAAATTCCTGCGCTTGTTATTCTTTCCGACATGAAACTTTTACTCCAAATGGATGTCGGTTTCTCTTAAGTGTGTCACCCTACGGTTCGTGAATAATGCATACATGATCGAGACCCCTCTCAGATCAATAATCATAAGCGTAACCTGGAGATCCATACTGACTCCCACACATTCAACAATGACTTTCTTGTGATTGCGAGAACCTTTTACGCTAGTATCTTAATCCTTTTGTTTCGCGATATATTACATGTCCGAGATTCAATCATTGGTATCTCCATACCTAGTTTGATCTTGTTACCGACATGTACTCTTTTCTCGTTCCCGTGTGTCACATCCCAAAATTTTCGAAATTTTGAAATGTGAAAAATAAATAAATAAACAAAATAAATAATTGTTGAAATTTAGGGTGAAAAGAAGATTTTTGATTCAAAATGGAAACATCAAAACCCATCTTGAACAAACTTTGAATAAAAGGGAATCCAACAAATTTCAAATCAAGTGAAATGCATTCATCAATGAATGTATCTTTAAATTTAAACATTTGGAAAATAAACCAAAACTCTAAAACCCTAATGGAAGAAAATCATCTCTAAGATCTCTCTAAGACTATGGATTGTTCCATATAAAAATTTGTCAACAAACATTTATAAGTGATCAAAATGACAAATAAAAATATTATCAAACCATAGAAATTGGTTTCATTTAATTTGGAGCCATGAATAAAAACTTATGAATTTATTAAGATAAAAGGAAATAATTTCCAAAGCTAATAAATCTCGTATCTAAAATCCATACCAAATTGTGAGCAAATTAATCCTAAAAGGATTTAAAAAGATAAAAAAATATTAAATAAAATTGTACAAATTGGACTCACCAAGTTTGGATCTTTAAATAAAAAGATATGGATTTTATAAGATAAAGAAAGAAATAAATAAATAAGGAATATTTAAAAACCAAATTAAATCTTGGCCAAACAAATGAAATGAAAGATTATGGAATAATAAAAGAAATAAAAGATTATTTAAATAAAATCATAAGGAATTGAACAATATTCTATTTTATTTAAATAAAGATAAATTGCCTAAACTAAATAATAAATCCCAAGGAAATTATTTAGAAGACAAATTAAAACCTTGAATTAAATCCATAAGCAAATGGAACAAAGATAATCCAAATCCAAATAAAATAAAGGGATAAGGAATATTCAAATAAAATAATATGGCATTAACCAAAATCTATTCCATTTGAATGAAGACAAAATCCCTAATAGAAATAATTAATTCATGGGAAGATAATAAATTGGAATTTACCAAAGTGGATTAAAAGTCATCTAATTAACTTAAAAGAATTATTTGAATAAAATTTAAATGGGATTAAAACCATATTTGATTTAAATAGAGACAATTACCCAATTTCAATGATTAATAAATCATATTAGAATATTTTTTAAATAATTCAAAGTGAATTATTTGCACTAAATAAAACCTACTGGAAAAGGTTTGAGAAAAATTGGAAATCAAATAGAAGTTTGAAAATGTATTTACAATCTTATTTCAATAGAGACAAAATGTGTATTTTAAATAAATAACAAACCATAAAGAGAATAAAATAAATATTCTAAAATAGATTATTTAATTACATAAATGAGCAGGTTAAAAACCTACAGAAAGTTTGATAAAGATCTGAATTCAAATGATGTTTGAATTATTTGAACAAAAATCAAAACAGAAAATAGAAAATAAAAAGGAAAAAGAATTAGAAAGAAAAAAATAAGAAAACAAACCAGCCTAACTCAGCTAGCCCATCTGGCCCAACTCGCAGCCCACTCCCTCCCCCCCCGAAACGTTTTCTCACCAGCAACTAAACCCCTTGGGCGACTTGACTTGACCCAATCGAAACCCCTTACTTGTGTGAGCGACCCCATCGCCCGTCAGATCGTCATCAACCCGCGACCATTCCTCCCTTCTTTCCTCCGGCCGTTGCTGCAGTTGATTGCGAGATGTAATTGACATTGAATTCGCGAGTTAACCACGCCGTGCCTCTGCCTACTTGAGCGCCTCCTCTCTTCCTTCCTTTCCCCTCAGACTCTGTTGCCTGAGATCCACCAGGCTGCTCGAATCGCAGCTCATACCCTCGCTACTCCGACGACATCCCGACCACAATTCCGGCCAAGCCTTGCCTCCCCTTGCCTCCCAGATCCCACAAGTCTGATCCCCATCTCCCTACGCATCCACCCGTAGTCTCCACTCCCCCCCCGTGCGCTTCTGAACGTCGGCAAGGACAGCGTCTAACCGCCACCGTCCTTTGATGCAACTCCGGTGAGCTCTATCACTTGACCCAGTGCGCGCCTCGACTGCTGGTTCACACCATCTTACTCGCCCGTGTCCTGTGAACCTCCAGGTACTCGCTAATCATCCACGCGTGATCTGTAGGCTCGTCTCCATAAGACCCGTGCGTGCCCGAGCCAGTGATGAACTCCGGCGAGAAATCCCTGCCGTCCTCGAGCGCCCCTTCGATAACAATAGCAACATTGAGTATCCTCACGCCACGGCGAACTCGGTGAGCCCTTCCCCTCCTTCTCTCGCTTCCTGTATCGCCAGCAAGGTCACTACGAGAGCGCGCCACCGCCGTTCAACACCGCCAGTATTTGACCAGTAGATGCGAGCCGTTAGATCTTGATCGAAGGCGTGAGATTTGAACTTAAGCGAAGGGGTAAGTTTGCATCTGTGCTGCATGATTCTAATTAGATCCAACACACCGCGTAGCTCGATACGTGCGAACTGGTACTAGCGAATGAAAACACGATGCGTGGCATAGACTTTGTTTTAAAAACAGAAACATTTCTATTAGATGTTAGATTTTATAAAATTCATAATTTCAAATCCACACATCCAAACTTTGCAAACTTTATAACATTGGAATCAGCAAAAATAATACTTTCCAACCATGCACTAAGTTTAGTGTTTTGCTTCTGTAAAATTAGTTGTTTTTGCAGAAACATGTGTAGGCATATTATGTGTATAAAATTTATTCTAAAAATGTTTTTAGGTTAAATATTTTTTAAATGGATTGTTTTGAACCTACCGACCATAGAAATGAACTTTTGGATTTAAAAATATATTTTGTGACACTTAGGAATTATTCCTTTGATTTAAAGCATTTCTAGTTAAATAAAAATATTGAATATGTTTTAAAAATGCTTTTTGAGTAAAACCTTTTGAAAATGGTTTGAATTAAACTCTCTGACCCTAAACACCAAGTTTTTGGAATTAAAATATATTTGTTGAACCCTATAAAATTATTACTTTGTTTAAAGACATTTCCAACAAAATAAAATATTGCTTTATTTAAAAATGGTTCTAAGTGAAACCTTTTGTAAATATAATTGTTTTAAACCACTTTTGACCATAAACACTAACATGCTGTGTTTAAATATATTTGACAAACACTAGAGGTTATCACTTTGATTTAAATCATCTCTAGCAAAATAAAAATGATTTAAATGGCCATTTTCACTAACTTGTTTTCAAATGACCTTGCCATTTTTATAAATGACCAATAGGTGTTTAAAATGTTTATAACCTATTAGAAACCACTTTTCCAAATGAAACAATCTTTGGCATGCTTGCATACTTTGTTTTGTTTTTATTATTTTATGTGATGAATTGTTTGAATGCTAGATTGAATTTGTGCCTTGATTGAATTGTAGTGAAATTTGAAGAGTGTGACTATTGAAAGATCAAGGAGTGAACTTATATTCTCTACCAAAAATGCAAGTGGTGCTTCATACTTTTGTCCTATTATTTTCACTATGCATTAGTGATATTTCTAAGTAGGACTTGCATGGAATTTTCTATGTGTTAACTATGCCATGGGAGATGATGCCTTAGTAGAATTTTCCTAAGTTAAGATCCCTACTACTATCATGCTTAGCTTAGCTAATAGAAAACAAGGGTGGATTATACTCATGCTATGAAATATTTCTAAGTCTATGACTTGTGTTTTGTTTAATAAAACAACTATGTAAATGAATCACCTGGGTGGAATGGTATTGCTTGGATGGATTTTTGTTGAGTGGTTACACAAGGCCAGAGGACTGGTGAACCTTGTGTATCACACTTGTGGAATGCCACCCAGGAACAAAGAGATTTTAGATGTCAAATGTTGAGAAGCTTCAAGTGCAGCCACTTGGCATTATGGGCTCTGCCTGGATCATATAGGTTGCAATAACTTAGCCAAATGGACAGTTGGTGGTAGGGGATGATAGGTTTGGAACGCGTCCATTTTGGTCTAAGGGAAGGCTTCTGAAAGATCTTGTCTCGATGCATGTCGAGTCTTGTGGGGAAAGTGCACCACCTCTCTCGAGAGTAAAATCTAAGTACTTAGCCGTGTCCCCGGCAATGGACAATTTGAGCATCAAGACATGGAAGCTATCAAGGATCTCCTCATCCCAATTTCTAAGTTAAAAATTTGTGGTTAAACAAGGGTTAAAGGATCTTCAATCAATGATTGGTAGATGCCTTGGGTGATTTTGACAAACAAAAACTTAGTGTTTTCAAATGATAAGAAAAATCTATTTTGAGCAAAGCAAGCCTAAGCTCCACTTAGCCAAATGCATATAGATGATAGACTCCACTATACTATCATAGTATCACTTGCCAATACAATTCAAATGTATTGACCCTTGTGGTTGTAACTTATTATGTTGCAGGTTTGTTTGATGTTAGTGAAGTGTGTTAATTAGGATTACAAGTCTACAACCAACATGATTACCTGTGGCACTTTGAAGATGAAGGACTCCATGCTATATAGTTATTTCTGCTGCATTGTAATGAGATAGCCAAATGAGCTATGTAAGATGTAATGAATTATTTTATTCCTGGTTATAAAGCTATATTATGACCTTTGTTTCTTGATATTACATCTTAACTGTGGATGCTAGCAATTGATCCAGGGACTAGCATTGTAAACACAGGGATCTCTACCTTATTAAAGGTTGGGACCTCTACAGATGGTATCAGAGCACTGTGTTGCCTGTAGGATTGTAACCCTAGGATTGGACAAAACCCCTTAGAAGAATAGGAGTTGTATTTGTTGAAAAATTTATTTACAAACAATATTGTAAACTCTTTCCTCAACCTTTTTGGTTTTGATTCTACATATCTTCCTTTTCAAACTTGATGGACAAAAACACCACCATGATCAAAGACTTCAACATGAGAAAAGGACTTCACCAACTCAAATGACTTCAACTTCACCATCACCAATGACTTCAACTTTAGTTTCACCAAGGACTTCAACTTGGACATCACTAAGGTCTACAAGTGAGACAAGAATAATACTCAAGACTTAAAGACTAAAGAAACATAACCTAGAAGGAATCATCATCACCTTTGAAGTTTTGTGACGAAGATGCAAGAATTTTTCCAAGGATACAATGATCTTGTTCAAGAAGAAACAACTAAGAAGAATGGAATGGTCTCAAGAAAACCATATAGTTGGACCACCATACTAATGTTAATTTAGATCAAACACACCAACTTATGTGGTGTAGCAAAAATATTTTGTTGCCTAAAAATGTGCTTGAACCTTGTTGTTTGAGTGGAATGTTTGTTTGTGATATCTTGCACATTGCTTGTATGAATTGTTGTGTGTGATTAGACTTCTTCTGTAGCATCCCAAAAATCATGATTTGTAAAGCTTGCATAACATTCATGCATTCGTAAGCATTTGATCTATTTCAAATGAATTTCAAACATAAGAAACCATATTATTGCCTATTACTTATTCAAGTGAGGCAAGGGTTATATCTTATTTTCTAAATGTGATTAGTAATTGATCAGGATTGATTGAAAAGTAAATACAAAGCCCACACAAAAGTTTTCAAAGCAAATCAAATTTAAAACTATTTATATGCCTATTATAAATATTTAACTAAAGGCATGGTTTTATATTTAATTTCAAACCCAAAACGATTTTCAATATAAATAGATGTTTTACACATCCTTGGACACAAGAAATACAAAACAAAATTCTGGAAGAAATTTAAATTGAAACAGATTTGAAACTCCCATTCAAATTCAAACCAGAAAATCAAAACAGAAAAAGAAAAGGAGAAAAGAGAAAAAAATAAACCTAACTAGCTATCTAACCCAATCCACCCGCGGCCTAGCAAGCCAGCCCACCTAGTCCACCCGGGAAACCCCCTCCCCCTCTCTGTTTCTCACCGCACCGTGCTGCACCCACTCGCTGACTTTCTGGCCCCACTGCCACGTCGTCTCTTCGTCCTCAATCAACGCACGGTGATAGCTCCGCCGCGGCCGTTTCCTCCGATTAAACATCGAATCAATCCGATTGATTGTGAGCGTGATTTCCTCCCCGACCCTGCCTACTTAAACCCCTCTCCTCTCCTCTCCTTTCCCCTCACTCAGCGCCCCTTCTCCGCCACCAGGCTGCCCGCAATTCCATTTGCACCGCCGCAGTACCGAGCATCTCCGGCGACATATTCCGGTGAGCACAGTGCCCCCCTTCGCCTCTGGTTCATGCAAGTTTGTTTGCCTGGTTGCTCTGCAATGCACTAGGATGTCGCCTCCGTCCACCTCTGCAAACAACAGAGCCGCCGCTCAACTCCGTCGAGAAATCCTGGTAACCTACGAGCGCCCCTGCCTTCTGCTTGCCCCTGTCTAGTTTGCCGCATTATTGCGCATCTCCTGATACACCTAGTCTGTGCTAGGGCGATCCAGAGCGTTGCCAACGTCTTCGTCACCGTGCACCTGACGCCTGCAGGCTTTCCGACGAGCTCCTCCGGACAACACATCACATCCCCGTCCACACCAGCGAGACGTGGAGCATCAGCGTGACCTCGCGAGTATAGTAAGCGTCTCTGCCAACCCCAGCCCCCTCCGTAGCCGCCAGAACCCCACTGGCAGTGCGCCACCGCGCCGCCATCGCTAGCGCCGCAAGGAAATGGTCGCGTGATCTAGCGCGTAGGATTAGATCATTTAACGAAGGGGTACGAGTAGATCTGGCCCATGCGATTTCATTTAAATCGTGCGGCTCTCGTTGATCGATCCAGCCGAACCGGTACAGGCCAATCAGATTGCGCCGCGTGTCAGGTTTTCTGTTTTAAAATTTAGATTTTAATCTATTAGTTATTTAAACTTGTAAATTCAATAAATTTTGTTCTGTTTATGCAAAAAATACAAATAAGATATCAATGGAATAACAAAAATAAATCCTACACATCTGTAGGCTTAGTTTTGTATTTTGTTTCTTATAAAATGGAAATTTATGCAGAGACATTTGTAGGCCTAATTTGTGTATAAAAATTATTTGTAAAATGTTTTAAAGGCCAAATTAAGTTTATTTGGTGTATAAATGTTTATTTTATTGTTCAATACTGTTTTACTTGTCTTTTTTGGTTTAGAAAAAAATCATCACATGGCATTTGCATGCATTCATATATTTTTGCTTGATTATTTGAAATATTAATTTGGTGCTATCATTTTATGTGTAGATTTTGGTGCTAGTGGTGATTGTGACTGTGAGGATTGTTGTTACTCCCCCAACTACCAAGGCAAGTGGTGCTTCATATTTTTGTCCCAATATTTTGACTATGCATTAGTGATATTTTGTATAGGGCTTGCATGATAATTTTTGCTAAGTATCTATATGCTATGCTTGGGAAATCCTAGTATTTGTAGAATTGTTAGAATTTTCTCTAAGTTAAGATACTTGCTATTTCCATGCTTAGCCTAGCTAGTAGCAACCAAGGGTGGAATATATACATGCTATGGATAATATGGCTAAGTCTTTTGACTTGTGTTTTTGCTTAATAAAACAACTAAGTGAATGAAACAGCTGGGTGGAATGGTTGTTTGGGTTATGTTGAGTGGTTACACAAGGCCCATATCTATGGTCTACCTTGTGTATCACACTTGTGGAAAGCCACCCAGGAACAAAGAGATTTGAGATGCCATATGTTAAGAAGCTTCTAGTGCAGCCACATGGCATTATGGGATCTACCTGGATCATATAGGTTGCAATAACTTAGCGAAATGGACAGTTGGTGGTAGGGGTGATAGGTTTGGAGCACGTCCATTTTGGTCTAAGGGAAGGCTTCTGAAAGGTATTGTATTGATGAAAGTGAAGTCTTGTGGGGGAAAGTGCACCACCTCTATAGAAGGAAGAATCTAAGTACTTAGCCGTGTCCCAGAAATGGACAATTTGAGCATCAAGACATGGAAGCTATCAAGAATCTCCTCATCCCAATTTCTAAGTTAAAAACTTGTGGTTGAACAAGGGTTAAGGTTCCCCAATGTCTATTGGTGGTTCCTTGGGAGTTTTTGCCAAACAAAAACTTAGTGTTTTCAACTGATAGGCAAAATCTATTTTGAGCAAAGCAAGCCTAAGCTACACTTAGCCAAATTCATATAGAATCTAGAAACTATTATTCTACTAGGGTATCACTTGCCAATAATATTCCATTGTATTGACCCACTGTGGCTGTAACTTGTGATGTTGCAGGTTACTCTGATGAGGATTAGGGTTATGAGTCTACACTCAACATGCTTGCCTGTGGCAGATGAAGATGAAGACTTTTATTTTTATTGTTAAGTTAAACTCTTGTACTAGCCTATGGCTATGGAGTTGTAAAAGACTATGTTATCTCTGGAATGACGATGTAATAATGACCTTTGTTTCTGTGTACTTCATCTTAAACTGTGCATGCTAGCATTTGATCTAGGGACTAGCATTGCAATCACAGGGACCTTTACCTTTATAAAGGTGGGGTATTACAGATGGTATCAGAGCACTGTGTTGCCTGTAGGATTATGACCCTAGGATTGGATTAGACTAAGAAACCACTAAGGAAAATTTCAACACTTTGAAAAAATTTCCACACTTGTCTTTTTCTTCTCGTAAACTTTTCTAATCTTCTTTCTCATCTATATTTGTAGATGAACTCCATCAACGAAGCCGTGAGGAAGGGACCACTCATGACCATGACTTTGGAGTGTGAGACTGAATTTCCAAGGCACTCAAGAACCTTATGGTTACCATGGGGATACATGGTGCAGCTGTGTACAAGGGATTTCCTGTGATCGATGAAGGAGAAGAGTATTGGTGGGTGCAACTTCACTTGTACAAAAACAAGGAAGACAACCACAAGGAGTCAGGATTTTGCATGGTCACCAACTCCGAAATGCACACAACATTCTTTGACTCTACAAGAAATGCATCTTGGAATTCTATCAAGGAGCTTGGTGATAGACTCAAGTGCAGAATGCTTAACACCCAAAATGACCTTAGAGAAGAAAAGAAGCATACCCAAGAATTAGAGACTACCAACCAACAAGTAAGGGGAGACATCGTAGACCTAATATGGGAGTCTTGTAAACAAGATAGATAGATGGCCACTAAGGATGCCCTGATAGCTATTTTGTCTGGTGAGTGAGACTTGTAACGTACTTCGTTAGTTGGACCACCACACTTATCGTTTTTACTTCCAAAAATTTGTCTAAGTTATGTTGAACCTTTGATGTTGTAATGGATTTGTGTATGCCATGACTTGTGTGTTTGTTGCTAAAATATATGTGTCAACACCCGAATTTTTCAATCCTAGATGCCTGTTATGCCATACATCCCAATCCCAAGATTACCATTTTTGCGAGACATAACATAATTGGATATCATAGTACATCATCCATTACAAACGATACATAAGTTCTTACACAAATAGGGATCTCATGATCCAGTTCTTAATACAACATCAAGCAGCGGAATCCGTAATAATAACGGTAGCGTAGGCGAAGCTCCATCTTGAGGTCACAGCAATGTGACAATGGAGATGATCCTAGTTGTCGTAACCTTCCTAGGGTCCATCTTCCAGGTACTCCTCTTCATAGTCTGGCCATGGGAATAGCCAGGGACAAAGCCATGAGTACTCTTTAAGTACTCGCGAACTAATGCTAACAAGTAAAGGGGTTTTTGGATAATAGGACACTAGGCTCTAGGGTTGTTTTGCCAAAGCCAGATTTATCTCTACTAGGTTCCAAAGCTAGTCACAATTTTATAATTCCTAAGCGGGAACTTGTAGTTCATATCACAACTCTGTTTTGGTCAAGTCAAAATCTTAAATCATTTCACAGGTCATTTTGAAAAGTCTGACGGGGGAACAGTATGGCCACTCAATCGTCCATAATCATGACGCTGCTATTCAATAGTTTGACACTCTGAGATTGTACACTTTCACCACAACATTCGATACATCCTTGAACAAATCCTGAATTCACCATACTCGAGATGGATAATCAATCCTAACCTTTCAATTACACGCCCTAGTATAAGCACCTCTCCTGTGAGTTTGGCCTCCCAACCATGACCAACTGTCATCTTGGGTACTGCACAGGTGGACAATCTTCACAAGGTAGCCTTAGCTCAGACCTTGGCCAGGAGGGAACTAATACTAAGGAATATAAGTTTCCAGTCAAGCCCTACCCAATATTCGGGTATTGTGGTTGTACGATAAAATTGGAATCGTATCGCATCCAGACAACCATCAGTTTTATAAAGGGCTAAGGCTCATGCCTCAACATTTCATCACCAAAATCATCAAGTGTTTGGTAACACATGTCCAAAACATATCCATAGAATGATCCATCATTCCAAGGTTTTCATAACCATTTTTCCACCAAGTATTCCCATCTAAAGTTGATCAAGTTTTATGCTTAGCACTAGCATCTACAGGTGGGGGGTAGTACTGATGAGGGGTGGTAACTAGTGGAGTTTCAACTAAGTATAACCTTATGTCTCAGGCTGATGTCAAGGTTTCTAACTTAGGCCAAATTTTATGCTCTTTATGCAACCTTCACATATCTTTCCAATCTCCACCAGTCACTTAAGTAAACTCTAAGTAAGCTTTGATAAAGAAATAAAGTAAGAAGCTTGTAAGTAAAACTAGGATTGGTTTATCAAGTGGGTGTGATCACATATGCTTAAGGCATATAGTAGTCATAGAACAAGTATGGGTTTGTTGCATCAATAGGGTATCTTGCAAGGGTTAGCTTGCATAGGTATAGTATTAGCTTGCATCAATATCAGTATAAGCTTGCCTTGTGCAGAGCAGTGGTTGAAGTTCTCCTCGGCTTCTTCTTCGTAGTATCCTCCTTCCTCTTCGTATCCTTGGTCGGTACTAGCGTCTATGAATAAATACGAGGTACACAATCACCAAACAATACTTAACTACTTGCAATCATCACACACAAGGGTCCGATGGATGATCTAGCATCATCTCTAACCTTACAAGGTTAAGGCTTGATTTAATTCCTTTTATTTTTAGAAAAGTAATTTCTACTCATTGAAAAACTACTTAAGATTTAATATTCTCCAAACCAAACATGGGATCATGTTGACACATGTCATCACCACATATTGTAGTCCATGGGAATGTGATTTAAAGTGGTGTCACAATTTAATAAGGTTTCACCCTTTTATTTTAATTAATTAAAGTGGCTAGAAATGCTTATGTAGCATTCTTTTATTACTTGAACATTATTTCTGCAAGTAAACCTATATATTTTTATATATTCTGAAAGGTATGGTTAAATGTGATTTTTGAGAGTTGGAATCAACTCAAAAGCTATTATGGTTTAAATTTGAAAAATGTTTGAATGCAGAAAAGCTTCTGCCTTGTTATTTTTACCATGGGTGATCTATAGATCCAAATGACTTGAATCCAACGGGCTTGGATTCAGCATTCATAGGCCTTTCCAAAAAAATTGGTTTCATTAAATTTGGTGCACTGAATCGATCTGGGTTGATTTTTGAAGTTGGGTACAGAAGTGTGTTTGAATTGAAATAGAAAAGGGTTTAATTTGAATAACTGGGCTCTTGGAAAGTTCTTGGCCGGCCTGCTAAGCGCAGTGCTCCCGCGGGCTGCTTAAGTGGGTGTCCCCACTCGTTAGTGACACGGGGCTGGGCGAAGCGGTATGAGGCGACGTGGATCGTTCGATCTAGTTCTAATCCAACGGCTGGGAGTCATCGTCTACGCGAGACAACTCCGGCGAGAACGAAACCTAGCGCGGCCAGTGAGGGTTGCTGGGGGCTCACCGGGGTACTGGCGAGGGTCGGCGAGGCGGGCGAACGACGAAGTCGACGACGGCGAATCTCCTGGTACCGGTGGCTTCTCC